>OX376240.1:14245912-16824185 GCA_947364205.1 Agrochola lota
TACGGAGGTTAGTGATTCGGTCTACAACTGTCGTTGGTATTTAGCTGATACGCGTCTTGGGAAGGATTTACTCTTGATGCAAACGAGGTAGATTCACAAAAAAAAAACCCAAAATCAAAATATGCATCTCTTGCAGGGATTTTTATATTAATATTTAATTTAATTATTTGTTTTCAGAGCACAAACTCCATGCAAGCTGACGGCTTCCGATTTTGCAGATGTTAATCTCAAGGCTTTTATGAAGGTACCCTAATAAGTATCAATTGGAGGCTTGGAGGCAGTGGAAGCAGCTGAATCAGGAGCGGAGATTGATAATGTATTTTATTTTTTCAGATTTTAAGTACAGCATGGTCATACTTCGCTCTGTTGCAAACATTATACAGTTCACCAACATAAAAGAAATTAGAATTAATGCACCTTTACGAAATATCGTTATTTTTATCTTGTATCACTTCTTTTAAATTATTGTCACGGTTTAAAATTAAAATAAACTTTTACTGCACTAACTTATTCTTTACTTTCCATAAAAAATGTAGCCCTGTTATTGATAAAGAATCACTTTACGCAATTCTCATATGAAAAGAAAACCCTTGTATCCCAAAGATCTTTCACAAAAAATCTCACATCTCAATCTCTCAAAACTCGGCGGCCGCAATTGATCGTACCCGCAAGAAATACATCCCGGTACAAAACTGTCAGTTCGGCTTGCTACCGTCCGTTGTGCTCCTATACCATATGACAAATGGTTCCAGCTCTCTGTTCCAAATGCACTGGATTTTTCTACCTCTCGTTTACAGGTTTGTTACGTATCGCAATCTAATTTGGTGAATATGTGTTCGGCCTTTTGATGAGTGGATATAGGTAGATGAATTTCTTTGGCAAGAGCTCTATTTCTCATTTATTGTGACTACAAATTTGAATGAAGTCTATAACAGTCTATTCTCATATCTATTCACCTGCACGCGTAGCATGACCACCATAGAAACGGGTTTTGTCGACGGAAAAATAGACAAAATGACAGATAAACAATCACAATCTATCATTTTGTCTATTCTTCCGTCGACAAAACCCGTTTCTATGGCGGTCATGCTACGCGTACAGTGGGTTTTAAAAGGTAATTCTCAGTAATTAGCATCGGAGAGTGTCTGAGTGACTGTGAGAATTTTATGTGTGAGTGCCCGTTTGTGGTAACTTAAAAAAATACAATAGATGAAGTAAATTTAGTAACCTAATCCGCTTAACTGTATCTTAAAGAGTCATAAAGAACCCTGTAAGAAATTGACACGTGTTTCACCTCTCAACGATGCATCCTCAGGATGACGATGGACTTGTTGTTAACTCTGATATGACGTGTTGCCACGTCAAGCGCCGAACGCAGTGTGAGCCACACCGCTCGACAACCCCACTTATATGGGATTACTGCTCGGTCAACTTCAGCTAGGATCGTTATCATCGCGATAAGGGGCATTACTTAACATTAACTTATAAGCTCTCTTTGCATTCTTGCTCTAAGATTCTGGAATTAGTGAGCATAGTAAGTAATAGTTCAAATAAACAATGCATTCAGTATCTTTTACGCTAAAAGAACATTATCATGAGGAAACCGGCATGTCCTAGAATACAAAATTCGAAGACATGTGACATCTACCAAACAGCACTGGGCCCGCGTGGTGGATTACGGCCCACTCCCTCTCACCGAGAGGAGGCCTGTGTGCCAGCAGTGGGATAATAGGTACCTTTTAACTCCAGTGCAATCTCATCAACCCAACTATTTACAGTCTTATCTTCAGATCATCCGCTGTTCCGATATATGGGGCTGGTTCATTTATCCGTGAACCGGTATGGCCTGATAGTAACCGGATATACAATATACGCACATACATTCATTATATTTGGTCTGGCTGGTGGCATCCGTTAGTGAGTTTAGCAAATGAGTCAACATGGGTGAACTTATGGTTGAACTGGAATTTACTCATAGCATCCCGGGAAGCTTATGGTGTAAATATCAATTATATAAAATACTGTAACAGATGAATACGCGACAGTACGCGGCGGGCCCGTTTTGTCGGGCCAATTCAGTAAGCGTAACGTAGTCAGAAGATATAAGAGTTACGCGATAGAAAGAGAGGCAAGTTCCAGGTGAATATAACTGTAGGTAATTAGCGCTGCGCGACCTGAATTGCACTTTATTGTGTCGAAGCAAGAGTCACTTTTTAGGGTTCCGTAGTAAACAAGGAACCCTTATAGTTTCGCCATGGCCGTGTGTCTGTCTGTCCGTCTGTCTGTCCGCGGCTTAGCTCAGAAGCGGTTAGTACTAGAAAGCTGTAATTTGACATATGTATACATATTAATCATGCCGACAAAGTGGTAAAATAAAATCAAGAAAAATCTTTTTTTTTGGGTACCTCCCCTACACGTAAAGTGGGGATGTTTTTTTTTCTCTCGTCTACCCCATGTTGTGGGATATCGTTAGAAAAGTCGTTCAAAAATATTGAGAGTTTGTGAAAACCATTTTTGGATTCACGGATCCGTTGCCGAAATATTAAGCTTTTAACTGGAATTTTTTGTTAGAGTCAAGTGTCCCCTCCCCTGCCAGCTAAATGGTTGTACTTGGATTTGTGAAAAAATTCACAGCAGTAGTATATATAACGAAATTAAAAGAAAAACTATCAGAGCTAAGTAGACTGTACAGGTTAACAAGTGATAATCAACCAACTTAAATTTGCGGTTTGAAAAACATGTTTTTCAACTACAATGGAGTGAACGAAAGATACTAGCCGTGTTTTCTCACGATGTTTTTAAGGCGACGATAACCGATTTTTAATGATTTTATACTGAAGATCACGTCTAAACGAGTAGTGTTAATGATTTGGAAAGAATATATGTTAAATGAAAGCATTTTCTTAATAAGTAAATTTTTAGGAATATTTTGGATTATGTATATATTATATAAGTAGTCAAATTAATTTGTAGAGTTATTTCTTACGCGAATAAAAAACTAAGAATCACGCAAAATCTATCAAGCCATTTTAAAGATAATTTAATGATTGATCTTTTAGTATACGTGTTTTATTAAAATACATTTTAATATTTATGTATAATAAATTATTAATGCATCTAATTTGGGACAGCGCTCCTTGATGGATCCATCAAGGAGCCATGACAATGAAATGACAATTGAACGAGTTCATACAAATTGCCCGTGAAAGCTATAAGAAAATTGACGTGTGGTGTCAATTGTTTTATATTTAATTTCCCTGACTACATAGATGCGAGAGGTGAAAGCTCAAGTGGTGTGATGCAACGTGGAAATGTTTTATGACCAGCAGACCTTTAGTTTGTAAAACATTACAAGACATAGAGAAACAAAGAATGTGTCAGGAACCGACTAATTAGTGTTTGTTCGAGGTAAATGTTCCCTATCTATACAAATAAATAAAATTGAAGTCTCGATTAGCAAAGCCAAAAAAAAAAAATGTTTGTCTTTCTGATCTCGCTTATCTCCGAAAAGCCTGGACCGGATTGGAACGGGGCTTTCACTGGCAGTTGTTACAAGGAGTAACTTAGGGTACTTTTATTTTAGAAAAAAATAGGGATCACTCGGGTGAAGCTGCGGGCAGCATCTAGCTATAAAATAAATCAAACCCTGGGTGAAACAAAAAGCAGATCCTATTCATTATTAAACGTAAATAAACACAGTTTCCAGTTACGAATCCACGACCGGGAAATTAACAAAATATTTCGCAATCATTACGGTGTCAAATTGTAATAGCGAATGATTAAAAACTCATATTAAGGGAACGAAGCGTTCGTCAGTAATTAGTGGGTTGTACTGTAATTTTGTTATCAGAATTTCAGTGTGGTTCTGCCACAAAGAAGATAGATTCAGAAGGTCGGCTCCATAAAATAAGCGAAAACGCACGGACACTTAGGCGACGGTCTCTAATGGCTTCTACACACTGTACCGGCGGCATGGCCGCCGGCTTTTGCTACGCGGCACGTACCCCCGGCTTTTGCGCCTTCATTTCCTTTGCGATCCTTCGTGCGGCTTTGTGCGGCAGGGACTTGCGCGCCGCGGCTTGCCCGGGTTAGGGCCGGCGGCCATGCCGCCGGCATAGTGTGTAGGAGCTATAAAAAACGTCAGATGCTTCTGACACCGTACTGTGACGTCACGACGGACGACCGCACCGTATCGTTGTTATTGATACGGCAATTGGCGTATTATACGGCATATCACAATGTTTTTCGGGAAATTCGACATACGGCAGGAGAGGCCTGCCGTATGTCGAATTTCCATCGTCAATTGCCGTATCACAAAATACGGCAATTGACTATAGGTGAAACGAAACGTTTATTCACTAGCGTAATGAATGACATGAAAATGACACTGAAATATCTGTCATAAACCGTTGGTGTGCACCACATTCTATGAGATAATTTTTCGCCAATGTTGCCAGTAACCCAGCAACAACATTGAAAATGACCTTAATAAAATCGATGACAACTGAATCAAAATCCAAGCAAAAACAAGGGTACTGTAAGTACCAAGTCCAAGGTGTCGCGCGACATGTGCGAGAAGCAAGGACAAGTACACATTCGATAAACATGTATCTAAAGTAAAAGAAACGATAAGAAACCTTTATGGAGAAGAAACAAATGAGGAATAGACATTTTTTTAAATTTTAAATAAACGGCAATTTGGTATTCATCCCTTAAAATACGGCAAACCAGACAGTGACATACGGCAGCTGAGATTTTTACGATAACAACACTGGACGATCGACACGCCGCCGCTGCCGCCGCCGGTTGTCAAAACATTCATTGCCGCCGTCGCAAGTGTCCGTCGCGGGCGGCGTGCGAGCGAGACCGCGCTCGTGTGTTGACGAACAAAGCATTCGGCCGCTGTCTGTGGCGGACGGCTACACGTCGTCGTCCGCGGTCAGCGTGTGGCACAGAGCACTATAAAATGCGTGTGGTCAGATTGACCGCAGTCTTAGGCTGCTTTTCCACCAGATGTGATAAGCAGCTATGTTGCGAAGATGGGAAAGCTAAGCCACGAAACTATTTGGCCGTTTGTATTAACGCTAAGCTGTGTAGCGGAGCGAGTTAGATGTGCTTTGAAGATGCGCCGCCACGAGGTAGCTGTGCGAGGAAGATGCGAAGCCCGGGCTATGCTATGCATCGACAGTAGGAAAGGCATTCTGCTCTGGACATAGCTACACCACTCGCGCATCCATAGCACGCATCCTTCGATATAAAAATATTGCTTAGTTGAACCCGTTTCTACCAGTGCTATGCCATGTGAATCAATTAATATGATTGGTGGATATCAAACGCATCTATAGCAACGTAGCATAGCACATCTCTGGTGGAGAAGCAGCTTAAGACACGCTTCAGGTACAGCAAGTTCAAGCGCACTCGCGACTGTCATTTATTTGACATACAGGTAATGTCAACTCTGACAGCAGCAACCCAGTAGCAACCTTATTGAAACGAATATAAAGCTCACTAATCAAAGGTAAATTATCTGTAAAAGGACAGTAAAGTCCCTGTCACGAGAAGCTATAAATTTTGTAAACAAAGAACTTCTGCTAAGTTACAGTAACTCAGACGCGTTCAGTATTACAAAACATTAGACGACAGCGCTTTATATCGTTAAAATATAATCCGACCAAGTGAAATTGCTCGTTAGTTTAGTATTACACGTATGTTACTTTGAATTGATTGAATTAGGAATGATTTGATTTGTTGTTGATTGAATTGTTTCTACGTAACTTAGTAGAAGTTCTTAGTTTACATAATATGTAGCTTCTCCTGACGAGGACTTTAGTTTGAGATCGCCGTACGTACGCGTCTATGAGTGCGTCGCCTGTTTTCGATCGTTGTATGGGAGTCGGCCTTTTGAACCTTATGTTTTATGGTTTCTGCGATAGGCTTGCATTTTAATGATGCCACTCATTTTATAATTACTACGACGACTGTCTATGTTGGTATAGTTGATGCAAGACATGTTGGCAAAAAAGGTAGAGGAAGCCGAAAATGATTTACTCCTTGCAAATTGTATAAGTAATTTTAGTAAGTAATACTTAATCGAGAGGAAATTATAAGATTGTATGTAGACTTATAAGTTTAGGCCCACAGTAACGGCTGATTTACATTGGGATTACCTAGTTAAAATCGTTTATTCTAAAAGTTGGCAACGTCGCAAATAGCTGTCAAAAATTTACCAGTTTTGATTAATTTGGCAATTATACTGTATGGAAATAATAAATGTTAGTAGTTAGCCACATTTCTTATTTCCATACAGTAATATTGACAAATTAATCAAAATGGCGAAATATTTGACATCTATTAGCGACGTTGCCCATTTTCAGAATAAACGCTCACATGGTCAAGTAGAAAGAGTTGCTTCAAAACGTCAGGCCAAAAGTGACAGATTTTCATTATAAAGTGACATTTAAAGACGTCAAGAAACTTAACTCGCTACTTAACTAATGTAAATGTAAATCAGCCTTAAGTCGAAGTTACAGATGCCTACAATATTAAAAAGAACAGATTATTTATTTTCAATTCTATCCGGAATAAAATCAAAATAAAGTATAATTGCCAGCTGCCTCTTCCCGTATGAGTAGTAAGTCAACTGAGACAATAGGGATGATGACTAAAAATGTTTTTTAGTCCTTCTTTGACATTATAATAAAATATTGGACACGTATTTTTTCTTTCTTTAAAGTAATCTTCAGATTACGGCGATACATGGAGGTAAAATGTGCCATGACCTCACGAGTATGTAGATTTTATACATAATATTGACGTAGCGACCCCCACTCCCCAACTTAAAATGCGTGTTATCTAAGTTTTTTTTTATTTATTAATATGTTAAAGCAAAAAATACGTGTCTAATTTTTTTTATCTGACTGACGAACTAATTAGAATTTCATTTTTTAACCCAGGCATCATCCCTATTGTGAATGATGTAAGAGTGACATCATTGTTCGGTGCAGTATGTCGGTTTGTTTACAATTTATTTAGTTTTTACGCACGAGCAGAAGGCCTTGCGCACTTTGGACGCGTTTTCGTAGGAATTTTACTCGTGCGACCACATACGAACACGCACGAACGATCCCGACCTTCCAAGTACTAACTCGTACGTATTTAAGTATAGTTCTGACGTTCGAAAACAATCCTAACTTGTTGGAATTTTTCGTGCGTTCAATGCGATATCACCGGAAACTACCTATTTACGATACAAATTCGTGCCCAAAGTGCGTGTGGCCTAAGGACTGAGAATATATTGAAGCTTGATATGGATTGAATCTCTGTATCTGTCTTTGTTTTCTTTTTAATGGCCAAGGTATACGTTTTTCTAGTGCATTTAAAAATTGGTCTCTCTCTTTAGAATAAAGATTATTCTGAAGAATCCACGTTTCAACACTGAAAACTAGAAACTGCTGATTCATTTGATGATAATTTTCTATTCATGAGCCCTGATTATTCATTGCACGATGATTGGGGCTTACGAAGAAAAAGTAACTAAACAATCTAACTTCAGTTGCAAACCGTACTAGAATGTATAACTAAGCGAATTACGTCAATTATTAGCAATAGTGCATTAGTATTAATTACACCCACGGGGCGGCCGGACCTATTAACAGATAAATTATTAATGTGATATTAAGTGTAACAAAAAAACAAAATTATAGCAATATGTACTGAAGGAATCCTCTATGAAGGTGATGTAGACTTCATAAGAAAAAAAAGGTGCCAACTTTTGAATTAGATATCTGAACATTTAATAAAATTAACACAGGAGTAATAACTAAGAATAAAGGGGTGCAGGATATTGGCGTACACAAAGTAAATAGATTGCAAAATGCAACATAATTAGTGAACATAATGTTAATGACAATGAAGGTGACTGAAGATCGATTGAAAGAAGAACGTGTTCAGAATGAAAGAGTAGAATGTAAGCAACAATAGAAAATAAGACAAAAGTTAAAGAAAATAATGGAAATATACATGAATTACATGAGGATCCAGAACATTATGTACAGAACATTTAAAACAGTCTACGTTCCACAAAAAAGAAGACAAAATGTTGATCCCAAGGAAAATTCAATCATGAAATATGAAACGGAGCGTGTATGCGATACCAATGTCTGGACTGTCATATTGTTTACCCTAAACTAATGTTATGACTGTCGTAGCTGCTACGACCTTAACACACACAGGGCAAAGCTCAGTCACTACAGTTATATCCTACCGGTAGCATTGTGAATCTTCAACTTTAGTTTTTAACATAATCTTATGAGCTACCTGACTTGAAAATATATATATTGGAAAATGGCTAAAACACTACTTCTTGATCAATCACTTGACAAACTAGGCGTTCTATTTCGATATTCGGGAATGAATCTTCAAAAAAATATCGTCACACCCATGGAAATAATCAAACACAGATGGTTATACTCCTTAAACTTTATGGTTGTATTTTCAGCAGTAATCGCCAGTATATACTACATAATCCTCGGCATTTTAACTGGAAAGAGCTTTATAGAAGTAACTAGTGTTGCTCCTTGCCTAACATTTTCAATACTTTCAATGATCAAATCTATTTACCATCGGATGTATGAGAAACATGTTAAACAGTTAATCGATCTTTTAAGAGATCTCGAAATTAAAGAGAATAACAGAGAGAAGTGCGTTGAGAAAGAAGAAATTATAGAAGACGAAACAGGGTTCTTAAATAAAGTAATAAATGTGTTGTATGTGTTGAATTGTTCAATGATAGTCGTGTTTGATATGACTCCGATGGTATTGATAGCGGTGAAGTATTACAATACAAAGGAGTTTGAGATGCTGCTGCCGTATTTGGACGTGTTTTCGTTCATTCCTTACGAGTTGATATACTGGCCGTTTGCGTATATCCATCAGATTTGGTCAGGTTAGTGACATTTTTAAACCTATCGCCGCTAAACAAGGAAAATATTTATTCTTGTTGAAAAACTTTCAGAATGCGTAGTCCTTTTGGAGATGGCAGCAGCAGATTACTTATTTTTCACTTGCTGCACGCACATTCGAGTACAATTCAGACTGCTGCAGTATGATTTCGAGAGGATCATACCCGACAAAAGTATCTCTAAGGGAGAAAGGTATGAAGAAGATGAATTTCGGGAAAAGTTCGCCGAGTTAGTAAACTGGCATCATGATTTGATACAGTAAGTACTCGTAATATGACATTGACATGATTCAAAACAAAAGCTTACATTTTTTTTGAAAGTGCAGCAAGCCTTTCACATATATAATTTATTTTCTATTATCTTTAAAAGATCAGACATATCATATTATATGATTTTATTTGCAGCTCAACAAACATTCTAGAAATAATCTACTCCAAGTCAACGCTATTCAACTTTTTGTCTAGTTCGTTAGTGATCTGCCTGACTGGATTCAATGTTACGGTAATTTCACTGTTTTTCTCAGCTGTGCCACTTGCATCATCATTATCATGTCATTATCGAATGCATTTGTACATTGATGTTTATGTCAATTTTGAACTAAAATTGGAAAGATACGCTGTTCAGGTGAATCAACTAAACGCTAGACTTGAAAAATATGAAAAGTCAGGAATGTTTTTAAACGGAGAGAGAGAAATGCTACCCGAGTCCGCAAGTCATCCACCGACTGTTCCTGCCAAACAACAAATAAAAAGAACCCAGGGCGTAAAAAATCGGAAAATTCAAGAAAAAGAACCACCCACCATGACTTGTCTCCAATCCAGCCTAACGAACACCCAGCCTGATACATCTAAACAGCAAACAATAGATACATCCGTAACAGCGAACCACCACAATCAAGCAATTGACAACTACGAACAAGATAATGATAGTATAGAGTTGACAGGTACCCCTGAGGTGAATAGTGATGAGTGGATTGTGGTGAAGAAGCGTAGCAGCCGGCGTAAAGCACCGCTTTGTGGAGTCGCTGATCCTACAGTCACGAGCTTGAAAGCTGTGGAAGCCCGTAAATATTTCCATCTGTGGAACATGGCTTCAGGTATTGAGGAGGTACGCCAGTATCTTAAGCAACTATGTCCGACGGCCACGGCAGAAGAGATTGTACCCCGTGGTGATTATAAGTCCTATAAAATCGGCGTCCCAATTCAACAGTACGACCAGTGTTTCTCCATTGACGTCTGGCCGGTCAACGCTAGAATTAAACCCTGGATTAACTACAGGAAAACAGTTCGTCCTGCTGGATCTACTAACAGTGCAATAGCGGCGCCTAGTCGACTGCAGTCCTTTCGTGGCCCCCGATCCGCGACGCAACAAAGTTAGTCGTATTATAGCTTTCTACCAGAATGTTCGAGGACTAAAAACCAAACTTTCAATGTGGCGGAACAACCTCGCCATCTCAAACTACAACCTCGTCGCAGTTACAGAAACATTCCTGGACTCTTCCGTTCAGGACCCTGAACTTGAAAGTGGTAGCTGGAATGTCCTACGCCGTGACAGAAGTACGCCATGCGGAGGCGTCTTGCTCGCTGCGCGACCACCTGTTGCATTGCGCAGAAAACGGGAGTATGAGACTGATTTTGGGGAGGATTTGTGGGCATCTTTTACCTGGCGTGGTCATCCATTTCTCATATGTGTAGTGTATATTAAGCCTAGCGCTAGTGATGAAGAATATATGCAGTGGTTTTGTAAGGTGGAAAGTTTCGTACACAGTTATACAGGATCTGTAATTATTATGGGTGACATTAATCTTAATAGTGCTTCAACTTGTGTTAAAAACTATTACTGCTACTTTGTATCTTTTTGTGCTTTTCACGATAAAAACGCAATTCTTAATAGCCACGGAGGAATTTTGGATGTAATTTTAGTCCAGGATAGCATCCAAAGCGCGATAGTTACTAGCGTAGATGGATTTGTGCCACCTGATGCGTATCATCCTCCATTAAGCGTAGAAATAAAGGTCGAATCAGCTCGTGGATCGGATGCTATTGAACCGAGTAACATAGATCCAGCTAAAGACTGGAATTTTAACAAATGTGATTTTGAGCAACTTTATCAATCCCTTTCCGAAATTTCTTGGGGACCAGTTTTACGGGCTTGCGACGTTGATGACGCTGTAAGTACATTCTATAATATAATCTACGAAATATTCGATGGCTGCATGCCTAAAAAGCATCGTACCAATTCTACTGCCAAACGATATCCGGTTTGGTTTACTTCTGAAATCATTAGTGATATCAAACTAAAACTAAAACAACATGCAAGCTGGAAGCGTACCAATTGCAGTGATGATTACAAGAGTTTTGCAGATCTCAGAAACTCCTTAAAGCGTCGTACTGCAGAAGCCTACAGTATGTATATTACGCGCATAGAAAATAATATTAAGAGTAACCCTCTTGAATTTTGGCGACATGTTAACAGCTTACGGTCTAAAGGAGGTTTTGAGCCTAGCGTCAACTATAATGGTGACTGTTTTTCAGGAGCAGCAGCTGCTGAAGCTTTTGCCAATTTTTTTGCAAGCGTGTTTCTTCCAGAAATTCCGCTGTTAAATGCAGCATGTATTAACAATCATGAAACTAACTCCAACAGTAACTACATAAATATCTTCCAGTTTTCTCCTGATGACGTCCAGTACGGTATCAATAAATTAAAACCCAGAAGCTCCGTAGGGCCCGACAGTATTCCACCTTTTATTTTGAAACATTTCAAACAATTATTTTCCACTCCTCTATGTCACATTTTTAATATGTCATTAGCGGCAGGCGTATATCCATACCACTGGAAAGTATCACGAGTGACACCCATTCCCAAGACAACTAATAAATCAGCTGTTGAGGGCTATCGACCTATCGCTATATTGTCATCTCCAGCTAAGATTTTTGAAAATGTTCTTCATAAACTTATTTACTCCCAGGTTGAAAAGTATTTATGTAACTACCAGCACGGTTTTAGATGCAAGAGGTCTGTCAATACTAACCTACTGACAATTACGGAGTACATATCAAAACATCTTGACAATAAGCGGCAGGTGGATGTACTTTATTTTGATTTTTGTAAAGCTTTCGACAGAGTTAATAATGATATCCTGCTCCTGAAACTCAGTGCCATTGGTTTCTGTCCAAACTTACTCCGACTTTTAGCTGATTATCTCCGTGACCGTCAGCAATTTGTAAGACTGGGTATCTACGTATCTCGTCCCTACCACACACGCTCTGGCGTAAGTCAGGGATCGATTCTCGGGCCTCTACTATTCCTGCTGATGGTCAATGACCTGCCATCCTGTACAAGATTTGCTGAGTGCCTTCTGTACGCAGATGACCTCAAACTTTATAGTGTTGTCGGCACCGTATCGGATTGCGAAGCTGTACAAAATGATATAAATGCCATATATGAATGGGGAGTTCAGAATAAAATGGAATTCAATGTGTCCAAATGCTATGTAATGACTTTTGGTCGAATGCGACACCCAATTGATTTCGAATACAAATTAAATGGTACTAAAATAACTAGATCAACCAACATGAAGGACTTGGGTGTCACATTTGACCAGAAGCTTACTTTTCATGACCACGTCTCTGCTGTCGCCAAAGAATCATTTAAAAGACTAGGATTTGTTCTCCGCAATGCTCGTGACTTTCGCAACGAGCAAGTAATAAGGCTTTTTTACAGCACACTTGTCCGAACCAAGCTAGAAGCTAGTTCTTCTGTGTGGAATCCGCATGAAGCAAAGTATGCGCTTCTTCTTGAGAAAGTGCAAAAAGCATTCCTGCGGTTTCTCTACAGGAGAACTCGCGGTTATTATCCCTATCTATATCCTACCAAGTTCCTCCTAGGATGTCTGGGATATCATATGCTCGAGACCAGAAGGGCATGCGACCAGGTAGGCGTAATGCTTAAAATTTGCAGAGGGATAACGGATGCTCCTGACATCCATAATGAGCTGATTCGACTCCACACACCGGATAATTATCTCCGTAGCAGAAAGCATCAGCTGCTAAGCTTACCGTCGCGCCGGACTGCGGCCCGTGCTGCGTCTCCCGTACTGCGCGTATTGACCGCGTTAAATAAGCTTGTGGAAGCCAACCTGGACTGCGATTTATTCGCAGACAAGTTTGTTGACTTAATGGTAATGTGCCTGCATTTTTGTGAAAATAATAGTATTTAATTTATTGTTAGTAATTTATGTTACCTATACGTCTGTTCTTTATTATAGTATATTTTTTTTTTTTTATTGTAAATTTTTTATATCTTTAACTAATGTAATTGGCCAAGGGCCGTTTTTATGTTAAAGTAAAATAAAATAAATAAATAAATAAATAAATGATACTCTTGAATATTGTGTTATGTATGAATAATAGTGAAGATTCCTTTAGCTCTTACACGTCCAGCCTGACCAGTTACAGAAATTAAAGATTGTCTTTTTCGTCTTTAAGCTTATCGGTATTTTTGAGATTACTAATTAGTGCTAGCCTTCTTTCATGCTTCGGTAGTTTTTTGAAAGAGTATAATACAATGTTCTTCAAAAACTTCAACTCGACTTTTATTTTTATAAAACTGTTTTCCTACTTTCAGATTGTTGACGATATAGTCATCATCGTTACGTTCTTGACGTTCCTTTCCATGGCGTTAATGCAAGTTTTCTTCTTGTGTTTCTTCGCCGATTTAATGATGAGTTCGGTATGTATTTACTCTGTACTCTTTCCCTTCTCTGTCCATGCAGTAAGATTGAGGAACTCACTTCCGCCTAGCATTCGTGATTTAAAAACTGTTTCATAATTCAAATATCGAGTAAAAGAGCATTGCCTTTCCTCTCTACTGTGAGTATTAATTTAACTATAATATGTACGAGTATGTTTATATATTTGAGCTTTATGTATTTATTTAAGTATATGTTAATTTGTTACGTTATACGTGTAGATACATTATGATATTTTTTTGTAAAAGGCTTCGCAAATTCATATCTGTCACTATTTGTTCTCACACTATTTTCTACATTTCTTTCTCATTAACTCCTTTCGCAGGTCTGCTGGAAGAAATTTCTTAAAAAATAAGCAGTACCTTTGTACTCAAATTATAATTATGTCGTATCTCTATGTACTTAACTGTGCGTAAATTAATAATAAAATACAATAACCTTCCTTTTTTGAAGTCGGTAAAAATGAAAGAAAAGGACACTTAGGCGTCGAGATACTCGTCAGCATCGCTGTCATCCGGAAACATGCCCAGGAAACTGGTAGCCTTACCACGTTGCAATGCTAATTCTTTAGCCAATGAACGAGCCAGCGCTCTGGTCACGTTAAGCGTCGACCAACCGGAGCACGCACTTCCTACAAGAATTTTAGGTTTCGTCATTAAAATTTCATTTATTATTTCAGAGTCTGGAGATAAGCAATGCAGTCTACAACTGTAAGTGGTACTATGCGAACACCAAAGTCGGCAAGCAACTGCTTTTGGTACAAACCAGGTAATATTCATTTTAAGTGAAGATCTAATTTGTAGCCAAAATGTTATTTATCATAGATGATCATAAACAATCAGTAGGTTGTATGATCCCGATCGTCAAATAAGGTGCTTATTCATACACTCTACCATATTCCATAAATGGCTCTTCTGCAATACTACACAGAATAACCAGCCTATAATTTTCCCACTGCTGGGACGCATCCTCTCTGTGAGAGGGAGTGGGCCGAAATCCACCACGCGGGCCCAGTACGGGTTGGTAGATGTCACATGTCTTCGAATTTTTGGTTCTAGGATATGCCAGCTTCCTCACGATGGTTTCCTTCACTGTTTTGAGAGCAGCGGTGAAACTAGTACTTACTGCCAAATCTTCATTCTGCAACCAAACAGCAAAATTATACCGCCGAAATATAACCTATCAAGCCGTGTGGCAAAAATGACGAACCTCCATACAAACTAACCCCTATTTAACTCGATAAGCGATGAATTTTCAGAAATCCTTCCTAAGAGCCCACCTTCGTTATACGAGGATCTCTTATGCAAAATTACATGTTCCTAGATCCAGCTGCTTAGGCTGTGCGTTGTCTGTCAGTGAATTTAAGATTTTTATTAAGTAGTTATTATACATCGGCACAGTATAAATATGACAACTTGCAGCGCCCCGCGGTTTCACCCGCATAAGTCTCGATTCCGTGGGAATATCCGGATAAAAAGTATCTTTTGTGTTAATCCAGGTTATAAACTATCTGTTTGCCAAATTTCATCCAAATCCGTTCAGTAGTTTTTGCGTGAAAGAGTAACAAACATCCATACATCCATCCATACTCCTCACAAACTTTCGCGTTTATAATATTAATAGTATATGGAAACTAGACCTATTTGTTCAAATAATTAACCACCCTCCATTTTTAAAAAGATCGCGGCGACCACTTGTCTTGACATGGCACCCGCAACTGACAGCACCGCGAGAATCGCTTGAGGTCTCGTCAATGAGCGCGTCTTTGTGAGTGTGCCGTTTCGAACGTTTACTTCGTAGCTTCTGTACTTTCCATATTTACGAGTATACTGTGACATCGGCAAGCACCTGTCTAAGTAACTGTTCTGGCTTATAACTACTTTCCACAAGGTATTCCGCCAGCCTGTTGAAAAATGAAAACGCTCAAACTGACAGCACCGCGAGAATCGCTTGAGGTCTCGTCAATGAGCGCGTCTTTGTGAGTGTGCCGTTTCGAACGTTTACTTCGTAGCTTCTGTACTTTCCATATTTACGAGTATACTGTGACATCAGCAAGCACCTGTCTAAGTAACTGTTCTGGCTTATAATAACTACTTTCCACAAGGTATTCCGTCAGCCTGTTGAAAAATTAAAACGCTCAAACGTTCTTTACGAGCACATTTAGACGGAACTTTCCCTTAATTAATGAAAACGTAATCGTATTCCTTTTGTGTCTGCATAAGGACTGCCGGCGGAGACTTGAGTGCACTTTCCTGTCCGTGTCACCGCCTATTTATTTAGTCAATAGCGTAACGCACAAACTAGATACGAGGGACAAATAACAGGTCGCGCGTTTTCTGGAGAATTCTCGCGCATTCTCGGTGTTACAAGCTAGTATCTAGTTTTCATGTTACACAATTGACATAAAGTTCATTTTGCTAATATCGTTACAAAAACTCGCTTCCATTCCGATCCGTGCCAATGTAAATTGAACCTTATATTATGGCACATCAAATTTTAGACTGCCTAGTTGGTGTAGGAGTTGCAAGCACGACTGCTCAAAATGGATCCTGAGGTCCTAGAGAAAGTGACATTCTAACTGCGATATCGATGATGGAAATATCAATAAATGTATTGAATTGACAAAACATTTATGGCAACCCTGTTAATAGTCTTTGTACAAATAGTCATCATCATCACCATCTACAGCCTTCACAAGGTCATCGGTCCAACTCGAGGGAGGCCTTCCAACGCTTCGTCTTCCGGTACGCGATCACCAGAACCTTTCGGCCCCATCGGCTATCTGTTCTGCGAGCAATGTGCCCTGCCCACTGCCACTTAAGTTTGGCAATTCTTCGGGCTATGTTGGTAACCTTGGTTCTCCGGTGGATTTCTTTCAGCTAGTAGCCAGTGATGACCTATGGCACTGAAATGTGGTCGCTCACAATGGGCCTTATTAGAGGGCTAAAAGTCACCCAAAGGGCAATGAAGTGGGCTATGCTTGGAGTTTCCCTACTTGTAGAAATAGTAAACGCTTTGGAAACGATTGTCACTTTTTAGACCTTCTGGTTTCCTTCCCCAGCTCGGGCAAAGGTTATTGGGTGTTTAGAAAATCTCATTCCAGAGTCTCAAAACGGTGAAGGAAAACATCGTGAGGCATATCCGGCATATCCTAGAAACAAAAATTCGAAGACATCATCTACCAACCAGTACTGGGTCAGAGTGGTAGATTACAGCCCACTCCCTCTCGGAGAGAGGAGGCCTGTGTCCAGGCAGTCGGAAAATTATAGGCTGTTTATGCTTTGCTATACTAAGCCCAGAGGCTGGATTTGTGCCCGGTTTATGGCAATGCCCCATAGGACCAAACTCTCCGGATATACATCTCTGCCTAACTCTCCGTGAATCACAGGTGTGATGTTATGGTGTGGGTTTTAGATTAAGTTTAGCTTTGTAGAACGTAGTCTCTGTCACTCATACCTATCTGTCTCTTTCTAAAGCTCGATGTGTCATATTCCCGGACACTGTACTACAGTCTTGTCACAGTTACTTTACCTTTATGGGCAGCAACCTTAATGTTACGAAAATAAAGATCACTGTTATTTTGACTGACTTGTCAAAGGCAGCAACCTAATAGCAACCTTATGGCAACGCGATAAAGGTCACATTGGTTTTGAAAGTGATCCAAAATCGTAGGTAAAATTACTGTGAGAGGATTGTACTTATAAATGTTGCAGGGCGCAGGAACCGTGTAAACTGACGGCCGCAGGATTTGCTGATGTCAACCTCAATGCGTTTATGAGAGTAAGAACTTTTTTAATAGCGCTTTTGCTTTGCTTACCCTCCAAATTTTATATAATGCTAAATTAAAATAAATCAAGAAGCGTGTAAACATCGACGCTCAATTTTTTACCAAGAATTCAATAACATAAAAGGTTTCTTAAAAAAAATCTGCTGTTCCATACGTTTTAGACAGTGTAGGTATTGGACTATTGTATGAAACAGCAGATTTTTTATATCATAAGTGACGAAAAATCTACGCTAAAGGGGTGTTGAATCTGAAAATGAAATGCTGAATTCATAGTACAGGTTTACGCGTCGGGTCAGTGACAGCCCGGCCCGCCTCAACTCAACCCGAATAATAAGACCAGATATTTCACTCCCGATGACGATGATTTATACAGTCAAGCAGAAAATCGATATTTTAAAATAAATTATTACGAATATAATGTTGTTTGTCGATGTCCCTTCCACACAGGCATCATCTAGATTAATATAAAAATAACTGTCTATGTATTTTATTTTATTTTATGTTGACAATTATACATTGGTGTTCATTTCACAGGTCCTAAGCTCAGCCTGGTCCTACTTCACGCTTCTACAAACAATGAACGGTGGAAAATAAACAGCGACCATTATGCCCGCTGGTGGAAAATCACGGTCTTGGATTTTCAACTCTCGACTATGTCCTGAAAGTTGAAAATCCAACAGGGCGCTTTTATTTAGGTATCCATTTAAGTGTCGCCTAGTGTTAATGAAAACGGGCATTAGTTATCTACGACTACAAGTACTTAGTTCTCACTTTCTCTGGTAGGCTTCCTAAAGTAGAACATCCACTGTTACGTAGGATGTGCACAGAGAGATTTGTCACGAAAACTACGCGCACAGAGCACGGAGAGGCCTCCCTGGTTCGCAGTGGACTTTTTTTTTTTGGGAATGCCATCTCGCATTTCAACCTAGGAGGTTGTCAGCTGCTTAACCGGACTATCCTGTGGGTGCCTCAATGAATCAAGACCTCCAGCCAGGGCATATCTAGACGCAATGGGCACCCCCTGTGGGGTACAGACCTCGGCTTAGGGCGACGTTGGAGGAGGCTAGCAAGGGACAGGCTGGATCGGATCAAGTCCGGTCAGTGGACGATCTCCTGCATTTTATACAAAGCGAAGTACACGTGCATAGCTTAGCCGTGGCTTGCTGTGGAGCGGTGAATTAACGCGTATTATGTATTTGTACCACCTCCTTCCATTAGGGGATGTTGTAATTCTGTTACCTTTCCGATATCTAGCTTATTTATTAGTTAAAGTGGTAACGGGTTCGCTTTGAAGCGTTAGAACTAAATGTTTGTTTTGAAACTGTGGTTTTGTTTTGTAATTTCTTTAGCTTATTATTTATTGTCTTAGTGAAGATCTAGGTCAACTATTATGGTCATGTCCCTATTTCATTATTTCTTTGTAAGTAGAGAAGAGTTATTAGCTATAGAGCTGAAAGTGGGCAACGTCGCAAATAGGTGTCAAATATTTCGCTGTTTTGATAAATTTGGCAATATTACTGTATTGCAATAAGAAATGTGGCTAACTAGCGAGTTAGAATATTTTATAAATTGCAATTATAAAATTGAATTTGATGTTGTAGCCGTTTTAGGTGTAAAAAAGGCATTTGGGAAGTTTTCAAATACTTTGTTTACATCTAAAAGTAAGTATATTAATTATTACATTTCAGAATCATTATTTTAGTTCACTAGTTAGCCAAATTTCATAATGCCAAATTAATCAAAACAGGTAAATATTTCACAGCTATTTGCGACATTGCCAACTTTTAGGGTAAACGCTCTTAATCATTGTTATAAAATAAAGATCTTATTTACCTACTTAATTAGTGTTATTTTTTATCAATAACTAGCTTTTGTCCGTGGCTTCGTCCACGTGGATGTCGGAAATTATCCGACGGGGACGTCCCTACTATCGGGATTAAAAGTACCCTATGTGTTAATCCAGGAAAACAATGTATTATCTATTGGTTGCCGCGGCGCACGCCAGTAAAACTCCCAGATATCTCAACAATCTTATCGTCATATTTCAGCCAATTTACACAAGACCTTAATAAATTATACTTACATTGGTGAAAAACTTATGAAAATCCGTTCGGCAGTTTTTTAGTTTATCGCATTCAGACAGATAAATAGTCGCAGCGGCGGGCGGCGGCGGTAGTGGAGTTTGACGTGAAACAGCTTAAATTGCAAGCCAGGCCTAAATATGCATCGTGCGATCCATGGCCCTTTACGGGGTTCGGGGTGGGCGCGTTCCTTGAGGCGGTGACCAGCACGCCAGTTGAACGCGTCCCAGACGGTCATGGCCCCCAGCTGGTCCGGAGATACTGCACGGTCTCCGGTGAGGCGGCGAGCCTCCTTGCCGGATTGCCGCCACGGGATCTAGAGGCAAGAGTCCTCACGCACATTTGAAAGTGGCGCGAGGAGGCAAAACGCCGGGGAGTAACTTCGCTGCCGCGAGAAATTGCGACACAGCGCACGTAGCTCCGGCGGGATCTCATGGCATCATAGAAAGTGCGATTGTCGCAACCCAGTGCTGGCCGGGCTTGGGCAGAGCATTGCCGTGTCCTTGTGGAGGCGATCGGTGGCGGCGATCTCTCGCGTCCGGCCCTGGTCCAGGCCATGGTATGGGGCGAGAGGCCGTGGGAGGCCGTTACCTCCTTCTGCAAAGCAGTAATGCTCGCGAAAAAGGAGGCGGAACGCATGAGGGATAGGCAAATTTCGCGCCCTCACGCCCCTAGCCGCCGCAGAAGTCATCTCGGGCGTCGGGAATCGCAGGCCGATTCCCGGCCATCGTAGGCGCGGGCATGCGGACGGTGAGCAATGGGTAGCTCGCCGTCTGATAAGGACTAGGCCCGGATCGATAGCGAGTTGTGTGCCACGCGCGCCTCAAAAAAATTTCAGCACAACTGTCGGGTTCCGCTAGGACTCATGCCTGCCGGGGTCGCGGGAAAGTCCGCAAAGGATACCCTGGCAACGTACAGGCAACTAAAGGCACACGAGTGGGTTTTACTCAGTAAAAGTCTGACACGCCCTCCCGACCAGAGCGGGAGAAGTTATTTGGTAATTTCCCCAATTCCCACACAAAAAAAGGCCAAAATATGCAGGCTTAAATCATTATAAAAAATAAAGATATTTACCCAAAGAGTGTTATTTTTTTAATCAATAATTCATGAATACTTGTCTTGAAATGTACAGAATAATTCTACAGATAGCGCATTAGACTCTACATATAATAAACCTGATTTGTATAATACCAGTCCGTTTCTGACCGAAACGGGGTCTAAAATGGGATTACACAGGGGAAGGGGTGTAAGTATTCTGCAATCGTCCACTAAGGGCCGATTTTTCGCTAGATATCTTAATCCGTGGGTGTGTCCGTGGCATGAAAGTGGGCCTTATCAGAATACCAGCACTACGTTATTTTTTTTTAATATCGCCGCATTATGCTGAGATAGGAGTCTTTTTGGCCACGCACAGGTCGTTATTATTTTGTTAATTTTGAAATGCTACATTTTTTTCCTATTATTACTGTTTTGTATTTCCTGTGCGTGTCCCAAATAAAATATTTTTCGTTCTTTATTTCTTATCCGAAGAATAATTTTGAATTTCTGCCAGATTTTCCATACAAAAACTGTCAGACGTCAATTTTATTCCACGGATAAAAGATATCTGACGCTGGAAAAATCAGCGCTAAGTATCATGTACATATTGTCCATGTACATATTGTCGTTTATGCAAAACATTTGCGTACTTTTACTATTTATTATATAAAAATAATATTGTACAAATAATACTATATTTTCATCGCTCATTCTTTTTTATGTTAATAAAATTGTAACTTCCACTTTTACGGAAATATTTTTTTTCGTCATGAATGTAAAATGGAGAGTAGAATGAAATTAGAACGGAATCAGAACATCTATCTATTAATCTAATTAAAAATGAATTGTTATTTTATTTTAATATGGATCTAAATTGATACTCCTATAATTATTTTTGAAATAATAAAATCTTGATGGCCATAGTGCAGAGTAATATCTATTACAAATGGAAAAATGAATAATGATTAAAAATTAATGTGTACAATTTTTTTTCCAAAAATTTACAAAGTCCTGATTTTTCAATTGGCCTGACTCACTATTCATCAAACGATCCAATTGGATTCTGGATATCACAATAAATCACTTTCATAGTAAGAATCATACATCGTATTCTTTACAGTTCTAATAAATTACCTTTTGACATTCCAAAATACAAAGCAAGAATAAATAACTCTCGTAGCATATCTCAAATTCGTAGAGCGTGGCATGTGAACGCCCTGCGTTCACCAAACGCTACGAGTGCTACGGTTTTGCCCATCGCGCTACGCCATATTCTCACGATTGATGGATCGATTTATGACATACCTTGCATTGCGTGTAGCGTATGGAAACCTAAAGGCTTATGGAGCCTTGTATCATGATCAGCATCTTTTCAGAACCTCTAAAGTAGTAAGCATACCACCACCGCAGTCAGTAAACAACTGACTTATTGTATTGTTCATTGTTTTAACAACCAATTATCAGAATTCGTAGCATAAGCATAGCATCCTCAGTCTGTAATGTGCCCATTACTGGGACACAGGCCTCCTCTCTTCAAGAGGGAGTGAGCTGTAATCGACCACGCGGGCCCAGTGCGGGTTGGTAGATGTCGCATATCTTCGAATTTTTGATTCAAGGACATGCCGGTTTCCTCACGATGTTTTCCTTCACCGTTTTGAGAGCAGTGGTGATGAAATAATTTACACAAAGTAAAGCGCCAGCCTTGGTTCGAACCCACGATCTACAACTTGTAAGGGCCGTTACCACTGTTTCTTTTTCACTATGCTCGCCTATAACATGTTGGTTACTTCAGTTCAGTCCAGATTTCTTCACGAATGTTTTCAGTCACCAAAGGAACAATTAATTCACGATATATTTACATATTGCTTATTATTCTTCACCCTAGAAGTATGTTTTAGAGATACTTTTTAGGAACCCCATTACTAAGCCCCAGCTGTCCGTCCGTCTGTCTGTCAGCGGGCTGTATCTCATGAACCATAATAGGTAGACAGTTCAAATTTCACATATTGTGTATTTCTATTGCCGCTATAACTAAAATAATACAGATTAAATAATTAAAGAGGGTCCATATAAGAACCATGGTCTAATAAAACAAGGTCTGGCATTCCGGGACTAACACAAATGCTTACGTCATTATCCAGTTGCCACTCTATTGCAACAAAAACGATTAAGGAAAGATTGTCAGACACCAAAGCTTTTAAATTGTCGTTTCGTGTGTCTAATCAAACGAAACAATTCAATTTAAACATAAACCAACGTAATTATTCATTAAAACCTCATTGTTTCATCGGATTCGCACTGGTAATAACGGTGGTTGGGGAGTTATTATTACAAACTTCTGGTAACACAGATGTGATGACGTAGACTTGTGTCGCCCACGTGACCACTGTGTTTCGGAATGCTATACCTGGCGAAGTATATTATTATACCATGATATGAACCGTGTTTTTTTCGGCGTTTTTTGCTCGTTGTTAATACGGTACAGAAAGGCGTGGGCCGATTTTTTTTTTAATTTTCGCCTACTTTATTTGTTAACCACCTGCATGTAAAATACTGGTAGGTATTCTGTTGCATCCGGTTAGACTTGAAGCCGACCCCAACCCAGTTGGAGTGGAGAGCCAATTTGTTTTTTTTTTTTTTACTAGCCTGCTCTGTCCCACTCCTGGGCAAAGGCCTCCCTGCACTCCACCAATTTGCTTAACAATTAATTTCCCTCACTGTAACTACCTTAAGTTTAATGATACCACTGTTATTCTATTTCTTAAAATATATTCTAGGTTCAATACTTGACATTTAAAAATATAACTTTTCCGATATAACACGTACTTTTTGTATGAATCTTGAACTCCGTCTGAATCTGAATGATTATCTCGCTGTGTAACATCCGACATCTTGGCTGAAAGTACCGACCTCTCGGCAAATGGGTTGGTACCATCTGACAGCCAAGTCTAGCAACGCACGCGCTCATTGGTCAAATCTAATAGCGCGCGATTCCCCGGCTTCTGTTACACACTTCCGTCCATTTTCACGAAATCGCTCCCACGGATTGTAGGGAATCGAGAGGAAAGATGTTACACATCAAAAACCCAGTGAATATGCTGCGATGATCAATGATCATTCCTTCTCAATATAAGAGGAGGCTCTTGCTCTGAGTTTTCAATACGACGTGAATTAAGTAAGTACGAAACATTATTTATTTGATAGCATAAGCAAAATCAGCCTATAATGTTCTCACAACAGGGACGCAGACCTCCTCTCTTCGGGTGGGAGTTGGGTGTAATCTACCGCGCCGGCCCAGTGCCTCATGTTTTCGAACTTTTGGTTCTAGGACATGCCGGTTTCCACACGATGTTTTCCTTCACCTTTAGATAGACCTGTAAAAAAAAATAGGAAAACTGTGCACCAGCTGCAAGCGCTACATCCAAGTTGGTCGAAATGATTTACTTTATTACTAGTAGGCACAATGCTCACCCAGCTCTTTACCAGAAGACTAAGCTCACCTCTTAGAGGTCGATGCTGAAGTCGAACGTAGAGCCTCTCTCCCTCCCGTTGAAGACCCTGAAAGTCATCTGCCTCCCGTCACACCAGACAAAGTGCATGACATTATCAAAGGTCTGAAAATCCGCAAAGCCCCCGGCTTAATTGGAATCACTAATAGGGTGATGCAACTATTCCCTGCCCACCTGATAATGCTACTGACTACCATCTTCAATGGTGCCTGAAGCAATAACTTTTTTCCACAAGTGTGGAAAGAAGGCACCGTCATCAGTATCCCTAAGGCCGGCAAGCCCAAGTCCGAGCCCACGAGCTACCGCCCCAATGGGCACTCACACATCAAATGCACACTCTACGATGCTAATTACTGAGAATTATCTTTTAAAACCCACTGGTCTGGGATCAAGAGAATATACTATCATAAAATTATTAAAATTTGTAATATCAGCAATAGAGCTCTTGTGTAAAGAAATTCAACTACCTATCTACCTACTCATCAAAATCATGGCCCAACACATATTTGCGCAACTAGATTGCGATACGTAACAAACCAATAAACGAGAGGTAGAAAAATCCAGCGCATTTGGAACAGACAGCTGGAATGGAAGTGGAACCATTTGTCATATGGTATAGGAGCACAACGGACGGTAGCAAGCAAAACTGACAGTTTTGTACCGGGATGTATTTCTTGCGGGTACGATCAATTGCGGCCGACGAGTTTTGAGAGATTGAGATGTGAGATTTTTGTGAAAAATCTTTGGGATACAAGGGTTTTCTTTTCATATGAGAATTGCGTAAAATGATTCTTTATCAATAAGAAGGCTACATTTTTTATTGAAAAGTAAAGAATAAGTTAGTGCAGTAAAAGTTTATTTTAATTTTAAACCGTGACAATAATTTAAAAGAAGTGATACAAGATAAAAATAACGATATTTCGTAAAGGTCCATTCATTCTAATTTCTTTTATGTTGGTGAACTGTATAATGTTTGCAATAGAGCGAAGTATGACCAGGCTGTACTTAAAATCTGAAAAAAGAAAATACACTATCAATCTCCTCTCCTGATTCAGCTGCTTCCACTGCCTCCAAGCCTCCAATTGATACTTATTAGGGTACCTTCATAAAAGCCTTGAGATTAACATCTGCAAAATCAGAGGCCGTCAGCTTGCATGGAGTTTGAGCTCTGAAAAAAAAAAAAACACTGTTTATATAAAAATCCCTGCAAGAGATGCATACTTTGATTTTGCAATGTATTTTCTAAATCCACCTCGTTTGCACCAAGAGTAAATCCTTCACAAGACGTGTATCAGCTAAATACCAACGGCAGTTGTAGACCGCATCACTAACCTCCGTGCTCTACAATAACATAATATTGATTTAGTAGGCACGAAATTTTATAAAAAATATATACAATATGTAAAAAAAATCCTGTGTGGTCCGTGAGGGTGTTGTGTATCGTACTGAGAATCTAATGGTGTGGAAAATTTCAGAAAAAAAGAAAAAAAATCGTCACATTTTTTTTCAATGGGGAGTTTGACATCGTTCTGAGAGTCTAATTATGTGGATTTTTTTTGGAAAAAAGTAAAAAAAAATCGTCACATTTTTTTTAAATGGGGAATTTTACCGGGTTATTCATTGGGCGCGGGCGGCCGTTGTTTAGCGGGTGACTAAAAGTCATAACATATGATCCCTTTTGAAAATTTGCTAATATTTAATGGATTTGTGGTAATTCTGGTACCAAAAAAAGTGAATTTTAAGTAGCAATAACTTTTTTATTTTCAATAATAATAAAAAAATATTACTTTTTGGTAATGTTATTACAGTACTTGTATTCCCCTTTCGGATTGGACAGGTTTTTTTTTACATATTGTATACAAGTGACAATAATTACCGATGTCATCAAAAGATCGCCGAAGAAACACAGAAAGAAGATTTGCAGTAGACTCACGAAGAGGAAACAAACAAAACTGACTACAAATGCAATGTCACTGATAGCCTGAAAGAAGAAAGTAATTTTATCCCATAGGTTATTACGATAAAACACTACAGTCCGGCCGTCGAGACGAGACGAGAGTACGTTCCTGCCATCTGTCAGTTGGACAATTTGAAGTAGTATTATGGATCAAATTCGCAAAACACATATTCTTTAATATAAAACTGACAGGTGTCAAGAACACATTCTCTCGACGGCCGGACTGTAAGTGTAGTTATTTAAATCAAAATCCAATTGTCAATATTTCACAAGTTTTTAATTAGCTATTTCCAGAATGTGAAGGAGTACTAGATACTCCTTAAAATTCTTGAAATAGTCTATCCGACCAAAAACATTTCATGTAAAGTAAGTTACCAAGACTTAAATAACGCTTTCACTGTTAAAAAGTTATCAGATCTAATGTCGAGCCAGCCCCTAACTCTACAAGGCTTAACTCTACAAACCTTATATCTTAATCTCAAATGTATGGTTTGGCCTGAGCTGTCTAACATTATCTAGGCCGAAGCAATGTGGGCTTGAAAATACGATAAAATGCTTCGAGAAAATGTAGGTAGTGCTTGCTTGCTGCCCTGGTTTTTGTTTTTAGCTCTTCTTGGCGATTAAGATTTCAGATTAAATATTTACCATCACATTGAATCCCGTAAAACAGATAAGAACGGAACTTGAAACGAAGTTAAATAAGGTTGATCTTGTGTAGACTGTTTCCAGCATATTTGTAGAACTGTAAAGAAAGATGTTACTATGGATGAAACCTTTTTCAAAATGATCGCCATCTTCCTCCAATTTACTACTCTTATCCTAGTCTTTACTACTGATCGTAACCCTATCAACATCAGCAAAGCCTTTATTATCAGTATCCAAATTCACATCTATTCCACTATACATTACATTTACATATATACATTTATTATATTTTTAATAACTAGTTATTTTGAATAACTAGTTATTCAAAATATACCTACGAATACTAACCTTATTAGATCTTGATGCCATTTGATCAAAATCAAAAACTCAGCTCTTACTTCCTCAACGTTGCGTAATCGTCCATCAATCACATCATCAGGAATAATTCTTTCGATGTTATGCTTAAGAAGACGAAATTGCATCCGTATGTATGTGCAAAAAGTGTAGAATATGTAGTCTGGAGTACAGATATCAATGATCACGATGACTACTATGAAAAAAGTTTACAAATTAAGATTATTCCATGGAAAAATATTCAAATCATAAGAAAGAGAGATATAAAAGGACAGAAAAAGAGTAGAGGAGAGAGGATAGAAAGTATGGAAAAAATATTGATGATTTCAAAGTATAAATACTTAACTTATGCCAATACTAACCTAACCAAACCTGTCGAAGATACACCCAAGGCCAATATTTAATATCATAAGCATCGAAAGGATAAACAATTAATATAGGCAAAAGAAGTTCAATCTCATTAGTAGTGTAATATTTCAGGGCAACTAAAGTCAATGGACTTAGCACAAACGCCACTACCAAGACGATATAGAACACGTTCAAAACTGATATGACTGTAGTCACAAAATTGTGCTCATCTTTTATAATGGCATCCTTTTCTTCATGTTTAATGCGACCTCTCTCATTGATTTCCAAATCTCTTAGAACTTGTATAAGTTTATCAACATAGTCTTCTTGAAATATAAGATAAAGAGATTTCAAATTGCCGAGAAAAGTCAAAGTGATGCAGGGACAAACGTATGTTAGCTCTATGAAACTTTTCGAGTTTTTAATGCCCATGTAGAACCAAGCAACTGCACCAGCCAGATCTATATTTAGCCAAAAGAAGTTAAAAATGTATACGGTGCGACTTTTTATATAGTCCATGCGCGTTTTTGGGCCGGATTTAATATTCACTCCGGTGCATCGGTATAGGAGCTCGACCTTTTTTATTGTTTTGTCGATGAGAAGTGGTTCCTCTTCCATGTTGACAGTTTTTGTGCGATTAGTCGAGAATGAAAAGGATTTGTCTTCACTCAATTCAATAGTGCTTCTGGTAGAAAAAACTACAACTGTTGAAATTTAATTTTCTTTAACACTACAAAAGCAAATTTATTTTACTTTGAAAATAATTTTCTAAACCATAGAATTAGAAACTGTGCGATATAACTATTAATACCGAAATCAATTTCTGAAATAGCTTGAGTAGCACTTAAAAAAAACCGTTTTCTTGTTAACATGAAATGTCAATTTGGCACGACATCTTTATTATTATAATCATGTTCATCTTCTAACAATTTTGTATCACAAGAACTGTGAAAACACTTTATGTCACTTCCACGTTTCAGATGCAGGACAAAAGATTCCGGTCAAAAATATTTTAGTATTTCACAATAAACACATACATAAACTCATACTATCTTCCCATGGGGTAGGCTCCTTTACGTTCATCCACACACGCCGGGTGCGAGTACTACGCACCTGACCTTTCTGAAGAACATCACCAATATGTCCTCCTAGGGCGTCCCCTCCCGGCGTTTCCACTCAAATTTGCCTTGTAAATACCTTTTGTTAGTCGCCTTTCATTCATCCATTCATATATTTAATTTCATAATACATATGTATTTCTGTTCCCTCTAAAAGTTTTGTCTCTGCACTACCATCCGTGTAAAAGGCAATTATGGTTAAAATGCAAAAAAAACTACAAAACAATTGTCTGTGACAGCCAAAAGACATGCGAGATTGAAGTGGAATTATTTTCCAAGATTCTTTATTTCATTTTTATTGTTTTAACATATCAATTTCGCATTTTCAATGTCAATCGTTTTATCTTTCACACGCAAGTTATATTTTATTATGAATTGTGACAATTATTCCTGAATAATTTTATATACTTTGTTTTTATTTTAAAAATATATTTGTGTAACACTTGTCTTCGTCTTGTTAACACTGAACTGTAGTCATTTGGAAGGAAGAAAGTAATATTATGGTAATAAGTATGTAATTTACATATAAAGGATAATGAGGGTGGCGTTCAATACCTGTGATTATTGACAACAGTTATTAAACACCTTTTGTTAGTATAGGTACTAACATACTACCGTTATATACATGGTGTTACGGAAAGAAATACATAGTTAATCGTTAGTTGTTTTCTTATTTATTATTATTTCTGATTGAGAAAAATTAGACACAGAAATAGCCGCACATTCTTTTAATTTGGTTTTGGATTTAATTTCGTTATTTTTTAAACTATTTAACTCTAAAATTAAATACTACATATATAAAATTATTTCCACCAAAAAATACAACCGATTCATTTTCCCCAAACAAAACTCTTGTCCGCAATTGATCATCCCTCACACCCCTACCCACTTGTTGCTGAGTCTCTTTGTGTGACTGTACCTACGAGTGTACGAAGCTGTACGATTGTGTGCGAGTGTGCGAGTATTGTCGGGAGGCTGTCTGCCTCTTGTACTGTCAAACGACACTGTTCAGCGTTCAGGCGCTTGTCTTATTGCGTGTTCAGGGCTTTGTTGGTTTATCTGAAGTTGAATGTTGAGGTTTTCGTGTGCCAATCTGCGAGGTTTGTATAAGTACTGTCTTATTACCTGTGTTATGTACTTAGAGTTTTGCTTCTGATGATCCCACGTCGATAGCAAACTTGGTGTTTAAGTCAATAGGTGATAATACCAGTCGAACAAAGGATTTATCACATATTGTAATCTTGATATTTTAAGGCGTCTACGTGGAAGAGGAATAAAATGTTTATTTATTTATATACATAATACTTCAGGCTCATTTCACCTTAGTGTAGAATAGACAGGGAAAGCCTCTGTTCTATCCACAGTTACAGATATTCCATGTCCTTACATAGTGTAACATCTGGATGTGACTTGAAGGAATGGACTAGATATTGACACCTACTGACGTATACACCAGAACGTTAGAGTCATGGGTGAATTTTCTGCACCTTTTTTCTGCTTTATCTGGAACAGTGAAATGCATAATCGGTGGCGGCTATAGGTAGATACGGAGTGAGAGGGCATGGAAAGCCGTCACCTCCTTCTGCAAAGCAGTAATGCTCGCGAACGATGAGGCGGAACGCGTGAGGGAGAGGCTAATTTCGCGCTCTCACGCCCCTAGCCGCCGCAGGAGACGCCCTGGGCGTCGAGAATCCCAGGCCGATTCCCGGACCGTCTGCTCCACCGGCCATCGGTCCTGTGACAAACATGGCCATTCAACTGCCACTTCAGCTTGCGTACTCTGCAAGCTATGTCGGTAACTCCAGTTCACATAGTCATGAATCCCAAAAAATAACTTTAAACGAGATAAATTTGCTAGCTTTGCACCTTTATTTCCAAAGAGACAACTTCGACTAACAATGCGAGATAACCCGAACTTCCCGCTTTGACCGGGGAATGTAAACTTTTGTTTCGTTTTCCCACAACCGCCGAGTGAATGATTAATGTTGTGAATGCATTCGTTCACCGTTCTTATTTTTTTCATTCGTGCAACAGGTCTTTTGCGAGGTTTCGCGTCGATTTGGCAACGTTAAATCTTTTCGTTTATTTAGACTGTTATACGGGTCAAATGTTTTTTTTATTCTGCGTGTAAAATGGGGATGATCTATCACCTTAGTACTGGGTCTTTTATTCAGTTGTCTCTCGATTTATCTTTGTAATCCTTCTGGCCAATTGAGGGAGACTGTGTCCCAAAGATGAGATTAATTCCTCACTATCGAAATGTCCTGATTTTCCAATTAGCCTGACTCATTATTCATCAAACGATTCAATTGGATTCTGGATATCACAATAAATGACTTTCATAGTAAGAATCATACATCGTATTCTTTACAGTTCAAATAAATCACCTTTTGACATTCCAAAATACAAAGCAAGAATAAATAACTCTCGTAGCATATCTCAAATTCGTAGAGCGTGGCATGTGAACGCCCTGCGTTCACCAAACGCTACGAGTGCTACGGTTTTGCTCATCGCGCTACGCCATATTCTCACGATCGATGGATCGATTTTTGAAATACCTTGCATTGCGTGTAACTTAAGGAAACCTAAGCCTAGGTAGGTACCATATGGATGCCAGCTGTTGAATGTTGACTAGGGAATACAAAAGGATACTAAGGAATTCCGCGAATTTGGTAGCATACTTCTAGCTTAACGTGTGCAGAATTTCAAACTTATTTAGCTATCTAAGATTGAGCCTTGTACCATGTTCAGAATCTTTACAGAAACTCTCAAGCAGGTAGGCAAGCATAACACCACTGCAGTGCGTAAACAACTAATATGACGTTTTTTCATTGTTTTAAAACACATGTTTTTTTTTTTTTGCTGTATGTCCAGAACGTCTTCTCATACAGAAAAATAATAAGCATGTTGCACTACGCATAGTCTACAGCATGTTGGTAACATTTTCAAATAGTCAAGTCTAATTTTACTCACGATGTTTTCAGTCACAAAAGGAAAAAATAATACACAATTATTGACTAGCGATCCGCTCCTGCTTCGTATGGTTTTTACGACTTGACAAAACATCGAGATTTCTTAGGTAAACGTAACTTTAATACTAACGAATTATACTCGTAAACCTTCCGGAATCAATTCTCTAAACGATGGTGAAAACCTTATTAAAAATGGGAAATTATAAGTGCAACAACAAAAGTTTTCTTTAGCACCTACAACCTAACGTCTTTTTTTATATGTAGGCTACGAGTTAATATAACAGCTTCAATTATATTAATTCATCATCTGTACTATTCCAACAGAATACCAAAAAACCAGCGTCAATTTACGAACGTAAATTAATATGACTCAGAGCTACCGATAAATATATTTACTTCTGACTTGATAACTCAGCGACTAATGTTGTAAGTGAGCTACTTTATATATTTTAGAGATTCAACAGCTGTCTGCTAATAAAATCAAATTCCAGCCTCAAAATTAGCAATCAAAGTTTTTTATTCAACAAGTAAATTAATAAATCATATTCTTTTTTCGTGAAAATTAGCAACACAAGCGCGGGACTGTACCTGACGCTCGTTGGGAATGAGAGGGGCGCGACCGCGTATTTCCAATCTATACAAGGCCAGAACGCAGCCATAGGAAACTGCTCACGTATACATTGTAATGCTATTTTTAAATCAGTGATTACAATGTAATCACGAATTTTGCGTACTGCTCGTGTTTAGTTTGTAACGTGGACGCGCGCGCCCGGGTTCCAAACTATACTACATCACTTACGCTTGACATGAGTTTTAAACATAAATAGTTTAAAAAAAAAAGTGAACTGGGTGAAATGGAACAGATAATGGAATATGAAATGGGTTAGGTTAGGTTAGAACTGTGTCAACCGCGCGTGAGCCGAGCGAGCGTAGCGAGCGGTGCCGCGGCAGCGGCCGGCGAGCGCTACTTCCAAGTTGCTCGCAGCCAGGCAGGCTAATTAGCGCAAGGTGCATTACGTCGCATTTGTTTTTGATGACAATATTTTTGTATGTTCAATTGGGTAGTTATAATAGTCAAGTCATCAATTACTTATGGTAACATTATAAATAGATAGGTGAATACATGAAATTAGAGCTTTCATTGACCATTATTTGATGACAATAATAAGGTAATTTTATGTTCAAATATAGTAGATTCATTCATCAATTACTTATGTTAACTTATAAAAATAAAGGTGACTATAAGAAATCAGAGTACGTTGATATTATTTTATAGATGCAGTTGGTACACTTATTAGAAGCTGGCAATGCGTAGACATAACACAAATTTAGCTGCTTAAGAATTATCACCATGCTGTGTCATAATAACAGTAGGTTGTTTTACAATATATTATGGTCGCTTGAAAACCATTTATTAGACGAGAGGCCTATGAATTCATTAGACAACTAAATATATTTGAAAACGAGCATGACATTTTCAAGAAGCTGCCTTAATTAGCACCCATTAGAAATATTGCGTGATTTAGAAGAAAAACGCAGAAAGCTACTTTGTTTTTTATTATGTATAGATGACCAATTTTTCCCTAACTTTTTATAACTTTACATACATGTACATACTCGTATTGTTATTATTTTGAGTCTGTAAGCTGTATATATTATGTGAATATTATCTTGTTTAAAATAAAACTTATTAATCAATCAATATAACGGGTGTTAAAGAAATTGCGAGCCATAGCTTCAGGGTGAGTTCAGAGTCGATAAAAGAACATGTAAAAAATAAAAAATAAATACCTTTAACAAAAGTTAAAAAAAAACCTAAAATTATCATAAGGTGAACCTAATGTAGTAGCTACTAATTAAATAGCAATTGTTTAGAGTTGAATAAAAAAATTGCTTTAAATAAATTTTTATTTTGTTTAAATGCTAATTTATAATTTCCTAGAGTTACCCTGTATAAATAATTGATATTTTTGATTTATTTACAATTTTTTAATTATTCTTCTTTTCGTGTGGTTAGTGACTAACCTGGTGTCAAAGTTTTAAAGCCGCCCATAGGCCTCTGACTTGGCTTCACACGCCTCTGCTTGGTATTATTGTACACCCTAGAAGTAGGTATGTTGTAGAGATACATTTTTAATTTCGATCAACTTAATTTGGTAACCAACTGCAGAAACAATCATCATGATCATTGATCATCTCAGCTTATTCACTGGGTTTTTGATGTGTAACAACATCTTTCCTCTCAATTTCCTACAATCTGTGGGAGTGATTTCGTGAAAAGGAACGGAAGTGTTTAACAGAAGCCGGGGAAGCGCGCGCTATAAGAATTGACCAATCATTGCGTTGCTAGACTTTTTTTTTTTTGAGGGTGGGAAATTATCAAATAACTTCTCCCGCTCTGCCCGGAGCGGGAGGAGTTATTGGAACACGGGTGGGTTTTAGTCAGTAAAAGTCTGACACATGTCAGACTTTTACTGACTAAAACCCACCCGTGTTCCTTCCATTGCCTATGTACCGGGGCCACGATATCCCTTTCGGACAAACCCGCAACCCCAGCAGGCATTGGTCCTTACGGACCCCGTCAGTTGGTGCTGACATCTCTTTGAGGCGCGCGTGGAACACAACGCGCCGTCGACCCGGGCCAGCCGTTCCGTTCTGTAAAAATATCACCGTGAAACTTAGGTGAAGTGAGCGTGAAGTGAGTTGTCAATAGTGTTAATCCCTAGCATCCTGCCAGTCGATTCTGTGGCAGTGACAGCTCACTTCACGCTCACTTCACGCTCACTTCACCTAAGCTTCAAGTTAATATTTTTACAGAATCGACCGACAGATTTGCTCGAGATTCACGATGTTTTCCGTCACCGAAAGAACAAATACTCAATTGTTTTGTAACCTAAACTCAACCTGTACAAAACGGAGACAACAAATAAAATTAATTAATTATTCACGTAACCGATTCATTAGAAATTCTCATCGTTACATTTTACAGCCTATTTACTAAGTTTTACTTCTCGTTCGTGAAGTTACCTGTAATTACGTCAAATTACCGGTTTTGTGAACTCTTAGCGCTAGGAGTTTATTTTAATTGTGGACTTAGGTAAATTAATTGTCAAACAAATTGACACCCTTCGTCAAAAGCTGAGTTATAGCATAGATAGAGTATTGTAAGTATAGATTTCCAGTGGCCCAGTGGTAACAGCCCCGACTTACGAGTTGTAGTTCAAACCCTTACAGGCTCTTTACTTTGTGTAAATTATTTCATCACCATTGCTCTCAAAACGGGAAGGTAAACATCGTGAGGAAACCGGCATGTCCTAGAACCAAACATTCGAGACGTGTGACATCTACCAACCCGCACTGGGCCCGCGTGGTGGATTACGGCCCACTCCCTTTCACTGAGAGGAGGCCTGTGTCCCAGCAGTGGGATAGACTGATTAAGCTGTTGAACTTATGAGATAGCGTTAGTCTTAGACAGTCATTTCTAAACTGGTACTATAAACTGGTACTGGTAGTCGAGTTATACTTTCCTAAGATATCGATCGATAGCAGTCGATGTTTGTTGGGTCACAGCTGTTTAGTCTATGACTAACAACTGGGGCCAGACAAAAACTTTGCATACGTGAAAGAGATGGAGAAAATATATTTGTGTCTTGTTTACTCGTACTACTGGATTAAATAAAGACCTTATCTTATTATTATTTTAATGACTTGTCTATTGCTAGACTCTGTCTACGTGCTATAGCCATTTTATACAACTGTCAAAAATGACACTTGTATCAAATGAAATGATACACGTCTTGGCTGAACGTACTAACTTCTCGGAAAATGGGTTGCTACCAATAAGCAATAGCAATAGGCCGGACGCAATAGGCCGGATGCAATAGGCCGGACGCATAGGCCGGACGCAGTAGGCCAGACGCAATAGGCTGGACGGATTTCGTAAGATTGCTGGTAGTGAGCGTCGGTAGCACGTGGAGGCCTGTCAGCTCAGGCTCTGCAGGTAGCTTGCGGCGCTAGGCCGCCGGTAGGTCAGGCCCTCGTAAGACCTTGGCAGCGTGCGTCGGTAGCGTGAAGATTTAGCTGCACACGCAAGGGGTCCTGCCCTCAGCCCGTACGAAAAGCCCGGCTTCGAAGTCTTCCGAAGAGCCGGATTTGGGGCACATAGTGTAAATTAAAGGATGACCCACTAGTATGGTCGCAGATGAAATGCTAGACATAGATAATAAACTTAATACTAGAGTAATGTCAGTCTAGTAGTGTTGGTCGCGCATTTTAGTGATATCCAATATACATATTTTTTAAATTTTATATAGAAACCTGAAACGGACAGCGAGTCCTTTGATGAAGACACAGAAAACAGTAGAGTCTAAAACAGCACAGCAGGGAGATAGAAAAGAGCCTAGAAAGTAACGTAACTCCGCCAAAGGATTCACAGGCGAAGATCGACTAAGCCAACTGGCTGCGACGTCGTAAAAAGATGCCCATCCATAGATAATTAACACCCGTCTCTCCACTATTCCAATGCTTACTCTAGGATGTATATCCGGTACGGCTCTCAAATCCTTCCTTATCCTAAGGGCACGTCTTCCTTACCATTACCCGCGCCCCCCGGTCTACTCCTAGATATGCAATGGCCTTTGTAGTCCCATGAAACATGAGGCTTCATGGGCTAGTGCAAATCTTGGGGTTCATTCGATTTATCGAGTCTGGTTAAACCACGCTGGGATCGGTGCATTTCATTCATTCATTTCATTCATTCATCATTCATTAATTCGTTCATTCATTCATTCATTCATTCATAATTATGTATCTATCTTTCCGTGACATCAGTGCGGGCCCATCAGCATACCAGCGCTGCGACATTTAAAAAATAAATCATGCATCATTCATTCTGAGATACGAGCGCTTTGGCCTCGTACAGGACTGATTTAAATTTAAATTTAACTTAGTTTTTTCTTTTTATTTATGTTTTTTTTTTGTGATTTCCTGTACGAGTCTCAATAAATACTTTTTCTTTCTTTCTTTATGTGCTTAACCACTTAGTAACATGTAGTTAGTCGACTAAATCATTCATCATCATCATCATCATCATTTTCAATCTTCGTAAGTATGATCATGTGTCTGCGCACCGATTGCTTTTAAAATGGTTACCCATACGTCAGCGCAGAGAGTTGAGGGCTATGTCTATGTTGTTGTCTATATTCTATACTCGACAATCCGACTTCTCCTTCTTACCTGACTTCCCATGTTCAATACCTATGGTCTGCCCATGGTAAAAATCTTCGTTCTACCAACAATCGTCTTCTACGATGTCCTTCTCACCGTTCTAGTTTTATTCACTCTTCTTTCTTTGTCCAGGCGTATTTTCTTTGGAATGCGCTCCCTCTGAACATCAGGATGGCAACCAGTCGGTTATCTTTCAAAGTGAAGGCACGTGAACATATTCGTAAAAAGTTGGCAAAATCATTGCAGCACTGATTTGCTGGATTTGTTTTCTCCTCTACCTATAGTTATTTCTCCTGACAAAGTTTATTCGGTTTATGTGTATCTATGTATTAGTATGTATTCATTTTCAAGTTATCTATCCCTTATGTTGCACCTGCCATGTTTTGTCTCTGCATCACCCTAAGGTTGACTGAACTGTATTAAGTCCGCCTTTGTACAGTTTTTTACTTGTGCATGAAGTTTTAATAAATAAAATAAATAAATAAATGAAGCCACAACGTTACAATTGTTATACAAACTAAAATATCGAGTTGCATTATAATACAACCCTCCGCCCTCCGACGTCCTGTAAAAAGGACCTAATGCTTCACTATTGATTCGCCCCGACTATTTTATTTAGGTCACCTGCAGCAGCCCTCTTAGAAAAATGGTCGATGAAAAAATTTCAAGCACGACGGAGTATTTATTGGGGCGTACGATAATTAGGCCAATGGTGCAATGTACGATAGTGAATGTCTAACGTACGATAATTTTGAGATTTGCTGAAAAAAATATTTGTCAAGTATGTCAACATCAACAAGTAAGTATCTCTGTCTCTTTCTCTCTCTAGTTTTTTATTTAATTTTACAGTGATAACGTTATCACAAAAATATCAACTAAAAACTATGACAAAACATGTTTACGGTTTGTGCTACTAGCGCAACCACTGGTGAAACATGACCTATACGTCCCCTTTGACTCTAGTATAAAATTATTCATTGTCTTTTGAGAGCAATTTGAATTGCTATTTGATTTCGATTAGGGTTTTTTTTTCTTTTGTACGATAATTTTGCCCAAAAAACGATAATTTCGACGTGGGAACTCGATAATATGAACGTTTGGAGTTGGCAACACGTCTGTGGGCTATACTACAAGTAAGTATAAGAACTGTCTCTTAAAAAAGCCTTATGAATGAAAAAATGTGCTATTTCTTTAATTCATGAATTAGGAAATAGCACATACATAACATTACGCCTGTAATCCTCGAAGGGCTAGGCAGAGGTGTACCTATAGTACACCCACATTTCGCTAGTTATGTTTAAGTCCCATGTAATAGGGGGCGAGCCTATTGCCATCAACCGGACACAAATCCAGACTCCGGGCTGCTACTGAGAAATTCCTGATGGAAAAACCCAATAACACTTTGTTCGACCTGGGAATCGAACCAAGGACCTCATGCTCAACAGTAGCGCTTGAGACCACTAGACCAGTCAGGCTGAAATAGCACATTTTTATAAATTAAATTTAGATAATGCATTTACATTGACTCAGGCTTTTTAGGGTTCCATACTTCAAAACAAATAAACGGAACCAGATAAATAGAAGAAAATTGACACTCCCCCTTATCTCCGTAACTACTAAGCCTAAAATTGATACTCCCCCTTCTCTCCGTAACTACTAAGCCTAAAATTGACACTCCCCCTTATCTCCGTAACTACTAAGCCTAAAATTGACACTCCCCCTTATCTCCGTAACTACTAAGCCTAAAATTAAAAACAAATACAGAGAATGGTTCTTTACCATAGTCTATGGTTTTAAAATAACATGGTAAATTTCTCAGCAATTTCTTTGCAGTTTAAATGTATGGGAGAACATGTTTTTCAACTACAATGTTAAGTTTGTTCTTGGGATAAATTCATCCCAACTACTGAATAAACCCTTCATCGTGCTTGGTCCGACACGCACTTGGCCGGTTTTTTTCTTGTATCAATTCAGTCTATTGCAGTCCACTGCTGGACTTATGCTCAAGTTGATTGTTAGAAATAGAGACAGGAGGGTAAGTTGATTTATTATAAATAGAGGCACGAGGATAAGTACTTATTACATACAAAACATCAATGACTGTTCCCTGCGTTGTGCATTACCTAAAGCCGTGTCCTAGCCAAAAGCGACTGTCATTCGAATACGCGATCGTCGCGAAAAATTATCAAAAATTAACTTTAAAATCCCCCTATGATTTTATGGACACACACTTGTTTTTAAAATAAATATAGATTTTTTTAGAAAAAAAATGTTTTCATCTCCGTTTTTTTTTCATAGTCGACAAATTTTTATAAAAATATTAATTGAGCCGATAAAATAAGTCATAAGCTTTTAGAAATAATAAACAGAACCCAAATCGAGCCAATAACATGGGTGATATGGCAAACGCTACTCAAAAATAAAAATAAAAATACCATGAAAAATATTTAAAGTTAATTTTCGATCATTTTTTAAGAATATTCAGAAAAATACGGGCGGTCACATGCCCATGGGAGACATTGTATATATACGAATATGACATCCTCGCGCGATCAATCAAGACGCGTTTATACGTCATCTACATAAACCATACAATATTCTAAAGAGGTAAAATTGATTTGTTTGTTTGTACGTAGGGGGTAATCTCCGGAACTACCAGTCGGATTTGAAAAAATCTTAATCGCGGGCGGACGATAGAATGCGATGCGGTGGGGCGGGGGTCGAAATTTCACGTGAACGAAGCTAGTAATTCATATATATGATCGCGTAATCAAACTCAACTCAAACTCAAAGCATTTATTTCAGTTAAACCATTTACAGGCACTTTTGAATTGTCAAGGAATCGGTCAGGCAGAAATATGAAGCTAGTTGCCCATTCCAAAGCGTAGTAGGTACCTATGGAGAAGAACGGGCAAGAAACTCCACGGACACTCTTTTAAATAAATTGTTACAAAATATTGGTTACATCATTCAAGTTGAAATTAAACATGTGAGAACAATGTAGAAAGACGTGCACGTTAGAAGCGTCCGTAATAAAAAGATAAAACAAGGAACAATTCAAAAATTTAAATCAGCCAAGGCAGCTAAGAGTTGACCAGTCTCAACTGACGGCGCCCGTTCACGAACATGACGCATGGATTAGCACCATTCAGCTCAACCATTTTGAAGGAAGCTAAATGATCCAACACACGCCACCATCAGCGAGACATTTGAGTGAGCATGACATACTCACAGCCGCCAGGGCACATTCAAGTCAATAAAAGACGTATTACCCGGTAAATGTTAGCTCATTAGTACATAGTACTCACACCTTTTTTTTTTTTTTTTTTTTTTTTGGATGGGAAATCATCAAATGACTTCTCCCGCTCTGGGCAGAGCGAGAGGGTGTGTCAGACTTTTACTGACTAAAACCCACCCGTGTTCCTTCCGTTGCCTGTGTGCCGGGGCCGCGTTATCCCTTTCGGACAAACCCGCAACCCCAGCAGGCATTGGTCTTTCGACCCCGTCGGTTGGTGCTGACATCTCTTTGAGGCGCGCGTGGAACACAACGCGCCGTCGACACGGGCCTGGTCCTTATCGGACGGCGAGCTGCCCATTGCTCACCGTCCGCAAGCCCGCGCCTACGGTGGCCGGAAGTCGGCTCTGGACTCCCGACGCCCGGGGCGTCTCCTGCGGCGACTAGGGCCGCGAGGGCGTGCAGCTTGCATCTCCCTCGCGCGCTCCGCCTCCTCCTTCGCGAGCATAACTGCTTCGCAGAAGGAGGTGACGGCCTCCCATGCACTCTCGCTCCGAACCATGGCCTGAACCAGGGCCGGACGCGAGAGATCGTCGCCGCCGATCGCCTCCGTGAGGACACGGCGGTGCTCCGCCCAAGCCGGGCAGACCTCCACCGTATGCTCCACCGTGTCCTCCGGGCGATCCACACAGTGGTGACACCCGGGCGTTTCCTCCCGCCTTACGCGGAACAGGAACCTCCCGAAACAACCGTGTCCGGTGAGGACCTGCGTCAGGCGGAAGGTGAGGACGCCATGGCGCCTCTCAAGCCACTCCTCAAAGAGGGGACTTATCGCCGCAATTGTGGCGTGCCCAATAGTACTCACACCTGTGCTCTGAAATTATATAATACAAAAGAAATTGATTTTAAACAATGCAAAAATGGTCTTAAACTCTTCGGCAGCTCCAACTGTTTTTCAAATGTTAATCAAATAGTTGTGGTTGTGGAGCAGGGCCAGCATTGAGCCAAGCATTTTTATCAGCGATGTAATCCCCCAACTTATAATATGCCTGCCTGCATAGTGTGCGTACAAGATTTGAATTTCGTCTCATTCAGTTGAAGTATGAGGGGAGGAATTTTATTGTAACATTTTAAACAGTATTCCATGAAAGATGAGTCCACTTTAGCCAGTCTGAAACCTGGTTGAACTAATAGGCCCCTATTTCTTGTACTATAATTATGTCTATCACCTCTTTTACTAAAAAGATGTACATTTTTTCTTACGTACATGATGTTTTCATAGATATATTGACAAGGTACCGTCATGATGTTAATATCCTTAAACAGTTCCCTTAGAGAGTCACGCCTGCGGAGATCATATATGGCTCTGATCGCTCTTTTCTGCAGAATAAAAATAGACTCGATGTCTGCAGCCCGTCCCCACAGTAAAATACCGTAAGACATGATACTATGAAAGTAACTAAAATAGACCAGCCTCGCGGTATCTACATTAGTAAATTGACGGTTTTTTCTGACAGCATATACTGCCGAACTTAACCGTCCTGCAAGAGATGTTAAATGAGGACCCCATTGTAACCTTGATTCGAGCGTGATCCCTAGGAAAAAAGTTTTATCAACGGATTCTAGTTTCTCTTGATTCAATACTATCTCACAATCACTACTCTTGACATTTGGTAAAGAAAATTTTATGCATTAGTTTTTTTTTCATTTAATACAAAATTATTAGCAGTGAACCAACTTTGGACATGCAGGAGGGCGTTATTTACGTCGTCAAAATTTGTAGCACGTCTATCTACATTAAAAATTAAGGAAGTATCGTCAGCAAATAACACCATTTGTGGTTGATTTTTTAATAAATGGAGTAGATCATTGATATAAACTAAAAAGAGGAATGGACCTAATGTCGAGCCTTGTGGCACACCCATTTTTACTTTTAAACCTAGTGAATTGATACCGTTTATTTGGACTTTCTTTTGTCTATCATTTAAATAAGATTTTACTTAATTGAGCACAAGTTTTCCAAGTCCGTAATGCTCAAGTTTCAAGAGTAAGGTTTCGTGATCGACGCAATCAAATGCCACAAATGCAAATGTTGGAGAGTTCACAAAAGATTCCTATGGCGTCTTGGGCCTCTTCCCACGCGCAAAAAATGTGTCTTAATAAGGTTACACCGGCGTCGGTCGTACAACGTCCTTTGGTGAAACCACACTGTTGATCATGAAGGATTTTATTTGTGTTAAAATGATTGAGCATTTGATTAAGCATTACCTTTTCAAACACCTTGCTAAAGGCCGGCAACACGGACACGAGTCTATAATTATTGGTGTCTTTACTGTCCCCGGATTTGAAAAGTGGTATTACCTTAATGTATTTCATTATATCTGGGAAGACTCCTTGGTCCACACACAAATAAAATATTAAGGCTAAGTAAGGCGCTATGGTCTCAAATATGGAAGTACAGACTTTAATGGACATTCTCCAAAGATCTTCGGTTAATTTAATCTTAATTTACTTAAAAGCTTTTATTACTGTTAAAGGGTTAATATGCTTAAAGTTAAATTCGATCGGGCAAGCTGAAACGTTCGCCCTTACTAAATCAAAAGAGAGCGAGGGCGAGGAATTTAAGGTTTCAGTAGTTTTAAGTGGGATACTAGTATAGAAATTTACAAATTCTTGGGCAACTTCTTTGCTATCGCAAACGAGGCCACCACATGACGTCTTCAGTGTGTAGTCAGAACTATGCTTTTTGTTCCTGTTCGTTTCATTATTGATAATTTTCCAAACCGTCTGTATTTTATTGTCTGCTAACTTAACCTTGTTGCTAATGTATAAGGCTTTAGCTGTCTTACAAGTGTCCTTAAAAGTTCTAGAGTAAGTAGCAACATACTTATTAAAAGTTTCCGTGTTAATATAAGGCTTAAGGCCATACAGCTCGAACAGTCTATCCCTACTTTTCCTGAGTCCTTTAGTTGCCCAGTCACTAAATAAAAACTTAGGGCTGATAGTTTTCAGCTCGCCGTCCGATAAGGACCAGGCCCGTGTCGACGGCGCGTTGTGTTCCACGCGCGCCTCAAAGAGATGTCAGCACCAACTGACGGGGTCGAAAGACCGGTGCCTGCTGGGGTTGCGGGTTTCTCCGAAAGGGATATCGCGGCCCCGGCACAAAGGCAACGGAAGGAACACGGGTGGGTTTTAGTCAGTAAAAGTCTGACACACCCTCTCGCTCTGCCCAGAGCGGGAGAAGTAATTTGATGATTTCCCATCCACAAAAAAAAAAGGGTTGATAGTTTTTGTGTTCTTCTTAAAAGAATTATTGAACTCGGTCTGGACTAACGAAAAGAATTCTTCATACAAAATATTAGCATGGTTCATTGTAAGGTCCTGATTATTTAACTTACAAACTAAAGTGCTATTAAATTTATTTAAATTAACTGCTGTTATTGGTCTGAATTGTATCTTGCACTTTTGTTATTGGTATGTTGGACTCAAAAGCTACGGATTGACCACTGTGATCTCAAGGGAGATAATTAACTATGGCTTTATCTAAATAGTCGCAACAACAAAACACATTATCAATACATGTAGCAGTAGTCGTAGTTACTCGGGTTGATTCTACAAACATATTTGACAAATTGAATGATTTGAACAAAGATAGATTGGTAGATAGAATATTCTTTATTATGCACACCATACAAATTACAGAAATAAATTTAGAAATTTTACATAGGGTGACACAATGGGCGGTCTTATCGCTAAAAGCGATCTTTTACAGACAACCTTTGACAAATTTAAAAATCTACTGGTATTTGAATTATTTTCTAAAATATTCACATTAAAGTCACCACATATAATTACTGATTTATTACCAGTTGCAAGTTTTGCCAAAACATCTTCAATTACCGACTCTAATATAGAGTAGTTTTGATAATTTCGGGGTCTGTAAACGCACACTATAACATGCTTATCTAGCTCAACACAAGATAGTTCAATGCTATGTTCAACCGATAGTTCAACTATGCCAATACGGGTTTTTGATTTAATACAACTTTGAATTAATATTAGTGAACCACCACGCAGCATAGATTTTCCGTTAAAACAGTAGTTTTAAACGAAAATCTATGCTGCGTACACAGGGCCACACTATAATTCTCATAGTTAATTAACATTTCATTATCCTTTAACCAATTCTCACTTAAACAAATTATGTTAAACATTGTGTTTTCTAAAAACAATTCAATTTCCAATTGTTTGGAAGAAAAGCCTTGAATATGTTGATGAAATAGTTTCAAGGATTTCTGCTTAGCCCCCCCTTTTGTACAGTTAACTATGTTAGTGCTAGAAAATACCTTTTTGTTATTAAGTGTAACTATATTGTTAGAGGTACCTTCTGTTGTCTTACAAACTAGTTTAAACTATTTGAGCTAACCACCTTAACATTAGTACTATTACTAATTGTGGAGTTAATTGTAGATGACTTACTAATACTAACGATTGTAGACATACTAACGATTGTAGACATACTAATTATGTCTGGGTTAATATTAAAAGCTAATAGCCTAGCTATTTGACGTCTAAAACTAATGGGCAGATACACAGTATCCCTAGTCGACCTTAACTTATCAACAAAAATGTTGGTGTCAAAAAATATAAACTTGTCACTATGGTGACTAACTAAGAAATTCATGTAATTATTTAACATGTGAATGTAGTTGTTTTGCCTATTTGACAAATGCGATTTGATAATCGCGTACTCGCGCGACAGTCGTTTTTGGTTAGGACATAGGGTAATGGTCTCCGTGAACCTAATCAGGTACTTTGCTGCATCGCTTCCCGCGCCGGTCCAGTTACCTACAATATTTTACATACTTAATTAGTACAGTCGTGCACAAAAATGTATCACTAGTTTTATGTTTATTTAGATCGAATTAAGAGTTAGAGGTTACTTGATTTATAATTATGGTTTGTCTGCTTATTATAATTACTTTTGCTGTTAAAAGTCTGAATTTGAAGAAAAATAGGTATGAAACAGTCCGAAAATCAGACCAAGTACGAGTCGGACTCTCACACAAAGGTTACCGTACAATATTGAACAAAAAAAATATTTTTGTATTTCAGTTATAAAAATCATGTTTCTCGTATATGAGGATCCCCTTTAATTTTCAACTTTATTTCATTTTTATTATTAGTTGATAAAGCGGCAATACAAATACACAATATGTATAAATTTCAATTATCTACCTATTACGGTTCATGAGATACAGCCCGCTGACAGACAGACGGACAGCGGAGGCTTAGTAATAGGGTTCCGTTTGGGTTCCGTTCGGGTACGGAACCCTAAAAACTAATGTCGTTTCGTTTTGGCGGTGAGACTGATGACAGAATTGAAGGATATTGCAGTAATTTATGATTATAACTATGCTATAAAACTATTTTAATCATAAACCATTAATCGATTTTTATTAAACATGCGTCATCATGATTATGGAATGTCATTTAATAATTATTTAATTACATCTATTACTTAAGGCAATTGCATTTTATTATCTCCACTGTGACTAATGATGCAATTCGATAAAATATCGATGACATTATTGTACGAATAAAGATGAACTACAAAAGTAACAAAGAATAAATACCTGGTACGCATAAATTCGGAACTACTAACTACTACTAATACTGAAGTATGATTAATATAATACAGCTAAAAGGTGGTGGTAGGCCCCCTGTTACAGTACCTATTGTCCCAGATAGTTAGAAATTACCCAGCACAATTTAAGTATTGGTAGGTAAATACTAGCAATAGTTGTAGCTTTGTAAAAAATTGCCAGTAATAATTTATTGAAAACATATTTAATACCCATTCCGAACAATATCAACTTTATTTAAATCATTTTATTAAATCTCACATTATAATTTTACATACGAACTTTTCTACGTAACTGTACCAACCTCCCGTATGCAAAAATACCTAAAAAATGCGTCGTTCCTCTCCACTTGTTCGACACATGCCCACAGTCCACAGCTGGGCATCGGTATGTGCGCGCACAGGCACAGTTCGTGTGCGCACAGTGTCTGTGTGTGTGGCGTGACGTATGGGCCGACAACCCCTGCTGTGCTTGCCGTAGCGAGACTGATTAGGGTTGGCGCTATTTTCGATATATTTTTTAAGTTCAATATTTTTTTATTGTTTTTTTTTTTGGTATTTGATATTCTTGTGTTCGGGAAAGTTATTTGTTTTAAAAGAAGCCTAAAAATATTAGCATTTATTTTCTGAAGACTGAAGGTTTTTTGACTAATTTATGGAAATGCTCGTTATTACCATCTGTACCCGAATCCTATATACTATTAAACGAGCAATATTATATATTTATATATTTGTTATCACGTTCTCGAAGCGGCTCTAAAGATTTCGATGAAAGTTGCAATAAACAGGGGTTTGCGGGAGCGGAAAATCGATCTAGCTAGGTCTCATATCTGAGAATATTCGTTTTCTCCGTATTTTCACCCGCTCAGCTTGCTCACCCAAAGTTTAGAACAAATATAATGACAATTGACACCTTAGAATAATGACATGGCATCATGGAATTAGTAGGTACCTACTATTATGGCAGCATGAAATTAGTAAGTACCTACTATCATGTCAGCATGGAATTAGTATGAACTATCCTGTAATATTAAATGAGCATTCTCTATTTTCACCAGAGTAGAGGTCGGTCGCCCAGGTAGTAATATTATATTCACCATACGAAGTAAAACAGAGCAGCAATTCGCAAAAGAAATTATAGAGTTTCCACAAATACTAAATGCGGAAAACGCCCTTATAAAAAAAAATACTTTCTATAATGCCGCCTTAAAAAAAGACATTAAACAAATAACGAATGAGTATCCAGATAGGATGAAATCGTTTAGGAGACTCGATCTAGACACTGAGCAACTTCAGGAAATTAGATTTTCAGCTAGATTAAGATCTTTCAAGGACTACTTTAACATTCTTGAAGGCAGATTGAATTTTAACATGCCCAGAAAAAGAAAACAAAAGAAGTATAAGTTATTACTATCGTCACACAAATGTCTCTTCTCTTTCAGAGAAGAATCTTGCAATGTCGAGCACGACTAAATCACTGTCAATCATTGTCCATTCCAAGGTTGCCTGGAAATGATCGCAGAAAGCGATAAGGTGGCCGATTGTAAGTTTTTTAGTGTTAAATTTGTTTTAGCTATGTATTTTCTGGTAAAAAAATAGTGTAGAATGGTGAATGATGATGGTGTGGTGTGATGGTGATGGTGTGGGTGGTGTGGTGGATGGTGGTGGTGTGTGTGTGGTGTGTGTGTGTGTGTGAGTGTTGTAGTGTGTGTGTGTGTGTGTGTGTGTGTAGTGTATAGTGGTTTTTTTGGTGGTCTAAATAATATATAAATAAATAAATTGATTACTCACTGCGTTTTATTTATTTCTACTATTATTAGACTAGATTTCTTTTTGTTGCTATTCTTCATCAAACTGAAAAAAACACAACTTCATGGGTCTTTTAATCTTGACAATTTCTTACATCAACTTTACCATCATTATTGATTTCATTAAATATTAATTTAATACCGGACAACCCTACCAAACTAGCTCATCACACCCCTTGCATGTCAAAGTCCCCTGCAGTGTTTGGCAAGTGTGCACACACACACACACACGCACACAAAATTGACAACCCATAAATTAAAAGAACCTGTTTCACGAGGGTAGTTCTTTGTCACTTAGAACTTGGTATTTTATTTATAGTCTGTGCTTACAAAGTTAAGACACACTTATCCTATTCGAAAACAGATCTTTTGACACACATAATAAGGTTTTTATTGACGGCAAAGGGGCTGGCAAGGATTAGATTATGAACTTCGTAATTTAAACCGTATGATTTATGGCACAGAAATTAAAATCGTCTTATTTAAGGAGCTCACTACTTTAACTTACTTATTTTTTCAAGAAATATCAGAAAAGGTCGGATATAGAGTTCATTTGAAGTAGTTCTAAGAAAAATGGCGACACGCTGAGATTTTTATTGGCTGGAACTTGTCACTGAACAAAGTTATAACTTGATTCTTTGAATTAAAACCTCTTTTATGAAGTGGGATACTTATTTCGGGAATCTCTTGTATCCGGTGAAGTAATAGAGAGACGACGCTGCTTGACTTTAAACAAAATTGTCCTTTAATTTTTTATTCTGTGGTTCTCTGGAAATATGAGGTAGCTTTGGAGGTTAGAAAGTTCTCAGTAGCAGCCAATATTATAAAGGGTGGCAGGGACATAGACGCGAAAACTTTTACCATAGATTCAGTACATGATTCTGAAACCCCTGCGCTAAAATTATTCGCCGGTTATAAAAAAAAAATCTGCATTTTCATAGAAAAGTGCTATCTATACCTACGCGGTCAAAATGTATGGAACCACAGATATTTTTTTGAAATTTTCCCATTTTTCGTGAAAGCATAAGAAACAAACAAACAAACTCACTTTCGCATTTATATACTAGCTGTAGCTGTGCCCCGCGGTTTTACCCACTAAAGTCTCGATCCCGTACGAATTTTGGGATAAAAAGTATTTTATGTCCTCACCCAGGTCATAGTCTACCCATGTGTCAAATTTCATTCAAATACATTCAGCCGTTTTAGCGTGAAAGCGTAAGAAACAAACAAACAAACTCAATTTCGCATTTAAAATATTAGTTAGGATTCAAAAAAACGAATTTAAGAAGTCCCTTCTCCTCCCATATTTCATATATGAATAGATCTTTCTCTGCAAGGAAGATTATCTCCATTCGGTCGAGCCGGCAATCAATCAAATAGGTCCATAACTGTCCACTATTTCCCATAACTCTACCATAAACGATCTTTAGGAACCATTGCTATAATCAAAGCTGTATAGTGTTAGTGAGACACGATTCGTTTTCTTGCAAGTTATAACACCTATGATAGTTTGACAAGTCGATTAGGAAAGGAATATGCGATAAAATTCAGAATAGGATGGTCTTGACAGAAACTGTAGTAAATTCTTTAGTATTCAGCACTTTTGATGGAGAGGTTCATCTATCTAGTCCTTCCTTTTTCATTAACACTATAGATGAGACGTCATAAATTACTGCCTGAATAAAAGCGCGTTCGTCTCAGCGCTGAAAGTTGAAAATCCAACAGCACGCTGGTATTTAGGCATTAATTTAGGTGTAGTGTAGTGTTAGTTAAAGCGGGCATCAGCATCTTCTCCCTAAGGTACTAGGATTTCCATAAAGATACAGAAAGGTTTTGGGCCGGACTTCTTACAACTCGATGCTCAACACAAAATACAATAGTGAAGAAGATACATTTATTGCCACTTTAATTTGATTTCTCTTTCTATTCAGGATTTATCAACTTAGAGACGATAACGATGGATGACTGTAGTGTTTCGCTTGACGTTTGTCATCGAAATCTTCAGAATAGGTATTAGCCCAGTCATCATAACATCATCAAACGTCGCAAACACGCATGTAATCAAGATTTTTTTTATATTTGTTCGGTCCCCTGAGAGTACCAAAGTTTGAAAAAAAAAAAAAATCTGGCACTTGTTTCAGTTTTTTAGGGCTCCGTACCTCAAAAGGAAAAAACGGAACCCTTATAGGATCACTCGTGTGTCTGTCTGTCTGTCTGTCCGTCTGTCACAGCCAATTTGCTCCGAATCCAATGGACCAATTTAGTTGAAATTTGGTACACTTATGTATTTCTATGGTCCAAACACGAACGTGTAACGTGAATAAATGAATTTTAAATATGGGGGTCACTTTTGGGGGTCAAATAAGAAAATTTAAAACGAAAGTTTTGTGTTCTGTACCGTGTGATATATCAAATAAAAGGGCTTATTGCAAGGACCTTAAATAATATTTTTTTATAATTTTAAAATAAACACTTTTAAAGATATTTAAGAAAGTAGATGAAAATTTACCATTCGTCCCCTTATCTCCGAAACTACTGAGCCTAAAATTTTGAAAAAAATGCAGAGATGTGCTATGCTTATAGATTACAGGAAAACCTATAAGACGTCAAAGTGAACAAAACTAAATCTCTTAACATAACAAACTCATAACATTCTCTTCTCATTACCAAATGTACCTCAAATAGGTCTAAATTTAAATCTCGATGCCAAGAAACTAGATTCTATTACGGAAACTGTATTTCTAGGAATTACTTTAGATTCGACATTGCAATGGGGCGCCCACATTAGAGCTCTTTCAGGTAGATTAAGTTCAGCTGCATATGCAGTAAGACAAATAAGGCAGTTGACTGATGTAGCCACAGCTAGGTTATTATTTCACTTTGCTTATTTCCACAGTATTATGTCTTATGGCGTTCTGTTGTGGGAATCGGCAGCGGACGTAGATTCAATTTTCATTTTACAAGAGGGCAATTCGCGCAATCTATAAAATGGGTCCTCGTGAGTCCCATACAAATAAATTCAAAGAAATTGATATACTAACTTAACCTTCTCTTAATATTTTAGAAAGTTTTCTGTATGTTCGTAAAAAACTAAGTCTGCTCCCAAATGATTATTTTATTTTACCTTTTTTTTACATACTTCCTTGACATAATATTTTCATTATTTGACATTACGTACCTACAATATTCTATAATTTTTATTGAATTAGATTTGTTACAGCTGTAGTGGTAGTCATGGCATGTGGTTTAAATAGGTCTTTATTTTTAATTTTTTTATTCATCTTTTTTATCGTTTTCTTTTGGATTTTGTGAATGTGAGAACGTTGTGTGGCTTAACAGACTTTAGATCTGTGGACCATTTTATATTTTGCTAAGTACCTGGTACTTGTTGATAGGCCTAGACAGTCCTCTCATACCTTTTAACACTGTAATTTAAATACATTGTAAAAACCATTTACTGTTAAAAGAGTAACCGTGGAGTTTCTTGCTTCTTCATAGGAAACGACCAATTGGAACCGTGCACCTAGCTTCTGACGTTTCATAAGTACCCTTGTAGGTTTATGTGAAATAAAATATTTTGAATTTGAAACAAAGTTGGAATATATGGGGGAACATGTTATCCAACTAGAATGTTGTTTGTTCTTGCGATAAATTCGTCCCAACTACGAAACCCTTCATTGTGCGTGGTCCAACTTGGCCGCTTTTTAGGGTTCCGTAGTAAACAAACCCTTATAGTTTCGCCATGTCCGTGTGTCTGTCTGTCTGTTTCTCCGTCTGTCTGTCCGCGGCTTAGCTTAGAGACGGTTAGTACTAGAAAGCTGTAATTTGGCATATGTATACATATTAATTATGCCGACAAAGTGGTAAAATAAAATGAAGAAAAAATTTTTTTTTAGGGTACCTCCCCTACACATAAAGTGGGGATGTTCTTTTTTTCCTCATATACCCCATGTTGTGGGGTATCGTTAGAAAGGTCTTTCAAATATTGGGGGTTTGTCAAACCAGTTTTAAATTCAAGGATCCCTTTGCGAAATATTAAGTTTTTAACTGATTTTTTTTGTTAGAGTCAAGTATCCCCCCCCCCCCCTTCTAGCTAAATGGTTGTCTACTGTACTACTATGTATATAGAATTCTAGTTCCATGCAATTTCCACAAACAATTTCACAAATGTCTACCAACAAAGCATATCTGTCAATGTCATTCAATCGCCAAAAAATCCTTGTTTCACAGTAGTTTCGTCAACCACCCACAGGAAGTGACAGGGTGGTCTATTCCACCCGAAGCATGACGCAAAGTACCGACAAACAGATCACGAAATATCGTGACTTTTGCCTCTGAGGGAGCTTGAACCACGCCTGTTAACTTTCCCCACGAACTAGTATTGGAAGAATGGATTCAAATCGTTTTGTAAAATTTGTTTAATTATTGTTATTCCGTAAAAATTGTAATAGCTATTGTATTATTTTCAAACATTTTGACCATGGATTCTGAAAACTAATTTCTTCTGTGCGGCAATTCTCGTATTTTTTAAGAGCGTTTGCATTCGCATCTCATTCGCAATCTGTCAAAAATACAATCAATTTACCAACATTTTTGACAAGTTTGACAGATTGCGAACGTTTTTTAAGTACGAGAATTGGCCTACTGAAATCAAATCCTCTTGTAGCTTCTAAATATCAGGAGTTCCACGTTTTTCATACACAAATCTTTTACTGGAATAAATAGGATTAGAGTTTTCAGAGGAATGGAAATACTTCAAAAGTTACCCCGTTGCAGTATTGACGAGAAGGCACAACTTTTGGTATATTAATTAGCTAGGAGTTACAAAAACAACAGAAAAAGAAAACTACCCATTTCAAAGAATCTTCCTTGCAGGAGTCGAATACGCGACCAGTAACGCAAAATCCAATAATGTTAATAACACAATTTGAAAAATTAGATTGTACAAGAACGGATCAAAAATCTAAATCTAAAATCAGTCAAACTGAGAATTAGCACTTTGAACGTCAATACATAAGCCCTTCACCACTACCTAGTGCTTTAGCTGGGAAGAAGTAGCGCAAATTCAAATTCAGAATATTTTATTTCACATAAACCTACATGGGCACTTATGAAACGTCAGAAGCTATGTGCACCGTTCCAATTGGTCGATTCTTATGGAAGAGCCGGCAAGAAACTCCACGATTACCCTTTTAACAAACTGCCCAGTATATTGAATAATGCTGTGTGCTGGTGCACACAGCATTATTCAATATACTAGCATCAATCCCTAGCCTTTTCCCAACTATGTTGGGGTCGGCTTCCAGTCCAACCAGATGCAGCTGAACACCAGTATTTTACATGGAGCGACTGCCAATATGACCTCCACAACCCAGTTACTGCGTAACACGATACCCCTTTTTAAGAGACTGGTTGGCTGACCTCCGATTGACAGCCGGGAGCAATGGCTTAACGTTCTTTCCGAAGCACGGAGGGGTTTCGATATGTCACCCATCCACGAGCCGACCGTGGCAAGCGTAACTTAACCCTTTGATCGACCAGTGCGGCTTTTAGACACGAGCGAACGAATAATACTGAACTAATCCATCGTTTAACGAATCGTCTCGACCAAAAAAACAAACCAACTGTTTTTACTACCAACCCAAACACGAAACAAAGTAGGGAACAAATTAATATACAGCATGAATATTCACGTGGCCACGAGTGGCCATACATTAGCATATAATTGTGTTTGTCACAATTAAGTATTTCAAAACAATGACGGTAGGTAATCCTAATAAAATTCTGAACCAACTTGGTTGTGGGGTTAAAAAATGTTGCGTATGATGGGAACAATACAGGCTGATTATATATCAACCCAAAGAATAATAGTTGAAGATTGACAACTTTTGGATTGCTATTAAGCCAATGAGGAACATAAGTAGCCCTAAAGCTAGACGTTATTGTACTCGTATGTAGAAAGGAAGGAAGGAGATGTTCCTTATGCAGCAGCAGCATAATCAACCATAATTCAATTTAAGAATACAAATGCGACTGATTATGATTCTACACATCAACGACCCCAATATAAGTAATCAGTAAAGATAGCTTTGTCTTTTGTTCTTGTGTTTTAATATCGTAGCGTGCATTCTGGTGGTGAAATCATCAAACAATTGCTGATATAACGGAATTTGCTGGTCCGATAATTTTGATAACTATCAAGAGGTAAATTGTATTTGTAAGACCACAACCTATGAATGCCGAATGCCTCGTTGTTCTAGTCATTGCAGCAGTAACAACTTGGTGTCTGAATGTATGCCCAAATAATGGCAAGAGGACTGCCCCCGTTACGTCCTATACTATTAAACGAGCTATATTTGTAATCACGTTCTCGAAACCGGCTCTAACGATTTCGATCTAAGTTGCAGTATAGGGTTTACGGGAGCGAAACATCGATCTAGCTAGGTCTCATACCTGGGAAAATTAGTTTTCTCCGTATGTTCACCCGAGCAGAGCTCGGTCGCCCAAAGATTGGAACAAGAATATTGACACCTTATAATAATGACATGGCAGCATAGAATTAGTAACTACCTAATATCATGGCAGCATGGAATTAGTATGAACTGTCATATACTATCAAATGAGCATTTTTTTTTCACCGGAGCAGAGCTCGGTCGCCCAGGTACTGTACTATACCCACTTACATCTCTGCCAAACCATGTGGTGCTTACAGCCGTGATGTTACCTGTGTTATGTTAGCTGTTATTTGATCTAAAAAATCTCATACATAATGTGCTTGTTTGTAAGCAGTTTTCACTGGTCATGTTTCTCTTAAACATCGCGGTAAGTACTTTCGGTATAACCATTTGAGTTCATGCATATCAAATAGCAATAACCAATACCCATCGAAGAAATACAGTTCAGTACCTAAAATTTAATGGACCTGACTCACAATGGCTCCCGCTTCGGAATTCATGTATTCCGATCAAATACCAAGTTTCACCAACTCAAAGCTGTCTAGTTTGATCCATGTTAAATTTTTTGTTCCAAGTAGAGCCCCACTAATACTTTTTTTTAAAGAAACACGTAAAAAGACTTCGTGTATCGTGCGATACAGATTTCACGAAAAAAAAACTGTTTTAAAAAAACGTCAAGGAAAAAAGAGTGGACGGCCCCGCCTGCCTCGTGTCGCGGCTGACTGACACAAACGGGAGAAATTTCACGAGATATCGACACTTTTAGATAGAAGAATGAATTATAATAGTAACAACGATAACAGTGATAGTGCTTAAGAGATAGAGCTTTAGAGGACTGTCATTGTATTGTTACCTGTGAAGGAAATCAGCATGTCCTAGAAATAAAATTAAAGATACCAATCCACTGGGCCCTCGTGGTGGATTACAGCCCAATCCCAGCAGTGGGAACATTATAGGCTGATTATGTATCGTTTTCATCCTACAGAGTAATAGCTTTGGCTTCACAAAAGCCGGCCTTGTGACCGGGCTGACCACAGCGATAGCAGTGATCGCTGCGGGCCTTGTGACCGGGCTGACCACAGCGATAGCAGTGATCGCTGCGGGCCTTGAGTCCGGGCTAACCACAGCGATAGCAGTGATTGCTGCGGTCCACCTCCTAGTTTTATTGTTGTTATTAAGCCAATGGGGAACATGTGTAGCCCTAAACTAAAAGTAGATGTTATTGTATGTAGAATGAAAACATCTACATAAGGAGCAGCAGCATAATCAACCTATAATTTCCCAGTGTTGGGACTCAGGCCTGTAACCCACAACTCGGGTCGGTGTTGGTCGGCACCTATGGTCCACCACATAGTTGCGAATAAGATATTCCACCTGTATACCTCACAGGTTAGGCATTTTTTTTTTTTATTTTTTTTTTTTTTGGATGGGAAATCATCAAATGACTTCTCCCGCTCTGGGCAGAGCGAGAGGGTGTGTCAGACTTTTACTGACTAAAACCCACCCGTGTTCCTTCCGTTGCCTGTGTGCCGGGGCCGCGATATCCCTTTCAGACAAACCCGCAACCCCAGCAGGCATTGGTCTTTCGACCCCGTCGGTTGGTGCTGACATCTCTTTGAGGCGCGCGTGGAACACAACGCGCCGTCGACACGGGCCTGGTCCTGATCGGACGGCGAGCTGCCCATTGCTCACCGTCCGCAGGCCCGCGCCTACGGTGGCCGGAAGTCGGCTCTTGACTCCCGACGCCCGGGGCGTCTCCTGCGGCGACTAGGGCCGCGAGGGCGTGCAGCTTGCATCTCCCTCGCGCGCCCCGCCTCCTCCTTCGCGAGCATAACTGCTTCGCAGAAGGAGGTGACGGCCTCCCATGCACTCTCGCGCCGAAAGGTTAGGCATTGGGTTTTTATTTATTGGATGAACACGAGGCTTTTGGCTACTTTTGTAAATGTGTATTTTATGTGTTTTTATCTTCATATGTGCGTTTTATTTGTGCAGAATAAACAATTTTTCTTTTCTTTCTTCTTCTTTAGGTATGCATATGTCGCAGTAAGATGGTTACAGCCGTGATATAGTTATACACTTAGGGATATAGCTATATACCGTAATATAGTTATATGAAAGCGGTTCATAACTGTCGGAGTGCCCTAATTTTATTACTGCGACCGATTTCGACGTAGCGCTCGCTCGACTCAATATGTAGTTTGTCACAATTCAATCCTAACCTAACCTATTTTGTCGGAGTACCCTAATACTTATATGACTAAATCGTGCTCGTATCATAGTTATATTCCTAGTAAGACAGTTATGAACCGCTTTAATTTAATTATGTAACGTATATAGCTAGGGATATTACTATATCACGGCTATAACCATCTTACTGCGATATATACATAGTACACCCAATTCATCCATATTATAATCATTTATTAACAGCATTAATTTTGGAATACAAATGCAACTGATTATGATTCTACATATCAATGACCCCAATAAAAGTAATCAGTAAAGTCATGCAAAATGCTAGTAGGCAAGTGAAATACAGTAGTTTAAGAAATTATACTTGATAGCATGTTTGGAATTTTTATAGGGGTTAATAGCTTTTGGCTCGAATATTTCATTGTCTAGACTGGCTATTGTACCCAAATCATTAACGTATACTAGTCTAGGAGTTAATACCTTGTTCTATTATGACTTTGGTACCTATTGTTGTCTATGACGAAAATGTGGGAATGTTAACAAAAGTGTACCAATATATTAGTCATGGTATTAAAATTCCTCATCAAAACTCGTGGCTGGTATCAGCTAGTTACCGTTTGTAAGAAACTCATTTAGAATTTTTGTTAGTTTTTTTCTGGTATATCCGATATTTTCTTACTGTTAACTAATCAGTTCCATCTTTCGTTCATCGTCTGTTTTTGTGCATCATATGCACCAAGAGCCCTTTGCCTTGGATTTCCAATTTCTCATCGTCATCGTGGAATTTTCTTCCTGTTCCTTTGTTTTGAGCTTCTTGACTTCATTTAGGTATTACTAGCTAAGCAAGTTCTATTCCTATTGTTACCAACTCCAGAACCGATATTTTCGAAAACCGTAACTGAGTTTATGTTAAAAATCCTACGTTTATACAGCAGAGGCTTTATCTCTCCGTCCCAATCTCGTGTACAGCACAGAATCCGGTATCGTTGCATGCCGTCGCACACGGGTTGCCGCTGTCGTGTCCCTCCACCACATTATCATCTACACCCCTGCTCTCTAAATCTACTCTTTAACACTTCGAAATAAGGGTGATAAAAACAGCAGCGACAACTTTGTGCACCGTCGCTGTCCCGCCATTTTATCTCTTCAGCTGGCTCATACAAAAAACAACTTTAGTGTGTTGTTGGAAGGTTTGTATTGGTCGAAAATTTTATTTTGTAGTTGAATGCCTTTCCATTTGCTCTATATCGCTTCAAAAATGGCCGTTAGTACGTCGTAATAGGGACGTCAACAACAGCATTGATCTTTAGGCAGAATGAGTAGCTGTAGATGTATTTTTCTTTATATCCAAAGGATATTAACCTCTATGTGCATAGTGATAAGGTTTATGTATTATGAAAGAGTCGGTTCGTTATGTGAATAGCCACTTACCTGAGTTTTTACTGAGACACCCGTGCATTGTCTATTGGAAACATTCTTATGCATGTCTCGAGAGTTAGCGTGATGATAATTTCATATTAATATATTCAATCATTTACTAAATTATAGTTTATTTCGTCCTAAGTATAGGGATCACTCGATAAGGTAGTGTTTGGATCTGTATCTATGTTCGTCTCCCTCTCGCCTATGGGTTTGACTAGGATATAAAATCAGGGGAGAGAATGTCAGCATACATACACCTGTGCGTTAATAGCATCTGTATTGCCATCACGATCAGTATCCAAAGTGTAGTGATGTCCATTTTCCCCAAAATCATTCCTTTTCGTTAGCTGTAGTACCTACCTTCCAAGTTATTTAAAGTTATTTTCCAAGGTATTTCTTTCTTATTCGCGTTGTTAGTAACTAATCTGAGTTGTAAGTTGTGGATGCTGGAGTATATTATCATTAAATCCATTGCAAATACTTCTAAAACTATTAATTTCAGTAACATCTTGTCTTCTTTTTCTCATGTGATAGCACCAGTTGCATAATAGCTCTTACCGCTAGATTGTGCCGTACGGACTATTAAGTATCGTTACTCATGGATGCTTGGTAAAGGCTACCTGTCCATTTGAGCGGAGAGCCCGACCTAGGAAAACATAATCAACAGAATTCCACATAATTCACGCTTTAGTAGCCACTGTTACATCGCTACACAGCTCCGCACTACTACCTCGGTCACCCCCGATTACTCGCTCCGCTCAAATTGACAACTTTATGCACCCTAACATCTGGTGTTTACTTAGTAAAACACAACAATTCAAATGTCCAGGAAAACAGCAGTTTATCAAACAGTTAACATTCCTACAAATAGTACCAGGTGTGAATAACTATTTCAATAAAATAAAGGCCGCAAAGAACGCATCCAATAGATACCAAACTACGCACGATACACCTCATTAAATTATGCATGCGCAGCATTTTGTCATGTTTTAAGGTCATGTTCGTAGTAAAGAACGGTAACTGTATAGTTTACAGAATTTTGAATAAATAACTGGATGCGTACAATGATGAAACCAGTTGTATAGTCCGCGCGCGACGGCTAGTCACCGCCTGGCCGCCCGAGGTATGTATGAGTGGTGAGACGGTGGAGGTAAATATAGGCCAAGCTAACTCAGTCTGCCAATTTTGTTAATGGCGCCCTCCCCCGTCTCACCGTTCACGTACCTCAGGCGGTGACTAACAGTCGCGCGCGGTCTATAGTAGAGGTATTTATGAACAAGCTAGTTTGGGGCAATACTATCATCATAGTCACCATATACCACTTTCAACCGCAAACCGTGTTGCTGTTTTCCAGTTTGAACGGTATGGTCGACAATATCCTAACTTATATTTGGATGTTTGTTACTCAATCACGCAAAAACGGCTGAACGGATGTCCATAAAATTTGGCACACAGATAATTTATAACCTGGATTAACTTATAGGATACTTTTTATTCCGGTAGTATGTTCCCGTGGGATAATTTCCGACATCCACGCGGCCGAAGCCGCGGCCGAAAGCTAGTAATATTGTACATACGAAAGTGAGTTTGTTTGTTACGCTGTCACGTTAAAACGGTTGAACGAATTTGGATGAAATTTGACACATAGCTAGAACATAACCTGGGTTAGGACATAGGCTACTTTTGATCACGATACTCCCACGGAATCGAGACTTATGCGGGTGAAACCGTGGGGCGCAGTTAGTTTATTATAATTTAATCATGCTATTATTTTAAGTACTATAATTTACAATTAAAATCTAGACCGTATCATTGAATGTCTCTACCTAATAAATTCATTCAATCCGTTCGATTCTGTAAAAATATCACCGTGAAACTTAGGTGAAGTGAGCGTGAAGTGAGCTGTCAATAGTGTTAATCCCTAGCATCCTGCCGGCCGATTCTGTGGCAGTGACAGCTCACTTCACGCTCACTTCACCTAAGCTTCACGTTAATATTTTTACAGAATCGACCGATAGGTCCTTTATGACTTCTTATGGCGGTCAGGTATTTAGTTACGTTTTTTAAGTCACTGTATTTGATTGAAAGGTACTTTAGTATGGGAACATAAAGCTAAAGCAATAAATCACACTTCCTGTAACGTTCTATGATTTTAGTAATCGCTGAGATCTCCCACAAGTGGGGAGATCCCAGCTAAATACCAAACGCATATTTTTCCTATTAACACTGCTCTGATTTTCCTAATACATTCCAACCAAATATGACCATAGCAATTCTCCTAACAGTTGTACTTCCACGACACACTTACCATAACTAACTTGGTAGTCATAGCCATGATACTAGTATGAGGGATGAATACTAATTCCCAACGATTGTATCGAAAGCGGTGGAAACCTTTTTTTTTTTTTTTTTTTTTTTGAGGGTGGGAAATCATCAAATGACTACTCCCGCTCTGGGCAGAGCGAGAGGGTGTGTCAGACTTTTACTGACTAAAACCCACCCGTGTTCCTTCCGTTGCCTGTGTGCCGGGGCCGCGTTATCCCTTTCGGACAAACCCGCAACCCCAGCAGGCATTGGTCTTTCGACCCCGTCGGTTGGTGCTGACATCTCTTTGAGGCGCGCGTGGAACACAACGCGCCGTCGACACGGGCCTGGTCCTTATCGGACGGCGAGCTGCCCATTGCTCACCGTCCGCAAGCCCGCGCCTACGGTGGCCGGAAGTCGGCTCTGGACTCCCGACGCCCGGGGCGTCTCCTGCGGCGACTAGGGCCGCGAGGGCGTGCAGCTTGCATCTCCCTCGCGCGCTCCGCCTCCTCCTTCGCGAGCATAACTGCTTCGCAGAAGGAGGTGACGGCCTCCCATGCACTCTCGCTCCGAACCATGGCCTGAACCAGGGCCGGACGCGAGAGATCGCCGCCGCCGATCGCCTCCGTGAGGACACGGCGGTGCTCCGCCCAAGCCGGGCAGACCTCCACCGTATGCTCCACCGTGTCCTCCGGGCGATCCGCACAGTGGTGACACCCGGGCGTTTCCTCCCGCCCTACGCGGAACAGGAACCTCCCGAAACAACCGTGTCCGGTGAGGACCTGCGTCAGGCGGAAGGTGAGGACGCCATGGCGCCTCTCAAGCCACTCCTCAAAGAGGGGACTTATCGCCGCAATTGTGGCGTGCCCAGCGCTGGGTTGCGACAATCGCACACTCCATGCCGCCATGAGATCCCGCCGGAGCTCTGTCCGCTGTGCCGTGATTTCTCGCGGCAGCGGAGTTACACCCCGGCGTTTCGCCTCCTCGCGCAACTCCCACATGTGCGCGAGGACTTTCGCCTCCAGATCCCATGGCGGTAGTCCGGCAAGGAGGCTCGCCGCCTCACGGGAGACCGTGCGGTATCCCCGGACCAGCCTGATGGCCATGACCCTTTGGGACGCGTTCAACCGCCGGGCCGGTCGCAGCCTCAATGAACGCGCCCACACCGGTGCCCCGTAAAGGGCCATGGACCGCACGACCCCCGCGTAAAGCCTCCGGCAGGAGGCGTTTGGACCCCCCAGGTTGGGCAGGAGCCGCTTCAAAGCAGCCCCAGCCCTATCCAGTTTGGGAGCCAAACGTCGGAAGTGCTCCACGAAGTTCCACCGGCTGTCGAGGACGAGTCCCAGGTACTTCATCGTCGACTCGACACCGATGTGAACCCCTCCCGCCGTAATCTGGGAACCCGACAGTGGCGCGTTCCGAGGACCATAGAAACACATGGCCTCGGACTTGTGCAAGGCCACCTCGAGTCCCAGTTGCCGGATCCTTTCGACGATTGTCGCAACCCAACGTGTCGCTAGTTCGGCCGCCGCCTCATGCGACCTCCCCTGCACCAGGACCAGCGTGTCGTCAGCGTAGCAAACCACGCTGACGCCGCTAGGGAGGTCGGCGCGCAGCACCCAGTCGTAGCCGATGTCCCACAGATGCGGTCCCAGGACCGATCCCTGTGGGACACCGCACGACATCTCTCGCCGGTTCCACTCTCCGTGGTGACCGGGGTAGATGACGGCCCTGTCCGTCAAATAGGCCTCGACCACTCGACAGAGGTAGGTCGGCATCCGGTGATACCGGAGTGCCTCCCTAATGCAACTCCAAGGCAGGGTATTGAAGGCATTGGCGATGTCAAGAGACACCGCCAAGACTACCCCACCCCGGGCAACAGCATCCCCCGTCGTGAGGGCTCGAACGCGCATGATGGCATCCACCGTAGAGCGCCCCTTGCGGAAACCATACTGGCTCTCCGTCAAATCCGGTCCCACTCGCACCAGCTGCCCGACAAGGCGGTCTGCAATTACTCTTTCAAAGAGCTTGCCCACCTCATCGAGCAGCACGATGGGCCGGTAAGCGGACGGAGAGTCCGCCGGGCGCCCCGGCTTCTTGATGAGGACCAGTTTCCCCGTCTTCCAACGAAGTGGGAACTGGCCCCTCTCCAAGCATGCGCTTAGGAGCCCCCGAAGTCGAGGCCCGAGAGCCTCTAAGGCCAGAACCCAGGCTTTTCCAGGTAAGCCGTCGGGTCCTGGGGCGGTATTTTTGGCACTCAGCCTACGTACCGCCACTCTCAGATCTACCTCGGTCACCTCCGGAGTATCGTCGTCGTCGTCCCTGGTGTGGTCCGCATCGGGCACCGCAGGAGGCGGAGCCATGGGCGGGGGAGTATGTTCCCCTCGCGAGGGGAACAGAGCGCTCACCACGTCCTCCACGAGCTGGGGCCGGAGACTCTGCGTCAGCGGGGGAGCCCATGGGCGGAGTTTATCTCTCACCCATTTGTATGGGCGTCCCCACGGATCTCTGTTCAGAGTCTCCAGCGACTCCTCGCGGGCCAGTCCTCTGGCCCGCTCGATCCCCGCTTGGAGGGCGGTCTTCGCCGCTCTGTATCCTGCGTACAGCTCCGCCTCAATGGCTTCCGTATCCGGCGGGCGGATACGGAGCCTGCGGTGCCTGGCGTACAGGTGGCGCGCAGCAACGCACGCCGCGCGTAAAGCGGTCAGCTCACGCGACCACCAGTACACCTGGCGCTGAGCACGTCCGGGCTGGACCCGGGGCATTGCCACGTCACAGATTTCGGACATGGCCTCCCGGAACCACTCCGCCTCGTCGTTTATGTCGGCAGGCCTGTCCGGTGATGACACCCAGGCCTGCACGATCGAGGCTTCCAGGAGGAGCTCCCGGTCCAGCTGCTTCAGCGCCCACCGCGGACCACTCGGGGTCTGTCTGACCGGCGTGCCCGAGGTCTGGGCGGAGACGTCAAACCGGATGTACCGGTGATCGGAATAGGTCTCCACCCCCTCCATGACGCGCCAGTCAATGACACGCGGCGACAGAGCGGGGCTGGCGAACGAAATGTCCACCACTGACTCGCCCCGCATCCGCACGCACGTGGGGACAGAACCCCGGTTTAGGACGACCAGGCCCGACTCCAGAGCCCAGTCCTCCACCATCCTGCCCCGTGTGTCCGTTAACCGGGAACCCCAAGCCACGTTCTTGGCATTGAAGTCCCCGAGGACGATCACGGGGAGGGGATGGTACCCGACGACGACGACTCTCAACTCCCCAAGGGAGTTGTGGAACTCGGCGAGAGTTCGGTTCGGGGAGAAGTACGCTCCTACCACGACAATCTCCCCGAACCGTGCTGCCACGCAACCCGGTCCCCTCTTGACGGCCTCGAGGGACGGGGTACCGGCGGCGGCCGACGAAATTATGGTCACTGAGCCGCTCAGGTCCTCCACCCAGTCATCCCTGGGCGGGACAAAGTACGGCTCAGCGACCACGGCGATGTTAATCGACCACTGCGCCATGCTCTGGAGCAACAGATCCTGAGCTGCGGCGCAGTGGTTGATGTTCGCCTGGAGGAGGCGTAATGGACCTATTGGCAGTCCATTTTAGCCCCCCCCCGATCCCCACGTGAGGGCCCTGCCACGGCATCAACGGAGGTGGTGGCGACGACGGTGGAAGCGGCAGCGGCGGTGGCAGTAGTAGCGGTAGCGGCGGCCGTGGCGGTGACAGCGGTGGCAGAGGGCTTGCCCCTGGCTTTGCCTTTGGCGGGTTGGACGCAGGCCTTGCTCCCAATCCGGTGCTCGGCCGGCTTGCCAGCCGCCGCACATACGGCGCAGTGCGGCGTGGCTTCGCAAGAGCCGGCCTTGTGACCGGGCTGACCACAGCGATAGCAGTGATCGCTGCGGTCCACCTCCGAGGTGCATTTAGCTCCCACGTGGTTGCCCACATGGCAGCGGAAGCACCTCAGAGGTTTGGGTTCGAGCAGTTTGACCTGCGCGGATACCCAGCCCACCAATAACCTTTGGCCCTCCCCGGCGATTTTCCTGGCCGCCGACACGGGGCAGCTCACCGTTACGGCTCGCATCCCCGTGAAGCCAGGACGGATGGTGCCTGCCCTAACCTGCTCGGCAGAGCACCCCCCAGTCCTGACGACAGCGGCCACCACCTGTTCCTCCGCCACTGAGTCGTCCAGGCCCGAGATGCGCATTTCTACGCACTTCGTGGGCCTGGACACTCGGGCCTCGTCCGCATTTAAGGACGCCCTAAGCTTTTCAGCTAGGGCGTCAGCGGCCGGGCCACTGGCCGCTCCGGGGAGCTCCAGCATCCGGGCCCCAGTCGCGGTGACCCTTACCCGGATGCCCTGAGCGGCACCTATCTCGTTAAGGTCCACCGCCGCCCCAATCTTGGAGAGCACGTCGCGGTAGGACACGCCCTTCTTCTCCGCTTCCGGCTGTAGTGTTATCACTACAGCTGCGGACTTCGGGGCGCGGAGCCTAGCCGCGACGCTTTGCTCCTTGCGCCGCTGCCGCCTCGCCTTCTTTTTGGCCGCCCTTTTGGCCTTGCCCGCCTTCTTCTTCTCCCCGGCTATTTGCCACTCGGCGTCAGCCTGGGGAGATTTAGGAGGCAGAGGCGGCCGTTTCGCCACCTGGGGCGGAGCTCCCGCTGTCAGGGCCGAGGCCGGGGCCCCCACCGCCTTGGCCGGGGCCCTCGCTGCCTGTGTAGCTGCCCCACCCCTGGTCTGCCCTGACGGACCCGGTTTGGCCACGGCAGCTGCGGTGGTGGCATAAGATGCCGCCTTCCGCTGGCCCGAGGCTGGCTGGCTCGCCGCTAATGGAGGGCGCAGGACCACGGCCTCCAGTACGGAGAACCGGCTGTTGAAAGCAGCCAGCTCCTTCCGCACCAGGGCCAAAACCCGGTCCTCCGCCGGCAAGGGCGGGCCCTGCCCTTGCACCGCTCCGCGCTGTAGAACGACGCGGGCGCCGGCTCCACGGAGCGCGGCCAGGTCTGCTCGGAGCTCCTCATTCTCCTTTTGGAGAAGCTCCGTGGCGGCTGTCAAGCGGGCGACCTCCGCCCGCATTTCCGACATACCATCCGACGGAGGCCCGAGATGGCGAAAGGCCTCCGCTGCCGCCACAATGGAGGCCGTGGCCGCAGGTATGGCCTTCTCTTTCGAGGACTGCAGCTTTTTTAAGGCCACAGTCCTTATCGCGGCCGCTACGACCTCCGCAAACCTGGCCGCTCGCTCCGAATTGGAGCCCCCAGCGGCGACTTTGGCGGCCTCGTCGGGCACCACCCCTCCCTTGACACGGTTCGCAGCGGCGCCAGCCCGTGCCGTCGTGCCCTTATTTGGGACGGTGACCCCTACCGACTCCTCGGTTGAGGCCCTGGACGAGACCTCAGGGTCACTCTCCCCGCCGATTCCTGGGGGGGTATCGGGCCGCTTGATGCGACCCCGATTGCCACGCCCCAGTTTCGAGGTCACCGCGTTACCTCGGCCTCTCCTCACAGTCGGCACTTTAGCGACCGGCAGGCTTTCCTCGCTCGAGGAATGACCCGCCGATCCCGCGCGGTCCGACTTATAGCCGCGCGAGCGTTTGCCCCAGAACCTGCCCATGTCCTGCTCGGACCCAGCCCGATCCCCGGAGGGACAGGAGTCTCCTCGACTCTTGTTGCCGTTGCCGGCAAGCGGTTCCTCCGCCAATAATATTGGCACGTCATCTGTGTTTGGGTTTTTTTTAAATGAATTTTCCATATTTAATCCCACGAGTAAAAATATATATCCAACCAACCAACCAAAAAAATAGTGGTTCGCACTAGTGACTAATTAAGCTACCCATTGGTCAAGCTATCAACCTCCCTCACGGTGCGCCGCCGCTTGGAGGTTTGGGGTGATTTTTTATAGAGGTTTTCTACCTCGCGGCCCGGGCGGTTAAGCCAAGACCCTCGACCCCCGTCAAATGCCAGAGACATGACCTTGACACTCTTCGGGGCTACGAGACCAACGGTGGCAAGAGAAAAGACTTCCTCCTGCCTGCCCGTTGGCAGGGTTAGTGCACGCCGAGCCCGCTCCCACCAGAACGCTGCTCAACGTGTGCTCTTAACGAGCACACGTTAGAGCGTTCACTCCTCCGACAGGATATTGGCATACGGGCAACGAGACCCCTTAGGCACGCAGTACCTAATGGGGAGACATTGCCCGCACCCCAGGGTGCACCGTCCCGGAGACTGGCCTTCCCCCCGGACGCATCCGTAAGGGAACTCCAGCCCCCAGGCACACGGGGAGGTTTCCTGTCCTAGCACCCCAGCGGTGGAAACCTAGCGTGCACAATGTCATGCCTGGTTACCGGCTGTCAGGTTATTGGCACCGATTATGTAAAAAGAGTTATGTATTTGGTAATATTGTGGAAGTTCATCATCATCGTTCAAAGGTAATTGGGGAATACCAACATTGTTTTTATATTCGGTCCTTGGAAGTTTTGAACTCATATTTCCCGTACCGAAAGACCGAGAATTGTATTTCGTACAGAATATTAGCACCGGTTTCATTTGTAGACTTGTACTGTATGTATACTGTATATAATAAATTCCTAATGGAAAAACCCAATAACTCTTTTCCCGACTCGGTTATCGAACCCAGCAGTCCCGATTGCGACCACAAGATACCTCGATGGTCCTAGTTTATCATTTATAACTTCCAGTTACAACTATATGTAAGCGGGCACGCCCTTTATGCCTGGGGGGTTTTATTTAGATATTAAGTTCTGTTTACGTATTTTTTATTATTTCTGCCTGAGCGTAGCTGTTCTCGATGATTTTGTCTGGTATATTGGCGTGTGCTAGCTAACATATGGCTAATAATTTAAATTATGTTTTATGTTGCGTAATGTAAATTATTTTAAATATATATAGAATCTTTTTTTTGTTGTTCTTCTAACTGAACAGACAGCTGTGCTGCTGGGGAGTTTGTTGCGCCACTTCTTCTTCCCAGCTAATGCACTAGGAAGTGATGAAGGGTGGGCGTTTTGGGTGACTGTCTTATGTAATTGACGTTCGAAAAGTGCTGATTCTCAGCCTAGTTTGAATAAATGACTTTTGAATTTTGAATTTTGAAGACCAACTGGGCAGTCCCGCCCGGAGTTTGGAAGTTAGCGGTGTGATACCCCCGTGCCTCGGAAAGCACATTAAGCCGGTGGCACTGCGCCTGATCTCTCTCCGGTCGTGTCGGATTGCCGTCTCATCGGACTATGAGAGTGAGGGTAGAGACTTAGAGAGAGTGCACCTGTGTCTGCACATTTAGTTGTCCTAATTTATAGAATCCAACATGATACGTAACACATAAACTAGGCTTTGTTTCAACTTGTGTTACATGTCATGTTACGTTTCACCAATCTTAACATCATCAACATTTCAGGACTACTGTTAAGCTAAATAATTATCTTCAAATTGATAATAAAATTGATTGGTATGTACTGGATGTCAACCGATATCAAAAGCTTTTGCCATCGACCTATATAATCCAAAACCACCAAGACTGCGCATCAACTAAACATAACAAGGTACGAAAAAAACTCACATAAAATCTACATATTATATTTAGTAGTCACAAAAAACAAATGCCTGCCGTATATAACATTACGAAGCAGAGTGCTTTCAATTAGGTTAATGTCAGAATGAACGAGATGGTTTACACCTGTGCCTTCATTCTATTTATAATTAACACTCTACGAATATATATTTAAAATGTGTGAAATACTAGCAGCGTCCCACTTCACCTGTGCGAAGAGTTTTTATGAATCTGGGAGAGAAAGTTCCATCTTCTTCGTCGCGACGATGATTCCATTTATTTATCTTAAATAAGCTTTGAACAGAATTCGGCCATTTCGACAGCGTTAACGTTGGCCTCGCAAAGGTCTTCGTCTTCCATAGTGCAGGTGTTGACAGTGACTGTATTCTTCTTTGGGTTTAAAGTTATCTCTCTGATATACCTAAATATAATCAAAATAGTTCTAAGTCTTGAATTGAGGACCTACGTCGAGAATACAAGCAACTAGACTATGTTTGACAGCTGAGGGCGTAGACGAATGACAATCGCTTTCAAAGCTTTTCGTATTTCTACAACTTTCAAGAGGATTGACATAAGCTTTTTGTTAGCTTATTTCAATTCAATACATTTTTGATTTTTCCATCAACGATATCGCTGATAGAATGTCAGTTTGTCTAGGAACTCTGGTTTATAGTTTTTCGTGCAATAATCGACTCTAAAATGCAATATTGCCTTATACTTTAGTTCTTCTTTTTTCGTAACGACGATTATACAGGTTGGCGATTTAAACACCTGCATCCGTCAAGGGGTGAGATTTCACCCGTCACGTCATACTAAACAACTTTCACCACGAACCTCATATCCGATTCGTGAAAAAAATAAACAAACTCCTTTAAAACAGTAGACGATTTCGATTCGTGTATAAAAAGTTTTTTTTTTACGAATTGCACATTATGTGTTTCATAGCGAAAGTTGTATAGTGCGGCAGGTAGAATCACCCCTTGACGGATACAGGTAACAATCGCCATCCTGTATTTCATTTTCTAAAGTACTTAGGCTAGATTTTATATAATGCTATATTTCTATAAATATAACTTAACATAATATCACGTCTGAAATCCCTGAAGGGTTAAGCAGAGGTGTACATGCATAGGTACATCTACATTTCGCCAGTTATGTTTAAGTCCCATGAAATAGGGGGTGAGCCTATTGGCACCATCGGGCACAAATTCCAGACTCTGTTTATAACATTTATAATTCTATATATATGTCGGAGTTGGTTGTCAATTACAATTGTGGGTAGTCAACAGAATTTGTTATGATTTGTCTTTCTTATTATTAATTTAAGTGATTTTTACTATCAATTATTGTGTAATAAATCGGATCATAATTTATTAAGTACTAGCGACCCGCCCCGGCTTCGCACGGGTGCAATGCTGATACTAAATACACTACAGAAAAACTGTGAACGTTGTATATAAAAACATAGCGGCCCGCTCCGGCTTCGCACGGGTATAAAATATATAGCCTATGTGATTAAAATCGATTCAGTAGTTTTGATTTATTCATTACTGCCCGTGGCCCGCACGCGTTAAATTTGGAGTAAAACAATACCCCTTTCCCTATACCATGAAGATTTCCTGCTATCTTTGGAATATCTAAATTCATACACTACATTTTTACTTATTTACTTTTTACATTTTTAACTATTTATTTTATTTTTACAACATATTACAGAATGTCTTTATAAACAACGTTCACAGCTTTCTTGTCATTAGACAATACAAACATGTTTTCTCTGGAGGTCACTCTTGAAAGAGCGACATACAGTTGTCCATGTGAAAAACAGTCAACGCTCAAATCTAAGCCTGCAACGTTGAAGGTTTGACCCTGCGATTTATTAATGGTCATTGCAAAAGATGTCTTTACCGGAAACTGTAAACGTTTAAATTGGAAGGGTAAATCCGATGGTATCAGAGGGATTCGGGGAATCAATACATCTTCTCCGGTACCACATCCTGTGAGTATTGTGCACTCTATTATGAAAGTTTTCAATGATTTTACCAGCAAACGCGTGCCATTGCAAAGTTTAGGTGGATTCAGGTTTCTTAATAAAATAACAGGACAACCTACTTTCAACACCATTTTGTGAGGAGGGAGTCCAGACGGGTTCAAAGAATTTAGAAATTCTGTAGGAAAATGAACAGCTTCTTCCAAATCGAGAACAGTATCGACCAAGTAGTATATTATCGTTGGCGCATCAATCTTTGAAAGAATCAAGTTATTTACTTTATCTACTTGTTCGTTAGTTGGTGACAGAATCGCTCTTTCTTTAAACCAAGATATTGTCTTATAACTTATGTTATCAATGTCAGGATAGACATTGTTGACTAACTCTTGGATGTTGTCTATCAAAACGCAAAGGTTTTCTAGGTCAATCCTTCCCTCACTTTGTGTTAACTCTCCATTGCCAACTTTTAGCAGCATCTCTGGAAATAGCCTGTTCTCACGTGAAGATGACGAAACCCTCATATTAGTTTTAAGCTCTAATTTATTGACATGTGGCCAAAGGTTGGATCTTTTTAGGCAAGCATTTATTTCGTCAGCACGTGTTCCTCGAGTCACAACTGGTAGGATCGGACGGAAATCTCCTGAGAACAGAATTGTACATCCACCCATAGGTGAATTTTTGTTGCGCAAATCGCGCATTGTCCTATCCAGTGCTTCCACAGACGTCTTGTTTGACATGGTAGCTTCGTCCCAGACTATTAATGAGCAGTCACGCATCAATTTTCCTGTATTGCTCTGTTTAGAAACCCTACAGACGCTGTTATTATCATCGGTGGCGATTTTCAGCGGGAGCTTGAATGTGGAGAGTGCGGTTCGGCCTCCTTCCAAAAGCGTAGCGGCAATGCCGGATGACGCAACAGCTAACGCAATTTTTCCGATAGATCTCACTTTTTTTTAAAGCAGATTGATTAAAAATGTTTTTCCTGTACCTCCTGGGGCATCAAGGAAAAACAATTTCCCTTCATTGTTATCAATTGTTGATAGTAATGCAGTGAATACTTTTTTCTGATCGATGTTTAATCGTGGCTCATCTTGAGCTATATTTTGTAAAAGTCTCGTTTGATCGTATGATGTTTCTCTTGTGTATTCGGCACTGTTAGTTAAATCTGAGTATAGGCACGGTCTTGCCGCACCGGGCGGCCGGCCGGTACCGCCGCAAACGCTACGTCCCGCAATTTTTAAATCTGTAATATCTTCGAAAATATTCACTTAAATCATACGATGTAAAGGGCCATATAGATCTATATTAAATGAACAATGTATTCAAGATATTTAATTGGTTAAGGATTAATGCTGTATTGGTTAAAATCGCTTCGAAAATTAGCCATTATTTGTCGTAAAAAGTAAATCACAAAAAAAAGTTATTGTGGGTTATCCATAAGAGATAGACATATACCATCACGGACTTTTCTGTAGACCTTTTCAATGTGTACAATACTTAGTACATTATTTTGATAAAACTCGTAGGGTTCAGCCTGCGTTTGCAATGTAAGCGGAAAAAAATGTAACTATTTACGACATCACATTAGAAACCTCAAAAATAACAGTACTTCTCCACTATTTAATGGATGTTATTATACATATAAACCTGCCTCTTGAATCACTCTATCTATTTAAAAAAACCGCATCAAAATCCGTTGCGTAGTTTCAAAGATTTAAGCATACAAAGGGACATAGGGACAGAGAAAGCGACTTTGTTTTATACTATGTAGTGACTCGGTGTACGCACTTATTGATTTTTGGCAACTTATTCCGTATTATTGAAACCGAGGGTTTTGTTCAAAACAATTGATGACATGTTTCTCTAATTTTAAAATGATTTACTTTCGGAATTCACCATTGTTTATTTACAACAATTATTGTTGTATTATTTGATTACTTTATAATGTAAGTCTTATTAGATTCAGTACATTTTAGTGTTTTGTATCAAGTAAACACGTGACGTACTTCCGTGCGTCATCGGACAGAGTTGTCGTGGAGGGATTGCAAGGTGGGGGCTTCGTCTTATAAAATAGCGTGCACTCGGTATGCGAGTGAGTCGGTCTTCGGATTCGACTTAATAAAGAGCCCCTGCTCCCGACAAAACTGTCGGTTTATCTGGTACAGCGCTGCTGTATATTCACATAGCTGTATTGGCTTGCTGATAGCGAGTAGATACACTTTGTCACTGGGTGGCTTGGCCACTATACGAACTGAGACCTTAAAAGTCTGTTCGAGTCTGCGTTGTTACTCCGTTTGTATTGTTTTATGTTATAAAGTGTAACTTCTGTATACCTACTGTAATAAAAACCGTGTCATTGTTTATACAGTCTTGTTTATCCCAATAAAATGGGAACTCCAAACCCTGACGATATACCTCTCGGCACTCCTGATCCTACATCAGAAGTGGGATTAGGTTTAGCCCAGGAATCGCTAGGTGTTGGTGATCCATGGCGAATAATGTTAGAGCTACAGAACCGTAATATGGCTCAATAATTGAATCGTTTAAGACGCACTCCGCTCCGTCTACTGTAATTCGCTTGCCCGATTTTGATCCAGACCTACCTGATTCCAATGCTCAATCTTGGAGTACAACCGTTGATGTTTGCCTATCGGAAAAGCCTCTTCAAGGTGGCACTCTTATTATTGCCCTCACTAAAGCCTTAAAGGGCAGTGCTAACGTATGGCTTTCCCAAGTATCGTATGCAGGCATGACCTGGACAGACTTTAAGAGTCTCTTCCTCTCTCGTTATGACGTTTCGGAAACTATTGCCGCTACCCTCATTAACCTTCATAATAGTCAACCAAAAGAAGGTGAATCTTTAGCCGCATATGCCAGTCGACAGATTACTTCACTGACATTTAAATGTAATAGACTGACTGTCGAACACATTGCTAGGGTCGCAGCTTTATGCTGAGCGATGGCCGTTTTGCGTGGATGTGACGCATGTTTTCCCCCAAACTGTTTATTTTCGTGTTTTGTTCTTACCTTGCGTCATGTGTACCGCAAATAAACGTATTTTCTTTCTTTTTCTTTCTGTTTCTACTGTACTGGCCCATGTCTCCAAAATTGATTCCCGTGCTCATCGATTAGCATTTACTACCGAAGTACAAACTAGGCATAAACTTCAACAAGAACTGAGTGTCTTGTCCCATCTTAAGAGAAAGTCCCAGATTCCCTCTGACCAGCACGATTCTTCTCAACCTAAGAGGTTCAAACCAGGTACAATAGTATGTCACTTTTGTGGTATATTGGGGCATAAATCTACAAGCTGTCGCAAGAAAGCCGAGCAAACCAAACATCCTGGACCAAACAGTTCGTCACATACGGTGACACCAAAGAAAATCTTCTGTTACCGCTGTGGGGAGTCGGGACACGTCGCTCCTCGCTGCCCAAAGGCGACCGGAAGGCGGCCGGGAGGTTCGAGTGAAGATGCCGGGAGTCGACCTTCGAGCAGCCAACCGTCCGTAAAACGAGTTGAAGCTTGTGATGTACGACCTGTCACAGGTGTTCTACAGCAATCTGGTGAGTCGCTTTCATTTTGTTATGACTCTGGGTCTGAATGTTCTCTTACAATTGCTGACAAGTTGTCTGGCAAACGTATTTCTTGTGGTCAATATAATGGGAATAGGAAACTATCATAATATGTACCGAACAAATTCTGAATGAAGTAGAAATAGATGGTTACCATTAAAAGATACTCTTTCATGTGATCCCGGATGCTTATAAAAGTCAAGTATCACGATAGGTCGTGAGATATTAAAATTAGGTTTGGTAGTTAATATGACCTGAAACAGTCTTACCATTACAAAAAGTTAAGATTATTGATCAATGCTCTATTCCCGAGACTCCGAATTTTCATGATATTGATACTGATGCTCCATCCGAATAGAAACCACAGTTGATTTAACTCCCCGAGTACATAGATGGTGGGCTTTTCTGCAGGCTTATGATTTTGACATTATGTACAGAGAAGGCAGATATATGAACCATGTAGATTTTCTTTCAAGAAACCCCCTTCCACAATCAATCAACAAAGCAGAACAGAAACGTGTTGATATTACAACTCTGTCTAATAGTTGGCTTTTAGCTGAACAACAGCGTGATTCTGAGATTTTAGTAATCGTTTCTAATCTGAAAAATAACTCTCTACCCCCTGATGTTGCCCAAAGTTATGAATTAAGATCAGGAACCTTGTACCGTAAAATACAACGCAATGGTCAAACTCGTTGTTTACCTATTGTCCCAAGAGCTTTTAGATGGTCTGTTATAAACCACATCCATGAAGCAATCATGCATTTAGGTTGGGATAAAACACTTGAAAAGGTTTATGAGCATTACTGGTTTGATAAAATGGCTAGATATGTTAGGAAATTTGTAGATAACTGTATCACGTGTAAGGTCTCAAAATCGAACTCGGGTAAAATTCAGGCAGAGTTACACCCTATATCTAAAGTCAGTATACCTTGGCACACAGTGCATATAGATGTTACGGGAAAACTTAGTGGAAAGAGTGATCTCAAGGAATACATCATTGTTATAATAGATTCTTTTACAAAATATGTTTTACTGTACCATACTACCCAGATTGACGCATCAAATTGCATTAAATCTCTTAAGGCCAGTGTCTCTTTATTTGGAGCACCTTCTCGGATTATAGCCGACCAAGGTCGTTGTTTTGCTAGCAAAAACTTTAAAGATTTTTGTGATTCCCATAACATTGCTTTGCATTTAATAGCTACCGGTGCATGTAGGGCTAATGGGCAGGTTGAACGCATTATGAGAACATTAAAAAGTATGCTTACCGCCGTTGAAACTAGTGAGCGATCTTGGCAAGATGCCATTGAAGACGTTCAAATTGCTCTTAATTGCACAATTAATCGGGTTAGTAAATCTAGTCCTTTAGACTTATTGATTAGAAGAGTTGCTAGACCTCTAGGTTTGATGTCAGTTGATAATGGAACAAGCAGCCCTGGGTATAACTAAAAGTGCGGAATACGATTAAGCCCGTTATGATAAGACTAAAGCTATTTTGAAAAAGTTTCAAGTTGGATTCTTTGTACTAATTGCTAATGAGGACCCTATAGAATTTTAGAACTTTTGGATGATGATATTTGTTTAAATCTTTGAGTACCAATAGAATTTACAAATATGCCCATGATCGTGTACGAAGAATGCCTGAATGTCCAGTCGCTGTTAGTGATGATGTCAATGTTGACACTGATGATGATTCATCTCCTGCTGACATAGCATAGCTGAATTGACAAGATGTCTATGTTGACTCTTGATTATCTTGACGCATAATCGGATGTCTATGTTGACTCCTGGATTTGGATGTTGAACTTGACGCTTATGCGGGTTGTCTATGTTGACGCCTATGCGGGTTGTCTATTCGACTCCAAATTACTTGTCGAATCTCATGGTGTGATTTCGGCTGGGAGACTATATCTCTACTTTAGTTGAGCTATGCATTGTCTGTAGCAGTATGGTCATTTTGAATTATTGCGATGCAACTGCTATTGATAATAATTTTATTTGACTAATTCAGGATTTTTCTTTTCAACATACCTTTTGTTAAGGACTTTGTTTGTCAGAAAGGCCGATCGATATTTACCACGAGTTTTCTTTTCAGGATCACACGAGGTCGTGTAGAATGTCAGTTCTGGCCGTGTCGGAGTTGGTTGTCAATTACAATTGTGGGTAGTCAACAGAATTTGTTATGATTTGTCTTTCTTATTATTAATTTAAGTGATTTTTACTATCAATTATTGTGTAATAAATCGGATCATAATTTATTAAGTACTCGGTGTACGCACTTATTGATTTTTGGCAACTTATTCCGTATTATTGAAACCGAGGGTTTTGTTCAAAACAATTGATGACATGTTTCTCTAATTTTAAAATGATTTACTTTCGGAATTCACCATTGTTTATTTACAACAATTATTGTTGTATTATTTGATTACTTTATAATGTAAGTCTTATTAGATTCAGTACATTTTAGTGTTTTGTATCAAGTAAACACGTGACGTACTTCCGTGCGTCATCGGACAGAGTTGTCGTGGAGGGATTGCAAGGTGGGGGCTTCGTCTTATAAAATAGCGTGCACTCGGTATGCGAGTGAGTCGGTCTTCGGATTCGACTTAATAAAGAGCCCCTGCTCCCGACAAAACTGTCGGTTTATCTGGTACAGCGCTGCTGTATATTCACATAGCTGTATTGGCTTGCTGATAGCGAGTAGATACACTTTGTCACTGGGTGGCTTGGCCACTATACGAACTGAGACCTTAAAAGTCTGTTCGAGTCTGCGTTGTTACTCCGTTTGTATTGTTTTATGTTATAAAGTGTAACTTCTGTATACCTACTGTAATAAAAACCGTGTCATTGTTTATACAGTCTTGTTTATCCCAATAAAATGGGAACTCCAAACCCTGACGATATACCTCTCGGCACTCCTGATCCTACATATATATCATTATTATATATAAAGAGAGCGTTTCTTCCGCCTTCATAACAAAAACAGGGATATCGCCAACTATTAGTTAGTTCAGATAACATGTGCCTACGAAATATACGAAATTCCCTATCTACGTGAAACAATCTACATAATATTATGCAAAATAATCAACGGTGTGGTCCTTTGCACCTTGCATTTAATTTGTATGGGATTGTTTGTATTTGTGTGGTCTTGGGTTTATAAGACCAACCCTTTACTTCTGAAGAACTACGATCGTTCGCTTATCGTTTAAATGCTTTTTTTTTTTTAAACAACTGACTTCCAAAACTATACTACAAAGTGAAAAATAACTTTAATGGCGTGTTGAGAATTTTCGTTTTTGACGAAAATATCGATGGACAAAAACAGTCGGTTAAAAACTCTATATCGTCTATTCTACTCCCTATCTTATGCTTGTTTTATAGATTATGGGTTTTTTACATCCTATCCCAAATATAACAAATTTCCATCCTTTAAAGCCCATTCCTGATAGAGGAATCAGATTCACTAACAGTGATGATTAACTTGATCTACTTGTAAACTGTTTTGAGAAGAGCGAAGTATGACCACGACCTGCTCAGGATCTGAAAAGATAACAACAATGCGTTAATAACAGTGAACTAACCAAAGAAGTATAAAAATAAATCACCTGAATAAAATACGACTATGTATTTTCCGACAAACTACTAACTACAAACAAAATAATAAGCAAATGTACATTAAGAACTTCAAGACACGTGTCCCAATACGTTCAGATACAGTATCATTCATGAAAAATAACAATAAACCAATAACGTTAATATGATTTCTAACTAGATATAAAAAACAACAGAGAACTGTGCCGGGCATCTTATACAACAGGCTATAAAGTATGGCATAACATGGTTGTAACACGGAACATATACAGAAGTTACACAATGATATAATAATAATAGATAATACCAGCCTATTACTGTCCAGGGCAAAAGCCTCTTCTCATATAGAGAAGGCATGAGCATTGATCACCACGCTTGCTCAAGACTGGTTGGCACAAAGATGATATATAGTCAACAAAAATAAAATTGAGTGTAAGTAATCTGCAATTAAGAGCGAATGTAATCAATGAAAATTTTACGAAAAAAAAATAAAGAAAATTCATAGATTTTTGTTAATTTCTTTTGAACGGTTATGAGTTTGATATCGAAAATAAATATGGCTCATCCGAAGGATGAAAGAAAACTTATAGACGAAGATTTAGATTAAGCCATTGTGTGTGACGACGTCAATGGTGACAGTTCACTTCCCAACGGAAAGTACTAAACGTAATTTTTAATAACATTTTTTGTTACATGTACCATACCAAGGTATATCTATCTAAAAATATATTAACCTTATAATTTCAAGTCTAGTTTTTAAAACTTCCCTGCTAATATGAATTCCATGTATAATTGAGGGTATAGAAATGATTTTATATTGGAAAATTTTGACAAGGCGACATATTGAGAGTAGAGCACTCTCACATGCTGAAGCGTTAGTTGTGAGGCGTGGAATAGTAATGCATTTTGCAGTCAACTTCAGATTAGAGTTTACATGCAATTAAGCACTACGTCCATAAACGAATTATCTAAAGATAATGCAGTTTTGTGATAACGTTATATCCAGATTTTGTTTTGCTTCCGGCCGTCGACTGTTCTATTTATAACTACCTGCTGCCCGTGGCTTCGCCTGCGTGGACCATAATACTGTTTCTAAAATAAAAGTAGCCTAAGTTACTCCTTATAACATCAGCTATCTGCCACTGAAAGTTGCGTTAAAATCATTCCAGCAGTTTCGAACATTAGCCGCAACAAAAAAGCAGACATGCATAAAAGACAAAACGAAAAAAAGATTTTTTGTTATAAGTAGTACTTTGATATGCATTTAGTAAAAAGCTGTTATTTTGAGATTACAAAAAGGCACTTAAATTTTATGTAAGTATGTGTATATTTGGATATTGTATATAGACATTAATTAATTGCTTAACCACTGTGAGTGTCATATCAAAAGTTCCAATAACTGGTCCTTTTGTACGATCCTATGCGTTATCTACGCTGCAGTGTTATGGATTGTTAGTTGCTAAAAATAACTCGCTCACCGTAGTGAATGCCTCCAGGTTGAGGACCGAAAACTTCCACGCTGTGAGTCGGCATGCCTTCTGAGATCTAGAATCATAGAACATGGTTAGTTATAAAGATACAAGGACAAAGGACGTTCCGTACCCAGTTAATGGGTTGTGGAGGTCAGATAGGCAGTGGCTCCATCTAAAATACTGGTATTCGCTGCATCCAGTTAGACTGGAAACCGCCCCCAACATAGTTGGGAAATGGCTAGGCAGATTGATTGGTTAAGAACGTTCATGAACATGAACAACTTTAATATTCTGGGCATTAGGACCAAAAATATTTTGAAAGTTGGTTTTTTTTTTATTTGGTACACGCACAGGAAATCCAACAATATAAAAAGAACATCAAAACTAACTAAATCATGAGCACAAAAAGAGAAGACCTGTGCGAGGCCAAAAAGGCTCTTATCTATAAGCATAATGCTAAATTTGAACAAAAACACACACACAAAACACAACAACAACAACTTTTGACTGGATGTAGAACCTTAAAATGTCTTAGCCCTTTAGTTCAATCTTTAAAAGTTGAGTTAGATTCGGTGAAATAATTTGAAGTGTGGCATGATACACTGTATCTAGGACTGGTACAATATGTGCCACTAAAGATAAGACTTGACACACCGCGTGGTTTGACTTGAGCAGTAGATGATTTATAGGTCTCTTTAGAGGTATGAGGTCTGATCCGGGGCGCCATCGGGGCGGGAGGCGCGGTCTCATCTTTCGTTGCGCGAATTGTACGTACCTCATCATTACAACTAATATGGTCCTTTTGGATTCTTCATCAGCATCGTACCATCGGCAGTTGTACACAAACTCGTTTATTTTCACGCTCTGTAATATGCAAAACACATGAACCAGGCAATGCTATATACATTGGCATTAGCAGCACAATTATATGGTCTGAATTAGACTTCGGTATTGTAATCTACCCTCACGAAAGACAACAAGATCGTCATAATTGAGTGTAATGTCGATCTATCTACTGCTGTACGTACTGCGGAATCACAAGCCTCCTCTCTTTTATATATTATTTCCCTCAAAATAGTTTGATGACATCTCGATCTTTTTGCGATCGTTTAGGGGAACTAGATAGTAATCTCAACGATCTTGTAGATCCTAAATAATCGGTACCCAACAAACATGGGTCGTTTCATCAAAGGTACTTGCTACAAACGAACTTGTTGATTATAACAATTCAGTAACAACAATTTCTTAACTAACAACAACAAAACAAACAACAGCAACTTTAAACGTTTTTAAATAACAACTTTTATTGTTCGGCAGACGGTTGAACATACGGAAATGGTGCCCCCACGGAAACGTCATTTTTGTCACATTTATATCTATAATTCGTATGATGTAGGTACATACTCGTAATAAAGAGTATTTATTCTACTCGAAGGCTGGCTTAGACACACTATAACGTACTATGTCAATAACATTTCATCTACATTTAGTAGCGATAGATGCCACACAATATCTAATACAACTGGACATAATACCTCCTTTGCTAGCCAATTCAATTGGAACCAAGTAACTAAGCTTCACTTCAGCCTCTCTATCAATAGGATCATCTATCTGGACCTGAATTGAGTGCCCATATATGTATAAATGGTCGGTATTACTATTAGATACATTGATGTGTTGACTGCATCAATGATCTAGCGGTTGTCAGCGTGACTGCTGAATGCGTGGTCTTGAGTTTGATCTTCTGACCGAGCAATAAGTTATTTGGTTACTAGTTTCCGCCCGTGTCTGCACCTGCCTGGTACGTCGATAAAAAGTAGCCTGTGTTCCTAGGGTTCAAAGTATCCCCATACCAAACAAACAAACTCACATTCGCATTTATAATATTAGTTAGGTTAGGAATTCCACATCTATAATAATTATAAATTAAAGTCGCTTTACACGTCCGTCTGTGTGACTGCTATAAAAATTCTTTTCAACTGCACAATTTATCTTGATGCGGTTTGAGCCATCATTTAGAGAATTTCTTCCGGAAGGTTTATGTGTATCATCATTTTAGCCGAAAGACACTGCTGGACATAGGCCTCCCCCAAATGGGGGGATTTGCCATAATCACAACGCTTGGTAGGTGGGTCGGCGATCGCAGCATTGCGTTAAAATGCGTTGAGAACGCTGCTGCCCTTTCTCTAGTGAGTGTATTGTTGATGTGTATCATTCATTGATATTTAACTTAGATTTTGCACAGATATTTCGATGTTTTGACAAGTCGCCACATCAGTCGACTCCTGTGAAGCAGGGGCGGGCCGCTGGTTATTTAGATATAACTTACCGAGTTCATCAATAAATCCCCGAAGTAACACATTATTGATATTTGTGATAGACTCATCAACAGGAAGGTGATGAATGCGAAGATAATCATAGTCTCATCGGCTACCTGAATCAACATAAAATATTTAAACAACAATATCTTAGCATATATCCTTCTATAGTACAATTCGTGCATATATCCTTCCATAGTACAATTTGTGTTTCTTCTATTCAGCATATTACTGAAATTGCTTACACCCTTAATGTTCTGAAGAACCTTACTAACATCTTACAAGATTTCTATAACATCATCTTTTTCTGGATCTCCAACGTGTAACAAAAACCCTGTCCGATCCTTGAGGATGAAGAATCGTACTGAGAGTCTATTTATTAAATGGTAAGTTTCAGGAAAAAAGAAAAATAAATCGCCCGTTTTCTTTCAATGGAGAATTTTACCGCGTTATTACTACATGGGACGCGGGTGGCCGTGGTTTACCGGATGTCTACAAGTCATAACTTATGATCCCTGTTGAAAAACCATTTTTTTTATGGAATTGGGATAATTTTGGTACTAAAAACGTCAGTGGCAAAGTGACAAAGGCCAAGCTAACTCAGTCTGCCAACTTTGTTAATGGCGCCCTCCCCCGTCTCACCGCTCACATGCCTCAGGCGGTGACTAGCCGTCGCGCGCGGACTATATCACCGACATGCAGTAACTGTACCTTCATAACATTCATTCTGTTGATCAATGGATCAAGATCTTTTTTCTTTCTCATTTATATTGATTTATCATCACCATCTCTCTCTCTCTCTTCTTCATTCATCACTCTTTTAACAAGCCTCATTCCATTGTATATTTTAAACATTATATTTTTAACATTGCGTTATCCTTGACACAGGTGTTCAAAGTAAACTAATGACATTAATTCCATAATATTTACCGTAATATTGAAGGCACTGAGGCAAATTAGTAATGAGCTGGTCACGAAATGGAATAGCGATGATTTTGAATATAATATCTCCGATTGATCCACGAGACTGAAAAGTTAGAAAAATAATAATGATGTTAAGTATTTTACAAAGGAAGAGGACATCAAAATGAGTAGAGAATACTCTTAGCGGCGTACACATGTAAGCTTTGACACAGAATAGTTCAGAAGGCGCACTCCGCATTTCAGGTATGAAGCTATCAGTAAAAGTCTGACACGCCCTCCCGCTCCGCCCAGAGCGGGAGAAGTCATTAGATGATTTCCCATGCTCAAAAAAAAAAAAAAAGATAGTATATCGAGGTTGACTTTTTCAATGATAAAAAAGCACTTCCATGTTCAAATCTGGAGCATGGAAGATATAGCTACGGTGCGTTCATTACAACGATTGGTAGCACTAAATTTTGCAGTCATGTGATTGGTAGTACTGTTCTGTCAACTGCCATTTTGATCTCTATTAGTATTGAAACTAAGACTGCAAAATTCAGTACTACAAAATCGCGTCACGGGTCAAGTTATAATGAACGCATTAAGTAGGTTGGAATAAGCAGGTAGGTGGTGCCATATTAGCTCGCCGTCCGATAAGAGCTCGCCGTCCGATAAGGACCAGGCCCGTGTCGACGGCGCGTTGTGTTCCACGCGCGCCTCAAAGAGATGTCAGCACCAACCGACGGGGTCGAAAGACCAATGCCTGCTGGGGTTGCGGGTTTGTCCGAAAGGGATAACGCGGCCCCGGCACACAGGCAACGGAAGGAACACGGGTGGGTTTTAGTCAGTAAAAGTCTGACACACCCTCTCGCTCTGCCCAGAGCGGGAGTAGTCATTTGATGATTTCCCACCCTCAAAAAAAAAAAAAAAAAAGGTGGTGCCATATTATGCTATTTCCTTATTGATGAAGAGAATGTAAAACAAGAAACGAAAGAATAAGTAATTTAAATAATAACTTTATTTCAGTCTATTCGTTAAAGAACATCCATATTTGCTAACGCAGATTCCAAAATAATTAGGTATTAGTCTCGGATGAAGAACATTCTTCATATGTAAAAATCTATAAGTACATACATGTACATATATACAAATAAATAAAATTGAAGTGTCTGTTTGTTATGTCGAATTTATAAGCTTTTTACTAAATGCATATTTTATGAAAGTATATACAATGTCGCCCATGGATATGTGCCCGCCCGTATTTTTCTGAATATTCATGACAAATTATCGAAAATTAACTTAAAAAGGTCAATCTTTATTTATTTCTTTTTTTATTTATTTTTTCAATATCCCACTATGATTTTATGGACCTACACTTGTGTTTTTTTTTTAATAAATACTGTTTTTTTTTAGAAAAAAAATGTTTAGTGAATAATATTAGTTAATCCGATAAAATAACTCATAACCTTTTAGAAATAATAAACAGAATACAAATCGAGCCAATAACATAGGAGATACGGCAAAATACAAAAAAAAATAAAAAAATTGAATAACATTAAAAATATTAAAGATAGATCCCCCTTTTAAAGTTAATTTCCAATCATTTTTCATGAATATTCAGAAAAATATGGTTGCGCATGCCCATGGGCGACATTGTATATGGTACTTATAACAAAAAAACTTAAACATAAAAATTAAGATCAAATACATATTTATCTTGCACTAACTTCTGCCCTCGCCCGCGTGGTAATCAACTATACTATAAAACATGCCTATGGCACTCGGCAATAGTATAGCCGCAGTACAAATAAGTAACAGTATTACGTCTTCACAGAAAACGGCCGAAACGACGCGCTTCGAAATCTCCCTGTAGTACGCAACAGTATTTTAAATGTAGCATAAATTTTCATTCAATCATATCAATTTTACAAATTTTTTTTGGTTATATTAATATACAAGTTATTGCGTTTTCGTAAAGATTTTCACACAAAGCTGTAATAAAGATTGTAGATTTTGAAGGCGCACTCAGACGGGTGGTGGTTTTACAAATTTTGCCGATGCTACATCTAAGTTGTGTCGTACTGTACGCACGGACGCGGAAGGTTTATCTATCGAGCGGCCGTAGGTAATTATTTCAAGGTCACTGCCGAGACATAATACTGTTATGTACTTTATTATACTGTGGCTTTCTGTCAGTGAAAGAATTTTCGAAATGGGATCAGTAATTCAGAGATTATCTCCTACAACCAAAATTACATAATTTACCTGTTTAAAACATATAGGTGCAGGTTCAGTTTCCTACCAGTAGCTATATACTTCGTAGATAATAATTCTCAGAATATAATTGCCATTCACTCAAAACCCCATAAAAGCAGTAATGATGAAATTTTATGGACTTTTCTCAGTATACCCATTAAATGCTAGTAAACGTATTGGCTAAGAAAGCTTCATTTATTTTGTTTTGAATAGCTGTTACTTTCTTCTCTTTATTTTCTTTACTATACATGTATTGTGTTCGCTCATTTGAAAATTCTTATTGATCTCGCGCACTTCGAGGATCCCACACTAAAAACTGAATGAAAAAGTCACGCATAACTTTTATTTGCAATCTGTTTCACTTTCGTATCCTTGAGTGTCCGTGGAGTTTCTTGCCCGTTCTTCTCCATAGGAACCTACTAAGCGTTGGAATGGGCAACTATCTTCATATTTCTGACTGACTGACCCCTTGACAATTCAAAAATACCTGTAATTGGTTTATTTGAAATAAATGCTTTGAGTTTGAGTTTGACAATAAAAATAAAAAATAAATATTTTTCTGTTCCAAAATTATCTCCGTTTAAGTGTAAGAAGACGTCTCTTCTCTGTATTCAAAACAAACTTGTCTCTATGTCTTTGTCTCTCTGATTGATAATATGCATAAGCATAAAGTATTAATCAGAGAAGTGGAATTAACGATAGTGTTCATTTAAATTTGTACTATATCAACTAAAGACTATAATTTCTCAGATTCCCACTTTCAGTGGAAGAACCAGGGGTAGGCATATTCAAAAAGACCAAATGGTTAAAGTCAAAGGACCACACGGCTTAATGACGTCAGTGCCGGTTAGACGATATTAATTATTATTCGTCACACACTTCGCCTAGGCAAAACGATGGCCTAAGTTTATTTATTTATTCAAATCACAACGAGTTTGCAATTAATTTTACGTTTTATGCTTAGCTACTGCATGAATAAGTTACAGGCATGCACATCTAGGTTATTAGGTAACGAACTAACTTTCGCGTTTATGACATTGTCAAGGTTGAATGCGATGTGAAAATGGCTTAAATTGTAGTTGAAGATAAATGGGGTAACTGTGTGGTTGGCGGCAGCAAATATTGCATAATGGCAGGGAAGCACAGATACTGCCAAGTGCAAGGGCGTAATGGGAGATCAAACAAAGATTATGATGATAAGACACCAAGAGAATATTATATGATTGAAAATGGAGTGAGTGATAACGTAGCAGCTAACATTTTGCGCTGAACCCAAGTATGTAACATGAGACAAGGACAGGCAGGAGAAAAACCTATTGGCCGTTTTAACAAACACTAGGCGAAACCTAAATGAATGCGTAAATAAAAGCATGCTGTTGGATTTACAACTTTCGGCGCTGTATCGAGCGTTGAAAATCCTAATACCTAATTCTACCAATGCCATCAAAATCGGCGGATCTAGACATTTAAAAGTCAGTTACGAATCTCGATTCAAAAGATTCATATCAAATATATCAGTTCAAGCATGATGATTTTTAAAGATATGCTAACTCTTTAAAGAGTATGTAAGGAGTGATTTCATAGGAGGTGGCGTCTGTAGTTTCTGCCTGCACCCTTGGAAAAAAGGAGTGAGTATTATGTATATATGTACTTACTCTATAAGTTCCCGATGTCTCACCACAGCCGTCGCCAAGTTTCTTCTAGTTTCATGCTTTGAAGTCGATACTATGTTCTCAAATCGTAGACCCAGTAAATGAAAGTGCATGTTAAGGTACACGCAGAGCGCGTAGAAGAGTGTGTCGCATCCAAACACGTTGAATATTACTATGGCTGCTGAAAGATCAATGTCCTTTTCAAAGTCTGTATCGCTAGATTCCTATATTTTACATTTGGCACAGAATAATACAGAAGGCGCACTTCGCATTTTAGGTATGAATGAAGTTACATGTACCATCGAAAAAGTTCATATCTATGCACCGTAAGGACTATTTCTGCTTGCAGTGCTCGGCCGCCATAGAACCGGGGTGGTAACAGATGTGGTCATCGCGTTCACGGGATTTTGTTTTCAAATTGCTTAGATATGAAATTCTTCGATGGTACGTGGCGGGCTCGTCTTGTCGGGCAAATTCAATAAGCGTAACGTGATCAGAAGATATAAGAGTTACGCGATAGAAAGAGAGGCAACTTCTAGGTGAATATAACTGTAGGTAATTAGCGCTTGGGCACGCCACAATTGTGGCGATAAGTCCCCTCTTTGAGGAGTGGCTAGAGAGGCGCCACGGCGTCCTCACCTTCCGCCTGACGCAGGTCCTCACCGGACACGGCTGTTTCGGGAGGTTCCTGTTCCGTATAAGGCGGGAGGAAACGCCCGGGTGTCACAACTGTATGGATCGCCCGGAGGATACGGTGGAGCATACGGTGGAGGTCTGCCCGGCTTGGGCGGAGCACCGCCGTGTCCTCACGGAGGCGATCGGCAGCGGCGATCTCTCGCGTCCGGCCCTGGTTCAGGCCATGGTCCGGAGCGAGAGTGCATGGGAGGCCGTCACTTCCTATTGCGAAGCAGTAATGCTCGCGAAGGAAGAGGCGGAGCGCGCGAGGGAGAGGCAAGATTCGCGCCCTCGCGCCCCTAGTCGCCGCAGGAGACGCCCCGGGCGTCGGGAGTCACGAGCTGACTTTCGGCCACCGTACTGGTGAGCAGTGGGCAGCTCGCCGTCCGATAAGGACCAGGCCCGGGTCGACGGCGCGTTGTGTTCCACGCGCGCCACAAAGCGATGTCAGCACCAACTGACGGGGTCCGTAAGGACCAATGCCTGCTGGGGTTGCGGGTTTATCCGAAAGGGATATTGCGGCCCCGGCACACGGGCAACGGAAGGAACACGGGTGGGTTTTAGTCAGTAAAAGTCTGACACGCCCTCTCGCTCCGCCCAGAGCGGGAGAAGTCATTTGATGATTTCCCACCCTGGAAAATTAACAGTAACTTTAGGTTGAGGAAGTCATACCGATCAATTTTATGTTGTTCCAACGAATCTTATTCTCTGATTCTCTGATTCCTGGTCCTTATCGGACGGCGAGCTACCCCTTGCTCACCGTCCGCAAGCCCGCGCCTACACGGTGGCCGAAAGTCAGCTCGTGACTCCCGACGCCCGGGGCGTCTCCTGCGGCGACTAGGGGCGCGAGGGCGTGCACCCTAATTGCGTAATACACGATCAATCACAATTTGAATCGTTTTGAAAGAGATTCCTAATCCATTGCTTAATATGTTCGAAAGAAAATGCAGGTCAACAACGTTAATAACGTAGTGAATGTTGTTGAACTGTCAAAATTAAACAGATTAGTCTTAATCATTTACGAAAATGAATTATGCAATAAGATAGCGGCAATCTAGTTCGTAATTTGTATGTAGGATTAGCAAGTTTTATAAACAATCCTATGAATTCAACACTTAAACATGACGTTTGCATCGACATGTTTACAACAATATCCGTTGAATTCTCAGAAAACATCTAGAAAAACTTTTCTCACAGTAATAATTCAATACAGCGAATGCAAGGCTTGGCATTACAAAGGATATTGTGATCCATAAGTAAGTAGTAACGCGCGAGTAATTCATAAATACTAGAAGCTGGTTTAATATGAGGTGAATCATCTAACTGCTTCTATTGTAGTTTTGCTATGATCTTCGTCTATAATATCAACCTCTTTAATGAAATTACGTAATGTAACAGCTTTATAATAATTGTCATTACATAATGCATGTAATTTTACTTTAATAACATAATCAGCCTATAATCTTCCCACTACTGGGGCTCAGGCCTCCTCTCTGTGAAAGGAAGTGGGCTGTAATCCACCATGTGGGTCCAGTGCGGGTTGGTGAATGTCACAAATGTCTTCGAGTGTTTGGTTCGAGGGCACATTAAGGTGGTCGCGATGTTTTCCTGTACCGTTATGAGAGCTTTACTTAATTACTTTAACATTTTTACTATTAGATAAGTGTTCTACTTACTTGCCCAAACTTGAGTAAAGTATATCAACGGCCAAAACGAAGAGTTGTAAGCATCAAAATGGTATTTTACCTCATAAGGGTATGCTACCACAAACTCCCCAGTCTTGTGGTAATTATATCCTGATATTAAAACAGGAATGAAACAGAAAGTTGTGAAAACGAGTATGTATATACTCATGAGTAAAACTTGGACGAATTTCAACAATTTCATTGACTTCTTCATAATCTTGCGTTCGACCGTTTCTTTTGCTTCATTCTCATCAAATTTCGGATGTATTTCTTTCAATTTATCAACGACTTTTACTAGTATTTCATTATTCAAGAAGACACACCAGGACTTTATTGTGCTCAACAGACTTATTGTTATGCAAGGTGATACTAAGGACAGTTCCACGAACGGCTTGCCATTTCGTATGCCATCTATTAACCAATAGGTTTCGCCGAATATAACTGAGTATAGAGCAATGAAGTTACAGTAATATTGGTAGTGGTTTATTAAGTAGTCTACGGCTTTAATCTTTTGGTTGTTAGATGTTTTGATTCCAGAAATTAGGAGTGCGTACTTTGTTAGTTTTAATGTTTTTTCAAATTCTTGGTCAGACATATTATTGACTTTAAAATTTCTGTTCGGTTTAACTTCTTCTAGTTAAGTTCCACAAAACTAATTATTATTGACTGATTTAAAGTGTGTTGCTTCTTCAAAATTTTCAATTCAAATAAAGTTTTAAAGTGTAGTGCTGTTCGTCTATGAACTGCTTACAGAATCCCTTTGATGATAAAATATAGGTGTCCCATATCGGTAATTATCAACTCATTAAATTAACTCAAAAGTCAACTTAGTATTTAGGCTTTTAATTAAAGAGCACCAATTCCTTTGCCTCTACTTTTGATAGGATTGTCTGTAATTTATTTCCATGTATTTTGAATACACCTGTTTCTTAGTAAAATAAACTACATACTATTGCTTGTATGAAATTGATTTTGATAAATTAAAACTTATTTGTGGTTTATTTGGTAGCCTATAATGTTTCCACTACTGGGACATAGGCCTCCTCTCGGTGAGAGGAAGTGGGCCGTAATGCAACACGCGGGCCCAGTGCGTGTTGGTAGATGTCTCATGTCTTCGAATTTTTTGATAAATTAAAACTTTTTTGTGGTTTATTTGGTAGCCTATAATGTTTCCACTACTGGGACACAGGCCTCCTCTCGGTGAGAGGAAGTGGGCCATAATGCAACACGCGGGCCCAGTGCGTGTTGGTAGATGTCACATGTCTTCGAATTTCATGTTCTGTGACATGCCGGTTTCCTCACGATGTTTTCTTTCACCGTTTTGAGAGCAGTGGTGATAGAATAATTTACACAAAGTAAAGTGCCTGCCCGGGTTGGAACCTACGACCTACAACTCGTAAGTTGCGGACGGCTATTACCACTAGGCAACCACTGCACTAGCATCATGGTTTCTCTAAGGGAAATAGGGGTGGAAGGACCAGTAAGAATAATAATGTGTGTGTAACTGCATAAAGATTATTAATTTTAAAACATGCATATTATGAATCAGTAGTTACTAACAGAAGTTGATATAGGTTTAGAGGAAAACAAAATATTAATAACGAAATAAATTATAATAAGGATCTGAATTTTACGAGCACAACAGAAAAATGTCACCGTTTCATTCAAGTTAATGAACCATGAAATGTCTAGCGTACCACACTTGTTGAAACCTAATTACTAATGTGTAATTATGTAATTTCAACGGTTATGTTAATTTGCTTTTATTACGCGTTTGAGTCACTGAAAACGAAAAACAAACGCATATTAAACAATTTGTAGGAATGATGATTATTAGTGAAAGCTTATACATATAAGTTATATAACTTACTATAAATTCGGACCAAAGGACCTGCGCCCCAATTGCGTAACAAACTTTAATTCACAATCCGAAGAAATTTGAAGAAAAATCAATTGGCTAATCCAGTGCTTCAGATGTTTGAAAAACTCGTCTGCTCGACAGACAACTTTAAAAGAACGCAATGATATTGAGTTTACAAAAAGAAAAGCATTGCCAGTGTCAGCTCTATACGGAGACTAGGAATGTTCAGCTCCTTCCTATACCTTTTCGAATCAGGAGTCAAGAGTCGGATTTAATATGTATGTAGTTTAGCATCGTCGAGGTATAAAAAGTGAGGAGCATTGACATCAGAAAGATAGACCCAACCTGCGACAAGCGATAGTGACGAGGACGACATCATACTGAGATTATCTAGCTGCTTTTCTACCAAACGTGGTGTTTCTGGGATATTTTTATGGTCAGTTTCATAATACAATGATTAACGTTACAAGCCCTTTATATTATCGATGCCAATTATCTGTTCCTTGTCTGACCATTTAAAGTCGCAGTACCATTTTCAAAAACAAAAAATAACTGTCCATAATTAAATACACAATTCTCAGCATTATCAGAACAAACGTCAGACTATTATGATCGATAGCCCACAATAACCATAATAATCTCTCTTTTCAGAAACTTGGAACTTTTGATCCGCCGTCTGAAAGTGACCGACGGAAAAAAATCCTAGTTCCATACATTTGTTGGTCCTTTGTTTGCTTGTCTGGCCGAACCGTTGGAAAAAATCGTCGGCACTGACAAAGGGGCTTCGTTTTATCCGTTCGGGGGTCGGGACTCATGAATATGTAAGCTGCCTTCACCGTTATGTCTACCTGCGATTGGTCTTCGAAGTAAACTTTGTTTGGATCTAAGTTTAGTTCGTCGTCTGTCATTCAAATCGCTGGAATTTCTATTTTCGTGTAAATCTGGATGAGTTGGAAGAGAAGGATTATGATTTTTCGGTTCTATTTTTGGTTTATATCTTCTTGATAAATTAAAAGTCTTGTGGTTGTTATCAATGGAAGCTTAGGTAAAAGAAAGGAGGATGGATTATTTTATTGAGCTGCAACGTTATTCGGTCTAGCATTAGTATCATTATAAAAAAACCGGCCAAGTGCGTGTCGGACCACGCACCATGAAGAATGAAGAGTTAGAAGGGGGTATGAAGGGGGAGTTCGGATGAATTTATCTGTCTGTACGCACAATATTGTTACTTTTACCATGTTGTTTTAAGACCAAAGACTTAGAATATTCATTTATTTGCTGTTAATGGTTTTCCTGTAAATATGAGTAAAGAACTATTCTCTGTATTTTTTCAAAATTTTTGGCTCTGTAGTTTCGGAGATAAGGGGCTATGGTCAATTTTCATCTCTTTTCTTAAATATCTTATCTTTTTTTTAAATAGAATCCTCACAACTAGCCCTTTCATTTGATACGTCACACGGTATTTCCAAACCCTTTTTTTAATTTTCCAATTTACCCCTGAAAAGGGACCCCCAAATTATAAACTCATTTATTTACGTTACACGTCCGTGTTTGTGTTACAGAAATTCATATGTATATCAAATTTCATCTAAATTGGTCCAGTAGATTCGGAGCAAATTGGCTGTGACAGACGGACAGTTAGCCAGCCAGACAGCCAGACAGACAGACACACGAGTGATCCTATAAGGGTTCCGTTTTTTCCTTTTGAGGTACGGAACCCTATTTATGTTAGTAGTGTCATTATTTAAAAAAAGGAGCTACGACTGCCAACAAACTGCTTTGCAGTGTGGAAGAGGACATAATATATCTTTTAAAAAAACTTTTTTTTTTTACTGTGATTAGATTATCAATACCTCTCTCAAGAGTGGTGATTATGAGTATATCCTGTTTGTCTGTGGCCCTGCTATGAGTTTCTAGAGCCTGATAAAATGTTGATGCAAGAAATAGACAAGACAAGAGAACTAACATAGGAAGAAGATACCTGAGATATGGTTAAATATTAATTAAGTAGTTGAAGAATGATTTATTTTTCGTAAAACTTTTATTGGCTCTTAATCTAGATAAATGAGTTGTTAATAGTATTGTTTAAACAATCATCAATCAAACTATCAAAGTAACTAATAAAAACAAATGTGCTCAAATAACAATCTCCGTGTGAGTCGAGATAATATTGTATTCTGGGTATTCGTTTTGGTTTGATGACCACCCATTCATCCAAACTTCCAAAGCCTTGATTTTTTAAGCACGACTAACATAACATCATACATGTAATCCCCGAAGGGTTAGGTAGAGGTGTACCTGTAGCACACACACACACACACATTTCACCTGTTATGTGTAAATCCCATGTAATAGGGGGCGACCCTTTTGCTTATAAGCACGACTAGTCGGCTTGAAAGACCAGAAAGTATGAACGATTAATTTATTCACAAACATTTTCTGGTCTTTTGATCCGCATAATAGTCTAAATAGTCGGACAAGCATATCGGATACAGCATACACCTCGCCTTAACCACCAACATAATAATAAACAATGATAACGTTATATTTTCTCTATATCCAAAGTAGACACCGATTAATGCAAGAATGTCGCGGTGGGCGGGTTACGGTGACCGCTGACGTCATTCTGCCAAAATTATTAGGTTACCGGCCGCGGCCCCTCAGGTTACACACCTACTGGAGAACTGTTCATTGAAAAAATAATGTTTAAACAGGTATTCAGAAGACTGGCAGTTGATTATTAGTTCATGTTTCCATGATTTCTTCAACCATACTGGGAGACGACCTATAAAACTTTATAGTCCTAGAATATAGTCTTGTGCTTAGCATGTCAAGATCAGACGAGTATTTTATGCACTTTGGCGATGTGTTTGCCTCCGACCAAATAAAAAAACAAGACAAACCGCTGCGAACAATACAGGGAAGCATGCCAAACCTACACCTCCGCTCTGTGCATACTCGCATACATTTACAATCAAACTACGCCTCACTAAGCGCACACATGTTTATGAAACCGGCTTCACGTTATTGTTCGCGACGCTGTCTTGGTTTTTTATTTGGTCTGAGTCTACGGCATAGACAGTTTTAAAAGTGTTTACCGTGTGTTCTTTGCGCTTGCATAGTTAGATGTTTTTCGTCTTTCACATTCATTAAGACTGCACTGCATACAATTTTGCTACTTTCTTCAGGATCTTGTTCTATCTATATTCATTGTAGTTCTCAATTTGGCAATGATGACAAAAATCCAGAAAGTATGCTGTCAGTCTATATCTCCTTCACGTACACCCTAATAAAAAAAAACATTTTTATTTATAAGAGACTTAACCAGTGAGTCAGTGTTGCCACACAGCATTAGGGAATGTTGCGAAATAAAGTATCTACTCGCTCGCAGAGCTGAGATCATTATCACAATAGGCGAAACCAGTCTGCTACGGGCAGTGGGCAGAAACGCAACTTTTTAATTGCCAACGAATAAATTATCCTCGCTTATATGACTCCCTGGTACAAGCCAACGTGTAACGGCACATATAAATTTGTATTCCGAGCTATGCAAGAAATGTAGTTTATTGAATTTTAAAATAAAGAAGCTAAAAGGTTGCGAAGTTTAAGATTTTTTTGCGTTAAGTCTACGCGGTTGTAATTGTTATCATGTTTATATGCCCAGACTAAGCTGTTTGATATACTCGTACGTTACTGAATCGTTCAAAATGGCAGTCTGAAGCTCAAAAATTTCTACACGAAATATTAGCTGCAAGAAAACACGAACCGAATTAAATACTCCATTACAATAATCAGGTATATTAAAGCGTCTTTGATTGAAATAATGTTGAATTTCAAGTCATTCAACAAATTCATGTTCTTTCCTCAAGAACCGTAAAGTTTTGATAATTGAATCGTTTATTTGAGTTTGCTTGGTCACGAAAATAATATACGCAGTAACATTGAGAGGAGTCGTGAAAATCACGTTTGGCATGAATGTGGTAGGTAACATAATTGCAGCGACCAGGTGCTCTATTCGCCGGTGGATCAGTAAAAGCAACTATAGATTTTATGCCAATTTCACGAGCAATCCATTAATTTACGAATGAATCGATATTCTGACTAAGATAGAGTAGTTTCCAGTTGACTTATATGACGTAGAAGACATTTTTCTGTGTAATTACAGGCTTTTGGCACATTTCAGTTTTGGTCTCTGTCAATCAACTCAGTCTATCGCAGTCCATTGCTGGTCATAGGCCTCTCCCAGAGTGCGCCACAATACCATGTCCTCCGGCTTCCGCATCCAATCTGTCCCAGCCACTTTCTTAAGGTCGTCGGTCCATCTAGCGCGGGGGCGTCCCACGCTACTCTTGCTGATTCTCATTTCCAGACCCGTCTGCTTCACCAGCCATCGGTCCTTCTACAAACATAGCCAGCCCTCTGCCACTTCAGTTTGCTTACTCTGCAAGCTATGTCGGTAACTCCGGTATGGCGGTTCCTCGGTATTTTTGACGTACATAGGCTACGATGACCAATTAACTACCGTAAGGAGGTTTGTTTGCCATCCGATAAAAAAGTGCTTATATTCACACACCTTACTGATCACTTGAGCAAATATGTGAACACAGTAAAATTTCCTTTTGAAAAATCATTGTACCTATCTAGGTCTTTAACATGCCTTTAGAACGATAGTTCTTTGTAGACATTTTAAAGAAAGCCCATGTTCAACTGCACATATCATCCCCTTCCCTCCTAGATTTGTATACAAAACAAAGCCTGATGTAAGCGCGTTTAATGAACTTTAATTCTTGTAATTGCAGAGTCTGAGTGAGATCATTGTGCATCGACAATTGTCGCTAGTTCTACTAATATAACATGGCGGGTCCGATGACCTCGGAATATATTCGCACATCACACTGCGATGAATAAAGATGACAATTTAGTTGAATTGCCTTGCAGCTAACTCGCAAATAGAATATTTGATGTATGAAATCTATTCCATTGCCTATCTGGCTTGCCTTTGTTACTTAACTGTTGTGTTGTCTATCCTAGTGATTACGGCCTTCACCTTCCGGATTTCATCTTGCTGTCTTGCCTTCAGCTTTTTCTTTATATTATGAGTTTATCCTAATCAAGTGCTTAGATTTAGACTGCAAGACGAACACTTGTCGTGTTCGTCTTGCAGTCATTGGTTCAGCGTGGTAATGGCTTAACACACTTTCAGTCAATGGCTTTCATTCTGGCAGTTCAACAACATTCATTGCGTTATTTACGTTGTTGAGCAGATTTTGTTTCTTACATATGACGCAATGGATTATTAATATCCTTCAAAAAAAAAAACAGTTTGTGATTGAAAGTGTGTTACGCAAATAGGGTGCTGTTTTCTAGAGATGACTTCATTGATAGAAAAGTTAATTAATCATCTTCTAAAACAACTTACGGTAAAGTGAAATAAATCATTACAATCGGCTAGATCATTCTACATATAAGGTGTGAAACATCCAATTTAAGTATTAACAACCCTGTAGTTGAATGCAGGAAATTGTTCTAATCGATTTGAGTTAACCATTACTCTTTTTTAGCCGGCGAACGTATATATAGTGTGTGACCAGTATAAAGCAATTGAGTATGTATAAATCGTAACATGTCTTTTGGATATATACAAGTATAGTAAGAATGAAGATACTCTAGAAAACATTAACCAAGCAAAATTCTTAGGTTATTTAGTATGACGCAACTAAAATTGACACAAATTAGGTCAGAATTGGACAGAGCTACAGACCAGTGGGCCGTATCAATTACAATCTCAAGTCCGAAGCATTAGAAGTGACACTGATTGCGAACAAACTTACTTTTTCGACGTCATCCATCAGCGGTGTCAAGGTCCACCATTGTCGCCGCCTCCATCGCTTATTTAATTTCTACTACTTGAAACTTTTTGTTTGTGGTTTCATTCATGACTATACCATATTTGGCAAAGCTATAGGTACTATTGTTGGTTTCTCTCTGTGTATGTTTTGAATGACGTGTGGATTTGCGAAATGCTTGTGCAAAATTTCGAGTTACTGCATTCATAATTCAAGAGGTAGACCATAAAATGTAGAGCTATTGTGCTAACGTTATTTAAGGTAGCTTATGTAACAATGTACAGTCGACTGCACCTCTGTCGCCCAAAGCTTTGACCTGACCAAGCGTAGTACAGAGTTTCAATAGAATACGAGGCCAGTATATTCTAGTTTTGTTACCAATGACGTGCGGGCAACTGTACGGTCTGACGAGAGTAATATACTGAAGTATTCATGAAGAATAGTAGGGGTTAATACACTAACAATGGCAATGCCTTTCAGTATGACAATTCGACAACATACACTGCGTTATTTACTTTGTCGAGCAAACGAATCATTCAAAAATATGAAACAATGGATTAGGAATTTCTTTCAAAATCCTTCGGATTGTGAAAGGAAGCGTGTTATATAATTATAGTAATCGGGGTTCAGTTCATAAAACAATTCAAGTTTCTACCTACACTTGTACATCATTATAAAGGATATTTTATGAGTGGCCACGATCAATTGAATAGTTTGTATTATCTTTGAATAGATTATCAGCGTTATCAGCTATAACAGGTTCATTAATTTCTTTGTCCTACGTTTTGTCAAAAACTTTACCAAGATTTGCATCACCATCACGCATTTACTAACAATCCTGACCGAATTTTGGCCAGTCTGAGCAATCTCAGCGGAGACCAGCCTTCGGCTCGGGATATATCTATATATATATATATACAAATCTGTGCGCAGACACAAGTTGACTCACTCTTCTCTCACTCTCAGATAGTCCGATGGGACGGCAACCTGACACGACCGGAGAGAGATCAGATGCAGGGCCCACGGCTTAACGTGCTTTCTGAGGCACGGGGGTATCACACAGCTAACTTCCAAATTCCGGGCTATTACTAAGAAATTCCCAATGGAAAAACCAGTTAAGTGTTAAGTTTTAATTGTTTACTATCAAATGTTATACCATTTCTTTTAACTATACATTTAGACGAAACATCCATTTCTGAATATAGGAATCCTTATTGACCACAACAATGTGTCTCCAAATATTTTGGGGTCATCTTCCAGTCTAACCAGATGCAGCTGAATACCAGTATTTTACATGAAGCGACTGTCTATCTGACCTCCACAACCCAGGAACTGGGCAACATGATACCCCTTTTTTTTTTTTTTTTTGAGGATGGGAAATCATCAAATGACTTCTCCCGCTCTGGGCAGAGCGAGAGGGTGTGTCAGACTTTTACTGACTAAAACCCACCCGTGTTCCTTCAGCCATCCATGCCGCCATGAGATCCCGCCGGAGCTCTGTCCGCTGTGCCGTGATTTCTCGCGGCAGCGGAGTTACACCCCGAACATGATACCCCTAAGACTAGTTATTAGACTTTCGTGCTTCTGACTATCCGTGACGACTATCAACGACTACAATGTGTATTTATCATATATATAAGAGAGCCTTATTGTAAATGATGACCTCATTTACAATAAGGCTCTCTTGTAGTGTTACGCGGAAATAGTCAGTGAATCCATGTCCCAAATTTCGTTTATCCACAGTAACAAAGAAAACTCATTATCCTAATTTCATTCCTCGTTCATCAACTTTGTATTCCAATGTATAGAGTAACATAATTTATCATTACGTATATATTCGCTATATCATCACCCACGTTATTTATTAACATTTCTATAGAAAATTGGGGTTGATACGTAGCAAGTTACATTATTGGAATTGTGTTGAATAGTTGGCAAAATTTTATGTGTCCAATAGGTATGTAATTTCAGTATTATTTTGGCTTTTGTAGCTTACATATGCTTGATATAATGTGGTTTTCTATAGGGTTTAATAACTTCAAGGTTTTATTCACAGAATATTTATAAATTACTACATCATCCGTACCCTAATTGCGTAATACAGGATCAATCAGAATCTGAATCGTATTGAAACAGATTGCCATTCCGTCATAAGTTCGAAAAAAAAAAAATCTGCTTAGCAACATAAATAACGCAATGAATGTTTATGAACTGTCAAAATTCAACAGATTAATCGTAATCATTTACGAAAATGTATTGCGTTATTAGATAGCCGGTGAATTTCGTACCGACCACGTGAGACGTTTTGATTTTTTTGATTTTTCAACTGTTCCTTTCATTTTTCCTTTTTTTTTTTCCCTAAAGCACCCCCCAGTGTTGCGGCGACAAAAAAAAATCATATCGGTCGAGTCATTTTCGAGTTTTTGCGAGACTAACGCACGGCAATTGATCTCTATGTATTACTTAATATATATAAATAAAACTCACTTTTCGTGTTTGTCTGTATGACCGCGTAGTTCTTCTAAACCACGCAACAGATTTTGATGATCAGGTTTCCACCAACCTTTAGAGAATTTATTCAGGAAGGTTTATGAGTATAGTACTATTAAAGTTACATATGTAAATATAACTAAGAAATCTCGATGTTTTGTCAAGTCGTAAAATCCATGCGAAGCAGCTGCGGGTCGCTAGTATTAGTTAAATTTATCCTAACTTCATTTACCGCTACGGCTGTATTTACAGCAACAGAACTTAACAAACGTTCAAAGCAAACAAACATAGGAAAACAAAACTCTAAACAAAGAAAGCAATAATTATTAACAGTATAATTAAAAGGCGACGAAAACAAAGTCGTTTCGAACAAAAACGAATATGTCATTAGCGAAGAAATAACAAAAGAGTCGAAAACTGTGATAACGGAGCAAGGATTTTTTAAAGTACACAGTCACTACCTACAGTCATTGCAGTGTAGAACTCAAGGTCTCCTTGAAATGGTAGGTTCGTAACAAGGGCACTCGACAAAAACTATAATAATAGCAGTACTCTGTTCCGTTTAAATGATTTTATTGGTGTTAAAAATGAAAGTAACGCTGCTTCGGAATTATGCCGACAATGATCAAAAGAAGTACAGGACCAGATATAAAATTTTAAAAGGACCAATTTTTTCTATGACATTTAATTCCGTTCTAGGACCAAATTAATTGTTGGTTATTTTGTTTGTAGAATTTAATGAAAATAGTAAAACTAAAACTGTAGCAATAATAGAAAACTGCTTTGAATATGAATTACCCCATAAAAGAAGTTGCCATAAAACAATAAAGTGATGTAAACGAAAGTAAACTTGGTGCCAAGTAGAAAGTTGCGCATGAGAATATTTCTGTCAACAAAGAGTTTATGAGACAACGACGTTCTTTAAATAACTGCACTGCACAGTAAAGTCATTAATTTTATTACTTTTAACTACAAGATTACTATAAGTGCCGCTTTTATTGGGAATTAGACTGCCCGCGATTTCAACACTGTTATATTTCTTGTTCTAAACTCAAACTCAAACTCAAAGCATTTATTTCAAATAAACCAATTACAGGTACTTTTGAATTGTCAAGGGGTCGGTCAGTCAGAAATATGAAGCTAGTTGCCCATTCCAACGCGTAGTAGGTTCCTATGGAGAAGAACGGGCAAGAAACTCCACGAACACTCTTTTAAATCAGAATATTTTTACAAAATATTGGTTACATCATCTATGTTGTAATTATACATGTGAGAACAATGTAAAAAGACGTGCACGTTAAAAGCGTCAGTAATAAAAATAAAATCAAAAACAATTCAAAAATTCAAATAAGCCGTGGCCGCTAAGAGATGACCAGTCCCCACTGAAGGCGCCCGTTCACGAACATGACGCATGCATCAGCACCATTTAGCTCAACCATTTTGAAGGGAACTTAATGATCCAACACACACGCCACCACCAGCGAGACATTTGAGTGAGCATGACATACTCTCAACCGCCAGGGCACACTCAAGTCAATGAAAGACGTACCCAGTAAATGGTAACTGTAAAGTAGGGACATATTGCTCACACATGTGCTATGCAATTATATAATATTAGGTTTTACCTAAGAAAAAGATGCCTGCAGTCGTCTACGGACGTGAAACTTTAACATAAAATATATCCTATGCTAACATACACTCGCCAACACTGTAGCTTCCAATCTGTGAAAAAAAAAATCCGAATCGGATCAGTAGTTTCGAAGATTACCCGTTACATACAAACTCACTTCTCTCTAATATTAGTATATGTAATTAATAGCCTATTCGAGAAAGTAGTGGTCACTTGCAAAATACTTTAGTTGAGAAATATCACTTGATTTGCATACCTTTTAATATAACTAGCACAATTTGCTAAAATAATCCGGTTTGGGTAAATCATTTCGTTACATAAATCAAATCATTTATTTGCTAGATCATGAAATCCAATTTATTTGTAATTACATAAACACCTTAACACTAGTGTCTAAGATGTTTATATAATTACTAATAAATTGGATTAGTACATATATTGGGAAATAAAAGTAGATGTCTTTTTTTTTTTTAAATAAGTCGGTAGTACACTACTACTACACAAAAAACTTACCTACTAGGAAACTGAAGGGTAATTGCCTAACACACAGTAGCAATGGCTTTCATTTTGACAGTTCATCAACATTCATTGCGTTATTTACGTTGTTGAACAGACTAATTTTTCGGACATAGGAGCAATGGATTAGCAATATCGTGTGTTATGCAATTAGGGTGCTGGATGCCCAGATCATGTGACTATATATATTTACGTTTAGGAGAGATCGATTAGTAAATATAGCAGTGAATGTTCATTCTCTAAAAATAATAATGAAAAGGATCATCTTAGAACAATCTATTAAACTAAATAAAGAGGTAAAATTTGTGTGTTTTTATGTAGGGGTGAATCTTCGAAACTACTGATCAGATTCTGACAATTCTTTCACTAATTTTTCAATTTCAGTTTCACCAATTTTGCGATAGTATTGCCGAATATCATAGGATAAATTTTGATTTAAAAAAAAACACGCGGACGAAGTCGCTTCTACCCGCGACTTTTTTTGGATGAGAAAGATGGTTAGATAATAAGCTGAGAGGGTTTGAAAGTGTGAAAGGACGACTTTGTCCCTGTAAAAATAAGAGTTATTTTTTTTGTTTCAAACACACTTGTAATTACGGTTGTCATTGTTCTAATACTTAAACAGGTACTGGGTTTAAATCAATTGTTTTCAATTTCTGTTAGTTCAAGGAATGTTTTCAAATCCGATTACTGTTTCATTCGTTACGGCTAGTTTCCAGATATAACTACTGTTTGTAATTTAAATGTAATTATGTACTATTAAAAGCATTTACTAAAGTACTCGAATTATGAGTTAAGCTTTTCGAAAAAATAAAAATAAAATATTATTGCGATAAGGGCACAGATGGTTCACTCCGCATTTTAGGCAGGTATGAAGCTACAAGTATGCGGCGGGCTCGGCTTTTGGCCCAATTCAGTAAGTGTAACGTAGTCAGAAGATAAAAGAGTTACCCGATAGAAACAGAGGCAACTTCTAGGTGATATTAACTGCAGGTAATTAGCGCTGTGCGACCTGAACTGCCCTTTATTGTGTGGTAGCAAGAGTCGCTAATCATTTAAATGATTTTGCGGAGTGAACTATCTGTATTCATCTGTGGTAAGGGCCTGCTCTTTACCTCGATCTTGCCTGATGGTAAGCAATGAACGAGTCCTACGATGGAGCCTCAGAAGATGCCTGTTCACTCTTGCTTTGAAGGCTGCCGAGTTATATGTTGAAATATGTATTATGGTTTTGATGATAGGGGCTATCTATACACACACAGTAGGTACGAGTATATACCTCAAGTGTCATAGTTAGGTAATAGATCTGCCTATACGTGGAGATGTCCAATGGAATAAGATTCGAGAAAAGAAAGACAGAAAAGAATAAAGGTTTGTCACCAGCAGTAGGTTATAGGCTGCAAAATGTATAAATCAAGTAATTTTTAGTATTTATTTCTATATAAGTGATTATCACTGAAAAGCTATTTACAAAAATAGAGAAACGGACAACATCATAGCTCTTGATTACCTATAATTTAATTAATAATCTCATAACACAATTTCTAAGAAAAGAAAGACCTCAGGTGCTCAGAAATTCAAATACAATCTCCCACTCTGATGACGTCAGGCTATATAGAAGAGGGAAATGATTACGAAGACTGAGTTCTTTGAAAATGTATGACTCAATACATGGAAATGCGAGGATGCTGTAATAATTGTTCTCAATTAATCTAAAACACTTGATAAATAAATTATACGTGATTATTTAATAACAACTGATAAATGTTAAATTAAACATGTGCATGCATGTGCGTGTGCATGTGTGTGACATGTGTTGTTGTGTGTTTTGTTTGTTAAATTCATGAATAACTCCAAAACTTATCAGTACATTTGCTAAGACATTGAAATTGGGCCTTCGATCCAAAAGTTACACCACCGCACACATGATACTTGTTTTAACTTTATTTAGAAAGTCCTTTAAATTAATAAAACTTTAATCCTAATACTATTAGAGTGGTTTTTCAATTGGAACTTGAGCCGTTGCCTTTACCAGGAGGATGCAGTTCACTTGGCGCTGTCTCTGGGGAGGTCTAAGTTCAAAAGGGAGATATTGAGGGGTCTACAACTTGTCGTTTACTGCGCAAGCGAATGCCAAAAAAATACAGAAATAAATATGAACGTACATTTTCATAATTTCAAAAGTTCTCTCGACTATTTTGTAGACTTTAATGTCTGGTGCGGTTTCCAGCATCCTTTCATTAAAATTATTAATTGCGATGAAAATAGAACACAACACAACATGTTATTGAACTATTTGAATGAAATCACGAAAAGGTTCACAAGCATCATCTTCACATTTTTATAAATAACAAAAATTGTTCGTGTTCTTTATTGTTCGTGTCTGTAGATTATTCTTTCTGCTTGCATTTTATGTGCTTAAAGTCTACAATATAATGCTTTGCCTAATACCATCACCACGATTGAAAATACTGATCATCAAGTAGTAGAGACTCAAACGATACACAATGGGAACAAATACGCACACATACACACACTCACATCACACATGTACAAACACACCAGATATACCATACAACACCTGAAATCACCTCTCTAGTCTCCACTCTGGAATTCCTACCCCGAGCCCCAAGAAACAGACTAACTGTCTACTTTGGGGTTCACTGGTAAATAATATTTTGTAACATAGCTATAGGTAATATTTTATGCTACTCATTTCGTCTTAACTTGGTATTAACCTTTTAACCTGCTTACTGTATTACCTGGACAATAAACTATTTTCTATGTTCTAGCAAGGAATGTACCCATTCTTTCGCATGCTAGACTTAAATGTAATTTCTTGGTTTATTTACTTGTTCTATTTGAAGAACCAACAGTAATTACAAAGGACCAAATACTAAGTTAAAATCTGGTCCTTTTACAATAATGTTCCAATGATTACAATAATGAAACATTGACCATTAGATAATATAGTTCAAAGTAAATTTTGTGTCCCTATTACATCACTACATTTGTAGCTGTAATATGTTTTGTTTTATGCAGTTTTCCTCATAAACATGTTTGCTGGGTTATCGAGTCACCTCGTGTATCAGTCTCGATTATCACATTCCTACTTATCTTGAGGATTCAAGATGGCGGACGTTAACGTCAAATCAAACAGTCTTGCTAATGGTTTCTTAGTAAATTGTATTAATAAAGGCGAAATTAGTTTTTAAGTAGTTGACTAAATACTTTTATGGTTGTTTTAGTAAAGCATTTATTATGTTTTGTTTCAATATTGCAACTTGAATCACTTATTGAAATATGTCTGTCGAATCGTTATCCTATTTTTAATTTTAATTTTAAATAAATCCAAAGCCTGAAACCAAAATTAAACCTTCAAGTTTACATTTTGCTTTGCATACTTCATTGAGTAAAATTGACTACATGTCTATATAGCTGATACTCTAGTCTACCACCATTTAATTACTTAAACTGGATTCTAGTAAACTATTCTTACTATCGTTTTTAATTTATATTTGCGCAAGCATTTTATAAACTTGACATTTTTATATAAATTTAGTCATTACGTTTATCGACTAGAAATCCGCTTCAATATCATCTTGCTTTTATATTTGGTTCTCCCGCACCGAAGGGTCGAAGGCTGGTATACGTTGTGATTGGTCCTCATGGCCGAAATTCGGTCTGGAGGACTATATTATATGTGCTTCTTTGCAGATATTATTAGCATTATCAATATCAACACGTAAGTTTGAATTACCTCCTACGGTAATGTTTGAAAGTATCGATTTCGAGAATTCTCTTATTGATAGAAAGCTGCTATTACCGAGTGCATAGGGTATGTTTTATAGTATAGTTGACTATCACGCGGCCAAAGTCGCGGGCAGAAGCTATAATCAATATATTTGTATCGGAATCATCTTTTACAGTTTGAAAAATGAATTACAAAAAAGAACAAGTCTCCCAAAAAAAAAAAACGTGTAAAATAACTTTAATTTCGGAAGTCAGGTCTTTGGTTTTGAATTTTCGTTTTTTGCCACCGACTTCCGAAATTAAAGTTATTTTACACGCTGTAGTGTTTTTTTGGAAGCCTCTTTTATTTTTCACTTTTTAATTGTGTATAATATAGTCAATACTACCTGCTGTGTAAATAACAGTAACATGAACTTATTATAACATCATCCAGATACACCAAGTGGGAAAAATACGTATTATTGAAGCCAAGAAAAAAGAATTTTCAAAATCGATCCATAATAAATTGACGGGGAAATCGATAGAGATGCATAAAAAACATGCGAGGCAGTCTTTGGGGACTGCCGATAGAAGTGAAAACTAAGTAACTTGTGAATTGTATATCTATGTACATATATACACAGTATACATATAGCTCATGGGAAGCGTGCGGTGACGATGACAAGAGTTCCGTGATTTTTATTCACCCAAAAAGTGCTCAACGCGCCTAAAGAAGTTTTCACTTCAAAAATTTTAATAGAAAAAAAATACATACGCTTTGAACATGTAACCTCCTCCTTTTTGAGAGTCGGTTAAAAAAGTAGCTAAGTAGTTCTCCTCTGTTTATGAAAACATTTTATTTACTAGGTTTAACGTCAATAGTACGCAGGAAAAACAATTTGAAGTTAAATGACAATGTGTCATGTAGTATTTCCATTATCATCATTAGTTTACTACCATGGGTAATTACGACAGCACCGTTATGATATATGTTATTTTTCAATCAGGTAATTTTGTTCCTTATGTAATTTTTTGGATTTGGTTCAATTCAGTTGCGGAAAATTTTATTTTGATGCCGAATGAGCTCAAAAAAAATGAAATTCTAATTAATCCGTTAGTCAGATAATAAAAAAATATTAGACACGTATTTTTTGCTTTATCATATTAATAAAAAAATACTTAGATAAAACGCATTTTAGGTTGGGGAGTGGGGGTCAATACATCACTAGTACGTATAAAATCTACATACTCGTGACGTCATGGGACATTTTACCTCAATGTATCGCCGTAATCTTTAGATTACGTAAAAAAAGAAAAATACGTGTCCATTTTTTTTTTATAATCTCAAAGACGAACTAAATTTTTTTTTGCTTTGTCGTCATCCCCATTTTATTTTCATATTGTGTCTTTTATATACCTGTACATAATATAATAGGTCCCCACCTATGAAATCAGCGTTTTACGAGAAAAATAAGTTTTGGCTAAGTTAAAACAAATAGTGGTCATTTGTGCTAACAAACTGAGGAGTAATTTTTAAGGTATTTTTTTATGTTTAAAAAACTATAAGTAATAAGGTTTTTTTTACTATTGGTAGTTGTCTATGATGGTCATTATTCGATAAAATACCAAGCAATTGATCAATATTTTAAATCATAGAAGTGACGAGGCTTCTCTATTTGTGAGAAAAAAACGCCAATTTCATAGGTTAAAAACGCCACCCAATATATAAAAATTAGTTGTAATACATAGTTAATGTATTAACTTAAATATTATTGAAATAAATAAATTCTGTTGTTCACTGATCTAAGTTATTCACGCATAACATAACATCGTGTCATGTTTTCTAAAGGATTGGGCAGAGATGTACCTATAGCACATCCACATTTCGCCAGTTATGTTTAAGTCCCTTGTAATAGGGGGCGAGCCTTTTGCCTTCAGTAATTTCTTGCCTGCTCTTCTCCATAGGAAACGACCAATTGGAACCATGCACCTAGCTTCTGACGTTTCATAACTGCCCTTGTAGGTTTATGTGAAATAAAATATTTTGAATTTGAATCAACCGAGCACAAGTCCAGACTCCGGGTTGCTACTAAGAAATTCCAGATAGAAAATCCTTATAACACTCTGCCTAGCCTGGGAATCGAATTCAAGACCTCATGCTTAACAGTAGCGTTTGCGACCAGCGAGACATCTAAGTTAAGGTATCTTCAATATGATGTTCAGTGGAAAAAAAAATCCGTGTACCAAGTCTTTTTACATATTTGCATGGTTTTTTGATATAAACTGGTTGGATACCGCCCTCGTATCAGCAATCTAGATAATGGGCTATTTACCTTCAAGGCTGACATTCACTTCAAAGGTATAGCGGTCATGCAAAGGAACTTTTGGAATATACTCCATTACTATGAAGTTTTTTATTGTTTTATTTCATGTAACATTCATGTATATTGTATATGTATACATTATTTCGTTGTTGTCTTTGAATTAAGCATAAGCATAATCATTATAAGCTTTCAATGTTCCCACTGTTGGGACACAGGCTTCCTCTCTGTAAGAGGGAGTGGGCTGTTATTCACCACGCGGGTTCAGTCCAGTTTGGTAGATGTCATTTGTTTTCGATTTTTTGTTTCTGGAACAAATCTAGGCCTTTCAATTAGTTAAGTTTTTTGTAGCAACTGTAATAAGACTAGTCTTCTTAATGTCTAAAATTATCTGTAACTAGGTGCTGCCCGCGTGGATACTAAATGTTTTTCAAAAAAAAAAGTTGCCTAAGTTACTTTTTAGCATCAGCTATCTGCCAGTTAAAATCGGTCCAGCCGTTTTGGAGATTAGCCGGAACAAACAGACAGATAGACAGACAATTAAAAAGAAAATTGTTTTGTTGTTATGAGTCATATGAGTACCATATAAACTTCATATGCATTTAGTAAAAAGCTAGACAATTTTATTTATTTGTTTGTAGATTACATTGTAAAGTATTCATTCACATTGAGTTTCTTTGAAAGTTAAACTTTAACTACTTCGCTTGTTCTTACTTTGTTTGCAGGTATAGTTCTTCGAAACTGTTCTACTGTAGCTAATCCGTAACTTACTTTTTGGCTAGCTTAGTTTTTTACTACATTATTAAATACATCTATCTATGTATGTACAAAAGTTGGCTTTGAATATAGACCAGTCATACTCGAAGTTAAGACAATATTATAATACGAAATGACATAAAATTATAGAGCTACCAACTTTTCCGTTGATGACAGTCTCATTGTTCACGCGAGCGAGAGACTGACGCTCCCGTCAGGCGGTCCCGGCGCGTACGCTTGAACTAAAAAGTCGCCCTATAATGTCACGTCAGTATTTTCGTAATATAAATTTAAGAAGCTTACAACAACTAAAGCGCATTCACTGTCGAACTGCATAGTAAAGCAAGAGGAGTGCGATGACACAACGCATTTAATTTATTGCAAAATATGAAACAATTATCTATTTACGAAAAAAAATTTGATTGGGTCATAAAATTAAAACTACTTTTATGATAATATGTTGCTTGTAGAATAATCTGACAAAAAATCAGAACTATTGCATGATTTTTAATCGTTAAAAGTAATTTTTAGAGGTACTGTAGTTGTATTTCAACAGACTATCTTACTAGCATATATCCTGAAGAATATCATATATTTTTTTAATTTTGTTGCCTGCAGTGGATCATATACTTTTAGGCATTATAAAACCTGCGTTTCGGCACGTTTAGGTCCTGTAGTCCCCTACGAGCTCTGACTCTAGATTCCAACGCTACTTCTGTATTGCAGGCTTCAAAAGGTAAAGAAATAAAATGTCCATAGTAATTTGTAACTTAAACGATGACTTTTAATACACTTTTCTCCTATATTACATTCGTTTTGTACAAAAACAACGTATTGATGAAGTATACAACGTATTTTTATGTTTTAATTCGACCTTATACGACCATCACAATTCGTACACTAAAACAATTAAACACTAATAATCATAATATCAAAAATTACGTATATACGAGATCTTTATACATTGGGAGACTATATTGAACAAATAATAAGAACAACTTCCACATACATCACAATTTTGATTCAAGAATTTGAAAAGATGATAAAAAAAATGTGAGGTTAAAAAGATTGGAAGCCATCTTTGATATTTATCCTAAAATTGGGACAAAAAACATGAAGAAATGTTCGTTATTACGGAAGCCTAAAACGAGTAAACAATTGTTCGAGAAAATTGGTCCAAAAGCAAAGTTTCTCGATTATAAACTAGAATTGGAGCAGACACAGTCTCTCTAAAAAATATTTTGAATTTCTTGTCGCACATTTAGTAATCAGTTGTGTATTATATCACACTGACTTTGATAAGATAAAATCCTCGGTTTCTCTGTAGTATTCGTTATTATTTTGTCATTTTCCACCAATATTTTGTCAGGAATCTTTAAAATTTAGAAATGATTTGGCAAATTACATGTTAATGTCTCTCTTATTCGATATTTATTACAAAGTACTAGCTATTTGTATCAATAAGAACATATAGGAAGTGAGACATCGAAGAGTATTAATAATATCAGCTGATTTCAGTATTTGTACAATGTTTTTTTTTCTATGAATCTTAGCTCGACCACATGATAAATGATTAGTATACATCACTGTCAACTGTTTATTGCGTCATACCGGGCATCATTGGTTCAATCTCTGAACACTTCTGAACAAACAATTTCTTCATTCATCTCATGTTTTTGCTTAAACTCATATACGTACATAGATAGTCATTCCTTGTTCGATTTTTTCCAAGAAACAAAGATGTTAGTTGAGATATTCTAATACTCAACAATTCTGTTTAAGGAAGTGGTAATCAATAGTTATTTCATTTTGGCTATAACTTTTTTGAACAATGCTACAGATTAATTTATATTGGCCATTAAGGAATCAATCAACTACAGTATAAAAATGCCAGTATCCGTCTGTTGAAGTAATATTCGTAAATGTATTATTTGCGGCTAGACGTATTTGTAAAAGTTAAGTTATAAACGAATTTTCTGTTAAAACTCACACATTTTTCATATCTCTGGAAGAGTTTTTATAGTAAAGCAATTTTCATCTCCCAAATCACGCTTCCATCACAAAATTAAATATAAAAACCTAACTTTTAACAATTTGGATAGTTTCCTAACTTCTCGCACAAGATCGAATTAAAAACATTGATAAATTTGAAGAATGGCTAAATATCTACCTAACTAATGGAGCAAATTATTTTGATAAACCAGACCTTTTTAAAAATTACAAAACTTTAGACATTAACATAGTTGGAGAGTTGCGTCACGCTCAAGTAATAACAAACTTTAATGAAGACAATCAAGAAGAACAGAGAACATTCAAAAAGGCCTGGCTCAACATTGCGACTAGGTATTGGGGCAACTTCCATCGAGAAACTTAACCAAAACTTGTCTTTTAATTAACACAAACTGAAACTGACACAACAGATAACACAACTGATCGAAAAACAGAAACATACAATAGAAAGTAGCCCCATATCCTAAATAATAATTCGATAGTTTTAATATCTTAAAATTGGTTAATTCTTTTATTCACTGTCCAGAGTATACCTACAACCTTGGCGCTCCTTCACTTCAACATGGCCGTCGCACTCACACACGCGCGTACAGACACCACACACTACCTAGTGTGTGTGTGGTCACCGCACATGCCACAGACCGAGGTTAAGTACACTAAGCCGAGGCAACTTCACGATGTGGTCCAAGCCTTGCGGAGTGATACACGTACAACCGTACAAGTCTATCGCTTTCAGATTGTGCAGCCCGTCCCCGAGCGCGCGTAGGCCTCTATCAGTGACCCTCGTGCACTGTCCTATATTTAGCGTTTCTAGCTGTGATAGCCTGGCGACCCGTTCCAGGCCTTCGTCGGTGAGGCGGCGGCAAGCGCTCAGAGACAGCGACCGGAGCCCCGACAGGCCCAGGGTGGCGTGTGATAGCGCCTCGTCACCAACCTTGTCGCAGAACGACACGTCCAGAGCTCTCAGTCTACCGCTCTCTGCCAGGTGGGCCACCCCCGCATCCGATATCCCATCGCAAGCTCTCAAATTAATATCCTCTAAATGGGGCAGTCGCGCCAGATGCCTCAAGCCTGCATCCGTGACCGCGACGCAGAACGAAAGATTTATAGATTTAAGTTTAGGAAGACCTGTAGCTGTGTGCTTCAACGCTTCATCTGTCAACCTTTGGCAGTCTTGTAGTCCCAAGTGCTCCAACTCTGGCGTGCCTCGCGCTTCGCCGCCACCACACAGATGCGCTATCCCCGCATCGTTCACGTGCCAGCACGATCGCAAGTTTAAATGACGCAGTTTCCTGAGTCCCCAGGCGATAAGCAACAGACCCGTATCTGTTATGTTGCAACAGCCGCCCAGTTCTAACTCTTCCAAGTTTTTAAGTGATTGCGCTATCCTGCCGAGCGACGAGTCGGTCACTTGTTTGCATAGTGATAGGTCTAGTCTCCGTAATGCTGGTAATTCAGCTGCGAATGCGCTCGCCAAAGCAGCATCCGTCACACTGTAGCATCCGCTGAGAGATAGCGACTCTAGTCCCGGTAGTGCGGCGACTGCATCCCTCAGTCCCCTTCGTAGGGACAGCACTTGTAATTTCCGCACTCCTCTCCTGGCTAGCGACGCGAATAGCACCGGCGCGGGTCTCCTGAGATGCAGTGCAGCTTCCACTCCGCGCCACACGGACCGTCGATCAGCTGCGTCCCGCCAAGACCGGCAAACTTGCGCCGCACGGCCTCTGTCCCGTACTGGCAACCTTTCAAATATGAGAGCTAACAGTTCCGGGTACAACCTTGTGATGTGTGTTCCTTGAGGCTCCGGCGGCAGCTCGGGCACGTGAGGCACGGGCAAATGCGGACGGTGTAGTCTATAAGGCGCACTGCGTAGTTTTCTTCTATTTGTACTGGGCTCCCTAAGTTCCGTAAGTCCGAGCCGATCGTCCCGCCAGGACATCACTTCCTCCGTCCACGCACTCATAGCGGCGTCACTGCACACTATAACATGTCACGATGCATCGGACCGGTTTTCGGTGAAACTCGTATAGTGGGGAGCGCGCGCGGCGTACGTCCGTGCCGCGTGGTGATCCTCGTGTACTGGCGTTCGTCGGAGAGTGCCGCCCCCCCGCTGCGCCCCGCGGCCGCCCGAGCGCGGCTATTGGTCGCGGTCGCCGGCACGTGACGCGCGTCGTATCGATTCGGAGGCTCTGCGGCGGCATTTTTAAGTTGGCGGGCCGAGAGCCCGCCTTCGCCCCGCGCGGCCCCCGACGCCCGCGCGATATACTAAGCAGCCGCGCAGATAGGTAATGCGTTTACATTATACCTAATTACCTAAAGGAGAATCTTTGATATCTTTAACCGAAATTGATGTCAATCCCAGTCGGAAGATTTATTCGGAATGTTGCAAAATGCAACCATGAGCTGTCAGAAAAACAACATTAATGAAAATACAGAGTTTCTGGTGATTTCTTATTTGACATAATCTTTCCTTAGCACTGTTTCTTGGTCACCTGGTGGGATGTCTTTTGACTAAAGTGGAAAAGTAAACGGGAACTACGCCTTTTCTCGACGAGTCTTACAAATTATAGGCACAATACATAAGCAGCTCAAACCATGCAATCTTTGACCCCAGTGATAAGGCGGCAAAACAACTCGGCGCGACGTATATTTTCGTTCGCGGTGCACTTGCCGACGACTTGCGACCACTTTACAAAGATCCCTGTCAACTGGCGCGACGGTCCTTATCCCCTACACCTAAGAAGACCTCCATGTTGTGACACAGGCCAGGGTAAATTGGTTTTTTGATAACACCAGCCAACTATTACAAGGGCGACCGGTTGCGAGCGTTCCAAATATGAATTTCGAATTGAAACGTGTTCCAGAATGGAACGCGAGCGAGTTGGCGAGCGGACCGAACCGTTTAGAAAATTAACGGGCCTATGTAATGTGGTCCTTCTTTCAAATAAATAATTGGTCCTTTAGAAACCTTTGCGATTCCATAATAATTTGCACGACGCTCTAGGTACTTAGTACCTAAAGCGTCGACATTTTTATAGATTTGTAATAAAAATTCTATCAAATAAAAACTGTTAATTGCACAGAAGTATTAAAATTGTAGTTAATATTTCCCGTTATGATGCAAGCAGATCAATCGTAAAGTAGATCGTGAGAAAAGGTTTCCACAGTTCAAGAGAACGGCTTACTTGGAACCGGAAATACGAGACTGTCCCTTATAAACTACTGTTATTTATTTATTTTTTATCATCTTCTAACTTTGCTAAAGTTACTAAATTTATATCAACCGATTTTGAAAGTTTTATTGAATACTGAATTGAATCAATATTTCTGGATAATGGGCTCTTAAATAGCTGTTTCAAATTAATTACCAACATAGTTAAAATAAAATATAGCACAGTTTTTACAAGCCCGCTTAGAAATTCATAAAGAATAGCGCCTTTTTTAAAGCATTAAAGAAATACTTACATAAGTTCAAGCTCAGACCAAATAAAAACTAAGACAAACCGCTGCGAACAATACAGTGAAGCATGCCAAAACTACACAACTACTCACATGCACACATTTACAGCCATTTACAATCAAACTACACCTCACGAAGTGCACAGATGTTTATGAAACCAGTGCCACATCACTGTTGACAGCGCTATGTCTTAATGTTTTATTTGGTCTGCGGGTTCAAGTACCATCGAAAAATTTCATATCTAAGCAATTTGAAAACAAAATCCCGTGAACGCGATGACCACATCTGTTACCGCCCCGGTTCTATGGCGGCCGAGCGCTGCAAGCAGAAATAGTCCTTACGGTGCATAGATATGAACTTCTTCGATGGTACATCTGTCACATCCTGAGAAGTCAACCTCTATGAAGTTTACTGACTGGGCATTCTTTTCATCATAGTGTGACATACTATTTTCAGGGAAGGAGAAGACCATAGACCAGATAAATGGATGGTGTGAAGGGATGACACGAACGAAAACGGAGTGAATGGTAAGCTGGCGGCTGTCAGAAGAGGATGGAAAGCAAAACATGCTCCAACGTCGTAATATGGGACCAGCACCGTAATTGCGTAACACACGATCAATCATAATCTGTTTCATTTTGACAGCTCAACAACATTCATTGCGTTGTTTACGTTGTTGAGCAGACAAATTGTTCGAACATATGAAGCAATGGATTAACAATATCTTTCAAAATGTGATTGTGATTGATTGTGTGTTACGCAATTAGGGTGCAAGTCACGTGGAAGAAGACTAGAGAAGAAATTTTGATTATGATTGAATTTATATATTCTTTTGCTAAACAAGAAAAATAAGTAGAAAAGAATTAAACTGATGCGGATCATTTAGCAATATATACTTAATATACCCGGACTGATATCCGTTTATAGAAAAAGAAGTATATCTATGAATGGCAAACATAAACATAAAAACATTATTCTTTTTAATACTTCCTTTGTAGTATCGATGTAACATGTAATTTTCCGATTGTCGCCGACAGTAAGTGGGGTTAATACTAGAGCATGTTGTATGGCCTGCAGGCACAGTATGCAATGACACTGGACGGTGGACGACGCCCAAGCTAAACACTATAATAAGGTTGTAGTTTCTTGAGCCACTTTTCTTATACTAGAGTCGCTTAATTGTTGGCAGCTTTGATGGTAAACTTTACAATATTGAGTTGTTTAAGATATAGTTTCCACATTCAGAATCACCGGGATAATACTAAAAGTCTGACAACCAGTCTTAGCAACGGTTATAGTGTTACCCAGTAACTGGGTAGTGGAGGTCAGATAGGCAATCGCTCCATGTAAAATACTAGTATTCAGCTGTATACGGTTAGACTGGAAGCCGACCCCAACATAAATGGGGAAAGGAATCATCAAGAATAATGTAACCAGGATTTAGTAATAACTAAAACTTTTAAAAGAGTGTCCAAGTCCAATCTATGGAGTTTCTTGCTCGTTCTTTATATATCTACGGTTTTCAACCTTTTAACTAACTGACCTGCTCCTTGACGGTTAAAAAGTGCCTGTAAATGGTTTAATTGAAATAGGTAAATGCTTTGACTGCTGTATCCACTACATGGAATATCGCCACCAGAAGTTCGCAGAGTGGTGGCAAACTCAAACGAAAGAGCCAAGATGATTTCCAACACACGACACCCTTTTCACGATAACATCCTCGTACCACAAAGTCTGAGAAGCCGAAACAGCTTCTTGAAGTGTGTCCACTTACTGCTGAACGGTCTAAGGAAAAGCTAAAGATATGACGAGACAGTGCTTACCTAAGCAACGCATTCGTTCCAACTGCAGAGAATCTCCCACCAGGACAATAGTTGCCTTGGTTTAAACTTTCACAGATGACTAAACCCTGGAGTGTAAATGTGGTGCTGCCCCACAAACAATGGGACACTTAATATCGAGTCCATCGTGTCCTGTTGCCTGCACGATGCAGCAGCTGATGCTGATGATGATGATAGCCAAATTCTGTGCTGACTCTATATAAATTTCTATCGACACGCTAAAAAGAAGATGCTTTGACTTTGACTTAGATGGCCGTGGTGAAACTTCCTTTACGATGAATAAAAGTGCTAAATATCTACACTATATTTTTTGTCCTTATCGGCTTCGATTCACCTTCCGTTTTGATGAACATTGGCTAATAAGAAGTAAATTAGTAACCAGAAGGGAAAACATGAAACACGTGAATTTGCAGGGAATACTAGCCTTGATGAAAGAGAAAACGACACTCCAAATCTGAGGAAGATGTCTGAGACTGAAGTTTTTTTGGACTGCAAGCGTTAGAATCACACTTTTAGTCCAGGTTCGCACGGGCGATAATTTCCCGCGGGGTTTTTTTTTTCGTGCACTGGATTTTCAACGCTCTGCTTAGCTCCGAGGGTTGATAATCAAACAGTGTGTTTTTTCAACGCGCTGGGACGAGAGTGTATCCCAACGCGTTGGTTTCTCAACGCTCGACTCAACACCGAGAGTTGAAAATCCAGTGCGCGAATAAATTCCGCCGCGATATTTTTATGTCCGTGCGAACGTGGGTTAAGAATCCGATGAGAGTTCCGTTACCTTTGGAATGTTAAAAAGTAACGGCCAAGTGCGAGTCGGGCTCGTGTAAGGGTTCCGTACCATTCCGTACAATACTTGGCAAAAAACGTCACGTCGTCTTGTTTGGGGACCCCTTTAATATTTTACCTTTATTTTATTTTTCAACTGTCGACTTATTACGGTTTATGAGATACAGCCCACTGACAGACAGACGGATGGACAGCGGAAAATTAGTAATAGGGTTCCGTTTGGCACCCTGCAGGTACAGAACTAAAAAGGAGTTACAAAAGGAACAAATTTTGTTCCTTTTGTAACGCCTTTAATATAAATTAGAATATTAATATGTTCTTCCACCTCAGTGGACCTTTAGGACCAAAAAAAATTCTCAAAAAAGTAAATTCAAAAATAAAAAACGCGCTGCGTAAAAAGTGAACTTTAAAAAAGAAGGTAACAAGATGGCCTATTTCTGTCTCCAATGCCACTTAATACCTACTATTAATTATCTCATGCAGTCGAAGGCATTTTCTTAACAATAAAGACCTATTGTCATGTAAACACATATATTTTTGTAAGAACCTTTTAAAATCCTTCATTTTAATACCCCACTTGATAGGCACGTGTTTTTTTTAGCTTTCTTTTTGGTGCCTAACATCCGCCATTCTGTGACACACATCCTTACTTATATCCAGTGACACCCCCGCAATAAAGACGAATCTAACGACATATCATTCACCAAAATTGGTTCAGCCGTTTAGTAGTTACGAGAGCACATATAGACGGACATTACATACAGGTCAAACACATAACCCTCCTTTTTTGGCTTCGCCGCAGTCGGGTAAAAATTAATTTGCGTCGATGTGCATCACATTGCACATTTGCTTCATAAAAAAAAATTGCAACGAAACAACGATTGCCTTCAGCCACTAAAAAACAAAAAGTCCACGTCACGCAGTGTTCCCAAGCAGTCACCCATCCAATCCAAGTACTGACTGCGCCCGATGTTGCTTAACTTCGGTGATCGGACGAGAACCGGTGTTTTCAACGTAGTATGGACGTTGACACTTGTATAGAGAAAATACATGTTCAGTAACGCCATGTGAACATCAATAATAAAATCTTAGTCTGTGAGAAAAACTTTGATAGGCTATACTCAAGACAAGACATGATGGTTTTTCACATGATTATGAGGATAGTCAAACCTATATTTACTCGTATTTATAACTAGCTTTCGCAAGCAGTGATATCTTTATAATAAAGTATAGGCGATGTTACTGAATGATACTGATAATATAGCCTAATCTACTGGTGCCGTCAAGTAAAAAGAACGCTAGCCGTTTACCTGTGCACTGAGCAATTTATCGATTCCAGCCAATTCCATAGTACTAAGTATCTAATAAAGTACCTATTAATTCGTAAATAAAACAATTACACTTATATTATAAAACAATAGCCTAGTACTTTAGGATGCGACCCGTGCGCAGACACATCCCCTGCACTGTCGCTCAGCGTTATTTTTACTCGACGACAACTATACTAGTGAAACAATTTTTTCAATCCGTTCAGTCATTTTTGAGTTAATTCATTACAAACAAACATACAAATATACTAATCTTTTTTCATTATACACAAAAAAGATTAGTATATTTGTAGACTAGCTGATGCCCGCGGCTTTGCCTGCGCACACCCTAATTATTTTTCAAAAATTAGATGATCCTAAGTTACTCCATATAACATCAGCTATCTGCCAGTGACAGTCCCGTCAAAATCGGTCCAGCCGTTTCGGAGATTAGCCGGAACAAACAGACAGACAGACTTACAAAAATTTAAAACTTTGTTATTTTTGTTATAAGCACCGTGTAAACTTTTATGTGCATTTCGTAAAAAGCTGTTATTTTGACATAACAAATAAACACGTAATTATTTTTAATAGGTAATAATAATGTTTGATCTACTCTCACTCTGCAGGTATTTATAACATTAGCTAGTACTTTTGAACTTACTTTTGTATGTGTTAAAATTAACTTTTGCTTGCGGCTAAGGCTGTCCATATATAGCAGGTAGGAGTTTTTTTTTAAACCTCGACGAGGAAGCTCTTGGCTTTCATCTCACCTAATTTTAAATGACGATCAGACCGTAGGTGTAAGCGTGCTTTACCCGGAATCCTCAACCTTAGAGGAACTGGCTATCTAGTATCTGACCTCCTTTTCTTACTTTTTCCTTTCCTTGATTTGTAAAGAGCACTCTACATCTAGAACTACATGGTATACATTGGCTTATAGTTGTGTATTCTTATGACCAAAATACTAGCTTGGCACACAATGGAAATGACTATAGATCAACGATACCTTTTATTTTTTTTTGAAAACATTACCCTAATTGCGTAATACACTATCAATCAGATTGCTAAACCATTGCTCCATATGTTCGAATAACAAATCTGCTCAACAACGTAAATAACGCAATGAATGTTGTTGAACTGTCAAAATTAAACAGATTAGTCGTAATCGTTTACGAAAATGTACGTAATAAAATAGCTGGTCCTTCGAATCTTTTGGTCCTTTGTCCTTCATTACCAAATGCATACCCAAGTAGGTACTGAAACATTGAAAAACGAAATGTTCGTAAAGTGATCGACATGGACCCCAGAATTGTTAAGTTTTGAGAAAACTTGGAATAAACAGTAATCGTGTTTTAATATGATACCTATAAAATACTTTGACGTCACCGCGTACCTTGCCTCGCGAATATAAGGTTCTTTTTTTAGCAAACAGGATGCTTGGAGCATATTTTTTGCGATAACTTTTTACCGTCTACCTGAGAGTAGGTAGATACCCATATGGTTCAGATCTCGACTTTTATAACAAAACTAACACGCAGATATGAAATATCATGCGAAGCTTGTCAGACGGGGCGAGTCCTAAAAAATACTCATAAAAACAAGCTTAGTTTCTATTTGGTTATTTACAGGGTTTTTTAAACTTTTAATTGCAGTATTTTTGCAATCTACGATATTTTTTTACTTTTTAACGTCAAAGAATTTAATTTTCAAACACGATATTTACATGAAATATAATATAAGAGTCTTGTAAATTAAAATAATAATAAAATGTACCTAAATGTGTATAAAAAAGGTGGGGAAGGAATCATAATACCTAAATCTACGAAATTTTAATGGCTGCTGCTTATTCTAGTCTAGTTTTATAGCTAATTCAAATTAAAATTTACTCCTTTTTTTTCGTGGATTAGTTCCTAATGGATAGGTTCTGCTGTCTCCGTCTGAGAAGAACACATGGTTATGTCGGACTCCTATGAATACACCCCGTGTTCCTCCTATTATCATGACTTCATGAGTCCGAGTTTACCTATGTTTTTCCAAGTAAATAAGCTCGCCCAGAAATGGGCTTCTAATTCTAATGTTTAGTTGTACTAAACAGTAACAGTCAGTCTTTTTGCGATAATAACACATTTGGGTGATAATTTGATGATTTCAATTATAATTAATGAGAAAATACCTAGTCCGAAAAAGACGTAAAATGTAGATAGATACCAAGTTAGAAAAATATTGCCCTCTTAACGCCATCTACTAGTGAGTAGTTAAGAAGTCGCTTCTTGTTCAAGCAGCGCCATCTAGTAGCAAATAGTTAAGGTAGCATCACAAACACATTGTCTCTTCTTCAAATAGCCAACAATTGGAATACAAGATGGCACTTTTGTTTAAAAAGAAACTGTTTTAATGACCGACAGATGGCGCTGTTAACGTTGCGTAGAACAATCCTCCCGAATCGGCACCCTGCGGAGATCGACTCCTCGCTGCTATAGGTAATTGATAAATCCATGTTAAATGGTCTGTGAGTTTTGTGACTGACTTGATGGAGAGCTACGTTCAACAGCACAGGACAGCACTTCCAGTTGTTCCGTCATTTGATTTGATCAATGCTTTGGGCTGCGTCTTCTTGCCTTTTACTATCTATTTTGCCTGTCTTATCAGAAAATACGAATAGGACAAATTAATTAACAGTTTAACATTCAACATCTTATTGGAAAGCTAACAAGACAACTACCTAATTGTTTTCTAAGTGGCGCATATCAAAATAATATTTATTTTAAGATGCGTTGTACTCGGCGTGCGTCGGATAAGTATTATTATTTGATAACAGCATCCAGAGAGGCTCAAGTGAACGCGTACCGGTGTACAACTGTTGAGTGCTACAGGGAGGGATTTACTAAGTATGGTATGAATATGGATGGTTATACTTTAAGAGTAGGTACTGAAGGTACGAGACCAAAGATACGATAGATAGATTATGATGTTGACGATGATGATGTAAGTAATGATCAGAAGATGATGTAAGTAGTGCCTATTAAGGCAAGACGATGATGATGGTAAGTCGGAAGTGAATTGGCTTGCAAAGCTCTTTTTACAAAAATCAGTCATAGATATTTGGGAAACAAATAAGTAACAGAGGACACATAACGAAAGGTCTCTCTACAGTCACTGGGTATTATTTTAGTTCTAAATGTATACAAAAAAAAACTATCTGCCTAGCCTTTCCCCAACTATGTTGGGGTCCGCTTCCAGTCGATACCCCTTGGTAAGACTGGTTGTCAGATTTACGAGCTTCTGTCGACCCATAACGAGTGTCAAAGATCCACGAATGACAGCCGGGACCCGAGGCACGGAGTGTCGGTCTGTAAAGATGGTGGATGGATGGCTACGCTTGCCCTGTTGGTCCGTGGATGGGTATCCACGAACCAACCGGACAAGCGTACGTTAACCTGATGAATCGAGCCGTACGACTGTTATTACTTAGCCATAAGCTCATAATATTTGTACATATTATAAATTAAAATCTGTTTTCGCGTCTGTCTGCGGAGTACGTTGTTCTTCTAAACTACGAAACGGATTTTGTTGCGGTTTTAACCATAATTTAGAGAATTTATTCCGGAAGGTTTAAGTCTAAACAAATCTCACTGTTTTTTCAAGTCGTGAAACCCATGGGAAACAGGGGCGGGTTGCTATAAAATACTAAATGCATGAAGTGCATCCCTGCTCAACCGTAAGTCGCCACAAGTACTTGATAGTAAGTAAATATTAAACAGAATAAAACGATTAGAGTTTATAGCAAATACTCGTGAAGCAACAGACTCAATCGACTCGCTGTAGCGGGACAGGCATTTGTCTAACAATATTAAAATGGTAGAAGATGTAAAGTTATGGAAGGAAGTAACAAAACTTGGATAATGTTTTATTTATTAATTTATATAAATTCTTCAGAAAGTCTGAATCTATATAGGTAAATAATGAACAATAAACGCTTACAACTGCCATTTACAATCTTCCGCAAATTAAACTATATAATATTAATGTTCAAGATCCGTGGTTGCTCTCTGCAGCGGTGAATTTACTTTATATCGTCCATTTTGTACTCCTGCCTTGTCTGTACATTTTTTGTTCTATTTAGATCATGATGCTGAAATAATAATCCTTGTAATAATTTCATTCTACATGTTTTTGGTGGAATTCAATAACATTCGCCAACTTTCTTTTCACGTACCTAATGGATTTGGTTGATCCAATCTAAGTGACCTAATTGATACCGTCGGTCACCTACATAAAACTGTCTGGCAAATTTTCAGCATGGCATTAGTTAGAATTTGGTATTTTCTTGGGGCTCTCATTATTTGTCTCTTTTCGACACGAACAGTTGAGTAAAATTGTTTTCTTTGTGTTTCTCTCCTTTGCATTCACCGTGTTTATAGTTTGGCTGATAGTTAATACAATTTAGAGTGCAGTTAGGTTTCTATAACTTCATTCTACTATTTTGCCTTGATATAACTGCGTCAATTGAGGTATGCTCCTTAACTCCTATCAAACTTTTTCTTATTAACATGAAACGCAAAGATTTATGCGACCACTGATGCTGCTACAGCTGAATACAGCAATAACTCCACGTCACAGATTGACAGTTGCGCACATTTGCATAGATATCGCGTGTATTTAGAACATTAACACAACTTCGTTAGAGCTATCTCCTCGGTTTTATGCGCGCCTAGTACCTGCGATTAGAATTGCGCTTGGAACGTTAGAATATTTTCATTCGTTTTCTATTAGAAGTTATTGATTGGGGTTTATTCGAATGTTATTTTTTATTTTCTTCAGAAGTGTATACTATAGTGACACAATTAATATTTATAGTGGTTAACGAAGATTTTCTAAAACTTTCTAATAAATAATGATATCTTGCTATTATTGTTGCCATATAGCCCTAGATCACTAGATAAATGTATTTTCTGTCTGCGTGTCGTTTGTCGTCTAGCTTTATCGCAGTCATATCGCCCGCGATTCCATAGCGCTTGTAAAAATATTAGACAAAATAAAGTTACAACCTTTATACCTAATAGAAACCTAGATAATTTAGGTACTTTAGAATAGAATAGACATTTATTTTTGCCCAACATCCATTATGAATATTATGATTCATTAAATCTCGGCCATATTTCACTATTTGGCATGCAAAAATTTATATTATTATTCACCTAAGTTTAGCCAAGAGCCAGATCCATAAATCAAGAGCAATTCAGCAAAAAAATGATCTGATAAAAACTCACACTCACACTGTAGTACGTCTTATCCATTAAAAATGTACGTAGTCTACTCTTAAACAGCACTGTTGTCAAGTCGATTCTAACTCAAAATCATCAAACGAAAGAAATCACGAACACGATGTTTCGCCCATTATGTTAGTCCGATTAAAATCCAAGGGTGCCCCAATTGCACGGTTCCTGTAGGAATTTCCATTCGGGTGAAACAATGTGACCCAGCTAGTCCATCCATATACTAATATTATAAATGCGAAAGTAACTCTCTCTGTCTGTCTGTCTGTCACCTTTTCACGTCCTAACGGCTAAACGGATTTGAATGGAATTCGGCACACGGGGAGACCATGACCAGGAGTAGGACATAGGATACTTTTCACGAAATATACGGGGTGTCCGGGACATCGACGCGAAGCCGGTTACCATGGATTCAGTACATGATTCTGAACCGCCCTGCGTTGAAAGTTTTCGTCGGTAATAAAAAATTAAAAAAACAGCTGCTCCATGCATTTTGACCGCATAGGTATTGCACTTTTCTATGAAAAAGCTGCTTTTTTTTTAATAACCGACGAAATATTTCAACGCACGGGGGTTCAGAATTATGTACTGAATCCATCGGTGCCGGCTTCGGGTCGATGTCCCTGCCACCCTGTATAATTCAAATTCAAAATTCATATATTCAAACTAGGCTGAGAATCAGCACTATTCGAACATCAAAATTACATAAGACAGTTCCCCAAAAACGCCCGGCCGTCACCACTTCCTAGTACTTTAGCTGGGAAAAGAAGTGGCGCAACAAACTCCCCAGCGGCACAGCTGTCTGTACACACTGACCATCACGCCTAGCGAAGACCGAGAAAGGTTGGTTATTAGGAAGGTAGTTTTCTATATTTTTGACCAATCACAAAATCAATAGGCACCAACCGTTGATGTTGGTCAACATTACACGAATTTAATGACGATGAATCGTAAACTGTTATATCTATACATACGAGTGACCGACAAGTTGTGTGGAAATCGGTTGTCATGTAATGCGGAAGAATGAGGAACATGTCGAGAGGAAAGTTTGGAATTAGGAAATTGAATGGATTTAGTATTATGAGTAAGCAAAGTAGTAAAGATGGATTGGTATAAATGCAGGCGAAAACCAAAGACCGTAAATGTAAAAAAATGTATTTAGTTCACACGTGTCGAGAATAGGTTTGGGTTGCATGTTTCATCATAATAACCGCATCTGCTGCATGTGCGTATTTTTGCAGTGTTGCATTCTGCATCCAAGCCTAGATCCGGTGATTACGGAATTAAATTTATAACTAAATATTTTTAAATGACATTTCATTACTGTTATGGATTCCCGCAAAGTAACGCCTGATTCCATAACTTATCTGAAGATTAAAAAAAACCGGCCGAGTGCGTGTCGGACCACGCACAAAGAAGGGTTCCGTTGTAAAACAAACTTAACTTTGTAGTTGAAAAACATGTTCTCCTTAAACGTCACACTCACAGTCAGTCCAACTGCAAATGTAAGTTTGGTGTCGCAAAAAATATTTTTTAATTTGGTACAAATTAATATATTTCGGACTTTTTCCTTTACTTGTGCTGTGAAACCTTGATTCCTGCCAAATTTCATGATTCTAGGTCAACGGGCCCTGTAGGTTTTGATTTATTTGCGAGTATCAAAATAATTATGTCGCTTAAAGGGCCGTATTTTTTTATTACGTTGACTTAGAAGCTTGATTTTTTTAGAGCTAAGCTAAGGTAGTACGACACAACTTAGATGTAGCATAGAACATTTTCTTTCATTCATTTCAATTTTACGAATGTATTTGGTTATATGACTTTACAAGTTATTGCGTTTGCGTAACGATCATTTTCACCTAAACCAGTAATAAAGATTGGTTGATTTAAGGCGCACTTAGTTCGGATGGTGATCGGTTTTACGAATTTTGCCGATGCTACATCTAAGTTGTGTCGTACTATACCACATATTTGATATTGACAACGAATTGCCTACGAAATTGCTATAAGGGTCCCGTTCTTTTCCTTTTGAAGTAAGGAACCCTAAAAAACAAGAGGATGGATGTGAACGATGATATGAGTAGAAAAGGACTGAATACTGAGGTGACAGTTAATAGAGATGGAAGAAGACAACGCCAGGTAGAAAAAATAGGGGTAAGTACAGGAAGATGATGAGACTTGAAAGATGATTGGGCTTGTGGCTATTTAAAATAAACGCGAAAAAAGTAATGACGCACATACTACTTATTTTTCTGTTCCTTTCTTTTTGTCTGTTTATAGGTGTCTGCATAAATGGTTGAATAAATAAAATAAATAAAATAAATAAAATAAATAAAATAAATAAAATAAATAAAATGAATAAAATAAATAATCTTAGATAAATATAATGGCTAATCCGGAGTTAAGAAATAGGTGGTGTAACTTTAGACTGCGTTTATTAGTAAGGAGTTGGAGTTTTGGTATGATCGGATTGATTGAGTTGGAGGAGCTCGTGGCTAAGTAATAACAGCTTCACGGGTCGATAGATCAGGCTAAGCTGCGCTTAGCGGGGTTGGTCCGTGGATGGGTGACCATCTTTACATAAAAAGACCCCTTCGTGCGTCGGAAAGCACGTTAAGGCGTTGGTCCCGGCTGTCATTCGTAGATCTTTGGCAGTCGTTACGGGTAGTTAGAAGCCCAAAAGTCTGACAACCAGTCTTACCAAGGGGTATCGTGTTACCTAGTAACTAGGTTCAGGTCATATAGGCAGTCGCTCGATGTAAAATACTGGTATTGAGCTGCATCTGGATAGACTGGAAGCTGACCCCAACATAGTTGGGAAAAACGCTAGGCGGATGGGAAGATGATGAGACGCATTGAGATGACGAAAGTTTCATTGACGATGACGAAAATCGTCGACTCGAAGCATATTTCCTCGTCCTACAACCAATAGAACGCTTGAATACTCATTCCTCAATCATGAATGCTATTAAAGCAGTTACTCGTTGGCAACACTGCATCACAGTCATCGTAGCTCATTAGAGACAAGCTACAGCTGCACAGATTTATTATTTAGCTGCGAACCATACGGAAACCTCATCATTATTCTTAGGGAGTCATTCCACTGTGTTAGTTACCGTTGTATTTTGTATAGCTAATATTTTAATGGTGCCCGGAGCTTTATTGACTGACTTCTCAAAATTGTGGTAGAGAGCACAAAATTGTGTTGTGTGTAATGCTCCGAATTATGCGTTGTAGGGCGTGAGTTCGAACCCAGACAGGCGCTTTACTTTGTTTATATAATTTCATCACCACTGCTCTAACAACGGTGAAGGAAAACATCGTGAGTGAGGAAATCGGCATGTTCTAGAATCAAAAATTCGAAAGACATGTGACATCTACCACGCGGCCACTGGGCCCGCGTGGTGGATTAAGGCCCGCTCCTTCTCCAAGAGAGGAGGCCTGTCTCCCAGCACTGGCAACGTAATAGGTTGATTATGCAAGTTACATATTAACTTAACGTCATGGAAGTTTTCCCCGAAGGGACCGAGGTGGAACCTTAATTTCTCCTGTTATGAATGATTCCCATAAGTAAAACAATGACACCCTGTGTTAGAGGCCTATAGAAGTATGACAAACAGGGTGTATAGTTCACTCATCCTCCATAGAAAGGGGAGGATCCTCCGACCAGACGGGTGTCGTGTCAGGTGGGCAACTGCCCGACGTTTGATGTCGGGACGTTGTATATATGCTGGTCGCGAGGTAAACGCTGCTTGCGCGATGCAAGATTTTGCGCGACGTCATTGAGATGCGTAGTCCGTATGTGGCAATGTAGATGCCGCCACAGGCTCATCTTCCTATTAAAGTTACCATAAATCCAAACTCTAAGTAGCTACTGAGAAACTCCTAATGGAAAACTCAATAACACTTTGCCCGACCTGGAAATCGAACCCAGGATCCCTAGGTACTACAATGCAGTCATCCAAAATTCCAAACCCTTACTAATACACAGTCTAAAGTTACACCTATTAATTAACTCCGGATTAACCATATATTTTTCGAAGATTATTTATTTTACTCATGTTATTTATTTTATTTATTTTTTATTGCAGACAAAAAGAAAGGAACAGAAAAATACGTATTATTGCTTTACATTTCGTGTTTATTTTAAGGCCTCCCCAGGGTTTCGGTCGTGTCGGATTGCCGTCCCATCGGACTACGAGAGCGAGGGAAGAGACACAATAAGTAGGTACACCTGTGTCTTCACACACACTTGTGCACTATAATATCACCCGCGTTGAAGGCTAGTCTCCGCTGAGATAGGCCGCCAAAATTCGGTATGGAGGACTAAGGCGCGCCTGGTTGCGAACCAGGCGCGACGAGATACCGATAGAGCAATTTCCGAGAATTTTTCATAGAAATTGTTTCACCAGTCGCATCGCGCCTGTCTGCGAGAGTATTATTCATGATTAAATCCCTACTTTCTTACTTATTTTTGACACCACGACCTCTTTCTTCTGGTGGTCGCAAGCGGTACTGATCAGCGCGGGGTACTGGTTTGCACCCCGGGTTGGAGTTGTGTTATTGTGCTTTCCAAAAATAAATATTCAATAGCCGGTCGGTGTCTGGATTAGTGCCTGGCTGATGGCATCAATAAGAATCTTAATCCTCAACCCCCTCCCCTTTAAACTCTTTATGCAGGGTCACATTAAATTAGCTAGTGAAACTCCGCAGACGTGATGGCTATCGATTTCTACAAACGACAAAAAAAAGTATTTTTTTTTCAACGACCGCTGGTGATGTTGTTAGATGAAGTACCTATGTGTTGAGATTTCTGTTTTTTTTTGTTCTATCTAGTGACCGACCGACGCTTAATTTTCGTTTTGGGCCATTTTCGGCCAAAAAATTAAGCCTAAAATAAGACTAAAGTCTTCGTAAAGCTCGGCAATATCAGGTGAATCAATATAACAATGAATACACGAAATGTTTTATCCTCTAATCTAATATAATGATCATGTTTTATTTCTTTCAAAGCCTATATTTGCCCTTTCTCTTCCTAATTATTAAAAAAAAAACAATATTTCAGTGTACAGCGGAAATATAAATACTTTTTCATTTCTAAAATATTTTTCTTTTTTTGTCTTCGGCCAAAAATACGACTAAAACCGAAGCTTCTCTATCGTTTACGTTTTCGGCTGAAAATCCATTTTCAGTCGGACACTAATTTTATCGTGATTAGATATCGATATCCATCACGTCTATAAAGATTACACAAAAAAAACAGGTTTTTTAAACTGATATCTCAAGTAAGAACACTATGGGCACGCCACCAAGAAAGGCTCCACGGCGTCCTCACCGTCCGTCTGACGCAGGTCCTTTACCGGACACGGTTGTTTCGGGATGTTCAGGCCATGATACGGAGCTAGAGGGCATGGGAAGCCGTCACCTCTTTCGGCGAAGCAGTAATGCTCGCGAAGGAGGAGGCGGAACGCGTGAGGAAGAGGCAAATTTCGCGCCCTCATGCCCCTAGCCGCTGCAGGAGACGCCCTGGGCGTCGAGAATCCCAGGCCGATTCCCGGCTACCGTAGGCGCGGGCCTGCGGACGGTGAGCAATGGGTAGCTCGCTATCCGATAAGGACCAGGCCCGGGTCGACGACGCATTGTATTCCACTCGCGCCTCAAAGAGATGTCAGCACCACTGACGGGCTCCGCTAGGTCCTATAGTTAAAGTCCGACAGGGATACCGTGGCCCTGGCAACATACAGGCAAATGAAGGAACACGGACTGTCTCTGCCCTGCGGGAGAAGTTATTTAATAATTTCTAACCCAACAAAAAAAAAATTGGTACACAGCAGTGGTTGATGACCCCAAAAAAAATCATCAAATTTATTTATTTAATGCTTTATCATGTTTAGATATCGGTTCCATGACGTCTGCGGAGTTTTGCTAGGTAATTTATTTTTACCCTGTATATTGGACTGGCAAAATGTATCAAACCCCTACTCCTAGCATACTCCTTCAGGAAATACAGCCGTGATATTATGTTTGAATTGAAGCTTTAATGTCTAGAAGACATATTATAGATTAATGTTTAACAGAGGTCCATAACCTCATTCACTTAACGATATCTCCCCATTACAATGCTTTATGAAAAATTTCATAGATTAAATCAATCCTCAGAATACCAAAGGTTACCAAGATAATCTCTGCGAGTGAGCGCTCGCCTTTATCGCTAAGTTAAGTCAAGTTACTTACTCAAGTTGAGGCTGTACGGCCAGTCAGCCTTCGTCGTCCGCGCAACCCGCACGCCCGTAGTTAACGCAACTTAATTCCAACTTAAATCGTAACTTAATTCGAAGATAACATAAACAATAACGTTCGAACGGTGTCTAAGTTGACAGTGATGTATAAGTGTTACGTTTGTTTAACTTAAGTGACTGTTAAGTTGAGTTTGCGAGTTAAGTTAGCGAGTGCAAACTTTTTGTTTTGAATTTTTTCTTTGATATGGTAGTGGAATGTTTAATTTTAAGTGTAGTGCTCATATCTGTATCAGTTATGTGTGAGGTTTTTGTTTAAGTTGTGTTACTTAACTCTTATTTTGTGCTTGCACACACTATTGTGTGGAGTTGCACTCTCGTAAATCTACAGTTAACCTATTAGATAATGGTATTCAACAAATATGGGGCATTTTAAACCACTGATGTAATTACAGAAAACTTAATTAAGTAAACTAAGCTATAAGAATGATAATCTAAAAGAAAAACCTGAAACCACTAAACAAACATCAAATAAAATCAACACCAAAGCAACAAACAATAAATCAATTTGATTTTCGTGTAAAAACATCGGTTTATCTTAATTATAACCAACTTAATCAAATCTTTGTACATAAGAGAAAAAAATCTATAACCGACAAAAACGCATTTAAAACATGTTGTTTTAACATGCAGTTTATAAATCCGATCTACCAAACACTGAAAATATAACCTACATGTTTTAATCAATAAGAAATCAAACTTATTGTTGAAAGAAAATGAAAGATATTAGCCGAATAACTTAACAAGAACTAAACTTTACAAGTTGTGTTTAAGTTAAACTAGTTTTCAATGATTGATCTTAAGTTCGCTATCTATGTTATAGAGTGGTGTTAATTACACTGCGCTGTAATGGCTAACATTACTCTAAAATCAAGATTTACGATCGAAATATTAGCGGTCATAACTTATAGAAAAAACGTGTTTTTTTTTTTTTTGAAGTCGCGTGTTCGTTTTTTGTAAAAACTTTTTATATTTCACTTTTTAGTTGTGTAACCCACCCCACACAACATCGAATACCAATTCCTTCTATGTAAATAACAGTGACAGTAAGTCATTATAACATTATCCATAAAGACTAAGTGGAAAAAATACGTATTATTGAAGCTAACTCAAAAATTACCCAAGCAAAGTAAAAATCGATAAAAAAAATCAAAATCGGTTCAGAATTGACGAAAATATCAACGAAAATTCATTTTTTTTTTATTCAAAAGCGATAAGGCCGCTCATTGTGTTTTAGTGTTTGTAAAAAAAAAATCCTATGTATTTTCTGGTATACAATAAAGTATTTATAAATAAATAAATTTAAAAAAATACATGTATATGAACATAAAACCTCCTCCTTTTTGAAAAAGGTTAAAATAGTTTGTACTTGCTGAAATCTATACTTAATACAAATTAAAGTCGCTTTTCGTGTATCTCTGTGACCACGTTGTTCTTCTAAACCGCACAACAGATTTTGATGCGGTTTTCACCATTATTTAGAGAAATTATTCCGGAATGAAATGAAATGAAATTGTTTATTCTGTAAATAGGATATAGGAATCACTTTTACACGTCATATTAAAAATATATTAAATTTTGCTAGATGAGTTCGGCGTTTCCTATCCGACTACTCTGAGAAGAAAGGCCGAAACAAACTCAGAGGTCACAGTCTCTTTTAAAGTCCAGACATAATCTTGGTCAAGCCATATGAGGACCATGTAGATTCATGTCTGAAATGGTCTTTTGAGAAAAGAACCACACAGATTTGAGTGGACCTGTCCAGTCAGTGCAAGCATTTGTCAGTAATCGTGGAGCTCAACTCAGAACAAAAGGAGCTCAACTCGACGAACAATACCAAAGAAAGGACATTTGGGTAGGCCGCATAAACTACTCAAACTGCCAGACCATCATTAAAACTAACTGAGAGAGGATAAAAAAGGAGTAATGAGAAAAAAAAATTAAATTAAAAAATATCCACATAGTCCTCACATTCACAATAGGTAATTAAAATAATATTATACTTTACAAAGTAATCATGTCATTTTGTTTTAATGTTTAAATAAAACTGGTATATTTTAATGATTTTACTAAATAATTCTAATGTCAAGTTTTATGGTTTTATCACAAGGTTTAGCAGGGCGAGCAGCTCAATCCCAAGCTTTTTTATCTTCTAAATAATCTGAAATTTTATAGTACCCTTTTTTACAAAGTTTGGTTTTAATACAAATTTTAAATCGTTTAATTATGTTTATGTATATAGTACATTAATATTAAACTTACATACATTAAAGAAATCTCCATGTTTTGTTAAGTCGTACAGTGTGTGCTAAGGACGGGTAGGTAAGTACTTAAATAGAAATACAATTTCAAAATTTAGTTTTTTTTAGATGGATATATCCATCTAATCTAAAAAAAAAAAATGAAATTGTCATTATTATGATAACATTTTACTAGCCAATTTTACGTAGGTCTAAGTAGGAATACTAATTTACTAGTCGTACCAAAGGGGTATTTTATTACCCAGTAACGGGTTATGGAGGTCAGATAGGCAGTCGCTCCATGTAAAGTACTGGTATTCAACTGCATCCGGTTAGACTGGAAGCTGACCCCAACATAGTTGGGAAAGGCTAGGTAGATGCCGCGGAATACTAATTTTAAAGAGTTTCCTCATACAGAGAGAATCCTGACTGCAGCATCAGGTCATCACTACCAAATAAACGCATTGTTATCATTTTTAAACACGACCGGTAAGCTCTTGGCCTCCATCTCACCTGATGGTAAGTAATGATCAGGCCGAAGGTGGAAGCGAGCTTCACCCGGAATTCTCAACCACAGAGGAACTGGCTATCTTACCTCTAACTGCCGAAACACAACAATGCTGTTAACATTGTTATTATGGCGTCAGACTTAGATAAGATGGTGGTAGCTAGCCAGGCGGACCTAGAACAAGACCTACCACCTACCAAACCAAGCAAAATATTTTGCCCCCACTGGGAATCGACCCTCTGGGTTTGAGAGAGGTGGTCTTACCACTAGACGGGGTAGGTTTCCAAAGTACAAATAGTTTCAACTTAATAGGCCAAAAGGAAGTTGTCCAGAAAATGCTAGAGTCCATAAACCATATGTAAAAAAAACCCTGTTCGAACCGAAAGGGACACATAAGTACTGCAATAACATTACCAAAAAGTAATAAAAAATCTTATTAATATTGAAAATTAAAAAGTTATTGCCATTTCATCCCCCCGTTTCTTATCCTCAAAATCAATTGTATTCGTCTAGTTTATTTGTTTATTTTTATTTTTTACAAAAGTGCACATTATTTAATTGTAAGTAACTATTATAACATCCATAATGGACGGATGGATGACCTCTGTAACACAGGTTTTTCCTAGCATAGGGGTCATTGATCAATATTTTGTACCAGACTATTATCACGTTTGATTAAGTGTCACCTGTATGTGTACTTTTAACGTCAAATTAAATACTAAAATTTAAAAATCACATTTTTTGTACCAAAATTACTCCTAATACATTAAAAGTTTGCAAACTTTCAACAGGGCCGGCCGGAGATATATGTAAAATTCCCCATTGAAAAAAAAAGATGTTACTATTTTTTTATCTTTTTTCCTAAATATATTAATTACCACTAACACTAACCGAACAACACCCTCACGGATTGGACAAGGTTTTTTTTTACATGTTGTATTCTTTAATATATACACAGAAAATATTAAAACAATTAAGTACATTTTTTAAAATTTTCTAAAAGAAAATTTTCTAGAAAATCTTAAAACAATTAAGTACATGTTTTAAGATTTTCTAAAGGAAAATTTTCTAGAAAATCTTAAAACAATTAAGTACATGTTTTAAGATTTTCTAAAAGAAAATTTTCTAGAAAATCTTAAAACAATTAAGTACATGTTTTAAGATTTTCTAAAGGAAAATTTTCTAGAAAATCTTAAAACATGTAATACCTACGCTATTCAAGAAATATAACGCGTTCCATGTAACATGTGGTCAAGTAAGTTTGACTTTTGTTTGAAACAGCTGTTTTTCATTTAAATTTCATTGTTTTTTCCAAAGTGAAAGTTGTTTCAATTCATGAATTCTGTGTTCTGTAAACGTTGCACAGTCGACAACCGGAGACATTGTATTTTATGTGTAATTAATGTAGGATAATAATATGATAGTATTTTTAAGGGGGTAAAAGATTAAAATTAGGAACTCGATATATTACTGGTTTTTTTTTCAACAAGTCGTATATTATGTGACGTGTAATTAATGTAGGATAATAAAAATAGTATATAGTAAGAGAAGGCTCATCAACGAAAAAGTTATACAAACTTATTACTTACCTACGTATCGTGTATATTTATTATAATAAGAATATATTATATAGGGTAAAATTAAATTATCTAGCGAAACTCCGCAGACGTGGTGGGTATTTAAACATGCAAAAAAAAATCCTTTTTTTGGGGTCAGTAACCCCTGGTGTTGTTGTTACTTGAAGTATGAGTTGAGAAATTTGTTTTTTTTATTGTTTTATCGTGTTTAGATACCTATACCTACCACGTTTGTTAATTTGACACAAAAGCGGCCAAGTACGTGTCGGACCACGCACAATGAAGGGAGTAGTTGGGATGAATTTATCCCAAGAACAAACTTAACATTGTAGTTGAAAAACATGCATCTTCTTATACATTACAACTGCAAATGTACGTTGGTACGCACAATATTGAAAGATTTACCATGTTATTTTAAGACCATAGACTACTTATAAGTTTTCCTGTAATCTATGAATAATGAACCATTCTCTGTATTGTTTTTTAACGTTTAGGTTTAGGTCAATTTTCATCAATTTTATTAAATATCTTATAAGAGTATTTATTTTAAAAGTGAAGCGAAAAGTGACCTACGCATTCAAAATTCATTTATTTACGTTACACGTCCTTGTTTGGGTCACAGAAATATATATGTGTACCGGAGGAATCTAAAGTGGGGGAGAGGGGGGTTTCGGAAAATATAATGTGTTTTTTTTTTCCGCTAGAAAATATGTTTTATTGCGAGAAAACTTTACAGAGTTTAGTAATTTTATGAAATGATTCTAGACTACGTTCTCACCAGTCTTAAATAAAAATAATACATATATAATTTTTTTTATAATAAATCCGACGCAGTCAAACAATGATTAACGTATTTACACGACAAATACGCATTTTGAAAAAACCAAATCTCACGACATCTCACCAAGGGAGGTCGAAAAATCGCCATAATCGCCTCACGTAATGAATCAACGTCCCCATAAAACTATAAGTATATTAAAGACTATTATTTCTTGATTGTCTCGTTGGTCTAGTCGTCGCAAGCACTACTGCTGGGAATAAGGTCCTGGGTTCAATTCGCAGGTCGGGCAAAGTGTCATTGGGTTTTTCCATCATGAAGGTCTCAGTAGCAGCCCGGAGTCATATTTATGTGTGGTATGACTGTACCATTTCCGTTCTTTTGTTTTTAGGATCATTTGCTAATAGGACATTTTGCTAAAGTGTCGTTTTGATTAGGGGTCGTTTTGCTAGTACGACCATTTGCTTTTAGGACGTTTTGATACGGAGGGGTACTAAGCCCGGCGTGATGTTATGTCATGTTATGTTTCATGATTGAAAAAACTTACGCGAAACTCCATTTTAAATAATAATAAACCTGGAGTTCTGTTTTTGCATTCAAATTTCGTTCCACTAGGTACAACAATCACAAAAAAATCAATTTCAGTACACATTGACAAAATGGACAAGAAACAGAACACAGTCGAATATTTTTTGTAAATAATAATTATGTATGAATTAAATTCTTGAACGTATAATCTCGGACCCCAAAACTCGGTTGTCACGCCGCCCCTAATAATTTGAATTTCGAACACAATACAATAGCCAAAAGCGTAACTAATTTCTCTATGGAAGACGAACGATTCGTAAAGCATTTTGATATCAGCGACACGACTACGATACGATATTTATAAACATAACATACTACACACAGTCGTATATGTCGCCAGATATGTTTTTTTTAGTTAGCCTACACCGTCCCACTGCTGAGCAAAGGCGGCCCCCGAATCCTTCCAGGCATTCTTGTCCAGAGACACCTCGATCCAACCCTTCCTGCCCAGTTATGTCTAAGTCTCCTAAATAGGCGCGACCTTATTGCCCCGAGCTGTCACTGGGAAACAGGTAATGGAAAAACCCAATAACACTTTGCCCAACCTAGGAATCGGCCCCAGAAACCCACGAGTAGAAGTCACACTTGCGGCCGCTACACCATCAAGGTTTTCAATAACAATGTTTAAAAGAGCGTTTGCCTTCGCCAATTATTACCTAATTTAAATTCGAAATAGATGAATTCTAGGCCCTAATAGCCAAGAAATGCACTAATACATATTAATTGAATCATAGGCAGATTTTCAACTTCATGAGTAATATCATAATAAAAAGCAATAAAAAAAACAAAAAACTTATATCGGAGTCGTGAAACGTTGCTAAGTAATAACAGCTGCATGGGTCGATCAAAGGTTAAGCTACGCTTGCCGAGGTCGGTCTGAAGATGGGTGACCATCCATTACATATCGAGACCCCTCCGTGCCTTGGAAATCACGTTAAACCCTTGGTTCCAGCATTTGTGATCTTTGATAGTCGTTATGGGTAGTCCAGAAGCCCGAAAGTCTGACAACCAACAAAATCTTACCAAGGGGTTTCTTATTACCTAATTAGTTGTCGTATTACCAACAGTTGCTCTTTGTAAAATACTGGTATTCAGCTGCATCCGGTTAGACTGGAAGCCGACCCCAACATAGTTAAGAAAAGACTGGGCTGATAATGATGATGATCATGAAAGTCGTGAAATGTAAATGTCTTGTGAAACAATTCAATACTTTTGGTTACAAACAATGTTGTTAGGTTTTATTTGGAATAATTTTGGTCAGTGATAGCCTAGTGGTATGACCGTCAGGCTGCCAAGTCATAGGTCTCGAATTAGAACCCAAGGCACGCGGTTTGTCTGAAAGGGATATCGCGGCCCCGGCACACAGGCAACGGAAGGAACACGGGTGGGTTTTAGTCAGTAAAAGTCTGACACACCCTCTCGCTCTGCCCAGAGCGGGAGAAGTCATTTGATGATTTCCCATCCAAAAAAAAAAAAAAAGGCACGCACCTCTGACTTTTCGGATTCATGTCCGTATTGTATAATTAACACTTGCTTCAAAAATGGTGAACGTAAAAATCGTGAGGCATGCCTCAGAGATATTTCTCGACGGCATGTGAAGCCAAGTCCAAGCCCATGGGCGGCTTTAAAACTCTGACACCAGGTTACTCACTAACCACACGAAAAGAAGAAGATATATATTAATAAAAAAATCCTCTAGAAATGTTTCCTTTGGGTAACATGTCATATCATCCTCTAGCACGCATCAAGCATCTTCCTCCATACTTACCTCTTACGATCTCTATCAGCCGTAATCTCATAATTCATATCATCTTTCACACTTATCACTCAGCATTTTGTGGGCTTCCCTATTTTTTATAAATTACTAGCTTCTGCCCGCGACTTTTTCAGGGTAAAATTTCTTGTTTTAACATAAAATATATCTTATGACACTCAGCAATACGGGTCCTTCCCATTTGTAAAAGTTTTTTCAGGACAAAAAATAAAAATAAAAGGGGACCTAGAACGAACACATTAAGCAATTTCTCTAAAAGCAATTCATTTTCAGAATTCCCAGCAATTACTCTATGGTGACATATTTTAGCTGAATCATATTCAATCCATATCAGAATCATATTTCGTGTAAATAATGCAGCATGAAAAAATAAAGACCGTAATTTTTACCCGATAATTTTTCTTTACAGTTTTTATTAATCAAATGAGATTTTTATTTTATAATTCTACGGTTTAAATGTTATTATATTATATTATATTATTATATTATAAAACTGTCAAACAGATGAATTGCGTAATATGAATTGAACGCAGATTATATTATGAATTGTCACCATTCATTTAAAAAATATGTACAAAGCATTTAAATTGTAGTTTCGTGTATCTAATCAAACGTAACAATTCAATTTAAACATAAATCAACGTAATTGTTAATTAAAACCTCATTGTTTTATTGGACTCGCCCAGATAATAAAGGTGCTTGGGGAGTTATTATTACAAACTTCTGGTAACACAGATGATGGCGTAGACTTGTGTTACCCACGTGATCACTGTGTTTCGGAATGCTGTATCTAGCGAAGTATATTATTATACCATGCTTCACACCAGATTCTGCTGTCCCGGCCAAGTGCCGATCTCTCAATTTCCCGATCCGCCGATTACTCAATTGAAGGTTGGACAGTGTTGCCATTTCTCAAAAATGAGAATTAATTATTAAAATCTTTAAAAACCCGACACTATAATATTGTCATATTATGATTCTGCCGAAGCGGTCGTTTTACCCCCCGAGAACATATTACCTACATTGTATTCTTTAATGAACGTTCCAACATTTATAGTGTGCCTTACGAACAGAGATACCTTACACTCCTTGTAACTAATAAATACCATCCGATCTTGCCTCTTATCTTATCTGCTCTCCAGCTTTCTATAAATTATCAGTATCTAATGCACATATTATGTAGTTCCACTTAATATAAGCGTTCACTTAGTTAACATTGAACTAACTACGACTCGTAGTCCGTAACTACTAACTTACTATCGTTTATGTAGATTTCGAAGATTATTTACCCTTGAATGGCTTTTAATTGGAACCGGTGAAGAAGAATCGCCTTTCTATTCGTAAATGTGTGCAAAGTGCATTTGTACTTTTCTCTTCATTAATTTTATAATTTCAGTTCTGCTCCGTTTCCATTTTATCAAAACGTATAGTTTGTCTTACCAACAGTTGCTTTTGGTAAAAGATCAATACCACTATAATCAATCAATCAATGTGCCTGGTCGGTTTCCAGTCTAACCGAATGCAGCTGAATACTATTTTACATGGAGCGACTGCCTATCTTACCTCCACAACCCGTTACTGAGTAACACGATACCCCTTGGTAAGACTGTCCGTCAGAGTTTCGGGATTCTGACGACCCTTTACGAGATCCAAGAATGACCAACGGCTTAACGTACTTTCCGAAGCACGGAAAGGTCTCGGTATGTTAAGGATGGTCACCAACCCCAGCAAGTGTAGCTTAACCTGATGGATCGACCCGTGCGGCCGTTATTACTTAGCCACGAGCTCTTCAAATTATTTTCATTGCGAAGATATATTTTTTTTGGTAGAGTTGTTACAGCATAAGGTGCTGTAAGTAGCCACTGGAGGCTGGATAGTCTATGGAAACTGCTAAACGGTTACCTACTGGGAATTATATTGTTGATAAAGATATACCGGCATCATAATGTGCTTATAGCAGAATTTTGATTCTATCTTGTTTACCAAAAATATACTTAATTTTTTACTGACTTCCATAAAGAAGGAAGTTCTATGTTCGACATTATGTATTTTTTTTATGTATGTTCATTGATATTTTCGTTAATTGTCGACCGATTTTGGAAATTTATTTTTACATTTGGTAGACGAAGCTTGAACGGTGATCCCATACAATTTTATAAACTTTGCTTGGATAGTTTTTGAGTTAGCTTCAATAATACGTATTTTTCCCACTTAGTCTATGTTGCTATAATAACTTCCTGTCACTGTTATTTACATAGCAGGTAGTGGTATTCGAATTTGTGTGGGGTTGGTACCATAACTAAAAACTTTTGGTTTTAAAAACGAAAATTTAAAACCAAAGACACCGACTTCCGAAATTAAGGTTATTTTTCACTTTGTAGTGTTTTTTTGGAAGTCGGTTGTGTTAGCGTTTATATTGCACAACTCAATCCACTTATGATGTATCCAAGATAGGTATTAGTCAGCAAAAGATAACATTAACTGCTTAATTGCTAACCAATCATCAGATTATGAAGATTTTCCTCAAAAAACAATCAACGTGTTTTTTGTGGTATTAAGAACATCCGATTAAAAAATACTTACAAAGAAGTCCAATTAGTGATGTAGGTACTAAATTAGCTTGTTAGAGGGCAATGACATTCAGCTGTTCTAGAGTTTAGAGATCCAAGGTCAGTCACATCTATTTTTTTTTTTGAGGGTGGGAAATTGTCAAATAACTTCTCCCGCTCTGGGCGGAACGGGAGGGCGTGTCAGACTTTTACTAACTAAAACCCACCCGTTTTCCTTCCGTTGCCTGTGTGCCGGGGCCGCGATATCCCTTTCGGACAAACTCGCAACCTTGGCAGGCATTGGCTCTTACGGACCCCGTCAGTTGGTGTTGACATATCTTTGAGGCGCGCGTGGAACACAACGCGCCGTCGACCCGGGCCTGGTCCTTATCGGACGGCGAGCTACCCATTGCTAACCGTCCGCAAGCCCGTGCCTACGGTGGCCGGAAGTCGGCTCGCGACCTCCGACGCCCGGGGCGTCTCCTGCGGCGACTAGGGGCGCGAGGGCGCGAATCTTGCCTCTCCCTCGCGCGCTCTACCTCCTCCTTCCCGAGCATTACTGCTTCGCAAAAGGAAGTGACGGCCTCCCATGCACTCTCGCTCCGGACCATGGCCTGAACCAGGGCCGGACGCGAGAGATCGCCGCCGTCGATCGCCTCCGTGAGGACACGGCGGTGCTCCGCCCAAGCAGGGCAGACCTCCACCATATGCTCCACCGTATCCTCCGGGCGATCCACACAGTGGTGACACCCAGGCGTTTCCTCCCGCCTTATTCAGAACAGGAACCTCCCGAAACAGCCGTGTCCAGTGAGGACCTGCGTCAGGCGGAAGGTGAGGACGCCGTGGCGCCTCTCTAGCCACTCTTCAAAGAGGGGACTTATCACCACAATTGTGGCGTGCCCAAGGGCAGCGACACCTAAGGATAATCAACCTATAATGTTCCCACTACTGAGACACAGGCCTCCTCTCTTAGAGAGGGAGTGGACTGTAATCCACCACGCGGGCCCAGTGCGGGTTGGTATATGTCAAATGTCTTCGAATTTTTGATTCTAGGACACTATTACATCGCGAATAAACAAGTTTAGCACATTTTCACAGATTCTAAATTTGAAAGCGCATTCTATTCAGTCTTTGAAAGCAAAGTGAAAACGTAGAAGTCAAAAACACATTTAGGTACTAGCGGTTTTCCATATACATTTAAGGTTATCAAAAATGCATCCCAAATCTGACTGTGTGACCACTCAGGGCCTACGCCAAAAAGATGGTCAGCTGGTACTTTCTGTAAGTTAATTTTGGAAATAAAATTCCGGTGTCCAGGAACAAATCTATTCAGATGACCATGAATATGAATATTAAGCAAAATTCTAAATTTATTTCACATAAACTTACAAGGCCACTTATTAAACGTCACAAGCTAGGTGCACGGTTCCAATTGGTCGTTTCATATGGAAAAGAGCAAGAAACTCCACGATTAAACTTTTAACACTTTCGACTCCACCCATTTTTCATAGGACTCATACGCCATGCCATAGGGTTGCCGGCATTGTTTGCGCTTAAGTTAACCATCGCGGACGGTCAACGGCATTAGGTGTAAAACCTTGCTTTAAAACACTGTAAAACAAAGTAAAATATTTTATTCAGGGGGTCTTGACGCTTGGGCGCGTTCATTGAGGCTGCGACCGGCCCAGCGGTTGAACGCGTCCCAAAGGGTCATGCCCATTAGGCTGGTCCGAGGATACCGCACGGTCTCCCGTGAGGCGGCGAGTCTTCTTGCCGGATTACCGCCATGAGATCTGGAGGCAAAAGTCCTCGCGCACATCTGGGAGTGCCGCGAGGAGGCGAAATGCCGGGGCGTAACTCCGCTGCTGCGAGAAATCACGGCACAGCGGACAGAGCTCCGGCGGGATCTCATGGCGGTATGGCGAGTGGTATTGTCGCAACCCAGCGCTCGGCACGCCACAATTGTGGCTATAAGTCCCCTCTTTGAGGACTGGCTAGAGAGGCGCCACGGTGTTCTCACCTTCCGCCTGACGCAGTTCCTCACCGGACACGGCTGGTTCTTTTGAATGAATGAATGATGAATGAATGAATGAATGAATGAAAGAAAGAATTATGAATGAATGAATGAATGAATGATTATTTATTTGAATGATAAATGAAAATATGAATATATGAATGAATTATTAATTTGTTACACACATTTGGTATTCAGTTAAAATTCAGTTGGCTCTCTATGTTTTGCCATTGGCGTACAAATTTTATAATTACAGTAGGTAGGTAAAATAATATTAAAATTAAATTCAAAGTCATAATAAATTTAGTAAGGTATTTTTAGATTAATTAGTATTAAATTCAATACACAAATCACACAATATACAACAAAAACACACATTCATTACTTAGTCAAATTATAATAATATTATTGTCATTAAGGAATTCATCTACAGTGTAATAACATTTATGGATTAGAAACATTGATAATTTCTTCTTGAAGCTCGTAATCTTAAGTAGCTTCAAGGAGTCAGGTAACTTATTATATATTCTGGGTGCTATTCCCATCAAGCTTTTGCGCATTAAAGCTTTCTTACGGGAGGTTCCTGTTCCGTATAAGGCGGGAGGAAACGCCCGGGTGTCACCACTGTGTGGATCGCCCGGGGACGCGGTGGAGCATACGGTGGAGGTCTGCCCTGCTTGGGCGGAGCACCGCCGTGTCCTCACGGAGGCGATCAGCGGCGGCGATCAGCGGCGGCGATCTCTCGCGTCCGGCCCTGGTTCAGGCCATGGTCCGGAGCGAGAGTGCATGGGAGGCCGTAACTTCCTTCTGCGAAGCAGTAATACTCGGGAAGGAGGAAGTGGAGCGCGCGAGGGAGAGGCAAGATTCGCGCCCTCGCGCCCCTAGTCGCCGCATGAGACGCTCCGGGCGTCGGGAGTCGCGAGCCGACTTCCGGCCTCCGTAGGCGCGGGCTTGCGGACGGTGAGCAATGGGTAGCTCGCCGTCCGATAAGGACCAGGCCCGGGTCGACGGCGCGTTGTGGTCCACGCGCGCCTCAAAGAGATGTCAGCACCAACTGACGGGGTCCGTAAGGGCCAATGCCTGCCGGGTGTTGCGAATTTGTCCGAAAGGGATATCGCGGCCCCGGCACACAGGTAACGGAAGGAACACGGCTGGGTTTTAGTTAGTAAAAGTCTGACACAACAAGTCCTCCCGCTACAAAAAAAAGTACTACTGTTGCTTTCCGCGCAAAAAAAGAAAAGAAAAAAAAGGGGGTCTTGTCGCTGTGCGTGGTTTCCAACTTTTTAAATGTTTTGTGAATATATGTGTTTTGTAACCGTGAACAAAAAATTAAAAGAAAATATAATGCTTGGATTTTAAAACCAACGCATATACTAATTAATCTTGTTAAAATATACATCAGATTCTATTTTCACGGTTTATAATGCTGTATTCGCTAAGAAAAACCTACATTTAAAATGAGCCCTCCGCGAGGACTCCAGGCATCTCATATGCGACTAGATGAACCCTCCAGGAGGGTTACCTAGTGTTAATAGATATGGGAGGACAGTTTAGGCCTTTCAACAAGTACCAGGTACTTAACAAAATAGAAAATGGTCAACAAATCTACAGTCCACTACGCCTACAACGTTCTCACATTCACCAAATAGCCTCTTTTCGCATGGCCAGTCGTATCGTGTTAAACACTAATACATTATGCCTTTATAAGTAGGTACCTGGGTAGACAGGAAGCCTTCCAAGATTAAAATAACAAGGAACATCGAAGTTCTCGTGTCCTACACATTTCTATTTTCAACGACAAATAGACGAGCTTAGCTCTATCTTATCTTCCAATGTCCGCCCACTAGTATCTATCCAATATAAGTCTGTACAAATCTAGATATATATCTAGGTTGATTTCCATAGCACTATGTCCATTTAGGGATTCGTTTTTCAACTTTAGCAAGAATTTAGCTCTTCGGAATCTGTAATAGATGGCTATGTACTTTCTGCCGTTTTAGGGAGGATTACTGTTCAAGCCGCAATCTGTATAAAAACAAACAAATATTTATTTTGATTTAGAGTGAAATAAAACGCAAGATTTTAAAGATTCACAGACAATTTGTGATGGTTAGATACGTCTAACAGCCTTTTCTACTGAAATAAATAATTATAAAAAAATTGGTTTCGTTGTTAGTATCCTAGGCTACAAGGCCACTTAAAATGATTCAGAAAATTCAATATGGCGGATGCTAAACATTTTGTTACATGACATTTTAATTAATGTCTGGAATCTAAAAGAGACTTTGACTCCTGAGTTTGTTTCACCATTTCGCATACGAAATGTCGACTCCATTTAGCTTATTTTTTTAATATGACTTTTAAAAGTGATTCGGATAACCCTTTTACAGAGTATACAATTTCATTTCATTTCACTTCGTTGTTTCATGTGAAGTTTTTATACTTTTTATTTAGTTCTTTCTGTAGTTCTTTGTTAGATAATTCTTCTACTTAATTTTATAGGATTCCGATGCAATAAATTCCTGTATACTTCCATTCATCACATAAGCTTTTGAACTACGAACAATAAATGTGTATCAAGTGACAGTTTAATGATGTGACGGCGGCCATCTTAAATACAATATGGCGTCGTTTGGTGTGTTCCGGTTTCTGGTGCTGCTGGCTGCATTGGTGTGGATCCTGGCAGAGGAGAAGAATGAGACACGGAGACCATACCCCTGGACTAACGGCAGCTGGTTGTGAGTATACTTTTTATAGTTCGCTGTGATCGTGAAACCTTTGTGTGCATAATTTGATTTACTTTTACTTTACTGGTTCTGACTATGGAAATAAGTCAAAGGAATCAGCAGCGTTCTCGTCATTCTTTATAGAAATTTCCGTGCACCAATAATTCATCTGCCGATGTGGTTGTGGTTGAATCTCGATGTGAATATATTGCGATTTGCGTGCATTCCCGACATTGTATGCACCTTAACTATATTGCGTTCGAAATTTATTTGCCAAACATGTAAACAAACACAAGTTTTAGGAAAAAACAACGGTAATGCCTACACATAAGGTTCAGCTTGCGCTACAACTTCATATTTTTTATGACTTTTTCAACAGTACTGTTGAAAAAGTAGTCAGTCTGAAATCAACTTTACACTTATACAAAGTTGATGTTTGTTTAAGTGGAAATAACATCAATTGGAAACAAGGTTATAAATAAACCTTAGTGTTCATAGCCTAGGACCACCTAGGATAACTTTTAACCGACTTCGCGACAGTAAAGATAAAGTTATGTTTTTCACGTGTATCTTCAAATGTGGGATTCTTTATACCCTCAAAGCATCCTAATGGCTCGATGGATACATGAGGTTTCCATCGACTCGTCTAGGTCGCGCGATGGTTTTTATCAAGGTTTTGTTTTTTTATGAAATTAAAATGAAACGTGAGCTTGTTTTGAACTTTTTACTTACAGTCGGTTTATTTTTATTTTTAGGGTTCCGTACCCGATAGGTACCAAACGGAACCTGCGGGCTGTATCTCATGAACCGTAATAGGTACAGTACGACACAACTCAGATGTAGCTTCGGCAAAACTCGTAAAACCGATCACCATCCGAACTGAGTGCGCCGTCAAAATCACCAATATTTATTACTATTTTAGGTGAAAATAATCTTTACGCAAACGCAATAACTTTTAAAGTCATATAACCAAATACATTCGTAAAATTTAAATGAATGAATGCTATGCTACATCTAAGGTATGTCGTACTGTAACCAGTTGAAATTTTCACAGATTGTGTAATTTTGATTGTTCTATTGTCGTTATAACAACATGCATAAAAATAAATATGTAATTACTACGGAACCCTAAAAACGGTGTCCCCATACAAGAAACTTATGTGAGTGAAAAGTGCAGCCAACAAGCGACTCTAGTCTCAAGAAAAAATTACGTGTTAATAAAAAGTGTTTTTTTTTTCTAAAACAAAAGTATTAAAAACGAAAGAAGAAAGAAAAAGTATTTATTGAGACTCGCACAGGAAATCACAAATAAAACTAAAAACACACTAAACATAAATAAAAAATAAAATACAAAGTAGAATTTTAATTTAAAGCACTCAGTACGAGCCCAAAAGGCTCCTATCTCAGCATGATGCTGCGACATTTATTTTTTAAATGTCGCAGCGCTGTTATTCTGATAGGGCACGAAAAAACAGTGTTAAATATTGCAAGGTAGTATGGACCCTTCGTGTACGAGTCGGACTCGCCACTGGCTGGTTTTTTTTTTGTTACCCATTATTGTCCCACTGCTAGGCAAAGGCTTCCCCACTCTCTTTCCACGTCTCTGTCCAGGAGCTGCCAAGGACCCAATCTTCTTCAATTTGTATTACCTACATTTTAATTTGTATTCTATCCATTAAATATACTCCATTTGAAATAAGATTTGACATTTAACTAAACCTTCTTTACAGTCAGTCAGTTCTTTAGTGTCATGACAAATGGCAGCTGCAGTAAACAGTTGGTATTGTAACCACTTCTTTGCTTCTAATGCCATTCTTATGCCCACGGTATAGGAGTCAGAATCGGTTGAACGGACTGTAAAAAGGTTTGTTCAAATGTGTAATCTTATTTCAAATCGAGTATAGCTTGATCCGTCCCTGTTGGTTTCTTTTCTCGTCCGTATAAAATCATCTACAAACAAACACTCCTTTAAAGAAAATTAAATTATAACTATACACTCCAGATACCCCATGTATGTAGGTTTTATCGCAAGTCTAGACGTGTCTCAGGTGGCGTTAAAGCTACAATAAACCCCCGTTTTATATGAGTGTGACGAATTTCAAATTGGATATACGAGCAAGCTCTTTGAAATGAGAGTTAGTTTTGTGGATTAGGTACATGTGTGGAAGAGTTCGGATTTTATTCACGTTTCGTGCAGTTACATCGTTAATAGTCTCATCTTAATAATGCCACATGGAAGCATAGTTATTCATCTTAGGGTGATGATGTTCAAAATCAAAGCTATTTCTTACGCCAATGAAGTTTTTTAACTAAGTGAAAACGCTGGGGGAAGACGCCCTGGAAGGATTGGTGATGTTCTCCAGAAAGGTCAGGTGCGTAGTTCGGGCAACCGGTATCTTAAGCCGCCACTAAATGCCAGTGGCCTTGAGTGGTTAGCTTGCGTGCTCTGTGCTGTGCTCACGAAACTCGTCGACGTCCAGCCAGTAATAGGACTGGCCCATCAAGGAGCGCTGTCCCAAATTAGACGCATTATTAAATTATTATACATAAAACAAAAGGTATTTTACTAAAACACGTATACTAAAATATAAGTAATTAAATTATCTTTAAAATGGTGAAGGTATCAGAAAAATACGCTTGATAGTTTTTACTCTGAGTTATCCGCGTTAGACATAACTTTACAAATTAATTACACTATGTAATATAAACATAATCTAAAATATTCATATATTAAATTATTAAGAAAATGCTCAAATTTAACATATATTTTTTCCAAATCATTAACACTACTCGTTTAGACGTGATCTTCAGTATAAAATCAGTAAAAGTTGGTTATTGTCGCCTAAATGTATGAACGTAAACCTGTTTTTTTCTGTTCTGTGACGTAACCAAAGCAAACAGATCGTAGTAGATGACGTTTTGTATCTTCTGCTTATCCCCACGGGAAAAAGGCGTTACTTTTTTAACTAGTGACATGTTTTATCAGTCTCAATATAAGTTACAGCACTTGTTGGATTTTATATAATAACTAATTTATTCGTCTAAACGAGCCTAATGTTTAGACGTAACTCTCAGCGCTGAGCCTACCGTTAAAAAAGTGAAAAATAAAAACTATTGACAAAAAAAAACGACCTCCAAAAAAAAACACCACAAAGTGAAAAATAACTTTGATTTCGGAAGTCGGTGTCTTTGGTTTAGAATTTTCGGTTTTTGCCACCGACTTCCGAAATCAAAGTTATCTTTCACTTTGTGGTGTTTTTTTTGGAGGTCGGTTATTTAAAAAAAAAAAAAAAAAAACACTTTTTTTTAGTTTTGATACAGCTACCCCACTCAAATTCACTTTTTTTTAGTTTTGATACAGCTACCCCACTCAAATTCACTTTTTTTTAGTTTTGATACAGCTACCCCACTCAAATTCAAATACCAATACCTGCTATGTACATAACAGTAAGAGGAACTTATCATATCATCCACATAGTATAAGTGAGAAAAATACGTATTATTGAAGCTAACTCAAAAACTACCCAAGAAAAGTTAATAAAATTTATATGGGACCAATTTGGGAGCATACCCTTTCATACAAAAAAGAATTTTCAAAATCGGGTCACAATTGACGGAGAAATCGGCGGACATACAAAAAAAAAAAAAAACAAGCATACGCGTCGAACATATAACCTCCTCCTTTTTGGAAGTCGGTTAAAAATCCAACAGTGCACTTTTATTTAGGGATTAATTTAGGTGTCACTTAGTTGTCGGCGAAAACGGGCATTAATGTCTCAAAATAAGAAATAGGCTTGCACACGACATACGTTAGAGAAATTAATGATAGGCTTGCAATTGCACAATCCAAGCGTTGCACAAACGTGGCTCCGGCAATTCATCAAAATTGTAACAAATACCTATTACCGGGGTAACCATGCAGGTATAAAACTGCTAGCTTTCAAATAGCTAACAAGCATACAATACTTACTTATTTATAATTTTTAACCACGCATAATGATCTAGCATCTTCAAAGACGAAACGTCTAAGTAAACTAAGGGAAATGTTTTGTATATCAAATTGACTGAACTAAAATTATCCGTATATTGAAATGATAGTTAATAGACCTTGATAGTTGTATGAAATGGCCATAACATGGCAAAATGACGTAGTGTTTCAAGATAAACATCCTTGTACCACAAAGCCTGAAAGCCGTAACACTTTTTTAGAGTGTGTTCCACTCACTGGCGAACGATCAAAAGAAAGATCCTGAAGCATGTCCTAACCCAAGTCATGGTCTACCGACGTGCTAAATTTCATCCAAATCTGTTCAGCCGTTGTAGCGTGAAAGCGTAACAAACAAACTCACTTTCGCATATAAATTATTATAGAGTTAGGATATGTTAATATTACGATCATCGAAAGTAAATCAATCCTACTATTCAACGGTATCCATTTAATAAATTAACACAGACGATAATGAGAGTTGAGCTCCACAACGCCGGGGGTATCCTTCCTGACTCCGTACAACCAGAACTCGTAGCTCAGAGACGTTAGCTGGCTGCTTATAAACGACAGCGATATTGAATCCTGAAACAACAACAGTTTACAGTGCGGCCGTCAAGAGAATGCTTTCCTGACACCTGTCAGTTGGACAATTTCTAGTACTAATAAGGATTAATTCGCAAAACTCATATTCGTTAATACGAAACTGACAGGTGTCAAGAAATCATTCTGTCGAAGGCCGGACTATAGTTATTTGTAAAGTTTGTTTGTAAAACAAATGATATTGGGAATTAATAATGTCATTTCAGTCTGAAAGCTACATTGCAGTGATCTATTTTGAAGGAGTGGAGGTGAAACTACAAGGACAAAAAACTTTGTGAGTCCCATTAGCAATTGTTTTGGTATTGATTGAATATTTGACGGCGATAACCAATACTCATCAGATAGGCTATAAGGCTGTTAACTTACAAAGAATAATTTTATGATCTAAAAATAGTCATTAGGCGCGGTGGCAATAAGACGTGATTCAAACGCCTGCAGAAAAACGACACGCAATATTTGTGCTTGCGAATTGTATGAATTAACTTTCGGTCAGGCGCTAGCTATCATTCGCTCTTAGAAACTGCATTATAATCTTAATAGCATTCCAAAAAGATTTTGAAACATGTTTCTTTCTTTTTAAACTGCTTTTACTCCAATTCAGTTTGAAATGCAAAGACCAGGAGCATTATTTATCGTAGGCTCATGTTTAATTTATTTCATGGATTCCACTGACCTGCAGAACTCCTCCATCATTAATGAACCCCTCACTGGTAGGTCCGTCTATGTACAGGATCACCTTGAAGCCCGTTATGATGTATTCTTCGTCTTCTTCTCTCCAAGTTTCCTGGAACAGGTCAATAAGACTAAGGTCAATCGCACGCAGTATAAGTACTTGAACCATGGAAACCGTCATTACTGGTACTAGTAAAAATAACATGTGTTAACTGGTAGAGATCCAACAAAGCAAGTAGGGGGTGTTTTTGATGTGGACTCAAGCAAGAGAATATAATTTCTAGTAAAGCACTAAATAAACACATAGGTAATATGAATCCTAGGGTTATTGGTCAACATTCCCGTTTCTTCTTAAAAAAACTTCTATACTTATAAATAAAATTATAGATTTCAGTTTTACACAGATTTCATACTTTCAGAAGACCATTTAAACACTGGTTAGTGTTTCCAAAGTATTAGGTAAGGATTCACATTCATCAAATATATATTTTTTGGACTCGAACAAATTAAATCAATATCGTGAATTTGTGTCGCAGATAGTTCTAGTCCAGGTTTCGCGACTGTCCAAATTCACGAAATAAGGTTTTTATAAACACTTACACCATTGAAGATGAACTCAAAATAGTCGAAGGCCTATAAGGAAAAAAATAATATATGAGAAATATATGGGAAAGAAGGAAAGAAAGAAAAAGTATTTATTGAGACTCGCACAGGAAATCACAAATTAAATCGTGCCGTAAATAATAGTCCAATGAACATGTCATAAAAACTGAACAACAAGGAGTTTTCCAATGCGTTGTCAATATTGAACAGGATATGGGATCTCAATGCTGAAGTACGGAACGTAGTAGTCACGTCGAGATTCAGGGGATACCCCTTTAGGTACAGTCTCTATACTCTCTACATGGAAGAGCATTTACAGGCGTTGCACAGGAGAAGTTCCAGGGTGGTATTTTACGGTGCCCACTTCATGTGGTGATAGTGACTACCGGGGTGGTATAAGGGAGGTAAGAACCCCACACTCCCCGGTCTTATTCCCGAAGACCGAGGCGGCTTTTGAAGGTACGTCCAGAAAAACAATAAGAAAGGTGTCTTGAATTCTTGATAGACCAGACCAGACCAGTCCTATTAGAATAAGCTCGATAATCGTTCCTCTCAAAAAGCTCGATGATTAAAAGAGTTTTGAGTGTTTAATAAAGAACATCGTTAAGAATATAATATATTAAGAGAGTTTATTCTGAAAGTTGGCAATGTTGCAAATATATGTCAAATATTTCGCTGTTTTGATTAATTTGGCAATATTGCTGTATGGAAATATGAAATGTGGCTAGTTAGCGAACTAGAATATGAATAATGAATTGTAATTAAATCACTAAATTTGATGTTGCAACCGTTTTAGATGTAAATAAACTTAAAAACCGGCCAAGTGCGTTTCGGACCACGCACAATGAAGGGTTCCGTATTTGGATGAATTTATCCCAAGAACAAACTTAACATTGTAGTTGAAAAACATGTTCTCCCATACGGAATGTATGGGAGATCATGTTTTTCAAACCGCAAATTTAAGTTGGTTGATTATTACTCGGTAACCTATACAGCCTACTTAGCTCTCATAGTTTTCCTTTTAATTTCGTTATATATACTACTGCTGTGAATTTTTTCACAAGTCCAAGTACAACCATTTAGCTAGAAGGGGGGAAGGGGACTCTTGACGCTATCAAAAAATTTCAGTTAAGAGCTTAATATTTCGTAAACGAATCCCTGAACCCAAAAATGGTTTCGACATACTCCCAATATTTTGAAACACCTTTCTAACGATACCCCACAACCTGGGGTAGATGAAGGGAAAAAAAACATCCCCACTTTACGTGTAGGGGGTAAAAAAAAATATTTTTCTTGATTTTATTTTACCACTTTGTCGCCATGATTAATATGTATACATATGCCAAATTACAGCTTTCTAGTACTAACCGTCTCTGAGCTAAGCCGCGGACAGACAGACGGACAGACAGGCAGACAGACGGACATGGCGAAACTATAAGGGTTCCTTGTTTACTACGGAACCCTAAAAAGGCATTTGGAAATTTTCCAATCTCTTTTTTACATCTAAAACGAAATATTCGGTGTTACGATATTAATTATTGCATTTCATAATTCATATTTTAGTTCGCTAGTAAGCCACATTTTATATTTCCATACAGTAATATTGCCAAATTAATCAAAACAGTTAAATATTTGGCAGCTATTTGCGACGTTGCCAACTTTTAGGATAAACGCTCATAATATATTTAAATTAGTACTTACTCTGTCCTCCGGTGGATATCGGAGTGTGAGGTTCACATCTTGCACGGGAAACGTCCAGCCCTTGTTCCCGAACACCATCAAATGACTGCCTGTGGAAGTGTGAGATGTATCAGATTTAGTGTCTATACATTTTCAATAGGTAAGGCATCCCGCTTACAGGAGAGAGAAGTTTCTTGCTATTTCACTGCTGCATAGAATGTGCATGGAGACGTTGAGCTGCGCGGGCTCATTTGTTTACCAGAAACGTATCCGTGTGTAACGTAGCCATGCGCAGCAGTGGAACTGCGCCTTGACTCCCAATCACAGGATTGGGGGTTACAACTTTTAAATCATCGCCACGCTTCATCATCACACTTTCCCTAACCATATGCAAAACCCATTTGCATTCCTTAAAACCCAAGTATCATCCCATTTCGTAAGTTATAAACCGTTTGTTAGGTATGAGGACTAGCCCCGGGCGTCGGGTGTCGAGAGCCGGCTTCCGGCCACCGTAGGCGCGGGCTTGCGGACGGTGAGCAATGGGCAGCTCGCCGTCCGATAAGGACCAGGCCCGTGTCGACGGCGCGTTGTGTTCCACGCGCGCCTCAAACAGATGTCAGCACCAACTGACCGGGTCGAAAGACCAATGCCTGCTGGGGTTGCGGGTTTGTCCAAAAGGGATATCGCGGCCCAGGCACACAGGCAACGGAAGGAACATGGGTGGGTTTAAGTCGGTAAAAGTCTGACACACCCTCTCGCTCTGCCCAGAGCGGGAGAAGTCATTTGATGATTTCCCACACTCAAAAAAAAAAAGGTATGAGGACTAAAAATCAACAATCAAATTTCAATTATTTATTTATTTATTAACCAATTTTATAATTATTAATTGAACGGGGATACTATAAGTTTATTCTAATAAAAATCTATCAATGATAGCTAGGTAGGCTATGTTAGATTATCGTTAAATGGTCACTATTAGTCACTATGAAAAATTGTTTAAATCATTTTAATTACTCGGCTACAGGTATTATATAGGCTCTAACAAACACGCAATTTGTTTATAACATAATTAGCCTAGGCCTAGCCTATGTTGGTGGGAGACAGGCCTCCTCTCTGTGAAAGGGAGTAGGCCAGGAGTCTTCCAATTTTTGGATCTAGGACATGATATGGTTCCCTCACGATGTGTTCCTTCATCGTTTTGAGAGCAGTGGTGATGAAATAATTTACACACAGTAAAGTGCCTGTTTGGTTTCGAAGCCACAATCTACAATTCGTCCGGGCCAGCCGCGACGTTTGACGTTTAGTCAATTTGTTTATGATCATAGAAATATAAATAACAGGTATAAATATTTTTTTACTGCCAAAGACGGTACATATATAATCTTGCCAAAAACGTAGGAGTAAACATAAACAATGTAGAAAATTACAGTTGATAGAAATATTTGAAAGAATACTTATAGGTAGAAAGATCTGCGTCGATCCAAAAATATACAGGGATTAGGGCAGGAAGATTGCTTTACTTTAAGCATTGGAAAAGTAGGTACTTAGAGCTAGAAAACTCGGAGCTTTATCTAGTACTAGCTTCTGCCCTCGATTCGTCCGCCTGAAATTTCTTGTTGTCTTGTGATTTTAAAGGATTAGCGTGATTTCTCAAGAATTTGACTATCTAATGCAAAAACAATTTTTCAAATCCGATTAGTAGCTCTAGCACCCTAATTGCGTAACACGCAATCAATCACAATATGTTTCATTTTGACAGCTCAACAACATTCATTGCGTTATTTACGTTGTTGAGCAGAAAAAAAAATCGAACACATGAACCAAAGGATTAGCACTATCCTTCAAAATGATTCAGATTTTGATTGATCGTGTATTACGCAATTAGGGTGCAGAGATAACCGCGTTCAAACAATCAAACAAAAAAATTAACAAACTCTTCAGCTTTATTATAGGTATAGATAAGTAGAATACTAATGATGCCCCAGAGATTGATGTTTATGCTAATACGCTTTGCATCAAATTCACACAAATAATCTTTCACGTAGAATTCCTACTTCAGTTTTTGTTGGTAACAGAAAAAAAAGGTAAATTCTATAGCTACCGGCACCTTCTTGTCATAGTCATAAATAAATTATTATCTATACGAGTATATAAAGAATACATAATTTAAATGATAACTCAATCATAATAGTGGATTTTGGATACAGCTAAAGTCAGCTACCGGATTCGTATAGCGAACCAGACACTATCAGTAATAATTACATTCATCATCATCATCATCATCATTTCAGCCAAAAGACGTCCACTGCTGAACATAGGCCTGCCCCAAGCACCGCCACTTCGCCACAGATTCCTGCGGCCTTCACAAGGTTATCGGTCCATCTTGTGGGAGGGCTTCCAACGCTTCGTCTTCCGGTACGCGGTCGCCACTCCAGAACCTTTTGGCCCCATCGGCCATCTGTTCTGCGAGCAGTGTGCCCTGCCCATTGCCACTTAAGTTTGGCAATTCTTCGGGCTATGTCGGTTACCTTGGTTCTCCTACGGATCTCTTCATTTCTGATTCGATCACTCATTCGTATTCTAACATTCCCATTCATAACGCAGGTACACAAAAACGACGTGTAAACGAAAGAGGTGATCGATACATACATTACATTCAAGTAATGTCATTACTACTAACAGTGTAGTGGTTAGAGTAATGATGTGATCTAAATATTTTAATAGTTTTACGTCAATATTGGAATGAATGACAGTAATATTAATGTCATTATTACTGATAGTGTCTATAAAACTATTAAAATATTTAGATCATATCATCATTACAACCACCACACTGTCAGTTGAAGTGACATTCCTTGAATGTAATCTCATTGTTATTGATAGTGCCTAGTCCGCTAATCATATTATAAAAACTTAATGAGGTCGACGTTTCCTATCTCACTACTCCGAGTTTCTTCTCAGAGTAGTCAGATGCAAAATGGCCGGAACAAATTCAGAGGTCACAGTCTCTTTTAAAGTCCAGACATAATCTCGGTCAGATCATGTCAAGACCATGTAGATTGGTGTCTAAAATGGTCTTTTGAGTAAAGACCCACACAGGGTGAATGGAGCTGTCAAGTGAGTGCACACATTTACCAGTAATCGTGCAGCTCAACTCAGAACTTAAGGAGCTCAACGACATTTGAGTTAGCCGCATAAATTACTCAATCGGCCAGATCATGATTGAAAAAACTGAGAAAATATAACAATGACCCATGATAATAACAGACAATAATAATTCAGGATGAGATAAAAAGATTTGCACGACTGGCTTCCCAGAGAGTGACGGACGTACACGTTTTGAATAGTAAGTTTGTTATAAACAAGTGAATCTAATATTAGTTTATAATATAGCGAAAAATTATTGATAAGATAAGAGAGAGTAAAACGAAAGAGAAAATTGTACTGAAATTAGTTTTGGTGCAGAAACTTATGGAAACTGAGTAGATTTTAATGTATTGTTTCATTATTATTATTTGAATAGGTCAAAAATAAATAGTGAATATGTGGACCATAAACAGAATTGCCTATTTAAATGGCTTTAGGAATTCTTTTGCTTAAATTAATCATTTTATGGTTTGTGTGCAGCTTATTTTCATGAAAATTCGACTGCAGCTCTTTTTTCCTATTTTCAACCTAGTCATATTATATCAAATGCAAAATAAAATAAATATTATCACTACTCACCTTCAATAATAGAGTCCAACGAACAATAATACTTGTTGACAGTCTGATAAACTGTCGAATCGACTTGTCTCGCTTCATTATTATTACTATTGCTGTTTCCAAAGAATTTCACTTCATGCGCAGCATTATACTTCTCGATTTCAGGCTCAATAACCTGAACTATTTCACTTTCCACAATCACCACATAGAAAACGAATACACATGATATTAATATTCTTCTATTCCCATTCATAACGCAGACACAAAAACGGCGTGTAAACGGAAAAGGTGCCGATATCGTCCGCGCATTTAATGTAAGATTAATTAACTCTGATTACGACTGTAATTAAAATAATATTTAGTGATAAGACTCGATATTTTGATGATAAATGCTGTCGTACTGCTGTTATCGGATTCTGTCGCAGTGAACTTGTGCGGCTCTGACGATTATGTAGGTACCTAACGTATCTGAGTGATTAGATTGCTGGATTTGATCCTCATAAGGAGATGTTGGCAGCTATATCAATGTACCTTAAAACAGTATGAGTGATAACGTTAACAGCAGAAAGTCAGTCACAACTGTTTTCAAAATTCAAAAGTCATTAATTCAAACTAGGCTGAGAATCAGCACTTTTCGAACCTCAAAATTACATAAGACAGTCCCTCAAAACGCCCACCCTTCGTTTACATCACACCACTGAATTCCATGAAGGTGTAGGCAGAGTTCAACAGTACCTACCTACCAACAGCCACATTTCGATATGCCAAGCAAGGTAAGTAATGAGGAGTGAGCCTTCAAGAAGATTCCTGAAATGAAATGACATTGTTTATTCTGTAAATAGGATATCGGGATCACTTTTACAGGCCATATTTAAAAAAAATAAGCTATGTGACGTCAGTGTTTCCTATCTGACTACTCTGAGAAGAAAGGCCGAAATAAACTCAGAGGGCACAATCACTTTTAAAGTCCAGACTAATAAATTTTGGTCAGATCATGTGAGGACCATGCAGATCAGTGTCTGAAATGGTCTTTTGAGGAAAGCATCACACAGATTTGAGTGGACCTGTCCAGTCAGTGCAAGCATTTGTCAGTAATCGTGGAGCTCAACTCAGAACTTAAAGAGCTCAACAACTCGATGAACAATACCAAAGAAAGGGCATTTGGATGGGCCGCATAAAATACTCAAACTGCCAAACATCATTGAAACTTGCTTAGGACGAGGAAAAGAAAACAAAAAACGAGCGAGCATAAGATGTGTAACATTTGACATCTTGGCTGACGTTTAAATGATATAAACAATATTCATCATCGTCATCGTCATCGTCATCGTCATTGTCATTGTCAACTCTAGCACCGTGCGCGCTCATTGGTCAAATCAAATAGCGCGCACTTCCCCGGCTTCCTGTTACTCAATTCCGTCCCTTTTTTTATGAAATCACCCCCACAGATTGCAGGAAAACGAGAGGAAAGATTTTACACATTTTAAAACAAGTGACAACCTTTGAGTACCGTCCACAAATCCAGACTTCGGGATAACTGCTGTAAAATCATCAATGGCAATACCTTTAATTTTGACAATTCAACAACATTCAAGTTGACGTTGTCGAGCAGACGAATTATTCAAACATTATTTTATTTTATTTTATTTGATAGATACACCAACGACTGGTGATTTATAGTGAATTAGTCACTTACAGGCATACAGCACTTACATAAAAAATTGCTTCATTAAGATACGTTATAACAAGAGTTTTTACTCGTAGTGAGGATAGAAAAAATAATTAGAAACAATGAACAAAACATTAAGAAAAAAAAACAAAATCATAATCGTAATTAGAATTAAAAAAAACAAAAATTATAATCAAAATTATCAATAGAATCAAAATTAAAAATTTTGAACATGATTTAAAAAAATAAAAAATAACGCGGAAAAATTGTTTTTCAAAATTCAACACTGTAGAACGCCCTAACGAGTGCAATACGAGAACATTCCAAAATTATTGAAGAGACAGGCACATGTGGCAAAAAACCAAAAAAAACCAATAGATTATGAAGCAATGGATTAGGAATTTCCTTCAAATCCTTCGGATTGAAGGAAGTTTGTTAGGTAATTGGGGTTCTGAAGCTGAACTGCCTAAAAGAACCCAATAACACTTGCTCCACACCAGGGATCCAACCCAGGACTTCTTTTTCAATCGATTAACTACGCAGTATTTCAATAAAGCATAATATACCAATCACAACAACAGACACAAAAACGAATCAACCTCTCACCGTACCAAAAGTCCAATAAAAACTTCAAATATCCGAAGTTTATGACGCACAATAAACGAACTCATACATAACGAGGATCTACATAAGTGAATAATTAATAGAACCTTCTTCAAACCGGTTGTCCCTACAAAAACGTTTTCGATCACCCTTTTGATCTCTCAGAACCCTCATTAGGGCTACTTAAACATTATTATAGGCCATTATAATCACGCCTCGTTCAAAGATGTGGTAACTTATGGACCATAGACTATACTCTATGGATTTATGGGAGGTGATAATGCGTACTTTATGGTCGTTGCTACGTTTTATAATGTTTTGTTTTATCTGTGCTATAAATTAAAGATGTGTGAAGAGCTTTTCGTGATTGGGTTGGGACAATAGTTTTATTACCTGATTATTTTAATTTTAAGCCTACGCGTGTGGACCAGTCATTAAAAAAAAACTAATATCAATATCACATAACCAAAAAGGCATCAACAAATGACCTAAATCATTTCATATCATAGCTAATACTCAGATTAGAAAACCACAACGCGTAAGCACATTAACAGTCATGTATAAAGAAACCACGAATCTCCGAACCAGCAGAGTAATCCAAGATGGCCGCGAAACTGCTTCTCTGTACTGCAATTTTGTCAATCTTTGGGATCCTAGTACACGCCCGTGCTCGTGGTAGCTTCAACATAGGAAATACTTTTGGATCCCATCTTATATACCACGAAACCCATTACAAATACGCAATACCATTGATGAAAAGAGATGAAGATTTTACCGTGAAAGGTGTCAACAATGAAATGATCGAATCTGTGATTGTGAATGATTTGGAAGGTACCGGTCTGAGCTATATCAGAGATGGCGGAATTGGACAGCACAATGTGTCGATACATTTGGAAAGTAAGCGGGGAAATGGATACAAGTTTCTAGTTGAAGTTTATGCTATTTGATGTGGTTGTGTTCAAATAAATTGTTGAGTGAAATGTTTTAATTGTTTTATTGTAAATTGCGATAGAGCGAGAGAAAGAATTTATTCATAAATCATAAGACATATAGTTTACATGAGTTATATTGTTGTCTCCTACTTGAATGACTTCAACAAATGAGGTGTCGTTCGATTTGTCTCGTTTCAAATCTTGCTGGAGGCTGGCTGGTTTGAGCGAGTCTCATCTAGGTCTTACCAGCCTTCCATCTACCCATAGTCTGACAAGACTTCTACAACTCTCTGCCACCAGTCAGTTCTCTCTCTTTCTCCCTCTCCCTACCAGACACCTAGTTATGCCGACCTCGTTACTGCCCACCTCTATTAAAGAGTCACTTCTTGTATTCCGACTACTTAGGTACCAGGAATAGAGGACCCATAGGCTTACCACCGGGTAAGCCTATGGTGTCCTCTATTCCATATCTATTAATTATAATTGGTTACTGGAAAATCGTATTACGATTCCATTCAAAATCAATCTCAAACTCAAAGCATTTATTTCAAATAAACCAATTACATGCACTTTTGAATTGTCAAGGGGTCGGTCAGTCAGAAAGATGAAGCTAGTTGCCCATTCCAAAGCGTAGTAGGTACCTATGGAGAAGAACGGGTAAGAAACTCCACGGACACTCTTATACATTGTTTTGGATTTAGGTCGGTACCTAAACCCAAAACAATGGAATTGTAATACGATTTTTCAGTAACCAATTATAATTATCAGAATCACCGGCGGAATCAAATTAACCATCAATTAATTATTACTAGCGATATTGAACGTTAATTAATATCGCATTCCTTAATTACAAATTAAATATTTTATCCATCATAAAATAGTTAATTGTTTGTTGGTTACGAACTTTTAATAATGTAGGTAATGAGGGTCATACTCATAACATGTATAGTACTTTATTACTCAATATGGCGCACGATGATAATAAGAAAACTACTTGTAGTGCCCATAGATTCGTTCAGTCACCTCAGTGTGTCGCATTCGGCTGCTAAATAAATAATTCTCTTAAGTTGTACCACAACACCTGCAGTTTTTCCGCCTTCCGCATTTGCGATTCGCGGTCTCCAATTAAGGACTTGTTTGCTCCAACGGTCTTCGGTCTTTTCACAGACATGATCGGTTTACTACAAAACTACCACTTTGAGCTTGTATAGACTATTTGACAAAAAAAAACTTCAATGCATTTAAAAATCACCCATCTATATGAGCCTCCGCGAGTGACTTAACCTAAGCACGTTCGACCCACTCAAGTGTAGACACACTGAGTGCGTCGATGTCGCTTCCAACCTTGCTGACTGACTTTGGTTTTTTGTATGGGCACAGATTTATACAGATGGTACACTTCGCTTCACCACTTAAATAAAAAGCGACTCTTGCTACGACACAATAAAGTGCAATTCAGGTCGCACAGCGCTAATTACCTACATTTATAGTCACCTAGAAGTTGCCTCTGTTTCTATTACGTGACTCTTATATCTCTCAAACTCAAAGAATTTATTTAAATTAAACCATTAACAGGCACTTTTGAATTTCAAATACTTGAACATCCATAGAACAGATATATCTGTGAGTCGGCCAGTTAGTCAGAAAGTTAAAGCTAGTTGCTCATTCCAATACGTAGATAATTATGGAGAAGAACGGGCAAAAAACTCCAAGGACACTCTTTTAAATATATAAATTACAAAATCCTGGGTACATTATTCTTGTTGCTTCTACATGTAAGAACAATGTATAAAAAATAATCAAATCAATTCAAAATATAAGATTAAAAATAAGCCATGGCAGATAAGAGATGACCAGTGACCACACTCGTCACCATCAGCCAGACATTTAAGTGAGCATGACATACTCTCAACTGCCATATTCTTTCAAGTCAACATACATCTTAATATTATATCTTCTGACTACGTTACACTCACTAAATTGGCCCAGCAAGACGGGCCCGCCTTGTACTAGTAGTTTCATATCTAAACTGCGGACGGTCCCATTCTCTGTATTCATCTATGGGTGAAAAACGTGCTGAAAGTAGCTGGCTGAACCATTACATTGAGCTACATAATTATTTGAGTGAAATTTGGCATACAGATAGCTAAGAACCTGGATTAACACATAGAATACTTTTTATGCCGGAATTAAGTTCCCGTGGGATGATAAATTTCCGAGCTGCACGCGGGCAAATTAAATATAATTATTACAATAAAATGAGTTCTTCCAGTGACGAAAATGAGACTGACTCCAGAATCGTTTCGTTCTAAAGCAGCAATTATAGTAGATAATTTGTTACCACCAAAATTTGTTTTCTCGCAGGCAATGGTAAAAAGTAGAGCACACAACTCGTGAAAAAACCAAATCATCTCGGTGCTTGTAAGACTCGATTCCCTTTTTTAGGGTTCCGTAATAAACAAGGGACCCTTATAGTTTCGCCATGTCCGTTTGTCTGTCTGTCTGTCTGTCCATCTGTCTGTCCGCGTCTTAGCTCAGAGACGGTTAGTACTAGAAAGCTGTAATTTGGCATATGTATACTACATATTAATCATGCCGACAAAGTGAAAGGTGAAATAAAATCAAGAAAAATATATTTTTTTAGGGTACTTCCCCTACACGTAAAGTGGGGATGTTTTTTTTTCCTCATCTACCCCATGTTGTGGGGTATCGTTAGAAAGGTCTTTCAAAAATATTGTGAGTTTATCGAAACCATTTTTGGATTCAGGGATCCGTTTGCGAAATATTAAGCTTTTAACTGAAGATAAATTCATCCCAACTACGGAACCCTTCATTGTGCGTGGTCCGACACGCACTTGCCCGGTTTTTTTCACTTGTTGTACTACTATTATGACCCTATCTTCTGGTTCTACCCTGATCGCGTAAAATAAGTTACAATAAATAAAACAATAAGAACGTCTTCACCAAATCGTTTATTTATACACAACGACATCAAATAGCATAAACTTCAACTAGAAACTTGTATCCATCTCCCCGCTTACCTTCCAAATGTATTTTAACTTCCCGCTGCCCAATACCGCCCTCTTTCATATAACCCAAGCCATTACCTTCCAAATCATTGACAATCACAGCTTGAATAATTTCATTGTTGGCTGCTTTCACGGTAAAACTTTCGTCTCTTTTGATTAATGGTATCGGTATCTTATGATGAATTTCATGGTAAATAAGGTGGGCTCCATATGGGGTTCCGATGGAGAAGCTGCCTCGACCACTGCCCTGTACTAGGATCGCCGAGAATGACAGAAGTGCAGTGAATAGAAGCAGTTTGGCGGCCATCTTGGATTACTGTGTTGGTCGAAGAGTTTCTTCCTTTCTTTATATAGAAGTGCTAATGTGTTAACGCGTTGTGGTTTTGATAACTAATAGTTTTGTGTGATCTGAAATGATTTTGGCAATTTGTGAATTCTGGTTATGGGAATTATATGCTAGTACCTAACGTCTTCCAAGGGCGTAGCCAGCTGATGGCCCAGGGGGGGAAAGCTGATATATTGAGGATGGGAAAAGTATGATTTGTGGGTACAGTCAAGGGTCAAGAGCACATGAAGCTTTACACTTATAGTGCGAGTCTTACCTCTGCGTTGCACAATGGGGCCAAAATCGACGCTGGTGGACATTTGATTTTTGACAATCAGTTTCAACTCGGTAGTCCCGAAAGGAATTGAGAAATATAATAATATCCATTTTCAATGTATGGATTAGAAACGGACCTTTCGGGTCGTTATTCCCAAAACTATTCAAAATTATTGGAGAGCTGAAACCTAATATGTATTATGACTAGGCATATCACCAACACATAGATACTAATATTACGTCCCCGGACTCCGAATTAGACCCCGTTTACGAGATATGGAACTTAAAAAAACCAAATAAAAGTCGTCCAAATAAACAAATTTGGCTTTATAGACGATGTAGTTTTATTAAATTAACATGCCATGTTTTTGACAAAAAAGAAAATTGAATCTCTAAGGAGGGACCGCTGCCCCCTTTGCCCCCTTGGCGATACCCTTGACGCCTTATATTGATCAGAAATTCATAATGTTGATACTCACAATAGGTGATAGTTCCGCAAGTAGATAGAATCAGAAATTAGTGCTTACATTACATAACCTCACGCCGTCTTCCCACGGAGTTATCGAGAAACTAAAGAAATTAGTATGAGAGGAATTTTGGAAGTGGCGCCGGTGACTGAGAAGTGGTGTGGAAATCAAGTGTCACAGTAGAGACATGTGATACGGAGGAATATGGGACATGACCTGAGAAACGTATAAATGTGGATGGCTTTAATAATAGAGGAAGACCAAAGAAATGTCTATTGCATTCTATGAACGATAATATAGCTAGAAAGCTCTTTAGCTTTCTAGCTATATTATCCTTCATAGTGAGATGACAGCTGAATGAGATGTATCAAAGAATATGAAATGCCTTTGCCGACATTTTAAATTACAATATTTTTTTATGTTCCAAACAAATGAATATCATCGTATTCTAGAGTACATAAAACAAACTTGCAATAAATTAAGCTAATTATAATCTTCGCAAACGTGTAGTTAATATCAAACTGTTATCAAACATTTGCACAGTCCGTACTACTGATGTAACGGGGAATCCATTTCGGTAATTAGTTTGTACAAATGAAACCTTAACTCAATGCTTGTAAGGGCTATTTTCATAAGATTTGTTAGGTCATTGCGTAAACTCAATGGTGACCTCTTAAGTACTTGTTGGTACTGTCAACAATGATGCTTCAATATTAATGCTCGTTGGTGGATGTTTATAAAGTTCTATGAAGACTCTACAAACATGGTATACTTACTGGGAAGTCCATGGAGTTTCTTGCTACTCCACCTCTAATAGTAAGTAATTTTTGGAAATTGCTAGATACGCAGGATCTAACATTTACCTTATATTTAGTCGGATCAAATTAAAGGCCACTCATCGCACATGTAGCGGGCTATGCTCGGAGTTTCTTTAAAGGATAAAATCAGCTAAAGCACTAGGAACTGGTGAAGGGCAGGCGTTTTGGGGGACTGTCTTATGTAATTTTGACGTTCGAAAAGTGTTGATTCTTAGCCTGTTTTGAATAAATGTGTACTTTTAGTGGTATGAGGAACAGGGTGTATAGTTCCCTCATCCACCATAGAAAAGGGAGTATCCTCCGACCAGACGGGTGTCGTGTCTGGCGGGCAACTGCCCAGAGGTTGAAGTCGGGAGCTTGTATATATATATCCATCGCCCGGTAAACTCTAATTGCGCGATGCAGGATTTGTGTGACGTCAGGATGTTGTGTGACGTCAGGTCTTTGATGCGTAGTTCGCATGAGACGATGTAGATGCCGCCACAGACTTTTGATTTCATTTGAAGGTTAAGTTATGCTTGCCGCGGTCGGTTTGTGGATAGGTGACCATCCATTACATACCAGTCTCGACTGTCATTCGTAGATCTTTGACAGTCTTTACGGGTAGTCCATAGATGTATTATTTAGAAGTGTAGTCAGAAGCCTGACGACCAGTCTTACCATGGAGTATCGTGTTACCCAGTAACTGGGTTGTGGAGGTCAGATAGGCAGTCGCTCCATATAAAATACTGGTATTCAGCTGCATCTGGTTAGACTGGAAGCCGACCCCAACATAGTTGGGAAAAGGGTGGGCAATTTTTTTTTTTTTTTTAATTGCCTGAGATTCATGAGAGCATATTATTATTGCTTTTAAAGTAATTGTTATTTGGTACGCTACAAGAAAACTGTACCGGTCTTTCCTTACTAGACCTTTGTGATTTGTCTGCCAATGCCAACGCATTTAAGAATCACGCAGAATATAACTATGACTAATAAAATGATCACAATATTTTCCAAAACAAAACATGAAGATAACACGAGTTCTTAGTACTTATTTAACAGATAAAATGTATTGAAGAAACTATCTACTCATTTACTTACGACTTATCAAAATATTGTTTCAAAATTCTCCGGAATTACCCAAATTGATGGGTCTTATTACAAGAGCATAAGGTTTGTATTCGAATGGTAATCGATTAGGTGGCCAGTGACATGGTTGTGACCTCAGCAGCCTTGTGGACGATCGTTCGCTCGTGTTTTAAACAATATTGGGATGGGGTTACATGGGAGCGGAAAGTTGAATTGAAAACAATGACTGTTTATGTTTTGTTTAAAATTATTGAAATAAGTTGTATTTTGTTACGTTTTTTTTTATACGTTACAAAAAAAAAAGTTTATGAAAAAAAAAACCAGTACTAAAACAAGGTTAATTCTAATTTCACAGAACCCAGCATACGACATGGCTTTGTTCACTGTTCAGGCTTTAGCGACCTCCAAACATTCCAAAACCTTGAATAGTGATTCAATGAAAAAATACACCACAATATAACAGTAAGAAATAATAATATAATAACAGTCATGTAAACACAGTCTTAAATAAACGAACAATTGACCTCTGCACTAAATAACACTCAGTGTCAGTAACGATTTCCTCACGAGTCGACACGTACTGAAAAATAATCATGTATAAAATCTTATTAATATGTGCTGTCATATCGACTGCTCACTGCAGAAGTGTCATTGTTGGACAAACTTGGGAACAGAATGGCGTAAGAAAAGTTTATGAGACAACCGTTGATGCGAACGCAATACCATTGTTCAAGAGAGAGAAATTCGTCAATTTCGAATACCCGTCAAATACAGTTGGAGACACGAAGATCAAAGGAATTGCTATCAAGGACATGGATAATGGACTAGCAGAACCATCTATTATTTTGGGAGGACTAGGATTTAACTACGCGAACCTGAAACTGAAAAGCGAAAGAGGATCTGGTTTCAACTTTCTCATTGAAATCTACGCGTGATTTTGTGATGTTTTTTTTTCGTTTACTAACGTTTCTCGCGATTCGTTTGTTGTGCTAATTAATAAGTTCAATATTTGCTGATTATGGACGTTGTGAAGAACTGTTTTTTCATGTAAAAATGCGATGCTAAATGTTACTATCGTAAATATTTTATAATATTATATTATTATAAGTTACAGATTTTTCATGATGATCGTGTACAATTAATAACAGATTTCAACAACACAAGAGCTGTTTCATTATCATTAAATTATAATGTATTATTACATCTACTTTAATAATCATTTTTGATAACCAATACAAGTAAACATTTGTCTAAACAACAAAATTAAGGTAAATCTGGCACTAAACTCCATGTAAACGCCTTCTAACGCCAGTGAGCTAAATTACTGACCACTTGACCTTTCCTTCTTGCATATCAATCCCTCTCATTCACACACTGGCATAGACAATCACAGTGGAACCACACGACTCACTGAGTTCACTCCTCGATCAAAATGTTTAAAGAAATCATTTTAGTTTCTGCTGTAATAGCTTTAGTTCAATCCAATAGTGTATTTGTAGGTCATATATACGACCAAACCGGTTTGGTTCGCAAGGTTTACGATAAAATGGTCGAGTCTACAGCCATACCATTGATCACGCGGGAACAAGAGGTGTTTTTCGAGTATCCAACAGGAGACCAGAAGATAAAAGGGATTGCTATCAAGGATTTGGCTGATTCGACGGCGGAACCGTCTATAACCCGTGGTGGACTGGGCTTCGGATTTGTCAATATAAAGCTAAAGAGTAAAAGAGGATCCGGACTTAAATATTTGATAGAAATATTTGCATAAAAGTGATGTGTCTTTAAAGTTTTAATACTCATAGTTATAAATACAGTGCGTTTGTTCAAAAAATTCGGAAGTGTGACAATGTGTCTCGTTCTCTTTGTAATTAAATATAATTGTGTTAAGTATTTGGTTTTATTTCTTTACTAACGACCCCTGCTTTGCATCGGTGTAATGGCGACATGTCAAAACATCGAGATTTATGTGCTCTATCTAACATAAATATTAATGTGTTATACATGTAAACTTTCCGGAATAAATGATCTAAACATTGGTGAATACCGCTTATAAATCCTTTTTGCTGTCGACGGACACGAAAAGCGACTTTGTTTTATAATATGTACTAGTTTTTTGCCCGCGGCTTCGCCCGCGTGGATGTCAGAAAATATGCCACGGGAAGGTACACCGGGATTAAAAGTACCCTATGTGTTAATCCAGGAAAACAATGTATTAATTCGTTTATTTTGTCACATAACTCTATTGGTAAATATTCTTTTTGCATTTGATAGAGAATACTACGACGCGCACGAAGTCGCGGGCAAAGGCTAGTCTATGATAAGTGAAGTCTAAATTAGACCATAGTGTCACAAGGTCTCCTCGCTAATTTAGAACACTGACTCACAAGGTTCAATCACTTTAAGGGCCTCTTTTGATTTTATTTAGATGTAAGATAAATGAGCATTTATAGCAGCTATATTACAACTAACTATCTCAAAAATAAAACTATGTTCTTCATTCTTTGTTCGTTATATCGAATTGGTATATCGATATAAAATATCAACTATCGAAAATGTATCAGAACATGAGCGATGATGGATGTATGTATCATGTATGCAGAGCTGTAAAGAAGTAGACTTATTTTTATCAATGTTTTATTAATTTAGGACTACATCCGAAACGATGTTCCTAGTTTGGTATTTTTAAGAATAAAAAACAAAAACAATAGAATTTCATACAGTTTAAATATTTTTTTAGAATATTTCACCAATATATCGAATTGGGTTATTCCACTGATCCCCATTGACAATCCCCATCACTGGGGATTCGATATATATATATATTTTTTTGTATCTATACATCGATCATCGATTTCATTCAAATAAGGGTTGCCAGAAGTGCCAAAATCACTTCTGGAGACCCTAATTTGAATAAAATTCAGCAACATGAAGATAGTATAATTCGGCACAGGAGCAATTCACATAACTCACAAGGCATTTTAGGGCAAATATTTTGCCGTCTACATAAACATAACATCACGCTTTCTTTGCCCGAAGAGTTGGGCAGAGGTGTACCTATAGTGCACCCACATTTCGCCAGTTATGTTGTTAAGGCGACGATGACCGACTTGTAATGATTTTATACTGAAGATCACGTCTAAACGAGTAGTGTTAATGATTTGGAAAAGTATATGTTGAATTAGAGTTATTTCTTAATAACTTAATATACCTACAAATATTTTAGATTATGTTTATATTACATAGTGACATTAATTTTGCCGCCGAGCAGCGTCGCTGTGTTCAAGGTTTCGGTGATTACAGGTCTTTGAAACATTTCGTAAAATTCTGTAAAAATCTCGGTGAAAACATAATTGAAGTGAGCTGTCATTCCACTTGACGCTAGATTGACACTATTGATAACTCAATTCAAGCTCACTTGACCTAAGTTTTCACGGTGAGATTTTATAGAACAGCAGTATCTACTGCTTTGTCTCTGGACTGGCAGCATTCTGCAATGTCTTCAATATTGTAGATGTATACGAGTATTTACGTTAATGATCACTTACCATCGTGTGAGCCTGTTTGTCATGACACTATTCTGACACCTTTTTAGGGTTCCATAGTAAACAAGGAACCCTTATAGTTTCACTATGTCCGTCTATCTGTCTGTTCGCGGCTTAGCTCAGAGACGGTAAGTACTAGAAAGCTGTAATTTGGCATGGGTATACATATTAATCACGCCAACAAAGTGGTAAAATAAAATAAAGAAAAATATTTTTTTAGAGTACCTCTCCTACACGTAAAGTGGGGATGTTTTTTTTTCTCGTCTATTCCATGGTGTGGGGTGTCGTTGGAAAAGTCTTTCAAAAATATTGTGGGTGTGTGAAAAAAATTTTTCAATTCCGGAATCCGTTTGCGAAATATTAAGCTTTAACAAATATTAAGTGCAAATTTTTTTTAGACTCAAATATCCCCCGCTGCCCCAGTTAAATGGTTGTACTTAGATTTGTGAAAAAATTCACAGCAGTAATATATATTAGTAAGTTAAAAGGAAAACTATCACAGCTAAGTACACGGCTTTACAGGTTAACGAGTAATAATCGACCAATACATCAACCAATCAATACAATCTCCCAGACATTCCATAAGGGAGAACATATTTTTCAATTACAATGTTAAGTTTGTTCTTGGGATAAATTTATCCCAACTACGGAACCCTTCATTGTGCGTGGTCCGAAACGCACTTGGCCGGTTTTTATTGACAAGTATATTTATTTATTTATTAATTTCGGACAACAATATGGTCCAATTTGTTAGTATATACTTTATCACTAGTATTAGTAGTACATTAAAAAAAAGGATAACAATAGCTGGTGACTGCGGCAGGATGTGCAGAGAACGATAAAGCAAGGAATATGCTACCTGACCATTCTCCCCATAGTAGCATAGTGCCTCGGAAAAGGGGAGTAAGGGCTCTCCTCCACTGTTTTCAGGATGCTACAGACAGCCTATTCCGCACTGATGTTCTCAAACTGCGCAGTGGCCCCGAGATGTTAAGACTCGCATTTCAGACACCAACTGCGAGAGTAATTATACTTCTACATAAACTTTTGTACGTCATTCAAGCAATGATTATGTTACAGTTCTTAGGTAACCATAAAAACTCGTTAATAAATCAATTAAACCGTAAAATTTCCCATACAGTGGAAAATATCGATTCTCTGAAGGGAACTGTGACTACCTACATAACAAAAATAACAATGGACGATTATAGATTAAATTTTTTATTAGCGTATATAGATTAAAAAATTTCATTAGCGTAGGTTTAAAAAACGTAACGTGACCTTTAAGGCTGTGTTCACATGGAGCGAATTCTGTGCGGACGTTACAATCATGTTCCCTTGTCATCAAACGCGTTTCCGTCAGGCTACTTTTGCAGATACATTGGCAACTAGTGATCGTAAACTCTGCTTGCGCGATGCAGGAGTTTGCGTGACGTCAGTGTGATGTGGCGATGTAGATGCCTCACCTTTATTAGTTGGGGTTGTAACATTAGAAATTTATCTTCGATACAATATCTCTATCAACCGTCATCTCGAATACTACTTAAAAAAATATTTCATGAGGGCGGATAGCAAAGAAAAGAAAGAAAGAAAATACGTTTATTTGCGGTACACATGTTGCAAGAAAAGAACAAACCAAAAAAAACAAAAAAAAAAACACGAATATAACTATTTGGGGGAAAATATGCGTCACATCCACGCAAAACGGCCATCGCTCAGCATAATGCTGTGACCCTTTCTTCTTATACAGTGTGTAACAGAAATCTGTGGTCATATTTAAGAGTTTGGTAAAGACCATCAAACTGAATCGGTTTCTTCATGGTACCAACAACGTAACCACGAATTTTTTTTCTGCTGTTCCAAGCAAAACTTATAACACCCTTAACACGTTCAATGCCGGGAGCCCTACTGGAGGGTTCAACTAGTCGCATATGGGACGCCGGGAGCCCTCGCGGAGGGATAATTTTAAATGTAGGTTCTTCTTAGCGAATACAGCATGATAAACCGTGAAAATAAAATCTGATGAATCTGAAAATATACATTTTAATAACATTTATTAGTACGTATATGCGCTGGTTTTAAAATTCAAGCATTTTTTTTTACACGGTTACAAATATTCACTAAAAATTTAAAAGGTTGGAAACTATAGCGACAAGACCCCCTGAAAACAATATTTTACTTCGTTTTCCAGTGTTTTATAACAAGGTTTTAAACCTGATGCCGTTGACCGTCCGCGATGGTTAACTTTAGCGCAAAAGTATGCCGGTAACCCTCCCGGAGGTTTCACTTCCAATATGTATGGTGGCATGGCGTATGGGTTCTATAAAAAGTGGGTGGAGTCGAAAGTGTTAAATATGACCACACATTTCTGATACACTGTAAAGGGCTGCAGTCTTAGCTCCTTATGTTCTGAGTTGAACTCCAAGATTACTGACAAATGCTTGCACTGACTGAGAAGGTCCACTCAAATCTGTGTGGTTCCTTTCTCAAAAGACCATTTCAGACACTAATTTACATGGTCTAACCAAGATTATGTCTGGACTTTAAAAGAGACTGCGTACTCTGAGTTTGTTTCGGCCTTTTTTCTCAGAGTAGTCAGATAGGAAACGCCGAACTCATCTAGCAGTTTTTTTTTATATGACGTTTAAAAGTGATTCCGATATCCTATTTACAGAATAAACAACTTCGTTTCATAGCAGTAATGTTACCAATCTAACTGTCAAAGCCACCGAACTGACTATGGCGATCAATGACAATCTTACAAATCATCCTAATCGTCCATGCCGCGTCCACTCCATATGGAACACACCTTATGTACATGATGAATCTGTCGTTATGTTATTTCCTAGTAACTCTAAAGTAAATCTACAACATGTCCATCTATAGAGAGGTTTACTCATTCACATATAACTGCAAATTAGCCAATACTGAAGAAGTAATAGGTACAAAGGTATGATCTCATTGAAGAACCCATAAAGTTGTGTCTACTATATAAATGTAAAGAAGTAACTCCAAACGTTTCATTTGACGATAACAGTCCACGATCAACAGTCAAAATGTATTCTAAAGTGATATTTTCTATACTAGTGCTGTACTTAAGTATAGCAGAATCGAACGATATTCGGGTTGGGTACGCGTCGCCGAGAACAAAGAAGATATATGGTGAAATCAAGGAAGCTGATCCTGCCCTATGGAGAAGAACTGACGACGTTACAATCAATGCACCTCAAAACGAAATTATCGATGCTGTGTACATCACTGATTTGAGAGAAAACAAGGATGGGGAAGCGTTTATTGAAAGTGGTGGAATTGGTCAGAAAAGTGTGACAGTTGGATTGAAGAGCCCCTCTATTTTACGGGGATACAGATTTGAAATTGAGGTGTTCACAAACAACCCTAATGAAGGATTTTTCAGTAAAGGTGCCCAGTATCTTGGTGATACGCAATATGCTAGGAAGTTTTAAGTGATTATCCGAAGTGTAACATTGTGATTATTTATTGAATAAATTGATCGTTTTCGTTTTGTGTGTTTCTTTTTTATTATAATTATTTGATTACCTATGGTTGATATTTCTGTAGACTATATCGTCGCGTTGTAGATTTTTGTTAATTTTGGTAAGTACACTGGTAATTGATCTTCTAGATTATCGGTACATACAGTTTTACAAATTTTCTTCTTATTTTTCTTTGTGTAGGTATGTCAACCTGGACAGTTCTGTTATTTGCCTCGTTTGAAATCTGAGGGGTAAATGAATTATCATCTTGTGAAATGTTTCTAAGAAAAGATAAACACATATAATTATGCAAACTTTACTTTATTTATGTACTTACTTACAATTTGTTTATTTAATACATATTTACGTACAAAAACGATTAATCACGATGAGACAAACTATTTCGAGTAACGGAAATTACGTCAGTTGCATCAATCAAGAAGGTGAATTTTCAAACAAAACATTATTTTTTTAGAAATACTTACAACGTAACAAACTGTAAAGAAAAGGTAACAGCCGTAATTTTATGTAATGAAATACCTATCTATGAATACGGCCAAACCCAGAGCATTGTGGGACATAGGCCTATCATCATTTCAGCTGAAAGACGTCCACTGCTGGATATAGGCCTCCCCCAAATGGAGGTCTGCCATAATCGCCACGCTTGGCAGGCGGGTTGGCGATCGTAGTATGGTGTTAAAATGCATAGAGAACGCTGCTGCCCATTCTTTACTCGCCCGTCTCTAGTCGAATCCCTTAGTCGCCCTTTACGACACCCACGGAAATAAATGGGATAGTACTATTCTTTACGTCCGGCACCACACGGAACAACATAGACCTGTATATGTCTCAAGTTGTGGTAGTACAACACGTACTGCTCCGCCTTCTAAATCTGACCCAGCCCCCATTAAAGGTCGTCGGTCCATCCAGGGATGACCCACGCTATATTGTTCGATTGGCGTCCTTCACCAAGGAAGTATCTGTTCCAACGGTCATCGGACCTTGCCACTTCAACATGCTAACTTAGCAACTAACGTCGGTAACTTCAGTCCCGGATAATTTCACGAGCAAAGTAAGAAAAGGGTTTTATTATTTTACAAGTCTGTTAAAACTGAAACTCTATGTTATTTCTTTTCTTTTTCGTGTGGTTACTGACTGACCTGGTTTCAGAGTTTTAAAGCCGCTCATGGGCCTCTGACTTGGCTTCACATGCCGTCAAGAAATATCTCTCAGGCATGCCGGTTTCCTCACGATGTTTTCCTTCACCGTTTTTGAAGGAAGTGATAATTATACTGAATCCGAAAAGACATAGGTGCGTGCCTTGGGTTCGAACTCAAGACCTATGACTTGGCAGTCCGACGGTCACACCGCTGCTACTCTATCATGATATTCAATTACCAACAAAATTGCTAATTTATGGCTAGTCACACGTAAGATGACAAATCTTGTAATTTATACCAGTCAACGATTACCTCACTATCTATAAAAATAATATTACTATATTAGCTGCAGTACTAATCATCATAAAAACAATTGAACATCTCACATGCCATTATAATGTAAGGAAGTGTAAACAAAACAAACGAGAGAAAACGCCTTGTTTGAAGAAATGACGTCATCTTGACCGCATCTAAAGACCTCGACAATCAGTGTATTGTTTCATCGTTTTCCTGGAATTAGTCATGAAAGTAAAGTCCCTTGTATTAAAACCTAAGGAAATATTTGCTTCTGATAAAGCGACGTAAAGGAAAACATCGTGAGGAAACTGGCAGGGCCCAGAACCAAAAATTCAAAGACATATGTCATACACCAACCCGCACTGAGCCCAGTGGGGCAGCCACCACCTCATAAAGCAGTTTATATTTGTCACTCTGAAGTCATATTAAAATAATAGGTACTACTAGAAGATGTGTTGGTACAGTCACAGGTCCTGGATAACACTCCACTCCCTCTCAAAGACAGGAATCCTGTGTCCCAGAAATGTGAACTTTACAGGCTATGTTGTCCTTAAGACAACGCAAGATGTAACAAACTCATGTTTTCCTCACGATTTCCATGACATGTTATGTAGCAGTAAACACATATAAATTATATACTTACGGTGAATTGAACAATTCATTCACACGTTTAAATTCTTAGTACACTATTCAGTTTTGTTTGCTAACATTATTAGTATTGAACATAATACTTAAATATGTTGTAAAAACATCATATAAGTGTTTATCGACCTTATAGTGTAGGTTTAGACTCTGCCATTCTTTCCTGTTCCGAAAACGTTAATAAGGAAACTGTTTTTACTTCCATGACATGATACATTATACTGAGGAGCTCGTGGCTAAGTAATAACAGCCGCACGGGTCGATTCATCAGGTTAAACTACGCTTGCCGGGGTTGGTCTGTGTCTTTACATACCGAGACTCTTCCGTGCCCCGGAAAGCACGTTAAGCCGTTGGTCCCGGTTGTCATTCATGGATCTTTGACAGTTGCTACGGGTCATCAGAAGCCCGAAAGTCTGACAACCAGTCTTACCAAGGGGTAACGTATTATCAGTTACTGGGTTGTGGAGGTCAGATAGGCAGTCGCACCATGTAAAATACTGGTATTCAGCTGCATCCGGTTAGACTGGAAGCCGACCCCAATATATTTGGGGCTAAAGGCTAGGCAGATTGATTGACAAGATACATGATACTTAGCTAATTATATTCAACTAGCCACACCCCCGAAACCCCCCCCCCCCCCCCCCCCCCCGTGAAAATATCGGGATAAAAAGTATCCTAAGTGTTAGGACTGGTCATGGTCTACACATGTTCCAAATTTAATCCAAATCCGTTCACCCTGCCTACACGGAATCAGCCGAATAGCGAAATGATAACCTAATTACGTCAATCGGATGTTTCCACATAAAATCGCAATACATCATTTTGCTGAATCAACGAATCGGCGCCTCGTGTCGCCGAACGCTCACCTACTTCCAATTCTGCTGATCCACGTTTAGCAATCGATAGAGTAGTAATCTTAAAGATAAAAAAAATCGGCACTTCGGTACTAGCATCGTCCGAATCTAGACCTAGAAATTAGCATAAGTTTCTATTCTAAATTTTACCTAATTAAAACGTTTAATAAGTTCGTGTTTTGTTATGTCCTACGGCTGTCAGCTTCGTAATTAGCTTAACAAACAAACTCACTTTCGCATTTATAATAGTAGTTAGGATTAGGATGACAAAGTCTCTTAAAAAAACTTCATCTCTCAGCTTTGTGGAACTAGCCAAAAGAGTATGTTGAATTCCTAATGTTTAATTATTAATAATGTAACTTACAAGACACTAAAGCCTAGTACCTAGATTTTATTATGAATAACAAAACCAATCTGCCAAGCCTCTTTCCGCCTACGTTGGGGTCGGCTTCCAGTCTAACCGGATGCAGCTGAATATCAGTATTTTACATGAAGCGACTGCCTATCTGACCTCCACAATCCAGTTACATTAGTAACACGATACCTCTTGGTAAGACTGTCAGACTGAAGAAGATACATTATACTTATCAAATTATAAAGGTCATTGGGCAAAATCTGACTCAGTTAACGATAGTTTTCCTACAAAAACCAAATCAGTTTTAAATAGTTAAGTATTAATCTTCACTTAATTTAAGATATTTTAAACCATGGGAATAAAATGTTAAAGATGAATAAAAAATAGGTAATAAATGAAAATGTTCGTACGTTATTTGCAATTTGTAGGTCAGTGTTAGGTTGTATGTTGATTAAAATATGATTCGCGACCGTAACAAATATGGCTTTACACTATTGTATTCATTAGAATCTGCAATACAACTCCCTATGTTAGAATAATCCTAAAATGTCATGATTTCATGAAATAGTCATTCAATAGGATTATATGAACTTAGAAAGTTGTATTGATGATTTCTATGATTATAATTCTATAAATAAATATTTGATATTGCCGCTAATCATATTTAAATCAACTTAGAACCTGACACTGACCTGCAAATTGCAAAAAAACGTAAGCAAATTTGAATTTCGCGGGTTACCCTGACGCTTTCGCCTTAAGAAAAATAAGTGAAAACGAATTCTGCGCATCTATGATTTATGCCAAGCTTCGTGCCGGGGACTATACCTAGATTTAATTCATGAATAACATGACGTAGAATTGAAAGTTAGGAAGTCCCGATACCAACCTTATTGACTGGCTAACCTTTTCACCTCAGAATGAGATATTCTCGAACACAAACACATATGAGAAAGTAAACATGTGATTATCTACACTACTGCTGTACTGTGGTACTTATTTTAAAGACTAGACTCGAGTTACTACGTGGCTAAAACAAATAACAGCCGCACGGTCGACCAATGTTCGATGTGTGACCATCTATTACATATCGAGACCCCATCGTGCCTCGGAAAGCACGTTAGGCCGTTGGTCCCAACTGTCATGCGTAGATCTTTGACAAATTCAAATTCAAATTCAAAAGTCATTTATTCAAACTAGGCTGAGAATCAGCACTTTTCGAACGTCAATTACATAAGACAGTCCCCCAAAACGCCCACCCTTCACCACTTCCTAGTGCATTAGCTGGGAAGAAGTAGTGGCGCAACAAACTCCCCAGCTGCACAGCTGTCTGTTCAGTTAGAAGAACAACAAAAAAAAGATTCTATATATATTCAAAATAATTTACATTACGCAACACAAAACATAATTTAAATTATTAGCCATATGTTAGCTAGCACACGCCAATATACCAGACAAAATCATCGAGAACAGCTACGCTCAGGCAGAAATAAAAAAAAAATACGTAAACAGAACTTAATATCTAAATAAAACCCCCCAAGCATAAAGGGCGTGCCCGCTTACATTTAGTTATAACTGGAAGTTATAAATGATAAACTAGGACCATCGAGGTAAAATAAATAAAACAAACAGTTAATTACTAATAACAATAACTAATATGATCAATTGTCGAGGTCACTAGCTAACCACATATTGCAATACAACTCATAAAAATAAAACATTGTGATGAGTAGATTATGTCAACAATAAATTTAATTTAAATAACTTGACTTATAAAGTCAAATAAAATAAACAATTATATAAACACATATAACTTGTCAGTAGGTAAGCTGGAGAAAGAACATAAACATTGTCTTGAGTTAATCACAGCGACCAACTATTCTTATCATTTAAGTAGTCGTTGATAGAATAGTATGCCTTTGAAAAAAGCTTGGATTTTACTTTCGTTTTAAACGCATTAAAAGGCAAATCTACCAGAGAAGAGGGTAGCTTGTTATAAAAAGTTATACCAAGCCCAAAAAATGAGTTATGAACCTTATGAAGCCGGTGAAAGGGAGCTCGTAGTTTGTCCTTATTTCTAGTATTAACATTGTGAAAATCACTGTTTTTAGTGTATAAGTGTATTTTTTTGCCTAATATGAGATGCCACCGTGAGGATACCAATATCTTTGAAAAAATCTCTCAAAGAAACTCTGGCACCTAGCTGGTAAATAGCTGGAACAGCTCCTTTTTGAAGGACAAATATAAATACAGTTGCTACGAGTAAACAGAAGCCACAAAAGTCGGACAACCAGTCTTACCAAGGGGTATGGTGTTACTCAATAACTGGGTTCTGGAGGTCAGATAGGCAGTCGCTCCATGTAAATCACTGGTATTCATTAGCATCCGGTTGGACTGGAAGCCGACCCAAACATATCAAATCAAATCATTTATTTGCATAACACAGGTTCAGAGGATGTTACAAAGGTTCATAAGGTACACTGAATGTATTAGGAACATGACACAAATTATTCAAATTCAGTTTTCTTACACAATTACGTTGTCACTGAAAATATACAAAGATAGCCAATTTTGTCACACATTAGATTAAATCTGAACTAATAAATTATAACAGTAATGTCAAGCTAATTAATAATTGTCATAGTAATTGTAATTATTATCATATTGAATTAATGTACAAATATTTGCTGTAATCAAAATTCAAATCAATAGTCTTTTACATTATAATAACACTTTTTAATTAGGAATGTGTATAATTTCTTCTTAAAAATAATTATCAGTAGGTAGGTAACTTCTTAATGCCATCGGGCAATTTATTATAAATCAGTGATGCCATACCAATAATACTTATATTGAGTAATGCCGTTTGGGTCCCTTATTCTTCCTAGTATTCATGCGGGAATGCAAAGCAAAAAGCACTGTATTTGAGAAAAAGCTAGCCAGATTGACTCGAGATACTAATATCGTGGTACTCTACTGAAGACGAGAAGGGATGAAACACACGATTCAGAGAGTGATAAATATAAATGTTGATGGAAGTTAGGGAAGAGAAGACGAAATAAAAGATTGAAGGATCAAGTGTAAAGGGGAGAAGGGCGCCGACTACAAGTAACAGAGCCAGCAATGAGCAGCATGAGCCAGCAGGCAAAAGAATAAAGTTTAAAGTAACAGAGATTAAAAGCTTAAAAAAGGTAAATGAAAAGAAAAGAAAAGTATTTATCATCATTCTCTTGCTCTATATTAATTTATATGGGACCGGCGCCGGCGCAACATGTGTGCTTCCATATTTCTCTATTAGTCGTCATCTCGGTATTCACCGCCTTTCTATCCATATCATCTTCCACACAGCCCATCCATCGTTTCTTTGGTCTTCCCCTACTCTTATAGACATTCATACTCAAACCTTTTCTCACGACATTTTCGTCATTCCTCCGCATTACATGCCCATACCATGACAATCGATTTCCGCACAACTTTTCAGTCACTTGAGTCACTTTCAGACTTCCTCTTATGTACTCATCTCTTATTCTATCCATTCGCGTAACACCACACCTCCCTCTTAGCATTCTCATCTCAGCTGCATACAACTGCCTCATTCATGATTCATCCTTTTGCGGCCAAAAATTCTGATCCATACAAGACAGCTAAGTTGAAGTAGAAGATTTACACAACAACCTATTAATAATATCCAATAATATAAAATTTCCCAGTACAACGGAAACTGTTTGTTTTCCTATAAACATGTTTGTAAATCCGTGACATTGAGCAAACCCGTGTCTTATGACATGTCTAGCGTGATGGATACATCTCTTTCAGGCTGTTTGTTTAGATGACCGCTGTATGCTAGAGAGAACCAAGAACTTTCAGGCAGGAAATAAAATTTAACACGTCACCTTCAGACCGAATAAAAAACCAAGACAGAGCGCTGTCAACAGTGAAGTGAAGCTGGTTTCGTAAACATGTGTGCATTTTTTGCGGTGTAGTTTGATTGTAGTGTCATTGTAAATGGTTGTAAATGTGTGCGTGTGAGCGTGTATGCATGAGCGGCGGTATGGTTTTGGCATGCTTCACTGTATTATTCGCAGTGCTGTCTTAGTTTTTGATTTGGTCTGAGGTGACGTCACCTAGAATGGCTCATGGATAAATAATAACAGCCACACGGGTCGATCTACAAGGTTAAGCAACACTTACTGATATCGGTCCGTGGATAGTTGACCATCCATACCCTGACCCTTCCGTGCCTCGGAACGCACGTTAAGCAGTTGCCAGCTGCCATTTGTAGATCTTTGACAGTCGTTACGGGTCGTCAAAAGCCCGAAAGTCTGTCAACCAGTCTTGCCAACGGTTATCGTGTTATCCAGTAACTGTGGTGCGTAGGTCAGATAGGCAGTCGGTCCATGTAAATTATTGGTATTCATCTGCTTCCGGTTAGACTGGAAGCCGACCCCATATTGTTGTGAAAAGACTGAGCAGACAATGACCTAAAATGGCAGTATTATTGTGTAGTGTGTACATATTTATATTCATTTATGCGGAAATATAAGATAAGAACATAAAGTAGATATATCAGTCAACCTGTAGGTACCTAATATTCAAATGCATTTCCAAGATGTATGCAGCTTAAGAACGTTCTTAAGCTGCATACATCAATCTTCCAAAAAGTTGGCAACGTCGCAAATAGCTATCAAATATTTACCTGTTTTGATTAATTTGGCAATATTACTGTATGGAAATAAGAAATATGGCTAACTAGTGAACTATTGCCAAATTTATCAAAACAGCAAAATATTTGACAGCTATTTGCGACGTTGCCCACTTTCTGTATAAACGCTCTTAACACTTAAAAACTTAATAACTTATCTCTAAGACTTATCAAAAATAACACAAGACATTTGTCATCCGGAAAGTTAGCAAATAAAATACAAGTTTTGCCAGAGGTACTAAGAGTGTACCGGAAAATGTATCGTCGGAAGGCCTCCCACAAGGTGTACCGATGACCTGGTGAAGGCCGCAGGAATCCGCTGGATGCGAGAAGCACAGAACCGGTCGAAGTGGCGGTGCTTCGGGGAGGCCTATGTCCATCAGCGGACGTCTTTCGGCCGAAATGATGATGATAATGATTAAAAAAAGAAAGCATCTAATATGGCTTACTTGATTATTATAAAAACGTTCAATAAAATATTAATTCTGACACATTCTCAGTAATTTCCTAACTGTCTCCATCTCACATAACGTCATCCAGATCTATATAAACCATCTCCAGCTAATTATCACTTCAGTGCTAAACGAACGAACAATATGAAAACTTCAAGTGTTGCCATCTTAATCTGCCTAGTGGCCGCTGCCACCTGCCAGAGCCACGACCTGGCGCTTGGGCAGGCAACTTACGGTGACGCAATTGTTTACAAAACTGACGAGGTCAAATACGGCTTCCCATTCATCGTACGAACGAGTATCATCGAGTATCCTGAGCCGGGACTACAGAACTACGCAGTAATCAGAGCTATCTATATCAAGGATAATGAACGCGATGGCTCGGGGGGTTACCCAAGTGTCTCCGCTGGTGGTGTTGGTCAGCGTTTCGTGAAGCTCAAGCTGAAGTCTCAGAGGGGCAGTGGCCTGAACTTTACCGTTTCAATCTACGGAAGATACGTGTAAGGAATTTTGGAGGATTGAAAGACTTTGAACTTCGAGTGATACTTAAGGAAATGTAACGTCAATGTAGTTTTTTCGAGATGTCCACTTCTCATATTCTTTCTTTTTAAAGATTAAGTGTGATTGTCTGAAACCGTCAAATAATGTAATTTCAAAATTGTGCCGTGCTGCGTGTTTAATAGTCATATTTATCGCTAAATGCAGCTGTAAAATATTTCCAATTAAATCAATTTATGACCAAAACAAATGCACATCTAGCACAATGACGGAAAATATACAATTTGACGTTATATATTAACTAGTGGATAAAAATATAATACGCGGGATTGAACGCAGAGAATAACGAATCATTTTCTTATTTATTTAGCCATATTTTATTATTTACTGATCAGTATAATTAATGTTATGTAATTCTTATTTTATTTTGTTAAGTTATTAAAGTGCACCTTAATAATAAAGATATTATTGTTCATTTTGACTAGTTATTTAGTACATTTTTACTGTCAAATATTGGCCTGCGTCATGAAGGAGTTAACCTGACTGAAAGCAAGAGAAGATGATTATCAGATCTATTTAATTAAAATCTAGATTTTATTCATCCACAACGCAACAAGACAACACACAGGCTGCTGTCACTGGGGCTCTGTCTCGCATAGGGTCGCAGCATTATGCTGTGCGATGGCTGGTTTGCGTGGATGTGACGCATATTTTCCCCCAAATTGTTATTTTCTTCTTTCTTTGCGTCATACCGAAAGGTACCAACATATGTACTGCAATAACATTACCAAAAAGTAATAAAACATCTTATTATTATAGAAAATAAAGAAGTTATTGCTATTTAAAATTCACATTTTTAGTACCAAAATCACCCCGTATCCATAAAAAAATTGCTAATTTTCAACAGGGGTCATAACTTAAGACATAAGTTATATACAGGATGGCATCGACATCGACGCGTAAACTTTAACCATGGATTCAGTACATGATTCTGAACCTGCGCGGGCCGTCCACCCGCGCCTCATGTTCTAACCCGGTAATATTCCTCATTGAAAAAAATATGGCGATTTTTTTTTCTTTTCCTGAATATTTCCACATAAATAGACTCTCAGTACGATACCTAACAACAGTTATTTTACAGTTTTTTTACATGTTGTATACTTAACAAAGGTGACCACTAAAGTAAGATTTTTAAACATTCATCCCCTAAAGGGGTAAAATAGGAGACAAGAGTTTGTATAGAAGTTCGTCTTTTGCCGATGGGAAATCCTATGCGCACGCAGCACACGATGTTTACAATAATCGTTTGTAATAATTACCTATATTCTTCAAAACATTCTATCTGCCTAGCCTTTTCCCAACTTTGTTGGGGTCGGCTTCCAGTCTAACCGGATGCAGCTGAATACCAGTATTTTACATGGAGCGATTGCCTATCTGACCTACGTTACACAACCCAGTTAGTGGGTAATACGATACCCCTTGGTAAGACTGGTTGTCAGACTTTCGGGCTTCTGATGACTCGTAACGACTGTCAAAGATCCACGAATGACAGCAGGGACCAACGACTCAACGTGCTTTCCGAGGCACGGAGGAGTCTCGGTATGTAAAGATGGTCACCCATCCACGGACCGACCCCGGCAAGCATAGCTTAACCGGTTGGATGAACCCGTGCGGCTGTTATTACTTAGCCACGAGCTCCTCTTCTTCAAAACATTATCTATAATATTTTTTTATCTACGTATATGTACTAAAAACTGTGTACTAAAAATAAAGCTATTCTCTGGAACTACCCGTCGGATTTGAAAAAAGCATTTCCTAGCCTAATTCTTCAGGAAGGCTATAGGCTAATTAACATAAGGCTAGGACCTTTAGGAGCACTATTATTTCGTTCTCTCGCGAAAACGAAATAATAGCGCGAGCAGAGGATGCGATGCAACGGGGTGAATCAGGGAAACGAGCAATTTCACGCGTACGAAGTCGCGGAAGAAGCTTGTTAATGAAACACATTTCAGAAAATAGATACACTCACAGAAGAAGAATATCAAAGTAATTTTACTTCATCATCAGTCTACAGCAGTACACTGCTGGACATAGGCCTTTCCTATTGCACGCCATTAAACTCGATTTTCGGCAACTCTCATCCAGCTGCTAACTAGCCTGAGGGCGTCCTACCTTACGTTTGCCGATTCGCGGTCTCCCCACATCTACCCCAACGGTCATCGGTTCTACGGCTAATATGTTCGGTCCATTTCCACTTCATCTTGCTTATTCAGACTATGTCGATGACTTTGGTTTTCTGCGGAATCTCCTACCAACTTCCCTTGCCTATTAAAAACCGAGGTAAACATTTACATTACAGGCTCATTTTCTGGGACAGACATTCGCGTGCAACAATAATAATTAAGGCATCTGGTTTCTCACTGGCTGTGTATAATTACCGTCACCGTAACATTTACCTGAAATTTGCCATAATATTCAATAAGAAACCCGATCTTACGTAATTATTTTCTTTGAAAAACCCACTAAGAAAGGTTAAACAAAGCAGAGTAGGAAGTTGCTGTTATCCTGAAAGAATGAAATACGGATGAAAAAGGGATTTATTTATTTAAACTCCATATATAGGTATCACAGTGTCCTTAAGAGCCCATAGTACCTCAGCTCAAATTCCCTTTTAACTCGCTCGCGCCATACTGCTCGCGAACGAAGTGAGAGCGAGTGAGTGGGGAGCTCGCGGCTTCAAGACGCCAATAGTTTAGGTAATTTCATTTTAAGCGAAAATAATAGTAATAAAAAAAACATAGTATCTGCTTTATAGTTAGTTCAGTTATTATGCAAAGTTTCATGATCAAATTTTGAAGTATTTTTTTGAATATCAGCGGTTTATTGTTCGGTTTGGAGGTAACTTTGGATTTTTTTTCTATAGAGAAAATTTTATGGAATCGTGTTATCGTCGATACTTAAGATTAATCCTCTACTTTAACATATATTTATTTCAAAGTTAATGCTGCAGTATTTTCGATATAACGGAGGATCGTGCTAAGCAATTCGAGGTATTATAGGCTCTTAATAGCAAAAGTGAAATAAAGTTACAAACAGTTGCAAAATAAATTGGTGAAATGAAATGTATGATCGTTGTGCAGAACCACGTATTTATTGGTCACCCCTTTTAGTATTTGTATGAGTGATAGCTGTACCGCCTTCAGATTAACCATACATTTTTCGAAGTTTAAGTTTGACATAACTTTTCACCGCGTGCATTAAAAAAGGGGCCGGTCATGCAGCAGTGGTGGCTCAACGACGGTGACGGCATCCAGCAACCCGCATTAGGCCCGCGTGGTGGATTACAGCCCACTCCCTCTCACAGAGAGGAGGCCTGTGTCCCAGTAGTAGGAACATTATAGCCTGATTATGCTGTATGCTTTTTCTTTTTTGGGTGGGAAATTATCAAATAACTTCTCCCGCTCTGGGTGGAGCGGGAGGGCGTGGCAGACTGTTACTAACTAAAACCCACCCGTGTTCCTTCCGTTGCCTGTGTGCCGGGGCCGCGATATTCCTTTCGGACTAACTCGCAACCCTGGCAGATGCTGTATGCTTAACGTGACCATTTATTTGTACCGTCAAAGCGGGACACCCTTAAATGACTTATATTGATTTAAAAATAAATCATAAGTTTTTATATCAGGTTTCGTTTTACCCTTTGTCATTGTCCAGAAAATGGCTTTTAACACTGCAACTCATACTTTTTTTTTTTTTTTGGGTGGGAAATTATCAAATAGGTGAATTCTTCAGGGTGTGTCAGACTTTTACTAAAACCCACCCGTGTTCCTTCCGCTGCGGACAAACTCGTAACCCTGGCAGTGCAACTCCTACTTGTGTTATTATTCATATTTTGTTTTTAAGTGACCCTCGACTACAGCGGTACTGCCAGGTAGACATAAAATGTACTCAATTATTAAAAATTGGTATTGTTGCGATTACTTGTCAACGATTTTCAGTATAAATATTCTCAATTTGACCGGGTGACAACGCTTGCATGCTCCTACAATTTTGTTTTGTCAAAGTGGGACATTTTTACGTATCTTGGGAACAGCGGTACGCATAGCTTAAAAGCTGGACGTATGGTCACGTTATGTATGCTGCAACATGGAACCCTTTTTTCAGTTAATATTACGATAAATAGAGTTGAGTTTATCTTGGACATTACTGACATCGGTGAAGGACACCATCGTGAGGAAACCTGAACTAAGGCGCCCTGACACGGGCGAGAGTATCTTTATCATTAAATAGAAAAGGTGGATGGAGCAATCTCCACACGGCGTATCATAGAGGCCAGAATTTGATGGCACGGCGAGACTATCGCCGCGATTCTCTCGCCCTTGAAGATGGCGCCATATATGTAAGTCTGAAATTGCCAACCCGTCTTGAGCAAGCGTGGTGATCAATGCTCGTGCCTTCTCTGTATGAGAAGAGGCCTTTGCCCTGCAGTGGGACAATAATAGACTGATACTATAAGTCGGAGCTTGCGGCTAAGTAATAACAGCCGCACGGGTCTCCATCCACCAGGTTAAGCTACACATGCCGGGGTTGATCCGTGGATGGGTGAGAGTGACCATCTTTACATACCGAGACCCAGCCTCGGAAAGCATGTTAAGCCGTTGGTCCCAGCTGTCATTCGTGGATATTTGACAGTCGTTACGGGCCGTCAGAACCCCGAAAGTCTGACAACCAGTCTCACCAAGGGAATATCGTACTACCCAGTTACTGGGTTGTGGAGGTCAGATAGGCAGTCACTCCAAATAAAATACTGGTATTCAGCTGCATTCGGTTAGACTGGAATCCGACCCCAACATAGTTCGGAAAAAGCTTGACAGATTGACTATATGTAGGTACGTAACTACCGGAATAACATCAATGTGTACAGGGACTCAGAAACTTGACTCTTTACTAGAACGTTTCCTGGCACATGTGTACCTTGTATAATCCCAACATACTTCCATTGCATGTGTAGAATGTTCTTTATTTAAACCTCATTTGTTTAATTAAACGAAGTCATAATGCATACTGACGTGTGTCTTATCTTGACAGCTGTCAGCAGTCTGTTAAGATTGCCCTATATTTGTACACATGCCCTTAGACTAGTACGTGTTTTGTCTGTTTACAAAAACAGTTCTTGCAACATTTCTACTGGAACTTTCGAAGTTAGCATGCTGGCCTTGGAACAAAATACCCAATCTTCTTACCTGTTGATGTTTTTAAAGGTTTCAAAAATATGTTGCTCGGTCAATGTTGTGTTCAAGTTTTGTTTACCATGAGTTCGAGGCTTGGCTTGGCTTGCAGTTAGCTGACTTTTGCAGGTAGTCTGAATTTAGACGCCATTTTAGGAAAAGAGAAATTTTAGGTAGCCCGATAGATCACTCTACACTGTATAAGTTACTAAATCTGTAGCTTCTGACGTTTCATAAGTGCCCATTTAAGTTTATGTGAATTAAATATTTTCAATTTTCAATTTTGAATTGTTTAAGATTTTTATTTTTAAAGTAGAAAATACTCTATTACGTTTTCTCAATATTAGCAAGTTTTGTCAAATTAAGGAGCTCATGGCTAAGTAATAACAGCTATACGGGGACAACCATCAGGTTAAGTTACGCTTGCCGAGGTTGGTCCGTGGATGGGTAAACATTTCTACATACCGAGACTCCTCCGTGCCTCGGAAAGTATGTTATGCCGTTGGTCCCGGCTGTCATTCATGGATCTTTGACAGTCGTTGCGGGTCGTCAGAAGCCCGAAACTCTGACAACCAATCTTACCAAGGGGTATCGTATTAACCAGTTACAGATAGGCAGTCATTCCATGTAAAATACTGGTATTCAGCTGCATCCGGTAAGACTGGAAGCCGACCCCAACGTAGTTGGGAAAAGAAAATTATTGATAAAACACTTTGGAAACATAAAATATTCATTACATTTGCGTTTCACCTTAACTCAAGAGAACATAATCATAACATAATGTTTGTATTTATAACACGCGTTATATTCACACTTACATCGAAGATCACGACTCTCCATCATAGGTACATAATAAGAGGAAAACACGATAACGTGAATTCTTATGTCTACGTAAACTGACGTCACATATTTCCTTATATGTAAAGATATTGTTATCTACTATGCAACTATTGTTATTAGGTGATTCATCAATCTAGTACTGTTATGTGATTGAAGAACTCACGTGGGTGGTGTTTAGCATGAACATGTGTGACGAGCTCCTATGGAGAAGAGCCGGCAAGAAACTCCACGGTTACTCTTTTAAAAGTAAATGGTTTTTACAATGTTTTCAAATTACAGTGTTAAAACGTATGAGGGGACAGTGTAGGCCTATCAACAAGTACCAGGTACTTAGCAATATATAAAATGGTCCACGGATCTAAAGTCTGTTAAGCTTACAACGTTCTCACATTCACAAAATTTAAAAGAAAATAATGTACAGATAAATAAAATAATACACTGACATACAACGCACAGCCTAAACCGCTGGTTATGGACCCAGTGGTTTTGGTTGTGCGTTGACTTATTGACAAAGGAAGTTAGTTAGAGGATGACGTTTGTATGGAAGTTCTCGGGTCCGAATCGAGCAAACGCTTTGTCTACTTCATAAAAAAATATGATTAAATTCAATCACTCAATCAAAAAAACTCAAAACTCAAAAACTCAAAGCATTTATTTCAATTAAACCATTTACAGGCACTTTTGAATTGTCAAGGAATCGTTCAGTCAGAAATATGAAGCTAGTTGCCCATTGCAAAGTGTAGTAGGTACCTATGGAGAAGAACGGGCAAGAAACTCCACGAACACTCTTTTAAATAAATTGTTACAAAATATTGGTTACATCAGTCATGTGAGAACAATGTAAAAAGACGTGCACGTTAGAAGCGTCCGTAATAAAAAGATAAAACAAAGAACAATTCAAAAAATTTAATCAGCCAAGGCAGCTAAGAGTTGACCAGTCCCAACTGACGGCGCCCGTTCACGAACATGACGCATGGATTAGCACCATTCAGCTCAACCATTTTGAAGGGAGCTAAATGATCCAACACACGCGCCACCATCAGCGAGACATCTGAGTGAGCATGACATACTCACAGAAGCCAGGGCACATTCAAGTCAATGAAAGACGTGTTACCCGGTAAATGTTTAGCTCTTTAGTACATAGTACTCACACCCACCCCCACTAACAGGCAGCACACTGCCTCTGAACCGCTGAGCTTAGAAGCATGAAATTTTGTACAAGACTTGACTCACGAAATTGAGCACTAAAGAAGGATATATTTGAAAATTTGCCGGTAGGAAATCCCATCGGACGTACGGCTTGTTTGTTGTAATTTACAACTAAAAAAAAACTTTTTTATACAACTTATTGATTTTTCATTTATTAATTTAATTTTTTCGGCTTTTTTTTAACTATTTCTCTTGACTGTACTTGAAACAGAAGAAGGAGAGCAGTGGTGGCCCAGAGGATGCCTCAACTGCAGGCGCTTTACATAGTGTAAATTATTTCATCACCACTGCTCTCAAAACGGTGCAGGAAAACATCGAGAGAAAACCGGCATGTCCTAGAACCGAAAATTCGAAGACATGTGACATCTACCAACCCGTACTTTTTTTTTTAGGTTGGTAAATTATCAAATAACTTCTCCCGCTCTGAGCGGAGCGTGTCAGACTCTTACTGACTAAAACCTACCCGTGTTCCTTCAGTTGCCTGTACGTTGCCTGGTGCCACGGTATCCCTTTCGGACTTTCCCGCGACCCCGGTACCAACCCGCACTGGACCTGCATAGTGGATTACGGCCCCCTCCGTCTCACAGAGAGGAGGCCTGTGTGCCAGCAGTGGGAACATTATAGCCTGATTATTTTGTCCTTAAGACAAGGACAAGAAGACAACAACAATATGTAACAAGCTTATGTCTTGTTACATGAAACTACATTTTGATAGATGATTAAGCCATCACTGACACATAGTACCTACAACGAATACTTAATTTCCTCTTCGAAAACAATAACCATGAATCAATAATATTTAATTAAAGGCCATTAGTAGACTACAGAATACCATCGAGGCCAAATTACAAGCCATAAATAATTATAATGACCATCTTCCAATAGTGTAGGGCAGGACAATACAAATTAATTAATTTATTATGATGAATACCATTACTTACCACACAAGAATAATTATAATTTTAATGCTTGTTGTAATTTTGAAATAGATTAAAAACTGAGATTATTATAATGCAGGTACATACCTATCCCTAACCTGAAATGAATCGATTCGTTTAATTGTGTTACATTATACAGGGCGTCCCACAGATATGCCACATGGAGGGAAAGTACCTTTAATATTGTAGATGGAACATTTCACTGAAAGAAGACATTATTTGAATTTTAAACACAATTTAAACTGCATTCATAGATTTTTAAATAATTACATAGTTGAACCGGAAATCGAACCCACTACACGAGAAAAATAATCACCCAGTAGCTTTATCATACCGATCGAAAGGCTTCATCATAAGAATTAATTTTTGCTAAATAACATAGTGTCATAAATAAAAGGAAGAAAAATAAAATACGTGACAGCATATTATGTCTATCTTCTAAGGATGACCTACGGGAACCATTTTTATCTTTCAGAATTTGATAAAAATTTCATTGTTATTTCCTATTTTGACTGGTATTATATTTATCCTAGATCCAATAAAATATGTTATTTAAATCGGGCATTTAATTTAGATTAACGACATCATAATTAAAATTATTACTTTAAAAGACATCACAGATTCAAAATTACGCGTAACAAAATAATTATGGTTGACGACAACGCGGACGCTGCGGTAGGAGTCAATGACCTATTCCTCGGCTATTAGGTATGTAATCCTGGTAGTACGTACCCGTGGGATATTTTCCGACATCCACGCGGGCGAAGCCGCGGGCAAAAGCTAATACATCAATATAATACAGAAATCTCAATGTTTTGTCATGCCGTAAAAAACATGCGAAGCAGGGTTACTGCCGGGTTGCTTGTGACCAATTTTTTTTTTTTTTTTTAAACGTTGCCCCACACTAAGAATTTCTTCTTGTATCGTGGGTGCGTTTACAAACATAGAAACTCACATACACTAACACCCAGACCAGGAACAACTACTAGCAGATCATACAAATATTTGTTCCGTGCGGGGATCGAACCCGCGACACGTTGCGCAGCAGCCGATCGCTCAGCCACTGCGCCAACCGTGTCGTCAATAATGATATGGCAGCATAGAATTAGTAAGTAGGTACCCACCCTACTATCATGGCAGCATGGAATTAATTTAGTTACTGCCGGGTTGCTTGTGACCAAATAAATTTAATTATAGTATCAAATAATCTTAAATCTCTTTGCTGGTGAAAAATAATACAAAAACCACATTTCCTTGTTACAGCAACATGGGCCTTCTAGAATTCGAGAAATGGTCGAACCAGCCAGATCTTTTTACAGAGAAGTCCCGGGTGTGTGCCAAACTCCATGGTTTGACGCCAGGCCAGCGACGGGTGTGCCGACGCCACAAGGATCACATGCCGGTGGTCAGCTCCGGAGTAAAGCAGGGAATTACTGAGTGCCAGTACCAGTTCCAAGGGAGAAGGTGGAATTGTACTGTAACGGGAGACGAGACTGTGTTTGGACCTCTGACTTTGATTGGTGAGTTTTTGAAAATAAAGAAATAAAGAAAAAAAACAATATTTGCGACACGCTCAGGAAATACAAACAGTAATAAAAGTTGAGCATTTAAAACGAACAAAATTAACATATTTTCTCGAATAAACGAAAAAAAGAAAAAAAAATATATAATAACGACCTGTTCGAGGCCAAAAAGGATGCGGCTATATTTAACGAGAAGGGGCAGATTAGTTCAAAAGTTTTTTTTCCATTGTGACCTACTGCCACTTACAATAATTACGTCTAGCTGTCTTATAATAACACCTCCCATGTGTTTTATTTACAGCTTAAACTATACATAAGCAGTCTTATAGTATTCTGCAATCCCTTTCATCCTAAACATTATAATATTAAAACATGGTCAATATCCGCGGGTGTAGAGTCTGCAATACTAATAGATTCAAAATTCAACAAAACTGATACCACAGGTAAATATATAGTTAAATTTTTCGTCTGTTATAAAAAAAAAACAGCTGTTCCATACATTTTAAACGCACTTTTTTATGAAACAGCAGTTTTTTGTTTTAAACACCGCCAAACAAATTCAACGCTAGGGGGTTCAAATTCATGTACTGAATCCATGGTATCAGTTTTCGTGTCGACATCCCTGCCAACCTGTGTATATATTTGTAATCACGTTCTCGAAAACGGCTCTAACGATTTCGATAAAAGTAGATTATTGGGTTTTAAGGGCGCGAAATATCGATCTGGTTAGGTGTCATTTCTGGGAAAATTCGTTTTCTCTATTTTCACCCGAGCAGAGAATGCTCATTTAATCGTACATATTAATTCCATGATGCCATGATAGTAGGGTGGGTACCTACTTACTAATTCTATGCTGCCATGTCATTATTGACATGTTATTATTGTCTTGTTCTAAACTTTGGGCGATCGAGCTCTGCTCGGGTGAAAATACGAAGAGAATGAATTTTCCAGATATAAGACCTAGCTAGATCCGTTTTTCGCCCCTATACACCCCTACACTGCAACTTTCACAACTTTCATCGAAATAGTTGTAGTCGTTTTCGTGTAAGAGTTTACGGGTGTGAAAACTCGATCTGACTTGGTCTCATATTTGGGAAAATTCGTATTCTCTATTGTCACAGCCTCGGGAATGTGATACAACGTTGGTATACCTGGACGATATATTTATCTATTTTCACCCGAGCAGAGCTCGGTCGTATTAAAACATACAATATCCGTGGGTGTAGAGTCTGCAATAATAAACCTACACGCTCCTGAATAATACATTATAATAATGTCTGAATTTTGTATTATTCAACCATTATATTGGTAGGTTCATCAAAAGATCTTCTAATTATTTCTAACTAGCAGTTTCCCGCGGCTTTGCTGGTGTGGACCATAAGTCTTTTTCTTTTTCTAAAATAAAAGTAGCCTAAGTTACTACTTAGAAAATCAGCTATTTTCCAGCGCAAGTCCCGTCAAAATCGGTCCAACCGTTTCGAAGATTATCTGGTACAAAAGGCAGACCGACAAAAAATTTTAAAATAGTTTTTTGTTATTTATACCATAGAGGTATTCTTTCATAATTATGGATTTAGTAAATGGCTGTTATTTCGACAGTACAAACAGACATTTCAATTTTATTTATTTCATCATCATCATAATATTTTTGTGTATGTAGATTAATTCTACGATACTTTTTTTCATTTATATTTTCTTTTACAAAGAAACATTTTCAATAAACATTCCCAGTGAAATATCCTCAAGGCCATTACGATAGACTAGTCTATGTATCAAGATAAACACAGAGATAAATTCTCTTTTATTCGGAGCAAAAGGAATTGACATAGGACGTAATAAAAATATCGTAAAGACAATTTTGAGGCTCCTCTGTCGCCGAGAACGAATATTGTTTTAGTAAAAGTTATGTATATTTAATATGAGGTTGTATATTTTGTTATAAAGGCATGAGATGTAGTTTCGTTTTATTGGTCGTCCGTTGGTTGATTTTGAATGAGTAATGGGGTAGTTGGGTAACCCAAAAATCTGTCAACCAGTCTTACGCCCGGTCTCCACCAAAGCGGAGATAGGCGAAGATGTCCGAAGCAGAGACGAGAAGAGATGTTTTTCAGCTAGGGTGTATCCACCGGATATGCATACTCGCTAGACTGAAACATGTGTGCTAGCTAGAGCGGAACTGAGCTGCGTGCGGCGAGCGATGGATGTTGAGATGAACGCTCAGTTGACCGCGATCTGAGACGAAAAGCACACATCTCAATCATGTCACTATTACAAAAACTGTATGTTCTTTTACTTGAAGAAGAAGAACTAGAGTCTGAAGAAGCAGAATCACATCTCTTCTCGTCTCCGCTGCGCGCTGTCGCCAGCTTGCGAGGCACAGCTCATATCTCCGATTTGTACCGCTGCCCAGCTCATTCTCGGCGAGGCACAGCTCACATCTCCGATGTGTACCGCTGCCCAGTACATTCTCGGCGAGGCACAACTCACATCTCCGATTTGCACCGCTGCCCTGCTCATTCTCGGCGAGGCACAGCTCACATCTCCGATGTGTACTGCTGCCCAGTTCATTCTCGGCGAGGCACAACTCACATTTCCGATTTGTACCGCTGCCCTGCTCATTCTCGGCGAGGCACAGCTCACATCTCCGATGTGTACCGCTGCCCTGCTCATTCTCGGCGAGGCACAGCTCACATCTCCGATGTTTACCGCTGCCCAGTTCATTCTCGGCGAGGCACAGCTCACATTTTCGATTTGTACCGCTACCCTGCTCATTTTCGGCGAGGGACAGCTCACATCTCCGATATGTACCGCTGCCCAGTTCATTCTCGGCGAGGCACAACTCACATTTCCGATTTGTACCGCTGCCCTGCTCATTCTCGGCGAGGCACAGCTCACATCTCCGATGTGTACCGCTGCCCTGCTCATTCTCGGCGAGGCACAGCTCACATCTCCGATGTGTACCGCTGCCCAGTTAATTCTCGGCGAGGCACAGCTCACATTTTCGATTTGTACCGCTGCCCTGCTCATTCTCGGCGAGGCACAGCTCACATCTCCGATGTGTACGCTGCCCAGTTCATTCTCGGCGAGGCACAGCTCACATTTCCGATTTGTACCGCTGCCCTGCTCATTCTCGGCAAGGCACAGCTCACATCTCCGCTTCGATCGCCCCATACAAATAAGATACATCTAAAGAAAAAGCAAGAAAATACATTTATTTAGCACAGACACGCACACAAAAGGCACACAACACAACATATTATACTATAAACAAAAATCAAATTAAAAAACAATGAAAACAAATAAAGTGTAAATTGCGTTTTATGATACTAGCAGGTAAGTGTGCCTTGCGGCTGCGCCAAATCGGCCTAGTTCAGCAAAAATGCCAGACAACTAGTGCCTGACGTTGGTTTTCAACTAGACATCTCCGCTCAGTGGTATGAAGCTGAGTGGAGTCGAGATGTGTGAATAACGAAATTCTATTGGTTGTTTAAAACACATCTCCGCTCCTCTTGTCTCCGCTTTGGTGGACTCCGACTCCTCCTTACCAAGGAGTATCGTGTTACCAAGTAACTAGTTTATAGAGGTCAGATAGGCAGTCGCTCTATGTAAAATACTGGTATTTAGCTGTATCCGGTGAGACTGGAAACCGATCTCAACATAGTTAGGAAAAGGCTAGGCAGATTGATAAATGGGGTAGTTGGGTATTATCTAAGAGTAACTATTACCGAGTTCTTGTGCGGAAATGATTGTGCTTCCCTAATATTAACCTTAATTTGGGTGTTTTGGTGATTCTTACTTAAGGAGGATCCATGGTGTTAACCAGCAAAATAAAAAAGTTCTTAAATTTTTTGCTATATGCAGTGTCCGCTCTCTTGTCTAAGTTAGATTTGGAATAACCTGCAACAATTTAATGGAAGATTAGTATTTAAAGACAACTTTAAAAGTTGAAGTTCGTTTCTGAAACTGGCTGATAGAGAGATATACGAGTATTAATGATTATAAATAATTATGCTGTAAATACATATTTGTTATGGTCGCGAATCATATTTTGATCAAGATACAACCAGAAATTTTCTTATGTTACAGTTTGCAAGTTAGTGAACTTGCAAATTGCAAAAAACGTAAGAAAATTTGAAATCGCAGACTACCATTGCAGATCCTCCGTGTTTAAACGGAGATTAACAGGCATCATTTGGTCATGCTCTTTCTATCGTAGACCTCATCCATCGCTTCGCCATCAGGCAAGATCGAGGACAAGACCACCCAATTGGCAGTACGAAAAAACACAAAAAACAAATTCAACTAATTAAGCCATTGCCATTTTCCAGGTATTTGATACTTTATTTTAAACGAAGGCTCAACATAAATTATTTAAAAAAAAGTTATCCCTTTCGAAATTTAAATTAAGTAAAAGAATATCTTTATTCCCTGCTAGAGCAAAAACGATTCCCCATTTATATCACCCGTGATACTAGCAACACAAGTGCTGAAAATCTACCCAGTAACTGAAACAGAGCTGTAAATCTTTCTGGAAGACAACTAGGACAGTTAGTGATTTATAGTGACATTGGTACTGTTCCCACCATCCCCAACTGGTCTAGATAGAAAATAGAATCTAGGAAAATTCGCAGAGATAATACCGAAGGCCGTTCGTAACAGGACATTTGTTAGCGTTTGTAGGAATTATGAGATATCGAGTAGTTACGGTTGGTTTAATAGTTGGCTTATTCTATTGTCTGAAATTATGAAAAATTTGTACCTACCCATTGCTTGACTAGCCGTGTTTTAGTCCTTAGAATTATAAAACATTTTAAATGAATAATTATAGAGTTTCTTGCCTATTATTTTCAAGAAACTACCTTTTGGAAGGGGCGCTTAGAATCTGTTGTACTTTCTTGTAAATTTTGAGCTTCAAAAATGTCTTTGAAATTAACAATTTGACTTTGAGTTTGGCTTTAAAAAGTTTTCGAATTCGCGGCGGTGATGGCTGGCTGGACCACAAACTGAGTTTAGATTGAGAGATATTATTTACTTCGAAATTACTCCTCGTCGTCTACTTGCCATAATTACCCCTAAAATTATCATGGGAAAAGTCTTGTAATACTATGGGAAATGATATAGTGGCCACAAACATTCTTACACCGCCACGGACAACCATGACTCAAAACTTTCGTGATTACGTCACAGTTCCCCAGATTTAGGCTTTAATAAATACGATCTAAAACACAACACCACATAAAACGTAACTACATACTTTAGCCAGTTCAATTATCTCAACAGCATCACGAGAAACGGCATTCACACACGCGATAACTTCGGCCGGCGTATCGCTCTCCGTGTCACGGGCCTGTCGGGATGGCCGCTTGTCCAGTTGCAGCTGCAGTCGAGCGACAAGACCGAGGAATCTGCACTCCGATTGGGTGTGGGGAGGATGTGGCGATAATCTCGAGTATGGCTACAAGTAAGTATGGTTTCCTGGTACTTCTGAGGTTAAAGGGTTAGTCAACCGCGTGGGTGTACTCTGCTCATGTGTGGCTATGGGAGGGGTAATTAAATTTAGTAATGTACAGTATGAATCACAGACATGTTTGAATCTGGGGTTGCAGGTTTGTCCAAAAGGGATATCGCGGCCCCGGCACACGGGCAACGGAAGGAACACGGGTGGGTTTTAGTCAGTAAAAATCTGACACACCCTCCCGCTCCGCCCAGAGCAGGAGAAGTTATTTGACAATGTCCAACACAAAAAAAAACAAAAAAAAACATGTCTGAATGAGATCTCAAAGTTCATTGATTGAATCCTTGGTTGTAATTAACTAAGTATTACATACCCATATGCAATAGAAAAGACGCAAAAAAGTGATTGTTAGTCAAATAGTTTTGACGAAATCTTAGTACGATCTAGTGAGTATAGGTACCTTTTATTACTTTCAGAGAATATACTCGTATTAAAGTAGGTATATATGCATAACGAGATGTTAATTTTGAAATTATTTTAATAAAAACTTTTCCGTTCAGTGTGTGACAACACTTCAAAAATATAACCAAACATAAACAAAACAAATACAACAACAAGAAAACTAAATTCAACAATATTATACATCCAGGAACTTATGTTATCCTGGTACATACTACTATGTTCTACTACAACTAGAACCTTGAAAATGAGTATTCTAGTTGTAGAATTCTATAAAGCTACCACCTTGTGCTTATGTTGCCCCGTGTGAAAATTATTATTTTATTTAAATACGTTTTCCCCAGTTCGTCCCCTAGTTCCCGACCTACAGTAATGTCACGAAATCTCTTCGTGTAACATGAGCGCCTAGTACTTTTCCCCCACTTTATCGAAATTTTCCCCGCGGAAAATTAGAAGCCAGACTGATAAAATAATAGACAAAAAATAATAGACTAACAACTAAAGCAAAACATTTGAATTTTTCAAATAAAGAGAAAAGTTTTTTTTAACAATATAAATTGAATTCGAATTCTTTTCATAACTTATTATTTTTTTATTTTCAACAGAAAATCAGTAAATGACGCAACAACCTCCTCACAGTCTCCCTCACACAGGCGAAAACTATGTTTTCTTAATGATGTCACTTCTGAAAGCGCCATTTGATGAAAGATGAGAGCGCGGCCATGAGATTTCCACCTTTTCAGGATGTCACCTGAAACGTTCAGGTAGAACTCACCTGTTTCATAACGCACCTGAGTACTAGGAAAGCAATACCAAGGCGAAGGTATCTTTACCTGTGTTACAATACCCTCGCACAATGTGAAACGTCACGAATAATACTTTACCTGGGAGAATTGTCCCTGTGTGAGGGAAGGAAAAGGTAAAATCTACGTGGATAACACACACAGAGGAATCTGTTTCAATGTAGAGTGCACGTAAATATTCTCCCGTTTTCCTCATTGTGCTAGAAAGGGATGCAACACCCCATCCCTTTTCTACTACGGGCTTAAAATTCACCTCCCCGTTTTCCGGAGAGTTATAAAGGTGAACGTGATTTGTAACGGTGTGCGTGTACCTGAAATTCACGTGAAAAGGTGGGTTTTACTCCTGCGATGTTCTTATATCCTAGTATCAAGGTGAGAGGTAAGACAGGTGAAAAATTTACAGGTGCTCTTTCAGGCGTGTCAATTTTCTTACCTGCCTGAAAATCGTTCACGTTTGTCGGCATAGAGAGGTAGTGCAACTTAATTAATTTAAAAATAAGATACAAAAATTGAAGATATTCGTGGTATTGGTAGCCTGAAATCAGTGCAACTGAACAACTTACCGTGGTACTTAAAGTACCACATTAGAAAAAATACCAATTATGTACATCAATTAGTGGGAAATTTGTGTAATAATGAAGAATAACTCATCAACACGAAACAAGCCAATTCAAATGCATAAAATCATCATTATAAACAAAACAGGTAAAATCCTTAAGCAACTTCGATGATTATTTGTTGAGGAAGGAAAATAAATATCTTTTTAATCAGCTGTCAACTGGGCTTCACGGGTGTCAAACCATGGCTAAAGACAGGTCGGGTACTAGGATCGCATAAATTCACAGGAGTTCGCGCCAATCGCGGCGTAGCCCGTAGCACCATTCATGCTACGGCTACTACGGTTACTACGGCTACAGCACGGTTCAGGAAAAGATGTTGAATTTAGATTTATGCCGAGTTTAACAGTACAACAGTTTAGTTTTATTTAAACTGCTCAGTTGCAGTTAAATATTATGTTCAATGTATGCATGTTAATTTATTAACAGTTAAATACGACTTCCATTTAAGGGTTTATTCATACATTCACACTTAAGTAAACTCACACCTTTGTCCCATGGAGGTAGACAGAAATCACAAACTTGCATACTTCTTTTGTTGTCATAAATATACTCGTAAATAAATCAAGCAATCGGCGGGTTAATTTATTTATAAACGTTGCTTAAAGTTAACTAAAGATAAACGTCAGGGTGGCAGGGACCCTGCTGGGGTTGCGGGTTTGTCCGAAAGGGATATCGTGGCCCCGGCACACAGGCAACGGAAAGGAACACGGGTGGGTTTTAGGCAGTAAAAGTCTGACACTCACTCTCGCTCTGCCCAGTGTGCCCAGAGCGGGAGAAGTCATTTGATGATTTCCCATCCTCAAAAAAATAAAATAAAATGGGTGGCAGGGACATCAACGCGAAAACTGGTACCATGGATTCAGTACATGATTCTGCATTGAAAATTCTCGTCGGTTATTTTTTTTTAAATCTGCTGTTTCATAGTAAAGTGCAATACCTACGGGGTCAAAATGTATGGAACAGCTTTTTTTTTTTAAACGTCCGACGAAAAATTTCAACGCAGGGGGTTCAGTTCAGTTTTCGCGTCGATGTCCCTGCCATCCTGTATATTTCTGACGTTTAAACGCCAAAAATATATGGTTGTACAGGCACACTCTTTAGTAACTTATTCTTTAATACATTATACCTCAGCTTATCAAAAAAATCTGAACTTAGGATGCATAACTGTTTTATAACAATACGTAAATGGAAATATGTTGAAGAATCTCGTCTCTGACTCCCTTTGTGAAACGCGTTATAATCTACGTACCAACACGTAGCAATGCGAAGCACCGTAGCCGACCTCCTACGTAGGCGTGCGATCCTAGGAGGTTTTCACGTACTGAAAGGGTTAACCGCCGCTGAAAACGAAAGGGTTGAAATTCGTTTCATCGAGTTTCATGAAAATATTTAGTATTGTCCAAAAAATATTCAGGTGTCTTATTACTATGAAAATTTAATTTTACCTACATTATTTTAATACTTCTTCTGATAATTTATTGTAAGTTAATATTAGGCTTAAAAAAAAAACAAGTAAATAAATAAATTCAAATTTGACATTTTATGTGACTACGATTCGACGGTTGCTACGACGAACACGAGTGTATTTTTTTCAAGCCAAACGTTTTCAAACACCAGGATAAAATGAAATACAAAGATCTTTCAGCAGTTTGTTTTCATCGCTTGCAAGTGGAGATTTTCCACTGAAAACCATAAACAAAAACAAATGAAAACACTGCGTCATTTCTCTTTTTATTGTTTTTTAAACGAGATTTTCCTAAAAACATGGAATTTTCTGCATATTTCGAGCCACCGTCACCAGGGCAGCAAAAGACAAAGGCTCCTCCTACAAATCAGCCGTTGCCTAAGCTCGATCGTCCCACGCTTTTTTCGATACTGAAACGTCACGGTCTGAGGCTATTTGAACAGGAGCTTAGGAGATAGAAGAAGGTTTGTTTATTTTCTTCCAGTCCATTTTCATGGCCTTGTGTCCATTTTACCTAGTGCCTAGAAAAAGTTTACCTACGTAGAAGTACCTAATTGAATTATCCGTACGCAGTTGCGGTCCCAGCCCGTATTACGTACGATTTTTTTAAATTCTTGACTAAAGTTATATTACTATGAGGACACAGGAAAACACCAGATGGAAAACACGGATTATAATCCGTGCTCATAATTTTTAATTATTACGTAGTGGTGTTGTTAGTAAGTAAGTACGTGTTCTTTCCTGGCAGCTTTCAAAAACCTCTTTCAAAAGTTTTATCTAATCCACCGTTCCATAAATCAACTTAGGATTGATAAAATAAAGTCTAAAACCCTTTTACCAAGTCCTTGATTGATATTATGATCATCAAAACTATACAAAAGTGGCCTGCTAGTTCTTTCCTACCTGTCTGAAAGTTTCACGAAAATGTCTGGCGAAAACTTTCCCCGGAACCGGACTAGACTTCGTAAAAATGCGAGGCCCATTTACCAGGAACACATAACCTACAACTTCCAAGTTCTAATCTATGTCTGTGTGAGTTTGGAAAACGAAGGAAAATGAATACACCTACGAATGGGCGGAGTTTTCTAGCTACACACACAAACACAGGCTAAAGCTTTTTAGAGGAAAATAGAGGTGGAGCTTTTTAACTTTTTTATAAAGGAACACTTTAAAAAAGCTTTTGCGATTTGTCTGTTTGAATTTTCTATACCAAGGGAACATGATTTCTAGTAGCTAAAGAATGTTTGGTATGCGGCTAGGAATGGAGAATGTATGCGCTGGGAAGGGTCTTCGCTTCATAAAGGAGATTTTCCCGCATTCGAGTATTTTTCTGACTAGGTGAGCAGAAGGCGGTGGACGTCGCGAAGACTTTTTGGAACGCTTGGTATGCGGGAAAATCTCAAAAGGACTTCGTCTGGTTTTCGACAATTTTCGAAGTTTGGTTGGTATTCTTCATGGTATTGAATATTATAAAGAGATATTAATAGTTATAGCGAAAGGAACACTATTTAAATTCACTGGTTTTACGTTCAAATCAAACCGATTCTGAATGATTCAATTATATAAAGCAACTAGAAATAATATAAACGTAAAAAAATCAAATATATCCCAAATAACTATTAAATATTGTAAAAAAAACAAAAATCCCCAACATAGAAAAGAAAAGCGAAGATTTGTGTAAGTGTGGATTTCCTGGCTGCAGCATCAGACCAAAAATTCCATAATCATGCATATTTTTATAGCATACATGAGTGTTTAAAATTTTAGGTCACACAAATCAAATTCAAATCTTAGATTTCAGTGTTTGAAAGTAAAGACCCAGTATGCGTCTAAGATCCCTACCACAGCTAACACAAAAGAGCTGATGACCTTGAAACGGCTGAACCGATTTTGATAAAAACATATCTAAGAACTATTGCTAGAAAACCTGCGTTCGAAGTTATAACACTCTTCTTTTTGCGTCGGGGGTTAATTAAACAAAACTGACAAGTAAAACAAAGGAACAATCAAACTCCAACGTTCACCCGTTTCAGAGCGAATTTCAAACTAAACGCGATCATTTCATACTAAACTTTTTCACAAAGCGCCCACCGGATAAACCCGGATATGAACCGGGTTTAGCGGGTTACGGACGCTTTAACCCGATAACATGTACCAGGAAGGCATAGGCTTGAGAAAGAGTTAATCCGGACACCCGGCCGAGACCAAAATCGCGGGAACGAACCTAAAAAAAAAACAAATGATTTTATTCATCTTTAACTGAAATCCAAGAATTTTAAAAACCTGTACCTAATACGAATGTTTGAATGATAAATTCTGACTGATTTTAAATCCCAAGATATATTAAAGCTAGACTTCCAAGAATTCCCTAAGTATACATTGCTTCTCCCGAATCATTTTTCCTGTGTAAACTTCAAGAGAATGCGTAATGCACAGCGAAAGTTTTCTTTAGCAACGGCGACCCTCCTAAACACTCTGATACCAGGAGTCAAAATCTACCCCTCCGAAACATTTTCACCCTCACAGTGTTAACATACAATGCAGCACCTTATCGCCCCTACATACAGTTCATTCTCCAACGTTTCAAAAAAGGGTCGATATATCTCGTAGACATTTCGTAGCGATGGGCGTAGCAGCGAGAGACGTAGCAATCGTATATATATGTATCTCTTTTCAACAGTTATATCTCTTTTCCTCATTCCAAAAACTTTCAGGCTACCAGGAGTAGAAAAGTTTGTTCAGGGGAAACTTTGAACATGGAAAAGTTGAGGAAAGTCCTACTTTGATTTATAGATATTTGTCACAAGTCAACTATGAGTAGTTTGTGCGATAAATGTATACTTTGGAGTAGTTTCCACGACTTATGAAAAGTTGCACTTTTCGAGAATTCATGGAGCCTTGTAAGAGTAGGTACATTCTACACTTGTAATACATGACAAAGCTTGTGAAACAACCACATTTCTTTAGAAGTTGTTTCAAAAGTACGACTTCAAACATTCGTTATTAGTTCCATAGGGCGAATTGGGAGAGTAGACAAACTTGCTACTTACGATCGCTACTTAGAAAAATAAATTTATTTGGTTAAGGCGGGGTTTTCCGGGCCTGTAGGCCTTTGTAACGCTACCTCCGCCTCCCCCAAATGCAGAGCGACGTATTTATTTACGATGCGCCGCCGACCATTTCGCGGAAAGTCCATGCCACAGCATAAAATATTTTCAGTTGATCAACTGAACTAGTTTTTCTTAGGTTAGATTTTCCATAAGTTTACATTTTATGGGACCTACGGAGTGAACTAAAGTGATTACTTAAAATGTCCTGTGTAGGTACCTAATGTTTATTTCACATTAAACAGATAACGACATCGATTCGATACCGATATAGTTTAATTATTATTGGCGCGATGGCACACCATATTCACACAAAAACAAAAAATGAAAAAACTTCTGTGCCTCAAAAAACTTCAGCGTAAATGCCAGACAACTAGTAGTGCTTGACGCTGGTTTTCAACTTCGTTGTGCACCTTATCGTCGAATAGTTGTGTTGTGTACCCACAGTGAGTGATTAATTTGATAGTAAATTAGAATGTGATCTGAACTGCAAATAGTTGTGTTGTGTACCCACAGTGTGTGATTAATTTGATAGTAAATTAGAATGTGATCTGAACTGCAAATAGTTGTGTTGTGTACCCACAGTGTGTGATTAATTTGATAGTAAATTAGAATGTGATCTGAACTGCAAATAGTTGTGTTGTGTACCCACAGTGTGTGCTTAATTTGATAGTAAATTAGAATGTGATCTGAACTGCAAATAGTTGTGTTGTGTACCCACAGTGTGTGATTAATTTGATAGAAAATTATAATGTGATCTGAACTGCAAATAGTTGTGTTGTGTACCCACAGTGTGTGCTTAATTTGATAGTAAATTAGAATGTGATCTGAACTGCAAATAGCTGTGTTGTGTACACACAGTGTGTGATTAATTTGATAGTAAATTAGAATGTGGTCTAACTGCAAACAGTTTTTCTATTGCGTAATAACCAACACTACTCATTAGTATGCCCACAGTATTTAAAAAACGGCCAAGTGCGTTTCAAACCACGCACAATGAAGGGTTCCGTAGTTGGGATGAATGTATTGCAAGAATAAACTTAACTTTGTAGTTGAAAAACATGTTCTCCTATACATTCCTTATGGGAGACCGTGTTTTTGCAACCGCAAATTTAAGTTGGTCGATAATTACTCTTTAACTTGTAGAGCCTACTTAGCTGTGATAGTTTTCCTTCTAATTTCGTTATATATACTACTGCCGTGAATTTTTTCACATATCCATCACCAACCATTTATCTGGCAGGGGGGGGACACTTGACTGTAACAAAAATTTGCACTTTATAGCTTAATATTTCGCGAACGGATCCCTGAATCAAAAATGGTTCTTACTAACTCACAATATTTTCGAACGACCTTTCCAACGATACCCCACACTATGAACGAGAAAAACCCACTTTACGTGTAGGGGAAGTACCCTAAAAAAAAAAAAAAAAATTTAACCACATTGTCGGCGTGTTTAACATGTATACCCATGCCAATTTACAGCAATTTTTAGCTTTAGTACTTACCGTCTTTGAGATAAGCCGCGGACAGACAGACAAACAGACAGGCATGGCGAAACTATAAGGGTTCCTTGTTAACTACGGAACCCCAAAAATGACTGATATTAATGCAAGAGACACCTACCCCCGTCACCTATATTTAAAATGACAGAAATCTATTCAGTAAAACATTCTGAACAATCTACTTGCATAATGTGCATTAATTCAAATACACATTGTAGTTATTTTTGCCAGGTTTACAGAAGTATTTGTGGACATCAGGGAGCGAGAGCGTAAAGTGAAGAGAGGAAGCCGGGAGCAAGGGAGGCAGCTGATGAACAGGCATAACAACGAGGCAGGCAGACGGGTATGTAATTATACTAGTTTATTTAATTTTAATAAGTAGTTCTGTGCTCATGGCTAAGTAATAACAGTCGCACAGGTCGATCGAAGGTTAAGCTTCGCCAAGACTGGTTCGAGGATGGTTGACCATGCAGTACATATTGAAACCCCTCCGTGCCTCAGAAAGCACATTAATTCGTTGGTCCCGGCTGTCATTTGTAAATCTTTGACAGTTGTTACGGGTAGTCAGAAGCCCGTCGGTTAGACTGTAAGCCGACCCCAACATAATTGGGAAAAGGCTAGGTATAGTCTTTTCCCAACTATGTGATGCCGTTGTTGTGTTTCTTGAAAAAAACCTGACGAACGAGTCATACAGTAGTCGCATGTGATGGTATTATCTGACGTCGCATGTCATGTGATGTGTATCTTCCGACATCTTGGCTGAAATATATACGTCACCCACGGGCATGTGACCGCCCGTATTTTTCTGAATATTCATGAAAAATTATGGAAAATTAACTTTAAAAGGGTATCTTTAATATTTTTCATGTTATTCAATTTTTAATTTTTTTGTAGCGTTTGCCATATCTCCGATGTTATTGGCTTGATTTGGATTCTGTGATAAGCTAACAGTTTTTAGTAAAAATTTGTCAACTATGAAAAAAAAGAGGTGTACACATTTTTTTCTAAAAACAATCAGTATTTATTTTTTTAAACACAAGTCCACAAAATCATAGCGCGATATTTAATAGATAGACCCCCTTTTTTAATTTATTTTCGATAATTTGTCATGAATATTCAGAAAAATACGGGTGAGCACATGCCCATGGACGACATTGTTTAAGATAAAAACAATATTCATCATCACCATCCCCATCACCATCACCGTCACCGTCATCGTCGTCGTCATCGTCACCGTCATTATCATCCTGTTTGCAACCTCTCGGAAAATGGGTTGGTACCATCTGACGGCCAACTCTAGCCGCGCGCTCATTGCTCAAATCAAATAGCGCGCGTTTACCCGGCTTCCTGTTACACACTTCGGTCCTTTTTCACGAAATCTCTCCCACAGTTTGCAGGAAAGCGAGGGGAAATATGTTACACATCAAAAAAAAAACAAGGCACCCGTTTAGATACAGAAATACTGATGGACTATGCACATAATTAATTACCAGTGATCGGAGTAGGTAGATTGAACTGGGGTCATTGATCCGAAACGTATATATTACTATGGACATTCCTCCGGAATTGGTGGATTATTAAAAAAAAACCGGAACTTATGTAGGAATTGTATTCTGCCAGAGTGGAAGGAGTCATTTGATGATTTGCCATCCTCAAAAAAAAGGTAGGAATTGTAATAAAATGAGCAATTTTATTCTTTATTATTCTTCCTATTTTTTTTTTTTTGTCACGATTTGACAAAACCCAACGACCAATCAGAACAAAGGATCATGGGTGGTACAGTAGTAATAATATCACTACCAACATTAACAATATTTAATTGAATCCGGAAATACCGGAATTACTTTCCGGAAAAATGGCTTATCCATGTTATTCTTTCTGTGTGCATTTATGATACAAGTACTAAAAATCAATCTACCTACTCCGATCACTGTTAATTACTGATGGATACTCATCATTTTTATATGAGGTTGAGGGAGTACCTCATTTTACCTCGCGAGGTCCTCAAGAGCTACCCCTCATTTGAGGCGAGGAGTCGTACGTTGATGTATTCACCTCACGAGCCGGACTCTTTCTATTCTGTACAATTATGAAAGTCAGTTCATTCACTCACTAAGCTCACTCGCGAGTACTCGCGTCAATAATGTCAATGTTAGTTTTTAAATGAGGACGCGTGAACGAGTGAGTTTGTTCAATTCGAGTAACTCTTTCAATTTGCGATCACGAGTACCTCAAACGAGGCACCTCATGAGTGAGGGACACATTTCTATAATTAATCCAAGCCAAAATAACAAAGTTACATATGCTGTAAGTGGTTTGGAGGTTAGATTGATAACAGGGTCAAAGTGCATGATCGAAAAAATTATAAGTAGGTACAGATTTTTTATATATGTATGTCCACCGATTTCTCCGTCAATTGTGGACTGATTTTGAAAATTCTTTTTTTGTGTAAAAGGGTATGCTCTCAGGTTGGTCCCATATAAATTTTATTAACTTTGCTTTGATAGTTTTTGAGTAAGCTTCAATAATACGTATTTTTCCCACTTAGTATATGTGGATGATATGATGATAACTTCCTGTCACTGTTATTTACATAGTGGTATTCAAATGTGTGTGGGGTAGGTACCACAGCTAAAAAGTGAAAACTAAAACCTTAAAAAAAAAACAACCGGTTTCCTAAAAAAAACACTACAAAGTGAAAAATTACTTTAATTTCGGAAGTCGGTGGCAAAAAACGAAAATTCAAAACCAAAAACACCGACTTCCGTAATTAAAGTAATTATTCACTTTGTTAGTGTTTGTTATTGGAGGTCGGTTGTTTCATTTTTTTATAAAAAAAAAAAAAAAAAAATTCACGTCATCGTGATCACTGCTCTCAAAACGGTGAAGGAAAACATCGTGAGGAAAGCGCCGTGTCCTAGAACCAAAAATTCGAAGACATCTGACATCCACCAACCCGCACTGGGCTCGCGTGGTGGATTACGGCCCACTCCCTCTCACAGAGAGGAGACCTGAGTCCCAGTAGTGGGTACATTATAGACTATATATGCTTGTCCCTTTAAGAAAATATTGCGACTTCGAGAAACTTTACACAATAAAAGAGAAATTCAATAACCTTATTGAATCAATACACTAATAAAAAAAATACTGTTAGTGGCCATGTTATGATAGTATTAGTCGACTTATAAGATCAATGTTCTACAAAGTCGTACCTAATCCCTGATAGAAACTTGTGCTGGATTAAGAGTTAAGGCGACTGCAACTCCTAAAAATAATTTTCATTTATTTTAGAGCCACAGTAAACGCGTTGCAGCATAAAGCCTTTTTAACCGACTTCTAAAAGGACGAGGTTATGTATGTTCGGGCATAACTCCGTCATAGACAGAGTGGAATTTTGAAATGGGGCAGCTATCTTAACCATAGTGGCTACAAGAAAACGGTCTTAGAAGCCTGTCCTTAACTTTTTGAGACATTTTCATCTGCATTCACAGATTTTGAAAAAAAAGTACTGTCAGCCAGAAAATGGGCAGTTTTCACATAAACTTTTTTGTTACCAATCGATCTTGTTTCTTACAAGGATGAAAAACTCTACTAGACCAACTGAGGTTTGATTACTAGAAAAGTCAGAAATCGCAAAAAAAATCCCTTACATTTCTTAGGAAATGAGACTCCAAGCTACGGGGGATAGACCGGCCGAATATAAACAAAAAAAAAGAGAAAGTTCAAATTTCGAAAATATGCGTTATACTTTTATTTGGTTTGAGAACAAAATTGTTCGTTGCTCAGGATTTTTTATTCCATACAAAGGTTTTATGCGATTTCGGACTTTTGGACTGCCTTTTTTAACGTTTCAAGTCTGAAAGTTCAAAATTATTCAAAAAAGCTATATTTACTCTATGGTGGACAGATTAAAATAAAATAAACAAAAAAAATAACTTTGAACGAATGCGCGTTATAATTTTACTTGCTTTGAGAACAAGACAAGTTTGTTGCTTGCGATTTCCGACGCTCTGCAAAAAAAAATTACCTCAAATAATTTTGAACTTTCAGACTTATGTAGGTACCTATGAGAAACTTAAGATAGTTAATTGACTCAGACGCGACTTTGCAGAAATCCATTATAAAATACAATATACGTGGTCTATTGTATTTTTCCTATGGAAAACGTTAAAAAAGACTGTCCGTTACAAAAGTAAAAAATCGCCTTTGTATAGAAAAAGTATTTTCAAAATCAACAAACTAAGTATCAAAATTTTGTTCTCAAATCAAATAAAATTATAACGCGTATTCGTTCGAAATTTGAAATTCCATTTATTTTATTCATTTATTTTCGGCCAGTCTATCCATCCCAGAATCGCGGATTTCACAGCTCGCCTTATAACACGATTCTCCATAAAGTAAATACGACATAAGTTGCGATTACGCGCACAGCCTCGCCGTCGTTGTGTAGACATCTTTATGTCAAGCTACCATAATTGCCGCGTTTACTGCCATTTTACTGGCTAACTATATAACCCAGAATAAGCCTTTGTTATTGCATTTTTATTCATATCTCTCTCTAACCAATACTCGTAAAGTTGTAGTGGGTATTAGGAATGAGAGTTTGTTATTCTTTAGTCGATATCGCGAGCTTGCGAAGTTATTGCTTGCTAGCTTCCGAAATACGAGTAGATACGTAATAAGATACTTCTTTGATCAGGCCTAAGTCCATAAAAAAAATGACGCGCGTTAGTTTGCCTTAGCTTGCGATGACCTAAGTGAATGGTAACGTACATTGCTTAGATTTCAAAAAAAGAACAACATTTATTTGGCAACACTTCACGAAGCACAAAGAATAAAGTATAAAAAAAGCTTTAATAAAGGTGTGTCCAAACATTGAGCGGCAGTAGGGCGCGGCCTGCCGCGCTGTGTTTGGACGACTGCAGCGCGCGAACCTTTCTGTCTACCTACCGCGCTCACACATTTTTAGGAAACATTCGTCACTAATTGTGTAATGCCAGACCGGTGCTATCTGATGTTTTTTTTTTTTCTAATGAAACTTTATGAACATTTTCTAAAATAATATCTATATTTAACAAATACACAAGCTAGATGAGACTAGCTCATGTTCCGGTGAAATTTTTAATTAAAGTCAAGAAAATTCAGTCAGTCAAAAAGTTTAAAAGTTAATAACACCTGCTGCTGAGCGAGCGAAACTGACAGAAGTCACACCGCGTTTTCATGATTGTTAATTTATTGTCCGCAGGCCGTGATCGCCAAGTCTCGCGTGACATGCAAGTGTCATGGCGTGTCGGGCTCCTGCAGCCTCATCACGTGTTGGCAGCAATTGGCCACTTTCAGGGAGATCGGTAAGTCTTGGACATTCTTGTTGCCACGACCCGTTCGTTTTTTGTAAAAATCTCACCTTGAAAGTAAGCTTGTCATTCCACTTAATTAGACATCTATTGACAGCTGACTTTAAACTTACTTCACCCTAAATGTTTACCGTGAGATTTTTACATTAGGTTGGCAGTTTTAGGAAGAGGATCTATCTTTGGTTATAATTAGTAGGTACTCACGTATCAGCCTTGTGATAGACAGAGAATTGTCGACACTTCTATCATTCAACAACCTCACTGTATGTCGTCGAACAGAATCAGTGACCATTAAAATAAGTCATTATACTTTGAACCCATTTCCTCCACAAAATACAATAAAATACCGAACTCAAAATTATAATGTCATCAAACCATTTCTTTAAACTTATGTAATTTTATAATGACACCATTAGGCTAGGTGTGGTCCAAATAATAACGATATTTTCTACCTGTATCAAGGAAGCGTGGGACCAGGGACACATAAAAACAAAACAACATGGGCAGTAGTTAACTTCATAAATGAACTTGTGCTTTAGTTTTGGGAGGGGGGTCGCTTGCATTCAATCAATCCAAATCCTAGAAAGGGTCTCAAGCTAATAAACTAAAGGCTACCTCTACTAATTGTGGTCATATACAAACCTTCCCGCCATTTAACAGGAAACCAAGTCTTAACACTCCATTAAGCAAATCGTCTTCTAAACGAGTCTGCATTGTTCGGACGTCCGAACGTAGCTTGTTAATGAGTGACCATTACTTCTTCTTTGCTCCTGTCACCCTGGTACCTAACGAATTAATACTCCTGATATTAACTTGATAGTTTTAATTGTTCTACCGGGATTTTGTTTAATGGCATCATTAATTTTACTTTGTTTTCTGATAAGGTGTAGTTTGATTAATTTTGTAGACCGTGTGAATTCTCTCACACGTGAAAGGGGTTCGTTTTTTTGTTGTCCTTTCAATGGTTAATTGTGGGAACGAATGCGCAACGATTTGATTTTCTACTTCCGTCCATTAAGCCATTTGGTGCCTGTGCCTGTGCCTACTATAAACTTTCTCCAAAGAAAAACACTCATAAACTGTTTTCTAAAAGTGAATCGTAGTTTTCAACAGTTTCAAAATAATTTTACTACGTCGTGACATTTTATACTTTTACCTCCAAATCTATTGTAATTAGACCACCCGAAACCGTAACAAGTTTATCGAAAACAATAAATTATCGTAACGCAATAAAAATTAATACCAGTAATAAATATAAAATCACTACAATAACGATGAGACTCAAAATATGATGACATAGAAGTTCCACTCTTCTGAAAACGTGCTTAAACTCGGAAGAACAATAAAAATATTCAACTTGGGAAAAAGTTTTTTATAGCAGTACATTCACTATCAAAGAATGACATAAAACCATTAGTAAGCCATTGCAATGTAACTCTTTAATGATTGTAATAAAGTATAAATTAGGATGATTACCGTTAATTTAATAAAACTTCGGCAATCATACTAATTTGAACCTTACTTTCTCGCAAATAAGAGTTACAATGCAATGACTCAGTAGTGGTTTTACGTCGATCATAACATTGTCCTACGTCCCTACCTTAGCCAGTGGGATTTCTGAAACTAATTCTTTTACATTGGTCCTAAGTTATAACTTTGGTAGCTCGTAAACATGAAATTGGATCTCTTTAGTTACTTAATAAGCCATTTAAGGGACCATAAAAATATAGGTACCTACTTATTTTTATTTTTTAAAGCAATTTAGTCAAGTTTAGGTTAATTTTGGAATAAATCATTATAATCATTTAAAAAGAAATCTTAAATCGGGTAAATAGGAAGTGGTAAAAAAAAAACTTTTGAGTAAAGAAACGAGATTCTTCCGAAAACGGGCATAATAAAAAAAACGTAATCAGTAGTTTGTTTCAAACGATGATAGATAGCTTTGCAAAATGTATTTTTATGAAAATATGTTAAGTACTTTATAACAATAACTGTCTGGTTTATGGTTTATCCTGTAAGAGTGTTATGTTTTCAGAGGAATTTAATATAAATAATACATTACTTACGAATTACTTATTCATGTTTCTCTGGAGATTTAACTTCACCTTTGAGCCAACCCCGAAAAACGGGACTGAGCAAGTCCCACGCGGGACATTTAATCTTGGGCTAAAAATCTTGACGTCCTCCCAAAATCTGGACGTCTGGCAACGCTTCCAGACGTCCAGATGTACGTACACATAGGTATGAAAATATTAAATATCCATAAATCTTAATAAGAAAATAATATATTAGAACATTATTTAATAATGCTTTAAAACACAAAACCATGAAGTAACAAACTTTATACAGAATTATAGGTTGTATTGACAAAATGCCTGTAATTAGTGGCAACAAAATTAATGGCACGCCATCTTACGGCGGGTGGCCGCGTAAATCAAACGCCCACAAAGGCAAGGAACTAGTCAATACAGCCACGCTTAGTTTATTTATTATCAAAACATGCTAACGGTTCTAAATTAGACATTTTAAAAAGCTATTGTAATAATTTATTGTCGTTATTATCATGCAGTTTCTTTATTATTATAATTTCTGTTCAAATAAAGATTACGGAGCATACAGGGTCGGATTAGGGAGGAAGATAATTATTGAAACAAAAATATTTCTTTCAAAGTAATTAATCCGATCCAGGCTGTCCCTGAGTGCCCTCCCCCAGCGACGTCCTAAGCCGAGATCCGTACCCCACAGGGGGTGCCCTTAGCGTGTAGTCGCCTAGTTTCTAAGTTTGTATACTCTGGCTGAAGGCCTTAATTTATTGAGGCAGCCACAGGAAAGTCCAGTTAAGCAGCCGACAACCTCCTAGAAAGATGCCAATAAAATAAAAATAAAATATTCTTCATTGTAAATCAAGTAATATATATATATAATATACACTGTGTTGTTTGAATAAAATAATATAGATTATAATACATTACTTTTTTTTTCACAAGGTGACTTCCTCAAAGACAAGTACGAAGGGGCGACAGAAGTGAAGGTGTCCAGACGAGGCAAGCTTCGGCTCGGAAACCCACACTACACCCTGCCTACTGCTCAAGACTTGGTCTACCTCGAGGAGTCACCCAATTACTGCGTCAAGAATGAATCTTTGGTAAATATCACACTTTATGCCTCAATGCATTGAAATACCAGCGAATATTTTCTGAGGAATAGATAGATAGAAAAGAAAACTCTTTATTATGTACCTAAACGATACAAATTACAGAAATTAAATGTAAACATTTTACATAGGGTGACACAATGGGTGGTCTACCCATTTACCCATTTTAGACGGTTTTTAAAGACAACCTTTGATCGATTAACTTTTCATATATTTCATATTTATTAAAAGGAGAAGGCGAAAAAAGAATAAAGAAAGGATGAATGGTCAGATAATTTTTATCAGCCTTTTACTCGGTCAGAAAATCCTTACAATCCTCATAGCAGTTGTATGACGCATCTCGTTTCCCGCGTGGATTTCGACTCAGTGCTGAAACTGTGAATTCAGCTTAAGAATTTCTTTGATAAATGTTGGAACAAATGAAACAACTTTGACGTGTTCTCCACATTCCAAATACTGAACTTATAAGACAACGTAATTCCATAGCATGTCATCAAAGTAAATAATCATATCATTAACCAGCGCCAATCCAATCGTAAAATGTCAGTCTACGCGCGATTAATTTCAAAACCACTGGTTCCTGTAACTGGACCTACGAATTACGAGTTTACCAAACGACTGCAAAAACAAGTGGTTATCAAGTTACCAATAGGTATAATTTTGCAACGGAGTGCAATTGCACCTACTGGTTTGCTTACATCAAAGCAAAGGAGCTTGGAATTAATTAAATAAATAAGTATTGAATGATACATCAAATGGAATCTTGCATCTGGGCATTTATTCCTATTTTGAATAACAGGTTTTATGAGATGTAACTATAACATTTTTTCTGTGGTATTTCGCATAATTAATGTCGCTCTGCTCTACTAAATTACCATGAATCAGCAATGCAGCTTGGATACATACTAAAGCTTCTTTTTTTACCTATGTTTTGGTTTTGAACTGATATTGCTTGCAGTCAATGAATCCGAATCCTAGAAAGGTGCAAAGGGCACCAAGCCCAGAGTCGGACTAGCTGTCTCTACCACCTTAGGCCGTTTAATAGTTGCCGCCGTCTATTTCTGCTGATTTTGCAGCTTAAAAATTATTTAAAAAAAAGATATTAACCAAAAAATAATTTCTTCGGTTAGAAGTTTTATGTTAGCATTACTATTTAAATAGTCATCATCGCTCAATTATTTACTGGGTAGAGATTTTACCAGCCGCAGGCGCAGGTCGGCCTGATAGAATGTCCGCCAATGACCAAGACAATAGACTAAAGACTACCTCTACTAGATACAGATAGGATAGTTATAAAGGAGTATTTATTAGGGTAAGAATATGACTCCCACCGGTTCATCAGATTGATGTGAAACAAAATTTTATTTTATTTTAAAATAAAGTTTCACTAACACACCTCCTTTTCTAATCAACCAAATACTAGATTTATGTATGTACTCTGCGATTACGGTAAAATAATCTTTGGGGCTCCATTGTTCCTTAGCATAAAGCACTACTATCCTATCTGCAAAAAAGACATCCCATCAAAATGAGACTAAACCGAACTCTCCAACATTCCCCAGGGTTCCCACGGCACAACTGGCCGCGAGTGCAACAGAACATCCTCAGGTATGGACGGCTGTGCCCTCATGTGCTGCGGAAGAGGCTACAACACGCGACGAGTGACCGTGAAGGAGCGGTGCGGATGCAAGTTCCACTGGTGTTGCCGCGTCGAGTGCAACACTTGTGTCAAGACAAACGAGGTGTACACCTGTAAATAATCTGCGATATCTTGCTCGCACCCGTTGGCGTTACATAATTTTGTATCTTTCCCTTCTCGAAAGTCGGGTAGTTTACTATGTGAAATAAAATTTTGATAGATCTCAACTTATTGATAAATAATAATTCCACGTCGGTTATGGCGCTAAGTTATTACGTGGAATCTCGAGTGTTTGTACTAGGTAATTTATAGCAGAATGGAACCTAAAAGAAAATAAAAATGTTGTAGTTACATCACTACTGCTCAGTATTTATATTTTACTACTCTAGGTAGATATTATTTTAATAATGTGATAAAGCTTGAAGAGTACTTAAAATTAGATGTAAGTTTTAAAATTCATAATAAGTCTTAGTAACGACTATGTTTTAAAAGTAGTTCTACTGTGTTAGACATAAGCTTTTTAAGTGCTAAATAGTGTAACCGTTAAATACTCATTAGAAATTTGTAAATAAAGTGTTTTAAGTACGACCGTGTTTATTATTTCCATTGTTGTGTAGTGCCACAAATTAAATGGGACACCTCCTACATAATGTGTTGTCTTTCTAGGTTCTTATTTACCTTTCCTTGCCTGAGCGAATGCAAAAATATTAGGAAATAAATAAAGAAACACTAACTGATTGATAAAAATAATAACTTTTCTTTCACTTCTCATGTGTCACACATGATAAAAAGTGAAATAAAAGTTTTTATTTTTTGTTAACACCATGCTAGCATACTTGTGACACCCAATGCTAGCTTAGCTCACTCGTACTCGGTCTTGTCATCAATGGTCTTGTCTGACATGTTTGGCCGATTCTACTTCCATGGTCAATTGACTGGTTTCTAAGAGATTGACGCAGTGTAGCAGAATGAGAAATAATCGGAAGCTAACCTTACATCCGTGAGAAAAATAAATACAAAATAATAAATTTTACTGGGACAGAATAGTTACTGTGTGTTCCTACCTGAACCCAGCAAATAAAATAATAAAGCCTTTTGGCGGTATTAGAAAAATATTTGACGTACCGTTCATTGGAAAATATATCTGAGGCTCCAGGAAGCTTTTCTATAGACGAAAATAATGTGTGTGTTTGATGAGTGTGTGCAAGCACGAAAATAATGTACACGTGTCGTGTACCTAAAGTAAGTTAGAGGTAGGTTATCAATGTTATCATAAATACCTTTAATAAAAGTCTATGTACAAGTGCGTTTCATGAAATAGTTCCTATGCCGTAATGTTGGCTCCTTTGTTGTAGGATGAACACGAATACGCTTCAGGACCACTGCGAAGTTAGCCCCCCGATTTAATTATTCTGAACTTTTGGTAATATTAATCGTTAAAGTTTGAGAAAAAGAAAAAGTCTTTGAGAGTAATTAGTTTATATATATGTATAAACCATTGATTTTTTTTTGTGTGAAGTCCCATCCCCGGAATTAAGGACTTGGACGTAATTTTTTTATTTATCGTTTCAGAGATATTAAGAGTTAACAAAATTCTTAGAGTTAATATTTTCAGCATTGACATTGACAGGATTGTTTACGTAAACCACCAATTGAAGAATATTATGTTATCATAATACATAAACTGATTTTTTACCAGCTTTATATATTATAAAACAAAGTCGCTTTGTACATACAAAAATTGTTTTGTGACACTGACATTGTTAGTTAGTTCCGATTTATGCCACGCGCCAAAATATCCGTGTTTAGTTGTATGCCAATCTGTCACATTTCTTTTATTTATTCTTCAGTTTTAATTTATTTAACCATTGAAAAATCAGCCCATCATAGCAAAAAATGTTGAAATCTCTAGTTCCTGTCAAAAATTATATGGAACATTGACAGAAAATAGAGATTTCAACATGTTTTGTTGTGAATGTTTCGTCAGTACAAACGCGCAGTAAGTACTCACGTAGTGACTGATCATGTCTATACACATATTTTGACATCGCTAGCGACAAATCATTTGTCAAAATCTGTGTGTGGATGTGATATTTTGACATTTTGAAAGCCAGCGCGAGAGTCGAGTCGCCAGCCACTAAAGTCTATAGCAAAATTTTCTACATATTTCTCCATTCAATCCCAAAACATGTATTAGGATGTATCCGAGTTTTTGTTATAACTTTCAATACGTGCATCCGATTTTTCGCAGATTTTATAATCTGTGGCGTAGAGTAAAAACTCGTGTCTGTGAATGTGATTGTGTCGGCCATCTTTATATTGGCAAAATTTTGAAAATTGAACTGTTTTACATTTTCTTTGCTCACTCATTTTCTTTAGCTAAGTGAATTATTATATTTCTAGAAAATATTACATTTCCAACTGAGTTTCACGTGAATTTACAAAGCGTTGCAATGGGGAAGCCATCGTCTTCTTCACTGTCTGTTAGTTGAAGTTTTATTTGCGCGTTTCTGTGAACCTATTTATTTTTGTTTATTTACAAAAGTACAAGTATGTAATCTTTAAATTATTGTAAGCATGCGAAGCTTTGGGAAAGGAAAAACTGCTTTGTGTGGAGCAAGCGTGTTGGTGGACCCTTACTCCGTTAAAAAAACATTTTTGTTTGCAACCTTCAAACATGGGAAACATATGCTTGATATTGTGCTCTAACAACCCCTACTGGATTAATGTACTCTTCGATTTCTTCATTGTTTATCATAGATGACCCTCATAACTCATATTATTCATACAAAAGTAAACTTACGTACTTAAAAAAGTCGTTTCACTGTCATCCAATGCATGTTGTTTGCAGATTGATAAAAACAAAGAACGTACTACCTACTCCTGTTATAAATATGACGAAACAAAGTCTGGCACAAAATTATTAATGTGTTTAAAAAATCAAATTTTGTACTTCTGAGCATATACACTCAAATTTGATTATCTTTATAGCGCATTATCAAACCTGCATGATTTTGTTTTACAAGAATGTCAAGTTATCAGATTTCCTTACAAATATTCTAATTGCATGACAGTGTAACTGCTTATCACGTTTTCTGTTGATATCTTGCATCATTATAATAATTATGTTGCTATTGCTTTGCAACTGCCATGTCATGTGTTTATTTGATATATTATTCTAATGTAAATTAATGTACATTTTTTCTATATTTTAGAGAAATTCTGAATGTTCCATCCAATCAAACTTAAGTACGCAAAAAAACAAAGGAGCAATGAGTGCTCACAAAATGGAACAGCTCAAGAAAAAAAATCACAACCATGTGCGCAGAAATATAAATAAGTTATTCAACAGACTCCAGAGAGACTCGATTGGTTCCAGGAATAGTTCGAGAGACCATTCTCAGTCACCAGATACCACTCCTCGCAATCTCACTATTGTTGTCAATAATGACTCATTCACTCCCCAACGTAAACGGAAAAGCCCTGTTACCCTAACTAGTGGACCAAGCAAAAGTAGAAGAAAAAGCGACAGCTTGATTGTGATCAATGATGACGATGTTTCAACTAACAATGACTCTTGCATTCTCATATCTCCTACAAAACACAACTCACAAAATAATAATATAAATTGTTCTACACCAATAGCTAAAAGGGATAGCCAAACATTACAGAATCTTATTATAAATAACTTTCCTAAAACTAACAATAGTTTGAGTAGTACACAGTCGCAGAATGATACTAAAGAAGAAGATAAAACTAAAGTAATTAATAAAGATTCTTATTTAACAATTGATTTGACGGCGGAGAGTGAGAATAAGACAAATGCTAATGTTACTGTAATCGATGTAGATAAAAGTGCCGATTGTACAAATGATAGTCAAGACTGTACAGTAGTGTCCGTATCCAATGGTAGTCTCTCAATGAGCGGAGACTCGGACGTCACCGTCATACAGAATAACAGGAATACTAAGAACAAACAAATTAAGAAGTTCACTAATGGTATAGCAAAGTTAAATCCTAGTGAAAAGGCAAATCTGTTGAAGTTTATAGCTCAGAAGATTTTCAGCGGTTGCGACTTGAAAAATAGTATTCAAAATGTACAAGTTAAGGTAAGTCTAAACTTCTTAAAAAGTAAACCAGTAACCTGTTATAAAATAGCCATCTGTCTCCCCACTTCCCTCTAAATTGTCAAAGCTAAACTGGCTTCTACCTGGCGAAGGCCGCAGGAATCTACTGGATGCGAGAAGCACAGAACCGGACGAAGTGACAGTGCTGTGAGGTGGCTTATGTCCAGCAGTGGACTTCGTCATCGGCTGAAATGATGATGATGAAACTGGCTTCATAGGGCCCAGAGAACAAAAGTATCAAATATTGAGATCACCAACTGTTGCTCTCAGTAATTGCCACAATATATTTGTACCTTAGGGATTATAGCTACAAATGAATCATAACAATTTTGTAGCTAGGAAATTCCCTAGCTACAAATTGATTGTGGAGTTTCTTGCAGGTTCTTCTAGTATAGGAAACAAATAATTGGAACCACGCATCTAGCTTCTGACTTTTCATATATCAATGCGGAATATTTTATTGCACAATGCACATAAAATTAAATAAGGGGCTTGTGGCTAAGTAATAACAGCCGCACCGAGTTTCTTGCAGGATCTTTTAGTATAGGAAACAACCAATTGGAACCATGCACCTACCTAACCAGCCACACGGGTCGATCGATCAGGTTAAGCTACGCTTGCCGGGGTTGGTCCGTGGATGGATGACCATCTTTACATAACAAGACCCCTCCGTGCCTCAGAAAGCATGTTAAGCTGTTGGTCCCGGCTGTCATTTGTAGATCTTTGACAGTCGTTACAGGTAGTTAGAAGCCCAAAAGTCTGACAACCAGTCTTACCAAGGGGTATCATGTTACCTAGCATCAGGTTAGACTAGAAGCCGACCCCAAAATTGTTGGGAAAAGGCTAGGCAGATGATGACTCCACACAAAGTTAAATACTTTAAATTGTTTTGAAATCCTCAAACGTGCACATCAAAGGTCTATTCAATAACTTGTTTCCAATTGATGTTATTTCCAATTAATCTAATCCAATTGTAATCTTTTGACTATGTAAAAAAAGAAAAAATACGTGTCCAATATTTTATAATAATCTAGCTGACAGACAAAAATGTAATGCCTACACGTAAGGTTCAGTGTGCGTTACAAATGACTTTTTCAACAGTACTATTTAGTCTAAAATCAACTTTACGCTTACATAAAGTTGATGTTTGTTTAAATGTGGCATGACGTCACTGGCCGGTAGATTTTATACTGACTTGTGACGTAGGTAGCGAGCCCCCACTCCCCAACTTTATTGCGCTTTATCTAAAACAAGGTCTGGTATTCCGGGACGAACACATGCTTACGTCACTATCCAGTTACCACTCTATAGCAACAAAACACGATTAAGGAAAGCAAAAAATACTTGTCTAATTTATTTTTTATTTTCTGACTGATGAACTAAAAAGTTTTTTTTTCCTCATTCAACATCCCTATTGCAAACGCAGATTATATACAGTTTTATCAGCAAACAGATTTTTTTCCTTTTCCATCAGACCCAATTTACAAAAGTACTAACAAGATTATAACAAAAATTTCCAGACTAGCTGTGCAACTGAGACAGATGAAGATGCATACATTAAGGAGGTAATACTCGGTGAATCAAAGATTCAGGGGACTGCAGTCAGCACCTCACGGAACAGCATTGGCAGCAACATATACCATCCTAGCACTGATGTTAAGAACACTACGGGCTTGCGAATGGTTGTTATTGATGGAAGTAATGTCGCTATGGAGTAAGTACAGTTTTTTTCACTAATAGAATCATAGTTTGCTAATGAGATAGGTGAAATTTTAACATTACTACGTAGTCGGGCCATAAGTTCTGTCACATAGGTAAAATTTCGAATTTAGAATGCAAGCCAAGGAAAATATTATGGGCATTCGAAATTTGAATATTTAAAGAAAATAAAAACAAAGGGTTTCTGGAATTTTATTCATTTTCTAAAATGGTGTGGACGCGCAAAGAAGACAGAGTCGCAGTAATTGCATTGCATCGTTGCGGTCAGGCGCCAACTGAGATTTTCAAACTGCTGAAAAATTTGAAAATTCCACTGAGATTTGTTTATCGTACTATCAAACGATTCAGGGAAGATTCAAGATTAGAACATAAACAAAGGAGCGGTCGACCTCGTACTGTTCGGACTCTAGCGGTCATCAAAGCAATGAAGGCGCGAATCCAACGAAATCCTGTCCGCAAGCAAAAAATGTTGGCTCTGCAGATGGGACTAAGCAGAACTACTGTTAAAAGGGTGTTAAATGAAGACCAAGGACTGCGTGCTTATAGAAAAAAAAACAGCACATCTTCTTAACGCACGGCTGAAGAAAATCAGACTCGAAAGAGGCCGGGTTTTGTTAAGGCGGTACGCGGGAAAAAATATCGCCAACTACTTTTTTCGGACGAAAAAATTTTTAATGTTGAGGAGAGTTTCAATAAACAAAATGATAAAGTGTATGCACACTCTAGTGAAGAAACGTGTGCCACGTGTTCAGCGTGGTCATCACCCTTCGGCATTCATGGTTTGGCTTGGGGTGTCCTATTTGAGTCTATTTGGGAGGAGTTTTTTTGTGAAAAAGGAATGAAACCAGTGCCCTCGTATATCAAAACACAGTCCTAACAAACATTGTGGAACCTCTTTCACAAACAATGTTCGAAAACAGGCACTGGGTATTCCAGCAGGATTCTGCGCCGGCTCATAAGGCGAAAAGTACCCAAAACTGGCTCACGACCCGTGGAATCGACTTTATCAGGCATGAGGAATGGCCCTCGTCCAGTCCAGACTTGAATCCCTTGGATTACAAAATATGGCAGCACTTAGAGGAGAAGGTCTGCGCTAAACCCCATCGCAACTTGGAGTCGCTTAAAGCATCCCTGATTAAAGCAGTCGCCGATATTGACATTAATGTCGTGCGTGCTTCGATTGATGACTGGCCTTGCAGATTGAAGGCTTGTATTGAAGCAAGAGGAGGACATTTCGAATAATTTTAATGTGGTTTAAATCTGTATTTTATACCCTTTTATTTGATATATAAATGGTTGTAGTGCGTAACTCATTGTGTCATTTATTTAACTTTCCATATGTGACAAAACTTATGACCAGACTACGTAAGTGGTCTAGTAAATTTTTAATTAACGAAAAGATGTAGATGGATCTCATCTCGAAGCGGCATATATTTGTTTTTTTTTTTTGTGGCTGCATAACTTTTTACAGAATACCTTGATAATGACGTTTCTTTTTATGGCCATTTGTTGTTTGAAGTCTTGGTGAATTTGACTGGGATAGGTAATTAGTAAAACGTAAGCATATTGTAAAGCTAGGAAAAATTGTTGTGGTCTTCAGTAAATGTGCAATTTTTTTATTCAAGGTATTACCGAAGAAGTTTCACGCTGCATTGTTGAAATACAACCATCACTTATACTGGCCCATTTATAAATGTTTCAGGCATACAAAAGGCAGAATATTTTCTGTAGAAGGACTGAAGATTTGCATAGATTACTTCTTAAGAAGAGGCCATGTTGTAAAGGCGTTTGTGCCGCGATTCAGGTAATGGAAACTTGGTTTACTGTTCACTGGATGCCAATCCAATGAAAACATACATGGAAAATCTGAAGATGATTGAAAATGGCTGTATTGCCAGAAATATTTTACCAAATCACTAGAGGTTTGAGGAACAAGGTTCTTCATCCCTTATTGAAAAGGGAGGATCCGCGACCAGATGGCGGTTGTGTCTGGTGGGCTACTGCCCGACGATTGACGTTGGGACGTTGTATATATATGCTAGTCACGCGTCGAACTTTGCTTGCGCGATGCAGGATGTTGCGTGACGTCATTCTGATGCATAGTTCGCATTTCACATCACATCACCATGAAGTTGTTATGGTTGCAAGACTGCAAAAACAAAATGGCAACACTATAAAGAAAAAATTGCCTGTAAAAGTTGGATGGTTACTACAGCTAGTAACGTGGATGAGCTGATAACCGCATTCAAGCCAAGTTTCTCAGACCAGTGATACTGATGCCTGCACAAGCATCTTCATTGGCAAGATGACTACTTTCTGCAATAGTTTAAAACCGTACTTTTATTCATCCTAGATGCAAATTCGGGAAGAGCACGGATCCTAACCTGCTGGATTACCTAGAGCGGCAAAGTTTGGTGGTGTATACGCCGTCAAGAGAGATACAGGGCAAGAATTGCGTCCCCTATGATGACAGGTTAGTACCTAATCTTTTATCTAATTACATTTTTATGTATACTGCTAAGAGGGCGTCACGAGAAGCTATAAATTTTGTAACCAAAGAACTGCTACTCGTAGCAAAACAAATAACCCCAGATTCAATCAACTCAAAGTAACATACGTGTAATACGAAACTAACGAGCAATTTCACTTCGCGCTTAAAGCGCTGCCGTCTAATGTTTTGTACACGGCAGCGCTTTATATCGCTAAAATTAGCCCGACCAAGTATTTGTTTTTGATTGAATTGTCGCTACGTAACTTTGTAGAAGTTCTTTGGTTACAAAATTTATAGCTTCTCGTGACGGCGACTTTATTTTTCTTACGCATTTTCTAGAAATACTCAATCAATAATAAAACTGAAATGTTTTTTTAAAATCCAAATTGCTGAATAGTTTGGTGAATTAGCAATTGAAGTAGGTATGTGATTATTGGTGCGAAAGTGATCGCGACGTAGGGCAGACCTAGGCGATTTATGCTCGTTTTCTTACCAGATGGACTTGAGTTAACAGGGCGCAGGTACGAGCGTACAAAAACGAAATTATAGGTGCAGTAACAATACCAGTCTGTAACCACTGATAGTACAATACGACACAACTTAGATGTAGCATCGGCAAAATTCGTAAAACCGATCACCATCCGAACTGAGTGCGTCTTTAAATTCATCAATATTTATTACTGCTTTAGGTGAAAATGATCTTTACGCAAACGCAATAACTTGTGAAGTCATATAACCAAATACATTCGTAAAACTGAAATGAATCTTAAAGCTCATTATATAATTACGCCCCATATTCCCTGGAAGGATAGGCAGACTGATTATGTTATTTGGAGGGGATATTCGTGCTCAAGGTACCGCATCTACCTGCAGTCTTAACTAATAACTTTACTCTTACCAAAGATTAATACAGATGTGCTACACTCCGTAAAATCATTTAAATAAAAAGCGACTCTTGCTACGACACAATAAAGTGCAATTTAGGTCACACAACGCTAATTACCTACAGTTATATGCACTTAGAAGTTGCCTCTCTGTCGCATAACTCTCATATCTTCTGACTACGTTACTTGTAGCTTCATATCTAAAACGCGGGAGTGCGTCTTCTGTAATATTCTGTAACTCCTACGTTTTTTATTACAGATACATCCTCCAATGTGCAGCAGAATTCGACGGCGTTGTAGTCTCTGGCGATAATTACAGAGACTTAATAAACGAGAACAAAAGATGGCGGTACGTCATAGAGAATAGAATACTTCCCTTTACATGGGTCAACAATATGATCATGTTTCCTAAAGACCCCTTCGGCCGGGGGGGACCTACCCTCGAGATGTTGCTGAGACACCCCACGCCATCCAACAGTCTGAAAATAAGTAACATATTTTCTATGTAATAGAGCGCTCTACAGTATGCTCAATATACATTATGTATAGGGCAGCTCTGCTAAGGCAAATTATATCAAAAATATTAAATTCCAATATATTTAATTTAAATTATCCGTTTTATCGGGCAATCTGTTATGTACTATTTTGTAACGATAGTTGGTCGCAGGTGCTCCTGAAATATCGTCACATAAAATTGTGCCCAAGAAAAAACATATTTTTGTATCAAATAATTAATATACTTACCGTATTTGTACATATAAGTGCACTAAACTGTCGAGCAATATGTTTATACCGACTGTAAAAAGAACCATAACCAAGCCAAAATCAAAGATGAACTCTAAGTAACATTGAGCAAAAAATATTACTGAGAAACGTCTTTTATTTTTGGTGTAAAAACCCACTGTTATCTGTAGCTACAACATGTGACTCGGTTTGGTAATAGATCTTTCTACACTTGTAATATATAAAAATGCCAAAAAATACCTTAGTTAACATGCATAGTATATTAGAAACAGCTAGCAATGAATGGAATTAGTAACAGTGCTCGCCATAAAGTCTTGAACATAGATGCGATTTTTTCTAATATAATTGTGATGCGATATTAGTATATCGTTATGATATATTATACTAGCTTTTGCCCACAGCATCGCCCGCGTGGATGTCTGAAATTATCTCACAGGAATGTACTACCGTGATAAAAAGTATACTGTGTCGTAACGCAGGCCATGGTCTACTTGTGTGCCTAAGTATTTTCATCAAAATCCGTTCATGCGTGGAATGGTAACGGACATTGCTACTTTCGCATTTAAAATATTAGTATGGATTTTAATGTCGTCAGTTGAGGGCACAGTATAAATTATGAGACTGCGTGTTTGCCATCATTTTTAGTTTAATTTGCAAACAAAATGTATCAGAAATATCATAAATGCAATTTGATTGCATCATTGTGTAATATTCATCTTGTCTAAGCCCCGTATTACAGAACCGCACTCAAAACTCAAGCATTACTTAATACTCGTTTAAAGCCTTTTGATCGGTTGAAACTAGTTTTAAGTATTGCTTGAGTTAGGTTCTGTAATACAGGCCTTAGTGTAGCGACACATGTTCCGAAATTACGCGACAGAAAATCAAGACGCAATGAAAATTACGACCGTAATGTCAACCTGATATGTATTCAATATGATGATCCTTGTTCCCAATTTGATTCTATTTCCACATAAACAAATACGAGTTTAACTGTCACTAACGAGACACAATAGACTTTTTATTGTTATCGACTCCTATATCAACATTATCTTAGTTAGTAACTAAATTAAGTTGTATTTCAGAATGACTGGCAAAGTCATAAAAATGTTGGAAAGTAAGTTTGTTTGTATGGTTTTTAAGTAATTTTTCCAAAAACACATTTGTTTACATGTTTGGAAACGAAATTGCGGACGCAGTTTAGTACTTAATTTACTTCAAACTCACCGTCGCGTAATTTCTGTAGATTTGTCGGACGCATCAGAGTCGAAACAGATTAGTCGAAAAAATTAAAATATCTTAAGGCCGCCATTACACTTGTAAGTTTTCCTCACGTAAGACGCTTACGTAATTAACTTAAGATAAACTTGCAAATATAAACTATCATTATCTCTTCATAAGTAGGTACGCAGTTGTATGTTACTTACTTAAATTTTACGGAAGCAACTTATAAGTGTAATGTATGTAATGTGCAAAGTTTTTAAAAGAAAAAAAAAAAAAATGGCGGCCGAAGAAAGTGTCCTATGTCAAGGGTATTAAAAGTTTTGTTATTTTAGAAATCGGTGAGTACAGCGGTTAAAAAAAAATCAGAATAAGTATACTGGGTCAAATTAAATTAGCTAGTGAAACTACAGACGAGATGGTCATCGATATAAACATGATGAATAAAAAAAAAATGTTTTGAACAAATTTTTTTTCGGTTTTCTTCACAAACTTGATTGACATCGATATCGCTAAACACGATAAAACAAATACTGATATTCTCAACTCATATTTGACGTTACTACACTACCTGCCGTCGTTTTGACCTCAAGACTTTTTTAACGAAGTTCCTTAATGCCTAGAGGTAGGAGTTGACTGGTTGAAATCATCACGTAAGTAAAAAGCGTTATGTCCTCTTCATGCGACTTTCTCTCTCTCGTCTCTTTCTATTATATAGGGAGTGTGTGAACGAAAAGTACTTCACTCTCGGGGGTCCCCCGACGCACAAGTTTTTTTTGTTCTATCGTGTATAATACTACAACTTATTTAGTGAGCTGAGGAGTGAAAAAAGATGTATATCTAGTTTTTACATACATAGTATAGATTTTTATTCATAGATTTATTTAAGTTTAGAATTCCTTCTTTTCAACTTTATCCGAGTCATTATTTTTTTGGTTTTAAAAATACGTGATTGCTGCTGATTACAATGATTCTGGTGTAACTTTTAAATGGTTTTATATACAAATGCAATTATTCTAACGTTATGTAGACAGACTCTATCTCCTTACTGTTAATACTTCGTCGAAGTTGTCCACATCAATATAAAAATTAAATTATTTTTAAATTACCAGGGAATTTAATTAAGTTATAAATAAATGTAATTGAATTTCTGATAGTTAATAATAATACCAGCCTGTTATTGACCCACTGCAGGGTAAAGGCCTGTCATACAGAGTAGGCACGAGCATTGATCACCACTCTTGCTCAAGACGGGTTTGTGATTTCAGACATAAATTTCTATAATACCAAACTTTAATCTTTTTTGTATGCACTATGTAGTGCATAATAAATTAATGTTGTGTTGGGACGTTTTGTAAAAAATAAAAGTCATTTGGAAAAGGCTTAAAATACCTTGTTGCCTACCTACTGAGTAATATAAATTTGTAAATAAAAGTTGATTTGTTTTACGCCTTATCTTTTATTTTTTCCTGTGCATTTTCTGATCTTTACTATAGATAGTGCCATCCACGAAGACGCGCCCCACTCTTCTTCCTAAACACGATTACAGGATGGCACTATTTATAGTCCACTGCTAAACACGCGCGTATGCTGCCAAAAACTACTCGGACCACAAAATCGAAGCACCAATCAATGAAATCAAACATGAAATGGTCTGAAAGACCCCGATATGGTCATTTCTACGATCAGACCACGACTATTTCGGCATATGTCCCTCTCGTGTTCAAATCGAGACACCGGTTGCGTGAAATCACCACGCATTTGTAGTAAAATGTTATGAGAATCTCTGAAGTGCTTATTCCACTTGGCTGAATTTTATCATCGATGAATTTCAGGCAAGTGTTATCCTTTTATTTTTCGTAAATGTCTCAAAAACGACGTATTACGTTAAAAATAATGAAATTTGTATCCCCCTTGTGATATACCCCCGGAATGTTTGTCCATAGATTAATTAATTGGTCGAGCTTGCGCGAGGATACGCTAGCATGCTCACGAAGTTTGCAAACAGCACTAGTCAAAGGTTCAGTTTATTCCCGTTGTCCCCGTATGCCATATCCCCGTCACGGGGACAGCGGGACGTGATTTAATTTATTTCCCGTTGTCCCCATAACGTACATTTGGCTAACGGGGACAACGGGAAGTAAACCTTTTTTAAATCGAAACAGCTAGGTTAGGTTAGGTTAGAACTGTGACCACACAACGCACGAGCCGAGCGAGCGAAGCGAGCGGTGCCGCGGCAGCGGCCGGCGAGTGCCAGAAACATATTTTTGAATGTAAAACCAAACCACGGGGACAACGGGAAGTATTATTAAATATTTAATTGAAGTACCGCTGTCCCCGTAGGACGGGGACACGGCGTACGGGGACAACGGGAATAAACGAAAGGTTCGTTACTTCATTTACCGAACTGACGAGACCCTACACAAAGGCTCGAGACTGCACAAGTCTGCTCTCCAGCCTCGAGCAGTTTACAAATGTCACTAGACTAGACAAAGGCCCGAAACTTAGCGAGGCTACTCGAGCCTACACGTCACCCTAGACCACAGGCTACAATTATATCCTAGACAAAGGCTCGAGACTTCGCACGGCTGCTTGACACTGCGTACTTATTTTCTGATCCTCATACAAACCATGTACCTATTCCGACTAGATTCCATTCGGTCTGGGGCCATAAGTCAATCAATCTGCCTAGCCTTTTCCCAACTATGTTGGTGTCGGTTTCCTGTGTAACCGGATGCAGCTGAATACCAGTATTTTACATGGAGCGACTGTCTATCTGACCTCCACAGGCTTTCGGGCTTCTGACGACCCGTAACAACTGTCAAAGACCCACGAATGACAGCCGGGACCAACGGTATAGCATGCTTTCCGAGGCACGGAGGAGTCTCAGTATGTAAAGATGTCACCCATCCACGGATCAACCCCGGCAAGCGTTGCTTAACCTTTTGGATCGACCGGCGTGGCTGTTATTACTCAGCTGCGAGCTCCTCACGACATCTAGGACCATAAGTGACAAGGTATGAATAAAACAATATGAATATTTTAAATTGGAACGTTTTTATTAAAATTACGCTTACACAACGGACGCATGGTAAGCTTGTGACGTCATTAGACATCGCGAGTACTTCCACTAAAAACTTTATAAACATGATTAGAGCTTTTGTGTCAAAACTCATCTCTGCAGGAAAGATGTTTTGTTCAATAGTGGACAGCATACGCGAAGCCTTATTATTTTTATAAAGGCAACTCAGGGCACATTTTTCCAAATTAAAGTTGATTATAACACCTTTTGGTAGTAACTATATCCCCTTTATGCCCTTAGGTCACAAAATCACTATTCCGTAGGCTAAAAAAACGTTCGCTTTGAACTATACTCGGCTCACGAATAAACGTGACTATTCATAGGAATTGCACTGATAACATTTATAACAAACTATGAATAACGTGCTGACAATGAAATATAACTTGCTCCGTACTCACTTAACAAATCTTAAGATCTCTTAAGCAATAAATAATGAAAAACAGCAGTAAAGTACGGCCGCTCTGAACATAGGCACTCCGGACTTTCGCGCATGTTCTCTCTCACACTCGCCTCACGTAAAAATTTACTGCGCAGCCTTCTGCGCGAAGTTCGGACCAGCCTTGATTTATCGGCCGTACTGTATTTGGCCGGCTTTCATTGAAAGATTGTTTAAGAGAGTACTCCTTCGTTTAGGAAATCCGTTCTGCTCATATTGACTAAAGCGTAAACATGTAAAAATATAATTAGATATTATAAAAATAACATTAAAATTATATCTTATATTTAATCTCACTTTCCTTATGCCAAGCTCTTTTCCTTACGATTATCATGCAGTCTTTCAATACCTTATATAAAATCTGTGCGGATAACAAAACAAAATGTAAACTATACAAAATTGCCTCCAAGCTTTGGTTATAAGTATAGAACTTTATTATAGGGACAGTAGGAGCGAATATCCACTGACGCAGTGCTTAGACGCCAACCAATTACGCGGTCTAACGCATTTTTGCGTCACAGCGCCGCGCAACGCATTGATGTCTATTGCGTTTGCGCCGAAACACACTGCATTTCTTTTTCACCATAGGATAAAAGGAATATTATGTAAGAAATTTTGGCACTACCTATTCAAAAATAATTATTGCACAAAATTGCAGTAAAATGGAATATTACCCAGAAGATTATGGATTACCTTCCAGAAGACTAACTTCTTAAGATTATTATAGTTTGGAATATTAGTAGCAAGAAAGGGATTATCAAAATATTTGTTTCTTCTTCAAAATAGTTTGTATCACCTCTCTTGCCGAATATGAAATATTACAAGATGATTACAAATTGTGACATTTTATTTTTAATATTATTTTATTTTATAAGAATTTCAGCCCTAGTGTCGAAATGGTAAACAAGAAAATATAAATTGACTAATTGGAAATAATATGTTCACAAAATAATAATAGAATCAGTAAAGAAAAATAGGAATAATAAAATAAGATTTAGTAACTTAGAAATGAAGGCAATCAAAAAAGATTTTTAATAAAATAAGACTGTTATTTAGAAATGAAGATAATCAAAAATGATTTAAAAGAAATGTGTGCCATTTCGACAGTAGTTGAAAATTTCAATGACTACAAAACATCAAATAATAGAATTAATCAATATTTAACATAATCGAGAACAATAAAGACAACATGAACAAACTTAAATATTAACAATACTGAAACAAACAAACACTACCACGGTAATATCGGGTACAAACATAATTCATAAATAAATTATAATAAAATAAATTATTTTATTATTTCGACGAAATGTGCACTACTGCGAATATTTATGCGAAAACCATAACTGTTAGAGTTATAATTGCTTCCACTATACCGTTATCGATAACTAGCTACATCACTATGATTTATCGATAAGATACTTTACTGTACACGAGTTTATAACATCGTTATACTGATACTAAGCACACATACGCACGGACGCTTTTTCAAAACGACGGTTTTTTTACAGCACACTGGATTTTTAACGCTCGGCTTAGCGCTGAGAGTTGAAAATTCAACAGTGCGTTTTTTAAGACGGTAGAGATGCGTCCTGTTGCATAAAAACGTTATGTTACTTAGGCCCAATTGAAATGCTTTAAAATAGTGACAGATTCCTGGATTTTAGGAGCCGAATAGTTCGTTGTGTATTTTAAAGAAAAAATAACAAGGGAGCTACATAGACAAAGAAATATAACACAAACTTAGAACGACGTACTATCAAAGGAGTTCATAATTATCTAACCACCGTTAGGACTATTCTTGCTTGCAGCGCTCGGCGGCTATAGTACCGGGCCGGTGACAGATGTGGTCATCGTGTTCACGGGATTTTGTTAGATACGAACTTCTTTTGTCTCTTAAGATTCTGAATTCGCAGTAGTGCATGTTTAGCCTAACTACTGAAGATGACTAACTTTTCATCTATCGATGCAACATTTGTGCATAACTATTACAAACCAGGGACCGAAAACCTTTATGAATAAGGAGGACAATTTTTTTTTTAGTCCGTCTTGGAGACTATAAAAAATATTGGACACGTATTTTTTCTTTTTTTACGTAATCTAAAGATAACGGCGATACATTGAGTTAAAATGTGCCATGACGTCACGAGTATGTAGATTTTATACTTACTTGTGACGTACCAACCCCCACTCCCCAAATTAAAATGCGTTATATCTAAGTATTGTGTTATTAATATGATAAAGAAAAAAATACGTGTCTAATTTTTTATTATTATCTGACTGACGGACTAATTAGAATTCCTTTTTTTTTACCAGGACATCGGTACTGATATCGAAGAATGTTGGTTGGTTCTACAACTAAGGTTACCGCTATCTGGGTAACCAAGAAGAAACATATTACCTCTATTTAGGTTAACTTTTTAATACCAGTTACACACACACAGGCGATACGCGCCCTTTGACTAAAGCCGACGGCGTTAAGATAGAGGTAATTTTTATTTCGGTACCCGGTATTAATACTGGTGGTAACCTTTAAAAATACCTGTAAAAAATATAAATGTTGTAACCGAAAAAAATACCCGTATTCATCATACCGGTTTCCGTCCCTGTTATAAGCCAGTAAAATACAGGGTTATTGGTAAAACACCAACAACGTTTTAAGGGGTCATTGTATTCCTCATTATGAACAACTTTTACTATGGGACCAAACCTGAGATCATGAAAAAAAGATCGGCTGTTCCCTACATTTTGACGAGTTATGCGAACATAAATATAGGGAACAGCTGATTTTTTATTCGTGATTGACCCCATAAAAGGTTGTTGGTATTTTACCAATAACCCTGTATACTAGGATACAATCTGTTCATACATTTTCACTATTGATGTATTCAAAGGGTTTATAGAAAAGCACGTATATCTAAAACTTAGGCCTGTATTACAAGTTTTTTTTAATATAGGGGTCGGATAAAGGAAATTTAGAGCAATAATCGTCCTGTTGCGAAAGAGATAGCAATGTTTGTCTTGCATAGCTCCACCTCATTCACGCAATGGAACAAAAATGACTTTAACATTTCACTTTACAGGTAGGATTTTTGATACCGCAGCTACCTCAATCGTTGTAGCTACAGGAAAACGGTCTTAGGAGACTGTCCTTAACTTTATGAGAGATTTTGATCTGCATTCGCAGATTTAATGAAAAAATACAGTCAGCATGAAAATGGTAAAAATGTTGTTGCCATTCGATCCTGTTTCTTATAAGAATCAAACACTATATCGGACCAACTGAGGTTTGAGTACTAGGTAAGACAGAAATCGCAAAAATGTGACGGCCCGTCTCAAAAATCCACCCTGTAGTGTCCCTTAGCTTTTAATTGTGAATTGTCTACAGAAACTTTACTGTAAATACGTAATATTGATAATAGTTTCACCTACTTGATACGATATAGTTGTAGAGATCAACATATTGCATTTAGAAGCCAAGCTTGGAAGGATTATTTAGTGTTTACCTACCATACGACATACTTTTTGGAGTACCTGTTTGACTGAGTTGCTTAGTTATATTATTTCATTTGTGCAAATTACTATTGAGAATATCACCTGCGCCTCGCGGTTTCACCCGCATATGTCGAAATCCCGTGCGAATTTCGGGATTAAAAGTATCCTATGTCCTAACCCAGGTCACGCTCAACCCATATGCCAAATTTCATCGAAATGCGGTCAGCCGTTTTACCGTGAAAGTGTAACAAACCAAGCAAACTCACTTTCGCATTTATAATTATATTAGTTAGGATTTTTATATCCTGAACATATTTGAAGGCAATATAACCGAACAGGATTTGGAACATAACAGTGTCAGTGTTGTCTTTGGTTTTATAGAGGCATGAGGAACAGGGTGTAAAGTTCACTCATCGTCCATAGAAAAGGGAGGCTCCTCCGACCAGACGGGTGTTGTGTCTGGCGGGCAATTGTCCGACGATTGATGTCGGGACGTCGTATATACAATGTCGCCCATGGGCATGTGCCCGCACGTATTTTTCTGAAGATTCATGAAAAAATATAGAAAATTAACTTTAAAAAGGATCTTTAATATTTTTCATGTTATAATTTATTTTATTTTATTAGTAGCGTTTGCCATATCTCCTATGTTTTTGGCTCGATTTGGATTCTGTTTATTATTTCTAAAGCATATGAGTTATTAAGATATAAATATAAGTTAATTTTCGATGATTTGTCATGAATAATCAGAAAAATACGGGCGGCGCGACACGGCGCGACGAGTATACAATGTCGCCCGTGACAATGTATAATCGTCGCGCAGTAAACTCTACTTGCGCCATGTAGGATTTGTGTGGCGTCAGATAATTTTTTTAATGCGTTGGTCGCATGTGGCGTTGTAGATGCCGCCACAGTTTCAGTAGCCAATAGGTAATCTTTGCGAGTCAATAACCCTTTAAAAAAACGGCATTTCAAAATGTCTGCTACCTTTTTGGCGAAGCAACTTAGTTGTTGAATAAAGGGAATAAACACACCTGTATACCCAAACGAGTACACTTTTTGCCAGTAAAGTCGTATATTGATTTGACCCCACAAATCCAGGTTGCTACTGAGAAAGCCTTAATGGAAAAACCCAATAACACTTTGCCCGACCTGGCGGTCAAACCTAGATCCCCTCATCCTCATCTCCCTAGCCTTTTCCCTGCTGGGGTCAGCCTCCAGTCTAACCGGATGCAGCTGAACACCAGTAATTTACATGGAGCTACTACCTATCTGCGACCCAGTAACCGGATGGCGTTACAATACCCTCAGTCGAACAGGTACACAAAATACAAAATTCATTCGTCATTAATGTTCATTCTATCCAGTTTCAACTGCTCTAGCTGCAGTTGCCGTCTGATCGAACCTAACTGCGTCAATATATTGACACTTTTCCCTTCCTCATTTGGCAACGCCTTCAAAATATTCTTCTGTACGGCCGGCACTTTATACTTATCATCTACTTTCTGCATAGCTTCACTCATTAGATTATCACCTCCGCCATCATGGTGCCTTCTAGGCGAGTGACGTAAAACCGGTATCGGTAACGTATCAACTTCTACGGTTTTCTTATAGGACGGTTTTTCCGGACGGTCAGTTATTCTCTCTTTGGGCGCATGTACTAATACCTTTTCTATTTTATTTTTTTGTTCTGGCAACTCTGATACGATGCTGTCATCGTCTTTTTCGTATTTCGTTGATTTTTCTTTGTTGAAATTCAAGTTATTTCTTAGGTAGGTGTCTACATCGTAGTTTGAAGAGAATATGGAGTTATCTGGTATGTTTATTGAATACGGTTTCTTATCACAGATCTCATTGGTACGTTCTGTGACTCTGGGATAGTAGAATGGTAGTTTAGACTGAGTATCACTTCGAGAGGTGTTAGTGTTACGTTTGACTTGACTGTGGTGTGACCTGTGAGGTTGTGACGCGGCGCGAAGGTTCCGATGCTCGGCGTCAATATCTCTTTGCAACTCTGTGCGTTTGTTGTGGTAGTCTGTTCGGCTTTCTTTAATCTGGAATTGAGGATTAGAAGACAAATATTAAACATTACATGTATTTGGGATAGTATGATATTTGTTCACACACTTAACTTGTGGTTTGGTATGTAATAATTTAAAATTTAAGATTTCTTCATAGGTACAATAGGGGTATGAGGAACAGGGTGTAAAGTTCACTAATCCTCTATAGAAAAGGGAGGATCCTCCGACCAGACGGGTGTCGTGTCTGGCGGGCAACTGCCCAACGATTGATGTCGGGACGTTGTATACCAGCGACCAGTATATACAGGGTGGCAGGGACATCGACTCAAAAACTGTTACCATGGATTCAGTACATGATTCTGAACCTCATGCGTTGTTTTTCGTCGGTAATTTTTTTTTAAACAGCTGTTCCATGCATTTTGACCGCGTAGGTATTACACTTTTCTATGAAACAGCTATTTTTTTTTTTAATAACCGACGAAAAAATTATATGCAGAGGGGTTCAGAAGTATGTACTGAATCCATGGTAACAGTTTTCGCGTCAATGTCCCTGCCACCCTGTATACTGGTCGCGCGGTAAACCCGGCTTGCGCGATGCAGAATGACAGTGTGATGCACATATAGCGTTGTAGATGCCGCCACAGTAAGTACCATTACAGAGCTGACATTTCTTACAAAGAGAAGGAACATTGATTGACACGCTTGCTCATTGTTTATTCGCGATTTCAGAACTTTACGACGACCAGATTTTTATACAATGCTTACATATGCAATACTACAGGTTTCGAACCTGCAACCAGAGATAAGTACAGATGTTTCACTCCGCAAAATCATTTAAATAAAAAACGACTCTTGCAACGACACAATAAAGTGCAATTCAAGTCCCACAGCGCTAATTACCTACAGTTATATTCACCTAGAAGTTGCCTCTCTTTCCATCGCGTACTGACTATGTTACGCCCACTGAATTCGACAAGTCGAGCCCGCCGCGTACCTACTTGTAGCTTAATACCTAAAATGCGGAGTGTCCTATCTGTATTCATCTGTGCTGCAACCCAATTCTTGGTTACCTAAATCTTAGATAATTGATTCAGGCGTGACTTTGCAGAAATCCATAATAAAATACAATAGACGACGTATATTTAGCAACCTAATCCGCGTAACTGTTCTAAAAGAGTCATAAAACACACTACTCTCGACGCTTGACGTGTTCACACGTCGGGTCCGGGTTCGCAACAAGTCAATCGCCATCCTGAGGATGCCTCGTTGATAGGTGAAACACGTGTCGATTTCTTACAGCGTTCTTTATGACTCTTTAAGAACAGTTACGCGGATTAGGTTACTAAATATACGTCGTCTATTGTATTTTACCTAGATCTTAGTAATGAAGTTGATAACTTACAGCGGCAGTAATTTCATGTTGTTTCCCGACCTCCCTCTCCTGCGCGACTCGAAGCATACGCAGTTGTTCCTCTAAGCGACGCATCTCAGCTTGCTCTAACATTCTGGAAATAATTGGATAGCACTGTTGTTATAAATATAACAGGCTTTGAGCATCATTATTCCCCTACCCTTTTCTTAGTCGTCACCTCGGTAGTGACACCCCCTTTCTATAGTCTATTAGCGTTAAAAAAAAATGATTCATCAGCCTAACCCCAAATTAGAAAGGTCACCATTGACGGCAGATCCTCGTACGAAACGCTTGTTTTTTGCGACGCGATTGGTTGAGGAGCGGGGCTACAACGATAATTGAACTTTATCGTGTAAGATATTGAGTTAGTTGCTAACTTGATAATAGGGATAACAACAAAAAAAAAATTTTAGTCCGTCTTGGAGATTATTAAAAAATATTGGTCATATATTTTTCATTTTTTTACGTAATCTAAAGATTACGGCGATACATTGAGGTAAAATGTGTCATGACGTCACGAGTTTGTAGATTTTATACTTACTTGTGACGTAGCCACCAACCACGCTCTCCAACTTAAAAAGCGTTTTATCTAAGTGTTTTTTTATTAATATGATAAAGCAAAAAATATGTGTCTAATATTTTTTTATTATCTGACCGACGGACTAATTAGAATTTGTATTTTTTTTTACCCAGGCATTATCCCTATTATTTGAGATTCCGAATTTAGTAGAAAGAAGCATTGAGTAATGAGTAAAATAATTGACTTACTTCTCTCTAGTTTTCCTTTCTTCTCTTATTCTCTGCTGTTCTAGTATTTGGTTCTTGAGCTCTTGTTGGTAGAACTGACGACGTTCTGCTGCCTCCTGCAACATACATATTTATTTATTAAAACTTTATGTATAAGTAAAAAATACTGTTCAAAGGCGGGCATAACGCCTGAGGCATTTTCTACCAGTCAACCTTAGGGTGATGCAGAGACAAAACATGGCAGGAGCAACATAAGGGATAGATAACTTGAAAAAGAATACATACTAATTCATAGATACATATAAACCGAATAAACTTTGCCAGGAGAAATAACTATAGGTAGAGGAGAAAACAAATCCAGCAAATCAGCGCTGCAATGATTCTGCCAACTTTTTACGAATATGTTCACGTGCCTTCACTATGAAAGATAACCGACTGGTTGCCATCCTGAACCCTAATTGCGTAATGCATGATCAATCAGAATCTGAATCGTTTTGAAACAGATTGCTAATCCATTGCTTCATAAGTTCGAAAAAAAATCTGTTCAACAACGTAAATAACGCAATGAATGTTGTTGAACTGTCAAAATGAAACAGATTAGTCGTAATCGTTTACGAAAATGTGTTACGTAACTAGATAGCTGATGTTCAGACGGCGATGATATTGTATGTGACTTTAAAACCTTCTAATTAAAATTAGAATTGAAACAGGACGACACTACAGTAATTGGAGAATGGGTGATGATGAATCCTCGTTCTTTCTCCATATGATAAAAGGTTTTTGCCCTGCATTTGGACAGTTACAGGCAAAAATTTATATTGGCGGCATCTACATCGCCACATGCGAACTACGCATCAAAGACCTGACGTCACACAAATCCTGCATAGCGCAATTACAGTTTACCGCGCGAACAGCATATATATAACTTCCTCCTGTCCTAGAACCAGACATGTGAGATGATCTACCAACCCGCATTGGGCCCGTGTGGTGGATTACAGTCTACTCCCTCTCACAGAGAGGAGGCTTGTGTCCCAGTAGTGGGAACATTATTGGCTGTTTATGCTATAAAATGTCTTCATACCTTCTCAGCCTGCATGTTCCTCAGTTGTATAGCGTCCGCATCGAATATGGACGGCATGTACTGATGACGTAGGTCGGCCGTCAACTTGTCACGGTTTGACTTCTTCACTAGTGTTGATGTGCGCTCTGAAATGAAAACAACCCTGTGAGTGAGAAATAGTAAAGTAAACCTGCAGCGTATTTCCAACCAATCTATAGAGGGCCAGAACGAGAGGCGTTTAGGGGGGGGGGGGGAGGGGGCGAGTCTCGGCAAATTTCACGTAATTGTTCTTCCCGCAATAGACTGTAAAATTGTGAGAAAACTTAAATTAAGTTAAACATGTTTCTATACTAAAATATGTCTAGATAAATCCTACACAAAAACGAGCCGTGCCGAGGACACCCGGTTCCTTTCCTTGTGTATTAAGCACTAGCTGATTCCCATTTTGAAAAGTCTCACGTGAGATTGGGGGGAGGGGTCCGAGCCAAATGTCACGACATCTCACCAAGGGGGGTCAAAAAATCGTCAAAAGCACCTCACGTAATTAAGGAACGCCCCCTAACTATCGTCTTTACCATCAAAGTCGCCATAGCTCCGTCGCCGCTGGCCCGGCGCGCGGCCGGCCCCGTGCGCAGGCGCCGGCCAGGCGCGCGCCGCGTCGTGCGCGCTGCGCGGGGACAGCTCGCGTTCCGCTTGAGTGAGCATCAGCTGACTCTTTGTGGGGGATGGTGATAGCTGAAATAATATATTTAAAATAAATATTAGCCCGCAAAATTGGATTTTTCTTACATTTTTTGCAATTTGCTGGGCAGTTTCTGGTTGTATCTTGATTAAAATTGATTCGAAACAATAACAAATATGTATTTACAAAATTAGAATCATTAATACATCTCTCTAAGTTAGATTTGTTCTATTGAATGACTTTTTCATGACATCATGACATTTGAGAATAAATCTAACTTAGAGACATGTATTAATGATTATAATTTTGTAAATACATGTTTGTTCATTCATTCTGTTCTTTTCATTATTTTTCATTGTGCCTTTTCCCAACTATGTTGGGGTCGGCTGCCAGTCTAACCGGATGCAGTTGAATATCAGTATTTTACATGAAGCGACTGCCTATCTGACCTCCACAACCCAGTAACTGGGTAATACGCCTTCACAAGACTGATTATCAGACTTTCGGGCTTCTGACGACCCGTAACGACTGTCAAAGATCCATGAATGACAGCCGGGACCAACGGTTTAACGTGCTTTCCGAGGCACGGAGGAGTCTCGGTTTGTAAAGATGGTCACCCATTCACAGAACAACCACGGCAAGCGTAGCTTAACGTTATGGATCGACCCTTGCGGCTGTTATTACTTAGCCACGAGCTCCTCAAAATACATATTTGTTATGGTCGCAAATCATATTTTGACCAAGATACAACCTGACACACTGACCTGCAAATAGGGATGATGCCTGGATAAAAAAAAAAAAAACTAATTAGCCCGTCAGTCACATAATAAAAAAATATTAGACACGTATTTTTTGCTTTATCATATTCAAAATTACTTAGATATAACGCATTTTAAGTTGGGGAGTGGGGGTCACTACGTCACAAGTATAAAATCTACATACTCGTGACGTCATGGCACATTTTAACTCAATGTATCGCCGCAATCTTTATAATACCTAAAAAAATAAAAAATACGTGTCCAATATTTTTTAACAACATGACGGAATAAAAATTTTTTTTTGTGTCTATTGCAAAAAAAAAACAGAATATTCAAAGTTCGCGGGCTACCTTTGCGGATCAACCTTAATATAACATAAATTCTCGCCTGTTTTCCGAGAAGGGGAAGACATAGATGTAAGTATAGTCGACTTCGTAAATACCTTCCGACCCTAAGGGCCTGTGCACACCACGTTTTATAAACGCGCGTCGACGGCGCGCTTTTATCCTACAGACAGGTGTGCAAAGGTCTACAGGCTGCGTCTGACTTGCGTGCGTATCGCGTCTGTATCGCTACAAACGCGCGTCGACGGCGCGTTTAAAAAGGTGGTGTGCATAGGCCCTAAGGTTGTATGTCACAGCACGTCTATTTGTTTAATGACCAATTTGACAGTTTCTGAGAGTTTTTGTCAAAAGCAGAAAGCATTTTAGTAGGTATACAAGATGTTTTTTTTTTATATCCCATAACTCTAGGGTATTAATGAGACCATATCATAGAATCAACTGGCATGTCTTTTTTTTTTTTTCGTTCAAAAAAATTCGACAAAGTCACGATTATTTATGTATAAAAGGTGAAATATAAAAATAAAAAAAACATTTAATTCAGGCTATTTTTGTTCATAAAAAGAAAATATGACAACGTCGCATTTTCTTAGCTTTAAATATGAATGATTGGTTTGAATGAAAATGATTTACTCGTACTTAAGATAAACACATCGAGAGTCTAGTGGCAAGTTATCTAAATAAAATAAAAATTATATACTAGTTGATTCTTCGATATGGTCTCATTCATACCCTAGAGTTCTGGAATATTAAAAAACACCTTGTATATTCTACGTTCGCAATTTAATTTCCAAACATGTAAACAAATACAAATTTTTGGAAAAATTACTTTAACACCTACACATAATGTTCAGTTTGCGCTAAAAGTTCAATTTTTTTTTTTACGTTTACAATAGTACTAGTTATGCTTAAATTAACTTAATTTATATTATTATTAAGTTGATATTTGTTAGAAATAACATCAATAGGAAACATGGATTTAATTAAATAGACGCTACGAGCACACCCATCATTTATATTACACCCATGAAAGGACGAGGCTGTTACAGGAATGTAATGAATAACGAAATATATGTTCTGTCTTCATCAGACCATACCATGTTAAAGGTTTCCAAAGAATAATTGGTAAGAAATAATCTAGTGGTCTTACCCGGTACATCTCATTGTCCTCAGTCTGCACGGCCACGGACAGCGGGCACGAGAAGCCGTCCACTTGCACACCCGTGTTCACTTTACTGAAATATTCAACGTTTCGTTTTGGTAACTCAAACATTTCTTATTTCATTCTTTATTTTTTCTCTTAGAACGTCTTTAGGCGCGTTGAGCGATTTTTGGTAGAGGAAAATCTTATGGGTTCGCGTCACCGACATGCTTATGTTATCACCAGTGATCGGAGTAGGTAGATTGATTTTTAGTACTTGTATCATTAATGCACACAGAAAGAATAACATGGATAAGCCATTTTTCCGGAAAGTAATTCCGGTATTTCCGGATTCAATTAAATATTGTTAATGTTGGTAGTGATATTATTACTACTCAATTCAAAATTTAAAGGAAGGTATCAAAACTAAATTAATTCATTATTTATCTGTTGAAAAAAAAAAAATAGGAGGAATAATAAAGAATAAAATTGCTCATTTTATTACAATTCCTACCTTTTTTTTGAGGATGGCAAATCATCAAATGACTCCTTCCACTCTGGCAGAATACAATTCCTACATAAGTTCCGTTTTTTTTTTAATAATCCACCAATTCCGGAGGAATGTCCATAGTAATATATACGTTTCGGATCAATGACCCCAGTTCAATCTACCTACTCCGATCACTGGTTATCACTGATAATATAAGCATGTTAGTGACGCGAACCCATAAGATTTTTTTATTCATAGGTACATTATAGGTACTGATAAGTTATCATTATGAGTATGACGTGTGGCGCTTGTTCTTGCTCGGAATGCCGTTTTTTTTTAAACCACTGTTTCACTTTCACAGTCACAAATTGACGATGGGATCAAATTTAACGATACTCAGCTCAGATTGGTATTTGACTAAGATCCAAATTGGAGCTAAATATCTGACAAATATTTACAATGAAAGTGTTTAATCCTACGTCAATCAATGTGCACGGAATTTCAAGAACGACAAGATAATTATCTCATACAATACGCGGCCGTTAAGATGCAGATATATGCCAGTGACCTTGCGTGGTTAGCTTGCGTGTTCTGTACTGAGCTCACGCAACGGTTCGTACATCTAGCCAGTAATAGGACTCGCCCATCAAGGAGCACTGTCCCTAATTAGACGCATTATTAATTTATTATACATAAAACAAAAACTATTTTAATAAAACACGTGCACTAAAAGATCAATAATTAAACTATCTTTAAAATGGCGAAGGTTTCAGAAAAACACAGTTGATAGATTTTGCGCGATTCTCAGTTTTTAACTTTACAAATTAATTTCACTATGTAATATAAACATAATCTAAAATATTCATATATTAAGTTATTAAGAAAATGCTCTAATTTAACATATATGTTTTCCAAATCATTAACACTACACGATTAGACGTGATGTTCAGTATAAAATTAAAAGTCGGTTATCGTCGCCTTAATATGGCACATCGAGTTTTGGAAACGTTAGGCATTGCAGAGTGCCGTAACTCGTGTGAGAAAAGGAAGGGAGAAGGAAAGGAAGACCAAGGAAAAGTTGGATAGATTGTGTGAGGTATGATTTGAAAGTGAAGTGAGTGAATGAAAGCGGTTGACAAGGGAGAATGGAAGAAGACAACGTGGTGCGCCAACCCCACGTAACATTAACAGGAAGATAACGAGTATCTGAAGGCAAGATTCAGAGACCACACTTTGACTTTACTTTGCTGAGTAAAGTAAGCGTCGCATACGATTGTGAACCTTATTGATAGAGCAGTAATCAGCATATTCAAATCAAACTATTGCTCACATTTGCTTATACGAATATGAACATTATATACATAAGAATAAGGTACCGCTTATCGTTACATGGCACGGTATCCTCACGGTACGGGGTATAAACCGCGCCGTAGAAAAAACGTGTCCGTCAACAAGCTTCCATAGTGATCCATACAACACTGACGACTTTTTCATGGCAAGAAAAACGTGTGTGTTAAAAGGCCTTACTTAATACTTAATAAAGTCAATATATAAAAATCAATTGCTTTTCGTCTCACTAAAACTCGAGAACGGCTGGGCCGATTTAGCTGATTTTGGTTTTGAAATGGGGATTAGGGTAGGTAGGGTTTAGTGCTATCCGTGCGAAGTCGGGGCGGGTAAAGCTAGTACTTAATAAAGTCAAAGTGATCCGTGAATCTTACCCAGGGGCTGCAGTTTCGAAAAAGATAGCGATCTCCTTAGGACGCCCACTTTAGGCTTCCCCCAGATGGTCAAAATTGCTTGACAAGAACGAGAAAATCACGTGCTTGACAAGGACGAAAAATTACGTGCTTGTGAAGCACGTCGCGCGCGTCTATGGACGCCATAAGGACTTTGCGACCGAATTCGGCCGTAAAGCGATCGCAATCTATGTTTAGACTGCAGATCCTGAAACTTGATAATAACGTCTACTTACTTGTTATTGTTAGAATAGCTAGTAATCTCCGGTACATATTGCACGCTGCGGCGTCGCTCAGCACTAAACCTGTCTCGCTCTATCATTATCTCTCTCTCCCTCTCCTCTCGTTCTTTCTCTTTCTGCTCTCGCTCGAGACGTTCCCTTTCTGCTTGTTGTTTGGCTTCTTGTTTCTTTTTGGCTTGCTGAAATAAGAGTTATCAGAATTGTAAAATAGATTAATTGTGAGCTCGTTATAATTTTCTTTTTGCAGTTTTAAAACGAACACCCTTATTGCATAACACACTATCAATGACAATCTGAATCATTTTGAAGTATATTGCTAATCCATTTTTTTGACGTTCGAGAAGTGCTGATTCTCAGCCTAGTTTGAATAAATGACTTTTGAATTTGAATTGCTTCATATGCTCGAAAAATTTGCCTGTTCAACAACGTAAATAACGCAATGAATGTTGTTGAACTGTCAAAATGAAACAGATTGTTATTGATCGTGTGTTACGCAATTAGGGTGCTGCAACGACTGTGTACGTCATTATACAGGCCTTTGAATAAATCAGGCAGGATAGATGTTCTTATAAAGCATCTTCAAACGTCACTAGATTGTGCTGGTTAGCTACCAAGCTAAGTTTGGCGTCGTGTATATCAGGATAATTCTTCATACACGAATCCATAATTCCAAGCTTGCTTGCTTACTAAGGTCCCCGTCGCAAGAAGCCATAATTTTTGTAAACAAAGATCTTCTACTAAGTTACGTAGTGAAACAAATAATCGCTGTCGTCACAAAAATATTAGACGACAGCGCTTAATATCGCTAAAATATAACCCGACCAAGTAAAATTGCTCGTTAGTTTCGTATTACACGTATGTTGCTTTGAGTTGATTGAATGTGGGATTATTTGTTGTTGTTTGAATTTTCGCCACGTTACTTAGTAATAGTTGTTTGTTTACAAAATTTATAGCTTCTCGAGACGGGAACTTTAGTACTATTTTTTATATCTTAGTTTGAAAAACTAGCCTCGTGTAACCCTATCACTAGCCGAGCTGCAGAAGCGATCCTGTTTCTTGCGACCAAATCAGCTCGTCACAATTTCATATGGGCGTTAGCTGGATCAATGCTTCAAAAGCAGCAGACCCAACATTTTGAAATTGGATAGATGAGCTACAGGCTAAGATTTCGGTTCGAACTACACCGTAGCGCCATTCAAACACCTACTTCTAAAAGCTACCTAACAGTCTTGATCTTAAAACGTAAGTACCTGGTCTAAATATTCCCTGTACTGCTGCTGGCGTATCTTCCTTAGCGTGTTGCGTCTGCGCTCGTACTCGCCGAGGCCGAGGAAGGCGTCGCCCCCCGCGGCCCGCTCGCCCCGCACTAAAGGGTTGTTGGGGGAGTACTCGCCCGCCTTCAACATTACGGGGAGACCTATGTAGCGCTGGAATGAGAGAAATGGGTGGGGTTAGAGACGTGAGGTGCCTAGTGGTGTGACCGTCAGACTGCCAAGTCATAGATCTCGAGTTCGAGCCCAAGGCCTCTGACGTTTCGGATTCATGTGCATATTGTATAATTATCACTTGCTTCGAAAACGGTGAAGAAAACCGGCATACCTGAGAGATGTTTCTCGACGGCATGTGAAACCAAGTCAGAGGCCCATGGGCGGCTTTAAAACTCTGACACCAGGTTAGTCACTAACCACACGAAAAGAAGAAGAGAGGTGATCGAATTGGTTTTCGTTCTCACTTTCAAATCTCGTTGAAAGGATTTGCAAAAGCATCTAACTTTGTGAAGAAATGTATGCAGAGTCGGTTATTGTAGCTCTTAGGGCCTGCGCTACGCATCATACGTATCGTTTATCGAACACTTCCGATGGAGAAACGCTTGTACGAACAGGCCCTTAAACGTCCTGTTGGTGAAAATTATCTGTAAACATTATTCAATAAAATAAGAACCCGGTGTCGGACCACGCACAATGAAGGGTTCCGTAGTTGGGATGAATTTATCCCAAGAACAAACTTAACATTGTAGTTGAAAAACATGTTCTCCCATACGGAATGTATGGGAGATCATGTTTTTCAAACTGCAAAAAGTTTGTTGATTATTACTCGTACAGCCTATACTCGTTAACCTGTACAGCCTACTTAGCTCTGATAGTTTTCCGTTTAATTTCGTTATTATACCACTAATGTGATTTTTTTCACAATTCCAAGAACAGCCATTTAGCTGGCAGGGGTACACAAACTTGACTAACAAAAATGTTCAGCTAAAAGCATAATACTCGTATTTCGCAAACCGATCCCTGAATCCAAAAATGGTTTCCACAAACTCACAATATTTTTGAACGTACGTTCTAACGATACCCCACATCATGGGATAGATGAGAAAGGAAAAAACCATCCCCACTTTACGTGTAGTGGAGAAACCGATTTTTTTTTCTTGATTTTATTTTACCACTTTGTCGGCGTAATTAATATGTATACATATGCCAAATTACAGCTTTCTAGTACTAACTGTCTCTGAGCTAAGCCGCGGAGAAACAGACAGACAGACAGACGCACGGACATGGCGAAACTATAAGGGTTCCTTGTTTACTACGTAACCCTAAAAATAGAAACCATATTCAAGCGTTGGAGAAGGGTGGTATTTATTTTTCGGGAAAAGTTTAAAGATGATAGTGAATGACTACATCCAAAAATTTGTCATCCATACTAATCTGCCAATAGTGATGCCCTGAACTTGAAGTTAAATGTGACAGGAGGTACTTGACACCCTATGCAGGCATTCTGCAATGGCGGAAAACAACGGGTTTAACAAGTTACTCCCGTTGGTGACAATGAATGAAAACTTGTAAGGATTCGGTGGACTGATACAAAACCCGTCTAGCTAAATTACAATTGTATTTTCTGGCTTCACGGCCAGCCGACCTTAACAAAGGAAGGGAGGCCGTTGGTCTACATAAGAGGAATTTCCATATTAAGTACTTAACCGTGTATGAAATGTAAGGTATTTGAAAGAGTGGCCCAGAAATAAGTGGTGTTATGATTTGGTCGCATACAGCGACGGCTGATTCGAGGTGGTGTCGGGAAGCGTAAATACAAAAGCGAATGCAGCATTGACTGTAGCTGTTCTGTAACGCAGCCGCATCCGTATGAATGAAGTATTACAAACTGTCTGCAATGTGATCGGCTCCGGAAGAAATTGTTTTAACAAAAACGACTGCAATACAGCTTATAAGTACTCGCTCTGTCTACACTGCTGGAATCAAACTTACTTGCGACGTGACGCACCTTGCGCTAATACTAAATAGCCTACTTCCAAGGAAGTAGCAGTCGCTGGGCTCGCGCAGAAATGGGTTAGGCTAGGTGAGACCTGTGACTAACCCGGTAACAGGTCTAACCTAGCCTAATCCATTTCACCCAGTTAACAATTTTTCGATAGTTGAATCGTTGCGTTGAATCCGCCTTTTCATTGCCTTAAACAAACAAATGCGGCTGCACTACAAACCGCTATGTCGCAGCTGGGTTTGGACGGACTATTACTGCTTTAAACCATTCGCAAGATAATGCAGCACAGACTATGGGTGTCTGTGTGGCATCCGCTTTGTATTTACGCTGCCGGGAAAGAGTTTTGGAAAGGATTTGAGGGAGGACTTTGCTAAGGACCAAAACTGGTGTGATGGTGTTCACGTACTTAAAAATAAATTAATTATTGCAGACTGGCAGACTATGATTTATAATGGAACGGCAATTACTATCCCCGGGCATTATTTATTTTCAGTATGCCATTTTATACGTCTTCCCAAAGTTTGTCGTGAAAACAATCAGTAGCACTAAAGTTCGTCGATCAAAAGTTTCGTCGTCAAAGTCAAACAAATTTATTTCAATTAGGCACGTAAAAGGCACTTATGAACGTAAATTTTACAAAAAATAGAATTGATTCTGGTCGCCCCTTCCAAAAGGTAGTTTTCGTATGGAGAAGAATGGGCAAGAAACTCCACCGTTACTCTTTTTAAATGTTTTGACAATATTTTGTATACATTAATTATATAATTATATGTGAAGACGATGCATCTAGAATAAGATTACTATACCACGATAGGTAAAAAGATTGAAAAATGAAGCAATGACAGATACATTAATTATGTGATAGATACATGATGCTTACAAACATTGCAAAATTAAACGATATTCCTAACATTTTAACAAGCAATACTAATAAGTCAGTTGAGTTCAAGAAATCACAGAATGTAAAATCAGTGTTATAAAAAAATAAGAAATTATATAATTAAATTAGCAACCAGTTTGATTTTGTCATCAAATCGTTTGTCGTGAAAACAATCTGTGGCACCGCTGATGGTCGACATATCGTACTGTTGCCCTAGCATTTGTCTTCATATTTATTTGTCGCAGCTATGATACGGAGTCGAAAAATACAACACAAAATTACATTTACCTCCACAATTTATCAGCCAACACGTCAAACCAATAAAAATTTCAACAAAAACGAAACTCTTGTGTCAACAGCATGTAAATACCAGTTGTAAAATCCTGACTAATTGAGGCGTGAGCATCGGGCATTAATCAGTGGCGTGGCGAGACTAACAGCTCAATTAATTGAACGACACATTATGTGCTTCTGCAGGCTGTGCAAAAACAGGCACGCGAATCTCGACTATATTGGAGTGAGACTGCTCACTCCAAGATCGTGATAATTTTTACAGCTGTTTCCGAGGAATAATAGGAGTTGACATGTGATTTTGAATAGTTTTAATTGTTATTTGAAATTATTAGCTATGAATGTTGCTGCTGGCAATAATGGTTTGGGAGGACTAAAGAAAAGATGCAACGAACATAACAATATAATGTCGCCCATGGGCATGTGCCAGGCGTATTTTTCTGAATATTCATGAAAAATTATCGAAAATTAATTTAAAAAGGGGGGTCTATCTTCAATATTGTTCATGTTATTCAATCTTTATTTTTTTAGTAGCGTTTGCCATATCTCCTATGTTATTGGCTCGATTTGGACTCTGTTTATTATTTCTAAAAACTTATAAATTCCTGCCTCATTGGTCTTGTGGTCGCAAGCGCTACTGCTGAGCATGAGATCTTGGGTTCGACTCCAGGGTCAGGCAAAACGTTATTGGGTTTTTCCATCTGGTATTGCTCAGTAGCAGCCCGGAGATTCGTGGCCGGTTGATGGCAATAGGCTCGCCCCTATAACATGGGACTTAAACATAACTGGCGAAATGTGGGTGTACTATAGTTGCACCTCTGCCTAACCGTTCGGGGAAACCAAGCGTGATGTTATGTTTGTGTTAATATATCTATCTGATAATTTGATTGTTCCTTACTTTCGTCAATTCTGTTGTGAAGTCAATTCAGTTGGTACTCTAATACGGTGAAAGTTTACAGTGTGTTGCATCGATTAATGTAATCGTTTGCGTCGACGATGATAACATGTGTTATCGTCTGTAAACTGCAGTCGCTGACGTAGAAAGTGTATTATTACGAATTACTGTACATCAACAGTTTTTTCGGAGTAGTAAGTAGTTTGGCGTAGTTTATTAAAAACAAATATTAGACCTCCACAAGGATTTTGTCAGTTACCGGATTTTTTTTTTGTCAAAAAATCCATAATGGCAGAACCCTCAAATCTACATCCGAGATAAAAAAGGGTTTAAAAACAAAATGTGACTGACAAGGCATGACAGTCAATAGCGACTGAGCTATGGATAGATCCATGCTTCCTTTAATACGCTTTCATCAGCCAAACTTACCCACAGAGTTCCAGATTTCCCGGGCTAACAGCCCTGCACTTGTACAATACAGAATCACAAAATCCCAAAAATAATCACACTAAACCGAACAATTTAGCACGAAATTCTCCTAGCATTAAAACTTCACGAAATTCTCGTTCCGGAATGCCTAGAAACCGTCCTTGGGTTTTAGACCTCCATCGGAACCGAACTAGCTCCATCGGAGTCGGTCGCGAAACTAAAACTGGCGGGACACGCAAAGCGAGTCGCCGACCCATTTTGATGGCACAAAGAGCGAGCTAACAACTCCATCGTACCGAGTAGGGAAGGAAAACCTATAGTTTTTAAAGCTAAATATTATTTAGTTTGCAGGGCAGTCATGGGTTGAAACCGCAGATGTTTTGGAAGAAGCAAGAGAGGTAATCAGGACTTGAACATATATCTAATACCGGCAGTGAATGTAACTTTATACACAAAACAATTTTTGGATTTGGCAGTTAGGATTGTAGGATTTGTAGGTAACGATCATGAAGACTACAACATGCAATCTATGAATGACATAGAGATATTTGGAAAATAGGGAGGTTCTTCCCCAGCAATGGGGTACAAGTTTAGCCAACTAATAAAAATGATTCTACAAGAGAGACCATAACATGACACATAGTATGCAAACTCGCTATATTACTGCCAATACCCTTATCCTGATAGATAGTGAACATAATTTACACACAAACGAGACATAAACATACACTAATCATAACAGTGCCCGTCTGTCCCTCTGGCACAGTTTATCGACAAAACATAAAAGGGTTAAGCGACGTTTTGCATGTCTCGCGACAAGCGTTAAAGTAATTTCGCTGTCATCTTTTTACTGCGTAGAGTAATGAACGACAGTTTCTTACAAGTTTGTTATTTAACTTGCCTGCCTCAATTTGTCAGTCTCATATAAAGCCGTCTCGAGGTCAGTTATGATGAGTTCGACTTTGTTGTCAAGTGTATTAATAGCTTGGAGTTAAATCTAATGGATTAAAGGATTCTGCGTCTTGACATCATATGAAACGAACTCACTATGATGTTCGTTTGACTCATGGTCTGGCTAACCGTTTTCTGAGTTAACTTTTTCACATATTTCAAGAATAGAATAGAATAGAATATTCTTTATTATGTACACCATAAAAAATACAGATATAAATGTAGACATTTTACATAAGGTGACACAATGGGCGGTCTTATCGCTAAAAGCGATCTTTTACAGACAACCTTTGGATAGATTAAAGGAAGAAGGAGAGACAATACTGCAGGTAGTCAGTGGTGTACCATTTACATACACAATAAATATATACATACATAAAGCATACACTTATCGATATATATATATATATATATATATATACATTAACAAACATGAAACAAGATCAAGGAACTATATGTAATGATGATGTTTAAGGAGAGAGGAAGTGTCAATTCTACTGACATTAATTTTTCAGATGTTTATATGCACGTGTGTCTGTGACAAATAAACCAATTTTTCTTTCTTTTTTTCTGCATTATTTTGTGATCAAATAATGAGGGACCAAATTAATATAATCCCAGGTACCGATACCGTACCGTACCTCATTGTCACGCTCCTAGTCATGACTTCCGACTGTCCGTCACGTCGAGTAACTGAAGTTCCAATTCGCATTCATCATACTCGTCGAAGAACCGAGGGGCAAGACCCCATTCGTTTAGTATCATGTATCCGTATTAATATAGTTGTCTTATTAGTGGAAATATAAACAGCAATGGCTACAATACTATTGGGAAGTTTGCACTGGTAATGGGTTTCGCTAGAAAATGAGAATTATTGAAACACATGGATCGTAAAACAACGCCGCACCCGTTTCCAAAGGTTTGTAGTTTATCAAGGCCTGAATAACAAAAGGGAATTCTGAACCCTAGAATAACTTTAGCCACTAACTACGTTTTATTTTCGTCTAAAAGCGATGACGTCGTTTCCAAAGTTTACTACCAATTTATCAAGGTCTGAACAACGTACAAAAGGGTATTCCAAACCCTACAATAACTTTAGCCACTATGTTTTATTTTCGTCTAAAAGCGATATTGGTCCTTGGTTACGACCCTAAGTTATGCAGAAACTGTAATTGCGTTTTTTATTGGCTAAAATTGGAACTGTGCCCGATAAATAGCTAGTTTTCGCCCTTGGGACTCAATGCCGTCATCGCGTACTTCGACGTATGCCAGAACACCTCTTTAAACCTCTAGGACCACTGGCAACTTATAACGAGTGTCCGTGGAGTTTCGTGCCTGTTCTTCTCCATAGGAACCTACTACGCTTTGAAATGGGCAACAGCTTCATCTTTCTGACTGACCGACCCCTTGACAATTCAGAAGTGCCTGTAATTGGTTTGAGTTTGGCATGACGGATTCATTGTCTAACATACTACAAAACAGAGCCCAGGTTTCCTTCTATTATAATTTTTGTAATGTTTTATTCTGGAAACAATTAGACGCTTATCGGTGTAATGCTTGGGATAACAATCAAAAGATTATAGTGCTAAAGGCACGCGAATCAATTAAATACAAGTACAATAAGGAAATTATGGGGTGTAAGTAAATCATAAGTTCTGAACTCTGGGGCTAATTGGATCATTGAATGCCGAAGGCTGAGAATCGGGCCGTTACTAAGCAAGACTTTGAAAGCGTCTAAAACATGTATCAGAACGGTATGATCATATATTTAAGGATGTGGTACAGCACAACTTTCCGGGGTGTTCAGAATCATGTAATGAATCCACGGTATCAGTCTTAGCGTCGATGTCCCTGCCACCCTGTATACTCAATTAACAAGTCCCAAGTAACGACTCTGAGTATCGGCACTAGTCATACAGAGGACAATATGTTAAGTGTCACCCTCTGCGCATATAATTTAGCGCATCCGTATCCTAAGTTTGTTTATTTAAGTCCATAGTTTAAGTGCAAGAATTTCTTCAACTAATTTTGTCACATGCAACTGGTTGTCCAGCCAATACCGAAGTAACTCTTGCATACATAAACGGTTACACACTTTAAACTCAATTCCTTTTCCTCAAGACTTTATAATATTTCCATACATAAAGATCTTGTTGGCCTGGCTGCTTGAAAGTTCTTGTTTAAGACTGCTAAGGCTGATTGATGACCTGTCTATTCTGTTAGCCTGTGTATATAGTTAAACTAGATTACAGCTCATAAATCATCCTAACTGTTCTGGGTATTTACCCCGATGAACTCTATGTGTTGAGCTTCTTAAGTTCTGAGTTGAGCTCCACGATTACTGACAAATGCTTGGACTGACTGGACAGGTGCACTCAAATCTGTGTGGTTCTTTCCTTAAAAGACCATTTCAGACACTAATCTACATGGTGCTCTTACGGCCCGGCCAAGATTATGACTGCACTTTAAAAGAGACTGCAACCTCGTGAGTTTTTTTTTAGTTGGTTAACTATACAAACTTCTACAATATTTAATCTTATATAGAGGCCTCCTTTTAAGTAAAAAAAATACTGGTACCTGTGCTAGGAGACCCCGCTCTTCTAAAACTAGAAACAATAATAATGTAGGAATCTACCTAAAAAGAAATTCAACTTATATCTAGAACGGTGTCTGTGAGTGTGTGTTTGAGTGTGTGTGTATGTGAGTGTGTGAGTGTGCGTGAGTGAGAGTCGCTTATTGCCAAATTATCGCATGATGCTGTAAAAGAGTTTCAATGTCGTCATAGCTTTTTTCTGCTTTTCTGCTTTTTTGTTTCGGCAATTTCTTCTGAGAGTAGTCATATAGGAAAAGCCAACCATCATCATCTAGCTTATTTTATTTTTATATGACGTGTAAAAGTGATTCCGATATCCTATTTACACAATAAACAAATTCATTTCATTTGTATCCACTAAGGACCAATTTTGCCTAAAATAAGCACACAACCTCATCATGAAATCCCTAGTTTCGGCCGTAGTTGCGCGCCTTTCCTTCTCCGTTTCACCTACGGACATATGATTAGTTTGGAGCCCGAACTAAGAATGAATGACAACACGATTTGAAAGCTATCTTAACCCGTTATTTTTTTTTATTTGTCACTTGTTTTGACTAATCAACTTCTTACGGACGAGCCCGTATCTTCGTTGACGGACCTAGACAGTATAGCCCCAGGTTTGATCTGAAGGACCCTTTTGACTTTTTTTCCAGGTCAATACAATGTATGTACTGCAAAAAATATGTCCATTATTACCAACATACTTACTCCAAAATTCTGATTTACCTCAGGCTTTTAAAGGCTAAACACCGGAAACAATGCCACACAGCGAAGAACAAACAATGTAACGTTACCAGGAATAAATAGGGTAACAGCCGGTCTACATTACCGGTTACTATAAAAATAATAAGGTAGACAGGGTATTTTGGCGCATCGCTTGACAATACGAGGCGTGGTGGATCACGCAACGGGGCGCGACCGAGGCGGGGCGGACATTAGGCGAAACATTAGCAAATTAGGTTTGTTATTATTAGGCTATGAATATTTTTTGCGTCGTCACGAAGCTTCCTTCTTTTTTATAATTGCCTGGTACCCGTGGTTGATCTGTATTCCTTTCGTGATAGTACGCACTATATGTTTTTTATTTACTATTATATGATTCTAAATATAGTGGTGTCTGAAAACTCTGATACTTAGGAATAAGGCGAAATTATTTGTGGAGTTGTACCACATTCACACTAACGTACCTCGGCTTAGCTTGAAAAGGCAAAGGGGTTATTACGCCGTAATTTCGTTTGGCACCAAATCAAATACAACTTTATGAATTTTAATTAAAATAATTGGATGCAGAACGTTCTGTACTGTATTGCGGGCCTTGACCCACATTGCGACGTTCCAGGTTTTGGAATGCCAAGAAAAGTTACCATTCCCCGCCTGATTAAAAGAGGTAGAAATCTGGTGAAGGCTGATACGAGGCCTATTGGAATAAATCATTATGACTTATGTACAGACTGAAATGCAGGAATTCAGGCAGACCGCAGATTGAACGAACATCATTATCATCAACATCTACCCAACTATAAAATATAAATAAATATAATATAGCCTGATAAAACATTTCCTCGTCGATCGCACGATCAAGATTTTAGATCAGCGCTTTTGAAGAAAGGGTTTAAAACAAGAACCAGTGGAGACTATAAGAATCGGAAAACAACATCTTCGCCGAGTCGACGAAGAGCAAAAAGTATTTGGCAGCAATCATTACGACTTCGAATCGAAGTAATCCTGCACATTTAATGAACATTGAATCAGATTGAATGCGTTTACGCGATTCACTTTCGTGAAACTGGTGAAAAACTCATTAACTTTTAAATTTCAGTCAAGGATTTATATCAAGGACTGATAAAAGTTTTCCTCGTCCCTCTCACGATCAAGATACTGTTAGGCTATTTAGATTTAAATGCTTTTACAGAATGGATTGGCAAGCCCGCTACTCGGGCTTTTAAAATCGGAAAACAACACCCTCTGAGTCGACGAAGCGCAAAAACTATTTGGAACTTCTATTTATAGTCAAGTGGTTCGATATCACGAAGGATGATCTGCAAGAACCAGTGGAGGCTTTTAGAATCGGAAAACAGCATGCTATCTGAGTCGAAGAAGCGCAAAAATTATTTGGAACTTTTATTTATAGCAAAGTTGTCGGATGACATGAAGGGTGATCTGCAAAAACGAGGTAGGGGCTTTTAAGCTGACTGTCCACTGGAGCGGAGAGGAGAGGAGCGAAGCGGAGCTGTGCCAATATTAACCAATGGAATTACATCAAATCTCCGCTCCGCTTCAGTGGACAGGGATTTGCGAACTAGTTTAAAAGTTAATACAAAACCGGGAAGCGGAGCGAAGAAGCGGAGCGGGGAAACGGATAAACCCGGCCGCGGGGTATTGCAGCCCGATCAAATTATTCGTCGCGTGAACTCGTCCTAGATCCGCACAGTCCGCAACTCCGCTCCGCACTACCTCGCTCCGGATCAATGGACAGACACAGTCCGCAACTCCGCTCCGCATTACTCCCTCGCTCCGCTCCGCTGCCTCGCTCCGCATCAATGGGCAGGCAGCCTTAGCATCGGAAATAACATCCTCTCTGAGTGGACGAAGCGCAAACACTATTTGGAAGTGCTATTTATAGTCAAGTGGTTAGATAACACGAAGGATGATCTGCATAACAGTACAAACGCATCCATTGAATAATGTGCAGTTAGTGGCAATTGCATAATGGAGTGGAAGGAAATGTGGATGGATCACGCTTGAACAAACGTGTGGGCCGGTAGGGTGCTATAACTAGCACTGACTGGGAGGAGTTTGTTATCCTATCTAAAGTGACAATGTACTATGTTCCCACACAAAGTGAAAATTGCTTATTGGGAAGGTGGTTCAGTGGTATCATCTTGAAAGGTCGCAGTGAGCAATGGGCTTTTCTAAGAAACTAAGGAGCTTTTTTCCGTAAATTTTTATCCTCTTTTCTTTCATTCTTATCCATAGAAAGGAACAGATACAATCTAGGATCCAAGGGCCATAACATTTGTTGTGTCAAAAAATCTGTCCTTCGATTTTTTACTCCATTTCCATTTTGATTTTGGGAGTTTGGATGTTGGAGTCGGCTTCCAGTCTAATAAAGTTACTTTAAATGCTCGACCTCACTAAATCGGGTGGCCCTGACTTAATATCGCCTATTTTTATAGTTAACTGTCTGAAAAGTCTAGCCGAGCCTATCTGTAATATATTCAAGCGGTCTTTAACAGAAGGCATCTGTCCTAAAATCTTTAAATTCGGATGCAGCTAAATACCAGTTCTTATTCTACATGGAGCGACTGCAAGTACCATAGAGTCAAGTTTTTTTTTTTTTTTTTTACAAAACTTTGCCCCACACTAACACCCAGACCCGGAACAACTACTTGCAGATTATACAAATATTTGTTCCGTGTGGGGATCGAACCCGCGACACGTTGCGCAGCAGTCGATCGCTCAGCCACTGCGCCAACCGAGTCGTCAAAAGTAACTTTACCAAATCGTTATTTAGGAACTAAACTCCATAATTACTGTGCATTGCAGACGTCATACGCGTATAAGATCGATACAGGCTACCAACAAACGTACACCATTACAATTTTATCTATTAAGTCTAGTACAGCAGTAAAGTAATTTGTATGTAAATAACACACAAATTCACGATCACAAAATGAGATAACAAACAGACGATTTACTCGATGTTAATTTTCAAAATATATGGTTCAATAGTAGGGCAAGGTTAGATAAATATATGAAACTGAAACCTTTCAAAATTGTAGTACAGAATTAACAACAAAAGGACCAAAATATGCCAGTCAACTCGACTCATGCTGACGAGCGGAAAAATATTAATGCGGATAAAGCTTTCAGGAAATTACAGATATTACAGCACAAACGGTCACTTACACTAATAAAAGCGTGAATAACTACTATTAGCACTTCTTTTCGTTAAATCCTCCTTTATTTAAACACTTAGAACATTGCATTATTAACTTCGAACCAGAAAGTCACCAGACCAGTAAAGAATTCGACCCGAAATTGCAACACTAACTATTTCATTTGGCATAATTGCGTACTGTACTTACATCATGATTCATGTATGGGAGCACACGGATTGCAGGAAAATCAAACACATTGTTTTATCAAGGACATCATGATATTCATGATGCGTGATGAGATGACGAACAGCGCACGGTTTTAAAACCAAACACTTGATACAATCGCGCAGTCTGTTCGTGTATTAAATTGTCTGACTCCTACGCGCGTCTGCAGACCTGGTACACTGGTGCGCTAAACTCATTGTTCTAATTTCGCGATTTGGCCCTTGGTAGCCGTGGTAACCCCTTTCGCCCTGACGTGACCTTTTCGCTTGACTAAAAATAATTCAGTCTAGACATCTGGAAGTAATAACAAGAATATTTTATTTAACCAGCAGAACAGTGTATTCCTTCCGAAGTCACGACACGGTTTTGAACGGCGGTCCTAGGAAGCGAACATAATTATGTTGAAGAAAACTTACCTGTTCCTATAGTCCGGTAATCATCTTTTCTACACATCAAATTACTGACAACTATAAAAATACACTACGATTTTCTTCAAAAATTTTCCATTTCGTCGGAAAATATAACCTTTCGAAACGAAATACCTATTTGATCAAGAATGATTCGTACGTCTACCTTTTGTCCGACAGTTCATACAGTTAAATAGAAAAACTATTGATCATTATGTCAAAATAACATTACTTATTCAGTAATGCGGGTCATTTGCGTAAGGGATGTGGTAACGTTTGAATAGAATAGGTTCTACATTAATAATACCAGCCTATTATTGTCCCACAGCAAGGAAAAGCCCTCTTATCATTCAGAGAAGGCACGAGCATTGATCACCATGCTTGCTCAAGACGGGTTGGCGATTTTAGACTTAGTTATATTAACTATATGTTCAGTACGCGTAGCATGACAACCTTAAAAATGGGTTTTCGACGGGTTCTGTCAACGGAAGAATAGAAAAAATGACAGATTGTGATGGTTTATCTGTCATTTTGTCTATTCTTCCGTCGATAAAACCCGTTTCTATTGTGGACATGTTAAGCGTGAAGGTGTCTTCACGATGTTTTTCTTTCACCCATGTCAGTATGTCCAAGATAAAATCAAAACATACATAAATGAATTAAAAATGTCACATTGGTATTTGGCCCGTCCGGCGAGGCCTTAACCGCTTTAAAAATAAATCAAGTAATTGCTGTCCTAGAATGGCCTTTCAATACTAAGGGCTCGAGTAAATTGCCCTGCAAATCAGGGGATTGAAGGACAGGATGATTGCACGAGTAAATTGGCAATCAATCTGCCTAGCCTTTTCCCAACTATGTTGGGGTCGGCTTCTAGTTTAAAAAGCCAAGCCTCCTTTGTTATGGCTCGTTTCTTTGTCGAGAAGTAGTCGAGAACTCTATAGAAGCATACAAATTTTATAGGCATAAGGCTTGTTTTATTAGAGCACTTTATTAAATCAGAGTGGTGTTTAGAGGCAATTCGTATCAATCTGGCGATGTAGGCGTTACATCCATCTAGTTTATAGCTCCTTAGTTGATATGGCATTGGCCATCATGACGCTGTCATTCCTTTTAAACACTGCAGTTTAGTAAGATCATCATTGTGTTTGTTTTGAAATAGTCACATTGGATCTTTTTATAAGAATAAAGTGTCAAGTACGAGTTGGAAGTGCATGAGAGAGTTTACATTGACAAAATGATTTGAAGCCCTTTCCAAACAGTTTTATTTCAAAATCTAATATTTGGTTATTAAGTACTTATTTGGTTTAAGAGTGCTTATCCTAAAAGTTGGCAAAGTCGCAAATAACTACCAAATACTTACCTGTTTTGATTAATTTGGCAATATTACTGTATGGAAATATGAAATGTGGCTAAATAGTGAACTAAACTATTGATGTTGAAATGCATTAATTAATATCGTTACGCCGAATATTTCGTTTTAGATGTAAAAAGAGTATTTGGAAACTTTTCATTACATCTCAAACGGTATACAACATCAAATTCAGTGTTAAAATTGCAATTTATTATTAATATTCTAGTTCGCCACATTTCATATTTCCATACAGTAATATTGCCAAATTAATCAAAACAGCTATATTTGACATCTATTTGCGACGTTGCCGACTTTCAGAATAAATGCTCTTAATTTCAAGTCATAAGGCATCGTATTTCTTCAAGAAAAAAATAGCGATTGTTTTTCTTCAATGCTTCATGATTTCAGGGATGGTTCTATAGTAGAAGTCGTTCATAATGATGAGTATGACCCTTTTTTTTTTTTTTTGAGGATGGTAAATCATCAAATGACTTCTCCCGCTCTGGGCAGAGCGAGAGGGTGTGTCAGACTTTTACTGACTAAAACCCACCCGTGTTCCTTCTGTTGCCTGTGTGCCGGGGCCGCGTTATCCCTTTCGGACAAACCCGAAACCCCAGCAGGCATTGGTCTTTCGACCCCGTCGGTTGGTGCTGACATCTCTTTGAGGCGCGCATGGAACACAACGCGCCGTCGACACGGGCCTGGTCCTTATCGGACGGCGAGCTGCCCATTGCTCACCGTCCGCAAGCCCGCGCCTACGGTGGCCGGAAGTCGGCTCTCGACTCCCGACGCCCGGGGCGTCTCCTGCGGCGACTAGGGCCGCGAGGGCGTGCAGCTTGCATCTCCCTCGCGCGCTCCGCCTCCTCCTTCGCGAACATAACTGCTTCGCAGAAGGAGGTGACGGCCTCCCATGCACTCTCGCTCCGAACCATGGCCTGAACCAGGGCCGGACGCGAGAGATCGCCGCCGCCGATCGCCTCCGTGAGGACACGGCGGTGCTCCGCCCAAGCCGGGCAGACCTCCACCGTATGCTCCACCGTGTCCTCCGGGCGATCCACATAGTGGTGACACCCGGGCGTTTCCTCCCGCCTTACGCGGAACAGGAACCTCCCGAAACAACCGTGTCCGGTGAGGACCTGCGTCAGGCGGAAGGTGAGGACGCCATGGCGCCTCTCAAGCCACTCCTCAAAGAGGGGACTTATCGCCGCAATTGTGGCGTGCCCAATGAGTATGACCCCTGAAGACGTTTTCAGATATTTTAATTACACCTTGTATATCTATTCCAATAGAGGAAATCTTGGTTTCGTCATGATAAAGAGCGAAGCGACGATTGTGCAGAGTCAAAACTCTGATACAAAGCTTTAGTAATACATGAAGGCATGAAGGTTCAACACAGCGATTTTTTCTCGTATGACGTACACGAGTTTTTATCAAATAAAGCGGTGGCAGTAGAAAATATATAAAATTGGTCACACGGAGTCTATGCGGGAAAATATCGTGTGCGAGAAATATTTTTTTCTCGTATACCGTCCGAAGTTGCCACCGAGGAGGCCGCGTATCGAAACGATTTTATCGAATACGACACGCAGTGGCGCATAAGTTCATTTTTAATATTTATTAACTGCGTATTGTTATATCGTTCACACGAACAAACTTTTCTCTCGAGGAGCTCGTGGCTAATATCTGCTGCACGGGTAGATCCGTCAGGTTAAGCTACGCTTGCCGGAGTTGGTCTGTGGATGGGTGACCATCTTTACATACCGAGGCTCCTCCATGCCTCGGAAAGCACGTTAACCCGTTGGTCCCGGCTGTCATTAGTGGATCTTTGACAGTCGTTACGGGTCGTCAGAAGCCCGAAAGTCTGACAACCAGTCTTACCAAGGGGTATCGTATTACCCTGTTACTGGGTTGTGGAGGTCAGATAGGCAGTCGCTCTATGTAAAATACTGGTATTCCGCTGAATCCGGTTAGACTGGAAGCCGACCCCAATAAAGTTAGGAAAAAGGCTAGGTAGATTAATTGAACAAACTTTTCTCTCGTATTAGACTTGCGCGCGTGCACGCAGTTGTCCTTGTGACGTAGCTTTGAATCATATGGAAATGGTCGTCGTGTCAACGACTATCTCGTCTAATGTAAAACCGTATTCGTGATAAAATCGAATCGCATAGTCGCCGTGTGAACGTAGCCGTGCTGTTCATCGAACGTCATAATTCTGTCCTTGTAAAACCTAATATTGTGCAAACGGATTTACAAGAGGCAAATACCAATAGGCACTCATCAACCGCAACGGTATTCTGATAATCCGTAAGTAATAAATTAGTACACACCCACATTACCCTTATGAGTTTATGACAAGCTGTACTTAAACGGAAATAATGACTTTTATATAGGCTTTTTGTGGCCTCATTAAAATGTTTTACGGTGACATTTATTTCCTATTTCACGACTTCCATAAAATGTGATTAAGATAATGGGAACTTTCGCATAGAATTATGTTTTTTTTTTATCGAGACCGTATGTAGTAAAGTTCTTCATTAATCACACAGTGTATGAACAAGCTTGTTCCTGTGATGAATCTGCAATTACGGGAACTTGGGACTGACAAGCAGATTCATTATCCTGTGAGCGTCTGACACTGACAAGGTTCAGGATAAGAAGAAATAGCCTTACAATGCTTGAAACGGCTACAATGCAACGCCCGATGACACGCATGATGCACTAAGCAACATACATAATGATGAGTCCATACCATTTATCAATAAGTACAGAGAACATTGGAGCATCTTTCAGTAGTTGGTACGTAGATCGTACCCACATGGACGCTGGCAGTTAGTACCGCTAACAATTTTGATGAAGTGACTGACAAATATTTTCTCGTAGCATAAGTACGTGTGGTGCAATTTGGGAGACCGGAGAAGCCTATATTCAATAAGGATGTGGACTGGGGTAAAAAACTATGTAATCCGTCAGTCAGATAATAAAAAAATTTTAGACACGTATTTTTTGCTTTATCATATTAATAAAAAATGGTTTAGATAAAACGCATTAAAGTTGGGGAGTGGGGGCTCGGTACATTTTATACTGACTTGTGACGTATCACAAGTCAGTATAAAATCTACCGGCCAGTGACGTCATGCCACATTTTAACGCATTGTCTACTCAATGTCTTGCCGTAATCTTTTGACTACGTAAGAAAAGAAAAAATACGTGTCCAATATTTTTAATAATCAACATGGCGGACAACAAAAAAATATTAAGTACCCCGCAGATGTATGAACTTAAACGAAGCAAAAGCAGTATGTAAGGATTGTAGCAGGTGACGTTCTGTAGTTTCTGCCTACCCCCGTATGAAGAAGGCGTGAGTTTATGTATGTACCTATGTAATCTGCGTTCGCAATTTATTTTCCAAACATGTAAATAAACACGAGTTTTAGAAAAAACAACTGTAATGCCCACAGAAAAGGTTCAGTTTGCGCTACAACTTCATATTTTATATGACCTTTTCAACAGTACTAGTCAGTCTAAGCAAATATCTAATCGAATTTAATTAAATTTGATACACATTTCTATCTACTTTTATTTAAATATAGAACACATCACACTATAAAACTGATTTACATCCGTAAGACGTCCTCGTAACAGAAGGTCCAGTTGAAAACCAGCATCATCAGACACTAGTTGTCTGGCATTTACGATGAACTGGGCCTATTTGGCGCAGCCGTGAGGCACACAATATTATTTTAAGTTATCTTTATTGTTTCTGTTTTTTTTTTGTTTTTGTGTGAATATTGTGTGCCTTAACCTGAGTCAAATAAATTTATTTTCTTTCTTTCTTTCTAAAATCAACAAGTGGAAATAACATCAAATGGAAACAAGGATTTAAATAGACCTTAGTAAGTTGGAACCCTCAACAAAACCCTTCATACGGTTTGAATTTTCATGAAACTTACGCGTATCTTCACTTACTTAAAATTCTATTTATAGAGCCTACGCCACGATTCGCTGGAGCCACGAGTACATGACAACATCAATTAATTTATAATGAAGTTAGTCGAACAATAGACGATTAACAACTGTCTTATTAAGTAGCGTAGTCGATATTACTAAACTTATTTAATTAGTACTAGAATTACACGTCTTCATGTTATTTGTTTTACCGACATATTAAGTTTTTTGGGTAATGTTCCTAAGATCTATTTCTAATACATTTTTACAGTTCAACTATTTTCTTAATGTCGGTCGGCAAACTTCGTGTTTCGTCAGTCGTCGGATTTCTATCAGTTGCCCTTTGCACAGTAAAAATGACTATCTTCCTTACAAACAGTCATCCCCAATTTCACCCCTTTAGGGGATGTTTTTTGATGTTTAAATCCTTCCTTAATGCTCACTTTCGCTATATAAGGAGCTCTTGTGCAAAATTTCATGCTTCTAGAAGCTAAAATTTTCAAATTGAAAAAATGGAAATTGAAAGACCCAGTGGTTTAAGCTGTGCGTTGTGTATGAGTGAATGATTTTTATTAAATAGAAGATGTTGTTTTTCCCCCTTAGATTATTCCTATGGCTTTCTGAACCATACAGATAATTGAAGCCAACATATTCTACCAAAACGACATTCTCATTAAACGCGGAATAGCACCAATTAACCAAAACAAACTGCTTACAACTGTAAACGTCCACACCATCATTATAAAATACAAATGAGAATTTCTTATACTCAAGTAATTATACATCTTCCACATCCGCATCTACTGACTGTTATTTCATACACGAAATGCCGTAGGTAATAAGAACTGAGGGCTTCATTAATTTTGAATACTTTAATACTGTAAAAACGTAGCTGGCTTCAACTGCCAGAATGATCTGGATGAGTTTGAAAACTGTTTCTCCTAGTTTTGGCCCAACTGTTCGGGTCGATGTACAGTCGAACCACATGCAGTAAAATATTAATATTTTACGTGGAGTGATTGCCAGCTGGCTTCCGCGGCCTTATAACTATTGGATAAAGATTAATCGTACTTTCTAGCTTCCGAAAGGTGTTACTGTTGTAACAATCAGAATCAATGCGGAAGGAGTAGGGGCGCCCCGTATAGCAAAATCATCTCGATACACTAACGATCCTCCATTTAAAATACAAATCGACAGGAAAGTCATTAACGAGTCCTTCGTTTCCTAACAAAGGGCTAATCACCGGGATTTCCTATACCTTCGATATGGCCAGTATTCCACACGCTAATAATAATTTAGACTAACCCAATCTCAGTTCAAAAATCTGTAGGCTTTGAATTTAAATGTAGAACAGGATCCTCAACCTTCAAATCTGTAAATGGACACGGCTGCGGTTTATGGGTCGTGTCATGGTCCAAAGGCATTGTAAACAAGGACTGACTCGCTCTTACTTTTATTCACCACTTTTTATTTATCTACCACTGCCATTCAAAAGCACGGTGGCGCATGCGTTGTAGCTAGACAGATAAATCCGAAGATCATAATATATGTAGGGCCCCAGTACACTACCCTGTGGGATACCACACTTTAATTGAAACAAAATAATTGTGCACTCATTTCTTTACCAATAGTTGGGTGGTTTTGGGAAAGTATCAGACGTATTTAGTCTTAGGATGGAACTTTAGTCCTAAATGTATAAATTATGGTCCTTATAGTTAACCGCACTTACCCTGATGTATCTCTCTAAATCTGGTGGTATTGTGTCATCAGGTTCTTTGTGTGCTGTTCCTGCGAGTTGCTTTTCTTTCTGATCTTCTGTGGAGTCATTATGGTCATTCAGGACTCTGTTCTCAGTAAAGTTCACTTGTTTCCTAGGTTTGTTTGATGGTTCTGTGGTTCTTTTGACATTTTTTTCAAGGTCCTAGAACAAATGCTTTAGAAAGTTACAAAAAAAAAATACAACCGAATTGATAACCTCTTCCTTTTTGGGAAGTCGGTTTATAAACTAAACTAAACATAAGTAAGGGGTGAATGTATAGAAGATGGACAGCTGAATGTTCTATTTGCGCCCCACGATTTCATCTGCATAAGTCTCGATCGTGTAGGAATATCGGGATCAAAAATATCATATCTCCTAACCCAGGTCATGGTCTACCTATGTGCCAAATTTCATCCAAATCCGTTCAGACATTTGAGCGTGAAAGCGTAACAAACAAACTCACTTTCGTATTTATAATATTAGCTATGATTCAGACAGAAACAAAAGAATATCCAAAGCTAATTTACACAAATTAATGTGTCATTTTCTATTGGGTTAATTGTGTCCAATTACTTTAAAACTATTTTTTTCTTAGCAGTAAAACTAACATTTATTACTGAGGAAACAATAACCCGGTTGCAATAACAACAGCCAGTGTAATTGATTGTAAAATATAATGCTGTAACAGTTTTTTAATAAAAATATTACACAATATTTTTACAACATATTGGTTTAAACTATGCTGTTCTTACATAATCGTACATGATATTAATTTAAGACACAATAAGTAAGTATGCCAGTTTATATTTTCATGTTGTACTGACCTCAATGAGTAATGTTCTGTAGGCAAGTCTATCGGTTCATGTGCGGTCAGAGCAATGAACTATAAAGTCTAATCAATACTCCTTGGCATTTAGATTGCAATGAAAAAGTTATGATGTTGCTGGCTACTTAGAAAATGATACAGTTTTTTTCTTTTCTTTGAAATTTCTAATGGTTTGGGTATTGTTTCATAGTGATACTTTGAAACCCTTTCGTTGGATTGAGATTTAAATTAGGAATTTTAAATATGCTCTACCATCGTGTAAAATAATATGCAACTAACCAGTGGAAGTATAAGATTAATACCTATAATTACCGCATTCATTATTATTTCAAAAGTCTTATTTAAAATTAACTTGACGGATTATTTTGGGAGATATTTTGCCACATTTTCTGTAGAAGTATCAGTCCCAAGATTTTTAACTAAAACAAAATTCTATCAAGTATCAGAAATTACTAACAGATTTGATTGTGAAAGGTAGGAGGAAGAGCAACAAAGACAAATAAATAAGCATCATAAGTTAATAATTTAAACACAAATATTGTTTAAAATTAATAGCACAAACATTACCAAAGAGCTCTGCACAAAAAGAAACAAGTCAGAAAAAAGTCAAACTTTTGAAGTAAACACAGACACAATACATAAACACAAACCTTTTATTTTCCTTAACGCTATCAGACGCCGATTTCAGCGTATTTTCACACAGTTCCGATAAAGAACACTCCACTTTTAATACAAACTGAAGAAACACACAAATTATTTGAATTTTACAATACAATACATCGAAATTTTCACTGAGGAGCCGTCTGGCGTTTGGACAGAGCACAGAATCAATACACAGTAGCTTATCAACTGAGCTAAGCGTAGAAGAAAATCAATATCAGGATCGTGCGGTACCAGGGAAGCAGCTACAGGTGGTGGTGTTTTGTAAACAACTATGCAACTTACTTGTTCTTGCGGCGGCGGCGACAGTCCCAGCACAGTTTTCTCCCTCTCTATCTCACGCCTTTTCTCTACAATTAGCCTTTCTATATTAGATGAAGATAGCATTGTGCTATTGTGAACGTACGGCGAAAGTTTCACTTTCCGCGGGAAACTTGTAATTGTATTGAACTCAACCCCGGTTGTTGTTATGGGTCGCACTGTGATACAAAATTTTCCGCAATAACTTGATCAATTATTGCGATTACCGATCGATACAAATTGAAAGAAAATAATTCAAAATAAATAAAATCGTTTCACAATTTGAATTTGACATTACGACGCTTTCTGAAATTGACATTGACAGCAATTTCTATTATTGTTACTAGCCCAAAAAAAAGTTCTCTAACAAATACTTACAATATTCATAATATAAGCCTATAAAGATATTATTCTGGCAGCAATAGCACTTAGGTGTAAAAAAATAAAGAAAAAGGTACAACAAACCATCCACACTACCATATAATAAAATAAATTTGACAGCGACAGCACAGCTGTTTTATTCGAACTTGCCAGTATGTAAAAAATACCTGTAGTTGAGGGAATTTCAAGGACTTATTAAAACCAGCAGTATCAACAAATAAATAATGTTTTGTTTTGAAAAAATAATTTAAAAAACGAGCGAGCCTTACAGTAGTCGCCTAAGATGTGTAACATCTGACATCTTGGCCATAGAGTTTAATAATAGATTGGGAAATTATGGCTGACAGTACATACCAACCTCTCGGAAAATGGGCTAGTACCATCTGACAGCCAACTGTAGCACCACGCGCGCTCATTAGTCAAATCCAATAGTACGCGCTTGCTTGGCTTCTTGTTACACACTTCCGCCTGCTTTTGACGAAATCACTCCCACATATTGTAGGAAAGCGAGAGGAAATAACTAATATTAATAATCCAAACTAATATTATAAATGCGAAAGTGAGTTTGTTTGTTTGTTACAATTTCACGGTAAAACGGCTGAACAGATTTTGATGAAATTTAGCACATGGGTAGAGTATGACCTGCATTAGGACAAAGGATACTTTTTATCCCGACATTCTCACGGGATCGAGATCACAAGACTTATCTGGGTGAAACTGCGAGCGTTATTATTTAGCCAATAATAAAAGAAGCACAAGCAGTAGTCTCATTGCTTATCAAACTTACAATCGCTTTTATTCTAAGGTGGAGCCAAATAATAATGGGTCGATCGTTTATCCCTGAGTTGTGGAGGTCTGATAGGCAGTCGCTCTATGTAAAATGCTGGTATTCAGCTTCATCCGGTTAGACTGGAAGCCCATCCGACCTCAAAATAGTTGCGAAAAAGCTAAGCAGATTGAACAGTATTCAGATCCCTTCACGCATCCAGGGGATTCTCAGGTCATGATTGAATAAGAAATGACGACATAATTTCTCATTCAATCATGCAAGGAAACTGCGAGTTTGCGAGCATAGCCCTCACATTTCCTTTTGGGTGACTGGACTTGCTTGACTGTATATCAAGCCCATTGTTGTGTGCGACACTTATGTTTCGGTTATTTTTTTTTAATATTATGGCAGCCCTAAACATGACATAACCTCAAAAATTAATAATTTGACAATTCATGATCAACTGTTTACATTAAGTACTTGGAGAATATTATAAATAATCAGGATTAAATAAGTGCGTAAAGTGTAATAATAATCAAAATCACTCATCGCCATTCTTTACGACTCTCTAAACTTATCCGTACCATTCATATTTACTTGCAGTTGGGACCTAACCTAAAAATTTAAACAAAGGGGTATAACTTTACATTACAATGGACGCAGACTACGAAAAGAAATTATTAGAACTAAAAAGCAAAATCAAGAGCTTCCCTGACTTTCCTAAACCAGGAATTTTATTTTGGTAACTAATTTTTGTTAAATTTTTTATTTTTTGTTGTACAGTGTACTCCACTCTGAATGGCTGTTGATGAATGATATGTATTAGTTCGGCCTATTATATTCATTCATAAGTACCACGGTGTCACTGATGGCAATAGGCTCGCCCCCTATGTCATGGGACTTAAACATAACTGGCGAAATATGCCTGTACCTACTATGGTACCGCTGCCTAACCCTTCGGGGAAACAAGGCGTGATGTTATGTTATTATCACATAAACTAAAGGTAAAGCCAAGTGAAAATATGTTTTAATTATTTATGACTTATTTATTGAGTCATCTTATTTAGAAGCTAAGTAATAACAGCCGCACTGGTTGATACATTAGGTTAAACTATGCTTGCCGGGGTTGCATAACCATCTTTACATACTGAGTTGTGAGACACCCTCATGCCTCGGAAACCACGTTTAGTTGTTGGTCCCGGCTGTCATTCATGGATCTTTGACAGTTGTTACTATGGGTCATCAGAAGTCTCACAACCAGTATTACCAAGGGGTATTACCCAGTTACTGGGTTGTGGAGGTCAGATAGGCAGTTGTTGTATGTAAAATAATGATATACTGCAGGATTCGGTTAGACTTTAAGCCGCCCCGAACATAATTGGGAAAAGGCTAGGCATATTGTTTTTTTATTGATTCATCTCATTTCTCATAATTTTCTCTTTATACAGCATATGACAACAAACCTATCCTGTACAGTCACAAGAATAAATATATTACTACTAACTGACCCAACAGAAATTGTCCTGTCAAAATTTCATACAAAACTCCCATAGGATAAAAACACTTTTAGTTTTCCCGAATTTTCCCATTTTTCCGGGAACTATTCAATTTTTTCATTCCATACGAACCTGATTAGGACTAATATGGACATTTTAAAACAAAAATTTGCCAAATCTGTCCAGTCGTTGAAGTGCGACCTTACCAACGAACGGCATTTCATTTGTATTATAAACTAGCTGCCCCGCTCCGGCTTCGCTCGGGTAGCACTATGTACTTATCTACTGCTTACCTACCTACCTACCCTACCTACCCTACCTACCTACTTACCCTACCTACCTACCTACCCTACCCTACTTACCCTACCCTACCCTACCCTACCTGCCTACCTGCCTACCTACCTACCTACCTACCTACCCTACCTATCCTACCTACCTATCTACACACCTACGAACCTATTACTCTGCTAAATACACATTGATGAAACGTTTTTTTTCTGCGCAATTTTCTTTTTTTTTTCCGTAAAAACCTTCTCCTTACAATAACAAACACAACAAAAAAGAATTAGCGAAATTGTTCCAGCCGTTCTCGAGTTTTGCGCTTACCAACACATTTAGCGATTCATTTTTACTATATAGATAAGCAAGGAATATAGATGGACAGTTCAGCAATATTATCTGATTATGTGATCAAACCTATTTACAGAAATAAAATTATTTATCATTTAATTACTTATCATTCTTAAATTGTCTTTCATATTTATGTGTCTCTGTCTTTATTAATTACGCGGAGCTCGCGGCTAAGGAGGAGCTTACGGTCAAGTAATAACTTCACGCACGGCACGGGTCGATCCGTCTGGTTAAGCTACGCTTGCCGGGGTTGGTCTGTGGGTGGGTGACTATCTTAACATACCGAGATTCCTCCGTGCCTCGGAAAGCACGTTAAATCCGGTTAGACTGGAAGCCGACCCCAATAAAGTTGGGAAAAGGCTAGGCAGGCAGATTGATTGTAATTGGTTTTAACCATGTTAATTAAAGTTAATAAATAAATATTGTCTGATGGTCCGCACTAGGTCTAGCAGCCTTTTTGCACTAGGTAACCAAGATATTATAACTCTAGCTAGAGAGTAGTTTGAAGTATCAAATACGTCGGTAGGTATGAAGTTGTCGTTATAGGGCTGTTCTACACAGGCGCGACGCGGCACCAGTTTGAATTGCTATGCGTAATTTTCTACGAAGTCGCGCGCTACTCAACACATAACTCTATCACATGTCTTCTAGAAGTCGCAACAGAAACCTTTTCGGCTCATACAGAAGATACGTGACATCACAATCTTACACACAGCTGCGGTTAGTCGCGCTGTGACACTCATGTCCTCTCGCTCTTATGCTCTGCTCTTTTATACGAATAAATGATAGTCGAGCGATCAATCAAGTCGCTTTGGTACGTAGGCATGTCAAATTTCATACAAACGATCGCGTACTCGCGCGACTATCGATTTTGTTTAGGACGCGGGGGGATACATACTTCGTCGAGTGGCATTGTCGCGTCTATGTGGGTGCTTTATGTAATTGAATTCTATGTTTTATCTTAATGCTCTTTTCTTATAACACAAATTGTTCTTATAATGGAGTTTGCATGTTAATAAGTGTCTTTTATGTCCAGTTATCTATGTATACTTATGAAACGATACCAAATCGCGTTTTCAAGGCAAACACTTTATCATAATTGTGTGTCGGAAGTAGTTGCCAAGTCAAATGTAATAAGTAATATGTTTAGAAGTGTTTGTACTGATCCAATCGCAGTATGGACCACACCGTTTTTAGGGTTCCGTAGTAATCAAGTAACCCTTATAGTTTCGCCATGTCCGTCTGTTTGTCTGTCTGCCCGCGGCTACGCTCAGAGTACCGTCTCTGAGCGTAGCCGCGGACAGATTACTAGAAAGCTGTAGTTTGGCATGGGTATATAATATATTAATCACGCCGACAAAGTGGTACCTACTTAAAATAACATTTTAAAAACAATTTTTGTTTAGGGTATACGTGCAAGTAAAGAGGGAAGTTTTTTTTTTTCTCATCTCTCCCATAGTGTGGGATGTCGTTGGAAAGGTCGTTCAAAAATATTGGGAGTTTGTGAAAACCCGTTTGGATTTAGGGATCCGTTTGCGAAATATTAAGCTTTAAAGTGCTAATTTTTGTTAGATTCGAGTGCCTCCTCCCTGCCAGCTAAATGGTTGGTTTTGGATATGTGAAAAAATTCACGGCAGTAGCATAAACGAAATTAAAAGGAAAACTATCACAGCTAAGTAGGCTTTACGAGTAATAAACGACCAACTACGGAACCCTTCATTGTGCGTGGTCCACACGCACTTGGCCGGTTTTCTACCGTTTCGTAGGTAGGTACTTTCCTTATACTACTAGCCCTAGGAAGTAACGCCGAATTTTAGGCTAACTTTGCATTAATTTAAAACAGCGATTTTTTTCATTTAACGTGTAGGGTATGGTCAAGAAGTATGTTAAACTGTATACCGCGAAAAATTCACCCCCGTGTACGTTTTTTTTAAGAAAACATCTAATTTAAATTTTACGTGGTAGAAAAAAATATTAACAGATATGTTTATAGGAAGTGTTTGTCGAAGAGATTAGGTATCTCAAGTAGGTCAAAAAAATACATTTTCATTCACGGAAATTTCCATAAAATTAAAAGTATGTTTTTTTTTAATTGTAGGTTCGTCAAGCAAAAATATTAACAGCAGTTGTTTTGCAATAAATGACTTAAGTAATTAAATATTTTAATACGCTATTCAACTAAATTAACATATTGTACTAGCGCAAGATATTAAAAAAGGTTTTTTTGTTATAACGGTTCAGGCAAAAATGTAACAGAGTTAAATTTAGTTGAACTTTTATAAAAAAGCTTTAACTCACTTAATTACAAGAAAATTAGACAAATTAAAGCAATGTTTTTTTTTTATAGATAGGTATACTTATAACGTTTTGCTTTAATTTGTTTAATTTTCTTGTCAAAGCCAGTTTTCATTAAGAGGGAGGAAGGACCATTCATCAGAACCAAAGTTTGCTCACTCATACATTTATTCATTAGCAAATAATGAACGCATTCGAATGAGAAGTGATCCGAGATAAGTCATTGCGGTAAACACCATCAGCTATTCATGTGTTGTACTATGAAGAAATAACAGAATATAATTATGTGTAATATATTAATTTCCTGTGGTTTTCCTTTGTTCTCGAAAACAAGTGTCAATTACCTTTGTGTTTACCAATAGCATAATAAATAGTTATAATTGTTTCAATTCAATAATGGCTTATTCTGGTTATTGGGGTTTTTACTTTTGACAGAAGCTGGAGGCACTTATTTGTTTGTACCGGAAAGTTATATTTAATGGCATAGGTATATAGTACAAAGTGAGCAAACTTATGTTACTGAAATTCTAGTACCAGTTTGCAAAATCGCACTCGCTCCGAAGCTGTTTATATCATTATATAGCAATAGTCTTGGCACTTCAACGATCGGCGTCAAGACCCCTCGCCCACGGCGACTTTTTGTAGCGATGCTGTCCCGCGCTTTATAAACGCGCTTCTGCATCGCTAGTATCGCGCGTTGTTCGCGTTTGTAACGTGCGACAGAAACGAGGCAAACGCGCGGCTGTATCGATTCAAATGCGCGACCGTTTCTGACGACATCGGGGGTACGGAGGGAGGGGTGCTGGGTAAGGTGTCCTGAAGCGGGACAGCATCGCGATAGTAGGGATACAGAATCTGGGCGAAGGTACACACAGCCAGCGACAGCATCGCGGCTGTATCGATACACATGCGCGACTGTATCGATAAAAAAAGTCGCCCTGGGCGAGGCCTCATCCTATTGTATCGGCCTGTAATCTTCTACTAGTATTAAATCATCATTATCATTCCCTTGTCCGTAATATCCCAATTTATTTGAAGTCCGCCCTACATGTTTTCTTCTTCCCATATCTACTTCTCTATTGAGACGCAGATATATGCCAGTGACCTTGAGTGGTTAGCTTGCGTGTTCTGTACTGAGCTCACGCAACGCATCGTACATTACGTCCAGCCAGTCGTACTCGCCCATCCAAGACCGCTGTCCCAAACTAGACGCATTATTAATTTATTATACATAAAACAAAAGGTATTTTAATAAAACACGTATACTAAAAGATCAATAATTAAATTATCTTTAAAATGGTGAAGGCTTCAGAAAAATACGCTTGATTCTCAGTGTTTTATCCGCATTACACATAACTTTACAAATTAATTTCACTATGTAACATAAATATAATCTAAAATATTCATACATTAAGTTATTAAGAAAATGCTCTAATTTAACATATATTTTTTCCAAATCATTAACACTACTCGTTTAGACGTGATTTTCAGTATAAAATCATTAAAAGTCGGTTATCGTCGTCTTATGTAGTCGTCATTTCAGTGGTCACCCCAGTTCTGCCCATATAATTTTTCACACAGTCCACCCATCGTTTAGGTACTACTGGTAAATATGACCTCCAAAGGACGGCCACGGCATTTAACGATAGTGACCATGATCAATCAATAGGACTAGCAATTGGAATTGGCTATAGATACCAATAATGTTGCACCTAATCTTATTAAGATGAAGTAATTTTAAGAGAACTATTTTTGCACTTTAACCTCTCAAATCTCAAGCTTAAAATAGGCTCATACTGACTAAAAAGAAAGAAAAATATTTGATTTGGGACGCGCACTGGAAATACAAACAGTAACTAATAATAAAAAATAATAAAAATAAAAAATAAACAAAAGGAGCATTTAAAAACTAACAGAATAATAACGACCTGTGCGAGGCCGAAAATGCTCCTGTCTAAGCAAAATGCGGCGATAAAAAAAAAAAACCGCAGTGCTGGTATTCTGATAGGGCCCACTGTGATGCCACGGACACACCTACGGACTTAGATAAATCCCACTAGGGGATTAAAAAATAAATAAAACAATACAAAACAAATAAATAAAAACTGAAACTATGTACATAAATAAATGAATCTACTCACGCCCGACGTTCCAACATCACTTGTCCATACCATGTACTATCTTCTTCTTTTCGTGTGATTAGTGACTAACCTGGTGTCAGAGTTTTAAAGCCGCCCACGGGCCTCTGACTTGGCTTGACATGCCTTCGAGAAATATCTCAGGCATGCGGCGTTTCCTCACGATGTTTTCCTTCACCGTTTTTTAAGCAAGTGATAATTTTACAATACGCACATGAATTCGAAAAGTCAGGGGCGAGTGCCTTGCATGGGAGGCCGTCACCTCCTTCTGCGAAGCAGTTATGTTCGCGAAGGAGGAGGCGGAGCGCGCGAGGGAGATGCAAGCTGCACGCCCTCGCGGCCCTAGTCGCCGCAGGAGATGCCCCGGGCGTCGGGAGTCGAGAGCCGACTTCCGGCCACCGTAGGCGCGGGCTTGCGGACGGTGAGCAATGGGCAGCTCGCCGTCCGATAAGGACCAGGCCCGTGTCGACGGCGCGTTGTGTTCCACGCGCGCCTCAAAGAGATGTCAGCACCAACCGACGGGGTCGAAAGACCAATGCCTGCTGGGGTTGCGGGTTTGTCCGAAAGGGATAACGCGGCCCCGGCACACAGACAACGGAAGGAACACGGGTGGGTTTTAGTCAGTAAAAGTCTGACACACCCTCTCGCTCTGCCCAGAGCGGGAGAAGTCATTTGATGATTTCCCAACCTGAAAAAAAAAAAAAAAAATGGGTGAGTGCCTAGTATATACTTTATGGTGACAGTATGGTATATACGTGCAGCGAACGGACGCGGGCGTACTGCGAATCTGCGATGCATTCGACTGTCAACTAAAATGATCAATTTATCTAACAAAGAAGTAATTATTGGAATTATAAAGAAATTATATAAAAACCCTTCTCATTACAGGGACATATTCTCCGCAATATCCGATGGTTCCACATGCAAGTTGCTCCAGAACCTTCTAATACAAACCATCAAGTCCAAGTTCCCTGACGTGGAAGTTGTCATAGGGTTGGAGTCGAGAGGATTCCTCTTCTCTTTCTCTCTGGCTGCTCAATTGGGTATCGGCTGTCTACCAGTCAGGAAGAAAGGGAAGCTGCCAGGGGAAGTCGTGTCTTATAAATATGAGCTGGAGTATGGGACGGTAAGTTTCTAAATATAAAACTGAATGGTTTTAAGACGGTGGGTTGGTATATAACCGAATTATTGCGTGCATGCACTTTCATAATCTGCATTCGCAATTAATTTGTCAAACATGTAAACAAACACGAGTTTTCCACTTAGAAAAACATCAACTTTATGCAAGTGTAAATAAAGTTGATTTTAGACAGACTAGTACTGTTGGGAAAGTCATAAAAAAATATGAAGTTGTAGCGCAAATTTAACCTTATGTGTAGGCATTACAGTTGTTTTGTCTAAAACTCCTGTTTGCTTACATGTTTGGCAAACGATGCTCGTACAACTTTCCACTTTATGTCAGCGAAAATAAAATGCTCTGCGGTCCTCTTTTTCTTGCCTTGTCTTATGTCATTACATGACCTTCATTTAAATTCCAGGACATCCTAGAAATTCAGAAGGACACAATCCGTCCGGGTCTAAAGTGCCTCATTATCGACGACTTGATAGCCACAGGCGGTACCATAACAGCCGCCAGTCAGCTGCTTAAGTCTTGCGGTGCTGTAGTCATCGGCTGCTTGGTAGTCATCGAGCTGACGTCACTGCAAGGCCGTCAAAACATTCCCGAGGGTATACCTGTACATTCCTTGATCAAGTACGAGTAGATATTATGTAGAATTTTTTAGCGGACGCAAGCGTAAATTTACTTGTTTTGAGAAATAAACAAATGAAGACCAAGGGCACAGTATAAATATGAACAGTACAGAAACTCCGTAGTAAACGTTCGAAATGGCACACTCACACAGACGCGCTCATTGATGAGACCCCAAGCAATTGTCGCGTGCTGTCAGTTACGGGCGCCGTGTCGAGACGAGTGGACGCCGCGATCTTTTTAAAAATGGAAGGTAGGTAATTATTTCAACAAATAGCTCTAGTTTCCATACTGTCCATATTTAGATTGTGCTAAGGGCTTTTACATATGAGCGCTTTTTTGACATGCATAGTGATCTTGTAAAATATGTGGTTAGCTTACATGTTCTTGTGATGAGGCCTTTTTGTTGTGGCTACGCTTTAAGACTAGTTTTATGGCAGTAGTGCATACATAGGTAAAACATAGGATACATTGAAAGTTAGTAGGAAATAATTTAAACTTTTCTCATATTGACATTATGTAAATTTGACAGTGTTCAGTGGAACGTAAAATTGCTAATTTGTAATTGGGCTGTACACACATAATCTGCGTTCGCAGATTCTTCGCATTCATTTGCCAAACATGTAAACAAACACGAGTTTTAGGAAAAACAACTGTAACACCTACACATAAGGTTCAGTTTGCGCTACAACTTCATATTTCTTATGACTTTTTCAACAGTACTAGTCGTCTAAAATCAATTTTATTTACACTAGCATAAAATTGATGTTTGTCTAAGTGGAAAACACTGTTTGTTTACATGTTTGGCGAATAAATTGTGAACGCAGCTTAGCTCTATTGAGCAACTCTAAAACTAAAAACTTGGTAGGTTTAAGTGTAATCAGTATAATACATTATACACAATGTATAAACAATTTCTTGAATCAAATTAATCAAAATATGAATCAAATTTTGGATTTAAAAGTACCGTTTATTCACTGTCTGACATTTGAGACGTCGTTTTGACATTATAGGCTCTAAACTTGTACATTTGCGCCCGCGTTTTGTTATACAAAGCTAATTTTAGGTCAAATAGTTGGCTTTGTGCAGTGTTCCAGGCTAGCACTTAAAACTAAATCTTGGTTGACTTAGCTGGGAAATAGGTTGGATAGTACCAACTTGGCTCACTGCAAAAGCTACTCATATTATTCGTAAGTGCCTATTTTGAACCATAATTAGTAAGAATGGGTGGATAATAGTGATGATGAAAAATATATATTTTTTGTCTGTCTTAGAGATTATTAAAAAATAACGGACACGTATTTTTTATTTTTTTACGTAATCTAAAGGTTACGGCGATACATTGAGGTAAAACGTGCCCTGACGTCACGAGTATGTTGATTTTATATTTACTAGTGACGTAGCAACCCCCACTCCCCAACTTAAAATGCGTTTTATCTAAGTCATTTTTTATTAATATGATAACGCAAAAAATACGTGTCTAATATTTTTTTATTATCTGACTGACGGACTAATTAGAATTTCATTTTTTTTACCCAGGCATCATCCTTATTTCCGGGCAACTGTTAAATAGTGCTATCGTTGGCAGACAGTTGGACACAATGAGGATTTTCATGAAAATTCACGCTACCAATTGGCGCCACTTTGACAAGAAGTCTTCCATTTCGACAATGAATATATATTAAATGATGACGTTCATCATTTACTCACGACTAGAGAAAATTTAGGCACTTTGACACTTGACAGGTGCCCGGACATGACGTCTCAGTGCTGCCACCTGGTGCACGTCATTTCAGAAAACTCTCATTGCAAATCTTTCTCACTATTCTAACCAAAGATCTGGCATCATAATTAATTGTTTTTTTATTTTATTTTACTATTGACATAATATTTAATTTATTTAATTGAAGTACTTACAAAATAATTCAAATAGCAATAATATTTATTAATAATATAAATACATTTTCTAGTTAAATATACATTTCCTATTATTAATTACGACTGTACAGTGTAAATATCTCGCACATAATTATATTATATAAAAAACATGTTACATATTTATTAAGTTTTTGACTTAAGTACTGCTAATCTTCGCGAAGCAATGAGCCGAAAGCTTTGCTCAGCAGCTTTATTGTAATACAAGCTGTGTGACCAATGGGATTTCCCATCTCAAAAATTACGAACTTTAATCCCCTATTAAACCTCTTTAGGGGGTGAATTTAAAAAAAATCTTCCTTAGTGCTCACTTTCGCTATATGAGGAGCTCTTGTGCAATATTTCTTGCTTCTAAACCCAGCAGTTTAGGCTGTGCGTTGTCTGTTGAATGAACGAATGAATTTAAGATTTTTTGAGTCACGTCTAATATATAAGACGAGAAGAATATCTTGACAATACATACATAAACTCACGACGTCTTCCCGTGGAGGTAGGCAGAAACTACAGAACGGCGTCTGATACGATCCTTACATACTGCTTTTTCTCCGTTTACGTTCATACATCAGGGGGCATAAAATGGCAATTCCTCTAAAAGCAATTCATTTTCTGAATTCGCAGCAATTCCTCTATGGTGTCACATATTTTAGATGAAACATATTCAATTCACATCAGAATCATAGTAGGTGTAAATATTGCCGCATCAAAAAAATTAATACCGTAATTTTACCGGATAATTTTTCTTTAGTTTTTATTCATCAAATATTTTTTTTATTTTTATTTCTAAAGTTTAAATGTTATTTCCTTAGATTATAAAACTGTTAAACAGATGAATTGCGTAATATGAATTGAACGCAGATGAATGAATATGAAAAAAAAAAAAAAAAAAAAAAATGAATGATGAAATGAATGAATATGATTATGAATTGTCAGTTTGTGACAGTTTGTGTGATTCTTAAAATTATTATCATATTACGATTCTGCCAAAGCGGCGGTTTTAAGCCCCCTGGTCATACAAGCACGCCGGTTGCGAGTACTACGCACCTGTCCTTACTGAAGTAGATCACCAATAAGGTCACTAAGTCCTCCTAGGGCGTCCCCTCCCGGCGTTTTCTCTCACATCTGCCTTGTCCTCACCCTTTTTTAGTCGCCTTTTCTTTCTTAATCACTCAAAATGATCAAACCATCTAAGGATACATTCCGAATTGCGCTGTAAGTAATCGATTTGACCGTGCTTACACCCGGTCTGAATTAGGGTGAGCGCGCGTGGTGGAATATGCACTGTGAGCGATTATAGCCTAATTCGGAATGTACCCTAAGCATACTCTATTTGACAGCCTGTATTATAAAAGTACTATCAGTCGTACATATCAGTTCAAACAAGAAGCCAATGCTAATTCCTGTCACGTTTTTTCCGCATTTAAAGTGTTGAAGTTTAAACACGTACACAGCGGGGCAAGGGTTAAGGAGAACTTGTTATTTTTTATTTCTTTTATAAGGCCTGTTTCGCACGAGCGCTTTTTTCTTGTGTAGTAATTTGTAAAATGTAAAAATAAATGGTCTCACGAAAGAGTTCTTATAACGCAGTTAATCCATGATAGGACACCTGTTCGACCGCCGGCGATTAACAAGAAGCGAGTAAAGCTAGCAACTATAATAGAGATGGCGACCAGCGAGTGCGCGACGGCGACAAGCGATAGCTCGCTGGTATGCGTGAGCGTCGCTGAGCGAGTACTCTCTTTGATAGCTCTTATCGCTGTGACAAAAGAGTACTCGCTGGCGGCGGCGTTGTGAACATTCAGCGATCAAGTATCAATATATTATGTATCTCTTTATCTTACACGGGACCTACAATCTTTTGTATATTTCTTGTATCTGTGTGTAATCTTTAGTACGAAAATCAATGATAGCTATTTATAGCCGCTTCCTTTGCCCGTTTACCGAGTGCACTCGGCCAACGTATACCGGGCCTTTTTGCGTGTATTTGCCGTTTGATTTGCGTGGCTCGCCGAACGTGTACTGGAGGCTAAAGAAAGCGCTCGTGTGTGGCAAGCCGAATATTCTACTTGGTGTTCTACATGTTACATTTCGAATGATATTTCTATTAGTTATTTATATTTTTATATAGCCATGTTTTATCCACAAAATAGTGCTCAATTTTTAACGTTGACTCATGTTACATATTGTATAAGCCTTTTTACGAATAGGTATGATATTCATATTAAATGACATTGTAACTGTAAGCATTCCAAGTTGTATGGTATATTGTTTATTAAAGTTTATATGTATTTATATGAGTGTTTTATTAATAGGTACCTATATTCTGTAACCTTTCAAACACGCAAGTTATTAACATTTAACAGACAGCCCCCCCCTCCGTTTTCAAAACACTATTCATGTGACTGACACTGGCAAGCCTACACTAGGGATTTTAATTTTGATAACACAAAAAAAAAATCGCTAATTAGTCGAAATTTGTTGCCAAATATCAGAATTTGTCGGTCACTGGTTCAAACTTTTGAACGTGTGTATGTGTTCATAGGTGGTCGATCTACGGAACATTTCCCCAGCTTGGCCCAATTGAATCTCAAAACCTAGGGCACCTAGCGAAGATCTGTTTTCTCCCAAATTATGTCGCTACTTAGTCGCAATTTTTTGCCAAGTCACAGATTTAGTCAGGCCCCCTATTACATGGGACTAAAACAAAACTATCGAAATATGGGTGTAGATACTATGTCTATACACCTCTGCCTAACCCTTCGAAAAACAACAGGTGTGATGTTATGTTAGATATCGCTAGCACCATAGCTACAGTCCGACCGTCGAGAGAATGCGTTTTGAGAATCTGTCAGTTTCAAATATGTGTTATGCTAATTTCAACCTTATTACTACTAGAAATTGTCAAACTGACAGGTGTCAGGAACGCATTCTCTTGACGGCCGCACTGTAGTAACACGCATTAGTTTGATAAATTGTCCTATAAACAAAAAAAAACCAGCCTGTTACTGTCCCACTGCAGGGCAAAGACTTCTCCTCATACAGAGAAGGCACGAGCATTGATCACCACGCTTGCTCAAGACGGGTTGGTGATTTCAGACTTATATTAACTATAAGATACATCTAATTACATACAAACAGACAGAACATTTTCAAACAGGGGTGATAAGTTATGACTTGTAGACACCCGCTAAGCGACGGCTGCCGCCCCCCATGTATTAAACCTGGAGTAATAAGGATTATGCCTGGGTAAAAAAAAGAAAATATAATTAGTCCGTCAGTCAGATAATAAAAAAATATTAGACACGTATTTTTTGCTTTATCATATTAATAACCAAATACTTAGAATAAAACGCATTTTAAGTTGGGGAGTGGGGTTCGCTACGTCACAATTAAGTATAAAATCTACATACTCGTGACGTCATGGCACATTTTAACATAATGTATCGCCGTAATCATTAGATTATGTAAAAAAAGAAAAAATATGTGTCCAATATTTTTTAATAATCTCAAAAACGGACTAAAAAAACATTCTGACATCATCCCTATTCACCATTGAAAAAAATGTTACGAATTTTATTTTCCTTTTTTCCCTGGAAATTATAACTTACTCTCAATAATGACACCCTCACGGATCAGACGGGTTTTTTTTAAATGTTGTATTGTGTCTTGTCATCTGTGCTTGTCACACTAGTAAACTCTATCCTATTTTGCAGTTCTGTGTGAGGTGATTTTATACGTAGGTAGATACCTATTACATAGTAGGTATGTTACTGTGTCTAGTAAATTGTGTTGAGTAAGATATTCTTAGAGTACGGAGGAGTCAGCAAACATGAATAAAACATAATACTTACAACATAATTTTAAAACATTTATTTTAATTTAAATTAAATGTTAAAATACTGAAAATTGTACAGAAACATCTTAAAGACGACATAAATACTTAGACATAATATTATTATTATTAAAACTTAGTAAACAGATATCACATTTCTGTAAAACTAATTAATTTGAGTAAGGTAGGGGCACTGCATGATGGTGTCCGAAATGTTGACCCTTAACATTATGTTCCAATTCTTGCGTGGTCTTCACATTTGCGGCATTGTCTGATGACGTTGTTGAAAAAACTTCATTACTTACAGGAACAATCCTTGGCACATTCTTCTCCTGTCCTACGTTCTTGTCTGTAGTACTTGAAACCTCGCTTTTGGGTTTAATGTGATCATCATTTGTTAATTCTTTAGGTAAAGCTGACACATCGAGGTCTTTGGTGGCTTGACGGACTTTCCTGTTTTCTTCTTCATCTCTCAAGTTGATCAAATCATCGGTTTCAGCTTGGGGCATGACGGGAACTACTTTCTGAGTGTCCTCATTGTTCTGCGTAGAGTTGCTTTCGAAGATTGAATCCAGTGCTTTCTTCAAGTTTTCGTCGATTTCTGCTTGTGCTGTTTTGTTGGCGTTTTCGTTGACTTTGATGTCTTTAGTAGCATCAACTTCTACTGGTGTAGGAACTGGAGTCAGATCTTCGGTCTTCTGGTCCTGAGTGTCGCGGTACAATCGTGTTTGGTCGTTGCCTACTAAAGCTGGGTTGATTTTCTGTTGGTCGTCTTTGGATGCTTCTGTTGTAGAACTAGCTGTAGGTTTTGGGGCGCCAGTGATAATGTCGTCACCACTCTTAGGTTCTTGGTTTGAAACTTCGTTGACGTTAAGGTCCTTTGGCATTTGAGGATTTTGTGTATCATCTCCAGTATCTTTAGGGTGGTTAGGGAGACGTGCGTTCACGTTCTCTTCAGTGGCAAACACTTGCACGTAGAAGTCTAATCCTCTGAATACGGCTGGACTCTTCAGTTCGATTGTGACATTCTTCTGTCCCTCTCCTCCTGCGATCACTGTAGCTTCTCCATCCTTTTCTGGCCTGTTGTCAATGACAACTACTCGGCTGATGACTTCGTCGGTGGTGTTTGTAGCGTTCACAATTAGGGTCTTAACTTGTCTCCAAATGGCTGGGCTGGCGGTGACATTCTGTTCGAATATTAATTTCCCGCCTTCATAGCCAACGCTGAGGTCTGCGGCAGAAGCCACAGCTACAAAACTGATCACTGCAAATACTTTGACGAACATCTTCGGATGTTTACAAACGACTGATGCAAATGACAAATCCAAAGCTTTTATATAGAACGACGCGTTAAGGAAAAACCTCAAAATGTAAGTCACCTAGTCAGCTAATATTTTTTTATTACCATATATTAAAATCTTCCTACAGGAAAATACGGCGTGATAAAGTACAGTCAATGACAAAGTATTGAACTGCGACCACAATATTACCTACGTTTATATGATGAGTCAGGAAGATGTAAAATTTTCCTCTGTTTTAAACTAATGAATTGTTTAAACAGTACCCTAATTGTGTAATACACGATCAATCAGAATCTGAATCCATTACTTCATAAGTTTGAAAAAAAAATCTGCTCACCAACGTTAATAACGCAATGAATGTTGTTGAACTGTCAAAATGAAACAGATTAGTCGTAAGCGTTTACGAAAATGTGTTACGTAATTAGACCTACCTATCCATACGTATGGGTCACAGACTTTGTAAGTACTTGCATCACTTAATGAAATAAATATAAAAAACACATAAAATAAAATGTGACATAATACAATTTGTAACTAACAAAAAATATATATTTTTCTTTGTTGCACTTTTTATTGTTTGAGGTTTAATACTTTAATTGTATGATAGGATAGTGCTAGGTTAATTGAATTGTAATTGTATTACTTTTATGATTTTAATATTAATTACTTACTTATTTCCATGCAAATATATTGTTATTATTCAAGTAAACAAACGATTATTTTACTTACGGAAACTAGATCTCGTTTGTCGTGCAAGGTGAGCAATTATTAACCACTTAAACCACAGATTACTTACGTTCAGGGAAAACCGGATATATGGACTTGAGATGTTGGACGTGGCCAAACCAGTGAGAAATTGTGAATACCCTTCTCCTATTTTTAACAGACCTTTTTTTAATTGGGTAAATTCTTGTTTTTTTTTATCTTGACTGTTCTTTTCATGCTGTTTCACGTGACATTTTATGATCGACTAGCTTCCGCCAGCGGCTTCGCCCGCGTGATTTCTTTATAAATTATAGACTATGTTATTCAGTGATAATATAGCATTCTACTCGTGAAAGAATTTTTAAAATCGATCCAGTAGTTTTTGAGTTTATTCATTACAAACAAACATACAAAAAATAAATCATTTTCTCTTTATAATATTAGTTTAGATGATCCCTAAATAGGACAGAGAGCATCCAGACTTTTTATCTCTTTCGGTTTTGAGTTTCACTCTTGAAGAGTGTGACATATTACGTACTTTTTAACCGACTTCCAAAAAGAAGGAGGTTCTATGTTCGTAGCGTATGTTTTTTTTTAATGTATGTCCACCGATTTCTCCGTCAATTGTGGACCGATTTTGAAAATTATTTTTTTGTATGAAAGGGTATGCTCTCAAGTTGGTCCCATATAATATTATTGACTTTGCTTGGATAGTTTTTGAGTTAGCTTCAATAATACGTATTTTTCGCGCTTAGTATATGTTGGTAATATGATGATAACTTCCTGTCACTGTTATTTACATAGCAGGTAGAGGTATTCGAATTTGTGTGGGGTAGGTACCACAACTAAAAAGAGAAAAATAAAATCTTTTTCCAAAAAACAAAACAACCGACTTCCAAAAAAAATACATTACGAGGTGAAAAATAACTTTAATTTAGAAAGTCGGTGGCAAAAAACGAAAATTATAAACCAAAGACACCGAACTTCCAAAATTAAAGTTATTTTTCACTTTGTAGTTTTTTTTTTCGAAGTCGGTTGGTTCCATTTTTAGAAAAAGTGTTTAATATTTAAATACGTAGGTACATTACGTTAGAATCGAAGATTCAGCTGAACAATTTTTAAGAGTCATGCCGGGAATGCTGTTTTAGTCATACCTAGGTAGGTAAATAAAGCTAAATAATTACGTCATACGACAAAATACGTCGGATTTCATTTAAACTCCGAATTGCTGCAGAAATCTTCTGATGAGAAAAACCTTAATACACATTTTGCCGGACCTGAAAATACACCCAAGATATTGCAAAAACACGTCAAAGGGGGTAACGATTTTGTTTTACAAAGAAAATAATGGAAAGAATCCACCATACAAAAAAAGATACGAGCCATGTAAATTTAGAAAAATCCCCTTTTTATCCGACTTTAAAATAGCAGGAGGTTTTATTTTCATCTGTGAGAACTTATGTTTTTTTAGTTAGCTTCAATAATAGGTATCTAATCCACTTTGTGTATATTAATCATGTTATAAAACTTCCTGTCACTGTTGTTTATGTAACAAGTAGTGATAAGTGTCAGTACGAATTTGTATGGTGGAAGGTACGACAACAAAAAATCGGTCCTCAATCGACGAACATAGACCCTCCGACATTTTGGAAGTCGGTAAAAAATAAACTATCTACAATAATCATAGAACATCCAGAATCAAAGCATACAATTTTGTTATCGACTATACCTACTCTGCTAGTAAAGCTACGTGACATTTATTATCAAGCGAATCTAAACGCGCGCACAGAATCACAATAACAAGATCTACGTGTCAATTTTTGAATTGACGATTTCCTACGTAGTGAGTAACAACATCATTCATCACGTTGGACGAGACATGACACATACAAACAAACAGCCTACGGTGACACATAAAACACGTCTTGTTCATCTGTCCGTGGTAGGTTTTTTAGGGTTCCGTACTAAAAAACGAACCCATATAGTTTCGTCATCGTGTCTGTCTGTCTGTCCGCGGTTTAGCTCAGAGACGGTTAGTACTAGAAATCTGTAATTTGGCATGGTTATACGTATTAATTACGCCGACAAAGTGGTAAAATAAAAATTCAAAAAATTGGGACGCCTCCCGTTCATGTAAAGTGGGGATGTTTTTTGTTGTATGTTTTCTCTCATCTATCCCATGGTGTGGGGTATCGATAGAAAAGTCGTTCAAAAATATTGTGAGTTTGTCGAAACCATTTTTGGATTCAGGGATTCGTTTGCGAAATATTAAGCTTTTAAGTGATTTTTTTTTGTTAGAGTCAAGTGTCCCCTCCCCCTGCCAGCTAAATGGTTGTACTTGGATTTGTGAAAAAAATCACAGCAGTAGTATATACCTACAACGAAATAAAAAGAAAAAATATCAGAGCTAAGTAGGCTGTACAGGTTAACGAGTAATAATCGACCAACTTAAATTTGCAGTTTGAAAAACATGATCTCATCATGTTTTTCAACTACAATGTTAAGTTTGTTCTTGGGATAAATTCATCCCGACCACGGAACCCTTCATTGTGCGTGGTCCGACACGCACTTGGCTGTTTTTTTTTAAATAATGTTTGAGCCCAGTACTTGGCCACGATGATTGCGGCATCAGTGGCTTTCATTAGGTCTTCTTTAGTGCAAGTGAACGGACACTTAGGATACTCTAGCAAAAAGAGACGTGGACTGATCAGGACCGCACTCGCACTGAGTGTTGGATGGGTCAGTAATCCCCCCACTTCGTGATTATGAGATTGTGTCTGCAGAGGTATTTGATTGCGTATCCTACTGCAGTTCACGCGAACTCGTAGACATTCATGGTAGAGTCTGTCAAGCTAGTCGTGTCCCATGAAACAGGCGGTAAATTCAAAAATCTTACAGGGGTCAACACTGGTATAGTACGCTGAAAACTGGTTTGATACTTGAATTTTTGTAGAAAAAGAAAATCTCTGGGATAAATTAAAAAATTGCATTTCAATGTAGGTATTTATTCATCACAACTTCGTAGAGTTGGAACTTGCTTTTTTACAAAGTAAAATTCATTTGTTAAAAAAAAAAAATATGTTATTAAAATGCAGAAAAACAGTAAGTTTCAATTCAAACAACAATCTCTTAAAGTGGCTATCACTATTATGTGCCCCAGTAAGATTCAACGTCATGACTTCTGAATCTAAATCCGATATCGTGATCACATCACAGTAAAATAAATAAAATTAGATAATTGAGCTAAAAGTATCAAAATGTTGTAGCCAACCTACCTGATGTTGTGACAATCCGTTTGACAGATAATAGTATTGCCATTGTAAGAAATTAGCTAAATGATTGTGGACACGATTCGCTTGACAGACTCTATACGAAAGTTGCGCACCATTGTTGCACTTGCAGCAACATGATTTTGTGTACCTAGAAACTTTAATGTTTCGCTCATAATTCTTTATTCAAAACTGACAACTTAGTCCGGTACTAAGTGGTCAATTTTGTATTTAGAACTTTACCGTAGTCGGAATAAAGTACGTCTATTGTAGCGTAATTAAAAAATGGCGGGGTACGGCGCTAAGTTAGCCCGCGAAATTCAAATTTTCTTACGTTTTTTGCAATTTACAAGTCAGTGTCAGGTTGTCTCTGGAATATAATACTATTCGCGACCGTAATAATTATGGCGTTACAGAATTATAATCATTAGAATCAACCATAGAACTCCATAAGTTAGAATAGGTATGATTTGAAGTTTTTTTTTTGTAACAAGGTCGTACTGGTCAATTTATTTTTCGTTGTAACAAAAAAAGTTTAGTTTTAGGCAAGGATTACAGAACGTCACTCAAGACTCAAGCATTACTTAAAACTAGTTTCAACCAATCTGAAGGCTTTAAACGAGTTTTAAGTTATGCTTGAGTTTTGAGTGAGGTTCTGTAATACGGGCCTTAGAGAGCCTACGCGGTAGTTCTAAGTAATACAACTATGGAGCCTAAAACCTCCAACTGACATTAACATTTGTGGTTTAATTGTTTATTTACGTTTTCCTGATGTGACTACATCAATAATGAGAGCATAGACATGTAAAGTTAGCCTCATTCATGGAATCAAACAAGGTAAACCTCTTTAGAGCCGAGGAAAATAAGTAAAAATAATAAAGGCAATTCTGCGAAAACCTACCAATGCGTGAAGTTTTATCAATTTTGCATTAAACATTTTCAAATTCATGGTCTTCCTTTTGTTTGTGACACTGTTATTTAGCAAAAAATAATCCTTATGATGAAGCCTTTCGATCAGTTTGATAAAGCTACAGGTGATTATTTTCCTCGTGTAACGGGTCGATTCTCGATTCAACCATGTAATTATTTAAATATCTATGAATGCAGTTTAAATTGATTTATGTCTTCTTTCAGTAAAATGTTCCATCTACAATATTCAAGGTACTTTTCCTCCGTGTGGCATATCCGTGGGACGCCCTGTATACCTACATAGTTGCATTTTTTTTTTCGCACAGTCATGCAAAACGTCCAGTGAGTTAAGTAATCCCAATGGACGTTTTACGCAGTATAGCTTGTCCACTCTGAAATGACGCGCATCAAATCCGCATAATCCGTATTACGCACGCTGTAATGCGGTAATGGGCCGCGTCATTTCAGAGTGGACAAGCTATACCGTAGTAGTAAGTAACTATTTGTAATCTATCAATATACTTTTATATAAAAATGAATCCCTATTTCCCTTGGTCACGGCATCACGCGTGAACGGCTGGACCAATTTCGCTAATTATTTTATTGTTGTGTTTATTATTGTGACTCACAATTTGTGAGAAGGTTCTTACGGAATGAAAAATCAAGAAAATTGCGCAGAAAATTGGATAATTTCAGAAAATTTCACGACTATTTTAACTTCCCGCATTGGACAGTTGGTGCGTTTGATGAATGTGAATTAACCAGAATAGAATAGGTTGGTAGGTATGTAGGTAGGTAGGTAGGTGTAGATAGGGTATGTAGGTAGGTATGTATGTAGATACTTAGGTATGTAGGTAGGGTAGGTAGGGTAAATAGGTAGGGTAGGTAGGTGGGCCGTAGATAAGTGCATAGTGCTACCCGTGCGAAGTCGGGGCGGGCAGCTAGTGCCTAAATAAAAATAATCCCCGTGAACATTTCTCACTACGATCTTTCTCGTAGAAAATATTTTATTCTCCGGTCAAAGTTTCAATCTACTGTTCAATGTAGGTCAATGACTAAGCAGTTAGGCCCCACGTTGGCAACGTCGCAAATAGATGTCACGCTGTTTTGATTAATTTGGCAATATTACTGTATGGAAATATGAAATGTGGCTAGCTAGCGAACTAGAATATTATTAATGAATTGCAATTATAACATTGACTTTTATGTTGTACCCATTTTAGGTGTACAAAACGCATTTGGAAAGTTTCCAAATAGTTTTTTTACATCTAAAACTAAACATTCTAGTTCGCTAGTTAGCTACATGTTTTATTTCCACACATTAATATTGCTAAATTAATCAAAACAGTGAAATATTTGACATCTATTTGCGACGTTGCCCACCTTCAGAATAAACGCTCTTAAATGATTGCAAAACGAATCACCTAGCTAAGGGATGAGTCTCAACGGACCGTAGCAGTACTACTCTACTGAGCACAACACCCTGCCAGAAACGAAAGTCGTCTACAGACTATTCAGACCCCGACACCAAACTGAGGTAAATTCGGACTTTCGGAGCAGTGACGCACGATCTCCGCGATCCAAATGGGCTTCGACGTCGCACCTCACGTGGGGAAGCGCGACTAGTTTAGTCACATTGTTTAGAGGCTCCCGACTTTCGGGGCTCCACAGTGTTATCCTTGCCGGATGTGACTAGATGGGCTTCACATTTAGTGGTGGTCAGAGTTTCGCCCAGCGGATGACAGCTTCGGATCACCGGCCGTTCGACCGAGAGCATGAACCAAATATCCTACACCGTGGTTATCGTAGAAATAAATGGTATTACTATCGCAACGACAAGCCATCAGTAGGGTAAAACCATGGTCTAATAAAACAAGGTCTGGCATTCCGGGACTAACACATGCTTACGTCACTATCCAGTTGCCACTCTATTGCAACAAAACACGATTAAGGAAAGATTTTCAGAAACCAAAGCTTTTAAATTGTCGTTTCGTGTGTCTAATCAAACGAAACAATTCAATTTAAACATAAACCAACGTAATTGTTAATTAAAACCTCATTGTTTTATCGTATTCGCACTGGTAATAAGGGTGGTTGGGGAGTTATTATTACAAACTTCTGGTAACACAGATGTGATGACGTAGGCTTGTGTCGCCCACGTGACCACTGTGTTTCGAAATGCCATACCTGGCGAAGTATATGATTATACCATGGGTAAAACCGACCTGTCTCACGACGGTCTAAACCAGGGACTGAATTACCCATAAATTAAGGTACCCTTAAATTTCAGTATGACGTCATACCGTTAAATAAGGGTTACCAAAATATTTCAATACCGTTCTTTTTTTCAGTACCTAGCGGAATTTTGAGGTTGAATATGCATACCGGTATATTTCGGTAGACGTACTAAAATGCACAAGTTCTAACGTGTTCGACCCCCCCCCCCGCGCCGGCACCGTCTTGTTTTTCGGTACCGAAATCGTGTAAAGGTTAAATAATGGTTTAGTGACCGCTTTCAGTCCCTGGTCTAAACCCAGCTCACGTTCTCTGTTAGTGGGTGAACAATCCCATACTTTGAAATTTTCGCTTCACAATGATAGGAACTTAGGAAGAGCTGACATCGAGGGATCAAAAAGCAACGTCGCTGTGGGCGCTCGGCTGCCACAAACCAGTTATCCCTGAGGTAACTTCTCTTTTCTTTACACCTAAAGCAGTAATAAAATATTAGTGATTTTGAAGGAGCACTCAGTTCGGATGGTGATCGGTTTTACGAATTTTGCCGATGCTACATTTAACTTTACTGTACTCAAATTTCACTCAATCATAAAATTCAATCATGGCATCGTCTGTATGCCGAGGTAGAGGTTCACAGAGGTGTATCCTCACCTCACTACATCTTAACAGTACTAGTTCCTTTTTAGGGTACCAAACTGCACCCAAACTCAAAGCATTTATTTCAATTAAACCATTTACAGGCACTTTTGAATTGTCAAGGAATCGGTCAGTCAGAAATATGAAGCTAGTTGCCCATTCCAAAGCGTAGTAGGTACCTATGGAGAAGAACGGGCAAGAAACTCCACGGACACTCTTTTAAATAAATTGTTACAAAATATTGGTTACATCATTCATGTCGAAATTATACTTGTGAGAACAATGTAGAAAGACGTGCACGTTAGAAGCGTCCGTAATAAAAAGAAAAAACAAAGAACAATCCAAAAATTTAAATCAGCCAAGGCAGCTAAGAGTTGACCAGTCCCAACTGACGGCGCCCGTTCACGAACATGACGCATGGATTAGCACCATTCAGCTCAACCATTTTGAAGGGAGCTAAATGATCCAACACCCTCTTACTAAGCCTCCGCTGTCCGTCCGCCCGTCTGTCAGCGGGCTGTAATGCGTAATCCGTGTGCTGTGAATCTCCATAGCACAGCATCATGCTGAGTGGTAGCCTTCTTGTCACAGTCATGACGTGCCAGCTGCTGCCGACTATTTCTGTTTTGTGCTCGTAATGGTATTTAAATCTATTGTGTTTTATTTTCTACTCGAGTTTATTATCTTTTTTTTTATTTCTGAGACAAACTTATTTTTCTTTATATCTTTCTTTCTAAAGACAGTTGTTTTTTCTCACAAATTGTTTATTGCGCTATATAAAAATAAAATTAAGTTAAAAATTAAAGGCGGTTTTTTTTTATATATTTTCTTGCCGGCTCTTCTTCCACCAATTGGAACTGTGCACCTAACTTCTGACTCATGTAGGTTTATGGAATTTGACCATTTGAGGTGGCGGCGAGTCTATTACCACTAACCGTTCCCAAATCTAGAGTTAAGGTTGCTGAGACACTGCCGACCCCGGTACTGAACCCGAGACCTTGCTGGTTTGCGAGTACAAGACCATAGTGAATCTAAAAAAGTGAACAACCTTGAACCGTCGCGTCACTGCCAAGCTTATCTAGCAGGTACACGCGTAATCGAGGAGTCAGCTATCTAATACGCAACACATTTACGATTTGCAATTGAGTCAAATTGGTTTCGTTTGACTAGAATTGCTTTCAAAAGTTGTAAATTGAAAGCAATTCTAGTCAAACGAAACCAATTTGACTCAATTGCAAATCGAAAATGTGTTGCGTAATTAGATAGCTGACTCCTCGATTCTCTGGTCTGTTATTTATTTATTAATACTGTTATGCTAACTAGGACCAATTTCCAGTTCAGGCTAATGCCTGCCAGGGTTGCGAGTTTGTCCGAAAGGGATATCGCGGCCCCGGCACACAGGCAACGGAAGAAACACGGGTGGGTTTTAGTCAGTAAATGTCTGACACGCCCTCCCGCTCCAGGCAGCCAAATCAGTCAGGCAAAGTGGTGGATTTTTTTTTTAGGAGACCGGAGTTTGGGTTTGATTTTGAACATGATGGGTAAAAAAAGTGACCCAGACCCCCAAGTCACTTGACAAGTTAGCAGTAACGGTGGTATTGAAGTCTAATTACCCGGCTGCGGCGAAGCCAAAAAAGGAGGGTTATGTGTTTGACCTGTATGTATGTCCGTCTCTATGCTACCTCGTAAAGTCTACTAAACGGCTAAACCGATTTTGATGAATGATATGTCTTTAGATTCGTCTAAATTGCGCGAGTGTCAGTGGGTATCTTTAAATTTAAAAACAAAACAAAATGGCGCCAAAATGTATGTTTAAAAAAAACTTCCAAACTTATCGAGTGGGATATCAAAATGGTTTTAAAAGGTGACTATAATATATATATATATATATATATATACATATATGTAGACAAAAAATATATACAAACTAGCTGCACCCCGCGGTTTCACCCGCATAAGTATCGATCCCGTGGGAATATCGCGATAAAAGTATAATTTGTCCTAATCTAGGTCATGGCCTACCCATGTGCTAAATTTCATCCAAATCTGTTCAGCCGTTTTAACGTGAAATCGTAACAAACAAACTCACTTTCGCATTTATAATATTATTACTAGCTTTCGCCCGCGGTTTCGCCCGCGTGGAGATCGGAAATTTATTATCCCCGGGATCGTACTACCGGGATAAAAACTATCATATATGTTAATCCAGGTTATAAACTATCTGTGTGCCAAATTTCATCCAAATCCGTTCAGCCGTTTTTGCGTGATTGAGTAACAAACATCCAAACATACCAACTTTCACATTTATAATATTAGTAGGATAGTTAGGATTACAGTACTATACGAGTATTATGCCAGTAACTAGATATAGATTAAAATTCAATTATCTGGCCGAATTGAAACAAAAAATTTATTCCACATACATAATAGGTACAATGTTATCAAATAAGTAACACGTAGGTACAGATTTCCAAAGAAACGTATGCGCTTCGGGAATCATCGTCTATCTTCGGAAATACGAACGCACGATGGTGAGATCTAATTAGAGCTGTAACAACCATGGAAATACTTGCGTATTTTGTTACAAAATTATAAATTAACAACTCTATACCATTCAAAAAAACTTTTCATAATTCTTGAGTGACAAATAATGATCTGTGACCGGAGTAGGTAACCCGACACAGAAAAAACTTCATAAAACGCGCACTGATAGGTGCACTACTACAAAGCGCAGCATTACAAAATTTATGAGCATTGCCTCTGTGGGGGTTACTCTGTAGCGCGACGTTCGGGCAAATTCGGAAACACGAATATTCCCGAAGCGCATGCCTTTTCTAGTTTACCTTTACCTACGTATTATTTGGACGAAGATGCTTCTGGTTCAGGTTCAGATGCCCCTTTTAGGCCCAAGACAGGCACAGCACAGTAGTCCGGTTTCGAACAAGGACATTTTTCCCGCATCTTCACACCTTGGTGCATCGGTTTCGCGAATGGATGAATTTCGTCGCTGAAGTACAACCTATTCAGAAAAAAACATTAATGTGAAGGTGTAAACAGACGGCAGGCAATCATCATCATGACATCGAGCGTTTAGGGTTCCTATTATGAAGTACTAGCTGCGGCCCGCTGTTTCACCCGAGTAAGTCCCGATTCCGTGGAAAAATCGGGATAAAAGTATTCTATGTCCTAATCCAGGTCATGGTCTTTCTATTTGTCAAATTTCATCCAAATCTGTTGAATTTGATTGAATGAATACATGTGACAAAATATAAAATGAATCCCTATTTTCTAGTCCCGCCAAACTTCAGAACGGGTGCACCAAATTGGGTAATTCTTTTTTTGTTCTGTTCGTTATTCTCAGGCTTCGATCAATTGCATTATTGATCAATAAAAAAAAAAATCAATGAAAAATTTTCTCACAAGTTTGATAATTAAATTCATACTGTTGGTTCTTCCTTTACCATGGAACGCCGACATTTAACCAGAGAAGAGATGTTGAGAGCAATAGGCATGCTGGAAGCGGGCGCGATCCAGTGCAATGTTGCTGATGCTATTGGCACCAGTCAAAGCTTCATATCAAGATTGTGGTCTCGCTACCTGGACACTGGCGAGGTGGCTGAGTGGCACACTGGGAATATACGAATTACCACCGCAAGACAAGACCGATTTTTACAAGTAACGGCAAAAAGATAACCTACCGTTACAGCTAGGCAATTGGTTTTGAAGTTCCAGGCGGAGCGGTGCTGGTGAGCGATCAAACTGTAAAGAGGAGACTGCACGAAGTCAACCTTCATGGTCGTAAACCACTTCGGATTCCAGCACTACGACGAGGCAATCGCGGACGACGATTACAATAACGATCGCCAATGGGCTAGAGTGTTATTCTCTGATGAATCCCGGTTCGGCTTTCATCCAGATTCACTAGAATCTGGATGAACGCCGAAACAAGAATACGTGTTTGGCATGAGAGCCGCCTGCGAAATCCCCAGGAAGTCCATCCATATCAAGGTGGAACAATAATGGTATGGGCGGGAATACGTCTAGGCGGGCGAACCGACCCTCATTTGGGTTCACGGTAACTTATCTGCTGCAAAATACCGTGACGAGGTACTGGAACCTGTAGCCCGACCACACCGCTTGTGAATGGGTCAAGATTTTATGCTTATGCATGATAATTCCCGTCCACATACAGCTTGAGTGGTGACTCAGTGGCTGCAGCAACATAATGCGGCAACCCTGGACAGGCCCGCTCAGCCCCCGGATTTAAATCCAATTGAGCTCGCGTGGGATATGCTCCAACGACGGGCCTGGTGGACGAATCTGGTCACAGACAGTGAACTTTTCATGCATCTTCGCCGAACCTGGGACCTTATCCCACAAGGAGCTGGAGATATCGATAACCTCATTTTGAGTATGAATAAATCTTTGCAGATGCGTTATTAATATCACAGGTGCTTTTACAGATTATTAATGTTTTTTTTTTGTAATCAATTAAATGTTTCATTAAATTTTATTGAAGTGAAACTTCTCTATAGACGCCCCCGTCTATATAGAAGTTTTAACTTGAAGTTTTACGGGCAGGTTTTCAACTTGGACAAGTACATTAACAATCTGCCCGTAAAACTTTAAGTAAATTTTTTGTTGCGATTCGTTTTGCTACTTGTCCTTTGCGATTCGTTTTTCCACTTGTCCGTTGAAGTTTCACTTCTACCATGTGTCCCAGGACACATTTTTTTTTCTTTATTTAATCACCAAAAACAGAAGTTCGTTTTTTTTGTACTGTGTAACTTTTTTATTTCTTCTATAAAAGCCATTTTTTTAAGTTTGATTTTTCTTAAATTTCCTATTAGTAGAGTATAAAATACTGCGCATTTTGGTATAAGTATGTTATAAGATTTTCTAAGTAGTTTCTTTTCAATACATGAATAACTAAAATAACCCTAGATTGTGTTGAATGGGGGCTTTAGTCTCAGCCTATCAAAAACCGGCGATGGTAAAAATATTATGATGTTCTGAACTCACCGGCTCATAATCTTGGTGATGCCAAACTTGTAGTCTTCCGTCGCAATCTTGTACTTCTCCCTCTGCAGTAATTCTTCTTCCTTTAACCGGTCCTGTTGAATTGATTGCAGTACGGGAATTAAAACACCAATAAATATATTACATTTGTGGCTCCGTCTACAACGCCACATATGAACTAAGCATCACACTGACGTCACGCAAAAATCCTGCATCGCGCAAGCTATGTTTACCGCGCGACGGGTATATATACAACGTCCCGACATTAATCGTTGGGCAGTAACCCACCAGACACAACACCCGTCTGAACGGAGGATCCTCCCTTTTCTATGGAGGATGAGTGAACTTTACACCCTGATCCTCATAAATACATTTCGAAATTCTAGTGTTGGCACTTCACTTGGCGTATTTGTTATAATGTTGTCACTTGAGAAAAAGCGCTCCCTCACCGGGACCATTCGCCTGTATACAGGGTATGTCCCTGCCACCCTGTATAGGATTAATGCTCGGTCCACCTCGGCTCGAATCGTTATTAGCGATCGCAGTAAAGGTGACTTATTACTTCCTTACCTTCAGCAGCTGGTTATAATCAATCTGTTTCTGCAAGTTCTTCTGGTACAGTTTCCTGGCCTGTGCTTCAGTCAGCTCCCTGTGCGCCACCAACTGGTCGAGCTGCTTAGCCAACTGTCTCTGGTACTCGTCATAGTCGGCGTTTTCCTTGGTCTTACGCTCGCGGGTCGCTGCGTTGTCTTTGATTTGTTCTTTCACGGCTTCATGGCATTCCTGGGAGGATAAATGTTTAGAATATCATGTCCTTATGAGTTTACTTATTGCTGTCGTGGGATTGTCGAAACGGGGGGAGGGGGGTGTAGTGAGATATCACGTGTATTTGTTTTTTCGTTGAACGCGCGATTTTTAAACCGAAAAGCGGCGCGTGACGTATACATGTATTTAAAGATAAAAAATACACGTGGATAATCTAAAACCTCGCCACGTATCACGAGGTGGAGGGGGGGTTAAAAAGTTGCTGAAAAACATCTCGTGATTAATGGACGACCCCCGAGCAGTCAAAATATCGTGATTGCAATAAACGTAATTTTACAGGGGAAGTTAAAACCTGAAAATTATCATGGACGTCAGTGGCGTAGCTAGTAGTTTATTATCTAACGGATCTTAAACCGATATAATATAAATTAACGAAATTTTTAATTATACGGGGACATACAAAACTGTTTAGGTAAAAAAAAAACTAAGATTTTTATTTTACTTTACTCCCCATTTTTTAAATCTATGAATTAAACCTTACCTCGGTCGCCTTCTTGCGTTTCAGGAAGTATTCGCATCGCTTCTTATCGTTCAAGTCCTGCTGTCGCTGCGCCTCCTCAACCAATAAGACGTCGTCTGCGCTTATCAACGCCTTCTTATCTCGCTCTATCTTCTCCATTTTCTGGTTACACACGTCTAACTCTCGCTGGAACATTTGAGAGAGTTGAATTAAAATGGTACTTATGCAGTATTTTATTTTTAGGGTTCCGTACCTAAAAAAGGAAAAAAAACGGAACCCTCATAGGATCACTCATGTATCTGTCTGTCAGTCAGGCTGGCTGTCTGTCTGGCCGTCTGTCACAGCCAATTTGCTCCGAATCTAATAGACCGATTAAGTGGAAATTTGGTACACATATGTGTTTCTATGAACCAAACAAGGACGTGTAACGTAAATAAATGAATTTTGAATGTTGGGGGTCACTTTCGGGGGTAAACAACCGAGCCAAAAATTTGGAAAAAAATGCAGATGGTTCTTTAAGTTTATTTTTCCCTGACTGGAGGCCTAGATTTGTTGAGGCACCGACAAGAAAGTCCGTTTAAGCAGCCGACAGACGTCAAAAGATCCCTTTGCAGTTGTACCTGTTTCTGTCACTTTGTCTATGTGCTACATACCCGTTTCTGCCTGACAAGTTCTTCCTTCGCCTTCTCCACAGCGAGCCCCATGCCCGCAAGTGAGTCCCACGTATTGTCGATCAGCCTAGCTTCCGCATCCTGCCTCTCAATAGTTGCCTTACGTTCCTGTATCATTTGCTTGCGGCCGCGAGCCGTTTCAAGGCGCTTTTGGTCGCGTTGGAGTTTGTCTACAGAAATTGGTAACGAGTCGTGAGAAAAGTTAGTGAAAGTGGGTATGAATTTGGGTGACTACAAGAGTAGGGCAAGACCAAAGCAACGATGGATGGACTGTGTGAAAGATGATATGGCTGGAAAGGAGGTGGACTACCGAGATGACGATATGATAATAGTCTTTAGTCTCGCTTGTGCCGCGTTCCGATGCGGACGCGTTTGCATATTCTTTATTTCGGCTAGCGCGGCATAAGCTGTAATGAACTAGTGGCGATTGAGCTGCTGGCATTCCTGCATCAGAAGCTGGATGTGATGGACGAGGTGTCCGCTGTCCAGATCTGCGCAACGAACTTCAGCGAGGATGACATAGCTGCTGCCAAGCTGTTGTTGTACAGTGTGCTGAACAAGCGTGGCCAGATGGTGTCCCGCCGGCGTGACGGGACTAAGAGGAGCCTGCAAGATATAATCACGCTGTTCAAGGAGACCGACCTTGATGACGTGCCGACGTTTGTGCGAAGGAGCTACACAAGCTTTCTCCCGTGACCTTCGACCACGTCGATGTAACGAGCCTTCTAAAAGACATTGTCTTTCTGAAGGCCCGCCTCGCGGATGTGCTAACGAAATTAGATGCATCCCAAAACACCGTCACTGATTTGCGAAAGGAAGTTAGCGATTTGCGCAACAGTGTAGCGGTAATTAGGTCACCTATCGATGCGTCAAACGTCAACACAAGTCGCGGAGCCGGCCTCGATATATCGTCGTCGAATTCCGCGTCAGCAGTTTCGTCGCCAGCGCATCCGTCGATTGCTGAGCTTGCTGAGCGCCCCGCCGGCGCGCCCCGCAGCCCCGTGCTCGTCACCGCGGCTCCTTTGCGCAGCGCCGCCCGCGCCCCTTGCCCCGTCCCGCTGCCAGTGTCTGCAGCCCTAGCGAAATCTCTACAAAGGGATTTCGCTAGCGTCAAAGCGAGTACCCCTGGCGCTCTAGCAGCGCCTATTAAGCCCATGCCAGAAAAGGCGCCGAATAGGGCTGATAATGAGGTTGGTTTCGTGACGGTGCAAAGGAGGAAGTGCCGATCGCGAACGAACAAGAACTGCGAACTGCTGCGGCAAAGCTCCTACGGAAGTGAGCCGAAGTGAGCTTGCGTGCCGCAAAGCCGAACACACCGGTGTACGTCTCCCGCCTGCATTACCCCACTAAGGCGGAGGACATCGTGGAGTACGTGCGCCAAAAGACGAGGTACACGGCGAGGGTGCAGATACTAGAATCGCACCGGAACGTCAACTTCAAGGTTTTCGTCGTGCGTGTACCGAACTGTTATCTGCCCCTCGTCTTGGAAGAACACTTTTGGCCGCAGGACGTGGTGTTCCGTCGCTTCCGCGGACAAGTTCCACACGACAGCACACATTCAAGCTAGTGCAAAGTGAAGTGCTACTAACACAGTCTAAGCTTTATTTATTAACACAAGTTTTTTGCTTAAATTAAAATATGTATGTTTAGGTTAAGGTATTTTTCTATGGGCCTGTGTCGCCTGAAATAAATTGTATTATTATTATTATAATAGAGAAGTATAGCCTGGTCAAATTAGCTTCAAAAATAGTGGTAAGGTTACATTAATTCGCACAAAGCTGAAAATTGGCATGAATGTTTGGAACACTATTACAAACAATTTTGTCAAAAGTCCGAAACGATACGACGCGTGGAAAAAAAAAAATGATGTCAAATGTTGCAAAAATCGGATTTTTGCATTTTTCAGCTAAACGGCAAGTTTTATCGTAAAAATTGTTGAGACAAAAATTATTCATCATGCATCTATAAAAAATGTTTTTATACTTTTTTTCCTAAGAATCACCAGTTCCGAGATAAAGCGATGCAAAAAGTTGAAAAAGTTGTGTTCTTCATAATATGCACACGCTTCTGCGCCACCCGGTAGTGCACTCGGCGCGTTTTTTTTAACGTGGTTTCCCCGGTAGGCCTATTCGACAATCTATTGTGGTCCTGTTGAGTTAAAAATATTGTATCGAATTAAAAATTGTACTATTGGAAATGGTGAAACGGTGTACCTAAGTCATGATTAATTTGGAAAAATTATTCGTCAGATTGGTAATAATCATCTAATGGAACTTCATCCATACCGTCGTCTTCATCTTCTTCTTCCTGCTGGGTACAAGTAAATTGTTCAAAGAGCGGTGCCTGTGGTAACTGCTGCGACTTAAGAGTTTTTCATCACCACTGCTCTCATAACGGTGAAGGAAAACATCGTGAGGAAACCAGCATGTCCTAGAACCAGAAGACAGGTGACATCTACCAACCCGCACTGGGCCCGCGTGGTGGATTATGGCCCACTGCCTCTCTAGAGAGTAGTCCTGCGTCCCACCCGTGGGAACATTATAGGCTAATCTTCTGTCCGTGTGGTTAGTAACTAACCTGGTGTCAGAGTTTTAAAGCCGCCCATGGGCCTCTGACTTGGCTTCACATGCCTTCGAGAAATATCTCTCAGGCATGCCGGTTTCCTCACGATGTATTCCTTCACCGTTTTTGAAGCAAGTGATAATTATACAATACACACATGAATCCGAAAAGTCACGAGGTGCGTGCCTTGGGTTCGGACTCGAGACCTATGATTTGGCAGTCTGACGGTCACACCACTAGGCTGATTATGCTTATGCAAAAGAATTATGATGAGTATGACTTTCGTATGGACTATAGTCAATGCAGACATACTCAAGAGCGGATCCAAGGGGGGGGCACAGGGGCACATGCCCCCCCAAACTGTATGAGTAAAATAAAATCGAAACGTCTGAATGGACTGGGTGACCTGAGTGCATATCTATTAAGAAATTGCTTCAATGATGAACTCTGAAGAAGAAGGCTACTATGTCTTCATTAAAAAATAATTAATCCCAAAAACAACATAGTGAAATTAAGAAATGGGACACTTTTTATCTGTCTGGCCCATGTGCTCCTCCCAGAAATAAATCCTGGAACGTACCTACTTAAGCCCCTTTTCAGTAAACAAAGGGTGCGTAACACCCACGTAAAACCGTGACCGCAACGTGATTTTGTGTTGCTTTACTCCCGAAATTCATAATATAAGTATATAAATCCCAATCTTCAATGTTTGACTGCGGCTTGTGATTCTCCCTTTCAATAATTAAAGATGCCAAACTCAAAATAACATTGATTAGTCGAAATCACAGATAATATAATACTACGTGTCTAAACGAATATTGTAAAGAAAAACCTACAGGACCGATTTAAAAAATTCTTTCACCAGTAGAGTTCTATATTATTTTTGAGTAACTTATAGCCTATCTATAATTTATAAAGATATATCACGCGGACAAAGCCGCTGGCGGAAGCTAGTTATTTCTATAAACAAGCTTCATACGTTTTTTTGAACTGAAAACTTTAGTGATGAGCGATTTTTGGTAGGGTGTAAACCAATGACTAATAAATCTTTAGTCATTGGTGTAAACTTATAGATTCGCGTCACCGATGCGCCCGTAGTGCTTTACAAAAGAATATAGATGGCGCTAGTACCAATTTTATTTTTTCACATAAGTAGGTTATCCCCATAACTGCCAATTTTTTTTTTATATCAGTCAAGTCAGTAAGCGTCAAATAATGTTTAATCTTCTTCTAATATATAAAATTCTCGAGTTGGTTTTGTAACAAAACTCCTCCGAAACGGCTCGACCGATTCTTATGAAATTTTGTGTGTATACGTATATTCAGTAGGTCTGAGAATAGGACGTAATCTATTTTTCATACCCCCAAAGTGATAATGGTGGTCCACAGCAATTTTTTTTTTTTTTTGGCAATGTTTTTTTTTTTTTTTTATGATTCGTAATTAAAAATACATACAAGGCTAAATTTTCACCTTTCTACCACCAACCCCTTATTTTTTTAAAGCGATATTAGTACTGTAGGTATGGTAGGCTAGGTAGGTAGGTAGGTAGGTATCTAAGTAGTAGGTAGGGTAGGTAGGTATGTAGATATATCTACCTATTCTGTAGATATACCTACCCATCGGTATCGGTAGGTAGGGTGGGTAGGTGTAGGTAGCTAGGTATGTAGATAGGTGGGGTAGGTAGGTAGTGTAGGTAGGTAGGGTAGGGTAGGGTAGGTAGGTAGGTGCGCCGTAGATAAGTACTTAGTGCTACCCGTGCGAAGCCGGGGCGGACAGCTAGTAATTCTATTAATATTAAAATTTGCGTCATATCCTCGTAAAACGGCCATAGCTCAGCATAACGCTGTGACACTATGCGAGACAGAGCCACAGCGCTGCCGTACCATACCATACCTTTATCTTCCTGCCTGTTCTGCTCCTCTAGCAAGGCCATCATCTTCATCGTCTCCATCTTCAACTGCTCTTGTTCTTTCTTGTGTTTTTCGTTCTTCAGCCGAATCTGTTCGTCGCCGTATCTGACACACTCGTGGTTTCGACGGAGACGCTCGATCGTGTCCAATTCTATGCGGGCCGCCTGTATAAAATAAATAAATAATAATTTTTTACAGGATGCAGATGGGCCAGGATCGTCACTCAGTGGGTGCCTGATGACGGGCGTCGTCGCCTAAAAAACGTTGGCATGACGGTTTGGACTCGTTCTTGACGGAGCGTTGATGAATGAGCGGCCTGCACTGCCCCCCGTCAGCCGCGCATGTACCTAAGACGGAGAACAGCGGTCTCGGTCAAACTATATGAGGGATCGATGGGCGGTTGAAATTATGAGGAGGTAGGATAGTACTTCTACAAAAACAGATAAGAGGCATGCGTTTCCATCTTAGAGACAAAGCTGAAATGTCTCATGTGCCTGTAATAGGGATGATGACTAAACATTTTTATTAGTCCGTCTTTGAGATTTAAAAAAAAATCGTGGATACGCCCTATAGCTCCGACCGGATGCGATTTTTATTTATTTCCGAAAATAAAAGAAAAACTTCGAGGGAAACGTTTTATGGACGCCGAGGAAGCAGTGGCTGCGTTTCAAAATGCCGTCGAAGAGACCCCTAAGGACGAGTGGGCAAACTGCTTTTCTCAGTGGTTCCATCGGATGCAGCGATGTATTGATGTAAATGGACACTATTTTGAAAAGATGTAATACTAATAACTTGCTAGTTTGTTCAGTTTTTGATTTTCTAAGAACTTTCAGTGTCACCTTCGTATATCCGAGGTGAACTGCAAAAATCATCGAGCTTGTTTTGTGGAGCTAAAGATGCAGTAAATAAACCTGCCGGCGCTCATGCCAACACGTCTGAGGAGATTTTCTCATTAGTTTCATTTGACCCTGTATTTGTGGTTGTGATAAGTCTAATCCTCACCAGAGCTTCAGACTCCTTCAGAGCGGCTTCGTGCCACATGTTGTCGATCTCAATCTCAGCCATTTTCCTTGCTTGCTTCTCTTTCATCTGGTACAGTTGGCCTTCCTGCGATTTACGTGCACGCATCGCGACAATGCACGGGTGTACGTGCGCGCATTTAGATCTGGTAAAAACAATTTAATAAAAAAAAAACATACGTAGTCATCAAGTCTGTATTCCCCGTAGGAGAAGGGAGGGTGTATACATGTTTTGGGACAAAATGTTTACTTTGTTTTGGTAAAATAAATTGTATACCATGTTTTGTATCTGTATGGTGGATACAATGTTATGGAACAATGGCCGTAGACAATAAAATGGTTCCGTGTCCGTGTATATGTCGCAGTAAGATGGTTATAGCCATGATATAGATATACCTATATACCGAAATGTAATATGAGAGCGGTTGTCGACATAGCGCTCGCCGGCCGCTGCCGCGGGACTGCTCGTTTCGGTCGCTCGGCTCGCGAGTAGTTAGTCACAGTTTTAAGCTAACCTATTTGTTCGGAGTGCCCTAATAGTTATATTACTAGATCGTGCTCGTATTACAGTTACATTCCTAGTAAGACAGTTATGGCCGGTGAAATTCCATCGTGCGGTCGCACAGTTGCCAAGCTTACTGACTTCTCAAGCTGTCGAGTGCTCTAGCACAGTTATCCCTCCGCCCGTACTCTTCATCCCACCTCCGCACCGATTATGGCTACTGATTGTGACAAATCTAGCAGTTGAAACAAACTGCTGCAGCAGTTACAATGGCAGCTCCAAGCTGTTGACTATGAGAGCTGTCCGTGTATTTTGATCATTGGCTAACTGCTCCAGCTGCACGCCCTTTTTCATTTGTAATAATATATAGTGTTAGTAAATTTTGATAATGTCTTATTTGTAATCGTCAGCTAGAATGCACACAATATTTTTACGCCTCGTGGCATAACATAGCGTTGTTCACCAAACATAAGATCTGTAACTATTTCTTTACCTGTGTTAACAAATAAATAAGTGTTTATCGGCGGAATCTTGAAAATGGCCGTCATTTTCATATTTTTTAAGAAAACTAAAATAAGTTAGTGCTGTAAGATTCCCGAACAGAATAAAATTAAAATGTAAAACACTCACATCGGTATATCCTTGTATTTCTCCTCGTGTTCTTTCTGCCGTTTGGCCAGTAAGTACGCGAGGCGATCTTTCTTGTCTTGCCACAGTGCTTCTGCGCCCGCTTGCGCTTGTTCCACGAACTTACGGATGTTCAGCTCTTCTTCTTGAGAAAGGAGGTTTAACAGTCTGCCGGAAATATGGTCGATCAAAGGTCTACGCTTGCCACGATCGGCTCATGGACAGTTGACCATCCATTTCATATCGAGACTCAGAAAGCACGTTAAGCCGTAAGTCGCTGTCATTCGTAGATTTTTGACAGCCGTTACGGGTAGATATAAGCCCGGAAGTCTGACAACTACTTACCAAGGGGTATCTATCGTGTTTCCCCGCGTAATACACGATCAATCAGAATCTGAATCATTTGAAACATATTGCTAATCCATTGCTTCATAAGTTCGAAAAACATATCTGCTCAACAACGTAAAAAACGCAATGAATGTTGTTGAACTGTCAAAATGAAAAAAATATAAGTCTGAATCGTTTACGAAAATGTGTTGCGTAATTAGATCGCTGAGAGGCAGTCACTCGATGTTAAATACTGGTAGTCTATTTACTCTGTGTAAATAGACTGACGGAATGCAGTTGTATTCAGCTGCATCCGTCAATCATCAGTTAGTCTCGGACCCGACCCCAACATAATTAGGAAAATGCTCGGCAGATTGATCGATCGCTCAGAAAAAAAAAAGTCTAGTTTCCGTTTCAATTTCAATAAGAATTTCATTAGTAGGCTAGTCATTCGGCACGCGTAACATGACAACTTTACGTGTTTTGTCGACGGAAGAATAGACAAAATGTGACTGAAATTGTGATTATTTAACTGTCATTTTGTCTATTCTTCCGTCGACAAAACCCGTTTCTATGATGGTCACGCTACGCGTGCTGGAATCGACTTCATTTATGGTATCATATAAATTAATTATATGGAATACGAGAGCGGTCAGTAAAGATACTTCTTTATTCATAAATTATATTTATCTACCTATTTGATAATTAAAAGTTCGTAATCGGCAGTTGTTAAAATTTTCTTACGTTTTTTGCAATTTGCAGGTCAGTGTCAGGTTGTATCTTGATCAAAATATGATTCGCGACCTTATCAAATATGTATATAAAGAATTAGAATCATTAATACATCTCTCTTAGTTAGATTTGTTCCGTAAGAACAAAGAATTTCGCCGGTTACAACTGCGAATTCACCATAATTGATACCTCTGTCTCTTCGCCTTTAGATCTTCTTCGTAGGACGACAAACAGAGGTCAACTCGTCTTGCCACGTTGTTTATAAGGGACCTGTAAGAAATCATTAAGTATTTTAATTCAAAATAAATTATACCATCTGTTCAAAATACTCGGGCGTAGCTAACTAAGACTTGATTGTCACTAAGCCGAACTTTTTGCACTACTCAAAGTAGGCAGGTATTTAGGTACGGCCGGGTACTGTCTTCTTCTTCTTTTCGTGTGGTTAGTGACTAACCTGGTGCTAGAGTTTTAAAGCCGGCCATGGGCCTCTGACTTGACTTCACATGCCGTCGAGAAATATCTCTCAGGCATGCCGGTTTCCTCACGATGTATTCCTTCACCGTTTTTGAAGCAAGTGATAATTATACAATACGCACATGAATCCAAAAAGTCAGAGGTGCGTGCCCTGGGTTCGAACTTGAGACCTATGCCTTGGCAGTCCGACGGTCACACCACTAGGCTATCACTACTAGACTGACTACCATATTATGAAAAACTGGGACCGTGTGGCGAAGCGTTAAAGTTACCATTCTTCCAATGCGAGAAGGAGATAGAGCTATAAATAACGAGTAGCGCCATCCCTGTTTAGTAATGGCCCCTGCTGGTATGATTACCTTACGTAAACGTTGATCAGTTTTGAGCGCATGCCACACTGGGACCGAATCTCAGTTCGTTTACCTCCGCTCATGTAGCTACCGCCGTTCCGCCTCCTTCGCGAACATTACTGCTTCGCAGAAGGAGGTGATGGCTTTCCACGCTCTCTCGCTCCGTAACATGGCCTGAACCAGGGCCGGACGCGAGAGATCACTGCCGCCGATCTCCTCCAGAATGACACGGCAGTGCCCATCCGAGCCGCGCAGACCTCAACCGTATGCTCCACCGTGTCCTCTGGGCGATCCACACAGTGGTGACACCCGGGCGTTTCCTCCCGCCTTATGCGGAACAGGAACCTCCCGAAACAACCGTGTCCGGTGAGGACCTGCGTCAGGCGAAAGGTGAGGACGCCGTGGCGCCTCTCTAGCCACTCCTCAAGGAGGGGACTTATCGCCGCAATTGTGGCGTGCCCATAGCAGTGTGGCCTGGTCCTAAGACTTGGCCACAACCTCGTTCGCTGACGCGTCATATTTTTGACGTTGCCATTTTCATCATATATGTAATACTAGCAGCGCCTCCCGGTTTCACCCGCATAAGTCTCAATCCCGTGGGAATACCGAGATAAAAAGTATACTATGTGTTAATCCGCGTTATAAACTATCTGTGTGCTAAATTTTATCCAATTATGTTCAGTAGGTTTTACGTGAAAGAGTAACAAACATTTATCCATCCAAAAATCCTTACAACTATCGCATTTATAATATTATAGTAGGATAGTAGGACGACAAGCTTCTGAGGACAGTTAAGATCTTCGCAAGTCAAGCCGGCTGTTCGAAACAACAAAATGGAACCGTGCACCTAGTTTCTGACGTTTCATAAGCGCACATGTAGGTTTATGAGGAATAAAACTATTTTGAAGTTGACCATACCAACATCAAACAAACCTGCGATCGCATCGTATAAAGAAGTCGCTGATCTGCTTGTCAGTCAACTCTTTCAGGGTGTTGGCGGCGCCTTTCCGCTGTTCCTCTTCCAGAGCTCGCAGTTTCTTCACGAACTTTACGTAGCGGGCTGTCGAGTCTAGGACGCGAGATGTCTGGGGGAGTTGGCAAAGGTTTAGTTACTGAGATGTGTGGGCCAAATAAAGAAATACCCACCATAGTTGATCATATTATGAAACTATAGATAAGACGTAGATATATCCCAGTGACCTTGAGTGGTTAGCTTGCATGTTCTGTACCGACCTCACGCAACGCGTCGTACGTACAGCCAGTAATAGGACTGGCCCATCAAGGAGCGCTGTCCCAAATTAGACGCATTATTAATTTATTATACATAAAACAAAAGGTATTTTAATAAAACACGTATACCTACTAAAAAATCAATAATTAAATTAACTTTTTAATGGTGAAAGGTTTCAGAAAAATGCGCTAGATAGATTTTGCGTGACTCAGTTTTTTATCCGCGTTAGACATAACTTTACAATTTTTTTCATTATGTAATATAAACATATTCTAAAATATTCATATATTAAGTCATTAAGAAAATGCTCTAATTTAACATACTTATATTTTTTCCATAACATTAACACTACACGATTAGACGTGATCTTCAGTATAAAATCAATAAACTCAATAAACTTGACCGCCTTCTAAATAACTGCATTCGATTCGTTTTCAATCTTCGTAAGTATGATCATGTGTCTGCGCACCGATTGCTTTTAAAATGGTTACCCATACGTCAGCGCAGAGAGTTGAGGGCTATGTCTATGTTGTATTCTATACTGGACAATCCCACTTCTCCTTCTTACCTGACTTCCCATGTTCAATACCTATGCTCTGCCCATAATAAAAATCTTCGTTCTACCAACAATCGTCTTCTACGATGTCCTTCTCACCGTTCTGGTTTTATTCACTCTTCTTTCTTTGTCCAGGCGGTTTTTCTTTGGAATGCGCTCCCTCTGAACATCAGGATGGCAACCAGTCGGTTATCTTTCAAAGTGAAGGCACGTGAACATATTCGTAAAAAGTTGGCGGAATCATTGCAGCGCTGATTTTTTGGATTTGTTTTCTCCTCTACCAATCGTTATTTCTCCTGACAAAGTTTATTCGGTTTATATGTATGTATGTATGTATCTATGTATTAGTGTGTATTAATTTTCAAGTTATCTATCCCTTATGTTGCACCTGCTATGTTTTGTCTCTGCATCACCCTAAGGTTGACTGGTAGAAAATGCCTCAGGCATTAATTCCGCCTTTGTACAGTTTTTTACTTGTGCATGAAGTTTCAATAAATAAAATAATAAATAAATAAAATAAAATCATTAAAAGTCGGTTATCGTCGCCTTAAGTTAGTAGGTAACATCGAAAAAGTTCATATCTAACCACCGTAGGGACTATTCTTGCTTGCAGCGCTCTACGGCTATAGAACCGGGTCGGTAACCGATGTGGTCATCGTGTTCACGGGATTTTGTTTTGAAACAGGTTGATGGTACATCCGACACGTTCTTACTTACCGGATAAGATGAGCATGAGCGGCTATTTTCCAGTATTCTTATATTAGTCGATCGACACTAACCCATAAAATCAGCCTAATGTGGTCTAATGCACAGCCTGTATGCTGCGCAGTGTGGTCCGTACTACAACACAGTTATCATCTACCGAGCCTTTTCCCAACTAATTTGGAGTCGGCTTCCTGTCTAACAGAATCCTGCATGCAGCTGAACACTATTATTTTACAAGGAGCGAATACCTATCTGACCGAGTTATTGGGTAACACAACAAAGTGGAGCGACTGCCTATCTGACCTCCACAACCCAGTTAGGGAAGAGAGAGTGTATCTGTGTCTGCGCACACGCTTGTGCGCGCCGAAGTCATACCTCCGCTGATATTGGCCGTCACGTATTGTATTTATTCATTTTATTTCTTGTTATTTTTCTCTACTGCACCGGTTGACGTCATAACGTCAACGCCGGCCAGCGCTGGGGCTCTGTCTCGCATAGGGTCGCAGCTTTATCAAACTCAAACTCAAAGCATTTATTTCAAATAAACCAATTACAGGTACTTTTGAATTGTCAAGGGGTCGGTCAGTCAGAAATATGAAGCTAGTTGCCCATTCCAACGCGTAGTAGGTTCCTATGGAGAACGGGCAAGAAACTCCACGGACACTCTTTTCAATCAGAATATTTTCACAAAATATTGGTTACATCATCCATTTTTGTAATTATACATGTGAGAACAATGTAAAAAGACGTGCACGTTAAAAGCGTCAGTAATAAAATCAAAAACAATTAAAAAATTCCAATAAATTCAAATAAGCCGTGGCAGCTAAGAGATGACCAGTCCCCACTGACGGCGCCCGTTCACGAACATGACGCATGCATCAGCACCATTCAGCTCAACCATTTTGAAGGGAACTTAACGATCCAACACACGCGCCACCACCAGCGAGACATTTGAGTGAGCATGACATACTCACAACCGCCAGGGCAAACTCAAGTCAATGAAAGACGTACCCAGTAAATGGTAACTGTAAAGTAGGGACATAGTGCTCACACATGTGCTATGCAATTATATAATACTAAGAGATTGAATTTATGCTGAGCGATGGCCGTTTTGCGTGGATGTGACGCATGTTTTCCCCCAAACTGTTTATTTTCGTGTTTTGTTCTCACCTTGCGTCATGTGTACCGCAAATAAACGTATTTTCTTTCTTTCTTTTTTCTTTCACGGCTGAAATTCAGATTTTGTCGACGGAAGAATAGACAAAATTACAGTTTGTGATTGTGATTCTGCCATTTTGTCTATTCTTCCGTCGACGAAACTCGTTTCTATGGCGGTTATGCTACGCATGCTGAAGGACTATTATTATTGAGTAATACAACACAGTATGAATTTGAAAGGAAGAAATTAAATGTTTTAAAAACAATGTTGGAGAAAGTAAGAAACAATTTTCTGTAAACCAACTCGGTATCGGTAACTCTGACGTATGAATGCCATTGCTTTGGGAAAATCCGACATCTTGAGTCACAAAAATGCTACTGGTTATAAAGATAAATTGCTATGGGAAAATCCGACATCTTGAGTCACAAACATGCTACTGGTTATAAAGGTAACGAAAATACCAAACAAATCTCTGGAAAAACGATTTAATTCTTTGTTGCGAAAGATATTGATGTACCAACTCGTATGAGAAAAGATATCTGCTTTACGTGGCGGGCTCGTCTTGTCGGACCAATCTAGTGAGTGTAACATAGTCAGAATCAGCAAGAGAGGTAGCTTCTAGGGGAATATAACTGTAGGTAATTAGCGCTATGCGACCTGAATTGCACTTTATTGTGTCGTTGCGTCGCTTTTTATTTAAATGATTTTGCGGAGTGAACCATGATATAATAATATACTTCGCCAGGTATGGCATTTCGAAACACAGTGGTCACGTGGGCGACACAAGCCTACGTCATCACATCTCTGTTACCAGAAGTTTGTAATAATAACTCCCCAACCACCTTTATTACCTGTGCAAATCGGATAAAACAATGAGGTTTTAATTAACAATTACGTTGGTTTATGTTTAAATTGAATTGTTTCGTTTGATTAGACACACGAAACGACAATTTAAATGCTTTGGTTTCTGAAAATCTTTCCTTAATCGTGTTTTGTTGCAATAGAGTGGCAACTGGATAGTGACGTAAGCATTTGTTGGTCCCGGAATGCGAGACCTTGTTTTATTAGACCATGGAGTGAACCATCAAATCTGTGGCTTCAGGAAAACGTTTTACTTACATAGTAGCAATCCGGGGCTCCACGCGGACCGAGACCATCTTTGGGCGGATTCTGTCGCGCCGGGATTAGCTCCGTCGCATTGCATGGCGTCGCCATTTATTACTCCAATAACTAAATAAATATGTAAAATCTTTACAAATTAACCAATAAACTAACTGACAAGTTTGTTTATGATTGTCCAAAGAGTATAATATTATTATGGGAGACAAAGGGAGATGATTGTCTCATATGTCATATCACTGTCAGACATTTTGTTTTTTAATTTTCAGCTGCCAGTACGGTTACAGTGAATGACCAATTTTAATAATATACACTCCTTTTCATTATAATAGACAGAGGCTCTATGTCAAATACTGATTCAACTGCATCCGGTTAGACTGGAAGCTGAACCCAAAATAATTATAAAAATGCTTGGCAGATTTGTTGACACTCCTTGTACTACCTAGGTGATGTGTGTTGTGGCACAGATTAGTACAGAAGGCGCACTCCACATTTTAGTTATCTATATATATAAAAATCAATTGCTGTTCGTTAGTCTCGCTAAAACTCGAGAACGGCTGGGCCGATTTAGCTGATTTTGGTTTTGAAATGTTTGTCGTAGTCCAGGGAAGGTTTAAACGGTGAGAAAATTAGGGTAGGTAGGGTAGGTAGGGTTTAGTGCTACCCGTGCGAAGCCGGGCTGGGTAAAGCTAGTGAAGTTATAAAAGTACGCGGCGAGCTCGTCTTGTTGGGCCAATTCATTGAATGAAACGTAGTCAGCCCAGGAAAGCAGTTGTGGGAATCTCCATGCGGATAAAACCGCGGCACGGCTTGATATAAATATAAAAAGAGTAAATTCTGAAAGTGGGCAATGTCGCACTCGCAAATAGTAAATATTTAGCTGTTTTGATTATTTTGGCAATATAACTTTATGAAATATTAAATCCCGTTAACTAGTGAACTAAAATATTGAATATGAAATGCAATAATTTAATGTCGTAACACCGAATATTTCGTTTTAGATGTAAAAAAGTATTTGGAAACTTTGCGAATGCCCTTTTTTACACCTAAAACGGTCACAACATCAAATTCAGTGTTATAATTGCTATTCATTTGTAATAGTTTAGGTCAGTAGTCAGCGATATTTTCATAGACTACTATTGCCAAATGAATCAAAACAGGTTAATATTTGAGTTATTTGCGACGTTGCCAACATTTGGAATAAACGGTACCTAGACATAACGACCATGAAGTGTCATCATAAATGCAATAAAACAAATAAATCAAAATTAAATATCTTTATTTTCATAAATCAACCTTACAATATAACAATTTGGTATCAAAATGCATTGGCAATGATTTCGCCTCAGCAATATCGATATAATATACCTTTCAAAAGTTAGAAAAGTCCTAAATGAGAAAACATTACGAGCATCGAAAAAAACAACAATATCAAAAAGTCAAAACAAAACTTTTAACGTGATTATAAAATCCAAAGAATCAACTACTTAACTATAATAATTAAGAGCGTTTATTCTGAAAGTTGACAACGTCGCAAATAGCTGTCAAATATTTCGCTGTTTTGATTAATTTGTCAATATTACTGTATGGAAATAAGAAATGTTGCTAACTAGCGAACTAGAATATTGATTATGAAATGAAATAATTAATATCGTAACATCGAATATTTAGTTTTAGATGTAAAAAAAGTATTTGGAAACTTTCCAAATGTTTTTTTTGTACCTAAAACGGGTACAACATCAAATTCAATGTTATAATTGCAATTCATTATTACTATTCTAGTTGGCTAGTTAGCCACATTTCTTATTTCCATACAGTAATATTGCCAAATGAATCAAAACAGGTAAACTTTTGACAGCTATTTGCGACGTTGCCAACTTTTAGGATAAACGCTCTTAAACAATCAACAAGACCACCGAGTGTTTTTACATGCTAAACGTACCAAAATAGTAAAAAAAAAGTTTTACTCTAACTTACAACGAAACAGTCTTTTATAAAAACTTTGTACTAATCTTTCACAGTCAGTCTTATTTTAGTAGACTATTAATTTAATTTTTTAATTAGTAGAATATTAATTTAGCAATAAGGGCCTGCGCAGACCGGCGGCCAGGACGGCAGAGGATATTAAATTTATCAATTGAATTTAATACTTATACAATCGAAATTGCAAAAAACAAAACTACCCATGTACAAAGTTTTTTCAAAAGCAACAAAGGTTCTTTATTTTGTTCTCTATTTGTTCAAAAGTTTTAGTTTAGTTTCAGTTAGTTTTTTTAAATGGCGACTGACAGAACTGTGTTACCAATCGCGTCACGGGACAAGTTATAATGAATGCACAGTAGGCACTTAATATCATAATTAGCCTTTAATATTCCCACTACTGGGACACCGGCCTCCTCTCTGTGAGAGGGAGTGGGCGGTAATCCCCACGCGAGCCCAGTGCGGGTTGGTAGATGTCACATATCCTTGAATTTTCGGTTCTAGGACATGCCGGTTTCCGCACGATGTTTTCCTTCACCGTTTTGAGAGCAGTGGTGATTAAATAATTTACACAAAGTAAAGCCCCTGTCTGGGTACGAACCAATGACGTACAACTGGTAAGTCACGACCTCTACCACTGGGCCACCACTGGTCACACAGTTAAAACCACTAAAATTGTTTCTTAAATACTAAAAAAATCATGGTTAAGGGGCATGCGCTAAGGTAGCCCGCGAAATTCAAATCATTCTTTAGTTTTTTACATTTTGCAGGTCAGTGTGAGGTTTTATGTTGATTAAAATATGATTCGCGACCGTAACAAATATATATGGCTTTACATAATTATAATCATTACAATCAGCAATACAACTCCATAAGTAAGCACAATCGCCAAATGTCATGATTTCATGAAATAGTCATTCAGTGCGATTATATGAACTTAGAGAGTTGTATTGATCATTTTTATATTTATAATTCTATGAATAAACATTTGATACGGCCGCAAATCATATTTAGATCAACATACAACATGATACTGACCTGCAAATTGCAAAAAACGTAAGAAAATTTGAATTTTGCGGGCTACCTTGACGCTTTCGCCTTACGGGTCCACAATACTCTAACATAACATAACGCCTGTCAGGAATCCCCGAAAGGGTTCGGCAGAGGTGTACCTATAGTACACCTACATTCCTTAATACTAACATTTGTAAATAAATATGGCACGCGATTCAATATGGCGCTACCCGCCATATTGGATTCATAACGACGTCAGATCGATAGATACTCTAAAATACAACCTCGATTACGACTAATCCAGTGACACCTACAATAAAGGTGTAACTGTTGAGATTCATAACACCTCATTTTTATCTTAAGTAGGTGCAAAGTAAATGAGTTACAAAATAAAAATAAACAAACAGGTTTTTTTTTTACAAAATATGTTATCAAGATAGCTGATAACTACTGATAAGTTGACCAGCAAATACACTAGATCAGTATCTAATAATACACGTGGTAATCATAATCTTTGACGAAGAAAAACAGCTGTTATACCAAAATGGTTCGATACAAACAAAAATACGATACGATACGATACACAGATGTGACCAACAATTATCGGTTGTCCTCGCGATAGTTTGGGCTACGTAGCCGTGCAAAAACCTTAGCGAAATCTTAATTTCGCAGATCACTTTCGCCTTAAAAACTTTAATTTAAAATCTTAACAGTCAAACTGATATTTATGCTATCCAGCTCAGGTTGTCCAACAACCACTTTACTAGGCGACCGTAAAACCAACTCCCTATTATGTAATTTCAAGTTAGCACTATTCGGTAGCAAATCCATCTTAGAGATTTGTAGCCTGAAGCAGTTAGGGTCATTTTCGTACGGCATGCCGGGGGGTAAGTCCGTCACTACGCCGGTCCAGGTGAAGGGCTCGCCTGTTACTTTGTTGTAGATCGTGAGGCTGCCGGTTTTAGGGTCGTCCGGGTTGTATGATACTGACTGTGGAGGGAGATAGCGAGTTGTTAGCAGGCTTCAGAGGTGAGATTTAATTGCAGTCCTGGGTTCGATTCCTGGGTCAGGCAGTACTATAGGGATTTTTAATTAGAAATTTCAGCATGTCAAGTATTCAGTGTTGTGTCCGGTTGTTGGGAATATACTCACCACCACCTGCATGTCTGCTCTATAAGAAGTATTTGGGGCATGAAGTCTTGATGTTATTTGGGGCGTATAAATAAAAAAAAAACTGGGAAATTAATGGTTCAGCAACTTGTCTGACAACTTAAGAGCGTTTATCCTAAAAGTTGGCAACGTCGCAAATAGCTGTCAAATATTTACCTGTTTTGATTAATTTGGCAATATTTGCCGTATGGAAATATGAAATTTCGCTAACTAGTGAATTAAAGTATTGATTGTGAAATGCAATAATTAATAATATCTTAACACCGAATATTTAGTTTTAGATGTAAAAAAAGTATTTGGAAACTTTCCAAATGGCTTTTTTACACCTACACGGTTATAACATCATCTTCAGTGTTGTAATATTGCAATTTATTATTAATATTCTAGTTCGCTAGTTGGCCACATTTCTTATTTCCATACAGTAATATTGGCAAATCAATCAAAACGGAAATATTTGACATCTATTTGCGACGTTGCCCACTTAAAGGATAAACGCTCTTAAATTGTCCGTATATTCGAAACACAGCTGTCATTCTTTGAGAGTTGTATGATATGGCTATAACACGACAAATTTAATAGTGTACCAATTAGCTTAAATATTAATTTCTCTGAGCGTATTATCTTACCGACAGAGCCGCCATGAAGCAGTCCGGGTCCTCGTACTTGGCGCTGAGCACGTACAGCGCTCCCTCATGCTGCAGCACGTGGCTCAGCCACACGCGGTGCGACGACAGCTTGCCTAGTGTGTAGGACGTGCTGAACTCGTTGGACTGGCACTCGACTATGTCGGTGGAATGCTCCTGGAATGGGAAGAGGTATAATCATAAACATCTAAAGTCCCCGTCACGAGAAGCTATACATTTTGTAAGCAAAGAACTTCTACTATGTTACAGTTCGACGCAACTTAGATATAGCATCGGCAAAAATGATCTTTACGCAAACGCAATAACTCATAGAGTCATATAACCAAATACATTCGTAAAATTGAAATGAATGAATGGAAATTTTCAAATGTATGCTACATGTAAGTTGTGTGATACGTAGCGAAACAAATAATCCCAAATTAAAAAAAAAATTAAGCGTCCCGCCGGTGTCGGGAGCCGGGTCCAAGCTACCAGTGGTTAGGGCTACAGAGACAGGAACTTCCTCACAATGCGAGCCGTATCGAGGAGTACTGCCTTCTGAATCAGGCCCTTGATCCAACCGCCTAACGAGAGCCTCGAGAGATGTTGGTTGAGGCTTTCAGCCATCAGGCCATTGGCCGTTACGACAATCATTACAATGATAGCCGAACCCACATTTCACATGTAGACAACCTCGTGTGCTAAGTCAAGATATTTTATTTGTTTCTCTTTCTCAGCTTTCACGAGGTTCCCGTCATGTGGAATCAGATTTATATTATCATTAGTGTAGAAAAGTTCTGAATCTCATACCTTCCTGATGTGATACTCGAGAATGATCTTGGGTCCTGCCCAGTTGCATAGGATGCACTGCATCCTTATGTCCATTCCCATACGCTCCATGTAGTCCTGAAATATTATATTTAGTATATTAAAATATTTATTTTTATTTACAGAGGTTTTAAAAACGTCAAGAAATGTCGTGTTTCCCGCAAAAAATACAGGCAGCATCCTGGTTTTGCGTTGCTTGGTTATATCATCAGGGAAAGTGGGACGCTTTAGCAAAGAAGAGGTTCAGTAAATCAGTACAAGCATACACTTAGAAATAGTGAAGGCTATGCAATTTGTTTTTTTGCTTGGAGTTTCCCTACGTGATCGAATCAGAAATGAAGAAGAGATCTGTAGGAGAACCAAGGTAACCGACATAGCCCGAAGAATTGCCATACTTAAGTGGCAGTAAAGGGCACATTGCTCGCAGAACAGATGGCCGATGGGGCCGAAAGGTTCTGGAGTGGCGACCGCGTACCGGAAGACGTAGCGTTGGAAGGCCTCCCACAAGATGGACCTATGACCTTGTGAAGGCCGCAGGAATCCCCTGGATGCAAGAAGCACAGAACCGGTTCTAGTGGCGGTGTTAGGATAGGCCTATGTCCAGCAGTGGGCGTCTTTCGGTTGAAATGATGTGCCATTTAAGGGATGTTTAATGCAAATGTTAACCTTAAAAAACGTGTTGATTTTTTAAATTTTTCTTACCCCATCCTGGCTGATAATCTCCAGTGCGTCTTCCACCATCTCTGGTATGGAGAGGTTAGCGGCCAACTCCTGCTCCTGCGACGTTATGGTCTCTACGGAGGAACATGAGCGTTGGAAGTGCGAGGTCGGTGCACCTGTAATGTACAAGTATCATAATAATTGTTAGTAATAACCAAAATATGTAACTGCTAGCGCCATCCATTAAACATTGTAGGCATTACAAATGACAATAAAAGTCAGTCTATTGTAAAACTAGAAAATGTCTTTTATTAATAATAAGAATGATACCTGAGTAAAAAAAAAAAATATAATTAGTCCGCCAGTTAGTTAATAAAAAAATATCAGACACGTATATTTTGCTTTATCATACTAATAAAAAATTACTTAGATAAAACGCATTTTAAGTTGGGGAGTGGGGGTCGCTACTTCACTAGTAAGTATAAAATCTACATACTCGTGACGTCATGGCACATTTTACCTCAATGTATCGCCGTAATCTTTAGATTATGTAAAAAAAGAAAAAATACGTGTCCAATATTTTTTTATAATAATTTCCTCCATTTTGGAAGTCGGTTAAAAAATAAAGTCAAAGTGCGGCCTGTGATTCTCGCCCCTAGTTCAAGAAACCTCAAAGTAAGTGAATACGTTAGTTAAACTGTAAACCTTAAAAAACATTACTAACATACTCCCAACTAACTAACTTTTCTAGCGTAAAATTGGGCTAAAATAAACATCCTTACCATTATTATTTTCTTCGTGACAATGGAAGTTGCTGAAGAAATCATTTGCGTTCGGGATCATATCATTTTCGATCATGTAGAACGGCTGGCTTTCACGCGGCGGTGCTGGCAAATACAAAGCTCAATCATCAATAACGCTGGATTCATGTAGAACGCTGGTTACCGGCGCCGATATGCGAGCGCTGGTTGTCAACGCAGGTTAGGCAGTTTTCATACTTTTTGACAAATTAGCGCGAACCGGCGCCAACTAATGAGATAGGAACTTGACGGCGCTTATCGGCGACAGTTCGTTCTGTTGTTGTACCAGTGTTCTACACGAATAAACCCTTATACATTAGAGGATTTTTTTTAATTGTAGTCCATCTGCATGATATGAAGATAAGTGTCTAAGCTGTCTCTAAAAGGAAACTTCTGCTGTTGGTTCAGGATTTTGGGTATTGGACTATTGGTCAGCAGTTCAATATACCGGAAATCGACCAGTCTATGAAGATATTATGTACTACGATGGGGAAAGAAAAAATATTTATTACAGCGCACACTGGGACGCGATGGCTATTCAAACAATTCGTATTGAAATGACGGTTAACTCATTTGGCTACGGTCTGGCGACGTTGCTAATTTGGAAGCGTAGCCACGACGGACCGGCCCCTACGTGGGGACTGGATACTCTGACGAACTGGCGACGCGTAGCCATGTCGCCAATTTTGTATACAAGTAAGTTACGCCACCCTCACTCAGCGGCCGACTGGTCGCCAGGACGGACAACCGCGTGTTACTGGCTATTTATTTGGCAACCTCATTCGGCAACGGTAAGTAGACAGAGTAGCCATGTCTACGTAGCCAGCGACGTCGCCATGGCGTCCCAGTATGTTAGCGCTGTTAGGTAGCAACACCTTACCGTGCTATGATAATCATTATCTCTGTTATAAAGTGATCAATTTTATTAGCCAGGTGTCATGATAGTTAGAAAGTTTGAAGGAGCAAGCGTCATCATGATTCTCTTTCCCGTATCACAATTTATTTTTTTGAAGGAGCTAGCGTAAGTAAGCTGTTTTGTCAAACCTAAAGCATAAACTCACGGTATCAAATTAAATAATAAATGTTAGCAGAATATAATTTACATGTTTCCAGTCATTTAGCGACTCTATATAAACTACCAGTAAAGTATTAAGTAGGTACCTGATCTAAACGGTTATCAACATTGTTCGTAATTACAACCACACTACTAAACACTGGAGACATGTAAACGAGACGTATTAGTAGAAAAGAAGCGTAACTCACAAGCATGATTATACACGTTGTGCTGGCTGTGCACGTCGTTGGATGAGGGTTGCGTCTTGCTGTAAGCAACACATGCAAGCTGTAAGCTTCACACAATACCTTTGTGTTATGACAGCCTGGCAGAAAGCGGTGCGGTATACACGGTGCTAGTCATTTAGTTGGCTGCACCCGTAGCGTGACCATCATAGAAACGGGTTTTGTCGACGGAAGAATAGACAAAATTACAGATTGTGATTGTTTATCTGTCGTTTTGTCTATTCTTCCGTAGACTAAACCCGTTTCTATTGTGGCCATTCCCGTATTTAAATGTATTATCAATGGTGGTCATGCTAAGCGTGCAGAGGTGTCCTAGATAGTATAATAATAAGTCAAGAGTATGTTTCTTCCTTTAGGCCGCCATTACACTTGTAAGTTGCTTCCATAAAATGTATATAAGTAACTAATGGGTACGTAAGATGTAAGAAGAAATTACGACAAGCTACTTACCTACAAGAGTGTATCGTAAGTTAATTACGTAAGTGACTTACGTGAGGAAAACTTACAAGTGTCATGGCGGCCATAAATCAAGCCCATGCAGTTCATTAACAAGACATTTCAGAGTCTTATAATGGCAAGAGACTCCGTGACCACGCAATCATCATGCATGTAGTTTACCAAATAAAGCATTTGATATGCCTTGCAGTGCAGGCTATGCCCAGCATTAGAATGTACACTGATAAAAGCATCTTTTGGCGCTCGAATGACGCTGACAGGAGGGCGCTGTTGGTAAACATTTGTGCAATTTTTTTGTGAAATGAATTGTAAAAACAAGATGGCGGCGTTAGTTCCGATTTTGTCCACGCGCCAAAAGAACTTTGTAGTGCTATTATGATAGCTTACAAGTCAAGTGATCCAACTGACATTTTATAAGTTTTGAGCAAAGGTATAAATAAGTCTAGATAGACAGTCAAGGATGTCAACTCGTCGAAAAAAGTAGCGTCCAACTGTTGACCGCTAAATGCTACACTAGAAAAGTACAATGACAGCACAGAGACGTGGCGTTAGTGTAAGACGTAGCTGTCATGCACACCAGCATAACAAAGTTGGCTTTTTTGTTTTAGTTCTTTTGCAGCGCGAGACTCAAATTTAATCTGCGTTCGCAATTTATTTGCCAAACAAGTAAACAAATACGAGTTTTAGGAAAAACAACTGTAATGCCTACAGATAAGGTTCAGTTTGCGCTACAGCTTCATATTTGTTATGACTTTTTTAACGGTACTAATCAGTCTAAAATCAACTTTATTTACACTAGCATAAAGTTGATGTTTGTTTAAGTGGAAATAACATCAATTGGAAACAAGGATTTAAATAGACCCTAGTTTATTTATAATTAAATAATTATTTAATATCTCGTAGAGCCCACAGACTACGGAGAGGTCTCGGCACGGCGATTCCGTGCTCCGTGATTTCTCAAGCTTTTATGCAAAACTAGTCCACAATGAAACCTCTCTATTTGTATGAATGGTCAAAAGAAAATATTTAGATAGATTACAGATTTGTTTTGCACATTAGTGCTAAAATTCTCGAGCTCACTTGTTCTCGCAGATTATTAGTTATTTTTGTAAAATCACGGTTAAAACACTATGCCAACGTTTGCATGGACGTAAAAATATCGCGGCGGGATTTTATCGCGCGTTGGTTTCTCGGTGTTGAGAAACCAACGCGCTGGGACGCACTCTCGTCCAAGCGCAATGAAAAAACAAAATGTTGGATTTTCAACTCTCGGCGCCAAGCAGAGCGTTGAAAATCCAGTGCACGAAAAAAAATCTCCACGAGAAAAAATCGTCCGTGCGAACCTGGGATAACACTACCGTGGTAACAAAAATATTTCCTTTTTTTTGTTAAAATACGGGGCGACATAATATCTTAAAATACGCCACTGATTAGACCGATATTACTCACGTAGTACATATAACAGGAGTACAGTAAACGGTGTGTGTGTTGGTCGTTGTAGACATATTTCGCGTTGGTTGGTGCGCCATCTTCAAGTTGTATATCGTCTCGAGACTGTTGGTGCCCTGGTACTGCATGCGTTCCGGGATGTTCAACAGGTTTTGGGCTGGAAAGAAACAATTAATCATAACATCTTTGCTTGTATGCTCCAAAGGGGTTGGCAGAGGAGTACTCCCACCAGACCAGATGTATGAACGCAAACGAAGCAAAAAGAGTATGTAAGCCCACGTTCGTTCGTAAAATTATCGCGGCGGGATTTAATCGCGCACTGGATTTTCAACTCTCAGTGTTAAGCAGAGCGTTGAGAATCCAACGCGCTGGGACGCACTGTCGTCCCAGCGCGTTAAAAAAACACACACACAAAGAAACGGATTTTCTACGTGTTTTGTCGACTGAAGAATAGACAAAATGACAGATTGTGATTGTTTATCTGTCATTTTGTCTATTCTTCCGTCGACAAAACCCGTTTCTATTTTGGTCATGCTACGTGTGCAGGAATAATTAAAAAAAAACTTATGCATAAGTTCTTTTGAACAAAATTGCTGCAGAATGACGCTGAGTTTTACCAATTTTGACAAAGTTGTTCAGTTGTTTGTTGGCCTTTTTTTAAACATCAAAAGAAAGAGATTCTTGGACTCATATCGGATAAATATTAATTGCCAATTTTCCTTCAACTCACCCGCCAAAAGTAAAAATCCGATCGCGGAAAACCTAAAAAAACAAACTTACCAATCTCAGGTTCACTGTCAACTTGTACATATAAAGGCTGCGTAATATCTGCACTATACACACTACTAAACTTGCTGAACACCTCATTAATCTTCGGTAAACTGCACTCGTTTTCAACGGTCCTGGCAATCTCCCTGCTCCTCCTTAAACACCTTACTTGTTCAGCCCTAATCTTCTTATGATAATACTCTCCATAAGGTCCTGAACCATTTTCTCTAGAAGTATTTGATAGGGTTGTTTCATCAGAGCCACTGCTGAAGCTAAAGTTATTTGTGGGTCGGTACGGTGTTGGTGATACTTCTGTCATAGATGTTCTGTAACCCAAATTCTGTGGTTCTGAAACATGTGTTCTTAGACCCAAATTCGGGGTGTTTAACATGTTTGATTGTCTGCTGGTCAAACTAGTCAACTCGCTCATATTTGAAGACCTAAAAGTAAAACTTGAGCTCAGTTCGCTCAAATTTGACGGCCTGTAGTTCGGGTTAGAGTTCATTTCACTGAAGTTTGACGAAATGTTCGAGTTCTGAACCATTTTGGAAATCACTGATGGTGTTGCGTTAGCTTTGAATATGGACGGATTCAAATTATCGAATTGTTTTTGTCTGTCATAGCTGTTTTGTGCCAACTGACTCCGAAAGATTGCGTTTAGTTTGGTGAAACTGCCGTCAGCCCGTCTGACTACTACGCATGGCTTTTTAATGTCCTCAGGTTGAAGGGGGTAGACGCCGCTTAGTCTGCGTGGTCGCTTGCCCAGCGGTGGGGAATTGTTCTGTAATGTTAGGAATACGATTTTGAGTGGAAGATCATCATTACTTACTGTGGGGACGGGCCGCAGACATCGAATCTATTTTTATTCTGCAGAAAAGAGCGATCAGAGCCATATATTATCTCCGTAGGCGTGACTCTCTAAGGGAACTGTTTAAGGATATTAACATCATGACGGTACCTGGTCAATATATCTATGAAAACATCATGCACGTAAGAAAAAATGTACTTCTTTTTAGTAAAAGAGGTGATGGACATAATTATAGTACAAGAAATAGGGACCTATTAGTTCAACCAGGTTTCAGACTGGCTAAAGTGGACTCATCTTTCATGGGATACTGTTTAAAATGTTACAATAAAATTCCTCCCCACATTCTTCAACTGAATGAGAAGAAATTCAAATCTTGTATAAAAACGCACACTACAGGCAAGCATATTATAAGTTGGGGAATTACATCGCTGATAAAAATGCTTGGCTCAATGCTGGTCGTGCTCCACAACCACAACTATTTGATAAACATTTGAAAATACTGTTGGAGCTGGTGAAGAGTTTAAGACCATCTTTGCATTGTATAAAATCAGTTTCTGTTTTTTTTTTCTTTTTCGTGTGGTTACTGACTAACTTGGGGTCAGAGTTTTCATGTCAGCCGTGGGCCTCTGACTTGGCTTCACATGCCATCGAGAAATATCTCTCAGACATGCTGGTTTCCTCACGATGTTTTCCTTCACCGTTTTGCGTAACACACACACTAACAATGGGTTTCATTTTGTCAGTTCAACAAATTCATTGCGATATTTACGTTGTTGAGCAGACATATTTTTTCATCATATGAAGATTGTGATTGATCGTGTTTTATGCAACTAGAATACGGTATGAAAGTGCCATCCAGGAAGACAGGCCCCCACTCTTCTTCCTAAACACGATTACTGTACTGTAAGCGATTAGGAAGAAGAGTGGGGCGCGTCTTCGTGGGTGGCACCATGATCTAATAAAACAAGGTCTGGCATTCCGGGACTAACACATGCTTACGTTACTATCCAGTTGTCACTCTATTGCAACAAAACACGATTAAGGAAAGATTTTCAGAAACCAAAGCTTTTAAATTGTCGTTTCGTGTGTCTAATCAAACGAAACAATTCAATTTAAACATAAAATAACGTAAATGTTAATTAAAACCTGATTGTTTTATCAGATTCGCACAGGTAATAAAGGTGGTTGGGGAGTTATTATTACAAACTTCTGGTAACACAGATGTGATGACGTAGACTTGTGTTGCCCACGTGACCACTGTGTTTCGGAATGCCATACCTGGCGAAGTATATTATTATACCATAGGTGGCACTATCTATTTAAACTATACTTCCACAATAGCCAATTACTTTCAATGTTTTTGGCAGAATATGCTGGGCAACATAGTAAAAGTTAAGAGCAATGGTTAACTCATGTGATGATATGATTTTGTTTGGACCCAGTAAAACGGTTTCCTAGAAAAGCGGTGACATATTACGGCTGTCATGAAAATTATGGCAGTGGCAAAGATTTAAATCGTTAGATTCGCCCTATCGCGTCAAAAGATAGTCGTGTTTCTGTTTCGTTTTGTCACCTCTGACACACAATGACGTAGTTTGTGACTTGACTTGATTGTCATAGAAACGCTATTTAATTATTTATGAGCTCCCTCTTCTCAGTATCGACACTTTTACGCGTGATTAAGTACGGTGAGGGAAAATCTAGCGATTTAAATCTTTGGGCATCGGGGTTTGACTTTACGGTGTCAAAAACGCTCCCTAGGAATACACATTACACACCAACTTACTTTCATATATAACGTTTCAGTGACGTCATTCGTCGGTAAATTACAGACGCTATGTGGCGGACACCACTCTTCTAGGAAACCGTAATTTTAGTGGTGGTAAGAATTAAGAATTTTCAAAATTACATTAAGACTACTAGGAAAACAATGTGTGATGGCAAAAAAAAATACGTACGTATAAATATCGAGTTATTTGCTACAGCCTGCGCGCGACTGCTAGTCACTCACATACTTCAGGCGGTGACTAGCAGTCGCGCGCGAAATATAAGTCACTATTATAAAAGTAAAAAATTCAAAACTTCAGTTTTGAATTTGCTTGCAGAGTTAAGTACTTACCACACTCCTTATGGGTACCACCTTCCCTTCCTTCTGCCAGCTTACAATAATTTTCTTAGCAAAACTCCTACTAGCTTTCCTGATTTCTTCCGTACTAGCACATTTAACCTTAGTCTCGCTCCTCTCATCCGAATCTTTCATCAAACTCATTAGAGTATTATTTAGCAAGTAACTTGGCTTTGTAACCCGGTTGGAGCTACGTAGTACTCGGTCACTTCTAGTGGGAGGAAGTCTTCTGGATGCTACAGTTTGAGGGTATTTTTTGGGGGACTGCACTTCAGGGCTGTAGCGTATGAAGATGTGGCCCACTTTCTTTGGTGTGTTTGTGATTGGTGGGGATTGACTTGTCGAAGAAATTTCTGGGCTCTGCTGCAAGTGTTAGATAAATTAAATTTTATAATGTTTACAAAAAAAAACAGTTTTAAAGGATATAATATAATATTTGTATTGTAATGTAGATGTATATTTGTATGTAGATAATATTATTAAAGAAAATCATTTATGAATGAATGAATAAAGAATCAAGTATGAGTTCAAGTCAAATTAATAGCCCACTACCCAAAAAAGGTCTCATCCGGGATGCAATATTGTGGAAAAAAAACCTCGGATCAAATTAATCAATTTACCAACCGGGCGCTTCTTAGTTCCCACCCTGCGTACCAGTGCCAGACGTTTTTGTTCAGAACGCACATGTCGCACCAATAAATCTAAATCTCTTGGTGTGCCATAATTTTTTGTGTTGATCAATTGAATCAGGTACACTTTCTGTAATATTGAATATACTTTGTTTATACACTGTGTTATTTTAGTCGTGTTACAAAAGCAGCTCACTTCATGTATCCAATGACTACTAAACATTTATTAAAAATAAATTATATGCACCATGACATTTTAGTCGTCTTACAAAGGGCCACTCAATGTATCCAACATAAAATACCTCTAGGACCAATAAAAAAATTGTTACAATAAGAAAGCATGATAAAATTGATGCAATACCACAATTGCAGTGGATTTTCTTAAATGATCAGATAAATAGAAAATGGAAGAACCTAACAAGACACTTAACACAATTGAAAACAAATCTGTTGCTTCAAGTTTACTTGCGAAACAACAAAAGTTTTAACTGAGAATAGTAAGGTATTTGTATATGTATTTATCCAAATCATGAGTAGGTATATAAACACATGGCATGCAAGATGATATCTAAAATTTATATTACACTCACGTTTTGCCGTAACGGCGTACACATATAAATAGGTAGGATATTATCTAAACATCAAATAATTATAAATTTATTCGAATAATAAAATAGTTTTGTTGAAATGTTGAATCAATCGACATCTACATAATGTGCGAATTTGATAAACTATGTTCCTTTTGTGTAAAGTATTATTTTACATACCTTTACGTTGGAGGGCAAGCCCATAGCTTTTGCAGTTTGCTGCAAAAACCTATATGAGCATCGTTCTAAATTGTTTTGAAATATTTCTTCTTCGTCCCTCATGTTTGCTAAACCAAGATTTCGTGCACATGCAAACAGTTTCATTAGAACTTAACACGAGTGGGATAAATATTTTACATTCACCCGCAGAGAATAATCACATTTCGTCATTTATTGAAGTACCTACCGTCATTCATTTTGAAATCACAAACCGATCGTAAACTTTGAAAAGTTGAACCACAGAGTTGAACTTTCTTCATTCATTTTTGCCGGAAAATATTAGAATTTACGTTCCATTTCAATGTTCAAGTTTTATCATAATTATTAACTACTACTCGCAAAAGCATTAATTTTGTGAATCCTTAAGAAAATACACAATCAAAAATAATTAACAACTACTGTAGACTAATCAACTTTCTATTAAAATAAGAAAAAGTAAAACATTTTTTTCAATAATTAATGCCATCTTGCTGCGTATAACGTAAAACTCAGATGATGGTGATTCCATCGGACGGAACCGGATGGAAACGGAAAACTGCCAGTGCCAACTGTCTTTGTAGGCGTGTTAGTAACACAAATAACCAATAGATGGCAGTGTATATTTAGTTCGAAATTAACTTAATAGATGGCGACAACGGAATAACTATTAAGGAAAAGTCAATTAAGTTAACAATTAATTATTTGTCTACATTAATGCATTGAACATAAATTATTTTCCTATTGATGGCAGATGAAGAGATTTCTCCTTGTCTTGTGTCTCCATTAGTCTTCTGAAAGGATGAACAGGATTTGTGCTGGAAAACAAAAAGACCGGTAATTGAATACCATATTTAGCTAAACATGGAGTTTTTTTTCTCAAAGATATAAATGATTATTTTGGATACCTAGTTCTTGCCGGAGAACTTGCGTATCTTGTAGCCATAACATCTTTAAACATTGCTGCCTTTTTCGTGTATGTCCTGTCTTTATGTTCAATGTTTAGTAATTCGGATTCCTGAAATAAAAAGAACCATTTAGGTCAAAAAAATAAATAAATTGCTGCTTCATTTATTACGTATGTACCTACCCCTCGCGTTTAGAAATACCTTGCAAAAGGGTCTTCTACGATCCGAAAGTCAGAAACAACATTTAAACAAAAAAACCGCCGTAATCTAAGAAATAAAGGCGTTGTCAAGTCAAAATGGTTAACACGTAGGTGCAGTTGCAGTTCTTGCAAATTTATCAAAGGTAAAGTAGCCATAAGCTTACCAAATGCCTCTCATTCTCCCGAATCTGGCAACTCAGACTGTGTCGATAATCCATCTGCTTCATCAACTCCTGATTGGCGCTGTCTATCTTTCGCTGTAGTTCACTGAGGGCGGTCCTCTTAACGCGTTCCATGCGCTCGCTCCTCTCTTGTTTTGATCGCTCCAATTCTTGGTTCCTAGTTTGAATGTGGCGTTTATATTCTTTTGCTGCTTTCTGAAATATAATTTTAGGTAATTAAGTGGAGCTCGTGGCTAAGTAATAACAGCAGCACGGGTCGATCCATTCAGGGCCGCGCCAACCTTCGGCAGCGCCTATGCGTGAAACCAATGAAGTGAAGAGCCTTTATTTTTTTGGTCGCCGCCGTGAGAATAAAATCGGTTCACTACCGCTTATTCGCAAAGAGAGAGAGAAAGCGAGAGAGAGATAGATAGAGATAGAAAGAGAGAGAGATAGATAGAGAGAGATAGATAGAGAGAGAAAGAGAGAGATAGATGGGGGGAGAAAGAGAGAGAGATAGATAGAGAGAGAAAGAGAGGGAGAGAGATTTTTTGCTATGGGTGTCGTTATTAAACCTGCGGACGAAGTGGCGGGCTGAAGCTAGTCATCATCATCATTTTTCCCATTTTCTCTCTCCATTTTTCATCATTATTTTGACTCCACTCTACTGCTCCATTGCTGAACATAGGCCTCCCCCAAGCACCGCCACTTCGAGCGTTTCTGTGCTTTCCGCATCCGGCGGATTCCTGAAGCTACTACATTATTATAATGCAAAAAAAAGCTATCATAGCAGACAGACCGCAGCCTAAGCAACATAGTAGTTTTTTTGATTTTAACGCACTCATAATTAATGAAAACTAAAACCCGAGACCTAAACATTCCACGAACCACAGACGTAAATATTGTCTTGGAGATTTGTACTCACTTATCGATACTCGACTATGATGATTTATGAATGAAATAGGGTAAAAGTTAAGTCTCAGAACCACCTCGGGCGCCCCTAGTGCCCTGGCGCCATGGCGCCTGTGTGCGTTGCAAACTTCGCACTTAAGGGCGGCACGGCCCTGGATCCAACAGGGTAAGCTACGCTTGCCGGGGTTGGTTCGCGGATGGGTGACCATCTTTACATACCGAGACTCCTCCGTGCCTCGGAAAGCACGTTAAGCCGTTGGTCTCGGCTGCCATTCGTGGATCTTTGACAGTCGTTACGGGTTATCAGAAGCCCGAAAGTCTGACAACCAGTCTTACCAAGTGGTATTGTGTTTCCCAATAACTGGGTTGTGGAGGTCAGATAGGCAGTCGCTTCACGTAAAATACTGGTACTCAGCTGCATCCGGTTAGACTGGGAGCCGACCGCAACATAGTTGGGCAAAGGCTAGGTAAATTGATGGAGATAGATAGAGATAGATATAGAGATGGAGATAGATAGAGAGAGAGAGAGAGAGAGATAAAGAGAGAGATAGAGAGATAGAGATAGAGAGAGATAGAGATGGAAATGGAGATAGATAGAGAGAGAAAGAGAGAGAGAAAGAGAGAGAAGGAAGGAGAGAGAAAGAGAGAGAGAGAGATTTTTTGCTAGGGGTGTCGTTATTAAACTTGCGGACGAAGTGGCGGGCTGAAGCTAGTCATCATCATCATCATTTCAGCCACTCTTGTGGCTGACTCCACTCCACTGCTCCACTGCTGTACATAGGCCTCCCCCAAGCACCGCCACTACGAGCGAATCTGTGCTTTCCGCATCCGTGGTATCTGGAGGCCGCGTGAGGCCGCCAGCGGCGACGCCGGAGGCCGCTGGCGGACGCTGGCAACTGCTAGCGGCCGCTGGCAGGCGCTGCCGGCCGCTGCCATTCAGGTGTGACTCAGCCCTTATTCTTAAACTTGTTCCAAGTAGGTAATACCCTCACCTCCTTACACATTCGTTGCTCTAGCTCAACCTGCTTCAAATGTTCGTCAGTCTTGTTGTGCGCCTCCTTCTGCCATTCATCTGCTATCATCTCTGCTTCTTCCTGCATAGCTGACGCCATCCTCCTCTCGCGGTTGTAGTTCTCGATGCAGAGTTGTTTTTCCAGTTGTAGATTTTTCTGCAAATTTGAATTTGATGAATAATTTTAAGCCGTTATAAGCCGGCGGCCGGCGGTTAAGGTGACCTCTCATTGTACGGAAATCCTATTCAATGCGAGATCAGCTAGCACTGGAAATGTATAGCTTGATAATGTAGCCGTGTGTACCTACCCAAATAATATATTTAGCGAGCGCTTTCAAATACATGTGCCATCCGTTTCATGTCTGATATGTTATGTTTCAACTAGTGAAACATAACAGCTCCTACACCCTATGCCGGCGGCATTGCCACCAGCACTGCCGCCGGCCCTGCCGCTCAAAGCCGCACAAAGGATCGCAAAGGAAATTAAGGCGCAAAAGCCAGGGGTAGGTGCCACGCGGTAAAAGCCGCGCGGCTGGCATAGTGTGTAGGAGCCATTACGTACAGAAATTGATCGCATATACACCACACCGCACAAAAAGATAATAAATATGTAGTGCGAACTATACTCGTCTAGGCTTTAGAGAATACGTCCAATAAGATAGTACAGTAGGTACTTTATTTTTTCCACTCAGCATATAGACATCTACTATGTATACTTGTGGCTAAATTTTAGTCATCGCACACGACTCTACAGATTTATCCCATTACCATTTGTTGTCTATTCCTTTCTCTTTCTCTCCGCAGTTCTTCTAGTGCTACTCTTATGGTACCATTGTCTATCTCTCTCGCCTTCATCTTCTCATTTCTTATTCGCGTCAGTTTCTGCTCGTGTCCTTCTATAAAGTTCTTCCTGTTCAACTCCTGCTGATCTTTCTTCTTCTTGATTGCTGTAATAAAAATGATCATGAGTTGTGTATTATTATCATATACACAACGTCCAATATATCCATAACTGGGGTAAGTAAGTAATCTACACTAAAATGTTTCATAAGGTGAAAGCGAATGACCAGACAAATACTTTATTTTTAATCTACAAAATTCAAAAAATTGCATCGATACCCCTAAAGCATACAAAATACTTTAGGAAAGTATGGTCAACTTACGGGTCTGGGCGTTCTACTTACATTTAAGTACCATGTAAACAAAACATCAGGGAATATTATAATTACCTTCATAATGATCCTGTTCCATCTTCTTCTTCATTTTCTCTAGCTTTCTATTCTCTTTCTCCCTCTCTTGTCGTATCAGTTCCTGTCTCTTCTTGTTGGCGCTCGCTATTTGTTCGTCGTAACATCTCCGTCTTTCCAGTGTCTCTTGATGTCTTCTTCGAGCTGCTAACCTTTCTAGATTCTCCTAAAAAATATATTACGTTATTTTTGAGGTCATTAAACTTCTTGTTCAGTATAAAAATGCAACAAGCTCAAAAGAAACAGATGCACTCTTGATTTTTTCATCGATCCCTACCCTACCCGCAACGAATCCAGGCTAATCATGGGAATCTAGTCACTACCCTGAAGTAATTGGGTTACGGAGGTCAGAGATGGATACCAGCCAGTGTTAATTACGATTTGCTGCCGTATTTGAACGATGAAAATTGGTTATATGAAAACTGTTTGAGTTCAAACACCTATCTAACAGCAATATGTTTTAGGAAGCTGCAATCTTATGCAGCTTTCCCCACCTGGAAATCTCTTGACCGACTAAAAAGCCGGGTGCACCGCTGCGGGCACATCTTAGTCAGGTGGGGGTACTCTGATGAACCGCAGTGTGACTGTGGAGCCACATCGCAAGCTATGCCCCCCCTCTTGTCACACTAACACCTGCACTATGGAAGACCTTTGCGACGCCAATGATAACGCCGTCGAAGTGGCCGAATTCATGTCAAAGCTTATTTAAAACCATACAAAACGGAATCATTGATACGACGAAAAAGATGCTCAAACTAACCTTCCTATTATAATCGTCCATTAAAACATGATGCCACATCATTTCCCTGTATTCTTCCTCCCTCTCGATCGATCTCTTTTCTTCTATTTGCATTTTCTGTAGCTCTTTGAGTTGTCTTTCGTCTTCCTTCGTACATCGCATGCCTTTTGCTCTGAAACCATGAAGTTAACCGCCGTTGCCGTCATCTTTGTTAAAAGTTCCAGAAGTTTCTTTGATTTTACAGGTGAAAGCCATCAAATTCTTTGAGATTTCACCTGGAGTAAGAGGTAACGTGGTGATGATGACATAATGTACGTTAGAAATTGGAACGTGTTTTAAGCATCTTAATCACACAGGAACCGTGATTGGCTGTAATAAATTAATATCTAACTGTTCGAAAATCATTCTTCGAGTCAGGATTATGACCATAGAAATATAAATAACAGTTATGACATTCCATTTAATTGGAGAGTTTCTACGTCACAATTTTTTACTTGTAAATCTGGAAATACTACCTCTCTACTCCAAGACGGCTAGTCCAGTACAAACAATTTCATTATTGTTCGTTTCCGTTTTCCAAATCTGCATAAAAGCGAACCATTTTTGCTGAAATCTAGATTATATGAAACTATTCCAGCATAGTGCTTTAGCATAAATACGTTATTGCTATATGTAGCGGGCATCGAGCCAACTGCGCGGCTCGCGGTGTTTGCTCTGCTTAGCTGTTAGTGTAAATGGTATACTTTGTGATTTACGTAATGAAACTAATATTGTAAACGTTTTATTTGAAAACCTGGGATTGCATATTAAATCTGCTTATATGAATTTTGTTGCTGTACCTAAGTCTACGCTAGACAGTAAATTCGTAGCGGGAATGGCTAGTTAATCGACCTGTTTTTACTACTTAGTTATTTTGCTTTAGTCTCAATGGGGAGGGATCAATCAATCTGCCCTTTTCCCAACTATGTTGTGGTCGGCTTCCAGTCTAACCGGATGCAGCTGAATACCATATTTTACATGGAGCGACTGAACCTCCAGAACCCAGTGACTGGGTAATACGATACCCTTTGGTAAGACTGGTTTTCAGACTTTCGGTCTTCCGACGACCCGTAGCGACTGTCAAAGATCAACGAATGACAGCCGGGACCAACTTAACGTGCTTTCCGAGATACGGAGGAGACTTGGTATGTTAAGATGGTCACCCATCCACAGACCAACCTTGGCAAGCCTGATGAATCGAATCGAGCGGTTGTTATTACTTAGCCACGAGGTCGAAAAGGGGGATAAACCTAAAAAAAGTAACCAACTCAAAAAATTCACTCCATGACCTGTATCGACAGCAAAATGATTACAGGTGGAGAAGAAGTGGTATTTTGTGAATTCGGGTAAAAATACTGTCGTGATACGGTTGAGCTGGTGCCTTACCAGACTCCCTAACTCTTACGACATCAAACGCTTACATTTTCTCCCTCTCCAAAGCCTTCTGACATTCTCTAATCTTCTCCTTCTCAATTTCGTCCATATAACCTTTATTCTTATTTTGTTTCTCCGTACAATATCCACATTCTTCCATCTCCTGTTTCATCGCCAGTTCCTGTATCAACGCTTCTTCTTCTTGTTCTAGCAGAAGTTTTAGTTTTTCTCTTCTGTGTCAGAGGTTCGTTTCTTCTTGGTTGAACATCTCTTTGACTTTTTCGCCAGTTCTATTGATCACAAGTCTGGAAAGTGTAACTCGGTAAGTTGGTACTAGATCACTATCTAAAATGGAAACTTACAATTATTGCATTATCATGTCTTCTGTCCATTAGGTTAGACAGTTAAAGTCATAAAACTCATTAATATTTAAGTCTAGACTTCGTAAAGGTAAATCGTTTTTGGAAATTCAAGCGTTCTTAAAAGCTTTAGTTAGAGATTAATAGTTTTAATCATGCAACAAGGTTGATAGTTACTTTTGTAAATGGACTAGATCATAGTCCACGACGTCACTCATCTTCTTCATATCTTCTACATCGACTAGTGTCTTCATCTCCTTTCTCTGTCGTTCCTGTAAAGTAAGAGAAGGAAAGAGTGATGAATTAGTGTGATTGTTTCGTTTAGGTACCTTTCTTGGAAATTGGATAGTGAACTAATACCAAATAAAAATACAGCGACGACGTACTCGTATATTTAGTAACCTAATCCGCTTAACTGTTCTTAAAGAGTTATAACCCAAGTAACACAGTCTTCGAGGTTTAAAACAAATCTGTCTATTGACAGTCTATTCATGGTTAATCTTTAGATCGGGGCTTTCTAAAGATGGTTTCAATAAAGAAAATGTATTCTTATAGAGTTTTTTTTCTCAAACTCGATTATTTTTAGAGCATTTGTTCTATAGCACACTTATTTTGAGTACATTTATAGGTATATTGAATGTTTTAAGATAAAATGCTCTACAAATAGTTAATAAAGCCTAAAGGTACCTAACTTGAAGTAATTTTATAGATAAGATGAAATAAAACATTCTATTTTAGCTATTGGTACTCTTATCATTGTCTATAAAGAGACTTAAGTCTAGATAAAATACTTGAATAGATATTTTTCAGTTTGTCTAAAAAAATGATAGTGAAAACCTGTTTTTAGTGTTTTTTTTCCTAAAAATAGCTTAATTAAGTGCATTTGTATTAAATATTTGAATTGGATGATTTTATGCAATGGAGACAGTGAAAAAAATTAAAAGGTCTGGTGGCTTTCGTCGAAAAATCGGCAAATATTTAAATAGGAAGAAAAATGAAGAAGAGTTGCAAAATAATTCAGATTCAGAATCGAAACTTTCTAGTAACTTCCTCCAAAACGCGGGAAATTGTTCTACGACAGAAGATACAACTGAATTTGCAGTGTCCCCTACAACATCACAAAATTATGTTAGTGAGCAGTCCGATACGGATGAAAACTTTTGTTTCTTAGTCTCGGAATTGGCGCTGGACTGTGGTACTCATTTTCTGTGTCTGAAAATTGTTCCATGCGTTCTAATTCAGCATTTGCTTCTCCTAGAGAATGCATTACCCTCTTAGTTCTACAGCGCATTGTTTTCCAATCAGGTCCTGGTATAGAGTATTCATTGTGGATCAATTTTGTTTTATTCATTTTTCTAGGCCAAAACAGTACTCCGTCTTTTTCCCAATTACTTGGAACAACTGTCAGTAAACTTCGATTACTTTCTTGAGTCTGTACAATTTTGAAAGGCATTTTTAATCAATTGTAGTAGCCTGTGAACAATAACTTAGGAATTAAGTAGATAGTTACCATGTACTTATATATAAATAAATTTTAGGTTAAGTTAGTTTAGTTATTTACGAAATGGTTTGTCTATTTATCTACTTACCTATCCTTTAATACCTATCGTTCACTCTATCAAACAACTATCCGAGTTCTTGTTTGGAAATGGCAGCACTACTACCGGGCAGCAGCATACGGCGCTACCGTCTGCTAATATGACTGTATACAAATAAGAAATATGGCTAACTAGCGAACTAGAATATTGATTATGAAATGCAATAATTCATATCGTAACACCGAATATTTAGTTTTAGATGTAAAAAATCCCTCCAAATGCCTTTTTTACACCTAAAACTGGTACAACCTCAAATTCAATGTTATAATTACAATTCCTTATTAATATTTTACACACCTACCTACTATTATATCGACTATTTTTCACATAGTCATTATATGAAACAGAAATATCTTTTACTTACCCTCTTGAATTGATTAATTAGATTGCTCTGTTACTGCATAAAATGGTCCACTGTTCACAACACATCAAATTACATGTTCACTGATGAACGTCTAGAAATACTGTGAGAAGATAAAAAGGAATACAGAGATGACAGTTACTAGGTAATCTTAAACCATTCATAAATCTGTTTATTCTTTCACTAGATAGTTTAGCATGTAGCAAGTGAAATTATTCTTGTCATAAAGCTAGAGCCATACTACAGAAAATTCTCTAGAGTGTTTGTTCTATTAAATTCGTTTTTTCAGTAAATTTTATCTTGACGCCATTTTTATTGCCTATTTTTGCTTCAAATGATTTTCGTTACATATTTTAATGCTTATTTTTATGTTTTTCTCATTCAATTATGTTTAATTAAACATTTAATATGTTTTAAATTACTATATTTTAAATAAAATGAGTATTTTAACAATTAAAATGCAATTTAAAAAAATTGCTTATAATAAATAATATTCATATTTGGTAAAAAATAAATTAAATCTTACATTTACAGCGGGCGCTCTCATTTTAAGAGAGTATGACATAATATTCGACGATATAATTTCAATCGCATATAGATTTGCTTGTTTACCCATTATTAACTAGCTAAAACACAAGTTATATACGAAATAAGAAATTTGTTACGCCATGATGCAATACAATAATAAGTTTAAATAACTTGTATGTTCTGCGCCATTATGTGTCGTTGTCTATTACAAATCAAATGTTACTTAAAGTTGTTAGTCTTGAGTTAATTTTGGTTTAAAAACTTGACGAGTAAAGACTTCTTTAAATGTCTCAACTTTATCTATAAACAATCTACTAGTAAAATTTGTGGTCTATAAACCGTTTAGTGAGACACTAGAAAAATCTCTACAGACAATTTGAAAATTTGCAACTCTTATCTCAATCTATTCATGTTTTCTTAACTCATTCTTATGAGAGGGGATAAGGTTGTGCCCACTTTTACTAAACTGTGTCTATAGGCGTTCTTGAATATTACTTGGGGGATATTTTACTCTTAAGGTAGACAATACAATTGAATTCTATTAGATATCTAATAGTCCGTTTTTAGACGCGAATGTGTTACTTGGGAAAGAACTCTGTAAGAAATCGACAATTGTTTCACCTCTCAACGAGGCAGGTTCAGCATGACGATTGACTTGTTGCGAACCCAGACACGACGTGTTGCCACGCCAAGCGCCGAACGCAGTGACAACAAGCGCGCGCGCGCGTGCACTTGGATGCCTCGTTGAGAGGTGAAACACGTGTCGATTTCTTACAGGGTTCTTTATGATTCTTTAAGAACAGTTAAGCGGATTAGGTTACTAAATACACGTCGTCTACTGTATTTTATTATGGATTTCCGAAAAGTCATGCCTGAGTCAATTAACCATAGGACAAAGATGCAATGTTTTCCTCACACATTAGATAACATCACGACTGTAACCCCAGAAGGGGTAGGTACGCAGAGGTTACTCTACAGTGTTATAAAGTGCGAGCATTGCCATGAAACGGGCATAGCTAAACTACAGTGAACATATAAATTCTCATCAGAAAAACTCTATCAAGGCGCGCAAACATCGAGGGATCGATCTCACTGTGACGCGCACAAAATGAAAAATGATTTGTTAAAATGTAGGCACGATATTAATTAGTATTATGAGTAATTAAAATGCGTAAACGTTGAATTAATTTAGGAAATTCATTAATCTTCTTCATTTTAATGTATTCTCACGTCATTGCTAGATCATCATCTGCGTTGCTTTTTCTCAACTCTGTTGGGGTCGACTTCCAGTCTAACCGGACGTGCGAGCTGTCACGACGCCCCCTTGCGGGGTCAGGGCAGGACAGGTCAGGGCAGGACAGGTCTGCTTCCTGTATACGGAGGTCGAGTGGAAGTATCCCAGCCAGCACCAGGGACGCGTTCAGCGAAACCGTGCGGTAGGATTTGCAGAGCTTTTGAGCAAATCCTCTTTGGACCGTGTTCAGCAGCTTCTGCACTCCTATTTTCCTTGTTGCCGGCGCCCAGGCGCTTGCCGCGTACATCACCACCGGCTCCACCGCTGCCGTGTAGATGCTCCGTATGACCTCCGGATGCAGGCCCCAGCTCACTTTAGCCGCTCTGGATAGCTGCTTGTAGATGTTAGCAGCTTTTCTACACACGTTTGCGGCGTGGGTGTTGAAAGTGAGCTGGTGGTCGACGGTGAGCCCCAGTATTTTAATTTCCTTTGACATGCCAATGTCGACCCCGCCCATGCTCAGGAGTGGGACATCGTACTTCAGCTTCTTGGTAATTACCATTGCACAGGTTTTGTGTGGTGCAAACTTCAGTTTGTTTCCGATGCCCCACTTCCGAACATACTCGAGGGCGGCATTGGCATGTCTTTGAACTTCCAATGCTGTGTCACCGTCGAAGAGCATAACGACATCATCGGCAAAGGCCTGGCAGTGATGCCCCCGCTCTTCCAGCCCCTTCAGCAAAGGATCCAGCAGCAGGTTCCACAGGATCGGACCACCAATCGACCCCTGTACGCACCCCTTATTTGTGTTCCTTTGACACTCTGCTCCGGCGTACCTAACTCGGACACTCCTACCAGTCAGGTAGCTGTCCAGCATCCGTCTGAGATTCACCGGGCACCTTTCCTCAGCCAGTCTGGTCCTGATTGCAGGCCACCATGCGCTGTCGAAGGCTCCCTCTATGTCAAGCGATACAACAGTGATCAGCTTCTTTTGGCTCAGCTTTGTTTTGATATGTTGTATCATGGTGTAGAGGGAGTCCTCGGTGCTCTTCTGGGGCATGAAGCCAAACTGACGAGTACTCAACCGCGGGATCAGATGCCACTTCAACCTTGCTACCAACATTTTTTCGAGCATTTTGCCCAGGACTGGTAGGAGGCCGATCGGTCTGTAGGATTTCGGGGTGGTGTAACAGTCTTTGCCTGGCTTCCGGAGTATCACCACTGTGGCCACTTTCCAGGCTCCGGGGAAGTAGCCCTGCTCGAGGCACTTGTTGGTCAGTGCAAGGAACATCCCCGGGTCCCGGGATATGGCTTGGGCACAGATATCGGCTGTGAGACCATCCGCCCCGGGTGCCTTCTTAGGGTTGAAGCTTTCCACCGCGGTTTTCAGCTCCTGAAGTGTAAACGGTGGGTCATGTTTTTCATCATGCGTCCACTCGTTTACACGACTGGCCGCTTCTCGCGTCCGACGGTGGTCATCCTCGTCTTCCTCTTCCAGGTCTTCGGGGTAGAAGGTCTCCGCCAGCAGTGTAGCCGAGTCCATACCATCGAGTGACACTCCATCCTTCACCAATGGCAAGTCCTCGTGTCGTTTGGCGGTCCGCCCTATAACCCTGTATATGCCCTCCCAAACTCCTTCTTTGTCCTGTTTTTCGCAGAACCCCTTCCAACTTGTGATCTGCGCCCTTTTTGCTTGTAACTCATAATTTTCTTTAGCTTGCAGGTACTCCTCGACGACGCCCGCTCTTCGGACCGGTGCGGCGCAGTGAATGCGGCGCCTCTTGGTGTTTACCTCGTTCATCATATCAGTGAGCTCATTTGACCACCACGGTATTGTAAGTATTTCGGTATTCTTAATTTTGGCTAGGGTTTCATTACAGGTTTCAGTAACTGTTCTAATATAATTATTAATACTATTTTCAAGCTCTATTTTATTGTTGATATTATTTATTTCTATTGTGTTTAATTTAACGTCTACTTTTAATTGGGCCAATTTCTCATGAAATTGGCTCCAATTTGCTTTTTTTGTATTGTAAAGTCTAGTGGGGGCAGGACAGGTCAGGGCAGGACAGGTCAGGGCAGGACAGGTCAGGACAGGACAGTTCAGGGCAGGACAGGTCAGGACAGGTCAGGACAGGTCAGGGTAGGACAGGTCAGGGCAGGACAGGTCAGGGCAGGACAGGGCAGGGCAGGACAGGACAGGTCAGGGCTTAGCCCTTTGCATGTGGAGGCTATACAGTGGCCCACAAATACGGGACCCTCCATATGTTTGCCTACATCGGCCTGTAGAAATGACGCAGGCAAGCTGCGTCTGTGTAAATAGTTGCTATGCGTATTTTGGTAGGCGCGCCACGACGCTAAATCCTATAGCGCTCTAACCGGATACAGCTGAATTCAAGTATCTTATATGGAGCGACTGCCTATCTGACATCCACAATCCAGCTACTTACCCCTTTGTTAAGACTGTTTGTCAGACTTTCTGGCTTCTGACGACCCGTAACGACTGTCGAAGATCCATGAATGACAGCCGGGACCAACGGCTTAACGTGCTTTCCGAGGCACGGAGGTATGGTCACCCATTCACGGACCAACAGGTGCAAGCGTAGCTTAACCTGATTGATCAACCCGGGCGGCTGTTATTACTTAGCCACAATTCCCTCATTGCTAGGTCAAAGGACCACAACATATGTTTAAGGTGTACAAATATTCAATTGTAATCCTCAACTAAGTACAATTAATTTTAAGATTTGTGATTTGTGCTCAATATGCATGTTGAGTCGACATTGTCGTATGACAATAAATGAAAACACAGACAAAACTAATGTGTAGGCATAAATTGTATAATTGTAAAATGTTTGAAACTATCAAAAAACTTCTAACATTGAAATAAAAAATACCGGCCAAGTGTGTGTCGGACCACGCACAATGAAGGGTTCCGTAGTTGGGATGAATTTATCCCAAGAAAAAACTTAACATTGTAGTTTAAAAACATTATCTCCCATACATCGATATACGTCACGGTCAATTCCCCAACTGCAAATGTAAGTTTTTAATCGCAAATAAAGCCCCGTGCAGAGCGGCGCGGCGCGACACCGGTCATTATTAGAAGTTTTCTTAGAAATTGTTTTGTTAAAGTCGCGTCGCGCCAGTCTGCACGAAGCTTAAATATTTTTCTATTTGATAAAACTACAAATTAATGTTTTATCGGACTTTTTACTTTACTTGTGCTGTGAGATCTTGCTTCTTGCCAAATTTCATGATTCTAGGTGAACGGGAAATCCCCTATAGCTTTTGATTAATTTGTGAGTATCAAAATATTTCGCATAAATGGGCGTCATTTTTTATTGCGTTGATTTAGAAGCTTGATTTTTAGAGCTCCAAGGGACCTAGAACTTCATATTTGATATTAACTTCAACTTGATACCTCCACGCGTTTCTGAGAAAAAGGATCTTTACAGACTGACATACAGACAGATGGAAACCGAAGATAAAGATAAAGATCATTTATTTTTCCAAAACATCACACACATGGCATGCAAGATGTTACAGTTAAATTATGTTACAGTCATGTTATCATCCTCAACAAATCTTCCTATATGGGTTCCGTTTTTTCCTTTTGAGGTACGGAACCCTAAAAAGGGACTTTTCGATTTTGCCGATCAGTCGACTAGTTATAGTGACTAACCTATTGGATTTTAGTATGTAGATATACTGGGATCGTCATTAGAAATACTTAATTTATTGTCGTCGCCATCTTGTATTTATTGGTTTATTTATTATTCTTTTGACTTACTTTGGTTCATGACAGAAATTAAGAGGGGGGTGGGTAGGTGTTCTCTTATGAAAATACTTAGGTAAAAGGCTTTACTTAATTTTTTTCAATTTCATAATATTTTATTTCACATAAACCTACAAGGGCATTTGAAATGTCAAAAGCTAGGTGCACGGTTCCAATTGGTCGTTTTCTATGGAGAAGAGCCGGCAAGAAATTCCATGGTTACTCTTTTAAAAGTAAATGGTTTTTACAATGTTTTCAAAGTACAGTGTTAAAAGGTATGAGTAGGCCTATCAACAAGTACCAGGTACTTAGCAAAATTCTAAGCCTACAACGTTCTCACATTCACAAAATCTAAAAGAGAAGAATCTATATAATAAATAAATAAAACTTTGTTTTATCTTTTTATTACGGACGCTTCTAAAGTGCACGTCTTTCTACATTGTTCTCACATGTGTAATTTCAACATGAATGATAGTAACCAATATTTTATAACAATTTATTTTATTTCAAAGAGTGTCAGTGGAGTTTCTTGCCCGTTCTTCTCCATAGGTACCTAGTATGCTTTGGAATGGGCAACTAGCTTCATATTTATGACTGACCGATTCCTTAACAATTCAAAAGTGCCTGTAAATGGTTTAATTGCAATAAATGCTTAGTTGAATTTGAAAATAATAAAAATAAATACCTGTTTAAAACAAATGACATGAAATTGGCACTACAGCTACAGCTAGCAGCAGCAGTAAAAAATCTAATTGAATAAAAAATATAGAATATTGTAGGTCGAGCCACAATTCTAAGCAGATATTTTCAAAGAATTAGTTAAATATATGCAAAGCCTCAAAGGAGTCTGGTTCTCATAATATTTTATTCACAGACTAAGTAGGTATTTTCTAGGATAAAATCTACGAGATTATCGTCACATTTTTTCCGTTCCTCTGCGTTGGCTCGGCTTGATAAAGTTAACCTACACAAGAAAACAGTTTTCAGAAGGGAACCAGCCGTTCGATTCTGTAAAAATATCACCGTGAAACTTGGGTGAAGTGAGCGTGAAGTGAGCTGTCAATAGTGTTAATCCCTAGCATCCTGCCGGTCGATTCTGTGGCAGTGACATTTCACTTCACGCTCACTTCACCAAAGCTTCACGTTAATATTTTTACAGAATCGACCGACAGATGACCCATTTGCGCGTGAATAAATAAGTATAGCCCGATTCTTCTAACTGCCATCGTCAATATATTACAGTGTATGTAAGTTTAAATAATAACAACTTAACGAATAATATGACAGAACTGTGGAGACGACACAAGTTGTGTAGGTGTAACACGTATTAAGACGCAGATATATTATTATGCCAGTGACCTTGAGTGAGCTTGCGTGTTTTGTACTGAGATAACGCAGTACAAAACGTTCGTACGTCCAGCCAGTAATAGGACTCGTCCATCAAGGAGCGCTGTCCCAAACCTTTGTTTGCTAAAGGGCAAATTTTCAAAACGGCAAATTCATATATGGGCATTTGCCCATATAAAAATTTGCCGTTCTGAGAATTTAAGGATTTCCTTATAAAGGCAAATTTGCATATGGGTAAGGGCACCGTTAAACTGAAAGTTTTAGCATTATTAAAACAAAATGTATTTTATTAGAAAGACCAATAATTCAATTATCTTTAAAATGGTGAACGTTTCAGAAAAATACGCTTGATAGATTTTGCGTGATTCTCAATTTTTATCCGCGTTAGACATAATTGTACAAATTAATTTCATTATGTAATATAAACATAATCTAAAATATTCTTATATTAGGTTATTAAGAGAATGCTCTAATTTAACATATATTTTTTCCAAATCATTAACACTACTTGTTTAGACGTGATCTTCAGTATATAATCATTAAAAGTCGGCTATCGTCCCCATAAGGGGCATGCGCTAAGGTAGCCGCGAAATTCAAATTTTCCTTAGTTTTTTACATTTTGCAGGTCAGTGTGAGGTTTTATGTTGATTAAAATATGATTCGCGACCGTAACAAATATATATGGCTTTACATAATTATAATCATTACAATCAGCAATACAACTCCATAAGTAAGCACAATGGTCAAATGTCATGATTTCATGAAATAATCATTCAGTGCGATTATATGAACTTAGAGAGTTGTATTGATCATTTTTATGCTTATAATTCTATGAATAAACATTTGATACGGCCGCAAATCATATTTAGATCAACATACAACATGATACTGAACTGCAAATTGCAAAAAACGTAAGAAAATTTGAATTTCGCGGGCTACCTTGACGCTTTCGCCGTATGAGGTGTCGGGGCACTGAGGGTAACCGGGCCGGTGAACTCAATACTACCAACATATGACTTTAACAGCTCCAAACGCACAGTTAGAAAAATCGAGTAAGTAATAGGTATAATTATTTAAATGTCGTAGGTTAGTTTCGCCCTCCGTCTGCCCTTTAGGTATAAAATTACCATTTATGTGTACTTAGCACGGCAACTAGTAGACTTTGATCCTTCTTGCAAGGTCGCAGCCATTTTATAATTATGTCACGGTTAAAATCAGAAGTAAAATAAATGGAAACGACTGTACGTCTATCAGTATTGTTGCAGTGCAGGGGCTTCATAGGAAAGTAGTCTTCTACTTAACATGTTAATGGCAATTGTCGGCAATTCATTAAAGGGTTGTCGGAGAGGTCATTTACAACCAAATGACTCCTATGCAAATGTCAACCATTTTCGAGTAATTTGATATTTTGTATTTTAAAATGAATGAAATAAAAATATAAAATGTCAAAATAAATGTCGAAAATGGTTGACATTTGCATAACTTCGCACCGGATTTTGATGGGGTATCCACCATTATTTAGAGAATTTATTTCGAAAGGTATAATACATTCATATTAAACTAACATATAATAGAGAAATCTCGGAGGCTTTTGAGGAGCTCGTGGCTAAGTAATAACAGTCGCACGGGTTGGTCCGTGGATGGGTGATCATCTCTACATATCGAGTCTCCTCCGTACCTGGGAAAGCACGGTAAGCCGTTGGTCCCGGCTGTCATTCGTGGATCTTTGACAGTCGTTACGGGTCGCCAGAAGCCCGAAAGTCTGACAACCAGTCTTTTTTTTTTTTTTTGAGGGTGGGAAATTATCAAATAACTTCTCCCGCTCTGGCCGGAGCGGGAGGGTGTGTCAGACTTTTACTGACTAAAACCCACCCGTGTTCCTTCCGTTGCCTGTGTGCCGGGGCCGCGATATCCCTTTCAGACAAACTCGCAACCCTGGCAGACATTGGCCCTTTCGGACCCCGTCATTTGGTGCTGACATCTCTTTGAGGCGCGCGTCCTAATCGGACGGCGAGGTACCCATTGCTCATCGTCCGCAACCCCGCGCTGACAACCAGTCTTACCAACGGGTATCGTATTATCCAGTAACTGGGTTGTGGAGGTCAGATTGGCAGTCGCTCCATGTTAAATACTGGTAATCAGCTGCATCCGGTTAGACTGGAAGCCGACCCCAACATAGTTAGGAAAAGGCTAGGCAGATTGATTGTTAATAGAGAAATCTCGATGTTTTCCGTGCAAGGCAGGGGTCGCGTCGCTAGTATGCAGGTTGGCGGGGACATCGTCGCGAAAACTGTCACCATGGATTCAGTACATGATTCTGAACGCCCCTGCATTGATATTATTCGTCGGTTATTAAAAAAAATTCATAGAAAAGTGCAATACCTACGCGGTCAAAATGTATGGAACAGCATTTTTAGTTTTTGTTTAATAACCGACGAAAAATTTCAACGCAGGAGGTTCAGAATCATTTACTGAATCCGTGGTAACAGGCTTCGCGTCGATGTCCCTGCCACCCTGGACAAATAAAAATAAAAGATACTCACTTTCCAAAATTGAAAGGGATGTCCAAAATACACAGTCTGTTGTTTCGTAAGTTTTGTAACACCAACCATGTTGTCACTTTGATATTAAATTAGTTCACCTTACAATGGCCGACAGACGCCGCCGATTTATGTTTATAATTCGTCGTACTCGTGTTTCTTTATCGATCCAACTGTTGCTTGGTAACGAATAGCGACTGTTCCACTGATAAAATAGGTCCCAACGTATTTAATTTACGTTTTATTTCGAACAAAACTAATTATTTTGTGCCAATTTGAATATTAAAGCAAAAGTTAGCTTTGATCTTTAATTTGAATATAGAAATAGGTAATGTTTTTTATCGAAATATGAAAATAATAATCTTTCAAATTAATTCAAATTCAAAATCATTTATTTGCAGCAAACGGTAAACAACGTGCAGATTTTTTACATTCATGTAAATAATTGTATATCACAGTCTTGGTTTCACCATTTTTAACCTTTCGGCATTCAAAGTACGCTAAAAGAAAATTAAGAATGAGATCAATCAAACTAGTTTAAAAATAAAGTATGAAAATAAATCCTACAGTTTATCCTACAAATTTTTAGATACACTGTAATATGTTTTTGTTTATTTAACCTTTTTCCCGATTATGTTGGGGTCGGCTTCCAGTCTAACCGGATGCAGCTGAATACCAGTATTTTACATGGAACTACTGCCTATCTGACCTCCACAACCTAGTTACTAGGTAACACGATACCCCTTGGTAAGACTGGTTGTCAGACTGTTGGGCTTCTAACTACCCGTAACGACTGTCAAAGATCTACATATGACAGCCGGGACCAACGGCTTAACGTGCTTTCCGAGGCACGGAGGGGTCTTGGTATGTAAAGATGGTCACCCATCCACGGACCAACCGCGGCAAGCGTAGCTTAACCTGATCAATCGACCTGTACGGATGTTATTACTTAGCCACAAGCCCCTTACAGTGTAATATGCTTTATTTATCAAAAAACATTTTATTTTTCTCGTTTTTTTTTTACATGATAAGCGATGATCATCTAATATTTATTTAGTTTAGTTACCCGTTGGGGCTTTTGAAAGTTCTCCCAACATTAAAAGTCTAGTTACTTACCTACCAAGACCTCAATATTATGAATGAACCACATTTTGGCAATAATCATTCTGCCTAGCCTTTTCCCAACTATGTTGGGGTCGGCAACCAGTCTAACCAGTCACAGGATGGAGCTGAATACCAGTATTTTACATGGAGCGACATCTTATCTAACCTCCACAACCCCAATCAGATACACAAAACTCAGATACATAAAACTCAGATACACAAAACTCAGATACAGAAAACTCAGATACAGAAAACTCAGATACACAAATTTTTCTGCACTCCAACTTCGACACTACAAAGGTACTAAAATCATTCAATATCCCAACATTGGATTACTCTTATGAACCTATAATATCAACTCATAACCCGCCTTGGCCGCTCCATATGACAGGGAACCAGCCAGGGGTTCTCAAATAACTAAATAAATGGGCCGCGTGCTTTATCACAGGTGCTCCTTGTGGGGGCGATCATCATAACTCACGACGAAGTTCGTATACGTTTCTTTCCCTGGTTTCCGAAAATGTAAACAAAGGATCAAAATTGAAAGTTATCGACAAAATAGTGGAACAACAAAAACTATAGGTAAGGTAGAATCAATACAGCACTATTTTGTAGATACCTAACGTTTTTAACCAATCAATCTGCCTAACCTTTTCCCAACTATGTTAGGTTCGGCTTCCAGTCTTACCGGATGCAGCTGAATACCAGTATTTTACATGGAGCGACTGCCTTTCTGACCTCCACAACCCAGTAACTGGGTAATACAATACCCCTTGGTAAGACTGGTTGTCAGACTTTCGGGCTTCTGACGACCCGCAACGACTGTCAAAGATCCACGAATGACAACCGGGACCAACGGCTTATCGTGCCTTCCGAGGCACGGCGGGGTCTCGGTATGTAAAGATGGTCACCCATCCACAGACCAACCCCGGCAAGCGTAGCTTAACCTGATGGATCGACGATTAATATTCTAGTTCGCTAGTTAGCCACATTTCTTATTTCTATTCAGTAATATTGCTATAAGAATCAAAACAGGTAAATATTTGACAGTTATTAGCGACGTTGCCAACTTTTAGGATAAACCCTCTTAACAAGTAAGACAGTGATACCCAATTAAAGCGGGCATCAATACTTACTAAAAATACCGTTCTTACTGAATTATCAAACGCAAACGAAATCTGTTTTCCCAAAACCAACTCATAATAAAACACGAAAAAGACAGACACACTTTAAGCGAAGTCGTAGTATTGTTTACATTGTCGTGCAAGCCGGAATAACAGTACTATACATATAGAGCAAGAGTTCCACCCACGGTAGGTACACTAGGGGTTACCCACCCCTATTACAGGGAGTGCACAGACAGATTTATAGCAGTATTAGTGGTTAATTTACTTAATAGTTAAGGTATACGTAGGGGTGGATCGACCAAGTGTTAAGGTTCATCGTTTGAATCATTCATTGGATTTTGACGTTTAATTTCAATATACTCATGTCATTGCAAATGTGAAATCTTGACGTAATAAGTCAAATCATTTATTTCAAATAGGGAAATATTGTATAGATTATTACGAAACAGTTAGTTTTGTATGGGTTTCAAAGTAAAATAGCGAGATATCGTGGTTTTAAACGCTGCCTGCGTTTAAAACCTCGATATCTCGCAATTTTTTCCTTTTTCTCCCAAAAGTGGAAACTTTTGGGAGAAAAAGGAAAAAAAAGAAAAAAAAGGGAAAAAGGAGGTCTCGGACTTTTTTTTGTTTACGTTTGACAGCTGTCAGTTAAATGGTAGGGCACTTTTGAACATCAAAATTTTCAAGAAAATAGAATTGATTCTAGTTGCTCCTTCCAAAAGGTACTATCGAATGGAGAAGAATGGGCAAGAAACTCTACTATTACTCTTCTAAAATGTTTAACAATATATTATATAATTATAATTATGTGAAGACGATGCACCTGGAATAAAATGACAAAGAGTTAGGTATCTATGGTTACTGTTGCTGCTGCTGTTGCTTTTTTTGCACTCTGGTACACCTCTGCCTAACACGTCGAAGAAAATAGGCGCGGTATAATTATATGAGTTATGTATCTATTTTTACGTTTACCAGAAGTAAAGCATGTGGATGCACGGCAGTGGGCCCACTCAAGTTCGGTGAAAACAATAATATTTTATGTTATTTATGATACGTTTATTTTTCGCCGTAAATATTAATTAACTGTTCTTAATTAAGTATCTGCTTATGTTCAAAACGTTGTTAATTACATAAGCATACTGAAATACTCGTTTGTATTTTTAAAAGTGATCGTTTTTATGAAGCTGTCGTTACTAATATCAGTTTCTAATGTTAATGATACCTCACTTGATCGGCTCGGCTGTCTCTCAGAAAATTTTCTTTAATATTCTCTACAAACCGAGTCCCCTCAGACTTGTCCAATTTACCTAATCAAATACCACTTAATTCTGGTTTATTTTAACACAATGAGATTCTAAGAAGAAATTGTTAAACTGGTGTAATATTCTATTGATTGATAAAATGAATTAATGAATACAAATAGAAAGGGCTTTTTGACCTTAATGGTACTTTAGACGTGCATCACACACTTGTTCGGGTAAGCACATTTGATTCGGCAGTATTCGTTGAACAGCAAAGCTGTTCCGAAGCAATTACTACACATATTCGGCTTTCATTCAGCTCGTGCCGATCAACGAACTCCGATCGACGGGTAGTTGCCTATCGGAGTTCGGATCGCTGAATCATATTCGGGTCGGCTCGGCACAATTCGACAGTTTCTCCTGAACATTATATCTACATATATCTATTCGATTTTGAAGTGTGCCGTACCGAAAAAGTGTGTAGAACCCATAAAAATTATCGTCAATGCAAAGGGTATTAGTGATATTCTATTTTTATCTAGAAATATCACAATGTCTAAAGAATAATGCTTATATACTCAGGTGGCGGCACGAGCAGTAGTCCACATTAGAATTGGATCGCAAGCATTCGAAGTCATGGGGCCTTTGTCCAGCAGTGGGATGATACGGGGGTTACAGTCACAGTAACAGTAATGCTTTATTTTAGCTAAGACGAGGGTACTTTGCCTTGCGCCTTTAACTGGCGATTGTAACGAGACTGATAAAGAATTTTTTTTTCTTGGGCATTTTCATTCGCCGGTTTATTCAGTAGGTGTGTTAAGAAACCCTACTAACCTTCAGCATAATCTGATCTTACTTTCATGAGCTAAGGTAAGCAATATTCGGGTGTAACAATTTTGACTGTTCACGTTCAAGATAATCTTGTACGTAGACTTTTAACAGTCGTTACAAGGTATCGGGTTGTGGAGATCAAATCATAAAATACTAGTATTCAGCTCCATCCGGTTCGACTGGAAGCCGACCCGAACACAGTTGGGAAAAGGCTGGGCAGATTGATTGAGGCTGACATATAAACATCAAGAATTTATATTTACGACTCGAATAATTTGGTCCTTAGGTAAAAATGTCTGAGCGTGCAAAAACGCCAGTCAAGTCTCCTCCTACAAAAAAGGAACTATGTTATTTATCAGACAATACAAAAGTAAATGAATACAACGCCGTACTAAGTTCCAATGTTAAGTGTACCCACTTTGTCCCTCAACAATTTCTTCGAGTGGTCATCAGTTGCCAGACGTCGTTTGTTTCAGCTCACCCTTGAGTCCTGACCTCCCCTTGATAACAATCACAGTTCGGATTACGACTGCACTATACAATTTATCCTTAATTAATTTACATTAAATTATAGTTCCAGATAACGGCTTTCCTACTAAAATTGGTTTATATTAACAATTTTATGTGAAAATCGATGGAGTGCAGATTTCGTTGCGTGCTTAGATTCCGTGAACAGCGGATTGTATCTGATTAACAAGCTAGATATTTGCATATTTATGAGATGTTTTCGTGTCTTACTTAACTGTAGGTTCGGTAGCGGATATGTTACTGCTAATAATTTTGAGAAATTAAAGACATCTGGAACAAGGGTTACCATCTATGTAAGGGAGGATGCCTGTCTAGGATGTACAAAATAACAGATTTTTCAAAAAAAATCCTGTCTATTGTAAACAAAAAATAAGGCCGCTCGCCCACGGTGACTTTTTGTAGCGATGCTGTCGCGCGTTTTGTAAACGCGCTTCTGCATCAATACTATCGCGCGTTATTCGCGTTTGCAACGTGCGACAGAAACGATGCAAACGCGCGGCTGTATCGATGCAAACGCGCGACCGTTTCTGTCGACATCGGGGGAACGAAGGGTGGAGAATGAAGGGAGGTGTGCTGGGGAATGTGCCCTGAAGCGCGACAGCATCGGGATAGTCGATATACAGAAGCTGGGTGAAGGTACACAGCCAGCGACAGCATCGCGGCTGTATCGATAAACATGCGCGACAGCATCGCTACAAAAAGTCGCCGTGGGCGAGGCCTCTAGGTCGTAAAATAGTCTAATACGCAACAGACAGTTTTAAAGATTGACATTTATTCAAAATGAAAAGTATGAACTATTTACGACCAATAAACTAATTTAGAATAAACGGATTTACTACACTGTGTGATATTTTTCCGAAGACATAATATTTTTTGCAAAAGTTATTTTTTTCTTCTAAAATAGTAATATAAAAACTTCACACAAAACGTCTTTAGAGTTTTTTTGGGTTACTAATAAAGCTTTTACCGACTCTATTGTCAAACGATTCCTTTCTCAACTCAACTGTGCATTTCAATGTAATTCAAAAATGGCTGCCTCATCTTAGCGCCGGCCGCACTCCGTAAAATGCTTGTCAAATGCGACAAATGCCCGTCATATGGTAACCCTACAGGCAAGTATAACATTTCAACATCAGGATTATATATTCCCACGTAGAAACACAAATAACTAGAACAAAACTCTCATAACAACACTTCCTGACTTCCCGCAGTTGAGATGCCAAGAATGCATAACTGTGCGTCAAGCTTATGCGTAGGTTTACCCAGATAGTTGTAATTTCTCATACTTAACACTACTCGAGAGGGAACAACGCCTCCTTGCTTCATCGCCGCCTTTTGTTTAAGTACAAAAGATCCCAGCCAGACGGTACAATTTTATCCGCCTGAGAGCCAGAATGTACCTACCTAGTCTAGACGAGGCATTAGCACTTGAGCAAGGTATTAGGCATGCCCAAACCATTATACAAGTTGTGTTTCACTGATAACAACGTACCACGCGCAAGTTTTAACATTAATTATTTCTGGTTTAAAGTACAGAACACAGGCTTGAAAACTTAGCGAAATAGAACAACAAAAACCTAGCGGACGGCCAACTTCCCAAGGGATTGTGTAGATTCATGAAATTATGTTTACAAATTACATGGAAACTTTTGAATACTGGCATTTGCTAGGGACTGCGTAGGTTTTGAAGGTCAGAGTAATAAAAATTACAGACAATTTGATCAATAGCTTGTTATTGAACGTATATAAATAATCAGTTGAGGACTCAAAGTTGTAATGGGTCCGATTTCCAGTAAATTATTTGTATTGAACATTCCATTATAACAATTTTCCGTTCCCAAGCACCAATTTAAGAGTAACAAAAGTAAAATACGAATTCTGTTTTCAGATCATTCAAAAGAAAAAAAGCTGTCCTCGGGGGTTTTATTTCATTATGTGTACGTATTGAAAGGCGGACCCCTCGGTTGAATTATTTTGCCACCCACTGTCCGTATAATTACGCCGGCGTGGCCTACCGATACAATAACCTTCATCTTGGCTATTGAATGTTCCAATTGTATCTGTCTCCATGCCTCCTACGTCTCGTGGGCGGCTGTAACCGGGTGAACTATAAGGGGTTGTTCACTAAACATATGTAGTACGAGACTCGTCGAATTATTGAAAACTTTTTTTTTTCTTTCTAGTAGCTTCATCTTTGTCATTCATATCTGTATAGTAGTTTCAACATTCACCCTTCTGCCTTTATCCCACTTTATTCGGGGCCGCAGCAAGAATTTTTCTTCCATACATCTCGACCTGTCGTCATATTAATAGTCCTCTCTTTCTAGCCATATCATCCACGGGATGCATCTGTGGTGGCATCTAAAACGCCACATGCGAATTACGAATCACACTGGCGTCACGCAAAATTCTGTAATATCGCGCAAGCAGCGTTTACCACGTGACGAGTCCCGACATCAATCGTCGGGCAATTGCCCACCAGACACAACTTCCGTCTGGTCGGACGATCCTCCCTTTTCTATGGAGGATGAGTGAACTTTACACCCTGTTCATCATGCCTCTATAAATCCATCGTTTCTTTGGTCTTCTTCTACTCGTATAACCATCGACATTCACATATTCAAAACTTCGCTCACGGCATGTTCCTCATTCCTCCGAATCACATGCCTCTTTCTAACATTTGATGTGCCAATTTTCCTAGTACTGGTAGGTATATATATATGTTCTCGTATGCCAGTAGTTACTCCCAAACAAGGTTTGTAGGAACCCAATTTTGATTGATTGTGTTCACCCGTCTTCGGCTCGCTCGTTATTTGTCATGTCATGACTTATACCAGTTATGGGGATCGCTGTTACATCTCCTTTTGGGTCGTTTCTTGTCCTATTTTTCATGAGACATTGGATGTGTAAAATATTGAGGTTAAAGGTGTGGGAGAGTGATAGTTTGCTTACAAGCAAAGGACACAGTTTGTTGAAATAATAATCTGAAATTTATGTCCAATGAAATTGATTTAATTGGGCACTAAGTACGACATACTATAGTAATAAATAGAAGATAAAGTAAAGCATGGTATATTGAGCATTCTAATCAGAGAAGATACGAAAATGTTTATCTTATCAAATCAAAATAAGTTACCACTTCAAGATCACAGGATAGTACATCATACTCAAGTTCGCTTATATTTTAATCCCAATATAACACTGCTACTTGTAGCTTCGAGAAACGCGGAGGCATCAAGCATTAATGCCACTTAAACTTCAGCTCCAAGTGGGTGAAAAATTTTCACGCCAAGCATAAATAAATAACAGCGCGTAGAAAAAGCTCACCCTGAAATATCAGAAAATTAAACAACCCGAAGTCAATGGCCGACACGATCTAATAAAATTCATTATAGGCCTTTTACATGCAACGATGACATTTGAAACGATTTGACAAGAGCTCATAACGAGGCCCGCCATTTTAAATCAGCCATTTTGAAACATGATTTGTGAAACTTAAAAAGGTTTCTTCAGTTGGAATTGAAGCTGGCATCAATTTCGTACCCTCATCACGAGGTGAACAATGGGGAATGACCTTAAGGTGGTGGTCGCAGCGCGCAGGCGCACCGCACCCCAGCCAAAACTGTCATGGCCGCTCAGTCCGCGTATTGACGCCGCCAAGTCGCGCGTATCCTTCTCACCGTGCAATTACGGTTCCGAACACCCATTAAAATCAAAGAACCATATACATTTTATTTGCGATCTGTGTTTTAGTGATATTGTGACAGTTGCATAAATTACGCCGCGCGAGGCCGCTGTGTTTTTCTCTCTAAACGCGGTGGACGCGAAGAGAACGCGAAAACCGGATTTTTCTGGATAACACCAGCTATCAGCCGACTGTGAGTACTAGAATGTAAATTAATATAAAGTACTTAATAATAATATTAGTTTGGAAAGTAGCAAGCGATGAATTAGATTTGAGATAGCGCGCCTTTTGAACGTGCTCGTCCGACGTGGTGTACGAGCGATACGATTTACGAATGAACGTAAAGGCGTGCGTGTGTGTGTAACACCGAAAGAAACATTAATGTCTACTTAGAATGTTTATTCAGTTTATTGATTTTGGAAAGTTTTACCTCGTGCACGCCTCGACAGTTTTTAGGGGCGTATATTTTTCCCTCGGGTGCTTACAATTAATTAGTTTCGGCAAGACGTGGAAACTACAAATTATCGTTCTTCATTTGGCTGCTCGCCTGTCGTAATTTATAGGGTGTAAATTGGAGTTGCTGTGAAAACAAATTGTTTTTGGTCTTTACAGTAAGACGGTGTAAGATACAATTTCATGTTGATTACATTTTAATTGATTTACCTACCTATGTCGAAATACAATCTTCTTAATTCTGCACTTTGCCAATTAGTATTTCATTGGAAAATATGAAGTGATATGGTATGGTTACTGAGCATCCAACCACATTTCTGTAGCGAACTTGGCGGTGCAGCACTACCCTACACATTTTTTCATACGACACATTTTTTTTTGAAGTTTTGCTGAAATTGCCACTTAATTTAACTTACAGTTTGCCTAAACCTTCCGCTCTATCAAGTGACTCACCTTATATAATTTTTTTTTTTTTTTTTAGGTAAGCTATTTAATTATTTCTTAATTAAATTATTCTGAGAAGGTCTTTATAGGAAAGTATTCATCACAATTCATTACGAACACGAGAATAAAAAAAATACTTAAGTTAAATTATTTAAGTTTTGTGTATTTTTTTCTGTGTTTAAGGAGCTTGTCAGACATGACTATGACCATTGGAACCAATCACCTTATCCTACAATAAAATTCATGTAAAACACAAACTAATTATAAGATGTATATACTCGTATTATCACTGTGAAAGGTTAATAAGCCAACTTCAATAATTTTGCTTTTTCAGACAGCGCCTAAACACTATTACAAAACTCCGCCCCTTAACTGTGCATTTGCACTGGCGAAACATTCACAAACATGTTGAAAACTCCATTTTCAGTCAATATTCAATACATTGTTTGACAGAAACTTATTGAAATAGGGATTTCAATAAGCTTTTACTATGTAAACGCACGGTAAGAGGATCTACTGACCCAACATTTTTAAATTTTATCATTTGTTTAGTATCTAATTCTTCACCATCGATTGCTTCGTATTTAAATTAATCGTCATTTGGAGAGGTACCTACTTATAAACCTATCGGAATAATAATTCGATACTTTTACGAAGAAATCGATCAATTTTGTCCAGGAAACGTTTTCAGGGAACACACATAAAATGATAATTGATTGCAATGGGTTTAATTTTGACAGTTCAACCACGTTCATTGCATACGATGCAGAGCTAACGAATCTTACAAATCTATGAAGCTATGGATTAGCAATATCTTTCAAACATTTCGGATTGTGGTTATGCAATTAGGGTGTATTAGTTATAAATAACGAGGAGTAAAGCTAAGAAGTAATATGCTTAAAATAAATGTTGGCAGGCAGGACTGCCCACAGAAATGAAAATTTAAAACTATGAAAAACGCAACACGTCATATTCATAACTACAGATATACTGTTAACATTAGCATGTCGGTGACGCGATGTATTTACTTAAAAAAAACCGGCCAAGTGCGTGTCGGACCACGCACAATGAAGGATTCCGTAGATGGCATGAATTTATCCCAAGAACAAAATTAACATTGTAGTTGAAAGACATGTTCTCCCACGGAATGTTTGGGAGAACATGTTTTTCCAACTGCAAATTTAAGTTGGATGATTATTACTCGTTAACCTGTAAAGACTTCTTAGCTGTGATAGTTTTCCTTTTAACTTCGTTATATTTACTACTGCTGTGATTTTTTTTATAAATCCAAGTACAACCATTTAGCTGGAAGGGGACACAAACACACACACTTCACTTTAAAAAAAACTGCACTTTAGAGCTTAATATTTCGCAAACGGATCTCTGAATCCAAAAATGGCATTCATAAACTCCCAATATTTTTGAACGACCTTTACAACGACACCCCACACTATGGGATAAACGAGGAAAAAAAAAACATCCCCACTTTACGTGTAGGGGATGTACCATAACAAAAATATTTTTCATGATTTTATTTTACCACTTTGTCGGCTTTTTGTTTTGATTGTATACCCATGCCGAATTACAGCTTTCCAGTACTAACAGTCTCTGAGCTAAGCCGCGAACAGACAGACGGACATGGCGAAAACTATGAGGGTTCCTTGTTGACTACGGAACCCTAAAAATGGAATATCGTTCCAGAACACACGCTTTCCTCATCATTATATCGTTTTAAAGCCAGGTTCAGACGCAGCGCAAGGCACGCGTCTCACCTCCATAGATTAAAACGCGTTGACATATCTACATACATGCAATATATTGTAACGCCGACCTGGCATAAACCTTAGCTAGACTTAGGCCAGACATGTTTTATGACGACTCGTCTAGACGGCTGAAGAAAAAAAAACTGTTATTTATGACTCACACTTTTTCTTTTGTCTTGTATCAAAAGAAGCCTAAGTCTCGAGAAAGGGTTGGAGTGTGATTATATTTCTTGAATGTAATTTTAGGAGCAGCGCCGGCACGTGGCGGCTTTAAAAAAATAAACGAATGAGTTTGAGTTCAAAGGAGGTTTTATTCTGACTTGAGGTGTTGAGCAGAATTTTCTAAGCCAAGCTATTTGGTTTTGATTGATATGAAATGCACGTTGAATTTTTTGCGGGCTTACTTACCGCACTGAAGGTCAATTCCCATAAATTAAAATGCAAAAAATCTAGTCGCATACTCATCTTAGCGACAATCAATGTCAAAAACTTAGGGAAAATGTTGGGAAATTAGAGGTATTTTTGACAGTTTGAGAGTAAAGAGAATTGTGCCTCTGGCATCTGGTTACATTGCCTTGTTTTCTTAAGTCTGTGTACATAAAAAATACCAAACGATAAAAAAAAATACATGAAAATTATTCTGTACTGGATAGTTTGACAGCAACAATATTTTTAGAATCTACAAAACGTTGAAATTTTTTGTTTGTTTGATCTACTGTTACTGTTGTAAAGAAAAGAAAAATATCTCGACTATGAAAGACAATTTCAATAATTCACTTTCACATTTCCCGAGTCTAATAAGCGACAGAAGGATTGATTGGATACGGATGAAGGAGCGACATCAACCGATCCGCTAACCAAGCAAGTATATTACGGATTTATCTAGTTAGTAGATTTAGCTATCTATAAGTGGAATGTCCAAAGTACATTAGTGGGTAAACATTTAACTGTTTATTTATGAACGTTATTTAAAGCTCACGCGCACGGGTCGTCCATCAGGTTGAGCTACGCTTGCCGGGGTTGGGCCGTCGATGGGTGACCATCTTTACATACCGAGACTCCTCCGTGCCTTGGAAAGTACGTTAAGCCGTTAGTTCCTACTGTCATTCGTGGATCTTTGACAGTCGTTACGAGTCGTCAGAAGCCCGACAGTCTGACAACCAGTCTTACCAAGGGATATCGTATTACCCACTTACTTGGTTGTGGATGTCAGATAGGCAGTCGCTCCATGTAAAATATTGGTATTCAGTTGCCAAAGTAAAATAATACATAGAGTTGCCTTAATGAAAATACATTTAAAATATTGGTATAATATTAATAATTTGTACTTTGACAGTGTTTACACAGTGGATAATATAATTCGATATTTAATTATTCCATTTTTTTTAAATCAATCAAAGAATTCACGACACATATAAACCTGACCTTCCTATAGCAATACTGCTTAGTAAGTAATAAAAAAAAACAGAAAACAAAAACAAGTTTAAAAAATGTATATCGTAATGTTGGCATCGATTCTTTATTCCTGATTCATATTTCTGGTTCAGTTTCCAATTGATTTCCCGATAAAATCGGATTGAGAGACTATTTCATACTTCGAAATAGTCTACGTAAAACTTTATCGGTTTAAATGTTTGCGTTCGATTCTGAAGTCCAACTTCAACTCGATTGAACCAGCCATATCTTTGGACGCCTTCATTTAAATGGACGACCAAATCAGAAAATCCGGACCGGACTCAGATTTTCCGATTTTCACGTTAGCTCAAATTGCTTGATAACTTCAAAGAAACACGTTTTGAATAACCAGACATTTTGAATGTTCAATAGTTATCAACTATTCTTAGAGAGCAGTGCTAACGGGGACTTACGATTTCTAGGTCGTGGACCTAGGCAGACGCTTTACTTTGTGTATAAAATCTCATCACCACTGCTCTCAAAACGGTGACGGAAAACATCGTGAGAAAACCGGCATGTCCTAGAACCAGAAGCCATTTGACATCAAAATCAAACTCAAACTCAGAGCATTTATTTCAAATGAACCAATTACAGGCACTTTTGAATTGTCAAAGTCAAAGTCAAACAATTTATTCACATAAAAGGCACTTTTGAACGTCAATTATACAAAAAAAATAATTGATTCTAGTCGCCCCTTCCAAAAGGTAATTTTTGGTGTGGAGAATAATGGGCAAGAAACTCAGCCGTTAATCTACCAACCCGCACCGGGCCCGCGTGGTAGATTACAGCACACTGGGATCTTACAGAGAGGAGGTCTGTGTCCTTTGACTACCGAGGTGACGACTGATAGAGAAGAATGGAGGAAGAAGACATGTGGGGCTGACCGCAGCTGATAGGGGCCGGAGAATGATGGTAATGATGATGAATTCTTCATCATCATTCTAGCCATTTTGCCAGTTATGTCGTGGTCAGCTTCCAGTCTAAATACAGCTGAATACCAGTATTTTACATGGAGCGACTGCCTATCTGAACTCCACAACCCCGTTATAGGTACTGGGTAATATGATACCCCTTGGTAAGGCTGACTGTCCACTGGTGCGGAGAGGAGAGGTGCGGAGCGGAGCTGTGCTAATATTAACCAATGGAATTACATAAAATATCCGCTTCGCTTCAGTGGACAAGGATTTGCGAACTAGTTTAAAAATTCATACAAAACGACGAGAAAGTGGAGCGAGAAAGCGGAGCGGGGTAGCAGAGCGGGGAAGCGGAGCGGGTAAGCGGAAAAACCCGGCCGCGGGGTATTGCAGCCCGCTCAAATTACTCGTCGCGTGAACTCGTACTTGATCCGCACCGTACGTACCTCCGCTCCGTACTACCTCGCTCCGCATCAATAAACAGACACAGTCCGCAACTCCGCTCCGCATTACTCATCGTTCCGCTCCTCTGCCTCGCTCCGCATCAATGAACAGGCAGCCTAAGACTGGTTGTCAGACTTTCGGGCTTCTAACGACCCATAACTACTCTCAAAGATCCACAAATGACAGCCGGGACCAACAGCTTAACATGCTTTCCGAGGCGCGGAGGGGTATGTAAAGATGGTCACTATTACTGACGGTTACTTGACGGTTATTACTAAGCCACGAGCGCCTTTATGATGATGAAATTGTTACCAATCTTTAATCATTCCTTTTGAAGCCAAATCGAAACGAGAATTGTACCTAATAGGTATTGAAATCGTTCAATGTTTTTTTAAGCGAAGAATTACAATACTGATTTATTAGGCCGGGTACACAGGCATGTAGGAAAATTTATTCATTGCCTACAGCCTGGCGACAGTTTAGAAATATAAAAATACTGCTTTGCTCCCGGCTTCGTCCACGTATATGTCGGAAACGGGGACGTACAACCGGAATAAAAAGTATCATATGTCCTAAACTTAACCCAGGTCATGGTGAACTGCTGGGGAGTTTGTTGCGCCACTTCTTCTTCCCAGCTAACGCACTAGGAAGTGGTGAAGGGTGGGCGTCTTGGGGGACTGTCTTACGTAATTTTGACTTTCGAAAAGTGCTGATTCTCAGCCTAGTTCGAATAAATGACTTTTGAATTTTGAACTTGTGCGCCAATTTACATCGCAAAATGTCGTGAAAAGTTATCAGACAGACAGAGTTATTTTCGCATTTTTTATATTAGTATGGATGGATTTATTTGTCGTGTGATCGGTGAGTATGAAGGTTGGCGCACATAAATCGTTTATTTAATCGTCGGTTATTTTCCCTATCCGCTTTATCATAACCCTCAAAATGCCCGGGTCGGATGGCGTGGAATGTTTGAGCTTGTTAGCAAGCGTACAAAAATATGCTGGGATCTAGTTGTTTTAATGAAATAGATTTTTTAGTTTGCATGGCTTAAAAAAACTGATATGCATTCGTATTTTGTTGGTAACAGCAAGTTGGCTTAAAAAACCAGCGTAGAGGTCAGAAATTATCCCACAGGAACGTACTACCGGGATTTTTTGTATTCTATGCCCTAACTCAGCTCATGGTCTATCTGTGTGCCAAATTTTATAGAAATCCGTTGTTCGGTCGTCAAAAGGTAACAGATATACAGACATAGTTAGGTACTCTCGCATAGATTTATATGTCGGAAATACGTTCCTGAGTTGACTAATCGGGACAGGCATCGCTAGACAGAGTCTACAACATAACGCTCGGACCGGCCGGAGATATGCAGAGTTCATCGGTGGCGGTCGAGCAGTGAACAGGTTTAGAAACTGTCCCGCATTCCGAATAGTTGTGTCGTGTACTTAGATTGTGTGAATTGATATTAAACTATAATTTGATCTGAACTGTAAACGGTTTTTCTAATGCGCAATAACCAACGCTACCCACAGTACTCCCACAGCAGTTAAAATATGGCTGATAATAACGAAAGAGACACAAGTTCGTTATATATAGGGTTACATAGCCGGTATATATTTATAACTAGATGACCCCGTATGAGACGATTTTTCGATTTTTCGGCTGTGGCTTTGGGTAATATTAAGTGGAACAGAACAAACATGAAATTATTCAAATCATTCGAGCCAATTTCAAGTTTTTGTGAGACTAACGCATGGCAATTGATTTTTATATATGTAGATATAGAGCAGGAAAGAAGACAGTTGGCTCAATATTTTCCACTTTGAATTCCTGTAGATAACCCTTGATATTTAAAATGACGGCTGTACTGTACAAATTTGCCCTTTTTCTAAAGAACTTGTACAGTACTCGAGGGATGCGGATGCCTATGCAATCATTGCAATTAGATCTATAGAAAAGTGCATCAGTCTGCTAAGTACTTACGCTTTCACAGCTGAAGTACCTATTTACTCATTCTGATGAAAATTGGCATGGAAATAGATTTGTTGGTTGGTTGATTGATTGATTAGTTAGTTGGTTGGTTGATTGATTGGTTGGTTCGTTGGTTTGATTGGTTGGTTAGTTGGTTGTGGGTATAGCTTGAATCCGTTCGGTGCGGTGTCTAAAATTATAGAGTATTCATACATACGATGTACAACTACTATTGGAATATTTAAGTACTACATTTTCGAAAACCAATATGTTTGCAGCAAATATTTATATAGCCCACGTAATAAAAGGTCACTAGTGCAAAATGTTAAACACCTAAATAAATATGGTTACTAGTTAACCAACACTAATTTATGTTGAAGTGAAACTTCGTGGTTATGTAGTCGGCGCTGAAAAGGGTTCTAAACTTCCACTATTTATGAATTTCGTTAATGGGTATACAATATTTAGGGACGGTGGCGGTCCTTTAATGAAATGTAAACTAATTCTCTATTCATTTTACGATAATTTCATCAAGCTCATTTAAGACTTTTAGACTCGAAATTTTAATATTATTATTTCGTTTATTCGTTTTGTTACATATTAATTTATACGAGTATTTATAAAATATTTTAAAATAAAAATAACAACAAAAATATAAAAAAATAGACATACACCGGTGTCGGGAGCAGGATCCAAGCTACTGGTGGTTAGGGCTGAAGAGACAGGAACCTCCTCACAATGCAAGCCATATCTGTAAATGCTCTAAAACGCGCTCAGATGTACGTCAATTCTGGCGGCTGCGGCGGCCACTTAACATATACTACAGAAGTAAATTATAAGTCCGAATAAAGAATATGACAATAACCAGAACGTTTTTTCTTATTCACAAAAAAAGTTATAGCCTAAGGAAATCAGGTGATTACTTATGCGCCACCTAGTTGAACAAATTATATCGATATCAATAGTAAGATGTACTTAGTTGTGTGTGTGTGTGTGCTACGCAAAAACCATACTAAAGTAAACAAAATTTTCTGAATTTCGAATCAACATGTTGCTCTTGTTGTTTTGGAAAGCAAACTGTGGAAGCAGTAAATGGTACCTCTACGAAATACAAAGTTTTAATGCAAGCTTTAGTTAAATTTTGCCGTGCTGCAAAACTAACTCTTCACTACAAATTGAGTCAACGAATTTGAATTTAGGTAAAACGTTTCGCTATTGTGCGTTGTCAGCAATCGTTTCTTAAAGTTCATCCATACGTAGGGCCGATTTACTGAACTCAGCTTCACCCGGTGGCCACGAGCTACACGCTCAAGCGATACGCGTCTTGCGACTGCGGAAAAAACAAATGAAAGAAGTTGCTTAGAGCATGTCACGCCGTGCACGACTCACCACGACGACGCGCGTCATGCGCGTGGACGTAGCGAGTAGCGAGCCCCCACTCCCCAACTTTAATGCGTTTTATCTAAGTATTTTTTTATAAATATGATAAAGCAATAAATACCTGTTTAATATTTTTTTATTATCTGACTGATGGACTTAATAGTTTTTTTTTCCATCCCAATTGCTGACGGGAACGAAATCTTCTTTAGCGTCTAAGCCAAACACTTTCATTGCGTGCTGCCCACAGTAAACGCAGCGTGTGCATTTTATTTAAAAACAAAAAACTAAAACACTGACTGCTTGAAGTCGCCATTTCATTTTCCACAGGGACTTGGCTTTCGATAATGTTTCCATCATACTAATTTAAAACTAGCGATAACGCTTGTCTATCACATAATTAATTTATCTGTCATTGCTTCATTATTCATTCTTTTTTACCTATTGTGGTTACATGGTAATCTTATTCGAGAGATGCATCTCGAATAAGATTCTTCACATATAATTATATAATTAATGTATACAAAATATTGTAAAAACATTTTAAAAGAGTAACGGTGGGGTTTCTTGCCCATTCTTCTCCATACGAAAACAAGTATTTTGGAAGGGGCGACTAGAATCAATTCAATGTCAAAAAGTGCCACTTGGCTCCGCATCTCCATAGAAGTTATCCTTTGAGGCTGTCAATCCGTTTCATGGAATCGAATGATGTTAACATTGTCTATAGCTAATTTCTAATAGCGTTATCGCTAATCGAATGGTGCTTTGTCGAGGCCCTCTGATGACGCACGAGCGTGTGGCTTGACGTAAGTCGCGTTGTATGTCGCATCGCTAGAGATCGTGAACTTAAAAAACCAATACTATTCCAGTACATTCTGCGTCGAATACTCTCATTTCTCTTCACTGTTACTTTTATCATGCATTCAGTGCCAATTCGGATTTTATTTTTCACCGTGAGATACGTTTTCAAATAATCACGTCATCCAAGCACGAAGGACTGCATATAAAATAAAAATAAAACATGATAACTGTCAGAATGAGTGCAGAACTTTTGTCGGAATATTCTCGAATGTGGGCTGTTCAGTGCATCGTATTAAAATGTAAAACAGACTGCTAACGAGGGCCGCGGAATAAATTTAATTATTCGCGATACGGTGGGAAGTATTCGTGACAATGTGAATTTATCTTTACATAACATAACAAACATTACGCCTGTATTCCCTGAAGGGTTGGGCAGAGATGCACCTATAGTACACCCACATTTCCAGTTATGTTTAAGTCCCATGTAATAGGGAGCGAGCCTATTGCTATCAACCGGGCACAAATCCAGACTCTGGGCTGCTACTGAGAAATTCCTGGTAGAAAAACCCAATAACACTTTGCAGTATGTAGTGACAGTACTTTGCTCATGCTCAGCAGTAGTACTTGTGACCACTAGGCCAACAAGGAAACGAGGAATATGTTCTTGTGGTACCTTTATTATTTCTGAATGTTGACGTCAGTGTCGTTTGACACCGAATGAAGGCATTGATCGATTCGATAATAATCCATACTAAAATAGTTATAATTTCGTAATACCTATCTTGCTTTTATAATAATGCCGATAGTATATTTCGTGTCACAATTAATTATGATGTCCAAATAATAATATATACCTGTCGGAAATACGACGTTACGACGCGCTCGGTAGAGTCTACAACACAACGCTCGGACCGGCCGGAGCTAAGCAGAGGTTCATGGGTGGCGGTCAAGCAGTGAAGATATTTAGAAACTGTCATGCATTCCGAATGGTTGTGTATCTACAGTGTGTGAATTGCTAGTGTGATTCATTTAATAGTAAATAATAATGTGATCTGAACTGCAAACGGTTTTTCTATTGCGCAATAACCAACAATATCCACATTACGCTCACAGTAGTTAAAGTCTGATATTAACGAAAGAGACAAGTACCCTCCCCGTTATATCTTTAGTATCCGATAGAAATGATTACACCAGTAGCTGCGTATACACTAATTTGATACTTACAAAATTACATCATGTCATGAGTATAATGGTATTTCACTGGTCCATACACAAATGAGACTATATTATCTTTTATCACATCTACGAGTATATTATCATCAACCTAAATCTAATAACGCTTATGGAGCGCGGACGTGGGAATGCATGCCACCATCTTATATGAACGATTTACCTAAGGAAATCGGCAATGTATGAAATGCGAAGAACTGCTCAAAAATATTAAAAAGATACTTTCTAGATAGCAGTACGATCTAGGAAAAATCTATGTACCTACCAAATTGTTCAATGATTAATATGTAGTGGCACCGAGTTGCCGTGTCTGGCCACACCACAGTTAAACCCGCGATGGTTTTTGTGGTGTGTTTAACCAAATGTCTGTTTTCTTTTTGTTCTTGTTTTGATTAATAAAAAAAAAAAACTATATTATTATTATTTTTTATATTATCTTTTTTTATCTTTTATTTTTTATCCGCCCTGACCGCCCATTGTGTCACCCTATGTAAAATTTCTAAATTTATTTCTGTAATTTGTATGGTGTGCATAATAAAGAATATTCTATATATCTATCTTTTGAAATAATATTTATGTAAGTGCTACATTTTCTCTATACAGAGGGTTACTGTGTGATGTTACATGAATAGAGAAATAAGAAATGAGAATTGTCATAAGAGGAAGTCTGAAAGTGGCACCAGTGACTGAAAAGTTGTATAGCAGTTTCGAGTATGAATGTGGATGAATATAGGAGTAGAGGAAGACCATAGAAACGATGGATGGACGGTGTGAAAGATAATATGGCAAAAAAACTTGTGGTACCTACCCCACACAAATTCGAATACCACTACCTGCTATGTAAATAACAGTGACAGGAAGTTATCATCATATCATCCACATATACTAAGTGGGACAAATACGTATTATTGAAGCTTACTCAAAAACTATCCAAGTAAAGTTAATAAAATTTATATGGAACCAATTCGGGAGCATACCCTTTCACTCAAAACAAGAATTCGCAAAATCAGTCCACAATTGACGGAGAAATCGGCGGACACACATTAAAAAAAAAAAAAAAACATATATACGCGACGAACATATAACCTCCTCCTTTTTGGAAGTCGGTTAAAAAGGATGTGACTACTGAGACAACTCGTACAGAAGTACGGAAGAAGAAGACGTGTACTCTTGCACCGACCCCAAATAAATTGGAATAGGGTAAGATAATTATGAAATCATTATTCTTGTAACATATAGTACCTACATTACTGTCGCGAGTAAATTAATTGAATATTCCACAATCAATGACAAACAACGATAATTTTTCCCTCGCCTGTATGTTTATTTGTTTCTTCTTTAAACAGCTTTATTTGCAAGCCAAATCAAAATTCTAATTAAAATCTTTGATAATTTACCTCCTTGGTTGCCATGTGTTGAAGGAAAACAGTTCGTTCCATTTTTAAATAAATCGACAGGAATGGGTTTTCATAGAAATAAAATTATTCGGTCGCTAAACACGACAGTTAAGGATTTTCATACAAACATTGCTGGTTGGGCACTCGCATGTATCGGACCAGTACAGCATTTTCCATTTTTCTCGAAGAAGGTTGTCAAAATAAGGCTGGAATTTCCAAGCATGTGTGAGAAATAATTATTCTCTTAACAGCCATTGCTTATAACACCAATAATTGAGAATATCTCAGCAGTCCTAATAATCTCAGTTGATCTCAGACATCAACATTCTATTACACACATAAATATAACGACGATGTCCTTGACTTCCTAAGGGGAGCGCAGACAAGCAGTACTAATTGATCGTGACAATCTCCGGCACAACCCCGGTACCTACGTACTCCTAACGAGAGCTGTTATCTCCCCTCTATCGCTCAAAACTGTCCTAAGTTTGAACTGGCTGTGTACTACAAGATTATAATTGAGCCAATATTGCTTGTAATTTACGTCATTGGTGTAGAGGTCGTAAATTGGCGAACGTGACTTCTTCGGTTCCATTTTGAGGAATGTCGAAGTGTTTTTGAGTCTTTCGGAATTCAGAATTATGGCCGTTATTAATTGGTACCTTGACGGACAACGCATGCGTCTAGAAAAATGTAATATTTCACAAAAGTTTTTTTATATAGCGAAAGCGAGCACTAAAGAATAATTTTTGAAAATTTACCCTCTAAAGGGGTTAAATAGGGGATGAAAGTTTGTATGGAAGTTCGTTATTTTTGCCGATGGGAAACCCCTTGGCTTGTTAGATAATATAGTTTGTGTTCCTATCGTACTTATCATTTAAGAACTGTACAGTCACACGCAAAAAAGTGAATACTCATAGTGAAATACAACAATGATTTCCTTCTAAAGTATTCATTGAAATAACACCGTATTGAATCTTCAAACATTATTAAGAATTTTACCGTAGTTCAACATTTTTAAATTAAAGTTTTTACAAAAAAAAAAAAACTACTTTTGTATATTGCTCGTGAATGTCCCAGATTTCAAGTTGATATGTCAATCGGTCCAATAGACATCTAGGCAAACTGCCGAATTGAGTATCGAAGTCCGAAACAGTTGTTTGTGGTTAGAATCAGTGTCCAATTGTCGATGTATTTCAGATACGTTCCAGTTGAGCAATCACGCTTAGTGATTTCACGCGACAACACATTTCAAGCGACGTTTAATGTGGCTTTATATTGGACTTTAGAGCTATAGTAGCTTTGTTTAGCACGTGCATATATAGAAGATAATTCGAGGAGGAGCTCGTGGCTAAGTAACAACAGCCGCACTGGTCGATCCATCAGGTTAAGCTACGCTTGCCGGGGTTGGTCAGTGGATGAGTGAGCATCTTTACATACCGAGAATCCTCCGTGCCTCGGAAAGCACGTTAAACCGTTGGTCCCGGCTGTCATTCGTGGAGTCGTCAGAAGCCCGAAAGTCTGACACCAGTCTTACCAAGGGGTATCGTATTACCCAGTTACTGGGTTGTGGAGGTCAGATAGGTAGTCACTCCATGTAAAATACTGGTATTCAGCTGCATCCGGTTAGACTGGAAGCCGACCCCAACATAGTTGGGAAAAGGCTGGCAGATTGATATATAGAAGATAATTATATTAAGGGAAGGGAATGAACTTTTGCTACGGCGTAGGCGACGTAGTAACGCTACGGCTACGCTAGCTACGCTTTCGTAGCAGATCAAAGAGACTCGCCATGCGTGGGTTGACGGAATACAGGGACGATTCTTTAGCACCCCCACTATGTGTTGCTTGTTTATATTTTACATCATTTTCTAGTACTATCTTTACTATCATAATCTTATTTTTTAGTAATAGATAACGGTACATTTGCACATTAGTGTCTTGTGTATATACAGGGTGTTAAAGAAATTGCGTGCCATAGCTTAGGGGTAGGTTCATATCGATAAAAGAACCAAGGAAAAAAAAAAAAATACAAAGTCAACCTAATTTAGTACCTACTAACCTACTACCACGCTAAAGTAGGAAGAAGAAATACTTGGAATTGTAATTTACGTACCTAGTTACCTATCCTTCACGCGGCGTTATCAAAGTGTTCGGCCGTAGGTATTTCATTGCGTTCGATAGTAGGTAGGTAACTGGAGGAAATTATTAATTAGCATTTAAACAAAATAAAAACTTATTTTAAGCAATTTTTTTATCAATTCTGAACGATTGCTATTTAATTAGTAGGTACTACATTAGGTTCATCTTATGATAATTTTCGGTTATTTTAAAACTTTTTTTAAAGGTAAGTATTTTATTTTTATTTTTTACGAGTTCATTTATCGACTCTGAACTCACCCTGAAGCTATGGCACACAATTTCTTTAACACCCTGTATAGCCAGGGAAATTAAACGTAAATACATATTTGTTATGGTCGCGAATCAGATTTTGATCAAGACACACAATTTTCTTACAATTTTTTGCAATTTGCAGGTCAGTAAACCTGATACCTGATAGTAACTGTTATTTTTAATACGTCCCCTTGTAATTAACAGATCTGAGAGCTGAAATCTTCTGATGAAAAAATATCATGCAACAGTTTCACCCCATATTTCAAAAGTTTCTGAATAACCCAAAAAGAATGCACCCAAAAGCGAGCATTTTAAACTGGCTGCTACAAAAAACATAAATTAAAGAAAAATATTCGAGATTAAAACGACAAAATACGTTCGTGCAGGAAGTGGATATAAAGAATGAAATATTATTCATGCAATGTAAAGTAAAATGCTTTCATACTGCAAAGCGGAGAGATTCATCAACATTTTAATTTGACGGCTCCAGGGCACTTATATTGCTTCGGTGAGAGATGGCCCTGTGGTTGACCATTTTATTCAACATGATGAAGACAAGCAATATTTTTTTTTAACGCTCTGCAATAATTATTAGAGTAAGTATGTAAATATATGCTTTTGATTTTGACTGTTCATTTGTCTTGATTGGTATTCAGCTTAAGCACTAGGAAGTGGTGAAGGGTGGGCGTTTTGGGGGACTGTCTTATGTAATTTTGACGTCCGAAAAGTGCTGACTCTCAGCCTAGTTTGAATAAATGACTTTTGAATTTTGGTTTCAAGGTTGAAACCACGACCCCGTTTCATTATTGATCGATTGTACGTTACGCGTTCACTGTAGGTAGGTATTGTTTTTGTTTTTTGAGAGGTTGTTTGTTATTTTTGGATACCGGAGGCAGGCACAATTATACATTACAGCTTTATCTCTGGTGGCAATAGAAGATCTTATTGGTGGGATATCTATTAAGCGACAGTAACCATCATATGAATTATACATATATCAGCTTTAGTTGTTACCTAAGACAACTAAAGAAAGACTGGTGACTGGCGACTTATCAGGTAAGTCATCTATACTCCATAGGTTTTGTAGTTAAATGAAGGTAAACAAAAAAACCACGTGATGAGACAGCTGTCAAGTAACCGACTAAACGTAATACCTGTCAGTTCAGTTGTCATGCAACGTCACAGTTGTACTCTTCAATTTAGCAACGTTACAATTCGTTGACGTTTAGAGTTTGGGCTCTTTACAATAGAAAGATTACAAAATATTATATTATAAATCTAACTAAAAAAGTGTGCTCAAGCAGTTACATCTACAATGAGTAGTTTAAGAATAAATGATAAAGTTTAACATACATTAATAAAACAGGACACTATTGTAAAAATTCAAAATACATTTAATTTGGTTTTATCGTATTTTTAAACAAGAAAGTGTCATCTATAAAAACCCTTTTTACGATTTGTTTACCTTCATTTAACTACCTAAACGTATGGAGTATAGTCTGGTATAAATCCTCTATAGCAAAATACTTACCTAAGGGCTGTACAAGGTAATTAACTAGCACATATATACGATTACATATTCATAACGAGTGAGATTCATAGCCCTTCATATTTGCTTGGATATTGTCGGGTAAAAATATTATAAAACGGTTGTTTGTCGATCTTTCAATGTCCGTCAAAACAACACCATCATTTGTTATTTTATGGCAGACAGGTTCCACAAAAAATACTAGCAGGTGGGGTTGGGTTGCCATATTTTTTACTGAATTTCTACTACGTTCTAAACTATCATTCTTTTATTTTTATCGGGCTTGCTCAATTCCGTAACGTTTTACTGTTTTTTTATTGAAATAGAAATCATTTATTTGTTTATAATGCAAAATATAGAATAGTATATAAATGTAGAATTGAATTAATATAACACTATGACTGTTTTTCTATTTGGTATTTAGTAAAAACTGTGGGTAAGTGAATCAACACATAAAATAATCTAACAATTTAATAATAGGTAAGTATATAGAATATGAATTATCAAAAATATTTTAATAATAGTATAACAATAACCTACAAACAAAATTAAAGTCAAATAATTTATTTCAATTAGGCACATGAAAGGCACTGTTGAACGTCAAAATAAAAAATAATCAAAAAAATGTATCTACATTTATTTTATTGATTACTGTGATCAATAAGTAATTCAATATTCTCTCTTCATCTCTCTGACATGAAATAATTACAATATGAAGAAATATCTGTACAAGAATTTTGTCAATATACGGTATGTATCAGTAAAGTGTGGTCATATTTAAGGGTGTGGAAAATTGTTCAGTTTGATTGCCTGTAACACACCCTTAAATATGACCTTATCTTTCTGATACATGTTGTATTTTCACTTACCTATTTTATTCTTTGATAAAACCTTGTTCAATATAAGTCCATTTAGGATCAGTTTTCTTGGTAGTGAACCTTCATAAGACATCAATTTTCAAACAGTTTTCTTGAAACTAAGCTTTCATTAAAAGCATATTATTTTCCTCTCCTAAAAGCGAAATATAACAAAATCTAATCGATTCCTAGTATTATATAAACAGTACATTCTTCAACCCGAGCTTTACAGTACTTACTAACATGTTCCAATAACTTATTTTGAAAAGAAAACTTGCATACTCTATAAAAGTATATTAAGATAATAAATCTCACCTGCAATTATAATTAATCAACATTCTGCTCTAGAACCTCTATTCACATAAATATGAGCCAGGAATGTGCCAACGAAATATTTACCTCCTTTGCACGACAGCGTATCAAAAACAAGGATGTACCAACAAAACGTTTGCTGGTGTTGCCATCAAAAATATTTACTTTTGACACATTTAAAAACACATAACCCGACCCTGGGATTCGTCGTTCAAAAGATCTTTTTTTAAATTTGCCTCATGACATTTCTTTTATGAAAGCATACAAAGGTTCACCAAAGGTTGGCTTTGCGTTCACGAAATGCCAATTTTTTTCCTCGTAGGACTACTAAATCCCTCCATATTATGTTTGTTTTAGAAAGAAAAACATGGCTATTCATACATTTTGAATGTAAAGATAGTTTGCTTTTAGGGTTCTGTATCCAAAGGCTGCCAACGGGAACCTATTACTAAGGCTCCGCTTTACGTCCATCCGTCCGTCTGACACAGGGCTGTATCTTTTGAAGCGTAATACGTTGATGACATAACGTCGTGATGGCCCAGTGGTTAAGGCCTCGCCTCGGGTTCAAATCCGGGCAAGTATCTATGTGAGTTTTTCAATTCATATGTACTTTCTGAGTTTATCTTGGATATTACCGACATCGGTGAAGGAAAAGATTGTGAGGAAACCTGGACTTATATTTAATCTAAGTCTGATATCACCAGCCCGGCTTGAGCAAGCATGGTGATCAATGCTCGTGCCTTCTCTGTATGAGAAGAGGCCTTTGCCCTGCAGTGGGACAGTAACAGGCTGGTATTATTATATTATTATATGTAGACGTTTTCACAGAATGTGTACTACTAACAACAAATAATAAAAATAAAATAAATTAAAAAATTAAAGGGGTTCCATTCAAGAAACATGTTTTTCTTTTGTTTTTTTTGACAAAAGTGTTAAAAAAAAAGTATTTTTAATTATTGTACGGTGGTATGGAATTCTTCGTATGTAATTCCGACTCGCACTTGGAATCTTTTTTAGCTCCCTCGAATCTGGATTATCATACACGTTATCAGCTTTCAAGAATGACAAGGCAGCCTCAAATAATCCAATATATATCTCTTTCACAAAATGTTTTAGAAAGCTCAAAGTATATTTTTAATTCCGAAGTTTCATACCATCTGGCCAGAAGCAAAGTTGGACAATCCGCTCCCGAACGGCGTTGGGAACTGAAATTGCCTAAAACAAATTCATCTTCATGTTTCGTCGAAAAATTGTTCGCAGAATTTCAGAGCATTAGCGATCGTTTCCAGTTTTAGCTCGCTGGTATTTTCAAGAAAGACCTCTTTAAGAAAAAGTTGAGCTTACGTTATAATAATCCTGTATCTTCCATAATTAAGTTTTAAAAAGTTTAAACATTGTTTGTGAGAACATCTAGAATTTTGTAACTAAGTTTATTTTGGTATAATCCATCGTGACCTCATCTTTTGAACTTTGTGAAAGAAACGACACGGTCATACAAAAATGTGTTCAGGATACTCAATATTCAAAAATTCAAAAGTCATTTATTCAAACTAGGCTAAGAATCAGCACTTTTCGAGCGTCAAAATTACATAAGACAGTCCCCCAAAACGCCCGCCTCTCACCACTTCCTAGTACGTTAGCTGGGAAGAAGAAGTGGCGCAACAAACTCCCCAGCAGCTAACTTGAAGCTGTTGATTGCTGTTCAAAATATTTTGAATAAAGTTGAATTATAATTTTTTATCCTGTATTAGCTGCGCCTCGCGATTGCACCCGCACAAGTCTCGGTCACATGGGAATATCGGAATAAAAGGTATCTTATGTCCTTCTCCAGGTCATGGTCTACCTATGTGCCAAATTTCATCTAAATCCGTTAAGCCGTTTTAGCGTGAAAGCGTAACAAACAAACAAACTCACTTTCGCATTTATAATTTTAGTTAGGATTAAAAAGTACCTGGATCTTAATAATTAATTATAATCTAACCTAAAATACTAGTATGCAATTTTAATCTAAGTTTTTTTTTTTTTACTTGTGTTGATTGTACTTTACACAAGTCCATTTCATTTTCTTATAATAACATAAACACTTATTAAATACAAATAAAAGTTACATAATAAAAAAAGTTTTTTTAAAATTTACCTTTCTCAATGTAACCAATCGGTACCAATTACTGTATAAACAAAGAACGAAGACCTTCATCATTTCACATTTCTCGTGCCAAAAACAAGGCCCATGTTGATGGGCCTTTAAAAAAGCTCTCACCTTTAAGAGCCTCGTGATGAACGACATTAGCTAAATTGGTCGTGTTCCCCAGGATTACACGCCGTGGCACGGCGTGCACCAAATTAATATTAGATCTACGCTTTTGTTAAGCCAGTATTTAATTAAGTTGTGGAAATATTTATTTATTGTGAATTAAGAGGTGTGAAAGACGAAGAATATTTAAATAGAAGAGAAAAATGTGTTTTTTGTTTTGAGTTGGGGAATAGGTAATTTGACAGGCGTTTTGTTTTGTTAAATTATTTGTAAAGTAAATTGTTGTGCACGTTTTCAAAGCGCAGAAACTGAATCATCGCAATACAGTTTTCTATCATTTGATGGATACAATTTATTGCTATGATCTAGGTAACCGACGAAAGACACATCAAAAAACTTTTTTTTTTAAACACGATGTATTTTGAAGAAAAAAAAGTCATCAATTGTGAGAATGTTAAACTAAGTAGGCTAGTAACACGATTACTTACTCTGTGCTACTAGTCCACAAGTTAACTTAATATTGATAAAGTAAAGTAAATGTAAAGTTACCTAATGTACTTAATGAAGTATTATTATTTTAGCATAATTTTTTAAGGTAAAACAATGGTACTTGTTTTAATAGTATAGGCCAACAAACTCCACAAAATTATAACATAACACACTTTCCCCAGGTAGTGGTTACCGCGAAATAAACGAGAAACCAATAGGAGCCGAGAATATTGTTCGGCCGTTATGAATATTTAAATAGGAGCCTGTATAAAGGTGGGTCCGGCTATGAAGGCAACATCCTGTACAATTACGTGGTTATAAATCCTCTGTTACATCCAATAAGCGTGGAGCGGGATCAAAATGGCGGAAGGGAAGGTATCCGAAGTGGCTTGTCTATTTTTGAATACAGTGTGCGGAGCATAATAAAACATTTTCAACCCATAGTGTTTGATGCTTTGTAAATAGAGTATGAGAAATGGTTTTATTATTGATGTTGAAGTTTGGTGTAAAATACTCCTCATTTTGAAACCTTTGCATTAAATATCGGTGTGAAAGATGATTTGGCTAGAATAAGAGTGACTCTGACTACAGAATTGTAAAGAAGATACACTCCGCAAATATATTTAAATAAAAAGCGACTCTTTTTACGACACAGTAAAGTGCAATTCAGGTCAAACAGCACTAATTACGTACAGTTATATTCACCTAGAAGTTGCCTCTCTTTCTATCGCGTAACTCTTATATCTTCTGACTACGTTACGCTCACTGAATTGGCCCGACAAGACGGGCCCGCCGCGTACTTGTAGCTTCGTGCCTAAAATGCCGAGTGCGCCTTCTGTTCTATTCTGTGCTAATAGCGAAGTATAGAAAATAAGCCATGTTGTGCGGACTCCAAATAAATTGGGCAGGAAAATGATAATAAAGCTTTAAATATCAGTTAACAAAATAGGGATGAAACGCATGTGACTAAAAGAGTGATGAATATAAATGTTGATGGATGGAGAAGGAGAGGATGGGCAAAGAAAAGATGGATGGATTGTGTGAGGAATGATAGGAAAGCGAAGGGAGTGAATGGTAGCGTGACGGTTGACAGGGAGAGTGCAGGAAGGAAACGTGGTGCGCCGACTCCACGTTATAACCACGTAACGTGGGGTTGGCGCAGCACTTTTGTACCAACAAGGCCAGGAATATGATGATGATGAAAACCGATGAAGAAGTTGTAGTTTGGAGGCATTATAGTTAACCAAAACTTATTCTAAACTTATGTCGTGTTTTAAGTTGGAAACGAGCAGTGATAGCCAAGTGGTGTGCCCGTCGTCGCGAGAAAGTCCGAAAGGTCGTGGGAAAGTCCGGAAGGAATACCGTGGCCCCTGGCAACGTATAGGCAACTGAAGGAACACGGGTGAGTTTTAGTCAGTAAGAGTCTGAGACGCCCTCCCGCTCCGCTCAGAGTGGGAGAAGTTATTTGATAATTTCCCACCCTCAAAAAAAAGTAAGAAAAAAAACTGGTTTGACCGTCGGACGGCAAAGTCATAGGTCTCGAGTTCGAACCCAATGCAAACGCTTCTGACATTTCAGATTCATGTGCGTATTGTGTAATTATCACTTGCTTCAAAAACGGTGAAGGAAAACATCGTGAGGAAACCGGTATGCCTGACAGATATTTCATATATTTTTTTTTATTTCAGAAAGTAGGAAAATCTTGGACATCGTTCTTCTGATTGTCATGTTTAAAAAGTTATTACAATAGCTATAACTTAATATTGAATATTACCAACGTGGTGCAAAAATATTTATGTATTCTTGACTAATTTAAATGTCTTATAAAGTTCTATAAATTCAAATATTATTTACCATTTACAGGCAACAATAAACTTAAAAACCTTTCAGTATTAATGTCAGATATCTATTTAAATAAATTCTTGCGTTTCTTTGTCATTTCAATCCCTTTCCAATTCACAATCACATAAAACTTGATATTTTAATGCTATCATAAAATGTTTAGAATTTCGTTTGCGATTTTCTTGCTACGACAATTCGCTACGGTGCTACGTCATTACTACGGCGTAGCGCGGTCTACGGACCGTGTTATTTTGTTCGAAGTTATAAAAGACGAAGAGACGCCGAAAGGGAGGAGCGTTAAGGGTCATACAATACTCCGATTTCTTATATTATTCTTTTATTTTAATTCAGAACATCGTGGCTATTAAATTTTCCTTACATTTAATGGAGTATCTACAGGAAGATTGAAAAAAAAAGAGAAAATTATCGTGAATGCTTGATCGGTTGGTTGGTAATAGATGCAGCAAAGTTACTTATTTTTAACCGTCTTCAAAAAGAAGGAGGTTCTTAATTCGACTTGTGTTTTTTTTTTGTATGTTTGTTAAGCGATTAATCCGCCAATTATTAATTGATTTTGATGATTATTTTTTGTTTTTTGTAAGTAAAATGATATTGTAGAATTATGTTGTATCTAATATTCAAAGTTTCGATCAATTGTTTTGGAGATTGATCATGATACACATCTACATGCGCATACGGTGTAAGACCTATGTAATTCAGTTCAATTACAAGTAATTACGTCACATTTAATGTCTATTACGGGACTCGTTTCAACGCTCCACGACTCGAGCGACGGAAAATCATTTTAATGAGATTTCACGCCGATGGCATTATGCAAAAGGGCGGTTAGTAAAGGTTTGAAATTGTTATTTACTTAGTTTGTTAGACGTAAGAACAAATTATTTTGTGGGGTGCATTAAAAGAGTTAGTAGCGATGATATTTTAGGGCTCATTCACCCGAGGACGATTCGTGTTTTTTGACGAAACGTCTTTTTTCACGATTCGTTTTTTTTTTGACGGCGGAAAAGCTTTTTAAATACCCGTGCATCACGAATTAATAACAATATACTATGTCTTAAATCACGTATCGTCTATTAAATATCATTTTCGTCAAAAAACAAGAATCGTGTTTTTTTTTGTGACGGATCCGCTGAAGCGCTCTTCTGAGACTGAACTTTGAATCACGAATCAAGTGTGAACATTTATTCGGATATTTTGACGAATCGCGAAAAAATCAAGACGTATCGTTTTTTGACGAATCAAATTTTTGTCAATGAAGGGTTCCGAGTGAATGAGCTCTTACTGAATAAATCTTACGCCGGGACCACACTCTCGCGAGTGCGCCTCGTGGAGGCGCACGAGCCGCGGCTAGCGGAGACTACACGAATGCTACCCATCCTGAATCTCATTTTATTCAGTTGCCCGCCACGTCTGCCTAAAGATGGACGTGATTTAACTGACTACGATCGCTGTTTTGTGTGCTTACTAATATTATAGAGAGCGAGAGTTTGGTTGGTTCGCTCGTCTCGCGCCTCGCGTCATTTGACTCCGGTAAAAAAACCGGCACCTAGCGGAGCGCGCGCGACGCGAGTGACGATGAAAGGAGGCAAGGGCACCATCGACACTATCGCACTCGCTTCACTACGTCTTGCCTTCTGGAGAGTGTGGACCCGGGGTTACATGCGTCATATTGGACACGGAAAGAAGAGGTATTTTGTAATGATGTGAAAAAAAAACGTAAGCAATTTCACCACAAAGAAGTGGGTTGGTAAAGTTATTCTGCGTCAAATTATTTAAAAGTGATAGCTGCGCGAATACGCGATCGTTCGAACTTTTTGTTTGGTGAACCTGAATGCGTGTTCGCACCGACAGAGAGCACCTTTCGAATTTCTGAACAAAAACTGACGTATGCACGCGACCGTGTATTCGTGCGACGATCGCTTGTCTTGAATCCGGCTCATCTCACTCGAAGTAAAACGCCTGAACACAGAATGAATCTCAAGTGAAAAAATAATTCATTCGTGAACCGATACAAAATAAAAAATATTTCACTTAAACCTACATAGGCTACATGAAAGAAGAAGAAGTCAGAAGCTAGGCGCTCGGATCCAATGGGGAAGAAAACTGACAACTTTTTCCGAGGGTGTCGCTGGTAACGCTTGGCTGACATTAGCTGTCAAACTACATACAAAACTTGATTCCAAAAAGTTTGGACGGCATCTGAAAAAAAAATGTCGCGCTGTATAATAATGTTATAATAAATATAATACACGTTTATTAACCTCATCATATGTACATACTTATTCATTTAGTAAAATAAAATAAATTATTTACAAACTATTAACACTAGGTACGAAATACAATAACTAACTACACGAATAGATACAAAAAACAAAAGGACACTTAGGCGTCGAAGTATTCGTCCGCATCGCTGTCATTTCAGTTAATAAATAAATAAATTACCTCCTTATTCATTGTAATAAAGATGAATATGTTGCTTTGTTATGGATGGAAGCTTTGTGCTGCTATTTATGTCATGATAACTGTCTGGAGGTGGAAGATCCATCTTGGTATCATCAGTTTCATGCTGCTGAGGTATCTTAAAATTCAAATTTCAATCAAATGATTCGATTCTGTCACCAAATTCAGATTTTAATTTCTAGGTTATGTTCGTAGCTCATGAAACATCGAATATGTTATAAAACTACTGTGTAAGTACGTAAAAGTTTATAATTACTACGATAATAAATGAACGACATGACAATTATAAAATTGGGTTATTTACTTCTATTATTAACAATAAAATTGGCTGTAAATACTGCTGACCAAATCCGCTTTTCGGCCTCTTAGTGAAGCTCCTCGGTTTTTCAGTTCAGCTTTTAACTGAGGTACAGTCCACGTTGAATATATAGTTCATTAAATTATCAAAAAACTCACGCTAGTTCCTGTTTTAATTTTTTTAAACCCGAAAAACATTGAGAGATCAAAATGACAGTGCGATGTTATGGGCAATGCGGTAGCAGCGCCACCTGTTCATAGCTTTGCGATTTCTTCCCCATTGGTCGTTTCCTATGGAGAAGAGCCGGCAAGAAACTCCACGTTTACCCGTTTTAAAACAATTGGCTTTTACAATATTTTCTAATAACAGAGCTAATAGGTGAGCACACTATAGGTCTTTCAACAGGTACCAGGTAATTGACAAAATAGGAAACCATCTATAAAAAAAGATAAATAAATTAATAAAAATAAAAACCAATTTTAAACGAAATGACATGATTGCTATTACAACTGTAACAAATCTGAATAATTATCATGTACACTATAGGAATTAATGAAGAGTTGAAATTAAATTGTAGGTATATAATGTCAAATAATACGATGTTTATGGCAAAGAAAAATAAACATGGTAATTTGGGAGCCGTTTATAGACTTACATAATTTGCCGTTAATGAGGTACCAGGGAAGCCACATGTGCAGAAGGAATTATTGCGAAACTTTCTTGTCTTCAACGTAGTCTTTAATTTTATAATACACTTTCTTGGGACCCGTTTGATGTGGGTTTTGAACTTCCCATCGGTAAGTACTGTAACCGACTTTGGCAACTTGTTATAAAAGCGGATACTGTTTAAAAGAAATGACTTGCTGGTTTTAGTTAATCTAAATTTGGGTATCACAATTTCATGTCTACTACGTGTATTTATATTACGGAAATCGCTTCTTATTTTGGGAACAAAATAAATACTTTCTATATAATGATGTTGAATTTTAGTATTTGCCATCTATCGCTCGCCAATCGAATTAATGTAAAATTAAATGAAAGGAGTTGATGAACGTTCATTCCTATGTCATTTTGCCGGGGTCGTGTGGACGTGGAATTAATTAAAAATCAACATCAACTCGAGTGAATAATTCACTCGAGTAAAGCATCAGCTTAAACATGCACAGTAGACGCGCTAAATATTGCAATTACATCTATAAAAGTTTTTGGTGAGTAATTAGTCCGAACGAATGCAAAGAAAGCTGTACTATACTGCACATAACCTAAAAAAATGGCATTTGCCGCGCATGCATCATTTACCCTTAAAAAACTTTTCCATCCAATTTTCCTCGAACAAAATCTAATCCTCACAATCCAAATCTTTGAAACCAAGTACGCACGTACCGAGCTCAGCTTAATCGCAAACTGGCTGAACCAATTTGCTCTCACAAGTAAGTAGTGTTCAGTACAACGCGTTCTTTTGTGAACCTCGTGCGGCGTTATACACCACTCGATCCCACATACATATTTATGTGTTTTTTCGCGTACCCCCGCTGAAGCTGTAAGCCTTTCGTTATCCCCTGTTTTATTCTCAAAAAGACTGTAAAAAATAAATATTTATACGTTTGTATGCTGTTGTTGAGCTGCTGTTTTCGTGGAACAAACATGGCTGTGGATTTAATGGGGTGAAGTTTATTTTCGAGTTCCTTTTCATGCGGAATCAAGAATGTTCTTCTTAAAACTTTTTGAAATAGAGCTACTACAAAAAAAATCTGCCTAGCCTTTTCTCGTGCGTTCTCGGTTGGAACACGAGAGGAGCTGCACTTACGATAGTATTGATAGCTTGATCCTATATTTTTCTAGATTGACATTGCGAAACCAAAGACTTATGTTGCTTTACCTTTTACTTATATGTAGTTCACCACTTTGCCACACTGGAACAAACATAGAATCCGGTTAGCATTCTCTAGTTGTCAAGAGTGCTTTAAACCGACAGCACTCACGAATTCTGTTTGTCCAGAAATGGACCTCGAAATAAATAATTACATTCAGCACAACGCTAACAATTGTGAAGGAAGATGGCGGCTATTCTTGGATTCCTTTCATCTAGTCTGCAAAATGCTGTCTGATGAGTTAAGCTTTGATTTCGCATTCTGTTTTGGTACTATTTTTAGACGTGGACACGTGCGGTCTTGATGATATTTTTAGTCAGTTTGAGGTAGAAGGTTGGAGGGCTAAACTCAAACTCAAAGCATTTTTTGTTCATATTACATAGTGAAATTAATTTTTAAAGTTATGTCTAACGCGGATAGAAAACTGAGAATCACGCAACAATTAACTAGCGTATTTTTCTGAAACCTTCACCATTTTAAAGATAATTTAATTATTAATCTTTTAGTGTACGCGTATTATTAAAATACCTTTTGTTATGTATAATAAATTAATAATGCGTCTAATTTGGGACAGCGCTCCTTCTGCTGTCTTGCTAATCTATTTACCACGATGAGAACTACTCTCATATACCTCGTGCCGACATGAAAGTAGTGCCACTAACATATTTGCGACACACTAGACATCTCTGTAAAGTGAAACAGACACCAGCAATGTGTACATCTTGGCTCAAAGCCAGCACCTCGAATGTTGTCTGTTTCTCCACTAAGTATTTTCTTAGACAACCTTTTCAGACAAATTGTTGGCTCCCAAATCAGCTTTTTGAAAGTTAAACTATTACGACGACACTTTATGAACCGTTTTGCCAATATAAGAGTATGAGGAAAAGGGTGTAAAGTTCACTCATCCTCCATTGAAAAGAGAGGATCATCCGACCAGATGCGTGTCGTGTCTGGTGGGCTACTGCCCGACGATTGATGTCGGGACATGCTGTAATATGCTAGTCACGCGGTAAACTTTGCTTGCGCGATGCAGGATTTTACATGACGTCAGTGTGATGCGTAGTTCGCATGTGACGATGTAGATGCCGCCACACCAATAGAACGATTCTGAAACTAAAAGCTTGTGAATAGGCTGAATAACTGTCAAGCGTTAGTTGTTTATTCTAAACTTAAAGACTCGCGGCATTCGCAGTAAAAATCGTGTGAAAACGACAGTGAATATTTAGTTGGGGATTTTTTAACTATAGTTATACCGCGTCCTAACCGACAGCGACCGTTGCCCGAGTACGCGATCAAAGCGTGAACCGTTATTCTTTTCCAAAGTAGCCTAAGTTACTCCTGTTAACATCGGCTATCTGCCAGTGAAAGTCCCGTCAAAATCGGTCCGGCCGTTTCGGATATAAGCAAGAAAAACAGACACACGGACAAACCAACAATTTTTAATCGTTTTTTATTATACCTAAGTACCGTATAACTTTCAGATCCATTTAGAAAAAACCTGTTATTTTTGTAAACAGACACTTTAACTTTATTTATTTGTATGTACTCGTATGGATAGGTGATAGAACGCGCGAGTATGTCACATTCATACAAAACAGCACGATCTGGTAAACGCGCGACAATTACTTTCGGTTAGCACTAATATGTATACACTTAGCAACTTTTAAAAGTGATTTTCTCCTACTGAGTTGATTGTAATTTTATGTTGTTACGAACATAGTAGTTTAGAACCCATACTGTTGGGACCTTATGAGTATCGTGGTTGGAGAAGGACAGTAAATGAAATTCGGGTGTATCAGATGAATTCTATTCAGAATATAAAAGCAGGATGACGCTTCTTACATTAGTTACACGGTACACAAGTTATTGCCACGACGCTAGGAAAACGACTGGCCGCTAAACATTGCGGTTTGCACCGCTAGCAATACTGTTACCTGTAGTCCTTATACATACTAATATGAAATAGGTCATATCTCAAAGTTGCAATCAATATTTCCCGAGAAAATAGCTTGTGAGTTTTGGTAAGTACGTAGATATATATTAGCGCTCGTGACTGTACACTGACTTCAGCGTCCTTTTGTCTCCCTCCCACTTTTTACGTCATGCAGCTGCCTTGGAAATTGTCTTTTAGTATAGTTTCGTTCGCAGGCCATACAAAACTTAAGACAGAACATTACTGTGAGAAAATAATTCAGTATACTTAATACTCCAGGATTAATTATCAGAAAATTGTGTACTGCACTTCAAATATTGTTACAATTCCACCACAAACTCTATTCACCACGCAATTCCAACACATGGCGCCCAACCACACGAACTTTGAACAAAACTTATCAACATATAGGTAGGTACCTACAGTTCATTCATGCAAGTAGGTAAATTACCAGTTTGCAGTGGTTCTCTAACTAGTGAAGTTGGGCTCTGTTAAGACTCGTTATGGGGACGCAATCAGTTGCGCTGACGCGCACTGTGAGCTGTGACTGTGAGCGGCTCGGAAAGATTGCCCGCGGGAAACTGGGGTGAGGTGTGAGGTAGAAGTGACAGCGGGGTTTGACGTTTTTTTGGGGTAAAAAGATCTACGTTTATTAAATTATAAATAACTAATAAATACAGGGTGGAAATAGAAGCGCAAAATGTTACCATGAATTCAGTAGGTACATGATTCTAGAGCAACAGGCTTTAAAATGTTTAAATTCAAATGTCATTTATTCAAACTAGGCTGAGAATAAGCACTTTTTGAACGTCAAAATTACATAAGACAGTTCCCCAAAACGCCCAGCCTTCACCACTTCCTAGTGCGTTAGCTGGGAAGAAGAAGTGGCGCAACAAACTCCCCAGCAGCACAGCTGTCTGTTCAGTTGAAAAAAAAATGATTCTATATAATAGTATGCAAAATAATTTACATTACGCAACACAAAACATAATTTAAATTATTAGCCGCATGTCAGCTAGCACAAGCTAATATACCAACCAAAATCATCGAGAACTATACTCAGGCAGAAATAAAAACTAAACGTAAGCAGAACTTAATATCTAAATAAAAGCCTCCGGGCATAAAGGGTGTGCCCGCGTACACATAGCTATATTCGTCGGTTATTTAAACAAAAACAGTTTTTCCATACATTTTGACTGTATTTGCACCTTTGTATAAAACAGCTGACCTACAACTATTTCACATAGTGTAAAGCGATGATTCGATTGACATTGGTAACTATTTGTTACGTTACCCATCCTGGTGTTTGATTCCTAACAACGCACGCCTAAAAAGTGGTAAATTGTTACCTATTTTTTTTGCCCAGAATGACTTGTTGTGCCCAGAATGTTTTATCTTTCGAGAAGCTCGACAGTTTCATGTCGAAGTCTAATGTAAATCTCGTGAGTCTCCTGTGATTTTAATTTCCTGTAGCAGCGAAAAAATTTCAATTTCAGACACATGTTCGAAAGTAGCATAATTTCCTCACTTGATGAGCATTATGCTGTGTCATTTGGTATTAACATTTACTCATTCAATTTTTCCAGTACGAGCTTTGATTAAGCCTAATATAAAACTAAAACGGTACCTATTTGTATACCAAATGATGTCAAATATTTCGCTGTTTTGATTAATTTGGCAATATTACTGTATGGAAATAAGAAATGCGGTTAACTAGCGAACTAGAATATTGTTAATGACTTGCAATTATAACACTGAACTTGATGTTGAAACCTTTTTAAGTGTAAAAAAGGCATTTGGAAAGTTTCCAAATACTTTTTTACGCTTAAAACTATTTATTCAGTCTTACGATATTTAATTATTGCATTTCATAATATTATCATAATATTTTAGGTCTGTAGTTAGCCTCATTTCAAATTGCCATACAGTAATATTGTCAAATTAATCAAGACAGGTAAATATTTAACAGCTATTTGCGACGTTGCCAGCTTTTAATATAAACACAAATAAACAAAACGATGTTTTTTTTAAAATCAATAAATATATATTAAATGATTTTTGGTGCAAGTAAGCGCGTCTTAAAGCCTTCATATTTTAAATTGAAAGCATTGTTTAAGACTGAAAGTGAACACAAACTTAAGCACCACAAATAAAGGAAGCATTTGAACGATGGAAATAATTAAACCATCCAATAGCAACCCGCCAAAATCTTTTACCACAGACCACACATAATCCGCAGTGATTTCAGTAGCAATAGTGTGGTATAGCTATAACTACTCGTCGCACAAACCACTCGTTCTAGGGGTTATTATCCGGGGGTGTCAACCTGGGGGTGTCGCGACCTAGGGGTGTCAAGCTCGCTGGCTACCGAGAATCAATTCACTTCTGGTGTTACAGTTTCGCACCCTGAAAATGGAACCCTTTTAGAGACGTGTCTGTCTGGGTTCAAGAGGTTATTATTTTGGGGTGTTTAGATCTAGGGCTGTGAAAACTAAGTAGCTTGCTGCAAGATATCGATTTGGTTCTACTGTTTTGTTGAAGATAAGTGGAAATAAATCAAACACTTAAAACGCTTGTAATCCTTGAAGGATTTGTACCTATAGTACAAATCAAATCAAAATCATTTAGGTATCCTTTCAATATTTCTAATCACGTTCTGAAAAACGGCTTTAACGATTTCGGTGAACCTTGCAATATAGGGGTTTACGGGGGCGAAAAATTGATCTAGCTAGGTTTCATATCTGGGAAAATTTGTTATCTCCGTATTTTCACCCGAGCAGAGCTCGATCGCCCAAAGTTTAGAACAAGATGGCTACCTTAGAATAATGACATGGCAAAATGGAATTAGTATTTACTATACATGGAATTAGGATGAACTTTCCTATACTATTAAATGAGCATTCTCTATTTTCACCCGAGCAGAGCTCGGTCGCTCAGGTACTTTGCATAAAATGTGGTAGGTACAAAAATTATATGAAAAAGTATTTATTCACAGAAATAAATTATTTTTACCTTACCTCTGCCAAACTGCAAAGCAGTTGGTTGACAGACGTAGCTCCTTTTTTAGTACATGTAAAAATAATGCAGTCCTAAGATGAAACATATGAAATTTAGTGCAAAGACACAATCTGCCATTTAGTGCAAATATTTTATGTTACACACAACTATAGACTAATTAATAACAATTATTAGTAAATATGTGTTTTACCCACTTTTATTTCTAAATGACTCTTAACATCCCCATCTCAGCGGCCATTAATATTTATATCATTACACGGCACATTGAAATATGTTTTCTAAAATAATACATTTTCGTTTCCATTGTTATATGAAAATGGAGGGGCCAAAATGGGGTGCCCTTGCGTAAATGTCAAATGGGGAAACAAGCTTACTTGGGGTAGCTACTAGTGTATTGAATAAAAAGATTTTCATACGGCTTCCGAGAGCTTTCTTAGAATTTAATTAAAGTTGCTCAGCTTTTGATTCATGACAATTTTGAAGAAAATAAATTCATTTGGTTACTTTCTTTAGATATTGTTAGTTCTACAAGCTATCTAATTACGCAACACCAAAAATTGTAAATTGAAAGCAATTCTAGTCAAACGAAACCAATTTGACTCAATTGCAAATCGAAAATGTGTTGCGTAATTAGATAGCTGTTCTAGAATAGCCGAAACAAACTCAGAGGTCTATTATAGAGTCCAGACATAAATCTTGGTCAGATCGTGTATATTAGTGTCTGAAATGGTCTTTGCAGGAAAGAACCACACAGATTTGAGTGACCAAGTTGTCAGTAATCGTGAAGCTCAACTCAGAACTTAAGGAGCTTAACAACTCAACGAACAGAAAAGGCTAGGTAAATAGACTTGGCTAGCCTCTTACGCTTGTTAAACACAAAAAAAGTCTATTCTTTACATTTTCAGTTCCTCGACTCTTTTGTCAATAACATGACGTCACAATATTTGCGTCACACTTGACGAGGGTGCCCCCGCTCCTCTGTTTATTTTCCCCACATTCCTGACGCGATCAGCTTATAAATTGATATTAAATTGTGCGTACGCAATCTTGTTAGGGACTACATTCTTTTGCATTGGAATTTAATACTTCGTATAATTGGCTGATCGAAATTTAAGCGGATTTGTGATTTGTATGCTTATAGGACACTATGGTTTTACCGCTACTAGGGATGATGATTGGGTAAAAAAAAAATAACCAGTTAGTCCGTCAGTCAGATAATAAAGAAAATATTAGACACATATCTTTTTCTTTATCATATTAATAAAAAAATGCTTAGATAAAACGCATTAAAGTTGGGACTGCTAAGTCATAGAGGTCTCGAGTTCGAACCAAAGTCACGCACCTCTGACTTTTCGGATTCATGTGCGTATAGTATAATTATCACTTGCTTAAAAAACGGTGAAGGAAAACATAATTATCAAATAACTTCTCCCGCTCTGGGCGGGAGAAGTTCTTCCGTTGCCTGTGTGCCGGGGCCACGATATCCCTTTCGGACAAACTCGCAACCCTGGCAGGCATTGGCCCTTACGGACCCCGTCAGTTGGTGCTGACACCTCTTTTGTGGCAAACCGGCATGCCTGAGAGATATTTTTCAACGGCATGTGAGGCCAAGTCAAAGGCCCATGGGTGGCATAAAAACTCTGACACCAGGTTAGTCACTAACCACTCGAAAAGTAAAGAAGATCAAAAGCTGCGGGACGCGGGCTCATGTCACCTTTTCGAACTGTAATTTTTATTCAAAATGTTGTCCATTTTGACAATGACAGTTGGAAAAATTATAAGTTACAAGTAAAAATTAACCTAAGGGGGTTTATTCTGAACGTGGGCAACGTCACAAATAGATGTCAAATATTTCGCTGTTTTGATTAATTTGGCAATATAACTGTATGGAAATATGAAGTGTGGCTAACTAGCGAACTAGAATATTAATAATGAATTGCAATTTTTAGGATAAATCAACGTTTATGAATAAGAGGTATAAACTTTATCAGTATCTACTTATTAGATCGTAGCTAAGGCTATCTTGAACAAAACTTAATACGTTAATCAAGTTAAAGTAGTACATATAGCCTCATTTAGTTTTTAAAACATTATTGACGTGTAAAAGTTTGAATAAACCCACCTTTTTCTCTAAACCGAAAAAAAAGACATAAGCCATTCAAACTGTAATACATTCTACATTAACACAAGTTTCATAAACATGAGTGATTGTTGTCAGTAGTTGGTTGCTGGCGCTAGTGGCGGGCTCAATCTGGGAGTGATGCCAAATTGGGAGCGCTGCCAAACAAGCACTCCTGCTCGCACGCCACTTACCAACCCTCCCAGCTTGCTTTAAGACTTTTATAACGAGTAATTAATCAAGTTGCAGCTTCTTAAAATCATACTAATTCATCTTCAATCTTCCTAGCCTTTTTCCAACTATGTTGGGGTCGGCTTCCAGTCTGACCAGATGCAGCTGAATATCAGTATTTTTTATGAAGCGACTGCCTATTTGACCTCAACAAACCAATTACCGGGTAATACTATACCCCTCGGTAAGACTGGCTGTCAGACTTTCGGGCTTCTGACGACCACAGACAAACAACAGCCGGGACCAACGGCTTAACGTGTTTTCCGTGGCAAGGAGGAATCTCTGTATATGAAGATAGTCACCCATCCACGGACCAACCGCGGCAAGCTTATCTTAACCTGATTGATCGCCCCGTGCGGCTGTTGTTATTTAGCCACAAGCCCCTCTGTTTTTCTAAGTATTCGAGTTTTTTGTTTTTCTTAAAAATGTTTTAGTGTCACAAAAACATTTTTTCTTTCTTAATTTATAAGAAAATTACTAGGGGTGAAAGGGTGAAAAACCTCACGAGTTTTAACTCCCAAAGTAGGATGTAGCCTTCACATTAAAATAATGGCTTCAGATTACCATAATCGCTTGTTGTTTTGCATAGCGTATACAATGCTTGTAAAATTTCTTTCTTTGTGCACTTTTATTATTGGAATTTAAAATTGGAATCCAATTTTATTTTGTTTATTCAACATGGCCAGTGCTTGAATCTGACAGCAAAGAGTTTTGCTGTTTTCTTTTTGACTGTAAATTAGCTTTTGTGTTAATATCTAGCGTTATTGATGTTAATTTTTAAGACAACTTTTGAGGATGACTTTGTACTGTAGTTCAGTCTAATCTAAACTAATTTCATAAAGAGAAAATATTTGAATTTTTGTAACCGATTTTAAACATTCGTTCACATAGAGAAAGCTACATTATCTGCGAGTAACATGGGCTGTATTTTATCGACTTCCACGCGAACGAACTCACAGGCCGAAGCTAGTCCACCGTAGGCGCGGGCTCCACCGTAGGCGCGGGCTTGTGGACGGTGAGCAATGGGCAGCTCGCCGTCCGATAAGGACCAGGCCCGTGTCGACGGCGCGTTGTGTTCCACGCGCGCCTCAAAGAGATGTCAGCACCAACCGACGGGGTCGAAAGACCAATGCCTGCTGGGGTTGCGGGTTTGTCCGAAAGGGATAACGCGGCCCCGGCACACAGGCAACGGAAGGAACACGGGTGGGTTTTAGTCAGTAAAAGTCTGACACACCCTCTCGCTCTGCCCAGAGCGGGAGAAGTCATTTGATGATTTCCCACCCTCAAAAAAAAAAAAAAAAGGCCGAAGCTAGTAATATTTTAAATGGGAAACTGAGTTTGTTTGTTTAAAATAATTATGGTGGCAATAGGATCGACTCACCCTATATTACTTGAGACTCAAACATATAAATGGCAAAATGTGGGTGTACTACGGGTACACCTCTGCCTAGCCCTTCGGGGAAACAAGGCGTGATGTTATGTTAAGATAATTATAATTCCTTTCAAATCTGCCTAGCCTTTTCCCAACTATGTTGGGGTCAGCTTCCAGTCTAACCGGATGCAGCTGAATATCAGTATTTTACATGGAGCGACTGCCTATCTGACCTCCACAACCCAGTAACTGGGTAATACGATACTCCATGGTAAGACTGGTTGTCAGACTTACAGGCTTCTGACGCCCCGTAACGACTCGTCAAAGATCCCACGAATGACAGCCGGGACCAACGGATCAACGTGCTTCCCGATGCACGGAGGAGTCTCGGTATGTAAAGATGGTCATCCATCCACGGACTAACCCAGGCAAGAGTAGCTTAACCTGATGGATCAGCCCGTGCGGCAGTAATAACTTAGCTACGAGCTCGATAAAAAATAAATTTAAAAAATCCTTTCGAAAGTCTGTAAATGAGTTGTTAGAAGCTTCAAGCCATGGTTTTATTGCAGCTACATTTCATTATGAGTCTAAGTTTAAAAGCATTTTAAACCAAGTACGAATGCTCTTGTAATATGCTCTCTGACTTGAGGTATCGTGGCTTTTACTATACTAATGGTTGCTTGGTGTCCTCATATTCTCCATTCTAAAGTATTTTATTATTTAGGTTAATAGCTCTGTGGAGGAGCTCTTGGCTAAGTAATAAATGCCGCACGGGTCGATCCACCAGGTAAAGCTACGCTTGCCGGGGTTGGTCCGTGGATGGGTGACCATCTTAACATATCGAGGCTCCTCCTTGCCTCGGAAAGCACGTTAAGCCGTTGGTCCCGGCTGTTATTCGTGGATCTTTGACAGTCGTTACGGGTCGTCAGAAACCCGAAATTCTGACAACCAGGGTATTTCAAGGGTATTTCTCAGTATCTGGGCTATGGAGGTCAGATTGGCAGTCGCTTCATTGTAAAATATTGGTATTCAGCTGCATCCGTTTGGACTGGAAGCCGACCCCAATATACTTGGGAAAAGTCTAGGCAGATTGATTTGGTCGTAAACCACATAGCTAGTAAACGTAAATATCGGCAACACACTTCAGACTCTTATATTTCAATCAAAAATCCAACACATATTTAAACTTTAAATCAAACGTCACCCCACGAACCTAAATCAAATCTCGAACTTAAAATTACGATCAACGAACTGTTATGGAAGTTCAGTGTAACATAATTTTTCATCTGTCATAGGAAAAGTAGTCGGAGAGTTCGCCCGACAACGGGGATTGGAAGCCCCGGCCGGGGCCGCGGGGGCGAATGCCGTCTCTTTGTTTAAACTGGGACCCACCGGGGCCCTCACGCTTTTGTAAGAAGCTAGCTTTTGTACTAGCTAGTTATGTAGTCCTAGTCTAGCAATGTCTGTGATAAAATCTTTTCTTCAAATAATACTTGGCTTTTTCTTCGTCTAAAAAAACGCAGACGATATAAAAAATGTTTAATATCATGTAATAATTCTGTGAGGGTTTATCATTGGGGCCATACTTGTTTTTTCAGGCTTTCGACTGAAATTAAATTTATTCTAGAAATTACTAAGGTGAAATATTTAACATTTCAAAGTTGAAAGGGTTGACGATCTGCAAATGAAATTACTTACTCTTGTCAAGTGCAAGTCGCATTATCTACATCAAAATCTAGTCTTAATTTGGTCTGGATTCTGGGGAATAGATCAACAGATGGCAAAAACTGCATAGCTTGATATCCTAAACCTAACTAATATTATAAATATGAAAGTGAGTTTGTTTATTTGTTACGCTATCACGCTAAAACGGCTGAACGGATTTGGATGAAATTTGGAACATGAGTAGACCTTGACCTGGAGAAGGAAATAGGCTATCTAGATAGTTTTCATCTTTGATCGCAGACGAAATCGCGGGCAACAATTAATTAGTCAATTATAAATCTTTAAGTGAGTGCATTTCTTAGGTAAATAGATTGATACATACTCGTAGAATACTCTGTTATTATGTATGTACATTATAATATAGGAAAACAGTAATAACGTCGCACTTACGAGTCGTAGGTTCGAACCCAGCCAGGTTCTTTAAAAATAGAATATTAAAAAAATACCAGCCTGTTACTGTCCCACTGCAGGGCAAAGGCCTCTTCTCATATAGATAAGGCACGAGCATTAAACACCACGCTTGCTCAAGACGGGTTGGTGATTTCAGACTTATATTAACTATAAGTCCAGGTTTCCTCACGATGTTTTCCTTCACCGGTGCCAGTAATGTCAAAGATAAACTCAGAAAGTACGTATGAATTTCCAGACAGGTGCTTTACTTTGTGTAAATTATTTCATCACCACTGCTCTCAAAACGGTGAAGGAAAACATCGTGAAGAAACCGGCATGTCCTAGAACCGAAAATTCGAAGACATGTGACATCTACCAACCTGCACTGGGCCCGCGTGGTGGATTACGGCCCACTCCCTCTCACAGAGAGGAGGCCTGTGTGCCAGTAGTGGGAACATTATAGCTGATTGTAATATAAATGACTGACATGGTATTTAAATGTCTCAGAGATAAAACAACTTCAGCAGACTCAACCATACACCAATAACATTAGGTATTAATATTAATAATCGTTCTACAACCAACAAACACGAACACACTACACGAAGTTACCACACTACACCCTAGTTAGCAACACACAGTACACAACACATTACAAAGTAATGCAGTGTTTAACAGCACTTAACCTGTAGTTGCGTGGAACAATAACTGGTGAAGTAACAACACGGTAAAGCTACGCTTACACCGACTTACATCGGCAATTATGCACGGCAACAGTTGCTGGAGGTAGTGCTGCAATCTAGTTTAATTCGTAAAAATTGCTTCTATTTTTTCGAACAATAACGCCTTCTTTACCACGTTCTATAATCAGGATGGCAACCAACCGATTATCCTTTAAAGTTAAAGTCCGAGAGCACATTCGTAAAAGGCTGGCAGTATCATCACAACGGTAATGTTTTCCCATTCTTTGTCTTATTTGTTTTAGTATATTCGTGTATCTATGCATATTTATTTGTGCTTATATTTACATATAATTAGGCATATATATTATATTTATAGTTTGTAATAGGTATATGTGTATCTGTATTTTTATTCGTAATTTTTTCGTAATTGCACCTACCACTGTTTGGCTCTGCATCACCCAAAGGTTGACTGATAGAAAATGCCTATGGCATTAAGTCTGCCTCTGTACATTTCTGTGCTTGAAGTATTAAATAAATATACCATGGTGGAATGAAAAGAATTGCCAAAAATTTACGAAATTATACTTTTTTCAAATGTTTTCGTGCTGATGTACCCATCAAACCATTTTAATACATAAGTGATATTTAACATACTTCATTTACTCATCCATATGCTGCTTTTTACCACAACACTATTACTAAATAACAAAAAACAAAATAGACTCCATCCATTTTCACTCCACCCTAGATTGCACGGGTGCAATGTGTGACATGTCGAAACATTTACACAAAGTTAAAAATATAATAATATAAACTAATATTATAAATAGAAAAGATTTTGTATTTTTGTTTGTAACTCAAAATCTACTGGACCGATTTGAAAATTCTTTCACTAGTAGAATGCTTTATTATGACTGAGTAACATAGGCTATAATTTATAAAGAAATCACGTGGGCGAAGCCGCTGGCGGAAGTTAGTGTATTATACACATAGAACTTTCTAAATTATGGTTGAAACCGCATCCAAATCCGTTGCGTATGTTACAAGGGCAACGCAGTCATACAGGCTGACATAGAAGAAAAGAGAAGAATTTTTCAAATCCGACTGGTAATTCCGAATATTAATATAATATTAATATTCTAAAATAAAATATTAAAACGCCGAAAAAAAATTTTGTACAATATTTCGTAGTCTGGATTAAATCGTATTGAAATTGGATTTTCATGAAATATTAATATTATTATTAGTATAAATTGAATTTGCCAGTGTAGGCACACCTTAACCTTACGTTACGAGTGCTTGCGACGCCATGTGAGTTTCAACATTTAATTTTCGCTCGGCACAAGAGGGTTACAGCTTGATCGTGTGAAAATGGCGGGAGGTGTGTTTTGATATTGTGTCGCTACTCGCTGGTATAGCTCGAATGTTTGTTGTTGTTCTTTGAGATAAAGATGTTGTTTGTTGTTTTAGGAAATAATATGTTGCTTTAGGAGTTCTTGTTACAAGCAAATTTGCAGATATGAAATATTAATGTATCGTTATTCTTAAAATTAAATTGTTTACCAATAATTATGACAGCGGCTGGCTAGTTCTTTGGCGAAACAATTAGCATTGCCATTCAACGTGACAATGCTGCAAGTTTTCTGGGCAGGTTTCCGGGTGTGGGAAAGTAGTGTCGTTTGTGTTTTGTATTTATTTGTAAAATTTGTTAGTAATTTAATTAGATAGATACCTACCTAGTGTAAATAGTTAGGTTGTGAAGTATCCGAATAACCTAGTGGAGTAGTTGCAAGTTGTTTACATGCCCAATTTTTTGGGCGTCCTGTCGAAAAAATATTCCGTACAATACTTCATAGTGTGGATTAAAATCGTACCAAATTATTTTTAAATCGGATTTTCATGGAAACAGGAGTAACTAAAAACTGCGTGGATGGGTAATGGCAAAAACATAACATAGAAAAAAGAAAAAAAGCGGCAAGTGTGAGTCGGATTTGCACACGATGGGTTCCGTACCACCGTACAATATTTAACACTACAGTTATGTTTTTTGTGTAAAGTATTTTAATTAAAAAATAAACCCCAAAAGAAATACGTTTCTTCTATGGTCCCCCTTTCATTTTTAACTTTATTTTATTTCTATGAGTTGTTGTTATAGGGGCCATAGAAGAACACACCAAGTGTCTATCTAAGTGTATATCTACTACATAGAAAGAAAAAAAAAACTCATTTACCACTTTAAAATATAATATTATTATTTTAAAATGAAATATTAAAACACAGAAAAAAATATTCCGTAGCCTTAAAATCATATTGAATTACTTTTGAAATCGGATTTTCATGAAATTTAAATTATTCTATTTTTATGATTTGTTAGTATAGCGGCCATAGTAGTACACATCAATTGTCTATCTATTACGGTTCAAAGGATACAGCCCTGTGACAGACGGATGGACACCGTAGCCTTAGTAATACGGTCCCGTTGGCACCCTTTGGGTATGGAACCCTAAAAACAAATAACTAAAGGAAATAGCAACTCCTGGCAACTGGAAATTTCAGCTAGACTACATTTTACAAGCTTTTCAGGTACTCACGAAATACCTGCCAGTATTCAAAAGCAGCTAAAAGCTGTAGCAAGAAGTAGAAATGTTTGAATTAAGAAGCATGAATGCTGCTAAGCGTTTCAGTGAGGGCACTAAGTAATTCCATGGAGTTACTGCAGGCGTCTAATAACCTCTCGTCGACCGCCTTCGGTTACACTGTGTTCAAAGTAGAAAGTGGAGCGGGGGAGGAAGCGGATTAGAGAAGATTATTGCAATTAGTTTCCTAAAAACGGTGAAGGAAAACATCGTAAGGAAAGTAGAACCATAAATTCGAAGACATGTGAAATCTACCAACCTGCACTGGGTACGCGTGGTGGATTATAGCTGATCTCGAAGAGAAGAGGCGTGAGTGATTTTTTTTCGTAATTATGTAGAACTTTAAGTGCTCGGCGACATGACGCCGTTGCCGCGCCGCCACACTGCCAAGCTGTGTGTAGGCAAAGTCGCCACCCCAATGCCGGACCGCCGCTGCGGATTGTAGAGTGATATGGTAAAATAAAGCGGCGAAGGTGCGGCGGCGCCGCGGTGGCGGCTCAGTCTGCATGGTTATGCGGCGCGGTAGCGGCGCGGCGACGGCGTCGTGTCGCCGAGCACTAACTTTGTCGGAAGAGTTCGAAATTTAAAAATGGCTCGATGCTTTAAACAGGGTCTTAAGAAAAAACTTCTTTTGTAATAAACTCTTAGAGGTTCGGATTACCTCGTAATACTATAATAACATCCAGAGTAAATAAAATTAGCACGCTACGCTAGACATTCTGTGATGCACCCCAAAAGTATGTAGGTACCTAAATCAGTCTGTGAGCCGAAATCCTTTGAGGATAGCAAATAAATCAACTTTTAGTTCGCGAATTGAAACATTTATGTTGGAAATGGCAGGTGAGGGGAAAGTTTGGAGTGACGTCTAACAGAATGATGAAACCTTTTCGGCATCGCGAAATCTAAAGTTTTGAGGGTTTTTGACTGGATTATAAATGGATGGCGTATCGATCGATCGGTACCGAATTGTGAAAATAAATAATTGTCTTGATGAGAATACATATTTTTATTAATAACTAGCTTTCGCCCGCGTGGAGGTCGGATATTATCCCACAGGAACGTAACACCAGACAATACCGGGATAAAAAGTATCCTACATGTTAATCCAAGGTATAAACTATCTGTGTGCCAAATTTCATCCAAATCCGTTCTGCCGTTTTTGCGTTATTGAGTAACAAACATCCATAATTTTATATATATAGTAGGACTAGATGGTACCCGGCGCGTTGCAGCTGTAACCTTCACGAAAGTGCAAGCAGTGGAGAATCCCCGAAACGATCAATTGCATATTGTAGTAATAGTGTCAATCGCTTCAATTGAAATTTGTAGACGATCTATTTGCGCATCAATGTGTATCAAAATCACGTAAAAATGGATAATTGCAATTAATCGTTTCGGGGAACCGTTATAAAAATGCAGCAGTGCAAGTGTTACGTGCAGTGTAAGTGGAAAAGTGCAGCGTTGCCACGTTGGATGGCAATACTTGGCCTAAAAATAGGCCAGCCCTCTGGTCACGTAAAAGAATTGTCCAACCGCTTAGCAATGTCCTGAAATACAGTTATTTGATTTCCAATATCAGCCAATATTTTATAAAAGTCTTACCATGAAAACGTGAGCTGTCATTCCACCTGATTGACACTATTGACATCTCACTTCAAGCTCACTTCACTTAAGTTTTCACAGTGAAATTTTTCAAAATATACCAGCTATAGTTAGAAGACATAGCACTTCAAACCGTAACGTAACTCAACACATCGCTTAGGAATGATATCCCAAAACCCGGGACCCAAGCATGTCCATTCCCAAAACCGAGTAGTTCCGTCCCCGACCAATCATCTTCGAGTGGACACAGCCATGAATGTACGGAGATCTATCGTCTAGGGTCTGCAACACCGCCGGGATCGGTACGGGAACTTTTGAATTAAATTTCATATGAATTTTTTGTTTTCAAATTGCATTTTGACACTTTGTGGAACCTTTTAGTGTGCCCTCCCAGCAGCGTATAATATGAAAGTTAACTTTTGCTTAAAATAGCATTGGTAGCTAACTATTGATACTAAGTTTATAAAGCACGCAGTTAAGGTTAACTTTTAAAATATCTAATTTATTTTGGCATCATCTAATCTAAACTTAGTTTTATCCATTTACTTGAGCTTTAAATCCATTAAGCTGTTAGTTCTATTTGCAAATACTTGACTTGACTAATAGAAAAGCGGAGCGTCCCATTCGATTGGTCGGCACTCGCAATCGGCAGCCAATCAGTGCACGCCACGTCACCACTCGAGCGGTTATCGACAGTTGGTCGAGTAAACAATAATGTTTGATTAATCGCGGATTATTCCTCCAAGAGTGATGAATGGGCTTTTCGCTGTCACGTTTGACGTTTTATTTGATTTTCCTGTTACTTTTTCATTTCGTTTCGTCTACGACTATCCAATTATTCAATCATTTACTCATTGCGTTGCCACACTTCCTCGTTTTTGACATTATCAGTTGCGAGCTGGAGTCCGCGCCACCACTGAAGTCCTTTTTGACGCGGCGCTAGTGTCTATGTCATCGCATCAAATTGTTTTATTTTTTAATTGTTCCACGTGCACAACGCGTTTGGCGCGCACTCTAGTGCCACTTTTTTTCCGAGGTGACAGTAGCAACGCAACGTCATATCTAGGGTAGGTACTCACGTAACTGCAAGCATGACAAGCCTGTATGAACAATCATTTTGTGTCTTCAAAATACATAATGTTCTTAGTTTTTCGGACAATAATAATAGTAATAGCTATAACCCATCCCTTATTGAAACGACACTGATGTTAACTAGGCTAAGTTTTTTGGTAAATAAATGATTACTTAAGATAATTTGGTAAATAAATGATTATTTTAACTGCAAGTGAAAATTAAAAGTAAGTACTTACTTTTAATGGACACTTGCAGTTGAAAACTCTCGTAGGACCACAGATGGGATACCGATTTATGTGTTCGACGGTCAGACATTCGCAATTTTGCCCGGCGTTAAAGGACCAAATATATTAGTACTGCTCGAATATATTAGCGTTGCGCTCTTCGCATCTGAGTCCTGGAATCCCGTAGTCCCGCAATAAATACAAATTAGCAGCTCATCCCTAGCCCCGCGTTTATAAGTCGGGATCCTTGCGATGGTCGCCCCTCCGGGATAAATAAACTTGGTCCTCCTTCACCTATTTTGGATGCGTAACTTTTTCCATTATTGCAGGAAGATACAATTTTTCATGTGATTTACATTGCGTTTGGTAGCAGTGGAATTTTGGGGCTGTTAATCATGTTTATCCGTCATGCCATGCTTATAAAACAGACACAAATAGTGTCTTTATTTATTACTAGCTTTTGCGTCTACACCCGTGTAGGGGTCAGAATTTATCCCACGCGAGCGTACTACCGGTATACGTAAATAGTGTCTTACCCGTGTGCCAAATTTCATTAAAATCCATTCAGCTGTTAACGCGTAGAAAGGTAACAGACCGACAGACAAACAGAGTAACTTTCGCATTTATAATATCAGTACGGATGTACGGTCAAGAAGGCTACAAAGAATTGGATTTTTTTTATTGAATAAATTAAGGTGTATTATTGACAATAGTCCAGCCAATGTCCACTTTAATTTACGTTTTCTATATTTATGGAATACTTGCTACTGCTCGCAACTTCGTCTGCGTTCACCGGGATAAAAAGTATCCTATGTCCTAACCCAGATCATGGTCTACCCATCTGCCAAATTTAAAATACGTATATTTAGTAACCTAATCCACGTAACTCTTCTTAAAGAGTCGTAGAGAACCCTGTAAGAAATCGACACGTGTTCCACCTCTCAACGAGGTATCTTCAGCATGGCGATTGACTTGTTGCGAACCCGGACCCGACGTGTGGACACGTCAAGCGTCGAGAGCAGTGCACACTGCTCCTGAGGATGCCTCGTTGAGAGGTGAAACACGTGTCGATTTCTTACAGGGTTCTTTATGACTCTATAAGAACAGTCTATTGTATTTTATAATGAATTTCCACAAAGTCACGCCTGAATCAATTAACTCTGCCCAATTTTATTCAAATCCGGTTAGCCGTTTTAGCTTGAAAGCGTAACAAACAAACTCATTTTCATATTATACTCACTAGCCATGCACTAAATTTCATTCAAATCCATTTAGCCGTTTTAGCGAGAAAGCGTAACTAACAAAACTCACTTTCTCATTTGTGATATTAGTTAGGATAAGTAAGGATAAGGAAAGTTAGAATAAAAACAGAATTCAGAGAAATTCCGTCCCCATAAGCTCTCGACAAATATGAATACGCCAATTAATAATACGAAGTCCTCCCCATATTTAAAAGAATGAATAATAATAATCGCACACATATTGTTCAACTGTAAAGTATTCACGATACGAGAAAAGTAGCTCATTGCAATACGTTCTCCACCGTATCCGGTGGCAATGAAACTGTCCACTCCGGAATATATTGTTCCCACTGGTGCACCAGTGATGTATAGACGGTGTTATATACAGCTTTAGTATGCTACCGACACCTAGCCTTGATAGACGAGTGCCTCGGTACTTTCAAACTGTATTTAAGATCGTTCATTCAAAAAGTTGGTAACTGACCTGCAAATGGCGAAAAACGTAAGAAAATAAATTTGAATTGCGTGGACTACCACTGCCGGTCCTCCTTAAAGAATAACTTCACTGTTTGGGGTGTGTTTAAATATCAATCACGGGTGGCTAAACCTAAATTAAGTCCGGTGAATCTTGATCAGTCAGCCCCTTTGCTGACTGGCTAGCATGAACATTTTTTAAGATTTTCTTTAATGATATAAAAAGTCAAACTCAAACAATTTATTTCAATTAGGCACATAAAAGGCACTTTTGAACGTTAATTTTACAAAAAATTGAATTGATTCTAGTCGCCCCTTCTAAAAGATAGTTTTCGTATGGAGAAGAATTGGCAAGAAACTCCACCGTTACTCTTTTAAAATGTTTTTACAATATTTTGTATACATTAATTATATAAAATATATGTGAAGACTTCTAGAATAAGATTACTATACCATGATAGGTAAAAAGAATGAAAAATGAAGCAATGGCAGATACATTAAAAATCATATGATTTCATTTCTGTAAGTAATTTTGTACAACCACTTCTATAGGTCAATAATATTTTTAAAAGCAAGATGAGGTCGTAGTTTCCTATCGGACCGCTCTAAGAAAAACCACAAGCACTGAAAAAAACTAACGAGTTCAAAATCCCCTGTAAAGTCCAGACATATTCTTGGTTAGATCATGTGAGGACCATGTAGATTAGTATCTGAAATGGTCTTTTGAGGAAAGAACCACACAGATTTGAGTGGACCTGTCCAGTCAGTGCACGCATTGTCAGTAATCTTGTAGCTCAACTCAATTTAAGAAGCTTAACGACTCGACTAACAATACCAAAGAATGTACATTTGGGTAGGCCGTATAAAGTACTCAAAGTGCCGCCGAACCATGGAAGAAAAAAAAATACCTACATAGTCCTAACATTCACAATCGTTAAAATAATAATAATATTAATTATTGCTCTCGTTGGGCAGCTGGATCAAGGGCTTGATTCAGAGAGCGGTACTCTTGGACACGGCTTGCATTGTCAGGAGGTTCCTCCCTCTGGAGCCCTGACCGCCCGTAGCTTGGACCCTGTTCTTGATACCGGTGGAAATTTTTTTTTTTTTATGTTTTAATATTGTAATATTTAAAAATGTACTTTATAAGTATTTCAATGAAATAAAGGAGAATTAATTAAAGGAGAGGTATCATCGACTAACCCGCACTGGGCCCGCATGGTGGATCAAGACCTCTCATGACACAGAGATGCAGAGTCCAGTAGTGGGAACATTACAGACTGATTTTGTTGTTAGTAATTCCCGGATAGTCCGTGCGTGAATAAGAAACCTGTCGTACCCACTCAGGTAGATACGTAACAATTTCTGAGAAAACTCAACGTCCTTATTTGATTATTCAAATAATGTGAATTTTCTTGGATGGCGAAATTGGAAGGTGCCGTCAAGAGAGCTTCCAAGTCCCTATCTCCTGGCGTGTTTTTATTTAGTTCAAATTATATCTTAAGGAAAAATTGCCGACTTTTTGAGCAAGATATTCAGTTAATCTCTTAACTTTCCCTTCTCAGGGGTGCTAAGTAAACAATAGATTGTGATAAGATCTGTTTTCTTGTGTCCTTTTCGTACAGTTGTCCCTTCTCATAGAAAGTGTTGCTTATCTCCGAACGATATGTGTTCCACTTTATACGGTTGCTCTTGTGGAGCGTAATCCTACTCTGGCATTTTATTTCCGATAAAAGCTTTTTCTTCGCATTCTCTATCGCCTGTATCTACAACAACAAAATGTTTGTTGTTCCTTACTTGGAATTTTTAAATCATAGGTATTTTTTTTCTATTTCTATGTCGGTTGGCGTGTGAAGCGGAAGAATGAGAAAAATGTCGTGAGGAAAGTTTTGAGTACAATGTGGATGACGATAACTATAAAAGTACGGGAAGATAAAAAAAAACGATGGATGTACTGTACCTAATGGCTAGAAATATATATGATGATATGGCTAGAAAGGCGGTGACTACCGAGATGGCGGTTAATAAAGAAGTATGGAAGAAAAAGACATTTTGCATCGACCCCAAGTACATTGCAATCAGGGCAGAAGAATAATTATATTTTTTCCTGTGTAATGATAAAACGTTGTTTTCCATCACATCCCTGAATTCTATTACTAACCAAATTAGAACAATTGTAGAATTCCGCGCTTGACGTGACTTGTTTCCAAAAACCGGATCTGTCCAACAGTTAACAGTACTAATTGCGAGCTATTCACAATTTAGTGCTACAGACCGCAGCTCAGCGCTGATTGGCTATAAATTTGAACGGCACGCGCTGATTGGTGGTCTTTCGTTCTTTTGTTGTTTCGTTCTACCGGATCAACGTGGTTTTGATTGTTACGTTCAGTGCCTCTAGCTACATTGTCCTCTCTAATAGTGTCGGAGTATAGTATATACGCGAAGGGCGTTATAATGTCAGATCAATTTTGCCGTCGAGGGTATTCATGTGTAGCTTCGAACTTTCGAAGTCACGTAGACCGTTCTCTAATAATAATGCTTCAAGAACTTTGAATGTCACATTCGACATTATCAATAGTTGTTTCGCTGTCCCACAATTTAACATTGTCAGTTCAGTTTCCGATATTGATGCGCCATTCTGCATTACAAATTCAATTCTCGTTTGAAATAAGGGGAATTCTCATTGTTCCTTGAATTGTTTTGTTAGCATTTATTTATGTTTTTCTCTGGAGTAGCAGGGGATTTATGTCCTCGTAGATTTTTACGAGCTGCAGGAAGATTTGCAGCTAGAATTTTATTTGTTTTATTTCCTGATGCTTTGGCTGGATTACGTTTTAATTCAATGTTGATGTAAGATGGCTGTCATGTATCTGTCGTGGACCATTGTGTAAAGTTCCGTCGTCGTCTGTTACGACGCCGGCACGTGATTGAGTTGTACAATTACTTTCGTGTTTGTAATATTGGGATAAAAGTTTGTTTTGTTATGCTTTCGTCATGAATACTGAACATTTTGTTCGTTATTGGTGTCTCGAATGAAGACAGGAATTCTTGGATTTTTTGTAGCTAGTTTCTGTTATATTATGGGTGCTAATTAAGGCAGCTTCTTTAAAATGAAAGTCTCGTCTTCAAATATATTTAGTTGTCTAATGAATTAATAGGTCAGCGACGAACTTTTAGCGTCTAATAAATTGTTTTCAAGCGACCATATATTGTAAAACCACCTACTGTTATTATGACGCAGCATGGTGATAATTCTTAAGCAACTAAATTTGTGATATGTCTACGCATTGCCAGCTTTTAATAAGTGTATCAACTGCATCTATAAAATAATATCAACGAACTCTAATTTCTTATAGTCACCTTTATTTTTATACGTTAACATAAGTAATTGATGAGTGAATCTACTATATTTGAACATAAAATTACCTTATTATTGTCATCAAATAATGGTCAATGAAAGCTCTAATTTCGTGTATTCACCTATCTATTTATAATGTTACCACAAGTAATTGATGACTTGACTATTATACCTACCCAATTGAACATACAAAAAATATTGTCATCAAAAACAAATGTGACGTAATGCACCTTGCGCTAATTAGCCTGCCTGGCTGCGAGCAACTCGGAAGTAGCGCTCGCCGGCCGCTGCCGCGGAACCGCTCGCTACGCTCGCTCGGCTCACGCGCGGTTGACACAGTTCTAACCTAACCTAACCTAACCCATTTCATATTCCATTATCTGTTCCATTTCACCCAGTTCACTTTTTGTTTTTTTTTAACTATTTATGTTTAAAACTCATGTCAAGCGTAAGTGATGTAGTATAGTTTGGAACCAGGGCGCGCGCGTCCACGTTACAAACTAAACACGAGCAGTACGCAAAATTCGTGATTACATTGTAATCACAGATTTAAAAATAGCTTTACAATGTATACGCGAGCAGTTTCCTATGGCTGCATTCTGGCCTTGTTATAGATTGGAAATACGCGGTCGCGCCCCTCTCATTCTCAACGAGCATCAGGTACAGTCCCGCGCTTGTGGTGCTAATTTTCACGAAAAACGAATATGATTTATTAATTTACTTGTTGAATAAAAAACTTTGATTGCTAATTTTGAGGCTGGAATTTGATTTTATTAGCAGACAGATGTTGAATCTCTAAAATATATAAAGTAGCTCACTTACAACATTAGTCGCTGAGTTATCAAGTCAGAAGTAAATATATTTATCGGTAGCTCTGAGTCATATTAATTTACGTTCGTAACTTTATTATTTTATATTGACACTGGTTTTTTGGTATTCTGTTGGAATAGTAAAGATGATGAATGAATATAATTGAAGCTGTTCTATTAACTCGTAGCCTACATATAAAAAAAGACGGTAGGTTGCAGGTGCTAAAGAAAACTTTTGTTGTTGCACTTATAATTTCCCTTATATTATTAGTAATTTTAGAGAAACGAATGCTACATTAGTACTCACCAGCTTAACAAAAAAAATACGGAAATAGTAAGTATAATTAAAATTGTTAGTGCATGCATGTGGCGTTTGTAACAGTAACCAGGATTCAGAATTTCCTTTTCATTTTAATTACGAGTACCTATTACTTTTTAAGCATTTACAGGCTATTTATTTACGTAGCTGGTCAATGACTTTCCTGTTGTTTATACAAGATAAAGATACTTCGTCCCCAAGGACCAAAACGTACGTGTATTGGCCAAACGTTAGGAATGATAATATATCTTTTTACGCCGAATAGAGATTTGTGGGCACCTTTTCTGCCGGGGTATTCTGTCAAAAACTCACCGAGAACACTTAGGTGGTTAGTGAGCTTGAAGTGAGTTGTCATTCCACCTGATGCTAGGGATTGACCAGGGATGTTGCGGATGCAGATTTTTTTACATCCGCGGATGCGGGTGCGGATTTTTGGTGGCTCACATCTGCGGTGTGGATGCGGATCGCAACGATTTTTTAAGGGATCTGTCGGGTGGTAAGGTTAAATTCAAAATTTATTACGTTTATTGCAATTTGCAGTGCTGCTTCGTTATATCTTGATCATAATTCAGTTAGCAGCAATTATAATACAATAATTACTAGATTATAATCATTTATAAACCTATAAAGCTCCCTAAATTGTACGTGTTTGATGGATATAAGACTATTTTGTGAGAAGACTTTTGACTATTTGACTATTTGTGGCTATGTTAAGATTCAGAGCTATGTTGATGATTTAAATGATTATAATTTCTATTCTGTTTATTATAATTTTACTTAAATTCACCCTTTTTGACCCACATCTGCGTCCGCATGAGCTCCGCATTGATTAATGCGGATGAGGATTCGAATGTGTTGGTCTGAAAAAAATGGAAGCTCTGCAATTGCGGACCACAACATCCCTGATTGACACTATCGCCGCTTCAAGCTCACTTCACCAAAGTTTTCACGATGAGATTGTTACGGAAAAGATAGTCTGTTTTCTTGAAATCACAAAGTTTGTGCATTTCCACCTAGTTCGATTCAGTTCTCATCCATCCGTTTCCATTCCACCTCACAAATTTTCCCCATGTTTCCACTCCATATTTCAAATCTAGCAAACAAACAATTTTGCATATCACCGGCCAATATTCCAGATGGCTCTGTAACGTGGACTCAAGCAATTGACTATAAAATAATATCCCCGCAATGACTGGACGCTTCCAATCCAATATGGCCTGAAATTCTCGGGCCCTCTCTTATTTGGGTCACGTATACCAGCAAAGATCACCAGTTACTAGACGATTTCGTACCCTATATCAATGAAGTTAGGGGGTTATTTTCTTTGACAGGTTTATTACCGTGTGTTTGAGAGTCATACATATATAGATGGTAGATAATAAACATAGGGTTCCCTGTAACCACTTCTTAATAAATAGCGAGGCATCCGTTTGGTTTGTTATGTGAATATTGGTTTAACAGAAATTTCATTATATTAACGTTGTTTCGTCTTTATTCATGGGTAACGAGAATTTTACATGTCAGTAACTTCGTATTTGAAAGCACTATTGTTTGATATAAACTATTTATGTTTCACCTATATTTACGTTTCGCTTGTGTTCGGTGTTAAATATAAAACCAGATAGACAGATCACAGGAGCGGCAGACATGTCATGCGTAAATGAATGTAATGAATTTCGCAGCATATGTGTGAAAATTTTGATTCGGAAAATGTATGGCACAAACAATTTTCACGATACTTATGATAGTGAATTGACTGGCACCGGGTGTCGTATGCATGAATTCTATTTATACGTGTTCTTTTAAATGTCCCATAACTATCTAAAAATAAATAAAACTCCTAGAATAAGTGTTCCAAAAATACATAGTTTCGAAGATAACATCAATCATAATTAACATAAGTTTCATTGACAAGTAAATAATTTTCAATCAAACCAATACTTCATATTTATAGCTAAGAAAATGCAACGTTGTTTTAATATTTCACGTAAGGGTGTTTGACATCTACTGGGGCTGCGGGTTTGTCCGAAAGGGATATCGCGGTCCCGGCACACAGGCAACGGAAGGAACACGGGTGGGTTTTAGTCAGTAAAAGTCTGACACGCCCTCTCGCTCCGCCCAGAGCGGGAGAAGTCATTTGATGATTTCTCATCCTAGAAAAAAAAAAAAAGGGTTTTTGACATAAATAATCGTGACTTTGTCGAATTATTTTGTATGAAAAATTAAAACGATAATTTATTATTGAAAAATAATTCATATGTTAGTTGATTCTTTGATATGGTGTCATTAATACCCTAGAGTTATGGAATATCAAAAGGAACACGTTGAATATCAATCTTGCCTCAGGCAAGATAGAAATATGAGAACAATTCCATGCTTGATACGCGGCAGCAATAAAGTGTTGTCCTAATTGGCTACGATCGCACGAGCAAACGATACGATTTCGTCGCACGACGAGATTAAACACACATTTCTTTAGAGTTTCCTAATTGAAGCCAGCAAGTCATCGCGCGAGCACAGGAAATGCTTAATAACGATCGTACGATGGGTTTGATCGTGCAATCAAAGCTACAAATATCTTTTGACTGTCCTAATTGGTCACGCGTCATCGCGCGAGCACAGCGACACGGCGGGATCGCATAATGCCCATCGCGCGGTGGGCATTACGCGAGCTATTAGGACACCTGTTGAACCATCGCACGATTATTTGCATCGTGCGACAAAATCGCATCGTTTGCCCGTACGATCGTTAGCCAATTAGGACGACGCCTAAGCCTCTCTTTATGAAACGTCTCTATTTTTAATTAAAATTAATACATGTTCGTTAAAACCAGCCTGAAGCAAGTTACCTAATTAAGGAGCATAAGTTAATACATTTTCATAATCCTTCATCACACCCTTTTCCGAAACGAAGTCGAGAACTCGCATACGTACCATTTTCAACTAACATAATTACGTTATAAGTTAAAACAGCAATCCATCATAGTTTTTAACTAAATTGTACGAAGGCTTACTATGTCCTGAGGTGGTCCTAAGGGCCTAAACAAGTGCCTATCGCTTTCATACTGCTGCAGCATTTTTTACAGGATTGTCATAATCTTTTCGGTAGTTTATGTCAGTACTATAGGGTGTAAAGTTCACTCATCCTCCATAGAAAAGGGATGATCCTACGACCAGACGGGTGTTGTGTCTGGTGGGCAACTGCCCGACGATTGATGTCGGGACGTTGTATCATCGCGCGGTAAATTCCGCTTGTGCGATGCAGGATTTTTTCAGTGTGATGCGTAGTTCGCATGTGGCGTTGTAGATGCCGCCACAGTACTATACATTTTTGTATTCCCATAACGCTGACAGATTGTCAATTTATTTAGGCTCTCTTGTGTTGATTCCCAGGGCAAAATGTAAAATTGGGATTTCCCATCAGGGACTTTACAGGACTTAGCAGCCCAGCCCAGAGGGTCTAATTTTGTGTTCGTTTTATGGCAATTTTTTTAAACCTAATAATATCGGTGTTAACATTAAATAGTAACATCTGTAGCTACAGTTGACTTATGCTAGTTAACAAAACACGTAAGCAAGCAAGGGTGCTGCCCTTAATAAGTTATAAAATAACTTGTATAAAGCAGTGGTACAACATTACGGGATTCCAACATAACTGACAAAATGTGGGTGCTCGAGCTTCCCCTCCCAGCCCTCCAGTCCCACAAGTAGATGACTCTGCCCTCGTCATCATCATTGACATCTTAATACAGTTCGGGTGTACTTGTACATTTCTGTCAACCCCTTATAAGATTGACAGGCGTAATGTTATATTTTCTAAGGATGGCCTACATGCGGCATACCTTGACGTCACATTAATTAAGCTAAAAGTGTAATCTATTTTTGTGGCACGTAGCCTAGTTTCAGTTTCCGTGGACTCGCTTGTTTCCATGCAAATTATATTCGTGGGGTAGCGTTCTATTGTCTGTGAGTAACAAAATGGTGACCGAATGTTTAAATTAAAGTGTGTTGAAAGCTTTGATACAGTATAATAAAGTAAGCAGTATTACGTCTTCATACAAACCGTTCGAAACGATGCGGTTCGAAATCTCGGTTTATTTCGGTGCTCAACTGTCATGACTGAGTACGCCGCTGTTATTCATACGTAGGAGTTACTGGTACGCGGATAATGTGACACACTACCGCACCTTCATTTTCGTAAAATACGGCACGAAGTTATTGACTGTATTGTTCAGTGTAAGGGTGTTTGAATTCATCCACTCTACTGTGAGTTTATCTACCGAGCGGCCGTAGGTATTTATTTCAAGGACACTGCCGAGACGTTATGAAAGAAAGAATACCGTTTATTTGGACACAGTTCGTGAAACACAAAATAAAAAACTGAAATTAACAACAATAGTGTATGCCTCACGGCTGCGCCAAAAGTGTTAATTTCAGCATTAAGGCAACGATAACCGAGTTTTAATGATTTTATACTGAAGACCACGTCTAAACGAGTAGTGTTAATGATTTGGAAAAATATATGTTAAATTAGAGCATTTTCTTAATAACTTAATATATGAATAATTCAGATTATGTTTATATTACATAGTGAAATTAATTTCTTAAGTTATGTCTAACGTGGATAAAAAAAACTGAAAATCACGCAAAATCTATCAAGCGTATTTTTCTGAAACCTTCACCATTTTGAAGATAATTTAATTATTGATCTTTTAGTATACGTGTTTTATTAAAATACCTATTGTTTTATATATAATAAATTAATAATGCGTCTAATTTGGGACAGCGCTCCTTGATGGGCGAGTCCTATTACTGGCTGGACGTACGACGCGTTGCTTGACCTCAGTACAGAACACACAAGCTAACCACTCAAGGTCACTGGCATATATCAGCGTCTTAATGCCAGACAGAGGCTATCTGACGCTGGTTTTCTAATGAACCTTTACTGGACAAATGACGGGGAGTACAAACAGTTTCAACATACCTATTACATAATACTACTTAATTTTTTATACTGTGGTTTTGACTCCATTTTGAGATCGAATATTATTACAGCTTTTGTCTTTTCATGCGGTGGTGTGTTTGAGTTCATTTGTGTTAATGACTTTTCGGTTAGTTTCGCTTTAATCGGTATTGTTTCAAATAGTTGTTTGTTTTCTATCGTATCGGAACGAACTATTGAGTAGTTTATGCTGTAGTAACAATATGGTGAGTCAGGAAGGTGGTTATAGTACTCGTGGATAAAATCTTCAACCTTAAAGGCAGGCGTGACGCGTCACCGGTAGAACAATTTCCTTGAAATTTTCATAGAAATTGTTCCACCAGAGCCGCGTCCCGCCGTCCCTTCGCGCCTGTCTGTAGAAGCCTTAATGCTTGCAAGATAGTGCGTTCTTTCAAATCAAATCTAAATCGTTTATTTGCATAAAATGTTGTAGGTTACAAGATATGTTACTGTATATAAAATTCAATGCAAATTAAGATACAGTCTGCCGTTCAGTGATGGCATGGAGATATTTAATAAGTATTGTCATTCTATTTGTTATCTATCGATACTGGTGACCGCGGTTTGTCAAATTTTTCATGTTTATTACTTTAACGTTATTAAAATAAGTGTCTCAATAGATTCCATTTTTACTTGCGCTCCTATCTCAGCATTATCGTATAGATTATAACGAAAATTGTGTTTCATAAAAATATTTCGACTTATTGAAATAATGTTTATTATTTTTTACCTACTTATTCACTTTCTTTGCTTAGTCGTCTAACTAATTAGTCTCGCTAAGCAATGTGTACGCATCTGTAGTTGTTTGTCAAATAACAATGAAAGCAGCATCAGGTGGGCCATTTGTCTTAATAAACCATGCCTTATTACTTAGAACCATTTGTTTGTAGTTGAGCTGTATTTGATTGATGATATTAATCACGACATAAATTAATTCTGAATTACTTAGGAGTTTATTAAAGGTTTTTAGGCTTGTAGCTTCGATCAAAGTCTTTGCAAGACTATATCTTCGAACGTTCGTTTTGAGTGTGTTCAAGCACAATATATATATATAAGTAACAGTATTATGTCTTCATAAAAAACGACCGAAACGACGCGCTTCAAAATCTCAGTGTATACTAGTACATACGCAACTGTCTCGAGTGCGCGGAAGGTTTATCTACCGAGCGGCCGTATTCAATTATTTCAAGGTCACTGCCGCGACGTAATACTGTTACTTTATTATACTGTGGTTACAGAGATTTAGTCAAAGGAGGACCGTGTCTTCGAACGTTCGTTTTGAGTGTGTTAACGTAACTATGTCGAAGGAGGAGCTCCATTGAGCTACCTAAATAGTTTGTGTTTTGTTTCCCTTATAAATTAACACAACCCAACTATACTATCATTTTAATTACACCCAAAACATCATCCCGACACAATCAAGAGCCGAATAAAGGCCTGTAATTACCTACTAACAATAAATATCTACATTTACGTATTTACTACGACCATTCCTGACAGGTATTGCCACATAAACGCCAATCAAATACTATTAAAGGTATTAAAGCAATTATCGAATGGATATCATTAGCCGGCTCACATGACGCGGTGCTCATTTCAAAACAGCCGCCATGTTGGATTTGATGTAGTGTTCTTAATTCGAATTTGACTAGTGTTATGGGTGAAGTTGCATTTGACGGGAAAAGATCGTGATGTATGGGGATTGTCAGTTGGTGGAGGCCTCTTTTAATATTCAAGCGTGTCAAGCGACAATAGGTACTTGCTTTAAGTAGATATATCCTGGCCAATTTTATCACCACCTCGGTATGAGCGATTCTTGTATAGGCACAGATGAATACAGATGGGACACTCCGCATTTAAGGTATGAAGCTACAAGTAGGTACGCGGCGGGCTCGACTTGTCGAATTCAGTGGGCGTATCGTAGTCCGAAGATATAAAAGTTACGCGATAGAAAGAGAGGCAATTTCTAGGTGAATATAGCTGTAGGTAATTAGCGCTGTGCGACCTGAATTGCACTTTATTGTGTCGTAGCAAGAGTCGCTTTTTATTTAATTAATTTTGCGGAGTGAACCATCTGTACTTATACTCGTATGTGGTAAAGGTAGCGCTTTTCAATATTTTATTTAGAGATTCGACAAAATATTGGTCCTTGTGTCTCCTACCTACTGTATCAGTACTCTAGTGAACACAAGGATATTTTGTAACACATGGGCTTTTCCACCCGATAACGCTGTGGACCAGATATCCAATATGATTGGGACCAGGGATTCGGTTCCCAACTAGAGTTTCCAGCGGTATTGTCCGCGCTGCAATCAAATAAATCTGATGGCAGATATCCCTCGGGACGGGATTCGATGCTGGGATTTTTTAATTTTATTTTTTTATTGTCGTATCACGGTTTTGGTTTCCGTTGAATATTTAACAAAAATGTGACGCATATCTGACACGTGAATTATTTTCAGTAATATAAAAATGTACTTAGTATCATAAGTTGCGTCAAAGTAATAGAAAAGTGTTGCTATTTTTTACTCGCCCAGCGGCGCGCGGTGGGGTTTAATTTCTGTACACAAGGACCAAAATCTAATTATAAAGTAGTTTTTTCGAGCTCAGTAATAATTGAACTGTTTTAGTTAATAATTTTATTTTAAAGCGTTTTTTGCATGTTGAATTAAGTAAGCAAAATGTGCGGAACTAATTATATTTAAGACCTTGTATGTACCATATTTTATGCAAAATAAAGATAATTTATATTCTTATTGTATATGTATTCTAATTTTATTCAGTTCATTCAGTTTTTATATGCGATTTGTATAAGCTAAAGGAACTCTAGTTACTTGAAGACTAGTATTTATTAAAATAATAGTAGAAACTGGCTATTCCCGAAAGGTTTTGCACAGTTTACCACAAAGTATTTATTGATCTAGAATATTTTTTAATTTGGTACCAAAATCCATTCTAAATCGATTCACCTTGGACGACATTTTAATTCACCAACAAGATACATCCCAGAATTTATACCTATTCGTAACATAGAAATAATTTTAAGAGTTGATAATATATACCTATATAATGCTAAGCAATATATAATACCTCTAATGGCTTTGCATAATCCGCCGTTATATCGAAAATACTGCAGCATTAATGGTTTGAAGAAAACATGATTCCATAAAATTTTCTCGAAAGAAAAAAATAACACCTTTAATAAAATAAACTCAGATGACATCATAAAACTTTGCATAATAACTGAACTAAATATAAAGTAGATACTAAGTTTTTTTTAGTACCATTATTCTCACCGAAAAGAAATCAGGTACTTAGGTACCTGCTAAAATATTCGCGCCTTGGAGCCGCCAGCACCCCACTCAGTCTCGCTCTCCAGGTACATCGACTTCACATATAGTTAGGTATATAATTACTGTATACATACTAAAACAGTAAACTATACAGTTTCTTGTCCATTCTTCTCCATACGAAACTACCTTTTGGACGGGGTAACTAGAATCAGTTCTATTTTCATGTAAATTTTGACATTCAAAAGTGCCTTTTAAGTGTATACTTGAAATAAATGTTTTGACGTTGTCAACTTACAATGTGGCGGATACATTCGTTTGTGTATTTAGGTACTTAAGTTGTATGTGCGTGTCAACGACAGATCAAACTATAAGGGATCTCGCGCACTAGTCGGCCACGACTCCGGCCAGTCGTGGCCTCCAGTGGTATTGTATGCTTTGCGGCTAGTTGGCCGTTGCGACCAAGTACACTATTCATATCAGTTTCTATAGTTTACCTGGTCACTGCGACCACTGGTCGTGATCGTGGCCGTCTAGTGCGCGAGATCCGGAAATGATCAGTATATACAGACCTCTTATTGTACGGAAAGTCCATACAATGCAAATTCAACTTACACTGGAATTGTATATCTTGATATATCGTTGTGTGTTCGTATGTGTGCGTATGGCCGCTTGTTTGCCGGTCAGGGTAAACTCATTTGCGGTGCCAGTTGTTGCCTTTTTCCCGTGTTCAACTTTATTGCTTCATCTCCCATGATTTGTGTACTTTCGGGGATCTATTTTGGACTCTGTGATGACTTGGATACGGGTTAGGTTTATGTTTTGGGTGTTATGTGAGGGAAAGGGTAAGTAAATGTTACCACGGTTGAACATACAGGTTTCCATAGAGCAAGGTCTTGATGGAATATTGCCACAACGATCAAGCTTGCTTGGTTAATTTTGGCTATTGTCGTAAAATATAGACTGTATAGTATATGATGGGGCAAGTGCTATAGCACTTTAGGATAGGACTCTTTTTCTTCCCATCTCGTGCCAACCAGAGTTACCTATAAGAAAATAGTTAAAGATGTAAATACCTATTTAGTAAACATAATGGCATCAATCGTATTAGACAAAATGAAACTGGTTGCTAATTTAATTGTATAATTTATTATTGTTATGACATTGATTTTACATTCTGTGATAACTTTAACTCACGCACTCTCTTATTATATTACTTGTTAACATTTTAGTAATGTCGTATACTTCTGCAATGTTTGTAAATACGTGAGCACCATGTATCTATCATATAATTAGTTTATCTGTCATTGCATCATTTTTAATTCTTTTTACCTATTGTGGTATAGTAATTTTGTTCTAGGTGCATTGTCTTCTCATATAATTAATGTCAACAAAATATTGTAAAACGTTTTAAAAGATTTACGGTGGAGTTTCTTGCCCATTCTACTCCATACGAAAACTACCTTTTGGAAGGGGCAACTAGAATATTTTTTTTTATTTTTTTGTAAATTTTGACGTTCTAATGAGCCCTTTATGTGCCTAATTGAAATAAATTATTTGAATTTGACTTTATGTTATCAAGATGAGCAGCGGTGCTGCATAGTATAAGCGTTTGCCAGACGAACATAAGTATCATCTCTCGTGGAGACCGACGATGAAATCGACCATTTCTATTCAATTTCATATTTAAATATACAGCTACGTTCTTGGAAGCCAATTACGAAACCCAACGCGTGTAAAATGTACTCAAATGACAAAAGACAGTCGAACAGTTCAAAAGTGCACTCCACTCGGATCGAATCTCCAACCCCCGAGAACACGAACGTGTCTCCAACTAAAACCGAAATAACACTCTATTTCAGCTGCCATAAGGTTGCTAGTAGAATGTAGGTAGACGATGACATAGCAATGCATAACAGGATATTAACTGTCAGGCAGCTCGCGTCATATCCGGCGCTGTGACTACTTCCGGTTCCGCTACAGCGAGCATCGGGCCGGAAGCGTGGATGTGCCGATGATTTATGGCGTTTTAAGCAGTCGTATTGTTGTCTATGGTTAGTCCTTTAAGCGATTGGTGTCAATGGCTTGGGGGTTGGCAGTCTTGTCAACGTTTGAATTATTGTAGTAAGTTAATATTTTATGAAAAGGGGGTTTGGAGTTTTGTTAAATGGGTATTGCTATGCAATGTAGGCAGAGTTTTAAGCTTGGTTATCACTTTTCACGACTAACCATTAGACCCGCTCTCGCGAAGCATTAGAGAGTGCTTTGCGCTCGAAAAATTTGTTTTGCCTCTTTTCTGCAACTGTTTTATTGTTACACTCCTGCTAGGACACATAACCTACATAATTTATATACCACGGTATTGATAATTTAATGGAGATTCATTCTGTACTTTTCAAAAATTGATTCTTGGGTTCAATTCCCAGGTCAGCGAAGTGATATTGCGTTTTCCCTTTAAGAATTTCACAGTAGCAGCCCGGAGTCTGGATTTGTCCCTAGTTCATGGCAATAGGCTTGCTCGCTATTACATGCAAAATGTGGATGTACTATAGTTGTTCCTTTGCCTAACCCTTCAGGAATAACAGGCGTAATGTTATGTTATGTATGTTTTAGGTTTCCGTCGAAAATTTAAGTTGTTAATTACGGTCTTCACTTCACCATATTATTTAACTCATACAAGAGCATATTATTTGAAGTAAGCTTGAAGTGAACTGTCATCCCATCTAATGCTAGGCATTGACAAATGGGTAGCTCGTTGTCCGATAAGGGCCAGGCCCGGGTCGACGGCGCGTTGTGTTCCACGCGCGCCTCAAAGAGATGTCAGCACAACGGGGTCCGCTAGGACCGATGCCTGCCGGGGTCGCGGGAAAGTCCGAATGGGATACCGTGGCCAATGGCAACGTACATGGAACTGAAGGAACACGGGTGGGTTTTAGTCAGTAAGAGTCTGACACGCCCTCCCGCTCCGCCCAGAGCGGGAGAAGTTATTTGATAATTTCCCACCATTAAAAAAAAAGGCATTGACAAATCACTTCAAGTTGCTTGAAGTTTCTACGGTCGGATTTTTACAAAATAGCCATATTAAAGTCTATATTCCCAGTGGGATCCTTTCACCGAAAATCCAACCAACACTTTTAAACCTACTTTCAAGAGTCGTGTCTAGTTAGAGCCAAGCAAATTTTGCTCTAACACCCCAAGGAGACATGTTTGTCGCAGTTCCAAAGAATAAACAGAATACACGTGAAAACATGTTGCAAGTGTTCCAACCTGCTGAATATTTCCTTTGTTGCATTTCATTGTGATTGAAAATACGATGTTGTTAAGATTCTTTACTGACATTGTATTGAGGTATCTCGGTGGAAATGGGTGCTGTTCCAAATCGGTCTCACCTTTCTGTAAATTTGAAGTTGTTTATCTGGGACCAGTTTTGTATGAAATTATAGTGCCTAGCTAGACACCGAGCTTTTGATGAAATGAACTAGATAACTTGGATAAGGAAGTGAAAACGTTGTTTCTACAGATAATGTTTTTATTGTGAATTTCCACGTAGAGTAATCATCTAGGCCGCAGAGGTTCTTGAGGGTAAATTTAGTGACTGGGCCCATAACCTTTTCATGAAATAAACTAGATAACTTGTATATGGACGTAGAAACGTTGTTTGCACAGATAATATTTTATGTCAAGTGAATGAAACAAGTCATTATCAAAAACAAATGTTCGAATATCAATTTGAAATGTTGTTGTCAACTAAAATGTTTTACACGATTAAAGACAGGCCGCAGGGAAAGAAAAGGAGATCAAAGAATTGGCGATAAATAATAGAATAAAAATGGAAAAAACGTAGGACTCAAAGAGAAGGAAGCCATTGATCCCGGCTGTCATTTGTAGATCTTTGGCAGTCGCAACGGGTATTCAGAAGTTCGAAAGCCTGAGAACCAGTTTTACCAACAGATACCGTGTTACCCAGTAACTGGGTTGTAGAGGTCACATAGGCAGTACTACTATGTAACATACTGGTATTCAGCTGCATGCGATTAGACTGGAAGCCAACCTCAACACAGTTGGGAAAAGGTGAGGTAGAAGAAGACCTATGGAAAAGTAAAATAAGTGATCATTAATTATAATCATCCGTCATTATTATTTTCGACGCAACAAGTAAATTTGAGGTAACAGAAATGGATATTGAATGTTGATTTACAGTCAAATCTACCAATGTTACACAATTGTCTTGGAATCAAACGGAAACATTCTGATTTTAGGGACGCAAAGCAAACAGTTGGCCGGAAAAAATCAGGAAAGTCGGCGTAATATAAACAAGGAAACGACCTCCTATTAGTAAAGGCCACCTACTCCCTTGATAAAGGCAAAGATAATGGAAACAAAATGCTAGAGAAAAAATTCAACTCGCATGATAAAAGCATAAGCAATACACGTACAGGATCGAAAAATCGTGATCAGAGTTCACGGCCTCGAGCGATGCGACTTGTGTCCAACGAAACAGTCGCGCGTCATCTGTTTCCGTCCATTGCTCCGCAAGTCACGGCGGCGGGGTCGCGGTGACTCGTGGACAGGATATGCTTTAAAGTGCTTTTTAACTCCTGACGCAGTGTGTCTGTGTGTCTGGCTGTAGCACCGTAGCTCTTAAACGGGTGAACCGATTTGGATGCGGTTTTTTTTATTTGAAAGCAGATTTTCTGCCGATAGTTCTTAGCCTGTTTTAACAAAATCGGTTTTTTCTAGTTAATGAATGGATGTGAGGGTCTTCCATAGGTCTGATCGATTTGAAATTTGGTATTCTGTTACTAAACGATACTAGAAGAACATAGTAACCTTGAACTGATGCTGCAGCATCACTTGGAATTTGCAGGATACCCAACTCCCTTACCAACTTACAGCACAGATATCGTGTTTGGGCTCATTGGAATGGTCTCAATGAATAAGGAAAGAAAGATAGATAGAAAGATAAGGAAAGTGAAACAAGGAAATATTTGTATCGGGGTTTTTTTAAATTTGAATATAAATTCATTTGTTCATTTGTTTTCTTCGCAGTCGGGGTTAGATTTAAGCACTAAAACTTGAAAACTCACCAGAAATACGTATTGCTACTTGTCGAGATAGAATTTTTTCCAGATCACGCTAACCTTTTTGTATGGAACCGTGTCGTAATAAATTATGAGTACAGTCTAATGTGTTCTGACAGTTGCCTTTATACTAAATTCTGGTACTTTTCATTTTCGGAGGAGTCTGGGACAAGGATGAAGAATATTAAAGATTAGCTTTTAGATAACACAAAATAAACATAAAATTCTGAGGAAAAACTTTGTGGCAAGCACAAATACTAAGTTTGTTTTCGTCGCATGAGATATTGATTTGAACTTTGTCGCCTTGTAGTTAGTATAATATTTGCTCAGCTATCTTGAATATGCTGAGAATGGGGTCCTGGGTTCGATTCCCGGATCGAGCAAAGTGTTATTGGGATTTTCCATCTGGAATTTCTCAGTAGCAGCCTGGAGTCTGGATTTGTACCCGGTTGATGGCAATAGGCTCGCCCCCTATTACATGGAACTTAAACATAACTGGCTAAATGTGGGTGTACTACAGATGCACCTCTGCCCGTCGGGTGTGATGTTATGTATGTTGTTTTGAATAACTGATACGTATTAGGTTAGCAATTCCTTCCTATATTTGATATACCTGTATAGATTTGTTTCTTATATCTAAACAATATTGTAAAATTCAACAAAACACGTTTCAGTATCCGGGCGCTATAATGCTTACTAGTGGTCGAAATTCGAACATAATTCATTTAAATGTCATGATTGTAAGGTAGCCATCTTGTGCCAAACGCATGGTAGTGTGTGTAATGTTTTTTTAATTCATTTATTTCTAATTCATATTATAAAAAAATATTAGCTTTTTGCACTCCTTTTCCATATAAACGTTAACTGTGCCAAATTTCATACTCCTCCGGCCGCGTAATTTTCGTAAAAAGGGGTACAAAGTTTTTGCTTCACGTATTAATATAATTATATATAATTCTATTTTATTTTGTTCCGTTTTGAGAGCAGAGGTGGCACCTTGGTAACGGCCGCGACTTACAGTCGTGGGTTGGAACTCTAGCAGGCGCATTACTTTATGCTTACTATATTATTTCATCTCCACTGCTCTCTAAACCTTGAAGGAAAACGTCGTGAGGAAACCGGCATGTCCTAGAACCAAAAATTCGAAGACATGTGACATCTACCAACCCGCACTGGGCCCGCGTGGTGGATTACGGCCCACTCCCTTTCACCGTGAGGAAGCCCCAGCAGTGGGAACATTATAGGCTTGTGTATTTTATTTTTATTTATTTATGGCAATTTTACCGATGTCAACAATTAAGCCAATGTCAGATGTGATATGGAGAAACGTGTGAGCGCAAATATGACACATGGACCTTTCGAGACTGTCATACAAATTGTTCACTTTATCTTGTCCCTTGCTGTCATGTTCAAGCTTAGTTTCAATACTAATAGAGTTCAAAATGGCGACTGACAGAACAGTACTACCAATCGCGTCACGGGACAAGCTTTAGGTATATGCGACAAAGTCGACGCTTTTAATAAGATATTACAACGTATCCTACATAAATGTATTTACAAAATGAAGCTGAAGCGGATTATTTAGCAAAATTACGTTTCAAAGAAGATATCGAGCAGCCGTTTTATGGTAAAATTAGTAAGAATTGGGGTTGGATCTGGGTGTGTACTCGGAATTGTTTAGCTATCAGCCACATGTGTGGGGGATCGATTTGCGTCGGGTACGACGTGCGTGGGCCCTGCCAACTAATAGTTAGATACAGAAGGGTCAGTACGAACAATTACTTGTATCAAACTAACGTCAATTTAGATGCCTATGAAACGATCGCATTGCTATCGGGTGGAGTCGGTTGTAGAAAGATCTGCTTTACTAGTGGCTTCTACTAACGCTGGCATCAAGTCGTGTAATACATTCTGCTACAGACCAATGATGTTCTTAAGATCAGTAGGTAAAAATACCTGTTTTATTTGCTGGTCCTTATGTACAAATATGTTTGACCAAATGCAGGGGTGTTTCCAAAGACTCGATACCCATTGGGTTATCAAGTCTTTAATCAATGTCATCCCTGATGAAAGTGAGATGCTGCTATAACGTATGTTTCTCGCTAGCTATTCAGTAAGCAAAATATATTTGTTTATTTCGCATTTTATTCGAAGCCAAGACCATAAAGGTCCTACTATTTTGCTTGATATTCGTACTACAGTCCAGCCGTCGAGAGAATGCGTTCCTGACAGCTGTCAGTTGGATAATTTCTAGTAGTAATAAGGATCAAATTCACTAAACAAATATTCGTTTGTATGAAACTGACAGGTGTCAAGAACGGATTCTCTCGACGGTCGAACTGAAAGTTTTTCATGAAGTGTTTCTAGAAGTGAGTCTTCGGTCCTTACTTATTCAGTAGTACGTGGCTAAACTACATTAATGGATAGTGGGCGGCTCACTGAGGGCAGGTCAGATTATTTTATTACTATCGCGGAAGGATGCCATGCGTTCATACTGACGGCGGATAGTGTTGGATATATGTCGATAGGTAGTAATTTGGTGATTGTTTCGCTTTTCGGGATCGATAACCATTTTATCCGCTGTTTTCATTGTACACTTTTAGTATTTCAACTGTTAAAAGCAGTTCGGTAATTACAATATTAATGTTAACAACAGCGAAGCAATAAGGCCGCTCATTATGTCTACCCTATGATTTTCTTTTATATTTATATCTGTAATTCGTAAGCATGTACTTACTTATACATAATGAACAGTATTTTATTCTATTGAAACTAGGTAGCAAAAACCTTTCACTGAATTAAATTGAAACATTGTTGAAAACGACTATTTTACATTACTGAATTTTACTTACCCACCAAACCAATCAACTTTCAGATTGAGCTTCGCAAAATAACGTTTTGTTAGTTCTCCTACGATTATTTGACCAAAAAGAAGCCATTTCATCCATCCCCAAGAAACTTCAAAAGAACGGGCACTAAAGTAGCACGGCACTACCATCAATGTCACTCCTTCAAAAATTGGCAAAGTTACCCTATTGAATTCACTGAGCCGTATTAGAGGACGTTCACCCCTCGCCCCGACATTTGTACGGGTTCCCGCGGACGACATACTGTTTCGCCTCGTTGCATTAATAATACATCAAGCATTATATCTTTTTGTTTTCAATTATAACTGTCATTTAGGAAGCAGGCTTTTGATTTCCAGGAATTTTGGGGTCCCATTGTTTTGATAATTAATGGATGTGATTTGGTTGGAGTCTGAGTGAACTTAGCTTTAGATGTTGCTAGCCTTTGCTTGCACATGAAACTAGAAAGAGATGGAGGAAAATTTATTACACTAGGAACTTACAATAATATTAGGATGTGTCCAATCATGTTCCTAGTCATACCAACTTAGTTTCACTGAAACTAGGCTACATGTTGGAGCATTGAAACCAGTTGCTGCTTCTTTTTGATTATTTTGCTTTTTGGTAAAAGTGAAATTTCTTTACAGTATCGACTCAGCTATGTTCTACTTTTCCATATAAAAGTATTTTGTTTATCCCCAGGGTATCTACCTGATTTAGCGGATCTGAAGGGATACGTTTGATGCCGGTTTCATCTCTGCGACAATGTATATCGAACCAAATATATCTTATAGTCCTGATCTTACTGGAGCCCTACATATAGGCCTTTCCCTAGTTGTGCCAATTCTTGGTTTGCCATATTTTTCGTCTTATCTACCCAATTACAATTTGGTTTTCTGTTAAGAGACTAAGGTCACTGATGGCGATAAGAAAGACCAATACCTAGTCCTTTTTACCCGACGAAGTACGGCAAAACCATAAGGAAGAGTTATGTTTTTAGCCGTATATGCTTGTTTGTATTTTCATCTTTACATACTCCTCCGTGCCTCGGACAGCACTTTAAGCCGTTGGTCCCGGCTGTCATTCGTAGATCTTTGACAGTCGTTCCGGTTCGTCGGAGCCCGAACGTCTGACAACCACTCTTACCAAGGGGTATCGTATTACCCAGTTACTGCAGGGTTATGGAGGTCAGATAGGCAGTCGCTCCATGTAAGATATTGGTGCATAGCTGGGGAAAAGCTAAGCAGATTTATTGATGTTTGTTTATTTTTTGTAACTGATAAATACTCGATGTTTCCATAGATCACTTCCATTCATATATTTAAAAAATTCTTTGCTTTACGCTAGTAATACCAGACTGAAAGCATAGACATAATGAATTAGTCCTTCAGACCGAATTTCGGCCATGGCGACAAATCTCAGTGGATATAGTGTAGTGCACGCGCAGACACAGGTGCACTCTCTCTTCTTTCACTTTCATAGTCCGATGGCATGGCAACGACACGACTGGAGAGAGATCATGCGCCAGGCCAACGGCATGTCGTGATTTCCGAGGCACGGCTTAACATAATCAACGAGCGAGGCTAGACATAAAGACCATCGGACGTGGCTATTTGAAACGTCAATACTTCATCGTTTATTCCATTTCATTAAATTTGTATAGGCTCACGAAGTAGAAGTAATCTATCGATAAAAATTGATTAGTCAAAAGAACAGAATAGCGTCCAAACTTAAGAGCGTTTATTCTGAAAGAGGGAACGTCGCAAATAAATGTCAAATGTTTCGCTGTTTTGATTAGTTTGGCAATATTGCTGTATGGAAGTATGAAATGTGGCTAACTAGCGAATTAAAATATCTAAATAATACTAGTGACGACGAGATAGGGTTTGAAAATACTTAAATATATTAAGTGGAATAGTCATCCTGCTTGGCAAAGCTAGCGGTCACACTAGTTTATCAAGTCAAACAAGAATGCTTTGTGTACCTACAATAAAACATGAATAACGACAGATAGTTCGAGTTGAGCTCAACTATGCACACAAACATGAAGGGTATTTAATTGCCTTCAGATTGTTATGGTTTCAAATAGTTTGAATATTTGCCTTTATAGCCATTCATTGTCATATTGCAGCTGTATTTGTGTTTTGAACTTATGAAAGTGTAGCGTTATCAGCCTATATCGTTACACAGGCCTCCTCTCCGTGAGAGGGAGTGGCCCGTACGGGCCCAGTGCGATTAGGTAGGTGTCACATGTCTTCGAATATTTGGTCCTAGGACTCGCTGGTTTCGTCACGACGGTGTGGCACTGTGCCTTTTGGAAATTATTTAATGACTTTTGCTGTTTTTAATGAAACCTCTAAAAGACTGGTCGACACTTCCCTTCACCAAGGGATGGCTTTTACCCTGGCCAGAGGCTAAGCATCGCTATACAAAGTGGCAACGCCGCCAGTCTCTTAGGTACATTACCAGTCGACAGAGCGATGCGGAGGAATTTTTGACGCCATATTTTAGTTTGTTAAGTTTTATTTAAGTTAGGTTATTATATTGGACTTTGAAAGAGACTGAGACCTCTGAGTTTGTTTCGGTCTTTTTTCTCAGAGTACTACTCGTAGATAGGAAACGCTGACCTCATCTAGTTTTTAAAATATAATTGACATAAAAAAGTATTTGTGTTTTTGGAGGTCGTGGCTAAATAAAGGTTAAGGAAAACATCTTGAAGAAACCGGCATGCTTAAGAGATATTTCTCGGTGGCATGTGAAGCCAAGTTAGAGGCCCATGGGCGGCTTTAAGACTCCGACACCAGTACGCGTAGCATGGCCATGCTTTGCGTGCTGGTTAGTCTCTAACCACACGAAAAAGAAGATTTACTACTGCATTAATAATTAAATACTTATTGTCTTTTGTGTGTGAGAAAACGATTTTGTGGAATGTATTAAATGTATTGACTTGGTTTCTCGCCATAACCGCTTTTACATCACTTGGTCGTAATTCGAAGAGATTTTGGCCCGATGCGATTCAGTTGAACATTTAAACTTTTTAATACATTGCCCAGGTTCCAAAGTAGATACCAATTTGTTTTTAAAATGTTTAAACTTAACACCGAAGTATGCCAAGAAAAACTTCTAAACAGTGTTAAAGTTCTTGAATCGTTTTAGCTAGACTAGACTTTCTACGACCTTCTCTTAACAAAGAGCTTGCAATTCTAAATAGGACAACACACTTACATAACTAAGCAAATATCTACGAGGAGCCATCTCAAAGTCAAAGGACGTTCAGCGAACAAACAGACATAATGTACATAGATATTATACACATGGCAACGTTGCCTTAATTCTCATACGAGACAGATCACACATGTCGCGGGGCTCAAGAAGCGGGCTTAGGGGCACGTGCCTCGCTTCCCGAATTACTAGGACACCAGAAAACTTAGGAGATGAACACACGGTTGTTATGTTTAGGTGGGCCTTTACTGGGAGACAATTTAGAAGTCGACAGTCTTTTATCTCTGAGTTGAACCGAATTTACCGAGACGGTTACATGGTTCATGTTGGGGTTTTTTATTAGTATTTCTAAAACGCGTTTGAGAGCTGTCAGTGTCAAAATTGTTATGGAATTTTGTACACTGACAGCTCTTTTTTTTTTTTTTTTTTCAGGTTAGGAAATCATCAAATGACTTCTCCCGCTCTGGGCAGAGCGAGAGGGTGTGTCAGATTTTTACTGACTAAAACCCACCCGTGTTCCTTCCGTTGCCTGTGTGCCGGGGCCGCGATATCCCTTTCGGACAAACCCGCAACCCCAGCAGGCATTGGTCTTTCGACCCCGTCGGTTGGTGGTGACATCTCTTTGAGGCGCGCGTGGAACACAACGCGCCGTCGACACGGGCCTGGTCCTTATCGGACGGCGAGCTGCCCATTGCTCACCGTCCGCAGGCCCGCGCCTACGGTGGCTGGAAGTCGGCTCTCGACTCCACACTGACAGCTCTTGAACGCGTTTCAATTTCATTGGTGAAATCCGCACTAAAAGGACAATTTTTATGAGCTTATTATTATTTATTTATTAATTCATAACTTTGGGCCAAATTAAGTTAAAAAGGAGTCGTGTTTATATGTTATTTTTGCCATCCACACGAAGAAGAAAAAGCTTTAGAAGAATTAAAATATAGAGTTACCAGGAAACCATAATATCAAGCGACTATATCGATTGTCCAAATCGTATCTTTCTGCTCGTGAGCACATAGCTACTAGGCCGTCGGCAAAACTGTTTAGCGGCATATACCGTAGTGATTTCTAAACCTTTTTCTGGATTGACTGGACAGCTCCATTTTCCATTTAAGTACCTATTTCTTGTTTTACATAACATCACGCCTGCGTTCCCCGAAGTGCTAGGCAGAGGTGTACCTATAGTACACCCACATTTCGCCAGTTATGTTTATGTCCCATGTAATAGGGGGCGACCCTATTGCCATCAACCGGGCACAAATCCAGACCCCTGCTACTGAGAAATTCCTGATGGCCAAACTCAATAACACTTTGGGAATCGGACCCAGGACTTCTTGTTTTATCAGCACAATTTTTTTTATCCATCAGGTAGATTATTAAAAAATATTGGACATGTATTATTTTTTTTATTACGTAAGCAATAAATTACGGCAATACATTGAGTAGATAATACGTTCAAATGTGGCATGACGTCACTTCCCGGTAGATTTTATGCCGACTTGTGACGTAGCGAGCCCTCACTCCCCAACTTTCATGCGTTTTATCTAAAGCATTTTTTATAAATATGATAAAGCAAAAAATACGTGTAAAGACTAAATCGTTGTTTTTTTCCCAGGCAACATCCCTATTTTCTCCATTGCAGTTCTGAGAATCTTAATTACAGAATCAAGCCTGTATGTCACCACATAATCTAGCCAGAACATACCACGTTGAAAGCAACATTTGTCGCCTAGTGAACACACAGCTTTAGTGCGCCATCATAACGTGAGCATCGGCTTATACCGTCGTAGAAACTTTGCGATGGCTTACGAGCTGGTAGGACGGGTGTTTTTATCCGGCCACGATGTACGACCCTCGTGGGATGTACCCATGTAATGAACTTAGTACCGATCGCCGGTACTTTTGTGAAAATTGTCAAGATTTTATTTGAAATCTGGTCTTTTGAGGCGGTGCTTTTCTAGATAGTGGTGTTTTTTTGTCGGTTTTCAAGTTTTTGTATAGCAAAGAAGACGACGGTCTGCCTGGTGGCTAATAGTAAGCTGAGACTGATTCACCGCTATGGTCTATGGTCATTTCCAATACCAGAAACATCGCAAAGGCGTTGCCGTTCCAGACTTTTAACTGAAATGTCCCATGAGGCTGTAATTATACGGGATTAATTTGAATGTAGGTATTTTTTCTGTACGGCAATTATTTTAATGTATAGCGCTACAAGCTTGTTTTTGGAATACATTTCAAGTGACATTTTACAAAACAATTGCACAAATGACTACCAACAGCGCCCCCCGATAACGTCACCCGAGCGCCAAAATATTCTTGCACCAGTGTATCTGAAGACAGCTCTGCACAAATGTCAAAAGGAATTTTTCTTTTTTCCAAAAAATATACTGAAATCCCTTAACAAATATACTACCCACTACATTTTCCACAGATAACTTAAATATTTACAAACTAATGGCAAACACTTCGATTTTCCCCATCGCCTTTTCGTCTTCCCCCTGTTTCATTCTCGTGATAAAAACATTTTATTGAAATATTTTTTTCTGCGTTGGTGCAGATTTAACAAGATGTTATCAATATGATAGAAAAATATACTCTTTATTCTCTAGAAAAATAAATTTAGCATCAGCTAAAATGTACTGTTCTATATGACTTCAAATACAACACTGCTCATATCATCAAAAACACGTTCGATCTTCCCCCCACTCACCTTATTACTATTATTAAACGCGTTAGACAATATACATACATCAAACACTACCAAAGCCAATTAAGTTGATTGTTTCACATTGATTTGATAGGGAGCGACGGAACAGCAATTAGATATCGATTGATAATTAAAACAGTGATTTCCTGCACGGTTCGATTCACTTCAATATTTGATACACGCAGTAGCTATAATGTATTAGCCATTAATCATTTTATACTGAAGATCACGTCTAAACGTGTAGAGGTAATGATTTGGAAAAAAAATATGTTAAATTAAACCGTTTTTTCAATAACTTAATATATGAATATCTAAGATTATGTTTATATTACATAGTGTAATTAATTTGTAAAGTTATGTCTAACGCGGATAAAAACTGAGAATCACGCAAAAACTATCAAGCATATTTTTTCTGCAACCTTCGCCATTTTAATGAGAATTTAATTATTTATCTTTTAGTATACGTGTTTTATTAAACTAACTTTTGGTTTATGTATAATAAATTAATAATGCGTCTAATTTAGGACAGTGCTTCTTGATGGGCGAGTGCTATTACTGGCTGGACGTACGACGCGTTGCGTGAGCTCAACGCGGAACACTCAAACTAACCACTCAAGGCTACTGGCTTATATCGGCGTCTTAATACAGACTGAATGTGAATAGTAGTGAGAGTTTTAATTGATGCTAATAGGTTAAAAACTAAGGATACAATAAATATACAGTTGCATGAGAAGGTTAAGCTACACCTGTCAAGGTCAGTCCGTGGATGAGTGACCATTCACTACTTAACGAGTGAGACCAGTCCGTGCCTCGGAAAACACGTTAAACCGTTGGGCCCAGCTGTCATTTGTAGATCTTTGACAGAAGCCCGAAAGTCTGACAACCAGTCTTACCAAGGGGTATCTAAGGGGGGTGTTACGCAGTATCTACCTGGGTTGTGGAGATCAGATAGGCAGTCGATCTAAGTAAAATACTGGAATTCAGCTGCATCCGGTTAGATTGGAAGCCGACCAAACATTGTAGTTAGGAAAAGGCTAACCAGATGATGACAAGATATCTTTCATTTTAAACCTACCATTTGCATACATTGGAATTAGTACGACATTTTTTTATGTTTTACTGCAACGAAATGTTGCCATTTTTTATCACATTTATATAAACATTTAGGACTATGTTTTGTATTTATTTTATTTTTAAGTTCTTATTTTGTTTTAAAAACGCACCAACTTATCATGAAATATTTCCAAAACCACGCAAGATAGCTTCTTGAAGTAAAAAGTACTTCTTCAAGTGTACCCATATAAAACTGTTTTCAAGTCTTTTTTTTACTTCATGTGTGATATTTAGATTTTTTGGCACTTTGCAAGTGAATTTTTATTCCTCAGTGTATTTTAGTCTTTTAATTCAATATTTGATTAAAAAAACGATTTAGTTCGTAATTAATAACCTGTCTTTACTGAACTTAGAAGGAGCTCAAAAATTATTCTTATACACGAGTACATTAAATTAATTAAACTACATAAGTGGTCTTTATGATACATTATATATCAAGAAATGGTATGTAATATGGCTTACAATATTAGGTACTTATAGTAGTTATGTACAGAATGAGAAAAGGACGAGAGTTTTGAGTATGAATGTGGATGACTTAAGAGTAGGGGAAAACCAAAGAAACGATGGATGGACTGTGAGGAAGATGATATGGATAGAAAGGGAGTGACTACCGAGATGACGACTAATAGAGAAGTATGAAAGAAAGGGAGATGTTATGCTGACCACAAATAAATTTGGGTAAGGGTGGGAGAATTATGACTTAAACAAGATGTTTTTTTTCTGATATCCCATCAGTGTTCCGCAAACTTTTTGTTTAGTATTAACGAAACAAAAAATTAAACGGCGCAGTCGTACTGACTCGTGAGCCAGAGAGTACGGGTAGCCGGGCGGGGGGCCTCCGTCCCCGCCTCACGAGACCCGCCGCCCGCGCCAAACGAAACCACAGAATCAAAAACCACAAAACGCTTCGCTCGTGCGCTCCCGTGATTTACAAATATATGTAGGTATGTGTAAGTATTTTTCTTACTTACTAAAAATAAGTTTATAAGATAACCTTATTTTTCCGAGGAACACCAACTAGTGACCACAGTACACCAGTGTGCCGCGGCACACACTTTGCGGAACACTGCTCTAGGGTATGAATGAGGGGCAGCTCGCCGTCCGATAAGGACCAGGCCCGTGTCGACGGCGCGTTGTGTTCCACGCGCGCCTCAAAGAGATGTCAGCACCAACCGACGGGGTCGAAAGACCAATGCCTGCTGGGGTTGCGGGTTTGTCCGAAAGGGATATCGGGGCCCCGGCACACAGGCAACGGAAGGAACACGGGTGGGTTTTAGTCAGTAAAAGTCTGACACACCCTCTCGCTCTGCCCAGATCGGGAGAAGTCATGTGATGATTTCCCATCCTAAAAAAAAAAAGGGTATGAATGAGACCATCATTATCAAAAGAATCAACTGGCACGTTTTTTTATTTTTTCTTTCAAAATAATCAGCCAAAGTCACGATTATTTATGTAAAAAGGTGAAATGAGCATTTCTCTTTTTTTTGTCATTACATATTTGTGAAATGTCCCACGATAATGTACATGAATAATTTTGATGTAATCTAATTACTGATACTGTTTTGCTTGGGAGCATATTTGTTCATTAAATTTACAGAAAATATTTTTAACAAATCATAAATACATAATAACTAAATAAAAAATCATCAAAATATAAGTTGTCGAAAATTGCAATGTATGATTACATATAAAAAAATTTAAAAAACATGTATTTCAGACTATTTTTGTTCATAAAAAGAAAATACGACGACGTCGCATTTTCTTAGCTTCAAATATACGTATGAATATTATTAATTTGTTTGAATGAAAATGATTTACTCGTACTTATGAATGAAACTTAGATACACACATGTGATTCTAGTGGTAAGTTATCTTAAAAAGATAGAAAAATACTTTATATGCTAGTCGATTCTTTGACATTGTCTCATTAATCTAGGGTATTAATGAGACAATGACAAAGAACAACTTTGAACTTAGAACAGTTATGGGATATAAAACATCTTGTATAGGTATGTATGCGAATGATTCCTTAACCTTTCCGGTAAAATAGGAACATACCTACTTCCTATTGTCTTGCCTTCTGCTATATAAGTAATTTTCACAAGGAAAATTTAAAAGGGCAACAGACTGACATTCTGAAGGGTCATTCTGGTTTTACGTAATAACCAGCATATCACCTGAGATGAAGTTACCAAATTTCGAAATAAGGTATTTTGTTATATTTGTTGTTTACCTTGTTTTTGTTTTACTATGATGTAGAATTTACATGTAGCATTAAGTACAAACCTTAGTGGTTTAAAAATGCTATTCTGCTGAAACACTTTGTATTTTTTTTTTTAATGGTAAATAAAAAAATAAAAAAAATGAATGTCGATAAAAAACTCCGAAATTGAAGCATTTATTAGTATGTGACTAATAAATGCTTCAATTTCGGAGTTTTAGGCATAACAACTGAAATTATATTTGTCATTACGTTAGTGCGTGACCAATTTGTGTGCGTCGGTCACGAATGATGACTAATAATAATAGTTTGTGTTTGTAACGTTGTGTAATAGTGTATTTTTTATTTTTTACTAGTTTGGTAAGGTACCTAATTGGTCCAGACCTTAATAAACTAGTAAAAAAACTGCAAATCCTTGTAAGTCTCGAGTCCCGGACCCACATACATTATACACACGACATGTAAGAGCTGAATTTTCATGCTACAAATAATAATCTTTCACCGGTGTAAAAACACCGATAATGAGCTTTAATAAAATGCGTAATCTTTACTTCGTCAGTACACCGAGAAGTATTTTGTGCGAACATATTTCCCCTGACCGCCAGCCCTACGGTCCCTCTCAATGTCACCTTGGTCGTTGAGGACGCTGGTAAGAAAAACACAAAAAGACCAAACCGAAACCGAAATTATTGCTAACTTTTAGTAAAATTTATAAAAAACTTAAATTCATTCATTCATTCACTCACTGACAGACAACGCACAGCCTAAAGCAGATCTAGAAACATGAAATTACACAAGAATAACTTTTGAAATTACATGAAATCTTTTAATGTCCAGATATAAATCCACATACAACTTTAGTGGTATGAGGAACAGGGTGTAAAGTTCACTCATTCACCATAGAGAAAGGGAGGATCCTCCGACCAGACGGGTGTCGTGTCAATAGCTTCGATAAACTCCTATGCGGACAACTTTACACAGATGAATTGATACTTTCTAGGCATATTTCATGTGGGGACGACAATACGAAAATAAATAGAAACAATACTATTGCATAAAGGAGTATTTTAATTATTTTAAAAATATCAAGTAAACCCTAACGTCGAAATTAATACCCTCGCCGCCATGTTTATCTTTTTGTCTCACAGTGTCTGGCACATTGTGTATCCAAAAATATACACATTTTTCTACTTGGTAAAAGCCCTGTTTATGTTTTAGGGACACGTTTTCTATATATTTAATGGGCAAAAATGTATGCTCTAGCTTGTCGCATTTTTTCGGTGTAAATGGTCTAGGAATCGGTTATTTTTCAAAAAAGTTATAGACTTGAATTTTTGGGTGAAATTTCTCGGATACCTAGGCAAGTAATCAATAAAGCCGTTTTTTTTTTGTATTTTTTATTATCTCTCTTTGTATATGGCACTGGAAATGATAAAATGATAATAAAAAATAAAAAAAAATACTTTAAAATCAACTAAAAAATTGTGACAATTGTACCTGAACTATTTTCCCAAGCCACGTGTATCTAAATATCACACGGCAGAAAATCCTACAAAAATTATGAAAAAAAGAAACCCAAAAGAAAAATACGATTATTATGTCATTTTAAACACATCCGAACAAAAAACAAATTTGTCAAAAATTTTAAGAACGGGTACGGTCTGGCGCTGAGGGTGAATAAATGTTTTTTTTAAACAAGCGAAATAGTAGTGACGCCGACTATGGTTTTGCCGACTAACTATAGCGACTAAACTATTAGATATATTTGGTTGAATTTTGGTATGTATACTGAGAAATTCTTTATACTCATTAGATATACGAAATTTAATTTATTGTTTTATTGTCGTCTCACTAGGAGCAGCCGTCGCCCAGTGGTAACAGCCAAGACTTACAAGTTAAGGTCGTAGGTTCGTACCCAGACAGGCGCTTTACTTTGTGTAAATTATTTCATCACCACTGCTCTCAAAACGGTGAAGGAAAACATCGCAAGCAAACCGGCATGTCCTAGAACCCAAAATTCGAAGACATGTGACATCTACCAACCCGCACTGGGCCCGCGTGGTGGATTACGGCCCACTCCCTCTCACAGAGAGAAGACCTGTGTCTCAGTAGTGGGAACATTATAGGCTGCTATTGTCGTCGTCCATTGGCAATCTCAGGCTTTATTTCCTCTCTCAATTAGACAAGCATATTGATAAAATCTAATTAGCAAACAGCTTTATACCGAAAATGCAGACACCATATCCAAACCAAGCCGAGATGTGGTCCAGTATAGCTGTATAAATAATTAAATTATCTAGAGGGTGACTCTTGAATGGAGCTCCGAGATTGCACCTAATAACTTGACCGCTTTGACTTGCTGCTCCGTGAGTGCGCCAGGACAAATTAATTACGAATACAAATATTATTTTACGCCTTTGACGCCTTTCTGGGATTCAAAGGGTGTTTTATGGTTTTAATACAGACTGTTTATTTGATGTTGAGCATAGTATTTTGGAGAAAAATACCTATCCGTGGTAAACTCACAATTTACAACACATACGTATATATAGGTAAAAGTTTTGTACATAACGGAGAGGGGGTATATGTCTCTTTCTTTAATATCAGCCATATTTTAACTACAGTGGGCGTACTGTGGGTAGTGTTGGTTATTGTGCAATAGAAACGCCGTTTGCAGTCCAGGTCACATTGTAATTTACTATCAAATTAATCACACTAGCAATGCCCACACTGTAGGTACACGACACAACTATTCGGAATGCACGACAGTTTATAAACGTGTTCACTGCTTGACCACCACCCATGAACTCTGCTTAGCTCCGGCCGGACGATTTGCCCGACACCTAGTCCCCTGGACTACTAGACGAACGAGCCAATTTCTTCTTGTTCTGATGTATAAAAGCATAAAATATACGTAGGTGGATAGGCATATACCTATATACCTGTTTGTATAAAAATGTTTTCGCGATCAAAGGTAGTTTTACGAATAAATGTATAAATGTTCAAAGCAACTATAAATATACAAAGGTATTGAAATGAAGTTAGGTATGCTAAAGGTTGAAGCAAAACTTCTGTATAAATTAACCCTGTGATGAATGGAAAACGCGTAAAAATGAATAATTATATTTTAATAGTTATTAATCGGGTATATTTCAAGGAATATTATACTGAAGAACTTTTCAGAGGTGAGTTTCATATTTCAGGAGAAATATAAATGTTATTTAGGTTTCAGTTTTTCAGGTGGATTTCTCTCGAATATAAAATTTAAAAAAGCCGGCCAAGTGCGTGTCGGACCACGCACAATGAAGGGTTCCGTAGTTGGGATGAATTTATCCCAAGAACAAACTTAACGTTGTAGTTGAAAAACGTGCTCTCCCATACGGAATGTATGTGAGATCATGTTTTTCAAACTGCAAATTTAAGTTGGTTGATTATTTCTCGTTAACCTGTACAGCATACTTAGCTCTCATAGTTTTCCTTTTAATTTCGTTATATACACTACTGCTGTGATTTTTTTCACAAGTCCAAGTACAACCATTTAGTTCGAAGGCCACTTAACTCTAACAAAAAAAATCAGTTAAAAGCTTAATATTTCGCAAACGGATCCCTTAATCCAAAAATAGTTTCAAAAACTCACAATATTTTTGAAAGACCTTTCTAACGATACCCCACAACGTGGGGTAGATGAGGAAAAAAAAATCATTTCCACTTTACGTGTAGGGGAGGTACCCTAAAAAAAAATTTTTTTCTTGATTTTATTTTACCACTTTGTCGGCATAATTAATATGTATGCTTATATGTATGCTTTCTAGTACTAACCGTCTCTGAGCTAAGCCGCGGGCAGACAGACGGACATGGCGAAACTATAAGGGTTCCTTGGTTACTACGGAACCCTAAAAAGTGAGAGAATACAGAGAACGACCGTTATTTTGTCTCTAGTATTACCAAAAACATATTAGTCGGTCTATTGTGTGAAAAATCTCGGGGTGAAAACTTAAGAGCGTTTATCATAAAAGTTGGCAACGTCGCAAATAGCTGTCTGTTTTGAATAATTTGACTATATTAGTGTATGGAAATGTGAAATGTGGGTAACTAGTGAATTAGAATATTCATTATGAAATCCAATAATTAATATCGTAACACCGAGTATTATTTAGTTTACATAGGACGTAAAAAAAAAATTTGGAAACTTTCCAAATGCCTTTTTTTACACTTAAAGCGGTTACAAAATCAAATTCAGTGTTATAATTGCAATTCATTATTAATATTCTTAATTTGTTTCTTATTTCCATACAGTAATAATGCCAAATTTGTCAAAACAGCGAAATATTTGACATCTATTTGCGACGTTGCCCATTTTCAGAATAAACGCTCTGAAGTGAAGTGAACTAATAAATGTACTCATGTTCCGAGGCGGGGAGCTAGTCAAACGCACTAAACTATGTACTCAATGAGTTAATGAAGACAAAACATTCAGCTCTTACTTAGTTGTAAGTACTAAGCTTTGATTAGCTAGTGTGAGTCTCTTGTATGGACGCGAGTGTTCGACGTTCATTGAGTCATAGTTTATTGAATTCTATGTGATGTTCTTGTATACATGTTTGTCAATAGTTTACGATGGTTCAGTGATAAACAACCTATGTCCCCGATGGGATTTCTCATCGGTCTGATGAAGTTACATACAAAATTTCATCAGGGCATTTAATCCCGTTAGGGTTAGTTATATTTATCGTCCAATGTGAAAACGGACACTGTCTTGCCATCGACTCGATGAAAAAGAAGCATTCTGGTAAACCCAAGTTCACAACTATGAATTTTCAAATAGAAAAAGCTCCGGAATATTTTCCTGCCTCGTTAAGGCTTTGAAGATTACAATCCGTGGCAGAGCTCACTATCATTAGCTATTTCTCTAAAAGAAACCATTTCTTCGTCGCATTTACATCTTAGTAGCTACCTACTTAGGTACACTCAAATAGTAATGACCATTCTCACGGCTTCTTTGGCGTAGAAGTTTTAGTTTATTTTTATAAAACTTTACTGGTTCCTGTCCATTGTCACGGCTTGTTCGGCATAGAAATTGGCAGTTTATTTTTATAAAACTTATCTGAAGGCCAATTCTGGTCAAGTCGCAATCTGTCAAACTTGTCAAACATTTTGGTAAATTGATTGTATTTTTGACAGATTGCTAATGAGATGCGAATGCGAATGTTCTTAAAAAATAGGGAATTGACCCTCTGTATTAGGGTTCCGTTAAGGATGCCAAACGGAACCCTATTACTACTTATAAGCCTCCGTTGTCCGTCTCTCTGTAAGCGCGCTGTATCTCATGAACCGTAATAGATAGACTGTTGAGATTTTCACAGATTGTGTAATTCTATTGCCACTATAATAAAAAGAAATAATAAAAACAGTTAATATTAAGGATGATACCTGGGTAAAACAAACAAAAATCTAATTAGTCCGTCAGTCAGATAATAAAAAAATATTAGACACGTATTTTTTGTTTTATCATTTTACAACAAAATACTTAGATAAAACGCATTTTAAGTTGGGGAGTGGGGGTTGATACGTCACAAGTATAAAATCTACATACTCGTGACGTCACGGCATATTTTAACTCAATGTATCGCCGTAATATTTAGATTATGTAACAAAAGAAAAAATACGTGTCCAATATTTTTTATAATATCCATGAGGGAATTTTTTTTTTTTCATCATCCCTATTAAAGGGGTCATCATCCGCTGGCCATCATCAGGTGTCATCATCCCCATACAAGATACGTGATTTTTTCGGCGTTTTTGCTTGATCTTCATACGATGTGCGAGTCCAGCTTGCACTTGGGGGGTTTTTTGCGGATTACATGAGACTGGCTAACTGTGGGTGTTACTATACATTCCTGCCGAACCCTTTGGGGAATAAAGACGTGGTGTTATGTTTTCTTGGAAATCAATGTTTTCCTGGTCATTCAACTTCATCCGGTTAGACTGTAAGCCAATCCCAGAGTAATTGAAAAAGGCTAGACAGGCAGATGTGATGTTTTTACTGCAGTTTTTGTGTAATCATAAAATCTAAGTGGCAATTTATAATAGAACGGCTGCTAATTGACCTAGCATCATTAATTTTTTTGAACTACCATAATCTCATCTTTTAGTGTTACAATTATTTCTTTGTTAAAACAAATCAATTTATTAAAACCAGTTAAGACTGACTGCATGTTTTTTGCAGCATCAGTTCTAAAAATGAATAAAAAGGCGAAAAAAAGGTGTAAGCTGTTGCGCAAGTGTATTTTAAAACCGCCTTTATAAAACCGGGCACTTAAAACTAGACAGAATAATCTATGAATTTAAACGAGGATTAAATTATTGACGTAGGTATGATTGCATATTTTGATCTTAGCGTAATGTTTTATAATCAACTAAATCAAAGTTTTTGCTTAATTAAAATATGAATGTGCCTTTTAAATCTCTTACTGGAGGACATAAGTATTTGTATTAGAATTGTTACTATCTGTATCTATTTAAAGATACGCAGTATAAAACAAAGTCACTTTTCGCGTCTGTCTGTGTGAACGCCTAGATCTTCTAAACTGCATATGAGAGACCGTGGATTTTCTTGCTGACTCTTCTCCATAGTAAACAACCAATTGAAACCGAACAACTGGCTTATGATGTTGCATAAGTGCTCATGTAAGTTTAAATGTGAAATAAGTGTTTTAAATTTGAATTTGTTCGCCATACTTTTAAGCATTTACTTATTATTAAATTTTATTGATCTTTGATTACTTTATTTCGCTTCGATTGATCTTATGCTAATGTCAATGTATATTTTAAGTTTTTTTTTTGTTTGGTATTTTGCTTTTTACATTTTTTATTTTTTTTATTGATAGCTAGGTAAGTTTTTGTCCGTCGGCTATACAATCCATAATACTGAAAATGTCGCAATTCTGGCCCCCAAGATACAAGCAAATACCTTGATTGGGGGTGACCTTTCAATCTATTCTTGTACATCCTGATTTTGAACAAATAAAGAATTTGAATTTATTCCGGAAAGTTTATGCATATAATACTAATAACTTAGATTTAGCACAGAAACCTTAATATTTTGACTTGTCGCCATATTGCACACGTGCGTAGCAGGGGTGGGTCGCTTGTTCTAAAGTGCAAAACTCCTACCTTAGATTTGAATAAGGTGTCAAAATCTTTCCAGTCTTATTAGATTCATTAATAATCTCAGGTTTCCCGCACTTTTTTATCAGATAAGTGTCAATTAGCAAGTTTTTTGCATCAATAAATTAAATTAGATTTGAAAAATATTGCAATAGACGTAAAGACCTTTAAAATCCCGGACATTCAAAGGTGGAACTTTGAATGTCAGGGATTTTAAAGATCTTTTTTGGGGAAGAATAATTGAATTATATTATACTACCTGCATCTCGCGGTTTCATCCGCATACGTTTCGATCCCATGGGAGAGTGAGAGAAGTCTATAAGATTGTATTTTATTATCAGTTATAATCCCAGACATCGCTCTACAGTAGCCCACGACTAAGCTACGTTCGTGTACTTAGCGTCCCTTTGTCGCTTACTATTATATTTGGTGAAGGACGAGCGTTTTGTGGGACTGTCTTATGTAATTTTGACATTCCAAATGTGCTGATTTTCAAGCCTAGTTTGAATAAATCACAGAACAGAAATGATATTTGATTTTGATTTTATTCAAATGTTCTCGGGAGGTCCACTATGAGCCACGGCCATGATACACACGAAACAAATGCTGACAAACAAATGAACCGCGGAGGTAACTTGGTAAAGCTATCCGTGCATACTTGCATAGTAGTGGACAGTCGACTTTAAAGTCATATCATAAATCTTTATTGGAATAAAAACACATTTTACAGATAGATCGCGTACGTTAGTTACAAAAATGTGTCGCAGCTAGCGTACGTAAAAGCTACATTAGTTACAAAAATGTGTCGCAGCTATTAACGCCCACCTCCAAGAGGGAGACAGCGTTCCAGATTCCATCAATGAAAGTACAGACGGATTTAAAAAAGAACAATAATAAAAATTAAAATAGTAAAAAATTAATAGTAAAAAATTTAATAGTAAAAAATTTAATAGTAAAAAATTAAATAAAGTAGTAAATTTAAATGGTAACAGATAAAAATAATAAAAATCAAAATACGCAAGTGCTTAATGTTATGCATATGGGATTGTTGTATGTGATTGTCGTGCGTGCCTGTAGGGTGTAAGTGTAGAGTGTAAGTGTAGAGTGTGCTTGTGGAACCTCCCCACAAACAGTGTCACCAATATACTTACGTTCCTAAAATCCACATGAGCCAGTTATTGTCTTTACCGAACTTAGCCCCGGCGGACTCCACCAAAGCGGAGATCTGCGGAGATGTCCGAAGCGGAAACGAGGAGTTACATTTTTCAGCTAGGGTGTAGCCACCGAAGCTGTGCGGAGATGCGTACTGGCTAGACTGGAGCGGGAGCTGCGTTGGACGACCGTATACGGCGCCGCTCACTGCATACCGCTCACATCTCTTCTGGTATCCGCTGCGCGCCGTGTCGCTAGCTTGCGAGGCACAGCTCAATCTCGGCGAGGCACAGCACACATCTCCACTTCGATCGCGCCATACAAATAAGATACATCTCCGCTCAGTGGTGTCCACTGAAGCTGGGTGGAGTCGAGATGTGTGAATAACGAGATTCTATTAGCTGTTTTGTTGTTTAAAACACATCTCCTCTGCTCTCGTCTCCACTTTTGTGGAGTCCGGACCTTAGGAGCATTATTCCTACTCCTGTTCGCCAACCTTTTAAAGAGACGACATACCGAGCTTCGATAATTTCAGTTGTTATAAGGAACTAATAAGTCACGTCGGTTTTCAAACGGCATTGTTTAACGGAGCTCGTTAAACTGAAGGCCAGTTGAGACACTGATATAATTGATTTTTTCTTTAAACCAGTACATCATATTAATTATGATTAGAGAACACTACACACCTAGCCAACACATATCCACCTAAGCAATAATTTATGACATAGGAGTAGCTGTCTGGTCGGGCAAAATGTTTTTTTCTTCAGGAATTTTTCAGTAGCAGCCCGGAGTCAGAGCAGTGGTCGCCTAGTGGTAACGGAACAGTATTCGGCGCTTTACTTTGTGTAAATTATTTCATCACCTCTGCTCTCAAAGCTGTCAAGGAAAACATCGTGAGGAAATCGGCATGTCATAGAACCAAAAATTCGAAGACGGGTGACATCTACCAAACCTGCACTGGGCCCGCGTGGTGGATTAGGGCCCATTCCCTCTGGGCTTTTGCCCAGCAGTCAGAATATTATAGGGTGATTATGCTAACCCGGAGTCTGGATTTGTGCCCGGTGGTTGGCAATAGGCTCGTCCCGTATTACATATTATGTCTTGTTTTCTTCTTTATTTTTTTTTGTATATTGGCACCTTGTATTCATGTATTTAGTTATTATTTAATCGTGTTTTTGTATTTTGTGCTATGTCTTTTGTGTGCACCAAATAAACGATTTATCTATCTATCTATATGGGACTTAAACATAACTGGCGAAATGTACTATTGTCAGGTACAACTCTGCCTGACCCTTCGGGTAAAACAGGCGTGGTGTTATGTACGTAAAGAAAGAAAGAAAGAAAGAAAAATGCATTACAGCAGAAAAATACACATTATATCTAAAAAAAAAAAGCAAAAAAAAAGCTGTTAGGAGTAGCTACATCACGAGTATACGCTAGAGTTGCCAACCCTACTATACGGGGTGTCCGGGACATCGACGCGAAGCCAGTTACCATGAATTCAGTACATGATTCTGAACCCCCCAGCGTTGAAATTTTTCATTGGTTATTTCAGTCGGTTCAGAATCATATACTGAATCCATGATAACAGTTTTCACGTCAATGTCCCTACCACCCTGCATAATATTGTATCCTGCTATATTAGAGGCCTAAATACTATAATTATAAAGAAAAAACATACTAAGCGAAACTACTATATTTTTATTTAAATACAAAGTGGCGAGATGATCGCAATAATGCAAGTATTAATCTCATAAAAGCTGAATTAATGGTATTTTGTAACCTTCATTTAGAGTGTAAAAATTGTTATGAGACATTTAAAAAACAAAACCTGTTAATAAAGATTCTAACTCATAGTAGCAAAAACTATGCAAATTTAAATAATAAAAATGTTTTAATCTACTATATTTTTTCGCCTTCTATTATATTTTTAGAGGCAATGGCTTCGAAAATACTATATTTAATATAAGCGTTGGCAACCCTAGTATATACACAATTACTCAATTCCTTTATTATATTCAGAGGCAAATAATATTTATCCAACAGGCTTTTATTTGCGTTTCATAAAAATTACTGTCATTTTTCGCCGATCTCGGTCGCGAGTCGCGTTTATTTGATGTCAACATTTACTTTTTAGGGGCTTTTAGAAATAAACATTTGTATAATAAACGCAAAAATTACGTCTGTCAACATTCTTTAACTTGTTATAAAGAGGGATCAGAAAATCAAAGACTTAAACGCCTAATTAATCATCCATCTTGCTATACGTCCCGCCAAGGATATGCACGATTCACGGCGCAAAACGACCGTGAATAGTCTTGACATACATCAATTATTATGGTTAGTTGCTCGCTGGATCTGCACAACGCAATTTTGCATCCAGCAAGCGCCCCTACCACCGCGAGCATTGTGCATCGTGGGTGCTGGATTATCACGCACACGGCACGATCAATGATCGTCACGGACACGAACCATATCACGATCAGTAAAATCGCGCAAAAATCCCTCAATCTGAGAACATTAACCGCGACCTTATGCGGACGTAGCGCACGATGGATGCGCGCACCATAGTGTGAATGCTACGGTCCCGCACCGCAGCCTTGGCGGGACGTACAGCAAGATGGATGGTGAATAATGCGCTTTAGTCGCTGGAGCATGAATGATGGTGGGAGTTTGATCAATGCACGTGCCATAACTGTATAAGAAAAGGCGTTTATTAGGTATTATACTATTTTCGCAGCCACGCGCTGATATAACGATCGTAGCCGAGGTGGGCCGACAAGTAATCCTATATAACTGGGGTTGTCGCGCGGTGAAGCTCACTCTGCTCTCGAGGCTTGACGTGTCAACACGTCGGGTCCGGGTTCACAACAATTCAATCGTCATCCTGAGGATTCCTCGTTGAGAGGGGAAACACGTGTCGATTTCTTACAGGGTTCTTTATGGCTCTTTAAGAACAGTTTAGCGGATTAGGTTACTAAGTATACGTCGTCTATTGTATTTTATATTATTTACACATTTCAGAACAGTTATTTAAACCCGATGTAGGCAATAGCCTGGTCATCTGTTGATGACCAGGCTTTGCGAGACACTAAATGATCACATAATAACAATATTTTGTTTCATTCAGAGTCCTTCAACTGATTAACAAATATGTATCTTGTATTTCCTGAAAACCCAAAGACGACCTAGGAATCAAACCCAAGTTACCACGCTCAATAGTCGCCATCTTCATCTTCTTTTTCGTGTGGTTAGTGACTAGCAGTGGTGGCCCAGTGGTAACGGCCGTGACTTACGAGTTGTAGGTTCGAACCCAGACAGGCGCTTTACTTTGTGTAAATTATTTCATCACCACTGCTTTCAAAATGGTGAAGGAAAACATCGTGAGGAAGCAGGCATGTCTTAGAACCAAAACATACGAAGACATGTGACATCTACCAACTCGCACTGGGCCCGCGTGGTGGATCACGGCCCACCCCTCTCACAGAGAGAAGACCTGTGTCCCAGTAGTGGGAACAATATAGGCTGATTGTTTATGTAGTAACTAACCAGTACGCTTATCATGACCACAATAGAAATGGGTTTTGTCGACGGAAGAATAGACAAAATGATAGATAAAAAATCACAATCTGTCATTTTGTCTATTCTTTCTTCGACAAATCCCGTAGAAAACCCGTTTCCTGGTGTCAAGAGTTTTTATGCCGCCCATGGGTCTCTGACTTAGCTTCACATGCCGTCGAGAAATATCTCTCAGACTTCTACCGGGATCTGGTGGGTTGCAGCTGAAAATCAGCGTCAGGCGGTACACTTTGTGTTGTCATCTGATATTATGCCGAGCTGAGGCCCTTTTGGCATTATAATCATTGTTTTCTGTTTATTTTAGTTATAAGTTGTATTTTTCTGCTGTTATGCCAATAAACACATTTTTATTTCTTTCTTTCTTTTTCTTTCTACTGGATGCTTAGAAGTTGCGTTAGCGACTACAAAACGAACGGGGTAGTCACGTAAAGTGCTTGTAACTATGTAAGTAGTTGTAAACTAAGCAGCACTCAACGTAACTTTGCCCACGTTTCCGTAAACTTGCGCCCACTCGTGTGAGTTCACTCAATCATTTAATTGTTTGTTGTAATTCGGTTTGAGCTCCCCACAGCTTTTGGGGGCTCAACGACACTCGTCGAGGTCGACATGTCAGAAAAAGCGTTCTGTAGGATAAAGGCACTCATTTTGTGATTACGTCGCTTTTGAAAAGGGTATGTAATATATGAACCAGTCCCCTAGTCTGTGGACTTGTGCTGATATTTGGAAGATCAGAAAGATATGTAAGTTGATTGATGAGCTTCATAGGTATCAGTCATTTATGTACATAAACACAAGAATCACAAACAAAAGAATCACAAAGATAAGACTCGCAAACATAAGAATCACAAACATAAGAATCACAAACATAAGAATCACAAACATAAGAATCACAAACATAAGAATCACAAACATAAGAATCACAAACAAAAGAATCACAAACATAAGAATTACAAACATAAGAATCACAAACATAAGAATCACAAACATAAGAATCACAAACATAAGAATCACAAAATAACATCACGGCGGTAATCCCAGAAGGGTTATGCAGAGCACCTTTAGTACATCCACATTTCGCCAGTTATGTTTAGGTTCCATGTAATAGGGGGCGAGCCTATTGCTGTCAACCGGGCACAAATCCACCCTCCAGGCTGCTACTCAGCAATCCCTGACGGAAAAACCTAATACCAGTTTGCCCGACTTGGGAGTCGTACCCAGAACATCATGCTCGTCAGTAGCGCTTGTGACCACAAGCCCAACTACTAGAGGAACATAAAAATCCTTGCAAGTACCCCATTCCTTTTTAGGGTTCCGTAGTAATCAAGGAACCCTTATAGTTTCGCCATGTCTGTCTGTCTGTCTGTCCGTCTGTCTGTCCGCGGGTTAGCTCAGAGACGGTTAGTACTAGAAAGCTGTAATTTGGCATATGTATACATATTAATCATGCCGACAAAGTGGTAAAATAAAATCAAGAAAATATTTTTTTTTAGGGTACCTCCCCTACACGTAAAGTGGGGATGTTTCCTCATCTACCCCATGTTGTGGGGTATCGTTAGAAAGGTCTTTCAAAATTATTGTGAGTTTGTCGAAACTATTTTTGGATTCAGGGATCCATTTGCGAAATATTAAGCTTTTAACTGATTTTTTTTTGTTAGAGTCAAGTGTCCCCCTCTCTTCTAGCTAAATGGTTGTACTTGGACTTGTGAATAAATTCACAGCAGTAGTATATATAACGAAATTAAAAGGAAAACTATGAGAGCTAAGAAGGCTATACAGGTTAACGAGTCAACCAACAAACAATCAACCAACTTAAATTTGCGGTTTGAAAAACATGATCTCCCATACATTTCCGTATGGGAGAACATGTTTTTCAACTACAATGTTAAGTTTGTTCTTGGGATAAATTCATCCCAACTACGGAACCCTTCATTATGCGTGGTCCGACACGCACTTGGCCGGTTTTTACGTTTTCATTTCATTCATTTTGCCCCACCATTAGAGGAAAATGCAGGCCTGATGTGAATCCATATAACTTTACTGAGCCCTTTAAACTCTCACATATCCGTAAACTGTTCAATTCCACGTCACTAGAAAACTAATTCTGACGCCAAACTTCGTCTGGCTGCACATTAACAACTAGTGCATTCAACAGGCACACTGAAAGCAATGAGAGCAAAATGGTTGCCTCTTGACGAATGGACTACCGAAGCGCATTAATCGGATTTACCTGTCGCTGGCACAGTATAACCCTGTGTGCCGATGTCTTTATCTAGCATCGTGTTCTCGCATATCATAGCCAACACGACCTATATCAGAAAATCCAATATGATCTAAGTTTATAAGAACACCATTCTAATTTGTATTCGGACGTGTCATATCATCATGAATTCGATCATTTCCGTGGTAATATTTTTATTCGTGTGTACATTTGTATTTGGATATCAAGAGATATTTTCACGCATTGTTGAATCCTGTCACCTGTACCGAGATGTCACGAAGATTACCGTATTTCTGTTTACAAGTTTACTGAACAAGCGTACAAGGACGTCGGTTCTCGTAGTTTGTACCATGTTATCTTTTACCCGCTGTCAGTTTGGATAATTCTCGCCGCGATGGCCGAAGGGGCCGACCCATATACTCAACAACAGATGTTCAAGTTGTTAAGACTCCCGAATGATCCCTGCGTTCGTCTCAGATTCTACCAATTAGCTACAAGTCGGTACAAGCCCGGGAATGACGTCAGCATCGTGTCAACGCGTTCTTTGGTCGTCAATCAAGGAGTGGCTGTAAATCCGTACTGGCACAACTTTGTCTCGAAAAACCGTCTCATCGATTTAGTGTCGACGCCGTTCCGATACGATCCCCGGGGATCGCTTAACGCTATTAGGCTCCTTTCTTCAGCAAATTTGGTGAATCCCGACTTGAGTGGCAACTCGGTCCTAGTTGACGCGATGGACTATAATGGATTGTGGGGTACGGCTTTCTCAGACGCGGTCATCCAACGCTCGCCGTTCTACAGCCCTTTCAGACAGAAAATCGGCGCCGTAGATTTAATGAGAGTGAACAGGCGTGCGAGAGTCGGCTTCGTTTCAAGTATTAACGCTAAAGTTTTGGAGCTCCCCATCGGTGTTGATGATCGTTATCATATGTTGTTTGCTTTGATACTCGATACTAGAGATATCGATATTACTTTGAAGTCTGCCAAGAGTACGATAATATTGGAGCTTATGAGAAAATCGCGAGAGAGTTATGTCCCGTTAGAGATCGCCATTCCGCGGTTCACGATGACCTCTGAGATTGATGTTAGGAGTATATTGGAGAATTTGGGAGTCACCAGTCTTTGGACTAATCCTGCTGTTACCAGGTATTTACTATTTGTTTTCCTATACATTGAAAATATAAGTATGCTGTCTAGATCTTATCAAGTTTGAACAATGTGACCTTTCACCGATGTGTGAGGTCTGGGTTTCGTAATTAGATACTAGAAAACTTTTCAGTTTAACTGTGAGTAGGAGGCTTTATCTCGGTAAAGTCGTAAGTTTAATACATGTCCAAACTAAGTATTATTCAATCAATCTCGTCTACTTTTGTTATCTGCAAATATTTTATTAACTTTAACAAAAGTTACAGCTAGTTCTTTTGATTATTCAGTTACATTATTTAGAAGATCGATAACTACAATAATCTGATAGAATAGTGTTTAATAAAAATAAGAAAGAATAATAAATCAGCCTATATTGTTCCCACTGTTGGGACACAGGCCTCCTCTCTGTGAGAGGGAGTGGGCCGTAATCCACCACGCGGGCCCAGTGCGGGTTGGTGGAGAAAAGTGTTTATTCACATTAAATACTTTTTACAAGATAGACCTTTGCAAAGCAGCATGTTCGCAGACGAAGCTTCAGGTTTCCTCACGATGTTTTAAGTTTTAACAAAATAATAAAACCAAACATTACTTACAACAGGTATCGGATGCCCAGCGGCTTTGTCCAGCGTTGCACCATTACCCTGGCCAACCGTGGCATCAGCCCTGCCCCCTACGTCCACGGGATACCATATAACGTGTCCACAGGAGTAGACCTTGCCGTGGGAAGGGACTTTATCGCCAACAGACCCTTTCTGTTCGGACTGGTCGATGATCGCAGTATTAGTTTTGAATGAGCAGACAATTAAAGTTCTAGTTTTAGTAGTGAATTTTTGTCTGTTTATCTGTATGTATGTTCCAGCATTACGCAAAAAGTAACGGTTAGATTCTGTTTTCTTAACATAGATATTCCCTATAAGTCTGGTCAGTCTGTAGGCTATATAAATTATCACGCTATTTACTATGGGTGATGAGCACTATTGTATTATGTTCCTACTCTTCTATAGTTAACCGAAAATTGTAAAAAGACGAGCTATAAGGTTAGAATATTGCAGGTAGTTACAGAATTTACCTTTTAAATTATTGTCTTCACGCTAAACATCAATGGATGCATTCAATACATACAATCAGCCTAAAATATTCCCACTACTGGGACTCAGGCCTCCTCTCGGTGAGAGGGAGTGGGCCATAGTCCACCACGCGAGCCCAGTGCGGGTTAGTAGATGTCACATGTCTTCGATTTTTTGGTTCTAGGACATGCCGGTTTCCGCACGATGTTTTCCTTCACCGTTTTGAGAGCAGTGGTGGTGAAATAATTTACACAAAGTAAAGCGCCTGTCTGGGTTCGAACCTACGATTACCACTGGGCCACCGCTGCTCCTCGAATACAGTTAAATATAACTTTTAATATGATGTGGAAAATGTCGTCGGTACATTAGTAACTCTTGTATATTTGTAACTTAGTATAGGATTTTAATGTATAACTGTTTATTTTCCCGAACAAAGAAAAAAAAATACATATGCAGAGAGAATTTTTCGGACGGGGCAGTACCTTAACTGTAGTAGCTACAAGAAAACGGTCTTATGAGAGTGTCCTAAACTTTTTGAGATATTTTGATCTGCATTAACAGATTTAAAAAAAAAATAGCAGCATTTTCTGATGCCGATCGATCCCGTTTCATATAAGGACCAAAAAACTCCATAGGACCAACTGAGGTTTGAGTACTAGAAAAGTCAGAAATCGCAATAAAACTTTTGAGACTCAGAACTTGTTTATGACGGATAGAGTAATATTAAACTACATATTATATGATAGTACGTAGAACGTACTACAGCAAAACATGAAGTTTAGGCCTTTTCCGTCATCTATAGTTATAATAAAAATAAATATTGGTTAGGTGACTGTTAAAGAGAAATCCCGTGTGTTTACATTCTACTGTTATATTTTTTTGGTAGCCGTTCGTCAGGATCAGACGGTGTTTCAGTGTTATGCCATTAGGTAGTATAATCAGAAGCGCAGGCGTTCATTAATTCACTTAAAACGAAAAATTACGCAAGCAATGAGAAATACCTACTGGACGATGCGGGTGTCGACCTCAGGACAAACTGCTTCTCACGCGGACAACTTTACCTCGCTTGCTCCCGCGTCACCAGTCTTGACTCTAGGTATGTTATTGGCTGCTGAGAGCAAAACTACAAACGTAGCACAGAGACGTTTTATAAAAATATGGCTGTTATTTAGTAATTGTTGTATGTTACGACTTCCACGCGAACGAAGTCGCGTGCAGAAGCTAGTACTTTATATAGTATTTGCTTCTATCAGCGGCTTCGCCCGCGTGATATCTTCATAAATGATAGCCTATGTTACTCAGTGATAATATAGCACTTTACTGGTGATGTTTTTTTTAGAATCGGTCCAATAGTTTTTGAGTTTATTCAATACAAAAAAAAAACAAATATAAAAACAAACATTCAAAAATCAAATATTTTCTCTTTATAATATTAGTTTAGAAATGCGAAAGTAACTCTATCGGGCTGTCTGTTTTTATGAAAAGCACACAGGTAGAACATATACCGGTAGGTAGGTATCATCAAAGAAGTTTATTACTAACCACCGTAAGGGCTATTCTTGCTTGCAGCGCTCGGTGGCTATAGAACAGGGTTGGTAACAGATGTGGTCATCGTGTTCACGGGATTTTGTTTTCAAACTGGTTAGATATGAATTTCTTCGATAGTACTTACTGTGTTATTTTTTTTTTCCGTGAGTGTCTACGTTCCTGTGGAATATTTTCCGACGTCCACTCGTTGAAGTCGCGGCTAAAAGCTAGTCTAAACTAATATTATAAAGAGAAAAGATTTTTAATTTGTATATTTGTGCAAAATAAAACATAAGATAAAAATTCAACGAATATTAATTTCCCCACTCAAGTATAAGTAGGGCTAGTATACGCAATACTCAACAGACAAGAATACGTCTCAGCATCGAAAAGACCAAACAAGAATGGCCGGTCAGCAATGAAGTCCCTTCCTAGTATAGGTTCCAATCCAGTACGAGTGCTGTATGCAGAGTCCGGCTCTGGTGCTGCGTAATTCAGACCGGTGCTGTTGAGGACCAGGGTTGAGCGCTGCACGAAGCTGGTAGGAAGAGCCGGGGGATTTGATATGTACCTGTGGTGAAGGGTTTTGTTTTAACTTGTGTGTTGCAGATTTATAATGTGTACTACTGAATATACCCAAGAGTGTTGAAAGGAAATTAATATCATAAACGATCTAAGAACTCGATATTGCTAATCGTAGTTTGTTTTTATTATCAGGCAGAAGGACGCCTATAGTGACGTTATTGTGTGGTCATATGTTTGTTTTCATAAAATTATTCTAAACAAAGACTTAGTGTTAAAAATTACGCAATCGACGTTCTAGTCTTAATATATTACATAATTTAATATCACAATCTTACCTAGTAACATCCGGATCAGTCCAAAGATCGTTAACTCCCAAATCTTCCAATATGATTCTCACGTCAACCTCGCTCGTGATGACCATGCGGGGTATCGCCACATCTATCGGCACGTAGCTGGCTCGCAGACTCGCAAACAGCTCAAATACAATATCTATGTTAATTTCGGCCACAAGTGGCCCGAAATCATTATTTCCGAGAACCATACAGAACAGCATTCGATAGCGTTCATCTGAACCTACTGGTAACTCTAGAATCTTTGCGTTCAACCTTTTAAGATATCCCATTCTTGCTCGTCTCTGCACTCTCATGATATCCACAGCCCCAATTGTTTCTCCTTCCAGGTTATAGAACGGTGCTCGTTCAATTACAGCATCTGCAAATGCTGTAGTCCACAATCCGTTGTAGTCCATCGTGTCCAGAAGGACTGAGTTTCCGTTCAGATTGAGTCTTGGGAGACGCGCAGACATTATTCTCTTGATCTCGTAGGCTGTTGCTACGGGGTTGTATCTTATTGGCGCTCTAACTACTTCTAGGAGAGAATTCTTCACAACCAAGTCATACCAAGTCGGACTGAGTGTCGTGCCATCATCGATTAATAAGACGCGTGTGCTCTTAATGTTCACGTCATTAGAAGGAAACGCGCGAGTAGTTGCCAGTTGGTAGTACGCCTGTCGAATGCACGGATCGTTAGGTAGATTTAAAAGTTGGAACAGCTTCTGCTGAGTTAAAGCGTCGACCCCTTCTGCTATCGCCGCGAGCATTATCCATATCGAACTTGGGGAGAACACGAAGTTGAGATTACCTCGAACAGCTAACGATTTGTACAAATTGATGAGGAAACCGTATACAGAAGATTGGTATTCATAAGTTATGTCTTGGTTGACATTACACGATTGTGCTTCGTAGACCGGGAATCGCTGGATCTGCTGCGTAGATAACTGGATACCACAACACGCGACTAGCAAAGACAGAATTAATTTCTTCATGATTTTGGCACGTCCGAATTAGGTTCCGCGACGTAATGTACTAAGTTCTAGATGTGAATTCCAGTTTCTTATATAGGTCAAAGAGTAAAGCTTTAGATTGTTTAGGTAAAACACTGTTTGTTAGTATGTTTGTGTATAGCAAAAATCTAACTAACTCCAATACTATTTTGGTCTAGGTACCTTAAATTATTCCAGACTATATAATTCAACATCCAAGCAGAATAATTTTGTATGTCATCAAATCCTAGCTGACCAAAAGCTACATAATTTTTGATCATTTGGTTTGTAAAATAGCTGAATAAGCAGATGGACTAGCGTGTATGCATAATGCAGGAGACAAAAACACAATTAGCATAGAAATGTCTATCAACAGGTATTCTTACAAAATGTTAGATGCAGGTAACATTCACACTCTCAAGGTCGATCTAATGTATAAAACAACATTGTACTATCATAACATTGAAGTAGGTAGGTACAGATGTTTTTTAACAGAATACTTTGTGTTGGTAGTGAATTGAATATGCATAGTGAACCAAAGGGGTTCCCTACTTGAAATCGAATGACGTAAGATCGAATAATACTTACTCGAAAACGTTAACTCGATAGTACTTGAAATCGATCAATTATGAGCGCGACAGTTCACTACCTCGATGTATCAAAATCTCGAATAACTTTAAGCTCGAATGATCGGCAGCGTGAAGTCCATTATCTTGAAACATCATTTGCCGAACGACCATTTAATCGATTTACAGAATAGTTTTAAGGATTTTTATTTGAGTACAATTTATTGAACCAATATATGCGTAGAAATATAAATCAACTATAATCATGAAAAATTATGATGGTAATAAAATAACGGACTCCCCAACTTAAAATGCGTTTTATCTAAGTATTTTTTTATTATGATAATGCAAAAAATATTTGTGTAACATTTTTTTATTATTTGACTGACGGACTAATTAGAATTTAATTTTTTTTACCCAGGCATCATCCTTCTTACCTACCAAGAAGCACAAAAAGTAAAGTTTGTGGTGGCAAGATCCTATACTTACAAATGTAGGTTAAACTGTTTGAATGTAAAAATAATAAACATTGATTATAAAGCCGATCATCCACCGCCAGCTAAACTAAGTTCGACTATGTAAACTAACTTAGTTTAGCTGGCGGTGGACGATCGGCTTAATCATCGGACCGAAGGACCAGATCCATTTCGAATAGAAAACTTTTTGGTCTCGGCTAAATAAATAACAAAACATGGAACGGTTGCTTCCAACATTATTTAACACCAATACTACAAAACTTAATCGCACTCGCAATTACCAAGAAGCACCAAAACTGAACCAAGCACGTCACCATCAAAATTATTCTAAAAGTTGGCACGTCGCAAATAGCTGTCAAATATTTACCTGTTTTCATTAATTTGGCAATATTACTGTATGGACATATGAACTATCGCTAACAAGTGAACTAGAATATTGATAATTGCAATTATAACACTGAATTTGATGTTGTAAGTGTAACCGATTTAGGTGTAAAAAGGTATTTATAAAGTTTCCAAATACTTTTATTACAAGTAAAACTAAATATTTGGTGTTAAGATATTAATTATCACATTTAATAAGCATATTTTAGTTCACTAGTTAGCAATATTTCATATTTCCATACAGTAATATTACCAAATTAATCAAAACAGAGCGACCAAAAAATACGAAGCTGCGGGACGCATTGCTTTGTCACGATAGACGCAGATGCGGTCGCAGCATTACGCAAGTACCCTGCAGGTACTTCAGTATTATATTTAGTTATAATCGAAAGCATAGCATCAACTGCTAGTCAGGTAGAATGCCTAGGCAAAGTATCTATGGAATAATAGTAGTTTATGAAACTGTTGCATAATGAGGGGTATTAAAATACGAGTGCGTGTTTAAAATCCGAGCCGTAGGCCAGGTTTTTAATAGTATCACACGAGTGTTTTAATACTCATTAGTAGTTATGTGCAGTTTCATACGCTACTTTATCTACTCTCATACATTGGGATTGAACCTACTAAATAAAAGATCAAAGTTAAAGATCAAGAATAAACTACATTACTTGATTACTCTTTCTTGATTACTTGTATTTTTTTGATTACTTGTCGTTATGATTTTGTTCTTATCGTTAGCTGTAATAATATTCGTCATTTATTTTCGTTGCTTATATAGTTAGTATGTATGTATCTATGTATCTATTATATAGCACTTATCTGTGTATTCATTATAGTATATTGTACTTATATACCTTTTATTTGCACCAAAGACAGCCCCATTTTATGTCCAGAGAATCACTGTCCATTCCAAGGTTGCCTGGAAGAGATCGCAGTAAGCGATAAGGCCGCCAATTGTATATTTTGTAGTGTATTACTTTTTCTTTATGTAATTATAATCTGGTGTACAATAAAGTATATATAAATAAATAATAAATAATAATAAAAAATAATCCCACGAAATTCAGTACAACAAAACGTATGACTGACTCCTGAACCCAACACATCACCGCGCATGCGCTAGAGCGGTGCTGCTATCCCCCGCTAGCATTCCATTAGAAAAGTTGGTGTAAACACCTTGGTGATATTAACTTCTTGGATTTGCCCTGTATCGTAATACAAGAAAAAAAGTTTTATAGCATTATTTTGTTAGAAAAAAAGTGTTATAATAAGATTCTATTTTAAAATTTCGGTACTATGTTTATAAAGTGTGTCACTATAAACTCGTTTTGAAGTTTATAATTCGAATACTTATTACGATATAAGAGTAGATAAATTATATTTCATGCTTTGCGTGATGTGCTTTGTGAACGTTATATTATTCTATGGAATGCCTATAACGTTCACAAAGCATCTAGGCAGGTATTCTATAGAATACCGGATTATACAGCTTGCCGATAACACTTTTGAACGCCGATTTTGAAAAAAGTAATTGCTACGAGGTCTTGGATCGATTTGAATACCGAAAATATAGTTTTTAGAATTTTTGAGTGAAAACCGTTTATAACGACTTTGAAGGGACCGTCGGATTACGGTTGTTATAGCCGATAGTTGTTACATCCAAAATCTATGTTAAGTAAACAGAAATGCTGGTACCTCGTTAAGTTAAGTAACCGGTGCGTCGTTTTAAGCGAAGCCGTTATAAACGGTTTTCACTGTATGTATGTTCCAGCATCACGAAAATTGTACCGGATAGATTCAGTTCAGATTTTGCATAGATATTCCCTAAGTCTGGTCAGTCTGTGGCCTATATAAGTTATCACGCTATTTGCTATTGGGGATGAGCAATATTGTATTATGTTCGTATTCTATAGTTTACCGAAAATTGTAAAAAGACGAGCCAAAATGTTCGAATATTGCAGGTAGTAACAGATTTTACCTTTTAAATCATTATCTTCACGCTAAACGTCAATGGAGTCTTGCAGTCAATACATTTAGATAATCAGCCTATAACTTTTTCCATACATTTCGTAGGAAATGAGACTCAGAACTTGTTTATGACGGACTACAGAAAAACATGAAGTTTAGACCATCAATATACATAAATATCTATGGTTTGGTAATTGTTAAAGAGAAATTCCGTGTGTTTACATTCTATTGTTAGATTATTTTAGTGATAGCCGTTCGTCAGGAATAATCTGTTAGAATGCATCAGATAGTGTATCAGTGTTGTGCCATTAGGCAGTATAATCAGAAACACAGGCGTTCATTAATTCACTAAAAACTAATAACTTCGCAAGTAATGGAAAATTGCTACTGGAGGCTGCGGGTGTCGACCTCAGGAGGAGCTGCTTCTCACACGGACAACTGTACGTCGCTTGCTCCCGCGTCACCACTCCTGACTCTCTGTATGTTAGTGGCTGCTGAGAGCAAAACTACAAACGTAGTACAGGGACGTTTTATAAAAATATGGCTGTTATTTAGTAATTGTGGTGTGTTACGACTTCCACGCGAACGAAGTCGAGGGCAGAAGCTAGTACTATATATAATACTTGCTTCCGCCACCGGCTTCACCCGCATGATATCTTTATAAATTATAGCCTGTTACTCAGTAACAATAAAGCACTTTACTAATGAAAGAATTTTTAAAATCGTTTTTGAGTTTATTCATTACAAAAAAAAAACAAACAAACATACAAAAATCAAAATGCGGAAGTAACTCTATCTGTCTGTTATCTCTCATGCCTTAACAGTTGAACGGATTACGATGAAATTTTGCACATAAGTAGAACATATAGGTACCTACTTATTATTATTAAAAAAAAAAAAAAAAATATTCCGTTAGTACCTACGTTCCCGTGGGATATTTTCCGACCTACACGAGTCAAAGTCGCGGCTAAAAGCTAGTCAAAAACTAATATAATAAAGAGAAAAGATATTTTTTTTTGTATGTGTGTGCAAAATAAAATATAAGAAAAAAAACTACCAACATTTATTTCCCCACTCATGTATAAGTGGGCCTAGTATACGCAGTACCCACCAGACAAGAATACGTCTCAGCATCGAAAAGACCAAACAAGAATGGCCGGTCAGCAATGAAGTCCCTTCCTAGTATAGGTTCCAATCCAGTACGAGTGCTGTATGCAGAGTCCGGTTCTGGTGGTGCGTAACTCAGACCGGTGCTGTTGAGGATCAGGGTTGAGCGCTGCACGAAGCTGGTAGGAAGAGCCGGGGGATTGGATATGTACCTGTGGTGAAGGGTTTTGTTTTAGTTTGTGTGTTGCAGCTTTATAATGTGTACTGCTGAGTATAGGTCTTCCAAAGAATGGTGAAAGGAAATTAATATCATAAACGATCTAAGAACTCGAGATTGTTGGTCGTAGTTTGTTTTTATTAGCCGGAAGAAGGACGCCCCATATTGACGTTATTGTGCGGTAATATGTTTGTTTTCATAAAATTGCTGTAATCATGTTTTTGTCAACTCTATTTTAAATGGTCTTTCGTCCCGAAGAAAGGCTACGTATTAAAAATCACGCAGTTTTTTCTATTTCCTAATCTTTCTCTGTTACTTTAAGGTGCCTTTCTCCTTCTAGTCTTAATTTATAATATAATTTAATATCACAATCTAACCTAGTGATAGCCGGATCAGTCCAAAGATCGTTAACACCCAAATCTTCCAGTATGATTCTCACGTCAACCTCGCTCGTGATCACCATGCGGGGTATCGCCACATCTATCGGCACGTAGCTGGCTCGCAGACTCGCAAGCAGCTCAAATACAATATCAAGGTTAAATTCGGTCACAAGTGGCCTGAGGTCACTATTTCCGATAATCATACAGAACAGCATTCGATAGCGTTCATTTGAACCAACTGGTAATTCTAGAACCTTTGCGTTCAACTTTTTAAGATATCCCATTCTTGCTCGTCTCTGCACTCTCATGATATCCACAGCCCCAATTGTTTCTCCTTTCAGGTTATAGAACGGTGCTCGTTCAATTACAGCATCTGCAAATGCTGTAGTCCACAATCCGTTGTAGTCCATCGTGTCCAGAAGGACTGAGTTGCCGTTCAGATTAAGTCTTGGGAGACGCGCAGACATTATTCTCTTGATCTCGTAGGCTGTTGCTACGGGGTTGTATCTTATTGGTGCTCTAACTACTTCTAGGAGAGAATTCTTCACAACCAAGTCATACCAAGTCGGACTGAGTGTCGTGCCATCATCGATTAATAAGACGCGTGTGCTCTTAATGTTCACGTCATTAGAAGGAAACGCGCGCGTAGTTGCCAGTTGGTAGTACGCCTGTCGAATGCACGGGTCGTTAGGTAGATTTAGAATTTGGAACAGTTTCTGCTGAGTTAGAGGGTCGACCCCTTCTGCTATCGCCGCGAGCATTATCCATATCGAACTTGGGGAGTACACGAAGTTGAGATTACCTCGAACAGCTAACGATTTGTACAAATTGATGAGGAAACCGTATACAGAAGATTGGTATTCATAAGTAATGTCTTGGTTGACATTACACGATTGTGCTTCGTAGACCGTGAATCGCTGGATCTGCTGCGTAGATAACTGGATACCACAACATGCGACTAGCAAAGACAGAATTAATTTCTTCATGATTTTGGCACGTCCGAATTAGGTTCCGCGACGTAATGTACTAAGTTCTAGATGTGAATTCCAGTTTCTTATATAGGGCAAAGAGTGCTTGAGATTGTTTAGGTAAAAGACTATTTGTTAATCTGTTTGTGTATAGCGAAAATCTAACTAACTTCAATATAATTTTTGTCTAGGTACCCAAACTATATAATTCCACTAGGTAATTTTACTACTATTAATAGACTTAGTAATTTCAAACTATATAATTCAACATCCAAGCTTAGAATAATTTTGTATTTCGTCAAATCCTAGCTCACCAAAAGCTACATCCATCATTTTTGATAATTTGGTTTGCAAAATAGCTGAATTATCAGATGGACTAGCGTGTATGCATAATGCAGGAGACAAAACACAATTAGCATAGAAATGTCTATCAACAGGTATTCGGTCAAAATATTAGATGCAGGTAACAGTCACACTCTCAAGGTCGTACTAATGTACATATGAAACAAGGGTATGAAAGCACTATTATAGTAAATCAATGAAATCTTATAGAATAACATTGTGCTATCATAACATTGAAGTAGGTAGGTACAGATGTTTTTCAACCGAATACTTCATGTGTAGGTCGTGAATTGAATATGCGTAGTGAACCAAAGTACCTTACTAGCCAATGTTTGCAGAACTTTCGGAGCGAAGGACCAGGTTTCTTGCGAAGGGAGAACTTTTTTGTTCTAGGCTAAATAAATAACAAAACATAACTCGTTTGCTATCAGCTATATTTTAATACCAAACAATACAAAATTTAAAAGGTCTATTATTACATTTCGACTGTATTTGAGCGTGAAATGGGCAACTTTGGCGTTCTTATTCTGAGAAACTGAAACACTTCGACAACTATGTCTTATTGAGCGGTGAAAAAGAGTTATTAGTTTAGTATAGTTTATAGCGGCCTCGCTTTTCTAAAAAAAATCTTATTTATTTATATAAAGCCAAAATTCGGAAGCAAGTTTTTCATAAAATGTGCGACGGCACGTTTTCTAGGTCATGGATTGAACTACTGTACATAAGCAAATACAATGAAAAACATATAATAATATATTATCTTAAAAAATGGTTTAGTTCACAACGAACTCAGAATTTTGAAATATGTCTAGAATATATTAAAAAAAAAACAATTCAGTATTATAAAAATACTCAGAATTAACGGTAAATTTATCCTTACTTCATTAATATTATTACGTAAAATTTACAAAAGAATAAACGTTAGTACATAAGAAATAAAAATAGCATATATAATTAAAAAAAAATATATAACTCTAAATAAACGTAATAACAACTGGCAAATTGCTACACATTGCGTTGCGTGGGCTGCTCGAACTGTCAAAAAGCAATTTTGTGATAGGCCTCTTATTGACACGCTCTCGTACCAAGAAGCACAAAAAGTAAAATTTGTGATGGCAAGATCCTATACTCACAAATGTGGGTAAGTGTTTGAATGTAAAATAATAATCATTGATTATAAAGCTGATCATCCACCACCAGGTAAACTAAGTTAGCTAACTTAGTTTAGCTGGCGGTGGACGATCGGCTTAGTCCTCGGACCGAAAGACCAGATCCATTTCGAATGGAGAACTTTGGTTTCGGCTAAATAAATAACAAAACATAAAACGGTTGCTTCCAACATTATTTAATACCAATACTACAAATTTAATTAATCGCCCTCGTCATTACCAAGAAGCACCAAAAATAAACCCAGCACGTCACCATCAAAATTATTCTAAAATTTGTCACAAATAGCTGTCAAATATTTACCTGTTTTCATTAATTTGGCAATATTACTGTATGGACATATGAACTATCGCTAACTATTGAACTAGAATATTAATAATGAATTGCAATTACACTGAATTTGATGTTGTAAGTGTAACCGATTTACCTAAAAAAGGTATTTATAAAGTTTCCAAATACTTTTTTTACATGTAAAACTAATTATTCGCTGGTAAGATATTAATTATTGCATTTTATAATCAATATTTCAATTCACTAGTTAGCCATATTTCATATTTCCATACAGTAATATTGCCAAATTAATCAAAGCAGCGACATATTTGACATCTATTTGCGACGTGGCCCACTTTCGGCATGCAGGCTCTTAAATTATTTTTATTTATACCCGTTTGGATAAGTGGGTTGCGTAAACATAGAAGCCATCAGGCAGGTATATGTTTCTGTGTCGAAGAGTCCGAACATGAAGGGTCGATCAGCTATGAACTCGCTCAAGAACGATTCCTCAGGGGATGTGGCAGGTCCGAACGAACGGAGCTCGGATATTGCAGGAGGATTCACTCCGTGTTTGTTGAGCGTCAGTGTCGCTCGTTGGACGTAACTGCTCGGCAAGGCAGGCGGGGTTGAGATGTACCTGTTATAAAATAGTTGTTGTTATACGAGTTGAACTACAAATACTTCAAGGTCTTGCCGTGTGTGCTCAACAACCGGCTGATATTTAAAACGGGATTGTAAACATTGTTAATGCAAAAGTGCCAGTAATTGGTTTATTTGAAATAAATGCTTTGACTTTGAGTTTTGAGTTTTGGTCCTTTTCTTTTAATTACAAGGACCAATCTCTTTTTAAAATCTTCAACGCGCTTGGGATAATAATTTTGTGCTTCATGTAAATGGATATTGCTGTTCTTCTTTTCACTGAATCCTAATAGATTCCTCTGGCATTGATTGGAAATCAACTCACAGTTTCCGTTTAGCGTTCAAAACATTTACAAACTACATACTTCGTGTCATTCACGGAAGTTCCTTCGTTGAAGCCTCACAAATTAATTTGTTTATTAAAGGACTAATCAGGAAGGATACTTGTTTCAATACAAAATTAATTAATTTTGGCATACATTGGTTACGTTTTACATAAGTCCCTGCTCCCTAACGGATTCAGACCACAAATTGTTTTTGCGGCCAATGGATCGAACGGAAGGCCCCTTAATAATACCAGCCTGTTACTGTCCCACTGCAGGGCAAGGGCCTCTTCTCATACAGAGAAGGAACGAGCATTGATCACCACGCTTGCTCAAGACGGGTTGACGATTTCAGATTTATATTAACTATAAAATCCAGGTTTCCTCACGGTGTTTTCCTTCACCGATGTCAGTAATGTCCAAGTTAAACTCAGGAAGTACATATGAATTGAAAAAGTCACATTGGTACAAGCCCAGACTTGAATCCACAACCTTGTGCATGAGAGGCAAGGCCTTAACCACTGGGCCATCACGACATCCCCTTAACTGAAGGCCCCTTAACTTACATTAAATAATTATGTTGTGAAACCATACCTGGTGGCATCTGGGTCTGTCCAAAGGCGTGTTACCCCAAGATCTTCTAGAATGGTTTTTGCGTCCAGCTCAGAATTTATTGTGAACTGTGGCACAGCTATGTCTATCGGTCCTTGAGTTTCTTTCAACGATTCAAACCCTTTTGAGATGATCGAGCCTTTTAACTGACCTATAATAGGACGTATGTCAGTATTCCCAAGCACCACAACAATGATCATGCAATACTGCTTATTCACGCCAATAGGTAGCTCTAATAACTTCGCTTCTAAAGCGCCTTCTTTGACGTATCCTATTTTACCGCGTCGCTTCACTGTCATGAGGTCTACAGCACCGATGTTTTTTCCTGATATACTGTAGAACGGTGCACGCTTGACCACTGCATCAGCAAATGCAATGTTCCACAGTCCGTTGTAATCCATCGTATCTATTAAAACGGAATTTCCACGGAGATTGAGTCGTGGGAAATTGGCATTCACAACCTGTCTGATCGTACTGGCTGCTGCTTCGGGGTTGTATCTTATAGGTGCCGACAGCACATTAAGAAGAGAATTCCGTGTAACAAAATTATGCCAAACCGGATTGGGGGTCACACCTTCATCGATCACCAATGCTCGGCTGCTGACAACACTGACGTCGGTGCTGAACGAGAATCGGCTCGCCGCCAGTTGGTAGTACTTGTGACGAATGCACGGGTTGCTTGGAAGGAGGAGGAGTTCGAATAGATGATGTTGAGTGTAGTAATCCGCTCCTTCTGCGATGCCTGCTATCGTCATCCACATGGACAGTGGTGACATGACAAGCTGGTATGACCCTCGGGGAGCGACTCGCTTGTACGTTTCGATGGTGAAGTTGTACATCACGTCACGGAATTCGTCGATAACGTTCGCGTACTCGGGACATGTTCCAGCGTCTATGTACTGTGACTCGAGAGATCCATGTAACGGCAGAATTGTTCGCTTTGAAGCAGAGCATAGAGCGATGGATAATAACACAATAATCGCTCTCATTTTACCGACGCCGACTTAATTAAGGATAAAAACCCAACTGACACTAATAGATAATTTAAGTTCTTATATATACACTGAAATTGCATGTATAATTGAGTGTTTCATGCATGACCTCAAGGAAAGTTTTAATATAATCGCTCTTAACCCACAAAAAATATAAAACATTGTTCGTTGTACGTAGATAATTAGAACAAAAGTACAAATTCAGTGGGCTCCTGTCGATGTTCAAGCGACCGTCAAGGTCAACACAATGCCGGAATTATAATTTTAATTTCAAATTTAGCAAATAAATCATAAAATTAGCATAAACTGGATTTCATTTTGAAACGCCTACAATTAAAATACGGCCGATATAACTTGGCAGTTCCGAACTTCGCGCAGAAGGCTACGCAATAACATTTTTCAGGAACCAAATGGTGACATGAGGCGAGTGTGTGAACATGCGCGAAAGTTCGCAGAGCTTAGGTTCAGACCTGCCAAGTTACTTCGGCCATATTGTAGAAATATTGGTAATATCTTGGAAGGCGGAATTAATCATTAATACTTTCAGATAGACTATTCTCTGTTTTCCCGACCCCGAACGACTATACTCCCTAGGTTTTGGTAGTTAAATAAAGGTAAACAAATTGTGAAAAGGGTTTTTATAGATGACACTTTCTTGTTTAAAAAGAAACCGAGTCCAACATAGTTGGGAAAAGGCTAGGCTGATGATGATGACTTTCTTGTTTAAAAATACGACAAACCAAACTAAATGTATTTATGTGTTTTAAACTTTATCAATTATTCATAAACTACTCTTCGTAGATGTAACTGCTTGAGCACAATGTTTTAGTTAGATTTATAATAATAATATTAATAATTGGCTTCGGCCCCTCGTACGCCTTCCAAAGGTCCAGGACTCCAGGGTCCCGAGAAATGTCAATGACCAAAAAATATTAACAATATATTTATAATAATAATATAATATATTAAAATTATATTATATATAATATTGATATTATATTATTAATATAATATCCCGACACCGGCGGACCTCTACTTTTTTATATTTTCAAAAGTTATTTTTTTATATATTTTTATTGTGAAAAATATTTAAAAATGTAATTATGTAAGAAAGAAAATAAATAAACGAAATAATAATATAATATTTTGTTAACTGTCTATTATAAAGAGTCCAAACTCGAAACGTCTCCGAATTCTAACGTTGCTAAATTGAAAAGTACAACTATGACGTAGCATGACAACTGAAGTGACAGGTATTACATTTAGTCGGTTACTGGACGGCTGTCTCATCACGTGGTTTTTTTGTTTTCCTTTATTCTTCCTAAATCTATGGAGTATAGTTTAATTTAGATCGTTAGACTTGCCTAACGAAGATGGATACCTCTTCATTAGGGTCTGACCGGCCCAATATTGCTAATTTGTTTTACAAAGGAATCAACTCAGTACAAATATTCTCTGGGTTGAATTGTCTTAATTTGATAAGCTTAGAAAGACTAAGCAGTACAAAACGCATACTCAAACTCATTCCAAAGCGTAGTTACCTATGGAGAAGAACGGGCAAGAAACTCCAAGGACACTCTTTTATTATTTATTTCTTTATTTAAACTTTTCACACTCAAAAAAGTACAAAGGCGGATTTAATGCCTTAGGCATTCTCTACCAGTCAACCAAGGGTGGTGAAGAGATTAGATGGCAGGTGCTCTATTTGAGAGGAACAAAGATATTAAAAAAAATAAAAATCTAATGCATTATAACTAAAATAGGTACAACAGTACATAAATAGGTAAATAAAGCCCTTAACAATACCCTTTTAAATTTACAAAGGCAATAAACCCATGTTGGGTTTTTAGGTTTCCTTGCGAAAGGACGTAATTAGTTAGATATTTCCCGGCGACAATGACGCTGGGTCATACTGACCCCGGCAACTTAAATCTGTTATTATTATTTTTTACGCCGACTGGCGACCGCGCAATTTGAGTGTTTGCATAGCTGGAGAGGCCTTCCTCTACCCGGACCACGGTATGTTAAGTACAGCGAGTTACACGTGCGTCAACTCAAAACGGGTAAATATGACCCAGCGTCATCGCTGCCGTAGTATTTTTTGACACAAACTCACATGCACACATACATACACACACACACACACATACCAGCACCCTTATATTAAAGTGTTTTTTTTATTTTTATTAAAAAAAAAACAATCTTGGCTTTATTGTAATTTGTTTTTGTTCTAATTTAATTTAATTTTAATATTGTTATTAATTTAAATCTAAAGGCCTATTCAGATAGTTATATGCGATATCGCTGTCGCACTCGGTAGCGAATAGTTCCTCTGTGGTTGAGGATTCCGGGTGAAACTTGCCTTCACCGTTACCATCAGGTGAGATGCAGGCCAAGAGCTTCCCAGCTGAAATAAAAATAGGCCTACATTTTGTTGTAATCCATGTTTTTACTCTAATTTGGTTAATGATTTAATAAGATTATTTATTTGCGTTAATTAAAATTTTATTTCCTTATTATTAAATGTTTACTATTTAAGTAAGATCATTTTATCACCTTTTTCTGCATAAAATACTTGCTTAATTGTAACCTAAATGGAAGAAGTTACTTGCTCCTGAAATACAGAGAACAGGTTACAGAAAAATTTGAGACCTTGTTTTCAACCACCAGGGTCTCAAATTTTTCTGTAACCTGTTTATGGCAAGTTATTTCGTTTACTAATTTTCTTTTTTACTTTATTAGATTCTTAAACATTTCTTAAAATAAAAAGAAAAAAAAAATGGAAGTCCGCCGGTGTCGGGAGCAGGGTCCAAGCTACCGGTGGTTAGGGCGTCAGAGACAGGAACCAAAAAAAATTATTATTATTAATAAAATGGCTAAAGATATTTCCATAGATAAAAAACAGATATTCACAACTATTGAATAGTGATCGTTGATGAAGCAACAAGTGATTCTAACACGGTTCGCTTTCTAGTAGTGGTTACAGTGATTCTGAACGTTTTGGGTGAAGAACCCACAAATGCTAATCATAATAAAATTATGTAATTGCATTTGCGTACATTCTTCCATTCTCTAGTAAAAATGAAACGAGTGATACAACCTCTAATATATGTAAGTCGGTCGACAGCAAAAAAACTTCATTAGTCCAGTTTAAAAGGTCACTGAAGATGATATCAGTAAGGAAGAGTAATTAGCGATATTATTTTTGATACACCAGGTAGATTTATGACGTAAAAATCAAATAGGCACAAAAGTTTTTTGTGAAGGTTGGTGAAGGAAAAAACTTTATAATTTATTTAAGTAATTATGTATCTATATTTTATTTAGTTATTAATAAAACTATGCAGAAGTCAATGCACTTTCAGTAATAATCCTCAATATTATCGATTTTGAAAGTATAAAAGTTTGAAACGAAAAATGGTCCTACTGTACCAAGACAAATAATCTCCAAATGATAATAAAAATGTAAAAAAAGAAAAAAAAAATATCGGTGAATCAATTAATTCGATGCATCAATCAATCCAAAACAAACTGACTTTATTAAGTATTACCAATTTTTTATGTTCAGTGGTTTTTCCTCGTTTCAACATCGTCCTAGCTTTTTCCCAACTATGTTAGGGTCAGCTTCCAGTATAACCAGATGCAGCTGAACACCAGTATTTTACATGGAGTAACTGCCTATTTTACCTCCATAATAGGGATGACAAAAAAACGATTTTGTCCGTCAGGAAGATAATTGAAAAATATTGGACACGTAGTTTTTCTTTTTTTACGTAATCTAAAGATTACGGCGATACATTGAATTGAAATATGCCATGACGTCACGAGTATGTAGATTTTATACATACTAGTGTCGTAGCGACCCCCACTCCCCAACTTTAATGCGTTATATCGAAGTCATTTTTTATTACGATGATAAAGCAAAAAAAATGTGGTTTATATTTTTTTATTATCTGACTGACGGACTAAATATAATTTCTTTTTATTTACCCAGGCATCATCCCTATTCAGTTACTGGGTAACATGATACCCCCTGGTAAGACTAGTAGTCAGACTTTGGAGCTTCTGATGCCGCGGCCGGTTTCCTGACGATGTTTTCCTTCACCGTTTTGAGAGCAGTGGTGATGAAATAATTTACACAAAGTAAAATGCCTACGCGCCTGTCTGGGTTCGAACCAACGACCTTCTTGAGTCGTGGCCGTTTCCACTGGGCCACCGCTACTATCCGAAGTATCTGACTTATATTTTAAGATATAAGTCTGAAATTATCAACCCGACTTGAGCAATCGGGGTGATCAATGCTCGTACCTTTTCTCTATGACAGGAGGCTTTTGTCCTGTATGATAATAATAGACTGGTATTATTATAATTATTTTGTTAATTAAGTAGCGGGAACTCGTGAGCTCGGTTGCTGAACGTCCTTTGACGTTGAGATATGGCTGCTCGTAGATATTTGCTTAGTTAAGTATGTAAGTGTGTTCTCCTATTTAGAATTGCAAGCTCTCTGTGTATATCAATATCTCGTGAATATTTAAACTCTCAGTGTCTCGTGAATGTTTAAAAAAATCTCTTACACTTCTTGAGGCATTCAGATATATATATTTCAAGACATTCGTAAAAGCTTTTTGCTTTATTTGTTTGCGTTAATATTTTTAATCATTGCTGAAAACCAGGCTATTTATTAATCAATTAGTCTTTACACTCCATATGAAATAAAAACTTCGTGATTGTTATTTAATATTAATCAATCAATCTGCCTAGCCTTTTCCCAACTACATATGTTGGGGTCGGCTTCCAGTCTAACCGGATGCTGGATACCTGTATTTTACATGGAGCGACTGCCTATCTGACCAGTAACTGGGTAATACGATACCCCTTGGTAAGACTGAGTGACGGACTGGTTGGCAGACTTTCGGGTTTCCGACGACGCGTAACGACTGTCAAAGATCGAAGAATGACAGCCGGGACCAACAGCTTAACGTGCTTTGCGAGGCACGGAGGAGTCTCAGTATGTCACCCATCCACGGACCAACCCCGGGAAACGTAGCTTAACCTGATGGATCGACCCGTGCGGCTGTTATTACTTAGCCACCAGCTTTTCGTTATTGGTAATTAATATGTCGCTTGTTAACTTTTTTTGCCACAAATCCCAATTATGAGCTCTATGAGACGTCAGTGGGAATTTGTAGAAGAAAAGTTCTCAAATCCCCATTGATGGGAATAGAGATGATGCCTGGGTAAAACAAATGAAATTCCAATTAGTCCGTCAGTCAGATAATAAAAAAATATTAGACACATATTTTTTCTTTATCATATTAATAAAAAATTACTTAGATAAAACGCATTTTAAGTTGGGGAGTGGGGGTCGATACGTCACTAGTACGTATAAAATCTACATACTCGTGACGTCTTGGCACATTTTACCACAATGTATCGCCGTAATCTTTAGATTACGTAAAAAAAGAAAAAATACGTGTCCAATTTATTTTTATAATGTCAAAGACGGACAAAAAATATATTTTTTGTCATCATCCCTATTGTCAATGGGGATTAGTGGAATAACCCATTTCTTCCATTTAGGTCACTATTAACCAAGAAAGTATATGCAGCAAAAGGTGATAAAGTTATCTTACTTAAAGTTTAGTGTAATGGTAAACATTTAATTTAAGCACTATAAATATAATAAGAAAAATACAATTAGAATTAAAGAAAAAAAAATATTATCTAGTTAAATCAAAAACAAAATTAAAGTAAAATGTGGATTAAAACTAAGAACATTATTAAAATAAAATAATATTCGAACAAAAAAAACTACAATAACCCAGGATTGAACAAAAAAATAAATTTAAAAACGGGGGTGCTGGTATACGTGTGTGAGTGCGTGTGTTTGTGTGTGTATGTGTGTGTGAATCACAATCACATCGACGCACAGCCTGTTACCATGGATTCAGTACATAATTCTGGTCGTGCGTTCACGTTACGGACTCACGGCGCCTTACTTGCGCATCTCAATGGCATAACAACCGGATATTTGGACTTTAGCGGGAGTCTGATGTATTTCTCAGCAGTAGCGTCGACAGCGAATATTGAAGTAGAGGTCTGTGACTGTGACCATATAGGGTACTGTTTCTCGTCGAGTGGTGAGCTCTGCCTCCGACCCACCAGCTGTGGCCGTTGTATGTTAATAGGAGCCGTGCGCGGCGTGTGTAGATCTGTATCAGATACTATTTTTATTTTATTTATTTTAGTATGACTCGGGTTCGAATTTCAATACTAGGCAAGTTTGACGATTATGTCTCGGCACTTCGGCAGTGACCTTGAAATAATTACCTAGGGCCGCTCGGTAGATAAACCTTCCGCGTCCGTGCATAACTGGCCACGCACTCGATACACACTGAGAGCTCAAAGCGCGTCGTTTCGGCGGTTTTCTGTGAAGACTGAATATTGTTACTTATTTATACTACGGCTGGTATGTTGTAGCCTTAACCCCGGCAAATGACGTGAATATCATTACGCCGACGATGACACCCGGTCATCATGACCCAGATTTTATCGAGAAATAGTCATGCGATTAAAGAAGTTGTCTAAATTTTAATAATTATTTATTATACAAGGGTTTTTTTGCGTATGTAGTAAAATAAAAAGGCATTGATTTAAAGAGGTAGTTGTAAATAGCGGTTTTGGTAAGTTAAAAATTATAAATGGCACGTTTAATAACTAGTTCAGCAGTTAAAACTAAGCAGTAAAGTAAACAAAAATGAGTAATAAAAAATAATGAAATGGATCAGTGAATATATAATTGAGCAGGAAAATAATTAAATGGGCGGTAAAAATTATTGTACGAGCAACCGCTCGTACAATAATTTTTAAATTCCGATTTATTACTGCCCACACGTAACCACGTGTGGGCAGTAATAAATCGGAATTTGTCGGTAAGAAATCTCATTCTAAGCAATTCTATAAACAATGAGGTGGTAAAGTAGTTTTCGAGATATAGCGGTGTGACGGATGGAACCCAAATGATTCACCAACAATAGAATGGATCTGGCGCTCGGCGGCCACTACCGCGGCACGCTCGCTACGCTCGCTCGCCTTCACGCGTTAATGGTCACTTTTCTAACCTAACCTAACCCAAATGATTCACCAACAATAGACCATCATTTTTACCGCTCATTCAATTATTGGACTGCTCCATTATTTTTAGAATTGACATTCTATCATAAAATTACATACAAATTGATTTTTTATTACTGTCCATGTTTTACTGTCGCAATAATTAATAAATTAAATAACTGCTCAATATGTTTTTCAACTGATCATAATAACATCTCGAATATTTAAATAACAGCTCAAATTTTTTTTTCCCAAATAAAAAGAAGTCCACTATATTTTATAAGTGAAACTTTTATTAGCTTTCTTAAAAACGCATACAAAATCAAAACATAACATTAATATTTTTTCAACTTTTGGTAAAGTATTCTACATAATAATAAGAACCAATAATCTTACATAATAAATGAGAGACCGAACAAACTTCTTAACATAATAATACTAACAAATCAGTATTCTACTTCCTCATTCAGAGACCTGGAACTACTGCAATTATTGCAATACGGAATCAAATGATCTGGGCATATGCAAATCTGACATGCATTATAAGCACATATGAGATGTCATCTTATCCTATGTAGACGGACGTATTTGACATCTTCGCAAGTTCCTGAAACCGTAGGTAAAGGTTCACCCTCAGCATTGGATTCTTCTTTGTTAAACTCCGACTCTTCTTACACCGCCAAAATTCTCTCAGGGTGGTTTCTCAGTGCCATATTTGCCAAAAATCAAAAAAAGAACAAGATGAATTAAGACCAGGCACTCTAAACACACTTTCCACGCAAGCTCCGCCCCCATACAACCCGCTAATCCAATATGTGCTAAACGCTAACACATCAGTAATAAAGTTGAATATCGCGTGCGCTCTGCGATCGTGTTCGAGCACGAAAGTAAATGTCGTATATCTCAATTCTTATTTCGTTTATAACTAAAGTAATAATTGGTCTAGAGCAAAAATATCTTGTGGCATACTTATTTAAGACATAAAAGCCGAGTAATCTTGATTTTATTTAAATAATCTTTCAAAAGGACTTGATTTTCGAAAAAAAATATGTAAATGTTAGAATTACGCAATTGTCTTATACATGGAAAGAAAAAGGTCCAATAAATCATATACGTATACTAAAGTTATATTTTGATTATATGCGTGGCTGTTTCAGAACATTATCGACACGGTTGGCGCAGTGGCTGAGCGATCGGCTGTTGCGCAACGTGTCGCGGGTTCGATCCCCGCACGGAGCAAATATTTGTATGATCTGCAAGTAGTTGTTCCGGGTCTGGGTGTTAGTGTATGTGAGTTTCTATGGTTGTAAACGCACCCACGATACAGGAAGATATTCTTAGTGAAAAAATAAAAAAAAAACAAAAAAAGGCCTTACCTCAAGCTACGCAAACGTTCAAATTGCATGGCCGGCGTAAAAAAGAATAATGACAGATTTAAGTTTTTAAGTTCGCCTGGGTCAGTATGACCTAGCGTCGTTGGCGCCGGGAAATATCTAACTAATTACGTCGTTTTGTAAATAAAACTAAAAATCCAACATCGGTCTATGCGTTTTGCACGCTACTTGGTCTTTCTATCCTTACCACATTAAGACAATTCAACCCAGGTAATATTTGTACTAAGTTAATTCCTTTGTAAAACAAATCAGCAACGTTGGGCCGGTCAGACCCTAATGAGGGCCGATCCATCTTAGTTAGGGTAGTCCGAACAGTCTAAATAACCTAGTCGCTCCGCCCTAATTTCGGATTAGGTTAAAAAGGACCAAAAGTAGAAAATCGTCTATATATTTATTTATTTCCTTTGGAAGACTTGCAGCTAAACAAAACAGACTAAGAACTTGAAAATGTGACTGACAGCCAAGTCATCACATATAATAAACAGAATAAAAATAAGAGAAATCTGTGAACAACACAGTACTGCTAACAAAAACAATGAACCGCCAAAGCCAAAACTATACATAATTGAATACTATATACATGTAGCAGAAAAAATAGTGGTATGCTTTACTTTCTTAGAAAATATCCTCGCAAGATTTTATTTTGATAACTCGGTCAGTACCATTAATTCGGTCTTCCAAGATAAGTACAAAATATTTTCTACTATTATTTAGTTCAACATGCTACTATTCGTAAACATGTAGTTGTTTTAAAATAAAACCCAATTACTGCAAATTTTAAGATTTATCTGATAGATTTGAAATTCAAATTATAATTCCGGTATTATGTTGACCTTGACTGACCGGTCGCTTGAACATCGACGGGAGACCACTGCATTTGTGTTATTTTTCTGATATCTATGTATCAATCTGTTTTTTTGTTATCATTAAAAGGTATTGTAATAAGCAACGAGTAATGTGAATTGCGCTTCACATTTTTTTGAGGGATAAGGGCGATTATAACACGATAACTTTCCTTGAGGTTAGGTCATGAAACACTCAATTATACATGCAATTCCAGTGCATATATAAGAACTCAAATTATCTATTAGTGTCAGTTGATTTGTGTCCTTAATTCAGTCAGCGTCGGTAAAATGAGAGTGATTATTGTGTTATTCTCCGTCGCTCTATGCTCTGCATCAAAGCGAGGAATTGTGACGTTACATGGATCTCTGGACACACTGTACATAGACGCTGGAACATGTCCCGAGTACGCGGACGTTATCGACGGATACCGTGACGCGATGCACAACTTCACCATCGAAACGTACAAGCGAGTCGCTCCTCTTGGGTATTACCAGTTCGTCATGTCACCACACTCCATGTGGATGACGATAGCAGGCATCGCAGAAGGAGCGGATTACTACACTCAACATCATCTATTCGAACTCCTCCTCCTCCCAAGCAACCCGTGCATTCGTCACAAGTACTACCAACTGGCGGCGAGTCGATTTTCTTTCACCGCCGACGTCAGTGTTGTCAGCAAGCGATTGTTGGTGATGGATGATGGTGTGACCCCCAATCCCGTTTGGCACAATTTTGTTACACGGAATTCTCTTCTTGATGTGATGACGGCACCTATAAAATACAACCCCGGAGCGGCAGCGAGTAAGATCAGACAGGTTGTGTATGCCAACTTCCCACGACTCAATCTCCGTGGAAACTCAGTTCTACTAGATACGATGGATTACAACGGACTGTGGAACACAGCATTTGCTGACGCGGTTGTCAAGCGTGCACCGTTCTACAGTATATCAGGAAAAAACATCGGTGCTGTAGACCTCATGACAGTGAAGCGACGCGGTAAAGTAGGATACGTGCCTTCTATACAAGCGAAGGTATTACAGCTACCTGTTGGCGTGAATAAGCAGTATAGCATGATTATTGCTCTGGTTGTTGGGGATATCGACATACGTCCTATTATTAGAGAGATGAAAAGCTCGATCCTCTTAAATGTATTAGAATCGTTGAGAGAAACTCAAGTACCGATAGACATAGCCTTGCCACAGTTCACAATAAACTCTGAACTGGACGCAAGAACCATTCTAGAAGATCTTGGGGTAACACGCCTTTGGACAGACCCAGATGCTACCAGGTATTATTTCTCAACATAATTATTAAATGTAAATTAAGGGGTCTTCCGTTCGATCCATTGGCCGCAAAAACGATTTGTGCCCTGAATCCGTTGGAGAGCAAGCACTTAAGTAAAATGTAACCAATTTATGCATAAATTAATTAATTTTGTATTGAAACATTAAAGTAGTAACCCTTCTTGATTGGTCCTTTAACAAACAAATGAATTTGTGAGGCTTTAAACAATGAATTCCCGCAAATGAGATGAAGTGGTTTGTAAATGTTTTGGATAACGTTAAACGGAAGTAGCGAGTTGATTTTCAATCAATGCCAGAGGAATCTTTTTGCACTTAGCACAAAATTATTGTCCCAAGCGCGTTGATACTCTTAACAAGAGAACCTTGGGCCTTGTCATAAAAATAAAAGGACCAAAGTTTACAATCCCGTTTTAAATATCAACTAGTAGTTGAGCACACACGACGAGGCCTTGAATTATTTATAGTTCGACTCATATGTTTAACAACAACTATTTTATAACAGGTACATATCACACCCGCCTGCTTTACCGACCAGTTACGTGCAGCGAGCGACACTGACGCTCAACAAAGACGGAGTGAATCCTCCTCCAATAGTAGAACTCAATTCGTTCGGTCGTCCCACAACCCCTGAGGAATCCTTCTGGAGCGAGTTCATAGCTGATCGACCCTTCATGTTCGGGCTGTTCGACACAGAAACGTATACCTGCCTGATAGCTACCATGTATACGCAACCTACTTACCCTAACTGAAGTAAATAAGACAATTAATACATTTTGACGGTGTAGCTTTGTTTATTTTTAGTGCGTCTTGGTCTTTACAAGGGCGATTAATGAAGGCTGTATTGATTGGTATTAAAATATAGCATTGTTGTTTTTCATTTCTTTGGTTGATATTAAAATACTCTTCCCTTCGAAATGAATCTGGTCTTTTGATCCAAAAGTTCTGCAAACATTGGTTAGTAAGGTAATAAATTACGATTTGATCATTGTTACTTTAGTCACCAAATCTTTAATATTTGAGACTGTACCTACCAACTTATTTAACACACATAAATAAATTAGTTAAAACTATCTGTACCTACCTACTTATATGTTATAATAGCACATGTTATTCTGTACGATTTCCTTACTATACAGGATGGATTTTTGAGATGGGGCAGTAAGGGACCTTTACCGTTGTAGCTGCAGGAAAACGGTCTTAGGAGACTGTCCTTAAGTTTTCGAGATATTTTGATCTGCATTCACAGATTATGAAAAATAAATACAGTCAGCAAGAAAATAGGCAGTTTTCACAAAAACTTTTTTGATGTCAATCGATCCTGTTTCTTATAAGGATCAAAAAACCCTATTGGACCAATTGAGGTTTCAGTACTAGAAAAGTCAGAAATTGCAAAACACTAATCGCGTACATTTCGTAGAAAATGAGCTTCCAACCTACTTTTTACGATGGATAGACTGGTTTTTGTGAAATCTGCCCAAAAAAAATTACTCTAGAAACTGTAAGAGGTGCTTTAGACCTTCGAAATAAATAGCTTTTACTATGAGACCAACTTTGAAATCGCGAATAAAAAACAGCTGCCCTTAGTTTAGAACGAAAGCTTTTTCCGCGATTTCAAAGTTGGTCCCATATTAAAAGTTATATTTCTTTTTATTTGTTCGATGGTCTAAAGCACCCCTTATAGTTTCTAAAGAATTTATTTTTACACCATATATTATTATTATAAATGCGAAAATGAGTTTCTTTTTTGAACCATAACCTGGGTTAGGACATAGGATACTTTTTATCCTGATCGTACGTTCTTATGGGATAATTTCCAACCACCATGCGAGCGAAGCAAAAGCTAGTTTACTATAACAGTCTTTTCAAACTCTTGTTTTATACATTAGAACGACCTTGAGAGCGTGACTGTTACCTGCACCTAACATTTTGAACCAACATCTGTTCATAGACATTTCTATGCTAATTATGTTTTTGTCTCTGGAGCGTTATGCATACACGCTAGTCCATCTGACAATTCAGCTATTTTGCAAAAGAAATTATCAAAAATTATGTAGCTTTTAGTCGGTGGATTTGAAGAAATAGAAAATTATTCTAAGCTTGGATTTTGATTTACCTATAGTCCGGAATTATTTAAGGCCGTCCAAAAATTTTATTGGAGTTAGTTCGATTTTTTCAATGCACAAACAGACAAACAAACACTATTTTACCTAAACAATCCAAAGTGTACTCTTTGACCTATATAAGAAACTGGAATCTATATCTAGAACTTAGTAGATTACGTTGCGGTACCTAATTAGGACGTGCCAAAATCATGAAGAAATTAATTCTGGTTTTGGTTTTCGCTTGTAGTGGTATCCAGTTATCTACGCAGCAGATCCAGCGATTCCCAGTCTATGGAGTACAATCGTGCAATGTCAACCAAGACATTACTTATGACTACCAATCTTCTGTATACGGCTTCCTCATCAAATTGTACAAATCGGTAGCTGTTCGAAGTAATCTCAACTTCGTATACTCCCCAAGTTCAATATGGATAATGCTCGCAGCCATAGCAGAAGGGGCCGACCCTCTAACTCAGCAGAAACTGTTCCAACTTCTGAATCTACCTAACGACCCGTGCATTCGACAGGCGTACTACCAACTGGCAACTACTCGCGTGTTTCCTTCTAATGACGTGAATATTAAGAGCACGCGCGTTTTGTTAATCGACGATGGCACGACACTCAGCCCAACTTGGTATGACTTTGTTGTGAGGTATTCTCTCCTAGAAGTAGTTAGAGCACCAATAAGATACAACCCCGCAGCAACAGCCTACGAGATCAAGAGAATAATGTCTGCGCGTCTCCCAAGACTCAATCTGAACGGAAACTCAGTCCTTCTGGATACGATGGACTACAACGGATTGTGGACTACAGCATTTGCAGATGCAGTAATTGAACGAGCACCGTTCTATAACCTGGAAGGAGAAGCAATCGGAGCTGTGGATATTATGAGAGTGCAGAGACGGGCAAGAATGGGATATCTTAAAAAGTTGGACGCAAAGATTCTAGAATTACCAGTTGGTTCAAATGAACGTTATCGAATGTTGTTCTTTGTGGTCATCGGAAATAGTGACCTCAGGCCACTTGTGGCCGAAGTTAACATTGATATTGTGTATGAGATGTTTGCGAGTCTGCGAGCCAGCTACGTGCCGATAGATGTGGCGATACCCCGCATGGTGATCACAAGCGAGGTTGACGTGAGAATCATACTGGAAGATTTGGGTGTTAAGGACCTTTGGACTGATCCGGCTGTTACTAGGTAAGATTGTGATATTCAATTTTATGATAAATTCAGACTAGAACGGCCATCTCCTACAAGGCACCTTGAAGTAACAGAACAGGATTAGGAAATAGAAAAACCTGCTGGTTTTTTAACACGTAGCCTTTGTTAGGGACCAAAGACCATTTAGAATAGTGTTGATAAAAACATGTTTACAACAATTTTATGAAAATAAACACATGACCACACATTAACGAAATGGGCGTCCTTCTGCCTGCTAATAAAAAAAAGTATCATCAGCAGTCTCAAGTTCTTAGATTGTTTATGATAGGTATTAATTTCCTTTCACCACCCTTTGAAAAACCTATACTCAGCAGTTCACATTAAAAAGCTGCAACACGCAAGCTAAAACAAAACCCGTCACCACAGGTACATATCAAATCCCCCGGCTCTTCCTACTAGCTTCGTGCAGCGCTCAACCCTGGTCCTCAACAGCACCGGTCTGAATTACGCACCACCAGAGCTGGACTCTGCATACAGCACTCGCACTGGACTGGAACCTATCCTAGGAAGGGACTTTATTGCTGACCGGCCGTTTTTGTTTGGTCTTTTCGATGCTGAGACGTATTCTTGTCTGATGGCTACTGCGTATACTAGGCCTACTTATACTTGAGTGGAGAAATAAATGTCGGTGAAAAAATTGTCTCGTGTTTTATTTTGCACTAGCGACCCGGCCCCGCTTCGTGCGGGTGCAAAAATATACTTATCTGGCGACATGTCAAAACATCGAGATTTCTGTGCTATATCTGAGTTAAATATTAATCGGATAGAGGACACTGAACGAGACAAAATATGAGTTTTATTGTTATTACGTCTGGGGGCGTTTAGTGTCCTGCAAAGTATTAATGTATTATCGGAAAAATAAACCTTCCGGAATAAATTCTCTTTATATGATGGTAAAACCGCGTCTACTTCAATGCGTTGTTTAAAAGTACTAAACGATCACACTGAGAGATACGAAAAGCAACGTTATTCTATTCTATGTAAAGAAAATATAAAGATTTGTTATATTATTGTGTCTGCTTCGCGGTCACTTAAGCGATTACACTTACGATTGTTTAATCGTCGTGCATTATAACCAGTGCCCCGCGGTTTCAGCGTGAAAGCGTAACAAACAAACAAACTCTCTTTCGCATTTATAATAATTATTATATTATTACTAGCAGCCCGCCCCGGCTTCGCACGGGTAGCACTATGTACTTATCTACGGCGCACCTACCTACCTACCTACCCTACCTACCCTACAAACCTGCTCAACCTACCTACCCTACCTACTTACCCTACCTACCCTACCCACTTACCTACCTACCCTACCTACCTATCTACCTACCTACCTACCCTACCTAGCTACCTACCTACCCTACCTACCTACCTACTTACCCTACCTACCTACATACCTACGTATCTACATACCAACATACCTACCTACATACCCTACCTACCTACATACCTACGTATCTACATACCAACATACCTACCTACATACCCTACCTACATCTACCTACCTACCTTAGGGGTATGAAAAATTTATAGTAGCCGATTCTCAGACCTACTGAATATGCATATAAAATTTCATAAAAATCGGTCAAGCCGTTTCGGAGGAGTATGGTAACTAACATTGTGACACGAGAATTTTATATATAAGATATTATATTATTAATTAGGATTAGGATTTAGGCCGATAAGTGTGAGTGAGTGAACAGTTACATTTTTTGAGTGTTTGGTTGGTGTATGTAGGTTGATAGATGCTCTCTCTAACTTTTTATTGCACATAATAAAAATGACACCTAATGTTATAAGTTTATAACCAAGTCAAAAGTAAGCTGTTACCCCTTCAACTAATGTAAATATGATTGCTAATGATGCGGCTGGTTGGTAATTGGTGATATGTTATTATGGATGTTTGCAAGCTAATATTGGATGAGATAAGAATACATGCAACACAAATTTTCAACATGCAAGGCACGGTTTCTGGTTCGAAAACTAGGACCAGAAACCAGGAAAAACGACAACATTCCTATCAAAAAATGGTTTTATTATATTCAGTTATTTTTAATTGATTGAGCCATCGTATTCATTTAGATAGCTATTGATCAAAGATGTCTTAATTACTTTTTTAAACATCGTGTAGTTTTTATTAACATTTAAAGATTTTTTGTCTTCGTACAGAAGGACCAGTACCTATAATATATTTTTCGTTGACAGATGTATGTTCATCACTTCTAAACTACTCATCATAATTTGACAAATGAGGTATCGTTGGAAGCGCTAAGTCACATATTTTTAATTTGTCTGTGTTGTTTATAACTTTTTAGTTGACTTTTTTGTCGTAAGAAGTTAAGTTTTAGTTTTTATTATTTAAGGCGATAACGATAACCGACTTTTAATGTTTTTATACTAAAGATCACGTCTAAACGAGTAGTGTTTATGATTTGGTAAAAATATATGTTTATTATTTTTATTAGAGCACTCTCCTAATAACTTAAATACATGAATATTTTAGATTATGGTTATATTACATAGTGAAACTAGTTTGTAAAGTTATGTCTAACGCGGATAAAAAACTGAGAATCACGCAAAATCTATCAAGCGTATTTTTCTGAAACCTTCACCATTTTAAAGATAATTTAATTATTGATCTTTGAGTATACGTGTTTTATTAAAATAACTCTTGTTTTATGTATAATAAATTAATAATGCGTCTAATTTGGGAGAACAGAACACCCAAGCTAACCACTCAAGGTAGTGGCATATATATGCGTCTTAAGGAAAACCTACAATATTTTGCTTTTAATATTTAACTTTATAAAGTATTACCAATAGATGGCCAAAAATAAATCGCTAAATTACTCTTCCTTACTGATATCGTCTCCTTTGAAAATGAACTAATGAGGTTTTTTTAAAATCTTATTTATTTATTTAAGGAAAAACAAACAGTAGCACAATAAGGTTACACTTATGATCTTGAACATTAGGTACATTATAACAATTATGCTACCCACTACGTTCTCCACAGATTACAATTCAAAGTACTTAAAACTAGCTAGTAATACAGACAATACCTAGCACATAATACCTAGGCGTTATCCCAGAATTCATATCTGGATTTTTAGAATTTAAGTAAATTTGTCACTATCACTCGTTTTATTCTATGGAATCAAATGGAATTACATCATTTTATTATGACCAGCATTTGTAGGTTCTGCAGCCAAAACTTTCAGAATCATTATACATTCTACTAGGTAGCGAACAGTACTAGAATCACTTGTTGCTTCAACGACGATCACTTTGACTAGTTGTGAATATCTGTGGTTTATCTATTTTAATATTTTGAGCTCTTTTAATAATAATAGATGTTTATCATGGGCGTACCTAGGGCGGGGGCAGGGGGAGCCCCCTGGATTTTGTGTTTTTAGGTTGGGAAATTATCAAATAACTTCTCCCGAGCGGAGGGCGTGTCAGACTCTTACTGACTAAAACCCACCCATGTTTCTTCAGTTGCCTGTACGTTGCTAGGGGCCACGGTTATGCCTTTAGGACTTTCCCGCGACCCCGGCGGGCATCGGTCCTAGCAGACCCCTTCTGTTGTGCTGACATCTCTTTGAGGCGCGCGTGGAACACAACGCGCCGTCGACCCGGGCCTGGCGAGCTACCCATTGCTCACCGTCCGCAAGCCGGTGCCTACTGTGGCCGGGAATCGGTCTGCGATTCCCGTCGCCCAGTGTTCAGCGTCGTCTCCTGCGGCGGCTAGGGGCGTGAGGGCGCGAAATCTGGCTCTCCCTCACGCGTTCTGCCCCCTTCGCGAGCATTACTGCTTCGCAGAAGGAGGGATTGTGTATGCCTAAGTACTGTTGTCGATAAAAGTGATGTTACAGTCACGTTAAGACTTACTTTACAATAACAGTATCAATCAACAGTACAGTACAGTATATTATGTATTAATTTTAGTAAAAATCGCGCTGCGCGGCTTTTCATGTTGTACCTATCATAAATAACCGACTTTATAAAGGAGAAGGTTCTATGTTCGGCAGTTTTTTTTTTTGTTTACAGTTGTCATTGATATTTTCGTCAATTGTAGACCAATCTCGAAAAAAAAAAAAAACATAATCGGACCACAATTGATAAAAATATCGATAGACATACAAATTAAAAAAAAAAACCATATAGACGAAAATAGAACTTCCTTTTTTAAAGTCGGCTAAAATACGCGAACGCAGCTGCAATATCAAACTATGTAAAACATGTGCGGGGGGAAATTTTTGATTTGCTCCCCCCTGGGCCAAAAGCTGGGTGCCCCCCTGGTGGCTAATGCCCATGAAAATTATTATTATTATTGACATAACTCTCCCACATGACAGGAACCTCGTGAAAGCCGAGAAAGATCGGCGATCAGCGAATGGCTTAATTGCCAAGAGCCTCGAGCCACCTAAGGAGTCTCTCGTTGGGCAGCTTGATTAAGGACTTGATTCAGAAAGTAGTACTCATGGACACGGTTCCCATTGTGAGGAAGTTTCTCTCTTTGGAGCCCTGACCATTGGTAGCTTGGACCCTGTTCCCGATACCAGTGGGCTACTGTTTTTAATATTTTTGAACGTGTTTTTCCCTCTTTTAATGTGTTTTATGAAAATATTTACAAATGTAAACAATATTAATCTAATGGCTAATATAGCCAGGGACGTCACCGTGGTGTCCCAGTGTGTTAGCGCTTTAAACCACCAAAGTAAGCGATACCAAATCGTCCGACTAGTGAATAAGTAAGCGTATTATCTTCAATAAGAGGTATGTAAAATGTAATTTTCCATTTCTGTCTCGTTTGAAACCCTATGTTCCCTTCCCCACATTTGATACCTACATCTGGATCTCCCATCAAAATACTTAAAAGAAAAAAATAAATATTTGCGAAGTTAGGGGAAAATATGCGTCATCGACGCAAAACGGCCATCACTCAGCATAATGCTGTGACCCTATGCGAGACAGAGCCGCAGCGCTGATTTTCAGCGACTACTAACTTCGTATTTACTAGAAGTTTTCCATGACGACGAGAAATCCGACGAAGTTCGGTTTTCCCCGCCTGGAGACTACGGGCACAGTTACTGTGCTACGGGCTTTGCAGAGCGCAGCTTGCGCAGTCGCCGCTCGTATTCGCGGGCAGTTTTTCCGCGGCTGCGAAATGCCCCACCTAGCATGACGGTCTCGGAGATTCGGCCTCAGAGCTTTGTTTTTTACTAATCTTTATTCCACATGCGGTAAATCGGCATTGGCCTTCGGCAACCTCGAGATTTCAATAGTTTGTTGTTTTTGCTATTATGGAAACTGTTTATTTAATTAACGATTGATCATATAGTAGTATAGTAGATAATGCCTGAATATGATCAATGAGTGCGATCGAAGGGTCCTTGAGCCAAGTTCATAGCTCTAATATAGTACACCGCTTTGAGGGAAGCGAAAACGTGAAATAGTCAACGAGTAGCTAACGAAGTAGCTAAAGATTTCCGTAGGACACACCCGCGGCATAAAAAAACCTTAAGAACCTTCCTGATCCTAATCTCGAAATCCCCAAAATTAACCAATTAACTACTATAAAGGACAGTGACTCTATATACTTTTCAAATAAGTACGTTTTGTTGAGGAGCTCGTGGCTAAGTAATAACAGCCGCACGGGTCCATCCATCAGGTTAAGCTACGCTTGCCGGGGTTGGTCTGTGGATGGGTGACCATCTTTGCATACCAAAACTCCTCCGTGCCTCGGAAAGCACGTTAAGCCGTTGGTCCCGGCTGTCAATCGTGGATCTTTAACAGTCGTTACGGGTTGTCAGAAGCCCGAAAGTCTGACAACCAGAGTATCGTATTACCTAGTTACTGGGTTGTGGAGGTCAGATAGGCAGTAGCTCCATGTAAAATACTGGTATTCAGCTGCATCCGGTTAGACTGGAAGCCAACCCCAACATAGTTGGGAAAAGGCTGGGCAGATTAATTGATAAGAACGTTTTATTACCGGGTTTTTTTCTTATGCCTTTTTAAAATCATGATATTATTATTGTCTAATAATACGCGAAATTATACGTGAATATGTGGTAATACATATCTTGGTCTCATTTTTATCCTGTGGCGTTGTGGGTTCGATTTCTCGGCGCCATTCAATACGATCATCACAAATGTGGCGAAACCATAACTTTTCGCTACAATATGTCGTAAAATAAAAATAAATCTAATATATTTCATAAGTGAAACTTTGATTGGCGTTCTTAATAGCGCACGCAAAATCCACTCTGAAACCATAATTTAAATATTTTTTCAATTTTGGTAATTTGTAAAGTATTCTGAACAATAATAAGAATCAATAACCTTACATACTAAAGGCAGGTCTTACCTCGAGCTACGCAAACGCTCAAATTGCACGGTCGGCGTAAAAAAGAATAATGACAGATTTAATTGGCCCCGGGTCAGTATGACCCAGCGTCATTGGCGCCGGAAAATATCTAACTAATTACGTCGTTTCGTAAGTAAACCTAAAAACCCAACATGGGTCTATATAGTACCTTTGCGTTTTGTACGCTGCTTAGTCTTTCTATTCTTACCACATTAAGACAATTAGACAATTAGGGAATATTTGTACTAAATTGATTCCTTTGTAAAACAAATTAGCAACGTGGGGCCGGTCTAACCCTAATGAGGGCGGATCCATCTTAGTTTGGCTAGTCCGAACGGTCTAAATTAACCTAGTCGCTCCGCCCTAATTTCGGGTTAAGTACAGAAAGGACCAAAAATAGAGAACAGTCTATACGACAGAAAAAAAAAAGATTTACTCGTTGAATATATCTTAGCAAGATTCTCAGTATCATTAATTTCTCCTTCCAAGATAAGTACAATTTTTTCTACTGTTTAGTTAAACATGCTACTACTTGTAAACATGTATTTATTTTTTAAATGAAATCGAGTTTCTGCTAATTTTATGATTTACGATACGATACATTTTAAATTCAAATTATAATTCCGGTATTATATTGACCTTGACTGACCAGTCGCTTGAACATCGACAGAAGACCACTGCATTTGTGTTATTGTTCTGATAATATATGTATCAATCGGTTTCGTCGTTACCATTAAAAGGTATTGTTAACAACCAATAAAGTGAATAGCGCTTTAGCGATAAGGGTGATTATAACACGATAACTTTCCTTGAGCTTAGGTCATGAAACACACACACATGCAATTCCAGTGCCTATAAAAGAACTCAAGTTATCCATTAGTGTCAGTTGGTTTTTATCCTTCTTTCAGTCAGGGCGTCGGTAAAATGAGAGCGATTATTGTGTTGTTATCCATCGCTCTATGCTCTGCTTCAAAGCGAGGAATTGTGACGTTACAAAGATCTCTGGACACACTGTACATAGACGCTGGAACATGTCCAAAGTACGCGGACGTTATCGACGGATACCGTGACGCGATGCACAACTTCACCGTCGAAACGTACAAGCGAATCGCTCCTCGAGGGTTATACCAGTTCGTCATGTCACCACACTCCATGTGGATGACGTTAGCAGCTATCGCAGAAGGAGCGGATTACTACACTCAACATCATCTATTCGAACTCCTCCGCCTCCCGAGCAACCCGTGCATTCGTCACACGTACTACCAACTGGCTGCGAGTCGATTGCCGTTCACCACCGACGTCAATGTTGTCAGCAACCGAGTGTTGGTGATCGATAAAGGTGTGGCCCTCAATCCGGTTTGGCACAATTTTGTTACACAGAATTCTCTTCTTGATGTGCTGTCGGCACCTATAAGATACAACCCCGAAGCGGCAGCGAGTACGATCAGACAGTTTGTGCATGCCAACTTCCCACGACTCAATCTCCGTGGAAACTCGGTTTTACTTGATACGATGGATTACAACGGATTGTGGAACACAGCATTTGCTGACGCAGTTGTCAAGCGTGCACCGTTCTATAGCACATCAGGAAAAAACATCGGTGCTGTAGACCTCATGACAGTGAAGCGACGCGGTAAAATAGGATACGTGCCTTCTATAGAAGCGAAGGTATTAGAGCTACCTGTTGGCGTGAATAAGCAGTATAGCATGCTCATTGCTCTGGTGGTTGGGGATATTGACTTAGTTCCTATTATCAGAGAAATGAAAAGCTCGATCCTCTCAAATGTATTAGATTCGTTGAGAGAAACTCAAGTACCGATAGACATAGCTTTGCCACAGTTCACAATAAACTCTGAGCTGGACGCGAGGACCATTCTAGAAGATCTTGGGGTAACACAACTTTGGACAGACCCAGATGCTACCAGGTATGGTTTCACAACATAATTATTTAAATTAAGGGGCCTTCCGTTCAATCCATTGGCCGCAAAAACAATTTGTGATCCGTCAGGGAACAGGGACTTTAGTAAAATGTAACCAATTTATGGATAAATTAATTAATTTTGTATTGAAACATTAAAGTACCCTTCCTGATTGGTCCTTTAACAAACAATTCAATTTGTGAGGCTTCAACCAAGGAACGTCCGTGAATGAGATTAAGTGGTTTGTGAATGTTTTGAATGACGTTAAACGGAAGTAGCGAGTTAAATTCCAGAGGAATTTGGGATTCTGTGAAAAGTAGACCCACACACAAAATTACTATCCCAAGCACGTTGGTAATCCTAAAAAGAGATTGGTCCTTTGATCCTTGTAATCGAAAGAAAAGGACCAAAGTTTACAATCCCGTATTAATTATCAATTAGCAGTTGAGCACACACGTCGAGGCCATGAAGTATATAGTTCGACTCATATAACAACAACTATTTTATAACAGGTACATATCAACCCCACCTGCCTTGCCGAGCAGTTACGTCCAACGAGCGACACTGACCCTCAAGAAAGACGGAGTGAATCCTCCTCCAATAGCCAAGCTCCGTTCGTTCGGTCCTGCCACATCCCCTGAGGAATCCTTCTTGAGCGAGTTCATAGCTGATCGACCCTTCATGTTCGGGCTCTTTGACACAGAAACGTATAACTGCCTGATAGCTACTATGTATACGCAACCCACTTTTCCAAACTGAAGTAAATAAAAAATAATTTAATATTGACGCTGACATGCTTGGTTTTTGGTGATTCTTGTTAATTACATGGGCGATTTATTGAGTTTTGTAATAAAATAAACCTAATACCGTCCATGTTGTTTTGTTATTTATTTGGCTGAGACTAAAACTGAGACGAAATAGCCCTTCGAAACGGATCTGCTGGGTAATTGCATAATACACTAACAATTGCAATATACATTTTGACAATAATTTGCCAACATTTATTGCGTTATTTACGTTGCCAAGCTGATTAATTTTTAAAACATATATGAAGCAATTAATAAGGAATTTTGAGAAAGTGCGTAACGCAATTGGGGTGCTGGTCCTGCGATCAAAAAGTTTTACAAACATTAGTTACTAAGATAACAATGACAATTGGGACATTGCAACTTTTGTTCGGGACTCAGCGCCGGCCATATAGGGTAGAGAGAGTGGAAAGGTCGCTCTACGCGCCAGATGGCATGGGGCGTCAAAAACCCAAATGCGAAAAACAATGTCCAGCGCAAATTAAAATTTTGATAGCGCCTTTTGAAGGCACAGGAGCATTTTTAACCGACTTCAACAGGAGGAGGTTCTCAATTCAACTGCATGTTTTTTTTTTGTTAATTTGTTACTCGGTTACTCCTTAATATTAAGGAGTAAGTAAGTAAGTAAGTAAGTAATTGATTTAGATTTAAAAAAATTGTTTGGCCGGTCATGCTTCACAGGTGGACCCATATACATTTTATTTACTTTGCTTGGGTAGTTTTTGAGTGATAATACGTATGTTTTCCAGTTAGTCTATGTGGATGGTGTTTATTATGTTCCTGTCATTGTAATTTAAATAGCAGGTAGTGGTTTTCGAATTTGTGTGGGATAGGTACCACAACAAAAAAGTGGAAAATAATACATTTAACAAAAAAAAAAACAACAGAGTTCCAAAAAAACACTACATAATGAAAAATAACGTTAATTTCGGAAGTCGGTAGTAAAAAATTAAAATTAAAAATCAAAAACACCGACTTCCAAAGTTAAAGTTATTTATCACTTGTAGTGTTTTTTTTTTTTGGAAGTCGGTTGTTTTTTTTTTTTTAGTGACTCATTGTAATTCACACCAAATACTCATTTAATTATACAGGCTGTCAGGGACATCGATGCGAAAAGTGATACCATGGATTCAGTAAATGACTCTGAACGCCCCTGCATTGAAATTTTTCGTCGGTTATTAAAAAAAAACAGCTGTTTCATAGAAAAGTGCAATACCTACGCGGCGAAAATGTATGGAACAGCTGTTTTTTTATTTTATAACCAACAATAAATTTCATCGTTCAGAATCATGTTCTGAATCCATAGTAACAGGCTTCCCTGCCACCCTGTATAATATAGCAGTAAAAGCTTTCTTAATTCTTGAATTACACCTACTTAATTTCATTTAAATTCAATTAAAGTGCTGATATCTATACAATATGTAAAAAAAAGAAAAAACGTTATTGCTATTTAAAATTCACATTTTTAATATCAAAATTACCCCCCCATTAAAAATGAGCAAATTTTCAACAGGATTCATAAGTTATGATGAATTTATTTTGACACTAAACGACGGCCGCTTACTCTTTTTTCTTTTTTCCTTATAATTTTCACATAAATTATATTCTCAGTACCTAACAACACCCTCACGGATTGGATGCAAGGAATAGAGGTATTTTTTATTGTTTATTTTGAAGTTTGTATGTAGGGGGTATTTTGCGGAACTACCGGTCAGATTTGATAAATTATTTTTGCACTGTATAGTCCAGATCTTGAGGAAGGCTATAGGCTATGTAACAACACGCTACGACTCTTAGGAGCCGAGCAAAAACGAAAAAGTCACAAAGAACGCTAAGCAGAAACAAAGTAATACTCGTAGCGCGGGCGGGCGATGGGGTGCGGCGCGGTGGGTCACGGGCCGATATTTCACGCGGACAGAAGCTAGCTTGCAATAAAAGTATATTTATTTATGGAACCGAAGTAAAATTTTGTTAAAGTGAAAACGTCGATCAAAGGGCGCCGAAAGACAATCACGCTCTACCCTGATCAAGTGCTAAGGCCGGTTCCAGGACTGTATACTTAGTATCTTCCCATCACATAAAGGGGTTTATTTATAAACCATATTTAATGATAAGTGACGTTCAAACGTCAAACATTTATGGTTGAACAGTCGCTAATCATTACTTAACTTTTGTAAATAAACCCCATCGTTTTCGGTTAAAAAACATCTGTACCTACCTACTTCAGTGATAAGATAGCACAATGTTATTCTACAAGATTTCATTGATTTAGTATAATAGTCCTTTCATACTCTTGTTTTATATATTTGGTGTGACTGTTGTTACCTGCATCTAACATTTCGTCCGAATACCTGTTGATAGACATTTCTATGCTAATTGTGTTTTTGTCTCCTACATTATGCATACACGCTAGTCCATCTGATAATTCAGTTATTTTACAAACCAAATGATCAAAAATTATGTAGCTTTTGGTCAGCTAGGATTTGAGGAAATAAAAAATTATTCTAAGCTTGGATATTAAATTATATAGTCTGGAATTATATAAGGTACCTAGACCAAAAATGGTATTGGAGTTAGTTAGATTTTTGCAATGCACAAACAGACAAATAAACAGTATTTTCCCAAAACAATCCAAAGCTTTACTCTTTGACCTATATAAGAAACTGGAATCCATTTCTAGAACTTAGTAGATAACGTCGCGGAAACTAATTAGGACGTGCCAAAGTCATGAAGCAATTAATTTTGGCTTTGCTTGTCGCGTGTTGTGGTATCCAGTTATCTACGCAGCAGATCCAGCGATTCCCGTTATACGGAGCACAAGCGTGCAATGCCAACCAAGACATTACTTATGAATTCCGATCTTCAGTATATGATTTCTTCATCCAATTTTGCCAATCGGTAGCTGTTCGAAGTAATCTCAACTTCGTGTACTCTCCAAGTTCGATATGGATAATGCTCGCGGCGATAGCAGAAGGGGCCGACCCTCTAACTCAGCAGAAACTGTTCCAACTTTTAAATCTACCTAACGACCCGTGCATTCGACAGGCGTACTACCAACTGGCAACTACTCGCGCGTTTCCGTCTAATGACGTGAACATTAAGAGCACGCGCGTCTTATTAATCGACGATGGTACGACACTCAACCCGACTTGGTATGACTTGGTTGTGAAGAATTCTCTCCTAGAAGTAGTTAGAGCACCGATAAGATACAACACCGTAGCAACGGCCTACGAGATCAAAAGAATAATGTCTGCGCGTCTCCCAAGACTCAATCTGAATGGAAACTCGGTCCTTCTGGACACAATGGACTACAACGGATTGTGGACTACAGCATTTGCAGATGCAGTAATTGAACAAGCACCGTTCTATAACCTGGAAGGAGAAGCAATCGGGGCTGTGGATATCATGAGAGTGCAGAGACGAGCAAGAATGGGATATCTTAAAAATTTGCACATAAAGACTCTAGAATTACCAGTCGGTTCAGATGAACGCTATCGAATGTTGTTTGGTATGGTCATCGGAAATAGTGACCTCAGGTCACTTGTGGCCGAATTTAACATTGATATTGCATTTGAGCTGCTTGCGAGTCTGCGAGCCAGCTACGTGCCGATAGATGTTGCGATACCACGCATGGTGATCACGAGCGAGATTGACGTGAGAATCATACTGGAAGATTTGGGAGTTAACGACCTTTGGACTGATCCGGCTGTTACTAGGTAAGATTGTGATATTAAATTATGTAATATATTAAGCCTAGAACGGCCATCTCCTAGGGGAGTAAGGCACCTTGCAACAATAGAAGAGAATTAGGACATATAAAAAACTGCGTGATTTTTAACACGTAGCCTTTGTTAGGTCCCAAATACCATTTAAAATAGAGTTGACAAAAACATGTTTAGATCAATATTTTAAAAATAAACATGACACAATAACGATACTATGGGCGTCCTTCTGCCTGCTAATAAAAACAAATAACGATCAGCAATCTCGAGTTCTTATATCGTATAAGATATTCATTTCCTTTCACCACCCTTTGGAAGAACTTTACTCAGCAGTACACATTATAAAGCTGCAACCCACAAGCTAAACCAAAACCGTTCATCACAGGTACATATCAGACCCCCCGGCTCTTCCCACCAGCTTCGTACAGCGCTCAACCCTGGTCCTCAACAGCACCGGTCTGAATTACGCACCACCAGAGCCGGACTCTGCATACAGCACTCGTACTGGACTGGAACCTATCCTAGGAAGGGACTTTATTGCTGACCGGCCATTCTTGTTTGGTCTTTTTGATACTGAGACGTATACTCCTTTGGTGGTTGGTGCTTATACAAGGCCTACTTATACTTGAGTGGGAAAATAAATGTTGGTGAAATAATTGTTTTGTGTTTTATTTTGCACCAGCTGTTAGCCGAGGCTTTGCCCGCCTGGAGGTTGGAAATTATCCTACAGGAAATAACTACATAATTACAACCTGGTTTAAAAGTGCCCTAACCCAGGTCATGGTCTGTGTACCAAATGTCATCGAAATCTGTTCAGCCGTTAAGGTGTGAGAAGGCGACAAAGAGACAGAATTAGGGCCTGCACAAACTGGCGGACGGGACAGCAGAGAATTTTAAATTTATCAATTGAATTTAATACCTATCCCATGGAAATAAGATATATATTGCAATGCTCGCTAAAACTGCGCTGCGATGCTTCAAGCTGGATGACCGAGCATTGAAATATATACCTTATTTTGATTAGTTAAGTATCAAATTCAATTGATTAATTTAAAATTCCGCTTCCGTCCCATCTGCTAGTGTGCCGAGGCCCACACACGCGATAGGTATCGATATCAAAACACGAAAAAACAAAAATAAAGATTTTTTTGTACTAATTTACTTCAAGCAACTATTTTTATTGCCGCTTTATCAACAAATGTTAAAAATAAAATACAAGAAACGTTTTTTGCTTGTATGGTGGTACAGCAACTTTCGAGTACAAGTCCGGCTAGCACTTGGCCGGTTTTCTTTTATCTACTCGTTTATTTTCTTCCTGCAGCCAGGGTCGTCTCTGCATGGAAATTCTTTACCGGTTACTGGTTTGGAGGTATGAGGAACAGGGTGTAAAGTTTTATTTTATTTATTTATTTATTTATAACAGCTTAAACTATCATTACAGGGTTTACCCTAATACGACAGCTAAGAACCTAAACTAATAAACTAAACTATAAACTTACAAACAAATTAGAAAAAATTAAAACTAACAACATTATTAAAATTAAATAAAAACAATTAAATTAAAACACAAAAACATAGCATTAAGTACATAAGTACTAACAAAACATAGTATAAAAATTACTAAAAAGAAAAAAAACAAAAAAAAAAAAGTTAATATTAAGTATTATTTTGCTTGTAGCATAATATAAAGCCCTTGCGAATTCACTAAAACAACGTGTAAACACATCAATCTGAGTTTGAAGGTCGTTGATGGTATGGATAGCTCTGGTAAGGGGTGCCTTGGCAAACAGGTTAGTTTTGGCTGTAGGTACCAGTAGCAGTGGCGGGCTGCGCCGCCTCCACACGTAGCGGTCAGGCACACACATACTCAAGCGCTGCAATATTCCCGGGTGGCTCTCCACTCCACGAAGCACCTTCACCAAGTAGGCGACCAGCGTAAACTCCCGTCGGACATACAGTTGATTATAGCCAACCATGCCCAGGACAAACAGAGTGGGATACATCAGTGGGTAAAACGGATATAACCCATATAATTTCCTGTACAAATGCCGCGTGAACTTGTTCTGAACACGCTCCAACATTACAGAGTACTTAGCTTCATGTGGAGCCCATATGACCGCACTATGTTCCAGATGACTCCTGACTGGTGCATCATACAGGACCCTAACTGCCGTGATGTTTCACTCATCCTCTTTAGAAAAGGGAAGATCCTCCGACCAGACGGGTGTTGTGTCTGGCGGGCAACTGCCCAACGTTTGATGTCGGATAGTCATATATATGTCGTTCGCGCGGTAAACTCTAATTGCGCGATGCAGGATTTGTGTGACGTCAGGATTTTGTATGACGTCAGGGTTTTGATGCGTAGTTTGTATGTGGCGATGTAGATGCCGTTACACTGGTATCGTCTTGAACTTATGTATTAAGTAGGTACAAGTCGAGATTGAATGACATAGCGTAATAAAAATAAAAGCTTGTTTTTGAGTTTATTTCGTATTTTTATTGCGTATCTAGGTAACGTATGACTTGCATTACAACATGGACAGTAATAAAATAGGGTAAACATATTTTGGTATGATCAATTGATCACCTAAACACATGAACAACATTATTACAAAAAAAATTAACCGACTTCCAAAAAAACTTTACAAAGTGTAAAATTACTTAAACGGAAGTCGGTGCCAATAACGAAAATACAAAACCAAAGACACCGACTTCCGAAATTTATGTTTTTATTTCTCGCTTTTTAGTGGGTCAGTTTGTAATTTATCTAAGTTACAATATCCTAATGTCATGCTCATAATCTTTGACAAAATATTGCTTTTCCCAATGCAGGGACGTTAATCGTTGGGGAGTTCTCCTGGTACTTCACCATCAGCTACACTTCTCCATATGCATTGTGACGAGCATACATTGCTTGGCAACCATATTGAAGTAATTGAATCGCAACTCGTGAAATACTTATGATTGAGTAGTTCCGGTGGTCGTCATCATCTGCTCCACTTCACCAAATGGTGCTTTCCGACAGCAACTGCACAAATTACAATAAAAAATACGCAAATCGCTATAGGTGTGCCTATAATATTTGAAGAGTTCTCTCCATTTCTTCAGGATCCCAACATCAGATCTTGACTTGATGACAATGGGACCATCCCGAAAGTATACCGGTAAAAAAAAAAGAATTTTGCAAATCCATCTTTAAATGATGTAGTTATGCCCGAACAAAATAATATATAGATACTTCTCCTTTTAAAAGTCGTTTAAAAAACCTTAAAATAGACATCGATTTGCACGTAATTTAATAAAAAACAAATGACTGACAAAAAAGTAATTAAGTATTGGAAACGATCTGAATTCAATCGATTACTTTGAAAGCTTTATTTAAAAAAGTTAACACATTTCTATCAATATTAATTATCCTGTTCATTTCGGGTCAGTGACAGCTCGGCCCGCGTCAGCTCTACCCGAATAATAATAATACTAGATAATGCACCCCGATGACGGTGATTTGTACGGCCAGGCAAAAAACTATATTTTAAAATAAACAAAATTACGAATGTAATTTTATTTTCCGAAGATTTAGTTTTTTATTTACATACCAAGCAGGAAAACATAATTATCTACAACGCCTATTTCAATTATGATACCCATGTAAGTAGCCTATGTTAATATTTTTTTTTAATTGTCCTTTGCTAAGAAAATGAGACACATCGGATCTGATAACAATAGAAAAGTTTTCTATCTCACTCTTGTACATCAAATTTACAATAGTCTAGAACATAAAAAACAAGAAGGCGATTTCTGCGATTCTAATTTCTGGTTAAATGAATACGTATTTAAATAAATAAAAACAGTCTTTATTGCAGAACAAGTTCATAGTATTCAATTTCAATTAGAATAATAATATTTATTACATTTATTCATAAAAAATAATAAATAAATTCTATCAATTAATTTAAAAAATCTTCAATATTTTAAGAGGTCGTTACTTTTCTTGCGGACAGTACCTAGTCATCACTTTTTAAGGTGTTTTGACGACGTAATATTAGGTATTATTATTCGGGTTGAGATAACTCGGGCCGAGCTGTCACTGACCCCTTATTTCGACGAATATAAAAGCATGAAAGTTCAAGGGGCCCCCAGTACAACTTACTTCAAAATCTGCAGAAGACGTGTCAAGAAATGCAAGTATTCATTTTCGCCTTACTTTCCGTGAGTGTTGGGGTATCCATGTCGACTCCGCACAACTTCGATTTGCGTGGAACTCATATCCAGGAACCGTGCAATGTCTACAATGACGTATTACGAAATTACCGGACCGATATGTACGACTTCGCTGTTGTGTTCTACAAGGCAGTCACTGCTAGGAGTGAACTCAACTTCGTGTATTCCCCCCTCTCCGTGTGGCTGATTCTCGCGGGAATGGCTGAAGGAGCAGACTCTTACACCAGGCAACAGATATTCAAGCTCTTGAAAATTCCCTCCGATGAATGTACCCGACAGAAGTATTACCAATTGGCAACTTCTCGCATCGTCCAAGCTGAAGACGTCAATGTTGTCAGCAATCGAGTTTTATTGCTCGATGCGGGAGTCACACCAAACCCAAACTGGTACGATATTGTGACGAAAAACAATCTTCTAGATGTGCTCACCGCTCCTATTCGATACAATCCAGAAGTAACAGCTAACGAGATCAAGCGACTGATGAAAGCAGAGCTACCAAGACTTAACTTCAATGGGAACTCAGTGATTCTGGACACAGTCGACTACAACGCACTATGGACAACCGAATTCGCTGACGCGGGAATCGAGCGTTCTCCCTTTTACGATCAAGTTGGAAACCCAGTTGGATTCGTAGATCTCATGAAAGTAACCAAACGTGCGAGACTGGGTTACGTCAAAAGCCTAAAAGCAAAGGTTTTGGAGTTGCCGATTGGTGCGAATGAGCGCTACCGTATGATTTTCGTAATATTCCCAGAGACGAATAATGTTAAGAAAGCTACCGGGATAGTGACCAACGAAATTATATTAGAGATGTTCGATTCCATAAAGGAGAGTTACGTGCCGGTTGAGGTGGCGATTCCACGCATTGTTATAACAAGTGAGCTTGACGTAAGGTTCCTGTTAGAAGATATGGGAATCAAAAGCTTGTGGAACGATCCTGCAGCGACCAGGTATATTATTTCTTCCTTCTTTCTGAGTTGCCCCTTTTTAGGATGGATTTTGTACCTACCTACTATAACAGTTTCTTGTGGTTATTATTTTCATACCTATTCATGTTCATAACATAAAAAGTAAGACCAGTGCAAATACAGTATCCTGTTACAAAATAGGCGACTGTTGAGTTACTACTAACAATCAAGCGCCCTTTTACGACACCGACTATTTACATAGTAGCCAACTTTATAATTGGTTGATGATAATAATATTGTTATAGAAACAGCTCAAATTAACGAACAGTACCTACTCAATCTTAATTTCTTGCTTGTACAAACCCAACGCAATCTCGGTCAATAGACTAAAGATACCTGATCTCCATGCAACAGGAACGTGTCCCACCCGGGTGCCTTGCCAAGCAGCTACGTCCAACGAGCGACCCTGACTCTGGACAACCACGGCCTGTACTCCCCAGCTCTTGCACAAGCCACTCCCGACGGCTCGGCAACCGGCCTGCACCCCAAAGTTGGGAACGACTTCATTGCTAACCGACCGTTCCTGTACGCGCTGTTCGATTCTGAGACGCTTACTTGTATGATGGCATCGGCGTTTAGTGTACCTACTTACAAAAATTGATGAGCGAAATTAATCAAGTTTATGAAAGCCTAATTTGTATCTGTTCTCAAGTCTTATGTCAACTTATTTGATTGGAGGTCTGTTGTTATTTTTGTTCTTGCATCACTGCTACAAGGATCTTTTGACGCTTGAATGACGCTGACAGAGGGGCGCTATGCAATTGTTTTTGAAAAAAAGAAGATGGCGGCGTTCGTTCCTAATTTCGCCACGCGCAATTTGCTATTGACTTCATTAGGCTTTCAGTTCTCTGAAGTAAAACTTTTATAAATTATCTGTAGATAGTGCACCATAGTTATTCTTCGGTACAAACACTATGTTATAGGTAGTCAATTATAGGTAAGGTTAGGCGCCTCACCTAGAGTGCCTACGCAGCATTTCCTGCGTATTTTTTTTTTTCCGGGAATTGATTGATATTGGTTGGTATAATTTTTTATTTTTTTGGTTGAAATGATCATCGTGAGTTCCGTGGTACACTAAACAAATACCTAATGTCATTTAAAAAGTTAGGTCATGGTTGTCTCAACTTTCTATCATTTAAACGAGTTAATTTTTGGCAAGAATTGTGTTTAGTAGGTTTGAGTTATAAAAATAAACGAGTTCCGGAAAATGATTTCGTTTTAAATCAAAGGTTAGCTTCATTATAATTTGGTTGGACGCGGACCCGAGGTCTGACTCGACATTTTCTATATATCTGCTATAGAAATGATATTCTTGTATTACCCAACATTATAGAAGAGTTCCATTAACATTGAAAAGGTCAGACTAATTAAAGTATGAGTGCTCAGGGCCCACGGGAAAAGTTGTTTTAAATTGTTGCCCAATCTACTCTAGGGCACCAGATTAACTATGTACCTAACCCTTTTCAATTTTGTTAATTCCACGTTTAGATACTAGCACGGGGATAAAACCTTTAACCCATTACTAAACGAAAATCATGATGTCTCTAAAGTATGTAAGTACTGAGCATTCACTAAGTTATAGTGAATGCATAGTACTTACATACTTTAATAGTCCCGTGACGCGATTGGTGGCACTGTTCTGTCAGTCGCCATTTTGAACTCTATTAGTATTGAAACTAAGCTTGACAGGTAATGGTGCCAACATGACGGCAACGGGAAGTCTTTAGGTACCTACTCCATACTTCAATATACCAAAAATAAGAATCCAGCGCAATTAATCTGGTTGTACTGCCAAATGAAACACATTGCAGTGTCCGCAAAACTCGAATCTCCATTTCTAACTAGATTTGAATAAAGAACAACATACAATCTGTTTTTGAAAAGAGACGCCATTGTAATACTGGATGCGTCCCCCTGTGATAGACTCAGATGCTTTTGGGGAGGGCTTGAGCTCCTTTAGACTCCCCTGGATTCACCACTGCTGAAACTTTTTTCTTGAAAGTAAGTTTGTATGTTTTCCTAGAGAGCGATTTTTGACAGCGTAAAGTCAAACCCCGCAGCCATTATTTTCATGATAGCTGGCACTGCGGCCTTTAACCTTAGCTAAAGCAACCTTTTCGAACAACAAAATAAACTAGTAGTTCTACGAACAGTAGTCCTCGCGAGCACAAACTTTTTGGCAACAATTAACCTTTAGCTTGTCGCGCCAAAATAATCACACTGATCGCGTGGGGTCTGTGCGCACCCCAGAGTTTATTTGTGAATAAGAAACGTATAAAATAACTGCAAATATTTTTATAGGAACTTTAAGTACATCATCTTAAAATAAAAAAATATAAGGCTTCTAGAAAACAACATAATATAAACTCGTAAAACAGTATTTAAATATTTATCTACTTAGCAATTAATTGGAACAATACATGAATCACAAAGTTTAGTGTGGTGTTCATTAGTTGGATTTACCAGAGTTGGTATTCGTTTTTCTATCATTAGACCTCGCACACAAACGTAAGTGTAATTAAAATTGTTGTTTTTTTAATGTAAATTGATTTACCAAATTTTACTACACTGTTAGTCGCGCGGGGTCTGTTGGGACCCCAAGAACCTTCGTGCAGCACGTGTAGTCAGCGCTGCGGTTAGCGGAACACTGAGGCTGAGGGTACAGTAGGCAGCGATTTGCGATGCGACTGATTTCACAGTGATTTGCGATGAGAATGAAGGGGCGCGTGAGTTAGGAAGCCACTGGAACGAATAGTTGCGTACATGTAATATTGGCTAAAATATGGTACAAATAAAGTCTCGTGGGGTTCAATGGACCAATAAATGTTACTTTCGCATTTATTATAGAAGCTCAAATTAAATTAGCTAAAGAAACCTTCTTTTTTCGGCGTTTTTCAAAATATTGTACGATGGTACGGAACCTTTCGTGTGCGGAAGGATTTTTTTTTTTTTTTTTGGATGGGAAGTCATCAAATGACTTCTCCCGCTCTGGGCAGAGCGAGAGGGTGTGTCAGACTTTTACTGACTAAAACCCACCCGTGTTCCTTCCGTTGCCTGTGTGCCGGGGCCGCGATATCCCTTTCGTGCAAACCCGCAACCCCAGCAGGCATTGGTCTTTCGACCCCGTCGGTTGGTGCTGACATCTCTTTGAGGCGCACGTGGAACACAACGCGCCGTCGACACGGGCCTGGTCCTGATCGGACGGCGAGCTGCCCATTGCTCACCGTCCGCAGGCCCGCGCCTACGGTGGCCGGAAGTCGGCTCTTGACTCCCGACGCCCGGGCGTACTCCCGACGCCCGGGGCGTGTGCGGAAGGATCGTTTTGTGTGTGGCGGCAACTGCCCAATGATTGATGTCGGATAGTCTTATATAATGTAGTTCGCGCGGTAAAGTCTAATTGTGCGATGCAGGATTTGTGTGACGTCAGGATTTTGTATGACGTCAGGGTTTTGATGCGTAGTTTGCATGTGGCGATGTAGATGCCGTTACACTGGTGTCGTCTTGAACTTTTGTATTAAGTAGGTACAAGTAGAGATTGAATGACATAGCGTAATAAAAAGAAAAGCTTGTTTTTGAGTTTACAATGGAGGGGTTTATTTCGTATTTTTATCGCATACCTATTTAAGTAACGTATGACTTGCATTACAACATGGGCAAAAATATTATAGGGTATAGATTTTTTTTTTTATATTTGGGAATGATCACCTAAACACTAGAAAACCTTAATATAGACATCGATTTGCATGTAATTTAATTAAAATAAACGACTGACAAAAAACGTAAATAAGTATTGGAAATGGTCTGAATTCAATCGATTACTTTGATAGCTTTATTTAAAAAAGTTAACACATTCCTATCAATATTAATTATTCTGTTTATTTCGGGTCAGTGACAGCTCGGCCCACGTCAGCTCAACCCGAATAATAATAATACTAGATATTTCACTCCCGATGACGGTGATTTGTACGGTCTGGTAGAAAATCGATATTTTAAAATAAATCAATACGAATGTAATTTTGTTTTCCGAAGATTTTGTTTTTTTTTTTACATACAGAGCAGGAAAACCTAATTATCTAACAACAACTCCTATTTCAATTATATATGATACCTACATATGTAAGTAGCCTATGTATTTTTTTTTTAATTATCAGGATTACAAAAGACGCGTTCCTTTGCTAAGAAAATGACACACATCGAATCTCATAACAAAAGAAAAGTTTTCTATTGAACTCTTGCACATCAAATTTACAATAGTCTTGAACATAAAAGACAAGAAGGCGATTACTGCGATTCTGATTTCTGGTTAAATGGAGGCGTATTTAAATAAATAAAAACAGTCTTAAAACAGTCTTTGAACTTATTGCAGAACAAGTTCATTACATTCAATTTCATTTAGAATAATAATATTTAGTACATTTATTCATAAAAATAAATAAATAATTTCTATCAATAAATTTAAAAAAAATCAATATGTTAAGGGGTCGATACTTTTGATGCGGACGCTACACACCACTTTTTTAGGCATTTTAACGACGTAGTATTTGGTATTATTATTCGGGTTGAGATGACTCGGGCCGAGCTGTCACTGACCCCTTATTTCGACGAATATATAAGCATGAAAGTTCAAGGGGCCCCAGTACAACTTACTTCTGAATCTGCAAAAGTCGTGTCAAAAAATGCGAGTATTAATTTTCGCCTTACTTGCCGCGAGTGTTGCGGTCTCCATTTCGACTCCGCACAACTTCGATTTGCGTGGAACTCATATCCAGGAACCGTGCAATGTCTACAATGACGTATTACGAAATTACCGGACCGATATGTACGAATTCGCTGTTGCGTTCTACAAGGCAGTCGCTGCTAGGAGTGAACTCAACTTCGTGTATTCCCCCCTCTCCGTGTGGCTCATTCTCGCGGGAATGGCTGAAGGAGCAGACTCTTTCACCAGGCAACAGATGTTCAAGCTCCTAAAAATTCCCTCCGATGAATGTACCCGACAGAAGTATTACCAATTGGCAACTTCTCGCATCGTCCAAGCTGAAGACGTCAATGTTGTCAGCAATCGAGTTTTATTGCTCGATGCGGGAGTCACACCAAACCCTAACTGGTACGATATTGTGACGAAAAACAATCTTCTAGATGTGCTCACCGCTCCTATTCGATACAATCCAGAAGTAACAGCTAACGAGATCAAGCGACTGATGAAAGCAGAGCTACCAAGACTTAACTTCAATGGGAACTCAGTGATTCTGGACACAGTCGACTACAACGCACTATGGACAACCGAATTCGCAGACGCGGGAATCGAGCGTTCTCCCTTTTACGATCAAGTTGGAAACCCTGTTGGGTTCGTAGATCTCATGAAAGTAACCAAACGTGCGAGACTGGGTTACGTCAAAAGCCTAAAAGCAAAGGTTTTGGAGTTGCCGATTGGTGCGAATGAGCGCTACCGTATGATTTTCGTAATATTCCCTGAATCGAATAATGTTAAGAAAGCCTTCGGGATTATAAACAACGAAATTATATTTGAGATGTTCGATTCCATAAAGGAGAGTTACGTGCCGGTTGAGGTGGCGATTCCACGCGTTGTTCTAACAAGTGAGCTTGACGTGAGGTCCCTGATAGAAGATATGGGAATCACAAGCTTGTGGAACGATCCTGCAGCGACCAGGTATATTATTTCTTCCTTCTTTATGAGTTGCCCTTTTTTGGGATAGATTTTGTACTATGATAGTTCGTTGTGGTTACTTTTTTCATACCTATTCATTTTCATAACATAAAAATTAAGAGCACTGCAAATACAGTATCCTGGGGGTCTACTCCCTAAGCGATTTCCGTAGTTCCGGCCGTCGTTACGGGCGCTTTGTTCTCCGTCTCACTTATGGACATACCGTAAGTGAGAGAGAGATCGAAGCGCCCGTAACTATGGCCGAACGTACAGATTTCGCTTAGGGAGTAGGACCCCTGTTAAAAAGCGTAATAGGCGACTGTTGAGTTAGCTACTAAGAATCAAGAAAATCGATCGAAAGCAGTGCCCTTTTACTACACTGATTATTTACTTTGATGATACTACCGGTTGATGATAATAACGTTGCTACAGAAAAGTACAGTACCTACTTATTAAAAAAAAAATATAAAATTATCTTACCTAAACCTTCTTGCTTGTACAAACCCAAAGGAATCTCGGTTAATAGACTAAAGATACCTTATCTCCATGCAACAGGAACGTGTCCCACCCAGGTGCCTTGCCAAGCAGCTACGTCCAACGAGCGACCCTGACTCTGGACAACCACGGCCTGTACTCCTCACCTCTTGAACAAGCCACTCCCGACGGCTCGGCAACCGGCCTGCACCCCAAAGTTGGGAACGACTTCATTGCTAACCAACCGTTCCTGTACGCGCTGTTCGATTCCGAGACGCTTACTTGTATGGTGGCATCGGCGTTTAGTGTACCTACTTACAAGAATTGAAGAGCGAAATCAATCAAGTTTATGAAAGCCTATTTACCTAATTTGTATCTGTTCTCAAGTATCTTATGTCAACTTATTTGATTGGTGGTCTGTTGTTATTTTGGTAAACCAATCACATAAGCTTACACTGTTACAAGGATCTTTTTGCGCTTGTAATTGTTTTGTGAAATTTATTGAAAATACAAGATGGCGGCGTTAGTTCCTAATTTCGCCTCGCGCCAAAAAAACATTGTAGCGTCTATGCTATACATGCGGTTGCTTTCAGTTCTCTGGAGTAAAACTTTTATGAATTGTCTGTAGATAGTGCACTAGAGTTATGTATTGGTACAAATACTACGATATAGGTACGTAATGAAACAGTTGACGCATAAATTGCCGCGAACCATATGTAAGGTTAGCCGTCTCACCTAGAGTAGGTATTAATTTTATCCTTGAAAGGGTTGATATGATGATCTTGAGTTCCATGTTACCTATACTAAATAAATACACACTATCATAAATAAAGTTAGGTAAAGGATATCTCAACTTTCTTTCATTTAAACGAAATGTTCAACACATTAAATCAATACGTAATTACCAGCTATCTAATTACGCAACATATTTTCGTAAACGCTTGCGACTAATCAGTTTAATTTTGACAGTTCAACAACATTCATTGCGTTATTTACGCTGTTGAGCATTTTTTTTTTTCTAACTTCCGAAGCAATGGATTAGCAATCTGTTTCAAAACGATTCAGATTCTGATTGATCGTGTATTACGCAGGTACTGGTCGGTTTATAAATAGTTAAATAAACAAACGAGTTCCGGAAAATGATTTTGTTTTAATCAAAGGTAGGCTTGATTATAATTTGGTTGGACCGCAGGCCCGAGGTCTGACTCGACATTTCTATATCTGCTATAGAAATGATAGGTATTCTTGTATTACAGAGTTCCATTAACATTGAAAAGGTCAGACTAATTATAATTTGAGTGCTCAGGGCCCACGGGAAAAATTGCTTTAAATTGTTGCCCAATCTACTCTAGGGCACCAGATTAACTATGTACCTAACCCTTTTCAATTTTGTTAATTCCATGTTTAGATTCTAGCATGGGGTTAAAGCCTTTATCTCATTAATACAATGTAATGTAATGTATGTAATACATATGGAATGCAATAAATAATTGAGTATTGAATATTACTAAACGAAAATCAAAATGTCTAAAATAAGTAAGTACTGTGCGTTCATTATACCTTGTCCCGTGACGCGATTGGTGGCACTGTTCTGTCAGTCGCCATTTTGAACTGTATTAGTATTGAAACTAAGCTTGACAAGCATTGCTGCCAACATGACGGCAACGGACAAGTTATAATGAACTGTCTGTAGGTACCTACTCTTACTTCAATATACACTATAGGTAGGTACAAGTCGTGCCATTAAAGTTGAGACTTGACAGCGCCTCCCGCCCCTCTTTCCGTCGCCCCGGTGAAGCCCGGGCGGGGACCTTATACTGCTAAAGAGACCCATAAATCGTCTACTGCGCAAGTCAAACCACGTGGTGCGTCTAGTCTTAACTTTAATGGCGCGACTTGTACCAAGAATAGAATCCAGCGCAATGAATGTTGTTGAAGTGTCAAAATGAAAGGCAATGCCATTGTAAGACGTGTGTTACGCAATTATCTGCAAAACTAGATTTGAATAAAGAACAGCATACAATCTGTTTTTGAAAAAAGATGTTTGAGCACTGTTCTAGAATATGGGCCTCAGACGTTCTTAAGCTATGGAGCCCTAAAAGAACGGCGGCCGCTTTCTCGGGCAAGTAGGTGCTCGCGCCCAGTGCCCTTCGCTGGTGCTGGGTGCGAGGACATAAATTGCACTCACGGACACACTACTCTCTCCAACGACACACATAGAACATCTCCTTTTGTTTTGTAAATTAATTTCCCTTTCTCTCAGTACCTACTTGGAGCTTTTACAATGCAGTAGTACGTATGTGCAATTTAATGTTGAAATTTTAAATGTGAGCCTGGAGACCTGCCATATAGGTCCCGAACCCAGTATAGACTGCAGCTCTCACAAAGGTTTGAATCTGCCTGTAACTTATATACCATATACCAAATCTGTACCTTTTTGAGAGAAATAAAATTAATTATAATAGTTAAAAATAACGGCCGCAGTGACGGCTGTCATGAAATTAATGGCAGCGGGGTTCGACGGTACGGTGTCAAAAATCGCTCTCTAGGAAAACATAAAAACTTACTTTCATAAACGTTTCAGTGACGTCACTCGCCGTAAATTACTGACTTTATGTGGCGGCCACCGCTCTTCTTTAAGTAAACTTTTTGTATTACAAAATAAAACAAAACACAATCTATACACCCCCTTTATTGTCACTCTCTACCTACTTCAGAGTATTAGGCCTGGAGAAGGCTCCAGCTAATAGACACGTTCGGGTCTCGGTATCAAACAGCGCGAACATAAACGGCCTGTCGGCTACAAATTCATGGCTCACAGCTGTAGCCACGCCGGTGGCGGTATTCGAAGCTAGGTTGACCAGACCTGACATCAGGTCTATGCCGACGGTCGGTGGTGGCTCCACGCCTTGACTGTCGACTTTGATGGAAACTCGTTGGATCAGACCACCAGGGGTTGCCGGAGGGTTTGATACGTATCTGCAATTATGTTGATAGAAAATTATTAATTCCGGCTGCCCTTGATTTAGTGGTTACAAGCGGGATAACTGAGCGTTTGGTGATGGTTTCGAAACCTAAGTTGGACAAAGTGTTAAACATAAATACCTATAATAATTTGATTAAACCGACTCTAGAACCATGGAACTTTGCACAAGAGCTCCATAAAGAGTGAAAGTGAGACTAAGGAAGGATTTTTTTAAACTCACCCCCTAAAGGGGTTAAATAGGGGATGAAAGTTTGTATGGAAGTTCGTCATTTTTGCCGATGAGAAATCCCATCGTACAAACAGCTTGTACCTATATTACATGCCTACACACCATAGAACCACAATAACAGCGACTCTTACTGAGGTCGAAATACTATTGACAAGATGTTTTGAGATTTCAAAATAAAAGCATAGATAGGTACTCGATTAGATATACTGACATAAGTAAGTAGATATAAAATATCTACAAGGAAAAAACTATTGCATCAAATGGTTAACCTAACTTATTCGACTAAAATTGTCATATTTTTGGGAAGTTCAATACTATTAAGATTTTCAAATTTATACCTCGTAGCAGCCGGATCCCTCCAAAACGACCTTATACCGAAATCTTCAAGCGCAGGCCGTGCATCAAATTCTGAGGATACCGCAAACCTAGGTATTGCGACGTCCATCGGAAACAGACTCATTTGAAGCAGCGAAAATATCTCCATAATAGATCCCATGAAGATGTCGATAGCATTCTTAAGGATGTTGTTTCCGGTGCCGACAGCAATCAGCATAGTGTACCGGCCGTTAACACCAACTGGCAACTCCAACACTTTCGCACTCAAAAATGGAACGTGCGCCATACGGACTTTTTTCTGCATATGCATCATGTCAACCGTCCCAATCTTTTGCCCCAGCTCATTAAAGAACGGTTGACCCTGTATTTTCGCTTCAGGGAAAGCTGTCGTCCAAAGTCCTTGGTAGTCTAACGCATCGAGGAGATCCGAGTTCCCTTTTAACACAATATTGGAGCGTGTTGATATAAAGGTGCGAACCCTTTGAGATGTCGCCTTTGGGTCCTTCTTGATCGGTGCGTACGCGAAGTTCAGGAGTCCTGTGGAACGCGCCGTCTTGCCCCAAGAAGGATAAACTTTAAGGCTTTCATCGAGGACTAAACTCCGTCGTCGCCTAAGATTGACGTCACGTCCGGGTTTTTCCACATTCAGGGCTATGTCATAAAACTTCTCGCGGATGCATTTCCATTGAGGTAGATTGAGGGAGGTGAAAATTTGGCTTTGAACGGACGGGTCTGCACCTTCGGCTAAAGCAGATAGAGACAGCCAGATGGTGTATGGAGAGAATGCGAAATGGTTGTCACTCCGGGCAGCTATGTGCGTGTACAGTTTGTGGTGGAAGTCGGTTATCGCCTTCCTGTAGTCTTGGGATATATCTCGGGCACACGGATCCGTGGTCTTGCTTCCAAAGATTCCATTTAAGAGACTGGTTGCTCCGTTTGCCATCTTTCCGGGTGTTTGGAGTATGCTGTTGAATATACTCGTACCTTGACTGTGTGCACTATGTGCTATGCATAAGGCTAGTAACGTAATTGACGACCTCATTTCGCTCAGCCTTTCTCACTATCGAACTGAGGTATGTATCAGAGTGGCGTTATATAGTTTTGGTTTAATTACAAATGTAATTTAGGTGAAATGGTTGTTAAGATAATAATTGAATTGATGTTTTTGATCGTTGATTAAGTGAATAAACTATTAACATTTATGAAAATGATTATTTTTCACATTGAAATGTGCCTGGCAATTATTACTTGAATTAAAATACGTTTTATAAATACGAAACGAGGAATAAATTAAAAACAACGTTAAACATAACGTATTTAATTATTATTTGACGTCAAATGGTAACATATTCATAAATTCATACATGAAGTAAAATTAATTCCACGTGTTTATTATTAAACTGTGCTGTTCGTTGAGAATTACATTTCGCCGCACATATTTCGAAATATATGGCTCGTTCGTTGTACAAACGTTATTTAATTAAATTAAATTACATACATGTAAAATGCAATAAATATACGGAACATTTTGATGTCCATTTCTCTTTTTGAGAGTCATATTTGTCCTCAAGAGGGGACGGGGCTTGCGAGGAATTTGAAAAGAGAAGTCTGCCCCCGTAGGGTGCGATAGGGACAGCTGCAACAAACATTTTGACGAGATCGACGTTTTAATGATTTAATGTAAAAAATAATTGAATCGGCTCAGTATTCGACGAAAAAAGATGAATAATTAAACGTCTATCTTAAGAAAAGAAAATAAAACGTTTATTTGCGGTACACATGACGCAAGGAAAGAACAAAACACGAAAATAAACAATTTGCGTGAAAATATGCGTCACATCTACGCAAAACGGCCAACGCTCAGCATAATGCTGTGACCCTATGGGAGACACAGCCTCAGCGCTGGTTTTCAGCGACCGGCGTTGACGTGATGACGTCAACCGGTGCAGCATATAGCATATCTCGTCCAAATTTTTGTGATATAATCGGTCTGAGCTGCAGCTGTTCCTATCGCACCCTACGGGGGCAGACTTCTCTTTTCAAAATTTTCGCAAGCCCCGTCCCTTCTTAAAAGAGGGGCTTGTGGCTAAGTTAATAACAGCCGCACGGGTCTTTCGATCAGGTTACGCTACGCTTACCGCGGTTGGTCCGTAGTTGGGTGACCATCTTTACATACCAAGACCGTGCCTCGGAAAGCACGTTAAGCCGTTAGCCCAAACGTCTGGTAACTTTAATTACCAAGGGGTATCGTGTTACCCAGTAACTGGATTGTGGAGGTCAGATAAGCAGTCGCTCCATGTAAAATACTGGTAGGCAGTTGTATCCGGTTAGACTGGAAGCCGACCCCAACATAGTTGGTAAAAGGCTATGCAGACTAATGCCAGACAATTTCATTTCTAATCTTACCATTATGTTCTAGCATTAAACTTAAATAAAATTCTGTATTTCAGTGATGCTTTTTAAGTACATTTTGGACTATAACAATAAAATTAAGGCAGTGTGCCAAATAGGAATAAAATTAACTAATTACAACTTAAAACTATTATCACAAATTACTGTGAACATTTAAGTACAGTCAACAAAACAGTTTAGTACAGTAGGCGCTCGGTGATCCGGCGCTCAAGATCCGACATGTCCTAAGTCGCGTTTTCTAACTTAGCTCTTCTTCTCCTACCATAGATATCCATCTCCTACTCTGTAATCCGGCAGGTTTAATACAAAAGTGCCGGATTACAGAGCACGAGGACTGTCGTCCGGTCCGATTCGACGAGTAGGTATTATTACGTAAACGAATAAAGATTTTTTACTTTCCAAATCTGTGTTAAAATTATTTCTGTCTAGCCAACTGACATTTCTTATAGAAATCCAATAATCCGGCATGGGTGAAAAAAAATGGGTGCCGGACTCCCGAGCGCCTTCTGTACTTACAATAATAATACCAGCGTCAAATTGTCCCTTTGCAGGATATAGGCCTCTTCTGATATAGATAATTGAACACCACTCTTGCTCAAGACGGGTTGGGTTCAGACTTATATTCTAAAGTCCAATTTTCATCAGATGTTTTTCCATCACTGATGTGAGTAATGTCCAAGTTAAACTTAGAAAGTACGTATGAATTGAAAAAGTAGTTACAACATGTAATAAAAACCTGTCCGATCCGTGAGGGTGTTGTTAGGCATAGTACTGAGAGTCTATTTATGTGGTAATTTTAAGGAAAAAAAAACCAGAGACATCGTCTCTTTTTTTTTCAATGGGGAATTTTACCGGGTTATTAGATGGGGCGCGGGCGGCGTTTACCGGGTGTCTACAAGTCGTTACTAATCCCTGTTGAAAATTTGCTAATTTGTATTGGAGGATTTGTGGTAATTTAAATAGCAATAACTTTTTTTTTATTTTTTTTATTACGTTTAGGTAATTTTATTGCAGTACCCCTTTCGGATTGGACAGGGTTTTTTTTGCATATTTTAGAATTGATAAAGTAAAAAAAAAAATCACGACACGACATTTTTCGTGAAAAAAAAAAAACATATTTTTACTACACTGGCAATATTTATACCAGATACTTAAAAAAAACTAACAAACTAGATTAACAGTTCAGCACAACATATATAAGTAGTTAGTTACCTACATACGTATGTCTTTTGTGAACAGTACCAAACAATTAATAATTCATAAGGAACACAAGACAGGCAGCAACTGCACTCAATCTATAACATTTTAAATACAACTTAAAACTAAATTAAAATCTTACTAATTCTGAAAGAACTCATGGCGTCGAATCTAATATAAGTACAGGGTTATTGGTTACATGTCGGAAAGCCGTTAAGGGGATGTCGGAGAGGTCATTTGCAACCGAATGACCCCTTTTGACTCCTATGAAAATGCCAACATAAAAAAAAAACGAGTCATTTGACATTTTATATATTTTAATTTCATACATTTTAAAATATAAAATGTCAAATTACTCGAAAATTTTTGACATTCGTATAGGGGTCATCTGGGGTTATTTGGTTGCAAATGACCTCTCCCACATCCTCTTAATGGATTGCCGACATTATAACCAATAACCCTGTATTCTGTTGTGTTTGATTCATATACAGTACTTCCACAATTATTTTACGTCTTACGGCAGCAACCCAACTGCAACCTTATTGTAATGACGATAAAGATCACTATGATGTCGACAGTCTTTTCATTAGCAGTAACCCAGGAGACTAGTGAAAGTTCTTTTATAATACTGCAGCCGTATCTGCGTCTATCGTGACAAAGCTTCGCACAGTGATACGATACACGCAGATGAGACCAACTATTATCGGTTATCGTCGCGATAATTCGGGCTGCATAGCACTTATCGCCCGGCTAGCGGTACATAATAAACGTGGCGAAGCCGCTAATGTGACCACCGCAATAGCGCAATAACTTTTCAACGAGCAAAATATACGAAGCTTCGGCAGCATTATCATGAGTACTTTCACCTCCTGAAAGATTAACAGTGAATTAAAAATCACCGTGTATAGAATAACAATGTATGATCATAAGATACAATGTATGATCATAAGATACAATGTATGATCATAAGATACAATGTATAGTCATAAGATACAATGTATGATCATAAGATAGAATGTATGGTCATAAGATACAATGTATGATCATAAGATACATAGTAACTGAGAAGTGGCCAGTAGCAGAATAGATAAAAAGAAAAAATCTAGGCAGATTGAGCGCAACCCAGCCACAGTTCTAACTAACCTACTTTTTATTCTAGTTTCTCAAATGGGACAAGAAATAAAAAGCTTTTAAGACATCGCGTGACCCCCTGAAGACAACCTCAAACTCTTTGGAGCTCGTCTATTCCTTATTGACATAACCTCATTGCTTTGCACAAGTCTCGTAGAACTACGTAGTGACATCTTTAGAACTTTTAAAGTTAGTATTCTTATATTAATAGTACTGAGAGTTGAGGAACGTAAACATATTATGGTATGTTGTCCAACAAACAAGTACAGTACGACACAACTTAGATGTAGCATCGGCAAAATTCGTAAAACCGATACCATCCGAACTGAATGCGCCTTTAAAATCACCAGACTTTATTACTGCTTTAGGTGAAAATGATCTTTACGCAAACGCAATAACTTGTGAAGTTATTTAACCAAATACATTCGTAAAATTGAAATGAATGAATGAAAATTTTCAAATTTATGCAAAATCTAAGTTCTGTCGTACTGTACGACATTGGAGAGTGTAATGCTATCAAACTGGCAAACAGACAGATTCTGTACATACGGGCATTTTGTTTTAGTTTTAGTAGTAATAATAATAACGTTAGAATGAAACAGTACTTTAAGTCTAGTTAAAGGTACCATTCCGTACCCGACCGCAACCTCAGGCGGCAACTGCAAGCGATGTGTCGCGGTGTCATGTCGCTGCAGATGACTGCAGCGACATGACACCGCGACACATCGCTATCACTGGAATCATGAGATTCCAGTGATAGCCTAGTGGTTAACCGTCGGACAGCCAAGTCATAGGTCTCGAGTTCGAACCCAAGGCACGCACCTCTGAGTTTTCGGATTCATGTGCGTATTATATTTAATTATCACTTGCTTCAAAAACGGTGAAGGAAAACATCGTAAGACATGCCTAAGAGAAATTACGCGACGCGATGTGAAGCCAAGTCAGAAGCTCATGGGCGGCTTTGAAACTCTGACACCGAACAAAGAAGGCATGATTCCGAACCCGACCGTGGGCGGCAGCAGCCCGTATTCCAGTCGGTAGCTAGAAGATAGAAAAACGTGTTATCGCTCGAGCGTTGGCGGCACTAAGTAGGTCTGCGGTCGGGCTGTGCCGTGTCGCTAGCTACGGAAGATAATTTTATAGAAACCAGTCCTGTCGCGACGACAAGTCACCTGCAGTTGCTTCCTGCGGTCAGGTATCGAATGGTACCTTAATTGTGCTGATATTACATGGCGACGTTATCGTTCAGCGATAAAAAAAGCCCTTAAAAAGATTTAAAAAAATATCCTAACTTAAATTTAAACTTAAAAAAAAAAAACAAAATACCCATTATATCGGTTCCGGACTCGGAGCCAGTTTGTTTTGTGTAAACTTCACAAACGTAATGACATCGATATCTTAACACTATCAAAACAAACAAAAAAACAGATTTTCTTAATAAACACAAACACTTCAAGTACTTAGGTTAAAACCTCAAGTAGGTATTAGGGGCCGTCCATTATTTTCTCAAGTCCATTATATTAATCAAGTTATGTTTTTAGCAACTTTTTACGCCCCCCTCCCACGTGGTGTTATGTTAGACTAACCCTTTCCGCCTTACCCAAATTCACGTGTATTTTTTTGGTGCAAAGTATCTTAAAAAAATACTGAATATTTTATCTTTACATAGAAAGAAAAAATTAAAAATATTTTGTTGGTTTAGAAATGCGCGATAAACGAAAAAATTAATACATGTGATATCTCAATCCTCTCTTTTGTGATATTTCCGAACGGGGTTCCCCCCCTTTCGAGCCTCACGTGATTTCTGGACGACCCCTATCTACAATACATGACCGGTGGTACGATATGGTCGTTAACCCCAACAAAATATCGATACTCGATACCCATCACGTCTCCGGAGTTTCACTAGCTAATTTTATCTGACCTTGTATATTATTGCACAAAAATTTGTTAACATTAATATTATCTATTAATACATTTAACTATTAACTACTTTGGCTTTTCAAACTCTGGCACAGATAATACAAATGGTTCACTTCGCAAAATCATTTAAATAAAAGTGATCCTTGCTACGATACAATAAAGTGCAATTCAGGTCGCACAGCGGTAATCATCTACAGTTCTTTATATTCACCTAGAAGTTGCCTCTCTTTCTATCGCGTGACTCTTATATCTTCTGACTACGTTACACTCACTGAATTGGCCCGACAAGACGGGCCCGCCGCGAACTTGTAGCTTCATACCTAAACTGCAGTGTCCCATCTGTGAATCTGGTTACTTTCTAACAATATATATAAAACTCATTTTAAGTACATACATTAGCTACTTCCAAAGTATAACAAACCTTAAATCTTTTACGCACAGCTCAATTTTTATTGCATCCAAAGTTATGACCTTTCTCGTCATTCAAAATTCAACTTAATATTCTTGCAATTAAAGTGGATATTTGCGTAGGTAGTTACAACTTGGACGGTGATGTGTAACGCTAAGCGTTGGACATAATTACAGTGGGTAGAGTGTGTACACGATGACATCTGAAACACAAAACAAAAACAATTTAAAATGTTATTACACGTATCACGTATCACTCAAAACCCTAATGGGTTTGAGGGTGATACTTTTTCAATGGAAACTATACAGGAATAAGCCCGCAAAAATAATATTAAGAACCTACCGTTGTCCTACTGCTGACTGCACTACTGCTGCTGACTGTGGGCTCGAGGCTATATGATAACAGCCGAACGGGTCGACCTAAGTTTAAGAGCGTTTATCCTAAAAGTTGGCAACGTCGCAAATAGCTGTCAAATATTTACCTGTTTTGATTAATTTGGCAATATTACTATATGGAAATATGAAATGTGGCTAACTAGCGAACTAAAATATTGATTCTGAAATGCAATAATTAGTAGCGTAATACCAAATATTTTGTTATAGATGTAAAAAAAATATTTGAAAACTTTCCAAATGCCTTTTTTGCACCTAAAACGGTTACAACATCAAATTCAGTGTTATCATTTTATTGAAATTCGTTATTATTATTCTAGTTCACTAGTTAACCATATTTCTTATTTCCATACATTAATATCGCCAAATTAATCAAAACAGCAAAATATTTGACAGCTATTTGCGACGTTGCCAACTTTTTGGATGAACGCTCTTAATCGCTACAAAACGCAATTTGACACATTACGTCAATTTATCGTGAGACAGGCATTTCATACAACTGTCAAAGATGACAGTTGTGATTTAAATATACTGACAATTTAAGTTAGTAATTAATCTCTCTTAATAATAAATTTTCAGGATGTACTATGATAAAACTTTAATGTATGTATAACTAGCTGTGCCTCGCGGTTTCACCCGCATAAATCTCGATCCCGTGAGGATATCGGGATTAAAGGTACCCTAAGGTTATGGTCTACCCATGTGCCAAATTTCATCCAAATCCGTTCAGCTGTTTTGGCGTGAAAGCGTTACAATTAAATAAACAAACAAACTCACTTTCGCATTTATAATATTACTAGTTGTTGTCTGCGACTTCGACTGCGACCCACGATGAAAAGTAGCCTATGTCCTCCAGATCATAGTCTACCTATGTGCCAATTTTCATCCAAATCCGTTGTCGTTTTTGCGTGATTAAGTAATAAACATCCAAACATACAAACTTTCACATTTATATTATTTTATATATTACTAGCTCTTTCCCGCGATTTTGTCTGCGATCCAGGATGAAAAGTATTCTATGTCCTAATCTATATGCCAAATTTCATCCAAATCCGTTCAGCCGTTTTAGCGTGAATGCGTAACAAACAAACAAACTCACTTTCGCATTTATAATATTAATAAGTTAGGATAGTGTTACTTCCTGCTGGGGTTGCGGGTTTGTCCGAAAGGGATATCGCGACCCCGGCACACAGGCAACGGAAGGAACACGGGTGGGTTTTAGACAGTAAAAGTCTGACACGCCCTCCCGCTCCGACCAGAGCGGGAGAAGTTGTTTGATAATTTTCCACGCTAAAAAAAAATATAGTGTTACTTACCCATTCCGGGTACTTGCAAGTCGATAGTGTCGAAATACGTCACGTTTTTAATAAACTCGCCCGTAAACACGTTCTGTAACACAACACAATACAAATTAATATTTTTATCAATACAAAAATTAACAATATAAAATGAACAATTACACAGCATGTCTCAGAAATGCGTGGTCATATTTAAGAGTCTAAAATACCTCAAATTGCTAAGCATGGTCCGAAAATACTACAGCATTCATTTTGAAATAAATATATATGTTAAAGTTGAGGATTAGTTTTAAGTACTGTTTGACGAAAACACGATTCCATAAAAAAATCTCTACAGAAAAATATTATAAAGTTACCTCCAAAACGTACAACAAACCGCTAGTATTCAAAAAAATACTTCAAATTAGATCATGAAACTTTGCATAATAACTGAACTAAATATAAAGCAGATACTATTTTTATTAATTTTTACCATTATTTTTACCTTCAGAAATTATGCTATAATAAACTATCGGCGCCTCGGAGGCTTCCTCCAGCGCGCCGCTCAGTCTTACTCTCACTCAGTCTGCGAGCAGTAGTGTGCGAGCGAGATGTTCTTTTCCTTTTCAATTCAACAGGTTTTATTTTCACTTTAACTACTTTTCCACTAAATACGTAGTACAAATTTGAATTTTGGTCGTTAACGTTGTCACAGTTTTCAATTTGAATATTCCTTCACTTTTCTTGTTAGATTTTAATAAACTATAACTTCTGTCACTGTTGGTTTTAAAATTTTCCACTTTTATTTACTTTACAATGCATTTGCTCGAAAAGAGCGTTTTCCAAGCAGTCAATTTGTGCGGAAAGTGTCACTTTTTTCACTAGTGCTTTTTACTTTTCTGTTTTTTTTTTTTAATTTTTGAGGCCGTCGTCAGCCCGTCTCGTCTCAGAGATTTTATTACTTCAGAATGATGATGATGACGATGGCGATGATTATGACATTGGTCAAAATCAAAAAGTCGAAGTCAAAGTCAAAGTCAAAGTCGAAGTCGAAGTCAAAATCAAAGTCAAAAGTCAAAGTCATGAATTTCGTTTTTATCATTTATATACGTCGTGGTATGTTAGATGTTACACATCGCAGGCGACTGCCGCAAGCCTCACTCGTTTTTTTTTTCCTAGCACAATGAATAGTAAAACTTTGTATGATACACGTGCGTAAGATGATTTCCGACTCGTGTCGACTTATACACTCGTCGGAAATCAGCTACCTTCCGCACTTATAGCATAAATAACTATTTTGTTATGATAAAAGCACTATATCGATTTTGAAGGGTAAAAAATACATAGAGCTAATGTTTACTTGCGCACTGCAGCGCCCTCTCTCCCTTTTTTAAGGCGCGGACTAACTACGATTAATTTAAACGCTACAGCTGCACTCACACAACCGCGTCTGCGCGCTATACGGTAGCCCGACGACTAAAGCATGATCGCAATATCTATTTTCACAATTACAGAGCATTAAATAAGGTTGAAAATTGAATAAATATTTGGGTTGACGATGTGAGTAAGCTGCGAATGGGCATTTATTTTACGGTTTTTATTTAGATTATTCAGAATATACACATTAAATAATATAATTGTCTGGTTAAAGTTATAAAGTAATGTTTATTCTATGGAAACCTTAAAAAAAAATGTTGTTATTGGGAATATCAAACTATTTTTGACTATTCTATTCGGTTAAAATTTTTCTTTAAACTCTTCTCTGTCTACTGTATTTTTGCGTCGTATATTTTCATTGCGTTACGTCATACTCGACTATCCAAGAAACCAGTTTTTTGTGAATATTGAGGTAACACCGCGCCCTAACCCCCCTCGTTAAAGGTAAAGTAGAGACCATCAAGTTGATCAACTTTCTCCTTGGTACCTACATCATAACCGCGAAAATGTGGCCACGCATTTGTGATACACGCTGGACACCCTTGTATTTTACGTTCATTTTTATCTTGATTTGTATCATACACACATAAAATCACGCCTTGGGGGTAGGCAGAAACTATAGAACGCCACCTGCTACAATCCTTACCTAATCCTCTTGCCTCGTGTACGTTCAGACATCTGGTCATACACGTACGTCGGTTGCGAGTACTACGCACCTGGTCTTTCTGATTTGTATCAAAAACTTAAATAGAAATTGGATCATTCGATTATCGATTTCATTGCTAGAAGGAAAATCGATATTTATTTACCGATGTAAGCTAACATGGAACATTCATGTTTATTTAATACACTAGCTTCTTTGACTTTGTCCTCGTAAAATTTCGGCCCCCGACCTACCGCATCGCATCCCATCGCCCGCCCGCGTTGTTACTTAATTTTCGCTTAACGCTCTATGTTTTTTTTTGCTCGGCTCCCATGTGTCATAGCGTGATATTAAATAGCGATAGTCACTGCAAGACTTTTATTAATACAAACTGGTCTACTTCACAATCAAACACCCAAGTCTTCAAGTTTCCGTTCAGACACACCCTGTATAGTTCTCCTCATTAGCGTAATGAACTCTTCGTTACCGCGCGTCGTTCACCGGTCGATAGCGCGATAAAACTTTTAATTTAGCCTGAGTTGATGTTTGAGTGTGACTTTTTCTAAAAATAAAAGACAAACGCAAACAAAAGACAAAAGTTGTAAGTACAACATTGTTGCAGCAACAGGTTTGTATATCGTTGAAACATGTGGCTGGCTACATTGCATACAGTTTGTGGGTCAAACATGTTTCCAGCAATTAAAAATTATTGCATAAACAAATAATAAATAATACCAGCCTGTTACTGTCGCACTGCAGAGCAAAGGCCTCTTCTCATACACAGAAGGCACTAGCATTGATCACCACGCTTGATCAAGACGGGTTGGCGATTTCAGACTTATATTAACTACAAGTCCAGGTTTTCTCACGGTGTTTTCCTTCACCGATGTCAGTAATGTCCAAGATAAACTCGGAAAGTATATACTCGTTTGCATTGAAAACACACACATTGGTGCTTGCTCGGATTTACTACTTGGTACTCGCTACTTGTAAAATACTGGTATTCAGCTGCATCCGGTTAGACTGGAAGCCGACTCCAACATAGTTGGGAAGAGGCCAGGCAGATTGATTCATAGATTAACGTGTTTCTGTTCTAAATACAAATTCACATAAAACAATGATTTTTTTTCTTTATAATCACGTAATAAAGACACATACAGGGATGTATGTGTCTTTATCTTATCCAATAAGTTAGTTATATTTACCAACAAAAGTTTATTTTATCAATACTACAAAAATCCAATCTGTAATCCGCTAGCCAATCAAATCTTTTCGTATTTCTCAGGGGCTTTCGAAGATATCGGTAATAATACTGTTCGCGGAGAAACATGCTAGCTTTATTACTACTCCGGCTAGATAAACGAGTCTAACCGTCGAAAGAATGCGTTTTTGACACCTGTCAGTTTCATATTAACGACTATGTGTTTTGCAAATTTGATCCTTATTACTACTAGAAATTGGCCAACTGACAGATGTCAGAAACGCATTCTCTCGACGGCCGGACTGTAGTAGATCATAGAACCACATAGGTACCTACAGAAGGCCGGCTTCACCAGGCACACGCACACATATGGTCAGTTCCAACAGTATGTAATGAAAGTGTAAACAAACCCCATTCAGGTTTAATTCTTACGCAATCAATCACTAAAGGGTATTAGCAAGACATTCATCTTTCTGTATTTAGAAGGTTTCAACTGTATATTCCACCATTTTGACTTTTTCCAACCATTATTGTTTGAATAACATTGTTAAATTGTAATTGAAAAATTATTGACGAAAATTTAGGTTAACAAAATTAACCTCAATTGACAGATGAAAAACATCTTCAATCAGACAAATGTTTTATGGACCCGGCGATGGTACATTAAGAAAAATGCAATCGAAGCGATAATCAATATAATCGTCAAAACCGTTGGGCTCATACGAGGAGACGGCGGATTGTAGGCGATCTTAACCTTTGATTATTGTGAATTTATTAGAGTTAGTCTGGATTTGTGCCCAGTTGATGGCAATAGGCTCGCCCCCTATTACATGGGACTTAAAAATAACTGGCGAAATGTGGGTGTACTATAGGTACACCTCTACCTAATCCGTCGGGGATTACAGGCGTGCATTATGTTTATGGTATTGTGAATTTCGGGTTTAAATATTCAAATAATTAAATAAAAGCACTTAATTTGTCAGAAATTGGTACGTTTTCAGATCGTTTTGTTTACATTTTCTGCAGATACTTTTGGAACAGACAGTAAACGCATATGTGAGGCGATCTTAAACGGAGGCCAGTCGCGAGTGCGCTTGCACTCGCTGTACGTCAAGCGTGTCATGTGCGTGCGTCTTCACTCGTATGGAGCCGACCTTCAGAACCTAACTATTTTGTGACAGAACTATATTTCAAGCTTCTACTCGTAAGTATATTAATAGGTTTATTGTCTCGTCGTCTTGTCTAAGCATTAACGTAATGAAAGGCGGTGTTTGTCTGCGGTTCTCCTTTCATTCTCTTATCGATGTCTGTGATCTTCCATTACTAAGTTCTTGGTACAAATATTTAAATTAGGATTTATCCAACGGGTTTATATATATCACCTAGATTTTTACATTGAAATTATCAGAAAATTGTGGTTCGTCTGTCTTAAGATTCATCTTTAGTATTTTAATAAATACTGCTTTAAAAGTTATACAGGTACCAACTCAAACAATCCGCCTAGCCTTTTCCCAACTACGTTGGAGTCGGCTTCCAGTCTAACCGGATACTGCTAAATACCAGTATTTTACATGGAGCGACTGCCTGTCTGACCTCCACAACCCAGTAACTGGGTAATACGATAAGACTGGTTGTCAGAATTTCGGGCTTCTGACGACCCGTAACGACTGTCAAAGATTCACGAATGACAGCCGGGACCAAAGGCTTAACGTGCTTTCCGAGGCACGGAGGAGTCTCAGTATGTAAAGATGATCACCCATCCACGGACTAACGCCGGCAAGCGTAGCTTAACCTGATGGATCGACCCGTGTGGCTGTTATTGCTAAGCCACGAGTTCCTCACAGGTACCAACTGTAACTCTGTATATTTTTAAATCAACTTAAAAAAAGGAGGGATGAGATGGTTTTTTTTTTCTAAAAATGTTTTTTCTTTAGTTTTGATACATCGTCTAATAATCCAAAGTATATTCCAACTCACGAGCTATCATTGCCAATCAGTCTCAATAACACCAGAAATATCGATATAACTTTACCAACCGAAGTTCCTAACAGACACCTCTCTATAAAAAAGCGAGTAGTTACAAGTCGTTCACTATAACTTTTCCCTTGCCGTCACGTTGGCACCATTGCTTGTTAAGCTTAGTTTCAATACTAATAGAGTTCAAAATGGCGCCCGACAGAACAGTACTACCTATCGCGTCACGGGTCAAGTTATAGTGAACGGTCTGTAGGTATATTCTCGCCTCGCCCACTCATTAGTGTAATGAAGCGTGGTGCCCCGCTGCACCTTTATAGCCTATGCTATGATCAATAGCCCGCGGTAGTAAAACTATCCAACTTTATAATATGCCCTAATTTGATAACATACTTTTTTAAATATTGCTTACGACTTTACTTTAGGCAAAAACGTCATCTAAAAAGGTATAAACAAGACATCACAGACAAATAAAAAATCCGGAGTCACACGTGTTAGGGCACAAATCGAACAGATTACATGTGACTCAGATTTTGGTGGTTTTTATGTTTACCTAGTACCCAGAGGGAACATTCCTGTGTTTTTATAAACGTGAGGTATTTTTGACAGACTACGTGCGGATTTCACCAATGAAATTGAACGCGTTCAGTAAATTTAAACGCGTTCAAGAGCTGTCAGTGTACAATATTCCGTAATAATTTTGACACTGACAGCTCTTGAACGCGTTTTAGAAATGCTGATCGCGTTCAGTTTCATAGGTGAAATCAGCCCTAAGACTGAGATTAGCATACCAGCAAATCTCAGTCTCAGTCTGTCAATAATACCTCAAATTTACCAAAAATTTTGACATTGATTGTCACTGAACAAAGATTGCGACTTTGAACGTATTAAAAATACAAGAATTGGGTTTCTGGTTTTAGCCCACGGTAACGGAATCTGGAGCACAGCTAGTACAAATAAATATCATACTCACTAAAACAGTATATCCATCTGTGGCGTTAAGTTGAAACCTGCTCAGTCGGATCGATTCCACAGTATCTTCAACGTCAAAGTTGACGGCCGCAAACGTATATGAAGGATACACGTCGCCCTTCCGCGGGAGGTGCGGCTTCACCCATATAGTCGTGCCCAAACCCTGAAAGAATTAAGTTAACTGATGAACGGAAAAATAAATTGAATGTAAAATACAATAGACGTAGTTTTATATTCAGTAACCTTTTCCGCATAAGAGGGTTTATTCTAAAAGTTGGCAACGTCGCAAATAACTGTCAAATGTTTAACTGTTTTGATTCTTAAAGCAATATTACTGAATAGAAATAAGAAATGTGGCTAACTAGAGAACTAGAATATTAATAACGAATTGCAATTATAATATTGAATTTGATGTTGTACCCATTTTAGGTGTAAAAAACGCATTTGGAAAGTTTCCAAATAGTTTTTTTACATCTAAAACTAAACATTCGGTGTTACGATAATAATTATTGCATTCCATAATCAATATTCTAGTTCGCTAGTTAGCCAGTTATATTGCTAAATTAATCAAAACAGTGAAATATTTGACATCTATTTGCGACGTTCCCCACCTTCAGAATAAACGCTCTTAATTATTCCTAAAGAGTCATCACGCAGGGACGCGTTCTCTACGTCCGGCGCTCGGCGTGGCAACACGCCGTATTCGGGTTCTAGGAATAGTTAAGCGGAATAGGTTACTAAATATTCTACGTCTATTGTATTTTATAATGGATTTCCGCAAGGACACGAATCAATAAGCAGTCTTTATTTGCATTTAATATTGTAAATATAAAGAATGTTACAGATATCTCATGTGTCATATCTTAAGTCTCTTTTGTGCAGGACACAAAAGACACCTAAGAGAAGTACAAACACTTCACAGGTGCAAGGAAGCGCATAATTACGTAGAATAACGGTGAATTTCACCACTGAAACTGAACGCGTTCAGCACATCTGGACCGCGTTCAAGAGCTGTCACTGTCAGTGTCAAAATTTGCTATGGAATATTGACACTGACAGCTCCGGAGCGCGATTTAGAAGTGTGATCGCGTCAGTATCATTGGTGAAATCCGCACTTAGAGAATGAATTACATTCATTTATCTAGCAAAACTGCATGCAAACTGGTATTCTCTAAAACCACAATTGCAAGTATTTGAAAGTAGCCATCCGTACATTAAAATTAATGGTTAGTTCCATGTATCAGGTGCAGTTGTGTTAAATACAATGTATTTGTTGTCCGCGCCCACAACAAGATTTATTATCATCTATGTTTTATCCGCAACTAGGATGCTAGGATTATTTTGTATCCGAAATGTTTTTCAGGATATATATAGCTTTGCGATGGAAGCTACTATCTATTCTATTAATTATTAACTTTTACCCATGTCTTCGCCCGCGTCGATCTCAGAAAATATTCGGCAGGAACATATTACTGGGTTAAAATTACCCTATGTGTTAATCCAGGTAAACAATATTTTAATTCTGTAATACATTCTTTTCATATAACTCTATTGGTTTACGCGACGCTTGTCAATAAAGCTCCCAGTCGGCATGATTTTTTCCGACATCTTCAATAATCATCGTCATATTTCAGCCAATTTACACAAAATCTCAATGAATTATACACTTAAGAGAATTTATTCTGAAGGTGGGCAACGTCGCAAATAGATGTCAAATATTTCACTGTTTTGATTAATTTAGCAATATTACTGTGTGAAAATAAAAAATGTGGCTAACTAGCGAACTAGAATATTGATTATGAAATGCAATAATTAATATCGTAACACCGAATGTTTAGTTTTAGATGTAAAAAAACTATTTGTAAACATTCCAAATACGTTTTTTACACCAAAAACGGGTACAACATCAAATTCAATGTTATAATTGCAATTCATTATTAATATTCTAGTTCGCTAGTTAGCCACATTTCTTATTTCTATTCAGTAATATTGCTATAAGAATCAAAACAGGTAAATATTTGACAGTTATTTGAGACGTTGCCAACTTTTAGGATAAACCCTCTTAAACTTTCCTCATGAATCACTCCGACCATTGGTGAAAACTGTATGAAAATCTGATCGGAGTCACTCCGTCCATTGGTGAAAACTGTATGAAAATCTGATCGGAGTCACTCCGTCCATTGGTGAAAACTGTATGAAAATCTGATCGGAGTCACTCCGTCCATTGGTGAAAACTGTATGAAAATCTGTTCGGTAGTTTTTGAGTTTATCGCGTTCAGACAGACAGACGCGGCGGGGGGACTTTGTTTTATAACATGTAATGATAGTCAAATGTGATGGTATCTGGATAATTTATAGGGTCTTTAAAAATATACATAGTATCATGCCTGTTAGCCACGAAGGGATTGGCAGAGGTGTGTATGTACACCCACATTTCACCTTTCATGTTTCAGTCACATGTAAGGGGGCGAGTCTATTGCCACAAAATGGGCACAAATACAGACTCCTAAAAATATGTATTTATTTATTTGCTAATATTTAAAACACTGGTTAATAGGCATGCATTAAAATTTAATGCACAGTATTAAGACATGCACCCTGTAATCCGACCTGGGAATCGAACCCAGGACCTTTAAATTCCGAAAATAACTTCCACTCTTTGTCAGGCGTATGCTCGTATGAAATGGCTATAACAGAGCAAATTTAAGTAGTTTGTCAATCTGTTCATTAATCATGTTCCTTGACTGTACATAGAAGAAAGAATATTAATGTGAGTGAGTGTGTGTTAATTGTATTGTTAGGATTCCGTAACGGAAGGGTGCCAAACGAAACCCTATTACTAAGCTTCCGCTGTCCATGTGTCTGTCAGCGAGCTGTATCTCATGAATCGTAATAGGTAGACAGTTGAAATTTTCACAAATTGTGTATTTCTATTGCCGCTTTAACAACAAATAATAAAAAATTAAACAAAAAACGTGTTTTTATGGCCGTTTTTTGCTCGATCTTATGAGCATTCATCCAAAAAGTTGGCAACGTCGCGAATAGCTGTCAAATATTTACCTGTTTTGATTAATTTGGCAATATTATTTTATAGAGTTAAGAAATATGGCTAACTAGTGAACTAGAATGTTAATAATGAATAGCAATTATAACACTGAATTTGATGTTGTAACCGTTTTAAGTGTAAAAAAGGCATTTGGATAGTTTTCAAATACTTTGTTTACATCTAAAACTAAATATTCGGTGTTACGATATTAATGATTGCATTTCATAATCAATATTTTAGTTCACAAGTTAGCCGTGTTTCTTATTTTCATACGCCAAATTAATCAAAACAGCGAAATATTTGACAGCTATTTGCAACGTTGCTCACTCTCATAATACGGTACAGAATCCTTCGTGTGCAAGACCGACTCGCACATGGCCGGCTTAAAAAAAATAATGTTGTGTACTTTAAAACATATTCATAATATCTATTCAAAATTCAAAATATTTTATTTCACATAAACCTACATGGGCACTTATGAAACGTCAGAAGCTAGGTGCACGGTTCCAATTGATCGTTTCCTATTGAGAAGAGCCGGCAAGAAACTCCACGGTTAATCTTTTAAAAGTAACAGATTTTTACAATGTTTTCAAATTACAGAGTTAAAACGTATGAGAGGACAGTGTAGGCCTATCAACAAGTACCAGGTACTTAGCAAAATATAAAATGTCCATTTCCACAGATCTACATTAATGATGTAACCAATATTTTGTAGCAATTTATTGAAAAGAGTGTCCGTGGAGTTTCTTGCCCGTTCTTCTCCATAGGTACCTAGTATGCTTTGGAATGGGCAACTAGCTTCATATTTCTGACTGACCGATTCCTTGACAATTCAAAAGTGCCTGTAAATGGTTTAATTGAAATAAATGCTTTGAGTTTGAGTAATCTGTTAAGTCTACAACTATACATTAACATACCTGATGCGGTTGCGCCATGATACCCAAAGGATCCTGCGCTACAGCTATAAGATCCAAGTTCAGCAGCAGCTGCTTCTCATACGGCGTGATCTTCTTCATGTTACAACTGAGCAGTATCGGCGCTGATAACATGACCAGCATTGTTAGCTGTACTCGGCTTTGGCTGCGCGTTAGTACGCCAGTGCCGAATATTAGCTGAAATAGGAGGGCGGAAAGAGATTATTAAAAAACTTTTTACAAAAAAAAAATACGACTTACAAAAAACAATATAAAGTGAAAAATAACTTCAATTTCGGAAGTCGGTGTTTTTGGTTTTGAATCTTCGTTTTTGCCACGGACTTCCGAAATGAAAGTTATTTTTCACTTAATAGTGTTGTTTTTTTTTTGTAAAATGTTTTTATTTTTCACTTTTAGTTGTGGTACCTACCCCACACAAATTCGAATACCACTACTTGCTATGTAAATAACAGCGGCAGGAAGTTATCATCATGTCATCTACATATACTCAGTGAGAAAAATACGTATTATTGAAGCTAACTCAAAAACTAGCCAAGCAAAGTTGACAAAATTTATATGGGACCAATTTGAGACCAATTTCATAGAAAAACAGAATTTTCAAAATCGGGCCACAATTGACGGAGAAATCGGTGGACATACATAAAAAAATTAAAGTCGGTTAAAAACCCCAAGGGAATAAAAACACTCTTCTATGTTCTATGTTATAGGATTTGGTTTCCACACTTAGTCCGACAGATGGACCATTGTGCGTGGGCCATGGCGGCCATTTGCTGGTTACTTCAACCAGCCCACCTTTCCAGAAGTTAATTAAAACTCCCGGTCTGTTCAGAACATCTGTGAAAGATCTGGGTGACCCGAGGGTTTCTGTTAATCTGGGTGACGCCTGTGCATTTAAAGAGCATGTGCGTGATGGTTTCCTCAGCCTCCATGCACGCCCTGCACAGAGGACTGTCCGTTATGCCTATTGTGGTGGAAGTGTTTCCTTAGTGAGCAGTGTCCCGTGATGGTCCCCGCCACGTACGTCAATACACTGTTATAGCAGGTCAATAATCGAAAGATTTCAATCGCAGATGTGCCCTCACCGTACTACGTCGCGCGAAAAAGTGCCCATAGTGAGAAGAGTGACTTCGCACAATAATAATGGCGTTTCCATGACAATCAAGTCAAATGTCTGCGATATTGTGTGTCAGAGGTGTCAAAACGAAACAGAAACGCGACCATCTTTTAACACGGCAGGGCAAATCTACGATTTAAATCTTTGTCAATAATATAGACAAAATTGAAGTGTCATGGTGAAATGTCATACAAGCTGAATTAATGCTATTTTGTAACCTTAATTTAAAGTATAAAAAAAGTTAGAGACATAAAACCTGTTATTAAAGGTTCATAGTAGCAAAAAATATGCATTTACAGAATAAAAATGTTTTTGAAACATACCTACCTACTACTTACATATTTTATATTTTTTCGCCGTCTACTTTGGTACGAGCAATGGCTTCTAAAATACCATATTTGATATTTAAAAAGTTGACAACCCTAATAGCGCCCGTGACTGCTTTATCCCCATGGTTCTTCTTCTTACGTGTGGTTAATGACTAACCTGGCGTCAGAGTTTTAAAGCCGCCCATGGGCCTCTGACTTGGCTTCACATGCCGTCGAGAAATATCTCTCAGGCATGCCGGTTTCCTCACTATGTTTTTCTTCACTGTATTTGCCCCATGGTGAATAATCTATTATTTCTTTCTTTCATACATACCATGTCAGGATCGTTCCATTTTCCCGGGCCGTGGTACGGCGCGAGCTCCTTGTATCGGTTCTGATAGTGAAAGAAGATGCCTACGATGGAGTCCCACGACGTTTGCACGTCGTGATAGTTGCGCCACATGTTGCAGTACTTAGATATGAGGCTGAAGTCCGGCTGGAATACAAGACGTATTATAAACCCGCGTGTTCATGGAATGCATGAATTGCACAATGCATATCGTAATAACAACTGTCTGAATCAGTTGACAAACTCGAAAAATTATTCATCAACCCCGGTAGCACTTCTCCGCCGCGAAACCGCGGTAGTTCAATTCAACTGGCTCGCATCAACATGACGCAAGCCAGTTGAATTGAACTCCACGGTTTCGCTGCTACGGTTTCGCGACGGAGGTGTGCTACTGGCGTAAAACATTTTTTCTTAAGATTGAACTGGATTTATTTGGGGGAATATTTTTGTCTTTGACTGGCGACCTGTCTGCGTATCAGCGAGATTGTAACGCTATGCGTAAATTCAAATTCATACGTTGCAACTCGAGAAAAACCTCTGTGACCGACTGACAAAAAAGTGATCTTGTAAAGCTATTTAATTACGTAACACATTTTCGTAAACGATTACGACTAATCTGTTTCATTTTGACAGTTCAACAACATTCATTGCGTTATTTACGACGATAAGCTGTTTTTTTTTTTTGCGAACTTATGAAGCAATAATAAAAAAATCATTTAATTCAGGCAACGCCCATAAAATAAAATTTCACAATACTGCAACACAATAGAATAAAATGTCAATGCAATAAAAATAAACCAATGAGTAATACAAATTATCACACACAAAATGTCACAGAATCTAAATCAAAATTATATGCCAAATTAAACGGGTCACAGAACTAAAATTAAATTTAAAAATAATTTCTTCATCAATCAGATTAAGTGCCCTGGCTATGGCCCTGATTCAGATTGTGATTTATCGTGTATATTACAAGGGTACTGGAAATACTTGCAAGCACACATTTTGAAGAAGTTACAAGCAAGTATAAATTTTCCTTCTCCACTATTGCTAAGGGTTTTATTATTATCTTATTATCTGCGAGGCGATTGTTCAACGCGCTCGCTTCGTGTGCGTAGCGCAACGTGTTCACGCCACGTGCGCGCTACGTGTTCGCCGCGTTTGCGTAACGAAAGCGATTGAGGTGAGTGTACAAGAGAGAGCGAGACAAGCGAGTGTACAATATTGTGGAAACGCGTAGGCGTACACGTCGCGTAGTCGCGGTTAGCTCGCTTCGCACGCGTGGAGAACACGTTCACTGATCGCCTCGCTAGAAAACACGCTGGCAAATCTTCAGTGTGATAATGCTCTATAGGGATGTCGACAAAAATTTTTTTTTGTCCGTCATTGCTTCATAAAAAAATATTGGAGACTTATTTTTTCCTTTTTTTACGTAATCAAAAGATTACGGCAATACATTGATGATTTCATGATTTTTTTACAAAAAAACAACCGTCTTCCAAATTAAAAAAAACACTTAAAAGTGAATTTTGGAGTGCCACAGGGCACTGTAGTGGAACCTTTCTTATTCCTCATATATATTAATGATTTACCAAATATCACTTGCCATAACACGATCTTGTTTGCCGATGACACAACTCTCATTGTGAAATGTGAAAAGGCAGACACGTATGAACAAGACATAAACAAAGCAATTGACAACATAATACACTGGCTACATTCTAACAACTTACAAATTAATATGGAGAAAACTAAAATGATTCAATTTCAAACCCATAAACAAAACAACAACAATTTACAAAGTTAAAGGAACAAATTGACAAACTTACGTTAGATTTAAATAGCGCACATCAAGAAATTGAGTCTCTTTCTTTAGAAAATAGCAATCTAAAACAAATAAACTTGGACTTGCTACGGAAAAATTATCTATTCACTAAAATTAGCAGCCCAGTTAAAAAACGCACAAAGTCTACGCCTATAAAGAAACCCTTAAATAAAGACAAATCGACACAAACGGAACCTTTAAGTAAACTGGATCACGACAAAACTCTGACATCAGCTTCACCATCTCGTGTACAAAATAAAATTAGCAGAAATGAGCCCAAGACCTCGATCAATTTTTGCAAGAAAATAACAGTTGACACTCTCAACCAAGACACTCAAACATCCTTAACGCAAAAAAATAACCAGACACCACCTTCACACTTGCATAATGCTGCTACAAAAAAACCACTAGGCGAATCTGAACCAAAACATAAAAATAGACTAGCAATAATGAGTAGCAGTTGTACAAAAGGAACACTGCCGCTAATCGACGAACTCTTCAATAATCAATTTAATTACTGTCATTATTTGCTGCAAAACGCCACCACAGAAGAGTTGTTAAGCACCGTCAGAGACAACTTAAAAAACTTCACAATGCAAGACTACTGCCTGATCTTCATAGGAAAGAATGATTTAAGAAATTGCGAGTATCTAGATATCCTCAAAAGCCTCAAAAACTCGTTAATAAACATTAAACACACAAATATTGTTATATGCGCACCGACTTATATAAGAGGAGCTCTGATTCATAATTATAAAGTCGAGATATTTAACAACCTACTCAGTTTAGACATAATAAATCAAGAATATGCATACTTTTTTGACAGTAATCACACTCTGACGTTTGACATGTTTTCGTACAATACAGGAAAAATTAACAAATACGGATGGAGAGACATCTTTGACCGAATCAAATCCAACATATTAATTGACTACAATCAAGATTATAATAAGGTTAGCGACGATATCCATCTCCTTGAAGAAAACCAAAGTGAAACATCCCGCCTCCAACATAAATCCAATAGTGATCAAGTTACTGAACTGTTTTTTCTCTAGTAAATATCTCAAAATCTTGCATCAAAATATTGCAGGCATAATAACAAAATCTAACTCTCTCACTGTATGTTTAGATGAACTTGCTGGAAAAAATGTAAATGTGGATGTTCTGTGCATTACAGAGCACTTTATTATGGAAGGATATCAAAATCAGTTATACATCCCAAATTATTGTTTAGCTGCTAGTTTCTGTAGAGAGGGAAAAAAAAGGGGAGGAGCTTGTATCCTAGCTAAAAATAATATACAATGGAAAGAATTACCGAAAATTTCGAATCTTTCATTATCAGGTATATTTGAATGCTGTGCTATTGAGCTTACGCAATTTAGGATAGCTGTAATCTGCATTTATAGAGTACCAAATGTCAATAATTTAAGCTGCTGCCTAGATAAACTTGAAATTGTACTGCAAGAAATATCACATTATAAAAACATTGTTATTGCTGGAGATTTTAACATAGATATGCTTAAAGAAAATAATCACACAAGGGCATTTGAATATTTGTTGATGAGGTTTAATTTGAAATTGGCATTGAGACAGCCTACTCGCATGGCAAGCATGACATGCATAGATAATTTTGCGCATAACTTTGGTAAATCTTGCAAAACTGACGTCATAGAATTTGCGTTGTCCGATCACACAGCACAGCTCCTACACTGTCCTGTTCAAACACAATGTGTCATAAATAGTTGGTATGCGACTAAAAGGGATGATAGTGTGGAAAATATAACCAAGTTCAAAGGCTACATCAAGAGTCTTTCCTTTTCTGATATTTACGACACGGATGATCCGAATGTAGCATACAGTAGTTTTATCGACACTTTCAAGCTTTTGTATGATCTGTGCTTTCCGATTAAATTAATCAAAATTGATGTTATTAAAAAACTTAAGTGGCTGTCAAAAGGAATTAAACTGTGCAGCCAAAGAAAAAGAAAACTTCTGTGGCAGATGAGACTAAACCGAAATACAGAAAATAAAACTAAATTCACAGAATATTCGAAAATGCACAAAAAAATTATACACTTGACACAAAAAGCACAAAACAATCAAAGAATCTATTTATCTAAAAATAAATCTAAAACTACATGGCAAATTATTAATCGCGCAAAGCATAATTTACCCAAACGAAACATTTATAAAAAAAATAAACACGAGCACTCAATCAATGTTCATGTCGCCGGGTGTACCTTTAGAAATACATAAAATAATAATGACATTGAATAATACAAGTAGCGTAGGGTATGATGGTATCAGTACAAAAATATTGAAACACGTATCTATGGAAATAAGTGGTCACCTTAGTCATATAATTAATCTCTCTATCAGCGCAGGCATCTTCCCAGATGCCTTAAAAACTTCGATTATAAAGCCAATGTTTAAGAAAGAAAATAGAGAATTAATGGAATATTACCGGCCAATCGCACTCATACCTGTGATGTCCAAAATATTTGAGAAATACATTTATAACGAACTATACAAATTTATTGACAAAAATAACGTTCTTTGTGACGAACAAAAAGGGTTTAGACAACATAGGACTATTAATATGGCTATATTTGACTTTATATATAATGTGATACAGAATGTCGATAAACGAATACCAGTATGTAGCATTTTTTGTGACATGACTCAGGCCTTTGACTACGTTGATTATGCTATTCTATTGAGAAAACTTGAAGCTTATGGCATTAGAGGCAATTTACTTAGTCTTCTTGAGTCTTACTTAAAAGGCCGAAAACAAATAACTGAAATTTGTCAAATTAATCCAGTTACCAAGCGTGAAGAGATATATAGATCCTCAGAGCGTGAAGTTATCTTTGGCGTACCCCAGGGGAGCGTATTGGGTCCTTTCATATTCATACTGTACATAAACGATCTACCTAAATGTATTGAACAAGCAATGACACTGTTTGCGGACGATAGTACCGTGACAATACCATGTAAAAATGTGGAGACATATGAATGGGACATTAACAATTGTTTACAAAATGTTGTAAATTGGTTAGAAGAAAATAATTTAAAGATTAACTTGAAAAAAACAAAAGTTGTGAATTTCAATCAGCGGATTACCAGCATTAGCCCTAATATACACAACAACAATGAACTTGTAGAAGAAGTAGAAAATACTAAATTTCTGGGACTTTTAATAGATAAAAATCTAAATTGGAAAGCACACACTGATAGTTTATGTAAGAGAATTAGTAGGTCCGCATACGCTCTGCATTCACTATCTCCAGTAATTAACATGGATGCACTATTAATTGCTTATTATGGCATAGTAGAATCGCACTTACGTTACGGTGTAATATTCTGGGGAAATTCAACCGAAAGAGAAACAGTTTTTAAAGCCCAGAAAAGATGCTTACGGGCTATGTTTAAGCTTAAATCCACTGATAGTTGCATGCCATACTTTAAACAACACAAAATATTAACACTTCCTAGCTTGTACATAATGGAGGTAGCTGTGTTTGTGAAGTCAAACCCAAATCGTTTTAAACGTCTAGCCGACGTAGTCCCACGTAATAGACGCGACAATAACCAAGTATGCTCCCATCCCGCCAAAACGGCACTACTGCGCAAGAGTGTCTATTGCATGGGTCCGGTTATTTATAATAAATTACCTAAGCAATGGAAAGAACTACCATCAACAATATTCAAAACTAGACTTAAACGCTTTTTAACGCATAAAGCATATTATAATATCAGCGAATTCCTTACGGAGAAAGAATTTGTTTGTTCTCCAAATTGATTTGCTTTATTTTATTTTTATATTTGTTTACTCTACTACTCTACTTTTAAATATTGACATTTTTTTTAAATTGTGCCTTGATTAAAATTAATTTAAATTTTTGACTTTGTGATTTCTTACTTTTATTATTTATTTGTCTACTGAGACTAATTTTGTACGCCATAATGGCAAAACATGTAAGTGCTCAATGTCAAGACTTGTAAGGCTGTAATCATCATATTCACTAAAACTGTAATTTTGTATCACGTATCTTAAAAGTCATATGCTTTTTATCAAAAAAAAAAAAATTCATTTTTGTAGTAGTGCTCTTCAATGTATCATAATATAATTGCCTTTGTTGTTGTTTTAGCGTGAAATTCTTATTTAAGTTTTGCATGCCTGTCGGTAAGATATGGCTGAACCTATCTGTTTAAAAATTATTACCTTTTACTGTACCCATATTTGCAAAATAAACGACTTACTTACTTACTTACTTACATAAAAGAAATCCATTGACGTTAAATGTTAAATATAATAAGACTATTATCGAACAAGTTGCAAGTACAAAATTTCTGGGTATAATGTTGGATCAGAATTGCGACTGGAAAACACACGTCGATTACGTTTGTGATAAACTCGACAGATTTGTCTACGCAATAAAAAGATTGAGAGTCACGGTATCAACAGAAGCTGCTCTTTGTGCATATCACGGATACGTGTCGTCCGTACTCGCTTATGGTCTCTTGTTGTGGGGTAATTCGGTGGATATTACAAAAGCGTTTATAGTTCAAAAAAAATGTGTACGTGCAATCTCTGGAGCCTGGTATATGGATAGTTGTAAACCCTTGTTTAAAAAGTACAATATTCTGCCATTAGCGTGTATGTACATTAGAGAATTGTGCCTATTTGTACAACAACATCCTGAATATTTCACTAAATATAAGGATGTAACTAAACGAAATGTAGCGCCTAGAAATAAAAATAAATTTAAACATGAGCTCTGTTTACCGCAATGCAGGCTCGAATTGTTTAAGAGGAACTCGTACATAAATGCTGTAAAGGTTTATAACAAATTACCGGACGCTTTTAAAGATTTACCTTTGACAATGTTTAAAAAAAAGTTAACACAATGGTTAAAAGTAAAATGCTTTTACAATCTTAATGAATACATGTCAGATCGCGGAGAAGGGAACTAAGATAAATAATATTGGTAATTGGAGTAATTGGAATGATAATATACCTTATAATAATTTATTAATGTTCAAATTTTAATATATTACCACTGTGACATTATACTATTTATGACATTATCAATTACAATTTATAATGACATTTATATTTATTATCTGACATTTTTATTAAACTTTATAGATCTGCTGAACTAATATAGATTATAGGTATAATTTGACATCTATTAATTAATTAGTTCCTTAAATACTTATTGTGGCATGAGACATTATTTGTTATCTGTTGTTACTGTCTATAATTTAATTTTATTTTCTGTTTTTATTGGACCTTATAACTAAAGGAATGTAATTGTATAGGTTAAAATTAAAGATTTGCACATCATAAGTAATGGTAGAATGTAAAGGGGCCATTATAGTTTTAAGATCATACATTTGTAAACCTACATTCTGGCAAATAAATGAATTTGAATTTGAAAAATAACTTTTAATTTCGGAAGTCGGTTGTCTTTAGTTCTGTATTTTCGTTTTTTGCCACCGACTTCTGCAACTAAAGTTAATTTTCACTTTTTAGTTGTGGTTGACCAAGGTAGCTCGTATCAATAAGCCATGCCGTCACACTTATTAGTCGATATCTTGAAAACTACTGAACCGATTTTGATGAAACTTGCACTGTTCCCTAAGTTGAAGTAACTATATACCAATTTAAAGAAAAAAAACACGATCCGATTCATAGTTTCGGAGAAATGCGTGGACGAACATACATACATACACCTATGAAATTTTGTATATTTGTTTGGAAGCCCTAATGATGTGAATATATTGCAGTTCTAATAATATTATATTACATACGTATCAATTTGACAACCTTCTTTTTTTTTAAGTCGGTTAAAATAGGAAAACATCTTTATCGTTATAAGTTTTGAACTATGCAATGAAATTATGTTGTCCAAGGCTACTGTTATCTCAATATTCGATAACGATGCGGGCGACCATTAAATACTTATTTTTCGATAAAGGCGATAAGCACCTGTACTAATCAATGGATTATTTATTTGCTTAGCTGTCGAAATACTCAACCATTAAATTGCTACAGTCTAGTAAAATCCTTTTTGCCAATTGTTTTAAATGAATATCAACTTTATAAAAGTGGAAATTAAGTTGATTTTAGAATGACTCGTAAGTACTATTAAAAATGTCATAAAAATGTTTGAAGTTGTAGCGGAAAATGGAACGTTATGCGTCGATTTTAAAGTGGTTTTTCCAAGAACACATTTCTTTACATGTTTGGAAACTAAATCGCGAACGCAGTATAGTAAGTTTGTATTATCACATGCTTATTAAATTTTATATACGTTATCCCGCTGAATGGATATTTTCCTAGGTTTTTCTTATTTATAAAAAATTCCCTTGATTTCCAGACTTTGGACCAGCGGGAAGACCAAATAAAAAAAGTATACTGGAGGCAGAGATTTGTACAGATGAATCACTCCACAAAATCATTTAAATGAAAAGCAATTCTTGCTACGACACAATAAAGTGCAATTTTGGTCGCACAGCGCTCATTACCTACAGTTATATTTACCTAGAAGTTACCTCTCTTTCTATCGCGTAACCCATATCTTTTGACTACGTTCAATCAATCCAGTCTAACCGGATGCAGCTGAATACCAGTATTTTACATGGAGCGACTGCCTATCTGACCTCCACAACCCAGTAACTGGGTATTACGATATCCCTTGGTAAGACTGGTTGTCAGACTTTCGGGCTTCTGACTACCCGTAACGACTGTCAAAGATCCATGAATGACAGCCGGGACCAGCGGCTTAACGTGCTTTTCGAGGCACGGAGGAGTCTCGGTATGTAAAGATGGTCACCCATCCACGTACCAACCCCGGCAAGCGTAGCTTAACCTGATAGATCGACCCATGTGGCTGTTATTACTTTGCCTCCTGCACCCCCTCCTCCTTTTCCTTTCTCCTCCTTCTGTATCTTCTGACTACGTTACACTCACTGAATTGGCCCGACAAGACGAGCCCGCCGCGCACTTGTAGGTTCATACATAAATGCGGAGTGCGTCTTCTATACCATTCTGTGGTCCTCGTTAATATTACTTGCACCCTAATTCCGTAACATTTTCAAACACAAACTGAATGATTTTGAAGATTATTGCTAATCCATTGCTTCATTATGTTCGAAAAAATTGTCTGCTCAACAACTAACCTACTTAAATAACGCAATGAATGTTGTTGAACTGTCGAGAATCGTAGAGGCTAATCGCAAGGATATTTTTGTCACAAATAACATATGTACCTAGTTCATTCGGCGAAGTTATTAAGGTACATACAAATTCACTAAACACTTTCACGAAAAAAATAAACTAGGTCAAAAATGGGCTTTTCTAAAAAATTAAACCGGGTTCCGTAGTTGGGATGAATTTATCCCAAGAACAAACTTAATATTGTAGTTGAAAAACATGTTAGGTACATTCCAACTGCAAATATAAGTTTGTACGCATTGTATTGAGTGATCTACCATGTTATTTTACGACCAGACTTAAAAAAAAAAGGCATTCTCTACCAGTCAACCAAGGGTGGTGAAGAGATTAGATGGCAGGTGCTCTGTTTGAGAGGAACAAAGATAAATAAAATAAAAAAGTATTCTAATGCATTATAACTAAAATAGGTACAACAGTACAAACTACATACACATACATATTTACTATAATATATACCTATATTACATATACATATATGAATTCAAGGGAGAAAGGTGTTGAGATGACTCTACTCTATTTATTTTGACAATAACTCCGCAATTAGACTTCTTATAGTTTTTCCTGTAAGTAATCTATAAGCATCGAACTATTCTCTGTATATTTTTTTTTCTAAATGTTAGGCTCAGTAATGTCGGAGATAAGGGGGGGAGAATAGTAAATTTTCATTTATTTTCTTAAATATCTTTAAAAGTATTTATTTTAAAATTATTTTGAAAAATGTATTTGAGATCCTCGCCCTTTCATTTTTAAATGTTCTTGTCTGCCCTCCAAAAGTGAACTCATATTCAAAATTCATTTATTTACGTTACACGTCCATGGTTGGATCACAGAAATACATATGTGTACCAAATTTCAACTTAATCCGTCCATTAGATTCGAAGCAAATTGGCTGTGACAGACGGACAGACAGACAGACACACGAGTGATCCTATAAGGGTTCCGTTTTTTTTTTTGTTTTGAGGTACTGAACCCTAAAAAAACAAGCTTATAGACCCAGCACCAACAGTTTCGGCCTGTGCGATGTCTCTCAGCGAATCAATGAATTTAAGATTTTTACTAAGAATATATCATACCTGCTTACTATGAATGAACTCGATGTAGTACGGCCAGCTGCAGGAGTATACCATAGGCCTGCCAGTGTTGTTCAAATACTGGCCCAGTTGTATGTAACCTGGGAACAGAAGCATCGCATCAAGGATCTAGATATAAATAAAGAAAGAAAACACGTTTTGAATACAGAATCTTTTTTTTTTCTTCTTACTGAACAGACGGCTGTGCTGCTGGGGAGTTTGTTGCGCCACTTTTTCTTCCCAGCTAACGCACTAGGAAGTGGTGAAGGGTGGGCGTTTTGGGGGACTGTCTTATGTAGTTTTGACGTTCGAAAAGTGCTGATTCTCAGCCTGGTTTGAATGAATGACTTTTGAATTTGAATTTGGGGTAAAACATGACGCAAAGAATAAACACACACAACCGACTTCCAAAAAATTGCGGAAGTACGTCTTTGGAAAATACGAATTTTCATTTTTTGCCACCACCTTCCGAAATTAAAGTTATTTTCACTTTGTAGTGTTTTTTTTTTGGAAGTAGTTTTTTTATGAGATATTTCCCAGATATGAGACCTAGCTAGATCGATCGTAAACTGTAAATAGTAAAATATTGCAGCTTTCATCGAAATCGTTAGTTTTCGAGAAAGTGATTACAAAAAAGGAATACTTAACAAAAGAAGGAAGGAAGGACAAGGAATATTATTTATATAGGAAATTAACATTTAATATGTAATATACCATTGCGGAAAGCCATAACTAACCACCGTAAGGACTATTCTTGCTTGCAGCGCTTGGGCGGTATAGAACCGGGGCGGTAACTGATGTGGTCATCGTGTTCACGGGATTATGTTTTCAAACTGGTTAGATATGAGTTTCTTCGATAGTACCATCAAAGAAGTTCATATAAAAAAAGAAAAAAAATAAAGAAAAATGCGTTTATTGGCATTACAGCAGAAAAATACACCTTTTAACTAAAAAAAAAAAACATCATAAACACATATCTAACCAGCTATCTAATTACGCAACACATTTTCGATTTGCAATTGAGTCAAATTGGTTTCGTTTGACTAGAATTGCTTTCAAAAGTTGTAAATTGAAAGCAATTCTAGTCAAACGAAACCAATTTGACTCAATTGCAAATCGAAAATGTGTTGCGTAATTAGATAGCTGTTCTATATAGCCGCCGTGCGCTGCAATCAAGAATAGTTGTTACGGTGGTTAGATATGAACTTCTTTAATGGTACCTAAGCAGCCATTGGATAGTCCGCCAGCGAACAATTTCTAAAAGCCTTTTGGGCACTTTTCCAACTGACAGCGATAAGGATGAATTTTTTTATGCCCAATGAGCTCTTCCTTAATTTTATTTTTTATTTTTATTTCCTCTGTATACTTGTACATAATGTATATATTTTTGTGTTAGATATATATTATATTTAAGATTGTATACTATCCTACTTATATAATATAATATGTGTATAAAAAAAATAAAAAATCTAAAAAGGTTTAAAGCTGGTTTTGATTGTAAAAGGATGTCTCATGATTCTTATCACTAAATGTTTATACATTTTAGAACCGCAGTCTTATCAATACTTTCTTAGTAGACATAGCAATGACTAACTATTAAGGATAGGTATTTCCCTGTATCACTATGATATCAATATGCTGTTATATATGGGAAACTAACTCTGTCAGACGTTGAGCGTTTATTCTGAAAGTGGGCAACGTCGCAAATAGATGTCAAATATTTCGCTCTTTTGATAAATTTGGCAATATTACTGTGTGAAAATTTGATATGTGTAGTTAACTAGCGAACTAGAATATTAATAATGAATTGCAATTATAACACTGAATTTGATGTTTCAATCGTTTTAGGTGTAAAAAAGGCATTTGGAAAGTTTACAAATACTTACTTTTTTTCATATAAAACTAAATATTCAGTGTTACGATATTAATTATTGCATTTCATTATCATCCATATAACAGTAATATTGTCAATTAATCAAAACAGGTAAATATTTGACAGCTATTAGCTACGTTGCCAACTTTTAGGATAAGCGCTCTTATCAGATGATCAGAATACGATTGAATTTGGAACACAGACAGACCAGTACCGTAATTACGTAATACACGATCGATCAGAATCTGAATCGTTTTGAAACAGATTGCTAATCCATTGCTGCATAAGTTCGAAAAAAAATCTGCTCAACAATGTAAATAACGCAATGAATGTTTTTGAACTGTTAAAATGAAACAATTAGTCGTAATTAGATAGCTGGCTTAGGACCTAGACAATACTTTTGATCACGGTAATTCCCGTGGGATAGATTCGGACCTTCACGCGGGCAAAGCGCTGGCCAAAAGCTATTAGTTCATGAGTCATGTCATGACACAACCGACGGGAATTAAATCGGCTACGATGTTAAAAACGCGAAAGCAATCGGAAAACCGAGCTCTTCAACCTTTTCGCCCAAGTCTCACTCAAAAAAATTCGCGTACTCATGCGGCGAAAAAGGTCGTGGTTCTATAAGTAGGTAGGTAGGCGTACTTGCTCGTGTGTCTATCAACCACTTTATAATAACCTAGAATCCTAATCGAAGCACGAAAAGCGTGCAACAATGTCACGATAACTAACAATAACGATAGGTAGTGTTTTGTTTAAGATACTATTTCTAGACTTAAGGCTAAGCGTATGCTGAGACGCAGGTGACGCAGCACAGCACAGTACAGATGGGTAGGGCAGGCGAGGCAGACATAGGACGCGAGCGCATGTTGCGACGCAGCTACACAGACACATTCGCGTCCTAGCTAGTACAACCAAACTGTAAAAAAAAAAGTGGTAAAAAACAAGTGACGACCTGCAAGCGTCGCGCAGGAATCTGTGCCGGCTCTACAACGAGACGCAGAGCAGGACAGACACATGTCTGCGTCAGTACGTTCATGCATTATTGCCCTGCGCTGCGTGGACCTGCGTCACCTGCGTTTCAGCATACGCTTAGCCTTATTGTTCTAAGACTCACCCACGTTGAGGAGTTTTTCAGAGACAAAGCATCCGTCTACCTTGAGATAGTCGACCCCCCACTCCGCGAAGGTCTTAGCATCGATTTCCATATGATTGAGGGAGCCAAGGTACCTCATACACGTTATATTTGCTATGTTCGTGTACATGCCGAATTTTAGGCCTCGGGAGTGGATCTGAAAATATTGTGTCACATAAAACATCAGGCTGTTTTCTCCGAAGGGTTAGGCACAAATGTAGCTATAGTACATCCACATTTTGCGAGTTACTGGGCACAAGTCCAGACGCCCGGGCTGCTACTGAGAAATACTAATACTGAATAACACTTTGCGGTTGCCCGACCTGGGGAATCGAATCCAGGATCTCATGCTCAGCAGTAGCGCTGGTGACCACGACGCCAACGAGGCTATCTAGAAAATATGTCGTAAGGCGTGGGCGACGTGGGCCACCGCCTACGGCCTCGCGGTCCGAGGAGCCTCGCACCTCGAAGGTTTATGCATTATTTATGCTTGACTCTAAGGGTACCATTACGTAGCCGACCGCAGTCGGCAACTACAGGCGACGTGTCACCACCACTGATTTCTATGTATTCCTATGAAGGCGACGTGTCGAAACCTACGAAAGGTATTTCATAGAAATTTATAGAAATCAGTCGTGTCGCGGCGACACGTCGCCTGCAGTTACCTCCTGCAGTCGGGTACGGAGTGGTACCTTAACAAAAAATAGTACTTTAAAGCTTAATACTATTACGCAAAAGGATCCCTGAATTGAAAAATGGTTTTCACAGAGTCGCAATGTTTTTGACCTACCTATGTCTTATCTCGACAAATACCTAAAAATTTTACGGTCTCAACTCAACAGATTTTTATTTATTTTTAGTCGTCTTCTTGCGCAATAGGAGGGCCTCGCAAAATGTACTTCGCCCAAATCAAAAAGTCTTGCACCGCGACTGGTTGTTTTGAATACTCTAATGATCACACGATAAAAGGGCGCAATGATTTTGTGTTTTCGTCGTGTTTACAAATACTTATACAAGAATTTGTATACCAAGACTAAGTATATAAATATTTTATTCCGTACAAGAATCCGTTTCCTGAAGTCGGACAGCCAAGTTTTTTTCAGTAAGTACCATCGCCATTTGTCTGATTGAAGATGTTTTTATTTGTCAATTGAGGTGAATTTTATAACCAAAATTTTAGTTAGTTAACAAACCAATAATGGTATTCAAACAACAATGGTCGGAAAAGGTCAAATTGGTGGAATATACAGGGTGGCAGGGACATCGACGCGAAAACTGATACCATTTTTTTTTTTTTTTTGGATGGGAAATCATCAAATGACTTCTCCCGCTCTGGGCAGAGCGAGAGGGTGTGTCAGACTTTTACTGACTAAAACCCACCCGTGTTCCTTCCGTTGCCTGTGTGCCGGGGTCGCGATATCCCTTTCAGACAAACCCGCAACCCCAGCAGGCATTGGTCTTTCGACCCCGTCGGTTGGTGCTGACATCTCTTTGAGGCGCGCGTGGAACACAACGCGCCGTCGACACGGGCCTGGTCCTGATCGGACGGCGAGCTGCCCATTGCTCACCGTCCGCAGGCCCGCGCCTACGGTGGCCGGAAGTCGGCTCTTGACTCCCGACGCCCGGGGCGTCTCCTGCGGCGACTAGGGCCGCGAGGGCGTGCAGCTTGCATCTCCCTCGCGCGCCCCGCCTCCTCCTTCGCGAGCATAACTGCTTCGCAGAAGGAGGTGACGGCCTCCCATGCACTCTCGCGCCGAACCATGGCCTGAACCAGGGCCGGACGCGAGAGATCGCCGCCGCCGATCGCCTCCGTGAGGACACGGCGGTGCTCCGCCCAAGCCGGGCAGACCTCCACCGTATGCTCCACCGTGTCCTCCGGGCGATCCACACAGTGGTGACACCCGGGCGTTTCCTCCCGCCTAATTCGGAACAGGAACCTCCCGAAACAACCGTGTCCGGTGAGGACCTGCGTCAGGCGGAAGGTGAGGACGCCATGGCGCCTCTCAAGCCACTCCTCAAAGAGGGGACTTATCGCCGCAATTGTGGCGTGCCCAGCGCTGGGTTGCGACAATCGCACACTCCATGCCGCCATGAGATCCCGCCGGAGCTCTGTCCGCTGTGCCGTGATCTCTCGCGGCAGCGGAGTTACACCCCGGCGTTTCGCCTCCTCGCGCAACTCCCACATCTGCGCGAGGACTTTCGCCTCCAGATCCCATGGCGGTAGTCCGGCAAGGAGGCTCGCCGCCTCACGGGAGACCGTGCGGTATCCCCGGACCAGCCTGATGGCCATGACCCTTTGGGACGCGTTCAACCGCCGGGCCGGTCGCAGCCTCAGTGAACAAACTGATACCATGGATTCAATACATGATTCTGAACCCCCCTCCGTGGAAAAAAACTGCTGTTCCATACATTTTGACCGCGTAGGTATTGCACTTTTCTATGAAACAGCAGCTGTTTTTTAAAATAACTTACGAAAATTTTCAACGGAGGGAGGTTCAGAATCATGTATTGAATCCATGGTGTCAGTTTTCGCGTCGATGTCCCTGCCACCCTGTATAGTTGAAACCTTCTAAATACAGAAAGCCTTGCTAACACTCTTTAGTGATTGATTGCTTAAGAATTCAACCTGAACAGGGTTTGTTTACACTTTCATCAGATACTTTTGGAACAGACCATATGTGTGCGTGCGCCTGGTTTTATGAAGCCGGCCTTCTGTAGGTACCTATGTGGTTCTATGATCTACTACAGTCCGGCCGTTAGGAGAATGCGTTCCTGACACCTGTCAGTTGGACAAAATACACACAACACACATTTTCGTTAGTATGAAACTGACAGGTGTCAAGAATGCATTCTCTTGACGGCCGGACTGTAGTACCTAGGCCAATCGGACAACCGTGGTTTCGCAAGTTATTGTAAGCTGCACACACCATTTTTGGTTTTACAAATTCAAATGTATGACTGACTATAGTGATGAATTACCCGCCTTATTTCGTCTGCAACATCGTACAACGTGTTTGGGCATTGTGCGACGTTTTTGGGCATTTGGTTTTGGGAAGTTTTCACAACGCTTATTGGAGGTTGGTGTTACTGTGAGTTTGGAATTCAATCGAATACTTGGACAGTGCGCGAAGTTTTTCAAAATCGCACAAAGTCGCCGACATAATTTTATGACGTGGGGCATTTGACATCTAGCAAATAGATTTAACATAACTTGGTGTTATTAATTACACAGTCTGGAAAATACCATTGTTAAATACACACCATGTAGGTGACTTATTAAATGTCAAAACATCCAAATTATTCTTATTTATTTTAACTTTGTTTAATAAAATTCAATACCAAGTGTAAATAATTAGACCATTGTTTTAATATTTAAATTTTTTGTTATTGAAATAATTCTGCTGGGTAGGACAAATGATTCAAAAACATGATTTCATGGAACTACAGTCTTCAAATATTATTATTTTAAGAAGCAAGCTACAAGATACAAGCAATGCTTAGTTTGTGGCTCACCGAATTTGTCTAAATTGCATTGTTACTTTTTGATTAATAAAAATAATAAATTTTAATTGTATCTTTAACCATCTCCAATGTGTTTGAATCAGGGGCCGAAAACCTTTATACATTATGATACAGGTAAGTATCGAAGAATTTTGGTTCTTTCTACGACTTAGGTTACCGCTAACTGGGTAACCAATAAGAAGAAACATGTTAAGTACCTCATTTATGGCCAGCAATAGACTCCAGAAACAGCTAGACAAAACTCATAAATGGCTCTGTAAGTGGCGGATTCGTGCCAGTGTATCCAAGTGTCACCATATCACCTTCACGCTCAGGCGCGGAAACACCCCTCCTGTTAGACTCGGTCCTGATACCCTACCACACACAGATTGTGTAAAGTATCTTGGCTTCCACTTGGATAGGCGCCTAACATGGAAGCATCACATTAAAAATAAAAGGGACGAGATAAACCACAAGTTCCGCAACCTGTATTGGCTCATGAGAAGAAACTCTGTGCCCTCTGTAGACAACAAACTCCTCATCTACAACTCGGTCCTTAAGCCAATATGGACCTACGGGATCCAATTGTGGGGCGTTGCCAGCAAAACCAACATACTCTGCCTGCAAAGAGTCCAAAATGGTATCCTGAGATCAATAGCAAATGCACCTTGGTTCGCTAGGAACGACGAAATCCACGACTATCTACAAATGCCATCAGTAAACTCTGAAATCGAGCGATACAAAAAACAACACAAGACACACCTAACCATGCATCCGAACCCACTAGTTACGGAACTGTTAAACCCGACAGCGGTGGTAAAAAGGCTGAAGAGGAACCACCTTCTATAAGTGGGAGGCGCAGCACTGGCTGCTCCACCACAACGCCATTTGACATGGAACGAATTCGCTTATGGTCTGACGACCGATTGCAAATAGGAATAAAAGGGAAAAAAAAAATGTACCTCATTTAAGTTACCGTTTTAATACCGGTTACACACACACAGGCGATGCCAGCCTATTGACTAATGTCGACGGCACGTGAAATATAGAGGTATTTTTTATATTAAAACTGGTTGTATTCAATTTAAGGTAACTTTAAAAAATATAAACGTTGTAACCGAAAAAAATAATTGATCATACCGGTTTCGGTCCCTGGTTTGATTTATGTTTTATAGAATATTTTAATTATTTAGTAGGACCTTGTCATTTATCAGGACTCCGTAGTCATGCATGGGTAAGTAAGGTATTAAAAAAGTTGTGTGTAAAACTAAGTCGTTAATTGAATGATAACCAGATTAAATGCCAATTATTAACCATAATGAACACTCACATAATCAGCAATGTACTTCATTCCTCGTGGGAACCTCTTCCTGTCCGCAACCAGCCTTCCATTCTCATCCCGTTGTCTTTCGGACCAGCAGTCATCTATAATGATGTACTCATACCCCGCTTCTTGATAGCCTTCGGTATAAAAACTATCAGCAACCGATAGAATTAACTTTTCACTGTAATTAAATTACATCACATAACTCATCAACAAGTTGATGAGTTATGATATCCATTATCATTGGCAATGGACAGTAGGTATTTCAAATACGTACGTATAACTATAATTGAAATTAAAACATAACAGTTTCATGCATAGAGAAGCTTGAGGCTAAGTAATATCAGGCTAAATAATAATCGTACGGGTTGATCAATCAGGTTAAGCTACGCTTGCCAGGGTTGGTCTGTGGATGGCTGACCATCTTTACATATCGAGATTCCTCCGTGCTTTGGAAAGCACGTTAAGCCATTGGTCCCGGCTGTCGTTCTTGGATCTTTGACAGTCGTTACAGGTAGTCAGAAGCCCGAAAGTCTGACAACCAGTCTAACCAAGGGATATCGTAATACCCAGTTACTGGGTTGTTGAGGTCAGATAGGCAGTCCCTCCATGTAAAATACTGGTATTACCGGATAGACTGGAAGCCGACCCCAACATAGTTGGGAAAATGCTAGGCAGGTAGATAGATTTTACTGTTTCATGCATGAAGTAATTGACTTTTTGATGTCTTTTGTACTATTTTGTTGAATAATAATGATAAAGTGAACAATGGGAAACCAAAAATAGTTATAGAATTACATTATCATAGATTTTTAGAGACCAAATTTTAATCAAAAACTTTTTATTGACAGCGTATATGATAAACACGACTGCAGCACTTTTAAATATATTTTTTATTTTGAATATTATGTGAAAATTACAAGGAATACATACTTTAAACATTTGTCCTCGTCCGCCTCGCATTTAACGCCACACATGTAATATCCCCATGACATCCACCCCATGGGAGGGGTGAGGGCCAAGCCATTCTCCAGCAAATCCACTTTATCAAATGAAAACGTGAAAAACAATATGCACAGCGCGCACGGAAAGTTGTACATTTTACATAAACTCCCTTTTATAATTCACTGAGTTAAACGCTTAATTTAATTTAATGTGTAAACACAGTTTTAAATCGCCAATTTTACGCAAATATTTTCCTGACATTCAAAACTGCCACACCGGCAAACAAAATACAAATGACAAGATATTTTTTTTATTTTGATTGTTTTGTTTACCTTTTTGATAGATTACATTGATTATGCATGCTCAGTTAGATAGGGAGGTAAGATCGTCAATCGCCACAAGTGTAAGGGAGGCAGCATTTAAGTTTGGAAACATTTTAAATTTAAAAAACGGAACGGGGTTTGATTGAGTTCCGTGTCAATGCCACTGTCAAATTATTGATGTCAACGCCAGACCGCGGAAAAAAGCGACCCATTCACTGGCATGCACGAGATTTTTTATTACATAAAAATAAAGAAAAAGTTAAAACGCTTGATGTCCTTAGTTTCCGTCATCTAAATAAAATTAATAATGTCGTTGTTATAAAAATAACACAATTGCAAATCTATGGTAGGTACCTACTACTCGCCTACAAGTATGTTTAAAATACTTATACTAGGTATATGTTTAATATTGAGGTACATTTACATTCTGAAGATCGAACTGTATGTACTTACGTTCGGGCGAAGATAAGTAATTCAATCGAAAACTTTAAATGGGAATTGCAAAATTCTGAAGTCTGGAGTTAGCAAAGAAATTCCAGCGGCGATATTTGCAGCTATGTTGGAGTTGCGTGATTGATTAACGATCTGTACGTACCTACCAGATGGAAGTACTTTATTTCAAGTGACGAGGCTTTATTTGAGCGGATCAATATGCTTACCAAACCTTAATGTTTGGTTTGAAAAACGTGAAGTGTTTCTGACTTCATTTCTACATACAAGCAAAGTTTCATAAAGTGTGAAGAGAATTACTTTACCTAAGAGAAATAATATTAAACGGATTACCTTCTACTGTCCACAGCGTATATTTATTCTGTTGTGTTTATTTTTGCTTGGCTCCTTAGCTTCGGAGCTTGATGTTGGCCTATAATCATCCTCAAGAATTGGGCTATCAAATGCAATAAAAAAATCATATCTCACTGGTATTTTCAGAGATAAACAAACAAACTCTTCACCTTAATAATAATAAAGTACATATATAAGTATATATTAGTTTATTGGTAATGGTATAGATATAATTATAGCTCAGACGCTTACAAATATTCAATCTTATTCATGTTTTAATTGAATTATTTATTTATGAAATCTTAGATGTATCGAGCCGAGCCGCGCGTGCATAGTTCGCTTTATAAAGTCTGTGACCACAGATTACTCAAAATAATACCGCTATGTGGTTTTCCGCGGAAAACAACTGTAGAGGAAAACAGAGGTTGGGTTTTTTATAATTAAAGTTATTCTATTAAATAGGATATGTTTGTCAACAGAACCGACCCATGGGGCTTCAGTAGACAGAGAACTGAAGTTAGTACTATTTAAATGATAATGTGTTAATAGTGGTCTAGTATGTTTCTAGACTTAATATGAACTGTAGGTACACATACTAACACAATACACATACCTAAGTACCAAAACTGAGTACTTAGCAACGCGATGCGATTGGTACAATAACGCAGGCATGTTTTTGACAAAAAAACATTACAAATACACAACACCGTATTTACTAATTCCGTGCACAACACACGTTGGTTTACGCGTTCCAGTATCGAGCTAGGCTGCAAAACTATACGTACACAACTTAAAAAATCAAAATGACCTATGTCCAGCACATAGCAGTAGGATTCGAGTATTCTCGTTGATACATAAGTACCTACTATTGCTTAATCCTGTTTCCTTTTGTCTGCAGGGTAGGCGCATCGTTGGTGTAGGCATGGGCGGAGATGGCATGGCGTAGTGGCGAGATGGCTGCGCTGCGGGTGGCGCCACTGGCCGCGCTGTTTCTTGCGCTGTTGGTGTCGGCCACCTCGCGCGCCTCCACGCAAGATCCCGCGCAAGATCCCGCGCAGTTCGAGGCTGCGTTTCAAGGTGAGTTTCTGACTAGCTTGGCAGCTTCATACAAGAGCGTATAAACAAAAAGTGGGCAACGTCGCAAATAGCTGTCAAATATTTCACTTTGGTTTTGATTAATTTGGAAATAAGAAATATGGCTAAATAGTGAATTTAAATATTGATTATGAAATGCAATAATTAAGCTATTTGCGTAACTGAAACCCATCATATCTGCAGAGTTTCACTAAGTAATTTATGTTGACCCTGTATAACTTATAGGTACCTGGGGTTGCTAACCATACTGTTAAATACAGTATTATACTGTTTTTCACTCTAAAATACTGTTTACTGTTCAACAAAAATAAAGTCGATATGGAAAGCTATACCTACTTACCTAAATAAAAAGGAAGTCGGTGGCAAAAAACGAAATTACAAAACCAAAGACACCGACTTCAGAAATTAAAGTTACCTACTTACCTACCAATTTTTCATTTTGAAGTGTTGTTTTTGGAAGCTGGTTGTTTTTTTTTCGTAAAAGTTTTTTTTCCGGGATACTGTTTATTTTTCCAAAATACTGTTGATTTTCCCACTTTGACCTTAAAATACTTACTTTATTTCTAGTACAAAAATTTGGCAACCCTATAGGTACTTACCCTCCTAACCTAATCATGTTTTTTACACCTAAAACTGTTACAGCACCTAATCCAGTGTGTTTCATAATCAATATTTTAGTACAAATATAGAGCGATTTTCTATAATTTCATCTATTGTGATTAAGCAATATTTATTTATAAAAAATAAAAAATAATAACAGATAGGTAGGTGTTTGCTACGCGTCCAATTATTTTAATGCACTCTCATATAAAAAGCGTCACCAAGTTATGGTTTAGCCGGCCGCTGAGAGATTGCTTTCCTAACACCTCATAGTTGGACACGATAACGAACAAATAAAGTATAAATTCGTAAAACACGTATCTACATTCTTTTGTACTTAAATGACAGGTGTCAGGAACGCATTCTCTCGGCGGCCGGAGTATAATGTGGATATTCTAAACCTGTCCTACCAACTACATCGGCCTCCATTCATTTGGGTAACCGGTTGTAGAATGTCTGAACACTGGAAGAAGTAGACTGTAGGTGGGGTTCAAATAAATACCTCCAAAATAATTACGCACATCCTCATCAAACTTCAGCTGCTCTGCAACTTTCGATTGAGCCATATTGCTTATTTGAAGGGGCCACTCCATCCTAAATCGTGTGACCCAAAAGTTCACTTATTAATATCCAATAACCCATGTAGGTAAACTTTCAAATACAGGGATGCTCCAACTGCTCCAAGGTAATGAATTTTACCCTTTTACCTGACTGCGCGGTGGCAAAGACAGAGTTATATCTTTCACACGTATTTATCATCTCACCTAATGGTAAGTGATGATCAGGCCGATGGTGGAAGCGTGCTTCACCCGGAATCCTCAACCACAGAGGAACTGGCTATCTTACCTCTAACTGCCGAAACACAACAATACTGTTAACATAACATTGTTGTTATGGCGACAGACTTAGCTAAGATGGTGGTAGCTAGCCAGGCGGACTTAGAACAAACCCTACCACCAACCAGCAACTGAGCAGAAAATTTTGCCCTCTCTGGGTCTGAGACAAGTGGTCTTACCAATACCTAGGCCACAGAGACGGTAAAAATGTATTTTTGTATGTGGCAACCTAAAGGCTAGATGGATTTTACATGAGGTGGCTATCGATTCTTGTTTATATCATTAGGTATAAAATGAAAATGGCGGACTTTAGACGTTAAATAAGTAGTCCTGCAGACCGAATTTCGGCCATGGCAGCCAATCTCAGAGGAGACTAGCCATCTACGCGGGAGACATTACAAAGTAAACAAGTGTGTGCGCTGACCAAGGAGCACTCACTCTCATAGTCCGATGGGATAGCAATCCGACACAATCGGAGAGATATGAGAGAGGTCTTTTGTCTTGAAAAAGACTAAACTCTTTTTAGACTATTTTTACAATGTTTTCCCTACATTCTTGCTTTAGACACAGTTGATATTTTAGCACTTGCCGTGACTTAATTAGCATTACCCAGAAAAGGTTGAGTTCAACTGAATTTGGGCTTAAACATTAGCTAGCGTGCATACCATTATAATAATTAGGTAGGTATGCAAACCTAAATATTATGTGGTAGATAGTCTGGGTTTGCTAAGGATAAAATGTGTACGCAGTACCTATGCCTATGCTGTGTGTTTGTCGCAGATGGATTGCATAATTAATTTAGCTGTTTTACAAAACTGCTCTGATATGTAAAACAGCTGAACGACGTTCAGCTGAATTGCCACTGCATTATGTTTAGCAAAACTGCTACTCAAGTTTAGACGTAATCGAGAATGGCTTATCTGCGATCACAATAAGCGTTTGGTGTTACTTCTAATGCCGTAACGTTTATGCAATTCTGCGTGTTAAAGTTCAGTAATTATGAAAAATCGCTACGAACCTGTTTTGTAAAACGGCTAGCGGATATGTAAAATAGCAGAATCGACGATCCATCTGCGAGATATTTACGTTTTAGCAAACCCAGACTAAACTAACCTAAGTTCCTAATATTTAACTACCTAAATAGATATTAGGAACTTTGGTAGGTAGATAGGTAAGTACTAGAATTTTGTAGACAGAAGGTAATGAGAAAATGTTCGATGTTTTACAAACTTTGTGTTACTAAATGCTGAAGCAGATACAGACAACTTTGAATTAATCGTCATTCTGCACAGAAACACAGAACTTTGACCTTTTAACGGAGGAATTTTAATTAAATACGATCAATACTAAAGGAACGCACCTTTAACAAATCACTAGGGGTCGTTGTAGCACCCTGGAATAAAACAAACGTTCCCGCCCTACAGTACCAATTCATTATTTTTCTTAGTGAAAGAAATCTCGGAACAGAAAGCCAGGAAGATGCAATTTTGCAGACAACTCTTTGAATCCTGAAGCAAACGGCGATCGTTTTAAAGAGCTCTTTAAAACCGACCCTCTTGGCTCTTCCCACTTTGTAGGTACATCTCGGGATTAATTGTTCTTTAGAAAAAAGGAAACACTCAAACCGAAGGATATCCTCACCAAATTACAAAGGAGTCTACTCCAATTATTCTGCAGCTCTTATTATTTGCCTAATTTCTCAATCAAGGTTCCGTTGTTATTGAAACGCAAATGTCTTAGCCATTAACGCCGAAACTTACGTTTGAAATGAGGTACTAGCGATGTAAATGTATGTTTTTATGATTTTAACTGTCGACTCGGCTATTGCTAATCTTTGTTCGCGATTCGTCGGAGCTACCGAGCGGTGGATAATCCACATTTAATTATGTTGGTCCCTCTCTCTCGCGGTTTCACAAAGTCGGAGGATAAACACTGAACATTTTTAATCAGCCGCAAGTAACAGACTTGCTCCAATTAGCCCGTTTTATAGTTGTTTTTGAACTGGAACTATTCAATTGAATTTTCTTTATCGCTTGGCAAAGAATTTGTGTCAAGACTCGATACGGTTTTAATCAAAGATTGATTCTTTTAGTTTCGATTTCTTTTGTTGAGTAGGGAAGTCTGGTTATAATTCTTTGTATTTCAGTAGGTAAATTATTATTTAGGTATCCACACTATTATTTACCAACTTAGGGTACAATTCCGTAGCCGACTGTCAAACCGGTAGTGTCGCGGCGAAACCGCGCCTGTTTTTGCTGCCTGCAGTCGGCTACGGACTTGTACCTTATTTCTATGAAATACCTTTCGCAGCTAGCGACACGTTATTTCATAGAAATACTAGAAACCACGAGTGTCGCGGCGACACGTCACCTGCTGCTGCTGCCTGCAGTCGGCTACGGAATTGTACCTCGATTGTACCTGTTGCTGAACTCATTGTTGTGAGTAGGGAATAGAATATCATAATCAAGAGCTTGATTGATTCACCAGCTATTTTGACAGTTGAACAACATTAATTGCGTTATTTACGTTGTTGAGCAGTTTTTGTTCAACTTTTGAAACAATAGATTAACAATCTGTTTCAAAACGATTCAGATTGTGATTGATCGTGTATTACGCAACAGGGATGATGCCTGGGTAAAAAACAAGAAATTCTAATTAGTCCGTCAGTCAGATAATAAAAAAATATTAGACACGTATTTTTTGCTTTATCATATTAATAAAAAATTACTTAGATAAAACGCATTTTAAGTCGGGGAGTGGGGGTCGCTACGTCACTAGTAAGTATAAAATCTACATACTCGTGACGTCATGGCACATTTTAACTCAATGTATCGCCGTAATCTTTAGATTACGTAAAAAAAGAAAAAATATGTGTCCAATTTTTTTTTAATAATCTCCATTACGGACTAAAAAATATGTTTTTGTCTTCATCTCTATTGGTACTAGCACTGCATTCTTCGTTCATATATGTATATACCAGCCGTACTTCAATATCCTATCCTTCACAATACCAGCACAGTGTACTTTTGTTTAACAATTTAAAGCATAATATAAAACCCGATCAATCATAATGAAAGCCGTTTACCGTGGCACTTGCGAATAACGACTCGTTTTACCGCCGGAGAGGAAATAAAGCGAGTACCAAGAGCTCGCACGACCAATAAAACTAAGATACGGTGGGCGGTCGGTAAACATTTATGAGGAATAGAGCGAGCCGACCCCCGGCCCCGTTCCTGTTCCAATATTTTTTGGTCAGTTACGAGTGGTTACGAGGCGGTCCAGAATGTGATCGCTTTATCGGCGCCTTGATTGAAGATAATCTCGGTGGAGTGAATTTGTGACAGCATAAGCACTATTATTTAGCACTTACTTGGAGGTTGATATTGAGTTGCCGGCTTTTGGATTGCCTTTTTGGAAGTGTTGCGTCGCTGTGACATTTCACAGCGATTTCAAGCATCTTACGTGTCTCCGTTGTGGGAGACAGCTGTGAAAACAGCCTAAAAGGGGTGATGTAACCAATATTTTGTAACAATCTTTTGATTTAAAAGAGTGTCCGTGGAGTTTCTTGCCCGTTATTCTCCATAGATACCTACTACGCATTGGAATGGGCAACTAGCTTCATCTTTCTGACTGACCGACTCCTTAACAATTCAAAATTGCCCGTAATTGGTTTATTTGAAATAAATGCTTTGAGTTTGAGTTTGGTAGGTGTTAATGGGTACCCAGCAAAGATTGACAAAAGACTAATTAAACACAGAGTGAAAGAAATCCTAACAACAAGCCTCAAACAACTTTCCGTTAAACTTTACTTCAATATTCAAATACAATAGAGTTCGTTATACATTTATTTCGACCAAATAAATTAGAGATCCCGCATTGTGTATAAAGATCGCCCAAATGTTTCATTCGTTGCCGAAAATACGAAATTCGCGATAAAGCATTTCAGAGTCGGTCAACAGAGCGAACAATGGACGAAATGTATGGAAACTGCGCGACCTCATTTGGCTACATTCCATTGTTGCTAACAATAAAGCTATTATCTTGCCAAATTGAATGAATAATTAAATCTCCGCCGTAATTCGTGTATAGACATGCTACGCAAACTGGGTTGATTAACTGTTTAAACAGATTTTCTGCATTTGAGGTAGGAGATAACTAAAGAGTTCAGAGTATTCGGTAGATAATCTAATCTACTGAATACTCTGAACTCTTTAATTCTCTTGTGTGAGGTCTTCAGATTAACTCTCAATAACTATTGATTCGACAAAGTTATCGATTTTTGTAAAATTCGTCCTTAATTAAGACGCGCAATGTCAAAGTAGCGAATCAATAGCACAATCTTCTTTCGTGTGATTAGTGACTAATCGTGTCAGAGTTTTAAAGCCGCCCATGGGCCTCTGACTTGGCTTCACATGTCGTCGAGATATATTTCCCAGGCATGCCGGTTTCCTCACGAGAAAAATAGCATAATCGAATACAATCTCTCCGGACCTCAAACTCAAAAAATAAAAGTTATAAAACTAAAACCCAACTACGACAAAAAAATTATCTAAAAAGGTATAAACAAGACATAACAGACAGACAAATTATAAATCCGGAGTCACACGTCCTAATACGTGTAACTCTGGATTTATAATTTGCCGCTCAAAATCATAACCCCGCATTTTGCTTCGCCGTAGTGGGGTAAAAACATAGGTAGGTAAGTGCGGAATTATCATTTGGCATTTCAAAGTCAAATGATTTATTTCAACAGGCACTTAGAAGGCACTTTTGAACGTCAAGATTTACGGGAAATTATAAGTAATTGTAGGGAGAAAAATGGGCAAGAAACTCCACAGTTACTCTTTTAAAATATTTTACATACATTTATTTATTTTGCATACATTTATTATACAATGTTTAACTGAATTAATCCACATTATCGTTTAACACACAGAATTGTTTACTGAATCGATTTCTATCATTTTTAACCGACTTCAAAAAGGAGGAGGTTATATGTTCGTCGCGAATGTATGGTTTTTTTTAATGTCTGTCCGCCGATTTCTTCGTTAATAGTGTTTGAGTAAGCTTCAATAATACGTATTTTCCCCACTTAGTATATGTGGATGATATTTATGATTATAACTTCCTGTCACTGTTATTTACATAGCAGTTATTCGAATTTGTGTGGGGTAGGTACCACAACTAAAAAGTGAAATATAAAAAATTTGACAAAAAAAAACAACCGCCTTCGAAAAAAAACACTACAAAGTGAAAAATAACTTTAATTTCGGAAGTCCGTGGCAAAAAAAAAAAATCAAAACCAAAGACACCGACTTCCGAAATTAAAGTAATTTTTCACTTTGTAGTGTTTTTTTTTTCGAAGTAGGTTGTATTTTTTTGTATTTTTTTTTTTTAATATAGTTTTTCTTCCCCAAAAATAATTAATACTACGTAAATTACAATCGCACTTCCACTGTACTGTCAAAACAAACCAAATTGGACGAAGTGTAGACCCATGCACGTGTGCGATTGTGTGCGTGCTTAGAGTTCTAATGTGGCCACAATTTTCTCCCTTATTAAGTACAACTAATTTAATAAATAAACAATGTGTTATACATAACTAGCGACCGGTCGGCTTCGCACGGGTGTGTATTATACATATAAACCTTCCTCTTGAATCACTCTATATATTGCTGAAACTCAGCTGCATTAAAATCAGGTGAGTAGTGAAAAAGATCTAAGTGAACACACAGTGGAAGCGACTTCAGTTTACACTAATGTATATACCAGCCTGTTACTGTCCCACTGCAGGGCAAAGGCCTCTTCTCAAACAAAGAAAGCACGAGCATTGATCACCAAGCTTGCTCAAGACGGGTTGGTGATTTCAGACTTATATTAACTATAAAGTCCAGGTTTCCTCACGATGTTTTCCTTCATCGATGTCAGTAATGTTCAAGATAAACTCAGAAAGTACATATGAATTGAAAAAGTCACATTGGTACTTGCCCGGATTTGAACCCACAACCTCGTGCATGACAGGCGAGACCTTAACCACTGGGCCATCACGACGTATATCACGACGTGATCGTGACGTGTCGTCGACGTGTATCGTATATTTTATACTATGTAAAGATAAATATAGTAAACAATTCAATGTATTATGATTATAACATTATTCTAATTAGGGGTGTTTAGTGGTGTGCATTAATTATAATTATGAGCGTTTATCCTAAAAGTTGGCAACGTCGAAAATAGCTGTAAAGAATTTACCTGTTTTGATTAATTTGGAAATATTACTGTATGGAAATAAGAAATGTAGCTAACTAGCGAACTAAATATTAATAATGAATTGGAATTATAACATTGAATTTGATGTTGTACCCGTTTTAGTTGTAAAAAGGCATTTGGGAAGTTAAGAAATACTTTTTTTACATCTTAAACTAAATACGATGTTACGATATTAATTATTGTATTTCATAATCAATATTCTAGTTCGCTAGTTAGCCACATTTCTTATTTCCATACAGTAATATTGCCAAATCAATCAAAATAGTGAAATATTTGACATCTATTTGCGACGTTGCCCACTTTCGGAATAAACGCTCTTTTAAGATGGCTGCTAATTTATCAATATACCAGCTCTTCAAGTCATGAGTTATGCGAATAAGAAAAATATTTGGCCTAGGTCTTAACACGTTCAGTGCCAGGAACCGTCTTGGAGGGTTCACCTAGTCGCATATTCGATGCCGGGAGCCGTCGCGGAGAGCTTATTTTAAATGTAGGTTTTCTTAGCGCATACAGCATTTTAAACCGTGTAAATAAAATCTGATGTATATGTTAACGAGATTTATGCGTTGGTTTTAAAATCCATTTTTTTTTACTGTTACAAATATTCACAAAAAAATTAAAAGGTTGCGAACTACAGCGACACGACCCTATAAAAATAAAATTTTACTTCGTTTTACAGTGTTTTATAAAACGGTTTTAAACCTAATGCCGTTGGTCCATTATTGCCGTCCGCGATGGTAGTTGAGAGGAGCTCGTGGCTGAGTAATAACTGCCACACGGGTCGATCCATCAGGTTAAGCTACGCTTGCCGGGGTTGGTGTGTGGATGGGTGACCATCTTTACATACCAAGACTCCTCCGTGCCTCGGATAGCACGTAAAGCTGTTGACCCCGGCTGTCATTCGTGGATCTTTGACAGTCGTTACGGTTCGTCAGAAGCCCGAAAGTCTGACAACCAGTTTAACAAGGGGTATCGTATTGCCCAGTTACTGGGTCGTGGAGGTCAGATAGGCAGTCGCTTCATGTAAAATACTGGTATCCAGCTGCATCCGGTTAGACTGGAAGGCGACCCGAATATATTTGGGACAAGACAGATTGATGGTAGTTGAAGTTCTATGAAAATGGGTGGAATCGAAAGTGTTAAGGTGTAAAAGGTGAAAACTGATTCGATGTTACAATGTATATTAGATAATCAAAACGAAACAAAACCACTAAAGGACTGTTAATTTAATTCCAAAGTCACAACCTCCCACGTAAAATAAATATATGTTCATTTAGGTCTAAATCAAGTGCGATACGGTTGCGGTTCAGTCAAACGTCGGCGTTGATTACAGCGCCCTGATATATGAGTGTGTGGAGGGCTGAATTATTCAAACACTGAGGGTAGCTCCTGTTATCAACGTGTATCTATTTTTCCTCGTTCCACTAATTCAGGTGGACGTGCAGACTGTTCGTAGACGAGGGAGCGAATGATGAACGTGGTGAGACGTAAATATTTAATTTGTGTAGGTACTACTAGATGTGCTCTATAGGTGTATGGTCTGACCAAGATTATGTCTGGACTTTAAAAGAGACTGTCACAGTCTCTCTGTTTGTTTTGGCGTTTCTTCGGATAGAAAACGCCGACGTTATCAAGTTATTTATTTTTTTGACGTTTACAAGTGTTTGTACAAAACTTATTTACTGAAAAACAATCAAATCAAATTATGTATTTGCTAGAATACAGGTATACAAAACTGGCCAAGTGCGAGTTGGACTCGCACACGAAGGGTTCCGTACCACCGTACAATATTTAGCAAATATGACGTATTAAAAAAAAACTGCTTACTAGATCCCGTTCAAACCAATTTTCGGTGGAAGTTTACATGGTAATTAATGTATATCATATATTTTTTTTAGTTTTATTATTCTCTTATTTTAGAAGTTACAGGGGGGACACACATTTTACCACTTTAGAAGTGTCTCTCGCGCAAACTATTCAGTTTAGAAAAAAATAATATTAGAAACCACAATATCATTTTTGAAGACCTATCCATAGATACCCCAAACATACGGGTTTGCTAAAAAAATAATAATTGAGTTTCAGTTCTAAGCATACCCCCAAAATTTATTGTTTTTTTTCTATTTTTGTGTGAAAATCTTAATGCGCTTCACAGAATACATCTACTTACCAAGTTTCAACAGTATAGTTCTTATAGTTTCGGAAAAAAGTGGCTGTGACATACGGACGGACAGACAGACATGACGAATCTATAAGGGTTCCGGTTTTTGCCATTTGGCCACGGAACCCTAAAAAAGATCGTGGAGAATTAAAGTTGAGCCATACATTCTGCCCAAGATTCGAATGGAAAATTTAAATGAGTAAATAAGATGCTATGATAAAAATAAAACATCAAACACAATCATCAGTAAAGAAATTACAGTTAAAAAAAATCACAATAATATCATCATTAGGTAAATAAAATCATTCATTCAAAATGCATGACTATGAATTAAAATGAAATCACGTAAATCGGATACCGTAATCGGTTCTTGAGTTATAATTGCAGATACGGACAAACAGATACCGAGGTTTTGCGTTTTATATTTTACGGAAGAATGGTGGAAAGTTATGACATAGGTATTTTTACCCGACTACGGCGAAGCAAAAAGGAGGGTTATGATTTTGACCGTTATGTATGTATGTAAGTATGTATGTATGTTCATCTGTTCCCTCATAACTTCTAAACTACTCGTTATCATTTGACTAAGGTATCGTTGGAAGCGTCTTGATCATCCGCTGGTTATAGGCTATATATAAATATGGCGCCCTCTAGAGGACATAAAGTGATGATCTACAAAAAGAATGATGCCATGTGGGTGTCAAATGAAAGGGCTTAATTAGCACATTTAACAAATATACGAGTATGTATAACCTTCCTCAAGAATTAGGCTATCCAATGCAAAAATATTTTTTTCAAATCAGACTAGTAGTTTCGGAGTTTCCCCCTACATACAAACTTACATACATACAAATTTAACCTCTTTATAATATTATATTATAGTAGAGTAAATAAAAATAAATATATAATAATAATTTAAAATAATCTGGAGTCCGGATTTATAATTTGTCCGTCTGTGATGTCTTGTTTATACCTTTTTAGATGACTTTTTTGTCGTAGTTGGGTTTTGGTTTTATAACTTTTATTTTTATTTCTCTCTGAAGCCAAGATTTACTGCGAGTTGCATTTTTATGCACCCACAGAGAGAAAGATGTCATAAAAATCCGTCAAGAATTTCACATAAATATGTGAGTCGTTTTTATGTCTCAGCATAAAGTTCATAAAATTCTTTATTGAAAGTTTGTGAGGCAGAAATTTCTTTAATATTGTATCGATTCAATCTGCGTAGCCTTTTTCCAACTACATTGGGGTCGGCTTCCAGTTTAACCGGATGCAGCTGTATTTTACTTGGGGCAACTGTCTATCTGACCTCCACAACCCAGTTACTAGGTAACACGATACGCCTTGGTAAGACTGGTTGTTAGACTTTTGTGCTTCTGACTACTCTTAACGACTGCCAAAGATCTAAGAATGACAGCCGCGGCCAACTGTTCAACGTGCTTTCCGAGGCACTTAGGGTTTTCGATATGTAATGGATGATCACCCATCCACGAACCGATCGCGGCAAGCGTAGCTTAACATCAGATCGACTCGTGCGGTTCTATTAGCCAATTTCGCATGGGCGATTTTTTTTCGTGCACTGGATTTTCAACGCTCTACTTAGCGCCGAGAGTTAAAAATCCAACAGTGTGTTGTTTCAACGCGCTGGATCGAGAGTGTGGTCTGAGAGTCCTAGCACGTTGGATTCTCAACGGTCGGCTCAACACTGAAAGTTGAAAATCCAATGCGCGATAAAATCCCGCCGCGATATATTTACGTCTGTGGGAACGCGGGCTTATTTTGCCATGAGTCCCTAAAATAATATCGACTGTGCTGTATAAATTAAAGGGGCGACAGACTATAGACACGATAAGTGTAAGCAAAAGCACAGATGAATACAGATGAGACACTGCATTTTAGGTATGAAGCTACAAGTAGGTACGCGGCGGGCTCGACTTGTCGAATTTAGTGGACGTAACGTAGTCAGAAGATATAAAAGTTACGCGATAGAAAGTGAGGCAACTTCTAGGTGAATATAACTGTAGGTAATTAGCGCTGCGCGACATTTTTTTTTTTTTCGAGAGTGTTAAATTATCAAATAACTTCTTCCGTTCTGTGTGGTGCGAGAGGGTGTGTCAGACTTTTACTGACTAAAACCCACCCATGTTCCTTCCGTTGCCTGTGTGCCGGGGCCGCGATATCCCTTTCGTACAAACTCGCGACCCTGGCAGGCATTGGCCCTTACGGACCCCGTCAGTTGGTGCTGACATCTCTTTGAGGCGCGCGTGGAACACAACGCGCCGTCGACCCGGGCCTGATCCTTATCGTACGGCGAGCTTCCCATTGCTCACCTTCCGTAAGCCCGCAGCTACGGTGGCCGGAAGTCGGCTTGCGACTCCTGACGCCCGGGGCGTCTCCTGCGGCGGCTAGGGGCGCGAGGGCGCGAATCTTGCCTCTCCCTCGCGCGCTCCGCCTCCTCCTTCGCGAGCATTACTGCTTCGCAGAAGGAAGTGACGGCCTCCCATGCACTCTCGCTCCGAACCATGGCCTGAACCAGGGCCGGACGCGAGAGATCGCCGCCGCCGATCGCCTCCGTGAGGACACGGCGGTGCTCCGCCCAAGCCGGGCAGACCTCCACCGTATGCTCCACCGTGTCCTCCGGGGGATCCACACAGTGGTGACACCCGGGCGTTTCCTCCCGCCTTATACGGAACAGGAACCTCCCGAAACAACCGTGTCCGGTGAGGACCTGCGTCAGGTGGAAGGTGAGGAACTCCTCAAAGAGGCGACTTATCGCCACAATTGTGGTGAGCTCAGCGCTGCGCGACCTGACTTGCACTTTATTGTGTCGTAGCAAGAGTAAATTTTTATTTAAATGATTTGGCGGAGTGACACAGCTCAAATACAAAACAAAGCAAGGGGGCAATAATATGCACTGCACGTGGTATAAAATCCCATGACATTTCACCATGACACTTCAATTTTGTCTATATTATTGACCTGCTATAGGAGTGTATTTACGTACATAACGGAGACCATCACGGATACTGCTTACTAAACGAGTCGCTTTAAAAAAAATGATTTTGCGGTGTGTCCTATCTGTACACTAATCTGCGGTAAAAGTTAGTTTTCCCTTCCTAACAAAGGGAAGAAACTTTAAATGGGAACCAAACAACGATACTGACAATAATTCCGGAAGCTAAAGACATTAAACTCAGGTCAACTGTTCCCTTTGGAAAAAATCTAAGTGTAAAAGTTTTTCCTTAAGGAAGTCTGTGGGAATGAACTTTGATTTTATAGAACTCGAAACTGCGAATAAACGGTACCTACACGAATAGGGACTCATTTTAAAAACCACACATGAACAGAGTTAGTTTTGAAGCTTGAAATGTAAAATACAATAGATGACGCATATTTAGTAACCTAATCCGCTTAACTGTTCTTAAAGAACCCTGTAAGAAATCGACACATGTTTCACCTCTCAACGAGGCATTCTCAGGATGACGATTGACTTGTTGCGAGCCCGGACACGACGTGTTGACGTGTCGCCGACACACGTACACACTCCGTTCGGCGCTTGACGTGGCAACACGTTGACGTTTTATAATGGATTTCCGCAAAGTCACGCCTGAGTCAATTAACTAACTTGAAATGTCCTGACAAAAAGCCGGTTTTACTTTGTAATCGTTCGTTCTTTTTTCAGTACTCATTTAGCTTACTCTAATTTCAACAAAAATAACCGACAAGGTCGGATAAAGTCCGGATGGCTGGTAACCCTATACATGATCACTTTTACGTTCAGGTTAGCCTTACCTCTTGTAAGTAAATGTTAAGTCCTCAAGGCCTAAGCGAATACGACCACTGGAGCAACCAGTACAAAATTGTTAAAACATAACACTCATTATTTGGGCAGTCGTGTAAAAACCAGACTGATTCACCGTTCCGTGCATGCATCTGTTCAGGCTAAATTGAAGCTGGTTTGTCAGTTCAGTTTGGCCTCCGTATGTACGTTTAAAAAATCGGGTACAATTAAAGGAAAGGTATAATTCCGTAGCCGATTGCAAGTAGCAGCAGCAGGCAACGTGTCGCTGTGACAGTACTGGTTTCTATGTATTTCTATTTATTAGAAAATAACAAGGTTCTTAATAATTAATTAATATCTAGCCTAGGTAAAACTAATAAGCAATTTTAAATATAGACTGTTTCACCGTAAGGGTATAATTCCGTAGCCGATTGCAAGAAGCAGCAGCAGGCCACGTGTCGCTGTGACACTACGCGTTTCTATGTATTTCTATTTATTAGAAAAGAACAAGGTTCTTAATAATTAATTACTATTTAGCCTAGGTAAAACTAATAAGCAATTTTGATAAAGACAGTTTCACCGTAAGGGTACAATTCCGTAGCCGATCGACGTGTGTCGCTAGCTACAAAGTTATTTCATAGAAATACATAAAAACCAGCAGTGTCGCGGCGACATGTCATCTGCTGCTGCTACCTGCAGTCGGCTACGGACTTATACCTCTACGCGGCACGTGCATGCATCATTTCAGGTTAAACTGAAGCTGGTTTTTTAGTTCAGTTTGGCCTCCGTAAGTACGTTTAAAAAAAAAACTTTATTAAAAACGAACAAGGTTCTTAATTATTAATTACTATCTAGCCTAGGTAAGCCTCATAAAATTTTAATCTAACTTATGTTATTACCTAATAATAATGTTTGTGTTAGTTGTACTTTATACAAACCGTAGCACTTTCTTAGTCTCATCATCAGCCGTGTTCCCACTACTGGGACACAGGCCTCCTCTCTTCGAGAAGGAATAGGCTGTAATCTACCACACGGGCCCAGTGCGGGTTGGTAGATGTAACATATTTTCGAATTTTTGGTTCTAGGACATGCCGGTTTCCTCACGACGTTTTCCTTCACCGTTTTTAGAGCAGTGGTGATGAAATTATTTACACAAAGTAAAGCACCTGTCTGGGTTCGAATCCACGACCGTAAACTCGTAACCCATTATCACTGGGCCACCATTGTTCTTTTCTTAGTCTGGAATAGTAATACAAACACTTAGTTCATGTGTTATATGTGTATCATTGTGTACGTATGAGAGGGTCATTCATAAAGAACCCTTCAGTAATGAAACCTCAAAATCAGGTCTCAATGTTTTCCAAATTAAATAAGAAACAAAACAAACGGTGCGTTTTACAACGGAGCAGAACCGTAAACATCACTCGTCGACAGGGACTAATTGCTAGCGATATAATACTCCAGAAAAGGCCTAAATAACCAAGTGAGTTGGGGTTCCACAATAAGCGAATTCGACACAAACAAAGACTGCATAAAAAGGCTGGAATATACATTTATTTTAATTAAAACGCTGCATCAATTAAAATCAGTTTGTTTCGTATTTCAAAAGGGCTGTTTGTTCATTAAACGCGCCAGCGTAACAGCAAACGGGATACGCTTGCCGCGGTTTGTCCGTGATTGGGTGATCATCCATTAAATATCAAGACGCCTCCGTGCCTCGGAAAGCACGTTAAGCCGTTGGTCCCGGCTGTCATTATTAGTATCTTTGACAGTAGTTACGGGCGGTCAGAAGCCCAAAAGTCTGACAACCAGTCTTACCAAGGGGTATCGTGGGGGTCAGATAGGCAGTCGCTCCATGTGAAATACTGGCATTCAGCTGCATCCGGTTATACAGACGCCGAACTCAACATAGTTGGAAAAAGGCTAGGCAGATTGAATTGGGTGCCTGCAAAATAAGAATTATTATTGACTGCTCGAATGTGTTGCGAAAATAAATGAAACATTAATTTAAATTTTGTGATACCGATGTCTTGAACTGTAAGTAATTGAACACTATAGAATTCCTCAGAGACATCTTATTCAAATAAACATACTACATACAAAGCCAACTACACCGAATATAATAAACCAAACCGTACTTCTAGAGACAAGGGACCGCACGTAGCAAGCACATAAATACAAAGCGCAAATGAACCTCACAAACTAGGCTACGACGCTACGCCGTAGCAATAGTTTGCCAGTTTTACGTAGCAGCTCTACGAACACTCGAGCTACGAAAGCTTGGTACACTTTCACACAAGATTGGAATTTTGTAACAATGTTTTTTTAAACCAAGCAATTTTTTCTTGTTGCCACTGGATCCCAACACTGTTTCAAAGTGAAAATTCGCTTGGAAGAAACATTGTTACAGCCCTAATGGTTTAAAACGCGAAGGTTTTATATTTTTCCTTTATTAATACAATATTTTTGATGTCGGTTTTTATAAAATTCGATTATGTTTTTGTGGCTTAAAAGGATCAAAGATGTTGAACTGTGTTGATATAATTAAATACTTTGTAAGTGAAAAATAATCTTCAAACGTTTTTGGAAGATTAAATAACTGTAATGACAAGGAAAATATAAATTACTGCGTGAATTTCCTACATTATTTTCCTTGAAAATTAGCATAGAACGTGTAACAAAAAATGTTGAACTGAATGGTGCTGATCCATGCGTCATGTTCTTGAACCGGCGCCGTCGGTTTGGGACTGGTCATCGCTTGGCTGCCATGGCTTATTTTAATTTTTGAATTGTTCTTTGTATTTCTCTTTTTATCCTTTATTACGGACGGTTTTAACGTGCACGTCTTTCGACATTGTTCTCAAAGGTATAATTTCAACATGAATGATGTAACCAATATTTGTAACAATGTTTTATTTAAAAGAGTGTCTGTGGAGTTTCTTGACCGTTCTTCTCCATAGGAACCTTTTGGAATGGGCAACTAGCTTCATATTTCTGACTGACCGATTCCTTGACAATTCAAAAGTGCCTGTAAAAGGTTTAATTGAAATAAATGCTTTGAGTTTGAGTTTGAATTCTGATCGCGTTCAGTTTAATTAGTGAAATCCGCCCAGTACAGTCCCGGTTACTCATACGTGTGTGAGACCATTGCATGCACCAATAAGCATAATGTTTGCAAATTGAGCGCTACCGTGGACAGTGGACAGCTTAGTTAAAAAAATAAAAGTCTTTTCCCGGTAATGATTTTATGCAATGTTACAAACATTGATGTTCAGAATGCTTAGACGGCTATGTGATGGTTTTTTTACACCCTGTATGGGTGCGTGCATCACTGCTCTCAAAACGGTGAAGGAAAACATCGTGAGGGAATCGGCATGTCTTACAGCCAAAAATTCGAAGACATGTGTGACATCCACCAACCAGCATTGGGCCCACTCCCTCTCACAGAGACAAGGCCTGAGTCCCAACAGTGGGAACGTTATGGGCTGAATATGCTTGTGTGTGCGTGCGTTTTCCCTCGTCGTACTATAGAGCCGACCTTCTACTCTATTCCGTGTCGTCGGCATCAATATTATTTAACGCAGCCAAGCGGCAGACGATCAAAGAGGCTCATATTACTGCGATCAGTCACGTCCGTGCCACACGCTGGCACAAATTAACGGTGTTATTTCCTTTCTAAATAAATAAATAAATAATAAAAAGTTTATTTCAGAACAATAACACGAGACTAAGTACAGCAAGTAACACGATGATAGCTGCAAAAGTATAAAGTGTAGCGCAGCTAACAACGCCCTTCCCCAGATACAGAACGGAATGATGTTCCATGCAAGGAGTGCTTAAAGGTTAATTTAGTTAATTTAAATTTATAATAATTAATAATAAACAAGATGAAATGAACAGTACAGGACATATGATTTGGGATGTATTTTAACGTCCCAAATCATATGTCCAGCCGTTCGATTCTGTAAAAATATCACCGTGAAACTTAGGTGAAGTGAGCTGTCAATAGTGTTAATCCCTAGCACCCTGCCGGTCGATTCTGTGGCAGTGACAGCTCACTTCACCTAAGCTTCACGTTAATATTTTTATAGAATCGACCGACTGTACTGTTTATTTCATCTTGTTTATTATTAATTATTCTAAATTTAAATCAATATAAGTGCCGTTAGAACATGTGAGATTATGCGCTGATAGATTGTTTTAATTAATTTCGTGTCTTAGCTAACTTATCATTAAATAGGTGTTAACAGTTCCGTAAATTGTCAAAGCAATCGCGTTCCGGATTTGGCTCGCGCAGAGTCTGTTTTTAAACGACTTCAAAAAGGTGGAGGTTCTCAATTTGACTGTAAGTTTTTTCGTTTGTATGTTTCTTACGTGATTACTCCGCCAATAGGGATAGTGACAAACATTTTCCCGTTTAGTCCGTCGTGGAGATTAAAAAACATTGGACACGTATTTTTTCTTTTTTTACGTAATCTAAAGATTACGGCGATACATTGAGTTCAAATATGCCATGACGTCACGAGTATGTAGATTTTATACTTACTTGTGACGTAGCGACCCCACTCCCCAAATTAAAATGGGTTTTATCTAAGTATTTTGTTATTAACATGATAAACAAAAAAAAAACGTGTCTAACATTTTTTTATTATCTGGCTGACGGACTAATTAGAATTTCTTTTTTTACCCATGCATCATCTCTATTAAGTATCAATTGATTTGATGATATTTTTTTTGTTTGGGGTCATACTTTAGAGGTGGTCCCATATAATTTTTTTAACTTTACTTGGGTAGTTTTTGAGTTAGCTTCAATAATACGTATTTTTCCCACTTAGCCTATATGGATGATATGATGATAATTTCCTGTCACTGTTATTTATATAGCAGGTAGTGGTATTCGAATTTGTGTGGGGTAAGAACCACAAGAAAAAAGTGAAAAAAAAAACTTTAGAAAAAAACAGCCGACTTCCAAAAAAATACACTACAAAGTGAAAAATAACGAAATGTCGGTGGCAAAAAACGAAAATTGAAAACCGATTTTTGAAAATAAAGTTATTTTTCACTTTGTAGTGTTTTTTTGGAAGTTGGTTTGTCTTCCAAAACCATCGAATAATCTAGTTAGATGTCAGTATATAGTCCTAACATTATCTAAGGTCGATCCCTAGACAAAGTTCCGCTTTGTAGAGCGTAGTCTTTCGGTGAATTTCACTAATAAAACGTCTGAACGCGATCAGTACATAAACCACGTTTAAGAGCTGTCAATGTCATTATTGTTGTGGAATATGTACACTGACAGCTCTTGAACTGGGTGCAAATATGCTGATCGTGTTCAGTTTTTTGACCCATGAAACTGAATGCGATCAGCATATCTAAACTGCGTTCAAGAGCTGTCAGTGTCAATATTCCACAACAATGATGACACTGACAGCTCTTGATCGCGGTTTAGATGTGCTGACCTTGTCCTTGTCAATATATCTATGAAAACATCATATACGTTAGGAAAAATGTAAGTCTTTTCAGTAAAAGAGGTGATAGACACAATTATAGGACTAGAAATAGGGACCAATTAATACAACCGGGTTTCAGACTGGCTAAAGTAGACTCATCCTTCATGGGGTACTGTTTGAAATGTTACAATAAAATACCTCCCCACATACTCCAATTGAATGAAACTAAATTTAAATCTTGTATAAAACGCACACTATGCTGCCAAGCATATTATAAGTTGGGGTATTACATCGACGACAAAAATGCTTGGCTCAACGCTGGTCCAGCTCCACAAGGGCGCATAAACTAATTGATTAGCATTTAAAATATTGTCGGAGCTGCTGAAGATTGTAAAACTATCTTTAGATTGTATAAATTCAATCTCTTAGTATTATATAATTGCATAGCACATGTGTGAGCACTATGTACCTACTTTACAGCTACCATTTACTGGGTACGTCTTTCATTGACTTGAATGTGCCCTGGCGGTTGAGAGTATGTCATGCTCACTCAAATGTCTCGCTGGTGGTGGCGTGTGTGTTGGATCATTAAGTTCCCTTCAAAATGGTTGAGCTAAATGGTGCTGATGCATGCGTCATGTTCGAGAACGGGCGCCGGGCGATCAGTGGGGACTGGTCATCTCTTAGCTGCCGCGGCTTATTTGAATTTATTTTAATTTTAGAATTGTTTTTGTTTTTTTATTACGGACGCTTTTAACGTGCACGTCTTTTTACATTGTTCTCACATGTATAATTACAACATGGATGATGTAACCAATATTTTGTAAAAATATTCTGATTTAAAAGAGTGTTCGCGGAGTGTCTTGCCAGTTCTTCTACATAGGAACCTGCTACGCTTTGGAATGGGCAACTAGCTTCATCTCTCTGACTGACTGACCCCTTGATAATTCAAAAGTGCCTGTAAATTGGTTTATTTAAAATAAATGCTTTGAGTTTGAGTTACATCCGTAGTAACCAAGCACCTCCTACAAAAAAAAAATCCGGCAAAAGTGCTCTCAAGCGGTCCAAAAACTCGATTCTCCTTTTAAAACCTACACGGACATATAAAAACATTACTCCAGTATAAAATTAACACAATTAAGTACCTCGCTGCCTACTACGCTGTGAGTCCGTGACACATACGGTAATGAAATCAACGCGTTCGATGAATCGATTAATACGAACAACGGTGTTAAGCACCTTTCTGTTCAGCGCTTAATGTCAAGTACCTTTCATGTTCAGCGCTTTATATCAAGCGCTTTATTTACGTTGGGCGCCATTCGTCATCCCAGGATCGCAACGTAATCATTGTTGTTTGGTGTGTTATTTTTTGCTTAACTCAGAATAAAGGGTGTTTTTTCTGTGAAACGGTAGATAAAACTGTAAGCTTGTAGAAAATTCTACCAATATTTGTATTGGATACACAAAAGGGAGCTCTTTGGGAGTCTAGATGTATATTCCTTTAACTACATTCCAGAATATAGTTATTCATCCTGATTTATCCTTTATCAATCTGCCTGGCCTTTTTCCCAACTATGTTGGGGTCGGCTTCCAGTCTGGATACAGCTGAATAACAGTATTTTACATGGAGCGACTGCCTATCTGACCTCTACAACCCAGTTGCTAGGTAGCACCATACCCTTTGGTAAAACTGGTCGTCTGAGTTTCGCGCTTCTGACGACCCGTAACGACTGCGAAAGATCCATGACAGCCGGGACCAACGGGAGCTAATTTCGACATAAGCATTATCCATACTAATATTATAAATGCGAAAGTAACTGTCTGTAGGTCTGTTTGTCTGTCTGTGTTACCTTTTCACGCCTTAACGGTTGAACGGATTTGGCACATGGATCGACCATGACCTGTGTTTGGAATGTTAGGGCATAGGAAAGAAAGAAAAGAAGAAAAAATATTTATTGAGACTCGCACAGGAAATCACACATTAAACTAAAAACACACTAAACATAAATTAAAAAAAAAAAACAAAGTAACATTAAAATTTAAAGAAGGAAGTCCTGGACGAGGCCAAAAGGCTCCTATCTCAGCATGATGCTGCGAAATAATAAAAGAAAACTACTTTTTATCCCGATAATATGAAAGAGAAATCTTACGTATCATAGTCTATACCTGTGTTAACAACAGGTCTAGTTTCATAACACAGGCATTCATGCTTTTGATGCACCTCTACTTATTGCTCAATAATAAGATCGATAGCGCGACTACTCTAGCTCGCTGTTCATTGTTTGCTCCGGACCGGCTGCGGCAGTCGCGCGCCTGTGCCTCGCGGTGCCTGTTCACGGCTCCGCGCGTACCCATACTGCTCGGTATGCTTCCACAACCCAGGCGATCAATCTGCTGAACGCCCTGATTGCTCAGGAGCCCGATGTTGACATATTTATGGATAGCAGTAAATGTATGTTAAATGTTTGCATGAAGTTTTTTACCTAAATCATGTCGTTAGCTTGCTGCCCGTTTTGGTGTTTACTGTAAGTGCAGCCAGCAATTGTTGTATTTTCTTAATATAAAATTCTCGTGTCACAATGTTAGTTACCATACTCCTCCGAAACGGCTTGAACGATTTTTATGAAATTTTATATGCTTAATCAGTAGGTCTGAGAATCGGCTACTATCTATTTTTCATACCCCTAAGGTAGGTAGGTAGGTAGGTAGGTGTAGTTAGGGTATGTAGGTAGGTAGGGTAAGTAGGTAGGGTAGGTAGGTAGGGTAGGTTTGTAGGGTAAGTTTGTAGGGTAGGTAGGGTAGGTAGGTAGGTAGGTACGCAGTAGATAAGTACATAGTGCTACCCGTGCGAAGCCGGGGCGGGCAGCTAGTAAATAAATAATAATAAATTCGAATCAGAACTGCGTTATTATAACACACTTTGGGTTTGCACAGACAGAATTCTAACAAAGTCCAAAGTTGATTGCTCACGACCGCTGACCGCAACCCTAATCAAGTTATCATCACCCAGCAAAGTCCTGTGTCAACACGGAGAGTAAAACAACATATTATGTGTAGGAATGGACGGTCGAGACTTCCTGGGATAATATTGGCGATCATAGCAATAGGTCAACGTCATTAGCATAGGATTTAATTATATTGTTTCTGCATTAACATACGAGTAATCCACCTTGGGTCTGTGTTCTACCAGAACCACGCTAAGAGCGTTCATCCCAAAAGTTGGCAACATCAAATTTAATGTTATAGTTGCAATTCATGATTAATATTCTAGGTATTATATAGATATTTGTTATTTCCATACAATAATATAGCCAAATTAAACAAAACACCGAAATATTCAGCTATTTGTGACGTTGCCCACTTTCTGTGGGCATGGTTGATATTTTTCGGCGGTTATTTAAAAAAAAACAGCTGTTTCATAGAAAAGTGCAATACCAACGCGGTCAAAATGTATGGAACAGCAAAAAATTTCAACGCTGGGCGGTTCAGATTCATGTACTGAATCCATGGTATCAGTTTTCGCGTCGATGTCCCTGCCACCCTGTATACTTCTTAAAATGGAATCTCTATTCACTCGTTAGTCGATGTATAAGATGTATGTGAAGACTGAATCATGACCTTTGTATTAAAGATTATTTTAAAATCGAATCGTGACCAGCAGGTCTTTTATGTATTAATCTCACCGTGTAAACTAAGGTGAAGTGAACTGTCAATATTGTCACTTCCTAAGCTGGAATGACAGTTCAGTTCACCTAAGTTTACACGGTTAAATTTTATCGGCTGTAATGTTCTAGAGGGTTTTATTTATTTCGAAACAAAAGGTCAATAGCCCTATACAACGTGTTTCTTTTGATGTCCCATAATTCTAAGGTTTTAGCTATAACTAAAAATTATACAAAAAGTTCTAGTCTACGTGTTCCAAAAATACATAGTTCCGAAGATAACTTAAACTAGACTCTCGATGTGTGTATCTGTTTCATTGATAAGTACGAGTAAATCATTTTTATTCAAACCAATCATTCATATTTAAAGCTAAGAAAATGCGACGTCAAATTTTTTTATGGACAAAAATATCCCGTATTATGGTTTTTTTCACATACATTTGTTTTACATACTCGTAGATAATCGTGACTTTGTCGAATTATTTTGAATGACAAGTGAAATTATATAAAAATTCAAAAAAACCCTCGACACAAAAATTTCCTTATTTCTATTTCCTACTCCATCACCAGACCCTATTCATCATCTATCTATAAACTATTCATTGACATCATTCCAATGACCCCAAACACGATACCTGTGCTGTAAATTGGTAAGGGAACTCCCTTACCAACATACAGCACAGGTATCGTGTTTGGGCCCAACTGCGTATCCTGCAAATTCCAGGTGATGCTGCAGCATCAGTTCAAGGTTACTATGTTCTTCTATTATCATTGAAGTAACAGAATACCAAATTTCAAATCGATCAGACCTGCGGAAGACGCTCATATCCATTCATTAACTAGAAAAGAGCTGATAATCTTCAAACGGCTGAACCGATTTTGATAAATCATAGCTAAGAACCTTCGCTAGAAATCCTTCTTTCAAATAAAAGAAACCGCATTCAAATCGGTTCACCCTAGCTACGGTGCCACAGACAGACACTCACACATAGCGGTCAAACTTATAACAACTCTTTTTGCGTTGGGGAATAGAAAATGCAAACAATATAAAATGTATTGAAAAATAATTCATACGCCAGTTGATTCTTCAATATGGTCTCATTATTACCTTAGTTATGGGATTTCAAAAGGAACACGTTGTATAAAATTCGAAAAAAAAAACGGGAATGATCGAAAAACATATGTCGTGTCAAAAAGTCTAATAAAAAGTAGGGTGTTGCTCTATGGCGCGTGTCAAAAGCTTTTAGCCGCGCCTTTCCTTATAATGAGCGAAATGAGTAAGTGTTAACTAATTACATACCATTCCGCTACCCCTTTTTACTCCATTAAAGCTTGAAGGAACGCCGTCAATTTATAGCAGCAGCATTTGATTTCTGCTCACTGAAGTGCCGTTGAACGTTAAGGGGTTGAGAGATCGTGCGTTTTTATGGTTGGTATAAAAAAGTCGCAAACTTTTTCTGTTTTCGTTGGTGTGTTGGATGTACCTATAGAAGTGTACCTTCTTTAAAGAAGTCGAAGGTAATTTGTATGGTGAGGCGATCTAAACAGCCAGCAGTAGGTCGTTTTCTTTTCGAGTCGATGGCAAGAGTAACAAACTTGTTACAAAAAAAACAGCCGACTTCCAAAAAAAAAACACTACAAAGTGAAAGATTACTTTAAAGTCGGTGTCTTTGGTTTATTTAGAATTTTCGTTTCTGCCACCGACTTCCGAAATTAAAGTGATTTTTCATTTTTCAGTGTTTTTTTGGAAAAAGTATTAATTTTTTACTTTTTAGTTTTGGTATTTACCCCACGAAAATTCGAATACCACAATCTGCAATGTAAATAACAGTGACAAGAAGTTATTATTACATCATCCAAATATACTAAGTGCGAAAAATACGTTTTATTGAAGCTAACTTGAAAACTACGCAAGCAAAGTTAAGTAATTAAATTTATATGATGACCACCGCAAAAGCTTATTTTACCAAATGAAAAGAATTTTCAAAATCTGTCCACATAGTCCAAAATATCGATGAACATACAAAAAAAAAAACATACAGACGAACATAGAACCTGGCAAGGTCGCGAAAACTCTTTTGAGGAGCTCGTGGCTAAGTAACAACAGCCGCACTGGTCGATCCATCAGGTTAAGCTACGCTTGCCGGGGTTGGTCAGTGGATGGGTGACCATCTTTACATACCGAGAATCCTCCGTGCCTCGGAAAGCACGTTAAGCCGTTGGTCCCGGCTGTCATTCGTGGATCTTTGACAGTCGTTACGAGTCGTCAGGAGCCCGAAAGTCTGACACCAGTCTTACCAAGGGTTATCGTATTACCCAGTTACTGGGTTGTGGAGGTCAGATAGGCAGTCGCTCCATGTAAAATAGTGGTATTCAGCTGCATCCGGTTAGACTGGAAGCCGACCCCAACATAGTTGGGAAAAGGCTAGGCAGATTGACAGACGAACATAGAACCTCCTCCTTTTTGGAAGTCGCTTAAAAATATTATATTATATTGGATGAAAAAAAAATCTAAATAAATAAAAATCTAAGAGCTAAATTACTCACTTGCAAAATAAAGGAAGACAGCTATTTAGACTTAAATAATATATAGGCTAAACCCTAATTTGATCAACAAAGAATGACAGCTAACAAAAGAGCCCCACGTCAAATTACTGATCAAAAGCTATTTCTTTTCTCGTAACACGAAGGAGGTGTACGAGCGCCGAGTCCGGGATATAATCCCGCTCATTTGACATTTATTTTGTAATGGTCGGCTCATTTTTCTCGCTGCCAGTGGATCATTTATAATGGCAATTTGGGACGCCTCCCGCTCCATTCTTGCTAGAGTTTTCTTACCTGTGGAGCCTCTGTTAATTCAAGAAAAGTAAACTTGGAATAGCATAATATTCCACTAAAATGTTTGAAGAAACTGACTCTAGTTTCTCCCTCAAAATTATTTCAATAAAAGGATTGAGTTTGAAATCTATTTCGAGTTGTTTGAACAAAAGTTCTATAATTTTCCCTGAGTCAGTCGTATCGCGTATTTGTTTAATCTCAGTCGTCAAATGCACGAAAACCTTGAAAGCTGATAGAAAGAAGACAATGTTATTAAAATGGGAGATATTTCCTGCCTTTAATGATCGCCCTTTGAGTAATCTTGTTTTAATCTGAGATGTCAAGGAACGTGATAAGATTTGTAATTAACTTTGTAATTGTTAGCTAAGGGAATGAATGCGTTAACCTTTCCTTTGGAGATAATCTTAAAATTCTAACGAATTTTCTTTATGGGATTTGAATAAAAGTGATAATCTATATATTAATACGTGAAGCAAAATCTTTGTACCCCTTTTTACGTAAATTACGTGGACGGAATATGAAATTTGTTAGGCACAGTTAAAGATTATATGGAGAAGGAGTGCAGAAAACTAATATTTTTATATAATATACATTACAAATATATTAAATTAATAGATAAAAACATTACACACACTACCATGCGATTGACACAAGATGGCTACCTTAGAATCATGACATGGCAGCATGGAATTAGTATGTACACATACAACTTAAAATTTTAATGAATTATGGTCGAATTTTGACCTCTGGGCGACCACTAGTAACATTAAATAAGCAGGTTGATAGTTTACATATTCATATCATTTGACATTTATTTTGTAATGGTCGCCTCCTTTTTCTCGCTGCCACTGGAACATTTATAATGGCAATTTGGGACTCCTCCCGCTCCATTCTTGCTAGAGTTTGCTTACCGTAAAGGTAAACTTGGAATAGCATAATATTCCACTAATATGTTTGAAGAAACTGACTCTAGTTTACTATTAGATTTGAATAGTATACAATTTTCTTTTGCTTTAGAAACTTGTTGTTGTTGACTTGTTAACAAGTTCGGGTGGAACGGATCTCACAAAATTTTTCATTGGTTGTCAAGTTAAAAGTTTTTGGTAGTTCGGTTCAGAACATTGAACAGTGTTCTCCTTTGCTAAAATAAATCATACTTACACTGCAAAAAACTAATTTTGTATCTACCAATTTACTTTTGTCTGTGTCTGTTTCAAATCTGTTTCTTATGCTATAGTAAACTCGATATGGATGATTAGTGACTGTTAGCGGCTGTGTTACAATAATATTCATTACCGAATATTTTTGTAACTGGTGTAAATAAACGCTACATAGGTGTTCATTTTCCTCAATAGACTGTCGTTTTTGAGAAGTATGTTTTTTTAATTATTAATGTACCAGCGATGGACTCGTTAAGATAGAATAGTTACAAGTGTAGTCGTGGTTGCAGGGCGGTGCGGCGAGGGCAGTCCGTGCGAGCAACTGTGTCGAGAGCTGCACGACGGCACCTTTGAGTGCGGTTGCGGGCCCGGCTATGTGTTGCACGTCGACGGCTACGGCTGCTCAGGTGAGTCATACCTTCTCTTGCTTCCTGGCACCCTGGTACCTTATTTCGCAAGACTGGGTCCGGCTAGGTGATGCATGTTGACGGCTACGGCTGCTCAGGTGAGTCATACCTTCTACCGCTTTCTGGCACCCTGGTACCTTATTACGGGAGACTGGGTCCGGCTGTGTGCTCAACAGTTTCTCTATTTTCTGACACCCTAGTATCGATTCTTCGGGAGACTTATTTACCTTTGCTAGATTTTCCAAAATCTCTATTGAATTCTTTCCGTATTTTCTATTCTCTATCAAAACAATCATTATCATCATCATCAGCAGTCCACTGCTGGACATAGGCCTCTCCTATTGCACGCCATTCAGCTCGATTCTCGGCAACTCTCATCCACCACCACCAGCTACCAACCACCACCTTCGAATATCGTCGCAATGATCTATCAAAAAAATTATGGACAATAATGAATTAAGATTATCGATTCGATAATTCCAATTCACAATTCGATTTGTACACTTTTTCATTTCATTTAGTAAAGATCAGTTTAATGTAACTAATGTCAATCAATGTGCCATACAAAGAAATATTTTTCTCATAAATTGGCGTATTCTAAAATCACAAGTGCCATAATTTTAAGCGAATTATTCGATTTGCAACACTTTATGATGCCATTTATTCATTTTAAACGCGCATTATTATGAAGGTTTTCAGTAAACGCACTCCTAAAAAGGTTTAAATACTTTAAGAAGCAGTTACGTCAGCTAAGTATCATAGAAAAAGTACAAACTCCATGATGGTAACAAAACCCCACTAAGCCCTCCAATCGATAGACTTTACGCGAGAGATGAATTTATGATGAGCGAATATCCGTGCACTAGAATATTAGAGATGCGGCCAAATACCAGCATAAGCATTCCCTAGGTAAGGTGTACGGTAAAGCTCCGGTTCCTTAAAAGAGCAGTGGTTGCCACAAAGCGTCTGCAATTCACCGGCGAATGACGTCACGGAAAAGTTGTTACTTAATGAATAAGTTGGTGGTTTTCCTTGATTGTCTAAAAACAACCCTCTCTGAGTTGTTTTTTGATAATGAGAACCATGTATCCGTAATTAATTTATCTGTCGTTTTTACCTATTGTGGTACAGTATTTTTTTTAGGTGCATCGTCTTCACATAATATAATTATTTAACTAATGTACCGTCATATACAGAATGTTGTAAAACATTTTAAAAGAGTAACGGTGGAGTTTCTTGCCCATTCTTCTCCATGCGAAAACTACCTTTTGGAAGGGGCGACTAGAATCAATTATTTTTTTTGTAAATTTTGACGTTCAAGAGTGCCTTACATAGGCCTATTTGAATTAAATGATTTGACTTTGACAGCATAAAGTCAAACCCCGGTGCCCTAATTTTCATCACTGTGGCCAACGCTGTTCTAGGAAATCGTAGCTTTACGTTAGCCCCGAATTTTGCACAGTAAACCGAATTTAGGTCCTTATGCACTGTCACCAAAAGGAACAATCAGGTAATGATCGTAGCCGTTCAAATGTGCTGGTGGCAAAATATGGTATTATTTTTGAATGTACTAAGTTCGATACGAATTGACAAAATGTCCTTGGCAAGCTGCGTGACAATGGTACACAAATTTATGCTAAATAATGTCGCCCATGGGCATGTGCCGGCCCCTATTTTTCTGAATATTCATGAAAAATTATCTAAAATAAACTTAAAAGTCTATCTTCATTATTTCTTATTTTATTTTTTATTTAATATCCCGCTATAATTTTATGGACTTACACTTGTGTTTTTTAAATAAATACTTTTTTTAGTTTTTTTTGTTCTGGGTAGACAAATTAAAAAAAACTTAAACTGAAATTGTAAATTGTAATTCGATAAAATAACTCATAAGCTTATAGAAACAATAAACAGGATTCAAATCGAGCCAATAACATAGGAGATATGACAAACGCCCTTAAGGGCTGATTTTTCAATAGTCAGATTACTTTTATCTGAAGAATAAATATGGCGTTTGACATATTTTCTATACAAAAGCTGTCAAACCGCCGTAGTTATTCCGCAAATTTAGCTCTTAAAAAATTAAAATTGAATAACTTCAAAAATATTAAAGATAGACCCCCATTTTAAAGTAAATTTTCGAGAATTTTTCGTGAATATTCAGAAAAATACGGGCGGGCACATGCCCATGGGCGACATTGTATTAATGCCAAAGTAACTCTGTCTGTCGGGTACCCTTTCACGCCTAAACAGCTGAACCGATTTGGATGAAATTTGCCACATGGATAGACCAAGACCTGGGTTAGGACATAATATACTTTTTATCTCGGTAGTACGTTTACGTGGGATAATTCTCGACCACCACGCGGGCGCAACCTCGGGCAATAGCGATTACAAATATATTTGTAACGTTACTCAATACCGTGATTCTCTCTGATTCTCATTTGTTTCGAAATAAAACAAACAAACTCACATTGTATACCTCACCCAGTAACAAACGGTGTGAATTACATAAAATAAATTCGAGATTCACAATGTCGATCGCAGCGATATCATAAAAGCGTAGAGCTCTATTTGTAACATAAATCGATTTCACTCGCGCTCGTTTCGATTGTCTGGGAGCGAATGAATTGAATTCCTGCGTTTTGAGTACCGACTTGTGCTGCGAAGTGAATAAAGTATATTTCTGGTTGCCTGTAAGTGTGTTTTTTGAGTTCAGTTGGACACACTTAGCTGTGTGCTACACTCTCCTCTTTGAATGGACATACTTAAGTGTTTACAAAATGTTTGAAATAAATTCTAGCAGCAGTATTCGTCTAAAACCTCATGAAGCTTAGCTTTTCAAATGCGGCAAACTGTTCAAATTCTCTCATTTCTAATAGCAGTTTATATACTAGCTGCGCCCTGCGGTTTCACCCGCATAAGTCTCGATCCCGTGGGAATATCGGGATAAAAAGTATCCTATGTCCTAACTCAGGGCATGATTTACCTATGTGCCAAATTTCATCCAAATCAGTTTACTCGTTTTATCGTGAAAGCGTTACGTACGTACAATAATACAAAAATATCAAATCATTTCTCTTTATAATATTTTTTTTTAATTACAGAAAGCTCTCGATACTTGAATACATTTGCCCTGATTTAAAATTTGATTTCCTATGTCGCCAGTGATTCTGCAATCCATAATTTCCTTTCATCAATCTCTTTCCACCAATATTGGTCGCAATTATTAAAGCGAATGCTGGTCCCAGTTTAATATCTCTGTCAATGGATTGTTAATTACTTCGATGAGCTTGTATTGTTGACCATTGGAGCGTTGGACCATTAAGCGTTGTCATTGGCTGACCGAAGCATTGGACAGGCTTCACCGTATACAAAGGACCAATTACGATGATTAAGACGACGCCTTAAAATGATTAGGAAGGGCCTTACCTGGGCTGCAATATGTGCACTTAGCTTTGATATTCCTGCACTACTATACAAGGATCTTCTGGCACTAGAATGACATTGAAACCCTCTCAGTGTTGCTATTGGTAAACAGTTGTGCAATTGTTTTGTGAAATCCATTGAAAAATCAAAATGGCGGCGTTAGTTTGAATTTCGTTCACGAGCCAAAATATCCTTGTACGAGTACTAGGATATTTTGGCGCGTGCCTTGTTACGACCTGTTCTTGAGGGTGGTTCGACAGTGAAACTACTCAACGATTTCAACACTGGTTTATTAAAATTGCTATAAGATGTGCCAGCCTATGAGGCAGTGGCAGTGGCACCAAACATAACTAATTAAAACTAACTTAACACTAAATAAGAAGGGCGCCAGGAGGGTTTTAGGCAGGTGGCGGTAGGAGCAAGGAACCCTTCCAGTCCTCAGTACTGCCGGCTGTCGTGAATCTTCGCCACAGAAGTGGTGAACAATATCGGTAATAAATTATAGCATGAGAAAATTGTACATACGGTTTACCATGTGCACTTTGGAAAACTTCCACAAGAATTCTCTAACAATGAAAGGGCGTGACGGTATGCTGGAACAATTGACACAAATAATGTAAACTCAAATAACATTCCCGAATGGATTAATACAACTAGCAGTACATAACGCAACTCACCCCTTTTATTGTTTAGATATTCGCTTATCAAAATAGATTCTCCTTATTAATTTCCGGTTAAGTACAACATTATAATTTTGACATGGCGGTATCTCGAGAACATTCGCAATAAGCGACACACGTCTGTCTCCGACTAGTCTTTGTGCTGCTATGTCATACCATAACTGAGAAGACGTGCCATTACATACATATACGAGTATATGTTCTAGGTTTCACAAGTTGTCATTTGAATTAGGTAAAGTCAACCATCTTTAAGGGCGTTGTCCACCACAGCCGTCACAGTTTTCTCAACTCATACTTGAAGTAATAAAACTAACAGCGTTGACCTCCCAAATTTTTATTTTATCATATTAAGATATCGATAGTCGTCGCGTCTGCGGAGTTAAGCTAGTCAATTTAATTCAACCCTGTATAGTGGTGACTGTTTCGTTGGTGTAGTGGTCGCAAGCGCTACTGCTGAGCGGTCCTGGGTTCGATGCCCAGGTTGGGCAAAGTATTATTGGGTTTTTCCATCAGGAATTTTTTAGTAGAAGCCCGGTGACAAACCCCGCACCTCGGACTTAAACAGAACTGGTGAAATGTGGGTGAATGTACACATCTGCCTTACCCTTTGGGAAAACCAGGCGTGATGTATGTTATTCGTGGAATCCATAATGAGGTAATCTGGCAAAGCTGAAGTGGCAGTGGGCTGGCCATATTAGCCGTAGAACCGATGTCCGTTGGGATAGACGTGTTCTTGAGTGGTGACCATGAATTGGCAAACGTAAGGTAGAATGTTCTCAGGTTAGGTGGAGCGACGATCTTCGCAGGGTGGCTGGTAGCGGCTGGATAAGAGTTGCCGAGAATAGAGCTGAATGGCGTGCAATAGGAGAGGGCTATGTACAGCAGTGGATTGATGATGATGATGATGATGGGTCTTTATGGTTACACCTACCCTATACTAAACTAAGCGACCAATATTTGTATATATATAGGGGTTCACAGGGGCGATGAATCGATCTAGCTATGTCTCATGTCTGGGAAAATTCGTTGTCCTCCGTATTTTCAACCGAGCAGAGCTCGTTCGCCCAAAATTTAGAACAAGATGGCAACCTTAGAATAATGACAAGGCAGCATGGAATTAGTAAGTATCTACTATCATGGCAGCATGAAATTAGTATGTACTATCATGGCAGCATGAAATTAGTATGTACTATCATGGCAGCATGAAATTAGTCTGTACTATATACGTACATCGAATTAGTATGAACTTTCCTTCTCTATTTTTACCAGAGCAGAGCTCGATCGCCCAGGTACTTACTTTAATTCCACAGTAATAATAATGAAGTCTAGCAGTCATCATCTTCCTGTCCTTGTTCTATGTTACTTGGGGTAGGTGCAACACGTTTGCTTCTTCTATTCTCCACTGTCCTCTTCACTTCCCTAATTAAGTCTAGCAGTATAATCTAATATTTACCTTGTTTCCCCAGAAATAAACGCAACAAGAGCGACTGATACCTCCGACGCAGAAGAAGACGTACTATATCAAAAAGACGTGTCCTTCTCAGCAGAACTAGAAATAGCACCGTCCAATAGAATTAGTAAACCTACTGTAAGCTTAAAACATATCGACGACGCCAGAAAGCAAAGACTTACAACCACACTGCCAATAGTTTTTAACACGAGAAGCACACCAAATTATACTTATACAGGAGAGAAATCTAAACAAGTGGATGGATTGAAGAGTCTAATAGCAGACGGAGTAAGTGAAACTGATCTTAACATCATTGCCGATGAGACGAAAGAGAATTTGCTGGAAGCGAACGATGCTAAGGTGACGACGCAGGGACCTAGTTTAGAACAAAAAGTAAGTTAACCTAAAGTCTATATCGGTTTGAAAGGTCAAGTCTGAATGTCGTAGAAGTTATCGATTTTATAGAAGGTACAGACGATTCGTTGTTTTAATGTTTGAAGGCAATCTCGACCTTGCTGGTTCTAGGTACTAGTATTTTACATTTTATATTGTTTTATTTAAGTTTCCAATCGAAGCTTTGGCATCAGTTTTAGGTTCAAACACTGTTTCTGTTATCTCTGTAGACTATAACTTTAGAATTTAAATCAGGCACTTTCATCCTATGATGGAATTAGACGATTGTTTAATTGGAATTCCGTTACTCAAACGATATTTATTTTCAACAACATCGAAAATAGGACCATTCTTTACACCATAGTTATTCAAGACTTTGTTAAGTGATTCTTGTTTTACCAGGTGCCAGGGGCGACGTCATCGCCTCCATGGACAGCAGCAGTGGAAGCTTGCGACTGCGACAGCTGTAGCAACGAACGATGTCCGTGTGCTGGGAATCCTAATACTTGCAAACCAGGTAACTTGCTGTTTCCATTTTTTTCTATGAAAATGTTCTGTGTATTTGGATTAGCTCTTTTGCCTGTATATATTGATACGGTATCATGAAAATGAAAAGATTTTAAAAGAATGAATTGAAAATCGATCAAAGCTTTTTGACCTTTTTCGATCCAGACATTTTTTAAGCCAAAAGATTTTTTTCTAAGCTTTGATCGTAACTTTGCCGACCGCGGATGTTGGATTGGTGAAGCATCCAACGGCGAAATGCTTAGCGTGGCGGTCTGGAATTCCGGATCAGGACAAATATTTAAATGGCACTCTGTGTATTGAATGGTATTTTGAATCGAAATATTTATGTATATAACGATTTGTATAGGTAAACGACCGAGGAATTTTGGTTCGAGGGCTGAAATCTTTAATTACAATTTTTAAAAGCTTCCTTGTACAATCATTTGCTTAACTAAACAAAGTTTTACTTCCCAGATATCCTTCAAATTCAAAGTAAATCTCGATGGCAGCAATTAACGACCCCACAAAAGATAATGCTTACCAAAGAGTTCGAAATTCGAATATTGGCCAATGAGTGGGGCCGCCATTTTGAATTATTGTCTTTTGAAGTGCGTACAAACTGTTTATGAGATGGCGGAGTTTAATCGACTTGTTTTGGTATCAAATTGTTGCTCACTTTGATATATCGTTGAACAGTAAGACATTAAACTATGGCAACATCTACAACGCCACATGCGAATTACGCATTACACTGACGTCATGCAAAATCCTGTATCGCGTAAACAGAATTTACCACGTCACTAGTATAAAATACAACGTCCCGACATCAATCGTCGGGCAGAACCCTGTCTGCTATTTAATTGCGTAACACATTTTCGTAAGTGAATATGACTAATCTATTTCATTTTGACAGTTCAACAACAATCATTGCGTTATTTACGTTGTTCAGCAGATTTTTTGTCGAACTTATGAAACAATGTATTAGCAATCTGTTTCAAAATGATTCAGATTGTGATTGATCGTGTATTACGCAATTAGGGTTCTGGTCGGAGGATCCTCCCTTTTCTATGGAGGATGATGAACTTCCACCCCGTTCCTAATACCTCTATAAAACTGTGAGATTGAAGTTTCGGACAACTTTCGTTCAACTCCCCTTAACGGCCCTTTTAGACAAAATTGTCTTCCCAATTAAAATCTTTCGCTTTGAAGAGGTACTTCTTTGAATAAAAAACTATTTAATTTTAAAGCGCCATTATTGAAATCATCAAATAGACTTATATTATTTAACATTTTTATATCATGATATCTTTTGTCAACTCTTCAGCTGAATCCCAATTATTTTCTGCTTTCTAATTTTGTAATAGTGTTTATGTCATAACCTTGTGCCATCTTATAATTACTTACTCAAAAAGTTTGGACGCTAAAACCGAGCAGGTTAAGATCTCTACAGTACCTACTTTCATAGCTAGAAATACCCGAATTGAAATGAAAACAATGAAATTGTTTATTATGTAAATAGGATAATTATCCGAATTTCCAAGGTCAAAAGGTCATATAAAAAAATTTGCTAGTTGGAGTCGACATTTCCTATCTGACAAGACCTTTTTTTTTTGTCAGACTTTTACTGACTAAAACCGGACAAACTCGCAACCCTGGCAGGCATTGGCCCTAACGGACCCCGTCAGTTGGAGCTGACATCTCTTTGAGGCGCGCGTGGAACACAACGCGCCGTCGACCCGGGCCTGGTCCTTTACGCGCCCACACCGGTGCCCCGTAAAAGGCCATGGGCTGCACGACTCCAGCGTAGAGCCTCCGGCAGGAGGCGTTTGGTCCCCCTAGATTGGGCAGAAGCCGCTTCAAACTAGCCCCAGCCCTCTGAAGTTTGGGAGCCAAACCTCGGGAGTGCTCCACGAAGTTCTGACTACGCCTGAGAAGAAACGGCGTAACAAAGTCAAGGGTCCAAATGAAATTAATTCTTATTACTTCTCATACTGTTCAACAAACTGTTTGTAGAATAGAATAACACAATATCACGACTTGTTTTCCCGAAGGGCTAGGCAGAGGTGTACCTATAGTACACCCACATTTCGCCAGTTATGTTTAAGTCCCATGTAATAATAAATGCAAGTACAAATCCAGACTCCGGGCTCTACTGAGAAATTCCATATTGAAAATCCAATAACACTTTGCCCGACTTGAGAACTGACCCAGGACCTCATGCTCAGCAGTGGCGCTGGCAACTACTAGATCAACGAGGCAGAATAGAATAGAATACTCTTAAAATGTATTATGGAAATTACATGAATTACACATAATCCTATACTTTTAAATGAGCAATATTTATACATTTTGTAATCACATTCTTGAAAACGGCTCCAACGATTTGGATGAATGTTGCAATATCGGTTTACGAGGCTAAAAATCAATCTAGCATTAGAAAAATTTTCAACCGAACAAAGCTCTGTCGACCAGGTACCTACTTATAATATACGTTTGCCATTCATTCTTCTTCCCAGCTAACGCACTAGTAAGTGTTGAAGGGTGGGCGTTTTGCGGGACTGTCTTATGTAATTTTGACGTTCAAAAAGTGATTCTCAGCCTAGTTTGAATAAATGACTTTTGAATTTGACATTAAATGTAGAACATAGCAACACAACACAATGGGCGATTTTGTCGCTAAAAGCGATCTTTTATAAACAACCAAATAGCTTCGTAGGTAGGTAAAGCTACAGTTCAGAAGTGTCTTGAATCAGAAAAGGGTGTTAAATGATACCCTTTTACTGCCTTAATGAGATTAATCAGCTGAGCATAATGGAGTAGAAAGAAAATGGTCGGTAACATTATTTAAATAGGTTTAATATATTATGCCTCCGAGTTTTGTAGAATATTGTTTGATCTTCATGTAGGTATTGTAATATAATTTCTTAGCTGTTTCATTATTATTATAACACAGATTTGATTGTATTAATAACTAACTTTTGGCCGCGGCATCGGCTGTGTGAATGTCGGAAAACATCCCACGGGATCGTATTACTGTGGGATTAGCAGTACCCTATGGTTAATCCAGGTTATAAACTATCTGTATGTGCAAGTCCGTTCAGCCGTTTTTGCGCCAATATGGAACAGACATCCAGATAAACAGACAAAAAATTCCAAATATATACAGGCTGGCATTGACGCGAAAACTGATACCGTGGATTCAGTGCTTGAATCTGGTCCCCCTTTTTTTTTGGGCGGGAAATTATCAAATAACTTCTCCCGCTCTGGCTGGAGCGGGAGGGCGTGTCAGACTTTTACTGACTAAAACCTACCCGTGTTCCTTCCGTTGCCTGTGTGCCGGGGCCGCGATATCCCTTTCGGACAAACTCGCAACGCTGGCAGGCATTGGCCCTAACAGACTCCGTCAGTTGGTGCTGACATCTCTTTGAGGCGCGCGTGGAACACAACGCGCCGTTGAGCCGGGCTTAGTCCCCCTGTTTTGAAATTTTCGTCGGTTATTAAAAAAAAATCTGCTGTCCCATACATTTTGACCGCGTAGGCTTACTTTTCTATGAAACAGCAGATTTTTTATCAATTGTCGTTTAAAAACTCTAAAATGGATTTTGTGTTTTGATTTGTTCACCTCAATGGTGTGGTTTAGGCATCAAAATCATAACCCTCCTTTTTGCTTCGCCGTAGACGGGTAAAAAAGAAAATTAAGAAAAAAGGAACAGCCAAGAAATCGAAAATATCGTAATTTTGTCTGACATGGTACCAAGTTCACTGGGTCATCTTGTGTACTATATTTTCGGCATGAAACTCGTTCCCGTACCTCGTAGGAATGACTCTTTTCAACATTTTGACTTCAAAATAAAAAATAAATAAATTCATAAGTCATTTATTCAAAATAGACTGAGAATCAACACTTTTCGAACGTCAAAATTACTTATGACAGTCCCCCGAAAACGCCCGCCAATTTGTTACTATTTTATTATATGAGAATAATATTATAAAATATGTAATGATTATTTATGATATCGTGGGTATCAAATAAACAGATAATAACGATAGAATTATTGCTGTTTGTAAGAATTGTAAGTGCCCCAGGTTGGGCGCCAAAATTATTGTGGAGCTTGGGATGATATAAACTTATAGAAACCTATATCTATAGCGTTTCTACGATAAATATAAAAGAAAAAGCCTCTCTTCAGATCAGCTAGCACTCATGGAGGTTGGTATTCATATACACCACCATCACAAAATACTAAAACTGATGGCTACGCTTTAAATACAAATATCTCAAGTAAACAACCTTAAATAGAAGAAAAGTAACGCTAAAACATTTACCTCATAATATTGACCTACCTTTTCCACGTCGTTTGGCTATTAATGGATGGCGCAAAAATCCCAAAAATATTTCTCGAAAAGATTTGAGGTAACAACCTCGAATTTCCAGCGTCAATAAGAATCCGAGGTCTGGTTACTGTCAATTACAAGGTAAAAGAGAAATTGATTTAGCAGTCGAGTGACTCACCATAGAGTGAAGAAACAGAAGTAAAACCTCAAGATGAGTTTCAAACCCAAACTCAAAGCATTAATTTGACTTAAATCATTTACAGGCACTTTTTTAGTGTCAAGCCGGAGTTGGTCAGTCAGAAGGATAATTCTAGTAGCCCATTCCAACGCGTAGTATTAGGTTCCTATGGAGAAGAACGGGCAAGAAACTCCACAGACACTCTTTTAAATAAAATGTTGTTACAAAATATTGGTTACATCATCAATGTTGAAATTATAGGTACATTAATTGTGAGAAAGATGTAAGTAGGAAGGCGTGCTCAACGTGCATGTCTTTCTGGGTCCAGACAAAGATAAAGATATTTATTCGTCGGATATAGTAGGTACAGAGTTGGTATACCTACTAAGGTCAGGACATAATATATCCGCCGCTAAAAGCGGCATATGAATATTGAAATTTTATTCATTGGCATAAAACCTAACATAGATATTACTTAAACTCTAATAAACAAATAAAAAGTGACAGTTTTTTTTTACACAGTTGTTCCAAAAACTGCTCTTTTACTGATAACATTTTTGTGTAAATTTTTTACAATAATTCAGAACAAAATAAAAATATTTTACATTTGGAACATGTTTTAACGACTATTACGTTACAAAACATTATATCAGAATCTAAAACCTAACCTATTTACAAAGACTTTTTTGGCTGTGTAACGAAAGATACAAAGAAGAAACAAATCAAAAATAAATTAAGTAATTAAATTAAGCCGATGGCAGCAACGAGATGACAAGTCCCAACTGATGGCACCCGTTCAGAACATGACGCATGGATCATTCAACTCAACCATTTTGAAGGGAACCGAATGGTAACTGCACGGCTGCGGCATTCTTCTTTCGCGCGAAAAATGTTATGAGTATCCTCCAAATGGAGAAGGCGTTATAGGGTTACATCAGTTTCCTAGCAATGAATTACCATTTTCAGCAAAAAAGAAGGCCTAATCATTTGTAATTAGCAACTGCCTCAAGGGCGAAAGTGACGACTGCACGTTGCTATCACCTATCAGCCTATATGTGAAAATCTCAACGTGAAATCTTAGGTGAAGTGAGTTGTCAAAATTGTTAATCCCTAGCATCAGATGGAATGACAGCTCACTTCACCTAAGATATCACGGTGGCATTTTACAGAATAGACCGAAGAAGAAGCGTGCATTGGATTATTGAGTCATCACTTCGTGAGCATTAGCCCGTCGCCATCTTGTGATAGCGACTGCGGAGAACACAAATGAAAGAAGTTGTTTAGAATGGAACGGAGCAACGACGGACGGAAACATTTGAAGCGCGCGCGTGTCGCCTGACGCAAATGGCGTCGTCGCCCGAGGTCGTGAACGGGGCCTTAACTTTAGCAGCCAAGCCACCCAGCCTTGTAATGGTGTGTGAGCCTTCTTAACAAAACTGCTATGTGGCCCAACCAAGCCGGTTATACAACTCGAACCGGAAGGCACACGCCGCCATTACCAGAGACCACTTCCGCAACACGCCCCAACTTCCCAACTTTACCCTGACAGTTGTTATTGAGTTGCCTCCTCGCACTTCGTGATCCGATTATGTTGAATTCACTATAAAATTAAACGTGTTTACCTGCATCGGGATGAAACTTGATGCTTTTGAGGATTAAATGGAAAGTGATGGAGCACTTTGTAATGTGGTAGAAGGGACTCATGGATTATGGCGGAAAGAGTAGGTACTATATTGTCACATGGAAGACAAAACAACCATGAATATACCCGGAATCATTTATGGAAAACCCTTAAAGATGATTTGATCCCGGGCACAAAAATAATCAGAATCAGGGCCTAAAATAGAAGTTTATGAAACTGTTGCATAATGAGGGATATTAAAACACGAGAGTGTGTTTTAATACCTAGGTATGTGCAGTTTCATACACTATCTAGTCTCATACATTGGGATTGAACCTACTAAATAAAAGACCAAAGTTAAAGATCCAGAATAAAAAAAATCCACGAAATTCAGTACAACTTCACGTATGAATGACGCCTGCACCCAGCACATTACCGCGCATGCGCTAGAACGGTGCCGCTGTCCCCCGCTAACGTTCCATTACTAACGTTGATGGAAACTCCTTGCTGGTGATATGAACTTTTTGGATTCGCCCTGTATCATAATTAAAAAAAAAAAGTTTTATAGCATTATTTTGTAAGAGAATAGTTATTTATGCTATAAGTGCGGAAGGTAGGTGATTTCCGACGAGTGTATAAGTCGACACGAGTCGGCAAAAATCTTACGCACGTGTATCATACAACGTTTTACTATGCATAGTGCGAAGAAAAAAAAAATAAAACGAGCGAGCCTTACAGCAGTCGCCTGCGATGTGTAACATCTAACATACCACGACGTATATAAATGATAAAAACAAAATTTATAACTTAGACTTTTGACTTTGATTTTGACTTTGACTTCGACTTCGACTTCGACTTCGGCTTCGACTTTGACTTTGACTTTGACTTTGACTTTGACTTCGACTTTTTGATTTTGACCATTGTCATAATCATCATTCTGAAATAATAAAATCTCTGAGACGAGACGGGCTGACGATGGCCTCAAAAATTTAAAAAAAAGACAGAAAAGTAAAAAGCACTAGTGAAAAAAAGTAACACTTTCCGCACAAATTGACTGCTTGGAAAACGCTCTTTTCGAGCAAATGCATTGTAAAAAGTGTTATAATATGATTCTATTTTTAAATTTCGGTATTGTGTTTATAAAGTATGTCAATATAAACTCGTTTTGAAGTTTAACGAATAATACGATAAGAGAGTAAATGAAATTCACTGTAGTTCTTTCATTTACGTACTCGAGTAGGTACACAAATAACCAAAACAACATTTTACCAAACAAAACAACCGAATCAACTCCCCGTATCGCTCCGTAATCGATTAAAAGTAAGTTACGAGTACAATTCATGCTGTACCTGCAAAACTTTACTGAAATCACAACTTTTGACACCGAACGCCTCGCATCGCCGTTGCGTGAACCGAGTCGCCCCGATTTTTCGATTAGCGACCCCTGCGGGTGTGTCCCCCACCTACCTTAATCGACATCTCTTGAAGAATGCAGGGCGCTTGAATTATATTAAGTAATATCGAGGGGTCTTTATCTAAGGCCTCTGAATACCTACTCCTAGACACACTGAGGGGCGAAAATGTAGGAGAAAATAGCTAAATTATCTATCTCTAAATAACTTTTTGATTTTGGACACAATGCCCAGGAAATTTTCTAGAGGAAATACCAATTTGATTCTGTTTTTAGCTCCACGACAGGACTTTTTAACTCACGCTCCGGGACAAAAATTGTGTTGCATGTTATTTTCGAGGAGAAAATAGCTAAATTATCTACCGCCAATATCCTTAAATACCATTTTGATTTTGTACACAATGCCCATGAATTTTTCTAGAGGAAATACCAATTTGATTCTGTTTTTAGCTCCATGATAGGAGTTTTTAACTCACGCTCCGGGACAAAAATTGTGTTGCATGTCGATATATTATTCAGCGAGAATTTTTTTCGACACAAAATACTATCTACAATTTCTGCTCAAAGGAACAACAGATTTTCGAAGTATCTGACGTTTTTTCTAGTCTTCCAGTTCCTATAGTGATTTTTTATAACGTTGTACAAGAATCGTTTGGCGCGTGGCCAAAATCGAAACTAACGCCGCCATCTTGTTTTTAGCGTTATAGTTTCACCATGTCCGTTTGTCCGCGGCTTAGCTCAGAGACTCTTAGTACTATAAAGCTGTAATTTGACATGGGTATACGTATTAATCTCGCCGACAAAGTGGTAAAATAAAATCATTAAAGAATTTTACACATGTTTACCAAAAGCGCCACGCGATCTATGTCATATAAGCGCCTTAAGATCCATGTAGCACCCTGCCTAAGAATGGTCAGCAGAAGACTATCAACATAATGGGACTTTTAATATCGGAAATGGCCGCAAATTACTATACCGGCATCGTTTTTATGAAATTCTCCGTTTGTGTCAGGGTATTCATATGATAAATGGGAGACGGAAACGATCGTCTAACCCACTTCACTCGTATATTGTCACGAGTTCTGAATTCATGACACTCACCCCCGACAACTAGGGGTGCGAAAAATTGCGTCACCATTTTATATTGGTTGGTAATTGCTCGAGTTTTCTTCGAGTATATGGTTTTTCTTTAACCTGTGCGCAAAAAGTTGCGTCTACTATCTATTGTAATTTATTAGGTAAGTCCTTTAATCTGCTAGTGTTGTGCTGCGTAAGTGGAATACTCACAATACCCAAAACTGTATATGATTTATATTTATGTTTGTAAATGTTTTAGTGAGTAAGTCGTTGAAGTGCCATTTTTAACCTATATTGTCGCACTGCTGGGCAAAGGTCTCCCCCATACTTCGCTACTCATCTTTGCCTGCCGCCTTTTCCGACCAATCAGTCAAGAAAGAGTCTAGGTCGTCACGCTAGCGTTTCTTAGGCCTGCCTCGGTGACGACGCCAGTCTTCAGGCACCCACTGCGTGACGATCCCGGCCCATCCGTCCAAGATCTGTCCTGATGCATCGTATACGTGTCAATAAATAAATAAATGTAAGGTCTTGTTCATTTACTAAACCTGAATTTTAAAGAATCACTGCTCCTGATGATCGATTTTGTGTCGATAAAGGTAAGTTCCCAACGCTTGCTTTCGTACAAAGCAAAGTTAAGACAAATGGTGCTCAAAACAGAGATTCTAATTAGCGTTTGACCTGTAACTCTCGAGATCAGCCCCATTTTATTATAAGCTCTGTAGGCACAGGCTTATAGGCCGTGACAAACGGGGGCAGACTGCTTTTATTGTAAGCGTGGCGTGTCTTTGTCATAATTAAGAGGTTTCATCTCGCCGAAGCCGGTGTTCGGTGAAATTACTCAATTTCCTACCCTTACAGATGTGAGCACATTTGTTTATGGAGCTCCCTAAGCGTTCGTGTAATATTGCTCTGTTACTTTGTTACCGAATGTTTGTTTTACTGTTCCGATGTTTGAAGTTTATTCTTATTCCGGGGGTGACTTACACGATGTCGATGTGTATTTATATTGAAAGTATTCCCATTACGTTCGGTAAGCTCGGGGGATGTTTCGAATGTTTTTTGCATTCGCTCTCAAACGAATTGCACAAAGAAATTGTAGGATTGAATTGCTGTTTAAAGAATAAAAGATGCTGTCACATTTTACAATGTCAAGGGATCTTTATTGACTGATTTTAGCGCCAAAATCGGACTAACGCCACCATCTTGTTTTAAGGATTCCGTAGTCAACAAGGAACCCTTCGCCCATGTCCTTCTGTCTGTTTGTCGGCGGCTTAGCTCAGAGACTCTTAGTACTAGAACGCTTTTATTTGGCATGGACATACATATTAATCTCGCCGACAAAGTCGTAAAATGAAATCAATCAATCTGCCTAGCCTTTAGCCCCAACTATATTGGGGTGGGCTTCCAGTCTAACCAGATGCAGCTGAATACCAGTATTTTACATGGAGCAACTGCCTATCTGACCTCAACAACCCAGTAACTGGATAAAACAATACGCCTTGGTAAGACTGGTTGTCAGACTTTCGGGCTTCTGACGACCCGTAACGACAGTTATCCACGAATGACAGCCGGGACCAACGGCTTAACGTGCTTTTCGAGGCACGGAGGAGTCTCGAAAAGTAGAAGTGGTCACCCATCCACAGACCAACCCCGGGAAGCGTAGCTTAATCTGATGGATCGACCCGTGTGGCAGTTATTACTTAGCCAAGAGTTCCTGAAAGTGGTAAAATACTCGTACAATCACTAAAGAATTTTAAAAATGTTTTCCGAAAGCGCCGCGCAATCAAGGTCATTTAAGCGCCTTAAGATTCATGTAGCACCCTAACTAAGAACGGTCAAACTCTAGCAGTAGACTTTCAATATAATGGGACTTTTTAATATCGGAAATGGCCGCAAATACAAAAACACCTGGATCAACTTTCCGTTGATGTCCATTCGTTTCAAACGGAATCTCATTATATGGGTTTCATGTTTTCAAAGCACACAAAATGGTGAATATCTGCTTTGTTTGAATATGAACGGATATAATATTAATATATTCGGAGCTAATCCAGGCAACGCGACTGTACACAGATCATGTAAATCCCTGTCAGTTGGTATGTACGCTCGACGACGCAAGTGTGACATTCATGTAACACTTAATCTCCTACCGACTGACGCGCTTGTGACGGACCCTTCATGCGCTGTCACAACAAATTATTTATGGAAGATGTTTGCATTGTTGAGCTTGATTGTACCAATTACCGACGACAGTGCCGACATGGAGTCGTATTTGGAAACAGCTGATATACAAGAACCCGACCCTTTCCAAATTTGAATTAGACAAGAGACAGTCAAGTACTCAAGACTCTGGAGTACTTACGATGGAAAATAGGATTTCATTGACACAGAGCAGAAAAATCACAATGGAAGGCGGTGGATCGAAAAAGAAATCTACCGTTTTAGTGATCTTCTATTGACTACTAACTACTACTAAATTAATTCACTGACAGACAACTTACAGCCTAAACCGCTGTGTCCTAGAAGCATGAATTTCTGCACACGAGTACCTTATACAGCTGAAAAGCTTATTTTTTTTATAGAGGCTGCAATAGGGATGATGACAAAAAAAAATTTTTTAGTCCGTCTTTGAGATTATAAAAAAATATTGGACACGTATTTTTTCTTTTTTTACGTAATCTAAAGATTACGGCGATACATTGAGGTAAAATGTGCCATGACGTCACGAGTATGTAGATTTTATACGTACTAGTGACGTAGCGACCCCCACTCCCCAACTTAAAATGCGTTTTATCTAAGTATTTTTTTATTAATATGATAAAGCAAAAAATACGTGTCTAATATTTTTTTATTATCTGACTGACGGACTAATTAGTTTTTTTTTTTTTACCCAGGCATCATCCCTATTTAATTCATTAGCAAAATACTGAAAATGTTTTTTTTTTTTTGTCTTTTTTATACATATATATATATTTTTTACGGTTTTTATGTCCTAAATGAAGAAGTAAGTAGTCGATCGCGCAGCTTGCTGTCTCGGACCCCACACACGATCCTGTCTCGCACCAGGCCCTCTTCTAGATGCTCGAACTCGCATCGCTGAGTGAGAAGTTTAAGGGCCGTTACATAGTCGTCTATAGATTCACCTTCTTCCTGGTTTCTTGTGAAAAACTTGAATCGAGCCATCGTAGTGTTTTGTTTCGTTCCAGAATGTTCGTTGTATTTGAGCACGAGCGTATCGAGGCATTCTTTGTTTTCGTCTTTGGTGAATTTAAAAGTTGTATACACGTCGTACCCCTCCGATCCGACTAAATTCACCAAAAAACTTGCTTTGACATCAGTCGTTTCTTTGTGGACACCAGACGCTTTTAGAAACACGTTGAATTGCTTCAGCCATTTTTGCCACGCTTCGGCCCGACTAGCCGGCCCACCTTCCAGACACAATTCCGCCGGAGGCCGTGCGTGTTCCATTCTTTTCAGTTGCTTACAATAATCACTATCACTTTTATTGTCTTTTTGAGCTTAAACCGGGATTAATGGGTGTTAATTTAAATTAATTATTCAGCACCGCTGTCACCATGTTGTAAATGAAAGACGGGTTGACCAAGACTAATTTTATTAAGTACAGATAAACTATTATTCCAATGACATGAGATATCTGTCAGAACCTATTTACTTAATATACGACAGTATCCTGGTTAGAATACGGGGTTAAAATATTGCCAATGAATTAAATTTCAGCTTGTAGGTATAACCGTAGGTGAGCACTAAAGAACTATTTTTGGGTATTCATCCCCTAAATTGGGGATGACAATTTGTATGCAAGATCGTAATTTTTGCCGAAAAGAAATTCCATCGGGAGCACGGCTTGTAATAATATAAAATGTTATCGAATTCAATGTCGCTTCTTGACCAAACAATTTAAGACGATATGTAACTGTTTAGACAGTATGGAGATTTTGTACCAGGGACGTAGGGATACTACGTACGGGTTTTGGACGGAAATTAAACCTCAGTTATGTTCCAGAAAATGATAGGAAGGAGCCAAATGTTGCTTGTTTATGATTATAGCAACAATGTTGTATCCATAGTAATACTTTAAGAGGGCTTATCCTAAAAGTTGGCAACGTCGCAAATAACTGTCAAATCCTGTTTTGATTAATTTGGCAATAATACTGTATGGAAATATGAAATGTGGCTAACTAGTGAAGTAAATAGTTAATTGATTCAGGCGTGACTTTGCGGAAATCCATTATAAAACACAATAGACGTAGTATATTTAGTAATCAACCCAAACCGCTTAACTGTACTTAAAGAGGCATAAAGAACCCTGTAAGAAATCGACACGTGTTTCGCCTCTCAACGAGGCATCCTCAGGATGGCGATTGACTTGTTGCGAACCCGGACCCGACGTGTGTACTCTACTCTAGACGTGTCCACACGTCATTACGTATTGATTATGGAAAGCAATAATTAATATCGTAACATATTTGGTTTGAGATGTAGAAAAAGTATTTGGAAACTTTCCAAATGCCTTTTTTATAGGTCATTACTGTAGCACTATGTCACTCACTCACTTATTTGTTAATTAACCCCTTCACACATACTACACTATACAGGCTGGTAGGGACATCGACGCGAAAACTGTTCTCATGGATTCAGTACATGATTCTGAACACCCCTGCGTTCAAATTTTTAGTCAGTTATTTAAAAAAAAATCGGCTGTCTCATACATTATGACAGCGTAGGTATTGTACTTTTCTATGAAACAGCAGTTTTTTTTTATAACTGACTAATAGTGCAGGGGTTTCAGAATTCAGAATCATGTACTGAATCCAGTATCAATTTTCGCGTCGACGTCCCTGCCACCTGTATATCTTTAGTATAATAATCCTAACTAATATTATAAATGCAAAAGTGAGTTTGTTTGTTTGTTACGCTTTCACGCTAAAACGGCAGAACGGGTTTTTTTTTTAATTTGGAACATGGGTAGACCATGACCAGGGTTAGGACATGAGTACTTTTTATCCCGATATTCCCACGGGATCGAGACTTATGGGGTTGAAACCACGGGTCGCAGCTAGTAGTATTATTAATGCGAAAGTAACTTTGTCCGTCTGTCTGTTACCTTTTCACGCCTTAACGGCTGAACGAATTTCGATGAAATTTGGAACAAATAGGTGGACATAATTTTTTTAAATTTTATTACCCGGTACTACAGTGGGATCCAGAGAAACCTCACCCCTTGCATTGTTTTTTACATAGCTAGGGGGTGAAGTTTCTCTGGAGCCCACTGTACCGTTCCTGTTCGATAATTTACAACCTCCACGTGGGCGAAGCTGCGGCCAGAAACTAGTTACTTATGTGATTATTTTTCGGGACACTGCAGATCGACACGGATTATTAATACGACCGTGTGATCCGTCTTTATTGATTGACGTGTCTAAACCACTTTGGGAGTCACCATCGTTAGTCGGACGCTTCTAACGTGCACGTCTTTCTACATTGTGACATGTAACCAATATTTTGTAATAATTTATTTTATGTAAAAGAGTGTCCATGGAGTTTCTTGCCCGTTTTTCTCCATAGGTACCTACTACGCTTTGGAATGGGCAACTAGCTTCATATTTCTGACTGACCGATTCCTTGACAATTCAAAAGTGCCTGTAAATGGTTTAATTGATATAAATGCTTTGAGTTTGAGTCTCGTCGACTGTCGACCGCTGGCCTTTACTTAGATATACAGCGTGGCTTACTAGCTATTAACGTCATCGAGTTTTGAACCTCATCGATTTGACAACAATATTGCCTACAACTTTGCCTGCGAATATTTTGTAGTAGCTGTCAGTGGATATATCGGGATATAAAGTATTCTATGTCCTAACCCAGGTCATGATCTGTCCATATGTCAAATTTTAACCAAATCCGTGTAGCCGTTTTAGCGTGAAAGCATAACAAACAAACAATCACTTTCGCATTTATAATATTAGTTAAAATATCATCATTTTAAACCGACTTAGAAAAGGAGGTGGTTATGGATTCTTTTTTTTTTTCATTTATTTACGCCGATTTCTCCATGATTAGATTACTGGGCCCATTTACGTGATTCATTTGGTGGAGGAAATTCGCAGAGTGGTCCCATTTAAATTTTATTAACTTTGCTTGAAGTTTATTTTAATTTAAATATCCAGGATGAAAAGTAGTCCATGTCCTTCTCCAGGTTCAAGGCTGGCTGTATCTGTCTTTCATAACTATCAGTTCAGTGTTTTATGCCTGAAGAGGTAACAGACAGACAGAGGTACTTTCATTTATAATTTTACAATCTGCGCCCCGCGATTTCAATCGCATAAGTCTCGATCCCGTGGGAATATCGGGATAAAAAGTCTCCTATGTCCTAATCCAGGTCATGGTCTACCCATGTGCAAAATTTCAGCCGTTTTAACGTGTAAGCGTAACAAACAAACAAACAATCACTTTCGCATTTATAATATTATTATAGTTAGGATTAGGAAGGGCTTGTGGCTAATTAATAACAGCCGCACGGGTGGATCAGTCAGGTTAAGCTACGCTTGCCGCGGTTGGTCCGTGGATGGTTGACCATCTTCACATACCAAGACCCCTCCGCGCCTCGGAAAGCACGTTAAGCCGTTGGTCGCGGCTGTCATTTGTAGATCTTTGTCAGTCGTTACGGGCCCAAAAGTCTGAAAACTAGTCTTACCAAGGGGTTTCGGGGTACTACGTTGTGGAGGTCAGATAAGCAGTCGCTCCATGTAATATACTGGTATTCAGCTGTATCCGATTAGATTGGAAGCCGACCCCAACATATTTGGGACAAGGCTAGTTAGATGATGAGTTAGTATTAGGATTAATATGGATTGGAATAAGTGTCCAAGCTGCTCGCAGTCACATTCCGTCACCACCTTTCCAACACTACACACTCACAAATTCACGCCTGCATCCCATTGGTGAAGACAGAAATTACAGAACGCCACCTACTACGATCCTTAAAAAAAAGCCTAAAAGGAAAGCACAATTAAAAAAGGGAATCTTTAAGGGACTTATACAGAAGCACATGGACTTATCTATAACGTACAGAAAAGCAAACTACTTGTATTTAGGGTAAACCGTAAAAAACCAGCACATATCCCCCCGGTTATGTTAAAAAGTGTGGCTCTTGGAAGGGTGCTTGATTTTAAGTACTTAGGGCACATAGTTACTGAAGTCTTGAATGATGATGCTGGCATCGAAAGGGAATGGAGGGCGTTGGCTGTCCGATGCAATATGTTGGCCCCATAGAAATATAAATAACAGGAGAAGTGGCATGGGGCCGTGTCTGTGTCCGCGTGTCCTGATCACAATGCTCATGCCTCAGGCAAATGGCGGCCTCCGCTAACTAGTGCGCTTTCGAACGCGACCGTGATAACATTTAAGAATACCGTGTTGTTCAGTGGTTTCTTGTAAAAATCGAAGCCAAACTAGAAACTTTATAAATCATAGAACCACTTTTCATTAATCAGCACAAGTATTTTACTATATTTGTGTTGAAAATCATGTAAAACTACAAATCGTAAAATATTTCTTGCCTTTACTACGATATTTTTGTTTTCATATATCACCGCGACTGTACTATTATTGTTGTTAATACATTGCTTCTTTACCACTAACAAAGTATGTCGCTAAGGAACTGGACAAGCAATGTAAAAATCACAAAACGATACGTTCTTTAAGCGGTTGCATTGCGGAGTACGGCCGCTGTGACTTGCGACGAGTTAGTGATGTGGTTGTGCAGCTCCACTAACGTAGACTATCGACAATAATGTCGATTGTCGTATGAATTTATATTATTATTAAAGTTTATTCTTCAATTTGTCAACAGTTATAGCCTGGTTAGAAGACCGATGTGAAATCTTGTTTTATACTCATTTAAATTTTCTCTTACTGTTGAATTTTTTAGATTTGCTTAATATATGTTTTTTTTAGCTATGTATTGTTTATTTATATCATGTTATTATATGTCATATCGTTTTTTATTCATAATTTTTTCAGGAATTTCCAAAAATTTTAATACAATAATAAATGGGAGAATCGATAACTTTCCGATTTAGTCAATCACTAGCGTATATGTAAAATAAATGGCTTTTGCACAGCACAACGATAGCGATCGATTTTTTCGTGTGAGTGTGTTATACGGTGCATGGTAAATGCACGCTGTGTTGATGGGATAAGGTTTATAATTGATTGTAGTACGTTCTAATTTATAAATTGCACGTGTGAGCGGGGACCTCGTATTTATTGGGTTTACTGATCGCATGTGTAGTTGTGGCTAGGAAGGAGGGATAAATTGAAGACATTGGGTTTTGATTCATTTTCAACTACCGGGCATATCTCCTTCTTTCTTATATCTATGGTTGGCCCGCAGGTTTGCACGTTGTACACCACAAGTAAAATTAACTCTTTTCAAGGCTTTTTGCCAATCGCTGTCCACGTGCACTCTGTGAGTTTGATATACGCAAAGGGCATACAACGCCCTCAGAGTTCAATATAACAATGCCTTCAGAATGTTGTTGGGGCTTCCACGTTACTGCAGTGCATCAGGAATGTTTGCTTAAGCACATACTGATGGCTTCAGTACCATCCTAAGAAGAAGGATTGCGTCCATGATGCGCAGAGTTTGGGGAGCGTCAACGGCATTCTGAGGGTCATTAGTGATAAGCCGTGTTGCGTATTATGGCGTACTGGGTGCATGTACATGTGCATGTACCAGGTGAGTGCAACAATTTCATGAATTAAAATTTACTATTACATTTGTTACTAACAAAGCTTTAAAGTAGTGTGTTCCGTCCATATGATGTTAGTAATTAACATCATATGGACGAAAGGTCTGAAATAAAGTATTTTAATTTTATTTTTATTTATCTATTTAAGGTGATCCTTAAAGGAGTTTAATACTCTTTTTGCTTCGTTGACGTTCATACATCTGCACGCGTAGCATGACATAGAAACGGATTTTCTACGGGTTTTGTCGACGGAAGAATAGATAAAATGACAGAAAATGCTCATGAAGTACCGAAGTACTGGTTGAGCATGAGTCTCTTTAAGTATGTGTTCTTCAAGTGAATTTATTTTTTAGAGTGATTGCGATATATTCTATTCTTTATCTCTTATCAAAGTCAAAGTCAAGTCAAAGTCAAATCATTTATTTTAAGTAGCCCCTTGCAAGGCACTTTAGAACGTCAAAAATTACCAAAAATTGAATTGCTTCTAGTCGTCCCTTCGAAAAGGTAGTTTTCGTATGGAGAAGAATGGGCAAGAAACTCCATCGTCACTCTTTTAAAATGTTTTACAATATTTTGTATATTTATAGTTTTTTTTTTCAATACAACAACATTATGGCTCTATATGTATGTTTCGATCAAGCTAATACTTCATCGTTTCCATTTGCCGATATCCATTGATGATTAACTTACAATTTGACAAAAAACATCCTAAGATTTCAAAATTGGCCTGGAGCATGCGTAGCATGCAACTGGTTTTTTCTACAGAAGAATAGAAAAAATGACAGATTGTGATTGTTTATCTGTAATTTTGTCTATTCTTCCGTCGACAAAACCCGTCTCTATTGTGGTCATACACGCACACCGGTTGCGAGTACTACGCACCTGACCTTTCTGAAAAACATCACCAATAAAGTAACGTCCGTCTAGGGCGTTCCTTCCAATACTCTTGAGTCCTATTAAAAAGTTCCTTAGGGCCGGTTTTTTGATCCCTAGTAATAGTCAAGCTAACCAGTTGTTAAACTGACCATAGTTAAGGCTCTAACCAATTGTTAACTCAAGTATACGTTTTTTGATCCCCATTTGAATTATGTTTAGAATTTACTATTGTTAACTATGTTGCCATTGCAATCGGCACTAACTTACCCATAAAAAAACTTGGGAGTCATTATTATGTTATGGTAACGCGTGCATTTTGACGTCTATCGCGCATGTTAATAGTCAAAGTCGGCAAATGACGAGTTTATGTATTGTGATTTCGTGGTTTTTTTATTAACTCTTGTAACTCATCACTCATCATACGCTCATACATAAATACAAACGACTGTAAATTGAAATATTGGAATTAAACAGGACAGAAACTATTATAAAGTAAAACATTTAATATGAACTATGTTTTTAAAATAACATTTTAGATTTTACCTGTCGTCGCCTTTATGGTAAAGTAGCGAATGTGTTTAAATTTTACAAAAGAGCAAAAAAACTCCTTTTTTAAAATGGACCCCTATAACCGATTTTGGATTTATAAAGTTTTTCAATTATGAAATGGGAATACAGTCTAGTCAATAACTTAATATCATAGCGCATTAGTCAAATAGATCACATTCGCAACCTTTATTCCTCTTAAAAAAAAAAAAAAAGTGTAGGTACTTTTGATCCACAATACGTATGTGCCAAATTCGCAATTATGTTTTTTTTTTATTGAATTTTATTTCTGTTAAAACTACAGAACAGTGGAAACCTATCACTCATGTATCCATAATACTTATATATATGTATTTTTTCATTTATATGTCTTCATGTTGTGTTAGTTTATAATTAATGCATTTCGATACAATGTAAAAATTGTTAGTGAAATACCTAAATAAAATAAATATATTCTGTGAAAATTTCATCATCCGATGAAGTCTTCGACATACGAGTATCAAAGTAAAACCATCCATAGTAAAACCGTAAATAACACGAAACAGTTGATTGCGACCAAGGGTTAACTATCCGCCATCTTGCTAAACCCTTGATGGAGCTCTGGTTAAATATTTTGACCAATAGTTACATATTTAACCACTTGCCGTGTTAACTAGGGATCAAAAAACAGAATTTGCAGAAATTTAACCATTTGTTGCCATTTTTAACCATTGGTCGACTTAACTAGGGATCAAAAAACCGGCCCTTAACCACATTTTCAGTTGGTAACTAAAATACCTCACACAATACAATTTCACGGTAACTTCAAGGTCGACGAGAGTGAAACAATTGAACTTTTCTAAGCACTGTTGTTGTTCCCGGTAGCCATGTTCAGGGAATCAACCGCCTTGACGATACTTAGACTTTTGTAAGTACTGAAACTCCTGTAAAAATGCGTAAATATTTCTTAAATAGTCTCTGGTTACAACTTAGTGCTGCTGTGAAGGATTTAAAGTTTTGCGTCTTTTTATGGAGAAGTCTACATTATAAACAAGTGAAAAAGCTTTTATTATGAAAGATCACTGAAGTTGTTGTCGTGTTTTGCTTTTATGAGATAGATGAATTTATGGAATCTGGCGTAATTTTTGCGGAAATTTGGATATCGTTTTTGTCGGAATTAAAACTATGCAACATAAATAAAAAAAACTCTGCCCGATCCGTACATTTATGTGGTAATTTTCAGGAAAAAAGGAAAAGATATTCGCCACTTTTTTTTTCAAGTGGATTTTTTTCCGGATTATTACATTGTGCGCGGGCGGCCGTCATTTAGCGTGTGTAGGTATACAAGTCATAGCTTGTGACCCCTGTTGAAAATTTGTAAATTTTTAATGGATTTGGGGCAATTTTGGTACAAAAAATGTGAATTTTAAATAGCATTTAAAAAAAAAAAATATTGTTACTTTCGGATGGGACAGGGTTTTTTTACATAATGTATAAAGAAATTGCGTAACATTAGTTACCTAGAAAATGCTCATGAATTACCGTAGTATTGGTTGAGCATGAGTCTTTTCAAGTCTGTGCTCTTCAAGTGAATTTATGTTTTAGAGTGATTGCGATGTATTCTATTCTTTATCTCTTATGGCTCTAGTATGTTGCCATCAAGCTATAATCCTCCATCGTTTCCTTGCCTTGCCGATATACATTGATGATTAACTTACAATTTGCAGCGTAGCAAACGGGTTTTGTCGACGAAAGAATAGAAAAAATTACAAATTATGATTGTGAATCTGTCATTTTGTCTATTCTTCCGTCGACAAAACCCATTTCTATGGTGGTCATGCTACGTGTGCTTCATTTCTTCCACCATAATTGGAGAAAGAAGTACCACCAACTCCAATTCTAACCAGCCTTTTCATCCACAGATGGTCGGGTATCAACGCCCCGGTTCTCGGGCGCGTCCTGGCTGGCACTACGTGCATTGCGCGGTGCGTACAAACGCGTGCGTGTGCGGGTGCGCGTGCGGCCCGAGCGGGCGCGTGGCGTGTTGCTGCTTACAGGAGAACATGACGACCTGTCCGGGGACTATCTGGCGCTCATGCTGAGAAATGGGCATGTGGAACTCAGGTATGTGAACGGATTTTACACGTAACCCTTTGGCAACGAGCCACATTCTCAAACGCCACGCGTCTAGCGAGAGAGAGAGAGTTTAGAGCATAAACGGCAATTTTTTTCGACCCATGTACTCTCAACCACCACAGAAAACATTATATGTTTTTTTTTTTTCTGTATTAATAAGAACTGGCGTTCTTAGTAATTGATTACCAATCTAGCCTAATATACTATTATGTAATTTGATTCTAACTTAATATTTTACGAGATAGATGTTTATAACTAAGAAGAATGTCAATTTGCACTTTTACACAAGGTCAATTTCGTTATACTTTCTTAGGGTCTGATAATTGATTAAACACTTTGATTTGATTTATTTATTAATTAAATCTTTATGCACAAGTAAAAATACCTTAATGCCTGAGGCATTATCTACCAGTCAACCTTAGGATGATGCAGAGACAAAACACGGTAGGTGCAACATTAGGGATTGATTACACGAAAATAACTATAAATATAAGAATAAATAGATATATACTCGTACATACATACATATAAACAGAATATACTTTGTCAGAAGAAATAACGATCGGTAGAGGAGAAATAACGATCAGTAGAGGAGAAAACGAATCCAGCAAATCACCGCTGGGATGTTTCTACCAACTTCTTGCATATATGCTCACGTGACTTCACTTTAAAAGACAACCGACTGGTTGCAATCCTGATGTTCCGCCTGGACAATGAAAGATGAGTGAATTTATTGTGTTATTGTGATATGTGACATTATTGTGTCTCCCAGAAACGAAGGTAGACTTATGGTCTATTCAAGTTCTTGTTTCTAATTGACGTTATTTCCACTTAAACAAACATCAACTTTATGCAAGTGTAAATCAAGTTGATTTTACACTGACTAGTACTGTTGAAAAAGTCATAAAAAATTGTAGTGCAAACTAAATCTTATAGGTAGGCTTTAGAGTTGTTTTTCCTAAAACTCGTCTTTGTTTACATGTTTGGCAAATGAATTGCAAACGTAGATTAGATACTTATTGGGTTATCGGATTCTTGATTTATAGATTCACTTGGCCTTTTATGGTGTTGGTCCCCTTTTCATCATGAGAGATCGATTTTTCAAGAATACTTAGGCCGTTTCCTCATTGGTCAGTAAGCAGTAGTGCGGTATAGTGCGCTCTGCACTGCTTTCATTTACGCACCTGACGTTATGTTTTCTGTATAATTGGTGCAGTAACGCTCAATTCATTGAAATATTGGCGCTCGGTAAGCTTTCGGTACCGAGTATACCGGGCATGCTGTAACATGCGGCAACGCGTGACGTAAGCGAGTACCGCACTGAATGTTTCTACCGAGATGCGGAAAACCGAAACGATCCCGCCCCGCTCCCGCGTATACCGAGCCAATAAGGAAACGCCCATTGAAATATAGGCGCTCGGTAAGCTTTCGGTACCGAGCATGCTGATGTCGCACCGCTGATGTACTGACCACTGAGGAAAGGGCCTTACGACGAGTCCGCGCAACACTGGTCAGTTTCCCTCACTCGTCAATTTATTTAATTGGCCAGTTTTGCTGATTAGTCAATTTTATTGAACTCGTCAGTCAAAATGCAACGGGTGGTTATTGCATCAAATACAATAAGCTTTTACTTATTGTGTTTGATGCAATAACCGCGCTTATTAATAGAGCAATAGGCAATGGCCGCGTAACAAGTCACCAAAGTGCGTTGGCACCTTAGGATGGGGTGATATCAGTTACGCACTTACTGGTAAGTGCTTCATGTTTATATAAGTATAGTGGTCACCCTATGAAGGACAGGGGGTGACGAGAAGACGACACCCACGCACACCGACAAGAAAGCACGAACTCACGTATATTTATAGTACCTGGGCAACCGAGCTTTGCTCTGGTGAAAATGCTCAGTTAATAGTATAGAAAAATTCATACTAATTAATTCCATGTATAGTATATATTTATTTTATGCTGTCATGATAGTAGGTACTTACTAATTCCATGCTGCCATGTCTGTCAATTGTCTAATTTAAATTATTCTAAGGTAGTCATCCTGTTCTAAACTCTGAGCGACCTAGCTCGGCTCGGGTGAAAATACGGAGAAAACTAATTTTCCCAGATTAGAGATCTAGCTAGATTGATTTTTGGCCCCCGTAAACCCCTATAGCAACTTTCATCGAAATCGTTAGAGCCGTTTTCGAGAACGTGTTTACAAATATATATACATATGTATATACAAATATTGGTCGTTTAACAGTATAGGATGTAGCTGGGTAAATATTTACATTTACTGAAACCCCTTGTGTAGCGAGTGTGGGAAAGTCTGGTTAAATAAATTTTATTTCTCAATAAGAAATTTCACTTATTTGAGAACATTTTTAAAACTTAAAATATAGTATTTGACACACAAAGTAAGCAGGTATTCATATAAATCATTAATTTCCTAGTAACATTTCTTTTCGTACGCAAATAACATTAACGAGACACAAAACTTTTCAACCCACCCACAAAAGTAATAATTACCGGGGTCGCAAATATTCACAACAGATAAGGCGAACCCGTTGCCACAATAAAGCAACACAGCAGTATGGCAAGTCCGTTTATGGTAATAATGTTTGATCGTTTAGAAATTAAAAAATAATAGTAGAGAAATGTTAGTTACTTTGATAGCTATATGTATTTACGGGCTCGTCCTTTATGCCAGGAGGCTTTCATTTGGGTATTAAGTTCTGTTTACTTTTCATTTACGTTTGAGTATAGATTTCGATGATTTTTTGTTGGTATATTGGCGTCTGCTAGTTGACATATAGCAAATAATTTAATTTAATGTTTTATGTTGTATAAAATACATTATTTTGCATAAGTACTATTGTATAGAATCATGTTTTTCTAACTGAACAGACAGCTGTGCTGCTGGAGAGTTTGTTGCGCCACTTCTTCTTCCCAGCTAAGCACTAGGAAGTGGTGAAGGGCGGGCGTTTTTGGGGGACTGTTTTATGCAATTTTGACGTTCCAAATGGGCTGATTCTCAGCCTATTTTGAATAAATGACTTTTGAATTAAACGAGTTCACATTCTTTAAGTACACGTGTTATTTTATTTTCCATTGACTTTTCCTATCAAAGTTTCCCATTTCTCGCTAAACCAATCAGTGTCGATGCTCGAAACATCAAAGGTTCGCTCGTATTACCTTTGCATTTATATTTTTCTGGCAATTCCTGGACCTTTATTTCCGTACGGTACATAAATGCTTGCATATTCATCCTCAATACTTGGTACAAAGGCCCTGGAGTGGTGACCGGCGACTTTGTGAAGGCCGCGAGAATCCGCTGGATACGGGAAGCACTGAACCGGTCGAAGTTGCGGTGCTTGGGGAGGCCTTTGTCCAGCAGAGGACGTCTTTCGGATGTTACGCCCCAAAGTTACCAAAAACAAACAATAAATATACCTGTGAAATTTTGGTATTATGAAAGTTAATATATTGATCTAGCAATAATGTACAATGATGAGCAATATGAAAAAAGCTACTTGCAAAGTGCCAAAAAATCTAAAGATATCCTGAACCAACACAAGTTAGTTACACGCAGTAAAAAAAAAATTGTGCGCTGTTAAATACACTTGAGAATGTTGCTTTTTAGTTCAAGAAGCTATCTTGCGTGGTTTCTAAAATAAATCATTTATTTGCATAAAACATGGTATACAATGGTGTTAAGATATAATTATAATGGCATAAATACGTTTAGCTGAGAAAAAACACAGCATGCAAAATTTGAGGGTATTTGAAAATGTTACTACGTACATCTACATTTTTTATCCATAAATTCTTTTAAACAATATAAGCTATACTCATTCAACCACTTGTACAACTTCATCTTAAATAATCTAGAATATAATGTTTTGAATTGACTTGGTATCTTGTTAAAAATACGCACCCACGATAAGTTATTGGCTAGGTTATGACTTACTTCATGATAAGTTAGTGGTTTTTTTATATTGCTCGTCAGTGTATATTTGTTTCCCACTCAAATTCCGTGAAATAATAAACCCCATAATTTAGCAAGCTCGCAAACGTAATTATCTCTATGATTATTAATTCCCTCTGATCGTCATTATTTTTAATTCATTATTATAGCACAGTTGCAGTCGAATCCTGGTATAAGCCACAGAATAAGAAATTCAGAAGGCCAACTCGATTCAAGATTGACAGGTCCTCAGTCCTCACGATTTAGCGGCAGTTCCATCAACTGCTGCATCAGGATTGAAGTGTTTGAACCCGGTGATTTAATGACAATGGAATTCCTGTACAAAGATTTACAGGAGCGTGCTAGATTCAAATCTAGCACGCTCCTGTAAATCTTTATAAACGAAAAATGAATAAGCACATAAGCAAAAGAGAAGCTAGGGCCCGAAAACGGGTAAGTTAGTCAATTGGGCTGACTTAGGGCATGAAGTCAGCACTAGACTGGCTTGAAACTAACGTCTACACGAGCCCAGTTGCAATTAAGTCAGCGTTGTATAAACCTGCCTCAAAATAAAAACTTTAAAATTTGCTAATAGCGATAAGACTGCCCTTTGTAAAATTCCTACATTTATATCTGTAACTCGTATGGTGTACATTAGATCATTAGGTATTCTATTCTAAAACAAATTCCTGCTAAAATGACGGTGAACATGAAATAAATTGCAAACTGCATAAGCTTTAATAAAAAAACGTGTGCGGTCGGGGACCCCCGTCATTAACGAAGTTCCCTACGCGATACTCGCATGCACACACACGTACTTAACAGAAAGAGATAAAGAGAGAGAGGGAGAAAGTGGCAAGGATTCGTATAACGCTTTTTCCTTACGTGACGATTTCAACCAGTCAAATCCTACCGGAAGCCGCGTTAGGGAATCTTAGGGGACTACAGGAGCTAAACGCAAGTTTATAATGCTTAAAAGTACATGATCCGCACCGGTAAACAAAATCAGAAAAATAAATATAGTATTTTGTTGCTAACATAATACTACAAAATCACGACGATACCTGAAAAAAAATCCAATCGATAGAATTATTGTAAATAGATAATTGATTCATATTTTGCAATAACTTCTCTTTCTTTTATATGCAGTCCGACAGTGACCGCGCTTGAGCTGTTCAGCCTCTTAATTCCAATAATCTCAAGTTCTATTTTCGCCTGAGCTTATTACCGCTCCTTCACTGCAACGGACCTACTGTAACTTACTACTCTATGTTTTAATTAGCGCAACTCTAATTATCCGAGCGACTGCAGTCCAATATTAATATCGATCCAGGATTACGTTCCCCTGGTTCATTAATAACTAGTATTGTCTTAAACCCACAATGTCTGAACATAGCTCTAATTAATTCTGAAATGAAACTGAGGTTTCTTTGCGGTATTTATTTTACTTTTCTGTTGAAAAATTGAAGAAGAAATGAAACTTGTTTCTGCGTAAAGAATTCCCTGACGACCTCTAATAAAAAGTATTTAAAGAAAGCAGTCATTATCGATTGATGTTGGTTTAATCTCGAGAAGCAACAAATTCGCCTACAGTCCCTGTGACGAGAAGCTATAATTTTTTAAATAAAGAACTTCTCCTAAGTTACGTAGCGACAATTCAATCAACAACAAATAATCCTAAATTTTAATCAACTCAAAGTAACATACGTGTAATACGAAACTAACGAGCAATTTCACTTGGTCGGGTTATATTTTTTTTAGCGATATAAAGCGCTGTCGTCTAACGTTTTGTGGTAGTGAACGCGTCTGAGGTCCAGTACCGGGAACATAATTCCGATGATTATAATTCTGTAACCATATTTGTGACCGTCGCGAATCATATTCTAATCAAGATACAACCTGACACTGACCTGTTGAATTGAAAAAATGTAAGAAAACTTGAATTCCGCGGGTTTTTTAGCGCTTTTTACGTTTTGCATATGTGTACCCACCATTTAATGTCGAACAGTAGAACAGCGTAATTGTTTCGAAAATTGAACCTTTAATTTTGTAGAATTCCTTGCCCCTAAACTGGGATATAGTCTAAACCTTCCCACGAAACAGACACAATAGTTAAATAATCACCATGACCCATATCCCCCTAAACCATGACCCATATCCCACTATACTCATGGGACTGAGAATGTCTTGGAAAGGCTTAAGACGTCTTAAGGGTCCGTAGTCAGTCATTCTTCCATACTAACGTTGTATGAAGTTTACTTCAGTGTTTGACAGGGTGGTTAAAAAGATAGAAATTGTATTCAAGAATTCAAATAACTTTATTTTAAATAAATATATCCTGTAGATTTTTCATAATATCTGTACGCCTAAAGGTTTGTTCATGAAATTTTACGCGCTCGTTTTCGTAATAAACCATCATCTATTCCAATAAATACATAAATAAATATATAAACTAAATAGCATGCATAATATTAGCCAACCCCACCAACGAGTTCGGGCCGTTGACGAGTGCAACCTTTAGCTTGAAACTGGTAGTCCAGTACTAATCCTCATCTATTTTCCACCAGATTCGACTGTGGTAGCGGCGCTGGCATCCTGAGATCACCGGAGCCCGTGAGGCTGGGGCATTGGAACACCATCTCCGTGTATAGACACCGGTGGGATGCGTGGCTAAGACTCAACAACGGGAAGAGGGTTCGAGGACGGTCCAAGGTATGTGATCTAAATATCTTAAATTCACTCACTGACAGAGAACGCACAGCCTACACCGTTGGGTCTAGTAGCATAACATTTTGCGCAAAAGTTCCTTAAGTAACGAAAGTTGAGCTCTAAGGAAGGATTTTTTAAAATTCATCCCCTAAAGGGGTTTAATAGGGGATGAAAGTTTGAAAACGATGATTTGGTTCGAAAGATGAAAGTCCGTCATTTCTACCGAAAGGAACCCATCGGGAGCACGGCTGTCTCAATATTCTTCTGCACCCCAATTGTATAACACAGTTTCAATCACAAGCTAATGAATTTGGAAGAAAATTACTAATCCATTGCTTCATATGTTTGAAAAAATTGTCTGTTGAATTGTCGTAATGGCAGGCATTGTACGTGTGTTACGCAAATTTCCTACCCACTGTTGGTCACGTTGTTGGCAAACGAAGAAAGCGGAATATTGTTATTGTAAAGGTCGCTACTCGTGCAGATTTTGAATTCGGAAGGACCAAAAAAAAAGAAAATAAATTGGTATGTAGGACATTGTTTTCATTCCTGTCAATATGAGATATATACGTATATAGCATACGAGAGTAAGTCATGTCATGGTAGCAATATTAAACATTCAGGATTGTTGGTAGTGGACATAGGGTTACCATCTGACAGGCGTTTGCCGCATTTGACAGGCATTTTACGGTTGCGGTCGGCGCTAAGCTGAGACAGGTATTTCTTAATTTCCTTAATAAATGCACAGTTGAATAAAGAAAGGAATTGCCTGACAATAGAGCCGGTAAAACCGATAAATACCCAAAAAAACTTTATAAACGTTTCGCGTGAAGATTTATATTTTTATATTTTACAAAACAAAATAATTTTGAATTTTTTTTTTTAGTTATTAGTTTAGTGGTCCTAAATTGTTCAAACTTTCCATTTTGAATAAACTTCAGTCTTTAAAACTATTTGTTGAGTATTTTAAGACTTCTAGTTTTTTACCAAAGACATGCATTTTTCTGAAAAATCTGGCATTTATACATCCTAAACAGGCATCCTCCCTTAAATAGATGGTAACCCTAATTGGATATGACTTCGAGATGCGTTGCCACTGAAATGGCAACAATATTCGAAATGGCAACATTATTGTGAATACGTTCGTCACCACCATCTAAGTAGGTACTGAACAAACAACCAAGCATGACATGGAAGCAATATTCTCGTCATACCTGCGATTTAGACCGTCGCGCGAGCCCAGTCCCCTGTCCTTCGCACTGTCTCCGCGCTTAACGTCCTCTTGGACGCCAAACCTGTGACGTGTTTGCGGATGTATGGAAGACGATCATGTCAGTATATCTGAAGTTCTGTGAGATGGGTGTATGATGTTTTTATCAATTTTTTTAATGTAATTGGCGTAATAACCGTTTTATGGTATAGTAAAAAATAAATAGCTTTTATTTCGTCTTAGGGCTGGAAAAAATCACCAAAGACCATTCAGTCTGTTTCGTAAAGCAAATGATTCCTAATAACGTCAGCGGTCCCAAGCCCAACTTGTAAGCATAGTACAATGAGCCGTCACCAATTTATTGTGATTGAAAAATGTGACAGAAAAAAAGTCTTTTCTAAAGCTTCAATGACAAAAAAAAGTCAAATTATTTTCCATTTTCTTTGTCCGTTCGCTCGACATTGCAAGAATTACGGCTGGAGCAATTGACCGTGCACGGGTCTTACTTGAGGACTCGGAATCTGGGTGCCATTGCACGCCTTCGGAATTTCAAAGAAAATGCTTCATTTAGTTTAGACCTTTGCTGACTTTGTAGAAAGGATTTTGAAAGGTGGAAGACGAAATTTGTTGCCTTAGTAAACGCGCTCCTATAAAGCAGCCCACGGTTAAGCTACGCGGACTTAAGTAACTTCGCTTGATATGAAAATGTAGGCGAGATTGTTCGCTGCGACCAACGGCAGAGCTAGACACATCCTCAATCGACTTAAGGTGCTAAGGACCAAAGGTGACCGCAGCCGTAACCCACAGCGGCAACACCGCCCAATCGCAATGACAGACCGCAACGACACGACTGTTTTCTATGTAACTACACGAAAACGCGCTGCCGTAGATAGCGCCTGTTAACGTTTTTAGTTATCCTTGATACCATAAAATAAGTAACTACTAAATAGGTCTCTATCTAACTGACTACAAAAGACTTAAGATGCAGATATATGCCAGTGACCTTGAATGGTTAGCTTGCGTGTTCACGCAACACGTTGTATGTCCAGCCAGTAATAGGACTCGCCCATCAAGGAGCGCTGTCCCAAATTAGACTCATAATTAATTTATTATACATACATTAAAAAAAAGGTATTTTAATAAAACACGTATAAGTACTAAAAGATCAATGATTAAATTATCTTTAAAATGGTGAAGGTGGACATATTTTGCGTGATTCTCAGTTTTTTATCCGCGTTAGACATAATTTTACAAATAAATTTCACTATGTAATATGAACATAATCTAACATATTCATATATTAAGTTATTAAGAAAATGCTCTAATTTAACATATATTTTTCCGAATCATTAATACTACTCGTTTAGATGTGATCTTCAGTATAAAATTATTAAAAGTCGGTTATCGTCGCTAATCTTTATTTAACTACACTCAATCGCACGGTAAATGGGAAACTAAAAGGCAGACTTAGTAGTTACAGGAAACTTAGTTAGGGTCACGAATAATATGTCAAAAGTTCCAGCCCAGTTCGAAGTTCGTGACATTTATAGACTACTGGAAGAGATAAGACTTTCTGGAACAAATAACTTTACCTGATTGACATTCCTAGACCACTGGACAAGACGACTTTGTATAGAAAAAAGAAAAGAAAGAAAGAAAACGAATTAATTTGAATAATAATGATGATATATAAATATGATAATATTTATCAAAAAACGCCGAGAAAAACACGTTTAAGTATTGTTACACTTGAATTTTTTTAAACTTTATTTATATTTTTATCATTTGTTGTGCAGACCAGTGGTAGCGTAGTGGTGTGACCGTCGGACTGCCAAGTCATAGGTCTTGAGTTCGAACCCAACGCACCTCTGACTTTTCGGATTCATGTGCGTATTGTATAGTTATCAATTGCTTCAAAAGCAGTGAATGAAAACATCGTGAGGAAACCGGCATGCCAGATATTACTCGATGGCATGCCAAGCCAAGTCAGAGGCTCATTCATAGGTGGCTTTAAAACTCTGACACTAGGTTAGTCACTAACCACACGAAAGGAAGAAGAATATCAACTGTCTACCTATTATGGTTCATGAGATACAGCCCGCTGACAGACAGTCGGACGGACAGTGGAAGTTTAGTAATAGGGTTCCGTTTGGCACCTTTCGCGTACGGAACCCTAAAACAGAAAAAACTTAGAAAAAGTAGCATTTTCATAAAATGTAGTTTTACGTCTTTTGCTCTAGCTGTTTTTAAAACCAGTCCAAACAATTTAATTGGTATACACCAGCACACAATAGCGCATACTTAATTCATGGGCGCCACAAAACAATTTGGTGGTCGCTCTTGTTGCCGAGCGGAAGAAACGGTTTTGCTCACACCTTCATAATTTAGTAGCTGGCGATTTTTTCCGCACACAAACGACAGTACCTAGATGAGCCAAATGTTGTAAAAGCTAACGAAGTTAGAAGACAGGAGTTTTGAATTATATTACAACTAGCTGTTGCCCGCGACTTCGTCTGCGATCCAGGATGAAAAGTATTCTATGTCCTTCTCCAGGTCATGGTCTACACATGTGCCAAATTTCATCCAAATCAGTTCAGTCGTTTTAGCGTGAAAGCGTAACAAACCAACAAACAATTTCATTTTTATAATTTTAGTTAGGATGTTAAATGGAAGAGCTAATACCGTCACAGATCATATGAGATATTTGTTACTTCTTGCACCCTAAACTTTAGAACCGATGTTAACAAAAGAGGTGTCGTTAGCATTATGTTAATTCTAAATGTGTTTTATTTCGTATGACGATCTAGGATTTTTTGGTGTCATACGCTAGACAATATGATGTGAAATGTAATCTGTTTAATCGCGAAGACGTGCTAAACAAACGACAGGTTCACTGTCATATCTTCTATCGAAGCTATTCAGCGTGTTTTAGAAATTTAGTCTGGATAAAATTTGAGAGATCAAATATTTAGGACTTAGGAAACTTGTCACGAAGTGATCATGCATCCCAAATTATTATTTTCATAGCCATTTTTCAAATGGAACCCTATTACTAAACCTCCACTGTCCGTCTGTCTGTCAGCGGACTGTATCTCATGAACCGTAATAGGTAGACAGTAGAAATTGTCACAGATTGTGTATTTCTATTGACGCTATAACAACAAGTAGTAAAAATTAAATAAAGTTAATAACTAAAGGGGTTTTTTTCGGCGTTTTTTGTTCGATCTTATTACGATACGGAACCCTTCGTGTGCGTGTGCGACTCGCACTTCGCTGGTTTTTTTTTAATTTTCCATGCAAAACTTTAATTGTCTAACCTTGACTACATTAAAACAAATGCCTCTCCACATAATTTTAGATCCGTCCAACTCCAGCGTTGCCTAAAATTTCCGCGCGCATTTTCCGGCGATGTTTGCCGGCTCGCGTTGAATTAAATATTTTCTTCGTTATTAATTTTAATTCAATAGGGAGTGCGGGCTCCCCAACTTTCTGGTCGGCGGTAAAGTAGGGAGCCGGAAAACCACAGGCTTTGTTTGTAACAAGCCACAATTAGAAGGATATAGTCCGTTCTGAGTAGCCTAATTGAGTTTTAATTACTGTGTTGGGTACATGTGTTGTTTTGCTTCCATGTGGGATGTTATTGGAACCAAGTTCTTTAACGCAGATTGCGATAGGAGTAAACTGGTGGATATCGTCACGTAACGAAAAAGCGTTAAGGTGCGTTTCCACTGAAGCGGGGACGAGCAGAACTAAGTGGAGACCTGCAGGAATCGACCAATCACAACGCTGCTTTCTTTTTTTTAACGACATCATGATGTATGATCTCTCTGAGAGGTTGAGTAATCGGCGTATATTCGCTCAACGCCATTTCGCTTCAGTGGAAACGCAGCCTGCTCGAAAAACTCAGTTTCAAGTGTCAAATGTTTTTGTTTTTTTATTCCCTTTTGTGACACCTGGTAATAGTAAAAAAAAAGAAATTCTAATTAGTCCGTCAGTTAGATAATAAAAAAATATTAGACGCGTATTTAATATTTATCATATTAATTAAAAAAATACTTAGATTAAACGCATTTTAAGTCGGGAAGTCGGGATCGCTACGTCACAAGTACCTAAGTATAAAATCTACATACTCGTGACGTCATGGTACATTTTAACTCAATGTACCGTCGTAATCTATAGATTACGTAAAAAAAGAAAAAAAACGTGTCCAATATTTTTTAATAATCAAAATTGTGGACTAAAAAAATAAATTTGCCATCATCCCTACTGAGACCATACTAGATGGCTCTGTATTAAACTAAAATTAAAAGGAACTTCGTTCCGACCGGGTGTCCTACGAAACCTCTTTAGTATCAGTGATTATCCTAAGAATGCCTCTACGAGTATGTAAATTGGAAGTTCAGACTTCAATATAGTTCATCATCTTTCAGCCCTTGTACACACGGCTACACATCAACCTAGACTGTTTGGACTTTGGACTATTAGAAGTTGAACGCTGCGAATCGTGCGACAGGGCGCGATATGTTTTTGTTATTTCATCTCACTCACGCGCGTCGTCTAGTGCGTGGCACGTGCCGCTGCCACCACCACTATACCTATAGATACGTATCATGTATATTATTTTGTAAGCAAGTTGTGCTCGTTGAGTTCAGTTATTATAATATGGGGTGTTTTTTCGATTTGCGCTGTGCCTGCGCCAATTCATCCATTAGTTATTATCAATTATTATATACTTATTTGTAGCTTTTCCCCGCAGTTCACACGCGTGTATTTCGAAAATCTACATCATGTCCGATTTTTATACAAACTTCCATACCCTTTTATATTTTATTTTATTATTTGATTTTATAAAACACGTATTTCTCCATTTTTTACCAAAGAAATATTACTTTAGCTATTTATTTATCAAATTTTTAAACAGTTTGCCCCTTCATAACGACACAATAATGTAACCTACTTCGACGTGATTTTGCACAGGCATAGTTGGAAGGTCGGGAAATATCTCATTCCGTAGGGAAAAAACCTTACTAATACCTATTAAAATGTATGTTTGGTTGCCTGTAAGTGTTTGACTAGTTTGTAACTGTTTGATGCACTTTCACAGCAAAACTTTTGAATCGATTAGGGGCAGCTTGAACCCATAGGATTTTTTCCAAATGGATCAACATTGATTAAATGATTACTTACCTACTTGCTTTATTTTTCATGGTTAGGATAAATAGAGAAAAAAATAACGTTCTATTGAATCGGCTCTTTATTTCAATAAAATTACGACAATACGCACATAATTAACAAATTACATACTTACAACATTTACCTAATATTGGCAAATAAAACTCTGAATAGGCCTTTATGGATGTTGCCTAAGCTCTCTACCTTTTCACTTTTTTTAGATCCATGCAATGAGTGACTCTTCACTCATTGATCATCAATGTGTTGAATTAAATTACCCGACAGGTATGGAAATCAGTCGAAGAACGCCTACAAAGAATTAATATTTTGTCTAATTAATTTTAATTTTAACACTTGAAAGGTTTATATTAAATAACTATCACAATCTAAACATAACTACAAGTTACCTCAGGAGCCAAGGATAGTTAAAAATCTAAATTAACAATGAACATAATAACATTAACAAAGTTGGAAATAATGTGAGCATTTATATCAACACACTATACTCAATTTGAAATAAGATTAGACATTTAAACAAACCGTGTTTACAGTCCGTTCAACCGATTCTGACTTCTATACCGTAGGCATAAGGATGGCATTAAAAGCAAAAAAGTGGTTACAATACCAACTGTTTACTGCAGCTGCCATTTGTCATGCCACCAACGTAATAGAAGTCAAAATCGGTTGAACGGACTGTAAAAAGGTTTAGTTAAATGTTTAATCTTATTTCAAATGGAGGATAGGTATAAAAAATAAAAATAAAATCCTGTGACAACCCTCTTTAATCAACTAAGTATGGCAAATAAAACTTGACATGGTTTATTGGTTTAGGTATGCTACTAGGTAATTGGTATGAGAAATATCCTCATGCTAGAGTAATTATATGTAAATATTTATATAAATTATATTTAAGACATGCAAAAGAACATACATTCAGCTGAATCAACTTAAAAAATGTTAAGTTTAACATTTAAGAATCAAATATTATTATAGTTATCAGAATATCAAAATGAACATACCTAGTTCGAGTTACTTCGGGAGTCAACACTAGTAACAAATATAAAACTTATCAATAAAAATAGTTAACAATACCTTAAAATCTAAACTTCTAAATAAAACAAAAATCAACATTTAGAGGCACATTTGTATAAGTAATAATAATCATGACTTAGGGCGAGATTCACAGACCGTACTCAAGACTACTTAGGTAAGCAAAGTAAGCCTTTCACACGAATAAGAACACAACAAAAAATAAACACACAATTCCTAAAAAAAATTAAACATTTAACAATTAAACTAATTAGTTTGCCTGCGAAGTAGCTTCACCTAATATCAGAAGTGTGCAAGATGGCATATGGCATTAATGTTACTAAACGATATCCAGAAATTAAATCAAAACGATATATTATGTGGAAATTGGTTAAAAGAATGAAAGCCACAGGTATTCCAAAGCTAGATCGTAATTAATAAAAGTAGGTAAGCATCATTAATTTATTACCATAATTTTCTTGTGCTGAACTGTATTTGTTAGATGAGACTAACAAATACAGTTCAGCACAAGAAAATTATGGTAATAAAAGTAAGTGTAAAATAACTTATAAAAGCTCATTTCATTTTTTTTTTTTAAATTACAATTACAATTAAGTATAGGGTAATAATAAGTTAGGATAAAATAATTAAATAAGTACGCTATCGCAATAGGTTACCCTGTAATGATAGATGTAAGTGGGAAATAAATAAATAAATATAATTTAATATTATCGTTATCTTGCGCGGTCTTGGGTGCTGCAAACCGGTCGACGAACGGCGCGCTTTGGCGCTGTCGCGTAAATGTAAAATAAAAACACCTTCCAAACGTTATCTAATGAGAAACAATTATCTAATCACCTATCTATTGTTGCGCGCCCGCCGGTCGGCGCAGCCTTGTAAAAGAATATGTTCAAAATGGTAGCCGTTGTCTTGGATGCAATGACTCTCTTGAGTAATTACTAAATATTGTCTATAAAATACTTACATTATTATATTAAAGTATATCACTCACCGTTATCCCCGTCCTCCTTTCAATTTCTTTGATGGTATAACCACCCTCTCGCAACACCCCTATCAGCTGCCGCTGTTGTGGAGTTAATTGTGGCGCCATTAATATTGGTGCACCACGCAACACACTAATTATGTAATGTTTATAATAAACAAAACGAAATATTAAAAAAACACTGTCCGTGAGAACAATAGCCCGACCGCGTTACTTAAATTTGTGTAAATCCCGGACGATATTTGGGAACTGACTGGCATAGATAAAACATTGAACTCGAGCGAAACTAGCGAAAATGTTTGGCAAAAAAGTGCATCTGTGTGCGTAGGCGCGAAGCAGCAAATGCTGTGATTGGCTGATGCCACGATACTCAGTCCCTTTCGTACAATTTTCTGTACTGCTGGTAGCGTAGTTATGGGTATATAGGGTGTCTAACTTGATGTGTAGCCGTGTGTACCATGTACGTGGGGTTGGCGAACCCCGTTTTTTTCTTCCACTCTCCCCTATCAACCGTCACGATATCATTCACTTCCTTCTCTTTCATATTATTCCTCACACAATCCATCCAGACATCAATAGTTGCTGGAAGTTATTCAGCTGTTTCTCTGACTATTGCAGTCCACTGGTGGACATTATACACCTCCTAAGTTGCGTTTCTTATAAACAAAGCTGCGACCTAATTGTTTAACACATTTTCGTAAATGATTAAGACTAATCTGTTTCATTTTGACAGTTCAACAACATTCATTATGTTATTTACATTGTTGAACAGATTTTTTTTCGAACTTATGAAGCAATGGATTAGCAATTTGTTTCAAAATAATTCAGATTGTGATTGGTCGTGTATTACGCAATTAAGGTGCTGGTTCGTCTTCGCATTTTCATCTCTCATTGTTCGCAAATAAAGATATATTAGCTTTGATATGTTTTTGGTCTTAATAAAGTATAGGTATTCCATCTATCCATCAAATCATCAAAAAATTCATCTAAATAAAACTAATATTATAAAAAAGATTAGATTTTTGTATGTTTGTATGTTACGCTTTCACGGCTTAGCAGCAGTGATAGTCTAGGGGTGTGACCGATGGACAGCCAAGTCATAGGTCTCGAGTTCGAACCCAAGGCACCTCTGACTTTTCGGATTCATCTGCGTATTGTAAAATTATCACTAGCTTCAAAAACGGTGAAGAAAAACATCGCGAGGAAACCGGCATGCCTTTTTTTTTTGAGAATGTGAAATCATCAAATGACTTCTCCCGCTTTGGGCGGAGCGAGAGGGCGTATCAGACTTTTACTGACTAAAACCCACCCGTGTTCCTTCCGTTGCCCGTGTGCCGGGGCCGCGATATCCCTTTCGGACAAACCCGCAACCTCAGCAGGCATTGGTCCTTACGGACCCCGTCAGTTGGTGCTGACATCTCTTTGAGGCGCGCGTGGAACACAACGCGCCGTCGACCCGGGCCTGATATATCCCTTCCACGGAACAGGAACCTCCCGAAACAACCGTGTCCGGTGAGGACCTGCGTCAGGCGGAAGGTGAGGACGCCATGGCGCCTCTCTAGCCACTCCTCAAAGGGGGGACTTATCGCCACAATTGTGGCGTGCCCAAAACCGGCATGCCTGAGAGATATTTCTCGACGGCATGTGAAGCCAAGTCAGAACCCCTTGGGTGGCTTTAAAACTCCGACACCAGGTTAGTCACTAACCACGACCAGTGACGGCTTAACGACTGAACCGATTTTCATGTTATTTGGTAAGGGGATTCTTTGAGCCCTGGGGAAGGACATACTTTTTATCGAATTACTAATTAATCGAAGTTTTTCTATGAAAAAAAATCATTTATCTTAAATATTCAATTTTATCTTGGAATGAATTCCTACTCAAATAATGTTTTAACTCAAAGTGAAACTTTAATTTATGAAGAAAAGGTTAATTGGATTTAAAGCTATGTTTAGTTTTACATAAAAACCTTTAACCCTTTTTTAGGGATCTCGCGCACTAGACAGCCACGATCAGTGGTCTGAGCGACCAGGTAAACTATAGAAACGATACGAATCGCGCACTTGTTCGCAACGGCCAACTAGCCGCACACCATACAATACCACTAAATGGCCATGATCACGACCATTGGTCTGAGCGACCAGGTAAACTATAGAAACGATACTAATCGCGCACTTAGTCGCAACGGCCAACTAGCCGCACACCATACAATACCACTAGACGGCCATGAACACGACCAGTGTTCTGAGCGACCAGGTAAACTATAGAAACGATACGAATCACGCACTAGGTCGCAACAGCCAACTAGCTGCAGGCCATACAATACCACTGGACGGCCACGACTGGCCGGAGTCGTGGCCGTCTAGAGCGCGAGTTGTCTTAAGGTTCCGTATCTAAAAGGGTGCCAACGGGACCCTAATACTAAGACTACGCTATCCGTTCGTCCGTATGTCACAGGGTTGTGTCTGTTGAAACGTGATAGGTAAAGACTTTTGTCTTTTTTCCTAAGCTATAAAAAAAAAAATGTAGTGAATATTGTACGGTAGTACGGAACCGGCGGTGTGCGATTCCGACTCGCACTTGGCCGCATTTTTCATAAAAAAACTTTAATTTATTTATTTTTAGACACGCCTAAAAAATCCAATTAGTTTTAAAATGTAGGATTACGTCTAACACCGATAGAGATTTAGTAAGTTTAAGCTTAAAATATATTGTTTCTCGAAAGTACATCCATGGAGTACTAGTTGGAATTGATATTGAGGAGCAAAGTTTCACAGCAGATACCGATGGGACTCGGGACCGGGACCTTCAAGTTTTAACAGTTTAACACAATTGCAAGAATTGTTCAATGCTATCAATTGGAACAGATCGCTTCTAAGTGCTTGTAGAATACCTCCTCCAACTTCTGCCAACTTGGTAGCAGTTAGTGAGCAATAAGAGATACAGTACTTTTGCTTGCATTTGGGTTTTCAATCATCAAAGTTGAAAGGTACCATTCCGTACCCGACCGCAGGCAGCAACTGCACGCGACGTGTCGCGGTGTCATGTCGCTGTAGTCATGATTCCGAACCCGACCGCAGGCGGCAGCAGCCCCGGACGGTAAGCAATGGGTAGCTCGCCGTCCGATAAGGACCAGGCCCGGGTCGACGGCGCGTTTTGTTCCACGCGCGCCTCAAAGAGATGTCAGCATAACTGACGGGGTCCGCAAGGCCCGCTACCTGCCGGGTCGCGAGAAAGGGATACCGTGGCCCCTGGCAATGTACAGGCAACTGAACTAACACGGGTGGGTTTTAGTTCCGCCCAGAGCGGGAGAAGTTATTATTATTTAGTTTTATTACTATTATATTAAAAAAAAACACGACGGCAGCCAGTATTCCAGTCGGTAGATACAATATAGAAAAACGTGTTATCGATCCTAAGGATGCCTCGTTGAGAGGTGAAACACTTGTCGATTTCTTACAGTGTTCTACATGACTCTTTATGAACAATTAAGCAGATTAGGTTACTAAATATACGTCGTCTATTGTATTTTATAATGGATTTCCGCGAAGTCACGCCTGAGTCAATTAACTAACAAACCAATCAATACTTACAACTTTTGACTGTCTATCTTTAATGCATCCTCCCACAGAATCATACACATTCATGACAAACATCTATCCATCTCCCGGCAAATAAGTTACACTTCGCTGTTGATGTCAGAAGAGCATAAAGTATTTATGCTCGTGACTGTATAGTGCACAAACATCATAAGTAAAGTTGATACATATAGCGTAACTGGCTTAAAACCCAGTGCAGACACAGAACACGCCGCAAATTGTCAATTCATACTGTAGAGCAGCGACACCGAGACGAAAGCTCCATTCCGAGATTGCACTGTGGCGACTGTGGCACATGTAATGTACTGGTATGCCAGACGTGTGCTGCGATAAATCTATGTACATCTGTCTATTGATGCACAATCTGCGTAATGGAAACGGTTCGTCTTCTCCTGAAACGTGAACTTTGAAATTAGAGCTGCCCTGATAACGCACAAACTCGTAACTCGTACTGTCTATTACAAAAGTAACTGATAAAAGTGTAAACAAATCCAGCACCCTATTTACATCACACACTTTCTATCACAGTCCGAGAATATTGAAGGATATTGCTAATCCATTGCTTCATATGTTTGAAAAAATCGTCTGAACAAAGTAAATAACGCAACGTGGTTGAGCTTTCAAAATGAAAACCATTGCGATCAATTGTAATTTTTTGTATGTGAAAACTTATCGACGTAAATTGAGGTTATAAAATACATCTTTTTTTTTATTTTTATACTCCTCAATTGTTAAATGAAACACAAATCTTTAAGGTGGTTTATAATTATTATTTCGGGATTAAGTATTCAAGTAATCAAATCAAAAGCATCCATGGGTATATTTTCTGATCCATTTGTTTGCATTTTCAGCAGATATTTTTGGAGCAGACCATAAATACGTTTGCTTGATGGGCATTAACAAAATAGAACAGTCGGCTGTGAGTGCATATCACACCCGTCAGAATAGTCAGTAGTCTTATCGATTCGTTTGCGTTTCTTCGTTTGTGTTTGTGTAACTCAACAACAGAAGAAGCAAAGATTACTAGCATCCGAAAACAGCCGTCAATCAGAACGCACAGTACTTATCTTGAGCAGTTTTTTTCCGTCCCAAACGAATATCCCTCAAATTGAATGAGTTGCTTGCTACCACGTTGCTAACTGGCATTTTTTTTTTCTAACACGTCATTAGCTTTTCTTAAACTGTACCTTAATTGCGTAATACAAGATCAATCAGAATTACAGGTTCTGTGTCGTTTTGAAACAAATTGCTCACTCATTCCTTCATAAGTTCGAGAAAAAAATCTGCTCAACAACATAAATAACGCAATGAATGTTGTTGAACTGTCAAAATGAAACGGATTAGTCTTAATCGTTTACTAAAATATGTTGCATAATTGGTTAATGCCGAAACAAGAGAAGTTTTTGTTCCATCTTTTTCGCTGAATTTATCATTCCATTTCATTATCCTCAGTAGCAGCCAGGAGTTTGGATTTGAGCCCGGTTGATATTACATGAGACTTAAATATAACTGGTGAAATATGGGAGTACAGGCCTGATGTTTGGTTTATGAGGTATGAGAAACAGGGTGTAACGTTCACTCATCCTCTATAGAAAGGAGAGAATCCTCCGAATATTCGGGTGTCGTGCCTGGTAGGCAACTGCCCAACGATTGATGTCGGGTAGTCTCATATACAGGGTGGCAGGGACATCGAAGCGAACCCGGCTACCATGGATTCAGTACATGATTCTGAACCACCCCGCGTGAAATTTTTCGTTGGTTATTTAAAAAAAAAACTGCTGTTTCATAGAAAAGCGCAATACCTACGCGGTCAAAATGTATGGACCAGCGGTTTTTTTTTTTTAATAATCGATAAAAATTCCAACGCAGGGGGGTTCAGAATCATGTACTGAATCCATTGTAACAGGCTTTGCGTCAATGTCCCTGCCACCCTGTATATGAGACTATCCGACATCAATCGTTGGGCAATGCCACCTTGCATGTCGTTCGCGCGGTAAACTCTAATTGTGCAATGCAGGATTTCTTTGACGTCAGGATTTTGTGTGACGTCAGGTCTTTGATGCGTAGTTCGCATGTGGAGATGTAGATGCCGCCACAATGTTATGTGTTCATAAATCATAATTTCCGTTTCGTTCGATGTCAGATGTACTCGTATACATTACTTTGTACGCAAACTTGTGATTATAATCCAAATCTATCTACATCGCGTCGCTATACTCCGTAATACTCACAGCCTGATGTTATCACAGCTATCGGGGGCAGCGCAGCCCGTCGATGACAGTATTAGGTCACAGACCCAATACCGGGCGCGCCTATTGCCAATTATCGGGCGCAACTCCAATCCCGGCTATAAACTGTGAGTGTTTGTGTATGTATCGCAGCGGTATTCAGGTAACCTGTTGAGGTCAATTCAGAGCGTAAAAACTTTTTTGAATGAAAATGTTGTTATTCACGTTCAGAATTATCTATACGTACTGTTTCCCTGATCAAATATATTGAAGCTGTTAGTTTACGCAATCAAACATTTGTTCGAAATAAAACTTGCCTAGTTAGGCTCGTAAAAATCTTGAACCTTACGAGAATCTGGCGACAAAACTAAAGTTGAGAATTTCTACAAAGAGCTTTTGAATATGGTCCTTTACATCGTATAACAGTTTTGCTGCTGTTAGTCAAACGAATTCATGATCACAATGTGTTGTTATTAGAGCAAGTGCGCCTACATATTACTTACATCAATATTGTGGACGGTTATATCACAGGAGCTTGCAAGGGTGCGGGTAATGTATGTTTGCAGACAACTCCCCGACAGCTGCGCTACGTCAAATGCCTTCTTTCGCGCAACTCCACAACTATTTCGTTGGCGTCGTCAATATTGTGTCTCTCATACTTCCTTTTCATTGGGAATTTTATTGCGTCTAGAAGTAATGTAGTTCACTGGTGTTGACGAAACGTTCTTACATTCCATGTTGTTTAGACGAGAAATTATTTCGCGGAAAGTTTGACTTAATCAACAATCAAAAGCTCTTCCTTCTAGATGAACAATTAAAATTATAAAACTAAAACCCAACTATGACAAAAAATACATCTAAAAAGGTATAAACAAGACATCACAGACAGACAAATAAAAAATCCGGAGTAATACGTAATCTGTTCGATTTAAGCCCTAATACGCGTGACTCCGGATTTATAATTTTCATGATTTCATGTCCTCTAGAGGGCGCCATATTACATACATACATACCGATCAGAATCCCTTCCTCCTCCTTCTTGCTTCGCCGTAGTTGGCTAAAAATCAACTTCATTATACAGCCCATTTCAAGTCATTACGGCTTCATTCTGTACCATAAAATTGATGGCCAAGTAGACGTAATATTCTTGTAGAGTACCTTTCTCTGGCAGATAACGAGACCGCATTCTCCGCGTGTGCCATTAATCTCAAACATAAATTGCCTCACGGAGTGTAAAATAAGGCACAAAAACATCTACATCGCCGAAATCGTTCCTCCAAAGCGGATCTGACTCATTAAGAACATTCGCGTCTAAAGGGTTGGAAGTGTTCGAACAAACGAGCGTACATTTGCACGTCGGGGTAACACCCGCCGGATAATATCGCCCTAAAAAAATTCGGCTATGAATTTTAAAGGCCTAGTAAAATCTGAAATTTTAGAACGGGCTTTAAAGGTACAGTTATTACGTAGGGTAGATAATCTATGAAGGTTCGGAAGTGTAAATAATTGGATGATAAAACATTCGCCTTTTGAATTAACTGAGAGTTTTATACCTACTTAAGAAACTACTGAAAATTGACTGAACAAAATGTTTCAGATACAATTTTACACCCGTAATGGAACTCTACAGAATTTACGACTATAGAAACTTTTGAGACATAAATCTTTGTCGAATATTTTAAAGAAAACTTTAGATCTCCTGTAATATTTCGCCTTTTCTCTGTCATATCTCCGAGCGTACCTTGGAGGCGTCCGTTCCCGTTTTACATAATTGCCTCAACACTGTCGAGACTAATGTCTCAGAAGAATTGACGGAATTCCTCGTGTTAAAACTGCCACCCTAACGGTTCCAGTTGGAAGTTCCCCCGATAATGGTCGGTCAAACGTGGAATAGGGTTTGCCGATGTAAATCTTTAAATTTTGAATTAATTAAAAACTTTTGCTGGGATTAATTAAAACAATAGGGCGGTGATCGAAGTTGTCTTTTTGCTTCTCGGAGTTTCGTATCAGATTTACAGATCTTCGAAGATTGTGGTTTGATAGAAATATTTAAAATCTGTTCGTGATTTTCTTTTAGTTTTGCTTCAAAGGTCGACGCTGCGTTGAGTTTTTCCGTTTCACATTTCGGTTTCCTTTTTCATAATACTTTCTCTTACGACGTCACATAAAAAAGAAATCCGTAACTTGAATTCCGGGTCTATAATTTACATACGTCGGGGCCACACAGTGGGGTAACTTACGGCCGCCATACTAACCCTTCTTACAACCACGCCTCCGTCTAATGACATTCATCAACGCGTAAATTAACTCTGGGCACTTGAAGGCACGACTTTAGAGCGCATAGTAATTTAGGATTTAAGAATGTCGTCAGTTTTGTAAGAAGACTGTTTGATTATGTTCGTGGGATACGCTTAAGGCTCCCGCAGACAGGTGCTACACGACAATGCGACGCGATTCTGGTGGAACAATTTTCATGAAGTTTTCGTAGAAATTGTTCTACTAGAGTCGCTTCGCGCCTGTTTGGGGAAGCCTGTAAAATGTGGTTTGGAGTTAAGAGGTCGATAGAAGATATGAGTAAGTAGAAGATTGTGTTTTGGGGAATCAACATTTACCTAGTGATAATATGCAAGCAATCCTAATATGTATTGCGTATCACTCTTAGGTCCGTATTACAGAAGGAAACTCAAGCATTGATCTCTGTTTAAAACAAGTTTTGGGTCGAGTTGTATTTTTAGAACGTTCCTTAAGCATAGATTTTTTGATCATAGTTCAGCTGAGTTTGGCTTTATTTTAGATCGTTACCTACTCAGTTCACGAATCGAACCCAAGCAGTGATTGGTTCTGCAATCACCCAAGTGTGGTCGAAACCGCGCTTGAGCATAGATTGTCATCAATTTTTGTTCTGTTCAGTCTATCTGCGTTGTCGAGTTTGTAAATTTTGATGTTTTTTAAAAATGATTACTACCAAAATTGATATATTTGGTGAAGTAGATCATTACAATAATTTATTCAACAATGATTCAAATAGAAGGTTAAACTATAGCGTCATTCACGCAGTATTTTTTATTTTCTACAATATTCTTGAAATCCGCTAGAATTTTTATTAAGTACTTAAAAGGATTTTTCCATTGGACTGAAATTATTTTATCGTCCTGTCATTTTATAATGATAATATTATGATTAAATAAATTAGCAAAACTAATTATTAAACATATATAAGAGCATACAACTGTATCCGAAGCATATGCAGAGACAATAGGTACAAATATCTGCTTGAGGCTGGATCTGAGTCTCGTTTTATCTGAGTAATGAGTAGAGTTTGATTACCGTTCTGGAATAAGACCGATGCTCAAGTACTGATTCTATACTTAAATAGTGATCGACTGATTGAAGATCAAACTGAACTTGAGGAACGTTTTGTAATACGCTTACACTCGCGACTAGAAACAATTTTATTTTTTGTAAATTATGACGTTCAAAAGCTTTCATGCTTTTTATGTGCCTAATTGAAATAAATTATTTGTCTTTCACTCAAATGGCAATGGCTTTTTATTCTGACTGATCAATAACATTCATCGTCGGAAATACTGATATTTTATATCAGTATTTCAATAGTTCAGACACAGATGTTCAATATCTCATCATAGAATTAAGTGTATTATAGTGTATCACCATTATTGAAATATCTGAATATTTAGTACCAAAAAACAAAAAAACAAATTATCCTCAATTATTTATAATAATATTAAAATTAATTAACTAATTAATTAAAAACATAATTATTAATTATTAATTTATTTAATTTAATTATTTTTTATTTTTTGAGCAGTCAAATATTTTCAAAGATATAAAGCAATGGTTTAGCAATTTCCTTCGGATTGTGACTGAAATTGTGTTACGCAACTGGAGTGCAGGTTATAGCATATTTGCCAGTTGCGCCTCTTTTAATTTCAAACCAGCACGCTTATGACCACTATAGAAACGGGTTTTGTCGACGGAAGAATAGACAAAATGACGGATAAATAATCACAATCTGTCATTTGTCTATTCTGCCGTCGACAAAACCCGTAGAAAACCCGTTTCTATGGCTATCATGCACGCGTGCATATAAAATAACTTTTTTGTAAGTAAGATCGTACGTCTCCTGCTCACTCAAAAGACGAGAATGTATCGACCTTGAATGATTATCTAATGCTGTCAATATTGTTTCCAGGGCCTATTCTCTCGCATGACATTCCGCGAGCCGGTATGGGTGGGCGGCGCGGGCAACACCACTGGTCTTCAGAGCAAGCTGGGTTTGTCTGACGGACTCCTGGGCTGCGTCGACTTCCTCAGGATCAACGGAGACACCTACCAGCTCATGAAGGACGCTGTCGCCACCCTGGATATTTGTGAGTACACTGTAAATGGAACTGGATTGAATATACCTTGAAATTGTGACGTTAGGTTAGACTGACGCAGTTACAAAAAATGTTGAATATGGAGATAGTGACATCTGTCGGTTAATTCCGTAAAAATCTCACCGCGAAAACTTTGAAGAAGTAAGAGCAAGCTGTCATTCCACCTGATGCTAGGGATTGACACTAATAACATCTCACTTCAAGTTTTCCACCACCAGATGTTTACAGAATAGATCTGCTGATCTACAGGTTACCTTTCCTTATCGAAAACGAGCCACACAATACTATATATACTATAATAGGGCCATGCTTTAATGCGAAAGCGTCACGATAACCCGCGAAATTCAGTACCATGTTGTATGTTGACCTAAATATGATTGCGGCCGTCTCAAATATTTATTTATAGAATTATAATCATAACAATCTCTTTTTTTTTTTTTTTGAGGATTGGAAATCATCAAATGACTTCTCCCGCTCTGGGGGGAGCGAGAGTGCGTGTCAGACTTTTACTGACTAAAACCCACCCGTTTTCCTTCCGTTGCCCGTGTGCCGGGGCCACGATATCCCTTTCGGACAAACCCGCAACTCCAACAAGTATTGGTCCTTACGGACCCCGTCAGTTGGTGCTGACATCTCTTTGAGACGCACGTGGAACACAACGTGCCGTCGACCCGGGTCTGGTCCTTATCGGACGGCGAGCTACCCATTGCTCACCGTCCGCAAGCCCGCGCCTACGGTGGCCGGAAGTCAGCTCGCGACTCCCGACGCCTGGGGCGTCTCCTGCGGCGACTAGGGGCGCGAGGGCATACAGCTTGCATCTCCCTCGCGTGCTCCGCCTCCTCCTTCGCGAGGTGATGGCCTCCCATGCACTCTCGCTCCGAACCATGGCCTGAACCAGGGCCGGACGCGAGAGATCGTCGCCGCCGATCGTCGTAACAATCTCTAAGTTCATATTACGCTGTTGAATGACCATTTCATGAAATCATGACATTTGAGGAGTTGAATTGATAATTCTTATGATTATAATTCTGTAAATACATATTTGTTATTGTCACGAATCATATTTTGATCGAGTTACAACGTGACACTGACCTGCAAATTGCAAAAAACGACAACACGACACGTTATTTAGAAATATAGTATTAAAACCTCTGGATTGATTCTGTTGATTAAATTTTTTCGTTGGTTATTTTTTTTTTATCAGCTGTTCCATAGAAAAATGCAATACCTACGCGGTCAAAATGTATGGAACAGCTGTTTTTTTTAAAATAACCAACGAAAAAATTTAATCAACAGAATCATGTACTGAATCCATGGTATCAGTTTTCGCGTCGATGTCCTTGCCACCTTGTATAATATAGTATCCTACTATAATAGAGGTTTCAATACTATATTTCTAAAGAAAAAATATATTGTAGGTATTGTAGGCAAAACTACTATATTTGGATGTCAATACAAAAAGGCGAGATGATTGCAATAGGACCAGTATTAATCTCATTAAAGCTGAATTCATGTTATTTTGTAACCTTCATTTAAAGTGTAAAAACAGTTATGAGATATTAAAAAACCCTGTCTAATAAAGGTTAAAAAAATATGCAATTAAAGAATAATAGTAGTTTATGAAACAGTTCCATAATGAGGGGTATTAAAATACGAGTGTGTGTTAGTTAATAGTATCACACGAGTGTTTTAATACCTGGTTATGTGCAGTTTCATACACTACTTTATCTACTCTCATACATTGGGATTAAATCTACTAAATAAAAGATCAAAGTTAAAGATCAAGACTACAAAATTCCCACGAAATTCAGGAACGAAATTCACCCAGCACATCACCACGCATGCGCTAGAGCGGTGCTGCGGTCCCCCGCTAACGTTCCATTACAAAAGTTGATGGAAACTCCTTCGTGATATTAATTTCTTGGATTTGCCCGGTATCGTAAGAGAAAAAAATATATTTTACAATGCATTTGCTCGAAAAGAGCGTTTTCCAAGCAGTCAATTTGTGCGGAAAGTGTCACTTTTTTTCACTAGTGCTTTTTACTTTTCTGTTTTTTTTTTAATTTTTGAGGCCGTCGTCAGCCCATCTCGTCTCAGAGATTTTATTATTTGAGAATGATGATGATGACGATGGCGATGATTATGAAGATGGTCTAAATCAAAAAGTCAAAGTCGAAGTCGAAGTCAAAATCAAAGTCAAAAGTCAAAGTCATGAATTTTTATATACGTCGTCGTATGTTAGATGTTACACATCACAGGCGACTGCCGTAAGGCTCGGTCGATTTTTTTTTTTTTTCCTCGCGCAATGCATAGTAAAACGTTGTATGATACACGTGCGTAAGATTATCTCCGACTCGTGTCGACTTATACACTCGTCGGAAATCACTTACCTTTCGCACTTATAGCATAAATAACTATTATAGCATTATTTTGTTAGAGAAAAGTGTTATAATACGATTCTATTTTTAAATTTCGGTATTGTGTTTATAAAGTATGTCAATAAAATCTCGTTTTGAAGTATATAATTTGAAAATTACGTTATGAGAGTAGATAAAAATGTTTTTGAAACATACCTACTATTTTTTTTTCCTTTTTCAACATTACTATATTCTATATTTTTACAGGCAATGGCTTCGAAAATACTATAATATTTGATATAAAAGAGTTGGCAACCCTAACTTGATCAGATATTGCTTGAACACATTTCAGCTATCTCTTCATTACTTTCTATGGTACAAATACCAGATTATATCCGAGTATTTTCGCATTCTACATGCTCATTTCATCGAATTAGGCTTCCTCTCCTTTTAATTTAAACAAAAAAGGTAACTTTGTGAAGTGAAATAATAAGCTTACTCTCTAATCTTTGATCTAACGTAATAAATCAGTCTACTTTTAAAAGCCAAGTAAGTATGTCTTTAGTGTTAAAATAACATCGTTTTATCATCTGCCGAGCTTTTTCCCTACTATGTTGGGGTCGGTTTCCAGTCTAACCGGATGCAGCTGAATACCAGTATTTTACATGGAGCGACTGCCTATCTCTCCACAACCCAGTTACTGGGTAACATGATTCGTCTTGATAAGACTGGTTGTCAGACTTTTGGGCTTCTAACTACCCGTAACGACTGCCAATGGTCTACAAATGGCAGCCGGGACCAACAGTTTAAAGACGATTGACTTTACTTAAATGGACTCGTGGAATTTTTTGCGCTCTGCCGGTATCCTTCATTTGGTTTTGTACGAAAGAGACTAGATTATAGGTAAATCTTTATTAGTCTTGTCTTAGTAATGTTATTTTTACAATGGGGTGATTGATGGACTCTTAGACTCTTTGGCTCCTTGCCCGCTGGGTTCGTGTCTGCAGCCTTAGATCAGCCAATCTTTTCTGTAGAAATAATACAGTGAAAACTAAGGTGAAGACGTGAACTTGAAATGAGCTGTCAATAGTATCAATCCCTAGCATTGAGTTGAATGATAGCTCGATTAAAGCCTCTTCTGCTAAGTTTAGAACAGACTGGCTGATGTATACTATGAATTAACAATAGTGAAAAGTGATTAGTTGGTCTTTGTTACTGAATAATTTATTTGACTAATGTAGTATATACTTAACATGGCTTAGTCTGAAGTACCTGGGTGACCGAGCTCTGCTCGGGTGAAAATATAGAAAACGAATTTTCTCATATATGAGACCTAGCTAGATCGATTTTTCGCCCCCGTACACTCCTATATTGCAACTTTCTTCGAAATCGTTATAGCCGTTTTCGAGAACGTGATTACAAATTATTTATAGTACCTGGTCGACCGTGCTCTGCTCGGGTGAAAATAGATAATGCTCATTTAATAGTATAGGAAATTTCATACTAATACCATGCTACCATGATAGTAGGTACTTACTAATTCCATGCTGCCATGTCATTATTCTAAGGTAGCCATCTTGTTCTAAACTTTGGGCGACTGAGCTCTGCTCGGGTGAAAATACGGAGAAAAGGAATTTTCCCAGTTATGAGACCTAGCTAGATCGATTTTCACCTCCGTATTGCAACTTTCATCGAAATCCTTAGAGCCGTTTTCGAGAACATGTTTACAAATAAATATATATATGAATTATCTATATATATACAAATATTGCTCATTTAATAGTGTAGGGTACTACTAAGGATTGAGAATTGATCTTTATAGGTAGGTATCTACTGTAAACGTAGTCTTACGAAGCGGATTGAAAACTACTAAGCTATATCGAAGACAAACTTTCAACTACAATGCCGCAAGATAAGCGTTTACATTGAAACTCGGACATTTGAACAAACCCCTGAACTTCGAGCTAGACTTGTAGAAGTATTGAGGAACAGGGAGTAAAGTTTACTTTCTTCATATAAAAGGGAGGATCCTCCGACCAGACGAGTGTTGTGTCTGGTGGGCAACTGCCCGATGATTGATATCGGGAGGTTATATACAAGGTGGCAGCATCGACGCGAAAACTTTTACCGTGAATACAGTACATGTTTCTGAATTCCCTTGCGTTGAAATTTGTCGTGGGTATTTTTTTTTTAAATCTGCTGTTCCATAAATTGTGACCGTGTGGGTAGGTAGGAAAAATAACCGTTAGGTTCTCAATTCGATTCGTATAATTTGTTTCCAAATTGGTCAGATGTAAGTTTCCTCTATAGTACTTACCTATAAAATGACGGACAAATAAAACAGCTCATGTTTGCTCAAAATTAACTTTATTAAAATTAACAATTACTCATTAAAAATAATCTTTATAAAAAGGTACGTAATATAATACTATTTTTTGTAGTAAAATGAGAATCATTACACTCAAAAATATTAATTATTCTTAGGAACTAACTTTTAAGACACTTTTACTATTAATATTTATTTTATATGATCAAACAATTATTCTTTAAAAAAAAGGAACTTAGTACCTTTCGATAACTACAATTAAATTAACGTGAAACTTAAAGTTCTTCGGGCTTATGTAACATAATCTAATTTTCTTCTAATAATCAGGTAATAAGTATTAAAAACTTAGAAATCAAAATAATTCTGTAAAAATAAGAAGTAGGTCTCCTGCATACACAAAATTGAATAATTAAAAAAAAAAACATAATTATTTTCACACATTGCCGGCTGCGCATTCGGTACTGTACATAATGCCTAGGCAAAGTATAAAATAAATAATATTTCCTACATTACCTAAACGTTTTAGGTATTCTATACATTGCTTAGGTATTGTATATACTACCGGATTATACAGATTGCCGGTAACATATACATTAATATTAAACTTTAATATTTTTTTAATACAGAAATCTCGTAGTTTTGTCAAGTCGTAAAAGCTGTGCGAAGCTGGGGTGGGTCGCTAGTTTACAATAATATTATAAAGAGAAAAGATTTGTATTTTTGTTTGTAATTAATACACTCAAAAACTACTGGACCGATTATAAAAGTTCCTTCACCAGTAGAAGGCTATATCATCACTGCGTAACATAAGCAATAATTTATAAAGATAACACGCGGGCGAAGCCGCTGTTGCATAAATTGGTCCTTCTGTAGAAATTTAGCTAGAATATTGTTCATATTTAAGTCAGGCAGACCCAAAACCTCCACCACAGTATAATAAAATATAGCAGTATTATGCTGCCGCTCGGTACATAAACCTTATTTATTTATTTTATTATTTATGTATATATAGAGGTACGACATAATTATAATTTGAGTACAAAACTACTGCTTATTTCTTAAGAAATTTCTTTCAGCAGACGAAAGGAGAAGTGAGAATGAAATGTAGACAATAGTGTGTGAGAACAAAAAGAGAAAAATATGAATTTGCGAACCTTCCGCTGACGCGCACTCGAGATTGCTGCGTATATACACTGACATTTCGAAGCGCGGCGTTTCGGCCGTTTTCGATAAAGACAAATAATACTGTTACTTATTTATACTGTGCCTTAGCTAACGTATGTCGCTAGAATAATAATGTGATTAGATCTCTTCGGAGGCGTGAAGTAATGGACGATAGCTTCGTTCTGCCGCCGCGATTTTCCTCCGGATGTTATCTTTATTTGAGGCTGATTTAGTTGGTGGTTACATTATGAGTGGTGAGATAACACGCACTTTGCTTTTAGGGCGAAATGCATTGTGAGACTGAAAATTAAAGCTGCCAGTTTTAGCTTTTATTTTGGTGTTTAACGAAATATGTTAATAAGATTCAGTTTTAAGCTTTCAGTAAACTTTAAAGCATAAAACTAACAACTTTAATAATTATAACTGTTATACAGTTTGGCAGACTTTATGTATGGTATTGTTAATACAGATTTTGAATAAAAAAAAATTAAAAAATGTAAAAGTAGTTTGTTAATTTCGAAGTTAGAAGCAATACCACTCTAGTTTGTATCAGTACTTTGAGGTAGGCAGTTCGCAATCACGCCAAAACGGCTAAACGAATTTGGATGAAATTTGACACGCAAATAGTTTATAACTTAGATTGACACATAGGATACTTTGTATCCCGATATTCTCACGGAATCGAGACTTATGCGGGTGAAACCGCAGGGCTCTGCTAGCCACAATTGCGGCGATAAGTCCCCTCTTTGAGGACTGGTTTGAGAGGCGCCATGGCGTCCTCACTTTCCGCCTGACGCAGGTCCTCACCGAACACGGTTGTTTCGGGAGGTTCCTGTTCCGCGTAAGGCGGGAGGAAACGCCAGGGTGTCACCACTGTGTGGATCGCCCAGGGGCACGGTGGAGCATACGGTGGAGGTCTGCCCGGCTTGGGCGGGGCACCGTCGTGTCCTCACGGAGGCGATCGGCGGCGGCGATCTCTCGCGTCCGGCCCTGGTTCAGGCCATGGTTCGGAGCGAGAGTGCATGGGAGGCCGTCACCTCCTTCTGCGAAGCAGTTATGTTCGCGAAGGAGAAGGCGGAGCGCACGAGGGAGATGCAAGCTGCACGCCCTCGCGGCCCTAGTCGCTGCAGGAGACACCCCGGGCGTCGGGAGTCGAGAGCCGACTTCCAGCCACCGTAGGCGCGGGCTTGCGGACGGTGAGCAATGGGCAGCTCGCCGTCCGATAAGGACCAGGCCCGTGTCGACGGCGCGTTGTGTTGCACGCGCGCCTCAAAGAGATGTCAGCACCAACCGACGGGGTCGAAAGACCAATGCCTGCTGGGGTTGCGGGTTTGTCCGAAAGGGATATCGCGGCCCCGGCACACAGGCAACGGAAGGAACACGGGTGGGTTTTAGTCAGTAAAAGTCTGACACATCCTCTCGCTCTGCCCAGAGCGGGAGAAGTCATTTGATGATTTCCCATCCTGAAAAAAAAAAGGGCTCTGCTAGTAATCACATTATTTCAAACAAGTGTGCCTTGACATTAATCATAATAATCTCTCTTTTGACAGCTTGATCTCCAGTTGGCATCAGCCTGAGATAATTCTGTGCCACTAAAGTTTTCACGACAAAGAGACTCAGTTAATCACGATTTGATGTTTGACTTTCCTGCTGCTGATAAGTTGTCGTTCCAAGGATTATTTTTGTTAATTAGTCAACTTTAGATTAGAAGAGTTTCCCCATTTTTACTTTGCTTAAGAAAACTGGCCAAGTGCGATTCGAACTCGCCCCACGAATGGTTCCGCAGCACCGTACAATATTAAGCAAAAAACGCCGCGAAAAAACACGTTTCTTGTATGAGAATCCCCGTTGATTTCTAACTTTATTTCATTTTTATTAGTTATTGTTATAGAGGCAATAGAAATACATAATCTGTGAAAATTTCAACTGCAATTACGGTTCATGTGAGTCAGCCCTCTGACAGACAGATGTACAGTGGAGGCTTAGTAAAAGGGTTCCGTTTGGCACCTTTCGGGTACAGAACCCTAAAAGCTTACCACACACACCTACACCACTACCTAGGTGACTTCCTATTCTAAATAAATTAATAAGGCGATCGAATTAATAAAAATGTATTTATATTATTATTGAACTATAAAAATGTGTATAAATTATGATTTTAATGAGTAATACTAAATTATTTAAATTATTAATGTAAAATCGTGTCAATAGCATACTTTAATGAGTAATACTAAATTATTTAAATTATTAATGTAAAATCGTGTCAATAGCATACAACTAGTTATTTTAATTTTTAAGTTAAATAAATAACCCTCAAGTTTGCGATGCCTGTCAAAGGCCGCTAAGTCGTAAGTACCTACATTATAGAATAGCACCAGCTGTGTATACTTAGCTTGCAAATAAATTCTTGACTTTGACTTTGACTTAACTCATAAGATTAAGAAATAATAATAGACATAATCCAAATCGAGCCAATAACATAAACCAGAAACAGAAAAGCTTACCTGTGCGCACTGCAAAAACACATACGACCTAAAATGTGCTAATGTTTCAGTTCATCATTTTACAAAATTGATGACTTTTGAGCATAAAACTAAATGGCAATGTCAAGCTTGCTATTGCAAAACCCCTAAAGTCGGTAATACAAATACCCCTATACGCCTACAAGACCGCGAGCTACCGCAGCAGACAAAATCACCTTCTGAAGAAAATAATGTCACCATTAGAAGAGTGAATAACACACACAACTACACTTTTAACTCTGAAGACCTAACTATACTAGGCGACACACTGAACACAGAGGAAAAGGAAACAGCCTCTCAAACCGAGCTAACGCTACAAAATCTAAGTGAAATTATAATACTGCGCCTTAAGGAAAATAATAAATCCATTATAACTGAAATTAAAAATACAATTCAATCCGAGATAAATAAAGCCATCACTAAACTAAAGGTTGATATCGAACATAAAACAGACACCTTAAATAAACAGAACGAACTAAGAAAGGAAGAAATAGAAAAAGTTATCTCAACGATTGAAAACCTAACAAAAGAAAACCAGAAACTAAAAAAAGAAATTTTAGATATAAAAAACAGGAAAGATACCCCAACCGCGATTTGCACTGAAACAAACACAAGGAAAATAGTTCTCTACGGATTCACTGAATATTACAAGGAACCGGAATTTGACCTACACAACAGAATCATTGAACTATTCTACAGCACGATGAACGTAGACCTGACGGGATATATAGAAGAAGCTCACAGAGTGGGTAGATACAACAACAACAACAATAGGCCACTTGTCATTGAATTATTAAGCAAAAAAATGGCTAAGTATGTAATAAATAATGGCCAATACCTTCAGGGTACCCGGCTATTTATCTCAGAGTTCCTGGATACCAACGCGCGAAAGGAAAGGCAATTAATGCGAGAAGAAATGCTTCAAGCTCGAAGAAACGGATTATTTGCAATCATCAAAAACAATCAATTGTTTATTGAAGGACAGAAAGTTACCCAAAAAAACGAAACATATAAAGCGGCACAAGACAATGACTCGAAGCGAACCACATATAAATACAATGTAGACCGAATCTGCGACCTACCTACCACCAACGCAGATACAACGAATCACTCCTTTCGAAAGCATAGACCTACCTTGTAAAATTCTCTTCCAGAACATGCAAAGTATTTGTAACAAGCAACACATTATAGAATCATTTTTAACAGAAAACCCTATCTATCAAGCTATATGCATATCAGAGTCCTGGCTATCCGAAGACAAAATTTCCCTTATCCAAATTAGTGGCTACAATATTGCATCGTCATACTGCCGGAAAACTCGAGGAGGAGGGGGCGTATGCATCCTCTTACAAGAACAAATTGAGTATAAAGAGAAAAATGATATCTCAAACATGTCTACAGAATACGTACTGGAAGTCTGCGCTACAGAGTTACCTAAACAAAACCTTTTATTAATTACTATGTACTGGAATAGAAGAGAGGAAGACATATTTACTGATAAATTAAAACAAACTCTAAACTATTTAAATACTAAGTATAATAAATTTAACATTGTCATAGGCGGAGATTTTAACATTAATATTTTAGGCAAAAACTTAAAAACTAACCAGTTTCTGGATCTCATGCTAGAATACAAATTCACTCAACATATAAAGAGGCCTACGCGTATTACAGAAACATCTTCAACGTGTCTTGATCTAATATTTACGAATTTCAGCGACAAAAATATGTTTACAACCGTAGAAAATTTCGGACTTTCGGATCACAGTGGAACAATTATAAATCTAAGCATACCTCAACCAACAAAAATAATTACCTGGTACACAAATAAAAGAGTATTTAACAAAGCGAATATTGAAAAATTTAAATCTATACTTAGTACACAAAACTGGCACGACATTATACAAACTAACAGCAATATAAATGAAAATTATAATTCTTTCAACAACCTCTTAATAAAAAGTTTAAACCAATGTATGCCTACACGTAAAATGAAACTTAAAACTAACTATAAAAAATACTGGCTAACTACAGGCATTAGAGTTTCCTGCAAAAACAAGAGACTGTTAAAATTACTCTCCACTAAAACCAAAAACCAAACAATTACACAACATTATAAAAAATATGAAAAAATATTAAAAAGTTTAGTCACCACTGCAAAAAAAGTTCAATACATAAACAAAATAAAGAAATCAGATAACAAAATAAAAACGATGTGGAGCATTATAAATGAAAGAACAAACAAAAAACCAAAAAAGGAAAAGTGTAACATACAATTGCAACACAATAATACTTTTATATCCGAACCCAAACAAATTACGAATATTTTCAATGACTTCTTTGCGTCTATAGGAGAAAATAGCAACAATCCATCTGGCAGTGCACCGGGCGGCATGTCCACACTAAATCCCACGGAGAACACCATGTTCCTTAGCCCAGTAGAAGCTTGGGAAGTAAACAAGTTAATCAAAAGCCTAAAAAATAAACAAAGTTATGGTTTAGATGAAATTCCACCTACGTTATTGAAAGAATGCGCAAATGAACTCACCTTACCATTTTATCTATTAGTAAATCAGTCTTTTACAGAAGGCACTTTCCCCGAATTGTTAAAGAAATCATTAATTAAACCAATTCATAAAAATAACACAAAAACTGATCCAAATAATTATCGCCCAATATCTCTGTTGCCCTCAGCCTCCAAGATTTTTGAAAAAGCCATGTGTGATCGAATTTATACCTTTTGCGAAAAATTTAATTTATTGAGCGATTGTCAGAACGGTTTCCGAAAAAATCGTTCCACCACATTAGCTGTTTATAAATATATTCAGGAGGCCCTAAATATTATAAATAAAAAGGAATACGCCGTAGGGATGTTACTGGACATGACCAAAGCGTACGACAAGGTACAATTTAAAATACTGCTTAGTAAACTGTATGGAATAGGAATCCGCGGGAAAGCCCATGAATGGCTTACGTCATACTTAAAAAATAGAGAACAAGTAGTTGAAATTGAATACTTTAACCACAAAAATAGAGAAATAGAAAAAATCCGATCAAAAAGCAAAATAACTAACGCTTCAATCCCCCAAGGAAGTGTCGTAGGCGGCCTATTATTCCTCATTTACATCAACGACTTACCGAAAACCATAGAGGGGCCATGTGTTTTATTCGCGGATGACATATCTTTGTTAGTCTCATGTCAAAACAACACAAACATAGAAGAAAAACTCAGTTCCACACTCACAAAAACATGTAACTGGATTACCTCACATAATTTAGAAATTAATTATACTAAAACAAAATTAATTACTTTCCACCCTTACCAAAAAGCTCCTCTACACATAAATTTCTCCTTTAACGGCTCAAAATTGGAAATTGTAGATGAATTTACACTACTTGGACTAACAATAGATAAACATATTAACTGGAAAGCACAAATACAAAAAACCAGTTCAAAAATTTCAAAATTCTCATACGCTCTCCGCGAAATAAAAAAGACAACCAATTTACAAACTGCCCTCACCACCTATTATGCGTATGCCAATGCATGGCTTAGCTACGGCATAACTCTCTGGGGAAATAGTACAGATGCACTAACACTCTTTACCCTACAAAATAAATTAATTAGAATCTTAGTAAACATTGATCAAACGGACAGCTGTAAACCCTATTTTCTAAAACACAATATTCTAACCCTTCCCAGTATATATATTCTAGAAATATGTAAATTTGTCCGTAAGCATCAAGAGTTCTACACAAAACGCGAAGACATCCAATCACAGTACACACTTAGACACCGATCTAGGCTAAACATACCAACATCCAAGCTAAAAATGCATTCTACAAGCCCCTACGTAATGTCTATTAAAGTATACAACAAACTACCTGTTATAATAAAGAAAGAAGAAAAGTTAAATATATTTATAAATAAACTTAAAAAACTACTGATAAACAAATGCTACTACTCCTTAGATGAATATTTAAATGATAAACATAAATAATAAACAATAAAATGATAATCACGGAGTTTATACGTATCGTTTAAAATATATCAATGATACGGTAATATAATTCATGCATAACTTTTAATAGTAATCATTAATCAATATTATAATAAAAATAAAATAGCAATAATAATAAATTAAACAGTATAGTAAATTAAGTAGTATAACAGAGCTTCCTCTCTCCTACCCTTTTGCTGTGCCCTACAGGGTCCATAATGATCAAAATTATACAGTTACCACCTAAGTACACATTATGGCTAAAGCAATAAAGATATTGAGTATTGAGTATTGAGTATTGAACATCGGAGCTACGGCAAAAAGTTTAAAGCAAGGTCACAAATGATACTCAAATAATTCAAATTAGACCCACCTTTTAAAAATAATAAGTATTCGATATTTCAGATCAGCTCTCAGCTATTTAAGTCTGCTCTTGGACATATTGGAGAGGTCCAAGTTGGGTCATAATTCCCGGTCACAGACCCTTTAAAGGTTCTAAGTTCGTTGACCTATCCCGCTGGCCTTCCGAGTAGTCCTAAAATACACATACAATATGTAAAAAACCCTGTCCTATCCGAAAGGAGCATAAAGGTACTGCAATGACTGCCAAGTCATAGGTCTCGAGTTCGAACCCAAGCCACGCACCTCTGACTTTTCGGATTCATGTGCGTATTGTATAATTATCACTTGCTTCAAAAACGGTGAAGGAAAACATCGTGAGGAAACGCCTGAGCGATATTTCTCGACGGTATGTGAAGCCAAGTCAGAGGCCCATGGGCGGCTTTAAAACTCTGACACCAGGTTAGCCACTAACCACACAAAAAAGATTACCAAGAAGTATTTTTTAAAGGTATTATTATTGAAACTAAAAAGTTATTGCTATTTAAAATTCACACTTTTTTTACCAAAATTACCCTAAATATATTTAAAAAAAAGCAAAAGGGCTATTAAGTTATTGCTTGTAAACACCTTCTAAACGAGGGCCGCCTGCGCCCCATGCAATATCCCGGTAAAATTCCCCATTGAAAAAAAATGTGTCGATTTTTTATTTATTTTTTCCTTTCAATTACCACTAAGATAGAATCTCAATACGATACTTAACAACACCCTCGCGGATCGGAAATGGTTTTTTTTCTTTTTTCATGTTGTATACATGTACCATCATAAAGTTCATATCTAACCAGTTTCAAAACAAAATCCCGTGAACACGATGACCATATCTGTTACCGGCCCGGTACTATAGCCGCCGAGCGCTGCAAGCAAGAATATTCCTTACGGTGGTTAGATATGAACTTCTTCGATGGTACATGTATCCGTTTATTTCATTGGAATTTTCCCATTTCGTAGGCGTAAATGTCAACATCCCTCGTTGAGACAAATCGAATCTGAATAACAGTACCATCACGACGAATTCGATAAAATACCTCTTCGTTTCGTTTCGTAGAGTATATAATGCGTTTACATTAGGCACGGTTTATTCATAAAACATCATACGTTTCGAAAGGCTTGATAAGTTGATATATTTGAGATCTTCCATCTTCATTTATTATCGAATCGAATAATCCATTATATAAATATACGTATATAGTATTATAGGTACTATCGTGACACTCACATCTGGCTTAGCAGACGGTCGCCTGACCGCAATGGGATTATTTTTGCTACTACTTTGAGGATGTCAAGTCCATTTCCTTCACCACCTTATATACCCATCCCACCATAGGAAGGGGGGTTAGATATGGTTTATGCTTTGAAAGGTCTTTACATGATTAAAGCTCGAGAGATCAGTCTCAATCAAATTATTACACGAAAGCTTATAAACGCTATTTTATGCTCCTGTTTGCAATTTACGTGAGACCTACAGACCCCACACCTACAGTGCATATCTAAGATCAATCTCATCATCATCATTTCAGCCGAAAGACACACTCGTCCACTGCACATAGGCCTCCCCCAAATGAGGGGGTTTGCCATAATCGCCACGCTTGGCAGGCGGGTTTGCGATCGTAGTATGGTGTTATAAAATGCATAAAGAACGCTGCTCTGTCGTTCATTCTCTAGTGAGTCTCTTAGTCGCTTTTTACGACACTCACGGGAAGAAATGGGATGGTACTATTCTTTACGTCCGGCGTTCCGGCACCACACGGAATCAATCAATCTGCCTTACCTTTTCCCAACTATGTTGGGGTCGGCTTCCAGTCTAACCGGATGCAGCTGAATATCAGTATTTTACATGGAGCGACTGCCTATCTGACGTCCACAACCCAGTAACTGGGTAATACGACACCCCTTATTAACAAACACCCAATATTAAATAGCACAAGAATATTAAAAACACTATATTAAATGTTATATTATAACAATTTAAAGTTCTCCGCCTCTAAATAAAACACCCGTGCAATCAAATCTTAACCCCAGCTCGGGCTATCAGATCAAACAGATAGGTATAGTTGGTATATAAAAACTTTTTAATGCGATACTGTAATGCAAAAGTACGAGTCTTTGTTCAAACCCTCTGTCTTTTGCATCCAGTAATACCTGGCTTCCAACTACTGTCACTACTTCTCTCTTAAAAACTCAATTCCAACTTTATTCAATTAACTACCTGTCTCTCACAGAGCTGAATACCTGTCAGATCTATCCGAATAAACAACCACTGTACCAATAATGTTTCGTTGACAAATTCAAATCACACCGCCATTTGAATTTCTGAAACACAACTATGAATAAACATAAATTGGTCCATTAAAGACTCAGTTGCCATTTTGAGAATTGGGCATTCTGCGCCTAAACCATAAATTTGTGTCCTTATCCCAATGCATCTTGTATTTCTGATTTTATCGTTCCTAAGCGCGTATTGGCTCGTTTAAACAATTTTGGAGTAAATCTGCAAAGCGCTTGTGCTGCGATTGGATTTAAAACGTTCCATTTGACACGACAAACAGAATCCGCTGGCAGCCATGTTTGCGCGCCGAAATGTATTGTGATGTGAGCCAACGATTTCAAGATCGAATTCAGCAAATAGAGAGGATTTGTCGCCGAGAACGACTGAATCATAAGACTATTCCTTTTATGCTGTCGATGTCTTTTCTCCGTACATTTGTGTTACCTTTATCGGATCGAATGTCTCGACGAAATGTATTTAGGGACCTATCAATAATTCTACTGCGATCAGATGTTATGAAACCCTCATAAATCGTAACATACATTCTGTTTTCGGCTTTATTTATTTCTCCAGTATAGTTCTTAGTCAATTTCGAATAAATTGTGTGTATTCACCCGTTCAGAAAGTCGAATATTGGGGTATAAAACTTGCTATATCGCTGATCCCTTGTTATAATTTTCGTATTAAGGTAAGGTATTCGAGATCCGAGCTTGGATGAAGCGTATAAAATTTTTCCTTTCATCGTATCTCGCAATAAGGTACTTGATTTTTCTCACCGAGTCAACGACGCCTAGTAAAATATTTTATAGATTCGTTCGGAGCGTGCTCTTCTTTGTTATTTGTACGCCACGAAATAACTTATTACGCAGGTATTTCGATGCCTTTCAATATAAATTGTTTAGCTACATATTTATAACTATTTATCCTTTCTTGTAGACTTTATTTCTAGGGCTTTTACAACGCCATATGCGAACAACGCATCACACTGATCACGCAAAATCCTGCATCGCGCAAGCAAGTTTTGTCTCAACCACATGGTAATGATGTGAAGAGTCTGTTCAGGTTTATGGCTCAAATGTAATCTATAGCAGTGTGAAATTTGTTTTTTTTAAACAAAAAACCATACGCATTGCGGTTATAAAAGTCCCTAATTAAATAAGAAAAAAAAATGCAGAATTTACCGCGCGACGCGATACAGACCAGACCAGACGCGACACCCGTCTGGTCGGATGTACCTCCCTTTTCTATGGAGGATGAGTGAACTTTACGCCCTGTTCCTCAAACCTCTACACTGGTGACTCTGAACAAGAACGTCAGTGCACGCACGTCGCTCTTATAAATCGCTATAAATTTAGGCTTTCAGCTATATTTTCTTTTGTCGTAAGTCTGTTAATGTGGTTTTTAACGAGCAACAAGTTTCTGGTCCTTTTGCCTCCACTCTAGCTCTATAAATGACTACATACAGGTTCAATATTACGTCAATGATTATTACAATACGTCTGTACTTTAGCTGTTCGTTTGATAAATCTTTATAACTATGGTTTCAATTAAGTATCATTTATTTATTGTTCAACAACAATACACAAGCCCACATACAAGCTCAAGTGCACAATATTAAGCTATAAACACAGCATTCAAAAATAATAAGAAAGAGAAATCAAAGAAAAAGAAAACCAATAAATAGTAGAACTGGCACATAATTTTACCAAAAAAAAAAAACTGCCCGTGATTTTAAATCACGAATGTGTTCGAAAATAGATAAGAACACATTCGATTCCGAAGAAACAACGTCGACGAAGATTCGTTCATTCCCAAAGTTTGCACATCACATTCTCTCCGTAAGAGTATGGCCGCCTTGACTTGTTCCTCGCGCTTAGCAAACGTAGGGTTCCCCTCGTCGTTAGTTAGGGAACGTGTGCGGAATTCCGGTGATGAATGGTACCGACATTATGGTACGGCCCTTGAATTTGAATTTATCAACCTACACAGTACTTTACTCTCCATTTTGGCTTCTTTGCTGCAATTTCCTTGGGCGTTACTCGAAGATACTCTATGTTAATAAAAAAAAGCATCATCAGTTGTTGTTGCCATCATCTGTTGACTTAGAAGGGATTGGGCTCTGCGGATCAACAGAACAATCTCACGAACAGTCACACGTCTTAGACGTGTGAGAATCTGAGATTCTCGCAAACTCCCCAAGTTTGCACCACCTCGCAATGAATCCACAAGATGCAAAGCGATCCCATTCAGGTTTCCAGAACATAGTCGTAACCCCGGAAATCAAGTTATCAATCTAAAACTTCCTCTTCACAAAAACATCAACATATATCTTACTCAAAGACGTTCCATTTCTCTCTTGCTCCAAAGACCCCACATTTTATTATTTACGAAACTTCACAAGTAGGTCGACGTATGTATAATAATCTGCATTGAAAAAGGTGGCGTTCACCGCTGGTCATTGATGTAGTGAAGATTGGCGGAAAGATTTAGGGTAGATTGCCGTACTAAGGAAGTGCTGTACAATAGGGAAACGGCTTATGGCTTACACTGGTTGGACAAAGGGTAAGAACTCACTTTATTTGTAATTTCCTGTCAGATTACCTCCATTCAAGTCTGTATTGGCTTTTTATCATCGCTGGCTTTGTAATAAACTTTCGATTTTTAATTATTTTCCTACCTAGCAATTTCCTTGCGGTGTTTTCTACAAGTTTTTGTAACTAATTACTTGTTCCTACGTCAAATGGAGCGGATTCGTTAAGCTTTTAAAATCCAGAGTGAAATATGAGTGTCTGTCTTAAACTCGCTGTAAAGAAGTACGGAGATTAATTCTCAGAAAATCATGTTGCAGTATCTTGTTTGAAACTCTGAGCTCATTAAGTAGTCAGAAGTTCGTTTGAAAGATCGAGTAACCTCACATGCGGGTGATTCCCTGAACTTTATTTGCCTCCAACGCGTAAAAACAAGTATTATGTGTATTGTTATTTCTAAATAGGAGCACAAAACAGGCACTTTGGAGCAGAAGTACCTACGTTACTTTAGAAATCGCTCCTACTATGATTTCTTTTCCAAATTAATGCGGAATCCATAAGATTAAATACATCGCACTATTCAGTGTTCTCTTTTAAATAATCAAGATTGATAATATTGATTGATATACTGGTATTCAGGTGCATCCGGTTATACTGGAAGCCGACCCCAACATAGTTGGGAAAAGGCTAGATAAATGATGATGCACACTCTCATTGCATTGCCGTAAAAGTTGATTAAATTGCTACGCTTAAAGGCTGGCTACAATCAAAAATACCACCCGAAATTAAGCACTCTTTATACCGAACAATCAAGTTCAAAATATTTAAACTTTTTACAAAAAACTTTGTTACGATTTCGTAATGTGCCGAAAAGACAGTCCTCCACAATATCGATAGCTCAGTGAAAATTTCAGCGACGCATCACACTAGGAACACATTTGTTTCAGCACCCGATCGAAGACCGACAGACAACTCCCAAGATTAAGTATGGACGTGATAAATGAGATTTATTTTCAAGTTATAGGAGACGCCGCTTATGTGGCAGTACTTACGTATCTTTGTGCAGGGGAGAGTCTAAAAGTTTCAAGTGAAGGATATGGAGATAAGCTATAGGGCGCTAATGCAGTTGGTGGTTCCGTAGAACATACAGACGTATGAGTACTGGACTTTTCATCAGAATACTAAGTTATATGCTCATTTCACTTCACGTCATTTATTCAAACTGGGCTGAATATCAGCACTTTTCAAACGTCAAAATTTCATAAGACAGTCCCCCAAAAACGCCCACCCTTCACCACTTCCCAGTGTTTAAGCTGGGAAGAAGAAGTGACACAACAAACTCCCCAGCAGCACAGCTATCTGTTCAATTGGAAAAACTTGATTCTATACAATAGTGCTTATGCAAAAATAATTTACATTACCACAAATAAAAGGCAGGTATCAATCTCAGTCACTGGTTTTTAACTGCTCTCGTGTTCTTGTCTTCAACGTCATCATCATTCTTCTGAGTCTTGTTCTTGTAGTAATTTATTTGGAATCGACGCAGCTTGTCCTCTTCTTCATATATGTCATCTCAGTATTCACCCCGATTCTAGCCATATCACCATTTCGCAAAGTTCATCTGCCGATCAGTTCTTGGATCTTTAAAGTCCGTTATCAGTCATCATCGTCAGCCAGTTCAACGCGGCTGTTAACGATCCCTTCTAGCTGAAGCGCGTTCTTTTTAACGTACTAGTTATAGTTTTAAGAGAAGTTTAAGACATGACCAAGCTTGCTGTTCTTACGTAGAAATTTATAGGTTAATACTATACACTGAATTGGCACTGGGGATTTACCTGTATTTCTGTGGGTAAATCCCTAATGGGTAAGTATACGTTTAAGTTTTTATTGATGCAAAACTCTCAGTAAGTACCTTAACATGAATTTTAATAAAACTATTCCTCGATCGCTTGATAAATGGCGCCCGAAAACTAGAACTACAATGCATAACAGAAAGCACTATCGAAATTCGTAGAAATCGATATACATTTTTAATAGAAATATCTTTACGGATTCTATTGAACAAGAACGCAATTTTCGAACAACGTTTGTCATCTCTTGCTTACTTTCTTTGTCTTTACGTATCCAATGATCGACATGTAAATATTAGAAATAGGAGTCTTATCACGAGAATTCGTTCTCAACATAAAAAGCTTACTCTTGGCATACACAACTATGTACATACATCCATCCCTATTTTATTACATACTATCGCTAATACCACGCTCACTGGAATAATGAAATTCCATCTTGCCGCGTATTGAATACGTAATCATTTGTCACGAACTCCTATAATAGCATTTACGCCTGTTTTGTTCATGTATATATTATTCTATCTATTCTGATCGTGAATTCTAGTTAGTTCGGTTTTGTATATGCTACTGAAACATTATAATTCTCAGCGCTGCCTAATTGATTGGTTGCTGGAAATTGCATGTCTATATTTGGTCCTTTGATCATAATAAGAATAGAAAGACCTGTTTGTCAGTCAAAATGTTCGACCTTTTCTTGGGGTATCATGGAAAATATAGTGATACATTTATTTCTATATTTGAGAGATTACCTGTAACAACTAATCTGTTGGCGACATCCAAACTTCTAACATGTATGTATAAATTTTGACCTTTCTTCCCATCCATTCCATTGCCCTTTTTCGCTTTGTCTAGATGTTGGGTGGTCTTTAGTTTAAATTACTAAAAATTAAATAGTGTTTAAGTGCGAACATGTTACTAATAATAAAAAAAGAAATAAAATTATTTTATTTTTATTTATTAACAGCGGAATGCGCACCAACACTCGCACCATGGAAACCACCAGTCGAAGTGACAACGAGCGAAGCAACGCAACACCAACGAGACACAGAATCACACGCAATATACGACATCAACGACATAGTTCACTTCGAAGACAACGACCTCGTCATGAGGGACGCCAAACGAGCCAAAATACATGAAAACAACAAACTGGACAACTCTGTCGTCCCATTCAAAACTCACTCTAGTTACAACGACGTTAAGACTCATTTTCAAAAGGAAAATAAAAGTTCTGGGATTGTGGCTGATGTAGATAATGATTTAAAGAGTGATGATAGAAAGGAGGATAACTCTTGTGAGTGTCAGCATGGAGGTGGTTGTGTTGCTAATGTGTGTCTGTGTCCCCTTGGGTACGCGGGCGTCAAGTGCGAGATCACTCTGGATTTGAAGGTAAGAAAAGTGTTATTTATAGTTCTTTTACATGATACTAAAATTAAACCTAATTTTTGTGCAACTCCAGAGATATAAATTGAGATGAGAATACGAAGTTCGAGTCATTTCTAGTGTTAGTGTCCGCAAACCTATATGTATCTGACCGAATATTCAATGAGCATTACGTGAATTCCCGGTTATGATTTATAGCAATCTATTATTCCGAAGACAATCAATAAATAATGAACAGTCTAGACTATCACATCCAAGTCTAGACAATATGTACACAGAAATTTTTACCAAAAGGTTTACGTCAATACAAGAAAAATAACGACTACTTCTTCTCCTTTAACTTGTCTTTCATCACCAAAACAGCTATTTGGAACGAAACCATTACTTTTCTCAATACTTTGTGTTATAGGAACGTGTTCTCAGAAACGAGTACTTTCTTTACCTTTATTTTACTCCTTTCATAAATCAAATGAGCCGGGAGAAAGAGGGGGAACGGTTTTGTCTTTTTACAACTTTGTTTGAAAAATGTTTCTCCACTTCATCTGGACTTGTAGCTCTTTGAATACTTTGTGGAATTGAGGAAAAACTGATAGTTTCTTCTCCCCGCTATGAACTTTAGTTTTTAATAAGTCCGTTTTGTGTAAAAATAAGTTTGTTGTTCAGGAGAATATATTTTATTTCAAAGAAATTAAAACACTTTGTGAACTTCCGCATCAGCCCCCGCGCTGTGTCTCAACTACGTTGTAAGAGGGTGTTTCCTTTAATGTAACAACTTGGTAACAAGCTGCTAGTTAGCACTATCTACTGGCTCCACAATGACCCATTTTCCTTTGAGGGGTTTATGCAAATGAGTACAATTTCAACAATTGATATTTGCACTTTGGTCCTTGTCTTCTCATCATCTGAATGCTACTTGTAATTATTTTCAGTTTGGCCGTGTAGTCCGCACGACAGTAATACGTCTATTACAGTTGTTTGCAATGTACGTACTTATCAGTCTCTGGCAGTAGGTATATAATGACTACTATTTCTAAACCATTATGTCGCGGAGATTGGTTAAACGTTTACCAAGTTTAAAATTTATTCTGTCTCAGATAATTTGTAATGTTTAACTATTATAACGTCCCTATAAGTAAAATAAAATATTTCTCATCTAAAATCACCCATAACTATGTTTACCCAAGATCACTGTCTCTTATGTAACCATCTGTATTTCTCCATTTTGCTTTTGAATACTAGTTCATTTGGCCAAACCACATACCAGAAAAGTGTCTTCTCCAATGAAAACTTACCCGAGGTTGCAAAACTCAAAGTCAAAACTTTAAATGAAACTCGACATGTGTGCATATAGTACTGTTCCCAATGAATAAATTAAATTCCGTATTCGTTCGCCAATTTTATTTTAAAGTATTCCTTTGAGCGCTGCACAATATTTGTGTTTCATTGCTGGGCCCGTGCTTGTTTGTGTGAACTGTGTGAAGTTGACTTTTGATATTATTTCAGGTGCCTCGGTTCAACGGGTCGTCGTACTTGCGTTTACCCGGGTTGGGGAGTGCCGCAGAATCCTGGCTTGATATACAGGTACGGTGACAAAGCTGTTGTTTTTAGAGTAAGGTATTTTTGGGATTTTGTTTCATGTGTGAGTGTGTGTTTGTGTCATGATACATAGTGGTTGTACTCTAGGTTATAGAGGTATGAGGAACAGGGTGCAAAGTTCACTCGTCCTCTATAGAAAAGGGAGGATCCTCCGACCAGACGGTTGTTGTGTCTGGTGGGCTACTGCCCAACGATTGATGTCAGGCCATTGTATACAATATGTGAAAAAATACCCTGTCCGATCCGAAAGGAGCACATAGGTATTGCAATAACATTACCAAAAAGTAATATTTATTATTATTATTATTGAATATAAAAAAGTTACTGCTATTTAAAATTCACATTTTTAGTCCCAAAATTACCCCAAATCCTGTAGAAATTTTTAACAGGGGTCATACATACGTTATGACTTGTAGACACCGTCTAAACGACGGCCTGTACCGCGCATCATATGTAAGAACCCGGCAAAATTCCCGATTGAAAAAAATTAAACTTTTTTTTTTTTCTTTAATATATCTAATATCTGCTTGCGCGATGCAGGATTTTGCGTGACGTTCGCATGTGGCGATGTAGATACCAAATTGTCAATATGGATGATGCCTTGGTACAAAAAGTCTAATTAGTCCGTCAGTCAGATAATAAAACAATATTAGTATCATATTAATAAAAAATTACTTAGATAAAACGCATTTTAAGTTGGGGAGTGGGGGTCGCTACGACACTAGTATGTATAAAATCTACATACTAGTGAAGTCATGGCAGATTTTACCACAATGTATCGCCGTAATCTTTAAATTACGTAAAAAAATACGTGTCCAATATTTTTTATAATCTCAAAGACGGACTAAAAAAAAACTTTTTGTCATCACCCTATTGACGTAAATGTTTCCTAATAAAAGACAGCTTAAAAATATCATCAGTCTAATTATTTTTTGCAAGTAGAACAGTAGAAGATGGGAACGCGGTAGGCTTAGAAATATATTTTATATAATAATAGAGGGATAACTTTGATTCTTTATAGACTTGCCTCCAGGTCATAATCGAACGAGGAATATGGTAATTGGGAGGGAAGCCCCATGCCCTTCACTGGGCTGTAGAATCCTATAAGCTCATAAATAACCAACTTTGGAAATATCCTGTCCAACTCAGTGTTGATCACTAAACAAAGTGTAAACGGGAATTTCGCTAATATTTCTAAACAAACTTTTCTTTTTAAAAGCTTTCAACGAAACTTCGAAACCAAATTAGACTAACGTTCGCAGACACTTAAGAAGTTAGGCCATAAATTAATAGCCTCAGGTGCAGAGGATTGCCTATACGAGCTTGTTCATGCTTTAATGGGTTTTAAGGGAAATAGGACATGTTAGCTTCGTGTCTAAGCTGTAGGTCGACAGTTTCTTGAAAGGTTTCTAAGGTAATCTCAAGTAGGCGCAAAAAGGCGTTAATAATAATAATAATATGCCGCGGTTCAATCGTGGTGTTGAAGAGGAGGATGATAGAGTTACCACAGTAAGTAGCCAGTGCAACGTCCGATTGAGGAGCGCACTGGGGAATGCGCTTCGCGAGTATAGGTACACTCCGACCGATCTTAGGCCCCGATTACCTCGCCTACCTATGCACAAAAAAAATAGGGCGCTGGTGTGTGCCTTGGACTCGCAGCTTAGAAATGTTTTCGAGAGCAGCGAGGATCTCGTTGATACACACTCGATCCTGTACTGCGCGGCTGTTGCGGCATGTCGCTTAGCTAACATCAAGTTCCCAAATTGTGACAGAGCTACTCGACCAAAACCAGCCGTACCAGCCTGGCAGTACAGGATCGAGCGACGTATCGATGGGGCCAGGGTACTCATCGGCAAACTATCCTGCTTCAGGGAGGGCAATACGAGACCACGAGTGATGCGCTTTGTGAGGCAGGCATTCTCGGGGACTAGAATCAGCCCTCGAGAATACATGTCCCGTGTCACAGAGCGCATCGACTTCCTGAAGCAGAAAGTTTGTGCATGGGCGAGCCGTTTTCGGCGGTATAAGCGGCGGGTTGATCGATACACGCAGAATCGCATGTTCCAGAGCGATGAGAGGTGGGTATATAGAGCTTGGGAGCGACCCGAACAAAATGTGACGGACGTGAGCCGCCCGGATGATGCCGCCACGAGTGCATTCTGGCGCAGCATCTGGTCGGTGCCTGTCTGTCACGCTGAGGCTGACTGGATGCAGGATGTCGAGCGAGTGTGTGAAACTATTCCAGAAATGGAAGCTGTACTAATCACGCCATTAGACGTAGCCAGAGCAGTCCGTCCGTTACCGAACTGGAAATCACCGGGACCGGACGGACTGTACAACTTTTAGTTAAAATGGCTGATTAGTTCACACACTCGCCTAGCATCCCAATTCCAGTCATCCCTGGAGTCTGGGTCGCTACCACAGTTTCTAACAACAGGCATTACCCACCTGCTCCATAAGTCAAGTACTCCTGCGGAACCCAAGAATTATAGACCGATCACATGTTTGTCGACGGTCTATAAACTTCTAACATCCATTTTGAGAGTGAAAATTAACACACACATTGACAGTAATTCAATTATGTCTGCCTCTCAAAATGGATGTAGGAATGGGTCCCGCGGTACTAAGGAGCTACTCCTCATCGACATGGCCATAAGCCAACAAGTTCGTCGATCCCGCAAGGATCTGTCGACATGCTGGATAGACTATAAGAAGGCTTACGACTAGGTGCCACATACATGGCTCATGAGGGTGCTGGAATTATACAAGATAGATGCAACTCTGCGCACCTTCCTGATGTCGTGTATGGGGCAATGGAGGATGGTCCTTCGCTACCCAGGATGTCAACAGATCCAGGGGAATGATGAACCTGTATGGATTAAACGGGGAATATTTCAGGGCGACAGTTTGAGTCCACTTTGGTTCTGCTTAGCCCTGAATCCTCTAAGCACACTGCTAGATGATTCAGGTCTGGGCTATCGGTTAAGGAGAGGTGGTCAGGTCATATCTCACTTCGTCTACATGGATGACTTGAAACTCTTTGCCCCCAACAAATTGCGACTGATGGAGCTACTGAAGGTAACTGAAACATTCAGTAGCGCCATCAGGATGGAATTTGGTGTGGACAAATGTGCAGTCATGCATCTATAGCGAGGGGAGATTATGGAATCCGAGGGAACTCAACTCTCGGACTCCATACACCTTAGATCCCTCTCCTCAGCCGAAAGCTTTAAGTATTTGGGTATGTCAGAAGCGTTAGGCATCAACGTTGCTGACATGAAGCAATCGTTGAAGGAGAGCTTCTTTGGTCGCCTGAAGAAGGTTTTAACTAGTCTTCTTTCGGGCGGAAACAAGGTGCGCGCCTACAACGGTTGGGTCATGCCGGTTTTGATGTACTCTTTCGGCATACTCAAATGGACTCAGACCGAACTCGACGCCCTGGACAGAAGTGTCCGTACACTCCTGACCGCAAACCGGATGCATCACCCACGTTCATCGGTGATGAGACTGTACATCCCGCGGAAATGCGGGGGTTGAGGCTTTTTAAACGCTAAGACCCTCCACAACCGCGAGGTGTGCAGCCTCAGGGATTATTTTTTAAAGCCGAAGTGGGTATGCATCGGGATGTGGTCGCAGTGGACAAGGGACTCACCCCACTCTCCATGGCTAAAGAGAACTGGCGCAAACCTTTAATACTTACTACAGATGACCGCAAGAAGGTATGGCAGAGCAAGGAGCTTCACGGGCGCTACTATCGGGCTCTTCATGAGCCTGGTGTAGATTTCTTAGCATCCGTATCCTGGCTACGTTTCGGTGACCTTTTCGGGGAAACTGAAGGTTTTGTCTGTGCAATTATGGACGAAGTTATCTTGACGAATAACTACCGGAGACATATTATGAAGGACGGGACGGTTGACGTGTGTCGGGCATACCATCGTCCGGGTGAGTCCATCAGACATATTATCTCTGGTTATTCACGTCTGGCTAACGGCGAGTACTTACACAGGCATAACCAAGTGGCCAGGATTATTCACCAGCAACTTAATTTGAAATATAAACTTGTTGACTCTGAGGTACCGTAGTACAAGTATGTGCCCGACCCAGTTCTCGAAAATGACCATGTCACGTTATACTGGGATTGGTCTATCACAGGACTATTGTAGCCAATAAGCCTGATATAGTGGTGATAGACCGATCAGTGCGCCGCGCAATGATAGTCGATGTTACCATTCCGCATGATGAGAACCTCGTGAAGGCTGAGAAAGAGAAACAGATCAAATATCTCGACTTAGCACACGAGGTTGTTGACATGTGGAATGTGAGCTCGGCTATCATTGTGCCGATTGTCATAACGGCCAATGGCCTGATAGCCGAAAGCCTCGACCAACATCTCTCGAGGCTCTCGTTAGACGGTTGGATCAAGGGCCTGATCCAAAAGGCAGTACTTCTCGATACGGCTCGCATTCTGAGGAGGTTCCTGTCTCTGCAGCCCTAACCACCGGTAGCTTGGACCCTGCTCCCGACACCGGCGGAACACTATTTTTTATATTTTTAAATGTTTTTTATATAGTTTTTAAGAAATATTTAAAAATGTATTTTATATGTTAAAATTTTAAATAAAGGGAATAATAATATATTTTATTTATTCAGACAACTAAAGATCCATCACATGTTCATTTATATTGTTAGTATGAACTTAAAAACTATGTTAGTACCTAATTACTAAGAGACACTTAGTCCTCTGGGTGAGGCTCTACACCAGTGGGCTGTCCAACTTATTGGCTATTACATTCAGGATGCTGTTACTGCTTCCACGCAATTTACTTAGCAGTGAGGCTGTCTTTTTGCGCCAGGTGGCATCAAAGCCGGTCTATACGCGACTCAGCAAACATTGTTGACGCACTGCAGAAGCGTGGCAGCCGTAACAGCGCCCTGTAAGAATTGTTAAACTGGATGCGCAGAGAATTGTAAGCCCTTTGGGTATCTATATCTGAACCACAGGCTCGCTGAGTACAGAGATGTGCAATACGCTTTGAATAAAGTTAAGTATGCTAGTAACAAGTATAGTACAGGATGAAATTTAATTCATGGGCATCCTCATAAGGGTCATTGTACTTATCATTATAAACAACTTTCCAAATGGATACCAACCCTGATATCACGAAAAAAAAACAACTGTTCCCTACATTTTGACCAGCTATGCGAACATAAATGTAGGGAGCAGCTGATTTTTTTATCAATTAGATGCAGAATAATATGACGAATTAAAGTTAATATGCGGTAATATAATTTAACATCAGTCTGAACTGAGTTATAAAGAAGAGTTACCGAGTTTCATAAAAATTCAAGTTCAAATATATTCATCTCGGACTGCATTTGTAGAAAAATCGTTTATCAATTCATTTTTGTGAAAGGTTTTTCTAATACGGACAACGATGGCCGCGGTATAATACCAAATGCGCCACTTCTCATAGTGATTTCGTCATTGTCCTTTGTTACTTTCATTAAATTAATTTAGGAGCTTAGTTAGCCTAAAAGGTTTATTATTCCCTTTTCAATTACTTTTTTCGTCGGTCTAATTTATTGTTAAGTAAGTAAAAAGTTTTTCCCAGCAGGGATCACTGGTCTCATATCTAGACCGATATTAGTCAAAACTAACATTCCTAATATTAAGACCTCATAGCTAAATATCCTTTAATCGTTTCGAACCTTTTGAGCACTAGTTTATTGGTATTTAGTATTTTCAAAGGACCAAGTGTTAAACACGCAGACCCAACAATCGGTTAATAAGAACGACCCGTAAGTTGATATAGGAACCAACCAACAGTATAATATGACAAATACTCTCATAGCAATTCTACCACCTTAACCCAACTCTGAATATGCGAATATCTCCACGTTTTACTGCAATCAATAGACAAGAATCGGTCGGCAGTAGAACGCAATCGGCGCCAATATAATATGACAAATAGTCTCATAACAATTCTACCACCTTAACCCAACTCTGAATATGCGAATATCTCCACGTTTTACTGCAATCAATAGAGAAGAATCGGTCGGCAGTAGAACGCAATCGGCGCCATTGCTCCGGGACGTCTTAGATAAATTATATAACGACAGTCACAGACAAATAGGTTTCCGATCGGAACGCGGTGAGCTATTGATGTAAAAAGCATACTTCTACTACTTAGGCACATTGATAACTAGAAGCATAATCATTTCCGAGTTCAGAGACAGTAATAAAAGCCTAAAAGATGGCAATGAAAACCTTCAAGATGACCTTCCAGCATAAACAGGTCCTGTCTGTAATTTATTCGTCTCTACCTCACTTCCGCTTCTTGCATTGTCTTGCGGCAAATTTGTCTTAATTTCAAGAGTTTTATAAGCGTTGTTCTAACGATAATTTACGAGCTCGCCTTATTACGGACGCGGCAATGAAACGCGAATTGCGCTCGTTATGCTGGCAACACTTTTAATTACAACTGCAGTACTAAAGTTATACAGTCAACCGCTCGTCTTTATTTTGTAGCAGTAACGCGTTTTTGTAGATGTCCAAGTCCTACCACTGAAGTGCGGATGATTGTTTATCTATAATTTGTATCACTTTGTTTTTACTATTTTTAGGGTGTGTCCAAACATTGAGCGGCAAGAGCGCGGCAGCAACACGCGGCGTTTGCAGGACACATTTCTGCTGCGCTCTAGTTAGGACCAAACCGACGAATGTTTGCGCGGCAGTACTGCGCGGCACATCCGAGACACGCCTCGCACTTCAGTTGGCATTATCAATCTGTCGAGCCTTTAATACGTCTGCAGAAATACGTCCAGACACAATTAGTATCGAATGTTTCCTAAAAATTTTTGTCGGCGGCAGTCGTCCAAACACAGCGCGGACGGCCGCGCGCGGCAGCCGGGCACGGATTCCGCTCAATGTTTGGACACAGTACAGTACTCCTTTTGAGACAAAGTTGAACTTAAGAAAACTGAATGCTAAGCTATTTCGCGTTTTGCCCTTTCACCTTGTGGGTTTTGGTTGATGTCCGTTGATGACTTTTAGCGATCTATAATCAAAACTGTTTATGTATTTGACTTGATACGAAAATTGCATTGGATCTTATTATGATGTTATATATTTTCGACGTAGGCCATGCATAGGCAAAGCTATTGAAGATTGAATCGTTGCTTGAGGGAAGCCAATGTTTAGCAGTAGACGTCTTGCGACTGATCGATGATGATGTCATAGCTCGACGATGCAATATTTAACATTAACTCTAAAGTACCTATTAATAACTTTTCTGAAAGTGGGTAACGTCGCATATAAATTTCAAATATTTCGCTGTTTTGATTAATTTGGCAATATTACTGTATGGAAATAAGAAATGTGGCTAACTAACAAACTAGGATATTAATAATGAATTGAAATTATAACATTGAATTTGATGTTGTAACTATTTTAGGTGTAAAAAAGTTAGTTGGAAAGTTTCCAAATATTTTTTTACATCTAAAACTTTCAGTGACATTGTAAACATTCGGTGTTACGATATTTATTATTGCATTTCATAATCAATATTTTAGTTCACTAGTTAGCCACATTTCATATTTCCATACAGTAATATTACCAAATTAATCAAAGCCGCGAAACAAATTTGACAGCTATTTGCGACGTTGCCAACTTTTAGGATAAACCCTTTTTAGTAAGAAAGAACCACGTTCTCCAACAAAATAATAGTTTCAGTATGAAAACACGAAATCGATTATTGAAACGAATCACAGTAACCTTCCGTTCTGAAAGTTTACAGAAACTTTCAGCGGCGTGTTTCAGAAAGCATTTCCAGGCTAGCGGGTAATATATATATAAATATTCAATACAATGCAATGAGTTTCAGTTTCCTGCGTCTGTTATTATAACTAGCAATTGTACGTTTGTGAAGTTCGAAACTCGTTAATATTTTGTATGATTCGGGTCGGGTTTTGCAAAACTCGATATTTTTGTTTACTTTATGCTGTTTTTTTTTTTTGAGGGTGAGTAATTATCAAATAACTTCTCCCGCTCTGGGCGGAGCGGGAGGGTGTGTCAGACTTTTACTGACTAAAACCCACCCGTGTTCCTTCCGTCGCCTGTGTGCCGGGGCCGCGATATCCCTTTCGGACAAACCCGCAACCCCAGCAGGCATTGGACCCCGTCAGTTGGTGCTGACATCTCTTTGAGGCGCGCGTGGAACACAACGCGCCGTCGACCCGGGCCTGGATGCCTACCATGATCTAATTAAAAACGATTCAAAAGCAAGGCATTTCAGTTTAGGTTCTTAAACTGCATCGCTTCAAAGTCGTACCATGACGTCCAATAAACTCAGCGGCATTTGGATCGTTAAAAGTGAATGAAAGATCGCAATCTGTGGCTGAACCGCGCGGCCGCGTTTGGAACGTTTTTGGTGAAAACGAGACAACGCTATTATTGTCAAATAAGTTTGTTTCGCGCACATTATTTAGTGTCAGACACGTTCAGAAGCAAGTAAAATTTTATTTGTTCTTAACTCAGTATCATTACTTTAAAGTAAAACAGACACTCAACAGTTTTTTTAAGATTCCACGTTAATACGGTAACTATTGTTAAAATAATTCTTAGTCAAAGTAGATATTTATTTACCTTTTGCTATTTATTAAGTATAGGAAAATATATTTTTTATTTCGACCTAATAAAACAAATTATGTTTCTGTTTCGAACGTACCAGAGTAAACAAAGTTGTGTGAGTTGAGTTGGGGCATAGTGGGCATAGTGTGAGGCAGAATCTTCCTCAAAAAACTCAAATAAAAGTAGTTCATCAGAAATCTGTTAGACAAAAACTAATGCGGTTAAAAAAGGCATATAAAATAGGTATTTTAGACTTTAAAAGAAAGATTAAAGCTCACTTACATTGGTTTTTGTAAAATTCCACTAAAATAGCACTAAAAAACTTTATTTTCGTCAATAATTCACCAACCGTTTCAGTTTATATTAGAGAAATAGTAACTTTTATTGAATCGCTTATTTTGACAGTTGAGCGTTTCAGTTGAGCTGCTATATGGACGTCATGGTACCAAACAAGAATGAATGAAACCAAAATTTGCGACTCAGTTTGGGACAATCGCTGTCAGATGGCATGGCCTAAATTGAATCGTTAAACTAACGTCATGGTACGAATTAGAAGAACAGTTCAGTTTAGGTCCTAAAATGGATCGCGCTAAGAGCTCGTGGTAGGCATCCTGGTCCTTATCGGACGGCGAGCTACCCATTGCTCACCGTCCGCAAGCCTGTTATGCTGTGTGTCTGGACCTTCGTACACCGAAACAAGTGGCTTAAACCTAAATACCTATTAATTTTAAACATACTAAAAAGGTCCTCCTACTTTTGGTATTCCAAAAGAGTAAGTCTTACCTAATAGAACACACGCATTTTCCAGTTATATCTGAAATCTAATTACGTAGGTAACGCATTTTCTTAAACGATTAAGACTAATCTGTTTCATTTTGACAGTTCAACAACATTCATTGCGTTATTCACGTTGTTGAGCAGATTTTTATTTCGAACTTAAGAAGCAATGGATTAGCAATCTGTTTCAAAACGATTCAGATTCTAATTGATCGTGAATTACGCAATAGGGATGATGCCTGGGTAAAAAAAAAGAAATTCTAATTAGTCCGTCAGTCAGATAATAAAAATATATTTATTAGACACGTATTTTTTGCTTTATCATATTAGTAACAAAATACTTAGATAAAACACATTTTAAGTTGGGGAGTGGGGGTCGCTACGTCACAAGTAAGTATAAAATCTACATACTCGTGACGTCATGGCACATTTTAACTCAATGTATCGCCATGTTCTTTAGATTACGTAAAAAAAGAAAAATATGTGTACAATATTTTTTTATAATCTCCAAGACGGACTAAAATAAATTTTAGTCATCATCCCTATTGGGTACTGCTTATACCACCACGCTCTGCATTTTAGGCATCTACAAGGTACGCGTAGGTACACAGCGGGTTCGACTTGTCCAATTCAATGGGCGTAACGTAGTCAGAATATAAAAGAGTTACGCGATAGAAAGAGAAGCAACTCCTAAGTGAATATATTTGTAGGTAATTAGCGATGTGCGATCTGAATTGCACTTTATTGTGTCGCCGCAAGAGTCGCTTTTTATTTAAATTACGGAGTGAACCATCTGTACTAATCTCTGATTATACGTCAAAATCTGTAGTGCGCTCTTATGTCTAATGGCAATAAACCGGTCATAAATCCTAAAGTAAAAACAATTTGCCCGTCATGAAATTTGAAATCAGGACCAGACATTGTTGCAAACGTTAAACCAACGAGGCAATCTAAAAATAAACTTATCTTGCATTTGAACTTAACACTTTCTGTTCCAGATAACTTTTAAACCTAGCAGTGGCGAAGGTCTGGTGCTGTACAACTCCGAGCGCGCGGACGGCGACGGAGACTTCTTCTCGCTGCACCTGCGGGATTACTTCGTCGAGTTTGCTTTTGATTTGGGAGCTGGCATCGCTCTCGTTAGGTAAATTACTACTTTGCTATGCTTATACTACTCTGTCATTATTTGCAAAACAGTAAGATGGGTACCTATATGTTTACCTCGACGGTCTTGCGATGTTTGGAGCACTTTCCTAAATCAGTCAGCAACATCTTCATCATGTTAATTCATGTGAGCCTAGTAACCAAGTTCCTATTTAGTGTCAACCGAGACACATTTAAAGAAGTAGTGCTTTTTGCGGAGCATTACTGCAATGGTGCTTCTATAAAATGACAGCGGTTTTCGCAGTTCACCCTTGTAGATGTATTGATTTACTATTATAAAGCCATAAGCTTCTTCCTTCGCAGTTTACATAACAAAGTAACTCCTGCATCCACAGATCAGCATACCCGGTGGAGCCCAACAAGTGGCACTCGGTGTCGGTGTCCCGCGCCGGGCGCCGCGCCAGCCTGCGCGTGCGCGGCGCGGGCGGCGCGCGCTCGGTGAGCTCGCGCGGCGCGCGGCGGCGCCTGGCGCTGCGCACGCCGCTGCTGCTGGGCGGCGCGCCGCACCCGCTGCCCGCGCGCCTGGCGCTGGCCACGTCGTTCAATGGATGTGTGTCACAGGTGAGGTCGAAAAGTCATCATGGCTATCCAGCTACAACGCGAAACTTATTTAATTGAAGTAAAATAAGGTATTATGAGAAACGGTGCTTTATGAAAAAGAAAACATATTGTGAGGAAACCTAGCCAAACATCTTAGTTCTAGGACATCTCTCTCTAAATCCACCATATTATGTACTAAATCCACAGAATACAAAAGCTCCTAAACTCTCTATACCCGCTAATCGAATCTAATAAGCTAACTTTCATGTTGTGACATCATCCAACCCACAATGAGCCAGCGTGGTTGATTATGACCCACTCTCTCTCACACGGAGACGAGATTGATAATTCGATAGCATATTTGCTGATCAGACACAAACTTCTTGAAACCCCCGTCTCACAATAAGCAAGATACCAATTTGAGTAAAGTTTACCAAACTTTACCGAACGTCTTTGAATATCGTGGAGCCTACCTACTAATGATAACAAAGAGCCTGCAGCACTTAACCAAGCAATCGATAGCTAAAGCATGTCTGTTGTGATTCCAGCTGATAATAAATGACGAGGAGCTCTCAGTAGTGTCGGCAGCGCTGGGCGGATTGAACGTTGATAACTGTGACGACACGGATAGTAACTGCACGTAAGTACCTATTCTTAACTATCAGTCGGCTCGGGGTCGGCTTCCAGTCTAACAGGATGCAGCTGGATACCGTATTTTACATGAAGCGACTGCCTATCTGACCTCCACAACCCAGTAACTGGGTAATACGATACCACTTAGTAAGACTGGTTGTCACACTTTCGGGCTTCTGACGACCTGTAACGACTGTCAAAGATCCACGAATGACAGCCGGGACCAACGGCTTAACGTGCTTTCCGAGGCACGGAGGAATCTCGGTATGTAAAAATGGTCACCCATCCACAGATCATCCCCGGCAAGCGTAGCTTAACCCGATGGATCAACCCGTGCGGCTGTTATTACTTAGCCACGAGCTCCTCTCTCTACTTACTTACTGATATTCTTAACTATCAGTAACAGTGTAAAACACTAAATGAGACGATGGACCCATGGTGTTGGAAGCCTCATCAAGTCCAACTTAGATATTAACCTAACACATGCTGTTTTGAGATTTTCCACGTTTGATTATTCAATTACTTGCTGCTGCAGCAGATGCTTACAGCAACCCCTTCTTTATTATCATTCAATATATAATAAATTACGATAAAGTTAATTCGCATACGTAAAGCTTTAATAACAACTTGACAACATGATTTTTATCACATCATTTTTTTAAGCTACATAACCTCAATATATAATTCTCTTATTTCAGTAACAAGAGCCTCTGCAAAGAAGTCCTAGACCCGATCCCATTGTACCCTCACAACATATCAGAGACCGACGCCCACCACTCAATAGTCGCGAAGAAAGGCTTCAAACAAAAGAACCACAAGAGCAGTCACAAGAAGCACACACACACAGACAAATACAAGAAGAAGAAATACTTCATCAGCAAAAAGCACCAGTTCCTACTCGAAGGGCTCGAGAGGAACAATGACGTGGCGACTGACTTGCCGTACGACGGACAGACGTATATGCAAGTGAAGTACTTGAGTGATAATGAAGTCAATTGGGGGGATATGAACACGTATCCTAGTTTTACTGGTGCTGACAGCTTCATTCATATCGATGATGATGATACTATGAAACGGTAAGTCTTTCTCTGTAACCCTGTAACTAATACTTTAGTGAAAAGCGAGTGTCTTCTATAATGGCTTTCTAAATGCGGCCAAATATCAAACGAAGACATAATCTGACTTTTGTAAGTGAGGCAACAGACCCTTGCTACCTTTATAGAATTTTTCTGAGGTGATGAAAACCTATTGTTGCCTCCTTTTTAGCTCTTAGTAATTATATGATGAACAGGAAGTCAGAGGGCTTTTCAGCAATCAAAATCTTGCTATCCCCGATTCCATACAAGATGAAGTTAATTAAATTCCATTCATGTTAACTTATCTGCTAAAAGACTACTCACCAATTCACCATTCGTTTACGATTTAACATGAATTAAACATTCCACTATATGAAGACCAGCCTATTTACTCGACAGTGTAAATAAGCCTTGTGCCAGATTTAATTTCTCTTCGGCAAGTTCTAAATAGTTTTAGATATATGAACTTCCAAAAATCGATGATACAAATTAATTTTATATCATATACACAGAACTGTACACCTACTTTTACGTTTTTAAATTCAAAATGACTATCTACGTACAAACGTTCATCCCATATTTAACACCTTTAGGGGATAAGTTTTCAAAAATCGTTAGGTATACAAGGAACTCTTGTCTAAAATGTCATGCTTCTAGACCCAGCGGTTTCGGCTGTATCTTACTGTTTTTTTTTTTTTTTTTTGTCTACAACGCATTGCAGGCTGGTGAGCTACTCGCTAGACATCAACATCCGCTTCCGCTCGGTGTCGGCGCGCGGCCTGCTCGTGTGGAGCGGCGGCGCGCGCCAGCCGCCCGACTTCCTCGCGCTCGCCATCGAGGGCGGCGTGCTCGTGTTCAGGTAACTGCGGCATATTACATACACCAGGCAAAATTCCTCCCAACCGAATTTCTATCACGGCAGTCAATCTCAACGGAGATTAGCTAAGTACGCAGGAGATATTTTAGTGCACAAGTATGAGTGCAAACACAGGGTGCACTCCCTCACTCTTATAGTCCCAGGGACGGCAATCCGACACGACCGGAGAGAGATCAGGAGGCTTTACGGCTTACGTCAGACGTTGGCCCCAATGCCTGTAGTGCCGGGCCAACGTTGGGGCCAATGCTATTTCGACAGACATCATCCTCACAATGGCTCTACTTAGACTAAACTAACACTATCGCAAAAATCACCAGCAATCGTTGGAACCAACGTGTGAAGCCCATAATACCACTACAGAATTCATGAGCAAAACCTGTCGGCTGTTCCAGCTGGACAAATAATTATAGATGGAGGAAACAGACAATTGTTATTATAAAAACGTTTTTATTTTGATTTTAATAAAATTATTGTTTGTGTGAAAATGTACTATTGTTCAGCCTTGGTGAATTCTATAAAGTTGTTACACTTATAATGTCTTTGTAAGTAAATAAATTAATATGAACAGGCGGAAAAAAATACATGCTGACGGCGACGTCCTCGGGGTCTCTAGTAAAGAAGGGTGTGCCATAAGGTTCAATTCTTGGCCCCTAGTTTAGTAATGGCATTAGGTATACTATGTTTATCCGCCTTCACTTTATAGCCTTAGGATTTGAATGGCATGTTAATGGAATTTAGATCACTATTCCGCTTCCTGAGTTTGATAAGAATCATACACTTGAGAGCAATAAAATCGCACACCCCTTGTAATTTGGTTTATTACTGATTGTTTTCTAAAATCGAAAGATATTGAGTAAAAATCATTAGACAAAATTAAAGCATACAAGCTTAGCTTTACAAAAACATAAAATTAAAATCATTGACCTTCACGTAACTTACAAAAACCGACCGTACACCGAATTCCCCAAATTCACGCGTTTGCGTTGTCACTACTTGCACCCTTAGCCGCAGGTATAAAAAGGTCAGTTTATTGGAATTTTTATTCAGTTGCATACCGAAGGTCAACGTGATAACATCTCTACTGGAAGCATACGGATTTACTGGAAAAATATGGATACCACGCCCGCAGAAGCCGCTCAAGTTATTGCCTTGCTCGAAGCAGGCCATAACCAAAGTGAAGTTGCTCGACGGCTAAATTTGAGCCGCTACTCTGTTCGTCGTGTATACCAGAGGTTCCAAGAGACCGGTGGCTACATTCGGCGACCAGGATCTGGCCGGCGACGCACAATATCAGAGCGTGATGACCGCTTTCTTGTGACAAGGTCTTTGAGAAATCGGCAACTGAACGCGGTTCAACTGGGACAACAGCTTCGAGAAGTTCGCAATGTCAGTATAAGTCGGTGGACAGTTCGAAGAAGACTAGGTGAAGCAGGAATGACTTCACATCGCCCAGCAAATGGTCCCAAATTGACCACAGCTCACCGACAAGCCCGGCTACAATTTGCTAGGGAACATTTAAATTGGACGTATGACCAATGGCGGGCTGTTATGTTCTCTGATGAGTGCAGAATGACTTTAAATGGTCATGATGGACGCTCTAGGGTCTACAGAAGGTCATCAGAGCGATTTTCACAATGCTGCATAAGCGAACGTGTGGCTTTTGGAGGTGGATCGTGTATGTTTTGGGGTGGCATAATGTTGGACACTAAAACTGACATTGTATTCATCACTACGGCGAATACCGGCCCGAGATCGAGAAGTTTGACGGCTGCACGATACGTCGAAGAAGTGCTCGAAGAACATGTGAAGCCGCTTGCGTGGCTTATGGGAGAAGATTTTCTCTTAATGCACGACAACGCCAGACCGCATGTCGCTAGAACAGTTTGCGACTACATGGAAGATGTTGGAATCACCGCGATGGAGTGGCCAGCTCGTAGTCCTGATCTCAATCCGATTGAGCATGTCTGGGATGAGCTAAAAAGAAGAGTTCGAGCAAGAAGCCCTGCTCCTACGCGCCTCCAAGAGCTTCAACTTGCCATTGAAGAGGAGTGGAACGCCATACCACAAGATTTCATGGTGAAATTAATACGGTCCATGAAAAACCGATTAAGAGCTGTAATCAAGGCTAGGGGAGGGAATACACCTTATTAAAAAACAATTTGATCAAGCATTTTGAGTTTTATTTTTATTCTTTGTTAAGCTAAATTGGGTAATTTTATCCGTATGTTGGGTTTTGTGCCCCAAAACTCCCTATGGGTACTTTTTTTACACTGTATTTGATATCATTAGAAAGGTACTGAAGTAAACATTCAAATAGTGTAAGTTTTATTTTAATATGTATTCACATTTATGAAAAAAACTGCTTTAACAACAAAAAGTCAACGTGTGCGATTTTATTGCTCTCAAGTGTATTTTATGCCAGTGGTTTTAGGTAGGTAGGGTATAGTACATTACTGTCGCGGCCTGCAACAAGGGCATTGATGTATGATCGTACGTGAATCCATTAATGCCTGGTTGCAGCCAAGGTTTGTAATGACAAACAATGATAATTTTTCACGCGCCAGTATGTTCATCTGTTTGTTCTTTACTATTCATCTCTATTTGCAAGTCAGATCGAAATTAAACAAAATCCTTGATAAGTGACCTCTTTGGCTGAAGTAAAAAGTTCGTTCCATTTTTACATAACACGACAGATATGAGCTTTCATAGTAATTTATTCGGTCGCTAAACACAACAGATATGGATTTTCATACAAACATTGCCGGCCGGGCGCTCGCATGTATTCGACCAGTACAGCATTTTCGATTTATCTCGAAGAGGTTGTCATAATGATGCTCGAATTTCCAAGCATGTTTGAGGTATATAGTTTTTGAATGTGAGAACCTTTGTAGAGGCTGATAAATATTGATGAATGTTACAGATACGACTTGGGCAGCGGTGAGGTGGTGATCATCGCTAACCACACCAAGGTGGACGACGGTCTGTGGCACAGAGCAAGGGCCACCAGGTACACTAACGCGACTGTATAAAAGCGACGATAACCGACTTTTAATGATTTTATACTGAAGATCACGTCTAAACCAGTAGTGTTAATGATTTGGAAAAAGTATATGTTAAATTAGAGCATTTTCTTAATAACTTAATAGGAATATTTTAGATTATGTTTATATTCCACAGTCAAATTAAATTGTAAAGTTATGTCTAACGCGGATAAAAAACTGAGAATCACGCAAAATCTATCAAGCGTATTTTTCGTTCGTAAAGACGGTCACCCATCCACGGACCCCAGTAACCGTAGCTTAACCTGGTGGATCAGCCCGTGCTGTTATTATTTAGCCAAGAGCTCCTCAACACAAAGAAATTTGAAGAAATGATAAGACAATAGAATATAAAAAGAATGCCGTAGGTACCTCATGAATCATAACACTTGGTCTTCTATATGCTACTGGGTGCCTACCACTAGCTCTCAAGCAGTATTATTTTAATATTACTTCAGCGGGGGAAAGAGATGGAGCTATATGTCCTGTAGAGCTTCATCTATCTACTGCTTTAGAGGTGGTGGTAGGCTCTCTGGTGGTTTCAAGATTTCAAGATATCTTATGTTCTTCTTTTGTTCATAGAAACAGACAAGCGGGCGTGTTGGAGGTGGACGGCCTCGGCTCCGTCGGCAAGGTGTCGCCCGGGAAGCTCAAGCAGCTCAACACTGAGAACGGACTGTATATAGGTAAACAGTTGTGCTATATATTATAGGAGTTTAGAGGTATGAGGAACAGTTGAAAAGGGAGGATCCTCCGACCAGACGGGTGTCGTCTCTGGCGGGCCACTGCCAAACGATTCATATCGGATAGCCTTATATATGTCGTTCGCGCGGTAAACTCTAACTGCGCGATGCAGGATTTGTGTGTCGTCAGGTTTTTGATGCGTAATTCGCATGTGGTGATGTAGATGCTGCCACACAAGTAACTAGTATTACTATAGAGCTATGAAGAATAGGGTTTAAAGTTCACTTATCAACCATAGAAAAGGGAGGATACTCCGACCAGATGGGTGTTGTGTCTGGTGTGTAACTGCGCAACGATTGGTGTCGGGACGTTGTATATAAACTTCTCGCGCGGTAAACATTGCTTGCGCGATGCAGGATTTTGCGTAGTTCGCATGTGGCGTTGTAGATGCCGCCACATTACAGTTCTTTGTGATGGATCTCGTTCGGGGAAGTACCTACTAACACTGTACGTATATCTACCGTGAAGTGGCATTGCCGTGTTCCGGTTTAAAAAAGCTATGACTACCGGTAAACTTTTTCTTTAAGTTTGTCAACATATCGACTGGTTCCAATCAGTGTTAAAAGAGTTAGCTTATTACCTAACCTATTACAGATCAGTTGTGTTAACGCTGAAATACTAAAAGTCCAACTGTATGTAGAAGTACCTACGCACTTCTATGTCAAACCAAAGCAACAGAAGTTGGCAACGTCGCAAATAGATGTCAAATATTTCGCTGTTTTGTTTAATTTGGCAATCTTACTGTATGGAAATATGAAATGGGGCTAACTACCGAACTGGAATATTAATAATGAATTGCAATTATAACACTGAACTTGATAATTTGGTAACCGTTTAGGTGTAAATAAGGCATTTGAAAAGTTTGTTTTTACATCTAAAACGAAATATTTGGTGTTACGATATTAATTATTACATTTCATGATCAACATTTTAGTTCACTAGTTAGCCACATGTCATATTTCCATACAGTAATATTGCCAAATTAATCAAAACAGGTAAATATTTGACAGCTATATTTGCGACGTTGCCAACTTTTGGGATCGCTTTTAACGCCTGTCGAAATATTTAAATGGAACAGACTGGTACCACACAGATTGCTATAAAAAAGTTCGTGTTTGCCTTACTAACTGAACCACTTCTCGATACTAATAATTCTGTATTTAAACACTAATTTCCTTGCCCAGGTGGCCTACCATCGATAGAGCTGAACACGCAGGGCAGGTACTCCCGCGGGCTGGTCGGCTGCGTGTCGCAGATCTCTCTGAGCGGCGACTTCGACATCCCGCTGTCGCTGTCCAAGCTGCCGCACACCATCACCAACAACGTGGGACGATGCGCGCCATAAAACATGCACTATTCATTTAAATGAACCGACGAAGTTCATTTAAGTGAATAAAACAACATTTGTTACTACCTTCCAGGTTCATTTAACATTTAAAAAGTTCATTTAAACTCGTTAAATGTTAAATGAAACAGTGTTAAAGTTAGTGTTAGGTGTGTCTCATAGATTTTGTCTTCGTTTTCGTCAGGAGTTGCTTTCGATTTGTAACGACCAATCACTCCGTGGCTACATATCAATGTAAAATAAATGTCGGAGGCAATAAACTAATAACAATACGAACTTTTTCAACATTTTTGATATAAACCTCTGAACGTTTCCTGATAAATTGATCGTTTGATTTTTAGTTTTAAAATGAATACTCTAGTCAATTTAGAATAAGTAAACTGCGGGTTTCTTAATCTGTCACCTTTTATGAATTTTTTACTCTTATTTATTTTTATCATTAAGTATACTATAATTTTAATTTATTTTCCATGTACGATGGAATAACTTTTCAAAGTGCTTTACTATCTAGTAGATATATAAAAAAAACTATTTGTAATGTTAAATTAAATAAAATTCTAGTCGTACGAGTGGTTTGCACGCAGTATCATTTTGTAAGGAACCTTTTGTTTCATAGCTAATCACAATTTGTTACGATGTGGGTGTATTTTATATTATCACAAGGACGTAGCTGGGAAGGTTTTGGGTTATTAAGCTTTATGGGAACTGAAACTCCCATCAAAATCCATTATCATTATCCTAACCACCTTAGAATATTCTTAGGTTGGGTTTCAATCTAAGCAAGTGCTATTAAATATTTGTATTCATTCAAGTTTTGTCTGTATTAACAGAAAAAACTTACTAAAAATAAAATTACGTGCGAAAACAACCTTGTGTATAGCTCTCAAAATGCTATCCTAGCTGTGTCCATGTAAAATAGTTCAATAAGTATACATACATAGCGTTTGTATATCGAAAACATTTTCATAAGAACGTGGTTTTAGAACATTTGTAAGTAGGACAATAGAGTTTGATGATATTGTAATATTAATTGATTAATTGAGCTCTTATATTTAAGCCCGGGAACGATTTTATTTGCCAGTATTTATATAAAAACTTTGTTTCGACGCAAAAATAAAATTTGTGATTTTAAATGAAAGTGTAAATTAATCTGAACTGCTGATTGAAAGCCGATAATCTTATTGCCCATGTATGAGTACTTTTGTTTATAAATATAAAATAAACGTCAAAGTTCGATATTATATGTCCAAACCAAGGCTCTGCTTAATCTGAAGCAATTTTGCTCCAATCACTTTTTCACGCAGATTCTTAACTGACCGTAGATTTAACATACATAAAATTAAGATAATGTTACACTATGGCCATGACTTCTGACTTGTCTTTATTGGAGACCCTTTTATCCATCAGCAAACTATATATCAACTGAGATGACAAATTATGAGATGAATGTGACATCCCGTTGTGTAATATATGTGCAAATACAAGCTGTATGTGTCCCGGGCGTGTGTTGTCTTGCTTTGTTTCGCGAGTTGGTTTGCTTCGGACCTAGCACCATTAGTCATAATATAGTCGATACATATATTTATATCTATCGGTAGTGTTACGCGCTTTGCATGTATAAACGATAGGTATCGGAGCTTATCAATTGTTTAATGGTGGCTATTATTTGCATTTTGTATTACTCTTAACTTTTAAACAACTTGACCTAATATGAAATGATTAATTTTAAATGAAAGATGATAATATAATTAAATTGATAAATGTGTAAAGTTAAGCCTATGTTTAAATGTAAAGTAGCGTAATGTTGTTAAATTGGGTGAATTTAAATGATCAAAAGACTTAACTAATTACGTCATGTAGCTTCAGAGTGAAGATGATGATGCTAAAAAACCCATTATGTTTTAATGGAAATCCCAATGTCATCAATTTGGGATGTACATACTTGCAACGATGATTTAATGACGTCAGCTAGTCATTATTATTATTATCTCTGCCATTCAACAATTGATGAGCAAATAATTCGATACAAACCCTAAATGCCCTTCACTGGGATTTCATTTACACCAATAATTTTCGTCAATTATAGTATTTCACAGGGTGTGGAAATTATTTACATAAATATCTACATATCTTTATTGTGGTCTCCCCATTATTTGACTGAACATTTTAATTTGCGAAGATATTGCTAGTTCATTTAATTTAACCGCGGTTAATGGGGTTAAATGTAACTCATTTTAAATGAACTTTTGGAATTATATACTCGTATCAGAACCAACAAATTGTTAAATTATTTAATAAAAATAAAGTAACGAAATAAAAAATAAATTTTATAACGAAACAATATAATGATATGCAATAATAATTAATTATTATACGTCATTCTGTTGACCTGATCCCTGCGCTTGTCGCCATTTGTCTAAATTAGCTAACCACCGGCTTTTGATAAAGAGATTTTTGTAAATGAAACATGTTTCAGTGCATTTGACTCAGTTGACTTACCTGGGCATCTAGATGGAACGACCCAGACTTGTTTCGTCCCCCGCTTTTTCCCGCTCAGCTTTTTTATAAGGGAAAGATAGACTCGTAACTCATTCGAAATGTACACTACATCATCGAATTTCACTTGTGCGAACACGTACAAACACGCACGATCGTTCCTGACCTTTCGAATACAAAGGGAGCCCGCAGACGTATACGTACGGATAGTTCGGACGTCTGAAAACAATCCAAACTTGTTTGGAATTTTCGTGCGTTCAATGCGATATCACCGGTACACTACCTATTTGACGGAGAAAAACGTATTCAATGTGCGCACTCAATCCGTACGACCACGATCGTACATTTACGTATGATACAAATTCGTATCAAAAGTGCGTCCGGTCTAAGAGGGGTATGTACGTTTTCACCTGTCCTGTGACGTCAAACCATAGTGCTCAGTTAAGTCAAGCGTGAGTCGCGAGTGTGTTGAGAGTATCGATACATACGTAGTTACTACTTGTGACATAGCTTGACTAGCATTAGTTTTGTATGTGAGACCTGTCCGATGTATAAAACGCCGTTATTTGTACAAAATTATATCAATAAAAATATAATGACATTGACTTGTTTTAATCATAAAATAACATCGCATCACGCGGTTATCCTCCGAAGGGTTAGGCAGAGTTGTGCCTATAGTACACCACCCATCAAGAATTTCTCAGTACCAGCCCTTTTTTTTTTTTTTTTTGAGGGTGGGAAATCATCAAATGACTTCTCCCGCTCTGGGCAGAGCGAGAGGGTGTGTCAGACTTTTACTGACTAAAACCCACCCGTGTTCTTTCCGTTGCCTGTGTGCCGGGGCCGCGTTATCCCTTTCGGACAAACCCGCAACCCCAGCAGGCATTGGTCTTTCGACCCCGTCGGTTGGTGCTGACATTTATTTATTTATTTATTTAACACTTTACACACAAATGTACATAGGCGGACTTAATGCCATAGGCATTTTCTACCAGTCAACCTTGACATCTCTTTGAGGCGCGCGTGGAACACAACGCGCCGTCGACACGGGCCTGGTCCTTATCGGACGGCGAGCTGCCCATTGCTCACCGTCCGCAAGCCCGCGCCTACGGTGGCCGGAAGTCGGCTCTGGACTCCCGACGCCCGGGGCGTCTCCTGCGGCGACTAGGGCCGCGAGGGCGTGCAGCTTGCATCTCCCTCGCGCGCTCCGCCTCCTCCTTCGCGAGCATAACTGTTTCGCAGAAGGAGGTGACGGCCTCCCATGCACTCTCGCTCCGAACCATGGCCTGAACCAGGGCCGGACGCGAGAGATCGCCGCCGCCGATCGCCTCCGTGAGGACACGGCGGTGCTCCGCCCAAGCTGGGCAGACCTCCACCGTATGCTCCACCGTGTCCTCCGGGCGATCCACACAGTGGTGACACCCGGGCGTTTCCTCCCGCCTTACGCGGAACAGGAACCTCCCGAAACAACCGTGTCCGGTGAGGACCTGCGTCAGGCGGAAGGTGAGGACGCCATGGCGCCTCTCAAGCCACTCCTCAAAGAGGGGACTTATCGCCGCAATTGTGGCGTGCCCAGCGCTGGGTTGTGACAATCGTACACTCCATGCCGCCATGAGATCCCGCCGGAGCTCTGTCCGCTGTGCCGTGATTTCTCGCGGCAGCGGAGTTACACCCCGGCGTTTCGCCTCCTCGCGCAACTCCCACATGTGCGCGAGGACTTTCGCCTCCAGATCCCATGGCGGCTCAGTACCAGCCCTGAGTCTGGATTTGCACCCGGTTGATGGCAATTAGGCGTGTGTAACTCTTTACGGAACCGACTCACTGATCCGGATCATTGAAGTGTTCCAAAAGATTGGTTCAGTAATAACGTTTCAAACGCATCATTTGAATCTGAATCATTACTTTGTCTCTGTGTCTTTCCGCGCAACCGTCGCTTGCGAGGCGACTGAGCAGCAGTGAGCGAGTAAGCGTGAGAGAAAGACTGAGACGCTGAGTTACGTTACTTTAGTGTCAGTACAACCGAACTGACTCGCGAGTCGTGAGTGAGCGGGTGACACATTACAATCTATTTAAGTCAGAGAGATATCAGGGGGGGGAGGGGGCGTAAAATAATAGATGATTATATCTCTCCTATTTCGATGCGGGAGTGCAAGTCGATGTCGCCTACTTTGATTTAAAAAAAGCGTTTGATTGGTCGACAACGACATCTTATCATCTCATCTTATGACAAAGCTGGCGACTATTGGATGCACGTGTCGGCAACCTGTAAAAAGGCTGCAGACATCTATAAGCAGCTGGCATGCGCGGCAAAGGTGACTTGGGGTCTCAACAGAGAGATAATCAGGACAATATACGTGTCGGTGATAGATGCAGCGAGTGCGTGGGCCCCTGCAGCTGAGAAACTGATGACAAGGAATCAGTTTGACTCACTGCAGAGAGGTTTCGCGCAGAAGATCTGCAAAGCATACCGCACGGTGTCTCTGACATCGGCACTTATCCTGTCAGGCCAACTCTCCCTAGATCTCCGGGTAATCGAGGCCGCAACCCTTCTTAATATCAAAAAGGGACATTCCCTAGAGTCCATATAGCCGGACCGTGAGCTGGAGTGCAACCCGCATCACTCTCAAAATCCCCACCCAGCGCAACTCACAATAACGGAGTATGCACGCCTAGAGGAGTTGACTCCCGAAACCCTGGAAACCCATCAAGGAATCGGTCCCCAAATATACACCGGCAGCAGCAAGATAGAGGGGAAAGTTGGAGCTGCCCTAACTTGGTGGGAAAACAGAAACGAGTCGAAGTTCAGCACCTTTGGCCTGGAACCTCACAATACAGTCTTCCAATCGGAAATGTACGCACTCTCCAGAGCTGTCAGGATGAGATGATGTCAAGAGAATCCAGGGCAACCTCCGTAAGAATCTTAAGTGAATCAAGATCGTCACTTGACCTGCTGAGAAGACCGTCCGTCACTCACCACCTGGCACTCCGAATAAAGAGGTGTGTCGGAGAGATCAGAGAGGAGGGCAGAGAGGTGAGGCTCTTTTGGCTCAAGGCCCACGTGGGAACTGCCGGGAATGAAAGAGCGGACGAGCTGGCCAAGGAGGCAGCTCTAACAAAAACGACAGCTACAAGGTCCCCGTATCGTTCGTGAGGAGGAAGATACTGGAGGGGACTATAAAGAAGTGGCAAACGCGATACGAGTCCTCGAGTACAGGAGCGGTCACAAAAGTGTTCTTCCCAGACGTCCTAGCGGCGAAAAGGACACTCAGAGATGCAGTTCTCACACCGGTCCATGTGCAAGTCTTAACGGAACACGGAGGATTCTCAGCGTATCTCCACCGCTTCCATCTCAAAGTTAGTCCCTCGTGCGTCTATGACCCCAGTTGCGAAGAAACGGTCTGGCACCTGCTCTTCGAGTGCCCAAGGTTCAGTCACGTCAGAATGGAGCTGGAAGTAAAGATAGAAACCCAGCTACGCCAGTCCACGCTCCACACCATCATGGGGAGACCAACTACCAGAACACCATGCCTGGCATTCGCGAGCAAAGTCGCCATAGTTGCAGCAGAAGGAAACAAAACGGACGCAGCCTTGCGAAGTCGAAACTGACCACCACCTAGGACTACATCAATAACCACAACAATCACCGTACAAACCACAACAACAATAACTCAAAACACAATACATACACCAGCCATAACACAAGTAACACACACAAACACCAACCAACAGCCAGTACCAGCGGTAACACTAGCGGTTGCGGCTAGAGCAGCAGCAGGAACCTGCCTACAACCAGCCCCTAGCACCATGTCCATCACCCAATTCCTGGCATGCGGAGGGGACGGAGTTCCAGGCGTCAGACTGCGAGGTGTGGCCCTCTTCATGAACCGAGAAGAAGAAAAGTTAGGCGTGAGCTTCTGCATAGGCTGGAGCCGACTTGCAGCCCGTATACTAAAGATACCTTCCCTCAAAAGGTAATCTTGGTTCGACATTGATTGTGAGTGGTAATTGGCCCCAAGAGGTTACTGACCTATCGTACTTGTAGACGAGTGCTCTGTAACTGACCGTTAACGGTGGTTTAGGCGAAACCAGTTTCGATCACAACTCTTGTTATTAACACATTACATAATCAACCATTCGTGTATTTCGATCCGAAGTGAATTTCGGCCGCAATTTTAATTTTTCATTCAGGTTTCATACCTACCTACCTACTTCAATTTTGAAAATCACAGCCTGATTGCGAAACAAAAAGCAAATTAGTAATTCATCATAACTGCCCGCCTTTTCCCAACTATATTGGAATTTCCAGTCTAACTGGATGCAGCTGAATACCAGTATTTGACATTGAGCGGCTGCCTATCTGACCTCCACAACCCAGTTACTAGGATACTTGATACTTATGTTATGACTGGTTGTCTGACTTTAAATTAGAAATTAGTATTACGTTCAATAACGGCCGCGACTTACGAGTTGTATGTAATCTGCGTTCGCAATTCATTTGCCAAACATGTAAACAAACACGAGTTTTAGGAAAAACAACTGTAATGCCTACATATAAGGTTCACTTTGCGCTACAACTTCATAGTTTTTTATGACTTTATCAACAGTACTAGTCGATGACGTTTTTCTAAGTGGAAAACTCGTGTTTGTTTATATGTTTGGCAAATACATTGCGAACGTAGATTTGGTCGTAGGTTCGAACCCAGACAGGCGCTTTACTTTGTATAAATTTTTTAATCACCACTGCTCTCAAAACGGTGAAGGAAAACATCGTGAGGAAACCGGCATGTCCTAGAACCAAATATTTGAAGAAGATACGTGGGACACCTGTCAATCCGCACTGGGTCCGCGTGGTGGATTACGGCCCACTCCCTCTCACAGAGAGGAGGCCTGAGTCCCAGCAGTGGGAACATTAAAGACTGATTATGCTATTACGTTGAAGCCTGAAAAATCCCACTGAATAAACAAAAGCGCAGGTATTTTGTAAGATTAATTAACATTGCCCTTCAACGAAATGGGCCCTGAAATAATTATAATCAGCCGCATATTTTAGCAGTTAAAAGGACCGACTTCCTGATGATTTTATTATGCACGAAACAATTAGTAAACACTTTAAAAGTTGGCATATTCAGTTACAGTACAACTATTTTCTTAATATCTCTCGGCAAACAGTGAGTGAGTGTCGTGATGGCCAATTGGTTAAGGCCTCGCCTCTCATGCACGAGGTTGTGGGTTCAAATCCGGGCAAGTACCAATGTGACTTTTTCAATTCATATGTACTTTCTGAGTTTGTCTTGGACATTACTGACATCGGTGAAGGAAAACATCGTGACGAAACCTGGACTTATAGTTAATATAAGTCTGAAATCGCCAACCCGTCTTGAGCAGACGTGGTGATCAATGCTCGTGCCTTCTCTCTATGAGAAGAGGTCTTTGCCCTGCAGTGGGACAGTAACAGGCTGATATTATTATTATTATTAAACTTCGTGTTTCGTCAGTCGTCGGATTTCTATCAGTTGCCCTTTGCATGTGTAGCCAACAAGCACCAAGTCCAAAGGGCAACTGATTGAAATCCGACGACTGACGAAACCCGAAGTTTGCCGAGGGACATTAAGAAAATAGTTGTTCTGTACTAGATACCGGAATCGTAATTTATATTTAGCATATCATCAAGCTTGTATTCGTCGAAGGATATTACGCCAGTATGTTTAATCGTTACCTGGCTGTCATACAATAGTTTGAGCTTATAATATCGCCACTTACCGGGCACAATATTATTTCGATTGGATAAGTATTAAATTAAATTGATAAATTTAAAATCCTCTTCTGTCTCGTCCGCCAGTCTCCGCAGGTCATAAATATAACATCACGCCTGCATTCTCCGAAGGGTTAGGCAGAGGTGTACCTATAGTACACCCACATATCGCCAGTTATGTTTAAGTCCCATGTAATAGGGGCGAGCCTATTGCCATCAATCGGGCACAAATCCAGACTCCGGGCTGCTACTTAGAAAGTCCAAATGGTAAAACCCCTTACATAACACTTAATTCATATTTTTGAATGTGGAAAAAGAACAATAATGATATATCTCGAAACCAGTCACCACTAAGTCTGACAGTTTCCAAGCTTGAGTCATTGGGGTTTATCAAAGAACCCACGACCAGTTAGGAAGTGAGCTTCGGTTGTGGTTGTATCGAGTATCATTCACTCGTGGAGTTAGTAAACTTGCACAGGTGTGCGAGCCGCGTCTCGCGTCGACGAATAACTTCATTCATTCAACCAGTTAGGAAAGGCTGTTGGTAGTGACCGTACGCGCCCGCTCCGCGATATAATCTTCGAAAATAAAACTTTTAAACTTGTAAAATAAAAAGAAAAGTCGTGAATATTTTAATAAATTAACTCAGTCATAACTTTTAAAGGAACTTAGTTGACTTAATTCTTAAAACTAAGTTACTAACATAAAGGTTTTTACCGTTACTGAACAAAAACAAACGGCCGTAGTGTCTCGTGTGAAATTGTTGTGAGTTTTTGTGAGAAGTTTAATTATTTGGTTCACGATCTGTGCTTAGAAACTTTGTTCATATTATTTTGGAGTCAGCAGCAACACACAGCTCGGAGCAACCTTGCTTGACCGGTTATTTGTGAGTATCGAAAGTAAAAGTATCGCTTCGCACGCACTCAGAATGTAAATACACACGATAAACAGGTTCTTTTTAAAAAGCGTTTTAAACAAAGCCTGTGTTACTTCGAGTCGTGTTCTTGAATTGAAACTGATATTTATTTGGTAAACTTTGTGTAACCAACTGTCTGTGCTGTACTAGGTCATTGGAGGCATTCCTAGTTTACTAACTGCAGTAGTTAATAATGTGTCATTTGGCCTAATAGGTGACTAAATTATTAAGTCTTACTTAAAGTGGTTTTTTATGTGAAGTCTCAAAGTTTCTTTTAAATTGTAACACACAGAAACCAACTACCTTCGAGGGAAACGCGAAGAAATAAGTCGCACATTTACGTATGTCTCACATATATAATTGATTTTATTGTTACTTACCCACAATTAAAGTTATACAGGGTAATTGGTTATATCTCGGCAATCCATTATGGGGATGTAGGAAAGATCATTTATAACCAAATAATCCGTTTTGACTCCTATGCGTCCCAAATTTTCGAGTCAATTAACTTTTTTTTTATTCATCTTAAAATATAAAATGTCAATTTACTCGAAAATGGTTGATATTGAAGATGCCTGGGAAAAAAAAAGAAATTCTAATTAGTCCGTCAGTCAGATAATAAAAAATATTTGACGCGTATTTGTTGCTCTAAGTTTTGCTTACGTAAAAAAAGAAAAAATACGTGTCCAATATTTTTTAATAATCTACCTACCTAAAAAAAAATTGTCAGCATCCCTTTTGGGACATAGGTACCTACCTAAATGCGTGACTTATTTCTTCGCATTTCCGTCGTAGTAGTTGGTTTCTGTGTGTACTCAAATACGTGCCAGCATGGTCACCAGCTCAACATTAATGCAGATATTTAAAATTAATTGCTTTGAGACCATGACCGAAATATTTGTTGCATAATATTCTAAGCGGCTCTTGATCATAATATTTTAATTTCAAAACCTCAAATACTATGCCACATGCAAGTATAAATATTAAAATTAAAGCCATTATATTTCATAATGCAGGTAGTCATGAATAATAAAAAATTATAATTAGCAATTTTCACTAATTTATTTCTTCCGTCGATAGAAGTTTAAGATCTTATCATTAGATACGCAGTACCTACATATATCTACTAACTATTTACACTAAGTACTAAATTAAATGACGTAACTAACTAACTATACAAATAAATACAAAAACAAAAGGACACTAACGCTGGGGCTATATTTTCGCGTTATCGCGAAGTTTACTTCGCGCATTCTCTGTTGCTCAGCGAGACATCGAGCGGTGTGCGGCGTGCGACAATTAAGCCCCAGGCATTAGGCGTTGAAGTACCTATTCATCCGTATCTCTGTCATCCGGAAACGTGCCCAGAAGACTGGCAGCATTGCCACGATGAATGGCAATGGTAAATTGTTTGGCCAAAGAACAAGCCAGCCCTCTGTTCGTCTTGCGTTGTGTTAAAAATTGTAAAAGGTATATCCTTACTAATATTATAAATGCGCTTTCACGCTAAAACGGCTAAATGGATTTGTTTGAAATTTGGCACATTGACCTGGCGAAGGACATAGGATACCTTTTATCCCGATATTTCCACGGGATCGAGAATTATGAGGGTGAAACCGCGGGGCTCAGCTAATACATTTTTTTTTTAATCGACTACGTTTCTAAATCTGAAATAACAAATCTTTGTGGAAACTGTTGGAATGCCAACTATAGCAGCCTTAAAGGTTGATTCACACATTACCGGAGGCTGGCCGTGACACGAACGTGTTATAGGCATTTACAACAAAACTATTATCATTTTACCTTCAAGTACTGAAGCTCTAGATAAGGGCAAAAACACATGTGAAGTGTAGCGTCTACAAAGCAAAGTAAAATCACTGCAAACATTACGCAAAAAGTCGAAACCACATTATTGCAATTTGCATTGCAGTAAAAGACAGCATTTAGCTCGATAGCCATTTTCTCGGGCAAGATAAATGACCAGTCCAAAATTAAACGAAGACATCTCGTCAACGCTGGCTGTCTTTGAAAACCAGCGCTAGGGCTCCGTCTCGCATAGGGTCACAGCATTATGCTGAGCAATGGCCGTTTTGCGTGGATGCATATGTGCGCAAATATTTCCCCCAAATTGTTATTTTCGTGTTTTTGTTTCTTTCTTTGCGTCATGATTACCGCAAATAAACGTATTTTCTTTCTTTCTTTCAAGACTTGTAATGACCAAACAGTTACCTAATAAAGCAATGGTCAAAACCACAGACTTGCTTTTCGATGTTGCAGCTAGAGTTACCAACTAAAATTTTATATAATATCGTGCCTTGTTAAAGGCCTAATACTCGTAGATGTAGTAGGCGAAACTACAATATTTTTATTTCAACATGAAATGGCGAGATGATTGCAATAGAACCAGTATTAATCTCATAAATGCTAAATTAATGGTTATTTGTATGCTTAATTTATAGTGTAAAACAGTAAAGAAACATTAAAAAAAAACTTTTAGTACCTAAAAAATTATGGTAGCAAACATAATTTTGAATTAATTTTGATTTAATTTATTTTAAAATTTAAAGAAAAAAAATGCCTTGATAAAAATAAAATTGTCGTCTATATTTTTACAATGGCTTCGAAAATAGTATAATTGGTAAAAAAAAATGTTGGCAACCCTAGTTGTAGCACACTTATCTATTTACAACATAAATTAATAACGACCTTCTTCGTTCAAACAACGAACATACATAATATTTTTGAGTATTATCACGACTACCCTCTAATCATTTGAGTGTCATCGTAAAACTATTATCACATGCGATGTTGTTGTGTTGTAAACTACTAAGTGGCTGGATACACGAAATATTGGGTAGCCACTGAAAATACATAATAACATTGCGTACTAAGTATGTATGTCGTAGTAATCAACAACTCTGGCATGCTTCTCTCTTGTGAAAATGATTACCTCTAGTCTGAATAAGAAAAGGCCAGTAGCATCGATTTTTCTCGATATGTCAAAAGCATTTGACTTCGTGGATCACAAACTCCTTCTCTTCAAACTGAATCGTTATGGTGTTAGGGGAAACGCATTACAGTGGGTAGAATCTTACCTAAATGATCGCCAACAATGCGTGGAGGTATCGAGGAATACTTTGTCGGAAAATAGAGTGCATAGATCCGCTTATCGTCGGAACTCATGTGGTGTCCCCCAGGGCAGTATATTGGGACCCTTTTTGTTCTTGCTGTATATAAATGATTTGCCCGACGTAACTCCATATTCTTGCATTCTGTACGCCGACGATACAACTCTCAGTATTGAACTTACCGATAACAATATCACCAAATATGAAAACGAGATTAATGACACGTTAAACAAAATAAAACTATGGCTAAAAGACAATAATCTAAATGTCAATATTAGTCAAACCAAACTTATACAGTTCCAAACTTACAATAGCAAACGTCACCATTTAGAAATTAGAAACGCAAATAACGCTGTAGAAGAGGTTGAAAGTGCTACTTTTTTGGGGATAAAATTGGATAAATATTGCAATTGGAAAGTACACATTGACAAATTATGCACTAAGCTGCAAAAGTTTTTTATTTGTTTTAAACCGAATAACTCGCGTAGCTGGTATCAATGCAGCACTTTATGCTTATCATAGTTACCTAGCATCAATTCTCCGCTACGGCATCATTATATGGGGAAATTCTGTTGACACTGTTAAAGCATTCCGAGCACAAAAGAAATGTATTCGATCAATGACTAAAGCCCAACTATTACAAAGCTGTGTCCCAATCTTTAAAAAAAGAAAAACATTACCACTGCCATCTTTATATATATTCGAACTCTGTATCTTTGTACGTAAAAACTTAGCTTTATTTCAAGTACATAATGATGTTGTTATACGGAAAAGTCGAAATATCCACAAATTATGTGCACCCCAACAAAGAATTAAACTATTTTCGAATAATGTTTATTGTATGGCAATTCAGATATATAACAAATTACCTAATGTTTTTAAAAATCTTAACTTCATGACATTTAAAAAGAAACTATTTAACTTTCTATTGCAAAAGTGTTACTACTCAACGAATGAATTTTTAAACGAAAAATTTGATTCAAAATTTAAATTAGACGACCACTGACCTCATAATGGTTGAATGGAATTTCATTTCTATGACATTGTATTGAAATATAATTGATAACCACTGACATTGTATTTGACAGTAGTAACGTCTCCTTATTTTCGACATTGTATGGATTGTTGTTAGTTTTAATACTTTGAAATATTACTACGCTGAAAACAGCAGAATATTATGGACATCATTATTATGTGTAACACCTTTGTAACAACAATATTCTAACAAATAAATGTATTATTATTATTATTTCCTTTATTTAAGTTTTTAACATATAAAATACATTTTTAAATATTTCTTAAAAACTATATAAAAAACATTTAAAAATATAAAAAATAGTGTTCCGCCGGTGTCGGGAGCAGGGTCCAAGCTACCGGTGGTTAGGGCTGCAGAGACAGGAACCTCCTCACAATGCGAGCCGTATCGAGGAGTACTGCCTTCTGAATCAGGCCCTTGATCCAACCGCCTAACGACAGCCTCGAGAGATGTTGGTCGAGGCTTTCGGCCATCAGGCCATTGGCCGTTACGACAATCGGTACAATGATAGCCGAGCTCACATTCCACATGTCAACAACCTCGTGTGCTAAGTCGAGATATTTTATTTGTTTCTCTTTCTCAGCTTTCACGAGGTTCTCGTCATGCGGAATGGTAACATCGACTATCATTGTGCGGCGCGCTGATCGATCTATCACCACTATATCAGGCTTATTGGCAACAATAGTCCCGTCAGTAATGATAGATCGATCCCAGTACAACGTGACATGGTCATTTTCGAGAACTGTGTCGGGCACATACTTATAATACGGTACCTCAGAGTCAGCAAGTTTATATTTCAAAGCAAGTTGCTGGTGAATAATCCTGACCACTTGGTTATGCCTGTATAAGTACTCGCCGTTAGTCAGAAGCGAACAACCAGAGATAATATGTCTGATGGACTCACCCGGACGATGGCATGCCCGACACACGTCAACCGTCCCGTCCTTCATAGTATGTCTCCGGTAGTTATTCGTCAAGATAACTTCGTCCATAATTGCACAGACAAAACCTTCATTTTCCCCGAAAAGGTCACCGAAAAGTAGCCAGGATACGGACGCTAAGAAATCTACACCGGGCTCATGAAGAGCCCGATAGTAGCGCCCGTGAAGCTCCTTGCTCTGCCATACCTCCTTGCGGTCATCTGTAGTAAGTACTACAGGTTTGCGCCAGTTCTCTTTAGCCATGGAAAGCGGGGTGAGTCCCTTGTCCACTGCGACCACATCACGGTGCGTACCCACTTCGGCTTTTAAAAATCCCTGAGGCTGCACACGTCGCGGTTGTGGAGGGTCTTAGCGTTTAAAAAGCCTCGACCCCCGCACTTCCGCGGGATGTACAGTCAAATCACCGATGAACGTGGATGATGCATCCGGTTTGCGGTTAGGAGTGTACGGACCCTTCTGTCCAGGGCGTCGAGTTCAGTCTGAGTCCATTTGAGTATGCCGAAAGAGTACATCAAAACCGGCATGACCCAACCGTTGAAGGCGCGCACCTTGTTTCCGTCCGAGAGAAGACTAATTATTATTAGTGATATAGTTACATCTCTAGGGATATAGCTATACCGTAATATATTTATCGCGCACTGGATTTTCAACTCTCGGTATCGAGCCGAGCGATGAGAATCCAACGCGTTGGGAGGAGAGTGCGTCCCAGCAAATTGAAAAAACAAACTGTTGTATTTTCAACTCTCGGCGCTGAACATAGCGTTGAAAATCCAATGCACGAAAAAAAAAATCGCCGCGGGAAAAAATCGCCTGGCGCCTGGAAAAAAGCGGACCTGGGCTAACTTTTGGAGTGCCCAAATACTTGGGAATGGAACCCAGGACCTCAGGCTCAGCAGTAGCGCAGCCGACTGCTAGACCAACGAAGCAGGTTCAATGACGCAAGGGAAGCTGCAACTGCGTCAAAACATTCAAACTTACCCCTAAAACATAATTATCACAAGAACTTCGTAAACATAACAGCCTTTCTACAGGCGTATCTGAGACCAAATAAAAAACCAAGATATTGCGCCGCGAACAATACAGTGAAGCATGCCAAAACTACTAAATATAAAATATAATTTCACTGGTTTGGTCTGAGAGGCGTATCTAGTATTTCGTTAAACGTAATAATGTGATAATAGTAGTCAATTTGACACCCATTACCCTGAACAAAAAGTGCATTTGTAAGGTGTTAACTTGTCAGCCAGTAGCCTTTTAACAAAAACTGCATTATTGTGTGGATTTGACCAAGCGTCACATAGTATGAAGGCCGTCTTTGTCACGGTAGTTGCCGCCAATTCTGAGTGTCAATTGTCAATGACACAGATCTGAGAGAACAATACCTCAATGCGTTTATCATCTAACACCTGACGATCAACGTATCAATTAATCGAAAACTGACAAAATCTATAATTATGATAATTTGTATCGACGAGACTTCCACACATGAAATGGTTGACACGAAGTAAGATCTCTAAGAGAAATAACCAAATCCTATCACTATCGACTCCAACCACTTTTAATAGACATCATACGCCATATCATATTAGAACTGACTCCTCCGGGAGGTTTCACTTCCGCTATTACGTGTGCGCTAAAGTTAACCATCGCGGACGGTCAACGGCAGGTTTAAAATCGTGTTATAAAACATTGTAAAACGAAATAAAATAGCGTTTTCAGAGTTTCCTGTCGCTTTATGTAATTTAAAACCTTTTAATTTTTTTATGAATATTTGTAACCATGAACAAGGTGAGTAAAAACATAAAAATACTTGGATTTTATACCAACGCATATAATAATAATTTTTGTTAAAATATACATCTGATTTTATTTTCACGGTTATTAATGCTGTTTTCGCTAAGAAAAACCTACATTTAAAATGAGCCTTCCGAGAGGGCTCCCGGCATCACATATGCGACTAGATGAACCCTCCAGGAGGGCTCCCGGCACTGAACGTGTTAGAACAGATTTTTATTATATTTAGATTTCTTGGTTCTAATACATGTAACTTAAACGTAACTAACGAAATGTCGGTGTACTATAGGTATACCTGCCTATCCCTCTGGTGATAGCAGGTGTGATGATGAAGGTTATGAAACTGATGCAATAACGAATGTCCATTCAGAGATATTTAGACAACTTTCATTATTTTACCTTGTTCGAGGCAATAAGTTATTTCTGTTCCAGGTATTTCCAAGATTAATTTCTAAATCCTCATTTTCCTCAATTCATTCCATTTATGATATCTTGATACAAACATCTTTATTTGCTGTTCGTAATTCTAAACCTATGGATATAGCGTCCTTTCTTCTGTGCCAACCATTTCTGTCTCCTTTAATCATAAAAACTCCCCATGAATTTCTTTATCCAGAATTGCATTCTCATCTCATCCCCCGTACTTATTTTCATTCATATATTTGCTTCTCACAATACTGAAGATACCCTAAACATCTTTAAAATTTTCTACAAATATTCGGAGATTACTCTCTCATTGTTATCAGATCGGTAGTCTTAGAAAGTAGGCTGCTAGGTTTCTGTAAGATAATATCAGTAAGATATCGTTATCACTAATTACCATTTTATACTTCATTGTCAAGATAATCCGTTGCTTATCGATAGGAGATTGCAATCTCTTCGCTTTATCATCCAATCTTTATCCAGCACTGCCTACCATATATAGGAGTAACTCTTTCACAATCCTGCTACTCTTTTTTTTTTTTCAGGGTGGGGTATTATCAAATAACTTCTCCCGCTCTGGACGGAGCGGGAGGGTGTGTCGGACTTTTACTGACTAAAACCCACCCGCGTTCCTTCCGTTGGTTGCTTGTGTGCCGGGGCCGCGATATCCCTTTCGGAAAAACCCGCAACCCCAGCAGGCATTGGTCCTTACGGACCCCGCCAGTTGGTGCTGACATCTCTTTGAGGCGCGCGTGGAACACAACGCACCGTCGACCTGGGCCTGGTCCTTATTGGACGGTGAGCTACCCATTGCTCACCGTCCGCAAGCCCGCGCCTACGGTGGCCGGAAGTCGGCTCGCGACTCCCGACGCCCGGGGCATCTCCTGCGGTGACTAGGGGCGCGAGGGCGCGCATCTTGCATCTCCCTCGCGCGCACCGCCTCCTCCTTCGCGAGCATTACTGCTTCGCAGAAGGAAGAGACGGCCTCCCATGCACTCTCGCTCCGAACCATCGACAGGACGCCGTGGCGCCTCTCTGGGCACTCCTCAAAGAGGGGACAATCCTGCTACTCTAGTACTTGTATCGCTATTACAGCACAGTTACGTAATGAGAATTGCTCGTGCTCACTAGTAGCTTTCCACAGGACCTTCTCACTTATAGTTCGACAACCATCTTTGTGAATTAAATGATGGCGCTACTTGTAAAGGAAAGGTACCTAAATCCCTTCCTTGATACTTACAGACATTGTTATTTGCAATACGTAGTTATACGAGTATTACCCTGGATATACCGCCCTTTCTTCTGTGCCCACCATTTCTGTCTCCTTTAATCCTAAATACTGATGGATTTCTATATTCTGCAATGCATTCTTATTGGCTCCATTCTTCAAGTTATTCAAATAAGTGCTTCTCACTTCTCACAATTTCAGTAATGTTATCTATTGATCCATAAACTTTACAACAAATTTTCAAAAATTACTCCACATCGTTATCGAATAGGTCGTCATAGAAAGTAGGAAGCTACGTTTCTATTATATAACATCTTTTATCGTTATTCCAGATTGCTTTTATGCTTTATACGCATTTCATTGTCAAGTTCATCAGCTTGCTTATCAATAGGAGATTGCAATCTTGTTGCTTTATCACCCAATGTTTATCCTGCATCCTAGTGCCTACCATGTGTAGAACCAACTCTTTCACAATCCTGCTATTCTAGTACTTGTATCATAATCACAGCACAGTTACGTGATTACGATTGTTCGTGCTCACTTGTAGCTTTCCATAGGGCGTTCTCACTTATAGTTCGACAACCATCTTCGTGAATGTAATGATGACGTTGCTTGTGAACATGGCAAAACCTCGTCTTGCAGGAAGCGAAATAAAGAACTAATGTTCTGGATGTACATTCGTTCTTTATTTTGCCTCCTGCCTTACTAAGTAGCCTGTAATCCTTGAAAGGTTAGGCAGAAGTGTACCTATAGTAACAACACCTACATTTCGCCAGTTGTTTCAGTCTCATGTTATAGGGGGCGAGCCTATTGCCATCAACCGGGCACAAATCCAGAGTCCGGGCTGCTACTGAGACATTCTGATGGAAAAAGTCAATAACATTTTACCCGACCTGGGAATCTGACTTAGCGGGGTAATTGGGTAACACACTCACTTACAGTAGCAGTGGATTTCGTTTTGACAGTTGAAAACATTAATTGCGTTATTTACGTTGTTGATCAGACAAATTTCAAAATTCGAACATAGGTATGAAGCAATCCTGCCAGGGTTGCGAGTTTGTCTGAAAGCGATATCGCGGCCCCGGCACACAGGCAACGGAAGAAACACGGGTGGGTTTTAGTCAGTAAAAGTCTCCACCCAACTCCGCCCAGAGCGGGAGAAGTTATTTGATAATTTCCCACACAAAAAAAAAAGGTATGAAACAATGAATTAGCAATATCCTTTAAAACCACGGAATAACAAAAAGAACTTGTTTTTGTTATTCCAGCACCTTAATTGCGTAACACACGATCAATCATAATCTCGATAATTTTGAAGGAGGAAAAATATGTCGGCTCAATAACGTAAATAACGCAATTAATGTTTTGAACTGTCAACATGAAACAGCTTGTGGTTTATGTAATGTAATCGGATTAGAAGTTTGATAGATTATGTACCTCTTTAAATTTACTAATACTATTAAACTATGTGTATCCAACTAGCTATTATATATATTATGTACCTACATAGATTGTAGTTTGTGATTGATTGTGTGTTACGTAATTACGGTACAGGACCACATGCGCATGCGACCTCTAAGACCAGTGAGGCAGTGTGGGTCATGTTTTTGTTTCTCAATAACATGTACTGAGTCAACATGATGACAGAACTTTGCATAGCTGTATACACCGCAGGGAGATAAGAACTGAATTAATTGTTAATTGTACATTTCCGGGATTCTGCTTTCCCGTATGTTACCCTTGTAATTTGAATGATGAATCATCTTTTAAATTAACTCCGAAGACATTCTGTGTCATTAGATTATTGTTCGATCAGTTCTCTTGACTTGGTTATCGGGGCACTCTGCTAGATCTCCTATCCCTTCGCAAGGTGGCTTATATAGTAGAATAATGTTTTCATTTATTCACTTATCGTACGATGATAACTTCGACCACCCAAAAAAAGACTTTGGTGGAATATTGAGTCTATGACTCAAATTTTAGAGCACAATTTGTTTATATATTAGGTATCCAAATTTCGTATTTTTTTTAATTTTATTAACCACAAGAAGCTCTTGACCTACATCTCACCTGAAGTGGTTAGTGATTATCAGGCCGATGGTGGAAGCGAGCTTCACCCGGAATCTTCAACCACAGAGGAACTGGCTATCTGACCTCTAACTGCCGAAACACAACAATGCTGTTAACATTGTTGTTATGGCAACAGACTAAAATAAAATGGTGGTAGCTAGCCAGGCGGGCTTGGAACAAGCCCTACCACCAACCAAAGCGAGCAGAAAATGGTAATCAAGCCCAGGACCTCTGGTTCTGAGACAGGTAGTCTAACTACTAAAACACAGAGTCGTTTCCTTACCGTCTATATTATCTAAGCAGAGGAAACAGTAGATCAACCAGTACATAAAATCTGCCATTCAATCGAAGCAGTTGATGATTCCCACAAGATGTTTAACAAGAAAATGGTTGTATAAGCTATCATGCAATCGGTGCAGTGACACGATTTGCATCAATCATCACATCACGTTCGATGAGCATTTAAACATGGCATACAATACTAAATATATTGGCTTGGTCAATAGAAAGAAAGAAAGAAAAATATTTTATTTGGGACACGCACAGGAAATACAAACAGTAAATAATAATAAAAACCAAAAATCTTTTAAATGCTCTATTTAAAAACTAACAGAATAATAACGACCTGTGCGAGGCCAAAAAAGCTCCTCCTATCTCAACATAATGCGGCGATATTAAAAAAAAAAATACCTACTGCAGCGCTGGAGAGGATCTATTTTCAAAAAAAGGGTCAAAGATATTTGTGATTTGTAATTTTGAATCAAGCTAGAATCAAGTCTAGATGTTCTTCTGTTTAGGTATTTGAGTAGGTAATTAGGTATAGACTAAGGGTGCGTTTCCACTGTAGCGGAGACGAGCGATGTGCAGGAATCGTCAAATCACAAACGAGACGAGAGACGCGATGACGATTTCAACTATTGTGCAACGCACCATTACGCTTAGATTTACTACTACAGCGGTGGCCTCCACATAAAGGCCGCGGTGACGGCGATGATGGCACCGGGGTTTGACTTTACGGTTTCAAAAAACTCTCTCTAGGACAACATACCAACTTACTTACATAAATAACGTTCCAGTAACGTCATTCGACGGTAAAGTGCGAACGCTATGTGGCGGTCACCGCAATGGAAGCCCTAGCTTCCATTACTACATAGCAATTTTACGGTCTGGAGAAAATCGTAGTCGTGATAAAAATCATACCATATTCACCAACCACCAATATACTATGTAGTGCAGTCCATCTTCGAAATCGTGAGTAATGCGTTTTAATACGTTTGTTGATACTCTGCATCAATTGATTATGTCATCAATTAATTCATCCAATACCTGTTTGTAAACACATTTGCATCATATTAAGTCGTAATGCGAAACATCTTCGAAACTTGTATTTTACTCAATAAACTAGTTATGTTGTAGCACACGCCCAACCATAAATCAATGGCTTGCATTGTGACAGGCGGAAATTATTAATTGCATTGATTAAATATGTAGCTATTTGTAACCCGAACTTAGCTTTAATTATTCAAATACAAACAAACGGGTCCCGTTCGGCAACATTCGGGTATGGAACCATAAAAAGTGTCCAAATATGTTAAGACGTAGATATATATATATATATATACCAGTGACCTTGAGTAGTTAGCTTGCGTGTCCTGTACTGAGCTCACGCAACGCGTCATAGGTCCAGCCAGTAGGTACTAGAACTCACCCATCAAGGAGCGCTGTCCAAAATTAAACGCATTATTAATTGATTATGCATAAAACAAAACGTATTTTAATGAAACACGTATACTTAAAATATCAATAATTAAATTCTCTTTAAAATGTTGAATGAAGGTTTCAGAAAAATACGCTTGATAGATTTTGCGTGATTCTCAGCTTCTTATCCGCGTTAGACATAACTTTACAAATTAATTTCACTAACATAAACATAATCTAAAATATTCATTAAATTATTAAGAAAATGCTCAAATTTAAGACATAGTTTGTCCAAATCATTGACACTACTCGTTTAGACGTGATCTTTAGTATAAAATCATTAAAATTCGGTAATCGTCGCCTTAAGCTAGCTAATCTGGCACCTACCGATTTAAAGCATTGAACACTTAAACGAAGTTTCAAAGGTAAATAATAAGTCATTAAAATGTTCATTAAAAACATGAACAGCCCAGCTGCCATGGGAAGCTGTGCCATACGGAAGTGGCAGACATGCATTGTTTGATCACACTTTGTTACCACTTAATATTATTTATACGGACACCTCGAAGGGAAACCGCACGCGATGTTTTTACTGACAGTTTGGTAAACAATTTTACAATGAAGTCGAAGTCGAAGTCGAAGTCGTAGTCGAATCTACATGATCTTCACATGATCTGACCAAGATTATGTCTGGACTTTAAAAGTGACCTCTGAGTTTGTTTTGGCCTTTCTTCTCGGAGTAGTCAGATAGGAAACGCCGACCTCATCTAGTTTAAAAAAATATGATTGACGTGTAAAAGTGTTTTGTCCGAACCTACTTACAGAAATAAAATCATTTATCATTTAAGTCGAAGTCGAAGTCAAAATAAAATACAAATTCATGAATTTTGTTTTTATCATTTATATAGGTACATCGTCGTATGTTAGATGTTACACATGACAGGCGACTGCCGTAAGGCTCGCTAGATTTTTTTTTTCCTCGCGCTATGCATAGTAAAACGTAGTATGATACACGTGCGTAAGATGATCACCTACCTTCCGCACTTATAGCATAAATAACTATAGCAGTATTGAAGCGTTGATTTCCTCTGCCACGCCCATCAGGAAATACAGGCGTGGTGTTATGTTTCCGAAGCGTTCACTTGTCACCCTGTTAAAAATAGTTAATTGACTCAGGCGTGACTTTGCGGAAATCCATTATAAAATCGGGACACTACGACGTGTTGCCACGCCAAGCGCCGAACGCGTTTGACGTGGGAACACGTCGTGTCCGGGTTCGCAACAAGTCAATCCTCATCCTGAGGATGCCTCGTTGAGAGGTGAAACACGTGTCGATTTCTTAAAGGGTTCTTTATGTCTCTTTAAGAACAGGTTAGCGGATTAGGTTACTAAATATATGTCATCTATTGTATTTTACCCTGTTAAAGGTATTTCTGAGTGATAAGTCGTAAGAAAAGTGTTGCGAGTAGTAGAATGCAGTAATGCGCGTTGAAAACTGCGCACGATTCGATGCAGATAAGTAAGATGCCTTCACAGGAGTGGGCCTAGTATGTTATGTTTTAAACGAAGTTGAATTGGAAATACTGATACATCTTTGAAATACGACTTCCCGTTTTTATAACGAAGAGAAGAGCGTATTCAGTGTTTTCTCAAATTATTCATTAATTCCTTTAAATCACCCGCTACTGGCCCTTGAGCGCATTCTGATAATTCCTACATATGTGATAAATTTTACAATGCTCGATGGCCTCAGTAGAGCCTCCGAAAGAGCGGGTCTTAAAATGAACATGGACGAGACAAAGGTCAGGTCAAATGCCCATATATCAGCCACTCTCATGAAGATTGGAGACACTACGCTCGAAGTTGTGGACGACTATGTTTACCTAGGATAGGTCCAACTTCGAGAAAGAGGTCAATAGTCGAATCCGACTCGGCTGGGCAGCTTTCGGGAAGCTACGCAATATCTTATCGTCCCACATACCTCAGTGTCTCAAGACGAAAGTCTTTGACCAGTTCGTGATGGTGATGACTTATGGCACCGAAACGTGGTCGCTCATAATGGGCCTTATTAGCAGGATCAAAGTCACCCAAAGGGCAATGGAGAGGGCTATGATTGTAGTTTCCATACGTGATCGAATCAGAAATGTCCGATCCTCAGGAGAACCAAGGTAACCGACATCGACCCCAAAGAAGTTCGAAACTTAAGTGGCAATGGGCACATTCGAATTTGTTATAGGCGCAGGTATCTCATGCGTCAAATAATTTGCCCAATTTTCCCACGACCATTAACCGTGACATCCATTAAGAGGCCCATGTTCAACGCACTCAGCACTCCAAGTCTACAGTCTGAAGACTTTTTTCACAAGTAACATCGGAAACCTATAAGAACGCGAAGGACATTCAAGTTTTTATGTAGCTTCGGGTGACCTCGGCTGTTCTCAGCAAAAACAACGATTGGACGTGACGCGAGCGTAACTTGTTCACTCAAGGATTTCAACTCCGAGACTGGCTTACGTAGCGCTTTAGTATTTACAACCAGATTGAACAGTGCCGGAACTGTCGATATTTTTAATTGTGACGGAACTACTATTTCTTTCTGATTTCCGGTACCGTTCAATTGCAGGCTGATAGAAGAGGAAAAAATATCTTAGCTACCATTCCATATGTACCTATGCAGAAGTATGTGGTACTGGGTTTGGGCCAATATGAAAAGCAGAACATTGAGCTTATACAGCGTGTATTAGAAACGTGTGGTCATATTTAAAGGTGTGCCAACTGCCATCAAACTGAACAATTTTCTCAAAATCGTAAACGCGAAAAAATTATCAACTGTCCTATACAAAACTTCAACAGCATTTGTAGGTTGGACTGAAACCGATGCTTCAAGAAAAACTAACTCATGAGGCATCGTCGACAACAATATGAACCTGGAACTGCAGTCTACAGATAGCGATCGCTATACGACCGAATTCGGTCGCAGTCCTAATGGAGTCCCTAGACGCGCGCGACCTGGTTAATAACACGTGTTCTTTCGTGCTTGTCAAGCAATTTTACCCGTCTAGGGACGCCTGTAGGACTTTGCGATCGAATTTGGTCGTATAACGATCGCTATCTATGTCGATGCAGGCTTTGGACAAAAAGTCTAACACAACAATGATGACATGCGATATTACACCAGTGGTCATTCGTAGGGCATCGCGTGAAGATACTTACATATCGACATGTTGCTTACATCGCCGCGTTCACGGTTGGTGGGCAATAATGCTAAGTTATTCGACACGCTGCCACTTTCTCCCGCGCACTGCATGTTAACATTCCACATTTATTTACCCACATGTTGATTTTGCACGTATGGAGAAAACGGTGTTGTCGCAGACTAGCCATCAGGCTCGGTAAACGATGTCGGAATGAAAATCTTCCATCACAGTTTTAGCCCAAATGCGCACGGACGTATTTTTTATCGCGGCGATTTTTTTTTGTACACAGGTTTTTCAACTATCGGTATTGAGCTGAGCATTGAGAATCCAACAGAGTGCATCCAGTGCGTATTCCTGCGCGTCAAGGAAACACACTGGCGCTTAGCAAAGCGTCGAAACTACAATACGCGATAAAAATACGCCCGTGTGCACCTGGGCTTTCTGGTCCTTTCATCCGCGTCAAACGCTTCAATATTTTGGTCCTTTAGTTCAACGACTCTGCAGTCCGAAGAGTGAATCTTTTGAAGTAAAAAGTTAATTCTGAACCTTTTTATATGCCATAATAATATACCGTTCATCCATTTCAAAAAGGACCCGATTAACAATGTATAATATTTCAGCTATAGTAATATAAACTACTTAATTCAAGTACAGAATTCCCAAATCGTGTAGCCTTTTAATCGACGATAAAACATGAATTAATCTGACAGCTTTATGCGGGTAACATTGCCGTTAATTGTGTTGTTTTCAAACTAAAACAATCAATTAAACGATTAAACCATTTACAGGCACTTTTGAATCGTCACGGAGTAGGTCAGTTAGAAAGTTAAAGCTTGTTGCCCATTCCTAAATGTAGATCTCTATGGCTCTCAACATTTTGGAATGGGGAAGAAACGGACAAGAAACTCATTCTCATTCAAACAACTCACTTTTCATTTCGCTCAACATAGGTATTCGTACTTTAGGCTTAACCATGTCGCAAATTCATTCCTCACATCACAAGAAAAAGGTTCTCGTATAGCCTTGGACATTTTTGACGAAACGGTACGTGATTTGTTTGTCTATGTAAACAACAAAGGCAAAGGGAATCCCGTAGCTAGTTGATTTAATAATGGTATTTTTCCTGATGCAAATACCTCTCGCTTATTGCATGTCGAAGCATCGATTATCATCGGTAGTTATCAAGAATCTAATAATTACTCGCGTTAATGAACTGTCGACACATGAATGAATACTGTCGATTCCTATGACAATATAATGGCAAGGAAAAAATACTGTTGTTGACATATTTGTGCATTAAATAATGGACCACAGTACTTATAATAAAGTAACAGTATTATGTCTCAGCAGTGACCTTGAAATACCTACGGTCGCACGGTAGATAAGACTTCCGCGTCCGTTCGTAGCTGTCGCGTATATCAGTACGAAAAAGTATTGAACTGTTGCGTACTGAGACTACACTTAGATTTTGAAGCGCGCCGTTTCGGCCGTTTTCTATGAAGTTATAATACTGTTACTTATTAACACCGTACCAATAGACTAGTTTTAATGGGTTAACTATAAGAACTTGTGTATGCAACCTCTATTACTTATTAGCAGGTTTTTAATGTTTTCACTGCTGGGACTCAGGCTTCCTCTCTGTTAGAGGAAGTGGACTATAATCTACCAAGCGGGCAACATTTGCAAGACCTGGCATACTCGTGTGACATCCGCCAACCAGCAGGTTATTTGCTTCCAAAATATGCAGGTTCTAGGTTTTAGAGCACTTCCTGGCTGGGTTAAATTCGAACCCACGATCTAAAACTCCAACCTCTATACTCATCTAGTCACCCAAATACTCAATCTCAAAGCATTTATTTCAAATAAACCAATTACAGGCACTTTTGAATTATCAAGGGGTCGGTCAGTCAGCAAGATGAAACTAGTTGCCCATTCCAAAGCGTAGTAGGTTCCTATGGAGAAAAACGGGCAAGAAACTCCACGGACACTCTTTTAAATCAAAATAATGGTTACCTGAACAATATAGAAAAACGTGCACGTTAAAATAAATTAAAATAAGCCGTGGCAGCTAAGATATGACCAGTCCCTGCTGACAGCGCCCGTTCACGAACATAACGCATGAGCTCAGCACCATTCAGCTCAGTATGCACTAAAATCCGCACACAAATATGTAGAATGCGGAAGAGAGTGAACTTGCAGGTCGACGCAAGCATTACTAAGAATAGAGCGGGCCTTGCGTCAGTGAAGGTAACTGCTGTGTCCTTTCCAATACTTGACCAGATAATAAAATTGTATGCCAGTATAAATAGCCAAACACGTTAGATACGCCTTCCTTTCTGTTTCCATAATGCCTTGAAAGTACTTATGCTTGGTTTCACTTACGCTGGCGGTTTTTAGAGCTCTGAAAACCTTTGTATACGGAGCCCCGTACCCAAAGGGTGCCAGCGGGACTCTATTACTAAAGGCTCCGCTGTCCGTCCGTCGTTCACAGGGCTGTATCTTTTATACCGTAATAGGATGGCACTTGAACCCACTGCTTAACTGCCAGTTCAAGCTGACCTCGCATTGTACAGAAATCCTATACAATGCGAGATCAGCATAACTTTTCCCAACTATGTTGAAGTCGAGTTCCAGTCTAACCGGATGCAGCTGAATACCAGTATTTTACATGGAGCGACTGCCTATCTGATCTCCACAACCCAGTTACTGGGTAACACGATACCCCTTGGTAAGACTGGTTGGCAGACGTTCAAGTCAACTACTCGACATAATTATACAATTTACTTATCGTACCACTGTACTCCTGTCATCTACTAAGCGATTATAATCAAGTTTGAGAAATTGTTTGGAACATAACATCATCACCATCTACCTGCCCATGTCCCATGTGGCGGCATCTACATCGCCACATGCGAACTACGCATCTCACTGACGTCACGCAAAATCCTACATCGCGCAAGCAGGTTTTACCATGCGACCAACATATATACATTGTCCCGACATCATCCGAGTTGAAGGATCCTCCCTTTTCTATGGAGAATGAGTGAACTTTAGGCACCCTGTTCCTCGTACCTTTATACCGATGTCACTTGGGCTTGGCGCATCACGTTTTCTTGTTCCACTCTCCCCTATCAACCGCTATCATTCACTCCATATTCCTCCACAATCAACATCAACATTTTATATTCATCACTCTCTTAGTCACATGCGTTTCCTCTCTCCTCATTTTGTTGAGACAGACCGGTCTATTAATGGTCTCTGAAACGATCCATTGCAATTGTCAGCTTTAATGTGATTGATCGTCTAACAAATTCAATTGAAGCGATTGATAATATTACTACAATACAAATTGATGCATATTGATCAATTGCAATTGATTGTTTCGGACCCTTATGGGTACAGATGTTATAATAGATAACTATGGTTGCCAAAGAATGACGTCTGTCGGTTCTGCAATCACCACCAAACGCAACCTGCTTGGTATGCATTAAGTTAGAGAGCCACCTAGTTGACAAAGCACATTATCACCCTTTTGAAGAGCTGACGTTTTGCAATGACTTGCAATCATTGTATGTCTCACATCACTGGTTGCAATAAATTGAGTAAATCTACTGTAAGATAGTATAAATTTAAAGTAGTACCTATTAACGTGAGAGGTGCTACTTTATTCAATAATCAAATCTATTATCAATGTAGGAGTTCTCACAAGTTCGTCATAATCTATTTCCATGTTTCTGTTATATGAGATCGGCGCTATTGCTGTGTCATTGTAGCCTTCGCCTTTATATTTGTTTTTTTTTTCTTTATATTATGTACATATAGTCTCAAGTTGTGAGAACATTGATATTCATCCGGCTCGAAGGACCAACACATTTTTTTTTATGCTTTTTCATGACTGAATCGTTTCAAAAGGTGGCATCAACATTCCTTTAAGCTAGGAACACAAATCATAACATAAAATAACGCCTATATTACCCGAAGAATTACACAGAGTCACATTTCACCAGCTATGTTTAAGTCGTATGTAACAGGGGGCGAGCTCAATGCCATTATCCGAATAAATTCAGAATACTACTACTGTACTGCTACTGTGAAATTCCTAATGGACAAAGCCAATTACACTTTGTCCAACCTGGAGATCGGACCCAGCTACCTAATTACGACTAATCTGTTTAATTTTTACAGTTCCACAACATTCATTGCATTATTTACGTTGTTGAGCAGATTTTTTTTTCGAACTTATGAAGCAACCGATTAGCAATCTGTTTCAAAACGATTCAGATTCTGATTGATCATGTATTACGCAATTAGGGTACAGGACTTGATGCATCCACTAGACAAACGAGGCTGCCAAATTTTGTATCTCTCATCCCATTTTTCGCATTGACCGTTGCCTTTGTACCTTCCCAAATGATATCATTGATGGAAGTGTGAATATCAAAACAAACAATAATTATTACATCGTAAGAACCACGCATGAAGGCTGTTCTTTAAATAGTGTGGTTGTAGTACCTACTTGTAGTGTTGCCGTGAGACCCCAAACTACAAGGTGTGACCTCTAACTGTGACTCACGGATACGTTCGAGCTCAACGCGTGGGATTCTAACACTTGAAATTATTATTGTGGCTTTTGTTTATGTTATGGTTTGAAGATTATTTTAAATATTGTGATTGTAAAAATGTCTTTGTGGACTGATAAATATTAATTACTCTATTGATTTTTTAGTTTGAGGCCATTAAACTCATAAGACAAGATAAATATTTTGATTTAGATGATACCTATATAAAATGGTTGTCAGACTTGAAATTATGGAAAGCTTTTCATCTAAACTAATAAATATTATTGAAAATAAAAAGAAAAGATTTGATTTTTTGTATGTTGTTTGTAATGGATAAACTCAAAAGCTACTCAACCAATTTTATATATTCTTTCACCTATAGAAAGCTACATTATCAGCGAGTAACATGGGCTATATTTTATCGGCTTTCCTCGCGACTTTGCGCTGGCAGAAGGTATTACTTCATGAGCATGATCAGCCGATCTAGTTTCCGCCTTTGTTCCAGCTTTTGTATTCTGTACAACTGCAATGTTCAACATTGCAGTTGGACCATAATTTGTGTTAGATATCATAAACATAATACATGACATCACGGCTATGTTCCCCGAAGGGTTGGGCAGAGGTGTACTTATAGTACACCTCTCCTAGCAAGTTATGTTTAAATCCCATGTAATGGCGAGCCTATTGCCATCAACCGAGCACAAATTCAGATTCCGGGCTGCTACTGAGAAATTCTAAATGGAAAAACCCAATATTGTTATGTGTAGGTACCTAAACCGACACCATTTTGATTGTTTTGTAGTGAAAACTTCTTTATTTTATTAGGATCTCCAACAAAGAATACACCTTACATGCTATAATATAAAGACAAGAACAACAATATATGTGCTCCCTCAATTATAGGAGACCACATCATGCAATAAAAACAAGCAAACAGTATATTAAAAATGGAAGTAGCCCTGAAAGTTAAAATTATATAGTATTATACTAGTACATTATTAAATTTGGTAATCTGAATTTAAAATGAATAAAAATAAAGATTAAAAAGCAACGAACACATATTAGAAAAAAATGCACTTACAGACAAATAAAAATAGCGAACAATGCATTACTAGGCAGGCAGTTCAACACTTCCATAATTATCATTTAATTGCGTACGGATTAGTAACTTATATTTACCCAGATTATTAGAAAAGATGTCTATGTCTTCTAATGAGCATGATAAGGCATTGTACTGCTGGGTCATGCTGGAAACCGGTGAATGTTTACCCAGATTTGTTCGGGTTTTTTTCTTTAGGCGCGTTGAGCAGTTTTTGGGTGAACAAAAATCATGGAACTCGCGTCATCGTCACCGAACGCTTTCCATGAGCTATATGTACCTATATATTGTGTACTTTTTGGGTGAATAAAAAGCGTGACACTCGATTCATCGTCACCGCACGATTCCCATGAGCTGTATGTATACTGTGTATATATGTACATAGATATACAATTCACAAGTTACTTAGTTTTCACTTCTATCGGCAGTCTCCAAGACTGCCACGCTTTAAAAAAAAAAATTGGTTGCCTGTAAAGTCGGTATACGGGCGAAAGTTTTACGTGACAACGACTTTGAGTGGTAAAATAATTTTAATGTGAATATTCATTCGTATAGTAGGAAGAAGGATGAAATAATTCTGTCTCTCTCGCTCTTAGGCGGGCTAACTGTGCTCGAGTGGAAGGGACGCGTGCCTTTCACTTTTTATGTCTGTCTCTCTCGCTCTTAGGCGGGCTAACCATGCCCGAGTGGAAGGGACGCGTGCCTCTCACTCGCTCTCATTGTGAGCGCATAACGTGAGCGGAGCGTAACGCAGTTTCTTGAAGTGTCACCCGGCAAACCAATTTATAAGACGTTGTCACGTCAAAAACGTGAATGTATTAATTATTGCTTGATTTTAAAAGCGACAGCTACAAGCCACAAGGCAATAATAATTTAATACTAATTTATTTTATTTTCTCTCAAAAAGGTACAATTGGATTAATAGCATTAAGATACATTTATAGCTTATCCTTTGGGAGAGCTGGAGTCTGTAATGGGTACGGGACCTGTATGACAGGCCTATATGCAATGACATAACCATTTAGTGATACAATCCTGAATCGTTTGAGTTATGACTCTACTAGCCGCGCCGTGCGGTTTCACCTGCATATGTCTCGATCCCGTGGAAATATTGGGATAAAAAGTATTCTATGTGCTTTTTCAGGTCATGGTCTACCCATGTGCTAAATTTCATCCAAATACATTGAGCCGTTTTAGCGTGAAAGCATAACAAACAAACTCACTTTCGCGTTTTAAAAGTTAGGATATTTAGGATGAGCCTAAACTTCCCAAAAGCGAATGACCGATTGGTACCTACATACCACACATGGTGAAGAGAGATCGCAATCTCGTCCGATCAGTCACAGCTTCACCGGTTAAACCAGTCAAGCACGTCAGATTTCCATGTTTTTATTAAAGAAACATGATTCTTATAAGGAAAACGGTCTCGAGAAAACCGCTACTTGATAAAGTAGTTGCATTGAAGTGTGGGGAAAACCCGATCTTAGTTACTATACAGTATAAATAAGTAACAGTATTATATCTTCACAAAAATGGCCGAAACGACACGCTTCGAAATGTCAGTGCATCAGTACGCAACAGTGTCGACTGCGCGGGAATTATGCATCGAAGGTTTATCTACCGAGCGGCAGTCCACAGTAGGTAATTATTTCAAGTTCATTACCGAGACATAATACTGTTACTTTATTATACTGAGACAAGCCGAATCGGATTAAGGCGTAAAACGACCACGTCCTGTTAAATCAGATGGTCCGAAAGTTTGACAACCGTTTATGCTGGATTTGTTGGTAATAATTTTGCGTAGCTTACGCACATTGTGAAAATATTTTAGGGGTGCTGACAAGAGGGTCGTTCCCTATTACATGGAACTTAAACATACTGGCAAAATTTGGGTGTACTATAGGTACACCTCTGCCTAACCCTACAGGGAATACAGGCTGTTATGTTAAGAGCGTTCATCCAAAAACTTGGCAACGTCGCAAATAGCTGTCAAATATTTACCTGTTTCGATTAATTTGGCAATAATACTGTATGGAAATAAGAAATATGGCTAACTAGTGGACTAGAATATTAATAATTAATTGCAATTATAACACGGAATTTGATGTTGTAACCGTTTTACGTGTAAAAAAGGCACTTGGAAAGTTTCGAAATACTTTTTTTACATCTAAAACTAAAAATTCGGTGTTACGATATTAATTATTGCATTTCACAATTCAATCAATATTTTAGTTCACTAGTTAGCCATATTTATTATTTCCATACAGTAATATTGGCAAATTAATCAAAACAGCAAATTTTTGACAGCTTTTTGCGATGTTGCCCACTTTTGACGCTCTGATGTTCAGATTGTGGTTTACCACATTAAAGCGGTATTTACTCTCTAACTCTGAAAGGTCACGAGAGCAGTTAATCATATTAGAGAAATAAAGTACACGTTCGCAGGCAGTCTGACATCGCTTAAGTTAATGCAGTGGAGACTTGGTTTTCTGTATCTCTATCTCTTTCAATGGTCTTTACACTTGGGTGAGATCGATTCGTAATTACTGGTTGCGCATCGGATCTTTCCACAACTTGCTGAATTGTAAAATACCAGTTCAACACATCATGTGTGGTGAACTGGTATCTATTTTATGAACTGGTTTTCCTTATATCCTGATAAACATTCAAGCCGCATTACTTTTTATTATTACGCGTGCAGAAGAGATAGAGAAGATTCTTTTAGAAATGAGCTTAGTGATTTGCCATTGAAATTAGGAATTGAAGCAGTTTTTGAAGAAAGAATGTGCGGTGGCCAATACTTTATCGAACGGATTTCCCAATGTTGACAAAAACATGCGTATTCACACAAAACCAGTTTAAAATTAGCATAGTAATTTGATTATTTAAAAACCTGTTTCTAGCAGCTAATACTTACCGGTTTTTTCGTACGTAAAGACGCTTGTTGGGCAGTAAAAAGGAAAAACCATAAAAATGCGGAAAACAATTAAAATAATTTAAAGAGTCAGCTTTTCAACACGCAACATTCTTGCGTTGGCACAACTTATTATATCACTAAGTATTTCGTGTGATTAGATCATTAATGCAGACCTACTTGGATTATTTGTTTAATTGCGTAAATGTACGTAGGTAAAACTTGCACCATTAAAATAAGTTCATTAGTAAGTAGTGAAAGCTTCTGTTACAGACCTAATGGGTAGGTCTGTGGCGGCATCTACATCGCTACATGCGAATTACGCATCAAAGACCTGACGTCACACAAAATCCTGCATCGCACAATTAGAGTTTACCGGGCGATCGAGATATATATAAATTTCCAATATCAATCATTGGTCAGTTGCCGCCAGACATGGCTCCCGTCTGGTTGGAGGATCCTCCCTTTTCTATAGAGTATGACTGAACTTTACACTCTGTTCCTCATGCCTCCAAATGTCTCCTTTTGGTCGCGTATTTCATTACTGATGGTCGTGACCCATGTTTTGGCCTTCGTGGCTTTATGAATGATGTTCTTAGCTAGGGGTAATAGGTAGGCACATTTAAACAAATGACGAACAGTTTTTGTTTAATTCCTGAAAATAGAATCCACAACAAAACTGATTTTCATCAGTGCGGTCAGTGCCTTTCAGATTAAAGGACCAATAAATCAACCCCAAACTGACATGCATGACGAGCTTGAGACATGCCTTGCTACTTCCTTAAGTTGTGCATTGGTTTAATGTAAATAATCTTCTTCTGAACGAAAAGAAGACTAAACTCATAAAATTTTCAACGCCAAATGTCAGGCAGCTAACTACCAATGTTCAAGTTAATGGAATAGAACTGGACCCTGTTGAGTCGACAGTTTTTCTTGGAATCACTATTGATAGTAAATTACAATGGGGCCCACACATAGAAAAATTATCAGGAAAGCTTAGTTCGGCCGCCTATGCTGTTAAAAAAATTAGACAGATAACTGACGTAGATACAGCCAGAATTGTTTATTTTAGTTATTTTCATAGTCTTATGTCATATGGGATTCTTCTCTGGGGAACCTGTGCGGACATTAATACTATCTTTGTTCTACAGAAAAGGGCTGTTCGAGCCATTTACAACCTAGGTCCGAGAGATTCCCTTCGAGGAAAATTCAAAGAAGTAAATATTCTAACTCTAGCCTCACAATATATTTTTGAAAACCTAATGTATGTACACAAAAATATATCAAATTTTAAGAAAATGTCTGATATTCATAGTTTAAATACCAGGAATAAACACAACCTTGCTGTACATCGCACTCGTCTCCACAGAGTAGGCAACTCGTTCATGGGTCAATGTATACGCTTTTACAACAAACTTCCCATTGACATTCGAAACTTACCCATTAAACGATTTAAAATTTGTATTAAAACCAAACTTTGTAAAAAAGGGTACTATAAAATTTCAGATTATTTAGAAGATAAAAAAGCTTGGGATTGAGCTGCTCGCTCTGCTAAACCTTGTGATAAAACCATAAAACTTGACATTAGAATTATTTAGTAAAATCATTAAAATATACCAGTTTTATTTAAACATTAAAACAAAATGACATGATTACTTTGTAAAGTATAATATTATTTTAATTACCTATTGTGAATGTGAGGACTATGTGGATATTTTTTTAATTTAATTTTTTTTTTCTCATTACTCCTTTTTTATCCTCTCTCAGTTAGTTTTAATGATGGTCTGGCAGTTTGAGTAGTTTATGCGGCCTACCCAAATGTCCTTTCTTTGGTATTGTTCGTCGAGTTGAGCTCCTTTTGTTCTGAGTTGAGCTCCACGATTACTGACAAATGCTTGCACTGACTGGACAGGTCCACTCAAATCTGTGTGGTTCTTTTCTCAAAAGACCATTTCAGACATGAATCTACATGGTCCTCATATGGCTTGACCAAGATTATGTCTGGACTTTAAAAGAGACTGTGACCTCTGAGTTTGTTTCGGCCTTTCTTCTCAGAGTAGTCGGATAGGAAACGCCGAACTCATCTAGCAAAATTTAATATATCTTTAATATGACGTGTAAAAGTGATTCCTATATCCTATTTACAGAATAAACAATTTCATTTCATTTCATTTCATTTCATTTCTTACAATAAATGTAGAACATAAAACAATGACTTGGGTAAGTATAAACGTGTCTCGGTCTCTGCATTATTGCCCTCTTTACAAAAGTCAGACACCGGAAATTTGTCAGAAAATTTGGCTTTTATAGGTGCGAAATTTAATTACTTCAACGGACACTTAACTGCATACTTAATTGGAAAAGGGAAACGCCCTGTGGCTAATTAATTCTTCTTCTTTCTTTTTCGTGTGGTTACTGACTAACCTGTTGTCAGAGTTTTAAAGCCGCCCATGGGCCTCTGACTTCTGGTTTCACATGCCGTCGACAAATATCTCTCAGGCCTGTTTCCTTACGATGTTTTCCTTCGTCCTTCAAGTGATAATTGTACAATACGCACATGAATCCGAAAAGTCAGAGGTGCGTGCCTTGGGTGGCTAGTTAGTTAAAATTTAATCATACTTAGGCACACGCGAGCACTTAATTATTGAAATCTATTAAGCGTATTAAACTACAGTTGAGTAGGTAAATAGATAATAAGTCAATAATTACTATGTACGTAAATAGATTCCACAATTAATTTCCACTTTGAAAATCCAATTACTTATGTACCTAGTTAAATATAGGTCTTCAGTTCAATAGTTAAAAGGCCATTAAGTTAATCGTGTGTGACTCGTGACAAATTTAACCATGTAAACAGGCATATGATACGGACAATTATACTGATGTACTATTGAAATAGAGGAAGACCAATGAAACGATGGATGGACTGTGTGAAAGATAATATGGCTAGAAAGAGGGTGACTGCCGAGATGAAGACTGATAGAGAAGTGTGGAAGAAAAAGACATATTGCACCGACCTCAAATAAATCGGGATAAGGGCAGGGGAACTATCTATGCTTGGAATCTCTCTGAGGGATAGAATCCGGAGCGAGGTGATCCGGCAGAGAATCAAAGTTGTCGACATTATCATTTTAGTCGGAAGACGTCCACTGCTAGACATAGGCCTCCACCAAATGGGGGGGTTTGCCATAATCGCCATGCTTGGCAGGCGGGTTGGCGATCGCAGTATGGTGTTAAAATATATAGAGAACGCTGCTACCCATTCTCTAGTGAGTCCCTCAGTCACCTTTTACGACACCCACGGGAAGAAATGGGTTGGTACTATTCTTTACGTCCACACGGACGGTGTGACGGGTGTCGACATACCTCACAGAATAAGCAAGCTGAAGTGGCAATGGGCTGGCCATATTAGCCTTAGAACCGATGACCGTTGGGGTAGACGTGTTCTCGAATGGAGACCGTGAATGGGCAAACGTAACGTAGGACGCCCTCATGCTAGGTGGAGCGACGATCTTCGCAGGGTGGTAGTAGGTGGATGAGAGTTGCCGAGAATCGAGTTGAATGGCGTGCAATAGGAGAGGCCTATGTCCAGCAGTGGACTGCTGCTAGACTAATGATGATGAGTATGTAAATTAAGAGCGACTTCGACGAGTCTTTAATACCTAGTAGGTGAGTAATTCTTAAGTTTTATCTTGCAAATAAATTTGACCGTTTTTCTTTCGAATGTCAAAAATTCTTAATTTATAAGCAGGATAATTTGTTTTTATACCTTTGTCGAATAAAAAGAAAATGTTTGCATGTATGACGCATAAAATGGCGCAAAGTCAATCTATTATTGTATGTTCGTTGACCTCATATCGATTGCTTTACCAACAATTAAAAGAATTTATGCAAGAGCTAAGCATGCAAACTAGCTATAACTTTCGTGAAACTAAAACAAAAATTACGTAATTTTTTTAACTAAGACTATTGAACTCTTTACAAAATCCTTATAAGGGGTCAAATCAAATTAGCTAGCAAAACTCTTCAGACGTGATGGATATCTAAACATGATACAAAAAAAAAGATTTGATACCTAGATAGTATAGTTACTTGTTTTTTTTTTTGTATAAACTTCACAGACGTAATGGGTCGATATCGAAACACGAAAAAACAAAAACAAACTGATTTTTTCAACTCATACTTCAAGTAACTACAGTACAAGCGGTCGTTGCCCCCATAAAAAGGCATTGTATTCGGAAAAAAACAACTTGACAATTATCATTTAGTTTCATAATTTATCTTAAAGTACAATTATGTATTTGAATTAGATTTTTTTTTTTTTGTTATGATGTGTCATCTCCTTAATTCATTTTTATTCAGTCAGATATGTATTTTTTTTTTGAAGATATGTTGAAATGTTAAAATTTTACTTTTTGTTTATAAGCAGCTTCTGTCCAATGTTTTTATTCCTTAAATGCACTAATTATTCTTATTATTTTTAAACCAATTGTTGAATATATATATGCGGTTGGTGTTCTTTAATAAATAAATAATAACATCATCAAATCTTAATTTGTTTTCTTTGTCGTGTTTAGATTTCGATATCCATCAGGTCTGCGGAGTTTCCCTAGTTATTTTAATTTGACACTGTAAAACCAGGTTACTATACACCACCAAAATTCTTCAAGATACCAATCATGAATAACTTAAACAGTGTTAACCCCGAAACCAGGGTGACCCGAATAAGCCAGTTAATTATTCGTCAGTACCAATAATTTATTGGTCCTTAGGTTTTCTTGCCCTACATTACATATTTCTTCAAGCGAGCCCCTTGACGGGTCACGCGAATGACACAGTTTTATAATTAATGGTGGCTACTCAGCTAACAATGTGATGGTATAACAAGTCGATGAAAATGTAATTTCCTAAGCTACAACTACAAACTATTATGACCCGCTGGTAGGAGGGCAGGACCAAGAAAAACAATTGACAGTCAGTTTTTTTAAGAATGTTGCAAGACTACATTCTAAACCCATACATCTGAGCACAGACTAGAGTTTTGATTTATGTGCTCGGTTTTTTATTAATGTGATCTGAGGGCCTATACCTACATAATCATCTGTCTAGCCTTTTCCCAATTATGTAGACGTCAGCTTCCAGCCTAACCGGATGCAGCTGAATACCAGTATTTTACATGGAGCGACTGCCTATCTGTCCTCCACAATCCAGTTACTGGGTAATAAGATACCCCTTAGTAAGAGTGGTTGTCAGACTTTCGGGCTTTTGACGAGCTATAACATCTGTCAAAGATCTACAATAGATCTATGACAGCCGGACCAACGGCTTACCGTGCTTTCTGAGGCACGGAGGGGTCTTGGTATGTAAAGATAGTCACCCATCCACAAACCAACCTTGGCAAGCATAGCTAACTTAGCCAAGAGCCCTCTAAGGGCGCAGACAAAGTGACATTATTCTATTAGCGTTAACGAGGATGGAAAAGTCAAAAATGTATTGAATTAACATAAAGTACTGAAATGCTTAAGTATGTCATTCCTGTTGAAAGTCGTTGTAGAAATACGAAAGGCTTTATACTGGTTCATTCATACTGGTTCTCATGTTTTAGAAGAAATCTTCATCAGGCTTAGCCTCTCCAATCGCAACCCATATAATTCAAGCTTCCGTCCGTCGCCGCTCCACCTAGCCTGAAAACGTCTTACGTTTACGTAGAATATCTAAAAAATATTTTATGCCGTAAACTAAATAAAGGAAGTTGTATTAATTTACAAGTCTGTTCCTACGTAAGCAGTTATCGAGAATATCGACAATTAACATTTTGCTTACAATAATATTTTTAGGTATAGATACGGTCTCATTGTCATCGTGATCGATCTGAATTCGTAGAGCACATAAAAACTTCTTTTCCGGGATGATGACGTTTCCGGGTTTCGAGTTTCCGTCTTTCTGTTTCTCATCCTAATTGACTGGGAATTTTTTCTCAAACAAGTGTTTGCAGCTAGCTAGGCAGTTTTCACAAAGAAGAATGGCAGGACTCCATTTAATTAAGCTGGTCCGAGGATACCGCACGGTCTCCCGTGAGGCGGCGAGCCTTCTTACCGGACTACCGCCATGGGATCTGGAGGCAAAAGTCCTCGCGCACATCTGGGAGTGTCGCGAGGAGACGAAACGCCGGGGCGTAACTCTGCTGCCGCGAGAAATCACGGCACAGCGGACAGAGCTCCGGCGGGATCTCATGGCGGCATGGAGAGTGCGATTGTGCGTTGAGCGGCGATCTCTCGCGTCCGGCCCTGGTTCAGGCCATGGTTCGGAGCGAGAGTGCATGGGAGGCCGTCACCTCCTTCTGCGAAGCAGTTATGTTCGCGAAGGAGGAGGCGGAGCGCGCGAGGGAGATGCAAGATGCGCGCCCTCGTGCCCCTAGTTGCCGCAGGAGACGCCCCGGGCGTCGGGAGTCACGAGCCGACTTCCGGCCACCGCAGGCGCGGGCTCGCGGACGGTGAGCAATGGGTAGCTTGCCGTCCGATAAGGACCAGGCCCGGGTCGACGGCGCGTTGTGTTCCACGCGCGCCTCAAAGAGTTGTCAGCACCAACTGGCGGGGTCCGTAAGGACCAATGCCTGCTGGGGTTGCGGGTTTGTCCGAAAGGGATATCGCGGCCCCGGCACACAGGCAACGGAAGGAACACGAGTGGGTTTTAGTCAGTAAAAGTCTGATACACCCTCCTGCTCCGCGCAGAGCGGGAGAAGTTATTTGATAATTTCCCAACCTCAAAAAAAGGCCTCCATTTAATCTGCGTCGCACTTAGACTTCGCGTACATTCGGTCTCTCAAAATATAGTTCTCGATCAAATTAAGATAAAAGGTAATCACAGCATATTTTTTTTAATATTAGGTTTCGCCAGAAAAACGTTGAATACTGAATTCCAGCTGGTTGGTAACAAGACTATCTGGAACAAACTGATGATCTACATACGAACACATCATACAACTATAACATTATAACACATTAAGTATTCATACATTAGACATATACATTAACATTAGACTCTGTAAGTCTGCCCGTAAGTGCACTTATAACTCGATAGCCACTTATCCGGATTTGCATATTACCTATGAGTAGATATTCCTTAAATCACACATAATTATGTTATCAAGTTAGGATTTAGCATACATTAGTCCAGACGAGTGGTCCAGTGAGGAGCTCGTGGCTTAGTAATACCAGCCACACGGGTCGATCCATCAGGTTAAGCTACGCTTGCCGGGGTTGGTCCGTGGATGGGTGACCATCTTTACATACCGTATCGTGGATCTTTGACAATAGTTGCGGGTCGTCAGAAGCCCGAAAGTCTGACAACCAGTCTTACTCAGGGGTATCGTGTTACCCAGTAAATGGGTTGTGGAGCTCAGATGTGCAGTCGGTCCATGTAAAATACTGATATTCAGCTCCATCCGATTAGGCTGGAAGCCGACCCCAATATAGTTGGGAAAAGGTTAGTCAGATTGAGTCCAGACGAGTGGTGTGGCTCAGCTGGTTATTATGTTTCTACGATTTTGAACTGTCCACCTTTATCCACTAAATTAACTTACTTACCTACGAGTACTAACACCAGTATTTTTGTCGAATCATCTACAGACTAGCCAAAAGAATATTCTTCAGTCCCCGATTTATTCACGCCTTCCTTGGCTGCCGACCTCGTCACTTCTTAGTCATCGTTTTTAACGCCTTCTATCCAACTGAACGTTGTTGAGTTCGGTAATCTAATGATATTTCTGCTACCTTCAATACCTGCCTCTAACTTCCGTTCCGGAAGTCATTCGCCTTAATAATCGTCGCCTGTAGCTACAACTAATATTGACAACTTACTAGCCACTAGCTGGAACGTGTCTAAATATCTTATAATAATAAATCAGTTGTGCAATTAGAAGCGAAGTGTTAGGTCACCAGTAACCTTGCGTCCGAAGCTGGCAATGTCACCGTCATCGTTAAGAAACTGAACTGCGTGCTGTACTTCATTATTAGAGCAATTTGTGTTATCTCGCAATTTTATTGCCTCCTAATGTTCTGATTATATTTTGGTGAAACACTTGGTTTTGGTGCTAATGCCCGCATTTTCGCATGTTCCATATCTGACCTAATCTAATGTGGGGAGTAAATAAGCTCTCTCCACGTCAATTCCAAAAACACAATGCAAAGAGTAGTTTTATGCTTTACCAAAACTGAGATATCCATATGAAAATATTAAAGTTGATGATTATATAGTCCAGTTTCAATGCCTTTCAAGATAAGTAGTAGTTCTTAGAAAGTTTTGTTGTGTCAGGACTGCTTGTGGAAAGCTCCCAAAAAGACTAAGTAGTAAAGCTTCAATTCTGAACAACAACAGACCAAATGACACACAAAATTGCAGATGTCCAAAACGACATTCTTTAAATCGCATTTTCCTTGAGAAGTCAGCAATAGGAAATTACCAAAGTGCGCAGCAGTGTAACGAATGCTTGAGGAAATAATATTGTCGTAGATTATGGTACTCCGATCCGCGGCGGAATGTAAAACAAAACCTGTGAGGTCAACTGGTTATGACGGTGCTAAGGCTATTGGAATTCGCAGAGATTCATAATGAAGTTTGTGAAAAACAATCGAAACTATAACGAATAGAGTGGGATTAAAGGACCAATATGAAAGTCGTAAGCGCATAGAGCCAAATCTCACCGGGATTCCATCTCGGCGCAGCCAGATCGCGTCGCCAACAAAATGTATGGTTGGCAGCGCCACGTAGCGACGTCGCCATGGCGCCCCGGTGAGGTATGGCTCATATTGACATTAATTTTACAAGTAGAGCAGCTATACTTAAGCCGTTACGATGATGATTAGAGATCGAATGTTCGGATGCATATTTACATAAAGTTGAGGTGTTGGCTGTTATGGAATGCACTTTTGAATCGATCGCAAAAATCTCGCGAATCCGGAATTGATAAATTTAGTATTTTTTTTACTATAGAAATGCTTGGTAATTTTGAAAACTAGGTTGCTAAATTGGCATAGCACATAGCGAGAAACAACTCGGCGCCATGAGTTTCGTTAAAAAATATTAACAGTAGGTATATAAATTTTCATGCATCGCAAAAGTAACCTTCATAAGAGGGCTGTTATGTCGTTTCCATATCATGTATCCGATTAGTTGTACATTCCCGGGTTTTATTGAATTCCGGGATTTATATTAAGAAGAAAAAATATTAAGAAGCCACTTCCATAATTTTGTTGACAACAATTAACTTTAGGTAAATATGCATCCGAATATCCGATCTCTAATGATGATCTACGATAGGGTGAGATCAAACGTTTTGCCTTGCAGAAAAATCTCTCTGCCTCAGAATCCTAAGGAAGTAAACAATACTTCCTCAGAATCCGCTTGCTTTGCAACTAGATTCAATACCGATGAATGATACATGATTGTATGTTGAGTTTGTGGATTTATAAACAAGCGATGACAACATTCATACGTATTCGTGACTACGAATTATATTGATATATCACCGTGTTAATCAATACATTGCGTTATTTCTGTAGTCTTAAAATAACAATCGTTTTAGTGCATTCATAGCTAGTCATAGCAGAATTAAAGGCTGTGTCACGATTAATACAAAGTTACACCGGAATTATACCAAGGCGTCGGATTGAAATCCGGTCAGTCGTAGCTTGATTCTTGGTCCACACACCTGTGCGCTCTTCATAAGATTACCTACAAGGAATTCATTTAAATTGTTGTTCAAATTAATCATATCCGTAAGTGATAAACTGCTAAATCCTGGTTATTAACAAAGCATTCCCTAGGACTAACGCAGAAAGAAGTCACAACCACCAAGCTGAAATAAAACATCTTAAATCTACTGCTTTACAAATCCCCACGCTTAGCAAATCCATTTTGTCTGTTCTTTTGACCCATGACTTTTTATGGGGGATTTTTTTTGCTTGAGATTCTTATCGGAAAAGAGGCTTGTGCCTCCTTCGGATGGATGCAAAGGGCACCTACCAATAGTACAGAAGACAAAACAAGGCTCACACAGGCTAATTACAACTTTGTAGTTAATGAGTTGTTATTTGTTGACTGGCCCGGGCTTTGTCATGGCTCACCTGACCATGTCCTGCACTTAAATATTTTTACGCATACAGAAACAATAAAATTGCCTGTGCAGTACCGTCCACTACACGTTCATGGTAACAGGTTGAATTTAATTAAGGTTTTCGAAGTTCAAGTTTTACTTGGTCGGTTGATAGTCTCTATCTACATGAATGAATTTTCACTTACCTACTTCATGTCTCAGCCTTTGTATCCACGGGCGTTTTTGTCCCACGATGATTTTTTATTGCGCACTGGATTTTCAACTCTAGATGTAAAGCCGAGCATTTATAATTCGATAGAGTGCATCCCAGCGCGTTAAAAAATTGCACTGTGCGAGAGTAAATTGTTTTGCCGTTTGTACGGTCTTTACTTCAAGCTGATGTCTATCGTTCCTAAGGACCATGAACCGGTGACGTCACCGCGCAACACCGTGATACAGTTCCCTTCACTTCGCTCACCGACCTTACTTCCCCGTGCATGACATAAATGTGGTCCTCCGTCCTATTTTAACCTGCTTCTATTGTATATGGCCGTCTCTTTCTTCTGTGGTAATGTCAGTTCAGATCACGGTTAGAGCTCACAACATGGACTAAGTTAGCAGTAATTTTAAATATTAATTTAAACTGTGTCATACATACCCTCACATTGCGTTAGTACGTCCGTTTCATAAATGTTAATGCTCCATTTAAAACGGCTTGTCGCCGTACCAAAAAAATTACAGTTTCGCACATTATTATCATCAAAAATATCACTACTGTGTATAGTTTTGGAGATCCATTTCATTTCTGCCCTCAATAAACCTAAAATGCTCAATTGCTCATATAAAATGTTATTTTTATTTCCAGAAGCAGACGCAATGTTGCCGAGGAAAAGAAGTGTAATGCTGTTCAGCATACTAGTCATGATGGTGATACACCAGACTGAGCAATATGGCTCCGGGGCACCTTCAGGGGTAAGTCATTAAATAAATACCCTATTCTTTCAGAACAAAACATACCTCGAGCATTGGTGACCCAGTGGCAGGCGCTTTATTTTTTGTAAATTATTTCATCCCCACTGCTCTCAAAACGGTGAAGGAAAACATCGTGAGGAAACCGGCATGTACTAGAACCAAAAATTCGAAGACATGTGACATCTACCAACCAGCACTGGGCCCGCGTGGTGGATTGCGGCCCCTCTCACCGAGAGAAGGCTTGTGTTCCAGCAGTGGGAACATTATGAGATAATTATGCTATTCCTAGAGACACATCCCAACTTGATGAATAAATGAATGAATCATTGCGCGGCCACACAACGAATGCACAAAGGAACGTCTTCAGTGAAAACACTGTTCTCAAAGATAGAGAGAGAAGCCAATAATTAGTTTAGTGTGGGACTATACAAATTACAATACTAATTGGTCAGGGTCTTAACACCATATTGTTTTGATAATGACGTTGTCTACCCACGAGCTCAAACGATGCTGACGTCTTGGGCAGATGGTGATGTGATGACAGAGGCACAGAGTCATTCGTCTACATAGGCTTTTCTGCACTATGTTGGGGTCTGTCTGTCTAACCGGATGAGGCTGAATACCAGTATTCGCCACGGAGCGACTGCCTATCTGAACTCCACGACTCAGTTACTAGACGCGAGGATAAGTATCCCTACGACTGGTTGATAACTTCCGGTACGTCCTTAATAGACTACGGGACTCAATGTGACCCTTATTAGTATAACAAGAAGTAACCAAATCAACAACCACAAAAGCCAAACATGGTATTTCCCTCCCAAAACCCAACTACCTTTTTGGCAGCAAATAAAAAAAAAACATGCTGCAAACAAGTTCTACAATTTGTTACTGGCACTATAAATGGACATCCACAGGTACCTACGTTTTCGGATCCATTTGTTTACATTTACATCAGATACTTTTGGAACAGATTATAAGTACGTAATTCTTTTTTTCAGGCCTGCATAGACCAGACACCGCGCCACGAGTCCATCCAGGCTCAGTCATCCACGCCGCCCTACCTCATCCTCACGTCATCCGCACAAGTGAGGCAGGGGGACACTCTACAGGTGACTGTGGGCAGCCCCGCGGGAGCACCCCTGCCCATTGGAGGGTTCATCTTGCAGGCTCGGCAGATACAGGTACTTTATTACTTTCACTTTTCTTTTGCTTAGGTACCTACTTGATAATCCTTGTAAGGACGTTAGGAGGACCATTAACTAAAACCAACACCCCATTACGTGTAACACTTTAAATCACATCATCGCTTATCACCGTGTATTGGTAGGGAAAGTTCATAACCATTCCATTGCTCCATATATTTGAAAAATTCTTCAGCTCAACAGAGTAAATAACGCAATGAATATTGTTGAATTGTCAAAATGATTGTATTGGTATTGCAAAAGCGTTACTCAATTACCCCGCTGGATTCATATCGCCAAGTAAACTAAGTTTGAAACTAAAGCTTTTTGATAGTGTAACATCTTTCCTTGCGCTTTCCTACAATCTGTGTTAGTCATTTCTTGCAAAGCGACGGAAATGTGTAACAGGATGCCGGGGAAGCGTGTGGTATTTGATTAGACCAATGAGCGCGCGCGGTGCTACAGTTAGCCTTCAGATGGTTCCAACCCATTTTTGGAGAGGTTGGTACTGTCAGCCAAGATGTTACACATCATAATGCGACTACTGTAAAGTTCGCTCGGTTTTTTATTTTGTGAGACTACTCTTCAGCTTTTGGGCATAGTAATGTGCCAGATCCTTTAAAACTCATGGAGGTATTTCTCTTCGTCTTTGTGCTCGCACATTTTATGCTAAGTACAATGCATTTTGCTTCGTGACCCATTCACTGCACTCAGATACAATGGTCGCATACCTTTATAAATTACAATCGCCAAGCAATCACAAAGCTCTCCATATTCGTAGAAGGCCCTTGGCTGCTACACAACAGTCATTATGAGAGGGCATAAATTATGATTTTATTCTCATTCACCTGTACTGTTTGATTCAATCAACAGAAAGTGGAATAATTGGATTAAGCTTTTCTTCTGTTTTTCCGATGGTAAATCCGATCGGCAAAATTACGAAAATCCATACAAACTTTCATCCCTTATTTAAACCCTTTAGGGGTTGAATCTTCAAAAATCGTTCTTTACACCTTAGCTTAAGGAACTCTAGTACAAAAAATGCTTCTAGACCCAGCAGTTTCGGCTGTGCGTTGTCAATGATTAAATTTAAGAATTTCATCAAGTAGATTCATTTTTGACGGTTTTCGTTAATTCAGTCCACCGCACATCAGTGTAAACAATTTTACATTGACCGTGCCCTTAAATCGTAGCAGTAAGTAATGTTGTATTTTGTGGTGTATGTATTACCACTGATGTGGTTGACTGCACAAGTCATACACTGTCGCCATGCCATCTTCGTAATTACCAGACACAGGATACAGAGTATATAAGCAAGCAGTTTAATAGAGGTATCTATTAAAGTTCTTGTAGGTAATAACCTAAAGGAATATTATTTGGAGTTGACGTTAAGTATGTATGTGTAGTAATCTCACAATATTACTAGTAACTACTTTACTGTTTCATGATTTGACAAACCGTGTGCCCGATATCCCATCGGCAAAAATTGCAGACTTTCCTCCCCTATTTAACACCCTTTTATAGGGGGTGAATTTTCAAAATTCCTGCCTTAGTTTTGACTTTAGCTAAGTATAAAGAATTCTATTGCAAAATTTCATGCTTTGCGTTGTCTGTCAGTGAATGAATGAATTAAGGATTTTTATTAAGTAAGTAGGTAGATTGATTTATGTTAATGCACTAATTGTAAACTTGCGCATTATCAAAGAACCAGCCAAACCAGTTTGACCGTTTCGTGTTGTTGACTCACTTGACCTGCATCTGACAGTCTACATGCCTAGAAACTGAATACTAAACAGTTTGTTCTACATAATCAGTTCACCAGCAAATTACTTAATATTTATGTATGTACACCCACCTAGAGTATCTGGGTATTACGATATCCTACTTGTATAAGGTAACTACTTACTACTTGTAATAAAATGTCGATGTATGTGGGGCGCAGTAGAGATGGGATTTAAAAAAAATATTTTTTATTTTAATTTAATTTTAAATTACCTGTTACTTTTAACATGTAAATTTCCTTCTTAAGGTAACTGATTAGATAGAATAATTCATACATACTTCGTAATATTTTAGACAGCTAAGTAATTAGTTGACTAACTTTTAATGCAGTAGGAAAAGAATTGCTAATTCTTTGTCGCATACTTACATTCATTTAACGTCACTATCACTACTGACCGACCTTCCCAAGTAAATACCGAGGAATTCCCAGTCATCGACAAAATAATTGATAAATGAACGATGAACGAACAAACAACAGGGTAACAGAGAACTGTGAATTCAGCTCCTAGGTTATCTGTTAATTATGCTGCAGTTACTAGGTATTTGTTAACAGATAATTAATTCCTAGCACATCTCTAGGGCGCAGCAATTGTTAGTTAGACGCTTTCTGTCCGTTTGACAGAGCATAATATTATTAAAGATTACTTGGAGACTTGTAACCATGGATTAGATCTTGTTTACTAGTTGTTCATGGCATTCGGTCATTCTGCAAAAACTTAGGTGAACTGTTCTTGAAATAAGCTGTCAATAGTATAAACCCCTATCATCCGGAAATTATAGCTCAATTCAAGGTCATTTCAACTAAGTTTTCACGGTGAGACGTTTGCAGAATAGACTTTACTTATAACACTTTACGGTCATCGTGAATTAAAATTAGCGGCAGAAATTATGTCTTCACAATTCCTACGAAAATATACAAAGAATAGTGTTTGTTTTTTTATGGTGAGTATAATACCTACACTAGAGCATTGAGTCGAGCATTTCCGTGTAATGTACCTAATATTCCCTGCGAATGTTCGTCGCTGCGTTCGACGTTTATCTGTAACATTTCCTTCTTACCTTGCGTTTATTGTAACGACCTGCCCTCGTCTCGCGTACCTCAGTCCGCGTCTCCTGCGCTCGTGCCTTTGCTCGATAAAATGTTACACCCTCATTGTTTTTTAAACTCAGGTTGTAACCAGTCCCGGATCTAGGGGGGGGGGGGGGGCGAACCTGGGCACGTGCCCCGAATCAGGGGCATTCATAAGTGCGCCACCCAGCACATAGCAACTTTGCAATAAATGAGACGCACAGCACATAAGGTTTTGGCGCATTATCGATCAATAAAATTTGATTAATAGGTTGCTGCCAACAGTTTCATTTCGAGAAAACTTGAATTTCGCGGGTTGCTTTAGTGCATCCCCGATAAAGGATTGGAGGGGGGCGCCAGCAGGCAGTTTTTGCCCTCCTCAAAAACAATCTAGATCCGGGAATGGTTGTAACAAAACATCGAGCGTCGCGTTCGAAGGTGCGGATCGATATAATTTAATAAAAACGGCGAATGCTCGATGTTCTATTACAAGTAAATGCTGTTGTCTATACCCACCTTATAAAAAAAAAAGTAGAAACAAAAGAAAGAATATCATAAGCTAATTGTATACGGTCTGTCGGATACGCAAACAATAGTACAGGCAGAATTACGTACTTATTTATACTGTGGCATAGGCTTACAACCTCGCTTGATGACTTATCAAATCACATGCTTCTGTTAATTGTGTCTATTAAGAGATCTAAGACGTGATAAATAATTAATATTGTTGTAAGTATTACGTTTCTCCTCTCAGAATGCATATTTTTAATTGCTTGCGTATGATATGCCTACGTATTAGTGGGATGGCCTTATGACATTAAATTTGGCTGTTAAAATTATGTTGATTTAAGACATACAAGTCAGGATAAGAGAGTGCTTTCGAGCTACACTATTGGTGATTGTTAGCTAGGTAAACAGAAAGCTCCGAAGATCGAAGAAGAACCTAAGAAGCTCACACAGCATTTGCGAGATATTCTCGGCGTACCTAAATGCAATTGGGATTTAGTAAAGCTTCTCAAATAGGTGGCCCAGTGGTATTGGCCCCGTCTTACGAGTCGTAGTTCATGAGTTCGCACCCAGACAGGCACTTAACTTTGTATATTTAATTTGGTCACCACTGCGCTCAAAACGGTGAGGGAAAACATCGTGAGGAAACCGGCATGTCCTAGAACCAAAAATTCGAAGACGTGACATCCAACAACCCGCACTGGGTCCGCGTGGTGGATTACGGCCCACTCCCTCTCAAAAAGAGAAGGCCCGTGTCCCAGTAGTGGGAAGGTTATATATTGATTATGCTTATTATGCTAAAGCTTCACAAAAACTTGACACCTATTACGAAACTTGATCACAAGTGATCTCCATTCTCCTGCACTTATTTATCCCAATTTATATGTTGTCGGCGCAACATATTTTTTTACTTCCATACTTCTCTATCAGTCGTCATTTCGGCAGTCACTCCCTTTCTATCCATATCATCTTCCACACAGTGCATCCATCGTTTCTTTGGTCTTCCCCTACTCTTATAGCCATCCGCATTCATACTCAAAACTTACCTCAAGACATTTTTTTCATTTCTCCGCATCACATGCCCATACCATGAAATACTTCATCACAAGTCTCCAAAAAAACATTCCTTAACAGACGCTAAAATCTAGCAAGTTCTTAACCACCCTTATCACCTCATTCCAGAACCCAGACATAATAGTGGGCAAGTTCGTGGGTGTGCCGGACACGTCACTGACGCATCTCACGACCTGCAGCAACCCCAATGACACTGTGACGCACTCCTCGCCCGAAGACAAGCCCGCCATGACATTCCAGTGGCAGGCGCCTACTGACTTCCTCGGAGGTGTTGAGTTCAGGTAAGATTTTCAGATGAACTGTTAAGGGTCCGAATCTCGAAGAGCTTGTGGTTCAATGTCTAAAGAATACTTCCATTGACATGATTGACCGACGTTGTTCAGAAACATTTCAAATAACAAACGAACCAGAACTTAACATAGAGTGAACCTTCGATTGAATAGAATCAATTTTCATCTTAACACAATGATACGATGAGATCACTATGTTATTTGAAGAGGTCCAGGCTTCCACTTGTTAGTTCGATAGGATCAGGAAACTTATGTCATAAGAAGGAATATTCAGCTAAGATACAAATTTTCCATGCTTGCTCGACTTACTATCGAGCAGCAATCTATTCAAAGCATCACTACAGCACTATTACTATTATCTCGTCCAAGATTTCGCACCTATGAAAATAATTAATGTTTTACTCCTCAGAGCGACAGTTGCCCAAAGCTACGCGACATTCTGGAAGAACGTGGAGTCTCCGCTCGTGGAGGTGGTGACACCTGACACTGCCGTGAGCGCACCCGCAGCAGCACCAAAGGCTACAAACGCGTCGCCTCCACCACCTGTCATTATGGAGACTAAGGTATGTCCATACGAAAACTTGGCGTACCTTCTTACCAGACTGCGCCACAGCAAAGACAAGGTTCATGCTTGTCTATGTATCTTTGTTGTATCGTATGTGGGATACTTTATACCCTCAAAGCATCCTATCGGCTGGATGGATTTTAATACACAGGTTGCATAACGCTTATGGGCTAGGTTTTGTGTTTATAAAATCAAAATGGCGGATTTTAGACGGCAATAACTAATGTATTGAAGATTTTGATTTTGAAAATAAAGGGCTTGAGGTTTCCAAAAATATAACACACTAAAAGATTGAAAACAACAAATAGAATAAAAAACCCGACTGCTATTAATAAGTTCTAAATAAACTCACACTTAGCTGTCTGATGCACTTGATGCTCAGAGTATGTAATACTGGAGAAGCCTTACGAGCACTTCCCCTCTGTAAAAGTACAAGAACAAATGTTCTAGTACGTTCACAAAAACTACTTTCAAATCGATTCTAACGCACTTCGTAAATCGTTTTAAAGGCGCGCGGAGCTCCGTGAAAATGCCTATTTGTGCTGTTAAATGGTGTAAAAAGCGTTCAAATACGTAAAATTTACATAAATAACTGAATAACTTTCCATATGTTCAATGTTTTTCTAAGATTTAGTCATATTTTATTGAAATTTAAAATCCTAACCTCATAATACGATTCGATTTTTCATTCGATTCAACCATGATTCAATATAAAACGTACCATGAATCGAATATTTTCCTCAAGTTGCTTCTGTGACGTCACTGAATCTCGCTACATCTCGTTTTTATGTTCGTAAAGGTCAAAATAGTTTTCTTTTGCATTACGAAAATATACGTCAAATCAGCAAAACTTACACGCATTTGACATGCGATTATGTCCTCTAGTAAAAATGTAAACTAGACTACCGTAGTGTTGAGGTTATGTTTGAAACCAAAATTGACAAGTCTATAATATCCTAGTAAAAATTATTTAGTAATTATTTTTGTTTATTTTTTTCGATTGTTCAATGTTTTATAATTTTTGTATGTCCATTGAAGTGGTTGTATTTTTTTTTTTTGAACTTTACCTAAATTTTTATTGAAATTACTTACTTATTATAAATTTATTTACTTTTATTTAATTGAAGTTATTTTCTCTTCTTATTAAAATGTAACTATTCTATGCAACAGCTGTTTTATTTCATGGATTCAAGCAAAATTCCGAATGAATATCGATATCGATAAAATAATTAATGGTACGGACTTCTCTTTCCGCTACCGCGTCCCCCGCTAAAAGTGACAGACTGTTTTGTTCGGAATATTGTGCCTATGGCTTCTCCAGTGTTATATACTCTAAGACTTGGTGGCATCAAATCCGAGTTCGAACTATATCCATACGAATATCTACCTGTTCTGAATTGATCAAATTGGAATGTAACACACTACTTTCGTCTTAATTTCAGCCAAAACAAGAAGCCGCTCCACTCGATGTCATCTACGACGGCTGCGCCGACACAAAACTGTGCTTCGGCGTCCCCCAAAACTGCATTCCCAAAGGCGACTGCACAGCACTAGTGGCCATTTTCGTCTCCGGAGATAAATACACATTCGAACTGCAAGGCATCGGCAACCCTAAGTACGTCGCAGCTGGCTTGAGCATGGACACCAAGATGGGAGATGATAGTGCCATGGAGTGTGTAAGAAACGATAATGGAAGAGTCAGTCTGTTCACGTCTTGGACCTACCCAAAGGTTGATCCGTATGTCAGCCGATCAGAATCGCCGCAAGAGATCGTGCAGCTGCAGGAGTCTTCGGTCATTGATGGCAAGCTTTACTGCAAGTTTAGACGGGATGTAGTGTCCGTTGTTAAAGGACAGACTTTTGATTTGGCGAGCAACATGTACAACCTCATGGTGGTTTCTGGAAGTGAAATGAAAGGTAAGCATTGTGATATTCACTATTCCTTTACTTAGGAATAGTCTACGTTAAGAGTCCAAGCGCATAGTTACAGCCGCAACGAGCCGCAGTGTAACGCATTTTCATACAAAAAATTGCGGTGCTGCCCGCGTATAGTGTGCATTGTTTCATAGAAAATGTACGGAAGTGATGAAATTAATGAAGATTTTTACTAAGCGTTGCGTTGCGACGCGGTCCGCCCCAATATCCGCTAGCCTTTATAAGTCTATGAATATACAGAAGGGGATAGTAAAAAGGAAATTCCAAAGGAAAGTCAAATCGTTTTTTCCTACACACGGCCTGAAAGAGATAGCACGTAACTTTTTAAATTTCTACTACATTTTATCGTGATAGTTGATAGTCTTCTAGTCACATCAAGTAGGTACAAACTGACACTTTCTTTTTCCAGATGCGAACCGCGTCGGTTTCCACGACAGAGCGTATGAGGCCACAGGTGTGCCGATGTCTCTGGCTTCGGTTGGCACCGCCGCCGCCAGCTCCAAACTTCTGCTCAAGTTGCACGGCTGCTTCATGATAATAGCTTGGCTAGGAACCTCTTCACTCGGCATCTTGCTCGCTAGGTAAGTTTTCGATACTGTTCTATGGGAGGAACAAAAAACAACCTTACCATTTTACTTTAAAATACAAATTCAATTCGTTCACACTCCCCAATTTTCCTTAGAACTCATTCATCGTATGTATTTACAGGTACTTCAGGCAGACTTGGGTCGGCAAAACTTTGGGTGGAAAGGATATCTGGTTTGCGGTAAGTGTTGCCCAAGATTTTTGTTCCATATCTCAGCTAAGTTAACAAGAAAGTTTGGAACTTTGGAGAAACAGTGTTGTTTCCCATATTCTCAAACAAACTTTTTTACTATAAGACGTTTTTCTAGTCATTCAATCAAAAATTGATAGCATGACAGAATATAATGGCTCTACTTACCCCGTGACCACGAGCTACATCCTCAACGACATGCGTCTTGCGACAGCGACTGCGGAGAAAAAAAATGAAAGAAGTTGTTTAGTAAAGGTACCATTCCGTACCCGAACGCAGGAGGCAACTGCAGGCCACGTGTCGCCACGACACGACTGGTTTCTATAAATTTCTATGAAATACCTTCCGTAGCTAGCGACACGTCGTTGGCAGCTACGGGCGAGAGACAGGCGACACGTGCTACCCGACCGCAGACCAGTAGTGCCGCCAACGCCACTGGAATTTACGGGCTGCTGCCGCCTGCGGTCGGGTCCGGAATCATGACTGCAGCGACATGACGCCGTGACTTGCGGTGCGACGGGCGGAAACAAGAGACGAGCACGCGTGTCGCTTGTTGCAAGTCACGTCACAAGTAACATCGCTCGAGGCCGTGAACTGGATCTTACGACTGCGTTTGAGAATTTCATCATACGGACTACAAAAAGCTAAATTGTCTCCTAGTTCATATTTCTACTACCTTAATCTTAACTTCTTCATGAATTTCGTTACAGTACCATCGCATCTTCATGGTGGTGACCTGGCTGCTGACGGTGGTCGGCTTCATTCTGATCCTCATCGAGGTGGGCGGCTATTCCACCACCGGAGATAACCCTCATGCAATCACTGGTCTCGTCACCGTTATCTTGTGCTTCATTCAGCCCATTGGTGAGTACCCTTTTAAAGTTGAAAAGTTGGGGAGGGTTCCTGTTATCAAATGAAAACCTCATGCTATTAAGATGCATACGTAAATTAATAGATGACACCTACCTATTACCTACATTCGGATAAGTGGGCAAATTATAATTAAGTATATTTACAGTCTGTCTTAGGTGGACATGGTCTACAATTTAAGGCTTAAGATTTTGATGCAGACCATTCAGTGTTCCCTAATCTTAAAGAACAAATGTTCAATGATCAGTTGATCATGAAACATTTTGATGATGCTACGTATGTGTTTACAGGTGCATACTTCAGGCCGCATCCAGGCACTAACAAGAGGCCCATCTTCAACTGGGCTCATTGGGGTCTCGGAAATGCTGCTCATATACTTGGAAGTGAGTAATCCTACATAAATACAGTAGCACCTGTTCACTGGATACTAACAGCTATGCTATCCCATAGACATGCCTCCTGAAGAGGCAAGCTAGATGATAAGGACAGTCAAAACCGTCTTCGACTTCGAAGAGACCGTTGGATTACGGCTAATATAGCCGACAGTCGGTAAAACCAAAAACTATGATAAGTAAACAGAAAAGCGGGGATCTCATACCTAATAACCGAGAAGACGCATAGCGTGACAACCATAGAAACGGGTTTTGTCGACGGAAGAATACACAAAATTACAGATTGTGATTGTTAACTGTGATTTTGTCTATTCTTCCGTCGACCATGGTATAATAATATACTTCGCCAGGTATGGCATTCCGAAACACAGTGGTCACGTGGGCGACACATGTCTACGTCATCGCATCTGTGTTACCAGAAGTTTGTAATAATAACACCCCAACAACCTTTATTACCTGTGCAAACCGATAAAAAAATGAGGTTTTAATTAACAATTACGTTGGTTTATTTTTAAATTGAATTGTTTCGTTTGATTAGACACACGAAACGACAATTTAAAAGCTTTGGTTTCTGAAAATCTTTCCTTAATCGTGTTTTGTTGCAATAGAGTGGCAACTGGATAGTGACGTAAGCATGTGTTGGTCCCGGAATGCCAGACCTTGTTTTATTAGACCATGCCGTCGACAAAACCCGTTTCTATTGTGGTCATGCAAACTGTGCAGGTACCTATGTCGTTTTAAGCGATGTCATTTTAAACGGTTTTCACTGTACTATTTCATATGTGGAAATCGGTTGTCATGGTATGGGCATGTGATGCGGAGGAATGAGGAAAATGTCGTGAGGAAAGTTTTGAGTATGAATGTGGATGGCTATAAAAGTAGGGGAAGACCAAAGAAACGATGGATGGACTGTGTGGAAGATGATATGGCTAGACAGGGGGTGACTACCGAGATGACGGCTAATAGAGAAGTGTAGCAGAAGATATATTGCGTCGACTCCAAAAAATTTACTTATGAGCAAGAGAATGATGTTTTGAAACTCGTCCTCGTATTTGGTAGGTACCTACTAAGTTTCTCTTTATGAGCCGTCAAAAAATATCTACACGAATTGCCACGCTTGCTTGCAAGATCTTATGTATACCGCATGACTTTTTTACCGTCTCGAAAAAAATAGGGTATAATAGGTGAACGGAGTAGAAGCCTATGGTACAGTTTTTAGCGCTTCCCGCCCGCCCGCGTGGGCAATGCTACTAAGCAAATATTCCCGGGTATGGCTTCGATTCCACTTACACAAGACACCATATTATTCACGAGACGGTAAAAAAATACAAACAAAAAAATAAATACATACAAAGTAGGTACCTATCAAAACATACAAATAGTTTCAACTATGCCAAATGATCATACGAGTATAATACATATTTGTTGTAAGAGAGTGCTAACGTACCTAACATTGGTTTGTTTCAGTCGTGACGATCTTCCTGGCGGTGTACCTGCAGAAGGCAGAGCTCCCCTCGTGGAGCGTGTTCATCCTCGCCGCGTTCGTGGCCTTCCACGTCGTGATGCATCTCGTGCTGTCTGTGAGTATCACGTTCATAAATAGGTAAAGGAACCTGGAAGATTGTCTTACACGTATGAGAAAAACGATGTACCTAACTTATTACCTAATATTTTAGAAATAACGAAAGTATGACTAAGGCCCCTCGCCCACGGCGACTTTTTGTAGCGATGCTGTCGCGCGTTTTGTAAAAGCGCTTCTGCATCGCTACTATCGCTCGTTAGTCGCGTTTGCAACGTGCGACAGAAACGATGCGAACGCGCGGCTGTATCGATGCAAACGCGCGACCATTTCTGACGACACCGCGGGAATGAAGGGTGGAGAACGCAGGGAGGGGTGCTGGGGAATGTGCACTGAAACGCGACAGCATCACGATAGTGGCGATACAGATTCTGGGCGAAGGTACACAGCCAGCGACAACATCGCGGCTGTATCGATACACATGCGCGACAGCATCGCTACTAAGTATGACTAAGAAAACGTATTGCGCTAACCCCAAGTAACATGGGACAACGACAGGAAGATGATGAAGTATGCCTTGTGTAGCCGTGTGTACCTACAACATCTTTGTTTCTTCCAAATTCTTACTGATATTATATTTGCTATAGCTTTTAGCGTCACTATCATCGACCTATTAAAATGGACTACAATGTAAAATATTACTGAGATGCAAAAGCATCACGAGAAGACATTATTACTTAAACAGTTCCCTGGAACAACTTAGCAAATTTACATTCTCCTTACCTTGTCTTTTACAGTTGACGGTGTGCGTTTCGGACGGCCGTATCAGCAACGGCCGCATCAATGCGTTCCCCATGAAGGACATGCTCGGGCAGACACGGCAACCCACGCAGGTCGACCGCAGCACAGACGCTCCGGTGAGTTACTTACTTGAGCCTTCAACTTACTTGACAGTTCAGCTTCGCCGCTCATGGGACGTTACAATTTTGGGAGTTAGCTCCTGTCAGCCTAATCTATTCTGAAAACTAACAACACCGTGAATCTGAACACTTACGTGAGTTTGAAGCACAGATCCGGAGGGTCAATACCTACAGACCTACAGAGGGGACACTCCGCAGTTTAAGTATGAAGCCACAAGTACGCGGCAGGCCCGGCTTGCTGGGCCAATTCAGTGAGTGTAACGTAGTCAGAAGATCTAAGAGTTACGCGATAGAAAGAGAGGCAACTTCTAGGTGAATATAACTGTAGGTGATTAGCGAAGTGCGACCTGAATTGCACTTTATTGTATCGTAGCAAGAATACTGGTAAGACAAGACAGGTTGTCAGACTTTCGGGCTTCTGACTACCTGTAACGACTGTCATGAATCTATAGGTACAGATGACAGCCGGGACTAACGATTCATACGCACGGAGGGTTCTCGGTATGTAAAGATGGTCAGCCATCCACGAACCGACCGCGGGAAACGTAGCTTTACCGATCGACCCGTCCTGCTGTTATTAGGTTTACTCAGTCACGTGCTCTCCTACTCAGTAAGCTACTTACACCTATGGCAATTCAAATCAATAATTCGATCTTTTATTTCCAGTTCTCAAGCTTCAGACGGCTGCTGTTAGGCGTTTACGCACCAATCGTCCTACTATTCACCATTGCCATGGCCTGCCTCGTTGCGCTGGCTCCCATCACACAAACGTACGACAATATCATGGGCGCCTGAGTGGAACTACCAAATTATGTTGTTCTAACCTTTACTGTAACTATCTGAAAAAAATACTAAAGCGCTGAGCAGACGTTGGACTTGTTGACCGCTCTATTTCTCCTACTCTATTTCTGAGTCTATTTGTTCTATGTGTGCGTAATTCCATAGACTTCCATACGTTTTAAAGTCGTTCCATCGTTTGCTGAGCGATTACTTGGCTGGGCGCTGGGCTTTAAATATAAATGTTAGGTAACTGTTTGCACAAATGCTGGAATTTAAAAGATATGGTTATAAGGCCGATCTTCGTTTTCGACCAACCATATCCTGTCGTCATGAATCTAAATACTTAATAAGCAATTGCGTGAGTTTTCATGAATAAAATATTTGTAGATAGTTAAAACGTAAAATGTGATTACGAAATATTTAATTACTAATGAATACTGCGTTTGCAATTTAGTTTCCAAACATGTAAACAAATATGTGTTTTTGGAAAAAACACTTTCAATATCGACGCGTAAAGTTCAGTTTACGCTTCAACTTCAAACATTTTTGTTTTTTTCACTCGTACGAGTCATTCTGGAATCAACTTAATTTACACTACTATAAAGTTGATATTCGTTTAAATGAACATAACAGCAATTGGAAAAAAGATTTAGGCTAGGTAAGTATTTCTGTGCAAAGTTATTATTCCGTCCATAATGTAAGATTTAAAAGCATAGTTTAAGAACAAACTGTTGAAAGAGTGTTTATTGTATAATTTAATTAATTTAATCAATGTTGTTATAAGAAAATAATGTAAATATAGCTGAAGAAATAAAAATTTAATGTAAGGCTTATTTGTTTTATTTGTTAGTATAAATACTCATGCGCAGGCCACTCTGGAAACAAAGCAAAACGAACTACGCTTCGTTCCCAGTGTGTCCTGCACTTTATTCTTTTGCAAGATGTACCTACATATTTAATTTTATAAAGTTAAAGGTAACTTAAACGGGCTTCATTAGAATTATGGAAGTCACCCAAAGGGCAATGGAGAAGGCTGTGCTCAGTTTCCCTGCATAATCAAATCATAAAGGAGACTTGCAGAAGAACCAAACTTGAACTTGTTCCAATCAATTTCCATGAAAAAAGCCGGGGTCGCGGTAAAGTCCGGCAGGGATACCGTGGTCCCTGACAAAACACAGGCAACTGAAGGAACACGGGTGGGTTTTAATCAGTAACAGTCTGACCCGCCCTCCCGCTCCACCCAGAGCGGGAAAAGTTATTTGATAATTTCCCACCCAAAAAAAAAAAGGCTGAGCTCCACCGCTGCGCACGTGTGTCTAGCTTCACTTTGCAAAAATATATATGTGATAACGTCCACTGCAACACACGAACACGCTACGCACGAATACAAGATTAATGACGTCATTGCTACCCGCGTGGCTAGCTCGAATAAGGCGCCCACGCAGCTCAGCGCTGTCAACGCTATGCACGCGGTACACGGAAGCCGTGGGTTAATATTTGTATATGGTATGTGCTGCAGTGGAAAACGTAGACCCACGTTGTCAAACAAACAAACCCACGCAGCTAAAATGCGCCGCGTGCCCGTGCATGGCGTGTGCCGCGGTGGGCCAGCGCCTTTTGGTAGATATGCAATAAAAACAGTTCATCCCAGGAAAAAGAAGTATGAAGACATGTTTGCATTATTAATAGATTATTTATTATCAAGATTTCATCCTAATTATAGTCTGTACATGTTATAAGCGAGTGGCAAATATTTGTCAGTTTATATTTTGAATCTATGAAAATATCAAATTGAACAAAAATAATAAAATAACTCTTGAACTCATAATTTTAACAGGTTAAAAATTTCCATTAGTTTACAAAAAACTTTCGTCACATATCATCATCATTTGGTATCTGTGATTCTTCAACTGTCCTCGTAGCTGGTACATAGACATTAAACGTAAACTCAGTACGAGGAAATGAACCAGGATTTATGACCTGACAATCTTTATAATTCCGAACAAATGGCTGAAAATGATCTGCTACAATTACTAAATCCGGTAACGGATACAGATTTAACCCACTAGCATGCCTCCAAAATACAGGTTGTACTCCAATAGACAGTGGTGTTAAACAGCACTGACCAAGTAAAGTTTTCGTTAAATGATCCGGTATGTCACCGCTATCTGGAAAATGCAACGTATTCCTACATAATTTCATGACCAAGTCTTGTCTAAAAACAATAATTTCTTGTGTACAGTATTGTATTCGGCATGGATTTGTTGTGAATATTGCATTGTCACCAAGTTTGTTCTGTATAGTGTCTGTAAGATAGTTAGGCAAAGGTGGCCTCGGTAACACATTTGCTGCAGCAGGATCGGTTTTCCCTGGCACGAAAATAAACTTGCACTTTTCACGTAACTTCTTGAACTGACAAATCATGTCTGCTAAACTATTTAGGCCATTCTTGAGATGCATATGAAACTTGTAAGTATACGGACATGATAGAAATTCACCAATTAGTACAATTGCTATGGGAGGGAAGTCTTCAAAGCCTGCAAATAGTTTCTTCAAATTGTCCATAACTTTTGGGCTATCAAGCCATACGTCAGACACAAACACAAATACACCGTCTCTGTTTTCATTTTCAATTTTCAATAGAGCTTTTGAATTCTTTAGAGACGTCTTTGACTTCCCTCCAAAAGTGTTGAGGTTACCGAAATAAGGTGCAGATGCTTCTCTAGTCTCTACGGGTGGTTGCACTAGACCAGTGACATATAATGTTTTATCGTCATAGTAACCTTCAGCAAGAACGTAACTGCCTTCCGCGAATAAGCCTGAATGATACCTCACATTCGTCACATCAAGTTCTATTGAGCCTGTAGGGTCTTCTAAATGGTACTTTCTCTCAACAACTTGTATGAGCAGGCCTAACACCACGACATCATCAACTCTACTAGAACAACTTAATAAAAACTCCACTTTGCGCAACTGAAATCGTTTATCAGCTTCTGAAGAATGCACTGAGTCTATTGTAAACAGTTTGTTTCTGAGAGTTCTCTGCCAGATAACTGTGTACCTGTCTATGACGAAGCGAGACTTCCATTTAGGTTCGGGCAGTAAACATTTCCCATGATTCACGTCCTTCACGAATTTCTTGAGCTCGTGGTTGTAACACAACTTCGGTACACTGAACGCGTCTATGACGTTCAAAACAGTCTCGTCCTCTTCAAGGCCTGCTGTGGAGCACTCTTTGTACGCTACTTCTATGTGGTTTTTCTCTAAAATAGGCTGAGATATACACTGATGGAGTAAATGTCGGGAGAGTTTTTCCAGCATTACAGAACGATCATTTGCAGGCAACAATAAGAGCTGTTCGGCGAGAAATGTGCCTGCGTCCTTTCGTAATGTAAATCCGCTGAGTTTGAATGTTGCATTTATTTCTCCACGCATTTTTTGCACATCTCCCATGTTTCTAGTTTCTTATTCAATTATCATTAAAACAGTTTGCAAAATTAAAACTCGGCAGTCTTGTTGAGTTTGGTCGCGCCAAATTATATGTCAAAACAAAACTGAACTGAAACTGTCAGTGTCAAACCGATGACAGCTGACATTAAAGATGCCTTTGTGAATGTTTTTTTGTGTAACTGTGTAACTTTTCTATCAAAATACAAAACTTAAAGTGAGCACCATGGACCAGTTTCGCAAGTAAACAAATTAATAGTAAACATATAATTTGATAAAAAATTATTGGTAAGAGTATTATTTCTAACAGCGATGAAATAGTTTCAAAATCGATAGGTTTTTGGGGCCAAACAAGCTTCGTAAACGTTGAAAGACGTTCTATTTCTGCATCTTGAAAATTTCAAGATTACCAAACAAAATTTTAAAAACGATATCACGAAAATAAGTAAAAATTTTATAAAATTCTGTAAATGCTAAGAAAACAGAGATAAATGGAGGGGCCATTTTATAAGAATAATTCTATTTGGCCCGTTCACTGTTAGACACTGACCCTGTATGTCCGTTCATGTGGTTTTAGCGCCTGATAAGATCAAAAATAATAATAATAATAATTGATTGATTCAGAAAGCGGTACTTCTGGACACGGCTCGCATTGTTAGGGGGTTCCTCTCTCTGGAGCCCTGACCGCCGCCGGTAGCTTGGACCCTGTTCCCGATACCGGTGGGCTACTATTTTTTATATTTTTAAATGCTTTTATATTATTTTATTCCAATATTTAAAAAATATAATTTATATGTACAAAATGAAATAAAGGATAATAATAATAAAGTTTATTAATCAAAAAGTAACAATACAAAGTGACATATTCGGTGAGCCACAAACTAAGCGTCGCTTGTATCTTGTGGCTCTGGAGTGCGAATTTTTCAAAGTTATAAAAGTTACATTACAAATATAGAATGTTAGATAATTATTACACATTTTCCATAAACAAAAGATGAGTGAAAATAAAATAGAACATTCGTGCGAATCTAAACACAAAGTAAAAGAGCAAGTGTTATCGTTTGACTTGCGCTGTGATGTGAAACACTTAGAAACTTACCTCTTGAAGAGAAAATGATTTATTCGAAGTAACTGGGTCATCAAAATCGACCTATAGCGTTGACTCTGAAAGTGGGCAACGTCGCAAATTGATGTCAAATATTTCGCTGTTTTGATGGGCAATATTACTATGTTTAAGGAAATAAAAAATGTGGCTAACTAGCGAACTAGAACATTGATTATGAAAAGAATATTGATTAGGTAATGAATATTGATTATGCCACATGCAGTTTTTTTTATTTGCCGTGCTTAGGATCAACTTTTATGAGCCAGAGTCTAGAATAATATTTAACAATGGACTAGCTCACACGATGCGCGGTGGTTTGATGTGCACAGTGCAGCGTTGATTGTTATACGGATACCGATAACTAAACGTTCTAGAGCAGTAGCTGTCAAACTAAGTGTCAAATCAAAAACTGTCAAAACAAATGTCCGTGAAAGTGCAATGTCTGTGTCGGTCGGTTTTGGTGATTCACTGTAATTTCAATAAGCACATAGTACATAAGCGTAGTGTTTTCACCGTAGCTGCAAGTACGAACTTGTTCGATCCTGTTGCCGTTTATCGCTGCTGTCAAAATAATGTGAGTACTGTTTTTCAGCACTCTGAATCGGACAGTGCAAAGTGTCTACCTATCAAATTGAACAGAGCAAAGAATCTGATATAAAAAATACCGTTAATATTTTTGTTTCTTAACTACATGACTTTTTCCCATCTACAAACTTCTGAGGATCGCAAATAAATAATAATCTTTAAAGTGGAGTGGGCAGCCACAGTTTCTGATTAGATTCTGGTTGGTAGAGCAAATAAGATGCCTCCTGTAAGTTGTAGTGTAAATAAATAATAGATTATTTTATTACGATACAAGGAAAACTGTGACACAATTTTTCCAATTGAATGAAATGTTTTTACTCTCACTAGGCACAATTTTTCACAATATTATTGTTTTCCAGAAAAAAAGACAGAAGACTTCACATCAACCAATAATGGACTTAGCAAAGAACTTCCAAAGTTTTGCTTGGTAAGTAAAAACATAGCTACAGGCTCTTAATTTGCCTGTATCTCTTATTACTTTTTTATATTTTTTTTTTTTTTTTTTTTTTTTAATTATTAAGTAGTTTAGAAATAACCAAATAGTTTACTTTAAAAATGTAAAATATCAAAAATATTAAAAGGTGTAAATAGTAAAAGGGTCTTTCCCATTCATAATTAATTTTAATTTGCTAACATATTAACCAAATCTTTACCCTTTTCGAATTAACATAAACTGTTCCCATGACATCTTGATATTTACATAATGAGGTAAAATGAACAGTTATTCTCAACATACAGTTACTTACAACTTGACTCTGTGAAAACCCACTAAGTAATTGTCTCAAGTACCCGCCACTCATTGCACCATGATTATGTTATCCTCATAATTTAGTTCAGATTAAGAGAGATACTGTCTAAGAGTTCACAACAGAAAAAAAAAAATCCTTTCGTGAATATTACAATTATAATAATTATTTCGTTTATTCGTTTTGATTCTTATTCATTTTCATTTTTAAATATTTCTTATAATAAAATTATAAAAAAAAAAAAGTAAAAATAGAGGTCTGTGTCGGGAGCAGGGTCCAAGCTCCCGGTGGTCAGAGCTGCAGAAACAGGAACCTCCTCACAATACGAGCCATATCGAGGAGTACTGCCTTCTGAATCAGGGCCTTGATTCAACCGCCTAATGAGAGCCTCGATAGATGTTGGTCGAGGCTTTCAGCCATCAGGCCATTGGCGGTTACTACAATCGGCACAATGATAGCCGAGCCCACATTCCACATGTCGACAACCTCATGTGCTAAGTCGAGATATTTTATTTGTTTTTCTTTCTCAGCTTTCACGAGGTTCCCGTCATGTGGGATGGTAACATCGACTATCATTGCGCGGCGCGCTAACCGGTCTATCACCACTATATCAGGCTTATTGGCAACAATAGTCCTGTCAGTAATGATCAGTGATCGGAGTAGGTAGATTGAACTGGGGTCATTGATCCGAAACGTATATATTACTATGGACATTCCTCCGGAATTGGTGGATTATTAAAAAAAAACCGGAACTTATGTAGGAATTGTATTCTGCCAGAGTGGAAGGAGTCATTTGATGATTTGCCATCCTCAAAAAAAAGGTAGGAATTGTAATAAAATGAGCAATTTTATTCTTTATTATTCTTCCTATTTTTTTTTTGTCACGATTTGAAAAAACCCAACGACTACCACTAATAATAATACCACTAGTAATAATATCACTACCAACATTAACAATATTTAATTGAATCCGGAAATACCGGAATTACTTTCCGGAAAAATGGCTTATCCATGTTATTCTTTCTGTGTGCATTTATGATACAAGTACTAAAAATCAATCTACCTACTCCGATCACTGGTAATGATAGACCGATCCCAGTACAACGTGACATGGTCATTTTCGAGAACTGGGTTGGGCACATACTTGTAGTACAATACTTCAGAATCCACAAGTTTGTGGGACAATAATAATAGTAATTATTATTATTATTGCTCCACTGGCAAAGGCCTCCTTTTTTTGACCTTTCCGATTCTCTTTATTTAGAGCTACAGTGTGAACCATTCTTCCCTGTGGGCAAAAATATATATAAATAAAAGCATAACAAACAAACCAACAAACTCACTTTTGTATTTATAATATTAAGTAAGGAAATTGCATTTAAAAAATCTTGAGACTTTTGTACAGGCTACTTGACTTACACACAACTGCTGACCAAAAGAAGAAGTGTCTTGAAGTATCAATGTAATGTTAGCATAGTACTCATTAATGTAGAAATTCGTTACTACTGTTTATTTTCTTGCAAAGAATAGGGATGATGCCTGGGTAAAAAAAATGAAATTCTAATTAGTCCGTCAGACAGATAATAAAAAAATATAAGATACGTATTTTTTGCTTTATCATATTAATACAAAATTACTTAGATAAAATGCATTTTAAGTTGGGGAGTGGGGGCCGCTACGTCACAAGTACGTATAAAATCTACATACTCGTGTCGTCATGGCACATTTTACCTCAATGTATCGCCGTAATCTTTAGGTTACGTAAAAAAAGAAAAAATACGTGTCCAATATTTTTTATAATCTCAAAAACGGACAAAAAAATTTTTTTTTGTCGTCATCCCTTTTAAACATACGTTTTTCCTTATTGAGAGAAACATACTGAATCACTGGTTTTATGATTAATTGTTAAGTAACGTCTACGTACGCCTCTAAAAGAGCTGATTATAACAGTATTGCTACACAAAAAAACAGTGAACTTATAAAACATTCTATGAATCATCTATGGGTACCACGCTTGCTCACCCACGCAGTTGTATTGTGTAATATTTGAACAATAAATATGGTCAGATACGATACAGCTACATCCGTTTTTTACCGTATGTTTAGTATGATAAATAGAATAGGTACTCTTAGCCCACAACACAATGGAAATGAACATTAGAAAGCAACATTACATGGTATTAAAACAGGCAGTTTAAAACCAATTTTGACTGATTATCTTAAGGATGTAGCTTAGGACTACCTCCTCACGTACAATCATGATAAGATATGCTATCGCGCGAAATGCACTGACTTATACGTCAACCGCCCCCTCCCCCCCTCCTAAACGTTTTTCTTTCAAAAATTCTAAAGTCATTTATTCAAACTAGGCTGAGAATCCGTGAGGGAGAGTTCCGTGTGGTGGACGTAAAGTAAAGAATAGTACCATCCCATTTCTTCCCGTGGGTGTCGTAAAAGGCGACTAAGGGACTCACTAGAGAATGGGCAGCAGCGTTCTTTACGCATTTTTAACGGCATACTGCGATCGTCAACCCACCAAGCGTGGCCTTTGGGGGAGGCCTATGTCCAGCAGTGGACGTCTTTCGGCTGAAATGATGATGATGAGGCTCAGAATCAGCACTTTTCGAACGTCAAAATTACATAATACAGTCCCCCAAAACGCCCACCCTTCACTACTTTCTTTTCACTACTGGACATGACTGGAAATGCTTGGCTTGGTAGACCAAAGATTATCTCTAAGATCGGGTCAGCCGTTCGATTCTGTAAAAATATCACCGTGAAACTTAGGTGAAGTGAGCGTGAAGTGAGCTGTCAATAGTGTTAATCCCTAGCATCCTGCCGGTCGATTTTGTGGCAGTGACAGCTCACTTCACGCTCACTTCACCTAAGCTTCACGTTAATATTTTTACAGAATCGACCGACTGGTCCGCATCCTACGAATTCCCGCGAATTGCACTAGAATACGTAATCGGTTCACCTTGTTCGGTACCCAGTACCCAAGCTGCGAGTTTTGGTAAAAATCTTTTAAGGTGGATACGCAAAGGCAGCCCGCAAAATTAAAAATTTCTTACGTTTTTTGCAATTTGCAGGTCCTACCGCCTGGACTGTACCATAAAAAATATGTATTTTCAGAATCATGATGATTAGAATCATTTATCATCATCTCTCTCAAGTAAGATTTGTTCCATTGAATCACTTTTCATGAAATCATAACATTTGAGAAAAAAACTAATTTAGAGAGATGTATTAATAATGATTCTATTGAGTTCATATGATGCGAATTTCATCGCGCGCTAATCGCGTTCGAGCAGCTTTTGAATCGCGCAAGCGGCATGATTCTCCTATATGCCTCTTTTTTTCACGCCGCATGCAGCAATATGTTCGTTATGCTAACAGGCATACAGTATGAATTCTAAACTCTCTGAGGAGAGAGGCAGAGAGCGCGCGTGCTGTAAGCACGCGCTGTGTCGCGCCGATCGAATTCGCGCTCATGTGACCACGCCCTAAAGCGTATGGAAAAGCCCTTATAAGTAATTTACTCCAAAAGCAACGTTGACGACAATACCAGTGTTTAAGCCGAGTTATTTTTTTAGGTGCAAGCCTGACTGGTGCTTCCCAAGCATGAGCAAGGAGACTAACGAGCTGCTCCGACAATGTGCGGACATGCCCGAGGTAGAGCTGTCGGACAACGTGGATGAGCTCATCGCACGGAGCAAGGGCTTCCCCATACCATTCCCTATTGAGACCAACAGGTATATACCGCGTGTTTATATTTAAACTAACCTTTGCCAGCGGCTTCGAAAGTCCAAAATTATACCCCGGGATCGTAAACCAAATAAAAGTGAGAACATGGTCTACTTGTATGCAAACTTTCATCCAAATCCGTCCAGCCTATAGGGCGTGATTGATTAACGAACATCCAAGTTCACAAACATCCAAAAGTACACACTTTCACATTATAATATTTATTCATTTGTAGGACATATATAGTTTTTGTTCATTAAACATAAGCTAAATTGGGAATATGATACGCCCCAAAATTGTAGACTAATAACACGGTTTTAAACGCGTTCGGAACTGGAGTTTCGCTTGTTTACGTCGAATGTTTTTTTTTTTCTGTGGTTGGTTATTGAAATAAAATAAAATTGTTTATTCTGTAAATACGATATCAGAATCACTTTTACACGTCATATAAAAAAAATATTTAAAAATAGGCCAGATGAGTTCGGTGTTTCCTATCTGACTACTCTGAGAAAAAATGCCGTAACAAACACAGAAATCGCAGTCTCTTATAAAGTCCAGCCATAATCTTGGTTAGGCCATATGAGGACCATGTAGATTAGTTATTATACGTACGACCACCGCGGATGGCTATTAACTGCGTCAGACTGTCAAACGGTGATACTATCAACCTCAAACCGCGCAACAAAAAAATATTAATGAGTGTTGTTGCAGACTAGAGAAGCTGAAGATGCGTCGTCCGATAGAGAAGCTGAAGAAGAACATCGTGTCCACGTACCCGCTCATACACGAGCGAGTGTTACTGCTCATGACGCACTTCCTTATATACAAGAGGTACGCATTTACTATATTTATTTGACTGCCTAGCCCCTTCCCAATTACGTTACATGTTGGAGTCGGTTCCAGTCTGTATGCAGTTATTACCAGTGTTTCAGTATTTTACATTGAAAGCGCGACTCAGAGAGCCTATGTGACTTCTCCACTACTCAGTTACTGGGTAATACGATACCCCTTGGTAAGACTGGTTGTCAGAGTTTTGGGCTTCTGACGACCCGTAACGACTGTCAAAGATCTACAAATGACAGTCGGGCCAACCGCTTAACGTGCTTATCGAAGTACGGAGGAGTCTCGGTATTTAAAGGGTCAACCAACCACGGACCGACCGAGATCTGGTTGTCATGTCAAGTTATGATTGGTCGTTGCCAATTATCGCGACCAATGCCAATTACCTATAGCTATCATAGGAACTTGATTGATAAGCAAAATGACTATCAACGGAAATGATCAGTAAATTTGAATCGCACCGCTCTTTGTCAGTTTATAGGGATGGCTATGTCACCGTATAATAGGGATGATGACTGGGTAAAAAAAAAAAAATTCTAATTAGTCCGTCAGTCAGGTAATAAAAAAATATTAGACACGTATTTTTTGCTTTATCATATTAATAAAAATTACTTAGATAAAACGCATTTTAAGTTGGGGAGTGGAGGTCGCTACGTCACTAGTATGTATAAAATCTACATACTCGTGACGTCATGGCACATTTTACTTCAATGTATCGCCGTAATTTTTAGATTACGTAAAAAAAGAAAAAATACGTGTCCAATATTTTTTTATAATTTCAAAGACGGACAAAAATATTTTTTTTGTCATCATCCATATTATGAACTTCGTTAGTTAATAATCTATCAATATCATTTCCATTAGATTATAAAATGTCGAAAAATTGTGAACTGCAACGATCTATTTACAATTTAACGCATTATATTTTGATAGTTTATAAGATTATAAACTATCGAAATATGCGTTAAATTGTTTGCGTTTAATTGGCAAGTTCAGTTTACAATTTGTAATTGTAAATTTGTAATGTAATTGTAAACTGAACTTGTGTGCGACGACGTTATGCACTTTGTGCTAATACTAAATAGCCTGCCTAGCTGCGAGCAACTTGGAAGTAGCGCCATTTCATTTCACTCAGTTCACACTTTTTCGACTATTTATAAACTATCGGAACTAATATCGATAGATTCTATAACACGTTTGAATTGACGTGACTGTACATTATGTATGCGAGATAAACTGTTTCATGTATACTCTAAAGGTCTCAAAACTACTGATTTGATTCCAACAACGAGGAGTCTATCATTAACCATCTATTCCAGAAAGTATCTTCGACATCACAAAACTTGCCAGTGAACCCTGCTAAAAATTCTCGAACATTTCAGAGAGTTCGGCAGCAGTATAGAGAAGGAGCTGTACAAAGACATGGGCGTCCCGCAGCTCATCGACCGAATCCTCAAGAAGAGAGCCGTCACGTTCATGGGACAAGCAGACAAGTACATGCTGCTCTCAGGAGAAGAAGGGTAAGTTTACTGCAGCTTTCAAATCAGTGACGGCTAAAGCCTGCGAATTTCAAATCTTTCTTACGTTATTTGCATCATAAATATCATCAAAACAACTTTGTAAGCTAAATTACCATATTGACTGACTATTTCATGAAATCATGACATTTGATGCCAATTCTTACTCAATACATATGTGTTACGGCCGCGAATAATATTATGATCAACATTCACCCTGACACTGACCTGTAAATTACAAGAAAACGTAAGTTAATTTGTATTAAGCGGGCTACCTTTGCGCCTACCAATAGGCGAGTGAAATCCGCCTCCACAGCGCAATGTGCAGGATGCTTTCAAAGGTGACTCGCGTTCGCTTTGCTTTAAAATAAACTATATTTCTATCTTTCTTTCTACTGATATCTTAGAGGCTTGTGAACTTGTCCAGCTAATCTACAGAAAAACCAGAAAAGTTATGCGCTTAGGCAGTCTTCGTGTTTACGAATTAGCACGAACGTTGCGCTACTGAGTAACTCCCCGCAGAGGCAAACCTTCTAAGTTTTCTACTGCCGCGCTTTGAACAGTCTGATTCAAACTTTATGGCGGCTCGGAACATGCGGCGAGTCGCTGCGCAGTAACAAGTTCACGTGTCAGTGGGGTGAGGTGTGCGGTACTGCGCAGCGAGTAGCGCACTTCAGAGCAGCCATAAAGTTTGACGCGTACTATAGTAGTGCACCTATAATTGGACGTTTGTATGAAGTTTTGTCACTCGGGTTACCTACTCTTTCATAGAGTAGTAACTATTATTTTGTAATCATGCTCTATATTAGATTTCATCAGCGCGCGTTCGTTCGACGATGATTCCCGAAGCGCATACTTTTCTTGGGATATCTGTATGTTTGTTAACTTGCTCAAAAGCCTATCCCACGAATACTCACACTACACTGAGCTTTAGGACGCTCTTAAATCTATTTCTGTCGCTAAAATACACGTTAAAGAGCAGCATGAGACTTAACGAACGGCGGCCTAATATTTAGTAGCATGTGAGTATTCAGTCGTATCGTAAATCTTGTTGTTTGTTTACTTCTGCAATGTTTAGCATGTAGTGTGTGCTGTGAGTTTGTGACTTGTAGTAGTGTGTGTTAGCACAGAAAAGTACAGAAAACGCAGTCCACATTTTAGGTATGAAGCTACAAGTAAGCGTCGGGCTCGTCTTGTCGGGCCAATTCAGTGAGCGTAACGTAGATATAAGAAGCAACTTCTAGGTGAATATAATTTTAGGTAATTAGCGCTGTGCGACCTGAATTGCACTTTATTGTGTCGTGAACCGTCTGTACTAATCTGTGGTGTTAGTAAACTTAGGGAAAATGATTGCTTAGCAAATATTCTAATCTGCGTTCGTAATTCATTTGCCAAACATGTAAACAAATACGAGCTTTAGGAAAAACAACTTTAATGCCTACACATAAGGTTCAGTTTGCGCTACAACTTCATAATTTTTATGACGTTTTCAACAGTACAAGTCAGTCTAAAATCAACTTTATTTACACTACCATAAAGTTGATATTATGAGTAGTACAGTTGTTTTTCCTAAAACTAGTGTTTGTTTACATGATTGGCAAATGAATTGCGAACGCAGATAAAGTATTTTTTTATTAATATGATTTTTTTTTACCCAGGCATCATCCCTATTGTCGTAGTGTTTCAATCTGCTAAACAATTATTTTCCCTAGCTGTTAACCTAGTAGTTTGTTAAGTACAGTGGCGGAGTGGTGTTCTTTTTGTTTGTGTTCTTTCTTTACGTAATGTTCACCGCAAACAAACGCATTTTCTTTCTTTCTTTTCTTTTTTCTTTAAGCAATTTCTAATCATTTAATTTCCCGAATATCCGTATACTAACTGTAAGTTTTAGATAGCAACATAAAGTCATCTTTTCGAAATGTTATTTTTATTAACAACGCTGGCGAAGTCGAACATAATAGGGATGATGCCTGGGTAAAAAAAATGAAATTCTAATTAGTCCGTCAGTCAGATAATAAAAAAATATTAGACACGTCTTTTTTGCTTTATCATATTAATAAAAAATACTTAGATAAAACGCTAATTAGCGTCGGGAGTGGGGGTCGCTACGTCACTAGTATGTATAAAATGTACATACTCGTGACGTCATGGCACATTTTATCTCAATGTATCGCCGTAATCTTTACATTACGTAAAAAAAGAAAAAATACGTGTCCAATATTTTCTTATAATCTCAAAGACGGACTAAAAATTTTTTTTTGTCATTTTCCCTATTATTAAAACTCTCATGCACTTTGCACGTAAAACAAATCCTTGTAGTGCTTACCTTTTCATGCCTCGATAGTTTACTAGTATGTGTGTTAGTACCTTAGTAGCATGTAGTATGTTCTTCAAACATATTTAAGGGTGTGGGGCTGAGAAGATTGACTTATGCGATGTCACACTGAACCTAAAAAAAAGTCGAGTCGTTTTGTATGGGGCTTCTGTTGGCGGATAAAATTATGTTCAAGCGAAATCGTATATCTTCGAAATATAGTCTGCATTACCATAGCCGCGTCAATAATTGTAATCCCTACAGGGTGTATTAGAAAGGTGTGGCCAAATTTAAGGGTGTGGGGCAGAGAAGATTGACCTTTGCGATGCCACACTGAACCAAAAAAAAAGTCGAGTCGTTTTGTATGGGGCTTCTGTTGGCGGATAAAATTATGTTCAAGCGAAATCGTATATCTTCGAAATATAGTCTGCATTACCATAGCCGCGTCAATAATTGTAATCCCTACAGGGTGTATTAGAAAGGTGTGGCCAAATTTAAGGGTGTGGGGCAGAGAAGATTGACTTATGCGATGCCACACTGAACCAAAAAAAAAGTCGAGTCGTTTTGTATGGGGCTTCTGTTGGCGGATAAAATTATGTTCAAGCGAAATCGTATATCTTCGAAATATAGTCTTTGCATTACCATAGCCGCGTCAATAATTGTAATCCCTACAGGGTGTATTAGAAAGGTGTGGACAAATTTAAGGGTGTGGGGCAGAGAAGATTGACTTATGCGATGCCACACTGAACCAAAAAAAAGTCGGGTCGTTTTGTATGGGGCATCTCTTGGCGGATAAAATTATGTTCAAGCGAAATGCGTATATCTTCGAAATATAGTCGTTGCATAGCCCATTCAATCATTGTAATGTCTACATGGTGTATCAGAAATTTCTGGCCAAATTTAAGGGTGGGGCAGACCATCTAACTGAGGAACTGGGACTTCTCTATGGGAGCAACGTACTTGAGAAAAAAAATTGAGCTGTCCTATACAAAAAATTCAATATCTACTCGACCCAAATGTATGGGACAGAGGTTGGCAATGCAACTATGAGGACAAAGTCGACCATAAATCCTACATTATTGTAACTCCCCCTACAGCACTGAGGCAATAGGGATGTTGACTGGGAAAAAAAAATCTATTTAGTACGTCAGTCAGATAATAAAAAAATATTGGACACGACCTTTTTCTTTTTTTAAGTAGTCAAAAGATTACGGCAATACATTGAGTAGGTAATGCGTTAAAATGTGGTATGACGTCACTGGCCGGTAGATTTTATACTGACTTGTGACGTAGTGAGCTCCCACTCTCCAACTTTAATGATTTTTATCTAAACCATTTTATATTAATATGATAAAGCAAAAAATACGTGTCTAATATTTTTTTTATTGTCTGAGTTACGAAGCTGGCCGCTCTGGTGTTCGTGAGCGGAAAAAGAACTCGATTGAAAAGCAAATTCACCGTCAACCTTATAGTAATTCATAGTCAATCGTATGAAATAACTGTATCATGTCTAATGTCAAATAAGATGAAACTAAACACATGGCTTCAAACACTGGATTACCCACAGACAGAAAACATACTTCAAGAACAATACTCGTGATAATTAAATAGTAAAGTAGGCACACAAATCCTCACGTATACCTAAAGTCCAGCCACTAAGCACAATCACTCACACTCACTCACACACACACAAATACACATACACAAAAACCACAACAAATACACACGCACACAAACCACTCAAGAGCATGCATGATTCCTACATTTTAAGTTATATAATTTTTAATTTTATTGATTAAATTTTTAATGTTCACAAAACGGGTGAAGACACTGACTCCTGTAACACAGGTACCACCTAGCTCAGGGCTTTAAATTAAAATTTAAGAACTTTTTTATGTCAATAAAATATTTTTTTCATGGCTCAACTTTCAAGTTCCCTGACTGTTCAAATATTAAAAACACGAGAGCCAAAGTGGACCATAAATTCTTGATCAAGAAAACTTCACATAATTTTTCTTCCTCCCAATATTACAGCACGGAGGGCTGGGAAAGCGTGGGCACAGTGAACCAACGCCCCCCCTTACTGCTGGAGAACTGTCTGAGCTACGACGAGATGAAGCTATCCGCGCTGGTCTTCGTGAGCGGACACACCGAGTGCATCAATGACGGAGAGAGGAAAAACTCCGGCGTTATTAACGAGGACAACATTGAAAAAGACGCGGTCATCATCGGTGAGTTGAGTTTGAATGCACAGGCGTCACCCAGATTAGAACAGAAACCCTCGGGTCACCCAGATCTTTCACAGATGCTCTAAACAGACCAGGAGTTTAAATTAACTTCTGGAGGAAGATGGGCTGGTTGGAATAAACACCAAATGGCCGCCATGGCCCACGCACAATGGTCCACCTGGCGGACTAAGTGTGGAAACCAGACCCCATAACATAGATCATCGGTGAGTTGTATGTCATAGTGTCTGAGCTATATGAGATGAACCTATGCATGCAAACGGTTTCTAGTAGGCGATTGTTTGTCGGGAGCCATATAATACGACTGTTACTGACAAATGTTTGCACTAACTGGACTGTGTGGTTATTTTCTCAAAAGACCATTTCAGACCTGACCAAGATTATGTCTGGACTTTAAAAGATACTGTGACCTCTGAGTTTGTTTCAGCCTTTCTTCTCAGAGTAGTCAGATAGGAAACGCCGAACTCATCTAGCTATTTTTTTAATATGACGTAAAAGTAATTCCAATATCCTTTTTACAGAATAAACAATTTCATTTCATTTCGTGTAAAACAATTAGATATCTAATTACTTACTAAAGTTGACACTCAATTTGCTAAGCAATCTTCCTCCCTGACATTTTTCTTCTCTCTTTTGTTCTTAGGCGTGATAGGTCCTCGTTTCCAGCGTAAGTTCCGCATGGACTACGAGGACATCTTGATCACTGAGGAGCAGAACGTGCCGGAGAACGGTTACGGCGAGGAGGTGACGCCCACGACCTGCCTCAACGTGCTCAAGAACACGTACGTCAGGAACAACACGTCCGCCAAGCACATGTGGAGACAGATGTGGTCAGAGTTCTATCAGGTACAGTCTGCTTATGATCAATCTTTTTCCCTTTTTTTTTTATTTAAGCAATCTGATAATTTACAGGGTGATTTTTCTATTTTCATATCACTTTAATTTTCTAAAAAACTTAGCCCATTCAGCGTTTTTACAAAATAAAAAACAAATACTACGCCGGTCTACGTCGGCGTACGTCGTTTTACAAATTTACAAAAAACCCTAAGACAGAGTGCTGCGAACAATACAGTGAAGCATGCCAAAACTAAACCGCCGCTCTGTGCTCACACGCACACTTGTACAATGACCCTACACCACACAGAGTGCACATATGTTTACGAAACCGGCTTCACTTCACTGTTGAACGCGCTCTGTCTTGGTTTTTTATTTGGTCTGAGTTTTAACCCGAAAAATATTATTTTTGTCGCCCGATAACGAAACGATAACTGTGCCAAACATTACATTACCCCTTTTTTTAGGGTGGGATATTATCAAATAACTTCTCCCGCTCTAGGCGGGAGGGCGTGTCAAACTCTTGCTGACTAAAACCCGCCCATGTTCCTTCATTTGCCTGTACGTTGCCCTTCTGTTGTGCTGACATCTCTTTGAAGCGCGCGTGGAACATAAGGTGAGGGCGCGAAATTTGCCTCTCACATTACATTACCCTGACTGTACATAAACAATAAATAAATTCTTCGTTGCAGGTTCACAGCTATACCTATGAAGAGCTGACTTCTTACATCACAATGGGCAGCAACAAAGACGCATCGAGTAAATACATTGAACGCTATGTGAAGCTGTCGAAGCCGGGCCAAGTGTTTGACAACGAGGTGTACTACAAGCGCATCAGTGTTCTCACCGAGACAGTGCTGATTGAAGCAGACGCCCGCGCTCGGGAGGCTGAAAAGTTGGCCTATGTTAATGTTATCGGAGCCGGTGAGTTCACTGCTCATTTTGAATTTATTTTCAGATCGACAGTCTGTTTTGCCGCGTTATAGTCATTGCATACGATTGACAGGGTAAAATGGGGGAAGAGAACGTGTTGTGCTGACCTCAAGTAACATATGACAAGATGAGATTGATGATAAAGAATTACACTTTTAATTTGAATCTACGGGTGATTTAAGTTTATAGTCAGTTTGCTTAACAATCAGTTTCCGAGTGTACATTGATATAAATAATTATATTGATACAAAAATTTGTGCGTGCTAAATATCTTAACGAGCGTTTATCCTATAAATTGGCAAAGCCGCAAATAGCTGTCAAATATTTGTCTGTTTTGATTAATGTGGCAATATTACTTGTATGGAAATATGAAATGTGACTAACGAACTAGAATATTACTAATGAATTGCAATTATAACACTGAATTTGATGTTGTAACCGTTTTAGGTGTAAAAAAGGCATTTGGAAATATTCCAAACACTTTTTTTACATCTAAAACTAAATATTCGGTGTTACGATATTATTTATTGCATTTAATAGTCAATATTTTAGTTCACTAGTTATCCACATTTCTTATTTCCATACAATAATATTGCCAAATTAATAAAAACAATTAAATAATTGACATCTATTTGCAACGTTGTCCATTTTCAGAATAAACGGTCTTAACAACATAAAGAACCTCATCAAAGTCTCAATTGCATTCTATCCAAAACTTTTAAAATATTCGCCTGTTGCTCTAGGTCTAGGCGTGTGGAAGATCTCGAAGCATCAGATAGACGTGTACGTGCTGTCAGTCACGGAGCGCGTGCGCCACTTACTGCGCAAGGACTTGCTGCAACATGTCAGCGATGTCAACTTCGCCTACATCACACCCAGTGACTCAATACTAGGTGAGAAAGAAAATAAATTTATTTAGCACAGACTATAAGCCACCTAACATACATACATTTAAGGCTCCCGCAGACATACGCGACGCGACAACGCGACGCTACTCTCATAGAACAATTTCCATAAAGTTAATCATACCTAAGGCAAAGGATCAGCGATCTCGGTCTCTTATGTGCGAAGGTGACATTGTTCTTCATATTCTCGTACCAGGACTTTCATGAGAATGGCTTATGCCGTGGTAAAAGGTTTATAGCGAGGTAAATGACACTGTAAGTAGGGTATATAAAATTTTTATAAAATCAAAATATAAAACAAAGTTTTCAAAGAAATTGTTCATCTAGAGTCGCGTCTCGCCTGTCTGCGGTAGCTTTTATTTCTAAAGCTTCTGTTAGTTAGGAAAGTCGAATAGTCATCTAGACCGAATTTCGGCCATGGCAGCCAATCTCAGTGGAGACTAGCCATCTACGCGGGAGATATTAAAGTGCACAAGCGTGTGCGCAGACATAGGTGCACTCTCTTTCCTCACTCATAGTCCGATGTGACAGTAATCCGACACGACCGGGTAGTGATAGGAAAGGAATTACTCTTATATCGAGCCGAACCAGAAATTAAACTCATGATGCTGTAGAAATTTTAGTCAGTCAGTATGGTACGGGACACAAACTTAGGTGTAACATAAATTTGAAAATTTGCATTCATTCATTGAAATTTTACGAATGTTTATTTTGGTTATATGACTTCATACGTTATTGCGTTTGCGTAAAGATCATTTTCACCTAAAGCAGTAATAAATATTGGTGATTTTGAAGACGCATTCAGTTCGGATGGTGATCGGTTTTACGAATTTTGCCGATGTTACATCGTAAGTTGTGTCGTACTGTACCTGGACTAATTGACCCAAGGTGCGCCAGACATACAGTGGTAGAATGAAAAGGTTAAGCAACTTTTTAAAGACATTATTTTTCAGCGAGCATGTGTCATTTATATGGTTTTCAACCTTTTCATTCCTCAACTGTACATTTAATTTCAAATCTGATAATTTCCTTATTGAAAAACGCAATAACCCTGCTCGGGTATAGAACCCAGCATTTTTAAGAGCGTTTATTCTGAAAATTGGCAACGTCGCAAATAGTTGTCAAAAATTTACCTGTTTTGAATAATTTGCCAATATTACTGTATGGAAATAAGAAATGTGGCTAACTAGGGAACGAGAATATTAATATTGAATTCCAATTATAACATTGAATTTGATGTTGTACCCGTTTTAGGTGTAAAAAAGGCATTTGAAATGTTTCCAAATCCTTTTTTTACATCTAAAACGAAATATTCGGTGGTACGATATTAATTATGGAATTTCATAATCAATATTCTAGTTCGCTAGTTAGCCACATTTCTTATTTCCATACAGTACTATTGCCAAATGAATCAAAACAACGAAATATTTGACATGTATTTGCGACGTTGCCCTCTTTCAGAATAACCGCTCTTAATAAGGAAGCACTAATTCTGTTTAAAGACATTTATTTTCTCAAAGAACAAATTACAGTTCACTTAAAGAGAAACTTAACTAAATTAACAATAGGTTGATTTACATTACGACGTTCAAGCCATCCAAGTAACTGAACATAAACACACACAAATAATTAGTTTGTTTTTCTTCCGGTGTGTATCTGAATTAATTGTTGTAATTGTACAATTTCAGCGATGTTCCCCAATTCGTCAGGTTCGGGCGCACATGCGGTACACAAACTGTTCTTAGAGAACAAACGACATCCGAAAGGTGAGTCCGTGAATCTGCAGGCCAGTTCTTGTATTAAATACAAACGTGGAAAATTTAGTCGCAATCTCATTGCCAATGTAAAAAAAATGTCAATACCCGCACTGCGAATTTTATTCGCGTGTTTTATACAGAAAACAGGGTGGCAGGGACACCGACGCGAAAACTTTTACCATGCATTTAGTACATGATTCTGAACCCCATGCCTAGAAATTTTTCGTCGGTTATAAAAAAAAAAACTGGTGTTTCTTAGAAAAGTGCAATACATACGCGGTCAAAATGTATGGAACAGCATATTTTTTTTGGTTCAGAATCCATGATAACAGTTTTTGCGTCGATGTCCCTGCCACCATGAATAGTGTGTAACAGCATTGCAACGAGCGCGAATTTTAAAGCGATAAAAATTTCGCACGATTTTTTTATCGCAGTGCGGTTTAGGCCTTAGTTTTAACTGTAGAAGGATCTTTTGACGTGTGGCTAAAACCTGAACTAATGCCGTCATCTTGTTTTTTTTTTTTCAATACAATTTCATAAATGTTTATCAACAACGCCTCTAATCAATGACATTCAGGCGCCGAAAGATACTTGTATAGTTTGATCGGGGCCGCTGTTCGGCGTCTTAGGAATGCAAGGCGAGGCTGGGGGCAGCGTTGACGAATGAGCGGCGGGACAGTGTGACCGTTGACGAATGAGCGACCTGCACTGCCCCTCCGTCTTGCCACGCACATACCTAAGGCGCGGAACAGCGATCCCGGTCAAACTATAGCCCTCTATGTACGAAGGTGACATTATAATTCATTTTCTTATACCAACAGGAGCTTCTTGAGAACAAATTATGCCGTGGTAAAAATGTTTATAGCGAGGAAAGATGACCCAATAAGTAGGGTAGGGTATTTATTTTACTACATGTGCATAATCAGCCATCAGCCCATAATAATGTTCCCACTGCTGGAACACCTCCTCTCGGTGAGAGGGAGTCGGCCATAATCCACCACGTGGGCCCAGTATGGGTTGGCGGGTGACACGTCTTTGAATTGTTTGCCTCTCTGATTGTACTATCAATAAAGTTCATATCTAACCAGTTTGAAAACAAAATTCCGTGAACGATGACCACATCAGTTACCGGCCCGGTTCTATAGCTGCCAAGCGCTGCAGGCAAGAATAGTTCCTTACTGTGGTTAGTTATGAACTTCTTTGATGGTACCATCGACATATACCAAATTATTAATTTAGTACTAATAATTTCAACAAGATTTCATGAAGCAATTTTTGTGTTCAGCGATCTTAAAATTTTTACTTCTTTACGTTTAGTAAAAAAACAATTTAAAAAAAAAATTTTTTTTTCGCTTTTCTTGGCGTATGCGCTGTTCATGCGGCCCAGTTGACCTCTCACAGAGAGGTTTCGTGGATGCGTGTAATATTTTTAAGAATGTGTACAGAGAGAATTACAACATTGAAGTTAGTTTCAGTATTTTTTTAACTCACGATACCTGATACAATGGAAGTACTTTATAAAAATCGAAATGCGCGCGTCTGTATTGCGGGGTACGATCGAAGAAGTTCATATCTATACACCGTAAGGACTATTTCTGCTTGCAGCGCTCGGCAGCTATAGAACCGGAGCGGTAACAGTTGTGGTCATCGTGCTCACGGGATTTTTGTTTTCAAACTGCTTAGATATGAAGTTCTTCGATAGTACGGGCTAACTGAGGCTTGCTGCGTATGTAATGTAACTCCAATCGGTAAAAAAATGTGTGCGTTAGCGTTCCTATACAGAAGAAAGCTGTAACAGTAGAAAACATTATAAGCCGATTTAGAGCGTTTATCCTAAAAGTTGGCAACGTCTCAAATAGCTGTCTAAAATTTACCTGTTTGAATAAATTGGAAATATTACTGTATGGAAATAAGAAATGTGGCTAACTATCGAACTAGAATATAAGTAATGAATTGCAACTATAACATTGAATTTGATAGTGTACCCGTTTTAGGTGTAAAAAACTTTACGATAATAATGATTGCTTTTCATAATCAATATTCTAGTTCGCTAGTTATCCACATTTGTTATTTCCATACAGTAATATTGAGAAATTAATAAAAACTGAAATATTTGACATCCATTTGCGACGTTGCCCACTTTAACTATGTTATGTAATTTATGTGCAGGTGGCATCAACGTGCAGATAAAGATGCGCGAGCCGTCGTCGAAGCTGACGGGCGAGGACGAGGGCAAGCTGCTCGTCATGACGTATGCCTGGGACGGGAACGCGCATCCCGGGAACGAGTTCTGGTCAGTATCACGTATGGTCGACTAAGCCCAGGGGGCCAATCACCATCTCTTATAGCAGATCTTTTTAATATTACTTCAGTGTGGTAAAGTAATGGAGATATAATGTCCTGTATAGCTCCATCTCTTTCTCACTCTCCGCATATTTTAATATTACTTCAGTGTGGTCAAGAGATGGAGATATATGTCCTGTATAGCTCCATCTCTTTCTCTCGCTGAAGTAATATAATAATACTGCTAGAAAAGGTGGTGGTGCTACAGTCACAGGTTCGCACGGGCAATTTTTTTCAACTCTGTATTGATCCGAGCATTGAAAATCCAGCAGAGCGCATCCCAGCGCTTAAAGAAAATACACTGTTGGATTTTCAACTCTCACTAATAATCAGAGAGCTAAAAACCAAGTGCGCGAAAAAAAAAATCGCCGCGATAAAAATTAAGTCAAGTGATAATATAGTATTAATAATGGGTTTGCGAGGACCCTGTTTTAAATTTTATCCCCATTTCCGTTATCAGAGACCTGAAAAACCACGAAAACGACACCCATGACCTAAAATTTGCAAATTTTTGTGGGCTTCCTGTTTAATTTTCATTTTATCCTCATTATTGCCGTCAGCGAGCTCGAAAACCACGAAAACGACATTCATGACGAAAAATTAGCTAATTTTCGGTGTTTCCATCTTGAATTCAATTTTGATCCCATTTTCATTGTTAGCACCCCCAAAAACTATGAAAGCGATACTCATGACGAAAAAATAGAAACCTTGTGACAACCATCGTGAATTTTTATTTCGACCTCAGTATCGGCGTCACCGGCCTCGAAAACTATGAAAATGACACCCATGGGCTATGACGAAAAATATGAAAATTTTCGCAGCTGCCATCTACAATTTTTATTTCATCCGTTTTATTGTAGTTTGAGCGTCGAAAAATTTCATAGTACCGGTCCGTCGCGTCGTGGTTGCATCAAAAAGGTTTAGAAGGACGCGTTCTGGCTGGTTTGGTCGCTCAATGAGCGTTTTCGGTGTCTGAACCTAACACGTTTATTTAATGATTAAGTTTTAATTTTCATTATTACCTATACATCATCCTATATCCTAAGTTATTTAGGCGCGGCGCATTATTTCTTCTCCTTCTATACCTCGAATCCGTTACCCATCATCTCAGTAGTCACCTCCTTTCATGTTTTTTATAATCAATGTTAAACAAAAGTTTTGCGACATTGTTGCCGACAACATTTGAAGTTGCGGGGAACATTTGAACTTTGTTTCCCAGCAAAATTCGGGGCTTTTATATTTCTAAGGTGTAATGTAATGGTTCTAGGCTGGGTAGCCTGAAGTCGTCGGGCGACCCCGCGGCGGCGTGCTCGACGCAGGTCCCGGAGCTGCACAACGCGCACGTCAACCGCGCCGTGTGCGCGGCGGGCGCGCGCGTGGCCGGCCGCGCCGGCCTGCGCACGCTGCGGGCACACGCGCCGCCGGGGGGGGCGTAGGGCGGGGGGGGGGCGTACGCTTTATACTGTTTCAGGAACACGCTGATCGACTGTACGATATCAAACAGTGAGGTGTTTCCTATCCGACTACTCTGAGAAGAAATACCGAGAGGTCAAAGTCTCTTTTAAAGTTGAGACATGATGTTGGTCAGGCCGAATGAGGACCATGCAGATTAGTGTCTGAGATACTGTTTCTGGTATTTTCCTTGAAAGGCCAGTCCGGATGCTACCCAGCATTTTGTTACACGTTATTTTTCATACTTTATGTCTGTGAGTTTATTCACGATTTAAGACATTAATTTCTCGAAAAGAATACAATTCACATAACATGAGAAATACAAGATAATAATACTAAATATGCGTGTATTTAGTCTTATTATCTTGTATTTCTCATGTTATGTCATGTCTTATGAAGATCGGTAGATACTCGTAAATAATCTATAGATGCACAAAAAGCATTTTTTGTGGGTAACAAGAAAAAATGAATGTACTATTACATATCGTTTCTCGATGGCAAGTCAATAGCAATTATACATTTTTAATAGTAGCAAACAGTTTCGCCATTCTTCTCAGGGATAGTCAGATAGGAAATATTGACTAATCTATCTTATAGATTTTTCTTAAATATGTTATTGAAATTTGTTTATTTTGTAATCAATTTTACACTGATTACAGAATAAACAATTTAATTTAATTTCAGACAAAAGTTGCGACCACACATAAGTTTCATACTGCGTTTCTTTTTAACCGTATGTTGTAGTTATTGTTGACGTGTGATCCTAACTTTTTACTCTAAAATATCGTACAGTACAGCGCCGTGTGAACGGCCGCTGAATATACGTGCGTTTGCGCACAAATATTGCTCCGTGATTTGGGTCGCTAATCCTTCCGGGGACGCTTTTTGCGACGCGGTTTTGCACGCAATTCCTGTTGTAATTAATAACTATCATGTTGCGGTTTCTGCTTTTAGCATCTTCGAATGCGAAAATGCCGTTTTTAATTAATTTTAGTTCCTAAAACTTAGTTATTTGCCAAATTTTTGCCACGTTATTATGACTTGTCACCTCTGGATAGGTTCCAAATGATTTTTTTAATCTGGTTGATAGTGCCTATCCGAGCACCGTAGTTTAATACCTAGTTGACATGAATATAATAATTAAAGGCCTGCGCAGACTGGCATACGGGACGGCAGATGATTTTAAATTTATCAATTGAATTTAATACTTAAACAATCGAAATAAGGTATATATTTCAGTGCTCGGTAATCGAGACAACTGCGCTGCAATGCTCCAAGGTATATCACCAAGCAATGAAATATAATACCTTATTAAGATAGGACAAGTATTAAATTCAATTGATAAATTTAAAATCCTCTACAGTCCCGTCCGCCAGTCTGCACAGGTCCTTACACTTACGGCTGTTTAACTGTAGCCAAATTAATAAAATTAATATTTATAAAAGTTAAACGTTGAAACTCAAAAGTCGCATCCAGACAGCTAGCAGCATTTTGCTAATATTTCTGCCTTCAATATATCCGGCAAAAAAAAACTTTACGACTTAATTAAAATTCCTGTGAATAATACTTATTCACGGACCCTTTATGACTGGTCCTTTATTTGACCAACTAAATAACTCATAAATTCCGCCAGTATTTACAAATAGAGCGTGTATCAGAAAGGTGTGGTCAAATATTAGGCTAAGCGTATGCTGAGACGCAGGTGACGCAGCACAGCACAGTACAGATTTTGCAGGGCAGGGTAGGCAAGGCATTCGCGTCCTAGCTAGTACAAACAATCTGTCATTGAAAAAAAAAATTATGAATCAGTGGTAAAAAACAAGTGACGACCTGCACGCGTCGCGCAGAAATCTGTGCCGGCACTACAACGACACGCAGAGCAGGACAGACACATGTCTGCGTCTCACGTGCCTGCGCCGCAGCGTTCGCAGCTGTCAATAAATAAAGAAAAAAAGAAAATACATTTATTTAGCACACAATATACAGCAGATAAAAAAACAAATAAAAAAGTGTAAAGTGCGATATAAGCAGAAATTAGATGGGGGGTGTGCCTCAGGGCTGCGCCAAAAAGGCCCAGTTCATCAAAAATGCCAGACAACTATAAGTGCCTGACGCTGGTTTACAACTGGACCTCAATACGTCGGTATACGTCAATACGTTATAATGCATTACAAAATCTGCTCTGCCCTGCACTGCGTGGACCTGCGCCACCTGCGTCTCAGCATACGTTTAGCGTAAGGCTGTGGTAACAGACCATTACCGAACAACTTCATACTTACTCGACCCAAATATCTGGGACGGCTGATTATTTTTTCGCGATGACGAAGTTATTCAGTTTCATGGTCTGGTCCCACACCCTTAAATTTGCCCACAACTTTCTGGTACATGCTGTGTAGTCACACAAAAGGTATGCCTCCTGCAAGCCGGCCATTCGTTCGCATTTACGTTGTCACTCATCGTGTATACGCTGCCTTGTCAATTATAACACGTTTTCTATAATCCTATTATTCCCTAGTATATGAGGCGTCAATTTTTTGCCAGAAGATTTTAGTGTAAGTGTTTCTTATAAGCGTATAATTATATTGAAATGGAGTAACTTTGGAAATCACATTTTACATAATTTTTTCTATAGTTCTCGCATTTTAGCGTGGCAATAGAGAATGTTTTCTATAGTTCTCGCATTTTAGCGTGGCAATAGAGGTCATTACCCTTTCACTAATATATCTTCGTAGGAACCCAATCAATAAACTATGTATAGTTTTTCGTTATCAGAACATGTTGAAGATCACGATAGATATTGATTCAGGACGTTAACGGACATTTATTTCAGTGTCTTTAATAAAAAATGCTAATAAATGTAGGTGGGTCATTGACCGTTTTTGTCCAGCTAAAGCGCAACAGCTATAGTTTTAGTAGAATGTACATATATTATTGGTAGAATATGTATGTATTGGAATGTAAAATCTTTACATAATAAACAGTGTGCCCAGCATATCTTGGCTGGCATTTGACATATTGTTGACCAAGTGCTAACGAGCCTTGAATTGAAAAAAATACACTGGGCGCACTATACCACATGTCTTATAAAAGTTACTTCATTTCAAGACAATGTTTTTGTTTCGTTCTGTTGTTTTAAACCTATAACATATGAAGTATGTTGTTCTATATGAATGTAGATTTACGAGTAAATTAAGACAATATTAGACTGGAAATGTTGTGCCTAGTTTTATTTGTAATTAGATGAATGTTTATTTAGTTAATTGTAGTTTGTTTCATTTAGTTTCCGATCTAAGATTGTGAGCAAGTTTACTCTCCAAGGTGAAATAAAATCAGCTAGCGAAACTCCGCAGATGTAAAGAGGAACGATATCTTGTGGCGGCATCTATATCGCCTCATGCGAACTACGCATCAAACACCTGACGTCACACAATCCTGCATCGCGCAAATAGAGTTTACCACGCGGACAGCATATATAACTTCCCTGACGTCAATCGTTGGACAGTTGCCCTCCAGACACGACACAAGTTTAGTCGGAGGATCTGTCGTTTTCTATAGAGGATGAGTGAACTTTACACCCTGTTCTTCATACCTCTAAAATCTAATGACGATAAAAACAAAAAAAAAGAACTAAACAATATCTAAATTATTCCAACTTATTAAAGTACCAGCGGCCGTTGACCCCGTAGTCATAAATAAAATATTTAAACTCTTAATTTTTAAGTACCTAGGTACTTAGCTGTAGGTACTTAAAAATTTGGAGTTTAAATATTTTATTGATCTTCATTAGATACTGATGCCCATCGCGTCTGTGGAGTTTTACTAGCTATTTCAATTTGACCCGGTACTGTTACTACTTTCGATTGGTACGAAAGTTAACGGAAAAAGCCGAACTTTGCCGACTGCCTTAGGTCGGATACTATTTGAATATGTACTATTTATATCCAAAGTCTGTGCCGTAATGTATATATGTAGCTGTTACATTGTAACTATAATGTTTATGCCGCAGTTTACACACTGTATTGACAATTTGTATGTTCGTATGTACGATCCCAGTCGGATTAATACGACAAATGTTTTCTTGCCCGTTTTTTTTTTGTTATTTTGTGTTTGGCATCACGCAGGTCAACGTAGGAGGTTGCCGGCTGCTTAACCAGATCTATCGAGATATTTCCTGTGGGTGCATCAATACCTTAAGGCCTTCAGCCAGGGCATAAAACTTATAAACTACACGCTAAGGGCAGGGTCCCCTAGCGTGTAGTCGCTTAGTTTACTATGTTGTATGACCTCGGCTTAGGGTGTCTCTGGAGGAGGGCAGCAAGGGACAGGCTGGATCAGATCAATTTCGTACCCGTGACGGCAAAAAATAAAATTACGTTTATTTGCGGTACACATGACGCAATTTGGGGGAAAATATGCGTCACATCCACGCAAAACGGCCATCCCTCAGCATAATGCTGCGACCCCATGCGAGAAAGAGCCCGAGCGCTGGTTTTCAGCGACAGCCGGCGTTGACGTGATGGCGTCAACCGGTGCAGCATATACCTAGTGAAATAACAAAATAAGACAAAAATAAAATAAATACAATACTTAGTCCTAAATGTTTATTTAAAATATAATATTTAAAATGGTAACATTTCGTACCGGTCGGTGACTTACGCGCCTCAGACTTAATACGTTCTATGTTACGTACGTTCGTCTACGTTCCTTATTTGTTTTTTTATGTCATTGGACGACCCTATTCGTCGTATGTATTCATTTGTCAATTTATGAGCTGAGCTCCGGCGGCACGGCAATTGATAAAATCAAACTCAAAGCATTTATTTCAATTAAACCATTTACAGGCACTTTTGAATTGTCAAATAGTCTGTTAGTCAGAAAGTTGAAGCTAGTTGCTCATTCCAAAACGTAGATCTTTATGGAGAAAAAGGGGCAAGAAACTCTAAGGTCACTCTTTTAAATATAGAAAATTACAAAATCCTGGGTACATTATTCTTGTTGCTTCTTTATGTGAGAACAATGTACAAAAAATAATCAAAACCATTCAAAATTAACCCTGGTAGATAAGAGATGACCAGTCACAACTGACGGCGCCCGTTCACGAACATGACGCGTGGATCAGAACCATCCAGTTAAACCATTATGTAGTGAACCAAATTATCCAAAGATATAAAACCAAGCAGTCAATAGGTATTTTGGCTTCCTAAGAAAGCGGTGGACGGTCATTTAATATCGTCTGTCCAAATACAGAGCGTTTTTAGGTTCCGTAGCCAAATGGCAAAAAACGGAACCCTTATAGATTCGTCATGTCTGTCTGTCCGTCCGTATATCACAGCCACTTTTTTCCGAAACTATAAGAACTATAATACTGTTGAAACTTGGTAAGTAGATGTATTCTGTGAACCGCATTAAGATTTTCACACAAAAAACCAAAAAATTTTGGGGGTTCCTCATACTTAGAACTGAAACACAATTTTTTCTTTTCGTCAAATCCATACTTGTGGGATATCTATGGATAGGTCTTCAAAAATGATATTGAGGTATCTAATTTTTTTTTTTTCAAAACTGAATAGTTTGCGCGAGAGACACTTCTAAATTGGTAAAATGTGTGTCCCCCACCTGTAACTTCTAAAATAAGAGAATGATAAAAATAAGAAAAATATATGATGTACATTACCATGTAAACTTCCTCCGAAAATTGGTTTGAACGAGATCTAGTAAGTAGTTTTTTTTTTAATACGTCATATTTGCTAAATATTGTACGGTGGTAGGGAACCCTTCGTGTGCGAGTCCAACTCGCAGTTGGCTGGTTTTTTGACAACTTAATGTCAAATATTGGTGAAAATTACAAATTTTCATGGCGGCTGTCATAATAATATGACGGAACCGTTTCCCTAGAAAACCAAAGGTTACTCGTATCTGCACTTCATTCAGTATTATTACAGTATGTAATCTGCGTCTGTGTATTTATTGTGCCTATATGTGTATTCAGTATAGTATATACCTACCTTTATAGAAATACAGTCAATGTAATCGAGAATATAATGTAAAGAAAATCTATTATTGTAACAGGAACAGCTTTCAGAATAAATTTTCACGCCTCCCCCTGAGACTTAGGCCAAATATTTTTTGATATTCGGATAGCTCATGACCTAAAGAGCTGCCTTAAAGAATATGAAAAAAACCTTTTTTTTTAAACCGCGTAATTTCGCAGGCATGTAGGTGTGTAGGTAGGTGTTCAACAATGTGATTTTTTCGATTCATATGGACTTTCTGAGTTTATCTTGGACATTACTGACATTGGTGAAGATATAACATCGTGAGAAAACCTGTGGACTTATAGTTAAGTCTGAAATCGCCAACCCGTCTTGAGCAAGCGTGGTGATCAATGCTCGTGCCTACTCTGTATGAGAAGAGGCCTTTGCCCAGCAGTGGGACAGTAACAGGCTGGTAGTATTATTATTATTTAGGTACAGACAGGGACCGACATAACACCCAGATTTTCGATACTTAGGACATCCGTTTTTTTAAGGAATCTTCTTCAGTCGCCATTATTATAACTAATGTAGGTAGGTATGAGAAGTGGTAACCCAGTGATAATGGCCGCAACTTACGAGTTGTAGGACGTAAGTTCGAACCCTGACAGGCGCTTTTTGTGTAAATTATTTCATCACCACTGCTCTCAAAACGGTGAAGGAAAACATGAGGAAACCGGCATGTCCTAGAACCAAAAATCGAACACATGTGACATCTACCAACCCGCACTGGGCCCGCGTGGTGGATCTCGGCCCACTCCCACTCTAAGACAGGAGGCCTGTGCCCCAGCAGTGGGAACACTATACTTAAACTGATTTTGATAGGTAGGTATAAACACTATCTTCTTACCGCCAATAAGATGTATTAATATTATTATGTAGAAACATTTGTTAAAATATGTACTTTTGTTGTTATGTAAAATAGGGATGTGCCTGGTTAAAAAAAATGAAATCCTAATTAGTCCGTCAGTCAGATAATAAAAAAAAATTAGACACGTATTTTTTGCTTTATCATATTAATAAAAAAATACTTAGATAAAACGCATTTTAGGTTGGAGTGGGGGTCGCTACGTCACTAGTACGTATAAAATCTACATACTCGTGACGTCATGGCACATTTTAACTCAATGTATCGCCGTAATCTTTAGATTACGTAAAAAAAATAAAAAATACGTGTCCAATATTTTTTTATAATTTCAAAGACAGACTAAATACTTTTTTTTGTCATCATCCCTATTATAGCGAATTCTATGTTATACAGTTAAGTATCTATATATTTTGTAAGCTTATGTACGGATGTACTCACTATAATTATTATTATGATGGTTCATATAATGAAATAAATGATACAGGTTTTTTATATGAATGGTTTTATTTTAATAGTTTAAGAGCGTTCATCCAAAAACTTGGCAACGTCTCAAATAGCTGTCAAATATTTCGCTGTTTTGATTAATTTGGCAATATTAATGTATGGAAATAAGAAATATGGCTAACTAGTGAACTCAAATATTAATTATTAGCTTCTGCCCGCGAGTATCACCTTCCTCAAGAATTGTGCTATCCAACGCAAAAAGAATTTTTCATATCCGACTGGTATTTATGGAGATTCTCTTAAGACCATTTTCTTGTAGCGGTATAAGTACTTTTTTTTTTTTTTTCTTAGCAACGATTGCGCGCGCTTTATTGGAACTGGTAATGCATTCCACAAACGAGCAGCCTGGACAGTAAAGGATTTGTCAAGGAAAGTTGAGGAATGCATTGGCATTTTAAGCTTCAAGTTATCTGATGATCTTAATAATTTCGTGTGAGATTCACATAGAAACTGGAAACGTTTCTTGAGATACAGAGGGGTGGAAGGCGAAAAGAGGACATTATACAAAAGGGAAAGAATATGAGCATTCCGGCGAAGGCGAATTGGTAACCACTTGAGCTTCACGCGAAATTCGGATACATGGTCATATTTGCGTAAACCGTATATAAACCTTATACAAAAATTTTGAAGCCGCTCAAGTTTATCGAGTTGATCTTGATTAAGGTCAAGATAGCTGGCATCAGCATAATCAAGGATGGGTAGAAGAAGAGATTGTGCAAGCGCAATCTTGGTGGCAGTCGGCAGTAAATTACGTAGTCTTTTCAAAGACGCAGCGGAAGCAAACAGCTTGCGGCTTGTAGCTGGGCAGTCCAAGAGAAGTTCTTATCAATGAAAATCCCCAAGTTTTTAACTTTCTCGCTGAAGGGGATAACTGAGTTGTTAAAAGTAACTTGGGAAAGAGTCGTCCAGTCAATCCTTGAGACCATCCTAGAACTGCCCACCACAACAACCTGCGTCTTTACGGGGTTGACCATAAGTCCATACCTCTAGCTCCAGTCGCATACGGGCCAGATCGCGATTAATCGTTAAGATAGCCTCTGAAAGATTTCCAAAAGGAGCTCTCGAGTAAAGTTGTAAATCATCTGCATATAGATGGTAGGAAGAGATTAGTTCATGGGAGATTGAGTTAATAAAAACTGCGAAAAGTAAAGGTGATAGCACGCCACCCTGTGGTACACCGGCAGAAGTATTACTCCAGGAAGACAAGGTCTCGCCGATGCAAATACGTTGCCGGCGACCGAACAGGTAACTTCGAAACCAGTCAATTACCGATGGAGATATATTAAGAGAGCATAGAATGCCAAGCAAAACCTCGAAATCAACAGTATTAAAAGCATTACTAAAATCTAGTAAAGCTAAAACCGTTAGACTACCATTTTCCATGGCTGACCTTATATCATCCGTAATATTCAGAAGCGCTGTGTGTGGTGGTGCTAGGACGGAAGCCGGACTGGAAGGGGTTAAGGAGATTATTTTTGGAGGAAAGTGCTTAATTGATTGTGGATTAACCGTTCGAGGACTTTGGATAGGATTGGTAAGACGGATATTGGACGATATTCAGAAAAGGATGCGGATTGGACTTTTTAGGTAATGGAATAATTTGAGCATCTTTCCATGAATATGGAAAGACATCACTAGACACGGAAAAATGAAGGATGTGACAAATGACGGGCAGGAATACATCCAGCACAGGGACTAACATGTTACGGCTGATACAGTCACTTCCTACTGCATTGGAAGTAATCGATAGTATGCTCTTCTGAACATCACATGCGGAGAATTGACCAGAAATAAATAGAGAATAAGAGTCGGAAGAGAAGAAAGATAATTCAAAGTATTCAATTTAGTTGTCCTATCAAAATTGGACGAAGCAGTAAAATGATTATTCATTGCATCGATGTCTATATCTTTTGGGATTGAGTCTTGTCGGGCTTTACCGACCCCTAGTGACCTAAGAAACTTCCAAACTTTGGATGCGTCCCCATTTTGGACAGAAGTATGAATGTGATGGCTATTAGCATTTCTACATACCTTATTGCAATGTATACGGATTTAGACATATATTTCCCTGTTAGCGTCATTAGGTCTACGCTTAAATTTAGACTTTGCCGTCACTTTTTTAAGCATTATTTTTCTGATTTCATCTGTAAGCCACGGCGCCGGCAAATGTCTAACCTTGACTGCTCGAACAGGTGCGTGATGATCATAAAGCTCAAGAAGCTTACCCGCAAAAATATTAACTTGTTCATCAACTGATGCAGAGGCAAATAGAGCAGACCAATCTATATTGTTGGCATCCTTGCAACGATTGTCAACGTTCATACCACCAAAATTGCGTTGCATGAGAATTTTGGCTTTAGCCTTAGGCGGGCGAATTTTATATGAGAGAAAAATCAAGTCATGATAGGAAAAGGCAGCGGCTGAGCATTGGCCATGCTTAGCAACGCGATCAAGAGAGGAGACCAATATGAAATCAAGAAGTGAAGGAGTACAGTTAGGAAAATCGTGAGTGGCACTCAGTGGAAGAATGGTAAGATTACTGGAAGTCGAAATATTAGTAAGAGAAGAAGAACGATGGTCGTTTTTCAGAAGACATGTATTAAAGTCACCCATGATTATGCTATGACTGTAAGAAGGGATCAGCATTTCTAAGAGATTTTCAAAAGATTTAAAGAAATTAATACGTAAAGAGGGACACCAATAGACGCCAAGAAGTAATTTCGAATGATGTAGTTCAAATTCAAGAAACAAATGTTCACCAGCATCTGATGGCGGTGGTTGCGCTGACACGTTGACAATAGAGAAAGGAATATGCGCGCGGAGATATATGGCAACACCACCACCAACACCAACCGCCCGGTCGTTTCTTATTAGTTGAAAGCCAGGAAGAGAGTAGCTAGTTGAAGGGAGACAAGGTTTTAGCCATGACTCGGAAATAAGAATAGAATGTATGTTTTTACAGTCAAAGCTTGCCAGCATATCGTGGAAATGAGCCGGAATGCTCTGGGCGTTAATATGTATAACGTTAAAATTCTTAGGAACATCAGAAAACTGCGCTGCAAGACTGTCTGCAAGAGAAGGAATACTTACAAAACTGTCATCGTTGCTTGATAAAGATAAAAAACTGTTACTATCACTGCTTTCGTCGATAGACATATATATTTAAATATGTAATATAATGTAGATATAATACTATCAAATATATAACAATCCTAACTAATACAAAAATAAAAATAAAAAACAAATAGGCCACCTGCCGGTTGCGTTATTAAATTTAAAGAACTAAAAACCTAAAGACTTATAAATTGCAGTCCGGGTAACAAGAAAAAAAAAAGAAATAACAAAAAAATTAAATACATTTGAGGATAACATGACAAAAACAAAAAAAATAATAAAAACAAGACGTATCAAATTGACTTCTGCCAGTGTACCGAAAAACGGTAGTCTAATCGTAGATGTAACTGCCGCACGCTCAGCGGGTCACCGAGGTGCGATAAGGACGAATTATTTGATTTTCGCAGCCCGTCTCCTATCACTCGAAGTGAGGAAGAGCCTACCTCAGCGTTCGCGGACAGCGCGATGTCACACTCGTGAATGAAGTTCACTATCAGTTCACTCCACTTTCGTACTTGTTACACTTTTTATCAATACCTACGCAATGACATCATGAGTCAATCTCTCTCACCCACGAATAATGTATTTAATAAGTACTGAAATTGTTTTATCCTTCGACATATTGACAGTACTCGACCTTCATTAATTCATAGCGATGCCAACAATTAATCGTACTTATATTTTAAAACAATTATTTACAAATCGATTGTAGTTGGTATTTTTGAAGTTCAACTACTTCCTCCAGAGTCTAGAGTTTACAGTCAAATAAAGCTGTTAGGTATTTGTAATTTACATTATTTCAAACATTTTTTATCCATAAACTTATTTGGAAAACAAAAGTATTTTAAAGTATAGAGATGGTCAAGAAAATTCACTTTTTAACAATTACATACACCTCGTATCGTTGACCCAAGTTTGAATAATGGATATCTAACTCGCCGAAACCTGAATCGTATGGATACGAACAAGGCAATTTCACTTCAACTCTTGCTTGAGGTGGAAACTGTGTTACAGATCCTATGTGCGAATTCTGGTGCTGATATCAAGCAAAGGAGAAGGCATACCCTCGATCTGTTATAAGGCAGTAGGTCGCTCCAGAAGTCGCACGTGTCAACGAAAACACGAAAATGTTACATGAAAATGAAAATAACACAGAGATCATATTCAATCAAGCAGTATTGCTCCAACTGCATAATATTCCGAAGAACAGTGGGTTGCTGCGCTCTTGTATGGACTATAGTTTGGTTATTAAGCTCTGCAAGGTATATATTCATCTGCCCAGTTCCCAGACAACATACACTTAGCGGCACAGAATGTGGCCCAAACATAAACAACCCGATAACAGCTGAATTTTACTAACGCGTATGGCAACTTGCAGTGGCAGATTGTTACAATGTTTGTTATTGTTAATTTAAGATGGTAAGCACGAAAAAAAATAGTTTCTTTAACGTTTTTAACACTTTGCTTGAATTTCTTGCTGGAACGCGTAGAAGACGGGTAAGATAAAAGGTGATATTAAATTGGCCGTGCATTTAAAGTCTATTGTTTTATTTTTTAATTAATCTGCACTCATTTCTGCTTCCAGGATAAAAAAATAATGCCTCTAACTTCAGCTCAAGTCGCTCAAGCTGTGTTACTTAGGAATCAAGGGCGAACACAGCGAGAAATCGCTGCAACTTTAAATGTGCCGCGTACAACTCTCAGGTACACATTAACCAGGTAAGATCAGACTGGTCTGTACACGAGGAGATTAAGAAGTGGCGGAATTGGGTGCACTTCAGCACAAGATGACCGATTTATTGCTCTCGCAATTTTAAGAAATCGGTTCCTCACTGCAGTTGAGGTACGGCAGCGCCTACAAGCGACCAGAAAGGGTCAATGTAAGTGAGCGGACAATTAGAAGGAGAATAGAGGAACGGAACCTGCATGCTCAAAGACCAGCTCGAGGTCCAGAATACCTCCGGTACCCCCGTGTAGCTGGACTGCGGTTTGCTCGTGAACATGCAAATTTAATTCACAACCAGCAGAGTAAAGTTCTATGGACAGATGAATGCAGAGCGGCTTTACGAGCGATTTCTGCCGATCACCACCAGGAAAACCGTCAGTTTTCATGGTGGATTTGTTATGATTTCGTGAGGAATAAATTCGGACGCTCACACAGGGTTGGCCGTATGGGAAAGTCGTCTTACAGCAGTGCAGTACGTTGAAGAGATCATTCAAGAACATGTTTTACCTTACACGGGGTTAATTGGTAGTGAGGATTTTTTTAATGCAAGATAATGCCCGCCAGCATACAGCACATTGCGTGGATAATTATCTTTTTGCTAAATTGGAGTGGCCAGCAAGAAGCCCAGACATGAATCCCTTATAACATGTATGGAACATGCTTAAAAAGCGAATCCGGTCAAGTTTCAACCCTCCTCAGATCCTCCATGATTTGAAACCCGCTCTGGTAGCTGCCTGGGATGAAATTCCCCAAGTAAACATTAAAAACATCATCCAGAGCATGCCTAATCACAAGCAAGCGGTGATCAGAGCAAGAGGTGGAAACACACGTTATTAATGTTTACTAAAAATGTCGTTGTTTTGTGATTTTTTTGTAACAAAACCTTATTTTAATGTTTGTGTTAATTGCCATTTTTGTAACTTAGTGAAGTTTTAATAAAGTGTTCCATTTTTTTTGGGAATTAGTGATTTTAATTTAGGTATCAGATCATCCTCTAAGTTTTATGAAACATAAAATATATCCTTCGTGTTTAATTTTGACAATAAACTACATAATACGCTTGGGCCAAATTCCGTGCCGCTGAGTGAATTATTAACTTATGAGTCAGAAATATTATCAAAAAATATAAATAAATATGTGTTTTACTTATTTAAAAAAAAGGTACCCAAAACAAGTCTTAGAAGCATCACTATAAAATCATATTACAATAATCTCTCTTCTACTGGTATTAGCTATTAAATCTTTATTATATTTATACCTACTTTAAGTGCCTGTTCATACCGAGTCAAATTTCCATACAAAGTGGACAATGTCCTTGGGTAAAACACGTCACCACTGACCGCACGGCTTATACATATTATCTCGCTCTACGAGCAACAACGTCTGTTTATCAACAATTGTTGACGTGTGAGGACGTGTTTGCAACAGTTTATTAACATGGCAGTTGTGTGGAGCAATTATTTAATAATGCAGTTAATAAAGCTCTTTCAATCAAAAGCATTATTATGGGATACTTCAAGAAAAGAATACAAAGATAAACACAAAAAAAACGATGCATTAGAAGAAATTTCTCAAGCCCTAAGTATACCCAAAAAAGATGTGGAAACTAAAATACATGTACTGCGTACGCAATTTACTAGGGAGAAAAAAAAGACATTGACAAAGATAACTACAGGTAGCGGCGCCGGCGCAATAGACAAATGTAAATGGATTTATTATGAGCCATTGCAATTTTTGTTAGGTGGTGCAACCTCTTCTGGTGAATCGGGAAATATGAACAATACTGTAAGTTGCTTTTGTACTTATATATTTTTATTGTACTTGCATTTTCAGGGTTTTATGTAATCTTCGGAAATACACTTTTAATCTCTAATTCTCGAAATATTATAAAACAAGGTCGCTTCTCGTGTTTGTATGTATGGCATGACATGTAATATTGCTAAAAGAATAGTAGAATTTTGTTATCGCGTAATGTGCATCGTTTATTGTATAACGTATGCGAGGCATATTTGAAATAAGATTAAGAAAGAAAGAAAGAAAGAAAAAGTATTTATTGTGACTCGCACAGGAAAAACACAAAAACAATAAAAAACAAAGTAACAGTAACATATAAAGAAGGAAGTCCTGTACGAGGCTAAAAGGCTCCTATCTCAGCATGATGCCGCGACATTTATAAATAAATAAAAATGTCGCAGCGCTGGTATTCTGATAGGGCCCGCACAGACTAGAGAGATTAGACATTTAAATAAACCTTTTTTACTGTCCGTTCAACCAATTTTGACTTCTATACCGTAGGTATAACGAAGGCATTAAAAGCAAAAAAGGGGTTATAACGCCAACTGTTTACTGCAGCTGCCATTAGTCATACCACACTAGCAATATAAGTCAAAATCGGTTGAACGGACTGTAAAAAAGGAGTATATGCTTAGAGGATTAATTAATTTGTATTTAATACGTGTATAACATCGCTGTGTTATGATCAATAACCATGTTTTTTTTTATTGGCAGTGTTTACTTTTATTATTCATGCTTGTACTTAAACCAACGAACTTTATAAAAAAAGTGGTTAAAAGTTGCTCAATTCAGTTGTGCTGCATGCCGTTGTAAAGCTTGTGAAACGGACTAAAGAGTGATAAAGGTATATAACACATCTGGACTGCATCGGTACCGTGAGTAATTAGTGAAAAACTTTTTGGAAAAATTGCAATGACTTGCGTCCCTGACCTAGGGCAACCCGTAGATCAGCCGCTTCTACGCACACATGCTCAACGCTTACACGTACACTAGGCGCTTGTTTTAACAACTTAATAACGGGTCTCCCTTGTTTCATCGAAAATAAATTGCCAAATTATCACTTACCAAACAATTTTCCGCATAATTTCATTTGCCAAATCATTACTTAGCAAAAAATCTCTTCACAAATAATTGTAACGCAAACCTAATGTTTTGCAAGTGAACGTTTTAAACAATAACTTGTTTACCAACTAGTACTTTTACCAATTTTTATGTAGTCAAATATTTCAGTTGGAATAACTTATATTACGCAAATTAAAGACGTTTTATTGCAAGGGTATTCTAGTAGTATTATTATTTTTTAGTAAGTAGCATTTTTCTAAATAATTTTTCTCTTCTAACTAGTTCAGTTTCGGGTAGCCTGTTTTTTTCCATATTTTTTTTCTATATAATCTAGTTGTTTCTGGCGTAGAAGGTCAACGTTTTAACCTAACCTAACCAGTTTTTTTTTAAATAATTAACCTACACTAACTAGTTCCATAACTAACTGACCAAACGTTTATTGTCTAAAGATTGTTTGCTGTAATAAATCATTTGATTAAAGACCAATTGGCTAAATGACATTATCCTTGATAATATTCTGCCAAATAAGAAATTGACCAAATGAAAATGTGCACGCGTACTAAAATCATTCCAAACATTGCATTGGTATAAAAAAAGGTTGCTAAAATTTGTTTGGGTAGTGAAATTTGGGCAAAATCTTTTTGGTAAAACGGCAGGATCCCCATAATAACATTATCATCAGAAAGGGAAATTGACAGGCAAGATGGACAACATAACTGTACGCAATAAATTGATAAGATCACAATCACAAAGTAACTTAATGCCTTCAACTAGCCAAGATGTATTGAACTCTACCACGTTCGATTCTACTTAGGTAAGTGTAGCTGCCAAACTATAGTTGTTCCAGGAAAAAAATAGCCAACCCAACGTTTTTTAGGGTTCCGTAGTAAACAAGGAACCCTAATAATTTCGCCATATCCGTCTGTCTGTCTGTCCGCGGCTTAGCTCAGAGACGTTTAGTACTAGAAAGCTGTAATTTGGCATACATATTAATATAAAGTGGTAAAATCAAATCAAGAAAAAAGAAATACATAAGTCAACTGGATTCTGACCATTGTGGACAGCTGATTACATTTAGTAAACAAGTTATATAAAGTGGCTAACGAGACATATCACTGTAGTGCCAAAAACTGCAGGTCGTTTGGAGAGTTAACAAACAAACAAACATAATAGTAAATTACCCTACTTGCCTTATTGTGATAATCCTAATGAACTGTACTCTTTTTTGCCATGTATTGTGCAGAATTTAACTCAATATTTAGTTATACCAAAGCAGATCTCAGTTAATGGTTCTGCAACTTTCAGTGAATGGGCAACTTAAGGGATATATTTTAAGAGTAGAATCAAACTCTTTGAACTGTACGAAGAAATAAATTACAATAAAAGTAAAGAATTTTATCAATATGTTAAGAACTATTCCAAATTATTCAAACAAGTTTGTAGCGCAGCTAAGTGTCGATATTTAAAGCCTAAAAATTTTACAAAGTCAAAATTAAATTAAAACGACTTGGGAAATTATAAACAATGGGACTGGAAAAGACAGTAAGTTTAGTAGTGACTACAGTCTTAATGTTAACAATAGGTACAGTTATTGAAAAGGATTTAGAAGTTGTCATAGTTTTTGAAAATTTCTTTGCAGATATTCCAGTCTCAACCACCAAATCTTTAAATTCTTCATCCTCTGGTTGTCGAGTATTGAAAGAAAATGTTCATAATTGTAACCATGAATTTATTTTCGACTATGTCCGTGCTCGAGATATTATTAAAACTTTCAATACACTCAATGTTAAAAAAACTGCTGATCTATGGGGAAATTCCGTAGAGGTTGCAAAATGCATAATCAACACTGTAGCGTCTGAATTAGCAATTATCTTTAATAAATGTATTGACTGTGGTGTAATTCCTGACTTAATGAAGATTAGTAAAATAATACCTTTATTTAAATCGGGCAGCACAGCAGACCCCACGAACTTTAGACCAATTTCTGAGCTTCCAACCTTTACTAAAATATTTGAAAAATTAATGCTAGATTAACTGCAAACATTTTAATAGACATAAATTATTAAACAGTAAACAATTCGGTTTCACAAGGGGTCGCTCGACCTCCGACGCTGGTGTTGAGCTTCTTGCACGTATTTTTGAGGCGTGGAAGGAGTCACATGATGCCCTAGGTATTTTTTGTGACTTATCTAAAGATATCGATTGTGTTTCTCATGATACATTGGTCAGGAAATTACATCACTATGGTGTTAGAAACACTGCCTTGGATCTTCTTATTTCTTACTTGGATAATAGGATCCAAAGAGTGGACGTTAACGGCAAGCGATCCCCGGGTTCTATTGTCACTATGGGAGTTCCGCAGCGCTCAATTCTTGGCCCTTTTTTATTTCTCGTATACATTAATGACCTACCTTGCCTTATAAAGAACAGTCATGAAATAGTGTTATTTGCAGATGACACATCACTTATATTTAAACTTAAGCGACAACAGACAGTTACCGACGATGTAAATAATGCTCTCTCTAAAATAATGCATTGGTTTAGTGTTAATAATTTACTTTTAAACGAGAAAAATACTAAATGTATAAGATTTCTGACACCTAACGTTAAGCAGGTGAAAACCGATGTACTAGTAAATGGGACAGAATTGGATCTTGTGGACACCAGTGTTCTTAGGTGTTACTTTGGATTCGAAGCTTTAATGGGGCCCACATATAACCAAATTGTCGAAGCGGCTAAGCTCTGCAGCCTACGCGGTGTATAAAATTCAAGCAATATAACCTAAGTTGTAGGCATTCACTGAAGGATACATTTAAGGAAATAAACATAATGACAGTCGCATCTCAATATGTTTATGAGAACCTGATTTATGTAAAAAATAATATTAATCTATATTCTAAAAACAGCGACATTCATAACATAAATACTGGACACAAAGATTTATTTATTATGCCCAGAACTAGGCTCCAAAAAATTAGTAATTCATTTAAGTGCCTAAGTATACGTTTTTACAACAAACTCCCAAGCCATGTTAAAGAACTGAGCTTCAATAAATTTAAATCATTTATTATTAAACAGAAACTATGTCAAAAAGGTTTTTATAAAGTTAAAGATTACTTAAACGACAAAAAAGGCTTGGGACTAATTAAGCTACTCCAATGTATCCCTCCCCCCCCCCCCCCCCCCTAAGGAACAAAATAGTGTTTTAAAATCAACGACTAGATGACACTATATGAGCTCATAGAATTACTTAGTTTATTTAATTTGACTGTATAAGTCAATTTATTTTATTTTACTTTTTCCCAATTATTATTGACATAATCTACTCATTACAGTTTTTTTTTTTAATGACTTGTATTGCAATACGTGGTTAGCTAGCGACCTCGAAAATTGATAATTTTTATTCTTGGCAACCGGCAGCAAGTTCGTCATGCTTCCTTACATGTCACTGGTTGCAGTAGCGTCGGGGGTCGGGTTTCCTTCTTCCCTCATGGCTGATCTTTGCGTTATGCTCGTGAACGGGTGCTGCTTGTGGTGACTGGTCGTCTTGCTGACCATGGTTTTGTTATTGTTATTAGTAATTAACTGTATATTTATATTATTTATTTTTACTTTGATGGTCCTTTTTTTTTAGGTTGTGAAATGATCAAATAACTTTTCCCGCTCTGGGTGGAGCGGGAGGGTGTGTCAGACTTTTACTGACTAAAACCCACCCGTGTTCCTTCCGTTGCCTGTGTGCCGGGGCCACGATATCCCTTTCGGACAAACTCGCAACCCTGGCAGGCATTGGCCCTTACGGACCCCGTCAGTTGGTGCTGACATCTCTTTGAGGCGCGCGTGGAACACAACGCGCCGTCGACCTGGGCCTGGTCGTAGTCGGACGGCGAGCTACCCATTGCTCACCGTCTGCAAGCCCGCCTACGGTGGCCGGAAGTCGGCTCGCGACTCCCGATGCCCGGGGCGTCTCCTGCGGCGACTAGGGGCGCGAGGGCGTGAATCTTGCCTCTCCCTCGCGCGCTCCGCCTCCTCCTTCGCGAGCATTACTGCTTCGCAGAAGGAAGTGACGGCCTCCCATGCACTCTCGCTCCGGACCATGGCCTAAACCAGGGCCGGACGCGAGAGATCGCCGCCGCCGATCGCCTCCGTGAGGACACGGCGGACTTCGATGGTCCTAGTTTATCATTTGTGACTTCGAGTTACAGCTTCAATAGCTATATGTAAGCGGGCACGTCCTTTATGCCTGGAGGCTTTCATTCGGGTATTAAGTTCTGTTTAATTTTTATTTTCGCTTGAGTATACATAGATTTCGACGAATATTTTGTTGGTATATTTGTGTGTGCTAGCTGACATATAGCAAATAATATAATTTAATAGATTACATCGCCGCGCGATTCCAAAAATGTAATAGTGTATTTGAGGTAATAATGAGGCAGTGAACAAGTGCACTCTGTCGTCCGCCGATATCAGCACGATAATCAATGTCGGCGACGAAACCGTGGACTACACTGACAAGTGTGGAAGCGTTTAGTAGTAATTGTATGAAAGTACGTAAAGTTGTAGTAAGTAGTTTTAAAATCAACGACTAGATGACACTATATGAGTTCATATAATTGGTTAGTTCATTTTATTTGACTGTATAAGTCAATTTATTTTTTTAAACTTATTATTGACAACTTATTATTACATAATCTACTCATTACAGTTTTTTTTTTAATGAGTTGTAATGTTTTACGTTGCATAATGTACATTATTTTGCATGACTACTATAGTATAGAATCAAGTTTTTCTAACTGAACAGACAGCAGTGCTGCTGCGGAGTTTGTTGCGCCACTTTTTCTTCCCAGCTAAGCACTAGGAAGTGGTGAAGGGCGGGCGTTTTTGGGGAACTGTCTTATGTAATTTTGACGTTCGAAAAGTGCTGATTCTAAGCTTATTTTGAATAAATGACTTTTGAATTTGAAGAAAAAAATTTGTTTTTAGGTCATCTCCCCTACACGTAAAGTGGGGTTGTATTTTTTTCTCGTCTATCCCATAGTGTGGGGTATCGTTGGAAAGGTCGTTCAAAAATATTGTGGGTGTGTGAAAATCATTTTTCAATTCAGGAATCCGTTTGCGAAATATTAAGCTTTAAAGTGCTATTCTTTGTTAGAGTCGAGTGACCCCTGCTAGCTAAATGGTTAAACTTGGATTTGTGAAAAAAATCATAACAGTACCTAGTATAAATAACGAATTTAAGTAAATGAAAACTATCACAGCTAAGTAGGCTTTACAAGACTTTAAAGGCATTGTCAACAACAACATAATGGCATTTCTGGTCCGCCATGTGTTATTGGTTTAGGACGTGGCAGTTTAAGTGAATTTTCTAACAATGCATTGTAAATGGTGTTTCATGAAATATTCCAATGTCGGACGACCGATGACTACACAATTTGCGTATATAAAGTTAATTGTCCATCTGCAATTGCCAGAAGTACCATTCTGAACTGATTTTTGTGCTACAATTAAAACGTGTTTTCCATGGCACCATCGTATTTGGAATTCTGCTTCCATTCCTGTTCCGAACTTGGAACCAACAAATATAAAAATATTTAATAAGGGAATAATTTACAGGTGAACGAAAACAGTGTCTGTCAAAGTAATATGGAGTTAGAGCCGCCATCTTCATCATCAACACCGAGACTGAATGTTATAACGTCTACATCTTCGAGGAAAAGAATTAAGCCAGATGACTTCAGTGAAATATTTGATATTAAGAAAAGTGACAAAAAAAAGATGAATGAACAAGAGAAGAAGGACCCGTTTGATATATATAGTGCATATGTTGCTGCTGAATTAAGAAGTGTTAAAGATGACCAAGCCGTAACACAAGCAAAGCATCACATTAATGGTATACTGTACGAATTAAAAATGGGCCGATATTATACATATGGATATCAAACTGCATCTTGTCATTCATCAACATCAACACAAAATAATGTTCAAGAAACAGATAGATGGGAAATTGAGAGACAGGCAGCAACACAAGACGAAACAGAAGTTTCGGCTACGGTAACTGCAGCAGTAATGGTAAGCGCTTCAATAATGGTCAGTTGGAAAAAAACCTTTCAAATATGCACAAATGTTGTACGGACACAGCTTTTCTAAACATGACATGTGATGTCTAAACTAAACTTCGTCCATTTTTAACCGACTTTCTAAACAGGAGGAGGTTCTCAATTCGGATGTGTTTTTTTTATGGCTGTCGAGCATAACTCCGTCATATATAGACGGATTTGCAAAATCATTTTTTGTTTGAAAAGGGTAGGTATGCTCTCGAAGTGGTCCCATACAAATTTTATTAATTTTGCTTGGGTTCTTTTTGATTTAGCTTCAAAATTGGCAAATTGTTCTAGTTTTTTTAGAAAAAATTGAGCATATTGCATACAGTTAGATTGGGCATAAGCCAAAGATATTTTTCTAAAATTAGAACTGCTCTATCACGGCTCGTATTTTTAAGCAGTTCAAAGTCGAGCTTTCGGTATTCATTTTTAATTTGTTTGTAGTTTGAGGGCTCGTATTTAATTTTCTAGCAATCATCTGCATCAAATACGAATTTTATAAGATACTACAGTTACTTTAGCTGAAAATAAAAATTAAATGTTGCCAATTTTGTTATTTTTAAAAGAAATTATTGAATGTTTGAAGTTTGAGCAACTACGAATTTCCAATAAAATTTAAAAAAATCATTTAAAAAAATCCTTGTGGCCTGGGTCTTATTATTGGGCCTAAACACGTAGAAGATGGCCCCACGGACCAGCCATTTTCGTATGTTCAACCGTCTGCCGAACACTCTGTATTTATATTTGTAATGACGTTCTCGAAAACGGCTCTAACGATTTCGATGAAAGTTGCAATAGAGGAGTTTGAGGGGACGAAAACTCGATCTAGCTAGGTCTCATATCTGGGAAAATTCGTTTTCTCCGTATTTTCACAGCGGCATCGAAATGCTCGGTAGCCCAAAGTTTAGAACAAGATGGCTACCTTAGAATGTCATTAAATGGCAGTATGGAATTAGTAATTACCTACTATCATGGCAGCGTGGAATTAGTAAGTACCTAATATCTTGGCAGCATAGAATTAGAAAGTACCTACCTACTATTATGGCAGCATGGAATTAGTATGAACTATCCTATACTAATAGATGAGCATTCTCTATTTTCACCAGAGCAGAGCTCGGTCGCCCAGGTACTAGTACATAAAATGTACAATTATATAGAAACATGTTGTTTTTTATATTTCACTGTGGCGCGGCTAACGTATAAAATAGTTGCGGCGGTTGCATGGAAACGCCACGCAGGCTAAAGTCTACTGTAAACGTCAGATGATCGCAATTTAAATACCTACAGCTATCACCGGATTAATTACTAGTATATTGATCGTTCTTTTTTTTGACATGTCGCCGTTTCTGTCAAATTTATGGCCGATGACCACTATTAGTAGTTACACTGTGGTGATAACATAAGTATGGTAAAGAAAACAAGCTACTTCTAGTCTAAATGAGCCATTTCGAGATGACTAAGCATTGAAGACTAAAAGCATAAATAAGTGTTAGGTAAATGTGTTATTGACTCGCATAGACCATAGCATAGAGGAGGCGTATACTCAGCACTTCAGTAGTGGGTGGAACAAGGCTGCCAATAACGATGGTGATGATGGCATGTGTTATTGCAGGTTGGAGACGCTCAAAGCGCGTCGTCCGATAGAGAAGCTGAAGAAGAACATCGTGTCCACGTACCCGCTCATACACGAGCGAGTATTGCTGCTCATGACGCACTTCCTTATACACAAGAGGTACGCACTTACGTAAAGAAGCAGCAGTGGTGGCCCGGTGGTAACGGCCGCGACTTACGAGTTGTAGGTCGTAGATTCGAACCCTGACAGGCGCTTTACTTTGTGTAAATTATTTCATCACCACTGCTCTCAAGACTGTGAAGGAAAACATCGTGAGGAAACCGACATGTCATAGAACCAAATATACGAAGACATGTGACATCTACCAACCCGCACTGGGCCCGCGTGGTGGATTATGGTCCACTCCCTCTCACAGAGAGGAGGCATGAGTCCCAGCAGTAGGAACATTATAGGCATAATACTTATAATATTATGTTGGTAAGTTCTATCTACAAGACTCTATAACTGAATTAAGACTTATAATTCGGCCGCTGAGAAAATGAGTTCCTGACACATGTCAGTTGAGTATAAAAGAATACATGTTTTCCGAATTTATACTTTATTTTGTTGAATATCGTGTCCAACTGACAGGTGTCAGGAACGCATTCTCTCGGCGGCTGGAGTTTAGTAGACATGGGCGGTTTTTGGATTTTTACGCAAACGGTTAAATATCCAATTTCAAATTTTGCAATCGTTTTCAAAATCCGGTTTTAGAAATCGATTTCAGGAGAGGCTCCGGCTCCCAGATCGTCTGTAGTAATATTATTCGGTTGTAAGTGCATCGATCAAAACTATCCAAATATAAACAAATACTTGCTGAAATCGGATTTTTTATTTATTTGTTTTGATGTATCTGACGCATGTATAGAGTTTAGTAAATACATTAGTTTGTAACATAAACATTGCTTTACAGACGGCGAACCAACCAACCATGAACTTTCAAAGTTTTGCTTGGTAAGTACCTAAACATAAACACTTCTTAGTTATTAGCTGGTTTTTGTCACTTACTTTAGATTCATTCAGCCTCAAATAGATGTGTATGTCACAGTAAGATAGTTATAGCCGTGATATAGTTATATCCCTAGGGATATAGCTATATACCGTAATACAGTTATAAGCGATTCATAACTTTCTTACTAGGAATATAACTATGATACGAGAACGATCTAGTAATATAACTATTACGCAATCAGACCAAATAGGTTCGGTTAGGTTGGAAGTGTGCCAACTACGCGCGAGCCGAGCGAAGGCTACTTCTAAATTAGTCGCAGTAACAAAATTAGGGCACTCTGACAGTTGTGAACCGCTTTCATATAACTATATCGCTAGGGTTATAACTATATCACGGCCTTACGTCTTAAATCATTTAATAATTAATATAATAATTGTCTAAAATCTTCGTTCTATATATTTTTTTAAAAATTTTAAATACTTTTTTTCCAATTAAGACTTACCCGCATAATACGGCAGGCAGTGATAATCAGGAAATACTTACGCCTTACTTCGAGACAATTAAATTGCAAATAAAATATTTATGTTAGTACCTCGAGTAAAAAATTTGTCGGATGGGATAGGAAGGGGTAGTATCCGAATAGTTTTTTATAAAGAAATCTAAAGAAAGCCTTCTCGACTTTTTCAAGAACTAAAGCGTAAGTGCATTCGAAAGGGTTCCAAATCACTGCAGCTAATTCGAGTTTGCTCCTTACTAAGGCTATGTAAACTATTTTAATGGCCATTGGATTGTTAAACTCACGCATATTTTGAATAACAAATCCTAGTCTTCGGTATGATTCAGTAGCGAGAGTTCTCATGTGATCATTAAAAGTTATTCTCGGATCGAATAGCTTTCCGAGATCTTTCACAGAAAGAACACGGGTTCCTCGCCCAGGATGTATTGTAAATGCCTAGGGTTATGTGCACGACTAATAGACATAACGCTGCATTTGTTAATGTTGAAAAATAACTTGTTGTCAATGTTCCACTGAAAGACAGAGTTTATGTCCTTCTGTAAAGTTTCTGAATCAGAATTCTTTTCTAATTCTTTTCTTTCTTATTTTGTAAAAAACACCTTGCATGTTTAAGAACCTTTTCGAGGTCATTAACCATGATCCAAGATGGTAATGGTCCCAAAATAGTGCCCTAACTTACTCCAGATCGGGTATGGTAAGGCATGGACACAAAGCAACCATGTTGAACATATTGCTGACGATCCCGTAAGTAACTTGCATAAATGTTAAATAAATTCGGGGTAATCTAATGGAATGTTATTAAGTTTTGCGAGCAATACATCGTTATCAACGCGATCAAACGCTTTTATAAAGTCGAAGTAAAGAACGTTAACCTGTGCGCCTTTGTCTAAGTGCTCCGTGCTTTGTGTAAGATCCACTAGCTTAGAATTTCCGTATTAACAGAGCGGGTTGATCGAAAGCCATGTTGAGATCGCAGAGAAATGGTTGTATCTGGAAACTAATAAACTACCTGACTAAACTAAATCAGACCCCACGAACTTTAGATCTATTTCTGTGCATCCCACCTTTAGTAAAATATTTGAATAATTGACGTTAAATCAATTGCAAAGACATTTTAATAAACATACATAAGTTATTAAACAGTAAGCAATTCGGTTTCACAAGGGGTCGCTCGACTTCCGAACTTCATTCACATATTTTTGAGGCCTGGGAGAAGTCGCATGATGCCCTAGGTATTTTTTTGACTTATCTAAAGCTTTCAATTTGGTTTCTCATGATATATTGGTCAGGAAATTGCATCACTATGGTGTTAGAAACACTGCCTTGGATCTTCTTATTTCTTATTTGGATAATAGGATCCAAAGAGTGGACGTTAACGGCAAGCAAACCCCGGGTTCTATTGTCCATAGTGACAATAGACCGGGTTCTATTGTCACTATGGGAGTTCCGCAGGGCTCAATTCTTGGCCCTTTTTTATTTCTCGTATATATTAATGACCTACCTTGCCTTGTAAAGAACAGCCATGAAATAGTGTTATTTGCAGATGACACATCACTTATATTTAAGCTTAAGCGACAACAGACAGTTATTGACGATGTAAATAATGCTCTCTCTAAAATTGTGCATTGGTTTAGTGTAATGTCGTATGGAATTTTGCCGTCGGGAAATGCAGCCGACTTTCAGGCTATATTTGTGCTGCAGAAACGAGCCATTCGAGAAATTTGTAACCTAAGTTGTAGGCATTCACTGAGCGATAAATTGAAGGAAATAAACGTAATGTTTTTATCATCCAACTGAACAGACAGCTGCGCTGCTGGGGAGTTAGTTGCACCACTTCTTCTTACCAGCTTAAGCACTACCTAGGAAGTGGTGACGGGTGAGCGTTTTTGGGAGACAGTCTTATGTAATTTTGACGTTCGAAAAGTGCTGATTCTCAGCCTAATTTTAATAAATGACTTTAGCATAAGCCTGTGTAGTATCGATTCAAACAGTTTAGGAAGATGAGTGTGATGAAGAGAAGTGCAGAGAGTATAGCTAGTGGCGGATAGTCTTCTACGTCAGAAGTAACATTAGATAGAACCGGTGATTTAAAATGATATTGATATCCTTTGATGATGTATGCGGGAATATTGTCTAGTCCTACAGTAGAGTTTGGTTTGAGGTTATTAATAGCCGTTTCAACCCCACAAACATCACTTATTTTAATTTTATCAATATATACAAAGTTTACACGGTTATTTTTATAGTCATTGTTTTGTCTTTGATAATCAAGAAGAGGGTCCGGCAAGAAAATACTTGAGAAGAATTCTGAAAAAGCATGTGCAGCATCACTGCCCACATGATATTTACCATTATAATTCACCCAGGTCTCAAAGCCACCTCTGGCTTTGAAGCTATTACACGTCATGTACTATGTTTGACGAAAATACGATCCCATTATATTTTATCGATAGAAAAAATACAAAGTTACCTCTGAACCGAACAATAAACCGCTGGTATTCAAAAAATACTTCAAAATATAGATCATGAGACTTTGCATATTAACTAAACTAAATATCAAACAGATACTATGTTTTTATTATAAAAAACAAATTACCTAAACTATTGGCGTCTTGGAGCCGCGAGCTCCCGGGATACTCAGTCTTATTCTCACTCAGTCCGCGTGCAGTAAGGTGCGAGCGTGATAAAAAGTCAATTTGAGCTGAGGTAGTATGGGCTCTTAACATTTTTGAAAGGTGAACATTAATTCATGTTGCCGCGATGAGGTAATCGAACGTGTTTGAAAATTGTTCGTTCTATTAATAATTTCAATGTACGGTTTTCCTTATAAGAGGACAAAAATGACAAGTGGTGTAAACAAAGTCAAGGTTAATAGGGATGTTGACAAAAATTTTTTTTGTCCGTTAATTAGATTATTAAAAAATATTGGACACGAATTTTTTTTCTTTTTTAACGTAATGAAAGATTACGGCAATTCATTGAGTAGGCAATACGTTAAAATGTGGCATGACGTCACTCCACCGTAGATTTTATATTGACTTGTGACGTACCGAGCCCCCACTCCCCAACTTTAATGCGTTTTATCTAAACTATTTTTTATTAATATGATAAAGCAAAAAAAAAACTAGTAATTTTTTTTTTTTATCTGACTGACGGACTTTTTACCACTGTCATCATCCCTATTACATGCTGTACAGTCAACCGCACATCAGTAAGAATTTGCCATTGACAGACCCTTTATTTTATTAGTAGTAAGGGCGATTTTAGTAGTGCAAGTCTTACTATAGTGATGTGCTCTAGCTCACTTCACCTAAGGTTTAAGTAAAGTAAAGTAAGATTTTTATAGAATATTCCGGCAGTATACTCTGCCTTACCCTTCTGCATATAGGCAAGATGTTATGTATTTTTTTCAGGTGCAAGCGCGACTGGAACTACCCAAGCATATCCAAGGACACCCTCATACTGCTGCAACAATGTACGAACATGCCCGAAGTAGAGCTGTCGGACGACGTGGACGAGCTCATCGCAAGGAGCACGGCCTTCCCCATACAATTCCCTATTTGGAGCAACAGGTATACTTTAGAGGAACGGGGTGTAAAGTTCATTCATCCTTTATAGAAAAGGGATTATCCTCCGACCAGACGGGTGTCATGTCTGGCGGGCAACTGCCTAGAGATTGAAGTTGGGAGCTTGAATATACAGGGTGTTCGGCAGAAGGTTGAACATACGAAAATGGCGGATCCATGGGGCCGTCTACTACGTTTTTAGGCCCAATACCAAGACCCAGGCCACTTTTAATGTTTAAAAAAATTAATTTTTCATAATTTGTCGTTGCGAAAACTTCAAACGTCAATAATTTCATTTAAAAACAACAAAACTGGCAAGATTTTATTTTTATTTTCTTCAAAAGTAATTGTAGAATCTTATAAAATTCGTATTTGATGCAGATGATTGCTAGAAAAGTAAATACGAGCCCTTAAACTACAAACAAATCAAAAATAAATACCGAAAGCCCGACTTTGAACTGCGTTCAAAAAAAAAAAAACTAACAGTGATAGAGCAGTTCTAATTTTAGGAAAACATCTTTGGTTCATGCCCAATCTAACGGTATGCAATATGCACATTTTCTTTTAAAACAACTAGAACAATTCGTCCATTTTAACTGCCTGGGACTTTTTTCACCGAAAGGAATGTGAAGGATATTTGCGAAAAGTGAAATTAATTAATATACGAACCAATTTTTTTTTTACATATTAGATTCTACAATTATACTAGAAAAAAAAAATGCAAGTTTTGTTATTTTAAATGATATAATTGACGTTTGAAATTTGAGCAACCACGAGTTTCCTTTAAATTTATTTTTATTTTTTATTATTAGTAATAAATAAATTTGAAATTTGAATTCAGCTCGCGCAGTGCTAATTACCTTCAGTTATATTCACCTAGAAGTAGCCTCTCTTTCTATCGCGTAACTCTTACATCTTCTAACTACGTTACGCCCACTGAGTTCGACAAGTCGAGCCCACCGCGTACCTACTTGTAGCTTCATATATTAAATGTGGAGTGGCCCATCTGTATTTATCTGGCCTGAACTGGGGTTTGTTAACACTTTCATCGAATACTTTTGAACAGACTATACGATGGCTCATCGGAAGCGTTATCGCAGAGCAATCGTGCGGAGGGGCTGAATTAGCGTAGCTTATGTCCCTAACTGCAGTATGGCAGCTAAGCACTTCAACAGTGAGTGGAACAAGACTGCCAATGATGATGATGGCATGTGTTATTGCAGGTTGGAGACGCTCAAAGCGCTTCGTCCGATAGAGAAGCTGAAGAAGAACATCGTGTCCACGTACCCGCTCATACACAAGCGAGTGATGCCACTCATGGCGCAATTCCTTATATACAAGAGGTACGCACTTATTTAACTACAATCCGTGTGCCCGATGAGGTTTTCTATCGACAAAAATTACGTACTTCAATTCTAACTTTCGCGAGCCAGCGGTTTAGGCTGTGCATTGTATGTCAGTGAATGTCCAAAATAAAATTAATAAATGAAATCTCTTTGAGGTTGTTGGTGTCGAAAATGATAACAATCTAAGATGACGGCCTAGAAGGTCATCGTCAGCTGTATCATTTCCAAAGTTATGGGGGTGCTTAAAATTTTACATTGGAATATTCCAGAGAGTTCGGCAGCAGTATAGAGAAGAAGTTGTACGAGGACATGAGTGTGCCGCAGCTCATCGACCGAATCCTGAAAAAGAGGGCCGTCGCGTTTGTAACTGAGGCTGACTCCTACATGCTGCTGTCTGGACACATCGGGTAAGTAACGATAAGATAATCCACCAAAAAGTACAAATTAATAAAAAGTGTTGAAATATAAAATTGACTAAATTACGTTTAGTTTATTTTATATTTCAACACTTTTTGCGTTATCATGTTGAACGCCATATGAAAAATTTTGTACTTCCATTCAGGCCACGGGGCTCACCAGCTTTATCTTACTGAACCATTCGAGCCATGGGGGTCACCCGTGAGCCGCGCGAGAGGTGCAACGTAAACGCTTCCTACAAGCCACAGATTGCAGCTATCATATAATATGGTGATAGCCGAACTGAACGGCGTGGTTTTCAAATCTAATAGAAACTTGTAATTGTTATCAAGGGTTTTGCAATGATGCTAGGGTTGGTATGCCATCTTTACATACCGAGAATCCTCCGTGCCTCGGAAAGCACGTTAAGCCGTTGGTACCGGCTGTCATTCGTGGATCTTTGACAGTCGTTACGAGTCGTAGTCTGACACCAGTCTTACCAAGGGGTATCGTATTACCCAGTTACTGGGTTGTGGAGGTCAGATAGGCAGTCGCTCCATGTAAAATACTGGTATTCAGCTGCATCCGGTTAGACTGGAAGCCGACCCCAACATAGTTGGGAAAAGGCTAGGCAGATTGATTGCTAGGGTTGGTATGATTAAAATACAAAAGAACATAATATTTTCTTTAATACCAAGTAAGAGTATCCGTACATTATTTATTGAACACAAACTTTTATATTACTTATTATCAAAATAAATTATGAAATTCAACAATCACAATTATGGCACTTCTTTTTAATATCAAATTATTATAAAATTAATCAGTTATCATAGGAAAGTCCTGTGTGAGGATAAAAGCTCAGCATGATGCTGCGACATTTAATAATAAATGTCGCAGCGCTGGTATTCTGATAGTGCCCGCAGTGATGTCACAGATAGATAGAATTAGATACAGAAATAAATACAAAAAAGACCTGCCAAGTGCGTGTCGGACCACGCACAATGAAGGGTTGAAACACATTTTCATTGAACATTGTAGTTGAAAAACATTTTCTCCCTTATAGAATGTATGGGAGATCATGTTTATCAAACTGCAAATTTAAGTTGGTCGGTTATTACTTGTTAACTTGTAACGCCTACTTAGCTGTGATAGTTTTCCTTTTAATTTCGTTAAATATACTACTGCTGTGAATTTTTTCACAAATCCAAGTACAACCATTTAGCTGGCGGGGGGACACACACGGCTCTAACAAAAATGTTCACTATAAAGGTTAATATTTCGCAAACGGATCCCTGAATTGAAAAATGATTTTCACACACCATCAATATTTTGAACGACCTTTCCAACGATACCCCACACCATGGGAAAGACGAGAAAAAACATCCCCACCTTACATGTTGGGTACCATAAAAATAAAAAAAAGATTTTATTTTACCAATTTGTCGGCGTGATTAATATGAATATCCATGCCAATTTACAGCTTTCTAGCAGGGCTGTTGCGGATCGCAATCATTAATGCGGATGTTCATGCGGATGCGGATCTAGCACAGGTCGCGACAAGAAAGAAAAGAGGAGGGGCCGGCGACTGGCGCGTGCCGTATGCACGTGCTCATTGACCAATAGGAGCGAAGATTTCGTCGGATCATAAGATTCGACGCGTTTGTTATTGTGTATCATTTGTTTATCGTAAATCAGACATAACGTGTTTAGTTGTGCTTGCATAAATATTTCAGTTTTAGAGTGTTATTGTGAAATTGTGAATAAACAGTGAGCATTGTGTGTTAAGCCGTTAGATATCTGCAGTTGATAGATTATTTAAAAAGTGAATTTACATTGCCACCACCGGCGCAAAGTGACATTTAGAAAAAATATCTTAGGCTCCGCATCCGCGGATGTAAGCCTTCAAATATCCGCATCCGCGGATGTGATAAAATCTGCATCCGCAACATCCCTGCTTTCTAGTACTAACCGTCTCTGAGCTAAGCTGCGGACAGACAGACAGACAGACGGACATGGCGAAACTATAAGGGTTCCATGTTTACTACGAAACCCTAAAAATGGTACAGTCAGGTAAAAAAATGACAATTCTTACGTCTTACTTTTATGCTGCCAATCGGCAATGCAGTTTCGTGTGAGGATTACTAAAAAATACATACCCCATATGTCAATGGGCAAACCTTCCGCAAGCTCACCTTTAAGGCGATAATCGTATAGCACGGCTCGCGACTTGATTGCTAGAGGCATGCGTTTTGACACTTTTGACCAATAGGATGCACGAAGCGTATTTTAGGCGTGTTCGTATTATTAATAATTATGTATAGAAGAGTGACACTCACACAGGCGCGTGCTGTGGTCACTTGTTTGTGAGTTTTTTTTTAATGGGCACGGCCAGCGTGAGCTCTTTATGAATTATGGCGTACTTTTTTGAAGTCTAAATAAGTAGCTGTTTGGCAGGTTTTTTTTTTTTTTGTTTCGATTTATTCAAAAATTTGCGCGTTAATCGAAAATATAGGAATTCTTTCAAAATCTAGGTCTAATGTGCTTTAAAATGCACTATGTGTCGCTTTTGGACATGATTGTTTTGTTTAGGGTATGCATGTACAGGAGTTTGGTCACGATTTTTCGACCAGTCTCCTTTGATCATTTTACGTGTTTCGAAGGCCATTATGTGTCAGTATTACAAACAAGGAAGCATCGTAATGTCACATTGGAACTAAAATCAAAGTCAAAGTATTTATATCAATAGGCACTATAAGGAACTTTTGAACGTCAAAACGTTCACAATAAAATATAATGTATTCTAGTTGCCCCTTCCAAAAGGTAGTTTCGTATGGAGAAGAATGGGCAAGAAAATCCATAGTAACTCTTTTAAAATGTTCTACTATTTTGTGTACATTATCTAATTATACAAGTACTTGTTTGTGAAGACAATGTATCCTACTTACAGCCGTGGGGGCTGGTTGAGTGTGGGTACAGAGAACGAGCGCCCCCCCTTACTGCTGGAGAACTGTCTGAGCTACGACGAGATGAAGCTGTCCGCGATGGTATTCGTGAGTGGATACACCGAGTGTGTTAACGACGGGCACAGATTTAACTACGGCATAATCAGGGAGAAGGACATCGAGACACACGCGGTCATCATCGGTAAGAACCGAATATGAACAATATCTACATACAGAATATAAATTAATTCAAAAACATTGCCCTGTAGTGGGAGAATTACATACTGATACACTGATCGAGCAAGGCAGATAGGCAGTCGTTCCATATAAAATACTGGTATTCAGCTGACTCCGGTTAGACTGAAAACCGACTCCAATATAGTTGGGAAAAACCCAGGCAGATGATGACACTGATTGAACAACTTATTCTGACACTCTTAGAGGTATGAGGAACATGGTGTTAAGTTCACTCATCCTCCATAGAAAAGGGAGGATCCTCCGACCTGACGGTTGTCGTGTCTGGCGGGCAACTGTCCAACGATTGATGTCGGGAAAGTTATATAGAACTCAAAAACTAAAAGCATTTATTTCAATTAAACCATTTACAGGCACTTTAGAATCGACAAATAGTCGGTCAGTTAGTCAGAAAGTTGAGGTTAGTTGCTCATTTCAAAACGTAGATCTTGGAAAAGAACGGGCAAGAAACTCCAAGGACACTCTTATAAATAAATAAATTACAAAATCCTGGGTACATTATTCTTATTGCTTCTATATGTGAGAACAATTTACAAAATTAATCAAAACAATTCAACGGCCTAGGCTATGTCCCTCTGTCGTTATTAACAGGCATATTTTAACTCGACGACACGGTTGGCGCAGTGGCTGAGCGATCGACTGCTGCGCAACGTCACGCGGGTTCGATCCCCGAACGGAACAAATATTTGTATGATCTGCAAGTAGTTGTTCCGGGTCTGGGTGTTAGTGTATGTGAGTTTCTATGTTTGTAAACGAATTATGTTTGCTGGAGCCGGAGGATGCAAAAAAAACCAATTTACTTTAGACTAATTTATTAATATCAAGAAATTACAATTTATAACTTTAAAATTATGTAGGTGACAATTGGTCGATGTATGTACCAAGAATGAGTGAAAACGTGGAATCGTGGAAGGCATTGTCGATGTCCGGTCCCACGGTTACGAAATGCTGCGTAGGCAGCACGTGTAAATCGTTGCGATGCGCAATATTGGTGTCACGATGTCCACAGTCCGTGTGTTATACCGAATTGTAATATCAGCGATCCTTATGTTACACCGTTGCGTAACATCTCCCCCCGTAGAACAGCAACTATTTGTTAACTGTTGTTAAAAATGTTGCTGTAAGATGACTAGGGTCCATCTTGATTCCAGCTGGATGAATATTCCTTCTTGGTTCCACTTCAGCATAAATGTCTTGATCTGGGTTTATTTCTACAGATGTAGTGTCGATCTTCTTATCTTTATTTCCCATCCAATGCCGGTATGTAAGAGCAATGGCAAGTACACCTGCACTGAATAGTAATAGGTATACAGGTATGGTAGTATGGTAGAGGCTTCCATCTGATATCTTGTTAAGTCTTACTGGAGGCTGTACTGAAACTTTCTTGTAACTTTCGTGGAGGTTCTCGAGGTTGATTGAATTAAGTTGTACCAACGATTCTTCGGTTCTTGAGGTAGTGTTCTGGTCCCATAGTGTTCGTATTCTAAGTACATGTCCCTTAATTCGGTTGTCAATGTTGGCGATAGTGAATTCGGTTGTTCTTATCAGGCAATCTTGGGGTATTGTAGCTAAATAACTTCCTTGAAGTGTTCTGAATTGTTCCTGTCCACATAACATCTGTACTTTTGCAGGTATCGGGAAGCTTAGTGTGTAGTGTTTTTCGTCAAGTTGTTCCAGAGCTTGCTTGTGTAGAGTGACTGGCGTTAATGTACAGGAGTTGAGGTGCTGTTGGGTGATGAGCTGCTGCACGCAGTCTGGCTTGTCTATAATCTTGAAACCGACTTTCTCTTCGCAGAGGTACAATGAGTTAAGCTTCGGACATTCTGTCTCTATGTACATAGAATATAATCCATGAATTGCTATAAAAGGTGAGGTAGGGATAAGGGCCATATTATTTCTGTTAGGAATTATGGATAACTTGTATAGGTTATAGGTTCTTGGTAAGGCAATCGGCACCTTTATAACTATAACTAATTTCTTATCAATATAATACGATCCTATTTTTAGAATATCATAGTACTCTCGAAGATCGATATCAATGATTTCGTCTTTTGAGTATAATAACCCTAATTTGCTTATTATATTTCTAATGTTAACTAAGCTAATCATAGAATGGGTAGTGCTGGAAACACGCGTAAAAGCTACCATAAGTTCTATTTTATTTAACTCATCCGATAATGTCTCTATATTATCGTTTAATATAAGTAGGTGCTGTGCCAGATGGGCATACGTTACTAGATCTGCCTGTTTGGATGCGTCTTGTTTTATGATTTGGTTAAGTTTATTAGCAATAATGTTCTGGTTGTCTACTATATTTTTTAATACATTAGAATGTTCTAACATCCATTCTTTAGTCAAGCTTATGTGACGGTTAAATTCCGTTTCCAGTTATTGTCATTACCTTCTAAAACTTGGATGGCGTTATTATATTTGATTGCATCTGTGTAGTCTAAGTTTCCTGAGATACTTTTTATGACTGATCCTAATCCGTCAATGAGTCCTCGTTTAACGCGACTAGGTTCAAAACTTTCTAATTGTATGGATATCTTTTCAAGTTTGTCCCCAAGGTAGCTTATATGGGGTTCAAACAGTGAAAGTGTTTTATTGTTAATTAGTGGCCTAAATTCTCTTAATTGCGATTTAACTAAATCAACCTTCGACTGAATATCTTCTAGGTCAATGTGTAAGAGGAAGGAATGATAATGAGACACGATTTTTGTATGTCCTAGTTTGAAAGGGAGTAATCCGGGTCCGTCTTCTAGGGGCTCAAGTAATATGTCCTCCGCTTGGACCAGGTGAAGCAATATCGTCAGCGGTATTCTGCAACAATTGTTTTGTGTTAGGTGATCGTTTAAGACGTGATTTGGCAACGGGGCCGCGTTTTTTTCTTGTGTAAATATGAATGGGCAGGTCAGCTAATACTGTGTCGTGTGTATAACGAGGTGCAAGTTTCTGTCTGTTAGCTAGTGGATTCTTAACAAATACCTGTTGGTCTGGCTCGTATTCCTTTTCAGGCTCCCTATCTTTGTTCCTATTTTCGATTAGTTCTGTGCGTTTATGCAGGGACGTTTCATTAATAGCCTCGTATACCTTAGACATCCTATTTCGGTGTTCTTGCACGTATTGTTGTAGCAAGTGCACAGATAAATCTATATCTAAGGGATCGCGAGGATCCGTATGACCGGTAACTACTTCTAGTGGTCTACATTTTGTGAAGCTGTGTATGCTGCTATTGTATGCTAATAAGGCATATGTCATAAGGTTAACAATCGCTTCACTACGGTGTTGGAGTTTTAGAATTCTCAAATGTTCTAGTAAAGTGGAGTGTAAGCGCTCTATCATTCCATTATCGTTGGGCGTATGGGCCAAGGTTTTATGATGTTGAATTTTATGGACATGCGTAAATTCTGTAAATAGTTGATTAGTAAATTCGGGTCCCTGGTCCGTGACTATTGATACCGGAACGCCATGATGGGAGCAAAACTTTAAAAAGGCTTGGACTACACTTACTGCTGTGCCGTCTCTAAGATGGTATGCCTGAGCGTATTTAGAGAAAGCATCAATGATGGTCAGGTATTTCTCGTTTTGGGCCGTAAACAAATCTAGGTGAACTACACCAAACGGTTTTGCTGGTGGCGGTACTATACAGAATCTTTGTTTTATAGGATTTCGATCATATTTGGCTTGCCCGCATACGTTGCATTCATTTATATACTTCGAGATTTCGTCTTTCATTTTTGGCCAATAGTATTTATGGGATAATGCTAGGTAGCATTCATTTATACCCCTATGATTAGTTTTGCCTTCGTGGTATTTCTGAATGATCTCTTGCTGTCTGAGATATTCTTTTACATTTTCGACTTCGGTTTTAGTTAAAACAAGATTCATAGCGGAGCTCTTGAACTTTTCTTGAATTATTGGAACTATTCTATACATGGCTAATGGGGGGTGTATTATAATGCCGGTCTTAACTTTCGGGTTTGCGAATTCTTTAATTGCGTTTATTATATCCTCCTCTAAATTCGATTCGGAGAGTTGGATGGAGGTACGGGTATGAGTTTCAAAAGGCTTAGAAACTGCTGGGCGTTTCTTTATATCACCTACTACTGTAAAACATATTTGTCTGTTAAATCTATTTAAGGGATCATCTGAAATTGGTATTTCTAATATTGGATTTTCGGCGCTAGTGTGAGCTGTGAGAGTGGATGAGCCCACTACGGAAGGTGACTTTTCGGATACGTTAACTATGACGGAGCTCGTTTCTTCGTTATTAATCTCGATTCGCGAGAAAGCATCGGCATTTGTGTTGCTTTTGCCCTGTTTATAAACTACTGAATAGTTATATTCACTGAGCTTGAGTCTCCAGCGAGTTAGTCTCGAGCTAGGTTCTTTTAAGTTCATGATCCATTGCAGCGGCTTATGATCTGTTATAATTTTGAATTTACGTCCGAATAGATATGGCCGAAAATACTTGGTTGCCCAAACTATGGCTAAAAGTTCCTTTTCTATTGTACTATAATTGATCTCGCTTGTGTTTAGTGTACGCGAAGCATAGGCTATTGGTTTGTCTGAACCTACAGGTCCCTGTGAGAGTATGGCTCCTATGGCTAGGTTTGATGCGTCTGTCGTGAGTAGAAAATCTTTATTAAAATCGGGATATTGAAGGATCGGATCGTTTGTAAGTAATGTTTTACATTTTTCGAAGCAATTTACATAGTTGGTATCATTGCAGTTTATTTTTGAGCCCTTCTTCAAACATTGGGTCATTGGTTTCGTGATTTTGGCGAAATCGGGAATGAACTTCCTGTAGTACCCTAGTAGCCCTAAAAATCTTTTAATTTCCGTGGTTGTTTTAGGAAGTGGGAATTTTCGTATGGCTGAAATTTTATCAGGGTTCGGTTTAATGCCATCTTTACTGATTATATGTCCGAGGTATGCTGTTTCCAATTTTAAGAATTCTGACTTATCCAACTGTATTTTAAAATTGGAGTCTCTGAGTCTTTTAAAGACCTTTTCCAAATTTATTATATGCTCCTGTAAACTAGTGCTAAATACGATGATGTCATCTAAATATACTAGGCAAATAGAGTTCTGAAGGTCCCTAAGCACATTATCCATGGTCCTTTGGAAAGTTGATGGTGACTTTTTAAGTCCCATTGGCATGCGTAGGAACTCAAAATGGCCATGCTCTACATTGAATGCAGTTTTTGGGATGTCATTTGGGTTCATTTCGACTTGGTAAAAGCCACTGGCGAGGTCGAGGGTTGTGAAATATTGGCAATTGCCTAGTTTATCTAACACATCAGTTATATTGGGAATAGGGTACTTATCATCGATGGTTTTTTCGTTCAGTTTTCTAAAATCCACTACAATTCGCCATTTGACTTTACCGGATGCATCAGCTTTTTTTGGGACTACCCAAATGGACGAGCTCCAAGCCGATTCTGAAGGTTGGATGATTCTCTGTTCTAACATTTTTGAAATTTGATTGCGAACTTCTTCGCGGTGTACAAATGGGTATCTATAAGTTTTAGTATAGACCGGTACCTCATCTGAAGTACGTATGCTGTGTTTTATTTTATTAGTAAAGGTAAGCGGTTCTCCCTCTACATAAAATATATCGGCATATTGTGAAACCAAAGACTTCAGATTAGCGCGCTCTTATTCATTTAGATGGTCAGTGCGTAACCGAGATAATACTTCGTCTACCCGGGATTGATGTGATTGGTGAGTACATTCTAAATTATATGTTTCCGCTTTAATAGGTTGGTCCATGGAAAAAATTAAGTCATTGCTGGTTGGATTGAAAATTTCTAGATAACCGCGATTATTTCTAACGCTCGTAATACACTCGTTTATGCAGCAATTTGAAATTATCTGATCAGGAATTAAAGCATCACCCTCTTGTATATTAACTGGGACTCTAACTAACTTTGAGGAATTCGCTGGGATAATATCTTCATATAAATTGCTATTGCGCGAATTGTACATAACTATTGGGTTAACTGCAGTTTTTGTAATTAGCTTATTATTTTTAAGATCAATATTTGACTCCCATTTATTTAACAAATCTAAACCGATAAGGCCGTCAAAATACTCGTGAAACTTGTAAATGTAGAATGTTAAATGATTGCTGTCGTTTATCTCCTGAAAACAAGGTAAGTTAATGGAGTAATCGTTACGGCTAGTTGCATGCACATTTGTTACCTCAAAGGGGTCATAGTTCCATTGTAAATGTGGGTAAAACCTCTGAACAGCTTCAGGGCTAATAAATGATTGGTTTGCTCCTGTGTCGATTAATAATTTTAATGGTGGGTCCGAAATTACTATATATGGTAGGTAACGTTGAGTTTGTAGATTGACCTCTATTTTGATTCGTTTGTAGTCCGACTCACCCGAAAATTTTCCTGGTTAGAAGGCGCTGACTCCTCGGTGGATTGCCCTTCACATGTCGCCTGACTTACCTCAGGGGACGTACCTAATTGCTGGGTTGTATATGCACTCAAATTGTCATAATAAGAATAGTCGGGCTGTTCGTAGGAGTTATATAGATAACCGTTGAAGTCATTATCACAATAAGGTTCAAACATATATGGATATTCAAAGCATTCGTTGACATTCATTTCTCTTGTCCTAAAATAATTAGAAGGTGGTGGGTTCCCCTGCCTAAACCAATCGTTACCCCGGAATGGCATTGGTCTCGGTACGAAATGAGATACACCGCTCATTGGTTTTGGCGTATCATTTGTGTTCGGCCTTTTAAATTGATTATTACCAGATGAATTATTATGTGGATTATAGTTAGAAGGACGTGCCCCGAATATCTGTTGCGTACGCGATGGAGCTTGCTGTTGGAATTGCTGTGGTTGGTTAAAACCTTGTCTCCACATTTGCGGCGGACGTTGCAGCGAATGTGGCATAGCTATATTTGGTCGAGAAGGACCGGGCATATTAAAATTAAATGGCCTATGCATAGGCATTGTGTGGGTAGGTGCAAAAAAGTTAACACGCAACTTCGTAAATCTATTTTAATTAAAATTATTATTAAGTATTTTGGCTTGCTTTCGAGTTTAATATTTATTGCATACACTATTAAAAAAGTAGCACTTACATTTGCGGAACAATCCATGTAACGCTAGCACAAACTACACCACCTGCCAGCTTCTCACTAATACTCGTCACTACAAGTTTAAACACTTCACTATGGCATCGCAACTGGATGATATCCAATCAGCTCAGAAGAACCTCGAGGAGTGCTTCCTTAAGAAGATGGGCGAGCTTGAGGCACAGATTCAATGTGCTGGACCCGCAAAAGACACCGTAGCAAAGATCGCTGAGGAGTTCCGGTCATTCCGAGAGCTTATGTTCGGTGTGCTAGGACTTCTTAGGAAGCAAATTGGGGAGTGCTCTAGAGCAGTTGATGGACTGGAGACAAGATCTCGTCGGAAAGCTCTCATTTTCACTGGGTTTGCTGAAGCAGACAAAGAGGATTGCAGGGCTCTTGTGTTGGATGTTCTGAAGAATAAACTGGCTGTGCCTGACATCACTGCATCTTCCATCAAAGTGTGTCACAGACTTGGAACATTAAGCAAGGGACCAACAACTAGCAGACCTATATTGGTAAGGTTCTCTAATTTTGACCTGAAATCTGCTGTTTGGAAGGCAAAGTCTGCACTGAAGGGCTCCACAGTTACAGTCAAGGAGTTCTTGACCAGGTCTAGGCAAACTGTATTCAGCAGGGCGCGCCTGCACTTCGGGATGCCGGCATGCTGGACTCAGGACGGGGTTATTGTCATCAGATCCCCCGACGGAACGCGGCATAAGATTTGTTCTTTGGACGAACTCAATCCGTTGTTGGCTAAATACCCAAAGAAAACCGGGGAATCATCTGTTGGTTCTGGAGGCAAGCCTGATGGTGGAATGCGTAAAACTTAAGTGTTTGCAACCCATTGGTGTTTATGTTTCTTTATCTAATCACTTTTTATTTATTTTTTGTGCTTGGACGTCAGTTCACGTAAATATTTTGCTATAGTACACGTTCTACCTGCATATATTATTTTGCATTATTTCTTATTTTCACTTCTTATGTTCTGTTGGTAATTTGCATGTGTTTAATTGTTTGTGTTAGTAAAATGTTATGTTTCGTCATTAGTTGTCACTGACACCTGTCAATCTTGAATTTGCCTAAATTCTGACGTCCCATTTCTTGTACCGTGTTTGTGTTGTATTTCGTAAATCGCGTTCCGTTTTTAGTCACGTAACTTTGTCATGTATCGTTTTTTTTTTTTTTTCTCCATGCTTTTTATAATATTTTGTGTTTATTTTGGTGATTCTTGTTCCTTATTGATGTTTTTTTTTTCTGGTTTTGTTAATACTCCTGTACAGGGATCTTTTGGCGCTTGATTTTCTTTGTCGATTTTGGAATGCAGGACGCCTTAGTTCCGATTTTGGCCACGTGCCAAAAGATCCATGTACAACTATACTGGTGTTGCTGGTGGGTGGTGCACAGATATTGGTGTTGCACCTAAAGCATATTTAATAGTTTATTTGCTTACTTATCAGTTATTTATTTTATTTTTATTTATATTGTATGTTTTCCGATGATGATTCTTTTCACTCTGCCATTGATTCCTCTAGCTCATCCGCTAATGCAAGTTTTAGCTCCTTGACTGACACCCTTGGTGACTTTGTGCGTCGGAACTTCAGTCAACAGAAGGGTCATTTGTTTAATGTCTGCCATATAAATGCGCAAAGTGTCCCAAGTCACTACAGTGATCTGTTGGACACCTTTACCGACGCCCATGCCCATGCCGTTCTGGTTTCTGAGAGCTGGCTCAAACCTCATCTTCTCTCCACCACCTACTCTCTCCCAGGTTTCACTCTTATCCGCAATGATAGAATTGGAAAGGGAGGGGGTGGTGTAGCGATCTATCTTCGTAGCGATTTCCCTTTCAAAATCATTGCCTCATCTCCCTCACAATACCATGCTTCCGCTGAATACATCTTTTTGGAGGTCTACCTCAAAGGGGCCAAGGTCCTTCTTGGTGTTGTCTATTGTCCACCCGCCGTTGACTATTTTTCTGAACTTGAATTGGCGCTGGAATCCGTAGGGTCAGAGTATGCACATTGCGTCATCATGGGCGATTTCAACACTGACCTTGCTCACCACAATCCCCGATCCCGTAAACTTCTTCACATCATTGAGTCCGTTAGTCTCAATATACTTTCGCTGCAACCTACCCATTTTAATATCTCTGGCGATGACACTTGGCTGGACCTAATCCTTACATCCACTCCCTCCCTTGTTTCCTCTCATGGTCAGTGTCCTGCTCCTGGTTTTTCCCATCATGACCTCATTTTCCTCTCGTATGTCCTAAAACCGCCTAAACCCGTCCCAAAAGTTCTGCACATGCGGTGTTTTGCGCGCATGGACGTTGAGAAGCTCCGTCAGGATGCGTCGGATCACAGTTGGGAACACCTGGCAGCGGCGACAGCTGTAGACGAAAAACTGCGCATTTTCGATCGGACGGTCCTTGCTCTCTACGACAAACACGCCCCTGTTAAGATGATTAAACTTCGGCGTCCTCCTGCTCCTTGGATGACGACAGGGGTTCGCATGGCGATGAGGCGCAGAGATCGGGCCTTTCGTAAATTTAAAAAGGATCGTAGTGAAGAAAATCGGAACTTTTTCAAAGCTGCTAGAAATCGGTGTAATCAGATGATACGCAACGCTAAACGCCGCCATATTCTCGAGAACATATCTTCTTCTTCACCTGCTGATATCTGGAAGTTCCTTGGTACTCTTGGGATTGGCAGACCACGTCATGTGAATTTTCCTAATACAATTGGCCTTGATGATATCAACCGTCACTTCACAACCACTTGTCATTTGGATTCCCAAATGTTGTCCCAGACGGTCGACTACATTACTGGCCTAGCTAGTCCCATCATAGAACCATTTCGCTTCTCTCCGGTCTCCTTGGACGAAATTAAAAAGATCATCCTGTCCATAAAATCCAAGGCTGTGGGCTATGACGGCATCAGTCGTAGTATGGTCGTTTGGATCCTGGATAGCCTTCTCGCTCCAATTACCCATATCATCAACTTTTCGCTTGATTCCGGACAATTCCCATCCCCGTGGCGTATGGCCTATGTACGCCCACTCCCTAAAATTTCAAATCCCTCCCTACCTAGTCACTTTCGTCCCATTTCCATTCTCCCGTTCCTGTCTAAAGTGCTTGAGGCCTGCGTACACAAGCAGTTTACGGGGTTTGTTCACCGGAACAACCTTGTTAGCTCTTTTCAGTCTGGATTCAGGCCTGGGCACAGTACAGCCTCCGCTCTCCTTAAAGTGACTGGGGATGTTAGAGAAGCGATGGAGGATACCAAGGTTACCGTTTTGGTATTAATTGATTTCTCCAACGCCTTTAACGCCGTCAGCCACGATATTCTCCTTTCTATCCTTTCTCATCTTATGGTTTCGTCCGAGGCTCTGAAATGGTTCTCGTCTTATCTTCGTGGACGTCAGCAGTCGGTTCGCGTTGAAGAGAGCTCATCGAGTTGGCGCGACCTGGATGCTGGTGTTCCACAAGGCGGTATTCTTTCTCCATTATTATTCTCCATCTTCATTAATTTTATAACTCACTGCCTTCGGTGTTCGTATCATCTTTATGCCGATGATCTTCAATTATATACAGCTGAGCGGGTAGAGAGTTTGTCGGACGCTATAGCAGATGTAAACCGAGATTTAGATGCTATCAAGAAGTGGTCTGATAGTTTTGGGGTGTCTGTAAACCCCTCAAAGTGTCAGGCCATTATAATTGGAAGCTCGCGCATGATGGGTAGGGTGGCACTTAGCTCTCTTCCTCCTCTAATTTTTAATAATACCGTCATACCTATTAGCCCTACGGTGAAAGATCTCGGTTTGCATATTGACTCGACACTTAGCTGGCAACGCCAAGTCTCTAATGTTAGTCAAAGGGTCAACGGTACTCTGCGGTCGCTGTATCGTCTGAGAAACTTTTTGCCTGCTAAGACGAAGACTATGCTTGTGCAGACTTTGATTTTCCCTATCGTCGACTATGGTGACGTGTGCTACTTTGACTTGAATGCGGTTTTGCTGGATAAGCTCGACAGACTGCTCAACAACTGTATCCGGTTCATTTTCAACCTTAGAAAATATGACCATGTGTCTAGCTATAGGTCTGAGCTCAAATGGATGTCCATTCGTCAAAGGAGAAGTTTGCGCGCTTTGACCACGCTTTTCTCCCTTCTCAACTCTCCCACTCCTCCTTCTTATCTTGTGTCTCACTTTCAATATCTATGTTCTTCACACACTAAGAATCTGCGTTCTTCTAACAATCTTCTCCTACTCTGTCCTGCTCATACTTCTGACTTTGTTCATTCTTCCTTTCATATTCAGTCCATTCTTCTTTGGAATGCGCTTCCTCTTGATATCAGGACGGCCACCAGTCGGTATGCATTAAAGCGGAAATTGCGGAGTTATTTTCAAAATAAATAGAGTAGAGTCATCTCAACACCTCTCTCCCTTGAATTCGTATATATGTATATATATATAATATGGGTATATATTATAGTAAATATGTATGTATGTGTATGTAGTTTGTACTGTTGTACCTATTTTAGTTATAATGAATTAGAATACTTTTTTTTAATTTATCCTTGTTCCTCTCATATAGAGCACCTGCCATCTAATCTCTTCACCACCCTTGGTTGACTGGTAGAGAATGCCTAAGGCATTAAGTCCGCCTTTGTACTTTTTTGAGTGTGAAAAGTTTAAATAAATAAATAAATAAATAAATAGGCATGGGAATGTGCGGCATAACAGGATTGAATAATTTGGTCTGATCAGTCGGTGCCTGAGGCTGTGACTTTCTAGCCGGTGTGTGCTCGTTCCGCTGTTGTAAGTAGAGAGTGTTCATTTCTTCATGAACAAACTCAAGTGCTTTTTCTATCGTATCCGGTCGCATGCACCTAATACGTGAACCTAAGGGGTCACGAAGGCCCCGTAAGTAAGATTGCAAAGTTAACTTTTTATAAAGGGAACGTTTAGAATCGATTGTACTCTGAACGGTTTCATGTAGTGACACATAGGTCATTATAGTGGCAAATAGAGTTTGGCACTTTTCGTAGAAATCCTGTGGTGTGGAAGAGCCTTGAGTTAATAGAGCCATGTCGTTGTAAAGCGAGGTCTCATCGCGTTGGTCAGAGAAATTGTTGACTAAAGAACTACGTATGCCACTCCAAGTTTCTGGTACGCCGTTGGTGTTAATTAACCGGGCTGCGGGTCCAGTGACCTTGTTAAGAATCCCGTTTAAAAGAGTCAAATTTATTAATTCGCGCCCTGGTTCAGCTGATACATAGGCTTGCACTAACTGGTCACACAGTTTGATGAATCTAGTGAGGACATTAGGGTTTCCGTCAAATTCGGGGACTATGCGTAAGGCCTTGTAAATTTCGTCTATAGCCGACATTTCTAAAGTTATCTCTCTATATTCTAACTGCCTAAATGAATCTAACAATAATGATCTGGACGATCTCTCTAGCCTAAGGGTCCTCGATTGCCTGGGATGGAAAATCTTGGGTATTTATTTTTAAATTTTATGATTAACACTTAAGGATAAGGATGAGCAACTCAAGAACTATTCTAAAGTACTCACATGAGCATGGTTGGTACCTCTGCGGTATCGATGTCTGGATACTCCTCCCGACGGCAGCTTCTGAAGATCCGGATACTCGTACGGTGCTTGATAGTGACTCGCGAGTCGCGATCCTAAGGTCGATCCTATGAATTTACTCTCGCGAACCGGCCCGCGAGTATCCTACCGACTGCGCCAATTATGTTTGCTGGAGCCGGAGGATGCAAAAAAAACCAATTTACTTTAGACTAATTTATTAATATCAAGAAATTACAATTTATAACTTTAAAATTATGTAGGTGACAATTGGTCGATGTATGTACCAAGAATGAGTGAAAACGTGGAATCGTGGAAGGCATTGTCAATGTCCGGTCCCACGGTTACGAAATGCTGCGTAGGCAGCACGTGTAAATCGTTGCGATGCGCAATATTGGTGTCACGATGTCCACAGTCCGTGTGTTATACCGAATTGTAATATCAGCCATCCTTATGTTACACCGTTGCGTAACAAACGCACCCACGATACAGGAAGAAATTCTTAATGTGGGGCAACGTTTTTAAAAAAGAAAAAAAAAATACTGCTGTGGGCATACTAATGGGTAGTGATGGCTATTGCGCAATAGAAAAGCCGTTTGCAGTTAGATCAAATTATAATTTACGATAACTTGAATCACACTAGCATTTCAGACACTGGACACAACTATTCGAAACGCGCGGCAGTTTCTAAACGTCTTCACAGGTCGGGTTCAAGTAAAATATCCTAACCTTATGTCTATGGTATCGTCTATGGTTCACATATCTCATTTGACAGTTCCCTCCCCTCCCGCCTTCCGTACTTCTGCCTGAATGACGCCATGTTTGTTGATCTGTCACAAACTTTTGAATTTGAAGTTTGTTAATTACAGCTATTTCAAAGTTGATCGAGTGAAATTCTACGTTGATTTATTTCCGTAACTTATCCTCTCGATTTCTGAAGCTGTAATATTATCGTGCAACATGCAATACTATGTTATGATTTGTGCTGATAGACGAAAGGACGACAGTTTTCATTATGTTTCCAAAAAGTGAAATAGGACTCAAAAAATGGTTACACTGTGAAAGACTGCGAAGCTTGAGCTTCCAAAAACTTCGCAAGCAGTTTGTATGTCGAAATCATTTCGAGAAGAAGTTTCTTTCAACAACGCGCGATGTAGTTCGTCTTTGCCCCGACGCGGCGACGCCTATCCAACGTTGTTTACTGCTCGCGAGATATCCAGTGGTATCCCTCAAACCAAGGCTCGGATACCGGTTACATTTTCAAACCGTTATCATGTACTTGACGCAAAAACCTTTACATTCGGTTTCGTTCGCATAAACCGTTTTTTTTTAAAACCGGTGTTTAGTAAAGTATTTACATAAAGGTTTTTTTGGATTAAACGGTTTAGAGCAATAAAAACCCGTTAATGCGGACAAACGTCGCGCGCAAGTATTGCAATAATTGCAAAAACATTGCAATTATTGCAATATGTTAAAAGTGAAATTAAAATTACCAATTCGTAGCAAGAAAAACCGTTAAGGCTGATGCCTTACCACGCCTTTGCTTATAGTTCCGCGCCGGAAGCAACGCTACATTTAAAAAAAAGCTGTCATTCATGATATGTGAACCTTAGGCGAGTCGATTTTTACTCTATGAGAGTGCCCTGTCTGAAGCTAACTAGTCTGTGCGTCTTCACTTCTTGACCGCCACCCCTGAAGTCTGCTCTGCCCCGGCCGGCGGCCGCACGGTAGGCTGTTATGAAACCGTAGAGGACTCAGGAATAAAAAAAAAATTGGTCTATTTAAAAAAAACAAATACGCAAATGAAATTTACTAACCATCACAATATAATATTGTTCTATGACTTTACATTTTACACATTATTTTCAATGCTATGAATATTTAAAGATTTTTTTGTATGAAGAAAAACATAAATTCATGATTATCTCGTAATTCTCAAATTTTCTCCAAAAATGGATTAAAGATTTGAATAGGACAAATTATTATCCTATTTTTGCATATAATCTGGTACTGCGATATTGTGCGATATTGGAGATATTTTTTTGCAAACTGTTTAAAAAAAGACGTTTTACCTTGTGACATATCCAATGAAAGGGCTTACTGTAAGGATGTAAATTTTTTTTTTTTTGATAATTTTAACATAAATAGTTTTATAGTTATTTAAGAAAATATATGAAAATTTACCATTTTTTTTCAAAATTTTACTCTTATCTCCGAAACTACTGAGCATACAATTTTGAAGAAAAGTACAGAAAGTAGTTCTATTCTCATAGATTACAGGAAAACCTATAAGAAATCTATGGTTCTAAAACAACATGGCAAATCTCTCAAAATTGTGCATACAAACTCACATTTCCAGTTGGAATGTATGGAAGACCATGTTTTTCAACTACAATGTTAAATTTGTTCTTGGGATAAATCATCCCAAATACGGAACCCTTCATTGTGTGTGGTCCAACACGCACTAGGCCGGTTTTTTTTGTAGGCCTAATCCACTACAGCAAAAATGCCTTTATTTCGATTTGCTTTTAATTGCGAAACATGTGCATATGATAATTCGTTTGAAGACATAGTTGTTACAATATGTTCTGAACGTGTATTTTTTTGCTTAGGACCTATTCAGTAAAAGGTTGGCACATCGAACACGGTAAGTCTTACTTACCGTGGTCGATGTGCCAACAGATGCTTTTAGTTGAGATGGAGTTGCAATCTGTGTAGATGTACTGGGAACTTATTCGTCGAATTTTTCCACAAAACCTCCTATAAAATTTGACCAAAATATTTCCGACTCTAACCACTCATAGACCTTACTTTTAAATCATTGTTCCTTACGATGAGCACGTTCCCATTTCCTATTAATATTATAACAATACCTTGCACAGAACACCTTTAATGTTTTATCATTTTCATCATTTAAACCAGATAGTTTTGACTTAATTACATTGTATAAAAAGCTATTATCTTTAATATTATCAATGTTGTTTACCCAATAACGAAACATTTTTACAAAATCCTCGTTAATCTTACTTTCACAAAAATCAAATAGTAATAGTAGTCAATAAAGGGGTAGTTCGTATGTAATGGTGGGTAACAACGAACTGAGGTCATCGTTTGACGTTTCCTACCCTCTCGGTTTCCACCTACCTGCAAATTGACTGCCCTCTGGTTAGCGCACGTCACTAATGACCCACAAATGACTGCGCGTCTACTGATAAGAAAACCGGATTGGCCGTATTTTGAACACAAATAAATGACGCCACGGAAGTGGTGTGGAATATCATTGCACGTACTACTACTTCTAATTTGACAATTTTTATATTTTGCAATACAATTCTAATACGTGCATCAAAATATTTTATTTTTTTCATACAATATTGAAACTACCTATAACTTTGAAAGTAATGACTTTATGAAAAAAATTCTAATAACTAAAAAGTATTGTATTAGTATGTAGATTTCAAAAATGTATAAATGAATCCATAATCATCCAAAATAACGTTCGGACCGGCCGGCCGGTCCGAACGTTATTTTCTAGAATGTGTCAAACGCCGCTAGGCGGCGCTGGCGTCCCGTTTAGTCAACTCAGTAACGTATTTCCGACAAACTCCATATAAAATACAGGTGTTCATCTGCATCTGGTTAGACCGGTAGCCTCCGAAACTGCGCAAACGTGATGTCGATAACTAAACATGATAAAGTACGAAGAAATAATAATTTAATGATAATTTCTGTTGGGTCAACGACCGGTGCTAGTTTAGTCGATTATCCGTTTTTGGGAAAATCATTACTTATTTAAATAAAAAATGGCGGAAATCGATTTTGAACAAACTACTGTCAGGTCTTGCTTTTATCCTGTTATACCTTGTATAATGAGCGGGGTGGTTTATTGGTCCCAGGCGTGGTAGGTCCGCGGTTCGAGCGTCAGTTCCGCATGGACTACGAGGACATCTTGATCACTGAGGAGCAGAACGTGCCGCAGAACGGCTACGGCGAGAAGGCGACCGCCAAGTGCATGTGGCGACAGATATGGGCAGACTTCTACAAGGTATACACAGTTTAATCGTCTAGGTACCCCAGCAAAGGATACGCAAGTTCGAGTTCGGCATGTAAACGGACCATTATTTCAATGAAACCGAGTATGTGAATAGACTGTTAATATAATTCTCCAGGTCCCCAGCTACACTTACGAGAAGCTTACATCGGTCGCTACGATAGGTAGCGACAAAGACGCAGCGAGCAAATACATTGACCGCTTTGTGAAGCTGTCGAAGAGTAGTGAGGTGTTCGACAACGAGGTGTACTACAAGCGCATCCATGTTCTCGCCGAGACCGTGTTGATAGAAGCAGACGCACGAGCCAGAGAGGCTGAAAAAATGGCCTATGTAAATTTTATCGGAGCTGGTGAGTTCACGCGTAAACATTGAAGTTCAGAATAAATAATGTTCAAAATGGCTGACCTTTTTTCGTTTTGACTTGGTTTTGATTTGACAGCGGCTAGGCGGGTCCTTATTGTCTTGATCACACGTACCGAGTAGATGGGCGAGACTGTGCTCTCCGTGTGCTCGGTACGTGTAAACACATCACCGAGTGCTCAGTGTCGAGTCAGTCATTCGGACCATGTTATATTTACTAGACCGAGTGCCCACCCCCGCGCTTCCCCGGACTGACTCGTTTGCCCACTCACACAGGTATAATAACATGTACTCGGTGCATATAGGATTGCCAGGCCCAAAAATAGTAAAGCCGGACACAAATAATTATTTAGCCGGACATTTTGCCCTGAAAGCCTGACACATTGGTATTTGAACGAAAAGAAAAAATTGATATTTTTATTTGTCTATTTATTACTGTTATTCATTTGACACTTAATCTAATTATAGATTATTTTATTATGAATCACATTTTTTTTTAATTACCCGTCGCGAATAATTCTGCGTGATTCACTCGCCTGCGTTCCTTCGGCATCTTTTGGTGGGGTGGGGTTGACCAAAAGCGTAACGCCTCAGCCGGACGGGCATGTATTTAGCCGGACACCTGGCAACCCTAGGTATACTCGGCACACTCCGTCGCGCGTAGCACGCTACCATTTTCCGCGATTTTTGTGAACTGTCTGACTGACTCGGGGCCAAGTTAAGGAATACGTGTAACCACCTACTCGTTCACTCAACTCTCTCGTCCTGGTCTCATCATTCTGCTGTCTATCCCATCTACTCGTTAGGTACGTGTGATCAAGACAATGCCAATTTTGACTTTCTAAAAAAACCAAGCTTTTTGTCAAACATAGTATCATGGTAATCCGCATGGTAGGCTGCCGCGAGAAAAGTATTAAGTATTAGGTTTTTCCATTATTATTTTTTATTAAGCAAGCCGGATTCGTTCGTTGGACGTTGAAGAGCACGGACGCTCCTAATTGTGCTCCACCAAAGTTTTTTACTGATGAGTGAAACATGCACACCACACGTTGCAAGTTTTAGCCACAAGCCGGGCATTGCAATCGAAGTGTTTTTTGTTTTGCGGTGGTTGTGACTTTATGTCGCCAAAAATACATTAAAACAGTACAATAGTGGGTGGAATAGGCGTTCCTGATCTCAGGCGAGCGGTTCAGTGCATAAGTACGAGGGTATACCTGCCGCAGCGAATCTGATGAGATCTATCCATCTTTCAGGGATCGTTCAGGGACCTGCTGGGGTTGCGGGTTTGTCCGAAAGGGATAACGCGGCCCCGGCACACAGGCAACGGAAGGAACACGGGTGGGTTTTAGTCAGTAAAAGTCTGACACACCCTCTCGCTCTGCCCAGAGCGGGAGAAGTCATTTGATGATTTCCCACCCTCAAAAAAAAAAAAAAAAAAAGGGATCGTTGAAGAGGTCCAGCTAAAGTCATGAGTGGATCTCATTATAAATCCATACATCTTATATGCTGTATTTACAATTTATTCGATTAACTTTAAACTATAATACGTGTGTGATTATTTGTGTAGTGCAGTGCTTCAAAATGTTTTGCTGTTTGCGAGTGCGCATCCTTTTTTTAGCCATTTGGAGTGAGTAGTTAGTTGTTGACCAACAAAGCATTCCTTTTAAATATTATTGCTCTTGACTCTGACATTGGATTTTAAACCATATAACTTCGAAGCCAAGTGTAGTTTTGTGTTTATTTGGGTGGTAAAGTTAATTGTGTGAAGAAATGTTTGAGTTTATTTAAGTAAATATTTCTGCGAGACTAATAAGAAACCTGAAACGGATAGTAGCCAGACGAAGACAATGGCAACAGCAACGTGTAACACAGCATAGCAGTGTCATAAAAAGAGTCGAGAAAGCAGTGTAACCCCGTCTTAAAATTCACCGGTGAAGATCGACTCGAACCAACATAACGACGACGCGCGACGTCGCAAAAGATGCCCATCCATAGATAATTAACACCCGTCTCTCCACTATTCCAATGCTTACTCTAGGATGCATATCCGGTATAGCTCTCAAATCCTTCTTTATCATAAGGGCACGTATTCCTTACCATTACCCGCGCCACCCGGTCTACTCCTCGATTTGCAATAGCCTTTGTAGTCCCATGAAACATGAGACTTCATGGGCTAGTGCAAATCTTGGTGTTTATTCGATTTATCGAGTCTGGCTAAACCACGCTGAGATCGGTGCATTTCATTCATTCATCATTCACATGAATTTTTATTAAGCAACCCAGACTCTAGATTTGAGCCTGGTTGATGGCAATATGCTCGCCCAGTGTATTATTACACACCTCTTACAACCCTCCAGGTCTGGGTGCGTGGAGGATCTCGGAGCATCAGATGGACGTGTACGTGCTGTCGATCGCGGAGCGCGTGCAAGATTTACTGTTCTTTAACTTGTTGCAACATGTCAGTAAGGTCAACTTCGCCTACATCACACCCAGTGACTCCGTACTAGGTGAGACCTGCAGAAAATACAGACGGACTAAAAGGACATAATTACACACACACACGCAAAACACATTGTCATCATTTCAGCCGAATGCCGTCCCACTGCTGGACATAGGCCTCCCCCGAGCACCGCCACATCGGCCGGTTCTGTGCTTCTCGCATCCAGTGGATTCCTGCGGCCTTCACCAGGTCATCGGTTCACCTTGTGGGAGGCCTTCCACACTTACAACGCTATAAGGTTCTTTTGGCGTGTGGCTAGGGTTCCCTCGTCTCCCGGAAGAGAATTTTAGTCATGCGCGCTGGCGGATTAATTGGCAGTGGCGATAATTATATGACCGCGCGGTAGCGCGCTACTGGATAATGCAGTCGCAAACTCGCGAGTCGCCACACTCGAAACTACGTTTTGTCCATAACTGTATCAAACGCCGACTGCGAGCGTGTTTTTACTAAATTATTCGATTTACGGACAAAAGGAATAAACCGCTTAAGCGAAGAACATGTCAAGGCAGAAACCCAAACGTTTTTAAATTTTAAAACGGGAGTTTTTTTTTGTGCTAGCCTAGTTATTTTGAAGTCTGTACGTTCAAATGGAAAATATAAGTTCAAAATATTCCCTACGTGTGGCTAATTATGGACTGAAGTTAAAAGCAGTGGACTGTAATTAAAATGAATATATTGTAAAAAGGTATAATAATCTTGACGATGTTGGCAAACGTATGGAGTGCGCGCGCGTGCCGTCGTCGGAGATCGGTAGTGAAATGGTCGATGGCCCGCGTCTCGCACGCCGCGCCTCTCGCCGCCGCCCGCGCCGCCGTCCGCTATCACGACAGCAGCCGAAGATTGCCGAGTGGTCGGAGGCGCCCGAATAGCCCCCCTGGTCATCCAGGCGCTAAAAGATCCTTGTGGCACTCTACATTTATTTCGAATATCTCTAAAAAAAAGATGTACTATCAAAGAATTTCAAATCTATATACACCGTAAGAACTATTTCTGCTTGCAGCGCTTGGCCGCTATAGAAATCTCATCAACCAATAGCATCACAGCATCATATTTTTTATGAGTTATTTTTTTCTTTTGTTCTATTCCTAGTGGTCGAAAAAGGGTCAGACATCTGTGATCATTGTATGAAACAAATGTGGTCATCTTGTTCACGGGATTATGTTTTCAAACTGCTTAGATATGAAATTCTTTGATAGTAGGTACTGGTGAAAATTACAGATTTTTATGACGGCCGTTAAAATATGGCGGAACAACTTTCCTAGGAAAATAATGGCTCGTTTCTTGTTTTGATGTGTATTTGTATCTTTTGCAGCGATGTTCCCAAACTCGTCAGGTTCGGGTTCAAAAGCGGTACACGCAATATTCTTCGATAGTGAACGACATCCGGAAGGTGAGTGTCAGCAAACATTCTAATTTAAAAAAAAAAAATGAACAAAGAAAATTTTGTTTCGAGCGTTATCACGCTGTTGACCTACCACTGTGTTGTTAGCGAGGCGATCTGTGAACGTACTCTCTTGAAGCGAACTAACCGCAACTACGCGAAGTATACGGCGCGTATTTACGATAGTGTACACTCGCTTGTCTCGCTATCTCTTGTACACTCACATCAATCGTCGTCGTTACGCAAACGCGGCGAACACGTTGTGTACACGAGGTATGCTCGCTACGCACACGCAGCGAGCGCGTTGGACAATCGCCTCTAGACCAAGCGGTTTAGAGAGTGCGTTGTCTGGCAGTGAATATAAAGCATAACCATAATCTCTATCTAATATTATACGCCCTATACCTAATGTTCCCACTGCTAGGACACAAGCCTCCTTGAGGCAGTGGGCTGTAATCTACCACGCGGGCCCAGTGCGGGTTGATAGATGTCACATGTCTTCGAATTTTTGGTTCTAGGGCTTGCCGGTTTCCTCACGATGTTTTCCTTTCGATGTTTGTTTAGGTAATGAATTTTATGGTGTCCTTTCATTTGACCAAAAATTAATATACAAATAAAAAAATAAAAATAAAATTTTTGGTTACAATTTTTTACTTGATTGGCAAAAACATGATTTTCCATTTCATCATTACACAAATACAAGTTAGCCAAATAATTCACTTAAGAAAATAATAATTCAATAAACTTTTTTTTTATAACGTAAACGACAAACAATTAATTTTTTTCTTGTTATCTCATAAAACAACGTGTACAATAAAAACGTTGTACATATTGCATTACGCAATTTCCTAAAAAAGAAACTCATTAAATAGGCAAAAGAGTAATGTTAATTTATAAAACAATAACAAAAAAAAAAAAACGAAATGCTAGAAACCACTTGTGCTAACAGAAAAAAAAAAATTGTAGGCTACCCGGAATCGAACTAGTTAGATTGGGTTAAATATTTTTTGTTGCAAAATGGTTAGGTTAGACCGTCGCTGTCGTGAGCCGTGTCCGCGACTGGCGTGTCACCGTGGAGGTGGAGACGTTTTCGGATAACCGATACATCCGCTTCGACGTCTCCGCCCAAACCACCGGCGGCCGCGGTCCACTGGTCCCGCGAACGGACGGTCCACGCTGGGCGCGTAAGGGCATCGACATCCCGGGAGCTTCTCGAGGAGGCCGCTATTGTCCAGGCCTGGAGCCGGGAGTCGGCAACGAACGGACCCGTCGACGTCGAGCAGGAGGCGCTGTGGTTCCGCGTGGTGATGACGCAAATTTGCGACGCGTCCATGCCCCAAGTCCACGCACAGTCCGCAAGGCGCCAGGTGGTGGACCGCCGAGATCGCGCGGAAAACGGGAAACTTAGAGCCGCGGCGCCCCCACGCGAGCTGCTGAGGAGGTGGTCACAGCCGTCTTCCCGGCAACAGCGGAGCATACTCCGCCGCCGATGGCTTTGCCCACAGCCGCAGAGTCTACAGAGGAAGAGAACGCCATCAGCGTCCCAGAGGTGACACAGGCGAGATGAGGGCAGCCGTGATGCGGCTCCGGACCAAGAACGTGGCTCCGGGGCCCGACGGGATCCACTTCTGCGTGTTAGCCCTCGCTCTGAAGATGCTTGAGCCCCTACTGAAAGGACTCTACACGGCGTAACTTGAGCATGGCCAGTTTCCCACTCTGTGGAAGTCTGGTCGTCTGGTCCTGCTCAGGAAGGCGGGGCGCCCTGAGGACTCGCCGTCCGTGTACCGACCCATAGTACTGGCTTGGCGAGGTGGGCAAGCTATTCGAGCGGATAATCGCAATCGCAACCCGCCTCATCGGCCACTTGTGCAGAGAGGAGCTGGACCTGGACGACAGCCAGTTCTGGTTTCGGCATGAGCGCTCCACAATCCACGCTGTGTCGCGGGTTAGAGTCCTGGTGGGGGAAGCGGCGGGACACCGCTTCCCCCACCAGGACTCTGGTGACTCGGGTGCGGTGATGTTGGCGGTATCCTTGGACATCTCCAACGCCTTCAACACCCTGCTTTGGAGTTGTATTCGGGAGGCACTGTGGTATCATGTGGTGCCTCCCTACCTCCGCCACATCGTTGGGGCTTATTTATCAGAGAGGTGTGTCACCTACATGGGACGTGATGGCGGGAATCACCGCCGCATGATGAGCGGTGTTTCGCAGGGCTCAGTTTTAGGCCCGCTCCTGTGGCACATCGGGTACGACTGGGTGCTGAGGGGCGAGCTTAGACTGGGGGTAGACCTGACGTGTTATGCGGATGACACGCTGGTCACTGCCCGGGGGAGCTCGCACAGGGAGGCAGCGTTGCTGGCGACGGTTGCGGTCTCACAGGTGGTGAGCCGCATACGTCGCCTAGGCCTGGAGGTGGCCCTCAGCAAGTCGGAGGCCATGGTGTTTCATGGCTCCCGGCGGGAGCCGCCACCCGGGTCACACATCTTGGTCCCCCGACCACGATGTGTGAGCCGGGTGGCTCGGATCGCTGTTCGGATCGCTGTTATAAAGAAATACATTTCCGAAAAAAAAACATAAAATATATATTAATAAGTTTAAAATATTATATATTTAAATATTTTCGGAAATGTATTTTCCCTGTACAAAAATAAACATTGTTATATATGCATAAGTTCTTGTAGGTGTAACTTATTTTTGGCTTATCTAAAAAAATCTAAGAAAAACATATGTGGAGGTTCCAATAAGGTACTAAATTTTAATTAAAAGATAAACTAATTATAACGCCTACAACTAGGTGAAATCAACGAGCTCCAGATTACATGCCAAATTTCTTCTAGGTGTAACTTTGTTTGGCTTATCGAAAAAATCTAAGAAAAACATATCTTGTTGAGGTACCAATGAGGTACTAAATTTTAACGAAAAGATGTACTGCTTATAACGCCTACAAATAGGTGAAACCGGCTTAGTCCAGCCATTTTGAAGTCAGAATGGCTGGCCACTTTCCTCGTAATAGTTTTCCTTCTTTAGCAAGGTACCAATTATTTGATGTCTGGTACCAAATAGGTACTAAAACTTGGTATTGCCCAAACTTCCAAAATCTTCCTTGGTCCAGTCATCCTGACGCAGACGGAGCAGGACCAGCATGTTTCCAAGCATTCTTATCTTGGATATAATCCTCTAATTTGAATATGCTTGTTTACAAAGTGTGCTTTTAATATGAGTGTTAAATTATAACTAATATATAACAAGGTATTTTGTTGTAACATTTAACACAGTACCCCATAAAAGATGTATGTACTTTAGATAATCTGAAAAATGGTTGATCTATTTTATCTTTATTTCTAGTATTAAAATTATGTCTATCACTTATTTTATTAAAAATATGTAGATTTTTTCTTACATACATAATATTTTCATAAATGAATGGCAAGGTACCGTCATAATATTAATCTTTCCAAATAGTTCCCTGTGAGATTCGCGACGATGTAGATCATAAATGAGGTCCCCATTGTAATTTCTCGTCTAGCGCGATTCCTAGGAAAACCGTTTGATTAATACGAGTAAATTCCAGTTTTTCTCCATTCATACATATATAGACTTGAGACTATTATATTGTAGATAAACCAGATTCTTTAGACTTACTAAGCAATTACTATTTAATATTTACTCAGGCGGCATCACAGTTCAGATACAGCAGCGCGAGCCATCGTCGAAGCTAACGGGTGAGGACGAGGGCAAGCTGCTCGTCATGACGTATCCCTGGGACGGAAACGCGCATCCCGGGAACCAGTTCTGGTCAGTTACTGTTGTTGATAAAACATTATTGTCATTTTGTTTTATTATGTACGTGTCCCACGGAAACGTACTACCGGGATTACATACCTAATAGCTGAGGAAAAGGTCATTGACTCCTACCGCTGCGCCCGCTGCCATCAACTATAATTATTTTGTTACGCGTAATTTAGAATCTGTGATATCTTTTAAAATATTAATTTAAGTTCTGTTTACGTTATGAATTTTTATTTTCGCTTGAGTATAGATTTTGATGCTTTTGTTGGTATATTAGCGTGTGCTAACTGTCATTATGGCAAATAATTTTATTTACTTCTTTGTTATTTTCTGTTGAATAATGCAAGTTATTTATTTTGCATATACAGAAACAAGTTTTTTTTCTGACTGAACAGACAGCAGTGCTGCTGGGGAGATTGTTGCACCACTTCTTCTTCCCTGATAAAGCACTAGGAAGTGGTGAAGGGTGGGCCTTCTGGGGGACTGTCTTATGTAATTTTGACGTTCGAAAAGTGCTGATTCTCAGCCTAGTTAGAATAAATGAATTTAGATAAAAAAATTGCCCACCAAGAAGCAGGAGTTCATTGATTTATTGTCATGTCCAGGTTGGGCAGCGTGACGGGCTCGGGCGACCCCGCAGCGGCGTGCTCGACGCAGGTCCCGGAGCTGCACAACGCGCACGTCAACCGTGCCGTGTGCGCAATGAACACGCGTGTCGCGACCCCGTTCCCTGTAGGCCTGCGCACGCTGCGGGGGACAAAGTTTTTGAAGTTTCCGCCATAAGAATCAATTGCCATATAAGGCTGTCTCGTATAAATTCGTCTCCTAATTTTTCCATACCGGGAAATTTTATGAGGAGTGAAATTTATACAAGTGGATCACTTGTTTTATTCAGTCATAGTGTTTTGTTATTCGTTGAGATTAGTCGCGTCGATCGCGTGCTCTACTTAAGTGAAAAGTGCAGACGCATCAAACAAACCGCGCCGGCAGGACCGCACTCGCCGCGATGACACAAAATTACGTAAGAATTGACCTACATTTTAATTATAATTACGGACATACACACAAATACTGTTCTAAGGAACCTAGATGTGTCAAATCTACAGGCAAATATCTGACTGCTGGCTGCAAAAAACCGGCAGACGAGAAGCCAAAATGTGTCCACTGTGAGGAACCGCATCGAGCTAATTATAGAGGATGTATAATAGCCCGGGAAATGCAAGGCATAAAAAACAAAACCATGAAGAAGCCGGCAATAAAAAGCCAGCGCAAAATCAGCGAAATAGTACAAAATATCTCGCAAACGCAAAATCATTACGTAACACAAAACGCTCGCAAGAAAACATACGCGCATATTGCAGCCAAAACTGTCAACCTTGCGAATATTCGTGAGAATGTTAATCGTTAATGTAAATCGTTAAAGGTAGGAAAGTTGGACGAAATTATTAAATTGATGTCCTCATTTAACGCTCGTTTAGATAGACTAGAAAATAGCGCTAAAAATGCTTTTTCCAGACCGAAAAAATGAATTCATTAAAAATAATGGCATGGAATTCAAACGGACTACTTAAACATCAACAAGAATTAGAAGTAGTCCTGATCACTGAAAACATCGATGAATGCTTTATATCTGAAACATAGTTCCGAGGATATAAAGTGTACCATGCACTGCACCCTGACAATTCTGCCCGAGGTGATAGCGCGGTTGTAGTCAAAGAGAATCTCTGTCATCATGAAGAAGTTAAGTATGAATGTCATGAAATTTAAGCTGTGGCGATTTGTATTCAATCTCAACTGTATCCAGTCACCGTAGGGGCCATCTACTCGCCCCCGAGATACAATATAAAAAAAAACATTATGTGAGGTTCTTACAGCAACTCGGACAAAGATTCATCTTAGGTGGCGACTTCAACGCAAAAAATACGCATTTCGGGGTCAAGACTAACCACCACTAAAGGAAATGAATAATGAAATAATTAATGAATAATTTAGAACGAATTTTCCAACCAAATAAAACTATAGTTAAGCTTACCACGCTCATTAATGCTGCATTTTGGTTAAAATACGTTCCTGGCATGTGGAAAGTAGCTGAAGTCATCATGATAGTCAAGCCTGGGAAACCACCTCATGAAACAACATCTTACAGACCAATCTCACTGTTACCTGTGTTGTCAAAACTATTCGAGAAATTATTTTTAAAGAGGTTGAAGCCTCTTAATGAAGCTGGAAATCGAATCCCCGATTACCAGTTCGGATTTAGAAAACAACACTCTACACTCAACCAAGTTCACAGAATTACTCATATTATTGAAAGACCACTAGAGGAGAAGAAGGTATGCTCCACGGTTTTCCTTGATATAGCCCAAGCTTTTGATAAAGTATGGCATGAAGGCCTTATATATAAACTAAGATCTATGCTGCCTCAACAATTTTCAGACATCCTAGAGTCATTTATAACAAACAGATTGTTTAGGATAAGACAAAGAAACGCCATTCAGCTTTAGGCAGATAAAAACTGGAGTACGACAAGGAAGTGTACTTGCTCCGGTCCTGTACCTATTATACACCTGCGATATTCCTGAGCTAGAAAATAATTTCATTGCAACCTTTGCTGACATATCACGATGGCTATTGGAAATAGTCACGAGGAAGCTGTAGAAAAGGTTTAAGATTCCATCATTCGTATCTATGAGTGGACTACAACATGGCGTAACAAACTAAATAGAAAGCAAATCTATCCACATTAACTTTACAAATAAAAAGCCAAAATACTTCCTGGTATTCATCAATAACCATCAAATACCATACGCGAATACTGCTAAGTATCTCGGCATAACCCTGGATGCAAAACTGCGCTAGAAAGAGCATGTCAAAAAGAAAAGATCAGAATTAGATATTCGGTACAAAAATTGCAAGTGCCGACTTTTATAAAGAACACGTGAATCAAGTGTCTTCCTCCTTAACTTATAGTGAAAAAGAAAGACGTTATTGGACGACTTCTTAATTTTATAGTTACTTAGCAGTTTAAGTTATATTTAAATTACTTATTAGCTGATAGGCTAGATTGTAATGTGAATAAAGTATCACCAATTACGTAACGTTATAGAAATAAAAAAATAAAAAAACCTTTTTTTCATAGGTAAATAACACGGATAAAAATTTTAGCTACCCACCCCGGCTGCGTAATGCCAATTCCTGTATATGAGCCAGCACTGGATGGTGCTGAATAGTACACAGACATTGTCCTGCATAATTTTGAAAACAATCGTACCGATCTGTTTCTAGCCAGCACCTTAGTTGATTGGTTTTTACCGCACAGAGTTGGCCCTCTTATGTTTGCAACAGATGAAAAGACAATCATGTTCGCTCTCAACACTTTTCTAAAGCTACGCGCGATACCGCAACATAATTGTCCCTTAAATAAAGTAAGGCGTCTAGGAATAAATCGGTGCCGAATAAGGAGCGAGACACTTGTCTCGCTCTAACTCTATATTGCATCATAGTTTACCTTTGTTGGTTATTATTCGAATTTTCGTAAAAACCTTAGTGATACCCTAGGGATATTGCGAAGACACGGTTAATTAGACAAGCAAATTGGAAGTAGCGCTCGCCGGCCGCTGCCGCGGCACCGCTCGCTACGCTCGCGCGGCTCGCGGTGGTCACAGTTCAAACCTAACCTAACCTATTTCACCCGGTTCAATATCCCTAGGGTATCCTAGGGTTTTTGCGAAAATTCGAATTATCAAATCATCCTAAGACATATAATATCAGAAAGGAAATAATACTTTAAATAATATTTTCAGTAACCATGACTTAATTCGTAACAGATTTGTACATTAGAAAATTCATAATAACCTTAATATCGGGGACGCATAATATTGCGAGTCAACGCCTGGAGCGCTGGTTCATACACATATATTGGCTTCACGCGCCCCGGCTTCGCATAGGTAGCACAAAGTACTTATCTACGGCGCACCTACCTGTCTACCTACCTACCCTACCTACCCTACCTACCTACCTACCTACCCACCTACCTACCTACCTACCTACCCTACCTACCTACCCTAACTAACTACCTACCTACCTAGGTATCCTACCCTACGCACAGTATGAAAACTGACCTTAAAAGCGGTCATCCTCTTTTTATTTGTTTAATGGACACTACAAACTATTTCAATTGTAAGAGTAGAATTCACGGAGTCTAGATGTTTTTGGAACCAGAATTACGGCCATTTACATTATTTTCTATGGAAACCAAAAAAAAAACTATAGAAACGCCAGTAATGTAAAAGTACTAGGTAAATACTATATTTTGTATGTAATATTATGAAAAGATTAAATATCTACATTATCCACCAATCCTTATAATTTTATCCCTAATAATAACAAAACTATGGCGTTTTTTGTGTTATTTCTTTAATACATTTTTTCTCTTAATTCTTTACGAATGTGGATTTTTTCTCTTAATTCTTTACGAATGTGGATTTTTTCTCTTAATTCTTTACGAATGTGGATTTTATTATTTATTCAGAGGTTCCTTAGAATGTTTTCTATAAACCATAAAAATATCTAATCTTACTCATGCAAGATTTCAGATATATTTAAGGTTTTAAAAACTGTATCAGGGCTGTCACCAAATCGTATTTTTTTTCTGTTTAATTTTTGTGAAAAAGTATGAGTTTACATAAAATGTATGATACATGCTAATAAAGTTACGTGTTACGTTGGTTCTATTCTCCGATACGGCGTAATATTTTGGGGCAACAGTACGGAAAAACAGCGCGCTTTCATTGCTCAAAAACGCTGCATTAGGGCTATATTTAATTTGACTCCTGCAAGCATTTCTTTAAAAACAATAAATTATTAACTCTACCATGTATATATACTTGAGGCAGCAGTATTTGTTAAAAACAATATCCACATGTTCAGCTTCTACACGCGTATACGGCGCAAGGACAAATTACGTACACCAGCCAGTAAAACTCATCTAATGCATGAGAGCATCTTTTGTTCAGCTTCTCGCATTTTTAATAATATACCGGGGCCTATTAGAACGATTGTCAAAAATGAAAACTTCAAAAGGGCTCTCCATGATCTGTTGGTAAACAAAAGTTACTACTCTGTAAAAGAATTTCTGTCCGACAAGTCTCTACTTAAATATAGTACCCAGTCATGATGCGTTCGATGACCTAAAATTTTACCGTAAAATCTATTTTTATTTATGTTTAATTTTATGTATGATTTTTGCAATTTGACATTTTAATTTGTTACGATTCTTTTTATTTTATTTTTTTTATTTTATTTGTATAATTTGACATATGATATGACCTATGTTAATTTGTTATGTTTGACTCTGTTTTAATTTTTTTGAATCATATATGTAAATTAATTTTATATTCTACAAATTGAATTTGACATTTCCCTTAATGTTCCCTTTTGGTGTTTTTAATCTTTTTATTTATTGTGCTAGAAGGAAAGTGAAAATAATTAGTAATAATGTTAATTTTATTAGTCGCTAATTTATGTTTAATTATTGTATGCCCTACGGGCGGGACATAGCTGAACGAGATTTCTCAAATATTTAAGAACTGTACTGTACCTACCTATGATCCACAATAAATATATTTGATTTGATTTGATTTGAAAGTGGTCCAAGGTGACGATAAAAAAATTCTAGCTTTCAGTTTTTTTTAATATAAATGTGTTTTAGATTATTGAACTATCATATGATAGGAATGTGATATGCACAACGATATCTCTATCGCATACAAAAATATTTAGTATTGAGCAGTTGAGCACCCTAAAACCATAGACATAAATATGAAACTTTAGAAGCATTTTACTGCAAAATCTTGCAAGATAAAGGTATATAACAGTAATTAGATAAAGGTTATTCGAGATTATTTAAAATAATACATATAGTTATTGATAATACATATTTTTGCTGTAGAGTATGTCGTATTAATATAAAATCCATATTCGCTAAGATTAAGTAAATAAAAAATAAATAAGAAAAAATAGATTACGTATACGATACGATACAGCCTGTATATGTATACAGAATGGAATTTTGGAACATCATCTGGGGGGAAAGTACTCTAAATTCTGGAGATAGCAAATTTTACTCAAAGGAAACAATCCTTTATTTTTTTAAAGAAACAAATCTGCTTTCAAAGATCTTCGAAAATTCGCTTGCCACACTCGGGAATCGAACCTGCTACACACCTCACACCACACCACGCACCACGCCACACATCACACCACATCGCGTGCCTCACCACATACCACACAACACCGCACTACTTACCACACCACACTAAGTTATACACCACATCACATGCATTAATTGAGAATAAGAAAGAAAGAAAGAAAGAAAAATAATTTTATTCGTCACAGAAACACGTGCATAAAAAAAAAAAAAAAACTCGAGTAGGTAACAAAACAATAACAATACGTATACAATAACGAGTACAAAACAGAAATAGTAGGCAGCTGCTGGCACGTCATGACTGTGACAAGAAGGCTTCCACTCAGCATGATGCTGTGCTATGGAGACCCACAGCACAGCGCTGATTTTCAGTGGTCACCCGAAAAAAACGTACGGAAACCAAGTCAGGTTTAAAATTCAGAATTATACATAAATATAAAATAAAACAAATAGTACATAGAATATTATATAATGCAACAACCAACAGTAAGAATAAAATTACTAAATAACATATGTATATCAATTATCCGCAGGCATCACCACTGTACCCACCTAAAACACCACTATCAATACAGTGTTTGTTTTATAATAAGTTTATTAAGTTTTACTTTTACTGTTAATAATTTAAAATGCAACTTTATATATAGATTTTTATTTTATTAACATCTATACATATAATAAAATCGTCGCGAAGTCAAAACTGTACATTGTTTTTTTTTTTTTTAAAGTCATTGCTACGAGATCCTGGATCGATTCTAGTGCCGAAAATATCGTTTTTCGAATGTTTACCTGCTTGTCTGTATGTATGTTCCAGCATTACGCAAATTCTACTGGACATATATTCTGTTAAAATTTTGCATAGATATTCCCTCCATCCCTATAACTCTGGTCAAATTATAGGGTATAAACTATCACGATATTTCCTATGGGGGATGAGCAATATTAGATTATGTTCGTATTCTTCTCCGGGAATTGTAAAAAGACGTGCCAAAATGTTAGGATATTGAAGATATTTACCGATTTAACATTTTAAATTATCTTCATCACGCCTTCACCATTACCTTTATGGAGCTAAGCAGTCAATCATGAAATATAAGAACGGCAATTTCAACCACCTTTCTACAACAGTAAATAACTAAGCGGTTGCAAGGCTTCTTTCCAAAGCAGTGGTCATAAGATCGATTCCCAACTATTGGTATTTTTTGTAATTCTTTTTTTTACATCAACTATTGGTACTCTTTTTCTTTTTTTTTATATTTTGTAATACTAATATGTATATAATAGTTCGTAATTAATGAATACTTAATTTACTAAAAAAGGTAAACTTGGTAAGCAATAGGAAATTGCTACAGATTTGTCCTAGCGATTTTAAAATCTGTGTGTGGACGTGAAATTTTGAAGTCGCTACGAGTGTAGTACCTAGCATTATTTAACAGATTTTACGCTCTGTAAAAAATTACTAAAATAAATAAACGATCACAATTTTTAATATTAAGGGGTTACCCTGCTGGGGTTGCGGGTTTGTCTGAAAGGGATATCGCGGCCCCGGCACACAGGCAACGGAAGGAACACGGGTGGGTTTTAGTCAGTAAAAGTCTGACACACCCTCTCGCTCTGCCCAGAGCGGGAGAAGTCATTTTATGATATCCCATCCTGAAAAAAAAAAAAAAAAAAAAAAAAAAAAGGGGTTATTACTTCACACAATACATTGTGGTTTGCGTTCCTAAGGACAGTTGATGATGCACGTCACCATCACCAACACCGGGAAAAGGCCAGCGTCAGCGACAATCCCAGTAGTCTGCGGCATTTGTTTGCCATCATTTTAGTGTTTTGTGGAATCGCAAACCCAGTTCTGTTATGGGAGAAATATCAGCATCATCTATCCGAAGACTTTTTTAGTAACTTTGCGAGGTATCGTTGTTTGTGGCCATATGGTCACAGTGGGGTTTTAGGGGTCTTACGGGTGTACGACAATGATTTGCAAGAGCGGACCTCCTAATGACTCCTACACTCAATATGCGGCATGGCCACCGGCACTGCCGACGGCTTTGCCGCTGGGACGTGCCACTCGGCAAAAGCCAGCGGCAATACAGGCATTGTTTGCTTAAAAGGAGGCTGCAAACACGTTTAAAATGTAATTTTCTATTTACACAATAAACTATTTTGTATTTTTGTAACTGAATTTATTGTTAAGCGAACACTTGACACTGGCACTCGCTGGCCGCTGCTGCGGATCGGCTCGTTTCGCTCGCTCGGCTCGTGCGTTGTGTGGTCACAGTTCTAACTAGTGATGGTAAATTCCCGAGAATATCCTCCTTGCGAGAACTTTGCTGTTAAGTTCTCGAGAATATTCTTTCGTGAAAAAAAAGCATTCCGCAGAAGTAGAAGTTGCTGGAGCAGTCAAAAATTTCAGGTCGATTGCTCCTAATTCCGTTTTTAGGGTTCCGTAGTAAACAAGGAACCCTTATAGTTTCGCCATGTCTGTCTGTCTGTCCGCGGCTTAGCTCAGAGACGGTTAGTACTAGAAAACTGTAATTTTGCATATGTATACATATTAATCATGCCGACAAAATGGTAAAATAAAATCAAGAAAAATATTTTTTTTTAGTGTACCTCCCCTACACGTAAAGTGGAGATGTTTTTTTTTTCCTCATCTACCCCATATTGTGGGTAGGTATCGTTAGAAAGGTATTTCAAAAATATTGTGTTTGTCGAAACTATTTTTGGATTCAGGGATCCGTTTGTGAAATATTAAGCTTTTAACTGAATTTTTTTGTTAGTCAAGTGCCCCCCCCCCCCCTTCTAGCTAAATGGTTGTACTTGGACTTGTGAAAAAATTCACAGCAGTAGTATATACAATGTCGCCCATGGGCATGTGACCGCCCGTATTTTTCTGAATATTCATGACAAATTATCGATAATAAACTTAAAAAGGGGGGTCTATCTTTAATTGTTTTTTTTTTTTCATTTTTTCTTATTTTTATATTTTTCAGTATCCCGCTATAATTTTATGTATAATTAACATAATTTCACTTATGTTTTTTAAAATAAATACTGTTTTTTTGGAAAAAAAAATCTTCACCTCCGTTTTTTTTTCATAGTCGACAAATTTTACCAAAAATTTTTTGTTAATCCGATAAAATAACTTGTAAGCTATTAGAAATAATAAACAGAATACAAATCGAGCCAATAACATAGAAGATATGGCAAACGCTACTAAAAACATAAAAAATATTAAAGATAGACCCCCCTTTCAAAGTTAATTTTCGATAATTTTTCATGAATATTCAGAAAAATACGGGCGGTCACATGCCCATGGGCGACATTGTATAACGAAATTAAAAGGAAAACTACGAGAAATAATCTACCAAATTAATTTGCAGTTTGAAAAACATGATCTCCCATACGGAATGTATATCATGGATCATGGGAGATCATGTTTTTCAAACTGCAAATTTTTAGTTTTTCGATGTTTTTCGACTACAATGTTAAATTTGTTCTTGTGATAAATTCATCCCAACTACGGAACCCTTCATTGTGCGTGGTCCGACACGCACTTGGCCGGTTTTTTTTTCAATATAATGGTGCCGATTGTCTTGTCACAAATTCCTCTAAACTAGACTAATAATCATCAACATTTAGTTTATTTCTGTCGAACGACGATTTTCCATTCTGATATAGACTAAAGTGACACAACTTAACTATATTTTAGTTTGACAGCACTAAGATGGCACTGAGTTATTAATTTAGTGAAAATGGCAATTTTGCTATTCGGAATTTGACGTTTTTCGTCAACAATTTTGATTGTATGATAAAAATTAAGTTTAAAAAACTATAATTCGTCTACGGGAATGCCATTGTAATTTTGATGTTCTTGGCACCCACATGTTTACCGGTAAGGTGTGCGACCTTTACATTTACCTTTAATGGCTTTACCTTGACCATTTTTGTACATGTCTTGATTTCTGTCTGAATTATTTTCTTGTTTAATACTTTTTAGATCACTTTTATTTTCCCATAGTTGGATTACAGTTTTTAAAACTTATTTTTTTTATTTTATGCTTTTCCGTTTTAACGATTGATAAAAGTTACGACAACGTAAATAAGAGTGATACAATAGGTCAGTAATTAACCTATTTTAAATTCAATTAGCAGTGCAGAGGGCCTTGAAAAAAACTGTAGCGGGATTTATTTCGACGCCAACACCATATAACGAGCTTCGAAGAAATCCACAATATAAATATTATGTTGTACTTTTCTAGTGGTATTACAAATCGTTATAATTTATTAAGATTTGATTAACTTCGTGTTGGTATCATCTCGCGCCGTACGTAGCGCAGCAGTCTCTCACTTTTACTAGTTTTCAACAATTTAAACATATTTATTTAATTTGAAAATATGATAAGTATACATATTTGTAATGTGCTTGTCAAAACCTTTCTTTTGATACCAAACATGTCATGATTATCTCAATTAAATTTTTTTCGAGGTTAGAAATGTTTGTGTAAAGTCCACCATATTAAATTTAGGGAGAATTTATATAGCCTTTGTCACCCGGACTATTATTACGAATCTATTGATACCTCATTCATTAAAATCAGTTCTGTTGTTTAGGCGCTCCGGTACATTACACGTAAACGCAAATATACATACAGACTGCTAAAATCATAACCCTTCCTTTTGGCTTTGCCGTAGTCGGGTATAAACAAAGTCCACCCGCCGCGTCTGTCACCAATGGAATGAGGAAGGTTTAGGTGTATAATTCGTAAGGTTTTGTGTAAATTGACTGAAATATGACTGTTGAAGATGTGGAATAAACATGCCAACTGCATGCTTTACTTGCATGCGTTGCGTAAACCAATAGAGTTATATTAAAACGATATCCTATTACGGAATTAATAAGTGCTGTGAGATATATTCCGACATCCACGCGGGCGAAGCCGCGGACAAAAGCTAGTTGTTTTATAATATGTAGTGATATGAATTGTTTTCCTTGTGAGTTTCATAGCAGTCAGTCGCGAATTGTCTGTCGTATAACACACACGGCGCGCAACATTCCGCGGATTTTTTACCTGATCATCGCAGCTTACGTCGCACAAAGAACGTGTCTTGTCCTTGCGCATGTGTGTTTTGTTGTGTGTCGTGTTTTGTGATTGATTAGATAATGAATACTGCTCCAATATTATCGGTACGTTTATTTTGCAAAATCCATACACTTGATAAAATTATCGTAGTAGGTACTTTCACTGTAGTACGTACCATCGAAGAAGTTCATATCTATGCACCGTAAGGACTATTTCTGCTTGCAGTGCTTGGCCGCCATAGAACCGGGGTGGTAACAGATGTGGTCATCGCGTTCACGGGATTTTGTTTTCAAATTGCTTAGATATGAAATTCTTCGACGGTACATAGCCCCGACCTATTATCTGTGACCGTAGCTAGGTACAAATAGTGCCATCCACGAAGACGCGCCCCGCTCTCCTTCGTTCAGGCGATTACTGTAGGCAGTGCTGGATTAGCCCATAAGCAAATTAAGCAATTCCTTAGGGCATCACGTCTCGGGGGGGCACCATAAACAGCACCGAAAAATATTTGATAGCACTTGAAATAAAGGCAAGGCTGTTTGAAAACCCGCGCGTTTTGTCGGCGGGAGGTTGTTGAAAATAATAAAAAAGGACGACGACGCTGCAGGAAAGGCTTTATCAATATTATATTATACAGCCAGATAATTATGCTAAAACGTTGAACTTAAAAACTATTATCCGCGAATTAAATACCCGTAAAAGTTGCAAGTTGCGTTACAATAAATAAATAAATAAATGCTTTGGTTTTAATTGTAATACCTACTCCACATAAACCTTTCGTTTTTCGTAAATATTCTAAGGTACGTAATCATGGATCAATAATGGATCCGGCACTGACTGTAGGTAAGTGTGGGGCGTGTAAAGATTGCACTACACGACTCGCAAAGTTGACCGAATCCGAGAGTGTAGAAGGGCACTTCCAATCGTTGTCGTTGTTTTTGCGCCCGAGTCAATGGACTCGAAGCGTCCTATAGTTCTTGGCACGACTGTGTAGTCACGCAGGACTTCGGTCAACTTCGACGAGTACTTCGTCGAAGCAACTTCGCGAGTAGTGTAGTGTGGGTTTGACGTGTGTGGCTAGTGGCTACTAGAGGTGGGTAAAGTGTATAATTTTTGCGATTGGAACATTTGCATTTGGATCACTGAAATGATCCGAATCATTGATAAGTATGTTTCATTTGGATCATTTGAATCATCGACTCAAAGGATAAAATGCATAAGGACAACGAAAAACTGTGAGAGTGTGAGTGATAAACATCTCGTATCTCTTTCTGACTTAAATAGATTATGTGTCACCCGCTCACTCGCGATCCGCGAGTCAGTTCAGTAGTACTGACTAAAGTAACGTAACTCAGCGTCTCAGTCTTTCTCTTTCGCTCACTGTTGCTCAGTCGCCTCCTTAGAGTATATTATGGTATAATAATATACTTCGCCAGGTATGGCATTCCGAAACACAATGGTCACGTGGGTAACACAAGTCTACGTCATCACGTCTGTGTTACCAGAAGTTTGTAATAATAACTCCCCAACCACCTTTATTACCAGAGCGAATACGATAAAACAATGAGGTTTTAATAAAAAATTACGTTGGTTTATGTTTAAATTGAATAGTTTCGTTTGATTAGACACACGAAACGATAATTTAAAAGCTTTGTACATATTTTTTAACAGAATGGTTTCTGAAAATCTTTCCTTAATCGTGTTTTGTTGCAATAGAGTGGCAACTGGATAGTGACATAAGTATGTGTTAGTCCCGGAAAGCCAGGCCTTGTTTTATTAGACCATGGAGTATATATCACGTCGCCTCGCAAGCGACGATGGTCGCGCGGAAAGAGCACAGAGGCAAAGAAATGATTCAGATTCAAATGATCCGTTTGAAACGTTGTTACTGAACCAACCTTTTGGAACATTTCAATGATCCGGATCAGTGAGTCGGTTCCGTACAGAGTTACACACTCCTAGTGGCTACCTTTATATTCCGGCCGCCGCTGAGTGGATGTTCCTGTCAGTTTAGTACATAGATATAAGAAAGAAGGAGATATGTCCGGTAGTTGAAAATGTATTGAAACCCAATGTCTTCACTACATCCCCTCTACCTTGCCACAGTTGCCACAACTACATATGCAGATCAGTAAACCCAATAAATACAAGGTCGCGCTCACACTTGCAATTTATAAATCAGAACGTACTACACAATCAATCATAAACCTTATCCCATCAAACACAGCGTGCATTTACCATGTACCGTTCAACGCACTCACACGAAAACATCGATCGCTATCGTTGTGCTGTGCAAAAGCCATTTATTTTACATATACGCTAGTGATTGACTAAATCGGAAAGTTATCGATTCTCTCTTTTATTATTTTATTAAAATTTTTGGGAGTTCCTGAAAAAAGTATAAATTAAAAACGATATACATATACTAAGAGTATATAAATAAGTCAAAAAAAGAAATATTAAGTAAATCAAACTAATTCAACATTATGAAAAAATCTAAATGAGTAGAAAACAAGATTTCACATCGGTCTCCCAATCAGGCTATAACTGATGACAAATTGAAGAATAAACTTTAATAGTAATATAAATTCATATGACAATCGACATTATTGTCGATAGCCTAGGTTAGTGGATCTGCACAATCACATCACTGACCCGTCGCAAGACGCTGCGGCCGTACTAACGATGCAACCGCTTAAAGAAAATATTGTTTTGTGATTTTTACATTGCTTATCCAGTCACTTAGAAACATACTTAGGTAGTGGTAAAGAAGCAATGTATTGACTGCAATAATAGTACAGTCCCTGTGGTTTATGAAAACTAAAATAACGTAGTTAAGGCAAAAAATTATTTACCATTTGTTGTTTTGCATGATTTTCAACACAAATATGGGAAAATACTTGTGCTGATATATAATAAGTGGTTCTATGATTTATAAAGTTTCTAGTTTGGCTACGATTTTTACAAGAAACCACTGAACAACACGGTATTCTTAAATGTTATCACGATCGCGTTCGAAAGCGCACTAGTTACCGGAGACTGCCATTTCCCTGAGGCATGATCATTGTGATCAGGATGCGCGGACACAGACACGCCCCCATGCCACTTCTCCTGTTATTTATGTTTTTATGGTTTAGTACAAAAGAATACGTGTTTTACGAATTTTTGTGTGCTTTTTTTGTTCTTAATTATTCCTAATCGGGTCCAACGACGAGGTGTCAGCAACGCGTTCTCTCGGCGGCCGGAGTTTAGTAAATACTTTAGTTCGTAACAAAAACATTGTTTTACAGACTGCACACCAACCAACAATGGACTTTCAAAGTTTTGCTTGGTAAGTAAACTTCACTTCGTTAGTTATTATCTGATTTTGTTACTTACTTTTGGTACAGACAGCCTCAAAAACGTGTATAACATCAACAAGAATAGGCATGATGCCTGGGTAAAACAGTAAAACAGTCTAATTAGTCCGTCAGTCAGATAATAAAAAAATATTAGACGCGTATTTTTTGCTTTATCATATTAATACAAAATTACTTAGATAAAACGCATTTTAAGTTGGGGAGTGGGGGGTCGCTACGTCACTAGTACGTATAAAATCTACATACTCGTGACGTCATGACACATTTTACCTCAATGTATCGCCATAATCTTTAGATTACGTGAAATTTTTATAATCTCAAAGACGGACGGACAAAAAAAAATGTTTTGTCATCATCCCTATTCATTTAATTGTCTACTATCTTTGTTCTATAATTTTGTATCAATGTGTAGGCTCAAAACATATTACACATTAGCTGCTGCCAGCTTCACCCGCGTGGTCCAATTTTTTTTTCCTAAAATAAAAGTAACCCAAGTTACTCCTTATAACATCAGCTATCTGCCAGTGAAATTCCCGTCAAAATCAGTCCAGCCGTTTCGGAGATTATCCGGAACAAACAGACAGACAGACACACAAAATATAAAAACAATGCTTTTTCGTTCTTAATACCGTAGTATACTTTCGAATACGTAATTATACTTTCATATAATTACGTAACACATTTTCGTAAACGATTACCACTAATCTATTTTATTTTGAGAGTTAAACAACATTCATTGCGTTATTTACGTTGTTGAGCAGATTTTTTTGCCAACTTTTGAAGCAATGTTTTAACAATATGTTTCAAAACGATACAGATTGTGTTACGATACATAGTGTGTGTTCATTGCGTTATTTACGTTCTTCAGCACTTTTTTTTTCCTAACTTTTGAAGCAGTGGATTCTAATTGAGCGTGTATTACGCAATTTTATTTATTTGTTTAGATTGGGTATTTAATTGAAGCTACACATTTAACATTGATACAGTATTAAGGAACACAAATTGTAGACAATCAAATGAATTTTTGTATTTTTATTTTCTGCATAATTATTATGCAATTTTTTTGCATGAAACTTGAGCAACTTATTGCACCATGATTATGTTGTGGATAACATAATCATGGTGAAATAAGTGCCTGTTTATGTACCTACCTGGGCAGTAGTAGATACCTAGTAGTGGCGACCGCGTACCGGAAGACGTAGCGCTGGAAGGTCTCCCACAAGGTGGACCGATGATCTCGTGAAGGCAGGAATCCACTGGATGCGGGAAGCATAGAACCAGTCGAAGTGGCGATGCTTGGAGGGCTGTGTTCAGCAGTGGACGTTTTTCGGCTGAAATGTGCAATCAGTGCCGATTTATTCTATTTCTACCCTTAGATAATAAGAAAGACTGTGAGTCCACCAGCACGCGTAGCGTGACAACCATAGAAACGGGTTTTGTCGACGGAAGAATAGACAAAATGACAGATTGTGATTGCTTACCGGTTAACTGTCATTTTCTCTATCCTTCTGTCGACAAAATTCAAATTCAAATTATTTTATTTACAGATCTTAAACACTAGTGATAGTACATAATAATAATATTTGGCAAATTTTGGTCATAATTACTAGCAATGTCAAAACCATCAACAATAATGTCAAAACCCGTTTCTATTGTGGTCGTGCTAAACGTGCTGTTGAGATTTCGCAACAGAATTTATTTGAATTTTCCTTAAGTAGGAACATGTTTTTATATTTATTAAAAATAGCTTAGTTCGAGTTCTTCATTTTTCTGACTCGCTCATGGCCGGTTTTAAGTAGTGTGTACTAACTACTTATAACTGGCCAAGCGTGAGTCGTAATGCGCACTCAAGGTTCCGTACTACCCAAAGTCTTGTGCTTACCTTCCCTTTATCATTTATTGGGATGGATGCCATAGTAACACGTAATTTGTGAAAATTTCAACCTATAAGGTTTGAAAAGATACAGCCCTGTGAGGCTGTGACAGACAGAATTTCAAGCGGACCGAGAGACAGACAGACAGACGGGGAGGCCTTAATAAGCTGGGCAACGTCACAACGTCAAAAACTGCTGTCAAATATTTTGCTGTTTGGATTAATTTACCATTATAACGTATGGAAATATGAAATATCCCTGACTAGTGAACTAAAATATTGATTGCAAATGCAATAATTAATATTGTAACGCAGAATATTTAGTTAAAGAATTAAAAAAAGTATTTGGCAACTTTCCACTTAAAACTGAGGTACACACGGCTACACATCAAGCTATACATTTCCAGTATAAGCTGACCTCGCATTGTACGGAAATCCTATACAATGCGATCAGCATCAACTGAAATTGCTTGATAAGTAGACGTGTGTACAACATCAAATTCAGTGTTATAATTGCAATTCATTATTAATATTTTAGGTCACTAGTTAGCGATATTTCATATTTTAATACAGTATTAATGCCATCTTAATCAAAACAGCGAAATATTTGATAGCTATTTGCGACGTTGCCAACTTTTAGAATGAACCATAGAAATATAAATAAATATATCTATGGAATGAACACTCTTAAACTAACGAAGGAAATTATTGTAATAATTTCATTTATAAATTTAGAGGGATTTATACTTAAGAGGGTTTATCCTAAAAGTTGGCAACGGCGCAAATAACTGTCAAATATTTACCTGTTTTGATTCTTATAGCAATATTACTGAATAGAAATAAGAAATGTGAACTAGAATATTAATAATGAATTGCAATTATAACATTGAATTTGATGTTGTACCCATTTTAGGTGTAAAAAACGCATTTGGAAAGTTTCCAAATACTTTTTTTACATCTAAAACTAAACATTTGGTGTTACGATATTAATTATTGCATTTCATAATCAAAATTCTAGTTCGCTAGTTAGCCACATTTTTTATTTCTACACAGTAATATTGCTAAATTAACCAAAACAGTGAAATATTTGATACCGATCTGCGACGTTGCCTACCTTCAGAATAAACGCTCTTAACTACGCGCTCAGCGTAAGTGCAACCGGTGCAAGGGAAGCGGTAGCTCAGGTGATCTATTAATAACTTCATTGCACGGTTTTTCTTATCAATATATTATTATTTCCTTTATTTCATCTATATACAGTGCGTCTGGTCACCGGTGTCCGACCAGATATGGCGAAGCAATATGAATTTTTTTATCGACAAATCCACCATAATTAAGGCATTTTAAATTAAACGCCATTAAACTGTTATTTTCCTTCTACTTGTAAGTAAAGGGTCATATTAAAGTATTCACAACTCTTAAACTGTTTGACTTAGAGCTTAGGTCTTCACATCAGTTTTTAGGTAATCTTAGTGCATCTAAAAAGTAAAAAAAAAAGGTATTCGTCTGTCTAGATTTTTTGAAAACATTTAAAAAGTAAAAAAAACAATCAAATTTTCTCACTTTTTACGTCTCCGGTATTTTTTTAAGGTTTCATTGGGAGTTGTTGAAAAACCTTTTAGTGTCAACTAATTGCCTACTTTTGTAGCTGTCAAACGAAACCTTTAATGCCTGTAGGACCTCTACATTGGTAGATATTGCAAAATAAATGAACCAACCCGTGTTCAGTAACAAAATATACTACAATGGCCGCCCTTTCAAAACATTAGGATCAAAATTCTTTATTATGGTGGATTTTTCGATAAAATTGATCATATTGTGGCGACATCTACATCGCCACATGCGAACTATGCATCAAACACCTGACTTCACACATATCCTGCATCGCGCAAGTGTGGGGTCCAAAACCAGATGCGCCACTGTTGGTCTAATTTTAGACCAACAGTGGCGGATTTGCTTTTATACCCCACAGTTAGAGTTTACCGCGTGATGGACATAAATACAAACTCCCGACTTCAACCTCTGGGCAGTTGTTCGCTAGACACGACACCCGTCTGGTCGGAGGATCCTCCCTTTTCTATGGTGGATGAGTGAACTTTACACCCTATTCCTCATACCACTAAAATATTGCTTCGCCTTAACGGGTCAGACACTTGTGAGAAGACAGTGTAGTCTGTATATACATATAATTTACATTTTTTTTAAATTTAGTGAAAACAAAAAAAACAAAAAAAAATATATAAAAAAATGCCCACCGGTATCGGGAACAGGGGCCAAGCTACCGGTGGTCAGGACTCCTGAGAGAGGAACCTCCTAAAGATACGCGCCGTGTCCAGAAGTATCGCTTTCTAGATCAAACCCTTGATCCAGCTGCCTAACGAGAGCCTCCTCAGGTGTTGGTCGAGGCTCTTGGCTATTATGCCATTGGCCGTCACGACTATCGGCACTATTATTATAGAAGTAAGGGCGATTTTCGAAGTGCAAGTCTTAATAATGATGTGCTGATCATATACCTAAACCTACATAGACATACGCTTGTAAACTCACAAACACAACAAGTGTCGTGACAGTCAAAATTTTACACTTTTTTCGGTCTAGTTCTCATTCGCCAAGTGTGCAGAGTAGGTAGGTATAACTTCTGATATCCTCGCTCCAAAATAAATCACTGAGAAATAGGCTACTTAATTTGATTTACTGTTAAAAAATTCTATAAACACTTCACGGAAATTGTTGTAACGATGTCGCGTCGCGAGCTTTTAAGCTAAAATAACATCTTTGAAATTGTTTAAACACGTTTATTACTGTCCCAATCGAATAGACAACATCCTTAACTTAAGATGAGGAGAAATGTCGCAGCAAACTACCAGCACGCATAGCATGACCGCTATAGAAACGGGTTTTGTCGACGAAAGAATAGATAAAATGACAGATAAACAATCACAATCTGTCATTTTGTCTATTCTTCCGTCGACAAAACCCGTAGAAAACCCGTTTTTATGGTTGTTATAGTACGCGTGCAGCAAAATGTGTGTGTGCTCACCATGTGCCGATCTATTCTGCAAAAACCGCACCGTGTAAACTAACAGCCGAACCCAATAACCTATTGTCGTGATGGTAGACAGTATAATTCTATCTGTCATTGTGTCACATTCCATAAGATTCCTAGTCTCTGACAGATTATTGGGCCGTTAAAACCATAGATAGAAAGGTTTTTCTATCTCCAGTATGGCAAAACTGGTGATAGATATGTTATATATTGGATTCGGTAGTAAGGTGAAATGAACTGACAATAGTGTCTATCCCTAGCATACAGCTCACTTCACCTAAGTTTTCACGTTGATATTTTTACAGAATAGTCCAGCAGTATACTCTGCCTTACCCTTCGGGAAACCCACGCTTGATGTAATGAAATTTGTTCAGGTGCAAGCCAGACTGGTGCTTCCCAAGCGTGAGCAAGGAGAGCAACGAACTGCTGCGACAGTGTGCGAACATACCCGAACTAGAGCTGTCGGACGACGTGGACGAGTTCATTGCGCGGAGCAAGGCTTTCCCCATATCCTTCCCTATTGAAACCAACAGGTATATACAGTCCTCCAGACCGTATTTCGGCCATGGCGGCCAATCTCAACGGAGACTAGCCTTCGGCGTGGCAGATATTATAGTGCACAAGTGTGTGAGCAGGCACAGGTGTATTTTCTCTTCCCTCACTCTCATAGTCCGATGGGACGGCAATCTGACACGACCGAAGAGTGATCAGGCGCAGGACCAACTAGCCGTTGGTCCTGCGCCTGATCACTCTCCGGGGCTGCCTGGAATTGAACCCAGGACCCCACGCTCAGCAGTCGCGCTTGCGACCACGAGACCAACGGAGCAGTACCGCGTGTTTATAGTCGGTAAACAAGCTGAAGTGGCAGTGGGTTGGCCCTGTTTGTCGAAGGACCGATGGCTGCTGGAGCACACGAGGCCTGAAGTGGATACCGCGTATCGGCAAGCGTAGTGTGGGACGCCGCCCAGCTAGAAGGACCGACGTCCTTGAAAAGGTGGCTTGGACGGACTGAATGCGGAATGCCGACGAGAGAGTGTTGTGGCGCAGCCTGGGAGAGGTCTATGTCCAGCAGTGGACTACGATAGGTTCAGTTGATTAATTAATAGTAAAAAATGTGTGAACATGCCCGAAGTAGAGCTGTCGGACTACGAGGATGAACTCATCGCACGGAGCATGTAGCATGGAGCAAGGTCTTCCCCATAGGTTCATACACTTCCCTATTAGGACTGTCAGGTAAACATTGATTAACAACAACAACCGAACAAAAGAAAAGGAAAATAAAGAAAATAAATTGGGTGATAGCACAGTGTAACTACTTATAGTCTGTTCCAAAATAATCTGAGGGGCAATTACCGTAATTTTTAAGAACGTTCGGATTCGCATTTCATTCGCAATCTGTCAAAAATACAATCTATTTATCAACATTTTTAACAAGTTTGACAGATTGCGACTTAAGAGCGTTTATTCTGAAGGTCACACAGTAATATTGCCAAATTAGTCAAAACAGGTAAATATTTGACAGCTATTTGCGACGTTGCCAACTTTTAGGATAAACCCTCTTAAGAACGTTTTTTAAGTACGAGAATTGGCCTTCTGATTAAAATGTAAACAAATGGATCACAAAATGTAGGTACCTGTGCATGCCAAAATGCATTGCCACAGTGCTTTGATGTTTGATTATTTGAATACTTAAACCCAAAATTCTAATTTTAAATCACCTTGAAGATGATATTCAGTTGACATCGAACTTAATTCTGTCACTTAAATTTTCGTTGATGATTGTTTAATTACACTTTAATAATATTATTTACTGAAGAAATAATGGTCGGAAAGCTATGAAGTTGAAACTTTCGAAATACTTTCCTTTAGTAAGTGACTGCGTTAAAATTTTACCTGAACAGGGTTTGTTTACACTTTCATCAGATATTTTTAGAACAGACCATACGATTCAACGGGAGCGTTTTCGCCGAGCAATCGTGCGGAGTTTCAGGGGAAGACTGAGTCAGCGTAGCATTATGTAGTCTAAAAAGCCATTTCGAGATGACTAAGCATTGAAGACTAAGCATAAATAAGTGTTAGGTAAATGTGTTATTGACTCGCACAGACCAGGGAAGCATGGCACAAAAGGGAGGAGGCACTTCAGCAGTGGGTGGAACAACGCTGCCAATAACGATGATGATGATGACATTTGCTGTTGCAGGTTGGAGACGCTCAAAGCGCGTCGTCCGATAGAGAAGCTGAAGAAGAACATCGTGTCCACGTACCCGCTCATACACGAGCGAGTGTTGCTGCTCATGACGCACTTCCTTATATACAAGAGGTTCGCACTTAAATTTTATTTTATTACAAGACATAGGTGGGGTTTCCCATCGGCAAAAACTACGTACTTCCATTCTAACTTTCGTCCCCTATTTAAACGCTTTAGGTTTAGGGAATGAATTTTCTAAAATCTTTCCTTACTGCTCATTTTCGATAAATAAGGAAAGAGAGCAAAATTTCAAAAATTCAAAAAAAAAAACAATATCAATATTCAAAAGTCATTTATTCAAACCAGGCTGAGAATCAGCACTTTTTGAACGTCAAAATTACATAAGACAGTCCCCCAAAACGCCCACCCTTCACCACTTCCTAGGGCGTTAGCTGGGAAGAAGAAGTGGCGCAACAAACTCCCCAGCAGCACAGTTGTCTGTTCAGTTAGAAGAAAAAAAAGATTCTATATAATCTCTCTTCTTTTTGACTCTTTGATTTTCTCTCTATACAATAGTATTCAAAATAATTTACATTACGCAACACAAAACATTTTTATTATATATTATATTAGCTTTATATTATATTATATTAGCCATATGTTACCTAGCACACACCAATATACCTACCAAACAATCATGCGCAGACCCTGTGGTTTAGGCTGTGAAAGGTCCAAACTCTTCTTCAATGGTAGCATTTTCAAAGTAGTTTGAGATGCTGATATAGACAATTTTACATTGGTACATTCCAGAGAGTTCGGCAGTAGTATAGAGAAAGAGCTATACATGGACATGGGCGTGCCGCAACTCATCGACCGAATCCTGAAGAAGAGGGCCGTCACGTTCTTAACTGAGGCCGACTCCTACATGCTGCTGTCTGGAAAAAGAGGGTAAGCTAGAATAAGATAATCTCACCAAAAAGTACAAATGAATAAACAGTGTTGAAATATAAAGGACATCATTCAACTTTCGAACATTTTGTACCCAAAACCTAAAGAGCCAGAAAACAAAAACACCCTCAACATTTTTTACTATTACAATGAGAGTATACAACCCTTCCGCTGCTATTAAAGTTAGAAAATACAAAAAAAAAAAAAAACTATACCTAACGCTCAATACTCATGTCCATTTCTACAATGGGCATTCAATGTTTGCGTCTTCAAACGAATGTCCAAAATATAGTTGGCAAAAATATGATTATTGGTATCTATTTTCAAACTCAAATAGCAGCCAGGGGGTTAATTGTAGACTTTCGTTGTAATATTAAAAAATGTTCAAGATGTTATTTGCCATATGAAAATTGCATTTTCTTTTTCTGGCCGGCTCTTAAATTTTTGGGTACGAAATGAATGATGTCCTTTACTAAGTAAAACACTTTTTGTGTTGAATGGTCATATCGCATTTACAAATATTAATACAATCGCGTTTAGAAATTCGTGATCTCGCCCGGCAATCAGACGTAATTTAGTTTCGCATGAATCCGAAATCAATAGTCACTCCGACGTTTCGGACTACTTTCGGATGGGCCCGTCTTATCGTTGACGGACTTAGGGAGTAGACCCCCAGGCGCGATCTCTTTTGCAAGATTTTCCAGATCGAAATTTCTCCGACTTCTTGAAATAATGGGCCTTTTTAAATAAAATATTCTTTGAAAACTTATACCTACTTTGGGTAATTGTGTTATACTTGGTAAATAAAAAAACATTGGTCAAAACTTGAAACAAGAAAAGTCGAGTGCTGTCGTGGGACACCCAGTTGGAACGAAGATCCTTTCGCTGTATATTATGTATTAATTAACAGGCACAATTAAATGAATTAACAACGTTTTAGAGTTTTTTTTTTTTTTAAGTGTCGTGAAGGTCAAAATGTTACACTTTTTGCGGTCTAGCTCTCATTCGCCAAGTGTGCAGAGTATAACGTGCGACATAAGGAACTTGGTTCCAAAATCAACGTTTATTCAAGTAATATTTATAACTGCACTACAGTTCGGCCGTCAAGAGAATGCGTTCCTGTCACCTGTCAGTTGGACAATTTCTAGTAGTAATAAGGATCAAATTCGTAAAACACGTACTCGTTAGTTTGAAACTGTCAGGTGTCAAAAACGCATTCTCTCGACGGCCAGACTGTACGCATACTTACCGCACAAAATCAGCACACTCATTACGCACTCTTAAATCCATTAATTATTTATAGGTATCAAGATTCCATTCAACTTTCTCTCAATTTGATTATACAGACCGTTGAACTAATAGCTGTCGCACAGACGAAGTTTTATTTTATTCAAATGAAATCTATTAAATAGAATTGATTCTAGTTGCCCCTTCCAAAAAGTTGTTTCGTATGGAGAAGAATGGGCAAGAAACTCCTTATTGACTCTTTTAAAATGTTTTACTATTTCATGTAGGTAGGTACATTAACTATACATGGTGTCCGGTAAGGAATGGATAGCTTTGAAATAGCATATTATTGAGGCCGTTCTAAAAAATACAAAACATACATATCCCGAATAGTACCTACTTACCTAAGATTTGTAAGTAACTAACTTTTTTTACCATATTTTACATTCTTCTTCACCACGACCACAAATTATTTGTTGTTGTAATATTGTACGTTGACTATGCCGTCAGAGAGGCTGTAAATAATGACACTAGAATATCTACAGATTTTTTTTTCGTATCTTTGGTAGGTACTACTTGGGATATATATATATATATATTTTTTTAGATCGATCTTCGTGTCTATTTTATGCTATTTCAAGGTTATCCATTCTTTACCGGACACCCTGTATAAGTATGTGAAGACGATGTATCCTACTTACAGCGATGGGGGGTGGTTGAGTGTGGGTACAGATAACCAGCGCCCCCCCTTACTGCTGGAGAACTGTCTGAGCTACGATGAGATGAAGTTGTCTGCGCTGGTGTTCGTGAGCGGACACACTGAGTGTATCAACGACGGAGACAGATTTAACTCCGGCATAATCAGGGAGAAGGACATCGAGACACACGCGGTCATCATCGGTAAGAACTGACTTTACTTCGCTAAGTAAGCGTCATACGAATATGAACAATATCTGCATACAGAATATGAATTAATTCAAGAACATTGCCCTTTATTGGGAGAATCACATACTGATACACTGATCGAGCAAGGCAGATACGCAGTCGCTCCCTGTGAAATACTGGTATTCAGCTGAGGCCAGTTAGACTGGAAGCTGACGCCAACAAAGTTGGAAAAAGGCCAGGCAGATGATGACACTGAAGGAACAACAGACTCTGACAGTCGTATCCCAGTCTTACCAAGAGGTATCGTGTTACCTAATTACTGGGTTGTGGAGGTCAGATAGGCAGTCAGTAAAATACTAGTGTTCAGCTGCCTCTGGTTACACTGGTAGCCGCCGAAACTCATAGTGCAGTTAATTATCCGTTTTTGGAAGAAAAACAACATAATTACAGAAATAATGGCGGAAATCGGTTCTTGAATCGATTTCCGCACTTTCAGGTGTTGTGTTTATCCTTTAGAGATATGAGAAACAGGGTGTAAAGTTCACTCTATAGAAAAGGGAGGATCCTTCGACCAGACGGGTTTCGTTCTGGCGGGCAACTGCCCAACGATTGGTGCCGGTGATATGGTGTTCGCGCGGTAAACTCTAATTGCGCGATGCAGGATTTGTGTGACCTCAGGTTTTTGATGCGTAGTTCGCATGCAGCGATGTGGATGCCGCCACAATCCTGTTACACCCTCACCTTGTATAATGAGCGTGGTTTATTGGTCCCAGGCGTGGTAGGTCCGCGGTTCGAGCGTCAGTTCCGCATGGATTACGAGGACATCTTGATCACTGAGGAGCAGAACGTGCCGCAAAACGGCTACGGCGAGGAGGTGACGCCTGCGACCGCCCAGCGCATGTGGCGACAGATGTGGGCCGATTTCTACCAGGTACATACACACAGCTTCATCCACTAGGTAAGTACCCCAGCAAAAGACACGTAAGTTCGAATCCGACATAGCTGCATAACAGCTTTTTGTATTTTTACAAAAACATTTTTTTATGTAGCTTTTACCAACGGCTTCCTCCACTTGCGTGTCGAAAATAATCCCACGGGAACGTACTTCCGGAATAAAAATCATTTATCCAAATCCAGGTCATGGTCTACCTGTGTGCCAAATTCATCCAAATCCGTTCAGCCGTTTTAGCGTGAAAGCGTAACAAACACACTCACTTTCGCATTTACGAGTATAATATTAGTTAGATTTGACGAGAAACAGTACAGAAGAACATTTTCTAATTTCCATCTAGTTAGTTCAAAGGTCCAATCATATCCACTTCAAGCGATCTTAATGACTGCTTGAAGCGGTTATGATTGCAGGTTCAGTTTCTAGTAACGTAGTTTACTTTTTGAAATTACAAACTTTTGTTTTTTGAATGGACAGTGTTCTTTCCTACTTTATTTTGCAATATTTATTTCACGTTTATCAAAACTCCTACAGGCGTTTCAAGCCACAGACAGACACAGAGTCAGGTATTTAGGGGTCTCGCGCACTAGTCGGCCACGACTCCGGCTAGTCGTGGCCGTCTATCTAGTGATATTGTATGGGTTGCATGCGGCTGGCTGGCCGTTGCTGCCAAGTGCGCGATTCGTATGGTTTCTATAGTTTACCAGGGGGTCTAAAACAGCCACTTTACGCAATTTCTCTAAAAGCAATTAATTTTCTGAATTCCCAGCAATTCATCTATCATAAGAAGAGAATCATATTGAATTCAATTCTTATCAGAATCATATTTGGTGTAAATATTGCGACATAAAAAAACTTAAGACCGTAATTTTACCGGCAATTTTTTTTTACCTACAGTTTTTATCAAATGAGATTTTTGTTTTTTTATTTCTACAGTCCGGTAGGCGCCGCGTGTATCCTATAGGTAAACCAAACACCATATCCCCCAAGCCCCAGTGTATCATCCTATATGTAAACGGCGGTACACGCGGATTAAATATCTATTTTTACTATAAAAATAAGGGCTAATATGGTCTGTGGGGAGTTTCACTCTATGGCTTGACGGCTATTCTCGTCAACAAGACCAGACAATAATCAAAAAATTACAGGTAACACCAAAAAATTCTGAAAAATTTCGAAAGTGACGTAAAGCGCACGTCAATGTCAAACCGCGGGGCTTGAGTAAAACCATTCTTTTTGTTCGGCTTCTACCGGTAATAACCGGCTACCGGCTTCTACCGGCTTGTCCGGTATTTCATTAAAATATAAAACTGTCAAACGGATGAATTGCGTATTATGAATTGAACGCAGATAATAATTCTGAATTATCAGTTTGTGTCAGTTTGTGTGATTCATAATATTACCATAATGAGATTCTGCCAAAGCGGGCGTTTTAAGCCCCCTGGTCGCTGCTGCGACCCCTGGTCGTGGTCGTGGCCGTGTAGTGCCCGAGATCCCTTATAGGTATAAGGAACAGCACCCTAATTGCTTAACACACTTTAAATCACAATCTGAAGTTTTGAAGGATATTGCTAATGTTAACTATTGCTTCATAGGTTTAAAAAATTCGACTGCTCAACAACGTAAAGAACGCAATGAACGTGGGTGAATTGTCAAAATGAAACCCATTACGATCAATAGTAATTTTATGTGTGTTAATGTTATTACCTTGTAGGTTGGAAAGCTCCTCAACCTCCATTGAAAAGAGAGCATCTTTTGATCATACAGGTGTTGTCTCTTGTGGGTCCAGGATTTGTGTGACGTTAGATGTCATGCGTAGTTAACTAGTTAGCATGTGGCGGTATAAGTGACACAGCATAAGGGTGTCCTGCCAGGGTTGCGAGTTTGTCCGAAAGGGATATCGCGGCCCCGGCACACAGACAACGGAAGGAAAACGGGTGGGGTTTAGTTAGTAAACGTCTGACACGCCCTCCCGCTCCACCCAAAGCGGAAGAAGTTATTTGATAATTTCCCAACCTCAAAAAAAATAATGCATAAGTTTGTAAGATCTATCTTGAGATTAGTGTCCTCTACGACTTAAAATGTTATTTTTCAATATAGTTTGACCGAGACCGCTGTTTCGCGTCTTAGGTATGTGCGCGGCTCACGGGGGGACAATGCTGGCCGTTCATTCGTCAACGCTCAGGGCTCGCGACGTTCCGCCCGCCGCTTATTCGTCAACGCTGCTCCCGCATTCCTAAGGCGCGGAACAGCGGTCCCGGTCAAACTATAGTATTGGTCATTTTGAAATCAACTTAATTCACACTTACTTATTGTTGACATTTATTAAAAAGAGACCGAGTATGTGAATAGACTGTTAATATAATTTTTCAGGTTCCCAGCTACACTTACGAGAAGCTTACATTGAACGTGACTCTGGGCAGCGAAAAAGACGCAGCGAGCAAATACATTGACCGCTTTGTGAAGTTGTCGAAGCCGGGCCAAGTGTTCGACAGCGAAGTGTACTACAAGCGCATCAGTATTCTCGCCGAGACTGTGCTGATAGAAGCAGACGCGCGCGCCAGTGAGGCTGAAAAAATGGCCTATGTTAATGTTATCGGAGCTGGTGAGTTCACCAAAAACATTGAAGTTCAGTAAATAAATTTAAAAAAAAAATGGAGGACTTTTTTTCTCAATTTGACAGCGGTTCTTTTTCAATTTGATAGCGGACAGACGGATCTTTAAATGCCGATTTTGAATTCAAAATCAAATATCATAGATATAGCCAAATATCTAGTGCATGGAAAGTAATGGCACAGTATAAATAAGGAACAGTTTTATATGCTAACCCCCCCACCCAGGTCTGGGCGTGTGGAAGGTCTCGCGGCATCAAGTGGACGTGTACGTGTTGGCGGTCGCGGAGCGCGTGCGACACTTACTGAGCCAGGACTTGTTGCAACATGTCAGTAAGGTCAACTTCGCCTACATCACACCAAGCGACTCCGTACTAGGTGAGCACTAAAGTAAAAAAGATAATACAGACCGACTAATCAGGCAACATATTACACACACACACACGCACACACCGATACATATGAACGTCGTCCACTGCTTGACATAGGCCTCCCCCAAGCACCGCCACTTCAACCGGTTCTATCATCAAAATTCAATTCAAAATTCAAAATATTTTATTTCACATAAACCTACAAGGGCACTTATGAAACGTCAGAAGCTAGGTGATCTCATCGGCATCGGGCATCTTCTCGCATCTAGCGAATTCCTGCTGCCTTCACCAGGTCATCGGTCCACCTAGTGGTCCACCTTTTGGAGCGTGGCCAAAATTGGAATTAACGCCGCCATCTTGTTTTGTTGTGAATACAATTTCTGTGACAGTTTCACAAATGTTATATCCTGTCAATGTCATTCAGGTACCAAAAGACTCTTATATCACTCTACATTAATTTTTAAAACTTCTGACCTAGGAAAGCGAAGCCGCAAAACGGCAGCAATTTGCGCCGTACGTTGGGCCGTATTATTTCGAAATTTGTATTCCAGAAGCAGGATGTTTTAATAAAAGTCGGGATAATCCTGTATAGATTTTGAATGTCATTGAAAAAAAATCTCCTAAGGCCTAGTCTGCATTAACGCTATTACCGCATACGGCATTACAGCGAATGCGAATTTTTTATCGCCTGTGTGTGTAGATACATAAGATACCATGTGTAGCAGAATTCCGATAAAAATTTTATCGCAGTGCGGGCTAGGCTTAGAAAAGTCCGACAGGCCAAAAGATTCACGTGATATCTTATCGCAGTGCGGGCTAGGCTTTACTTAGAAAAGTCTGGACAGGCAAAAAGGCGGTTGGTAACCAAAGGCGACACTGAGACACTAGCGTTGTATGAGCCGTCATAGTGGTGCTGTTCAGTTTTAATTTCCTAGAAGAATGGTGACCGCTCATGTAGCGTCCACAGTTTACGGGCGAATGACGTCACTAAAACATTGATTATGAAAGTAAGTTGATGTGGTTTCCTAGAGAGCGTTATTGCCACCGTAAAGCAAACCCCTCCACCCAAAGATTTAAATCACTAGATTTGCCCTCACCGTACTCAGTCACAAGAATAAGTGTCCATACTGTGAAGAGTCACACATTATTAAAAAGCGTTTCCATGACAAACAAGTGTAGTCGCTGAGTCATTGTATGTCAGAGGTGTCAAAACGAAACAGTAACGCGACTATCTTTTGACGCGGCAGGGCAATCTTTGCTACTGTCATCATGTTCATGACAGCCGTCACTGCGGCCGTCAAGTGCGGCCACCGTTTTTCTAGCAAACCGTAGCTTTAGAAAGCGGTGAACGGTCACACGTCTGTCCAAAAACAGAGCGTTTTTTGACAACTTATTGTCAAATACTGGTGAAAATTACAGATTTTCATATTATTACAGACCCGTTTTCCGAGGAAACCAAAGCTTAAAACAATACATTATTGTCTTGTTTCTTGTTTTGATGTGTATTTTTAACGTTCGCAGCGATGTTCCCAAGCTCGTCTGATTCAGGGTCAAAACCGGTACGCAAAACATTCTTCGAGAGTGAACGACATCCGAACGGTGAGTGCGAACAATCATTTTTTAATTTGAAAACATTCTGGGGGCCTACCACCACCTCTAAAACAATATTATTTTAATCTTACTTCAGTGGGGGAAAGATCCCAGCTAGGGTAGCTATACGTCCTGTAGAGCTTCATCTCTTTCCCACATTAAAAGAATACTGCTTGCATGACCACAATAGAAACGGGTTTTTGTCGACGGAAGAATAGACAAAATGACAGATAAACAATCACAATCTGTCATTTTGTCTATTCTTCCGTAGACAAAACCCGTAGAAATCCTGTTTCCATGGTTGTCATGCTACGAGTGCTGTTGATTACGAAATAAATGTTATTATACACTAGCTTTTTCCGCAGCTTCTTAAATGTCGGAAATTATCCCACGAGAACGTACTAGTGGGATAAAAAGTATCCTATGTCCTAACCTAGTTCATGGTTTACCCATGTGCCAAATTTTATCAAAATCCGTTTTGCCGTTTTAGCATAAAAGCGTAACAAACTCACTTTCGCATCTAAAACATTAGATATGATAGTTAGGATTATATATTACTACATAAATATTACTTGTAATATCTTGTATTTTGAACAAAAGATTTTTTGTTCCGAGCCTTAAAGGCTTGTGCAGACCAGCGCGACTTGTCGCGCGACGCGACACCAGTTATTGTTATACTGTGAAGTTTTCTTAGAAATTGTATTGTTCGTGTCGCGTCGCGCGACAAGTCGCGCTGGTCTGTACAAGCCTTTACGGTACTTTTTACCTATACTTGGGTAGTTGATATCATAAGAACCAGAATACAAGATCATTATTTTATTTGTCGAAAACAGGAGCATACACACATGACTGGGATTTCCAGTCGGCAAAAATTAAGAACTTCCAAATAAACTTGGCTTAGCACAGGTAGCACACAGCTAGCACTAAGTACTTATCTACGGCGCACCTACCTACCTACCCTACCTACCTACCTATCTTCCCTACTTAAATACCTACCTACCCTATCTACACCACCTACCTATCTTTTATACGCACCTTATCCTGAGAATAACGAACACATCAAAAAAGAATAATCCAATTAGTTGCAGCCGTTCTCGAGTTTTGCGCTTAGCAACACATTTAGCGATTCATTTTTAATATATGTATAGATAAACTAAATTCTTTAGACTTACTAAGCAATGGTTAATAATGTATCGTCAGGCGGCATCATAGTTCAGATTCAGAAGCGCGAGCCGTCGTCGAAGCTGACGGGCGAGGACGAGGGCAAGCTGCTCGTCATGACGTATGCCTGGGACGGAAACGCGCATCCCGGGAACGAGTTCTGGTCAGTTTTAGTGTTAGTAAATGGTTACAGGGCTCGGAAACGTTATTTTAAATAACGTTTTTAAAACGCTTCTAACAGTTCTCGTTCTTCTTTGTACAACATTTTGTTCGGAACGAAAACGATATGAGAACGTTTTCAAAAACCGGTTTATTCCGCAAGACGCGTCGAAAAGCATGAACTTGTTTAGTTAAATTGTACCACTACGTATAGGTTAAAAACCTTGTTATGGTACAAATTAACAAGACAAAAAAATTAAAAAAACACAACCGAGACTAGAGAGAGACGCGATGAGGATTTGAACCATTGTGATTGGTCGATTCCTGCAGGTCTCCGCTCAGTTTCGCTCGTCTCCGCTTCATGGCTTGTGCAGACCAGCGCGACTTGTCGCGCGACGCGACACTGGTTATTGTTATACTGTGAAGTTTTCTTAGAAATTGTATTGTTCGTGTCGCGTCGTGCGACAAGTCGCGCTGGTCTGCACAAGCCTTTAGTGGAAACGCAGCCTAAAGGTCACTGAATTTGTCATAATTACGATAGGAGTTTACACCCACAAATTTACCCACATTTCGGAAGTTATGTTTATGTCATAACAAAAGCTGATCATATTTTGATCAGACCTGTAATCGCTGTGTCAAGTTATGGCAAGTAACTTTACACAGCTATTATAATGAGAGTGGTGTAGCAGTGAACTGCGATATACAGACAGGAGATGATTTATTGTCATGTCCAGGTTGGGCAGCCTGACGGACTCGGGCGACCCCGCGGCGGCGTGCTCGACGCAGGTCCCGGAGCTGCACAACGCGCACGTCAACCGCGCCGTGTGCGCGGCGGCCGCGCGCGTGGCCGGCCGCTCCGGCCTGCGCACGCTGCGGGCACACGTCGCCAAACGACTGTTATGAACATAGGCGAAAGTGCCAAGCTAAACGTCGAAATTCAAATTTTGTTACATTTTTGGCATTAAGCAAGACGCTGACGTTGACCAAAATATGATTCGCGACGGTAGCAAATATGTAAGTACATATTTACATAATTATAATCATCAATATTTTGTTCAACATACCTGCAATCTCACCCTGACCTGCAAATTGCAAAAAGCAAATTCTCAGGCTATCTTAGCGCACTTAAGTGGGAGTGCTACTGTTGTAATGCATAATACTTAGTAGTAATTCTATAATATTAGATTTGTATGTAGGTACAGTTATGAATATTTTGTAATGGTCGGACGTAATCACTATTCTATTATGATGATTCATACAATGAAATAAACGATAAAGGTAAAACACTTTTTATTTATATGTACGTACGCTCGAAGCTAACTCACACTACACTTACTAAAACCATTCATTCTTCCTATAGTCTGTTCCAAAAGTATCTGACAAAAGTGTAAACAAACCCTGTTCAGGTTAAATTCTTATGCAATCACTCACTAAAGGGAATTAGTAACACATTCATCTGTATTTAGAAGGTAACGCCTTTACATAACGCAGAGGTGTACTTATAGCACACCCACATTTCGCCAGTTATGTTTATGTCCCATACAATGGGGGGCGAGCCTATTGCTATCAACCGGGCACAAATCAAAACTCCGGTCTAGTATAGAGAAATTCTTGATGGAAAACCCATCAACACTTTTTCCGATGTGGGAATCGGTCCCTCCTCATGCTCAGCAGTAGCTAAAACACTATACTAACGAGGGAACTTTATATCTCACTTCTTTTGAAACAAAATATTGTTTGAATAACATATTGTAATTGAAAAAAGCTTTTAAAATCATCATCATTCTCCTGTCCCTAACTCAATTTATTTTGAAATTGAAAAATAACCGACGGAAATTGAGCTAACAAAGTTAGCTCATTTTCAAATGAAAAACATCCGTGGTCATGGGCGTACCCGGGGGGGCGGGGGGGGGCAGGAGAGGGCAGCTTCTCCCCCCTGGATTTGTATGCCTGTTAGGCTTGTGTGTGTGGCTTTACGGAACCGACTCACTGATGCGGATCATTGAAGTGTTTCATAAGATAGGTTCAGTAACGTTTCAAACGCATCATTTGAATCTGAACCATTACTTTGCCTCTGTGCTCTTTCCGTGCGGCCGTCGCTTGCGAAGCGACCGAGCAGCAGTGAGTGAGAGAGAAATACTGAGACGATGAGTAAAGGCTTGTGCAGACCAGGGCGACTTGTCGCCGAAGCGACGCCGGTTATTGTAATACCGTAGTTTTCTTAGTAATTGCATTGTTTGAGTCGCGCTGGTCTGCAAAAGCCTTTATGTTACTTTATTCAGTACTACTAAATTAACTCGCGAGTCGCGAGTCAGCGGGTGATACATTATGGCTCCTACACACAGCCGCGCGGCACGTACCCCGGCTTTTGCGCCTCCATTTCCTTTGCGATCCTTTGCGCGGCTTTGAGCAGCAAGGCCATTATATACAAACAAAACACAACAGGTCACTAAGTAACAAGGCAAGGTCAGGTCGCCAACTAATAAAATAACAAAATTTTAAATATTAAATCAAAATAAACATCGGTTATGAATTAAATATTATAAATAATTAAATATTAAATAAATATAGGTAAAATAAACATGCAATGCATCATCACGGCGGGCGAGCGCGTGGGTTGCGTTGCGCGGGCCGCGGTATCGCTATCGACTCGGGGCGTAACTCGTTCGTGGGATGCGACGCGACGAGTCGACGACGTGAGCGAGTCAGCGAGCTGAGCCGATGCGAGTCGCGAGTCGCGACGCCGAGTCGGCCGGCACCGAGTTGACCGAGTCAGTAGATGTAGTAGATCGTGATTCGCGACCGTCCGATCGACCGAGTTGACTCGAGTTGGTAAAAACTGAACCCGATTTGACTCGAGTTACTCGGGTCAAATAACTCGACTCTCATATCGCTACTCTACGAGGTGCAAACGCAAAGTTAGAGCTGCAGTAAAAGTGCGCGGGAAATGTTCCAAAGAATGTGGACTGAGGTGGCTGGAAATCTAAATTCGGTTGTTTGTGGTGCTAACAAGGATTGGAAAACTTGGACAGCTGGAAGTTTCACAATTCCATTATAAGGTAAGTACTTAATTGTCCGAATTATGTTAATTATACCAACAATAAACTATATTATTTATAGCTTACTTTTAATTTTCCTTTGTAATCTATACAAGATTACAAAGGGAAATTGAAAAGAAAATGTGCCAATATCCGAACACCACAATCACGCACAAGTGGGGGAACATGTGAACAGATATTGAAAAAAAAAAACAACAGATCTTGGTGAGGATTATAGTGTGGGTCTACCAGGAAGTCAAGTGAACCCCTTGGACACAGAAAGCACTCATGTAAATAAAAATAGATTTAAATTTCCAACTTTATTAAAGTAGCAATGGGTAGCAGAAGGTACTCCAATTTATTATTAAAATAGATGTAATTGACAAAATGTCTCCTAGATACTATAAAATACACTTTATAATTTCTAAACAATTAATCAAAATATTCAAACCTGTTGGGGTTTATTTATAAACATTGCTTAAAGTTAAATAGTGAATAGCGGCTGTTTACCCTACATTTTTGATGTTTTAATGTCACTTAACTTTAAGCAACAATTATAATAAACCCCAACATACATAAAAGCATTTGTAATAAAAAGCAAGAACTTTTTTTACTTATTTAAACTTTTCGTATCTATACACAATATCTTAAGAAAATTAACAATAATAGCCTATTCTACCTTAATTAGACCTAGAGTTAAAAGCAAAATACAATAAGTAAAACGCTTGATGAATAACATATTTAAGATTAATGAATTAAATAAAGTGTGTGTAAGTGAGGAGCTTGTGGCTAAGTAATAACAGCCGCATGGGTCGATCCATCAGGTTAAGCTATGCTTGCCGGGGTTGTTAAAAAAACTGCACGTATAAATAGATTACTGATAAAAAAAAAAAAAAACTGAATTATTATACTCTTACATCCTAGGCTAATTGTTTGCGTGCCCACAAATGAGCAATAAGCTGTCTTCTACTAGAGGCAAGATCTAGATCTAGAGATCTAAGTTCAAGATTTTGGGCCCTTCCAGGAGGCGCCTCTGAAGTGCCGTCTGTCACATTTTGTTGTAGAAGGTTGCAATTGTTCTTCTTGCAAAACTTCTTCAGAATCCAACTCCTGCACAGGGACATTGGCTCTATTGCAAATGTTATGCAATACAACACAAGCATTTACAATACATGCCGCTACTTGAGGTTCATAATGTAGAACCCTTTGCACAAGTAGGCATCTAAAGCGTGCTTTGAGAAGCTTAATTGTTTGTTCTATCACATTACGAGTTCTCACATGCAAACCAGTGTAGTGAGCTTCAGGTGAATCTGGAGGAGCATCTATAATAGGAGTCATCATGGTCTTGCTTAATGGATATCCAGAATCACCTAAAAAAGAATAAAGGAATTCATAATTGACTTTTAGCTGTTTTCTGAAAGGTACATAATATGGATTTAGAACAACTTTTTTATTGTATTCACATACCTAAGAGCCACATGTTATTTAACTCCTCCATTTGAACCTTTAATGGATGGTTGCTCCATATGAATGAATTGTGAGTTGCTCCTCCATTGCTGGCATCCACGCTAATGATTTCCATGTCCGAGTTGCATATCTAGAATAATATACATATAATATCACTAATTAGGATTCAGAGTTGCATATCTAGAATTGTAGTAATTTTGTTAACTTACACAATATCACTAACTAGGATACATTTTTCATGGATCAGAGGATATTCCTCTGTGGTCAATGAAAAAATTACTTTAGCTTCTAATAATCTATTGTTCTTGTTTGATGGCATTTCATTTGTGTATAGATATTATTACGTGTATTATTATTACTTAATAGTAGTAAAAAATATATTGAAACAATTCAAAATAAAAATACAAGACGGTAATTGGAACTTGGTGTGATGAGAATCAGGTATGTAGGTAGGTACCACTGACTTAGTGTTAAAATAAATAGAATCTTAACCTTTTTGGAAGTTGGTTAAAAACATGAATCATTGTTATTTTTATGGCCTGTGACTTGTAGGACTTGTAAATTGTCATGATTTTTATTTTTATTTAGTTTGTAAGTATGTGTTACACTAAATATGATTGCAATGTAATTAATTACATAATAAAGATACCTACCACTTGCACATTTAAAGAATGATATTGTTTACTACAGTAAAAACGTTCTTCATGGTGCATTGGCCGTTTTATTGCTACATGGGTTCCATCAATGCATCCTAAAACGCCAGGCATACCAAACTTCTTAAAAAATCTGAAATAAAGAGTTGTGGTACTGTCACATTCAGAGTAAAATAAAATACTTAATGAAATCAAAAGAATTTCACCGTACTTACTTACCCAGTCACGTTTACTCGCCGTTCGCTAGGACTAGTTGGAAATTTTATATATTTTCGGCGAAAATGTGGTAAATTTAGGCATTCTGTTACTTGTGCGATTGCAGTTGAGACTGTTTGCTGTGCAACAGAATGTCCGGCGATATCACCCGTTGGTCTTTGATACGAACCTTTCGCGTAAAAGGATAATGCTATTAAAACCTGAAATCAAGTAGGCATAGCATTAAGTTCCTATACTTACCTATTATTATGATAGTTAGCCGCTTAAATTAGTACCTACTAACCTTGATCTCAATTGACAAATCTGTTGATTTTGTAGGGCGTGGCAGGAAAGCTTGTAGCTCATTACATAGCTCAAATGCAAGCTTTTTAGTGAGCCTGTATTGTTTAACAAAAGCATTGTCCGGCATGTCAAATGGTTTGTTTGAGTTTCTCAAAATATTTCTTTGAATTTTAGCATTTTGTTTAACGCTGTTGCAACGACTATCTTCCTCGAGAAACTCAAAAATAACATATTCATCACACATCTAAAATAAACGGAAAAAAACAGTGCTTAGAGAGGATTTCATGTTTTACAATACTTAGGTAGGTACTTTGAAATAACGTCAGAATTAAGTTTATTAAAAGTACATTTTTACAATAACTTACGTTTTTGTACCTGTGGAGCAGGCAATGTTGCAGGTCAGTCAGCCTGCTGAAATGCTGTGACGTAGTCAAGTTTCTTACCGGCAGTCACCGGTTTAGGTCACGTGATCGCTGGCTCGCCTGCTGGTTGGCGCGCTCATGGTATAGTTCTAATAAACGCCATTACGAGCGTTTATTCTGAAAGTTGGCAATGTCGCAAATACTTGTCTAAAATTTACCTGTTTTCGAGTGAGTGACATCGAGTGTCATTGACTCTAGCAGGGCCACCATCAGGGATTTTAATTTTGATTACACCAAAAATTAGTCGCTAATTAGTTGAAATTTGTCCTAAACTAAGACCCGATTAAATCTGTGACTTGAGGACAAATTGCGAATAATTGGCGACAAAATATGGGAGAAAACACATCTTCGCTAGGTGCCCTAGTTTTTGAGATATAAATGTGATGTGCGTGTGGTGTGAGGGCCACTTTGTTAAAACTCTTTGAAAATGTGCTTAGGATTTAGTACATTCCCAAAGAATTGTGAAAGTCAAATAACCGAGTTATGGACTGTAAAGTTGGGCCCCTCAGTTCTCACATAGAGGATTGAGGGCCCACCTGAACCTGATAAACTATGGACACTACAGAAAAAGTCTTTATGCCAAAATCCAAGCTAATGCCAAACAAAATTTGTGAAAACAAGATATTATCGCAAAATACAGTCGTAATTTGTATATCTTCGTACAAAATGGGCCCTCAATTCTCATACACGTAAAAGTTTATAACGCAAATAAAATGAAATCATTAACTTACAGCTAAGGTTTGAAATCCTATATGCTACTAAATAAATTGTGAAAATTTGTGAAAGTATGTAACCAAAAAAGTGTGTTAAGTATGTAACCAATTATGGAGTTTTTCTCTGAAATAAATAAATAATTGTGCGTGGTCCGACAGCCACTTGGCCGGTTATTTTATTTTTTCTTTGTATGTCTCTGGAATAATCGTATTTTTCGGCAACCTCGAGTATAAGCTCGCGTGGACTAATCGCCAGTTTACAAGTCCCCCGTAACTTCACGTACGAATTTCACCACGATCAATTACCTATCAGTACGCATAAGATTCACTGACGCTTACTTTCTACGTCATCCGCCAATAAGTACTTGACGGTTAAATATATATAAAATTGTCATTTAAATCATAGTTCCAGCTCTGAGCTCTGAAGTAAATAGTGATGTTAGCAAAAGAGAGGTGCAAGAATATTTTGACCATTACTTAATCAATCAATCTGCCTAGCCTTTTCCAAACTATGTTGGGGTCCACTTCCAGTTTAACCGGATGCAGCTGAATACCAGTATTTTATTATTTTATTTTTTCCCATACAAAAAGAACAAAATATTTTTTTTCTCGGAAATAGTAAGCTTTTTTAAAAAACGCGACTAATAAAAGTTGTTTGTAATCAAAAGAGGAATACGTAAAAAAAAAATCAACTCAAAATATACACACTGACTCACATTAATTCCTATGTCTATAGTTTTGCCTAAGTGGACCAGTGTGCGTTGCCCACCTTCAGAATAAGCGCTCTTAAGGAATTCATTTCCAGTAACTCTTAATAGCGACTTGTGATGAATACTGAAAATCAGAGTGTCGAAAACACGTTTCTTGTAGACCTTTAGTTAAAACTTTATTTATTTTCATTATTCGTCCACAATCTGTGAAAATCTCAACTGCCCCTTTAATAATAACTATATTATTATTATTATATGTTTTTATAGCTGCAATAGAAATACAAAATCTGTGAAAATTTAAACAATCTACCTATTACGGTTCATGAGATACAGCCCGCTTACAGACAGAGGGACGGACGGACAGCGGAGGCTTAGTAATAAGGTTCCGCTTGGCACCATGCAAGTATGGAACACAAATAAATAAGAATATTATTATATGAATTTTAATGTGTATTTAAATGTTAATGTTAATTTTATTTATCATTACTGCTACTTATTGCTTGAACAATATCAAAGTCTAGAAATGCAAAGTATCAAAAATAATATCAATACATACCATTCACAATATCTAGATTAATATTTTGTTCTTCTGGAATTATTTCTGCACTAGTAGTGAGTGGCGATGGATCACACTCATTAGTAACTACTATTAGAACTTCTGTAAAAAAATAGATACAGCACTAATTACCAATAATTATTCTTTGATTATGCGACAGCAAGCAAGCACATTTTAATTATTCAGATATTATATTTATACGGACCTGACTGGTAGTATTATAGATACTTACTATTTTGAGTATCCTCACTTTCTTCAACCTCAACTGTGGCCACATGTAACGGTGGAATTAACGATTATCAACAAAAAATGATTACAATAAACAACTTTTTAATGCAAATATGGATGGTGCAGCGGTGAAGATGCTCACGTTCCCTAGTGTAGTGTGTGTCAAGTGTGAAGTGTTTTTTTTAAGCAAGTAACAAATTTACTTACCAAGACTTTCTTTAGATTGTGGTAATATATCACAGTTATTTGGTGCTTAAAGAAATTATGGCTTTCATCTTTTCTTCTACATTATCCAGTGGAAGTACTCTTTTCTTACCACCTCCGGTACGAGAGTTTGGAACGTAAGGCAGCAGACTTTTGCCTGACCGTACGTTTCAAGCCCTCATACTTCATCCTCAATGTTTTAGTCGATCTGTGTACAAAGCCCGATTGAGCATTAAATTCTTTTTGAATGCTTTCCCAAGCGACTTCTTTTTTTTTCCACGATAAAGCACCGCTTTTTTTGTTTTCCAGCACAGTTTTGTGTTTCTGTACAAGAGATACCAAAAAGTCCCTCTCAAGTAAAGTCAAGTTTGCACTTCTGTCTCGCTTAATTATTTTATCCATGCTAATTAGTAGTTAAGGAGATATTTATGTTACGTACTATCAAATTAAAATTACACGCGATTACACATAATCCAAACAAAAACACAAACAATGACAAATGACAACTGCGATGACGTTTGACGAGTGACATTGAACGAATGTAACGTATGATTTCTCATTCGCTTAACCAGTAAGTGTTGCTACTCGAAGCTTTTTTTCGCTTGTGAAATTGACAAGGTACTCGTTACATTTACTTACTTGCCAACTATTTTATATTTAGTATATAACACTAGAGAAGCCTTAGGCACAATATTCCGAACAAAAAAGTCTGTCACTTTTAGCGGGGGACGCGGTAGCGGAAAGTCCGTACCATTCATTTTTATTTTATTCGATATCTATTCGGAATTTTGCTTAAATCCATGAAATAAAACAGCTGTTGCATAAAATAGAAGAAAAAAATACATTTTAATAAGAAGAGAAAATAACTACAATTAAATAAAAGTAATTAAATTTGTAATAATCTCAATAATAAATTAGGTCAAGTTAAAAAAAAAACAAATAACTACTTATTCCACTAGATACTCGTAAGACCACTTCAATGGACATAAAAACAGTTATAAAACATTGAACAATCAAAAAACATAAACAAAAATAATTACTAAGTCATTTTTACTAAAAAAATATCGACAATGCCAATTTTGGTACCACCCTCAAAATACCTGGGATCACCATTGGTAAAAAAAAAAACGCAAAAGGGCGTAATAAATAAATAGGTACGTAATAAATACGTCGCGCTTAGTCGTATCACAAGTTTAGAACCTATAGTTTTATCAGATTTGGACGCCATCAAATTAATAAAGCGACCACACGATGATAGATCATTGACGGAAATAATGAGGCTACGAAATTTTTCTTCTGACAGTCTAGGCCACACATAACATAAGACTGAAGTAGCGCAATTTGATGCCAGGATACTACCATTAATCAATTATAGGCAGTGTGCATCTCATTGCAATTCCAAACACGGCAAGGATTCATTGTTTTATGACGGAATTCCAGTGCCGTCCTTCCGGCTTCATCTTCAGATCAGTTCGATGGTACCATTTTCATCAGAATTATTTATTTAAATGTGCTTCATAGTCGCGCGGGACCAATCGGGAAGTATATCCTTCCAAATATATAAAAAAAAATCCAAATCGGTTCATAAATGACGGAGTTAACGGTTAAAAACGATATCCCCGCAGCGTGCGCAGGCCTAGGCCTATGGTGGACGCGACGCGCGTGGTTGCTGCGCACACGGTGTGGTTGACGTGCGCGTTGTGCAGCTCCGGGACCTGCGTCGAGCACGCCGCCGCGGGGCCGCCCGAGGTCATCAGACTACCGAACCTGGACACGCCATCAATCAATTAACTCCTGCGTCTTGGTCGGCGATGGCACAGGTGCATAATACCTCCTTACATACCTATGGTCGCTGTGTGAAGTTAAGGCATGATTAACGTCATTGTAGGTAACCTCATATTTATTTTAAAGCTTGCCAAAACTTTACCCAGCGATTATAATCACAAAGCTCCCACTACACATTCTGTTTATCGGGGAAAAACTTTTATTTTTGTTTTGAAAAATCAGCACGCAAAACATGAATGCAGCGTACTTAGACCAAATAAAAAACTAAGACAGCACTATCAACAGTGATGTGAGGCTGGTTTCGTAAAAATGTGTGCACTTAGTGAGGTGTAGTTTGATTATAAATGCTTGAAATGTGTGCGTGTGAGCGTGTATGCATAGAGTGGAGGTGTAGTTTAGCATGCTTCACTGTAATGTTCGCAGCGGTATGTCTTGGTTTTTTATTTGGTCTGAGGTTGCGTATATCTGTAATAGGCATCCCTACATACGAGCACTTTTATTTTGTTTTGTTTTCCATTAATTCCTTGTAGGGATATGCTGCTGTTGGTGAAACAAATAAATAAATAAAATTAAAACACTGTGCTAATGAGTGCATGCAACGGTACAAGGCAGGGATGTTACGGAAGTCGTTTTACCGGAATTGGAATCGGTCAGTCAGAGGTTTTAATTAAATTTGATTGATCGAAGTCGCAACCGGACTTGAAGTCGAACCCGGAACCGGAGTCGGAACCGGAACCAGAGTCGGAAACAATAGAAATATAATTCAGTCTCTTTAATCAGTCAAATATTAGCGATAATAATACATTTAATCATAATATATGTAAGTAATACCTACCTTTTTTTTTTTTTTTTTTTTTTCAGCATGGAAGTAATACCTTCCTAGGGAGGTGATAATTTAACAGCTCTGGAGTCGGGGTTTCATATATTTCTGTAACCCAGCGTATGCCAATAAACCAATGTATGTATGTATTCATATTTATAATTTCATAAGGAAAAGCAAGAGTAACATTTATTCGGCAATAGTTCGTGAAACAATCAATCTGCCAAGCCTTTTCCCAACTTTATTAGGGTCGGCTTCCAGTCTTACCGGATTCAGCTGAATACCAGTATTTTACTATACAGGTAATACGATACCCCTAGTTGTTCTACCGTGAAGTTTTCTTAGAAATTGTGTTGTTAGAGTCACGTCGCGCCGGTCTGCACGATGTTTATAGACCGCTTAATGTTATACAATAGTGTCACTTTTGAGTTTTGCACAAATATTGCGGAGTTTTCTAAGTTGTGTATGGATAATCATGAGGTCAAACAAAAATAATTATGAGTGCTGTTCCACGTTAATGTAGTCATTAATTTTGTTGTTTTGTTTCTAGTGATGTTAGAAACCCAATTGAAAACAAAGGTTTCTCCGGGCTTGATTATGATTTAATGAAGGATCTCGTTGGCAGAAATTGTATCTCGAATATAGCTCAGATTTTATGTGACTCACCATTGACTACATCAAATTTTGTGTCTTCGCAAAATCAACCTGAAAGCTTGGACCAACAATCAAAAAGTTTAATTGCTTTGCAAAACGGTAGACCAACGTTTTAAAGCGGGCCAGAGAGAGAAACTTTGCGCTTACCCGTCGTATAAATAGAAACAAGAAGAAGCTCTCTGATCCTACTACACAGCTCATGGTGGAGACGCGCGAGCTCATCCTGCAGTCTTCAGACGATGCGCTCAAGTACCGGCAGCTCAATAGACGAATCTCTCAGTCCTTGAAAAGGGACCTTCATCGCTTTAGTGTACACCACATTCAGGACGCGATAGAGCGGAATAAAGGCTCTAAGATCTTTGCAAGATCTGTCTATTGGGCAGAGATCGACTGGTTATACACGTCAACAAGTAACCCCGTTTCGAATCTGGCAAACGACCCAAGAGCTATATTGACCTGACACTACACCGAAGATTTCCCGGACGTCAGCTTGTACGAGATTAGGATGGTTCTGAAGCAGCTTAAAAACGATAAGGCGCCGGGTGATGACGGAAATACGGCCGAACTCCTAAAGGCCGGCGGAAAACTCGCTCTGAAAGTCCTCCAGAAACTGTCTGATTCCGTCATACTCGAGGGCAAAATGCCAGAGGCATGGAACAGAGGTGTGGTGATACTTTTCTTAAGAAGGGTGAGAATGCACTCCTAAATAATTATAGGCCCATCTCACTTCTAAGCTATGTCTACAAGCAGTTTTAAAGAGTCATCACGAACCGTCTCGCGCGCAAATTTGACGACTTCCAGCCTCCCGAACAAGCCGGATTCCGTAAGGCTTTAGCACAGTAGACCACATATATACGCTGCCGCAGGTTATACAGAAGACCGAATAGTATAACCTGGTTTTCTGCTTAGCGTTTGTGAACTACGAGAAAGCCATCGATTCGATCGAAACATGGGCTGTACCGTCGACTCTTCAACGTGCCAGATCGACTATCGGTACATCAAGGTGCTGAAGGGTCTGTACGGAAACGGCACTATGTAAGTCCGACTCCAGTACCAGACTTCGAAACCTATCGTTCTGCAGCGACGGGTGAGACAGGGAGACGCTATCTCTCCGAAACTGTTCACCGCTGCACTGGATGTCTTCAAGGTTCTGGACTAGAAAGCATCAACACCAATGGCGAGTACATCACTAACCGTCGGTTTGCCGACGACATAGTTTTCATAGTTTCCAACTTTGCGAAAGAAGTCAATCGTTTAATCCGACTCGACTGGGCAGCATTCGGGAAGCTTCGCAATATCTTCTCGTCCCGCGTACTGCAGTGTCTCAAGACGAAAGTCTTTGACCAGTGCGTGTTGCCAGTGAAGACCTATGTATGGCACTGAAACGGAGTCGCTCACAATGGGCCTTATTAGAAGGCTAAAAGTTACCCAAAGGGCAATGGAGAGGGCTATGCTTGGAGTTTTCCTACGTGAATCAAAAATGAAAAGATCCGCAGGAGAACCAAGGCAACCGACATAGCCCAAAGAATTGCCAAATTGAAGTGGCAATGGACAGGACACATTGCTCGCAGAACAGATAGGGCCGAAAGGTTCTGGACTGCGTACCGGAAGACATAGCGTTGGAAAGCCTCCCACAAGGTAGACCGATGACCTTATGCAGGCCGCAGAAATTGCTGGATGTGCGAAGGACAGAACCGGTCGAAGTGGCGGTGCTTAGGAGAGGCCTATGTCCGGCAGTGGAAGTCTTTCGGCTGAAATGATGATGATTCTCGATACGTTTTCTTGGAAATCACAGGCTCTAAAGTATACTAATAAATATTAAGTTACTAAACATTTATGGTAGTTTTATTATTTATGGTTTAACAATTCCATTGATGAGCACTTCCAGTTTTTTTATATTCTATTTAGCTAGTATTTTGTGAAATTGTATTCTTATTTACTTAACTTTTATAAGATTGGCATTCATAAAAAAAAGTCAGAAAAAAAAACAATTCAATACTGGCACAACTCGGAGTCGCCATCTTATGAGCCACATATGTATTAATAAAAATAAAAATAAACTATTTCAAAATTATTACTGCCGGCAACTGAAGCTATATTGTAGATGTATAAAAATCAAACATGAACTATATATTCCTTAAAGACTAGTCAGTAAGAGCTAATTTGTGCGCGCGCACTTGTCTTCGAATATTTATTTTTGCGTTTTCTCAAATTGTTGTATTTTGTCTTATACCACTATTGAATTCAGTCAGCGAATCACGCCTTGTTTCTCCGAAGGTTTGGGCAGAGGTATGCCAATAGTACACTCATATATCGCCAGTTAAATCCTTATCCGCCGCGTCTGTCTGTTCGTGATATATTTAAAAACTACCTTGATTGATGAGAAATAATCAGTGTATAATTTATTAAGGTTTTGTGTAAATTGGCTGAAATATGACGATTATCGTTGAAGATGTTGGAAAAAATCATGTCGACTGGGATCTTTACTGGCGTGCACCGCGTAAACCGTAAGAGATATATAAAATGTATGTTGAGTCCGCAATAGAATATGTCTATCTTCTAAGGATAAGTCACAGTAACCACTCTAATAAAAATATTTTTAAGCAGTAGGTATTGTTAAGTAGTTATTTTGACTGGTATTACATTAATCCTTATCCAATAACATATTATGTTATTTAAATTGGGCATTTAATTTAGATTAAAATATGCCATAGCATCATATAGTTTAAATTAATACTTTAAAAGATATCACAGATTCAAAATTGCGCGTAACAAAATAATTATAGTTGATGGCAGCGGGCGCAGCGGTAGGAGTCAATGACCTTTTCCTCAGCTATTAGGTATATTAGGGATACATAATAAAACAAAATGACAAAAATGTTTTATCAACAACAGTAACTGACCAGAACTGGTTCCCGGGATGCGCATTTCCGTCCCAGGGATACGTCATGACGAGCAGCTTGCCCTCGTCCTCGCCCGTTAGCTTCGACGACGGCTCGCGCTGCTGTATCTGAACTGTGATGCCGCCTTACGACAAATATTAAATATTGATTGCTTAGCGTCTCTAAAGAATCTAGTTTATCTAGAATAATAATAATAATAAATCATCTTAAGTCTGTGGAAGTTCGTCATTTTTGCCGATGGTTAAGCCCATCGGGCACATGGCTTGTCTAAGTAGACATACTAAGTCAAAATCAAATCATTTATTTTAAATAGGCCCATGCAAGGCACTTTTGAACGTCAAAAATTCGAAAAAATTTAAATTAATTCAAGACGCCCCTTCCAAAAGGTAGTTTTCGTATGGAAAAGAATGGACGAGACACTCCACCGTTACTCTTTGAAAATATTTTACAATATTTTGTATATGATGCATCCAAAAAAAAAATTACAAATTACTATATCACAACAGGTAAAAAGAATTTAAAAAAAAAGCAAAGCAACAACAGATAAACTAATTACTTATGAGATAGATACATGGTTCTCACATATTTACAAACATTGTAAAAGTAAACGATTTTCCTTCGTAGTAGTAGTAACGATTGTTCAACGCGCTCGCGTTACGACAGCGATTGAAGTTAGTGTACAAGAGAGAGCGAGACAAGCAAGTGTAATGCAATATTGTGAATACGCGTAGTATACGTCGCGTAGTTTAGTTAGGTTAGGTTAGCTCGCTTCGCGCTCGTGGATAGCACATTCATAGATCGGTTCGCTAGAAACACACTGGATCATCAGTGTGATACTGCTCTAAAGCTCGAAACAAAATTTTCTTTGTTCATTAAATGTTTTAAAATTAGAATGTTTTTTGCCACTCACCTTCCGGATGTTGATCACTATCGAAGAATATTGAGTGTACCGCTTTTGACCCGGAACCTGACGAGTTTGGGAACATAGCTGAAAACGATACAAATACGCATCAAAACAAGAAACGAGACATTATTGAATTGTCTAAAACTTTGATTTCCTAGGAAAGTGGTTCCGTCATATTTTAACGGCTGTCATGTAAATCTGTAGTTTTCACCAGTAGGTAGGTATCTGACATCAAGTGTCAAATTAACGCTCTGTATTTGGACAGCCGATAATATGTGATTGTTCACCGCTTTCTTGGGAAACCAAATATTTTAGGACACCGCTATGCGGTGTTCATTCTCATATAACGCCAATGTCTCACTGTTGTCGCCTTTGGTTACTAACTGTCTTCTGACCTGTCCGGGCTGTTCGAAATAAGGGGATTTTTAAATGAAACTTAAACAGTAAAATTAAATTAAAAATCAATACAGGATTATCCGGACTATTTTTAAAACGTCCTGCTTTTTGTCTGAACTTTCACGAATTAGTAATAATCAGGTGATTTATTGCGGAAAGTTAACAGAAGCCAACGCCGGATTTCGCTGAAAACCAGCGCTGACGCTCTGTCTCGCATAGGCGCTGCATTATGCTGACCGATGGCCATTTTGCGTAGATGTGACGCATATTTTCCTCCAACTTGTTTTTTTTTTGTGTTTGTGCGTCATGTTAACCGCTAATAAACGTATGTTCTTTCTTTTTTTAGAAGCATTAGAAATTAATGTTGAGTGCTACAAGGATCACCTGAATGACATTGTTGGTAAACATTTGTGAAATTGTCACAGAAATTGTAATAAAAAAACAAGATGTTCCAATTTTGACCACATGACACCAAAATAACCTTGTAACGGTATTATGTGGAAGGCCTCCAATAAGGTGGACCAATAACCTGGTGACGGCTGCAGGATTCCGCTGGATGCGAGAGGCACAGAACCGGTTAAAGCGGCGGTGCTTGGGGGAGGCCTTTCGGCTGAAATGATGATGATGTGTTATGTGTATGTGTGTGTGAAATTATATTGTGTTCCGTTTAGTCGGTCTGTATTTTCTTTGTTTTTCTGAAAGTCTCACCTAGTACGGAGTCGCTGGGTGTGATGTAAGCGAAGTTGACCTTGCTGACATTTTGCAACAAGTCCTTCCGCAGTAACTCCTGCACGCGCTCCGCGACCGACAGCACGTACACGTCCACCTGATGCTCAGAGATCATCCACGCGCCCAGACCTGGAGGGTTATCATAACATAACATCACACCTGTACTGCAGAGATGTTTAATAATACACTGGGCGCGCATATTGCCATCAACCAGGCTCAAATCTAGACTCTGGGCTGCTTATGAGAGAAGAATACTGGAAAAAACGAATATTTAATACTTTACTCGAGGCAGTCTACCATGCGGATTACCCTTAGTTTACATGCACTAGATATTTGACAAAAAGCCAATTTTGACTTTATTTTGATGTTGGCTGTAGCCAACATCAAAATAAAGTCAAAATTGACATTTATGCCTTGATCACACGTACCGTGTAGATGGGATAGACAGCAAAACGATACTAGGACGAGAGACTTGGGTGGACAAGTAGGTTACACGTATTTTTTAAATTGGCCCCGAGTCAGTCAGACAGTTCACAAAAATCGCGGAAAACGGTAGAGTGCTGCGTACCGACTGCACATTTATACCTGCAGACGGGACAAACGAGTCAGTTCGGTGAAGCGCGGGGGTGGGCACTAGGTAAATAGAACAAAGTCCGAGTGACCCATTCCCAGTCCCATTTACTCGGTACGTGTGATCAAGTCATTAAAGACCCGCCTGGCCGCTGTCATATTGAGAAAGAACCGCTATCAATTTAAGAAAAAAAATCCTCCATTTTGAACATTATTTATTTACTGAACTTCAATATTTACGCGTGAACTCACCAGCTCCGATAATATTTACATAAGCCATCTTTCCAGCCTCACTGGCGCGTGCGTCTGCTTCTATCAACACGGTCTCGGCGAGAACACGAATGCGCTTGTAGTACACCTCGTTGTCGAACACCTCACTACTCTTCGACAGCTTCACAAAGCGGTCAATGTATTTGCTCGCTGCGTCTTCGTCGCTACCTATCGTCTTGTTCGATGTTAGCTTCTCGTAAGTGTAGCTGGGGACCTGGAGAATTATGTTAACATTCTATTCACATACTCGGTTTCATTTAAATAAATGTCAACTTAATGTAAGTGTTAATAAAGTTGATTTCAAAGTGACCAATACTGTTTAACCACTCAAGGTCACTGGCATATAAATCTGCGTCTTAAGATCGCTTGAAGCGGATATGATTGGAGGTTCAATTCCCAATAACGTTTTTTATATAAGCACAAATAAATACACATAAATACATAAATATACTGAAACAAATAAGACAAACAATGGGAAGACACTAACGTTGAGGTGATACTGCCAGCCTCTTACGACTGTACTCGCGAACTTTAATCGGTTGGTTGCCATCCTAATTTCCAGGAGAAGCGTATTCCACAGAGAGATAGGTTGAACGAAGAAGGAAGAGTGAATGAAGTCAGTACGGTGAGTTGGACAATGAAGAAGATGATTATTTATTTATTTATATATACTTTATTGTACACCAGAAAATACATAGTAAATCATAAATTTAACACTACAAAACATACAATGGGCGGCCTTATCGCTTTCTGCGATCTCTTCCAGGCAACCTTGGAATGGACAGTGATTGTGATGAGCGTAGATTTTTATTGTGGTTTGCGCAAATGTACTGAAGGTGGGGAGCTAGATAACTAGGGGATGGACCGTGTGAGATGATATGGCTAGAAAGGGGGTGACTGCCGAGATGACGACTAATAGAGAAGTATTGAAGAAAAAGACATGTTGTTGAGAGTTCATGGTGAAAATAAGCTGTTATGCAGCTATATCTGATTCGAACTTGCGTGTCTTTTGCTGGGGTACCCAGATAATGAAGCTGTATGTATACCTGATAGAAGTCGGCCCACATCTGTCGCCACATTCGCTTGGCAGTCGCAGGCGTCGCCTCCTCGCCGTAGCCGTGTTGCGGCACATTCTGCTCCTCAGTGATCAAGATGTCCTCGTAGTCCATGCGGCACTTACGCTCGAACCGCGGAGCTACCACGCCTGGGACCAATAAACCCCGCTCATTATACAAGGTGTAATAGGATAAACGCAAGACCTGAAAGTAGTTTGTTCAAAATCGGTTCTGAATCGATTTCGGAAAAAATTAAATAAATTTTATATAATAATGTTTTTTTTTCTAAAAGCGGATAATTGATTAAATTAGCGCCGGTCATTGACCCCAAAAAATATATCATTAAATTATTTCTTCTTCATGTTTAGTTTTCGATGGCCACGGCATCTCGTCTGCGCAGTTTCGGCGGCTACCACTCTAACCAGATGCAGCTGAACACCAGTATTTTACATGGAGCGACTGTGTATCTGACCTCCACAACCCAGTAATTACGATACCCCTTGATAAGACTGGAATACGACTATGGCGGCATCTACATCGCCACATGCGAACTATCAAAGACCTGAAAGTCCTTTCTACTAATTAACGAGCAAAGTGAAAAACATGAGACCGGAATCCGATGAAATTGTGAATAGACCAAAAAATGGTATTCTATTAATATTAAAATTCGTTTTTTTCACATTCCGGTAGCAATATCATCGCAGTCTAGTCTCATGGCAGTCAAATTCGTTTTCCTTTGCGAAAATAAACATATTTTCATGTTGGTTCAATGTATGCAGACGATATATTTGTGATACTTAGTGATACTTAAACTTTTAGCAACCTTAATTTGTAATTTTTTAAGTTTGCTTGATTTAGCACACTCGTAGTATTTTCATTTCCCGTTTGTTTATTTAAAAATTTTGAGATTACAAAATCATTAAAATAAATAATGGGAGAGAAAGTTAATTTGGAACGTATTGGGAATCGCGATTTACTAAAAAACATACAAAAAAAATAACAACAGTTGGGGATCGAATTTACAACCCAAAGTCATACGAGGCTGACGTCGACCCGCCCCGGCTGTACGGTTCGTTCAAACTTTTTAAAATAGCCTTTCTTATACCTACACGTCATAAAATAAAAGCTAACTTTGAAAAGACACACATGACACTTCTGAGAGTCCATGGCCAAAACTTTTACCTTATCTTTTTACGACCAAAACCGTTAAGATCGATAGATTTGGTTATTTTTAATCCAAAAATCCTAATTTCAGGAGTTTTCTGCGTCGCGTGTAACCTGACCGCATTTAAATATATCTACCAAAAAACTAAATATGTCAAAAAATATTACGGAACTGTTTCATAGTAATCTGTCTGATTTTCAGAATGTAGTTGAACGATACAATTTTCAGGTAGTGGTACCAAAATATTAAAAAAAACAATGTGATAGACAAATTTAGTGTACCACCTTACTAACTAGACAACTTTTCGATAGTCAGAAATTATAAGAAAACCGTATTGCGGCCTATTTACGTACGATTAATAGAGAATTTACCCGAAACGATGAAACCGAAATTGAAGGACTTTTATAATAAATTAGACAAAAGGAAATTGGGATAAAGTTTGAAAAATACTGTTTATTGAAAAAATTGCATCGCTTTTAATCATTTTCGGACTCATCGTCGTTCTCGAGAGGAATAGGAATATAACAAGCAATTGCCGGGGAGTTCGAAGCTTTCTTTTCTTTTTAGAATATTATAGGTGACATATAAAATGTCTGAAAACAGTTTTTTGGTAACCTCATCAGCCGTACAAAGGATTTAAACCAGTTTCCTATGAGGCAGGTCGGTAAAATTTTTGGACATTTTTGAAAATGCCTTCAGCCTACGTTGGCCGCGAAAAATGTCTGAAAACAATTTTTTTCGTAATAAAATGACGAAACTTATGTACATTTTTTTATATCAGACATATTGTGATACAACTGTCTGACAAATACTGCCCATCGAGTTGGGTTCAGAATCATTTAAACTAACGATTTTACGGTTTTCGCCGTAAAACAATGCGACATGGTTTTGGTCGTGGGCTCTCGTACTAATATATCAAACACCTATTGATGCCTGCAATATGTATGAGGCAAACACTTGCTAAGAAGATTCCACAAGGCTGTTTGCATTTTTACTATTTTCTATCATAGCTCCTTGTAAGTACGTATTTATAAGTAAGGATTTTCATTTCAGAGCTTAAATCCGTAACTAATTTGCAGTTTTGTCTATGATAGGATATGCGGTTTCATTTCGTAAGACTTGCTTAGTCTGTATGTTTTTGTAAACGCACGGTCGCTTATAAGCAAAATGCGTAAGATGCGTCACCCTGCGGCCGGCAATGCTGAGAACAGCTGCTGCTGCGTTCTCTACGTTGTTCAGCCGCTGATTCGTCGTCTGCTCGTTGTGCGAGGAATGGAAATTGCTTCCACAGGCCGAGCAACAAAACGAACAAAATTATTTACAACACTGTTACTGGATAAGTTATTACTTATGAATTTTGTATTTCAAGATGATTTCAAGAATAAAATCGAAATAGAATGAGAAATATGAAACTGCAGAAGCTAAAATTTTCTGTCACAGTTCAGTCATTAAATAATCTCATGCTTACTTTGACGCTTGTTTTGACGTTCTTATATTTACGGGAATACCAATTTTATTTTCTTGGTCAAGTCAAAACTTTAGCAGAATACCGTTTTATTACGTTTCTTATTTTCATTCTAGTCGCAATCTTATCGCACAAAACGTCACGTTTGACTTGGTTTTTTGGTTTAGCAGAATACCTTTTGTGATATTTTTTAACTTTTGCGGCACAACGACTTGAATGAAGTATGAGAATTGGCCTTCTGACTTCACAGAAAATCCTGATGTTATACAAAGTTCTGCATCGCGCAAACAGTGTTCACCGTGCGATCAGCATATATATAATTTTCCCGACATCAATAGTTGGGCAGTTGCCCGCCAGACACGACACCCGTCAGGTCGGAGGATCCTCCCTTTTCTATTTAGGATGAGTGAACTTTACACCAAGTTCCTCATACCTCTAAGCGACTGTCAAAGTCTGTTGTTCGATTAGTGTCAGTATCTGCCTGGCTTTTCCCCAAGTATATTGGAGTCGGCCTCCAGTCTAACCAGACTCAGCTGAATACCAGTATTTTACATGGAATGACTGCCAATCTGCCTGGCTCGATCAGTGTATCAGTATGTAATTCTCCCACTGCATAGTAATGTTTTTGAATTCATTTATATTCTGTTGTTAGATATAGAAGTTCATTTTCATATGACGCTTACGAAGCGAAGTAAAGTCAGTTCTTACCGATGATGACCGCGTGTGTTTCGGTGTCCGTCTCCGTGACTATGCCGAAGTTAAATCTGTTTCCGTCGTTGACACACTCGGTGTATCCGCTCACAAACACCAGCGCGGACAGCTTCATCTCGTCGTAGCTCAGACAGTTCTCCAGCAGTAAGGGGGGGCGCTCGTTCTCTGTACCCACACTCGACCACCCCCCATACCTGTAAGTAGTATACATCGTTTTCTCATCAATACTTGTATAATTAGTTAGATAATGTACACAAAAAAGTAAAAATAATAATTGTATAAGCTAGTTGAAACGCAATAAGACCATTTAACAAAAAAAGTGATAAAATATAAAATGGACTAAACGTAATTTAGACAATTATACTTATTAATTTGTACTTTCTGGTGGGATTATCTTATTACTACTTACCCTCTTTTTCCAGACAACAGCATGTAGGAGTCGGCCTCGGTTACGAACGTGACGGCCCTCTTCTTCAGGATTCGGTCGATGAACTGCGGCACACGCATGTCCTTGTACAAATCCTTCTCTATACTGCTGCCGAACTTTCTGGAATGTTCCAATGTAAAATGTTCTATATCAGCATCCCCAAAACTTTGGAAATGATACCGTTGACGAAAAATTCCCATAGTGCTCCAGTTTCAGCAGAAGTGTCTCATGATCTATGCAATCGAACGCCTTCGGGAGGTCGCAGAAGATTCCAATGGCATCTTGTGCTTCTTCCCAGGCATTAAAAATGTTCTTTATTAGGGTGACACCAGTGTCAGGGCCTTTGGTGAAACCGTACTGTTGTTCATGAAACATGGATTTTTGATTAAAGTGACGTAACATTTGATTCAGCATCAACTTTTCGAACATCTTACTGAGAACTAGTAGAATATAATATCACATTTAAATTTGTGATGTACGTCTTTGCAAATTATGCCTCTAGAAATCATTAAAAATAATTAATTCATTTCCAATAAATAAAATCATACAAATTAAATGTAACAATCTATAACACAAAAAGAAATTACAAAAAAAAAAAAAAAAAATTAGGAATTATTCAAAGATCATAATAATTCATTAGAAAAAATAATGTCACAGATTAAATTAATATTTAAAAATAGTATAATATTATTTAAAAAATAAAAATATCAATTTACTTACAATTACAAGATTACAAGATTACACAAGATTACAAGATTTGGTTTGTACTAACTCCCAGACTAAACATGCTTTTGCTAATCGATTTTATTTATTTTTAGGGCCCTACTTGTATAACCAGCTTAACAGAGTGCTAAAGATTTATAGTTTAAGTTATAATAGGTGTAACTTACTAGTACAAGAATATTTGTCAAAACTCAATTACGCAGACACGGAAAAACTACTAGAAATTTTAAAATAATATCTCTATCTATCTACTCTATATTAAGTCTCTTCTTTTACCTAATTAATAACAGTGTCCAGTTTATCTACTTTAATATTATTTGTTAATTTATTTAAACATAATATATCTTAAATAATCTAGTCTTAAAAAAATATACCCAAATAAATAGTTACTCTTTAAGTCATTGAAAATATCATGTCTTTTTTTAATTTAGCTTAGTAATAAACCTATTGTTGTCTTCTTTTTAAATGTTTGATGTAAATTGATGGCCTGAAACACAGGTTTTTCATAAACCTAGATCAGGCAGGTCTACATTACAGTTAGAATTTAATTTTCCTCGATTGTAATTAATCTATATCATAATTTTACTTTATACTTATACTTGAATAAAATTTTTATTATTATTATTATTATTATTAATTAAATGGATATTGTCACATATTAAAATAACATCAAAATAATATCAAAAAGTCAAATAAAAATGTAATTAAAAAAAAACAATTCAATTAAAATAAATAATGTTACTGATTAAATAGTATCATAGAATTGAATAAAAGTCAAATAAAGTATATTAAAAATATGTCTAAAACTAAATAAATGGTGGAAGCCATCCCATTTTAATGTCATCATTAAATAAATAATTAAGTGAATGATAGCATTTATCCTCCACCAGTAGTTTTCTGTTTAATAAATATATTTTCATTTTATTCCATTTTTGGCGTTTTTTTTAGAAAGGAATTTTTCGTAGACATGATAAATAAATTCATGGGTGCCGAGATGGGACTAAACCGAAAATTCATCCCTTAGAACCTATAGGGTTTAAATAGGGAATGAAAATTTGAATGGAAGTAGTTTTAGTAGTTTTTGCCGATGGGAAACCATCGGGCACACGGCTTGTAATTAAATACATAAATGCGTACCTCTTGTATATAAGGAAGTGCGTCATGAGCAGTAACACTCGCTCGTGTATGAGCGGGTACGTGGACACGATGTTCTTCTTCAGCTTCTCTATCGGACGACGCGCTTTGAGCGTCTCCAACCTGCAATAACACATTTCATTATCATCATCGTCATTGGTAGCCTTGTTCCACCCATTGAAGTGCTTAACTGCCATACTGCGGTTAGGGACATAAGCTACGCAAACTCAGTAACCTCCCTCCGCACGATTGCTCTGAGAACCATCGTATGGTCTGTTTAAAAGTAACTGATGAAAGTGATGAATAGAGATGGTTCACTCAGCATAGGTATGAAACTACAAGTAGGTACGCGGCGGAAAACCAGGTAATTAGCGGTGCGCGACCTTTTTTTTTTTTTTTTGAGTATGGGAAATCATCAAATGACTTCTCCCGCTCTGGGCGGAGCGAGAGGGCGTGTCAGACTTTTAATGACTAAAACCCACCCGTGTTCCTTCCGTTGCCTGTGTGCCGGGGCCGCGTTATCCCTTTCGGACAAACCCGCAACCCCAGCAGGCATTGGTCTTTCGACCCCGTCGGTTGGTGCTGACATCTCTTTGAGGCGCGCGTGGAACACAACGCGCCGTCGACACGGGCCTGGTCCTTATCGGACGGCGAGCTGCCCATTGCTCACCGTCCGCAAGCCCGCGCCTACGGTGGCCGGAAGTCGGCTCTCCACTCCCGACACCCGGGGCGTCTCCTGCGGCGACTAGGGCCGCGAGGGCGTGCAGATTGCATCTCCCTCGCGCGCTCCGCCTCCTCCTTCGCGAACATAACTGCTTCGCAGAAGGAGGTGACGGCCTCCCATGCACTCTCGCTCCGAACCATGGCCTGAACCAGGGCCGGACGCGAGAGATCGCCGCCGCCGATCGCCTCCGTGAGGACACGGCGGTGCTCCGCCCAAGCCGGGCAGACCTCCACCGTATGCTCCACCGTGTCCTCCGGGCGATCCACACAGAGGTGAGACCCGGGCGTTTCCTCCCGCCTTACGCGGAACAGGAACCTCCCGAAGCAACCGTGTCCGGTGAGGACCTGCGTCAGGCGGAAGGTGAGGGCGCCACCAGGGGACTTATCGCCGCAATTGTGGCGTGCCCAGCGCTGGGTTGCGACAATCGCACACTCCATGCCGCCATGAGATCCCGCCGGAGCTCTGCCCGCTGTGCCGTGATTTCTCGCGGCAGCGGAGTTACGCCCCGGCGTTTCGCTTCCTCGCGCAACTCCCACATGTGCGCGAGGACTTTCGCCTCCAGATCCCATGGCGGTAGTCCGGCAAGGAGGCTCGCCGCCTCACGGGAGACCGTGCGGTATCCCCGGACCAGCCTGATGGCCATGACCCTTTGGGACGCGTTCAACCGCCGGGCCGGTCGCAGCCTTAATGAACGCGCCCACACCGGTGCCCCGTAAAGGGCCATGGACCGCACGACCCCCGCGTAAAGCCTCCGGCAGGAGGCGTTTGGACCCCCCAGAGCGGTGCGCGACCTGAATCGCACTTTATTATATCGTAGCAAGAGTCGTTTGCGGTTTCACCGATCTGTACTAATATGTGGTTCAGGTTAAATTCTTACGCAATAACTCACTAAAGGGATTAAACGACACATTCATCTGTATTTCAACTTAAGTAGGAACATATCTCACCATTTTTCCAACAATTATTGTTTGAGTCTTTACTGTCCCACTGCAGCTGCCCATTTAATAATGAGTAACATTATTAAATTATAATTGAAAAATCATCGACGAAAATTGAGGTTACTGAATTAGGCTCAATATCAAATAAAATAAAAAATGAAGAGCATTCATTATCATCCAAAAAATTGGCAACGTCGCAAATAGCTGTTAAACACTTACCTGGCCGTTCGATTCTGTAAAAATATCACCGTGAAACTTAGGTGAAGTGAGCGTGAAGTGAGCTGTCAATAGTGTTAATCCCTAGCATCCTGCCGGTCGATTCTGTGGCAGTGACAGCTCACTTCACGCTCACTTCACCTAAGCTTCACGTTAATATTTTTACAGAATCGACCGAATTAATTTGGCAATATATATGTATGTATGGAAATAAGAAATATGGGTAACTAGTGAACTGGAATATTCATAATTAATTGCAATTATAACACTGAATTTGATGTTGTAACCATTTTAGGTGTAAAAAGGGCATTTAGTAAGTTTCCAAATACTTTTTTTACATCTGAAACGAAATATTCAGTATTACAATATTAATTATTGCATTACAAATATTACAGATATTGCAATCGTTCACTTTTTCGGTAAGCGACGATTACCATTTTATTCGCGTAAGAAATGCTTAACTTGTTCCACGTAAAGCATAAAAAAATTATAATTTGTGTTATTTTTATTTACAGGATTTGGTTATATATTTTTACAAAACATGACAGATACTTATGACCAGATGCAAAATCGTAATGTCATTCAATGTATCTTAACAGTGCAATCAAATCTTGAAAAATAATCTATTTGTAGGGTACTTCCCTTGTACCCTTTTTAAGGTCGTTGCTCTAGCTGGGGGTGTTCCATACTACGCTTGTCGATACGCGGTCTACACTCCTGGGGCGGCAGTCTCGACATTGATAGCGCTCGCTATACAACCGAATTCGGTCGCAAAGTCCTAATGGCGTCCCTCGACGTTTTAAATTGCTTGTCAAGCACGAAAAAATAATGTGCACGCCATTAGGACTTTGCGACCGAATTCAGCGATCGCTATCAATGTCGAGACTGCCGCCCCAGGACTCGTCTGATCCATCGGCCATCGGTCCTTCGACAAACATGGCAAGCCCACTCCACTTTAGCTTGCTTATTTACTATAAACACGCGGTATATACCTGTTGGTCTCAATTGGGAAGGATATGGGGAAGGCCTTGCTCCTTGCTATGAGCTCGTCCACGTCGTCCGACAGCTCTACTTCGGGCATGTCCGCACATTGGTACATCAGTTTCCTGGTCTCCTTGCATATTCTTGGGCAGCACCACTCTGCCTTGCACCTGTAAAAATTACATATCATCACGACTGTATGCCGAAAGGTAATGTAGAGTATACTGACGGAATATTCTGTACGAATATCTTACCGTGAAAACTTAGGTGACTATAGCTTACTATAGTCACCTAAGTTTTCACGGCGATTTTAGTAGTGCAAGTCTTAACTTGCACTAATAAAATCGCCCTTACTACTAATAAAATAAAGGCTCTCTTAATGCCAAATTGTTACTGATGTGTGGTTGACTGTAGAGCATGTAATTAACCTTGACTTTGTTTACTATCACGACACATCTTGTCATTTTTGTCCTCTTATAAGGAAAACCGTACAATGAAGTTATTAATAGAACGAGCAATTTTCAAAGACGTTTGATTACCTCATCGCGGCAACACGCATTAATGTTCACCTTAAAAAACTGTTAAGAGCCCGTACAGCTCAAATTCACTTTTTTATCTCGCTCGCAGCATATTGCTCACGGAGTGAGTGAGAGCGAGACTGAGTGGGGAGTTCGCGGCTCCAAGACGCCAATAGCTTAGGGAATTTCTTTTTACGACGAATATAATGGTAATAAAAAAATATACTATAGTGCTCTTGATATTTAGTTCAGTTATTATGCAAAGTTGCATGATCTAATTTGAAGTTTTTTTTAAATACCAGCGGTACTTTAAAAAGCTACCTGTAACTTTGTGTATTTTTCTATCGAGAAAACGTAGTACATGACATTAATCTTCAACTTTAACATGTATTTATTTTAAAATGTTTGTATTCGCGAGTCCATTGTAAGCGGGCCCTACGATTGCGGGGTGCTATAGGTGTATAGGTGGAACTCTCAGCGGCCTTCAGGAACGCAGACACACTTCACGTAAACGATTTCGGATGGTTTGGTCACTTATCAGCAAGCCTGAAGAGCTGTGGAGCCTCCTAGCCATCATGGCGGTCATGGTACGATTCTGATTCATGATGAATAAATGAATTTTGATCTGCTCGACGCAGATCAAAATGTGATGTGTGAGTTATGTATTGGGTAATCTTCGGAAGCCCTGATACGATTCCGGAAATTCTTTCACTAACGGCAGTCTACAGTATTGCCGACAGTCCATACATAGGATATATTTTATGTAAAAACAATATATTTCTCGCGGACGATGTTTCTAACAGAAGCTAGTAAAAAAAATTCAAAAGTCATTTATTCTAACTAGGCTGAAAATCAGCACTTTTCGAACGTCAAAATTACATAAGCCAGTCCCCCAAAACGCCCACCCTTCACCACTTCCTAGTGCGTTAGCTGGGAAGAAGAAGTGGCGCAACAAACTCCCCAGCATCACAGCTGTCTGTTCAGTTAGTATTTTCAATGTACCGCTGTCCTGTCTGCGAGTGGTGATGCGAGATCGTCCTCCATGTCGCTCGGCCACGCTGCCCGTGATACGATAGCGTGTCCAGAGGCGGGTTATGACGCTCTGTGTAGTGCCAAGAGCGACAGCCACAGTACTTTGCCTGGAACCAGGTTGCAGCATTCCGACGGCTCTTATCACCTTCTCGTGTCAAATGATGTCGTCGCTCCACATGGATGAAATTTTTGTCAGTTCCGATGCAGAAATTGAAATGGTTTTGTAAAAACGCTATTACACACTTTTATACGAATCCTGATTGACAGTTGATTTTCTATTTTAAATCTAAATTAAAAATAAAAATCTTTATTCAAATAGTGCAATTCATTAAAAATAATCAATAATGTTATTCATCCGATCCAAAAAAGTTAAAATAATAATACTCAATTGCGGCGATACTCTAAGGGCCGAGTTACACCACAATGACAGCGGCTGCTGGCGGCCACGCGTGACCTCCTGGTCCCACGCGCCTAGTCTGCTCTTGACTAGTTTAGTTTCTGTATTACATACGCGCGGCCGACCGCGGTGCCGCGAGCGGCCTCGCGTCGCCGCTGGCAGCCGCAGGCAGAACCACCGACAAGATTCACGTGGCGCGCGGCCGCTCGCGTCACCACGGGCGGCCTCGAGACCTTGCAAGCTTTTCAACCGATACTGGCCTTTTAAGTATGTATATAAAGTTTAAAATTATTTCACACTGAAAGTGCTCGCCGCATCGCTGCCGGCCGCTGGCGTTCCGGTGTGACCCGACGCTAAAACGTATTTGATCCCTAGACACTTTTGATGTGTGTATATTAAGGTATATAGCTACGTATATCCCTAGGGATATAACTATAGCACGGCTATAACCATCTTACTGCGACATATACATCTTTTTGAGGCTGACTGAACCTAAAAAAAGTGACAAAAGCCAGCTAATAACTAAGAAATGTTTATGTTTAGGTACTTACCAAGCAAAACTTTGAAAGTTCATGGTTGGTTGGTTTGCCGTCTGTAAAGCAATGTTTATGTTACAAACTAATGTATTTACTAAACTTTATACATGCGTGAGATACATCAAAACGAATAAAAAATCCGATTTCAGTCAGAAATCGAATCGTATCGAAAACCCGATCTATAAAAACCGATTTCACAAAACCACGGCAAAAGTATATTTGCCTAAGCAAGTATTTGTTTATGTTTGGACAGTTTTAATCGATGCACTTACAACCGAATAATATTACTAGAGATGATCGAAACTGCGAGCCGGAGCCTCTCCTGAAATCGATTTCTAAAAACGGATTTTGAAAACGATTTCAAAATCTGAAATTGGATATTTAACTGTTTGCGTAAAAATTCAAAAACGCCCAAGTCTACTAAACTCCGGCCGCCGAGAGAATGCGCTCCCGACACCTGGATGCCTACCATGATCTAATTAAAAACGATTCAAAAGCAAGGCATTTCAGTTTAGGTTCTTAAACTGCATCGCTTCAAAGTCGTACCATGACGTCCAATAAGCTCAGCGGCATTTGGATCGTTAAAAGTGAATGAAAGATCGCAATCTGTGGCTGAACCGCGCGGCCGCGTTTGGAACGTTTTTGGTGAAAACGAGACAACGCTATTATTGTCAAATAAGTTTGTTTCGCGCACGTTATTTAGTGTCAGACACGTTCAGAAGCAAGTAACATTTTATTTGTTCTTAACTCAGTATCATTACTTCAAAGTAAAACAGACAATCAACAGTTTTTTTTAAGATTCCACATTAAGACGGTAACTATTGTTAAAATAATTCTTAGTCAAAGTAGATATTTATTTACCTTTTGCTATTTATTAAGTATACGAAAAAAATATTTTTATTTCGACGTAATAAAACAAATTGTGTTTCTGTTTCGAACGTACCAGAGTAAACAAAGTTGTGCGAGTTGAGTTGGGGCATAGTGGGCATAGTGCGAGGCAGAATCTTCCTCAAAAAACTCAAATAAAAGTAGTTCATCAGAAATCTGATAGACAAAAACGAATGCGGTTAAAAAAGGCATATAAAATAGGTGTTTTAGACGTTTAAAAGAAAGATTAAAGCTCACTTAGATTGGTTTTTGTACAATTCCACTAAAATAGCACTAAAAAACTTTATTTTCGTCAATAATTCACCAAACGTTTCAGTTTATGTTAGAGAAATAGTAACTTTTATTGAATCGCTTATTTTGACAGTTGAGCATTTCAGCTGAGCTGCTATAAGGACGTCATGGTACCAAACAAGAATGAATGAAACCAAAACTTGCGACTCAGTTTGGGACAATCGCTGTCACATGGCATGGCCTAAATTGAATCGTTAAACTAACGTCATGGTAAGAATTAGAAGAACAGTTCAGTTTAGGTCCTAAAATGGATCGCGCTAAGAGCTCGTGGTAGGCATCCTGTCAGTTGGACACTATATTCAACAAAATAAAGTATAAATTCGTAAAACATGTATTATGCATACTCAACTGACAGGTGTCAGTAACTCATTTTCTCAGCGGCCGAATTATAAGTCTTAATTCAGTTATAGAGTCTTGTAGATATAACTTACCAACATAATATCATAATTTAATTACAACCAATAATATAGCATAATCAGCCTATAATATTCCCACTACTGGGACTCCGGCCTCCTCTCTGTGAGAGGGAGTGGGCCATAATCCACCACACGAGCCCAGTGCGGGTTAGTAGATGTCACATGTCTTCGAATTTTTGGTTCTACGACATGCCAGTTTCCTGACGATGTTTTCCTTCACCGTCTTGTGAGCAGTGGTGATGAAATAATTTACACAAAGTAAAGCGTCTGTCAGGGTTCGAATCTACGACCTAAAAATCGTAAGTCGCGGCCGTTACCACTGTATCCCTTTCGGACTTTCTCGCGATCTCGGCAGTCATCGGTCCTAGCAGACGCCGTCAGTTGTGCTGACATCTCTTTGAGGCGCGCGTGTAACACAACGCGCCGTCGACCCGGGCCTGGTCCTTATCGGACGGCGAGCTACCCATTGCTCACCATCCGCCTATATTGCCGTATTATGATACTCCGGTGGAGAAAAATATTTAATGGATCTTTGCCACACCCTCGCGACATAGGAAAATGGTACGATAACAGTTCGGGTGATCTTGGCTTTAATTTATAAGCAAGCGCTAGAGGTTTTAGAAAAAAAATAAAAATTGTGATCAGCGAATATTCTGCACGTTAATTTCTGACGAGATGGCTCTTCGCCACCAAACTACGTGGACTGGAAAGAGGACTGCAGGCGTCGTAGATTTCGGTGCTGGCTCGGCAAAATCGTGCGAAATAGCGACTCAGGCGTATTTTTTAATATTAGTATGCGTGAACGAAAGCTGGAAAATCCCAGTGGCATATTTTTAGGTAACGGACTATCAGCTGAAACTCGGGCTAATTTATTGAAAACATGTGTGAGTGAATGCTACCATGTCTTGTGGGGGTTGATATTGTTGTAACTTTATTAAATTTAACGTTTTATTAAACTGTTTATGTACCTATAATTTTGTATTCGAAAAGATAGTTGCAAAAAAAAGTTAATCTAAAAAAAATACATTAAAAAATCCGGCTTTTAAAATATTTTAAAATTATAATGTAACCTCCATACTTCCTAAATTCTTTTAAACTTTTTTTGTGAACGCTACACTACCCTATCTTTCGTTGTCATGGGAACGAATTTTTTGTTATATGTCATCATCCATCATCATATTTATTTTTGAAATCGTAATAAATTTGAAAAAAAATTACTTACGCATGAAAAGTAATAGCTTTAGCTTTGTTTGTATTCTTGGAGTTGTTGGTACATTTCCTGAAGGCACAACAAGGCATCTTTGTACAGCTGTGTGTATTACAAACGAGAAAGTTACTCCGATGTGTCACGAACTATGACGAATGAGGAAATGATGTTCGAAATGAGCAAATTCGCTCATTTCAGAAGTGACACTTTTCGCGCGACGTAAGTATTGTGAGGGCGTATCTTTGATTTACATCAATGATCGGCGAGCGTTTGAAAATTTTAATTTTTCATTTAACGATTTTTTTTTTTAAATTATATTTTTCTGCCACTTTCCTTTTGAAGTCCGGTCGACTTCAAAAGGATGCACAACCGAATACCCCGGTTAAGTGTATAAAAATAAGGTCATAATTCAGTCCAAAATTTTCATAGAAAAGGGCACCACCAACTTATAATGAACTCTATTCGACAGATAAAACGATTCATTTTTTCTGTTTATATTTCCTGCCTTTGTAGAAGCCGCCGTGCCGCGGCCGCAAGCAAGCATTGTCGCATAAAAATTGGTTTAGGCAGTATTATTTATCATAAATATGGTAGGTAGGTATGCTTATTGAGTACCTATTAGCTCGATTGGTCGACACTCGATTCAAGGCCTTAAATACAACTCCCAAGCGTACTCGTCGTGTCTAGTTGAAAAGGTACGAGTACTAGTGATTTCGTGATGCGAGAGTGGTGAATGAAATTTCAATTAGTTTCTCTCGTTTACGAGGAGATGTGATAGTGGTAAACACCGTGCCGTGCTTCCGATACAAACGAGAGATAACGGAGCCGAATGAACTTACACCAACCTATCGTACCAGAAATGAAATACCTACTTAGGTAGGCAGGTACTTACTTGCAGCCGGTTATTCATCCAACGTCCGTTGACCCACCGCGAGCGCGCTGTCAACTGGCTCGCAAACGCACAGCTGTGCCGCGCTACGTCATCACCGAGCGGATCGCGTACGATCTTGCGTTTATGAATGAAATAGTGGAAGCGCTACTAAGATTTAACTCGAATGACAGAATAAAAGTGATAAATTTCTAACTTCTGTATTAGATGTCTTAAAAAAACAATAACAATGCTAATAGTACCTATTAATCGTCTGGAGTCACTGTGTTTCGGCTCCAGAACGATTTAAAATTAATCGTGTATTCTTCATTTAGTTAATATCTCTGAAGTCAACGAAGTTATGACTTGACCGGTTTACTAGTTAAGTAACTAAAGAAATTTACTATACACCTCCTGGCTCCATCATCAGACCCTCGACACCAAGTGCAATATATTGGACTCGTCGAACCAAAACATATGAGTCCAAACTCGAGGGGTTTACAAGGAGTCGCTGAAGAGTTCCACTATCCACCTCCTGGCTCCATCATCAGATCAGTTCCAAGATAGTAAATTATTGTATTGTCATCGGTTCTTGATACGAGTGCAAATTTTTAAGTTATTCGAAAGACTTGAAGTTGGTGAAAATTACTTTGAAAGATTCCGTTACATAGATAGATAGCTAGATTGATAGATAGATACAGGTCAAGCTAATAAAAGCGTCCTCACCTCACAAAACATTATGACTTTGCCATAGCGTCTTGTCCAAAGCGTCTTGTCCAGCGTCTGTCTGTGGGAAGTCGGTTGTTTTTTTTTTGTAAAAAGTTTTTTCCAACTGACCATTATTGAAGCGCTTACCATTACTGGTGCATTTTCCTTAGCCGAAACTTCTGTTTCTTCTTGTGTTGCTGCCTGTCTCTCAATTTCCTGTCTATCTGTTTCTTGAACATTATTTTGTGTTAATGTTGATGATGAATGACAAGATGCAGTTTGATATCCATTTGTATTATATCGTCCCATTTTTAATTCGTACAGTACACTATTAATGTGATGCTTTGCCTGTGTTACGGCTTGGTCATCTTTAACACTTCTTAATTCAGCAGCAACATATGCACCATACACATCAAACGGGTCCTTCTTCTCTTGTTCATCCATATTTTTTTTCGCACTTTTTTTTCAAATTGATAAATAAAGATTTTTATCGACAGTTGCGCAGTTTAGTGATAAGACGATTTCTGATAAAACTACTGTTCCAATGTTCATTATGAAAAGATAAGTTATCTCAAGATAGTGTTTTTTACAGACAATCACAGAAAAAAAAACACAAAAAGTTACGACTTTTGAGTAGATACTACTTAATCGTTTGTTTACGTAACATCATTTTGGTTCAAAAAATTTATAAACAGCCTATTTTCGTTTAAAATGATATATTGACTACATAAAAATAACAAATGATACACGTACAAGCGATTACACACACAAAACTCAAAATAACACAAAATTCACTTTTCGCATTGACCAAAAAAATGTAATCACCTTGTGATTACATTTCTTTGGTTGGTTCAAAATAGGTATAATACGATGTTATTTAGTGCAAATATTATCCACCACGATGTAAAAACTACTTAGTAATGCAAATAGCACCACTTCCCGTCGATTTACACAAGAAAACTATTTAAAATAATGAAATACATGCGGACCGCGCACTCATGACCACAGAGCATGTAACATGTAACTTTAAGAGACTTGTGACTCAGAGTAAGTTATTACTCTGTGATGCGAATGATTTAGTCGATTACTCTATCCGTCAGGCCATAGAGTGAAACTGCCCACAAACCATATTAGCCCCTTTTTTGACAGTGAAAATTGAGATTAAAGCCGCGTGTACATGCGTTTACCTCAAGGAAACGCTAGGGTTCTAAGGAGGTTGTTTTTGGTTTACCGCAAGGATTCATATGGCGCCTACCGGTATCAAATATTTCACTGAAGTCATCTGACTTATTTCTTTTCCTCCAAGATGTAGACGTAGCATTTGGTGTGGGCGTTGGTGATGATGATGGCGGCTCTAACTCCATATTACTTTGACCTACATTCTTTTCGGTCACCTGTGAATTATTACCTTATTAAATATTTTTAAATTTGTAGGTTCCAAGTTTGGAAAAGGATTGAAAACAAATAAGTCGCGAATTCGAAATACGATGGAATTACCCACATTGCATTGGTGCCATGGAAAACACGTTTTAATTGTAGCACCAAGAAGTACTGGGGGTTTAAAACGGCCGCTTTGGTAGAATCATATTATGATATTAGAAATCACATAGACACAAACTGACAATTCATTTATTTGCGTTCAATTTATATTTCGCAATTCATCTGTTTGACAGTTTTATGAATGAAATAACATTTAAACTGTAGAAATAGAAAATAAAAATCTCATTTGATTTTTTTAAACTGTAAAGAATAATTATCCGGTAAAATTACGGTCTTCATTTTTCAGCTAAAATATGTGCCACCACAGAGGAATTGCTGGGAATTCAGAAAATGAATTGGTTTTAGAGGAATTGCTTAATGTGGCCGTTTTAGGCCCCTGGAGGTAAATACTACAATTACAAAAATCAGTTCAGCATGGTATTCCGGCGATAGGGATGATGCCTGGGTAAAAAAAATAAATCGAATTAGTACGTCAGACAGATAATAAAAAAAATTTTAGACGCGTATTTTTTGCTTTATCATATTAATATTAAATTACTTAGATAAAACGTATTTTAGGTTGCGGAGTGGGGGTCGCTACGTCACTAGTATGTATAAAATATACATACTCGTGACGTCATGGCACATTTTACCTCAATGTATCGCCGTAATCTTTAGATTATGTAAAAAAAGAAAAAATACGTCTCCAATATTTTTTTATAATTTCACAGACGGGCAAAAAAATTTTTTTGTCATCATCCCTATTCTGCCGTCCGTTTACTAAAAGGCCGTTAAGTGACATTTTGTCAAATTCGAGTTATATACACGATTAATTTTAAATCGTTCTGGAGCCGAAGCACAGTGACTCCAGACGATTAATAGGTACTATTAGCATTGTTATTGTTTTTTTAAGACATCTAATATAGAAGTTAGAAATTTATCACTTTTATTCTGTCATTCGAGTTAAATCTTAGTAGCGCTTCCACTATTTCATTCATAAACGCAAGATCGTACGCGATCCGCTCGGTGATGACGTAGCGCGGCACAGCTGTGCGTGTGCGAGTCCGGCTGCAAGTGGGTACCTGCAAGTAGGTATTTCATTTCTGGTACGATAGGTTGGTGTAAGTTCATTCACCTCGTTATCTCTCGTTTGTATCGGAAGCACGGCACGGTGTTTACCACTATCACATCTCCTCGTAAACGAGAGAAACTAATTGAAATTTCATTCACCAGTCATCACGAAATCACTAGTACTCGTACCTTTTCAACTAGACACGACGAGTACGCTTGGGAGTTGTATTTAAGGCCTTGGATCGAGTGTCGACCAATCGAGCTAATAGGTACTTAATAAGCATACCTACCTACCATATTTATGATAAATAAAAAGAATACTGCCTAAACCAATTGTTTTTATGCGACAATGCTTGCTTGCGGCCGCGGCGCGGCGGCTTCTACAAAGGCAGGCAATGTAAACAGAAAAAAATAATCGTTTTATCTGTCCAATAGAGTTCATTATAAGATGGTGGTGCCCTTTTCTATGAAAATATTGGACCGAATTAAGACCTTATTTTTATACACTTAACCGCGGAATTCGGTTATGCATCCTTTTGAAGTCCGGTCGGACACTTCTCAGAATAATTTTAGTAAACTGCGTACCTACATACCTTGTTGTACCTAGTTTGGTGAAATTTCTATTTGTTACCGTTTACGGTTAAGAAATAAAGTCTGAATTCGCTTTTCGTATTTTTATTTGTGTACCTATTTATCTATTGCGTATGTGTTTTTATGCTGTCTGATCAATGAATGGATTTTTCAATGGGTACCGTTCGCAAGTGTTGCCGTTCGTCGATACGTTGTACACACATATGCATTGATCGCAGTTACTTCGAGTTCTCATTATTTCACAAAAAAAACAATAAATTAGATTTTTCGTGTTTTTTTTTAATTGTAATTTATTGAAAATAATAGTCCCAATCGTTTCGAGTTCGATGATCGAGTTTATGGCTTTTCGTTCCAGAACGAGCTAAAATTAACCATGTATACTACGAAAAAGAGAATGTTTTTCTCTATCATTCAGTCTGGGTCATATTTATCTATCTTTATTTACGCTCAAGATCTGGAGACCACACCCACGGCTAACTACATCATTTTTGAGATCGTACAACACTTAATTACGGTTATGTCACTTTATACCACTATAATACGGCTACACGCTCGCGCGCTCGTAACCGCATATTTAAAATGTCTATCAATCCACTATGCAATCTTAGAAAACGTTTACACGGCACTACAACAGTATTAAACCGTTACATCACTTTATGATAATTAATGATAAATGATGATGATGTTATTTTTTGATTCTTTATGATAATTTTTAATGATAATTTTTAATGTTTTTACTACCTACTTACTAATTTATTAAATTTTTGTATATGGGTATATTGCCAGAAATAAAACACTATTTTTTTTTTTTTTTTTTTTTTTTTTATCTGCCCTGTAATGATTTATAGTAACGCAAGGTGCATTGGAATTTACTACATCTAAAACACAGTTTTCTTCAATTACCACTTTACAAAACCGTTACTCACACTTAGCTGGCTTGTCGTTGTTTAGCCAACTTGACTTTGGATCATTACAATTCTAAAAGACGGTGACCGTTATTTAGTTGCGATTGTTGCAAATAATTTCTCAACGAATACAATACAAAAAACGGTTTGGTGATGTTCCAACGCTAAAAGACGTCTATGTTCCCTCCTGGTGCCCCGCACCTCGCACACTCTAGTTATTGAAGCCATACTAACAGGTTATCAGAAACATAATTGCACCACATTGCAGTAGCTTTATGAAAAATACAGTCGGTTTTATTTTGGCTGAACCCGACCCAAACGAAGTTATCACTCTTACACTCATATGAGTGTATGTGTGTGTTATGACGATAACTTTGTTTCATGGTCATATCAGCATAATATTCTATAATATAAACCTAATTTAAAACACGAAAGCCATAAATGACATAATAGGCGATTGTGTAAGAATTATTAAGGCTAGGTTTTCCGGGCCGGTGGGCCTTTCAAACGCTACCTCCGCCTCCCCCAATTGTAATTCCTATGGATACTTTTTAGTTTTCGTGATTTGAAAAGGGGATAGTTTTTTAATTTCGGCCAAAAGAGGAAAATCTCCTGTCAAGTCGTATCCCTGTAGATAATCCTGCAACAGCTTTGAGGCCAAAATTTAACATTTCTGCCTTACTTCTGAGTGGAATCAATACAAAAGTACGTTATTATGGAGAGAAGACGTCATTTGAGCCGAGAAGAAATTATGAGAGCCGTGGGAATGTTGGAAGCTGGTTCACGGCAACGTGCTGTGGCAATCGCTCTGGGCAAAAAGTTATAAAGTGACTTTGGATACGTTACCGCAGCACTGGCAGCGTGGCAGAGCGACATGGAGTACAAACTCGCATCGCCACACGCAGACAAAATCGTTGGATACAAATTACTGCTCGACGAAATCGTACTATGACAGCGATGATGTTGGTTACGAGGCTTCATAGCTCTTCCGAGATGCTAATAAGCGATCAAACCATAACAAATCGCTTGAATGAAGTCAACTTCGTTCTCGAAGGCCGCTACGTGTACCACTGCGGGGCTCACGTTTCTGTGAACACAGAAATTGGGCAGAAGAAGTGTGGCGTTTTGTGTGTTTTTCTGAAGAATCTCGCTTTGGTATGGGGCCAGATACGTTCACGGTATTGGAGGACCTCTGGATGGCAAGAACGTTTAAAATCATGCCAGGAAGGCATACAGTGGTGGAACAATCATTATATGGGCAGGTATTTGGATCGGCGGAAGAACCGAACTGATTTGGGTCGGAGGCAATCTCAATGGATAGATTTACGCTAAAACGATTTTATCAGATGTTATCAATCCTTTGCAGACCCAATTTGGTGCTTAATTTCTGCTTATGCATGATAATGTACGTCCACACACTGCCAGAGTCGTTGCAATCACACTTGCCGCAGCTAATATCAATGTCCTACCATGGCCTGTTCAATCGCCAGACTCGAATCCAGCATAAAGCACGCATGGGATATGCAAAGAAGAGATCTGCCAAATTTGGATGTCCTACATACACGAAAAGTCTTTATTAACGCAAAAGCAGAGAGAGAGTACTTCGTCGATCAACACATACGAAAACATTTTATTTAATCAATCTAAATAGATATGTTTATTTAATTTCAATAGAGCAATAATATATTTAAAAAAAATACCTTGAGCCCTAGACACTTTTGATGTATGTAGATAATTATATTGTTTCAGAAGAAAATTAAGATTTGCCTGCACCTGTATCAGAAAAAACTGTAGAATGAACATGAGCTTTTTTTTCAATAATTTACTATATATTTTTATTTCAAAGTGAATTGATGTCTTGATAATATCGAATAACAAAATCTTATGTGGAGTGATATACCAACCCCACATTAGGTTGTTTTTTCTTAACTGAAATAAGTACAAAAAAACTAATATGATTTTAATTGGTTTACACGTCTAGCGGCACTGTAATATGGTGCTTGTGACAGCTTACAAAAGTGTATGTTAAATACTGTTTAAATGATAGCAGCTGTAGTTGTGCGTCACTATTGTGGCGCCTCTAACTACGGCATATTATGCGTACACTAAAGAAACATTATCTACATGTCATTTCGTTTGTTACTTATTTATTTTTAATATTTATATTAGTTTTAGAGTTGATTTCTGTTTTTATGTACCACACAGGTTTGTGAGCACTTTTTAAATTTAATCATTATTATTTTAATTTCTCTATTTGATTATATATACTTAAAAGAAATAATATTTATGTTATATTTTGATTACCTACCTGTCACACTTTACAAACAGAACAAAAGGCTAGCCCAAAATCTAACACATAGTTGCCCATTTGACTTGAGAGCAATAAGAGTTAGCCAGTAATTCCTAAAAAAAATACAGTTATTGTGCACAGATTATTCAGAAACTGTATTTTAGATCATAAATCTGTATAATATAAGTATTTCTAAACAATAACATAAATAGTTAAAGTCTAATAACGTTTTTTCACTAGTGCAGTTCATTGGATTACAATTAATTTACAATTCTAAAAGAAAGTTTAGTGATTTAACTGTTATATAGCTTTGAAATTGCATTTAACTGTAACTCAAAGTAAATCTATAGCGGTTACAATTCCATTACAACTCTAGAACGCGGCTGTTTATCAGCCAGCCGTGTTTAAGTATTGTAAGACGTCCCATAATGGCATAAATAAACATTACAAAAACACAAAACCTTAATTTAAAACAATATTATTTATCTTAGCACTCATTAAAACCCATACCATGAAAGCTATCAAGTAGCTATCAAGTATTTTGTTCTATTATACATAGCCGTATGTCTAATCAATTTCTAGGGACATCATTTCCCACCTTTTAGATCATAGCTCAAAATCAGGTTTATTCACTTAACGGCCTTTTAGTAAACGGACGGCAGTATCGCAGATGGACAATTAACTTTATATACGCAAATTGTGGAGCCAAGGGTCGACGGGGTCGAAAGACCAATGCCTGCTGGGGTTGCGGGTTTGTCCGAAAGGGATATCGCAGCCCCGGCACACAGGCAACGGAAGGAACACGGGTGGGTTTTAGTCAGTAAAAGTCTGACACACCCTCTCGCTCTGCCCAGAGCGGGAGAAGTCATTTGATGATTTCCCATCCTGAAAAAAAAAAGAAAGCGTCGGTCGTCCGACACTGGAATATTTGACTTTGACTACAAAGTTGCGAAAAAAAATGTGTACCCTAGTCGCAGAAGTCGTAATCATTTTTTACTATAATGCCAAATATCACGATCATGCCTTCAGCTGTTAAAAAATTAACATTTAATTTAAACATTTTAATAAAATAGCCAATAATTATAAATAATATGCGGTCACTGGCATTATCGCCATCTAGCGGGTAAAAATAGCAAACTGTAACTGAAGAACTTCCCTCGTTATCCGCTAAGCGGCGCCAGTGCTCACATCAAAGTCATTTATGTGCATAAATGGTGGTAGATGCAAAATATGTTACATGAAATACATACCTAAAATTCAGTGCAATGACACATTCCGCCATGTTATGATTGCATGCAAATATTTAATAGATAAATTAGGTAGGTATGTTAGTTAGTATAGTAAAATATAAATCTTAAAATCGAGTTTTAGCATTCTAATAACGAGAAGAACAAATTTATTCATGTCAATACCAATGTGAATTAAAATGTTAAACACACCTAACATTAATAATAAGGCACCTAAGCAGGTAGCAAGTAGCAACAATGTGACTAAATTACCAAAGTAATTTAAACTTACTTAACTTTCTTTTTTTTAACCAAGTTCTTTTTGTTTTATATAGATTCTTTTCTGTTTTGTGAATGTGAGAACGCGTACGCTTAGTGGACTGTAGATTTATTGACCATCTTCTTTTTTGTTAAGTACCTGGTACTTGTTGAAAGACCTACACTGTCCTCCCATACCTATTTATTTGAAAATAAAGTAAAGGCCAATTATTTTTAAAAGAGTAACCGTGGAGTTTCTTGCCGGCTCTTCTCCATAGGAAACGAGCAATTGGAACCGTGCACCTAGCTTCTGACATTTCATAAGTGCCCATGTAAGTTTATGTGAAATAAAATATTTTGAATTTTTAATCGCACGTTATACTCTGTCAGTCGATTCTGTAAAAATATCACCGTAAAACTTAGGTGAAGTGAGCGTGAAGTAAGCTGTCACTGCCACAGAATCGACCGGCAGGATGCTAGGGATTAACACTATTGACAGCTCACTTCACGCTCACTTCACCTAAGTTTCACGGTGATATTTTTACAGAATCGAACGGCTGCACTCTTGGCGAGTGAGAGCTAGATCGAAAAAAGTGTAACATTTTGACCGTCACACTTTTGTCACCACTAAAGCGAAAGGAATTTCGCTTCAACCGAGTGTCCCATGACACCTCTCGTTTTTTCTCTTTTTATTTATTAAAATTTTTTACACACAAAAAAGGTACAAAGGCGGAATTAATGCCTTAGGCATTATCTACCAGTCAACAAAGGGTGGTGAAGAGATAAGATGGCAGGTGCTCTGTTTGAGAGGAACAAAGAAAAAAATTCAAAATATATCATAATGCATTATAACTAAAATAGTTACAACAGTACATAAATAGGTTATAAACTACATACACATACATACATATTCGCTTAATATATAACTATATTATAAATATATATATACGAAATCAAGGGAGAGAGGTGTTGAGCTAACTCTACTCTATTCATTTTGAAAATAACTCCGCAATTTCCGCTTAAATGCATACCGACTGGTGGCTTTTTAGTACCTAGCTACCCCACATAAATTCGTATACCAGTACTACATTATCAGCAGTGACAGAAACTTACTATAACATCATCGACATACACAAATTGGATTAAATACGTATTTTTGAAGCTAACTTACAAAATATCACGTAAATCATACATACATAAAAAAATCGCCGAATGCATAAAATTTCAAATTTATTGAAGTCGGTTAAAAATTATAATCAATTCGAAGAAGAAGAATAGAGCTGAAGTGTATCTATTTAATATATAAGTAAACACTGTCTCATTTGAACTTACAGTGCGTTCATTATAACTTGTCCCTGTCTCGTGACGCGATTAATAGTAGGTACTATTCTGTCAGTCAACATTTTGAACTCTATTTGTATTGAAACTAAGCTTGACAAGCAATGGTGCCAACATGACGACAAGGGACAAGTTAGTGACGGTCAGTAGTGAGGTAACTATTGTAACTAATGTCATCTGTCAGTCTTATCACAGTAACTCTGTTTGCATGTCACATTATTATGACTAAGTGTTATGGATCTGTCTATATATTTATTATATGTAGAAGGAGAAACTGACTGACTGACTGACATGTCAACGCAGAACCTGAAACTACTGGGACTATGAACGTGAAATTTTTCACACAGATTGCTTTTATAATGTAGGGGAGCACTAAGAAGGGGTTTTTGAAAATTCCACCTTTAAGAGGGCGGAAAGGGGGATTTCGTTTGTATGAAAAATCTTATTCCTTGATTGAATAAACTTGAAAGTTGGCACAAAAAGTACTAGGCTTGCATGAATTCAAGATAGTATTTCAATCATTATGTTATGCTACTACGATATACGATTTGGATGAGGCAGACAGATAGTTTATAACCTGGATTAGCACAAGATACTTTTTATCCCAATAGTTCCTTTCCATGGGATAATTTCGGACTTCCACGCGAGTTAAGCCGTGGGAAAAAGCTAGTTTATTTTAAGACTAAAATTATACTAACACTTATGGCAAATAAATTTAATTTAATTCAGTCATCATTGAACTAAGTCTTTAGAAATGGCGGGAAAAAGTGATGTGCGACCGACTTGGTGCGAATGTGAGCCAGTGAGTGACTTAATCAACTTAAATACGGAATCACAAGGATTCTACAATAGCAATTTATAAAAAAGCACGTGTTTCAACGTTTCTAGAAAATCAACTCTTAAGACGAGCCCTGTAACACGAGTATACGAGCATTGAGTGGTTAATGGCAGATCCATTAGCTGCCGCCACTCGCCTCGCGCCACGCTATCGAGCAACATTAGGTGCAACGAAACCATCGTAATACGCTACTGAAATCAGAAGGTCAAACATTTAAATATAAATCAGCCTGATAGCTAATAAGGTAATCAATCTACCTAACCTTTTCCCAACTATGTTGGGGTCGGCTTCCAGTCTAACCGGATGCAGCTGAATACCAGTATTTTACATGGAGCGACAGCTTATCTGACATCCACAACCTGGGTAATTCGATACCCCTTGGTAAGACTGATTATCAGACTTTCGCGAGGATTCTGACGACCCGTAACGACTGACAAAGATCTATGAATAACAGCCGGGATCAACAGCTTAATGTGCTCTCCGAGGCACGAAGGGGTCTTGATATATGTAATGGATGATCACCCCTCCACCGACCGCGGCAAGCGTAGCTTAACCTTCGATCCACTCATGTATATACTCAATAGTTAATGTAAGTCTGAAATCGCCGACCCGTCTTGAGTATAGCATACTCAGTCTATAATGTTCCCACTGTTGGAATACAGGCTTCCTCCCTGTGAGAGGGAGTGGGCTGTAATCTACCACACAGGCCCAGTGCGGGTTGGTGGATGTCATATGTCTTCGAATTTTTGGCTCTAAGACATGCCGGTTTCCTCACGATGTTTTCCTTCACCGTTTTGAGAGCAGTGGTGATGAAATAATTTACACAAAGTAAAGCGCCTGTTTGGGTTCGAACCTACGACCTACAACTCGTAAGTCGCGTTACTACTGGGGCACCACTGCTCTCTTGAGCAAGCGTTACTATTTAATTAAACTCGTGCCTTCTCAGCATGAGGAACTCGTGGCTAAGTAATAACTACCGCACGGGTCGATTCAACAGGTTAAGCTACACTTGCCGGGGTTGGTCCGTGGGTGGGTGATCATCTTTACACACCGAGACTCCTCCGTGCCTCGGAAAGCACGTTAAGCCGTTGGTCCCGGCTGTCATTCGTGGATCTTTGTCAGTCGTTACGGGTCGTCAGAATCCCGAAAATCTGACAACCAGTCTTACCCAGTAAAGGGCTTTCAGTCTAACAGCATGCAGCTGAATACCAGTATTTTACATGGAGCGACTGCCTATCTGACTTCCACAACCCAGTTACAGGGTAACACGATACCCCTTGGTAAGACTGGTTGTCAGCCTTTTGGGCTTCTGATGACCGGTACTTTCATTGCCAATCAATTCTTTAAACAGTTCACTTTATATAACATGCCGATGGTTTTATACAAAAGAACAGTTATTTCACCCATCACGAGAATCTGCTGGTCGCCGTGATTCCGAAATAAAGCAAACATGCTCGGGAACTGGCTGCTCTGCGAGTTTTGAAGGGATACATGTATGGCATCATCGACGACACCGAGGGTATTTGAAGTCGAGACGAGACCAGAGCACCCGAACGTTTACTTGATAGTAAACTTGGTCGGAGAAGTCGACGCCGCCGCGCCGGTCCAAGCTCAGATGGTTGGATGGCGTAGACTAAGATTTAAGAACTGTTGGAGAGAAGAGACTGGAAATAAGTCACGTTGGAGCTATATACTTGAGCAGGATAAGGCTGTAAAGCCTTAGATGATGATAATTTAGGGTAGAAGGTACCCTCACTGCTACATAGTCGAGGTGGGCAAAGTGTATCATTTTTGCCATTAGAACATTTGCATCTGGATCACTGAAATTATCCGAATCATTGATATATTTCATTTGGATCATTTGAATCATCGACTCAAAGGATTTAAAAATGGATATCGATAACAAAAAACTGTGAGAGTATAAGTGATACACATCTCATTTGGTATCTCTTTCTGACTTAAATAGATAGTAATGTATCACCCGCTCACTCGCGACTCGCGAGTCAGTTGTGACTAAAGTAACGTAACTCGGCGTCCTCAGTCTTTCTCTCTCGCTAACTGCTGCTCAGTCGCCTCGCAGGTGACGGTCGCGCGGAAAGAACACAGAGGCAAAGTAATGATTCAGATTCAAATGATGCGTTTGAAACGTTGTTACTGAATCAATCTTTTGGAACACTTCTATGATCCGGATCAGTAAGTCGATGCCATAAAGAGTTACACACGCCTAGTACATAGTAAACCTTCTTTGCTTTTTTTTTTGTTTCGTGACCTATAAGTACCTACGTACACCATATCGCCGTTAGTTCGATTCGAGAACGCGATTGACTCGTGTGTCGTTGTCGCTGTTCTGAGACCTATTGGAGGTTTAATGCAAAACCACTTAGTGGAAAACATTCAAGCATAAGTCTCTTAGGCGTAGATTTAAACAATGAACGGTATAAAATGTCCATTAATGTTGCATTAGGCACACAATGAACGGTCGGAACGCGTCGAGTTGAAACCGCACTCGATACGAAGCGTTTATGATCGATTTAAGACTCGATTCGAAACAGCCGATTCCAAAAAGACGTACCTACAACTTTCATAAACGATTAATTGTTTTATTTCTGTAAGTGGGTTTGTACAAACACTGTGAAACACTTTTACTTTTCAAAAATAAATTATGTTTTAAAACTCGAAGAGTTCGGTGTTTCCTATCCTACTAATCTGAGAAGATGGAGCGAAACAAGTCCAGGGGCGGCAGTTTCGACCTAGATAGCGATCGCTATACGACCGAATTTGGTCGCAAAGTCCTTATGGCGTCCCTCGACGGTCAAAATTGCTTGACAAGCACGAAAAAATCACGTGATTGTCAAGCATGTCGCGCGCGTCTACGTCGCCATTTTAATGTTACGACTTTGCAACCGAATTCGGTCGTATAGCGATCGCTATCAATGTCGAGATTGCCGCCCCTGGGACATAACACCGCCACATTAAGCAATTCCTCTAAAAGCAATTAATTTTCTGAATTCCCAGCAATTCCTCTATGGTGACACATATTTTAGCTGAATCATTTCAATTCAATTCTTATCAGAATCATACTTGGTGTAAATATTACCGCATGAATAAAATGAAGACCGTAATTTTATCGGATAATTTTTCTTTACAGTTTTTAATACTTAATCAAATGAGATTTTATTTCTTTTTCTACAGTTTAAATGTTATTTCATTATAATATACTCGTAAAACTATCAAACAGATGAATTGCGTAATATGAATTGAACGCAGATATTATTTTAGATTGTTAGTTTGTGTCAGTATATGGAGTTCATTCATTCAAAAACATCAAATTCATTCTGCCAAAGCGGCCGTTTTTAAGCCACCAGGTCACAGTCTCTGCTTAAGTCCAGACTTAATCTTGGTCAGATCAAGTGAACATGGGGACCATAGATTAGTGACTGAAATGGCCTTTTGAGGAAAGACCCATATATACAGATATAAGAGAGTATATTCTGAAAGTGGGCAACGTCGCAAATAGATGTCAAATATTTCGCTGTTTTGATTAATTTGGTAATATTACTGTATGGAAATATGAAATATGGTTAACTAGTGAACTAAAATATTGATTATGAAATGCAATAATTAATATCGTAACACGTCACACGCACAAAAAAGTAAGTATTTGGGAAAACTTTCCAAATGCTGTTTTTACACCTAAAACGGTTAAGACTAATGTGTTTCATTTTGTCAGTTCAACAACATTAATAACAATAATATTAAGCAATGGATTAGCAATCTCTTTCAAAAAGATTCAGATTGAGATTGATCGTGTATTACGCCAAGGTGCTGTTCAGTCAGTGCACGCATTATTTTGTCAGTAATCGTGTACCGGTTCTCAACGAATCGATACCAAAGAAAGGTCATTTGGGATGGCCGCATAAAATATTGAAACTGCCAGCTGACCATAATTTAATAAAAATAAATTGGTTTAAAACATTGGATACATTGATATATCAATATGAATTTTATTACACTTGTGTGTTACAACCGTTACAAACAAATAATTGCCTTTTGAAACTTGCCAAGTTGCATGTTTAGTAGCAAGGTAGGTAATGAATTTTCTTTTACTGTCATAGAACCTAGCGAAAGTCAGAGAATCCTACTTCCTTTGTACTGAGCTTGGCCCCTTTTTAGGGTTCTGTAGCCAAAAGACAAAAACGGAACCCTTATGAATTCGTCATGTCTGTCTGTCCGTCTGTCCGTCCTTCCGCCCGTCCGGAAGTCAAACAACTGTTTTATCCCCTCGGTGAATAATCTACTATTTTCACTGTAGTGTATTTTTTGGAAGGCGGTTTCTTTTTTGTAAATGTTTTCTTTTATTGCCTCGCACGACGTTTGAAAGTAGAATAGTCTTCTAAAAGATAAAAATGTCTCCGTCTTGGGCGAGCTTGAATCCGTCGCTGCAGTCAGGATTCTAGTCTTACCTTCGCACAGGAATCAACTTTGAACTCCCTCGCTAATTCAAAACCTCTGTGACAGACAAAAAAGTGTTTTTATAGGGTCAGTTTTTATTTTAAGTACGCATTCTTTATGGGAATTATTTATTTTTGATCCTCTAAAACTAATTGACCTTCTATTATTGGACACTTTTTAAAACTAGCTAATCTCTAAAATCTTTTAGCGCTTTTAATGATGCAGACTTTTTTTTAAATAATTGAGTCTCTATTTAATTTTTTGGCCTTTTCTCACAGTTGGTCCTAGTAACAAAGCTAGGTCACCCTGACCAAACGGGTTAGGTTAGGTTTGAACAACGAGAATGGGGTTCAAAGCTGAAAGCTCATCATAGATGGCAGCACAGTTGTCCGTTTTCAAACCGCCATTGTTTTGTATATGTTTACTTTTGTGCCGATCACAAATTATACGAAAACTAGATATATGTATGCGACTTGGAGTGTAGCACTATTCAAAGACGAGCTAAGGACACTAGGACATGGGGCAGGGTCTACCACTGGTAAAAAAGGTAGCTTTAGTGGAAAAGCCAATAAATTTATGAACGTTTTATAATAAAAAGGTTATTTTTAAACGACTTCCAAAAAGGAGGAGGTTATATGCTCGTCGCGTATGTACGTACCTATGTATTTATTTCTATTTAATTTTTATGTATGTCCGCCGATTTGTCCATTAATTATGGACCGATTTCCAAAATATTTTTTTTGTATGAAAAGGTATGCTCCCGAATTGATCCCATATAAATTTTATTAACTTTGCTTGTATAGTTTTTGAGTAAGCTCCAATAATACGTATTTTTTTCCCACTTAGATTAGGAGGATGATATGATGATATTCCTGTCACTGTTATTTACATAGCAGGTAGTGGTATTCGAATTTGTGTGGGGTAGGCACCACAACTAAAAAGTGAAAAATAAAAACTAGTTGTAAAAAGTTTTTATGCGTTTGTTGACTTTCAGTTCATTTTTTGTAAAAGACTGCTGCACGCGTAGCATGAGCACCGTTTTGTCGACGGAAGAGTAGACAAAAATGACGTTCCGTGTAGACAGTACGACGGCAGCAAAGTAGAAAGAGTCAACTGCACTTTTTATGAAATTCACTCTTTGACATAATTCGACTCAGAACTCTTTGTTTTGTCATAAGAGTTTTTCTGTTTGATTCTCTATTTTTACATATATAAAGACAACTACAAAAATTTTTCTTCAAATGACGAAGTCCCGTGTTTTGGAACAAAAAATATTACAGTAATATTGGCCTTAACCATTTCTTTGGTATAGCCCTAATAACTAAATGATGTAAAATAGGAGAAGATAGCTTTGTTCTTCTATTAATTATCACAATTTTGCATTCAAAACGTTCTTCTGTAAAATCATGATTTTAAGATTTTGTAGATAACCGTTTATACTTTGCGGCCGTCGAGTAGAAAATCAAAGTCAAAATCACTACTTTAGACAACTGTCAGTTCTCAGTGTGATTTTGACAGTTTGGGATAGAAAACTTTCTTCTGAAATAGTCTACATAAAAAAGGACCTAAGACAAAGATTGTTAGAAATGAAGGACAAAATGACAGTTTGTGGAAAGATTTCTACGGTGCGATGTCAAAATGGAGAAACGAAATGTCACTTTGTATAGAAAAAGCTATGTCTATTCTTCGTAGAAATAGAAAGCGTCATGCTACGCGGGCAGGGGTACGACAGAAATAACCTGATCAGAGAAATGAAGATCTTCCTGACTGAAAAACTTCAAATGTTAATTCTAGCACTGCTCTAATATGAAACTACAAAACACCCACACCTTTACTATAATTTACATAATATCACATCACAAGTGCCTGTAGGTGAAAAAAACATACTTTGTTCTCCTGAGAGCATCACCCGTAGGAATACGAATTCCTCCCAATAAAAGTGTTCAGGTTTCAAAAGGATAGCAGAAATATCGGGTACTCAATTTTTTTTCGGTGATTTTTCTTCCTCAATTTGCGTCTTTTAACATTTTAGCAAATACATGAGTCCCCGTATTTTCGCAGTTACACTACTGCCCAACGGGGCATTTAATAATTATGCTTAAAAGTAGTCACTTGTTTACAAAAAAATTACGGATAGTGACAGCTAGCTGTAAAATTTTTAGACATTTGTAAGTGGCGACATCTGAAGTGAGCAAGTGGCAGTTTTTATCCTCATTAAAAAGCGCGCGAGCGGTGCCGCGGGAACGGCCGGCGAGCGCTACATGTAAGTTGGCCGCAGTTACTTAGCATTTTTTTTTTTTAGGATCCAAGATAGGACTTATTTGAGGTTCACGAAAAGAGCCGCAATCTTTATACCAGCTGAATTTTTTTACCGTCTCGAGAATAATATGGTGTGTTGTGTAAGTGAAACAGAAGCCATAACCGGGAATATTTGCTTAGTAGCATTGACCACGCGGGCGGGCGGGGGGATGATGCGCGAGCGGCTTGTGCGCCTGCGAAAGGATATTATTGCCGACGGCAAGTGCGGCGAATGCCTATCGGCCGCTAAGGGAAGCTACGAATTCATTGATAAATTCCGTGCATTTAGTAGGGTGCGTATGATTTGAATTTCGATATTTTTTATAGTAAAAACAAAAAAAAAACTGTACCATAGGCTTCTACTCCGTTCACCTATTATACCCTATTTTTTTCGAGACGGTAAAAAAAAATCATGCAGTATATTACAGTGTTTAATAATATTTTTAGGAGCGCAAATGGGAATTATGAGAGATTATTTCGATTAGATACATTCTATTCTTAATTAGTACAGCGTTCCCGTCTTGCTGAGTAGGTATACTACAATAACCCGCCCTCCAACACAGAATTTTTTGTAGTGAATTAAGGCAATTTCGCGAACGGAAAATAAAATAATAGGCTTCCCATTAGAGACGCTCTCAAAGACATTCGCTAATAGTCGGAAATAAATTTGACGTTCGTCTGAGCCACTTTGAGCTCGTTCCGGATCATTTAACGGCGTCAGTGGACTGCCATCAAACAAGTTACATAATCTATGTGTTGCTCGACATTTTTGAACTTGGAACTGTCAAACTTTGAACTTTTAATTGTTGAATACGAGGCTTTTGGCTACTTTGAGTAGTGTGTGTATTTTATGTTTTTTGTAATGTGCGTCTCGTTTGTGCAACTATTTTTCTTTCTTTTGAAAGTTAAAACTTTCGACGTTCCAAAATTTTGTCAATTGATTGAAGAGTACTTCTGCATCTAGGTACTGCTTTGTTATGTAAAGATATCTTGTGGTTGTAATATTACGTTGGACATTTAAAATTGAAATTACTTTTTAAGCATTTTGATGCAGTTGATGGCATCAACTCTGAGCTTGAACTAAAATAACTGCCACCAGATACATAACCTGTTATAATAATAATAATTTTATATTTCAGAAAAAAAAAATCATTTAAGCTTCGCAAAACAATTTTACAACTAAAAAGAACATTACAGAAAAAAGTTTATCGTTGGTGCCTGTACTAATGAATGAAAATCATAGTTTTAGTAATATTTTCATTATAGTGAACTCGTAAAAAAATTATGGTAATAAAATAAACAGAAAGTACTTAAAAAAATTAGATAAAATTAAAATTAAGCCACTTATTTACTTAAGTTAGTATTTGTGCGTGTGCGTGCAAGAGAGGGCACAGGTGAGTGATTCTGCATGTATGAGTGTATGTGTGGATGCATGTGTGAGTGAGAGTATGCATGCGTCTGTTTTTGAGATACATCTATTGGATTGGTAAAATCATAACCCTCCTTTGGCTTTCCCGTAGTTGGGTAATTAGAATTGTCATCATAACAACTAGATAGGGCAAGACAAGGCTACTTTAGATCTTGCAAGAATCCATTTTATCTTACTAAGAACAAAAGTAAATGTCTTAAAAAAAACTAACCCTTCTTTGCCGTTGGGTTCGTTATTTATTTATTTTAAGGTAGCTTCACAGCTGACAGGAAGTATAACATTATTATTATTCTAAACATTACGCCAATTAAGAAGTACACAGAAGGGTATCTCTGCGGTGTAGTGTAGGTGTTATAAATGCAGAGAGTGACATAATTATTAATATTAAAGTGTGTGCGGGTATCTCTGCGGTGTAGTGTAGGTGTTATAAATGCAGAGAGTGACATAATTATTAATATTAAAGTGTGTGCGGGTATCTCTGCGGTGTAGTGTAGGTGTTATAAATGCAGAGAGTGACATAATTATTAATATTAAAGTGTGTGCGGGTATCTCTGCGGTGTAGTGTAGGTGTTATAAATGTGTGTAAACGTATGTGTATGTCTAAGTACGTATGACTAAACTGGCAGTACTGAGTTCGCTGGGTACCCGGCGTATGATGGAGGATGTGGTGTCTCTTTTTTAAGTCTGTTCCGTGTGGTGTTGAAGGTTATGGTACTACACAGCATGTATCAGAAAGGTGTGGTCTTTAAGGGTGTGGGGCAGACCAATAAACTGGACAACTTTCTCCAAAGGACCAACATTGTAATCGCAAAAAAAATCTCCTGTCCCATACAAAACTTCAATACCTATTTGACCCAAATGTATGGGCAGGCTGATCATTTTTTCGAGATTACGAAGTTGGTCCCATCGAGAAAGTGGTTCATGATCTTATCAGTGTACAAGTCAACGCAGTCACCCTCCGATGATATTACACTGATCCACAACAAAGTTCAAAAATAATTACGCCATTATAAAACGCGTTCCTTTTCATCCATAATTACGACTACCAGATAATAGATATGATCCTGTGCAGAGCGAACGGAACACTACGATTAAATCACTGGCGCCGGCAGTAGCGCCCTCTCGTGCCGGAAGGAAGGAACCTGCCAAATTAGTGCCGTAGAGTGATCCCACTCCCCCGACCAAGAACGGCATTGTTTGTCCCCATTATACAGCGCTTTGAACGTTGCTGACGAGACATGACTGAGAGCCAGTTACAGTGATAAAAAAGGTGAAATCTAACTTTCAGACAATCTGTGCGATTATTTTCATTCGAGAAACTGGCCCTGAAAATCTGTTTTCATATTTAAATCACCTATTCTAAATATTTATAATATGAATATGAGTAGCATTATCAAAATGATTTTATAAAAATGAAAAAACTGACCAAGTGCGTGTCGGACCACGCACAATGAAGGGTTCCGTAGTTGGGATGAATTTATCCCAAGAACAAACTCAACATTGTAGTTGAAAAACATTTCAAAACATTCTCCCATACGGAATGTATGGGAGAACATGTTAAGTTGGCCGATTATTACTCGTTAAAGCTTAATATTTCGCAAACGGATCCCTAAATTGAAAAATAATAGCTTTGACACACCCACAATATTGTTGAACGAACTTTCCAACGACATCCCACACCATAGGACAGACGAGAAAAAAAAACATTCCCATTTTACGAGCAGGGGAGGTACCCTAAAAAAATATTATTATAAATAATATTTTACCACGTTGTCGGCGTGATTAATATGCCATGCCAGATTATAGTTTTCTAGTACTAACATTCTCTGAACTAAGCCGCGGACAGACAGACGGATATGGCGAAACTATCCTTGTTACTACGGAACCCTAAAAAGGTGAAATCCAAGTTTTAGACAATTTGTGCGATTATTTTCATTCGAGAAACTGGCTCTGAAAATCTGTTTTCATATTTAAATCACCTTTTGTAAATATTTAAAATACGAATATGAGTAGCATGGAAATTATGAAAATGATTTTATAAAAAAAAAAACAATCCAGACCCACTCTTTACCTATAACTGACTTCAATAAAAGGAGGAGAATTTACATTCGTCGGTTTTTTTTGTATGTGCCCCGATTTTTTTTTGTATGTGCCCCGATTTTTTTTTGTATGTGCCCCGATTTTTCCGTGAATACTCATACTGGACCGATTTACATGAATCTTTTTATGTCGCGTACGATGGTCCCGTATAAATTTTATTAACTTTGCTTAGGTAGGTAGTTTTTTGGACGTCCCCTGACGAAGCTGCTCTTGTCGGCTAGAATCTCGAACTTTAACTCATCCGAGACACACATCAGAAAAAAAGTAGCTTTTTTATTTTGAAAATTATTATTTTGAAAATTATTATTTTAAGTGTTGTAAAATACCAGTAATAATGCAAACTGATCTTATTCCAGTCCTCAACCGTCTTTTGGCGGTGTTCCCGAGCCCATGTTAGGCGTTTCTTCTTTATTGCATCAGTCAACCAGGGGTTTTTTCACAGGACGATGACCTGTCAAGCCTTCCTCGGCCAATCTGCGCTGCATAGTTCTCTTGGAAACTAGTATTCCAGACTCCTGAACTATAATTTTATTTCTGCTTTGCAAACAGATATCTTTAATTATCCTATCTGAACGTGGGGTATGGATGCGTTTTCTGCCGCCATTGCCTTTTTTCTTAGGCGAAATTGGCTGATTTAAGGCTAATTTAATTTTTATTTTATTGACTGCTGACTTAGAAACACTAGCAATGTCTGCTATTTCCGTTTGGGAATGATTGGTATGCTGGAATAGAATTTTACGGCAGTTTTTTTTTTTTGTTGTCCTTTCTCACCCGACTCATATTGAAAGCAAAAAGAAATAAAATAAATATTATTTTTACCATCATAAAAAAAATCATTGAATTTTATAATAACATAATGTCAATACTTACATTTTATCAAAATTTTGTAGCATAAATATTAAATTAACTTTGTTATAATATTCAAATTCATCTTTCACTAATTAGCTTGTATAGCTTTGCACTACGGCTCTCACGTAACTTAAGAAAATGTAGTAAATAAATATACCCTTTAAATCTCAACATCCACTTAAAATTTGAGTTACAGAGACATGACGAAAATACATAATACATTCCTGGAACGCTTGTATCACATAAAACTGCAGTCAAGTGCGCCCAAAGTAAGAAATTGATAAAAAATGTGACTGTCCCTATTAATTTGGCAACCCACTGTACATTAAATTACAGTTCTTAAATTTTACAAAACACAGGAATAATAACAGTCTAAGATTACATGAATGGTTTGTACCTCTCTTTGTGTAATGTGTTATGGTGAATGAGTGAGTGTGAGAGGGTGTGTCTATTTGACAGTGTGCTTGTGATTTTATAGTAAGTATATACCCCAAGTACTTAAATTGCTGGACTTTATTTATGCTCATACTATTTAGAGAAAATCTAGGTTTATGATTAGGGCACTTACTTTTTAGCTTGAGAGCTTATTTAATAGTGATGTAATATCAAATACCTAGTATATCTCTTGCTCGTGTCTGTGAGATGGCCTCGTGGCTACATGATAACAACCGCACGGGTTTATTTGTCTCTTTTGTACTTATGGAATATCATATTGAAACCCTCACCGAGAACTGCGGTTTTAGGCGCCGCACCCTGGTAAAGTCGAGTATAGCTGTATACTATTCACGACGCGTGGAACGTGTTTAGTTTCGATTGACCCATTGCAGCGGTTCATGTAGCAAAATTAATTCTTAATTAAGCTTGTAATAATCCATTTTAAAATACGCACAAGTGAAATTAAATAAAAATTTGTTATTAACGCAATGGATTGGCGCCATCGCAAGTCAAATCTACTACCTGGTACCTGCCTACTTATTAGCGTTTCTTCGAACGATTATCAGATTATCACTTTGTCCTTTAGTAACTAAAACTAAGATAAGATTATTAACCCTTTCAATGCCAATGACTTTCAACAGACAAAAGATTTGTACAACTTTATAAGCGGCTTATGGTGTATGACACTCTGTACCAGTTGGATTGACTGCTAAAAGATGATTAAGTAATGTTTTCTAAAGATTTTTTTTGAGGGTTATTTAGGTACTTATTTCTTACTTATCGCACTATGTATTTTTTTTTTCTCAGCGTGTATCAGAAAGGTGTGGTGTGGTGTGTCATCTACCCTTAATATTTTTGTTTGAATTTAGAAAATTATTTTACCAATATAATGCTATATTATCACTGTGTAACATAGACTATAATTTATAAAGATATCACGCGGGCGCAGCCGCTGGCGGAAGCCAGTATTTAAAAAAGAGTGTGATACAGACATAAAACTTTCAACTTTCAATATATTTTTTTCTGTATTACTCATTTTCTTTGTCTAATTAAATAAAAATATATAAATATTGCCGTCCCACCACACATTTGGGTCGAGTAGGTATTGAAGTTTTGTATCTAGTTGATATTTTTTTCTTGATGTTGGTCCCATAGAGAAAGTTGTTCGCGTTGATGATCTGTACTACACCCTTATAACATCATCATCATTTCAGCCAAAAGACGTCCACTGCTGAAGATAGGCCTCCCCCAAGCACCGCCACTTCGACCGATACTGTGCTTCCTGCATCCAGCGGATTCCTGCGGCCTTCACAATGTCATCGGTTCATCTTGTGGGACCGTCTTCCGGTACGCGGTCACCACTCCAGAACCTTTCGGCCCCATTGGCCTTCTCTTCTACGAGCAATGTGCCCTGCCCATTGTCACTTAAGTTTGGCATTTCTTCTAGCTATGTCGGTTACCTTGGGTCTTCTACGGATCTCTTCATTTCTGATTCGATCACGTAGGGAAACTCCAAGCATAGCCCTCTCCATTGCCCTTTGGGTGGCTTTTAGCCTTCTGATAGGGCCCATTGTGAGCGACCACGTTTCTGTGCCATAAGTCATCACATCACTGGCAACATGCACTGGTCAAAGACTTTCATCTTGAGACACTGCGGACACCCTTATATGACCGCACAATTATCATATACACGCTCTATGCTTGTAGGATAGGAGAACTAGCTTTTGCCAGTGGCTTCGCCCGCATCAACATTGGAAATATATTTTATCAAAGACTCTCAGATATAATACAGATACATACAGATCAGATATATACTTTCGCATTTTTAATATAAGTAAGTACTTACTTATGTACCAAACTAGTATACTAGATGGACAGTAAGTGTGTTTAAACGTGTTTTTATTGCATTAATTAAATAAATATAAAAAAAAATTGTTCGATAAATATTATACCTACCTACCTATGATAACACAAACTTAAACTTAAGTGAACGCAACACTTATCAAGTATTAAGTATCCCTAAACTGCCCTACAGTCTTTTTTGTTATACTAGCCCCTTTATTTACAAACGTTGCTTGAAGTTAATTCATGAATATAGACTGTTTTAACCAAACATGTTTGACGTTTAAACGTCTAACTTAAGTTTATAAATAAACCCCTAATAAAAAAGGTTACATTTGTGAGTTATGTATTGGGTAATCTTCGGAAGCCCTGATACGATTCCGGAAATTCTTTCACTAACGGCAGTCTACAGTATTGCCGAGAGTCCATACATAGGATATATTTTATGTAAAAACAATATATTTCTCGCGGACGATGTTTCTAGCAGAAGCTAGTAAAAAAAATGCACAGGGCATTTATTCAAACTAGGCTGAGAATCAGCACTTTTCAAACGTCAAAATTACATAAGACAGTCCCCCAAAAACGCTCACCCTTCACCACTTCCTAGTGCTTAAGCTGGGAAGAAGAAGTGGGGCAACAAACTCTCCAGCAGCAGTATTCAATATTACAAAACCCAAAAATAATTTAATGGATGTGTCTGTCCAGGTGCTTTGCCTACCAATAGGGATGATGCCTCGGTAAAAAAAAAGCAATTCTTATTGGTCCGTCAGTCAGATAATAAAAAATTATAGACACGTATTTTTTACTTAGATATAACGTAGGGGTCGCTACGTCAAAAGTAAGTATAAAATCTTCACAATCGTGACGTCATGGCACATTTTACCTCAATGTATCGCCGTAATCTTTAGATAACGTAAAAAAAGAAAAAATACGTGTCCAATATTTTTTAATAAAACCTCCATGACGGACAAAAAAACAAAAATTATCATCATCGCTATTGTTTAAAAAAATCGACAATTACAATCATGTTAGTACAGCTCATCGTCAGTGAACAAACCATACCTTTTGAGTCACCGCGTGCACTCACAAACCTAATCCATTCATCGCCCTTAAGTTATTACATCCACCAATCGCAATGACGAGGCGGAGTTAAAGAGTGAGACAGCTATTCCCTGCTTTCAATGCGTGTGAAAGAGGTGGACTATTTTAGTGACGCTGCGTCTAGAACCGGGCGTCGAGGAACCGATGGACGAGCTTTTCACAAATTCGTCAGTCAAAGTTTGCAATTTGAGTCACAAACCCGCGGTCGCATTCGACGGGTTAACTAATTACGTGGTTAGCCCAAATAAAATAAAATTAATAAGTGGTATACAGTGGACAATTAAGTGTTTATACTTTATTAAAGTAGTCTATTATTCCATATTTTTTTTCTACTTTTGTAAGGACGGATTAAAACTTAATGTTTTGAATAACAAGTGCAGTGTTGTGTGGTCGCTATGTCGGAAGCTGGTCGGCGCGGTACCGCCTACACGATAGATAACATACTTGGACACACGGACAGACAACCGGGTATGTGTTACCACGATAGGTTACCCTGATTTAACACATGCGTGACCTGAGGCGTGTTCTGTAAAATGCATGGTTTTTGCTTTACCAAATTCAAATTCAAAATATTTTATTTTAAAAGAAAATACATTTATTTATCACACACTAAAACACACACAATATAACACACAGCAGATTAAAAAAAAAAAAAAAAAGTGTAAAGTGGGATGAAAGCAGAAATTTGATGGGGAGTGTGCCTCAGGGCTGCGCCAAAAACGCCTATTTCACATAAACTTACAAGGGCACTTATGAAACGTCAGAAGCTAGGTGCACGGTTCCAATTGGTCGTTTCCTATGGAGAAGAGCCGGCAAGAGACTGCACGGTTACCACCATCAGCAAAGTAACATTTTTTATATTTTTTCTATAGGTATACTTTATTGAGGGGCTCGTGGCTAAGTAAGAACAGCGGGTTGATCGATCAGGTAAAGCTACGCCTGCCGCGGTCAGTCCGTGGATGGGTGACCATTTTAACATGCTGAGACCGCACCATGCCTCGGAAAGCACTTTAAGTCGTTGGTCACGACTGTCATTCTTGGATTTTTGACAGTCGTTACGGGTCGTCAGAAGCCCGAAAGTCTGACAAGCAGACCAAGGGGTATCCTGTTACAGTACGACACAACTTAGATGTTGCATAATTTTGAAAATTTGCATTTATTCATTTAAATTTTACGAATGTATCTGGTTATATGACTTCACAAGTTATTGCGTTTGCGTAAAGATCATTTTCATCTAAAGCAGTAATAAATATTGGTGATTTTGAAGGCGCACTCAGGATGGTGATCGGTTTTACGAATTTTACCGATGCTACATCTAAGTTGTGTCGTACTGTACCCAGTAACTGGATTGTGGAGGTCAGATAGGCAGTCGCTCCAAGTCAAACACTGGTATTCAGCTGTATCCGGTTAGACTGATGACAACATGGCCGACCCCAACATAGATGGGAAAAGGTTAAGCAAATTGATTTTTGAGTTCATTGTACAACAGAAAATACATTGGTAACAACAATAAATTTAACACAGGGTCTAGGTTTTTAGAAATACCCAGCCCGTCTTGAGGTCACAGCAGTGGGACAGTAATAGGCTTATATCGTTTGAAGACTAGCTATTCGTAGTAGAACAACTAGTTGGTAACATTACGCTTGTAATCCCCGAAGAGTTAGACAGAGGTGTACCCATAGTACACCCAAATTTCGCCAATTATGTTTAAGTCCCATGTAATAGGGGGCGAGCCTATTGCCGTCAACCGGGCAAAAATCCAGACTCCGGGCTGCTACTGGGAAATTGCTGATAGAAAAACCCAATAATACTTTGCACGACTTGGGAATCGAACCCAGGACCGAAGTAGCGCTTGCCGACATTATTGCCATTTAACAATTAATTTTGTTAAATGGCAATAATGTCCTCCTATCCTATACTATGAAATGAGCAATATTTTTATGTACAATATACAAAGCCGTCCATGGGCATGTGGTCGCCCGTATTTTTCGGAATATTCATGAAAAATTATCGAAAAATAACTTAAAAGAAAAAAAAAAATATTTACTTTACACTTGTTTTTTAAATACAGTTTTTTATGTGGTTAGTTTCGTTTTTTTTTTCATAGTCGACAATTTTTTATAAAATATATTATTAGTTAATCCGATAAAATAACTCGTAAGCTTTTAGAAAAAATATGCAGTATCTAAATCGAGCCAAGAACATCGTAGTTACGGCAAACGCTGCTCAAAAAAAAAAAATAACATGAAAAATATAAAAAAAAATAAAGCTAATTTTCGATAGTTTTTCATGAATATACAGAAAAATACGGGCGGTCACATGCCCATGGGTGACATTGTATATACATTTGTAATTACATTCTCAAAACGGCTCCAACGATTTCGATGAAAGTTGCATTATAGGGATTTTAATTTATACTCATATCTGGGAAAATTCGTTTTCTCTATTTTCGCCCGAGCAGAGTTTGGTCGAACAGCACGCGTAGCTTGACAACCATAGAAACGGGTTTCCTACGGGTTTTGTCTACAATAGACAAAATGACAGATTATGATTGCTTATCCGTCATTTTGTCTATTCTTCTGTAGTAAAAACTCGTTTCTATTGTGATCATACTAAGCGTGCAGGTTCTAAGAAGGTACTTACATGATTTTTTCCTGTTCGTATGTCACAGCCATTTAAACTCGGATATTACTGGCCCTACAAAGATAAAATTTAGAAAAAAGGTGTATTCTATTAGGAACACCAACTACTTACATTAAATTTTACATTTACATTTGTTTTAACATGGGATTTTCGTTTTGTGTACATTATGTCACTTGAAGGCGTAGTTACGCAACTCATGCATAATTTATTAATAGACTTTTGTTAGATCAATTTAAATTGGATTAATTATTATTGAAAGATATACCTAAGGATTAATAAATTAATATTCTATGAACTGCTATACAATGGTGTTCTTCGTTTTCACTCTTCACTGACTTACACCACGGTGTAAGTGAGCGATAAAAATTGATACAAGTGGGCGAGAGCGAGTAATGACAAATATTCACACGTAGGTATCAAACGACGTTTTTCAACACACTTGCGAACGGATGAACCGATTTGGTAATTTTTTTATTTTTTTTTATTTGTTACTAACATAGGTATAAGTAGTGTGTATTGCTAATATCGGACGGAATATTCTGAAAAAATATTATTTATTTTTATTTTATTCATCCGAATAAGGTTTTTAGGGAAAGAAAAATTGGATACTTAGTTAGATAGTAGTTACCCAGAAAGTTGAAAAATTTGGAAAAAACTGAAGCTGCTTTTTTGTATGGGATTTTTGTATTTATTGACATGAATATTTACTTTGTAAAGTATTATATTATTTTAATTATTGTGAATGTGCAGACTATAGCATTGTTTTTTTTTTCTCCGTTAGTTTTAATCATGGTCTGGCAGTTTGAGTAATTTATGCGGCCTACCCAAATGTCCTTTCTTTGGTATTGTTCGTCGAATCGTTTAGCTCCTTGAGTTTTGAGTTGGGCTACACGATTACTGACAAACGTGTGCACTGACTGGACAGGTCCACTCAATCTGCATGGTTCTGTCCTCAAAAGATCATTTCAAACACCACTCTATGTAAATGGTCTTCACATGATCTGACCAACATAATATCTGAACTTTAAAAGCGACTGTGACCTCTGAATTTGTTTCGGCCTTTCTTCTCAGAGTGGTCAAATAGGAAAAGCCTACCTCATCTAGCTTAAAAAAATATGATTGACGTGTAAAAGTGCCAATTATTTTTAAAAGAGTAACCGTGGAGTTTCTCCTTAGCTCCTCTCGATAGGAAATGACCAATTGGAACCGTGCACCTAGCTTCTGACGTTTCATAAATGCCCTTGTAGGTTTATGTGAAATAAAATATTTTGGATTTTGAATTTTTTGAAGTGTTTGTACAAAACTACTTACAGAAATAAAATCATTTATCATTCATAATTTATCGAACATCAGACAGGAGAACGTCTGTCGGGTCATCTAATGTCTAATATGTAAATACAATTTCATAAACATAATATTTCGTAGCAAATATTTGTGAAAAATGGCTCGTGGTTTTTTCGCTTCGCCTTCGCATTATCTAGGACGCTGAATCGAAGCTTTTAAACAGATAAATGCGAAAGTAAGTTTTTTGTTTGTTATGCTTTTACACTAAAACAGATGGGTAGACCTGGGTTAGGACATAGGATACTTTTTATTCCGATATTCCCACGAGATCGAGACTTACGCGGGTGAAACCGCGGGCGCATCTAGTAATTATTACAAATGCGAAAGTAACTCCGTGTATCTGTTACCTTTTTACGCCTAAACCATTGGACAGAATGTTATGAAATTTGATAGATAGGAACTTTACATGGATATTTGGATATTATACATGCAATGACAGCGATTACTTTGCAGCCCGCGAGGGATTGCGTGTTTATGGGAACGCATGGGAAGTATTTAACAGATCCTCTTAAAACTTACTGACCTTTTAATAATTTACGCTTTTTTAATTAATCAATCTGCCTAGCCTTTTCCCAACTTTGTTGGGGTCGGCTTCCAGTCTAACCGGATGCAGTTGAATACCAGTATTTTATATGGAGCGACTGCCTATCTGACCTCCACAACCCAGTAACTGGGTGACACAATACCCCTTGGTAAGACTGGTTGTCAGACTTTCAGGCTTCTGACGACCCGTAACGACTGTCAACGATCCATGAATGACAGCCGGGACCAACGGTTTCACGTGCTTTCCGAGGCACGGAGGAGTCTCGGTATGTAAAGATGATCACCCATCCACGGACCAACCTCGGCAAGCGTAGCTTAACCTGATGGATCGACCCGAGCGCCTGTTATTACTTAGCCACGAGCACGAGCGTTTAATTAATGAACGTCAAAAAGCTTTGTGGGCTTTTATTGATGCACACTTTTTTTTTAATAACCTCTTTTTAATTGTCTGGCCTTTTCTCTAAACGAATTAGATTAGGCTATAGAATTGCGACCTTTTTTTACACAGCTTTTGGTACAGCAAGTAATCGGTACTGCAAGGTCCAAGCTGTTTGCAGTTACTTGGCTATTTAATATTTAAAAAAAAAACAGGAATAATTTGTGGTTCACAAAAAGAGGCTCAATCATTAGATTAGAGTGTTCAATAATTATTTTAGGAAAGCAAAATGGGAATTATTTGAGGGTCGATTAAATACATTCCCTTTTACATCAGCTAAACCTTGACGGTAGCGAGTAGGTAAACTTATTCTAAGCAAAACTGAACTTGGGGTTATGACGGTGGTGTACCGGCCCCCCGGTGAGACGCCCTTGTATCAACATTGTTAAAATTCATCTCGAAATATTATGATTTTCACAAAGCCAACACAATAACGCGCTTTGTGATGGGTTATTATCACACTTGACTGATCGTTTGAGGATTACAACTATAATGCTATTGTATTCTGGTAATTATTGTTGCTACATGCGGCGGCCGCGATGCAGAGTGCTTAGCAGTGCACCTACTTTAAAAATGTAGTAGCAACGTCATGCAGTTGGTGGCAGTTATTTTATAGTTAAATCTCAGATTTGATGCCCTGGCACCAACGGCATCTGAATAGGGATGATGACAAATGTTCTTTTGTCCATCATGGAGGTTATAAAAAATATTGAACACGTTTTTTTTTTTTTTACGTTATCTAAAGATTACGGCGATATGTTGAGTTAAAATGTGCCAGGATGTCACGAGTATGTAGATTTTAAACTTACTTGTGACGTACCGACCCTCACTCTCCAACTTAAAATGCGTTTTATCTTAGTATTTTGTTATTAATATGATCAAGCAAAAAATACGTGTCTAATATTTTTTTATTATCTGACTGACGGACTAATTAGAATTTCATTTTTTTTACCCAGGCATCATCCCTATTATTGCAAATATCTAAGTCATCTAATGGGTAGGTATTTGTTCTTACCATCATCATTCTCCTGCCCTTAACGCAATTTATTTGGGGTCAGCAGAACGCCCCTTTCTTCCATACTTCTCTATTAGTCGTCATCTCGGTAATTCAGGTATAGTCCTTCAGGTGGACTATCGTGCGTGGGCCATGGCGGCCGTCGGTGGTTATTCCAACCCGCCTTCTCAGCAACCTCCCTCCAGAAGTTGAGTAAGTCTCCTCGCCTGTTCGGAATATCTGTGAAAGATCTGGGTGACCCGAGGGTTTCTGTTCTAATTTGGGTGACAACTGTGCATTCAAAGAGCACATGCGCAACGGTTTTCTCAGCCTCCATGCATGCCCTGCACTGAGGACTGTCCGTTATGCCTATTGTGTGGAAGTGCTTGTTTAGCGAGCAGTGTCCCGGTCGCTTGTTATTATGGTCATCGGCATAGCCTACGGTGAAGTAACCTTTGTCATTGAGCAAGCCAATTGTCACCCCCTTTTTAGACATATCATCTTTCACACAGTCCACACATCGGTTCTTTGGTCTTTCTCTACTCTTATAGCCATCGAAATTCATACTCAAAACTTTCCTCACGACATTTTCCTCATTCCTCCGCATCACATGCCCATACCATGACAACCGATTTCCGTACAACTTTTCAGTCACCGATGCTACTGTTAGAAGTCCTCATAAGTACTCATTTCTTTTCTTTTTTTCATTTCACATAAAATTATGTAATAGACTTAACTGTGATTGTAGATTTTATGTAGAATGTTCATACATAGTTTATTAAACGGTATAAACAAAGCTGATGTAGAGGATGCACTCATTCGTATCGGCTTATCAGTGATTCGACAAGCGACTTTAGACTGTATTTCAACGGCATGAGACTCATAAAATGTAGCATGACTATTTTATTGATGTATTGAGAACCTGGAGGGCCAATTTGAAAGGATTATATCGAACGCGTATGGACGCAGTGAGGGAACATATTATTTTTAACAAAGTGCTGAAAATATTTTGAAAGCCAAAAAAAAATCTCACATATAGAAGCAACAAGAACAAGGTACAAACTATTTTGTAATAAGTATCTTGATTTAACAAGAGTGTCCTGAAGTTTCTAGCCCGTTCTTCTCCATAGACATCTACATTTTTGAATTGGCAACTAGCTTCAACTTTCTGACTAGCTGACCGACTCCTTGACAATTCAAAAGTGCTTCTAAATGCTTTAATTTAAATAAATGCTTTGAGTTTTGGAAATATTGTTGTGACCGACCCACAAGTTTTTTTCGTTTTTTTTTTTCGAAAACATCTCTCATATTGTTGTGTGTCGTTTACCGTTTAGAAGATAATCACGTACCTATTTTGTTTTGCGTATGTGCAAGAGGAGATTCTCACTATCTGTCGTATATTATGAACATTTATTACAGTTAGTGAGTTTATTTTCTTTTCGGCACGATTCAAGACGACTGAAGTATTACATAGGGCAAGTGGCCTATGTAATACTTCAGTCAGCCTAGAATTTTTGTCTACAATGTCTTGTTCATTTTTTTCATTGACGTCGTACAGATCAAAAGTTAAAGTAAATTACAAATCTAAATTGCCAAAAATATTAAAATATAATTTTTTGTAACTTCTTCATAAACGTAACTTGTACTTTTAAAGCTTACGAATAAGCATTTTTATTACTTTTAATAAATTGATATGATATTAGTAGAGTTTTTTTTTATACCAAATAATCAGGTCGTTACAGTCACAAGTTGTCAAACAAAGTTCTAACAGAGTGACATATCTGCTTCAAATGAATGAAAATAAATGAATAGATATTTTAGGGCTTTAGGGTAACTACTAACTCGAAAGTAAGCCTAGAGCAATATAGTTCATGAGTGAGTGAAGTTTCTTAAAATTTTGATTAAGATCTAGATATCGAGAACATAACCTGTCCTACGAATGATTATGTCAGGGGTAGTAAGTATCCTGCTGGGGTTGCGGGTTTGTCCGAAAGGGATATCGCGGCCCCGGCACACAGGCAACGGAAGGAACACGTAGTGTTTAGTCAGTAAAAGTCTGACACACCCTCTCGCTCTGCCCAGAGCGGGAGAAGTCATTTGATGATTTCCCATCCTCAAAAAAAAAAAAAAAGAGCAATATATAAAAGTTATTCATTCATTAATAAAGCCACAGCTAACACAACTACAATAAGTACGACCGACAAACTGTTGGCCTGGAAAAATATCAATAGGGTTGATGCCTTGGTAAAAAAAAAAAAATCTAATTAGTCCGTCAGTCAGATAATAAAAAAATATTAGACACGTATTTTTTGCTTTATCATATTAATAAAAAGTTACTTAGATAAAACGCTTTTAAGTTGGCGATTGGGGGTGGCTGCGTCATATGTAAGTATAAAGTCTACATACTCGTGACGTCTTGGCATATTTTCAAACAAAGTATCGCCGTAAAATATAGTGTCGATTAAGAAAAAAAAAATACATGTCCTATATTTTTTAATAATCTACACGACGGACTAAAAAAAAAAATGTTATTATCCCTATTGCTAGTTAGGACAGTTAGCGGGGAGGGCGACGATGTGTGCACAAAATTACGGAATCAGAAATTCTTTATTACAAACCTCGCCCGATGGGATGTACAATCGGCAAAAATTACGAACTTCACCCCTATTTGACCCCTTCTGGAGATGAATTTTCCAAAATCCTTTTTTGGTGCTCCCTTTTGTTATGTAAGGAACTCTTTTGCAACATTTCATGTTTTTAGACCCAGCTGTTTAGGCTGTGTGTTGTCTGTCAATGAATGAATATAAGATTTTTATTACCGTTCGCGATTATTTCAAAATGCCGAAAATGCTCGCTCGCCGAAGTTTTGTAGCACCAAGTATTAAAAGTCTAAAGCTATTATGAGTTTCGTGCCTATTCTAAAGAATATGTTTTTTTTACAATCAAATAATCTAATTCGTTGTAATCCGTGTGTTCATCGTGAATCAAACAAATCTTTAAAGTTGCATTAATCGCTCGTTTCCCACCGCTTCACGTTGAGTGACATGACATCGATCTGGTAATCCGGCGCTCCTGTTCACTACCAGTTCAATATAAGCCTCATCGCCCTATGTGCACTTTCATCTCGCTTAACACGAGCAACTGAAAAATACATCTTACGTTATAGCAACAAAGTTCAAACTCCCTAGCCAGTGCGCATGACCCTCGTTAAACAAGCAGGATTTAACAAAACACGCGTATTGTTCAGCACTTAACATCGCTCTTTATTCACTATTTATTTATACTAATTCTATTTTTATAAGAGCTTTGATACAATTGAATTGAAACATCACAATACGAATACAATGCGATGAACCTATAAAAGTGATTATAAAGGATGTTCAATAAGTTATTGCTTGTAAAACGACCGTTGATAATTGTAATACAAATTTTAATAAAGACCCTCACTTGCTTTGTAATTTGGGTATGAAAAAACAAATAAGACAAAATCAAAATACATAGGTAACTTTTTGATACAAGTTTGCAAAGTTCGTCATTGCACTCGGGGTGGATTGCAATAGCGGTAGCGTAATGAAGCCGAGAGTTTATAGGTAATGACAAATGCTCACGCGTATCAAACGACTTTTTTCAAAACACCTGCGAGGAAAAAATAAATGAAATAAACAGAATATTTTGTAACAAATATTTGTAAAAAATGGCTTGTGATTTTTCACTATCCTTGCTTTCTTATTTCGAAGTAGAAGCACTGACTAGAAGCGGCAACTGCCTTTTATTTCATTAAATAATTTGATGAAATAAAAAATGTTTGTTTATCATATTTTATTTATTACAATTCTTTATCTCTCTAATATTATTACTAAACTTACATCTAATATAGAAATTTCGATGTTTTCTCAAGTCGTAAAAACCATGTGGGGCGGGTAGTTAGTAGTTTTGAAACATGAAAAAAAAACATCACAGACGTATCTTAAATTTTCAGGTATTTTCGATGATTTTAATTTTTTTAATTTATGAATTTGTGTTAATACAAGGCGAAAAAATTTGTGCGGGCATTTTTTTTAATTCCTATTAATTTTGGTTTTACTGCGGCGTAAAGCTTGCTTTTAGCACTTACGACGTATGTAGTTATTAGTTCGTGGAAGAAGTTATCATCCGTCGCATGTTTCGCGGACTCCAAGCATTTTTTTGTTTCACTAGTTTCACAAATCAGTCGCTGTCGCTCTGTTGGAACGAGAGGCCGCGCTCATTTTTTTGGCTGCGCTGAGGCTTGACATATAATTTATTTTTAGGAAAAAAACGGTGAAATAGAAAACATGAAAAAAACACTAAAACCACTTAAGTACGGAACGATTATTAAAAACTTGACAAAATTACAAAATTGACAAAATAAGGCTAAATTATAATTTTTTAAATTTTATTATAATTCGATGTTGAAAGCTCAAGATGATAAATACATTTTATTTGACAGATTTCTGACTGGTATGGTATAGAACCACTAGCGCTATTGCTCTGCACTACGGTATCTTGCGGATAAATTTTACAACATAAAAAAAAAACTCTTTTAAAATAAATTGACTGTTACAATATTTTTCAATAACAGTGTTATTAGGTACGGGAGGACAGTGTTCAGAGGTGTTTCAACAAGTACCAGGTTACTTAACAAAATAGAAGATGGTCAACAAATCTACAGTCCACTAAGCCTACAGCTTTCTCACATTCACAAAATAGAAAATAATCTATATATGAGATAAATAATTACCTAATAAAAATTAAAATCTATTTTAAACGAAATTACATGATTACAACTGTAATAAATCAGAATTATCATGTCCACAAAGGTCACTACATAGCCTAATAGCCACTTCCACGTTTATTTTAAAGTTCATGCTATAGATTTTAGATCTTATTGTCATTCAGGATCAGAATTCGTTTACGTCCCACTTTTGTTGACAAAATTTCTTTTGTTTTCGTTGCGTTTGATGAAAGGGGTAGGCGCGGGTGAAACTTGTTTTCTGGCTTTATACGCACTCTTAAGGGTCGATTTTCGAGAAATCGAAAATAGTGCTTTTTTTGTCGACATCTTTTAATACCAAGTTTCAAATTAGTCGGACCGCGCGTTATGATTATTTCATACAAACATTAACATCCACTGAACGCCCATTGGGGGTAAGTAGTTTAAAAAAACTAGTAATGTCAAATCTTAAAACATATTCGTAGAAGTTTGAACATCGTCGTTATGGGATATCTAAAAATAAAAACTTAAAAAAAAAACAACAAACTTCCAAAACAAAAACACTACTAAATGAAAAATAGCTTTAATTTCTGAAGTCGGTGTCTTTAGTTTTGAATGTTCGTTTTTTGTCACCGACTTCCGAAATGGGATATCCCATCGGCAAAAATGATGAACTTACATACAAACTAACATATAATCTCCCATATAACCAACCCCTTTAGGGTTGAAACACTAGGGTCACGGGGTGGCAAGAGCCGAGTGCCGACTTAGTTTTTCGAGACATCGCCAAGCGGTTGGTCGACTCTTCACGTGACCAGAGGGCTAGCATATTTGTTTGCCAAAGAATCAGCATTGCCATACAATGTGGCAATGCAGCCAGCCTTTTAAGCACTTTTCCTGTTGACAGCGATGCGAACGAATTTTTTGATCAAGTGAATTTAGATTTAGTTTCACACTAGAATATGCGGCGATTATTTTCACGAAACAACAGTTTGTGATAGGCGGGTAAAAGTGAGAACGTCCTTTTGAAATAAATAGCGAAAATTCAATACCTATTGCTCATTATTTTCTTACGTAGTACCCTCATGTTGTATTCGGTACTGTTAGCGCACCCAGCCAGGGTGGGTAAGAAAATAGGAACCGATTGCCATGCGGCAACTTACTAAAATCCCCGCCAGATAACGCTGCAATAAAAGCCATTGATCCCGCTTGTACCAAAAAGTCCCAAAATTCAAACGATAGAGATCGTTCGTCATACAAAATTGTCGCTAACACTGCTTCGGTTGAGTTTCATAATACCAAACACAATGTGTTGTCGTGATGGCCCAGTGGTTAAGGCCTCGCCTCTCATGCACGAGGTTGTGGGTTCAAATCCGGGCAAGTACCAATGTGACTTTTTCAATTCATATGTACTTTCTGAGTTTGTCTTGGACATTACTGATATCGGTGAAGGAAAACATCGTGAGGAAACCTGGACTTATAATAGTTAATATAATTCTGAAATCACCAACCCGTCTTGAGCAAGCGTGGTGATCAATGCTCGTGCCTTCTCTGTATGAGAAGAGGCCTTTGCCCTGCAGTGGGACGGTAACAGGCTGAATAATAATATGTGTTGTGTAAGCTTTTCAAAAACTTCCATCAAATCTTTCGATAACTACGCCCTAATGTAGGTGTTTCATACAGCTTTACAATAACTGGTTTTCTTCCCACAGATCGAATAGAACTGAAAAGCGAGAGCGTCGCACACTCGGACTCGGAGCACGAGCACGAGAACGAACATGAGCACGAGCTGAGTGAGCACAATGATCTCGAGCACGGTCATGGCGAGCACAGTGAGCACGGAGAGCACCTAGAGGCGCTAGACGCTGGCAGACCACGCAAGGTAACTTGATCTGAATTGATGGATAGATGATTCTGTAATTCTTTTTTTATACAGTTTTAGTGTGAAACATGTTGACAGCAAATACTAAACGATGTGGCTGTAATATTGTTGCACTGTGAATACGGGAATAATATCGCCAGCGTAGACAAGTATTAAAATTTATACAGTTGAATGTGAAACATGTTGACAGCAATACTAAACGATGTGGCTGTAATATTGTTGAACCGTGAATACGGGAAAAATATCGCCAGCGTAGACAAGTAGAACAAATACGGGGTGTAAAAAGATCCATTACGAATTACGAAGCCGTCATCTACGATCGAACTAAGTGCCGATTTCACCAATGAAACTGAACGCATCAATTATGACACTGACAGCTCTTGAACACGGTTAAAGGTACCGTACCCGATCGCAGGCAGCAACTGCACGCGACGTGTCATGTCGTCATGTCGCGGCAACACGTCACGACGTCATGTTGCTGCAGTCATGATTCCGAACCCGACCGAAGGCGCCAGCAGCCCGTATTCCAGTCAAAAGATAGAAGATAGAAAAACGTCTTATCGCTCGAGCGTTGACGGCACTACTGGTCTGCGGTCGAGTCTACACGTGTCGCCTGTCACTCGTCCGTAGCTGCCAACGACGTGTCGCTACGGAAGGTATTTCATAGAAATTCTTAGAAACCAGTCGTGTCGCGGCGACACGTCGTCTGCAGTTACCTCCTGCGGTTGGGTACGGAACGGTACCTTTAGAAGTGCTGAACGCGTTCAGTGGAATTGGTGAAGTTCGCCCAAGTTACTGGGCAGAAACTATTGCAGGAAAACGACTTTTATTTTTGGTGTGAAAATAAGCTGTTTACGAAAGTGCGCAATGTAACGCACGCAAAACATTGCTGCGGGTGCTTGCAGCGGTAAGTACAGGAATCGTGGGAGTATTGAACGAGTTTTATAACAATTAAAACTTGATAAAGTAAAAAAAAACATAATGATGGGAAGAAAAAATGACTCTGCTTCGTTAAAGGTACTTTTATACCTGTTATGTTATTATTGCCAACCAAACTCTTTCGGTAGGATACAACTGTGTGGTGTAAGTTCTCCCATCGACCTGTACGCTGTTTGTCAAGCAGGTGCGTCGCAGCCGCACCACGTTCACCACGTACCAGCTGCACGAGCTGGAAAGGGCCTTTGACAAGACGCAGTACCCCGACGTGTTCACGCGCGAGGAGCTAGCCATGCGGCTGGACTTGAGCGAGGCGAGGGTGCAGGTGAGCACAAACACATTATTTAAATATACATAAGAATATAATTATAAGGAATGGACACGTGTTTCACCTCTCAACGAGGCATCCTCAGGATGACGATTGACTTGTTTCCAACCCGGACCCGACGTGTTGACACGTCAAGCGTCGAGAGCAGAGATTTCGTATCGATTTCTTACAGGGTTCTTTATGACTCTTTAAGAACAGTTAAGCGGATTAGGTTACTAAATATACGTCGTCTATTGTATTTTAAAATGGATTTCCGCGAAGTTACGCCTGAGTCAATTAATTATTTTAATTATACAGTTTATCATAGACTCAAGGACCAATATTCCTTACGTAACTCATTGTTCGATCTCGGTTTGTTATGCACCTTTTCATTTTACCCACGTTACACAAGTCTGTATACAAATCTGACTGCCCCGTTTGTCTCGTGGTCACAAGCGCACTGATGCTGAGCTGGATTCAATCTCGGGTCGGGCAAAGTGTTTTTGGGTTTTTCCATTATGAATTTCTTAGTAACAACCCGGAGTTTGGAAGTTGGCGGTGTGATACCCCCGTGCCTCGGAAAGCACGTTAAGCCGTTGGTCCTGCGCCTGATCTCTCTCCGGTCGTGTCGGATTGCCGTCCCATCGGGCTATGAGAGTGAGGGAAGAGAGAGTGCACCAGTGTCTGCGCACACACTTGTGCACTATAATATCTCCTGCGCCGAAAGCTAGTCTCCGTTGAGATCGGCCGCCGTGGCCGAAATACGGACTGGAGGACTATACAAGTCTGTACTCATTACATTTAGGTCTTCTTTTCGTGTGGTTAGTGACTAACCTGGTGTCAGAGTTTTAAAGCCGCCCATGGGCCTCTGACTTGACTTCAAATGCCGTCGAGAAATATCTCTCAGGCATGCCGGTTTCCTAACGATGCTTTCCTTCACCGTTTTTTAAGCAAGTGATAATTATAAAATACGCATATGAATCCGAAAAGTCAGAAGTGCGTGCCTTGGGTTCGAACTCGAGACCTATGACTTGGCAGTCCAACGGTCACACCACTAGGCAATATATTAAGGGTCGAGTCACACCGGAATGGCAGCGGCTGGCAGCGACGTGGCGAGCACTTTCAGTGTGAAATAATTTTAAACTTTATCTACATACTTAAAAGATCAGTATCGCTTGAAAAGCTTGAAAAGGTCGAGAAGCTGAAGGCCGCCCGCGGTGACGCGAGCGGCCGCGCGCGTCTTGTCAGTTGTTCTGCCCGCGGCTGCCAGCGGCGACACGAGGCCGCTCGCGGCACCGCGGGCGGCCGCGCGTTTTTAATGTAGAAACTAAACTACCTAGTCAAGAGGAGACTAGGCGCGTGGGATCTGGAGGCCGCGCGAGGCTACCAGTGGCGACGCCGGGGGCCGCTGCCGGCCGCTGCCGGCCGCTGCCGGCCGCTGCCGGCCGCTGCCAGCCTCTGCCATTCCGGTGTGACTCGGCCCTTAGGTTACAAACGGTAAAACATTTACCATTAATTAATAACGTTTTAACGTGAGTTAATTAACGCAATGTTGTGGTTATATTCTAACGCGAATATTAAGTACAGGTTCAACAAATTATTAATTAACTAACTAGTGACATTATTAACTTTGATGAAGTTAAATAAATTAATATTAAGAGCAATTCTGTTCACGTTTAATATGAAAATAATTATGTTAGATTCATCGCAAACTATGAATAAATTGGTTAAATGAATGTTGCTAATTAATGTAATTGGTTTTGTAATTTGAGTAAAGTAGGTATTTATAATTTCAGAGTTGGATAATTAGTCTAAAATGTTCCCACTGCTGCTCTTCGAGAGGGTGTGGGCTAGTAATCGACCATGCGAGCCCAGTGCGGGTTGGTAAATGACACATGTCTTAAAATTTTTGGTTCTAGGACATGCCGGTTTCCTCACGATGTTTTCCTACACCGTTTCGAGAGCAGTGGTGATGTAATTATTTACACAAATAAAAACACCTGTCTCGGTTCGAACACACGACCTATTACAACTCGTAAGTCCGGCTGTTACCACTGGGCCACCACGGCTCCAGAGTTTTTCCACTGTTACAGATGATAATTACAAATAAGAGAAATATTATCCTCAATGTGAACACTTTAAAATTATGTTTCTAACTGCTTGCGAAACATCACAACAATTTTTTTTGTAATCTCTAGTTCCTGTCAAAGATTATGTGGAACATTCATAGAAACAAAGATTTCAACATATTATGTTGTGAATAACAATAAAACATGTTGACATCTTTAGTGCAAACGCACAGTAAGACAACACGTTACAACAGACACCCGCCTAAATCTCTAGTTCCTGTCAAACATTGTATGGAACATTGACAGTAACTAAAGATTTTAACATGTTTTGTTGTGAATGTTTCGACAGTGCAAACGCACAGTAAGACAACACGTCACAACAGACGCTCACCGCAGGTCTATTCTATGTGTACAGACCTGCGGTGGGTGTCTGTTCTTTAGTTTTTTTACTATAGGCATCTTCCCGTAAAAACTGTGAAATGAGTTGTCATGCCACCTAATGCTAGGGATCAGGGATGTTGCGGAAATTCGCATCCCCATCCGCAATTTCCGAGCTTCTGCATTTATTTAGACATCCGCATCTGCATTATTTATGTGGTTAAGTTTATGCTTTATGTATTTATTGTGTATGTAAATGGTACACCACTGACTACCTGCAGTATTGTCTCTCCTTCTCCCTTTAATCCATCCAAAGGTTGTCAGTAAAAGATCGCTTTTAGCGATAAGACCGCCCATTGTGTCATCCTATGTAAAATATCGAAATTTATTTCTGCAATTTGTATGGTGTGCATAATAAAGAATATTCTATCTTCTATCTATCTAATCAATGCGGAGCTGATGCAGATGTTGGTCGCAAAGGGTTAATATAAATAAAGTCATAATCAAATATATTTCCAAATGTAACACTACAAAGTGAGTGAGTGTGTAGTTTTCAAGGTTGCCTGGAAGAGATCGCAGAAAGCGATAAGGCCGCCCGTTGTATATTTTGTACTACTGAATTTATTATTTACTATGTATTTTCTGGTGTACAATAAAGTATTTATAAATAAATAAGTGAAAAATAACGTTAATTTCGTAAGTCGGTGTCTTTGGTTTTATTTTTTACTTTTTAGTTGTGGTAACTACCCCACACAAATTTGAATACCACTATCTGCTATGTAAATAACAGTGACAGGAAGTTACCATCATATCATCCATATTATCCTGAATGGAAAAAATACGTATTATTAAAGCTTCCTCAAAAACTATCCAAGCAAAGTTAATAAAGTTTATATGGGACCAATTTGAGAGCATACCCTTTCATACAAAAAAAATATTTTCAAAATCGGTCCAATATTGACAAAGAAATCGGTGGACATACATAAAAAAAAAACTATGATCAACATATCTACAACGAAACAGCGCTGCAAATTTTTAATTTTGAAATTTTTTTTTTTGATTGAAAGAGAATGCTCTCAAATTGGTCCCTTCAATTTTGTATTAACTTTGCTTGGATATTTTTTGAGGAAGCTTTAATAATACGTATTCTTACAAACGTAAAAACGTTAAAAAAAATAATTTCGCCTTGCCGCCTTATCGGATCCCTTAAAAAAACTTGAGATCCGCGGATGTGAGCCACAAAAAATCCGCAACCACATCCGCGGATGTTAAAAAATCTGCATCCGCAACATCCCTGCTAGGGATTGTCACTATTGACAGCTCACTTCACCTAAATTTTTACGGTGAGGTTTTTGCAGAATAGATCGGTCAGTGTGAAACAGACATTTTAGGGTGAAATTATGACCCGACAAAATGTCATTCAAGAACTTTGACGCTTAGGTCCACAATAGTCAGGCATGGAAATATCTAGCCGCATGTTTAACCAAATTGCAAAGGGTTGTCCGTAGAGGTGCGAGGGTAATTAAAATTAGTTCCATTCTCATCGCGCGGCACACAATGAGTGCAAATTGTCGATGGTCCCGCGCTCACCGCAACGCGTCACCAAAGCCGCTAAAGCCGGCTGCACACTAACCGCTCCTTGACTAGCATCTACGAACTATGCTTGATAGGCACTTGTGACAGCGCCTTAAGTTTGACATTTCGTTTCAGTTTCAAAGAACGCTCCAATATGCACCTAATTGCGTAACATACTTTGAATCACAATCCGAGGGTTTTAAAAGGAAATTCCTAATCCATTGCTTCTTAGGTTTGAAAAAATCATATGCTCAACAACGTAAATAACCCAATGAACGTTGCTGAACTGTTAGATTGAAGGAATTGCGATCAATTGTCAGTGTGAGTTACGTAATTACCCTGCCGTCTTCTAGTCTTGCTAACTATTTGTAGTATAAAAACTTTTATCTGTTAGTGACTGGTTTGACTATGCGAAACTTTTTCTAATGACGCGATTCAAAGGCGTTTTCAATTCTGACAGTATCTTTCTGTAATAATCAACCTATAATTACACAAAATAAGAACTCAGTTAATCGTATTAAGTGCAAGTCCGCGCTGCGACGCAGCCGCGGCGGCTCGCAGTACAATGCGCGCTAATTCGCGCGTCATTACGCTCTCATCGCGAGAGCGCTAATGTTTGCAGCGTCGTCAGCGCCACATTACCGCGACTCCTTCGCAGATATTGTAATCAGGCCTCTTGCAGACTGCCGCGTTTTGTACAAGAATGAAATTATTAAGTTCCGTTAAAAGATAATAATAGCCAATGTGCATTTACGGCGTCCGTTCTTTTCTACTTTGCAAGTGGAGGCTGCAGTTCTAATTGTTTTCTCCATTGCTGGCTATTATCGCGCCTCGACTAAGATTCTCTCTTGTATTTATTTTATCTTAGCGTTTTGCTCCAGTAGCGTTAGTACGTAACCATAATGCTCAGCTGCTAGATGTAGATCTTTGTCTAAAATGAGTTAGGAATGAAACGCCTATAGTTCTTTGATGATTAAAGACTAAATCACTAAGGTATAATGTCCCATCTACTAATGTTTTCGACAGTCATGTCAGTACCTATCTAGTTCATGGGGATGTTGACTAAACATTTTTTTTTGTCCGTCAGTCAGATTATTTAAAAATATTGGACACGTATTTTTTCTTTTTTTACGTAGTCAAAAGATTACGGCAATACATCGAGTAGGCAATACGTTAAAATGTGGCATGACGTCACTGGCCGGTAGATTTTATACTGACTTGTAACGTAGCGAGCCCCCACTCCCCAACTTTAATGCGTTTTATCTAAACCATTTTTTAGTAATATGATAAAGCAATAAATACGTGTCTAATATTTTTTTATTATTTGACTGACGGATGAAATAGCTTTTTGTTTTTTTTTTTTCAGTCAATGTTTCTATACTAGCAAGTTTCACGTGCCTTTGTTCCTCAGCATGTTTGACAGTTGGACAACATATAGGGTGGCCAATTCGGATACATATATAACTTTAAATTAAGATTATTTAACCAGATATTATATTTTTCGTACCCAATCACAATTTTCAGACTTAGCAATGTTATATGGTAAATAACATCTGCCAAATCTCCACCTTTTTGCTAAGAATGAATGAATGAATGAAATGCACCGACCCCAGCGTGGTTTAACCAGACTCGATAAATCGAATGAACTCCGAGATTGGCATTAGCTCCTGGAGCCTCATGCTTCATGGGGTTTCAGAGGCCATTGCATATCAAGGAGTAGACTGGGTGGCGCGGTAATGGTAGGGAAGACGTGTTCTCAGAATATGGAAGGATTTGCGAGCCGTACCGGATATGCATCCTTGAGTAAGCAATGGAATAGTGAACAGACGGGTGATATTTTTGTCTATTGATGGGCAACTTTTTACGGCGTCGGTCGCCGCCAGTCTGGTTTAGGTTCAAGTTCACCAGTTCATCTGTTCTTTGCTGTTTCCAATGTTTTCGTCTGAGGTGGTGTCGCCGGTACTGAAAATATTCTGCTTTTAGTGCTTTTAGTGCTTCTAGACAAAATCAAAATGTTTGCTAATTTACGAGTACGTTGTATAAATTATTATATGACATTGATTTCACATTCTGTGATTACTTCTTCATTGACACTGACTTATTAATTGTAACTTTTTTTGGAAAATCGTCTACTTTTACAATGTTTGTAAATATGTGAGAACCATTTATCTATCACATAAGTAATTAATTTATCTGTTGTTGCTTTCTTTTCAAAATTCTTTGTACCTATTGTGGTATAGTAATTTTTTTTTTTTTTTTTTAGATGCATCGTCTTCACATATAATTATATAACTAATGTACCTACATATACAAAATATTGTAAAACATTTTAAAAGACTAATGGTGGAGTTTCTTGCTCATTCTTCTCCATACGAAAACTACCTTTTGGAAGGACGACTAGAATCAATTCAATTTTTTGTAATTTTTGACGTTCAAAAGTGCCTTGCAAGGGCCTATTTGAAATAAATGATTTGACTTTGACTTTGACTTTGAGTGTTCAAGATTGACCACGACAAAAAAACATAAGGGCTCAATCCTCTGTGATCAAAATGGTATTCGTAAATCGTAATTTATGTGATTCGTAAAAAAAATGGGTCTTTTTTCAATCCGTTTAATACCTGCAGGATACAATATTTTTTTTGCGATTAGCATGGTCTCATAGACTGTGTATAAAGAATATGTCGTATTTTTACTAAATAATGGAGTCTGATATCCAACTGCAAAATTTGGCACCAAATCAGAATGGTGGAAAAGAAATTTGTTTACCTATTTCCGAGGTGGCAGTGTATTGTCATCTTTTTACGAAGAATATAAAGATTCAAACATAATCTTCACGAGAATACCTACATAACAAATCATTTAATTACAGTCAGAAACTGAATAATTCTGTCGCTTGTTTTGTTCCTAAATTCCGTGTGCTAAGAGATGTCTGGGCAGACAATTTGGCATCATCACCGTCGAGGGTTGCCTAATCCGACCACCTACAGTGGAGGCTCTTTGTTGCTCGTTACATCCATTCAATGATCGCGACGTTGCAGACGTGTTATTAAAATATTACCTTTTAATATTCATTTTGGATGTTTTGGTGGTAAACATTATGTAGACGATTATGTATACTATAGAGACTTTAGCCCCCATGGCGATTCTATGCAGCCTCCACGAGTATTTTATTTATGAAATGAAATGAAATTGTTTATTCAGAATACCAGAATCACTTGTACACGTCATACTAAAAACGAATAAAAATAAGCTACATGAGGTCAGCCTTTTCTATCTGATTACTCTGAGAAGAAAGGCCGAAACAAACTCAGAGGTCACAGTCTCTTTTAATGCCCAGACATAATCTTGGTCAAGCCATATGAGAACCATGTAGATTAGTGTCTGAAATGGTCTTTTGAGGAATGAACCGAACAGATTTGAGTGGACCTGTCTAGTCAGTGCAAGCATTTGTCAGTAATCGTGGAGCTCAACTCGGAACTTAAGGAGCTCAACTAAGATAACTTGCTCATGCCCGCGCCTTCGTCCGCGACAAGAATTTTACAAATTCAACTGTTGGCTCCGGATATTACCTCCTACATACATACATACAAACTTACAAACAAACAAATTTTACCTCTTTATAATATAAGTATATTAGATGGACTAAGATTATGAGAAAAACAACACTAAGTATTTCGTATTTCGAAGAAAGACATTAAGTTAGGGACTTGGCTTGAACAGCTGACAAAGCGCGTCAGTAAGTAAAATGTTATAGATTAATTAGATTTAATTTAAATAATATTGAATATATCTTTCGATCCGATACTGTTAGTGTTCCCAGCGGTAAGAGTAACTACCATATTGAGGAGAAGAACATTTTGGAATTGGGAAATTATAAGAGGAGTGCTATGTGCACGATGGGATTTTCCATCTACTAAATGTTGACCTTCCTTACAAACTTTCATCCTTTAGTTAACCATTTTCGGGGATGAATTTTCAAAAATCATTCCTTAGCGCTCACCTTCGTTACAAAAGGAACTTTTGTGCAAAATTTCATACTTCTAAACCCAGTGGTTTAGGATGTGCGTTGTCTGTCAGTGAATGAATTAATATAAGATTTTTAATGTATGCGTCTCTTTCGTTATTAGCAGGCATATTTTAACTACTGTTGGCGTACTGTGGGTAGTGTTGGTGTTTGTGCAATGGAAAAACCGTTTGCAGTTCAGATACAATTATAATTCACTATCAAATTAATCACACTAGCAATAAACACACTGTAGGTACACGACAAATCTATTTGGAAGCGCGAGAGTTGCTAAACGTGTTCACTACTTGACCGCCACCGATGAACTCTGCTCAGCTCCGGTCGGTCCGAGCGTTATGTTGTAATATTTCCGACAAGTAGGTGTTTGCGAAGGAAGTATGTTCAACAATTTGCATAGAAATATACAGAATATATTGTGCTAACCATGGTTAATTTTCATCATCAATAAAAACTAATTTGGACACCAAAGAGTCTTAAAAACTTTGAAATCAATCATATCTAGCGATGCCTACTTGTCTATTTGCTCTTCATTAACAATATGATACCGATTAGCTAGGAACCTAATCAAATCCCACTGTTTCATAATTACACGTAATCTCAAGTAACAATGGTTAAATTAAGCGCGGTTTGGCGCGGAGTGCTCTTTAACTGCAGTTAAAGCGAGCGCCTGCAATTTGGTAATTAGGGACTTCATGCGGTCTGCAAGGGGGGGGAGGGGAATTTAATTGCGAGTATTAGACACTACACTTGAGGGATTTATGGGAACTTTCGGCGGACTTAGGTGTCTATGGATACGGTGGATGATCCTTTAATTTGTCAGAATCGACTGTGAAAGACAGTGACATTTACATTTGAATTGTCAAAGAGTCGGACAGTTAGTCAGAAAGTTGAAGCTGAAGTTGAAGCCCATTCCAAAACGCAGATCTCTATGGCGGGCAAGAAACTCCAAAAACACTATTTTAAATATAGATATTACAAAATCCTGGGTACATTCTTCTTGTTGCTTCTTTAAGTGAGAACAATGTAATAAAATAATCTAAAACAATTCAAAATAAGCCCTGGTAGATAAGAGACCAGTCTCAACTGACGGCCCCCGTTCACGAACATGACGCGTGGATCAGCACTATCCAGCTCAACCATTTTGTAGGGAACTGAATGATCCAACACACGCGCCACCTTCAACGAGACATTAAAGTGAGCATTCATGATTAAATAGGATATACAATGTGGAAACGACAATACGAAAATAAATTAAAACACTTGAAGTACTAATGCATATGAGTATTTTGAAACTATCAAATAAATCCTAGCATCGAAATGAAAAAAGTGAATATTTCGAACAAAATATTAGTGATGGGCCGACTTTGGGTCACTCAGTCCTCGAACTAGAAGACTATTATTACTAGCCCACTGATCAGTCAGGTTCTGTTAGTACTCAAATCATACCAGTATTCACAAAACTCTAAATACCATACGAACTCAATACCAAAGACATTTCATAAGAGCATTCGTATTTGCAGTTGTTAAGTAGGTACCAACCCTATTGGAGCTGCTCTAAGTATTGGGGGTGCCACACAGTTCTTAAATCACACTCAACGCAGTGCAAATTGCTTTTAATCCACTCCATAGATGCCGTTCGCCGACAAAGGACGTAGCACTTATATTCATCCTCACGGTTTTAAAATCAGTCTTATATAGCAGCGTTAAGGTTCGACTTGCCTCGTGCTGTTTGAAGTTTTAAGTTGAAATTTAGAATGGAATGGAGTGGGTCTCAATAAAAATGTCTAGTGATTGCTCTATGTAATCGACACGAGGCGTTCTATTCATTGTGAGTGGTCCTTGACGAGTCGAACGAATTAAGTCCATGTTTAATTGATGAATTTCACTGCTGGCTTGGGAACTCAATAAATGCATCTCACTAAATTATTTGGTTAAGACAGCAAAGTGCAGCATGAGCTGACTGTACTTATTGTCCATTAATTGTCTGCTATAATAATTATTAATCGAAAAACCTATTCTATCGAATTAAGTGTTCCCAGTTCCATTATAATGATTTTTACTAGTCAGTGGGGACTGGTCATCTCTTAGCTGTCACGGCTTACCTATTTGAATTTATTTTAATTTTTGAATTGTTTTTTTACGGACGCTTTTAACGTCCACGTCTTTCTACATTGTTCTCACATGTATAATAATTACAAGATGAATGATGTAACCAATATTTTGTAACAATACGCTGATTTAGAAGAGTGTCCGTGGAGTTTCTTGCTCGTTCTTCTCCATAGGAACCTACTACGCGCTGGAATGGGCAACTAGCTTCATATTTCTGACTGACCGACTCCTTGACAATGCAAAAGTACCTGTAATTGGTTTATTTGAAATAAATGCTTTGAGTTTGAGTTTGGAGTTTAACTACAAAAAAAACAGTTGACTTAATTTTTTTTTATCAATATCGTCATTCACAAACATGCTAATAATGCATCTCTTTTTATACTCGCTAGTGAGGTTAATATTGTCTTTTACATCCTGCTCTGTGCTGTCCAGATTTTTAATGCGGAGTTATGATGAGAATTCGGGGCTAACTACAGCATTAGTTATCACGTACTAAATAAAAATCTTAAATTCATTTATACATTGATTCAATGACAGACAACGAACATCCTAAACCGCTGGCTCTAGAAGTATGAGATTTTGTACAAGATTTCCATAGAGGGGATGAAATATTGTATGGAATTTCATATTTTTTGCCGAAGGGAAATTATTTGATGTTTTCTAAACTTTCTCTATAATATCGTGCGCCTATATCTGCAAATTGGACGGACAACCACTTCAAGAGACATTTAGTAACTTATGGCAACGTACGTAACTTAACTAGAACTTTTAAGAAACGCTAAATGAAATACTGAAAATTTTCCAGTACTGGTATGCCAATCAAAAGAACCAGGTAAAGTGGTCTAACACTCTCTCTTCAGCATATAGATTGGAATGCGGTGTGAGACAAGGGGGTTTAACATCCCCCAGGCTTTTCAATCTGTATGTTGATGGCCTCATCACTGAGCTCAGCAGCATGAGTATTGGATGTCGAATAAATGGAGTAAGCGTCAATAACATCAACTACGCGGACGATATGGTGCTGCTGGGCCCAACTGCTAGGGGCAATTAGAGAATTGCTCAGAGTTTGTGAGAATTATGCTGCCTCACACGGACTGATTTATAATGTCACCAAGAGATAAAAATCATATATTCAATATGATTTTTAAGGCCGCGGGTAGGTGTCCGGACTCTGTTCCGGAAATAATAAGACTGAATGGGCTCCCGTTAAACAGGGTGTCCAAATTTAAATATCTTGGACATTTCATCACCGACGACCTTAGGGATGATATAGACATAGAGAGGGAGCGTAGGGCTTTAGCGGTCAGAGGTAACATGTTGGCCCGTAGATTTGCTCGGTGCTCTGACCAAGTAAAAATTACGCTTTTTAAGGCCTACTGTCAGAGCTTTTATACGAGCAATCTATGGGTCAATTACACCAAGAGATCGCTGGATGCCCTGCGCGTACAATATAATAATGCATTCAGGATGTTGTTGCGACTGCCCCGTTTCTGCAGCGCTTCGGAAATGTTTGCTGAGACCCACACAGATGGCTTTCATGCTATAATCCGTAAAAAAACCGCGTCGCTGCTGAGCAGAGTGCGGGGTAGTCGCAACTATATCCTGAGAGCTGTGGCGGAGAGCTATACTCCAAATATTCGGCATTTTATCCGGAGGTTGCTCAGGTAGGAAACATGTTTTCTTGCCTGCTCGTCCTCTGCGTGGAGTGTGCATCATTGTATTTTATTTTATTTTATACCTACCTTTAACTACTACTAACACTAGAATATAAGTTGTTTTTGTAATACTAACATAATATGGATCCCTGTTATCTGTAATAAATGAATTTTAATTTAATTTAATTTAAATGTGAAGGTTGAACCCATAATTATTACCATACAGTTTTTGATAAGGAAACAAGTACATCGGACCCAAGATAGCTTCCTTTTTATTACAAGTACAGTACGACACAACTTAGATGGAGCATCGGCAAAATTCGTAAAACCGATCACCATCCGAACTGAATGCGTCTTCAAAATCACCAATATTTATTACTGTTTTAGGTGAAAATGATCTTTACGCAAACGCAATAACTTGTGAAGTTATTTAACTAAATACATTCGTAAAATTGAAATGACTGAATGCAAATTTTCTAATTTATGCTACATCAAAGTTGTGTCGTACTGTGCGTAGGTTGTTTGAAGATTTTAGGTTATCAGGACGTCTGTAATCATCAGGATCATGATAGTTTATACTGCCGGACTCTTAAATCGAGCCTCACCGCATTTTTTCGTAAAAAACTCTGCAATTTTTAAATGGTCATGAATTTTAAACTCAAATAGCAGCCAGGGGGTTAATTGTAGACTTTCGTTGTGCTATTAATAAATGTTCAAGATGTTATTTCCCATATGAAAAATATATCAAAAATTAATGCACCCGGCCAGAAAAAAAAAATGCTGTTTTTTTTTTTGGCCACTGCTTTAGTTTTTGAGTACGAAATTAATGATGTCCTTTGATTGAACTATGACGAGACCAAAATGATGACTAGTATGTCTGCTTCAAAACTGCATCAACAATAGGGATGTTGAATGCGGAAAAATATATACTGTTTAGTCCGTCAGTCAGATAATAAAAAAAAATATTTGACACGTATTTTTTATTTTACCATATTAATAAAAAAAAAATTGTTAAAACGCATTAAAGTTGGGGAGCGGGGGCTCGCTACGTCACAATTCAGTATAAAAACCACCAGCGAGTGAAGTCATGCTACATTTTAACTCAATGTATTACCGTAATCTTTTGATTACGTAAAAAAGAAAAAATACGTGTCCAATATTTTTAATAATCTATCTGATGGCCAATTTCTTTTTTTGTCACCATCCGTAATCTCATCACTATTTTATTGTTTTAGGCCTTTATCTCTAAGATGGAAATGGAATATAAGCTCGATTGACGAGTCCGGTAGTGTAGTTGCAGCATTTAATTGATAAGATGGTCCATTGATCCCAACTTTCAAGGCGAGGTGTTTAGTCGTCCATAATTGTCGACTTGACTACCATTGTAAGAATGCAACGACTCAGCAAAACGGTCTCATTTGAAAATTATGAAATTACACCAATTTTTCCTTCTACAATGTCTTTTTATTAGCGCAATGTGGCTCGACTAGCTCAATTTGTTTCTATTCTCCATTCCATTACATGCAAAACTGGACTTTCCGGCAATGGTAGAAGGTACATTCTACTACATGGATGTGAAGGAATGGAAACCACGTATGCGTAATTGCTTTTCATTACGGTTCCATTGTAGTCGAGAGGTGCGGACGAGTGGGGGGTGAGGAAAGCGGGGAGGGCGTCAAATTGCCAACAATTACACAATAAAAAAATTTAAAATCGCCCACAACTCGGATTGGAACCATTATGCGGAAAGAATCCAGTTCTGATTTTTGTTTCGGTTGTTGGATCTTGTAGGGATGTAGCTCAATGTTGACTGCACCGAATGATTGTCAACTAACTTATCTTATCTGGTTGTTACTTTTGATAGTAATAATATATGACCTCCAGACTGACTTTCGGCTGTGGCGGCCAGTCTCAGCAGAGACCAGACATCGACGCAGGAGATATTATAGTGCACAAGTGTGTGCGCAGACACAGGTGCACTTTCTCTTCCCTCATTCTCATAGTCCAATGGGGCGGCAATCCAACACGACCAAATAGACATATGTATGTCATATAAGACGATTACGAGGTCATTGTAAGGCTAATTATCAGCTAATACTTGGTGATGATCTGGATCTGATTATAGTTCCCCAGTCTATATTCTATCTTTTACTAAAACAACAACTAAACAAAAAAAAAGAAGATTATTCTGCACAAACAAAACGCACATTTAAAGACAAAAAGACATAAAATACACACATACAAAATTAGCCAAAAGCCTCGTATTTAACCAATAAATAAAAATTTGACAATGCTGTTCATTGTTTGATGTCGAGGCCACGGACCTAAGACAATATTGCGTAATTACTCTTGCGACATTGGCAAATGACAACAAAAACAAAAAAGGTCGAAGTAGCAGGTGAATATTTGGGACAGTCGTCAAAATCAGCCTGAGGTTCAATAGCCAAAAAATTGACTTAAGTTACTGTAGTCGCACTTCTGCCTGAACTGTAAGCCATCGATTCCTAAAGCATAATTTCCCTATAAGTAGACGAGTGGCTAATAATGTCATATTACCGTGGTAATATCGGTTCTTAGCTGATTACTGGACGAGATGCGTACCTAATATATTTTCACGTTAAGCAATCCGTTTAAATCATCCGTCCCCTGTGACCTAAACCAGATTATTTCAACATCTAGCAGGGACTTTCGGATACATCATACGTAATCGTTTTTTAAAATCCCTTCTATTAAACTCATCACGATATGAAATTGTTATTCAATTCAATTCAATTTTATTCATGAACAATTCACATTGTGTTTGAAAACATACATAAACATAAAAAAACGCTTCATAAAAACTATAGAACTAACACATTCATGATTGAATAAATTATAGAAAAAAAAACATAACAATAAAATAAAAATTCAATAACATTACAAATTAAACATTCAATACAATTAAAAATTCAATAATATTGATAGCTATTACAATACAAATATTACCCAGTCTCTGAATTAACTAATATCATTTTTATATATTTTTTAAACGTGGATATGTCATCGTCTATTGAATACAGACATTTCTCCAATAGGAACGCTCTGACTCTTGGCTTAAAAAAAGCTTTTATAAATTATGGTTTTTAAGTCCAATAGCAACCTGTTAAAAATCCGCACTGCTTGATATTGAGGACTATGTTAGACAATCCTAAGTTGGGGTATTATTTTGCTTTTAAAATCTTTCCTGCGCGTACTTTCCCTCAACTTTCTTTCTTTCTCCTCATCTGTTTCATAATTATGCAGGTATTTTTTTTAAATTCACCAACAATTCTAATACATTTATATTTTTTATAAAGTGTGGCCGACAGCTCTCTATTTGTAATATCCGGGCCATGGTTCGTATGGCTCTCTTTTGGAGTACAAAGGCTCTCTGGCAGTTATATTTAAAACTATTCCCCCAAAACTGAACACTATATCTCAACCTTGATTCTATTAGAGCATAGTATACCATTATAAGGTGTTTTATGTCTATTTCATCCCTAAGACTGCGTAAGGCATAACACACTGAGGAAATAGACGAATCAATGGCTTGCAATTCCCTTTTCCAATTTAAATATTTGTCAATGTATAGAAACTTTACCTCATTAGCTATGTCCATTTTAACTTTATTAAGTGCGATCGTCATGTTTTCTTTATTACGAGCTGTTGTACTAAATAACATTATTTTGGTTTTTTCTAATAAGCAGTTATTCTAAGACAGTTTTAAAGTCAATTTGGTCAACATTTATGAACAACATTGCTCCGGTATTTCCTAACTGACTGATCCCTGAGAAGAAATTCCGAAACAAAGGAGAAAAAGTCGTCATGGTCACTTTTAAAGTCCAAACATTATATTATTAAGATGTATGAGTCAATAAATGCAGGGCAATTTCTAGAAGTGCCTTTTGTAGAAACAGCCATTGCGGATTTGAGTTGACCTGTCCCGACAGACGTGCATCAGTCATCGTGTAGGTCAACCCTGTTTTAGGGAGCTCAACGACCCGTCAAATGACGCTACTGGATTTATATATATTTCTAGAGATTAATTGAGGTATTATTCGCAGGTGTGGTTCCAGAACAGACGCGCGAAGTGGCGCAAACGAGAGAAGGCGCTCGGCAGAGATCATGCGCCTTTCATGCACCACGACCATGGTAAGAAAGCACCATACTCTGCTCCATAACATAACATTACTGTCTGTAATCCAGAAGGGTTTGGCAGAGGTGTACCATCAAAGAATTTCATATCTAACCAGTTTCAAAACAAAATCCCGTGAACACGATGACCACATTTGTTATCGGCCCGGTGCTATAGCCGTCGAGCGCTGCAAGCAAGAATAACCCTTACGGTGGTTAGATTTTAACTTCTTCGATGGTACATGAACCTATTCCACACCCACATTTCGCCAGTTATGTTTAAGTCTCATGTAATTACGTGCTCGCCTATTGCCATCAATCGGACTCAAATCCAAACTCCGGGCTGCTACCGAGAAATTCCTAAGTAGTTCTATATCATACTGTTTTCATTCCTTGCTGTACTCAGATCGCCTAGATAGGCCTGTCCTTCTCAGGCTTACTTGTAACGTAGTTTTACGCTGACACAATATAGATTGCCACCGAGACGCTAATGCGCTCCGCATACTTAGCAGTTTTAAAACTTTTTAAAGGTTTTCGTTAACGGTTGCCAGTTGCACCAACGTCTACGTTTGCAAAGGTTTTTGAAAAACATTATAAAGAGGTATTTGCGGGCTGCCATAATTTGAGGGTTTAAATTGCTCCATCTGCGCAGTGCCTAAACAAACTTTAGAGCTGGCAACTCTCAAAGCCGTGGGCCCGCAGATCTTGGCATCACATATCTTGACCTATTTTGTCAAACCTACTTTCATTTTTAAATTGAGAACAGGTCAGGTCAGTAGTCTATTTTTAAATTCCAAGAAACACTGGTTTTCGAACGAAAGCAGAAATGTTGTCAGCTCGAATATATCCTATTAGGTAGGTAGTTATTTCCAAAACAACATTAATAGTCCAAAACAACCACACGTTATAGGTAATTACATTGGAAAAATACTTTCCTTGTCAAACGACACACATCCCCATATAATGACAAGGTACAGTCATCATCAAAACTCACAAGTTATATATTTCACGTAATTGGTCCCCGTTTATCGGCCACAGAGCGGTAATGAAATACGAATCCGAATACACCCGATGTTTACCGATCATTTACCGATCGCTATCGGTCGTGTGAGCAAGCAATCTATCTGTACGTAAAGTAGGGTTGATGATCGTTTGGGAAGTTTTCGTAATTGCCCAATTAGGAGTTGAAATAGTTTAACGCCAGTTTCTCGAACGAAAAATATGATAAAATTATCATCGTGGACGTCCACGGCATCACGATATCACAAGAATGTATGGATATTTTTATAGACGTAGACGTCTACCTCCACGATAATCTGGTCACGTTATAAGTTATAAAAGCGCACATTGGTTGTTGATAAATCATTCAACCAATCGCAGCTGGGCCCTTTGTGCTGTAATACAGGGTACACATAAAAAGATAGACTTCAGCTACCACCAATAAAACTAACATTATTTAAGAAAAATACATACTGCATGGCCATTATAATATACAACCATTTACCAAATAGTGTGCAAGACCTACCGCTGACAATGTTTAAAAGATATATTTTCAAACTGCTTCTACTGAAAAGTTATTATACGATTAAGGACTATTTAGAAGATAAGTCAATAGAATCTGTAGTTTGTGAGTTAAAATAATTGACATTATAAGTATGTATAAATTTGCACGCCATCGTTTTGGCAGGATATGCAGAAACAAAATTATTGTAACACCATTATGTACCATATTCTAGCAAATAAATATTTTTGATTTGATTTGATTTGATTTGATTTGAAATAAATCTAAATGAATTTAATTACACAAAACGATTGAAACACTGGTAATCAGGCATAGTACTAAAATCATTTTTAATTCAATATCCGTTGTAAGCATTGAACGAACAGCAACTTACAACAGACTGTTGCTTCATCACTAAACATCATAAATCAAAGAGAAGGGTCCACTGGTTTATCATGCTGCAACCCTAATAAGCATTACCTACATCGCGGGCTCGCGGAGCGGGTGTCAGCCACACCGAAATCACCGACAATTAGTAGCAATTCCGACGTAATTACTCGTCACCCCTACACAGCGCGAGCCCTGATTTAAAACGCTACTTTTACAACTTCACATGTGTGCGCATTACATATTGATTTACATTTAATCATTTGTGGCTTTGATGTGTTTTTTTTTCATTCAAAATTTTCGTTTTTTTTCTAAATTCGAACTGGCTGCTTAATGATTTGATGTGGCGACGATACAATCCCCATTGTATTGTACCGGTGACTCTTATATCATTATTCTCTTGCCCTCATCCCAATTTATTTGTCCTCAATCTACCATAATATTAAAAAGAGGTAGTTTGTAAGTATGGATATAGGAGGTAATCTCCGAAACTACTCATCCGATTTAAAAAATTATTTCACTGATAGAAAGCTACACTACTATTGCCAACTGCTGTAGGAAAAAGAAAGAAAAATGGTTTATTCTGCACAAACTAAACATGATAGGAAATGTTTTAAGTCATACACGCAGAGGAAGTCGCGGGCAGAAGCTAGTCTTACATAATATTCTAAAATAGATAAGATTCATTTAAAAGAAGGTGTAGTGCTTATTAAAATAGTTGCTTTATTGCCAAGTGAAAGTACATGTTATAATATTACCAGTCAGCGTTTAATAGTTCCAGTGTAAAGGCCTCTTCTCATACAGATAAGGCATGCGTATTGATCACCACGCTTGCTCAAGACAGTCAGGCGATTTAAAACTTTTATTACCAATTATACAAAAACATTACCAATTATACAAAAATATTACTGATTATACAAAATTCTTCTGAACGACAGTCAAAACTGCCTCAAAGCGACAATACGTTAAAAGTAATTGTTACGGAAACTCACTTATATCGCTCGATAGAACGATATTAGGCCGTCATTATACTAATGCGCGTATAATGACGCGCGCAGTTTACGCGATGCCCCGATAACGACAATTACTGGCAATCCGTTTACCGGCTGATATATTGACTGTTAGCACTTTTGTGTGTGAGTTCGCGTGACGTATGTGTGTAGTACTTTTATTAATGTGTATGAGCGAGAGGAATGCTCTCACTTTTCGAAGTGATACTTCTTTAGGCGCACTTTGCCCTCTTTCTGAACAGTGAACAAAACTAAACCGTCACGCTTGGGTGGGTTGGTGAAGCTGAATCGGGTATACCCGGCTACAGTCGGTCGGTGACGCTGAATCGCGTGGTAAATCCGGCGCTGATTCGCTTATAATCGGTTGCAGTAGTAAGTTTTCACTTTTATCGCGTGGTCAAAATTCAAAATTCAAAAGGTCACTTTTGGTTAAAATGGGTGGTAGCTGCGGAGTTTGAACTTAGTTATCATCTTACTTTCACCAATGAAACTGCACGTGATCAGCACATATGTAATAGCTGCGTTCAAGAGCTGTCAGTTTCAAAATTACATAACAATAATGACAGTGACAGCTCTTGAACGTGATTTAGATGTGCTGATCGCGTTCAGTTTCATTGGTGAAATCCGCCTTATGAAATGCTCTACTGGGATAGAATATAATACTCTGTATTATGCACATTATAAGAATTACAGATATTGTAGAAAATTTACATAGATTGATGAATTATACAATTAGCGGTCTTACCGCTAAAAGCGAGCTTTTAAAGACATCCTTTGGATGGATTAAAGGGAAATATTCAGGATAAATTATAGCCTATGTCCTTCTGCAGTATTGCTATGCTGTAAAAACTTCATAGTGGAAACTTAGTTGAAGTTATGAAGTTTGACGTGAGCTGTCTAATCCTTAGCACCAGATGGAATGACAGTTCACTTCAAGCTCAGTAGGTCTATTCTGTAAAAATCTCACCGCGAGAACTTAGGTGAAGTGAGCTTGAACTGTATGAAAGAGTTTTCCATCTGATGCTGTGGATTGACAGCTCACTTCAAGCTCAGTATTTTTGTAGAATTGACCGGCAGAACTCAGGCTACCTATTGGTCAAACACAACGATCGGGTCAGTTGTTTAGACGTGAAAAGATGACATGGCGAGCCGTGAGACAGACAGAGTTACTTTCGCAGTTATAATATAAGTAATTTAGTGATGAATTTTAAGGAGTTGCTTGTCTATTAGCTCCTCTATAAGTATAGGAAGCCTTTTGTGTGTGTCATGTAGGTACTTGTTTATGTGTGCGTGGCTCGTGGCTCGTTACCCGACACGCGACAATCTTGATAATTGCTTGTGATTTGTATTGTAACGGTAACTTCATATTTATACATGGCAATGACAGCCCGGTCGTTAACACTTGTAGATACAGCTTGGCAAAAAAGAGTTTGGAAAAAATAATGGCACCACTAGTGCACTTAGTTCACTTCGAATGGGAAATAAATTGTTAAAATAAATGTGCAGCAAAAACGCTGCTTGTGGGTGAATCAAATCAAAACTTACTAGTACTTATCGGCAAAGAAGTGCCATCATCATAGATCTGCATTAAGTAAAATATTTTGTTCCAAATGTAACCACGTCAGACTCTTTTATTTCGACTTGTAGGTACTTAGATTATTTTTCAAAATGCAATTTGAGGAGTGAGGAAAATATCGTGAGGAAAGTTTTGAGTATGAATGTGGATGGCTATTAGAGTAGACGAAGACCAAAGAAACGATGGATGGACAGTGTGGAAGATGATATGGATAGAAAGGGGGTGACTACCGAGATGACGACTAATAGAGAAGTGTGGAAGAAAGGTACATGTCGCGGCTTAGATGTGCTCATGGCGTTTTGTTTCATAGGTGAAATTCGCCCTAAATATGGCAGGTATGTGTTGTGCGACAGATTTTCATAGATTTTCATCTTGTTTGCTGCTAGCTGCAAAAGCTTTATCCGACACAAAAGACCTCAATACTCTTCTCAAGATAACTTTCAAGTTCTGCTTTGCCAAAAATCAATAAAGCCGTTACGATTTAGGTATTACTACGCCCTGTCTCCTGTAATATAGTTTTTCAACTAGTACCGTATTGTATTGCACAATTTTTACTTATCCATAATAGGTGGAAAAATAACTGTAACACTGATTAACAATAGATTATTATTAACGTGTCCTGTTGCCTGCACGAAGCAAGATCTGATGGATGCTACTCAATCTGTCTAGCCTTTTACCAACTATGTTGGGGTCGGCTTCCAGCCTAACCGGATGCAGCTAAGTACCAGTACCTATTTTACATGGAGCGACTGCCTATCTAACCTCCACAACCCAGTAACTGGGTAATACGATACCCCTTGGTAAGACTGGTGTCGGTCTTTCGGACTTCTGACGACTTTCAAAGATCCACGAATGACAGCGGGGACCAACGGCTTAACGTGCTTTCCGAGGCACGGAGGAGTCTCGCAATATAAAGATAGTCACCCATCCACGGGCCAATCCCGGCAAGCGTAGCTTAACCTGATGGACCGACCCGTGCGGCTATTATTACTTAGCCACGAGCTCCCCTCCATCCTCCGTCATCTCATGGACGCTACTGAAGTTGCTAAACTCGTAGCCAAATTTTGGGTCGACTTTATGTAAATTGTCATCAACACGCAAAGAAGAAGAAGAAGAAGAATTATTATAATTATAATCTAAGCCGACAGACAGACGCACTTCTACACTCATAACATTAAAAACTTAGTTCAGTAGGAAAATGGCTAGGGCAGGTGCAGACACTACAAGGGGCTCATTGTGGCGATATCGGCGCGCTATCACCTGCCTAACCACATTACACTAAACAAACATCAAATTATTTATCTATTAACTGTAGGCACCTACTCGTGATATTGTCAAAGGGTGCTTTTACTATGCAAAGTGAAAAGAGGGTCCTTGGACACACGCGTTCGGTATCAAATTGATAAGTTGTGGTAAATATTTACAACTCTTGTTAAACCCTCGTTTAACGTAGTTATCAGAGTTATTGCGTTTTATAAACCACTAGCTGCCCTAGCCCGCGACTTCTTACCCGTGAAATTTCTTATTTCTTTTATACAGGGTGTTTGGCAGACGGTTGAACATACGAAAATGGCGGAATGGAAAATGGCGGCAAGACTGTAGCTTCGCATTAGTGAAAGAATTTTCGAAATCACATCTGTAGTTCTGAAGATTACCCCCTACATATAAACTCACTATTTTACCCTTTTTAAATGATGTAGGAGTGTTAATAATTTGTATTGTTTCAGTGGTAGGCGAATGGGGAGGTGGTGGTCCGCCGGGGGGCGAGTGGTGGGCGCTGGGCCTCGGCGCCGGCCTGGGCGCGCTGGGCGTTCCCGCGCCGCTGTGGCACGACGCTGAGCCAGCCGCCGCCTTCAGAGCGCTGCTGCATAGGTACTTATGACCCTTCTGAACATAGGAAAAAAATAAATAACTTTTATTTAGCACAGAATAATGCAATTAGCAGGAAAGTACCAGTTAAAGCACTAGGAAGTGGTGAAGTGCGGGCGTTGTGAATGACTTATGCAATTTTGACGTTCGAAAAGTGCTAATTTGAATAAATGACTTTGGATTTAGAACACGATTCTCTCCAACAGATACGTCCTCGCTCTTCCCCCGCCGGCGCTGCGGCCCCCTGAACCAGAGCCGTCACCATCTTCTCCCCCGTCACCCCCCTCGCCGTCCCCCTCGCTGGCCCGCCTGGCCAGTGCCGAGGCCCTTCGTCTTCGCGCACACGACGCCCTACTGCAAGACCGCGTGGTCCTCCAGCATAACAACAAGGTTCACACGTAACCTGAAGCGAGCCAGTGGGAGCTCGGCCCCTATATGTACGCACCTGGACATTCTTAAATGCGTTGCTGTTTTAGTGTGTTTGTGTATGTTGATAGCTCGCAGGCATCGAAGTCTTATTAAAAAAAAAACAAGCTGGATTGAATCGATCTTTCGTCTTCTTCTTTGAGCCATATTGTGTGGCGTCCGACAAAATGTTATCTTCGGTACCGAACACAATCAGCGAATGTAAGTTCAGCTCTCACCTTGACCTTGTTACTGTGCTATTCTGTAAAAATCTGACAATTAAAACTTAGCTGAAGTGAGTTTGAAGTTTGCTGTCAATCGCTAACGTCAGGTGGGATGACAGTTCACTTCAAGCTTGATTTCAGCTTCACTTCGATGTTTTTCTAGTCAACAGAGGTAACCTAATAAAAATCTGAATAGATCTAGGTATGAAAGTCGCTACTATAGTGTCTAAGTTATGAGACAAAGTGCCAATTTCACCAATGAAACTCAACGCGAACAGCACATCTAAACTGCGTTCAAGAGCTGTCACTGTCAATAAACTGACAGATTTAGATGTGCTGATCGCGTTCAGTTTCATTGGTGAATGATCCATCAACATACATTAAACGCATCGACATTGAACATTCTATAGCAGTATTAGGAGGTTCAAACTTAGTTCGCGTAACATAGTGACTGCACAGTTTCGTTACAGTGAAGTGTATCTCGGTATACGAAAACAATATTGTATATTGCACATTATCTATTATTGTAGATTATTAAAGGGTCTAAAACTTGGGTATCTTTTATTAAATAAATAACGGCCGTCATGAAAATCTGTCAGTTTCAACAGTATTTGACATTAAGGTGTCAAAAACGCTCTGTATTTTAGACAACCGATATTATGTGACCGTTCACCGCTTTCTTAGGAAACCGAAGCTTAAGAATTTGGTGACACTCTCTAACTTTTGAACCTACAAGTTGATCGAAGTGTCATTTCCACTCACAGACCGTTTACTATAACTTGTTTCTTGCCGTAATGTTGGCACCATTGCTTGTCAAGCTTAGTTTAAAAAAATGGCGACTAACAGAACAGTAATCCCAATCACGTCACGGGTCAAGTTTTATTGAACGCACTGTAAGATGAAGCACAACTTTTAGTACGGATTTCACCAATGAAATTGAACGCGTTCAGCACATCTAAACGCGTTCAAGAGCTGTCAGTGTACAATATTCCATACCAATTTTGACACTGACAGCTCTTGAACTTGTTTTACTGATCGCATTCAGTTTCATTGGTGAAATTAAGTCAAACCTCATAATTAGTTTCAAAACTAACTTTACTTACCTACTACTTACTATCTTTCATGTTACTTTCCATGTAGCTTGCTAGTAAAGCAATGTATTTCCAATGAGTCCTGTACGCAATGGCTTACAATTTTATTATAGGTACCTACAGGTGATGGGCTCCTGCAAACTGCAGGTAGGTGCGACGCGACTCAGGTGGAACAATTTTTATGAAAATTTCATGGAAATTGTTCTACGGGACGGGTGAATTCCCTTAATGCCCCATCAAAAACCAGCCTGATAAGACATATTTCAATATTTATTTAAGAAATTAAGTATGTTTATTTATTAAGAGGCACAAACAGAGTATTATCAAAATGGAATACTAACAGCGCGCTACTTTTCCTACTGTGGAACTAGTCGAATACGAGTGAATAATGAAATGAAACTTCTTCTCCTATGACGTTATTATATGACATTTCCCGTTAAGTGACACTTTAACGAAGATTTTTTGAAGTAAAAACGTCTTTAGGTGCACTTGCAGCTCTTTCTGAACAGTGAACGAAATTGAACCATCACAGTCACATTTTCAGTCGGGTATACTCGGCTCCAGTCGGTCAGAGACGCTGACTCTCATAATAATAAATTACTCTGAGCGCTGACTCGACTCGCGTATACTCGGCTTTCAATCGCATATACTCGGCTCCAGTCGTAAGTTTTCACATCTATCGTGTGGTCAAAAGGACACACCATTATTTTTTTGGTCTCTTCTTTCTCGTGTCAAATATGAACTTGGAATATTCCAAGTTCATATTTGAAGAACATATGTTCTTGTTATTATGCCATTGTGTAAAGGACCATGCTATTATTAAAACGTGTGCCTTAACGTTCGACGTTATACTTATATTGTACGAAACTATCGTTTTCTTTACATTCCTCTAGATCTCAACATTTGTAGTCAAGTAGATTAGACATAATAATTATTGTTGTAAATATTCAGACATGTACCTACATATTATTTATTAAGACATCATTATTTTTCTATGGACAGGTTTCTATATTACTGTAGTTGTTTTAAAGCGTGTTTATTTGACTGATTCAACCCACCGATTAGTTAATAAATACATCAGTTTAATTAGGTAAAATGGTATCAAATGTGTTTTAAATGTAAATATTGATAAGGTATTTGTAAGCGTCTGACAAAAGGTAGAGCGAAACTGTCAGTGGTAGTGTTATGTGATTGTAATTTTGCCAAATTGGCCTGAAATGATACCGGCAGGTACACAAATAAAATAAAAAAACGCCTTTATAACCAATGATAAAAAAGCACTGGCTAATTCACATAACTTTAATGCTATCGCATATCTGACAAATTGGATAAATTAAAATTATAAAAGAATTATTTGCCTGAGCACTCCATTTACTTCTTACTCTGTTCCTAGCAATAGTAACTCCAAAAGGGTTTTGTTCAGTTCTGCCAAACAGTGTCTCTTTTTGCATATTCTATGACAACCGATTCCCACACAACTTTCCAGACAGCCAATTGCCATCAACCTGGCACAAATCAAGACTCCAGGCTGCTACTGAGAAATTCCAGAACTCAGATTCTTATTTAGGCACTCATTCCTTATTCTATCAATTCGCGTAACACCACACATTCCTCTTAACATTCTCATCTCAGCTGCATGCATTTGCCTTTCATTTATTCCTTTTGTGGCAAAATATTCTGATCCATACAAGACAGCAGGTCTAACCATTGTTTTATAAATCGTCCCCTTAGGTTTAAGGAGAATGAGGGCGTCGCAGATTGTTCCCGTGACCTGCCGCCTATTCATCCATCCAGTGTTAATTCTGTGTTTAACAGTCCGATCTACTTCGCCACAGATTATAATATATTTCTTGTTACTTTCATTGTCATGAATGTTTTGCGGTAAATCTCCACCTCTTGTCGGGCGCAGCTCAGTGTATATAGTGTAAATTTTAGTGTTTAGTGAAACATAGTAGTGCGCACATACACGCGTTATGTACCGATGTATTAATATTTATTGGAACGATTAGAAGTAGTCAGGTTGCAATAATGTGTCAGTGTAGTTGTGTTAATAAATACCTACAAATAATAACTTTTATGGTGTTTTTGTCGTTACCTTAATTAATTTCCGTCTTCCTTTCACATATTTAGATTATGTTACCATTATTTATTTAATACTTCAAGCACAGAAATGTACTGAGGCGGACTTAATGCCATAGGCATTTTATTTATTTATATATACTTTTTTTTATGTATCAGATTATACATTACATAAAGAAAAAGTAATATACTATAAAATATATAATGGACGGCCTTATCGCTTACTGCCATCTCTTCCAGGCAACCTTGGCAACATTTTCTACTAGTCAAGCTTTGGGTGATGCAGAGATAATAGAAATTATTTCTGTCTTTCGGGATAAAAAGGTGGGCAAGCAAGTTGGTGACTTCTGCAAGATCTCTCCGGCCGCGTCGCAATAAAATGCTATCGACGCGCGATGTTTCCAAGAAATCAACTTTGTGCAGTTTTATCTGCATAGAGATGATGGACATATTTCGTAATCCTCAAACCATTTCGTATTGATATCTAATTTTCAACTAATGAAAATACAGATGTACAGTTAGAAAAGTTAGCTAGCTCACAGTATAGTGGTTTGCTTGTGAAAGAATTTGTTCCAAATAATAAAATAGTAAAGTTGAGCGAAACAGTGACAGAAAAACTTCGGCTGTCAGACCGAGTTACAAAAAGGTAAGAACCACTTAAGGCTCCAACGGTTGGGTACTGTTCGCAACACAGGGCCGGAACATTAACAGAAACCAGTACAAGATTGATAGTACGCCCAGCCGATTTCAGTAAGGTCGTCATAATCACTGGCGAGCAATGAGATTTTGACAAGTTCCAGTGGCTCATCGGTGGCCGTATTCAACGCATGTAAAAACAGGTGTTGAATACGGGTACTAGGGTGTTTATTCTGGATATTACTTTCTATAAGGAAGACGTCTTTGAATATCTAGTTAGAAAGTAGTAAATTTCTAGTAATTTCTGGTCCTACATACTGTGCGCCCGATTCGTACAGTCATTTGGTGGTCAAAAAGGGGGTAGGAGTGAAAATTTGTGATTTTATTGCATTCGACGTGCTCTTTTGAATTCTCACTTTGCCACTTCGTATCTTTGCCCCTTGCGTCGCCATGTCAAACGAGTATAGAAGGAGATATTTTCAAAAAAGTTGTCGTTTCGTGGTGCGAGCGGTAGAGAAGCGGAGCGGAGCAGCTCGTGCCTAAGTAATAACTGCTGCACGGCTCGATCCGTCAGATTAAGCTACGATTGCCGGGATTGGTCTGTGGATGGGTGACCATCTTTACATACCGAGACTCCTCCGTGCCTCGGAAAGCACGTTGAGCCGTTGGTCTCGGCTGCCATTCATGGATCTTTGACAGTCGTTACGGGTCGTCAGAAGCCTGGAAGTCTGACAACCAGTCTTACCAAGGGGTATCGTATTACCCAGTTACGGGGTTGTGGACGTCAGATAGGCCGTCGCTCCATGTAAAATACTGGTATTCAGCTGAATCCGGTTAGACTGGAAGCCGACCCCAGTAAAGTTGGGAAAAGGCTAGGCAGATTGATTGGTGCGAGCAGTAAAGAAACGAGGTGGCAAAATGAAAATTCGAAAGTCCATGTCAATATCAATAAAATCACCAATTTTCTAAACTCCCGGAAAACTATCAAAATGACTGGACTAGATGGGATTTCCATCGGCAAAATGTCGAACTTCCATACAAACTTTCATCTTCTATATAATACCTTTAGGGGATGAATTTTCATATATAATTTCTTTTAAAATTTTTCATGTTTTTGGACCCAGCGGTTTATGCTGTGCGTGTCTGTCAGTGAATGAATGAATGAATTCAAGATTTTTATAGATGACATTCATGCTATGTTTTCTGCAAGAGGAGCCATGTCTCATATTTAAACGCGGGTACTAGGTAAGAATATTTAGTATGCATTAATAGTCGTATGCATGCGAAACAAGTATTTGAAAAAGGTTTGTCTGAATACTTCACCACCTTTCTATTTACCTATCGCTAAATCGTTCATAACCAGTAAAACTTTTTGTTCAAACGTTCTTCCCTTCAGCCCCCCACACGAGGGTGTGCGAGAGATGTGCACATCAGCTTCTCCGTCAATTGTTCCACAAAGAACTCAAGTGTTTGAAGAAAGATTAATTTGGTAAAAATTCGGGAGCCTACTGGGGAGCGAATTAAGCCCGGCCACACATGTCGATGTAGGTACTAGCAAAGCCATTTTGGCTGGTACACAATTTTTTAATTTTAGATTTTTTGGGTGATATACCTAAATAGGTTGGATACAAGTAAGACACACAAGTTATACCGAGGAGGTAAGGCGAAAAAACTTATATTTAAACCTCGAACAGCTAGGTTATGTTGTAGTGCAATGCAGGAACTTGACTTACTAATGAGGTTGTTGAAGGGCTGATCGCTACCCATAATACACATTACAAAACCGTAAAAGGTCCTTTAATGAAAATGCACTTCAAACCATAGTTGTCCGAAAAATTTGTGAAAACAGCTGCCTGCAAAACATAACCCATTATTCAACCTGTCTTCAAACTCAAAACCAAACATTACAAACTTCATAATGAAATTCAGTATACGAAACCAAATTACATCACCCACCTACTTACGTGGGCATTCAATAGTTAAGGAGTTCTTAACTCGGCCGGGAGCCGTCGCCGTGGCGTGGCGTTGCGTCGATCTGCTTAGCGGAGCTCAGCCCTCCCATAATCTCCTTAAACTGTTACTTATTGTTCATGACGACGCAGGGGGTGAGGAGCGAGGAGGCAAGGGGGAGGATCACGCCCACTCCGCAAATGTCTTCGACGAGCCTGTAATTGGTGAACATCTGACACATTTATTTCGCACTTTCAAAGATACTTTGTGTGAAATGAGTTTGGTAGAATTGTAATTAAGAGGTGCTCGGTGGAATCGTATGAGACTTATGTGCCTACGAGCGTTTGTACATAATGTATGAGAGTGGGTTTTTGTGATTAAATGCTTTTTGTGCGTTTGCGTCTAAATTCATTTTAGTTGAATAAGATCTTCATCCTCGTAAATATATCAATCATTTACACTGCTTTGTGTCTCGGTTGACTAGCGTAAGTATATATATATAACTAAACAGGGCGTTAAATTATATCAATTCTAGATTGGGTAAAGTTTAATTAAATTATGTGGTAGGTACTTCTCAGTAAATGGCGGGTCTTGCCATTAAACTAATTTTTACAAGGAATAGCACGCAAGACGGCATTCAGTACTATAGCGGTGATATTCCTGTGAATGTAGGTGTGACGTATGGGTTTAGCCACACGAAAGAGCAATTCGTATTACTGTCTGTGTGTATGCTCGTCTATCACAGAACTTACATCTTAGAACCGATAACCATTTTCATTTTCAGTTGTGTGTGGCCTTACTAATTTACCATTCACTCTTGTGCATTCGCATTGCTTCGTTCATGAGCGAGAGATAAGATCAAAATATCGAGAACAGAATCTGCTCTACGAATGATTATGTCAGGGGTAGTAAGTATGTATTTTGGTAAATGGTAAACCAAATCGGAAACTAAATGATTTCCAACAAGATCTCGGTTGTATTCGCCGGTGTATCACGTCCGTCCGCTCCTAACTCAGTTAACTTCGTGATGGACTTGGTTAACAACAGCGTGTGCACAGGGGATTAATAACGAAGGCTGCGGTAAAAAGCTTAAGGATCCTTTCATTTTGAGGTTGCGTTTCTCTTGTAAGCCAGTTTTAGACTATTAGTAGTGTATCATATTTTTACGAGAATGGATATAGAATCATAAATGAGTATTATGAGGAAATATGCAGCTTATATGGAAATATAAGTGGCACCGGTGACTGAAAAGTAGTGTGGAAATCGGTTGTCATTGTGTGGGCATGTGATGCGGAGGCATGAGGAAAGTTTTGATTATGAATGTGGATGGCTATAAGAGTAGAGGAGGACCAAAGAAATGATGGATGGACTGTGTGGAAGATGATATGACTGGAAAGGGGGTTACTAATGACATGATGACTAATAGAGAAGTATGGAAGAAAAATACATGACCGACCTCAAATAAATTGGTATAAGGGCCAGAGCATGAGAATGATGACGATGATGATGAATAGAGTAAGGAGGTTAGTGAGATTCTATAATTGGCAATAGGTATACTACAGTCGAACCTGGATAAGCGCGAGTTGAAGGAATCGCGATTTCCATTTCGCTTATAGAGGTTGAGGCTGATTGTGAAAGGTTAAGAGGGACAAAAACAACGTTAGTTCTAAGGAATGTAAGAATGAGTCATAAATTGCAGATGTTAAATTACGCTCGACTGTTGCTCATAGAGGTACGGGCAAGTAACTGTCTCAGTTATAGAGGTCGACGACCGAAAAACGACTTTCTCTAATAGAGGTTTCTGTTTCTCACTTAAGAGGTTTAAGAGGGTTTAAATATCGGGACTTGACAATAACTCTCATTTATATAGTTTTCTCGCTTATCCAGTTCTCAGTTACTCAGGTTTGACTGTATTACGTTTGTGATTGTTGGACTGTATATGTCACTGTTTGTACTTACCTATGTTAACAGCTGTCGTAGAAGCGGACTGAACGTCAAGGGCAGGTAGCACAGTATTCCCTTGATTACTTATAGGCAACTTCAATTTGCAATCATCAACTTCTCTGAAATATGTAACATTTTGTAGGGTGATTTTGGTGTTGAATTTAAATTAAGGTGCACTTTGGTATTGTCAGCCCGGTGTCTCCATATTTACGATATAAAAATATATTTGTAGAACAATATGGAAAGATTGGTAGTAAACTCTTAAACCCATTAAAAATCATAATCTGGAGGCTGAGTCATAATTTCAAAGTGAATGGTAGATGCTAACGGTGGGGATTCAGAAACATCTGTTGTAATTGACAATATCAACTGACACACAATGCTCTGCGAGATGTCGGGAGTCGCACCATTGATAGACGAACAACAGAAGTTTAAAGTTGAGTGAAATGAAATGACATTTGAGTTACAGTTTGAGTGCCGTTTTTTTATTTATTTAATGGTCTCTCTATAATCGTATCACTATTCAACCAATTAACACAAGCTTACATTGAAGCCAAGTGTAAAATGTTAAGCGATAGATACAGCAAGCAAAAACAATATTACCTATATCAAAGAAAAAAAAAAACAACTAAAAAACAGAAATGACACATAATTTTACAAAATTTAAAAAAAACGTTAAATCGTTGGGGTAATCGTTCGTTACTTAGTTCGTGCGATGTTTATCGTCAAGTGCAAGAAATGTCATATATCAATTCCACGCAATCTTGATATCATTAGCATCTGCTCCCTTAATTTACATCTCCAGCGATAATCAAATAATTCACAAACATTATTTTAGCTTTTATTCTCTTACTCATGCAGCTAATCTGTGCAAGACCAACCTCGTGTACAATAAAAGCGAATTTAATCCAGTTTCTAATGGGAGATTGAAGAAAACCCATGTCATTTATTCTTTCTCTTGATCGTGTGCGATATTAACCGAAGCAGTCCGACCCTCTTCATTCGGTTCACGTTTTTAACCGACTTCAAAAGAAGGAGGAGCATTTGGTGAGTTTTTTTTTCATGTATTTACACAGATTTCTAAGTGATTACTGTGCCGATTTACGTGATTCTTTTTTATTGGGTAGAAGAAGCTCGCGAGGTGGTCCTGTATAAATTTTATTAACTTTTCTTGGGAAGTTTTTGAGTTAACTTCAATAATGGCAAAACACGAGAATACAAAACCAAAGATACCGGCGTCATCCGAAATAAAAGTTATTTTTCAGTATGTTTTTTTTTTTGGATGTCCGGTGTTTTTTTGGTTCGCGTTTTGACCTACTGCCATTCCCCTGCACTGTGCCTCCTCCCCGGGTTGCGAAAACAATGCTCCTTCACCGCTGAGCCTGTCGCAGACACGCTTCCACTGTCTCTTGTTTTAATTACTTACCGGAACACAATAAATACCTTTTTAAATAAGTCTGTGTTTCGATCGGGTTAGTATTGAGATGGATAGAAGTATGCTTTTACTTCTTGAACAAGATTGTAGACGGTCTAAAGATCTGCCTGCCTAGCCTTTTCCCAACTTTGTTGGAATCGGCTTCCAGTCTAACCGGATGCAGCTGAATACCAGTATTTTACATAGAGGGACTGTCTATCTGACCTGAAACGTAAACCGTCTAAAAATCACAAAGTTATATACCTAAACTAACTTAACTAAAGCTATTCACAAACTAAAATATAGACCGTCTCAAAAAATCTATACTATTAGGTCGTACGAATGACAGATACACAATTTATATTTAGAACTATTCACGCTCATCAAGTTTCACAATGAGTGACATTTAATTCTGAATTGACAAACGATACTATGTGATATTTGTGTTGCCTATAAAACATCGTGTTTGTTGACTTAAGAAAACCGGTCTATTCTGTACAACTCTTACAGCTCACCGTGAAGTGAACTGTCATTCCACCTGATGCAAGGAATTGACATTATCAAATTGACAGCTCACTCCATCTAAGTTTTCACATTGAGACTTTTTCAAACTAAATCAACAGTAATCAGCATATCGTTTTCTAGCTGGTTGAGTAGCGGTATACAACCATTAATTTAGATCATCTTTACCTATAAACTAAATTCACCAGCTATTCTTAAACATTCGATTGCTGAAAATGTTCCTTTTACCAGACAAGGACTGGCCCTACGGGACGTTGCCATAATGGCTAAATTCTCTGCTCATTCAATAGATTAGCGACAACAGTCGCAGAAAAACCTGACACATACATGATACATAAACTCACGCATTCTTCATTCTTCCCTTGGGAGTAGGCAGAAACTACAGAATGCTAACTGCTACGATCCTTACATATTCCTTTTGGTTCGTTGTACGTTCATACACGCACGCTGGTTGCCAGTACTACGCACCTGACCTTTCTGAAGAAGATCACAGGTCACTATAATATGTTCTTCTAGGACGTCTCCTCCCACCATTTCTATATCGTGCCTTGTAAATACCTTTTGATAGTCTTCTGTCACTCATCCTCTTAACATGTCTCTCTTTTGTTAGTTAAATGTAAATATTAATAATCTGTTTTAAGTCTGATTTTATGTTTTAGGTTAAGATTTTATAGCATGTTTGATAATTATTACATAGGTAGGTACATATAATTCAGTAGTCTGACTTCAGATTGTGTTTTTAATAGTTTAGTAATACTTTGTATTTTTTAAGTTTAGATGTTTAAGTATTAGCCGTAAGTCGAATTTCAATTTATTTTGTGTGTGTTTGCAAACCACTATTGTATTGGGGTCATCCTGTAAGGATAGTGTGTGTAAGTGTAATAATAAATAAATAAATGACCAAACCATCTAACTATATCCTTTTCAACTTTTGTCACTACTTCTACTTCTTTTAAACCTGAAACATCACTTGATATACTGGTACCGGTACACTCACTCACCTTAAATCCAAAAGGTTTAAACAAAAACTTCTGTAGTGAAGAATGAATAAGTTTTTCAAATGATTTTACAAGAATACTTTAGCAGACTTCAGCTCCAAAGCTTGAGCGTCTTCACTGTTCAAAAGGAGTAACGAATTCAAATTAAATGTCATTAGGTAGGTATCCAAAACGACAACTAAACTAAGGGTGCCGCAGACAGGTTCGACGCGACTATATTAGAACAATTTCTATGAAAACTTCATGGAAATTGTTACCAGAATCGCGTCGCACGGTCGCGTCATGCCTGTCTGATCCCCGCCTTTATCGAGTTCGCAGTTGAGTCCCGTTCGTCGCCTCATTATTCGTTTTATATCGTTTATTCTCTCTCACAAACACACGGGTAATCCTTGTTCCCGTACTAATTACATTTTGAATGCCACCCCACTGCAAATAATGTTGTAGAATTTTATTAAAGAGAGTTCACAGAATTCCCGAGTGTTTCTCGGTAAGGTTAAGCAAAATGTTGGGTACTGTAATTATTTTTCGGATTTCGGAAGATAATTACTGCGAAGGGTTGGAATTTTCTGTTTGTTATTTGGGTTTTAATATTTCAATGTGTGTGAGTTTGTGGTCTTTGGGTACGAATGGCAAATAAACTTTGTGAAAGATGAGATATAAGGAGACAGTTAAGTGGGTTAGAACTTACAACCGTTACTGCTTAGAGCAGAGATGAAGTCGTCTAACATCGTGCGGAACCAAAATCAAATCTAAATTCAAAGACTAAATTTTAGGATGTTGTTCGGGCTGCCGTGATATTGTAGTGCATCAGGCATGTTTATGGACGCCCGGATTGGTGGCGAAAGCCATGAAAATGCCATTATGAGAGAGAAAGAGAGCGGCCTCCATATTGCACCGTATCCGAGCAAGCTCCAACAGCATCCTGAAAGTAATAATTAAACAAGTTGGATGGTCCTGTTTTTTGACACTGGATTGCACTACACGTGCTAATTTGATTTCGGTTGTTATTTTTTTTAGTGGTTTACTAACATAGTTCTCAAGTATGTATTTACTAACACAAATATGGATTTATATCTGTTTTGGATTTTTAATCTGAAATAAAGTTATTATTATTATGACTCCAAGACGAATTCTTTCAAAAGCTCAGCAAACCACGGATCCAAGATGAAATTATCGTTGTAACAGCGGCTTATGACCGGAATCAATACGCGATGATGGCAATAAAAGCTAGATGTTTGCCGTCCCCCCCCCTCCTGCGAGCGCGTCACCCTCGCCCTACCCCCGCGGCGCCCAGCAATTTAGCCGATATTAAGTTTATACAGCGATTTGTACCCTTCTTTACACCGGCCTAGGTTTCGGAGCGACGGCCACTGGGCTCAGTAAACGCCGTCGTGACTTAAGTTCCGATATTTTGTGCCTGGCTTACTGTCAAGATGAGATAGAGTGTTGATTTCAATCGTATATGAAATATGTGCTGGGCAGAATGGGTCCTTAAATATATACATTTAATTTTATCTTACAGTGAGTTGCATAGTCAAAAGAATTCTACGTGTAACGTGACTGCAGATTCAAAAATGCCGTCTTCAACAGTAGAAAAGATTACAGATCAAAGTCAAAGTCAAACAATTTATTTCAATTAGGCACATAAAAGGCACTTATGAACGTCAAGTTTACAAAAAATAGAATTGATTCTAGTCGCCCCTTCCAAAAGGTAGTTTTCGTATGGAGAAGAATGGGCAAGAAACTCCACCGTTACTCTTTTAAAATGTTTTTACAATATTTTGCATACATGATGATTTGGTTTCCTAAGATTTTTTGAGTTAAAGATACGGAAACATGGTAAAGGCGCAGACAGGCGCGACACGACGGTGCGACGTGGTTCTGGTAGAACAATTTCCACGAAGTTTATTTAAAAATCGTTCCACAAGAGTCGCGTCGCTCTGTCGCGTTGCGCTTGTCTGCGACTGCCTTAGCAATAAACCTGTAAACAAATTCTTTTTGCAAGGCCAGATAATAACATACAGTCCTATTTTTTAGGTGCGTGGTACTTGTTAACTGGTTTACACTGTCCTTCCAGACCTATCAACACTGTAATTTGAAGACATTGTAAAAGCCAATATTTTTAAAAGAGTAACCGTGGCGTTTCTTGCTGGTTCTTCTCCATAGGAAACGACCAATTGGAACCGTGCACCTATCTTTCGACGTTTCATAAGTGCCCATGTGAGTGTATGTGTTTTTTTTTATTTGATGCGAGAGGACGTGTTTATAGTTCAGTGTGCGATACTCCCTAAGCCTCAGTTGGTGAACGTTATTATTGGGTCAATTGCCCCTCCCCTGGCGATATTAGTTCCACGCCCGCGGCTGATCGGCCAAACTCACCTTATATTCATTATTACAGTATTATATTCAATATACTTTTATGTACTCAGCGGTGGATTAACGATCGATTGAATTTTTATATGAAGGCTATGAATGTTGTGATTCTTCTTCTTTTCATTTCAACCAGTACCTTTATTAAGTTGACTGATAAACACGGGTCTTCAAAATGACTAAATCCTTCTTTCTTCTTTTACATGTGGTTAGTGACTAACCTGGTGTCAGAGTTTTTATGCGGTCCATGGGCCTCTGACTTGGCTTCACATGCCGTCGAGAAATATCTCTCATGCATGTGGGTTTACTCTAGATATTATCCTCTACCGTTTTTAAAGCAATAGATAATTGTTGCAATACCTAGGTCCAAAAGCAAATTCACCACTGTTGGTCTAATTTTAGACCCACAATTAAACAATTCGCACATGAATCTGAAAAGTCAGAGGTGCGTGCTTTGTGTTCGAACTCGAGACCTATTGCTTGGCATACCGACGGTAACAGCTCTAGGCTACCACTGCTGCTGGATTTAAAAAAAAACGGGATTACGCTGGGCAGGTGAAATGTTGTTCTGAAGTTAAATATTATTGTAAGATCGTAAGTAAAGCTACGGTTTTCTAGAAGAGCAGTGGCCGCCACAGAGCTTCCGAAATTTACCGGCTAATAGGGATGATGCCTGGGTATGAACACATTTTACCTCAATGTATCGCCGTAATCTTTAGATAATGTAAAAAAAGAAAAAAATACGTATCCAATGTATAATTAGAATCTTTGAGATTCTGACGGATTCTTACGTCACTGAAACTTTATTTATGAAAGTAACTTGGTGTATTTTCCTAGAGACCATTTTTGACACCGTGAAGTCAAACCACGCTGTCCCTATTTTCATGACAGCCATCACTGCGGCCATTATGTGGCGGCCACCTCTCGTCTAGGAAAACGTAGCTTTGGATGACATCATAAATGACAATCTTAAAATTAAACATCATTTATGGAGAGAGAAGAGTTTGCATAGGTATGCTTAATCTATCGCTATAATAATAGTAAATAAATAAATTAATAAATAATTAACGGTTTTAAGGAATACAGTTTAAATGTCATAACATAACATAACATCACGCCTGTATTCCCCGAAGGCTAGGCAGAGGCGTACATATAGTACACCCACATTTCGCCAGTTATGTTCAAGTTCCATATAGCAGGGGGGTAGCTTATTACCATCCGGGCCTAAATCCAGACTGCGGGCTGCTACTGTGAAATTCCTGATAAAAAACCCAATAACACTTTGCCCGATCCGAGAATCAAACCAAGGACCTCTTGCCCAGCAGTAGCGCTTGCGACTACTAGAACATTCATAATCAGCCTATAATATTCCCACTGCTGGGGCTTCCGCTCGGTGAGAAAGAGTGGGCCGTAATCCACCACTCAAGCCCAGTGCGGGTTGGTAGATGTTACATGTCTCCGAATTTTTGGTTCTAGGACATGTCGGTTTCCTCACGATGTTTTCCTTCACCGTTTTGGGAGCAGTGATGATGAAATTAGTAGTAAATAAGTAGCTCTTGCGACTAGGTACTAAACAACGAGGCACAAATAAAATAAACCTATTTAATACAAGTACGTGGGTTGTATTATGAAAGAAAGAAAGAAAGAAAAAGTAGGAGATCTCAAATTAAACTAAAACACAATCATTGAAACATAAATAGAAAAAGAAAACAATACAAATAAAAACATAGTAAAATTAAAATAAAAGCAGAAAGTCGATGACGAATATTGCTTTTCAACTTTCGCTTTGAATATTTCTTCCGTCCCCAAGGACCAATAAATTGAATCAACAATGACTTCTCACGAAAGTCAATATTCACTGAATTGGCGTTAATGTGTGCAAATATGCGCACACGTCTGACCGGGCACATTGTGGCGGACTGTTCGCGAATTAACTGGTTAATGCGAACAGGGGTTAATGACGATGTTGTCCCAATAGTTTGGCGTGGGAAAAGGGTCCCATTGTGTACCAATTAATTCGTTTTCAATGCAACTGTATTGTAAATAGTTAATTTATTTGAATGTCAATGGCGCTGTGATTGGCTGGGTTGGAATTGGTGATAATTTCGTTAAAAGGATAATTATGCGATATCGAGTTTGAATTCAGATGTAATAAAATATTCTTTATAAATGCTTTGTACGTGGGTTTTTGCTGACACTAAGTCAATTTTGTAAAGCTGCAAAAATAGTTTGGAACAAATCCCAATAATGAAATGAAATTGTTAATTCAATTCGAATTTAATTGGAATCATTTTTAAACGTCATATTATTAATTTAAAAAAAAAGCTAGATGGAGTCGATATTTCCTATGACATTTCCTGACTACCACTGAGAAGAAATTGCGGAACAAATTCAGGTATCAGTCTGTTTTAAAACCCAGACAACCTTGGTCTGATCATGTGTACCTAATGTTTACATAAACCAAAAACTTTTTTCTTAAACAGGCACAGACATCGACGCACAATCTGTTCTCATATTCAGTACAAGATTCTGAACTTTCAACGCGTTGAAATTTTACGTCGGTTATTAAAAAAAAAAAACTATGAAACAGCAGATTTTTTATCTTTTCTCTCGGTTTCCTGCAATCTGTGGGGTGGGAAATCGGTGGGAGTGATTTCGTGAAAAGGGACGGAAGTGTGTTACAGGAAGCCGGGGAAGCGCGCGCTATTTTATTTGACCAATGATCGCGCGCGGTGCTAGAGTTCGCCGTCAAGAACGACCTTGATGAGGCCCCCTTCTTTAATGTTGTTAATAATGTTAATTATAATTCTATAAATAAACATGACCCGCAAATTGCAAAAAACTTAAGAAAATTTGAATTTCGCGGGCTACTCTGACGCTTTCGCCTTAAGGCCTGTGTCGTACTTGTTCCTATTGATTAACGAAAAACACGACACAGTTAATCGAGTCCTCTATCGATATAACACCATATTATCGATACACAATAATATTATCGATATGTCCAATATTATCGCTCTTAGCACGTGGGCACTCGACGCGTGAGATTCGCCGCGTGCCTGATAATCATGATTATTGTCTGTTTATACACCTGAGGACTGAACCAGAGCTTCTGCTGATATTTGTTTTGGATACCCCTTTATTTGTGATGTTAATACCTAAAGGAGGGGCTCGTGGCTACATGATAACAGCCGCACAGGTTGATCGAAAGCTACGCTCGACGCGGTCAGTTCGAGGAACTCCGTGCTTCGGAAAGCACATTAAGAGCTTCCCCCCCTCAAATGAAATGAAATTGTTTATTCTGTAAATAGGATATCGGAATCACCTTTACACGTCATATTAAAAATAGACTTGATGAATTCGGCGTTTCATATCTGACTACTCTGAGAAGAAAGGCCGAAACAAAGTCAGAGGTCACATTCTCTTTTAAAGTCCAGACATAAACTTGGTCGGGCCATATGAGGACCATATATCTGACATGGTCTTTTGAGGAAAGAACCACACAGATTTGAGTGGATCTGTCCAGTCAGTGCAAGCATTTGCCAGTAATCGTGGAGCTCAACTCAGAACTTCAATACTCAGATCATCGAACAAAATTCAATATGAGGTTATTTACTTTTACAATAGTTTATCAACGCCATTAACTTATTATACATAATAATATAAAGATAAAAACTGTATATATATTTTACGACTTTTGTATACAGCGTGTATCAGAAATATGTGGTCATATTTACGGGTGTGGACAGACCATCAAACTGAATCACTTTCTCCATGGGACCAACATCGTAATTGCGAATAAATTATTTGTCGTCCCAAACATTTGGGTCGAGTAGGTATTGAAGTTTTATATGGGATACCCTGATACCAAATAAAAAACCAAGACAGAGCGCTGCGAACAATACAGTGAAGCATGCCAAAACTACATGGCCGCAAGACGCACACATTTACAACCTTTTACAATGACACTACAATCAAACTGCACCACACAAAGTGCACATATGTTTACGTAATTGGCTTCACTTCACTGCTGACAGTGCCCTGTCTTGGTTTTTTATTTGGTCTTAGAGGACACCTGATTATCGCGGCCCCGGCACACGGGCAACGGAAGGAACACGGGTGGGTTTTAGTCAGTAAAAGTCTGACATACCCTCCCGCTCCGCTCAGAGCGGGAGAAGTCATTTGATGATTTCCCAACATCAAAAAAAAAAAAGGGTCACCTGATTATGTTTTCATAGTTTGATGGTCTGTACCATACCGTTTAATTTGGTGGGAAATTATCAAACGACTTCTCCCGCTCTGGGGGGAGCGGGAGGGCGTGTCAGACTCTTACTGACTAAAACCCACCCGTGTTCCTTCAGTTGCTTTTTCGCTGCCAGGGGCCACTGCATCACACCCTTAAATATGACTACACATTTCTGAAACACCCTGTATACAATAGATAGGCGTCAGCTGTCGTTTCCCGGCTCATGATGGATGGTGTAATAACGCCATTATCACTATATTAAATTTACACCTCTCTGACGTCACAAATTATCAGAAAATGAGCTTCATTACACTCGACTGATAACGTTCGCGATATGAGTATAATTGGTCCTTAATATTGCGTTTATTGTTTTAGGGCGATATATATGGATATTGGTTATTATAATAACAGCCTCACGGGTGGATCGAAGGTTAGGTTACGCTTGCCGCGGTCGGTAAGTAGATGGGTGAAAATCATTACCTATAAATATGCCCCTACATGCCTTGGCAAGCACGTTAAGCTTTGGGTCCCGGCTGGCAATCGTAGATCTTTGACTGTCGTCAAAAGTCTGACAACCAGTCTTACCAAGGGGTATTGTGTTACGCAGTAACTGGGTTGTGGAGGACAGATTGGCAGTGACTCCATGTAAAATACTGGTATTCAGCTGCAATCGGTTAGACTGGAAGCTGACGCCAACATAGTTGGCAAAAGGGGGCTCCAACATAGTTGGGAAAAGGCTTAGTAGATTGTATTTTTATTTTTTTATACTGGCGACTCACCCCTGCTTTGCTCGGTTTTTGCAACTTGACAACACATGCAGATTTCTCTATAACGGGTAGTTACGTGTGGATCGGAATTAGTCGATAAGAAATTTAACTTGGAAATAGCTCTCACCGGTCACTGCCGCGGCACAGCTTGCTTCGCTCGCGCGCGGTTTGTCACAGTTCTAACGTAACCTAACCTATTGGGTCGGGGTACCCTGGCTTATTTACTGCGATCAATTCGGCTCGCGCGTGGCAATTTTCTTTTTATTACTTACTGTTCATATTTTAATGTCACACTAATTTACCAACCAACGGGTCATAATAACCTTCCTAATGTTTAAATAACAGTAGTAAAAATTATCATCCTTAATGCACATGAACCTTCCGGAATAAAATCTCTAAATGATGTCGAAAACCGCATCAAAATCTGTTGCGTCGTTGAGAAGTATTATGTAACAGACAGACACGTAAAACGACTTCAGTTTATAAATAAGTATTGATAATAATTGTACAGGGTGTTCGGTAGAAGGACCGACAATATTTTTGAAGGGATTGGGGTGTCGTTTGCTAGCACAAAATTGTTTTATTTTTCGTTTTTAGAATTAATTTCAGAGTTGAAATTTTTCGTACCTTAATACAATTTTAAGACAAGACACGGAAGTCATTTTCTAAAACCAACCGTACACAAATGTCTTTGCCGATAGTTTCAAAAATGATTGCGTTCTTTTACAAACATAAACAAGAAAGTTGTGACGAAATTTCGTGTAATTAAAAAAAAAACTAATTATTATGTCAATTACCTACCATGCATGACACCTAAGACACAGGTTGAATGAAAACTAGAATAATATGATGCTCCCTATCCCTAAGAAAGTGTGTTGGTCCTTCTATAGTTCGCGCGACTGTTACTCACCGCCTGAGGTATGTGAACGGTGAGACGGGGGAGGTAGACAAAGGCCAAGCTAACTCAGCCAGTGACTATCAGTCGCGCGCGGGCTATACCAAACACCATGTAGATATTGGGCTTTATGAGAACAGTGGGCTCCAGAGAAACCTCACCCCCTTGCATTGCTTTTTACATTGCTAGGGGGTGAGGTTTCTCTGGACCCCACTTACCTACCTAATCGCTTTCGGATAATAATGTAACGAAATTGTGTATTATGATGAGATAGTCGTGAGTACTATGTACTGTTTTCATAATTACATAGATGAATGTTTATGAACACTGTTCTTGAATTAAGTGCAATTTAAAAGAGAACCTGTATCATATGAGGCTGGCACAGGAGCGTGGGGATTGGCACAAGAAAAGAGAGGCTTAGGCTCAGGGGGTGAATTCTATTTTACATGGAGCGACTGCTTATCTGACCTCCACAACCCAGTTACTGGGCTACACGATACCCCTGGGTAAGACTGGTTGTTGAAGGACCAATAAAAGTCAAGTGTAACTAGAGTTGATAACGGACAATTCATTTATGTTTTCATAAAATTTTACTCGTAAAATGAACCAATCATTCATATTCATATCTTTATTTGCGTTCCAAAGTGTTTACAATGGCTTAAAGCTAAGCCATAACACAAACATGAAAATAAATCGCATAAAGGTCTGAAAATCGTCGTAAAAAGGTCGTATATTGTATTGGTAAGTATACCCATAAAATATACATGCGACGCCTGGCCTCTCTTAACTGCAGTCGTTTAAACCTGCGAGCCAGAGTGCAGTTAATCTGCAACGTTAACGAGAGGTATACAGCGCTTAATTGGACAGATACACCGAATGATATACAGGGTGTTTTTAAACCGATTTTTTTTCAATATTGTTTTTTTTCGTCAATAAGAACTTTGGCTTGCAATGAAAAAGAGTTTTAAAAGAATTTTTGAGTGTCTGTAATAACTCATCAAAGTGTGTGAAATTATTGTGAACGACTAAGCGTAGAAGGCGTTCAATTAATGAATTAATGCATGTTGATGGCGATAGTAATATAAGTTTTCTTACAGGTAATACTACTACGAGTATCAAAAGTCTCTTGGTTATGACTCCACAGGTACACTCAAATCTGTGTGGTTCTTTCCTCAAAACACCATTTCAGACTCTAATATGGTCCTCACATGATCTGACCAAGATTATGTCTGGACTTTAAAAGAAACTGTGACCTCTGAATTTGTTACGGTGTTTCTTCTCAGAGTAGTCAGATAGGAAACGCCGATCTAGTTTTTAAAATATGATTGACATGTAAATTGCTTGCTACTACCTACTTGTATAAAAAAAAAACATTTATCATTTATAGTTTCGTAACTGTTGAGGTTAGGTCTTTTACACTGGTTTTGCTAACATTTAAATTCGCACTGATTTTATTAATCGAGCTTTCTGGGCCCATGACCTGTTGATTTTTAATGAAAATAACTTATTATTTTCAAAAACAGCACAAACCTTAAATCTTGTGCATTCTAATAATATTAATTCAATATTCTAGGGATGTCCACAAAGCAGTAGTGATATGACCTAAAGTTACTATTAAGAACGATCTGACATGGATTACAGAAGGCGCGAATTTTAAAATAAATAAAACAGTAACTTACTATAAACGAGCAGAAATTAAACAATGTTGGCGTGTACTGTGTACGTAACAGCCTGTATTTGGCGCTTTACTAAGCCAATCGAAATAATTGGCGTGTAACGATCAATTAGCCGGCTGCCTGCACCACATCCATACAGTATCACATAGTAGTGGCCCTTTGAAGCGATTCGGCTCGAAGGACCAGTGAACTGACAAAGCAAAAGTTACTGTTTTGTGTGATCGCACAATGATTCGACATTTGCTGTCTTTGGCCGGTTTGGTGGCGACTGTCATGGGTTATGTTGAAGGTGAGAGTAAGTTTGCCAAAATAATTTAGCTATTGAAGGAGCACAATTATACAACAAAATACGAAAATCATGCATGAAAAACTCTAATTCAATGCCTTCAAGACGTCAGCTAATTGAAGCTGAATTTTTAATAACACATCATCTTTCCTAAAAACTAAATGCATTGGATGGGTGTATCAATTCATAATTGATGCAGTGACGAACTTTATATTTATAATATTTAGCTAAGCTTAGAAGCATTGTTCTTCTTCTGGAGCATAGATCTGACTTTGTGTATTTTTCTAAGAATTGGATTTTTCATTTTTATTATTAATGGTTTTTTTTTAATCTTCAACCTGAGAGTAAAAAAATCTGATAAGTAGTGTTAATCCGTCGTTTGCTCGTAACAACAAAATTGACTGTACAAGAAATCGTTACAAAGTTTTCATAGCGGCCAATAACGTCTTCAAGATTTTTGATTATTTCATGAAATCATGACATTTGAGAAAAAAATCTAACTAAGAAACATGCGTTGTTGATTCTAATGATTATCATTCTGTAAATACATATTTGTTACGGTCGCGAAACATATTGTGATCAACATACAACTTAATATTGACCTGCAAATTGCAAAAAACGGAAGAGAATTTGAATATCGCAGGCTACCCTGGTCCTTTCGCCTTAAACTTATGTTTTGTATGAATTATTTGGGGAATGTGTCGTTTTCCAGATCCTCGTGTGGGGCGACAGAGGGGCTCACCTCTCCCTGGTTCGCTGAGCTCCGTCGGCGGCGGCGGCGAGGAGTCGCCCCCGATTTATCGGCCTGGCAGTCAGGCGTGAGTTTCATTTACAGAGTCAAATTATATAGTATATTAGTTAGTGAAACTCCGCAGATATGATGGGTATGGGCCCCTGCATGTAGAATACTGGTATTCAGCTGCAAAAAGTTATTTATTCAAACTAGGCTGAGAATCAGCACTTTTCGAACGTCAAAATTACATAAGACAGTCCTCCATAACGCCCGCCCTTCGCCATTTCCTAGTGCTTTAGCTGGGATGAAGAAGTGGCGCAACAAACTCCCCAGCAGCATAGCTGTCTGTTCAGTAAGAAAAATGTGTATGTAATTTAAATTATGCAACATAAAACATTAAATTAAATTATTTGCCACAATTCAGCTAGCTCACAAATAAATGCCTCTGGTTAGGCTGGAAGCCGATCCCAATATATTTGGGAAAAGGCTAGGCAGAAGATGATAAAGAGAACCACAGTAATTATCCATTTACACTTATCCTTAACATAGCTACGTAGTCTCCCAATTCGTGAAGCCAAAGCCACCTCATCAGTACTGGGAGGAGGAGACCTCGCTGACCATCATCCCTGAGAACAAGAACTGCCTGCTGTGTGAGTCGCAGGACACCGGTGCCTGCCGCGCCATGCCGTCTTGTGTGTACTGCGAGCCCACGGTCACCGCCCTCTGCGAGAGAAGCACGCCTTGCCTTCGATGTACTGGTAAGGAATCTAAGGAACAAATAATGGTCCTCCACACCGAATTTCGCCATGCTGGCTGATCTCAGCGGAGACCAGTCATCGACGCGGGAGATTTTATAGTGTACAAGTGTGTGCGCAGACGCAGGTGCACTCACTCTCATAGTCCGATGGGACGGCAATCCGACACGATCGCAGGACCAACGGTTTAAAGTGCTTTCCGAGACACGGGGGGATATCACATCGCCAACTTCCAAACTCCGCGCTGTTAGTGAGAAATTCCTAGTGGAAAACCCCAATAATACTGTGTATCGAACCCAGGACCCCATGCTCAGCAGTCGACCACGAGATGGACGGGGCAAGGAAGACAAATAATAATGCCCAACACCTGCAGGGTTTATGGTCCTGCGAGTTGACAAACACTGCATTGTGTTCTTGTGTTAGAGGAGAATGGATAGCCCTATGATTGATATCGCTACAGTCACCACGTGGATTGGTGGTCATACTTCATCCAACAGTCGAATATATTTATAATGCATATATATAGTTTTGTTAAACTCCAATAGGGAAAACCAAAATACTCCATCGATCATTTCCGACATTAACTGTACATTTGTGTTGCCTTGCTAAAGCTCTTTCATCAGGCGCTGACAATAAGCTCATCCGAATCGATGAACAATATCTGTAGAAATGAGGTATCAGTATCAGTGTTTTATTACATTAAAATACTCGCTCGTAATGTAAAATTTAATTAATTTACGAGCTTAATGTTAATTGAAATGCCTGAAACGCGGACAAATTGTAATAATGATTTTGATGAAATGCAGATCCATTTCAGTGAGATTATTACTGAAACATTTTTCGAAAGAATCACGTTGAAAGTATTCCTGATATTTTCGTTTTTAATTTAAAAAAATCTCACTGCATACTTTCCAGAATTTATTTTCCATTCTTATATATGATAAATTATGTATTATATAGTAGGTACAATACAGTACAAGTGTAACGATTAGGTTAACACATTAATTTAAACCACGCATTCTACATTACCTCTACCAGTCTACCTGGACCTGTGATTATTTGGTAACAATATCATAAAGTTCGCGTTGGTTTTGATTATCATCGCCCCTTTTGCGTGTCTAGTGCCTTATTATCAAGGATGGTTTAGTTCATGCCAATTTTTTTTTTTTTTTTTCATATTTTTTTTGAAACATTCCTTATTCTATTTTTAGTAAAAAAATATTTTGTTTTTTTAACAGACTGATAATAACTGTAATAACCGCTGTACTACTATTTTTTATAGTTATGTGATAACCTATTCGCGACTCTACATGTATGTAGGTACTAAATACTAAAAGTCCTGGAACTGGCATGTGTTATTAGGTTTTTTCGTAGCAAGTCATAGCTAAGCAACATGATTTTTGAATTTGCAATACCTAAGAACACATTACCGCGGGTTTACATGAAATACACCCATTTTCTGGGATCATGCCAATAGCGACAATGAAGATACCTACTGCTGTTTAAAGACAATGGCTATTAGAGTGTGGAAAGACCAAATAAACTATGGTTACTTAGTCACCCATTTTCTAGCACTCCCCCTTTTTATAGTATGTATATTACTCGTACAGCATAGCTGGCACTGCTACGTCGTAGCCTTCATGTTGCTACGGCATTATCGCTTTGATACTGCGTAGCTGGCACTGCTACGTCGTAGCTTTCATTTTGCTACGGCATTATCGCTTTGATACTGCGTAGCTGGCACTGCTACGTCGTAGCTTTCATTTTGCTACGGCATTATCGCTTTGATACTGCGTAGCTTGCACTGCTACGGCGCGGCGTAGGCTTCGTTAGGAATGAAGTGCTAGACTACACGCAACATAAGTCTGCGTGCTACTGGTGACGTGTTTAAGAGTGAGGCCTCATTAGTGCGTTGCGTTGCATCGTCGCAGCGTCAACGCATCGTCGTTTCACATATATTTTTAGTGACATGCGACATAAATGCGTCGCGTCGTCGCACGCGACGTGCTCCGTCGAAGCTCCGGTGCAACGACGGACAGTATTCCACTGCTAGAGGAGCAAACTAGGACCAACAAGATACACCTCTTGCGTTGTGACGTCGTGCGTACAATACGTTGATTCGTTGCGACGACGCAATGCAACGCACTTATGAGGCCTCACTGTAATTTTATACTGTAATATTAAAAAAAAAAAAAAAAAATTAAATAATATTAAACATAATATTTGTTGCCCCGACCCCAAATTAATTGGGATGAGGGCAGGAGAATTATGTTAGGTTACGTGTGTAAACGTAAAATCATTTCCCTTTCCAGTGATAAAGAACCCATTCTTCAAGTGCAGTCCGGGCGAGAAGTACATGGACGAGTGCGACTCTTGCCGCTGCACCGACGGCCACGGCGGCTGGTGCACTAACCAGTTCTGCGAGTTTCGCTCCCTCTACCTATACGCGATGAAGCTCAGCGACGGAGAGTTCTACTGAGAATCGTCAGACTTAGCCCTCGTATCCACGGGCGATATTAATCGCGCACTGGACTTTTAACGCACTGCCTGGCGCTGAGAGTTGAAAATCCAACAGTCTATTTTAATAACGTTTGGGATGCACTCTGTTGTATTCTCAACACCAAGACACCAAGAGTTGAAAATACGATGCGCGATAAAAAATCACCCGTGCGTACCTGGGCTTAGCAATAGCCCACAGTTCTTCTGATAGCTGTCAGTTTTACTGATAGTCGTCAGCTTTACTTATAACCGTCAGTTCTATTGATACCAGTCAGATGTAAGTTAATGATAATAAACGTGAGTCTAGTTTAGTTTTTTTTTATTATCACTTAACTGATATAACCTATTAATTTTGCACCATCGATGTCAAAATTCTAAAACTGTTCTACAAATACTTAAATAACTCAGATATACGATTTACGTAGTAGGTCATGACGTTTGGTAACTACTACTTCGTTTGTTTCGGGACTAATAGAGAAGTATGGAAGAAAAATACACTGTTACGCCGACCCCAAATCTATTAAGATAAGGGCAGGAGAATTATGAAGTACCGACGTGGACGTTTACCTTCTCACAACCCTACCTTTGTACGTACTTCTTACATCAATACACAACCAACCACAAAGAGTTGGAGTAAAAAGTTGAAAGATTCTATCGAACCGCAACTTTTTCCATTTCGTATTCTAATCAACATTGTACCGGAAATCCTTCCTTAAAATATAATATAGTTATTCTCCCTTTAAAATTTACCGACTTATTTATGTTATTCATCAATATCTTCGTCAAAACATTTTAATTTGGACTGACAACCCTAGTGATCTCGCCGCCACACCTGAATACCCGAACTACACTGAAATGTTGCTAATTGACACAAATATTTACTTCCATACAAATTATTCGGCCATCCATCTGTATTTCCGATACACCTGAATATCGCTCAAGCTTATGCCGCACGAATAAGGTTCATATTCGTTTAAAAGGATTAAGGAGACCAAGGTGGGTGGTCAAAAAAGGATTATGTGAAGTAATTACTGGCTACCGTGAGATAGTTCGCCCTAAGCCTCAAAAAATTTGGATAACACTTTTGAATATAATTTTTGCAATGAAAGTGAAGTTCTTTGTTTGTTGGTCTTTGGAAAGTGTTTTTTATATGGTTTTTTTTACTGAGATTATAATCTTAGTTTCATTTAATACAGTAGTTAAGTAGTTTTGTTAAATACTTGAGTTATTATGGCCTCGATCAGAAGTGTGAGAACTATATAAGTAGCTGTATGCGTAAGAATAATGATCTTCTTAAAACATAATACTACTACGAAGCTTGAAATGTACTACATGGTTTCAATTGAATTGTATTACACGGTGGCTATAATCCAAGTGATAACTTCTATACTCTTAAATGAGCAATATTTTTATATATTTGTTATCCACTTCTTGAAAACAGCTCTAACGATGTCGATGAAAGTTGCAATATAGGGGTTTACGGGGGTGAAAAATCGATCTAGGTAGAGGTCGAGGTAGGTTTCATATCTGGGAAAATTCTTTTTCTCTATTTGCACCCGAACAGAGCTCGGTCGCCCAGGTACTGGTATTTATTTCTGTAAATTGGTTTAAAAAACAGTTTTACACATCTAAAATAAATAATGTTTTAAAACTAGATGCTGAGTTCGGTATTATCTATCCGACTACTCTGAGAAGAAAGAACTAAACAAACTCAGAGGTCACAGTCTCTTTAAAAGTCCAGATATAATCCTGGCCGGGCCATAAGAGGACCAGCCTAGATTAGTGTCTGAAAGGATCTTTTAAGGAAAGAACTACACAGATTTGAGTAAACCTGTAGGTAGGTACACTTAGTGCACGCATTTGTCAGTAATCTTGTAAGCTGATGACATTGGTTCTTAGGTCCGCCCAAAAGTGTTTCAACCAAACTATCACCTATGCATCTCACATTGTGACATGAGACTTGTGCGCTTTTAAAATGTCTAACGTGACGATATTATCGTGGACGTCCACGTCGGGGGTCCATAGAATGTATGGAAATACCTGTATGCACGTTATCGTAGGCAGAAATTTAAAGCGTCTTCATATATTTCCATACATTTTACTTCCCTGTGTCATTGTGATGCTGTGACGTGGACTTGGACGTCCACGATTTATATCATCACGTCAGAAATTATAAAAGCGCACAATGTGACAAGACCTACACTGAGTTCAGTTGCATTACCATCATAATATCGAACTTTGTAAATACTAAATGTCCAACTTTTATAAACATAAGTATCAAAATCTTGATATTTTAATTTCACATAAACCTACATTGGCACTTATGAAACGTCATAAGCTAGGTGCACGGTTTCAATTGGTCGTTTCCTATGGAGAAGAGCCGGCAAGAAACTCCAAGGTTACTCTTTTCTTTTCCAATATTTCTAAAATACAGTGTTAATATACCTATTATGGAGGACAACGTAGGCCTGTCAACAAGTAACAGTTATTTAATATTTATTCATATTTAAAATAATCTCTTACCTACTAAAATGCTTACCTGAAATATCAATTACATACCCACAATACAATAATATTGTCAACTGTCGCACAAAGCCCACGAAATGACTGCGCGTCTCACATTACCATGAATGAATGAATGTATGACATTGTATGAACGTGTATGAGACCGGAAACTTCCACAATATGCAACAGTTTCGGTAATATTTCCTTTAAGTTCATAGAGTAAGGATGTTGTTTGAATAGATGCGACTGACTAGAATCAAAGTCAAAGTCAAATAATTTATTTCAAATAGGCCCATAAATGGCACTTTAGAACGCCAAAATTTACAAACAAATTGAATTGATTTATCGAAAATGTAGTTCTTCGGCTGCTACTATGACTAGTGAATGATCTGCAGATTTTGTCGAATGCCTTGTGTTTCAACAGTACAGCCTTTGGGAAATCTAATTCTAATTTGATGATCAAATCAAATCAAAACTCATTTATTCAAATGTGAATCAGCACTTTTTGAACGTCAAAATTACAGAAGACAGTCCCCCAAAATGTCCGCCCTTCACCACTTCCTAGTTCAATCAATCATTTATTTATTAGTTGATACGGATTAGGACAGAAATTGGAACAATAGTATCATTACTAAATATCATTATTTAAGCTGTTTTGGGATCAATCAATCCACGCGTATTCTCCATTAAGAACTTGTCTACTTAACTGCCCATTTCTACCTGCTCGGAAGAGAATCTTAATTATTATGCTTGTGACCTCATCTCAGCGTGCTTCTACCATGAGTGGTCACCACAAGCCGCCCTATAAAATCAATATCCGCACATGTCGTATCTGCTGGATACGACATGTGCGGATATTGATTTTATAGTCGTCGCCCCAAACTTTATGAACTCTTCAGCACAAATTGCCGTCCTCATTGTGCGCGCACAAGGACCGCCCGCCGACACATTGTGCGTACGCGCATAAAAACTGCTTGTAAACCCATCAGCCGTCATTAGTGTGGTTATGAAGGATATAATAATGCTTGTGGCAAAATAAATAAATATCAATATTGAGGGGAATGTGTAAACGGGTTGTTATGTTTTTTTGTTTTTTTTTTGTGTAAATTGTTACTTAAGAGATTTGGGTTATAATTACTATAATAGAGTTGTGGAAATGTGGTAAGGGTATAATAATAAGTATGGTAGTAGTTGTACGTTGTCGGTTGTGGAGGTCAGATATGCAGTCGCTCCATGTAAAATACTGGTATTCAGCTGCATCCTGTTAGACTGGAAGCCGTCCCAGCATTTGAAAAAGTCTGTGAGTTTTCGTTTTGACTTTGTAAAATAATTACATAGTAACAGCAGTCTTCAATTGATAAATTGTAAGTATGTACGAAAGATCTTCAGAGCTAAGAGTAACTTGAAATATTGGTCCTTCGATACTTAGCCACCTTAGTGACCTTAGTGACCTTAGTCACCTTAGTGTAACGGGTCGTTGAGCTCCTTAAAATAGGGTTGAGCTACACGATGACTGATGCATGCTTGCCGTCTGTCCGGACAGGTCAACTCAAAGCTGTAATGGGTCTTTCTTCTGAAGGCCCTACCAGACATGGCCTGAATTGTAAGACTCACATAAAATAATAGTAATATATTGTTTGGACTTTAAAAGAGACCAGCTATATAATTACTCAATTCATTTTCGTAAACGATTACGACTAAACTGTTTCATTTTGACAGTTCAACAACATTCATTGCGTTATTTACGTTGATGAGCTAAATTTTTTTTCGAACTTTTGAAGTAATGGATTAGCAATCTGTTTTAAACCGATTCTGATTGATCGTGTATTACGCAATTAGGGTACAGGAACTCTTAGCTTGCTTCGGCATTTCTTCTGAGGGCTCAGAGCCGCTAACAAATTTAAAAAAAAAAACACCTTGTCAAAGTGTCATAAATATAAAATCTTCTTACAGAAATAAACATCATAACTATCATCATTTCATTACCCACTTTAAAAGGACCATGAACTCCTGCAAATGAACAACGCAAGCTCTCAAGATGTTACATTGAACAATGTGATAGATATTGTAACAAATGATTCCATTCATTCATTCAAATGTAATAAATGTACTGATGTTCATGATAGCACGCTTCATGTGTTTGTAATACATTATTAAATCTTTGATAGACACATTTGGTATTTAAATCCTGCAAAAAATATCGTTTACACTTTCTTGCAAAAATATTGACCTCGGTTTTACACCGATCAAATAATTTTATTCAGGCCTAATTAGGTTATTTAGATCCTACATAACGTCATAACATAAAGCCTGTATTTCTTGAAGGGTTAGGCAGAGGTGTACCTATGGTACCGCCACCTTTCGCCAGTTACGTTTAAGTCCCATGTAATCTTCAACCAATCACAAATCCAGACTTCGGGCTGCTACTGAGAAATTCTAGATGGAAAAACCCAATAACACTTTGCCCGATCCGGGAATTGAACCCAAGACAGGACCTCACGCTCAGACGTAGCGCTTACAACCACTAAACCAACGAGTTTAGATCCAACGTAAGCTAATAAGATCATTATAAGTTTTAGCTGGCAGAATTTTAACTGGTACTTCGTTAATGCAGCCTTCTGAACTTAACAACTTCAAACTAACTAACTAACTAACAACACTTAACAATGTCAAAATATTTAGACCAATCCCCAAACCTTAAAATGTTGTTACTGTGTCCATAAATTGCACGTAAGTGTACGCCCAAATAACCCAGAAACCGCATTCACACGGACCGACAAACGACAAAAAAACGCGTATCCGTGTCGTCCGCTGTGCTGCGACAAATCGCTGAAGGAATTGTCGGGTATCACCCACAACTCTTCGTAACAATATACTAGTGTTGGTTTACTCGACCGTATCGCTTTATGCGATTTTTTCGAACCAATTGTGAAGAATGCTCAATTGGCAGTTGACATTATTATTAAGTTTCGTTTTGTCACAGAGGTTTACCTTCTATTTACCAAAACGCGTTAAGCGGAGTTTAATTTACTGTAAATGGGCGGCGGAAACGCATTGTTGTGAGTCTGAACTTGGCCTTACAAAGCTAGGTGTAGTCCAAGGCTACCCAACCAATTTTGAAGGTGGGCCATAATAAGGATGTTGACTGGGTAAAAAAAAATCCGTCACTCAAATAATAAAAAAATATTAGACAGGTATTTTTTGCTTTATCATACTAATAAAAAATAGTTTAGATAAAACTCATTAAAGTTGGGGAGTGGGGGCTCGCTACGTCACAAGTCAGTATAAAATTTACCGGCAAGTGACGTCATGCCATATTTCAACGCATTGCCTACTCAATCTTTTGCCTACGTAAAAAAAGCAAAAAAACGTGTCCAATATTTTTTAATAATCTACATAACGGACAAAAAAATATATTTTGTCAATTCCCTATCTTGATTCCGTGTCAACCGGCGGGCCATCTAGTAAAACTTACTTACAGTTATGAATGTTATGATAGATACCCAGCTATTAAATTAAACGAAACTTTAAGTTACTCATAGGTAATCTAAAAAAAAAATCTTCACTGATACCTTTGAATAGGTTTTTATGCTATCAACTTTTCAATATTTGGGTACAAAACTGAGATCGATAATAAAATCAAGTCAAATATTTTTGTTTTTAGAATGTGTTGGCGGGCCACTTGGTAGCCCGCCAACACGTTGGGGGTTAAGCAGCCTTGGCGTATTCGATTTGCTTATTTAGCCACTACAGAAGAAGTATAGAGTCGGCCCACAGTTTCGCTACGACTTTGGCACCTTCAGTAGCATCCATCAGTTCCTGTTACATGCAGACAACAGAGGGGAAATTCCCGTAGTTTTTAAGAACGTTTGCATTTAAATCTCATTCGAAATCTGTCAAAAATACAATCAATTTACCAACATTTTTGACAAGTTTGACAGATTGCCACTTGAATGTGAACGTAACCCGTAACGAACATGTTATTATGAATCCCATTGTTTGTGGAACAACACCACATTTATACTCTAAGGCGGAGTCATTGTGAAGCCAAATTCTGGGCCGACTCTTTATTATAGGCTGTAGGTTGCTTTCGGGACGTCAAGTAGAAGAAGTACCTATGATAATCGTGGAAGAAGGTTATGGAAATCCTTACTAATATTATGAATGTAGAAGTGAGCTTGTTTGTTTGTTATGCTTTCATGCTAAAACAGCTGAACGGATTCGGATGAAATTTGACACATGGGTAGACCATGACCTGGAAAAGGATATAGGCTACTCAGCAGCTAGTCTATTAAATAATAAAAAATAAAAATAAACTAACTATGATTAATGATTAGATTGATATGATGACAAACAATGATGTACTGGCTAGTTGCCAACTAATACTAAGCTATCTATTGTTAGACGGAATCCTTGAAAATACTTCCACATATTATTTTGTTCAAGCCTATGATACTTTTAGAGATAGGTTGAAATATCATTTCTGTAAAGCAGGTGAAAACCATCTATAGTTTGTTTCAAAAGTATGTGATAAAAGAGTAAAGAAACACAGTTCAGACTAAATTCTTGCGCATCACTGACTAAAGAGAATTAGTAACGCATTCATCTGTATTTAGACGGTAACAACTTTATATCTCACCTTTTTCCAATTATTATTCTCCCGACGAAAACTTTTTAGGTTATAAAACAACCGACTTTTAAAAAAAACACTACAAAGTAAAAAAATATTTTAATTTCGGAAGTCTATGTCTTTGGATTTTCGGTTTTTGCCACTGACTTCCGAAATTAAAGTTATCTTTCACTTTGTAGTGTTTTTTTTGGAAGTCGATTAAAAATGAACCTTCATTGTCAATTGAAAAACATAGTTAAGATGACTTAAGTAAGTTAGTGAAGTAATCAAATCAACTCACTGAATTTGTTACTGGCAATACAAATTGAGGACAGACTATGCGCCACCACAATCAACTTACTAAGTAGGTACTCTAACTTCAGATGTTCATTAATTTCTTCGCAAACATACACTTTTAAATACAGGTGTAGTTCTAAAAACTGCTGTGTTAGACCATCGCTAGTTTGTACATACGCAAAATGATACGCGATCATGCTGGTCATTTTGCGTCCAAACTGGGAATAATGACACAAGGCGGTGCCACGCAACGGAGATCTGTCTACCTATTCTGCGAACATCTCACCGTGAAAACTAAAGTGAAGAGGGCTTGAAGTGAGCTGTGTGCTTGTGTGTGTATGAGCCATCCCTAGCATCGTGGACTGGCAGCTCACTTTGCCTAAATATTCACGGACAGTCGGTGTATTCTGTAAAAAGCTCACCGCGCAAACTCAGGTGACGGGAGCTTGAAGTCAATATTGTCAAGCCCTAGCATCAGTAATGTTATTCTCTGAACATCGCTTCGAAATTGGAACGGTCTCTCGATATGAATCCGCGATGATTTACTTTAAAAACAATAGGGATGTGGGAAAAAAAGTATTTAGTCCGTTAGTCAGATAATAAAAAAATATTAGACACGTATTTGTTGCTTTATCATATTAATAAAAAATGGTTTAGATAAAACGCATTAAAGTTGGGGAGTGGGGGCTCGCTACGTCACAAGTCAGTATAAAATCTACCGGCCAGTGACGTCATGCCACATTTTAACGCATTGCCTACTCAATGTATTGCCGTAATCTTTTGATTACGTAAAAAAAGAAAAAAAATACGTGTCCAATATTTTTTAATAATCTACGTGACGGGCAAAAAATTACACCCCTATTGAATTCGCTTTCGAATAGTATACGCTCACTTAAGTGAGGTTCCAAGTGAACGTAACAGGCTTTACATAATAGTCTGGCTGATTAACCAAACTGTGGATAAAGAATTGTAGGATCACACAACTACTCGGCAAACACATTGATTCATTCATTTAGCAGACCGAAACTCGCTTATGTTTAGGTTGCCTATGATATCTGTTCTATCAACACAATTTGTCTAATACTCGCGACACTTGATTACACTTCCCGTACACTGACGTTCACAGTTGCGCTGCTATTTCAATACGAAACGCGATACCTTGTCAGACATTTGTTTTGGTACCGAGATTTTATTGCAAACTGTTGCTGTGAATGGCGATTTTGGCAGAAATAATTGTGTATAGTATACACATATTATTCCTTTCTTTACTTTGCTGTGCCCAACAGGGTTTACAATTACCATGTTTTCTAAAACCTACCACCTAAGTCCACATTGTGGAATGCAAATAAATATAGAGTATTGACAGCTAGACGAGATGATCAAGATTTGGCTGAAAGTGACGCTGGACGACCTGATATAGGTAATGTCTTCTTCTTCTTAACATAAAAGGGACAGGAACTAACCAACAATGAAATTGAATCTAATGGTTTAGACATATGGCAACCGCTTTCAAAGCGTTCCGTATTTCTACAACGACTTTCAACAGAATTGTCATAAAGGTTTTTGGTAGCTTATCCAATACATTTTACACGTTTCCATCATCGTTATCGCCGAGTAAAGTCACTTTGTCAACGCCCTCTGATCTACAGCAATGACTGAAAACCTTCCGTTAACAGAGCTCTGGCACCTGGACGCTCCTGATACTATCTACGGCTCACATATTTACCCGGTATGAATTTAGTCAAAATAATCGGTAAAGTATGACATGTCATGGTATGGGCATGTGATGCGGAGGAATGAGGAAAACGTCGTGTGGAAAGTTTTGAGTACGAATGTGGATGGCTATAAGAGTAGGGGAAGACTAAAAAAACGATGGATGGACTGTGTGATAGAAGATATGGCAAGAAAGAGGGTGACTATCGAGATGATGACTTATAGAGGATTATGGAAGAAAAAAACATGTTCTGCAGACCACAAATAAATTGAGATAAAGGCAAGAGATCGAATGTTGAAGAATTTAGTCCAGTCTATTCTAAAAGACACGCTGTAGTCGAGTCTGCAACTAAAAAGGAAGTCATCACAACATAATTTTCAATGGCTGAGTCATCCAATGATGTTACTACAACAACCGCCAATATCTGAACGTAAATAATACAAACATGCAATGAACACAATGACTATCTAACGCGAGCCATAATTTCGACTAGGTTATAAACAGGTGGGTCGGATCAAGTATGTATTCTATTTTGAAACGGAAACATGTGGTAAAAACTCTTGAAATGTTGAGAATACGATGAAAATGAAATGAAGAACTACGTAAACAGACACCACGTCATCGTCGCAGATTCAGGCCATTGAGATTTCACATCCATCGTGCAGAAAACATATTTGACAACACTATGACGTCAGTAGCACACTATCAATCCTTTAAATATCAACGTGGTCTTAGAGCATGCGTAGCTTTACAGTCGCCGCAGATCCATCCAATTTCGTCGAAACTAATATCAGGTTCCTTAAACACAGCACGTGGACTAGCACAGTTTTAGCTACAAATCAACGTCTACAGGTCAAGTTTCTAGCACAACCAGAAATACACAAACGAGATTGTTATCAGAAAATGTTTGAACGTCCCAAAAATAATCCAGAGTAATGTTTTCTAACGCAGTCCAGGGTTCGGTAGTCATCTAATTTAGAACCGATGCGAGGTAGACAGTAAAATCTTTGTAAATACAACAAAAATATCTCAAACAAAACTGACGTGCGCTTAGCTCCAGTGTAGGGACGATACTGAAATTACTGAATTCTGAAACATGCGCGGGAGTAAGCGGATGACGGCAACAATGGTGGATTGTACCGATTAGTTAACGGTAGTTTAGGAATCAGTTTGAGATTTACAAAGGAATCGTAGAATTGAAGATCAAAATTCAACCTGACCAAAATAATTCAAGCGATATCGGGGAATTCAACTGTATATTAATGCTTAACCTTTATAAGAATAAACAAAATAAAATATTTTTTTTATCATTTTATAAAACCTTTTTTACAAAAAAAAAAAAATGTTAAGTACATAATTTTTGATGAAATAAAGGAAAAAAATAAATATATATTATATTTAGTAATACATGTAAAATACTGGTATTGACCCCCGTTAGACTGGAAGGCGACCCAAATATAGTTGACTAGGCAAATGATGAAGTAACTCTCAACATTTAAACCTTCTTTCTGAAATACTACGATAATTATAATAAACTGCAGTATGTTAGAAGTTATCGTAATAATACTAGACTGGAACTCGTCAACTACTTTGACGTCTCTCGTCATCATCGTAACAGTTCCGATTTCAAACCGACTGAGCAAAAACGGAGGATGATTGATTTCAATTTCAAACCAATCTGCCTAGCCTTTTCCCAACTTTATTGGGGTCGGCTTCCAGTCTAACCGGATTCAACTTAATACCAGTATTTTACATGGAGCGACTGCCTATCTGACCTCCACAACCCAGTAACTGGGTAATACGATACCCCTTGGTAAGACTGGTTGTCAGACTTTCGGGCTTCTGACGACCCGTAACGACTGTCAAAGATCAACGAATGACAGCCGGGACCAACAGTTTAACGTGCTTCCCGAGGCACGGAGGAATCTCGGTATGTAAAGATGGTCAGCCATCTACAGACCAATCCCGGCAAGCGATTCAATTTCAAATAAGAATCGTTAATTGTCGTCTGTAGGTTCGTTTTAATTTAGTTATAAGTGGAGGTCATAGGATAGGCAGGCGCTCCATGTAAAATACTGATATTAACCGGCATCCGGTTAGACTGGAAGCCGACCCCACCATAGTCAGCGAGGCGAGGCAGATTTCTGATCGTCTAATAAGATATTGTTCTTCATCGATAAGAGTTGAGAATCAAATACGGAACATTTATTCCTTTTTCTTATAAGAATTGAGTTTAAAAAAATAGCTTGTTGACAGTTTGGATCAATTGCGCACGATTAATCACAATCTGTTTCATTCTGACAGTTCAACAACATTCATTGCGTTATTTATGTTGTTGAAGAGACAAATTTTTCGAACATATGAAGCTATGGATTAGCAATATCCATCAAAATGATTTAAATTATGATTGATCGTGTTTTACGCAATTAGGGTGTAGTTTAAATAATTTAGGAGTTCTACCATTTTGATCATAACAATTGTTGTTACTAACAGTATTATTGTGATATAAAGTGTAGGTATTGATTTAAATTATCGATAAATCGTTTCGTTTAGCTATCGGTTAAACGTAGATTAAAGTACACTAACCTAAAACAGTGCAACTGAAATATACACACACATACAAACGCCACCCACACAAGTTAATGGCACGCAACACACGTGGGGATTGCCCACGCGCATGTTACCAAACACAGCTGCCGCAAACCAGATATCCGAGATCCCCCACCCCCCTCTCTCAGTACTATATTTGAACGAGTGCAGGGTAACTGTCGGAGATATCAGAGGTCTTGGTCTGTTGGCCATAGTGTTGGCTTCAGCGCCGCTGTAGTAAGACGCGTACGCACCTTATTTAGTGGTCGCGAGAAAACTTTCAGTGGCTCGCGGTGCAGTAGAGGAGTCCAATAGAAAATTTTATTATGAAAAAAATACTTGAGTCGACCTTTTTAGCTTATTTATGTTTATATGTCATTTTATTAACATTGACTGTTCTTTTCTTTTTGACAATAAATCGAGTTGTGTCAGTGACTTGGTGATTTACGGCCGAACCCAATAACCTATCTATAACCAGTTTTGGCATACTAGAGATAGAAAAACCTAGGTTTTAACTTCTCTATAATATTTGTCGGAGAATAAGGAATCTTACGAAAAATTGTGTCGGTAAATACATTTGGAATCAATTTATTGATAAGAAAACACGTCATAAACAGTTTGGTAGTGTATTATGCTGATTATGCTTAAACTCCCTCCTGAAATCCTCCAGAACGGAATAATAGTTCTAATTAGATTAGATTAAACTTGCGTCTCTGCATTAACAAAAAAATCTTATTAGGTTCTGGAAAACCTATTTGAAACACTGCCATTACCTACCAAAATCATGCAGGGTCAGTTGATATGATAACGCGGCCCCGGCAGATAACGCGGCCCCGGCACACAGGCAACGGAAGGAACACGGGTGGGTTTTAGCCAGTAAAAGTCTGACACACCCTCTCGCTCTGCCCAGAGCGGGAGAAGTCATTTGATGATTTCCCATCCTCAAAAAAAAAAAAAAAAGGGTCCGTTGATATGCTACAATACTCGTATACTTTAGCAAATATTATCAGCTTTCCAAATTCAAAACTCATGTATTCGAACAAGGCTGATAATCCGCACTTTTTGAACGTCAAAAACGTTTATTTGCCTTCCCCGATTTACAATTTTAATCTTTCTGATACCAACGTTAATTTTTTAGCAAAGTTGACCGAACCGTGAGTTTTTAAGGAAGGATTTTACTGCTTGCTTCGAATAAATTGAAATTTTGTATTAATAATCTTAGGGTCAAACTATGGAAACGTACTAAACTATTTTTTAAAACTCAACCCCTGTTGAGGTGAAGCGGAGGAATAATTTGTATAAAAAATCTCATTCCTTTGGTTCTGAAAATTGCAATTTGGCTATACTTATTTGAAATACTTATACTATTACTGATTATTTTTCCAAAACTACTCTTTAAAAGAGGTATGTTAAAGTGATTTTTTAAAAATTCACGCGGTCTATCACCGGCGAAGATCCAAACCTTACAATACGAAAGTGAAGGATTTTTGAAAATTTTAAGTAGGGTAATTCGTAATTTTTTCGTCCTGAAAACTATAGCAGACAGGTTGTGGGACAGCCCCATACTGGAACATTGGATACACCTGATGCCATTGTGGCGTGGCAAGTGGCAATAAATAATGTTTGTTGTTTCTCTGGTAGATGTAAGTACGAAAACCAGTTCAGTAGCACAATTATAACTAACCAAGAGGACTTTTAGGGTCTGTTTTTTTTTTTTGTCGATGTGTCTAATGCCCATATTGGCTTGGTTTGTATGGCTAGAAATCTTTAGGAAATACATTGTAACAGCTTAAGTTATTACAATAAAATACATTTAATCTTCGATAAAAACCAGTCGAAAATAAATCGGTTCATCTGTTTGGAAAACAGACAGACAGACTAACGCTTTAAGCTTATAACATCCCTCATTTTGCATCAATAAATAATGAATTACAAACAAAATCCATAATCTACATTCCATCGTTAATTCATTAAAAATGTCCGATTACTCCTGTACGTCACCGCGAGCCTGTTTAGACTCTCTCACCAAATAAGACGGTCCTCGCGCGCATTCTGCAACATTCTATTAATATCTCCCTCCACCTGTCCCAACACACTATAAACAATCTTATCAACACCATATAGAAGCTATTTCAGCTTACACGACACGACTGAACCTTCTTTTTACCTGCCGTGTTATTATAAATTGTATCTCATGGGCATAAGTGCGTTTTCCAGCAACAGTTTCTGTGCAGGATCCTCGGAGGATATGACAACACTGTGTCGTGGGCGCTGTCTGTGTCGTCATCGCGGAAGCCGCCTTAAATATTGTGAATACAGCGGGCCCCTACTTCCACCGCTGCAATATTTATATTGCACTTTAAACTTTCGGTGGTTGAAATGAAATTTGTTCAACGGTACTGTGTAAATCCAGAAATAACTCGACTAAAATTGCTCCCAGCAATTTCCGCCTTAAAGCTTTAGTTTAAAGTTTAAATTACATTACATGAGTTTGTAAAACTTAAGCCATATTTAGAACCGACAAGCTCTGGGTTTCGCCTGAAATGGTGTCGCGCTGCAGCAGTTCTATCTCTTTCTTACTAATAGGTAGTTACATCTGAAATTATATCTGTCTTTGTCTAGCTAAATTGGTTGGTGGGCACGTGTTCGTTTTAGTCAATAGAATATTTTGAGAGTGCGTACCGCGGATAGTTTGTGTTTACGTTTTGGAGTTGTTCATTAAACGGGAACTATTAATACACGAGTTGGTAATGGCAACACTGGCCGGTTTCACGAGGACTGTGAATTGAGATCGTATTACGAGCGATTTTGTGGGGAGAGTTCATTACTTTCACGGAGTAAACAGTCATGACTTTAAGCTTTGGTTTCTTAGGAGATAGGTTCCGTCATTTATAACGGCCTTCATGAAATTTTGTCATTTTCACCAATATTTGACATTAAAACTTTTGTGTCCATCCAATTTTCATAGAATTCATACGCCATGCCGCCATATATATTGGAAGTGAGCCGTCCGGGAGGGTTACCGGCATTACGTTTGCGCTAAAGTTAACCATCGCGGACGAAAACGGCATTAGGTTTAAAACTAAGTAAAATAGTGTTTTCAGGGGATCGTGTCGCTATGCGTCGTTTCCAACCTTTTAAATTTTAAGTGAATATTTGTAACTGTGAACAAAAAATTAAAAAGTGCTTATATTTTAAAACCAACGCATATACTAATAAATCTTGTTAAAATATATATCAGATTTTATTTTCACGGTCACGAAAAACCTACCTAACCTACCTAACCTTAAAATGAGCCTTCCGCGAGGGCTCCCGACATCCCATATGCGACTAGGTGACCCTCCAAGACGGCTCCCGGCAGTGAACGTATTAAGGTATCAAAAAACGCTGTGTATTTGGACAGCCGTTATTGTGAAACCATTCACAGCATTCAAATAAAAAAAGTCAAAAGTCATTATTCAAACTAGGCTGAGAATCAGCACTTTTCGAACGTCAAACTTACATCGGACAGTCCCCTAAAAACGCCCACCCTTCACCACATCTTATTGCTTTAGCTGGGAAGAAGAAGTGGCGCAACAAACTCCCCAGCAGCACAGCTGTCGGTCTGTTCTTTCTCAGGAAAACAAAGCATTAGGTACATATAATAGCGGGCGATACTGGTCACTGATATATCAATCTGCATACACTTTTCCCAACTATATTGGGGTCGGCTTCCAGTCTAACCAGATGTAGCTAAATACTAGTCTAATTTTACATGGAGCGACTGTCTATCTGACCTCCACAACCCAATTACTTGGTAACACGATTCCCCTTGGTAAGACTGGTTGTCAGAGTTTTGGGCTTCTGACGATAGCCTAGTGGTGTGACCGTCAGACTGCGAAGTCATAGGTCCCAAGTTGGAACCCAAGGCACGCACCTCTGACTTTTCGGATTCATGTGCGTATTGTATAATTTTATTATCACTTGCTTCAAAAACGGTGTAGGAAAACATCGCGAGGAAACCGGCATGCCTGAGAGATATTTCTCGACGGCATGTGAACCTAAGTCCCATGCCCATGGGCCCATGGGTGGCATAAACACTCTGACACCAGGGGCTTCGTTCTCCGTCTCACTTACAGACATGGCGTAAGTGAGAAGGAGAACGAAGCGCCCGTAACGACGGCTGCCTCCAGGTTAGTTACTAGCCACACAAAAAAGAAAGAAAGCAAAGTTAATTCCTTTTTGAATGCTATGGGTATCAGTCACCAGTCACTCTTTCTAAAACAATTAAAATTCAATTTGTCATAATATATTTGCAAAGTACCATCGAAGGCTCTGAATGAGTTCCGTAATCCGTACCCAACACTCTTAAAATTGCTTTTATTTCTGAGACTACTTCACATGCCGTCGAGAAATATCTCTTAGGCATGCCGGTTTCCTCGCGATGTTTTTCCTTCACCGTTTAAAAGAAATTTTTAGAGGTATCTTTGGCTTCCAGTCTAACCAGATGCAGTTGAAAACCAGTATTTTACGTGGAGCTGCTGCCTATCTGACCTGCGCAACACAGTTACTGAGTACCCCTTGGTGAGACTATTGGGCTTCTGACTGGGTAGTCAGAGGACCAAAAGTGTGACAACCAGTCAACCAGTCGTTACCGTTGTAATGACTTTCAAAGATCTTCTCATTTGATGGTACCACACCCTTTTAATATGACCCCACATTTCTGATACACACTGTATGTATTGGGTAATGCTTGCACTTTTACTCGTGAACCTGCTACCCCATAAGACCCTAAGTGCCCTATAGGATTTATTGTCGCAATGGACTTCAATAAATCGAGTAGAAAATAAAACAAATAGTATGTCTTTAACACAGTTCAATTTGTTGAGGACGAATTTTAAGCGTGGTTAAAAAGCTAAAAGGTTGTTAAAAGAACGGGCACTCAGTACATGTATACTCTTGTGTGTAATGAAGGGAACACAGTTTGTTTACTGCAAACGTTGTTTAACATTTTGTATCCTTTAGTCATTTTATTATTTGCTTTTAAGTGAAGAGTTCTTCAATAGGAGAAGAAAATACGTTCACTTCAAAACAGTACCCTCCCAACAATCGCGCTATCATCATCATCATTGGTAGCATTGTTCTACCCACTGCTGAGTATGGGCGTCCTCCCTTTTGTGCCATGCTTCCCTGGTCTGTGCGAGTCTCATCCAGGTCTTTTCCGCAATCTTCTGTAGGTCGTTCACCCACCTGGCTATTGGTTTGCCAACGCTCTTTCTACCGTTTCGTGGCAGCCATTCTGTTAGGGCTCTCCTCTACCTGCCATTACCACATATAACCAAGTGCTCACTTCCTTTTCAAAGCCGCTGCTCTTTGCTATATATTGAATGGTTTTAAGGAATATTTTTTGACAGAAAAATAATTACCATATCCTCACTAGGCATCGCTTTGTTACGTATATGACACCTATGGATGGAGAGAAAGTGATTAATTAATTTTGAAGGTAATTCTTAATCAATTAGTCTGCCCAATAACGTAAACAACGCAATAAAACTAAGTGTGAATTTTCAAACTGAAAGGTATTGCCTTTGTATGTGAGTTGCGTAATTAGACTAGATTATATATAGCAAATGAATATTAAATTCATTCATTGACCGACAACGCCTAGCCTAAATTGCTAGGCCTAAAAGCATGAAATTTTGCCCAAGAGTTCCTTATACAATGTCGCCCATGGGCATGTGACCGCCAGTATTTTTCTGAATATTCATGACAAATTATCGATAATAAACTTAAAAAGGGGGGTCTATCTTTAATTGTTTTTTTTTCATTTTTTCTTATTTTTTTTTTCAATATCGCTATAATTTTATGTATAATTAACATAATTTCACTTAGGTTTTTTTAAAATAAATACAGTTTTTTTGGAAAAAAAAATCTTCACCTCCGTTTTTTTTCATAGTCGACAAATTTTACAAAAAAATTTTAGTTAATCCGATAAAATAACTCGTAAGCTATTAGAAATAATAAACAGAATACAAATCGAGCCAATAACATAGAAGATATGGCAAACGCTACTAAAAACATAAAAAATTGAATAACATGAAAAATATTAAAGATAGACCCCCCTTTTAAAGTTAATTTTCGATAATTTTTCATGAATATTCAGAAAAATACGGGCGGTCACATGCCCATGGGCGACATTGTATAACGAAAGTGAGCAATAAGGGAGGATTTTTGAAGATTCATCCCCTAAAGAGGTTCAATAGGAGATGAAATTTTCTATGGAAGTTCGTCATATGTTTCAATGGGATACCCGGCACACGGCTGTTCTAAGATCATTAGAGTAGACTGCATCCTCTGGGACACTAAAATACAAAGTAATTAAAGATACTTGATCCCTTCACTTGTTGTTGTTCTACGGATCATTAAAATCTCACCACTCTTTAAACAATTAATAACTGCTATTACTCAATGTGACTCTAATTGTCATAGTAACATTTACTGTGAAATACTGGCCACTATAGCTTGGAACCTGTTGGTGGCGCTGCTTGCAAATGCTTACCTACGTCAACTGTGATCCAAATTTTCATATATTCTCACGCCTCCATTTCATGGGGGTAGGTAGACACTACCCGCCACCTGCTACGATTCTTATAAAGGGTGGCAGGGATATCGACGCGAAAACTGATACCATGGATTCAGTATATGATGCTGAACCCCCGTTGAAATTTTTCGTCGGTTATTAAAAGAAAATCTGCTGTTCCATACGTTTTGACAGCGTAGGCGTAGGTACTTATTGCTCTTGCAATGAAACAGCAGATTTTTTTTTTATAACCACGAAAAATTTAACGCCTTTCAGAATCATGTACTGAATCCATGGTAACAGTTTTCGCGTTGACGTCCTTGCCACCCTGTATATTCTTTTTGCTTCGTTTACGTCACACGATCAGTAACAATCTGTTTCATTTCGACTTTCATTGCGTTATTTATGTTGTTGAGCAGACAAATTTTTCGTACTTATGAAGCAATGAATTAGCAATATCCTTCAAAATTATTCAGGTTGTGATTGATCGTGTGTTACGCACGCTGGTTGCGAGAACTACGCATCTGACCTTTCTGAAGAACATCACCAATAAGGTCAGTATATGTCCTCCTAGGGTATTCCACCCACATCTGCCTTGTAAATACCTTTTGTTACTCGCCTTTCACTCATTCTCTCAACATGACCAAACCATCTATACTCTTTTAATTTTTTGTCAGATTCAGTACATTTTAAAATAGTTACTAATTTCGTCACATCAAGTCAAGATATAGTGGCCTCACTGATTACAAACAAATGACAAACAGACAAACAGGTGTTGCGATTTTGGCAGCCACAGTGCGATTTGTAGCTACACTCTGTTGTCGTATTTAATGGCGACAAATTAATTGCGTGAACACTAATCGATTAGACATTAAAATTGATTATGCTTAGGATCAAGGGATTGTTTACATTGATTCAAATGTAAATAAATTCATTGAAAATTTCATTAAATGTTTGTGGATTGGATTCTTATTGTAAGCTGTGGTATTTGTTTGTCCATGTATTATCTTAATTATTTGAAAAGTGGTGCAGTCAATTAATCAGTATTATTTGGATGAGAACTTGTGGTATAATTTAATAAGTCGTTAACGACAATCCCTAATTAGAATCCTTTATTATTAGTTCACATTCTAAATGAAATGTTGCAGGAATCTTAACCAACAGACTAATAAGCATTAGCTTATATGTAGAACTAAGACTTTCCGAGCATTATGAAACCTCAGAACATTCCGCCTAACCACGCCCAAATAAAATACGTATAAAATATGTAGTTTGAACGCTCTAAAGTCTAAACCATCGCCGACTCTGTCTTGCACTGACCATGAGAAAAAGATAGCAATATTATTTTTATTTAGTCGGTGATACTACGTATTGCGTCTGTTAACAGTAGTTTTAGGCACTATCCTAATAGAGCGCTACCATGTCGCTTGTTCGTGCGACTTTTGTCGTTCAAATGTTCGGACGTAAAGACATTCGCGCGGCCATGGTAACACATTTTTTTTTTTTTTTTTTATTTATTGACTTTGATAGCGCCAGGATGCTTCAATTTGGTACCTACTACTTTCTGATCAGCGGTTGATGACGTTTGAATCGTTACGGAAATTAACGTGAGTATCCGTGCAATATGTTGGAAACATTCCTCAGTGCAATTGAGCTACACGATTACTGACAAATCCTTGACTGGCCAGGTTCACTCAAGCCTGTGTGTTTCTTTCCTTAAACGTTAATCTGCATGGTCTTCATATTATGGCCTGAGCAAGATCATGTCAGGACTTTGAATGAGATTGTGACCTCTGAGTTTGTTTCGGTCTTTCTTCTCAGAGTAGTCGGATAGGAAACATCGAACTCATCTAGATTTAAAAAATAATTTATTTTCGACGTGTAAAGCTTTTTGTTTGAACCAATTTCCAGAAATAAATATCATGTTATCAGTATGTAAGTTAAGGTAAATACAAGGAAAATTAACGTTTACTAGCAATGATCGCGCCACCGCGTCGTATAAGGACGCAGCCTCATCAAAAGTTCAAAACGCGGCGAGACGTCTCACAGTCCGTGACGTAATGGCGTTGAGACACTTGGCTGGCAAAGTGTTTTATTGCTCGCAGCGCACACCGACTTGTGAACATCTCATATTAGAATGTTGATAATAATAATATTGTTCAATAGATAATAGTCGCAAACGGTTGGTTAAAAAGAGTGACTACTTAATGTGACGACTACTAAAAGAGAAGTATCAAGAAATAGACGTGAACGTTGCACCGACCATATTTAGGATAAGGGCGGCAGAATGATGGTAATAGTCACAATCGTTTCTATAAGAAACCACTGCAGATAAAATGCGGTGGCATTAAAAAAAAACTACATTTTTTTTTTATCGTTCATTTATTTTATTTTAAATCAAATAGTTTTTTATTGTTAATAAGAACAATATTTTTTTTATAATTTATTTTGTTATCAGAAGAAAAGCTTGAATTAACGTTATTACTAAGCAAAGTGAGTATAGGTAGGAAATCCCATATTGCCGGTAAAGTCTTTACTAATTCGATGTTTAAGAGAATGTAAATTGGGTAATTAAGTTATTTTTTTTAAGTTCTATAAGTATCCTTTTAATAATTTCCTCGTTCTTTGAACGAATTAAATACAATACGCTTTAGTGAAGCTTCAATCTTATTAGCCGATTATTTTTAATTCTTTCAAGAGCTATTATAAACTTCAGCGGGAGACACTCATGACTATGTACGACTATACAGGTTGGCGATTTAGTCACCTACATCCGTCAAGGGGGTGATTTCACCATAAAAAAAAAACTATTGCTATTCAACCGCTGACAGACTTTTTCGAGGCATGTATGAAAAGTTTTTTTTTTACGACTCGTAAGTATATAAGTTTCATAGCGAAAGTTGTTTAGAATCACTGGGTAAAAACACCCCTTGGCGGATGAAGGGGACTAATCGCCACCCTGTATCTCTGAATAATATTTTGAAGGAATATTTGGCATACTTCGCTCTATATCCAAACTTCGGTCGTTTAGTTGCGTGTGAGTGTTGTGACCGACATCGCTGTCCCCTCCATTTCTATTTATAAACTTTGAGTCAATACTTTCTCACCTGGTCTTAATTACCTGAATTCTTACGAAGAATTGTTTCCAGCTTCGTTTTCCTCATTCCTCTTCATTAGTTTATTAAAACCACTGTTTGAGAACAACAAGTGTGATCAAATACCAATCCATTTCTCTTCTCTATCGAAAATCAAATTATAAAGTGCCTCATTAATTAGAGACTTACCTACTTCACACAGAGTTACTCTCTTAAGGTTGACTAAACCTTGTAAAGGAAACATGTAGATGAATTTAGCTGCACTGTAGTAAGCATACTAACTACGACTGTAGTTAGTTGGTTAGATAAGTACTAAACCAAGGGACTGTGTGTGTGTGTCTGTCCAAATGAATGCACTTTAACGACGTCATATATAGAGTGTATCAGAAATGTGTGGTCATATTAGGGTTAGACATTAAACTGAAAACTTTCTCCATGGAACCAAGATCGTAATTGCGAAAAAATTACCAGCTGTCCATCTCTCTCTCTCTCTCTACTCGATCCAAATCTATGGGACAGCTTATCAATTTTTTCGATTAGTTCACTCTTATCTAACAAGTAGGTACAACAGAAGACCACAAGGACCAAGCTTCATCTGCCGCACTCACATCTGTTGCCATAACTCTCGCCCTCAGGCTAGGTGGAGCGACGATTTTCGCAAGGTGGCTGGTAGCAGCTGGATGAGAGTTGCCGAGAATCGAGCTGAATAACGTGCAATAGGAGAGGCCTATGTCGAGCAGTGGACTGCTGTAGGCTGATGATGATGTTGACTCCCACTATCAAAGTGCACAATATAATCAACCTTGTAAAAGGACTCTTTTCTGTGACTTGGCCCTTTGTCGCCGCGGAGAAGGAAGTAGGATTCATTTCTATCACAGCTAACTACCACAGCAACTTTTCTTTCTTTTTTTCAATGTGAAGAATGGACCTCTCGAAATAGCATGTGATTGGATCAAACTCAAACCATTTCAATAAAACGAATTACAGGAACTTTTAAATTGTCAAGGAGTCGGTTAGACAGAAAGACGAAGCTAGTTGCATATTCCAAAGCGTCGAATGTTTCAATGGAGATAAATGGGCATGGACAGTAAAAAATTACTTCATCACTTTGCTTGAAAAGCGGGTGAGTGACCGAGAACAATATTACCTTACTAGTGACGATGATTATTATTGGTCCGTTGTCATTATCAACACCTCACCACACCACCATTAAGTTTATTGTGATTACTTATTTGAGATAAATTGAGATTATATTAGCTTTGAGCATTACCAGTATCTTAAATGGCTTCTGTCAATCTGACTCCAACAGTTTATCTATCCTAAGACTGATTGCCTTGCTGATCACGATTGCCACCTAAGACAGTTTTCTTTTCGAAGTCTTTACAGCAAGTCGCCAAAGTCGGTAACAGAACTTAGCGATTGAAAGTTCAAAACCTACAACAAGCTTGGGCTTATCAAAAATCTTTCTTATCAGAAAATTTAAGACTACGTTGAAGAAAAGGATGTTTGTCAATAATTCCTTCTGCATATGTGGCTGGCCTGGTACCGTGACCTGGTGCATGGTAGGTACCTCATGAACGACATAATTCATACCTTCTATTACATAATATTACATGTAGGTACTGTTTTAACTTCAATTCTTCATTAGTGGCTTTTGTGGACATGATATCCATTTAGATTTTGCAACAGTTGTAATAAAAAATCATGTCATTTGGTATAAATAGGTGTTCTTTTTTCTATTCTTTTATATACTTAGATATTTTATATTATACTTACATTCTGTCTTCCTAGCACGACGGGCTGTGCTGGGGCGGCTGCTGCAGGTTCGAAAAACCTCAAATGGCGAAAATATTCCAATCTTATTGGGAGTTCAACCGATTTTGACTTCTATTGCGTTGGTGGCATGACAAATGGCAGCTGCAGTAAACAGTTGGTATTGTAACCACTTTTTTGTTTTTAATGGAAAGAAAAGTATATCCTTATGCTTACGGTATATAAGTCAGAATCGGTTCAAAGTCAAAGTCAAAGTCAAACAATTTATTTCAATTAGGCACTTAAAAGGCACTTATGAACGTCAAGTTTACAAAAAATAGAATTGATTCTAGTCGCCCCTTCCAAAAGGTAGTTTTCGTATGGAGAAGAATGGGCAAGAAACTCCACCGTTACTCTTTTAAAATGTTTTCACAATATTTTGCATACATTAATTATATAATTATATGTGAAGACGATGCATCTAGAATAAGATTACTATACCGCGATAGGTAAAAAAGAATGAAAAATAAAGCAATTACAGATAAATTAAATATGTGACAGATACATGGTGCTCACATATTTACAAACATTGTAAAATTATACGATATTCCTAACATTTTAACAAGTAATACTAATAAGTCATTGTGTGAGTTCAAGAAATCACAGAATGTAAAATCAGTGTTATAAAAAATAACAAATACATAATTTAATAAGCAACCAGTTTGATTTTGTCTAGACTCTAAATTGTCCTATGGAGCAGGACCAGCATGTTTCCAAGCATTCTTATCTTGGATATAATCCTCTAATTTGTAATATGCTTGTTTACAGAGTGTACTTTTAATATGAGTTTTAAATTTTCTTTCATTTAATTGTAATATATCACAAGGTATTTTATTGTAACATTTAACACAGTACCCCATAAAAGATGTATGTACTTTAGATAATCTGAAAAATGGTTGATCTATTTTATCTTTATTTCTAGTATTAAAATTATGTCTATCGCTTATTTTATTAAAGATATGTAGATTTTTTCTTACATACATAATATTTTCATAAATGAATTGGCAAGGTACCGTCATAATATTAATCTTTTTAAATAGTTCCCTGAGAGATTCGCGACGATGTAGATTATAAATGGCTCTGACAGCTCTCTTTTGTAAAATAAAGATGGATTCAATGTCAGCAGCCCGACCCCACAGTAAAATGCCATACGACATAATACTGTGGAAGTAGCTAAAATAGACCAGACGCGCGGTTTCTACATCTGTTAACTGTCGTATCTTTCTAACAGCATAAGCGGCCGAGCTTAGCCGCCCCGCAAGAATTGTTATATGAGGTCCCCATTGTAATTTCTCGTCTAGCGTGATTCCTAGGAAAACGGTTTGATTAATAAATTCTAGTTTTTCTCCATTCAATATGATGTCACATTCGCTACTTCTAACATTAGGTAATTTAAATCTAATGCATTTGGTTTTTTTTTTATTTAGTACCAAATTATTTACCGTAAACCAATCTTGGACTTGAAGAATAGAGCTGTTAACGTCGTCAAGATTTTGTGACCGTCGGTTTATTTTAAATATCAACGATGTGTCATCTGCAAATAACACCATCTTAGGTTGATTTTGAAGTAATTGTGGTAAATCATTAATATAAACTAAAAAGAGGAATGGACCCAATATCGAACCCTGAGGAACGCCCATTGCCATTTCAGACCCCAATGAGTTTACGCCGTTTACTTGAATTTTAACTTTTCTATCTTTCAGGTATGATCTTAGTAAATCAAGAGCTGTATTCCTAATCCCATAGTGCTCAAGTTTCAGCAGAAGTGTTTCATGGTCTACGCAATCGAACGCCTTCGAGAGGTCGCAAAAGATTCCAATGGCATCGTGTGCTTCTTCCCAGGCGTTAAAAATGTTCTTTATGAGGGTGACACCAGCGTCAGTGGTACAACGCCCTTTGGTGAAACCGTACTGTTGTTCATGAAAGATGGAATTCTTATTAAAGTGACGTAACATTTGATTGAGCATCAACCTTTCAAACACCTTGCTGAGAACTGGCAGAATTGACACAGGCCTATAATTATTGGGTTCCTTACTATCACCGGATTTGAACAAAGGAATTACTTTACTGTGTTTCATGAGATCCGGAAAGACTCCTTGGTCTACACTGATGTTAAATATGAAAGCTAAATAAGGCGCAATGGTTTCGATGATAGATCTACAGACTTTTACAGACATTCCCCATAGATCTTCTGTTGATTTAATTTTAAGATCTTTAAAAGCTTTTATAACAGCCTAGGTTGAACGGATTGTAAAAAAGGTTTGTTTAAGTGTCTAATCTTAAATGTCAAATGGAGTTTATGTATTTGTCCGAGTCGTTTGGGGTTGCAACGCTAGGGCCATAGGGTCGGAGTGCCAACAGTGTAATTTTAAAACATTTTAAAGCCAATTATTTTTAAAAGAGTAACTTTTGAGTTTCTTGCCTGCTTTTCTGCATAGGAAACGATCCATTGGCACCGTGCACCAAGCTTCTGACGTATCATAAGTGCTAAACGGTTTAGCTAAATGGTGCTGATCTATGCGTCATGTTCGTGAACGGGCGCCGTCATCGGTGACTGGTCATCTCTTAGCTGCCACGGCTTATTTGAAATTATTTTAATTTTTGAATTCTTTTTGTTTTTATTTTTTATTACGGTTGCTTTTAACGTGCACGTATTTCTATTGTTCTCACATGCATAATTACAACATGAATGATGTAACCAAAATTTTGTAAAAATATTCTGATTTAAGAGAGTGTCCGTGGAGTTTCTTGCCCGTTCTTCTCCATAGAAACCTACTACGAGCTGGAATTGGCAACTAGCTTCATCTTTCTGACTGACCGATCCCTTGACAATTCAAAAGTACCTGTAATTGTTTTTTTTTAAATAAATGCTTTGAGTTTGAGTTTGAGTTTTTTTTAAATATTTTAAACTAGAGGCAAAAACCGAGATTTCTTTATTATATGTCACTTTAATGTTAATGTATTCTAAATGATGGTGAAAACCGCAAAAATCCGTTGTGCAATTTAAAAGAACAATTTGGTCACATAGACAGGCACGAAAAGCGACTTTAATTCGTTATATGTATAGATTTGATTATTAAGCAATGACTTGCTGATGTTTATTTGAGACAGAATACTATTATAATACAATGTAATAGGGTAACGAATCCCTCTGAGGGTTAAAATCAAGACGTTAATGTTATTTTGCTTCAGTTCGAGATATTTATGAAGAAACGTTTCGAGCTCAGTGTGTCAGTGAAGCACCGCCCACTCGGGAGCGTGGGAAAATGTGAATCGTACCACATTATATATAGCTGCACTGTACTATGTGATATTCAATACGAGTCGGTAGGAACACGTGTAGATCACCAATTAACTACTAACTAACTGATCATCTGCCTAGCTTTTTCCCAACTACGTATTTTGGATTCAGCTTCCAGTCTAACCGGATGCAGCTGAATACTAGTATTTAACATGGAGCGACTGCCTATCTGACCTCCACAAACCAGTAACTGGGTAATACGATACCCCCTGGTAAGACTGGTTGGCAGACTTTCAGACTTCTGACTACCAGTACAGTGACAGACGGAGTGACAGTCGTGTCAAAGATCCACGAATGACAGCCGGGACCAACGGCTTAACGTGCTTCCCGAGACACGGAGGAGCCTTGGTATGTAAAGATGGTCACCCATCCATGGATCAACCCCGGCAAGCGTAGCTCAACCTTCGATCGTCCCGTACGGCTGTTATTATTTAGCCACTAACCCCTCTACTACTATAATATAAATAAGAAGGGACACTAAATAAGAGAATTTAAATCACCGCTCCCTATTCGAACAATGACAACAATAACATTAGTCGGGTAGTTATTTGCACTATTTGCACCGACCTGTGGGAACGTACACTGGTTGCCAAATTATTTGTCGCGCCTAATTCAGTTGTTCCTTTTATCCGCGTTTATTATGAGAGAAATAATTGGCAATAAATGACTTAGCGAAGTTATTTGCTCGACAGTTTTTTTTTTTTTTGTGAGAATAGTCAGGTGACGTCTTAATTCATTGTACACCTGCTGTAGCATCTATACTCTTATAATATTACGTATATAAAGAGGTTATATTTGTGAATTTGTTAAAGGGGGTAATTTTTTCATTTCCGAAAATTCTTTCACTAATTCCCATTAGTCAAAAAATACTGAAGCTAAGATGAATACTGCGGCAATACTGTAGGTTACCAGCTACAGTACCGCCGAGTGTCATAGGATATTTTAATACTCAATATCTACTTTATTTGCATTCCACAATGTGAACTTAGGTGGTCAGTTAAAATTATATTTGATCATTATGGATTTTGTCGGGTACAGCAAAATGTTAGGATTATGTTAAAACAAGAAATTTCAGGCGGACAAAGTCGCAGGCAGAAGCTAGTATGTAATAAAACTTTATGAAAGTATGTACATACTTTTGTTTTGGACATGGTTATAAAAAGGAATCCACCGAATTGTATCAGCGACAATGGTTTGCAAGACTAGTAAAATCCTAGCAAGAATAAATCAAATATTGACCTTTAAGGAAACCATTTGCAACACTGCGAATTTAGCTAAATCTCCTTCAGAAACGTGAAGCAGTTGACATTGTTATCGCTAAAGGGTTAGACAGAGGTGTACCTATAGTACACCCACATTTCGCCAGTTATGTTTAAGTCCCATGTACGAGTAATAGGGAGCGGTCCTATTGCCATCAACCGAGCACAAATCCAAAGTCCGGGCTGTTACTGACAAATTCGTGATCGAAAAACTCAATAACACTTCACTGGTATAATAAAAAAAATTAGCTCATAAACTAAAATGTTCACCTCGGTAAACTCAATAACCCTGATACCTTCGTCAAGTTCAATAAGCATGTTACGATAAATCTGTCACATGTAAATCTACATTAGTGAACTCCCAAAGGAAATATTGCCAATTAATTGAGCAAACGAGGCGAGAACGACCGCTTATTATATGGGGATAGAATCAACATAATAAAGGACAAATTAAGTACACAGCCCCCGTCCGACGATCATCGTGTAGGGGATTAATGACGTGTGCGCAGCATACACGCCGGGACGTGGAAACTGGACAGTTAGAGAGAGATATTGTGTACGACTTTTGGTTGGGTATTTTTGGTTTATGATTTTAAAATAGATTTTTTGGAGTATATTGAAAAAGAATTGTGCGAATTTGTTCTGAATTTAAATAGTTTAAAAAAGAAAATTAAATTACCTATGAAAAAGCACGTCAAATGTTACAACACTGCATAAATACAACATATATACGAATTTCGTTATTGATCTTATTCAACAGGAAACTTTCAAGTTGATACAGCTGCAGTCATCCAAATTCCAAGCATACGTAGATTTATACAGAGATTGACTTCCTTTAAACTAGCGTTATTTGTGTTGAAAGCGATGTGGTTTTGTTTTACTAGATATAATTTTAAAGTTTCCTGTTAAACTAATATGTATAATAGTCGAATATTCTCGTTTTTCATTCAGAGAAATATCAGAAAATATTTTTGCGTAGCTTTCATCTAATGACTGATTTAAGCATTTTCTTTTCTGCTTGTAATTTTGACCTCTTAAACAGCGACTATCTAAACGACAACCTTTTAATTTTTAATACCTACTACATTCCAGTTAGGTACGAAGCTAGCTTGAAACGCTACAGCCAATAGTACGCCACTGTAGCCATTCCTCCGTCCCGCAGTGTACTGGGCAGCAAATCGTCAATTAGTGCTATGATTGCAGCGCGCCACGCGACCAGCGATGTGCACTTTGTGACGCCCCCTTGTCGGATACATCCGATATCAAAGAGCAAGCGACAAAAGATACGACAATACTAAAAAGTTCGAATTACAAGTACATAATCGAGTATGTGAAGTAGTAATTTAATGTGGAACACAGAAGTTTAATAGATAAAGAACTAACTATTTACACTAGGAACTGAATTAAATGACTAACGTGACCAGAGAGCTGGCTCGTTCTTTAACTTTAACTTTAAAAGAATTACCCATTTGCCATTCAACGTGGCAATGCTGCCAGTCTTAAGGCTTGTGCAGACCAGCGCGACACCGGTTATTGTTATACTGTGAAGTTTTCTTAGAAGTTGTATTGTTCGTGTCGCGTCGCGCGACTAGTCGCGCTGGTCTGCACAAGCCTTTATAGGCACGTTTCCGGATGACAGCGATGCGGACGAGTACTTCGACTTGTGTCTTTTTTGTTTTTGTATTTATTTGTATAGTTAGTTAGTATCTCTAGCAATTAGACTAATAAACTAAAAAATATCAAAAAAAATTAAAAGATTTCCGTGGTTCTTTCGATTATTTTGTTGTTACTGATGAAAGTCATTAATATGATTTGTTAGGTATATATAATTAAGTTTCTCGAGAGCTAAAGTCTGGAAAAAAAACACGAAGGATGTACCTACTGTGTTAAAGATGATATGGCTAGAAAGGGAGTAACTACCGAAATGACGACTAATTGAGAAGTATGGATGAAAAAGACATGTTGCGCCGACGACAAATAAATACGGATAAGGGCAAGAGAATGATAACAGAAATCGTCAATTTAAAAGGTGTCGAGTCTGCCAAAACTATATGCGGAGTTAATAATCTGTGGCAGCGCAGTGCGTGTGACTCGACTTATGATTTAATACGCTCACTTATTTGATCTGTCCTCTCTGTAGAAATCAGATTTTATTAATTTTGCTATAGCACATCGTATTTTTAGATTGAAAAGGTACAATAGACAATACAACAATATGGCGAAGATGAAGACGTGTGAACAGACTTCGAGTAATGAAATATTTTATCGCGGTAATATAGTGCAAATAATATAGTGCAAATAATATAGTGCAAATAATATCGTGCAAATAATATAGTGCAAATAATATAGTGCAAATAATATAGTGCAAATAATATAGTGCAAATAATATAGTGCAAATAATATAGTGCAAATAATATAGTGCAAAGTTTGTTATTCTTTTTCTTTTATTTAAAACCTTCTTCATTTCCAGGAGACATTTTGTGAACAACGCCGTGATGGGCTAGTGGTTAAGGCCTCGCCACTCATGCACGAGGTTGTGGGTTCAAATCCGGGCAAGTATCAGTGTGGTTTTTCAAATCGTTTGTACTTTCTGAGTTTATCTTGGACATTACTGACATCAGTGAAGGGAAACACCGTGAGGAAACCTGGACTTGTAGTTAATATAAGTCTGAAATCGCCAACTCGTCTTGAGCAAGCGTGGCGATCGATGCTCGTGCCTTCTCTGTATGAGAAGAGGCCTTTGTCCTGCAGTGGGACAGTAACAGGCTGGTATTATTATTTTGTGAACTGAAAGAAACATATCTTGAACTTTTGATTTGGTATTAAAATTTGGTTCTCTTATCCAGCGGATTCCTGCGGTCTTCTCAAGGTCATCGGTCCTCCTTGTGGGCCCTTCAAATGCTACGTCTTCCGGTACGCGGTCGCCACTCCAGAACCTTTCGGCTCCATCGGCCAACTGTTCTGTGAGCAATATGTTAATTTGGCAATTCAAGCACAAAACCTGTGGAAGCGACGATGCTAGGGGGAGGCCTATGTCCAGCAGTGGACAGAGTTAGGCAGAGGAGTACCCATAGTACACCCACATTTCGCTAGTTATGTTTAAGTCTCATGTAATAGGGGGCGAACCTATTGCCCCATCGGGCACAAATTCCAGACTCCGGCGTGCTACTGAAAAATTCCAGACGGAAAAGCCCAATAACATCTTCCCCGAGTTGGGAATCGAACCCAGGTACTCAGGCTCAGCAGTAGCGCCTGCCACCACTAGACCAAAGAGTAGTCATCTTTCAATTTACTACTAAAATTGATTAGGTATTCAAATCAGTGTACAAGGACCACGGACTGGCAAGATGTTTTGGTCCTTGGGATCATTTTTGTTGCGGTACCTCTGTTCAGAACTACGCTTTTGTATCCGTGCTTTAATATCTAGATCTGAATCAATCCCCACAAAGGGCTTTCCAAACCAGTTTACGTAGTATGCTTTTGTCACGCTAATTATATTCAAAGTCATTATCGTGGCATCAGCATCAGTCTCACGTCATTGTGTTACACCACGAGGGCGATAACACACAATATGCACTCGACGACTCGCGACTATCGAATACCACACGTACAGATAAAACTAATAACTTTCAATGGCCAGGATGCATCCGAGACACACTCTCAAACGAAACTGACTTAACCACCAAAACCATCACATTGAACATCAACTCTGTATTACACTAAATAGGGTTGGTAATTCAGTGTGACCGGATTCAGTATGATTGATAAGTGTTTTGCAATCCCAGTGAAAAAGATCGTCGGATGGGGTGCGGCGGCCACTCGACCGGCAAATATCGTAGATTAAACTTTTTTTGTGAATCATTTTGTACGCCAATTAGGGGGATGACGCGGCCGTTTTCATTTAAACAATTATGTGGATCAGTGATGCGAGGATTAACTGCTTTAATACTACAGTGTCTTACAAGTTGTACTCGTAGTAAATTGTGTATATCGAATTTATTCGCGTATGCTTTTAAAGCTTGGTACAATTTTAAATACATATTAAAAGTACACTTTGTAAACAAGCATATTACAAATAAGAGGATTATATCCAAGATAAGAATGCTTGGAAACTTGCTGGTCCTGCTCCATAGGACAATTTAGAGTCTAGACAAAATAAAACTGGTTGCTAATTTAGTTAAATAATTTGTAATTTTTTTATAACACTGATTTTACACTCTGTGATTACTTGAACTCACATACTGACTATTACTTGTTTAAATGTAAGAATATCGTGTAATTTTACAATGTTTGTGAGTGTGAGCACCATGTACTTATCTATCACATAATTCATTTATCTGACATTGCTTCATTTTTTCATTCTTTTTACATAGAGTGGTATAGTAATCTTATTCTAGATGCATCGTCTTCACATATAATTAATGTATACAAAATAATGTAAAAACATTTTAAAAGAGTAACGGTGGAGTTTCTTGCCCATTCTTTTCCAGACGAAAACTACCTTTTGGGACTAGAATCAATTCTATCATTTGTAAAATTGACGTTCAAAAGTGCCTTTTATCTGCCTAATTGAAATAAATTGTTTGACTTTGAAATGTCTTTGCGAATCGAGCAAGTACCAATGTGACCTTTTTAACTTATATGTACTTTTTGAGTTTATCTTCGACATTACTGAAATTCGTGAAGGAAAACAGGACTTTATCTATGGTTAACATTATTTTTAATTTTGTTTAATATTATTTTCGTTTCTCTAATATAGATTATTTACTATTTTGGTTTGTACCTAGTGCTTGTTGAGAGGCCTGACCATACCTATTAACAGTGTAATTTGAAAACACAATAAAAGCCAATTATTTTTAAGTAGATTCTTTTCTATTTTGTGAATGTGAAAACGTTGTAGGCTTAGAGTAGACTGTAGATTTGTAGACCATTTTCTATTTTGTTAAGTACCTGACACTTGTGAAAGGTCTACACTGTCCTCCGATACCTCTGTTATTTGAAAATATTATAAAAGCCAATTATTACCTTGGAGTTTCTTGTCGGCTCTTCTGCATAGGAAACGACCAATAAATTATAACCGTGCACCTAGCATATGACGTTTCATAACTGCCCTAGTAGGTTTATGTGAAATAAAATATTTTGAACAAGCTCTACCACCAATCAAACCGAGCAGAAAATTTTGCCCCCAATGGGTGTCGAACTCGGGACTTCTGAGTCTGAGACAGATGGTCTAACCACTATACCACAGAGGCAGTCAAGGGTGAGGTCTTTTCCCATCACCACAAACGTTTCAAGGTTATCTGGTACCCGACGGGCTAAGTACTCCTACTCTAATAGCTAGCGACATTCAAACTTGAAATATCATTTGATGTGTATCATAATTAAGTGCGAGTTATTAAACAATACACTTGTTCTTAGTTGTGAGCAACAGATGTTCTTCGCGTTGGCTTGTTCCTATAGATACGGAGTGCGCAGACGCCGTACGACCGGCTCCGGCGCTCGCGTGTGGCCACGAGACTAGCGTTAGTAGGATAGACATGAATAAACAGCCTATGATATTTTTTTTAATTCTAAAGTACTTCTATGTCTATTCATATTACATATTAAGATATCTGCTTCAAAATTGAGTAGCAAGATTCCACGCGAACAAGCATACATACATACATTGCAAGTTAAATAAAAGCTTTTGAAAAGATACCTACACAGTACAAACACACAGTACACACACACACACATACACAGTATAATTTATCATGTCATTGTTTGTGGAAAAAAAAATACATTATTTGAATAATATTTTTTTTTTTCACAAATAATGACATGATAAATTATTTAAAACAAGCTTAAAAAATATGTTACCTGGTGTCTACACTAGGAATACCTGTATAAAACACAACATTTTATTTATAAGTTTTTGTTGTTTATTGGCACCTTGCATTTTCTTTATATTCATGTACCTAATTTGTTATTATTATTTTCAGTAAGAAACAGATCGTTATTGATGGTAGACAGTATAATTATATCTGTCATTGAATGTCGTCCCACAATTCCGTAAGGTCCTCATTCTCTGACAGATTATTGAGACGTTAAAACCATAGGTAGATAAGTTTTTCTATCTCCAGTATGCCAAAACTGATTACCTATTATCTATCTCTATCTATAGGTATAAATTAAAGTCTCTTATCGTGTCTGTCTGTTTGACCGCGATGTTTTCCTAAACTGCGCCTAAATGGATTTTGATGCGGTTGCGGTTGTCACTGTCACTTAGAGAATTGATTCCGGAAGTGTATAATACATTAATACGAGTATTAACGTATAATACAATATTAAAGAAGGAGGTCAGATAGGCAGTTGCCTAATATGATACAGGTACTGATATTCAGGCATCCGGTGACACTGGAAACTGACCCCAATATCCCCTATATTGGGGTCAGGTTATCGATATCATTTATTACGAATCCTTCATGCTCTTCTCAATGTTTCATCGTTGGTGCGTTTCGAGGAATAAAATTATAACATTTTTAATTTGATTTTGTTAACGTATCTGAATGGTGCTTTTCGAGGAATACTTTTGGTGCGTTTCATTGGGTACCCCAATATAGTTGGGAAATGCTAGGCAGATAATAATATATGGATGTTATACAGTTGCAGACAAAGCGATGCACACCTTGCTCGCCGCCTCCCGGGCTCCACAGTGCGTACGGATCGGCAGTGAACTTGCGCTCCTATTTATAATCCTCCCTGCTGCGCTTGAAATAAATACATTACGACGTCGATACTGATCGAGCTGTGGACCTGAACGTTCCAATACTTACTATGGTGTTACAATGTTACAGCCGTAATTCATAAACTTGAGCTTTCGAAGGGAGAACAGGAGAAAGACTACTATTTAAAGTAACATCTGCATCAATCGATCTGCCTAGCCTTTTCCCAACTTTGTTGGGGCCGGCTGCCAGTGTAACTGGATGCAGCTGAATACCAGTATTTTACATGGAGCGACTGCCTGTCTGACTTCCACAACCCAGTAACTGGGTAATACGGTAATACTCCTTGGTAAGACTGATGTCAGACTTTCGGGCTTCTGACGACTCGTAACGACTGTCAAAGATCCACGAATGACAGCCGGGACCAACGGCTACGTGTTTTCCGAGGCACGGAGGAATCTTGGTATGTAAAGATGGTCACCCATTCACTGACTAACCCCGGCAAGCGTAGCTTAACCTGATGGATTGACAAGTGCGGCTGTTGTTACTTAGCCACGAGCTCCTCAACATCAACATCTGCAGCAATTTGGTAAATAGGTAGCTTTCGGTTTAAAGACATTAATTTCTCAAAAAAAAAAAAAACGTTACAGTTCACGTTTACCTTCACTTAACATATTGAGAAAAGTAAGATAAAAATGCAAGTATGTGCGATTCTCTGTGTTCATAATAAGAGAATTTAGAGATAAAGGTGACAATCGGTATTGTTAGTGTTGTTTTCTAACGTGTTCTTCTAGGGTTTTTTTTAAATGGTAATGGTGTCACTATTGGTTACTTTATAAGGTAGTTTATTATACAGTTTTGCTCCCTCGTAAAGTATATTTTTTCTTCCATAGTTAGTTCTGGGTTGTCTTAATTCTAGTTTGTCTCGTCGTCTAGCATTGTATCTGTAAGTTTTCTTCTTAAAGTTTAATTGTGAATGTGTACTTTACTTACTTTATGTTAACACTGCAACATGTGTAAGCTGACCAAGTATTTATTTGTTCCTAAAAATAATATTGTAGGTGCGTAGAGTTACAAGCAATTCACAAAAGATGAAATACATGACATAACATTATGATAAGTGTCTTTTAATCTCCGAAAGATCTAAAATCAAAATCAAAATATTTCATTTCACATAAACTGACAAGGGCACTTATGAAACGTCAGAAGCTAGGTGCGCGATTCCAATTGGTCGTTTCCTATAGAGAACAGCCGGCAAGAAACTCCACGTTTACTCTTTTAAAAGTAAATGGTTTTTACAATGTTTTCAAATTACAGTGTTAAAAGTTATGAGAGGACAGTGTAGGCCATCAACAAGTACCACGGACTAGACAGAGGTGTACCTAATAGTACACCCACGTTTCGCCAGTTATGTTTAAGTCCCATGTAATAGGGCGAGCCTATTGCCATCAACCGGGCACAAATTCAGACTCCGGGCTGCTAATGAGAAATTTCAGGTGGAAAAACCCAATAACACTTTGCCAGACCTTGGAATCGAACCACGATCCTCGTGCTCAGAAGTAGCGCTTGCGACCAAGGAGGTAGTACCATATAATTTTCAGTTGTGTAAACATGGAAGTTAAATGTAATGGTATGTGGATCATTAGATGTCCTAAGAGCAACTCTCTAGTCTCCTGCGTACCTTTGCCAGCAACCAATACCAATAAAACATTTATAATCTCAACTCCTCCCACGACGATTTTTGTCTCTAAAATCGTGGGCTTCCTGCAAACTACATCGCTTAGTATGTACGTGGGCGGCTCCAACATGCCTCCTCTCCTTTTACGGCTAACATGATAACATCGAGAGTACACGATGATTCACATCCACCGTTGTGGCTCCGTAGTATTACGTCCGAGCGTTGCCAATGAAGCTGGCAAATAAATGCGCTGGTGTCAAAACAAAGTTTTTGTATCAGATGATCTGTGTTTACAATATTTTCAGCATGGCTTTCATTGACGAGGACTGATTTTTTTTATTAGAGATATTAATAACTTAATAACTATAAGTACGGCCACTTCATCTGCGTCCCAGCTGTGGGAGTTTTATAAGCTAGTAATGTAAACGCGCAATGTTAAACCTCGCTTCCTTTGGATGAGTTTGTTAAAATTGACTATGTCATTACACTATTATATATGTATCTATGTTGAGGATGGCCAGTACTTTTCTTATCTATGCTGACTTCGATAACCAATTCTATCACTAGGATAGTTTTCAAAATTGTTTAGTGCGATTTTTAGTTGACGTGTACGGGCTGTAGCTTCTGGCCTACTTCCAAGGAACTCTACTCAACCATACGAGTTTAGGGAGTTGATAGTAAGCAATATAGTTGAATGTTTATGAATGTCAAACAATGCACTTCTAAAAATACCGGCCTTCTATTTGTAATCGCGCCTAATAAGCGCGCGCTTGATCTTTTGTGGTCGTAACACAAATAGAAAAGTACTGCACTTAAGTAGTGAAAGTACGATACGATATAAATTGTTTACAGATTACAAGTTATAATTAACTCAGTGATATGCGGCTGAGAATTTGTCTCTGATTTGAGATTAGTTCACGGCAGGCGTCGCGGGAGACCCCGCTGAAGATAGCGGAGTGAGCTGAACAAAAAAAAGTACAGTGGTCCACATGAACCTAGGGTGGACCGCAAGCACTGGAAGTCAAGGGGAGAGGCTTATACCCAGCAGTGGAATGAGCCTAACAGTAACAGTAAAAGCCAAGACATTGGAGTCTCCACTCCTAGGAGAGGAAACTCCAATGTCTTCAATGTCCGCCTGTCCATTTGGACAGGCGGCAGTGCTAAACAGATTTAAGCTCATGGTTTGTAATGATACCACAAATAGATACATAAATATAATCAACTCGTTGTAGAATACTCGAAGACCTCAAAAGTATTTAGTCAGTGTTGGAAAATAAAGAGAGCGTCATCGTAGCAGGCTCAATAAAGAATAAAACTTCGGTTCGTTGTCTTGCTGAAAAACAGTAATCTGGAAGACTACCTTAACTTGCGATTCACCAAGTTATTTTAGACGCCCGGCGCCGCACTGAAATCGGTTTGCGTCCCATTTCAAACTCGCTCGGAGATAGAGAGAATATTCTAACAGCCGAGCATCGGCGCAATGATTACACGCCTCACACCTGTTACCACAAATAGACGCGGCCAATGCACCCCGATGCACTTGCATCATACCTTTAACACTACACTCTAACCACTACTACTTTCTCTCCTTGTATAACACCCAATGCTGGTTCCACATGCCAAGTATTGACGAGTATTCGAAAACAGCCGTCGATGGTTACAAAACACAGCGATACCAGTAGATGTTTAGAAGCGATCAGTCATGAGATGGTAGCAGTATTGGTATGCAATTGAGAGAATCAATGAATGGTGATAGTGACAGTTCGCTACCGTGATCCAAATCTATTCTGTTTGTTGTCGTAGTACAATTAAACTTGACTAATGAACTAGCAGACAGTGTGACAATGGCGAGCTTTTTGCTCAACTAAAGTATCCGATAGTATTCGAGTCGATTGGTAACCGGAGTTTGGATTTGTGCCCGGTTGATGGCAACAAGCTCATCCTACATAGAACTTAAACATAACTGGCAAAAGATGTACTTACGCACTTCCACCTATTCCTTCAAGGAATATGTTTTCAATTCGGTGATTCCAGTTACTTAGAATAATTATGTTTACCTGGAGAATGGGGCTAGCTTAAACTGAATGCAAAAGTGAGTGGGCCGAATGTTGTTGTGCAATTTATATAGACTTTGTATGACAGAAGGATGTAGTTCTTCTTCTTCTTCCTCATGTTGCTAGTACGAAAGCTTTTCAAATCTTGTTCCAAAACTTCGCCAGTTCGCCACTTTGCAGGGTTTGAGACACAGAGGGCAGGATAGGAGGTGCAGCATGGTTTGCGACACAACATGCTGTGTGGCACTCTACCACAGATTAAAACAGATACTTCACTCCCTAGCCCATACCTAGCGCTATACCTACAAAAATATTACTGGACTCGTGAGCGCTAAATTGTACCTTACGCGTCCGCCCGAGAGTACCGACTGGGTTTTTGTTCGCTCGGGTGAACAAATTCTGATTCAAAATTCAAATTAAAAATATTTTATTTCACATAAACCTACATGGGCACTTATGAAACGTCAGAAGCTAGGTGCACGGTTCCAATTGGTCGTTTCCTATGGAGAAGAGCCGGCAAGAAACTACACGGTTACTCTTTTAAAAATAATAGGCCTTTACAAAATTTTCAATTAACAAAAAATATTAATAGGTATGGGAGGACAGTGTAGGTCTTTCAACAAGTACCAGGTACTTAAAAAAATAGAAGATGTTCAATAAATCTACAGTCCACTAAGACTACATTCACAAAATAGAAAAGAATCTAAATAAAAAATTAATAAATAAATAAAAACAAGTGACAGAGGCCTGACCCTACCGCCGTTCCGTCGAGGTAGTCTCACTTTACCTGGTTGGCATCTTCCCACTTGGATCTAGAGACGATTCAGGGACTTCCAAGTGGACCACGAAAGGTTACACCCTGCAGAAAGATAACCGTATAACGTTGTATAACGTTAACGTTACGTTGTTAACGTTGTATAACGTGCTATTCTCCCCTTCCGCCCCTCTCTATCTTAAGAAACGTTTCCAGTATCTTTGCGACTCCCATTCGAAATGTTTAAGGTCATCAGATAACCTGAAGCTTGAAATGACAACTTTCTTCGACAAATCCTTTTCCGTCCAGGCCGCTCGTTTGTGGAATGCATTGCCAGTTCAAATAAAACGCGCGCAATCGTTACCAGTATTTAAGAGACTCGTGAAGGAACATTACTTAATGTTGTGATCTGTTCTTGTAGCTGTAATAATCTGTAGTCGTCATTTATTTTCGTTGCTTATATAAATATTCTTATATATTTATTATGTATCTATTATATAGCATATATATATATATCCATCTATGTATCTATTATAATATATTGTATCTATATCATTATTATTTTGCACCAATGTCTACCCCATTTTTATGTCCTAGGTTGCCTGGAAGAGATCGCAGAAAGCGATAAGGCCGCCCATTGTATGTTTTGTAGTGTTAAATTTATGATTTACTATGTATTTTCTGATGTACAATAAAGTATATATAAATAAATAAATAAAGATGGTTGATTATAAGGTAATTTAGTTATAGATCCTTGATGATGATGGACTTGAGGATTATCTCACAAATCGTAGAAACAAACGAAAAATCACACAGATCTTTGAGAGGAGAGAAAACGGCGGGTACGTCGTTGTCTGCACGATTTCTCTTAGTTGATTTATGGCACGGAAAACATGATAAATAGTTAATTGCAATTGTCCAACTAGTGTTGCCACATCATTTTCTTTAAATTTTAGTAAAATATTTACAGACGTTGCAAGGTATTTAAAACAATAGTTTTGTTCTAATTCCGTCAGCGCTTGCGAAACCAATGGAAGGTCGTTATCGAACTAAAATACCGGAATCTCGAAGACTTTTCACGAGAAATTAACAGATCGTTATAAAAATCAAATGGTGTCAATAACATCTGTTTTCAAGACTAACAATATCACGGTCTTATAATCACTGCAAAAGTATTATTGAGATACATTTCAATGGTCCATACATACATGAACTTACGCTTTCTTCATATGGGGGTAGACAGAAACTATAGAACGCCACCAACTATGATTCTTAACTACTCGTTTTGCTTTTTTTACGTGTATACATCTGGTCTGGGTGGTGGTACTCGGACAACTATTGCGATTACTACGCACCTGACTCTTCTAAAAAACATCACAAATGAGTTCACTATATGTCTTTCTAGGGCGTCCCCTCCTGACATTTCCACTTGCATCTGCCTTGTATACTGCTTTAGCAATTTATTTGATCATTAGATTAATTATTTCTAGAATTAAAACGGAACTATATTAGCGAAGTTACTATCCTATGTGTATTCAGATTTATAACAAGATTCCTAACCAAATCAAAGAACTTCTAATGGGCCACTTCAGAAGGGCTTTACGCAGTTGGTTAATTGAGAATTCCTTCTATACTATAAAAGAATTCCTTCATTTTAAATTAAAATAAATCTTACTGTATAAAAAAATTTGCATGTCATTATGTTATAATTAAATATGTTAAGCTACCATTGTGAGAACTTTTGTAACCATATTTATCCGCAAATAGATCTTTGACTTTGCCAAACATGTAAACAAACACGAGATTGACTAAAAACGATTGTAATGCCTACACATTAGGTTCAGTTTGCGTTACTTCATATTTTTTATGACTTGTTCAATAGAACAACTAGTACTGTTGAAAAAGTCTAAAATCAACTTTATTTACACTTATATAAAATTGATGTTTGTTTAAGTGGAAATAACATCAATTGGAAACAAGGATTTGAATAGACCATAGATACCTTTTGTTAGTAGCCTTTCATTCATGCTCTCAACATGACCAACCATCTTAGCATACTCTTCCATTTTTGTCATTAATCTGTTTTGTGGGAGGTCAGATAGGCAGTCGCTTCATGTAAAATACTGGTATTCAGCAGCTGCATCCGATCAGATTAATTGATTTGTCATATTTTAAACGGCGTCTGCCTTATCACATCATTCCTCAGCCTATCATTTACAGTAACAGCACACATGCTTCGCATTTCCACAGCATACAAGGGTATAATCGCATACAATCTTGTAGATAGAAACTCTCCATAAAATTTCATGTAGGTACAGATATAATTAAATCAATTTGTGTAGGCAGTTCTTGACCCAACTGCCTCCCCAAAGCAGAAAGGTCGACCAATCAGAACGCAGTCCACTCGTTTGTCGCTAATGCTACGACGTAGCGCCTCTAGAACCTTCGTAGTAGGCTGTAGAGATGCTACGCCGTAGTTACTTTGTACTAAGTTTAAGTATGTAAGCATTAATTTGTGTAATTTTAAGTTTTTTGGTCGTAATGTTAATATTTCTTTTTGATAATCCGCGTTTTTAGCTACGCTGCTGCATTTCTGGGCTCGTGGCTAAATGATAACAACCGCACGGGTCGATCGATGAAGGTCCGTGAAGACCATCTTTGCATACCAAGACCCCTCCGTGCCTCGGAAAGCACGTTAAGCCGTTGGTTCCGGCTGTTATTCCTAGATCTTTGACAGTCGTTAATGGTAGTCAGAAGAACAATAATCTGAAACCCAGTCTTACCAAGGAGTATCATGTTACCCAGTAACTAGGTTGTGGAGGTAAGATAGGTAGTAGCTCCATGTATACTGCCCAAAATAATTGGAAAAAGGCTCGGCAGATTGATTGATTTGAAGTAAGAAATTGAGTTTGTATGAATAATTATACAATACTGCACATTATCGTCGCGCGCTTTACTCATAATGTCAAATGAAAAATGTAATCTATCTCGTGTTATATAAAGCTGACATTACGATTTATCCTTATCTAGTAAGTAGTTTTTTATTTAACTTTCTTCATAAGTATGCAATACAATGTTAAGGGCGGCCAACCCGTCATACTTTTCATACAAACGCTCGTACGTGATTATGGCGTTGTAACACATCTTTCTAAGAAATTTTTAAACTAATATGTATCTTGTGCTCTATATCTAGGTTTCTATGAAAGCAAAAAATAAAAAACATGAGAAACAACTTCAGTATAAGCCTCCAAAAATCTGCTTTTTTGCACAAATTTTACCCGACCTTTGGCCGGTCATAAAATACTCATGATTGGTAAAAATAAAGAATACATCTGCATAGAAACCTCGCATGTGGAATGGAAATTCTAAATATCAAACATTTTTTTCACAAACTTCTAAGGTTTACTCAAAAACACCTATTTCCTGATACAACTTTTTACAGACTATTTTTCGTACAATGTTATCGCGTTCTCGCTTGTTATTTAGCAGTTCTCACTTGCGCTCGATGCAACAACAAGCTTTTCAACCATGCTCGCGTTGACGATAGACGGACCGGGAAGGGCCCTCTTAAGGTTAATTCTTGGAACGGCAAGTGAGCAGCAATAAACCACGCCAGTTGACTCCGGCTGGCGGTTTCGAAGCGCATCAGGAATGTTGAATTGTGAATAGTGGTAGCCAAATGAAAAACTGATGACTTCACTTTGATAACTTCATGTAATGTATTAACGCAATTTATAGTTACTTGAACAATATTTAATGAGTAATTCCACTTAATTGAATAAATTAATTATGTGTCAACGTGAGGTATGATGATCGGGTGGACCCTTTTCCACCGACCATGATAGAATGCGAACAATAGTTACACTCAAAATCTTGCACTAGTGTTGCAAGTAATGAATTATAGTTTCGATACAAAACATAGATAAAATATGATTTGGTGATTCAATTCAAAACTTATATCTAACAATAGGGATGATGCCTGGGTAAAAAAATGAAATTCTAATTAGTCCGTCAGTCAGATAATACAAAGTATTTTTTGCTTTATCATATTAATAAAAAAATACTTAGATAAAACGCATTTTAGGTGGGGGAGCGGGGGTCGCTACGTCACTAGTATGTTTAAAATCAACATACTCGTGACGTCATGGTACATTTTACCTCAATGTATCGCCGTAATCTTTAGATTACGTAAAAAAAGAAAAAAATAAGTGTCCAATTTTTTTTTATAATCTCAAAGATGGACAAAAAAAAAGTTCATCATCATTCTCTATTATTAATAATACAAAACATGTTAAGTGTCGTGATGGCCCTGTGGTTAAGGCCTCGCCTCCCATGCACGAGGTTGTGGATTCAAATCCGGGCAAGTACCAATGTGACTTTTTCAATTCATATGTACTTTCTCAGTTTATCTTCGACATTACTGACATCAGTGAAGGAAAACATCGTGAGAAAACCTGGACTTTATAGTTAATATAAGTCTGAAATCACCAACCCGTCTTGAGCAAGCGTGGTGATCAATGCTCGTGCCTTCTCTGTATGAGAAGAGGCCTTTGCCCTGCAGTGGGACTGTAACAGGCTGGTATTATAATAATAATGTTAATTTTCGGTAACAACGCCACTTACACTACTTCTAATAAGAGAAGTAGTGCCTGCACGGCATTGGTTATATTACAATCAGGAAATATTTAAATCAATATTCATACATGACAATAATAACATAACTTAACGCCTGTAATCCCCGAAGGGCTAGGCAGAGGTGCACCTATAGTGGACCTACATTTCGCCAGTTATGTTTAGATAAGTCCAATGTAATAGGGGGCGAGCCTTGCCATTAACCGGGAACTTATTCAGACTCCGGACTGCTACTGAGAAATTCCAGATGGAAAAACCCAATAACACCTTGCCCGACCTAGGAATCGAAGTCAGGACCTCATGCTCAACAGTAATGGAGTAGATCAACGAGGCAATCCTATAATATTTCCTACCTGGAATTTAACAAATGCAAAGCAGGTAGGCTACTTCTTATATTAGAAGTAAATGTTTAAAACGCGTGGTTTGTTGCAGCTTACTTGCTGGTCGAAAAATTAACTATATTTCCTGATGAACGGAGCCAGTTTCTCCGCGTCGACTTTGTACTGCACGGTGATGTACTTCTTGATCGCCTGCAGGGCAGATCCGCTGCGCTCCTTCATCTCCTTGTTAGCGTTGTTGACCATCTCAGATGTTTTGGGATGAGTCGGTTTTTAAAACATTGTATTGCATACTTATGAAGAAATTTAGATAAACAACTATAAGTATTTACTCACGCTTTACGAGCTTTACGACTGAACCTTGTCTAGTAAGCTATATAAGGATAAATCGTAAAGCTTAAAATAATATGAGATAATTTACCTTTATCATTGGCATTATAAGTAAAACACGCGGCAATGTGCAGTATATTCAATCAACAGACAAGTCTGTATTTATAGCGCCAATTAAAGCCCCCCATTTGTCACCAAAGCCGTCCTCTTCCCCACCTGTAACATTAATCGTAGGCCACAGAGTCGCCTGATCAAGTAATCAATTAACGCAGACATACCCAATCTCCATGTTTCGGTAAGCCAATTACGTCGAGTATTCAAACTACGTAAGTATATTCATGAGGGAAAGATATTCAGTGTAATTCCTTAGTTGAAACTTGCTTGGAGGAATGTGTCGTTAATTGAATTAGACAATGCATTTTTTAGACAGATAGTAAGCATTATTGGAGATTGGATTTGGTTTTAAAGAAATAAATGTATGTTCGTAATTTTTTTTATGTCTGCTTTCTTTTTTGCGTGATAAAGAACAAAATGTATTTAACTAATATTAATAATTTAATTTGAAAGAGCGTCCATGAAGTTTCTTGTCCGTTCTTTTCAATCGTGCACTTTAAGAAATGAAATGGAATTGTTTATTCTGTAAATAGGATATCGGAATCACTTTTACACGTCATATAAAAAAAAATATAAGAAATTAGCTAGATGAGGTCGATGTTTCCTATCCTGACTACTCTGAGAAGAAAGGCCGAAACAAACTCAGAGGTCGCAGTCTCTTTTAAAGTCCAGACATAATCTTGGTCAAGCCATATGAGGACCATGTAGATTAGTGTCTGAAATGGTCTTTTGAGGAAAGAACCACACAGATTTGAGTGGACCTGTCCAGTCAGTGCAAGCATTTGTCAGTAATCGTGAGCTCAACTCTGAACTAAAGGAGCTCAACTCGACGAACAATACCAAAGAAAGGATATTTGGGCAGGCCGCATCGTAGATGAAATACTTTGTATGAGTCATATAGATGCAAACATAGATCTATCTATCTATCATCATAATAGGACTTGTGCAGTATTGTGAACTGCAACAGCTGCCGGGCACATTTCAATATTAGTCCTTTACTGGGTGAGCAAAGTTCCCAGTGGTATAAACTGTGGGAGAAATACCGATCTATTATATTTAATTTATTTTTTTATTCATTATAGTCAGAGATAATAAAGGGTATCCAATATATTATATACATCCAATCCTAATAAATAGATTGTAGAACTTTATTCAATACGAATTCTGCTTACGTCGCTTAGATCCGTGAAAGTTACTTGAATCTCCTAATTATTTCGTGTGGTGTTTGAAATGATTTTTATGGACAAAGGTATCAGTTGATATGCAGCCTAGATACTGTTTCATAATCAAAGCATTTATTTCAATTAGACTTATTACAGGCACTTTTTAATTGTCAAGGTTCAGTCAGAAAGATGGAGCTAGTTTTTTAGAAGCTATTCCAAAGCGTAGTAGGTTCCCATAGCGAAGAGCGGGCAAGAAACTCCATGGACACTCTTTTTAACAATTTGACAACGAATTGAAGGATTGGTTTTAAAACTAGAACCTTGTTTATGATCGCATATTAGTAGGTACATATCCAAGACCATGTATTGTTTATATTAGGGCAGATTTTTCAATAGTCAGATAACTTTTGTCTGAAGAATAAATATGGCAGTTTGATATTATTTTCTATACAAAAGCTTTCAAACGGCCATCTTTATTCCGCAAATAAAAGTTATCTGATGTTTGAAAAATTGGTCCTTAGTCTTGAAAATTTAGTTGTGCTAGTAATTCTTTTATGATGTTACATCAGCAGATTTTCTTCTTTATCCCCTTGTAATATAACATCACGACAGTATTTCCGGAAGGGTTAGGCAGAGATGTTACTATAGTACACACACATTTCGCCAGTTATGTTTTAAGTCCCATATTGTAGCAGGGGGCGACCCTATTGCCATCAACCGGACACAAATCCAGACTTCGGGGTGCTTCTGAGTAATTCCAGATGAAAAACCCAAGATTAGCTTGTCCGACCCGGAAATCGCACCTTGTAAATGATTCTAAAACTAACTCAAAATATCTACTTGAAGATTTCAATAGCTAATATAATATCCATGTAATCGTATTTCAATGATGTGTTGTATTAACACATGTGAAACGTAATCATCGTACATTTCTCATTAAACTCTATTGACCTAGTAACTCCACAATTTGCGAACATTTTCGTCGTCAAAATATTTCATGCTATTATCGTCTTTTTGGAAACGTTATAAGAGTTATTCTGCTGTGGATTGTTTTGACGAATGGTTTTACCTAGGTTATAACTAAACGTCTTCTATCTACCAATTTTTTTTTATCATTGTTTATGTTTCAATGTCATGATTTTGAATTATTTAATTAAAATTTCACGAAACGCACGAAGATTAGGTCCCTATTAATAGTTCTATAAGTAAAATGCAATTAAAAAATGCAATAAAGTAACATTCATAGTTAAATATCGGCGTCCGCCCATCGCCTGAAATGGCACAAGGCGGGCGGGCCGGCGCTCGCGCCTGTTACGGCGCGCGGCGTTTTATACTAAAATACTGACTAAAAACCCTCCCAATTAACCCTAAGAAGTGTCTAAGGGTTGATGGAATGGGTTACAGTTATTATATTTGTGTAAAATATGTAAAGAAAGGCGGGGGCTGTGCGCGCGAGGGGCCGGCGCGCTCGCCTTGTATGGCGCGCGGCGTCTGCGCCGCTGCCCCTATATAAGATTCCGCCACCGCTGTTCGCCGCACTCGCAGTCTCGCTGCCGTTGAGTCAACATCCACCGCGTCCCAAACCAAACACAACCGCCAAAATGTGTGACGACGATGTTGCTGCGCTAGTAGTCGACAATGGCTCCGGCATGTGCAAGGCCGGTTTCGCCGGTGACGACGCGCCCCGCGCCGTCTTCCCGTCCATCGTTGGTCGCCCACGTCACCAGGGTGTGATGGTTGGTATGGGTCAGAAGGACTCCTACGTAGGCGATGAGGCCCAGAGCAAGAGAGGTATCCTCACCCTGAAGTACCCCATCGAGCACGGCATCATCACCAACTGGGACGATATGGAGAAGATCTGGCACCACACCTTCTACAACGAGCTGCGCGTCGCCCCCGAGGAGCACCCAGTCCTGCTGACTGAGGCCCCCCTCAACCCCAAGGCCAACAGGGAGAAGATGACCCAGATCATGTTTGAGACCTTCAACTCCCCCGCCATGTACGTCGCCATCCAGGCCGTACTCTCGCTGTACGCCTCCGGTCGTACCACCGGTATCGTCCTGGACTCCGGCGATGGTGTCTCCCACACCGTCCCCATCTATGAAGGTTACGCCCTGCCCCACGCCATCCTCCGTCTGGACTTGGCTGGTCGCGACTTGACCGACTACCTCATGAAGATCCTCACCGAGAGGGGTTACTCTTTCACCACCACCGCTGAGAGGGAAATCGTGCGTGACATCAAGGAGAAGCTGTGCTACGTCGCCCTCGACTTCGAGCAGGAGATGGCCACCGCTGCCGCCTCCACCTCCCTCGAGAAGTCCTACGAACTTCCCGACGGTCAGGTCATCACCATCGGTAACGAGAGGTTCCGTTGCCCTGAAGCCCTCTTCCAGCCCTCATTCTTGGGTATGGAATCTTGCGGTATCCACGAGACCGTGTACAACTCCATCATGAAGTGCGACGTCGACATCCGTAAGGACCTGTACGCCAACACCGTCATGTCCGGTGGTACCACCATGTACCCCGGTATCGCCGACAGGATGCAGAAGGAGATCACCGCCCTGGCTCCCTCCACCATCAAGATCAAGATCATCGCTCCCCCCGAAAGGAAGTACTCCGTATGGATCGGTGGATCCATCCTGGCTTCCCTGTCCACCTTCCAGCAGATGTGGATCTCCAAGGAGGAATACGACGAGTCCGGCCCCGGCATCGTCCACCGCAAGTGCTTCTAAGCGTGCACTCGACCCTCGCGTATGCGCGGGGCTCCTGCGCCGCTGCTGCGTGACCCTAGTGCTGTGTATTGTGGTGCTCTCGTTCCGCAAGGAACTCTAGCATTTGTACGTTGTACGTAGTGATACCTGACAGAACTGAACATCTAAGATAACGCCATCTATTGTAATGTAATTTATTGTAAAATTTATATAAATTTAATTTTCTTTTTTTTATTTTTATTATATACACGGGATCGTTATGGATCTCACGCCAAATGTAATTAATAAATAAACGGTTAATTTATTTATTTTAATTACATTATTTCTTTTATACAACCGTTGACTTTGGTTTTTGTTTGGAGTCCCACACCCGCATTCCCCCTGCGGTGTAGTGTTTCATGTGACAGCTATGTGAGTCAGTAGATCGCACCTGTCTATATCTGGGTCACACTCACTGCCAACATTCCGGCGATCAATCGCCGCCTACTTGAAAGTTTACAAATTCATTGGAAAGACAAGGAAGCATAGCTAGCACACTAGAGTAGGTACACTTCCCCTGGAGAGAGCGGGGTTCGAATTTATAAATAGAAGCGGAGGTTACCACACGCGTCAGAATTAACCACCGCATGCACCACCATAAATAGTAAAGACAACTCCCGCGGCCAAAAGCATTTTCTAATTTTATCGTAATATCTTGGGGCGGCACTGCCTCACTTGCCATACGACACTGGTCCTTAGAAGCTTACGATAAGCTAAACATTTGCATAAACCACATGTTTCCGTAAATACCGCACGAGCCCGCTGGAGTAAAAGAAGCCATGGGTTCGGCATATCTATTAATACAACAGACTCCCGGCGCGTTCAGTTTACATGTACCACGAATATTAGGCGCAATACGTCGATATGACGACAACTCCTGTTTACCACCGTGTGATTAGGAACGGGTTATTAATAGTCCTCGTTCAAAATCGTATGAATGTGGCAGGAATCCAATTCGTTATCGTGTTACCGCTTCAGATTTTTTGGGTGATAGGAATTTGTATTGTTGAGGGCTCTGACACTCGTGCCGTAACATGGTTCATTCAAGTTCATGACTTACCAGATTGAACGGCAGATGAATTAGAATCAATTACGTATTACTTCGGAACCAAGAGGTTAGATAACCTTTGTGTATCTTCCTCAAGCGGTGTTTAATATCCGATTCTATTTTGGTAACTTGACATCACTGAACGCACGCTTGTGTCTCCCCTACAAGCTTCAACGCATGGTGAGTAGTATTTTGGTCCTAAGGTACGTGTGGGTTTTTTGCTTCTTCTTTAACTCACGCCCATGCTTCTTATAATACAAGCTACCATCGCCACACACATCGATCATCAATCACCAACATTAGCACCAAGTGATCAATCCTGTTGGCAATAGCAATCATGTTCAGTGTACTGTGTCTGTGAAATTAGTAATCTGTCGGTCGGCCCTTCACTTATAACCTATTACTGATCACCAATTAACTCTATCAACATCCTGAGTCTATCTTCACACCTAGTTCATAAACCCACACAATACGCTCACTATCTAGTGACAGTTAATGTATTGTGGTGATAATAGAGTATTGTAGAGATAGCTTATAAGATGTTATGATGAGTCCATAACCACAACTCCAAACCATAATCTATCACTAAAGTATACTATCATCAGCTACCACTACACTTACTGTCGTCTGTTTACACTTCACACTTACTATCAGATATCATCTCAACACACTTGCTTTCATCATCTATCATCACAATACCTTATTATCATGTATCATCACATCACTCCAGCTCTCATCATTTATCACTACGACACACTTACTTTCATCTATCATCACATCACACTTGTTGTCATCATCTATCACTATGACACACTTATATTGTCTATCATCACATCACACTAGCTATTATCATCTATCATCACATCACACTAGCTATCATCATCTATCACGAAGACACAATTACTATCATCTATCATAACATCACACTAGCTATCATCATGTATCACTACGACACACCTACTATCATCTATCATCGCATCATACTTGCTATCATCATCTATCATTGCGTCACACCTACTATTTATCATCACATCATACTTGCTGTCATCATAGATCATTGCGTCACACCTACGATCTATCATCACATCATACTTGCTGTCATCATAGATCATTACGACACACCTACTATCATCTTCCATCACATCACATTATCTATCATCTGTCACTACGACACACTAAGTAACATCTATCATCATATCACACTAGCTATTATCATCTATCACTACGACACACTTACTATCATCTATCATCACATCACACTAGCTATCATCATCTATCACTACGACACACTATTATCTATCATCACATCAAAATTACTTTCATCATCAGCTTTCACCAAAGCACACTATCATCACAACACACTATAATCAGTTAACATCATAACACACTATTACTATCTGTCACCATAACGCACTATCATAATGTATCATCACAATTATTCACATTATCATCATCTATCATTAAAACACACTATTATTATATATCACCATAACACACTACAATCAGCTATCATTAAACACACTATCATCAGCTATCATTTAAACACACTGCCGTCAGCTATAATCATGAAACACTATCATCAGCTATCACCACAACACACTATCATTTTATCATCACAACACATTATCATAATTTATCATCACGAAATATTATCATTAGCTATAACCATGATACACTATCATCATCTGTCATTAAAACACTCTATCATCAGATATAATCACGACACACTGCTATCAGTATCATCACAACAGAGTATCATTGCAACAAACCAACATAGTTTATCATCACAACACTTTGTCATTAGCTATCATCATAATACACTATCATAATCAATAATTAAAACACCCTACCGTCATCTATCATCCCAATACACCATCATTAGCTATCACCACAACACATTCCCTATCATCAACCGCCACGATAGTCTGACATCCAGTCTTACCAAGGGGTATCGTATTACCCAGTAACTGGGTTGTGGAGGCCAGATAGGCAGTCGCTCGATGTAAATAACGTTATTCAGCTGCATCCATTTAAACTGGAAGCCAACCCCAACATATTTGGGAAAAGTCTAGGCAGATATTGACATGAGTCAGAGTGAACCTTGAGTCAATTTTCAGGATATCATCGCTACCATGTTTCAGTTGTCTACGTCTCCAAGCTTGCACTCCTACGCTACGGTTCGCGCTGTGAATAATCGGATGATTCAGTTCTGTTATCAGTGTGCAATGACATCAGTATAGTTTGCCAGCACGACTCTATAAAAGTACGCCTCGCCAACTTTGTGATGGTTTCAGATCATATTCAACACTAACATTACAGACTAATCACCGTTTGTCTCCACTCTCCTGTGAGTCTATGACTCAGGGCATTCAGTTCGGCCAACTATTAATATTTAAAAGGTACACATAAAACAATAGGTCGGTCTGTTTATCTGTCGAAAATATTTTCCTATTCGGATTCCCTATTTTTACATCGTTAGCAACGTTACAATGTAATCTGAGTTTGTTTTTTTAAGTTCCAGGTTAAAAATGTTAAGTTTTTCTAATTTATAGAAATATTTGTTGCTTGGATTTCATTTGGGAAAATCGCAAATAACATACCATGACATCATTTTAGTGAAAGCCATTTTACGAAGTTTACGCAGTAAGTGTTTGTCGCCCCCCAGCTAGTTGGACCGACGAGCTAAAAAGGTGGCTGGGATAGATTGGACGCGGAAGGCGGAGGACATGGCTGTTGTGGCACAGCCTGGGAGAGACCTATGTCTAGCAGTGGACTGCAGAAGGCTGAGTTGATTGATTGATTGAAAGCCACGGTAGCAATCTATATTACTTAAGATGCAATAAAATAATAGTTATTTTGAGTACAGTATGAAGGTTTTATAATTAATATGTGGTGGCTACATGTTTTGCCACATATGGCGTAGAAAATTAGTTGCACTAGACAAACATCGCAATTGTTTTTAAATACAACACACATACACTTACACACACACGCACACATACACCCACAACCACACATATACTTATACAGTTTTAGAATTTTAAGCATAATTAATAAACGAGATTCCGTCACTCGCGTTAAATCACGTCTCCTTAATAATTTACAAGGTGAACTGTGCCAAATATTTGCAGACTTTCCAATAATTTCTTCCGTTGATATACTTCTTTTAGAAATAAAGAGAATTCCTGTAAATATAAGTCAGTGAAGTGTTTTCAATAAATTTTTTTACTGCCCTCAATTCAGTACTTGTTTCGTCTTCTATTCTTGTGCTTGGCAACTGAACTCTTTTCTTTGAGCATTATCAGCATAATTTTTTGCCGAAAGACGTCCACTGCTGGACATAGGCCTCCCCCAAGTATCGCCATAACGACCGCATCCAGCGGATTCCTTCTTATCGAAGTTGAGGAAGAAGAAGAGAAGACATAAAACTTCACTTCACTGCTGGTCAAGTGCAACACGTCAAATTCATAGTCTATAATTAATAAGCTGCAAAATTAAAATTTGAAATTATTCCTAGTGTTAACACCTGTTAAACAAATTCTGAGAAAGGTGTTAAATTTAGCAGTCACACTCGCCTCGACTAAATAACAATCGGTTTGACTGCATTCAGACAGATTGTTATTTAGTCGAGTTGATCTAAATAACAGCTGAGTTCTGAAATGTTACTAGTGACTGATCTTCGTTACAAACGAAATATATTTACGTCATGGTATTTGTAATGAGTGTTGTGAGTGAAATTTCAATTGTTTGTGTAGTGTTGTTTACGTTTTCAAAAGAATAAATATTGCAAAAAAAAAAACAAAATTATAATAATTGTAAAATAAAAATAAGATTAGTTTATTATAGTTTAAAGATATTCAAAAAAAAAAAAAAATATGAAAACTAAAAATCACAGCTTATATTTTAAATTGATTCTCATTTTAAATACGCCAACAGAAAAAGTTGACAGGCCTAAGCCTGTGAAAATAATGAAGGAAATGAGAATTAATTATCTTAACAATCTGTTCGTGTTTACATTTAACAGTTGCTTAAAATAAGTGCTAATTTTAAGTGCTAATTCAACACAAAAATTATTAACACTGCTAAATACTAATGCTAATAATAATTAGCATTAGCATTTAGCTGTGTTAATAATTTTAGACGTTTAAGCCCATCTCTAATACTGTTAACATTAGCATGTCGGTGACGCAAACCCATAAGATTTTCCCCTACCAAAAATCTCTCAATACGAATACACCTTATTCTGATATAATCTTCCTAACATTTCACTACACCCACGGGAACAGGTGTGGCATTTATTCTTAACTCGTGATCTCACGATCCAAACATAACAAACAAAACCCCTTTTATTGATGCATGGCAAAGATCATCACATCGCAACGAGAATTGACGTGAAATACCAGCCGCTTGCCAACACTTTCATTGCTATTCAATAGCCAACATGTTTTTACAACGTTTGCCATTGAAACATAACCCATAATGAGTACTTGTTAAGGATCATCTGTTGTTTAGTGACAGGATTAATTGATTATTGAGCATTGGGCTATTAATTACTCTTTGTACATCTACAATTCTACACCTTTCAAATATGAATGAACTCAACGACCCTCTAATAGTGTAACTAAGCATCTTATGACGTTAGTTTCTCTTTTTACCCGACTACGGCGAAGCAAAAAGGAGGGTAATGTTTTTACTGTATGTGTGTATGTTCATCCATTACCTCATAACTTCTAAACTATTGATCATAATTTGACAAATGAGGTATCGTTGGAAGCGTCTTAATCGTCCGCTGGTCAGGTATAGGCTATGTCACGTCACATTATATCAACTAAAAAGGTTTATACCTTTTTAGTTGATTTAATGTGTTAATTTGTTTAATTTAATTTACAAGACATCACAGACAGACTAATAAAAAAATCCAGAGTCACACGTGTTAGGGCATAAATCGAATAGATTACATGTGACTCTGGATTTTCAATTTTGAATTAGTGTGTCTGTTTTTAGTTGACTTTTTTGTCCTAGTTAGGTTTTAGTTTTGATAAATTTTATTTTTATTTGACATTTCACAAAGACTTTTACTAAACATGTTTTAGTCTGCCAACGTTACAATCTTGACTACACCATACAGCAATCATAGAAATTACCCCTTGAAGAACATTGCTTCCCAAGCCCACTGTTCACCTGTTTCTAGTATAATAAAATTTTATGGCAATTTCTTTACAAATGTTACGAAATAACGTCATGCTTGGTAAATTTCAGAACTGAACGGGATTAGCAACGTTTCAGAGCTGTCAGTGTCATTATTGGTATGGAATATTGACACTGACAGCTCTTGAACGCGATTTAGAGGTGCTGATCGCGTTCAGTTTCAATGGTAAAATACTTAAGCCATCTTCCTCAATAAACCACTGGATGAACGCGTCCCAAAATACTTTGCATTTCATGATGAGCCGTCTCAGTGAAATAATAAAGAAAACATCTCAATAATATTTTATGAAAATAATTCATTTTCCTCTTACAGGCAATCTCTAAAAATCCGTTTGATTCAATTTAAGCGTTGATAAGAATTATTTATTAAGCTAGAAACCTCTATTTAAAACATACGTTTTTTACCTTTAAATATTTACTTAATACAATTTATTAGTTTAATTTATTTTACAACGAACTATTATATCTATTATGTACAAGAATGTAAAGAAAAAAAATAAGAAAAAAAAATAAAGGGAGGAGCTCATTGGGCATCAAAAAATTCGTCCATATCGCTGTCAGCGGGAAAATTGCCCAAAAGGCTGGCAGCATTGCCACGTTGGATGGCAATGCTGATTCTTTGGCCTAGAATTGGCCAGCCCTCTGGTGACGTGAAGAGTCGACCAACCGCTTGGCGATGTCCCGAAATATTCGATGAGCACTCGGCCCTAGTGTTTCAACCCCAAACGGCTCAAAAATATAACTACCAATAAGCTGGTTATATTTGCGCCGTTTGAGGTTTTCTGCACCTGCAGCAGCCGCCCCGGCACAGCCCGCCGTGCTAGGAAGATGGGATGGCGCAAGAGTGTCGACACAGGTTGCATCCCACACCAAAAGCCTACCCAACTTCCAAGGTATAATGGTCATTCCGTCTGGCCTCTTCCCATCGCCGCGTGCCAAGCCATTGGGTTGTAAAACAGCTGGCACCCCGATAAGATGATTTAGTCATGAATCTGCCGAGCCTTTTCCCACTTATGTTGGGGTCGGCTTCCCGTCTAACTGGATGCAACTGAACACCAGTATTTTACATGGAGCGACTGCTTATCTGACATCCACAACCCAGTTACTGGGTAACACGATACCCTTTGGTAAGATTCAGTAGTGCAATCGTCCCTATACCTATACTAACGGGCCAGTTACCTATTAACAAATAAGAAAAGATGGAATTGGTCCTTGGTCCCAGTTTCGATGTGGGACGAGTTGCCCCCTAACCTTTGGTAAGACTGGTTGTTAGACTTTCGGCTTCTGACCACCTGTAACGAATGTCAAAGATCTAGAAATGACAGCCGGGACCAACAGCATAACGTGCTTTCCGAGGCATATAGGTGTCTCGGTATATTATGAATGGTCACCCATGCACGGACCGATCTCTGCAAGCGTTGCTTAACCTCGAAGATCGACCTGTGCAGCTGTTATTATTAAGCTGCCATCTATTTGTAATTCGATTGCGGAATACGGTGATTTATGGCCCCTTTTGTTGCCAAAAGATATGAAGAAACATGGAGTAAGTAGACAGTCAACTAAAAAAAAAACACAGTCTTAAGTACCTTGTAATACCACCCAGTTACTATCCCACTACTGGGCAACGGCCTCTTCTCATACAGAGAAGGCACGATCATTGATCACCACGCTTGCTCAAGACGGGTTGGCGATTTAAGAAATTATATTAACTATAAGTCCAGGTTTCCTAATTGAATAATACCTTAATCATGCAAATATCTCCTCTGGAAGCCAAGGTGCGTAGCTTAAATGATCAGCCTTAAATGCTCCCACTGCTGAGGTCTCCTCTTTTTGAGAGGGAGTGGGCCGTAATCACCACGCGGGCCCAGTGCGGGTTGGTAGATGTCACATGTCTTCGAATTTTTGGTTCTAAGAAATGCCGGTTTCCTCACGATGTTTTCCTTCACCGTTTTGAAATAATTGACACAAAGTAAAACGCCAGTCTGGGTTCGAATCAGCCACCATTGTTCATCCAAAGTGCGCGACGAAACCAAAATAGTCATGATATTTCAGAGGAATGACAATCCCGGTACCAAAATTCGATAAAGACCAAATTATACTGATCTCGCATACCAAATATTCTGACAATGTGACAAACACATGAAAGTTCATTAGTTACTATGTTCTAATCGGATTGTCGTCGATGGCAGAGTGTTGGCGAGTCGCGGCGAGATAGTTGAAATAGCTGCGCGTTTAATATTCATCGCTGTTACATAGCTCGGGAGCTGTGCCTCAGAGCTTCAGTTCATTATATTCTCATACTTCTTAAGGCGACGAAAACCGACTTTTAATGATTTTATACTGAAGATCACGGCTAAACGAATAGCTATAATGATTTGGAAAAAATGTATGTTAAATAAGATCATTTTCTTGGTAACTTAATGTACGAATATTTTAGATTATGTTTATATTACATAGTGAAATTAATTTGTTATGTCGAACGCGGATAAAAAACTGAGAATCACGCAAAATCTATCAAGCGTATTTTTCTAAAACCTTCATCATTTTAAAGATAATATTTAATTATTGATCTTTTAGTATAAGTGTTTTATTAAAATACCTTATTTTATGCATAATAAATTAATAATGTGTCAAATTGGGGACAGCGCTCCTTGATGGGTGATTCCTATTACTGGCTGGACGTACGACGCGTTGTGTGAGCTCAGTACAGAACACGCATGCTAACCACTCAAGGTCACTGGCATTTATTTGCGTCTTATGGGGGTTGTAGCTAAGTAATAACAGCCACCCGGCTCCATCGATCAGGTTAAGCTACGCTTGCCGCGGTTCGTCCGTGGATGGGTGACAATAACATAAAAAGACCCCTTCGTGCCTCGGATAGCACGTTAAGCTGTTGGGGCCGGCTGTAATTTGTAGATCTTTGACAGTTGTTACTGGTCGTCAGAAGCACGAAAGTCTGACAATCAGTCTTACCACGGGGTCCTATAGCTTGTCCACTCTGAAATGACGCGCCTCACTACCGTACCGTTTGCGTGAATGCGGTAGTGGGGCGCGTCATTTCAAAGTGGACAAGCTTTATCATGTTACCCAGTAATTGGGTTGTGGAATTCATATAGGTAGTCGCTCCATGTAAAATACTAGTAATCAGTTGCATCCGATTAGACTGGAAGCCGACCCCACCATACTTGGGAAAGGGCTAGGCAGATGCTTACCGGCATACAATATCATCAATTCGGATGATATTGTACCCCAGCCCCTTTCAAAACCCTGATTTTAGAAAACACATTTAATTCTCGTTCAGAAGACAATCATTCAGGTTTGTAATCTGTGCATGTCCCTTTAAGCACACCCATAACACAGGAGTAATAGATTGATAAATAGAGCTATCAGGAACAGGATGTAAAGTTCATTTATCCTCCATACAAATGGGAGGATCTGTAGCGGGATCTAAATCGCCACATGCGAACTACGCATCAAAGACCTGACGTCACACAAATCTTGCATCGCGCAATTAGAGTTTACCGCACGAACGACATATATAACATCCGTCTGGTCGGCGGATCCTCCCTTTTCTATAGAGAATGAGTGAACTTTACACCCTGTTCCTCATACTTCTAAATATCCAGTGACCAGACGAGCGTGGTGTCTGGTGGGCTGAGAAAAAAGGCCGAAACAAACTTACACTTTTAAAGTTCAGATATAATCTTGGTCAGGCCATATGCACCTAACCGCACTCGCACAGGATGTTGGATCTCCCACTTTGACAAATTGTGTCTTCAGCGGCCTACTTGAATAGTATATTACTTATGATAATACTTATTTCTTTGCAATACGACAAAGTTTTCCATAACTATGTTCCATAAAATCACCATAAATCAAACGATCTCTCAGTAAGAGCTAAAACTCCGTGTACAAACGTAACGTTACAGTTCCACGCTCCCGGCTCGTCGCCAACCACGAGTATTTGCGCGCTACGATATTAGACAAGTTGTCGCGGCCGCCTCATTTAGACCTAACGACTACTAAACTATATTAATAATCATTATTAACCTGCCCCGGCACGTCCGGGGGGTGGAGGGGCGGACTGGGGTGAGGGACGGAGGGGGCGACGGAACAAGAGACCATTGTTGGAATCCATCTGTCAAAGGATAGACGAATTTAATTGACGCGCGCTCAATAAGGGCTATTATCCCGTAACTGTGATGTTGCTCTTTCGTAGCCGGTGAACCGGAGCGAGCGACAGCTTTTTATTAATTTCGCACTTAATAACTTTCAGATGATATTCGACTGTGAAGTTTTTCATAGCGACACAATAGCTTGGGTCGATAGAATTCGTTTGATGTTCGCGTTTTTGTTGCTTGTGCTCTCTGTTAGTATTTTATTGATTTGTCGCGTTGAAGAATCTGGTAATTGGCTTTGCCGCTTTACGTTATATTTGAGAATCTGTTGGAACGTTTGATTGGCCTAAATTGGCAAAATCTTCTTGATGTTTTTCTATAGAGTGAAATTATGTTAATGGTTTAGGAAACCTTTAACATGATTCCCACTTTGAGGACTCAACAGTACCTCAGTAAATGGTTCTTTACTTGTACAATTACATAATTAAATGATTTATGCATAGCCTGTAAGGACTGCTGAATATTCATCTGTTTTTTCGTTCTTTGAATTCCTTCGATTTAAAGCCGGATATTGTTACTTACATCACCTACATCACCTTCCCCTTGTCAAACATTTTCTTCCGAGATGACACTGAAAAACTCGCCATGTTGGTAATTTTTCAAAGCCAATTTTGTTTTTGTCGGTCACGGTAGCGGTAAATCGTAAGACTGCCTTAAAATTCAGCTACAGACTACACTACCAGTAGGAATTCAATATAACATAATTGCCCTATAATATTTCCACTGCTGGTTCAGACCTCCTCTTGTGAGAAGGAACCACGATGTGGGCCTAGTGCAGGTTGGTGAACTTTTGATTCCTCACGACAATACTTCACCATTTTGTTGGTGTGCTTCAACATAGAAACAGAATCATTTCAAAATGTTAATATTTTAGAATCGGTGTTAAAGTTCTTAAAATGTAGTGGGCCAGCCAGTGATCGCTATTTTGTTGACGACAACGATGTCAGTGGCTGTTGGCTCGGGGCCAGCGAGAACACGCCAGCGTGCTGCTATTGAAGCCGATAAAGAGATAGCTCAAAAATAAAAGTACACATTCTTGTAGAACATCTGCCGGGCATGCGTAGATTGTTGGATTACTGACAGCAAAAATCCAGGGGCAATATTTTTACAGTAAAAAAGGACCGCCTCTTTTACACAGCTCGAGATTTCGTGGTAAAGCAAGGGTTATCTAAACTGTGGAGGCCGCTACATATCCGCCGCAGTGATGGCTGTCATGAAAATGATGGGCACCGGGGTTGAAAGAAAGAAAAGAAAGAAAATACGTGTAAAGTACGTGTTCTTCCTTTGCGTCATATTTACAACAAATAAAGTTGTCAAGTGTAAAGAACACACAATACAAAAAGAAGTTCAGGGAAAATATACGCCGCAAAACGGTCATCACTCAGCAAAATGCTGCGACCCTATGCGAGACAGAGCTAAGGCTCTGTCTGGCATATGCGCAGTATAACTTTTAGGCGTCAAAAAACACTCTCTAGGGAAATACCAACTTAGTTTCATAAATAACTTTTCCGTGACGTCATTCGCCGGTAAATTGCAGACGCTATGTAGCGGCCTCCGCTCTTCTGGGAAACCATAGGTTTAGGGAATACGCCGGAAAGCAACAGCGCAATTAACAAACTGCAATCGTCAATGAGTTTGCCAACCATGATGATTGAAACAATTCGACCAATTAAATGAGTTGAAGTTTTTGTCCGCCTGTCACGACGAGGAGAGGGGCTTGTGGCTAAGTAATAACAGCCGCACTGGTCGATCGATCAGGTTAAGCTACGCTTGCCGCGGTTGGTCCGTGGATGTGTGACCATTTTTAGATACCAAGACCCCTTTGTGCCTCGGAAAGCACGTTAAGCCGTTGGTTTTGTAAATGACAGCCGGGAGCTGTCATTTACAAATATTTGTAACTTGTTACGGGTCGTCAGAAGCCCGAAAGTCTGACAACCAGTCCTACCAAGGGGTAAGTAACGTGACAGTAAATGGGTGTGGAGGATAGATAGGCCGTTGCACCATGTAAAATACTGGTATTCAGCTGCATCCGGTTAGACTGGAAGCCGATCTCAACATAATTGGGAAAAGGCTAGACAACTGATGACTTTCACGACAGTAATTCCATATCTTCCATCCAAGTATGAAACCATATAGGTATTTAGTTACTTACTTACAAATCTTATGACAAAAGTCATCCCCCTTACGAATGAAATCAAACTTCAGCAAACATATAATGTAATTTGAACATACCGGGGCGGTGGAGTGAGGCAGCGAGGCGCGGGGGGGTTGCAGAATTTAATATTGGCAGCGCGCGCGGGTTAAGGCGGCGTGCAAATAAAACTCTATGAAACCGCACCCCCGAGCTGTTAAGGGGTTGAGCTTTCCTGGTAATTAATTTATGATTTGTGTGAAATTATGTTTTTGAAGGGTTTCCTTTGTCTATTGCTAGAAGCAGCATAGATAACTGAACTTTCATCGCCAACCTCTGAAATTGTTGTTATCACCACGTTTAAAAACCAATCGGTGATCTTAATACGTATTGCGATAACAACGCTGTTATGATTGCATAGGAGAATGCTGCCCAAACATGTGACATAGGAGAATGCTGCCCAAACATGTGATATAAAAACCCTGCAATCCTTCGTGATATTATAATCTTTAATGCACGATATCCACAGAAAGAGAGAAATTTATAGAACATTTTTTTTTCAAGAACTGCTGGTTATCTCAGGCTCTACAGCCCCACTGCTGGGATCCAGGCCTCCTCTCTGTGAGACGAAGTGGGCTGTCCACTACGCGGGCCCAGTGCGGGTTGGTAGATGTCACATGTCTTCAAAATTATTATTTTTTGGTGCTTAGACATGCCGGTTTCCTCATGATGTTTTCTTTCACCAGTTTGAGAGCAGCGGTTATGAAATATACTACACAAAGTAAAACACCTGTCAGAGTTTGAACCTACGACCAATGTACTTACAACTTGTAAACTGAGGCTGTTACCACTGGTTATCTTAAAGGAGAGGAATAGCCTGCTTAGTACGGAGGAACCCGATAAAATTGATAGGTTGCAGGCTTGTCTCCTTTGCCTCGTGTGAGACAGTCGCTCCATCTCGGGCAGAAAGTTGCTCTGTTAAAGTAGTAACCGCCGTAGTTATCAACTCAACTCACTTGGAGTAGATAGTAGACGTTTTAGTAGGGATTCATGTGGTCGTGGAAGGTAGATATTAGCAGGGATACAAAACAACCCATACCCTGATCAAAAACACAACGTTATGGAAATTTGTCAGTCCAGCTGATCTTTGTAAAAATCTCATCGTGAAATCTTGGGTGAAGTGAACTTGAAGCTGTCAATGATGTCAATCCAGGTGGAATGATAGCTCACTTCAAGCTCACTACAACTCAGTTTTCACGGTGAAATTTTTACACAAAATAGACTGGCGAGAGTAGATTACAATCATGACATGAAACTACTGCCAAGTCATAGGTCTCGAGTTCGAACCCAACGCGATCCTCTGACTTTTCGGATTCATGCGCGTATTGTTTAATTATCAAAAACGGTGATGGGAAACATCGTGAGGAAACCGGCATGCCTGAGAGATATTTCTTGATGGCATGTGAAAACAAGTCAGAGGCCCATAGGCGGAATAAAAATTCTAACACCAAGCTAGTAACTTATCACACGCAAAAGAAGGAAGACTGTTGTCAAACTACCATATTTTTATAGACATGTTATGTTAAGCCTTTAAACCTTGTATGATCTTCCCCTTAACCGTGTGTCTGCGGATATTTTTACAAACGTTATTACTGTGCGGTGCGCTTTAGCTTTCTTTATTAAATTGTCGTTAGGGGTCGCCGCATTAGCCGCTCGGCTTTCGGCTTTCAGCTCTCGGCCACGGCTCGGCAAACGGCCCCGGGCAGCGCCGAATGAATTGAAAGCAACAATATTGTGGGTGTTATGATCGTAAGCGGTAAAAGATGCTAAATATTATAATTAAAACGTTTAAATGGTAGGATTTGTTTCTATGTCGTATTTTTTGCATTAAGTAAATAATTATCTCGATAACTTAAATGTGTAACTGGTCTATGTGGGTATATTTGTATAGATAGAGGTGTCTCTGCCTACTCCAACTGAACAGACTGCTGTGCTGCTGGGGAGTTTGTTGCGCCACTTCTTCTTCCCAGCTTAAGCACGAGGAAGTGGTGAAGGGTGGGCGTTTTTTGGGGACTGTCTTATGTAATTTTGACGCTTGATTAGTGCTGATTCTCAGCCTAGTTTAAATAAATGACTTTTGAATTCGAATTTGAATAATTTTTGGGAACACAGTCGGTATGTAAGTACCTATAATTACAGGGTGGATTTTTGAGATGGGGCATTTAGGACAGCTAGGTACCTTAACCGTTGTTGCTACAGGAAAACAGTCTTAGAAGACTGTCCTTAACCTTTTGAGAAATGTTGATCTGCATTCACAGATTTTGAAAAAAAAAATACAGTCAGCAAGAAAACAGGCAGTATGCACAAAAACATTTTTTGATGCCAATGGATCCTGTTTCTTATAACGATATATCAAACATCTCTATCGGACCAACTGAGGTTTGAGTACTAGAAAAGTCAGAAATCGCAAAAAGCTTTTCCCATACATTTCGATGGCAGTGAGACTCCAACCTACTTTTCACGATGGATAAACACTTATTTACTGGCCGAAAATAAACAAAAATAATGAAATTTCAAATTTCGAATGAATACACGTTATAATTTTATTTGTTTTGAGAACATTTAGGCAGTTTGTTGCTTTTGAAAAATCTTTTTCTATAAAAGGTTTTTTGCAATGTCAGTCTTTTTTAGCGGAGTCTTTTTTATTGTTTCTAATACAAGTCTGAGAGTTCCAAATTATTTGAGGTATTTTTTTTCTCAGAACGTTTGAAATCACAAGCAACAAACTATCTTGTTCTCAAAGGAAATAAAATTATAACGTGTATTTGTTACAAGTGATTTATTTTCAGTTAGTCTGTCCGTCACAAAAAAGTAAGAGTTTTTCCTACCATAAGTGTGGAAAAAAATTCTCTTTTTTTACCTACAATCCGTGTAATCTTGATTTTATTTAAGAAATCTTAAAAAAAGACATGATTTTCGAATAAAAAATGAATCGAGGGAAAATGATACAATTATGTAACTGTCTTGTAGATGGAAAGAAAAAGAACCAATAAATAATTTACTGCAGTTTCATTCTGATTGTATGCATGAATGTTTCAGAATATTAATGCAAATTAGCATACAATTTAGAGAGCCTCCTCCTAATATTGAATGAGAAAAACAGTTTGTGAACACGACTGGCTATTGTATCAATGAAAACGAAAAGAGAAACAACATATACCTAGATGAAAATACCTACTGAACGTCGATGGCCTCTTTAATAATAAGGGTGGATGTTTTTTAAATATTAAACATAATTATGTATTGCAAGAAGACACAGCGCGGACGCTGTAATTATTTCGTCGTCTGCCATTGCCGAAAGTCGAAAGCAACGTGAGTGGCAGGGCTGAATGTAAACATACAGTTCTCTCGATCCTGCTAAGGCAGTATTTAGGAAATTATTGCCGGCAGCGCGAGGAGCAGCGGCAGAGGCTGAATGTAAATGGGGCAATAGACACTGAATAATATTTTGCGCACCTAAAGATACTTAGTTATGTACCTTTTATGATGCACAAACAAAGTAATGTTAATAATCAATCAACATATTAAACATAGTCCCCTGACTAAAAGTCAAAGTCAAAGTCAAATCATATAAAAGGCATTTTTGAAAGTCAAGATGTACAAGATAATAGAATTATTGATTCTAGTCGCCCCTTCCAAAAGGTAGTTTCGTATGGAAAAGAATGGCGACGATAACCGACTTTTAATGATTTTATACTGAAGATCACTTCTCAACGAGTAGTGTTAATGATTTGGGAAAACAAATGTTAAATTACAATTACAATTAATTAAATTATTAAGATTATCTTAATAATTTATTATAGAAATATTTAAATTATGATTATATTACATAGTCAAATTAATTTGTAAAGATATTTCTAACGCGGATAAAAACTGAGAATCACGCACAATCTATCAAGCGTATTTTTCTGAAACCTTCACAGTTTTAAAGATAATTTAATTATTTATCTTTTAGTATACGTGTTTTATTAAAATAGCTTTTGGTTTATGAATAATAAATTAATAAACCGTCTAATTGGGGACAGTGTTCCTTGATGGGTGAGTCCTATTACTGGCTGGACGTACGACGCGTTGCGTGAGCTCAGTGCAGAACACGCAAGCTAACCACTCAAGGTCACTGCGTCTCTTTCGTTTAGTACGTACTCTTTAAAAAAAAATACAATAATTTGTTTACATTTATTATTATTGTGACTAACTTTTGCCAGCGGCTTCGCCCGCGTGGAGTTCGGAAAATACCCTACGGGAACGTGCTACCGAGATTAAAAGTCCAGGAAACTATCTATGTGTTTCATCCAAATTTGTTCAGCGATTTTTGTGCCAATCCGTAACATAGGTACATCCAGACTAACAGACAAGCGGACAAAACGTCTTAAAACTATATTTTCGGCATCAGACTTATTCCCACTCCTCGTAGCAATTTAACTACTTTTTCAAAAATATTTATTGTAGATACAGTTTTGACTTTGTTACTATAATAATGTTTAAATACGTATATATCACGATGTAACTAGGGGAACATTCAAGTATTACGTAACGCAATTTTTGAAGATTTTAGACTCCCCCTCCCCCCCTTGTAACGCACCGTAACGTTTTTCTGTACCCCCCCTCCCCCTCTCTAAACGTTACGTAACACTCAAGTGACCATTTTTACCCTAAAGGCGCTAAAAGTTATGTTATAGTTTTTGTTCTTGGTATAGTTTTAATTCCCTAAATTTTTATTAAAAAAAAGAAACAATGTTACGTAACGTCTTGTAAGAAAGACCCCCTCCCGCCCCTGTAACGCATCGTAACGTTTTACGAGACCCCCCTCCCCCCCAAATTGCGTTACGTAATACTTGAACGCTCCCTAGAATAAAATTACTATACCTCACTTTGTAAAAAAAAACATTAAAAAGTAAAAATTTACTTCTATTTCGAAAGTCGGTGTCTTCGCTTTGTTACCACCGATTTCCGAAGTTAAAGTAATTTTTCACATTTTGTGTTTTTTTTTTTTTTGTCAAAACTTCTTTTATTTTTCACTTTTTATTTGCGGTTGTCCAAGGTTTTGAGATATTGTTGCTTTTACACCACAACCGTAGCTCGTATCAATAAGCCAGGCCGTCACACTTACACATATTACCTAGTCCATATCTTGAAAACTACTGAACCGATTTTGATGAAACTTGCACTGTTCCCTAAGTTGAAGTAAAGGTAAGTCTATAAAAATGGTCACAATCCGATAAATAGTTTCGGAGAAATGCGTGGACAAATAACGATAAATACAAACATACATACATCTATAAAATTTTGTATATTGTTTTGAAGCCCTAATGGAATTATGTAATACGTGAATAAATTGCAGAGCCTCCTTTTTATAATGAATTATGAAGCAATGACAGATAAATTATTTACGTCATGATAGATACATAGTGGGCCGCACGGGTCGAAAGAAGGTTAAGCTACGTTTGCCGCGGTCGGTTCGTGGATGGGTGATCATCCGTTACATGTCGAGACCACTCCGTGCCCTGGAAAGCACGTTAAGCCGTTGGTCCCGGCTGTCATTCGTAGATATTTGACAGTGTCGTTACGCTTAGTCAGAAACCCAAAAAGTTTGACAACCAGTCTTACCAAGGGGTATCGTGTTATCCAGTAACTGGGTTATGGATGTGACATAGGCAGTCGCTCCATGTAAAATACTGGTATTCAACTGCATCCGGTTAGACTGGAAACCAACTCCAACATGGTTGGGAATAGGCTAGGCAGATTGATTTTGACCCAGCTATGTCAGCTATATTATCATGACAATACCTACTTGCCTACAATGCCTACCACCTCACCTCACACTTCAGGTCTAGTTGAAAACTAGCGTCAGGCACTAGTTGTCTGGCATTTTTGCTGAACTAGGCCTATTTGGCGCAGCCGCAAGGCACACTTTCCTGCTAGTATCATAAAACGCAATTTACACTTTTTATTTGTTTTCTTTCTTTTTTTATTTGATTTTTGGTTGTAGTACAATATGTTGTGTTGTGTGCCTTTTGTGTGCGTGTCTGTGCTAAATAAACGTATTTTCTTTCTTCTTTCTTTCTTTACTTATCCGTAATAAATGTATGCAATGGTTAGTTCTTTTGCCGATGACATAAAGTTTTTTTTTTTTTTATAGGTAGGTAGGTACTTATAGTTTTAGGTGGTGACCCTCTTTAATTCTACGACCAAAGAATAAAAGCAGGCCCTGTTGTTGCTTGTTGTCCTTTTGAGTAATTACGTGTAGGTATAATGTTTTTAATTTAAGAGGCCGTGCACGAAATCGACTGAATCTGATCAATTTTGTTCATTCGTTGTGAGAAAGGGAAAAAGAATTTAAACAAAACTATTTGTGATTTGAAAAGATGATGATTTGTGATGTGTATTTTATGTGTTTGTATCTTTATATGTGCGTTTTGTTTGTGCAGAATAAACAATTTTTCTTTCTTTTCTTTTCTTTCTTTAAAAGTCGAGTTCGCATGTGGCTGAAAGGGATTTTTCAAATAACTTAAGTATTCATGGAAAAGCACAAATATTCGTAACAAGTTTAACGAAAAATGACGCGAGACTGACGTTCGATCACTTTTTTTACAAGAAACTACTTTTGATTTTGAACATTTAAAAATATGATCAAAATCGTTATATGGTCTACTTGCATGTGGCTGAACCACGTTTTTCAACATCCATACAAAATATAGCAGAAAAAATAATGTTGAAAAGACATTTTTTTTTTTTAAAACCCTGACAATATATATTTTTTCCTATTACTTTACATACCATTTCAAGAAATTTAAAAATCACACATTAGTATTCAGCTGTCCTTGATATAAAATCAAAATTTTATTTTATAATTATAATAACTTATCTTCATTAAGTAAATCAAAGACGAAATAAACCATATTTTCGAGACAACAGTGATGCAAGTGCTGTGACTGACACGAATGGTTTGTCACCAAGAAAACTGTACTTTTATACATACACAGACTCTGTTTCAGTTATTTCAAGCTTTCTTGCAGGGGTTTTTTCGGGCACGGAGCCTTTATAACTTTATGCCTCAATCTTCTCAGCTAAAAACCAGCAATTGATTTTCACGAAGATATTATTATGACGTTGAAGACCTGCCTAGATTTGCGGTTCAGAAAGCAGTGTTAGTGAAACTTTAAAGCTTAGCTTTCAAACAATTCAGGTCTAACTTTGAGACAAACTTTGCGATATTCTGAATTACCTGGTTTGCAGTTTGCAATGCAAGCGTCAATTATACGTAAATTGCTAGCGCCATCTGCTGTGATTAGTGTTGATTATTGTGAGTAAACTAGTGAAGCAAGATACTACAGCCAGTCACCAACAGATGCCAGTAAATGTCGTTACACCAAGGTGGCACGCACATAAATTACTTACAGTCATGATAAAATTGTTAATTGTTTGTGACTTTTCTAGAAAAAAAATGTGGTTGCAGTTAAAAAGAGCTTTATAAATATAATCCAAATTCTTGTCTGAACCACAGGCCACCAACACAATTATCTTTAACGCCATCTACTAGCAATACATGAATTTAACTGAACAAAGAAGTTCAGCTACTCCGCAATAGATGGCAGGAAATGTAACCAAATTGAAAAATAGGATAAAAATAAATAGGTTTCTTATTTTACGGGAACAGCACATTTTAATAGCATATAAATAATCTAAACGGGCAAACTCAATAGATAACCAGGTATCTAAAACATTTACTTAATTATAATTCTTTGTTATTGTTATTTTTGGTTAACAACGTTATACCTGATAATCGTACTACAATGATGATTTTGCTGACGTTGACTTGTTTGTTTTGCCACTTGCACAATTCAGGAAACATATCTGTGAAAAAATTGTTCACACTTCCTCATAATGTCAACATTGCACAGATTTGCTTGTTTATTTTTATTTTTGTTTATGTTTATTTTTGATCGACTTCGAAAGTTATCTGTTCAAATGAGGTTTAGCTACTCCGAAATGGACGCATTTATATTTTAAAATTTGCTTGGATCTGATGGGTTTCGAGGTCAGTTGTTAAAAGTTTGTCTCACCTTTTACTAAGTGTTGTGTAAATCACATTAATTATAATAGTTTATTCTTTTGTTTTCTTAAGTTTGCTTGTACCTAAGTAAGTTTTTACTATATTATTTTGTGGATAACGGTGCTGGTTGCGTTATTACCTAAATGTTTTATAATCTATGTAGTATTAAGCATTATTACGCAATTGTTTGTTGTCCCAAAGAAATAAAAATAAAATAATAAATAAATAAATACCTAAGTGTGTGCGTAATAGTTTCGTAACTGTCGAGAGTGTAAGATTATCAATTATTCCATACCTTCAAAAGGAAATTCTGTTTATTATTATTTATTTATTTAAACTTTTCACACTTAGAAAAGTACAAAGGCGGACTTAGGCATTCTATACCATACACACGTTTACAATGATATCTCAAACTAGATGATTAGGTACTCATGTATTGTTTGTTGCATTCATGTCAGACCTTGCTTTCTTATAGTTAAGTTATCGCAATACCTTAGTCTTACCAAGGGGTATCGTATTACCCAGTAACTGGGTTGTGGAGGTCAGATAGACAGTCGCTCCATGTAAAATACTGGTATCCAGGTGCATCCAGTTAGAGTGAAAGCCGACCCATAGTTGGAAAAAGCTTAAGCAGATGGTGACTTACCTACCTACTTGTTATCATAAACATTCATCCATTTCATACATACCTAGATATTTTTATAATCTATTGCACAGGGATTCATCTTCTAAACTAATAAATTAAATCCCCTAAATGATAAAACATAAAACAACGCTCCAAAAGAAAATTAAAACACCGCTCTCTCACTTAACTGGAAACATAATTACCTAAAGCGCTTCAGCGCAAAGGCATTACATACAAGACTGCACCGAAAAAAAACTCCGTGGAGTTGCACTTGCAGCGCCTTAATGAAGCGGTCACATAAATTTCTCTCTATAAAGAGCCCAATAAAGCAATCCAATAAGCGGTAGGGGCGGGACGGGGCGGTGGCGGGGCGCGGGGGGTGCTCAATAAACCCTCATATCTTCAGCAATTACGACAAAACAAATGAGAGCTAACGAAATTCACCTCCGAGAGAGATCGGCCGTGGAACAGGGCGGCATGGAGTAGACTTGTCACGTGAAATTTTACGTGGATTTTTGGGAAGTCACTACATAACTCAAAACCCGCACCGTTGTCGTCGCATTATCGGTTTTGTACTTTATTAGGTACTTCGTTATTATTTACTAATTACCTCACATTGATATTTATAAAAGGTACCGTGTTAAATTTTGATTTTTTTATAAATTTTAACTATTACTTAGTTTTCTCAAAACTATTTTAACGTCCGTTTTGCATTATACTTAAATTATTTTTTATTTTTTTAAACTACGTTGTGCTCTGAAAAAGCTAATGAATTTGTACCTAAATAGTAAGGTAAGTAACCTAATCTGAAAAGTTTTAAAAGTAAAAACCGGAGAAGAAGAAGAAGAGGATTTCGTTAATAAACACTAAGTAACACAAAGTACCTACTAACTAAACCGCGAGATGCAGGCTCAGTTTCACGTGACACAAGGCCTTTGTTATGTTGCTTGTCTATAACATTATGTATCTAAACAATTATTGTACCTACACACAGGATGAAAGAACAATTATTAATTACTTCACTATCACACTGAAAATCAAAATTAAAAGTAAATAATACCTTATCAAATTAGGCTGAGAAACAGCATGTTTTGTACGTCAAAATTACTTAGATAGGCCAAAACGCGGCCCTTCACCGTTTCCTAGTGTTTTAGCTGGGAAGAAGTGGCGCAACGAATTCCCCACCAGCATAGTTGTCTGTTAAGTTAGAAGAACTTCATGGATTAGTGATTCAAAATCCAGTTAGGTAGTTATATTGTTATTTTACTCAGTACGAAAATAAAACTGATGTTTTCTAAAAAGTTTACTACACATCCCACTTCGTCTCTGTTCCGTGTTCCCCGCGGAGTGCCAAAGGGCTGTGTGTCGGGTGTTTTAGGGTTTTTTCAGCGGCTTTGACTTGCAAATTGTCGCAACGCCCGCCATTGCCTGGGGCGCGCGCGTAATTAAAAATCAGAGACGACACTAGCGCTATGGTGGCGAATAGCGGTACTAAAATGCGTGATTATTTTGACATTTTTAAGGTTTATGTTAAATAAGAAAAATATATCTTAACAACAACGTGTTTATAATTTTTATGTAATTTCAAAAACTTATTAATAGATTATTATTGCTTAAAATTAAGATTGTTTTGTTTGTTTATTCGCTAACAGATGGCGCTGCACGCTTCCAATTAGCACTAAACTATGGCTGCTTATGGCCGTCGTGAAAAATCGTAGCACTCTCATTAGAGTGGTAGTAAATGATTGAAAGATTGAATGTAAATGAAACTGGCTTATAACAGCAATATTTTTTCATCATCAGGTCATCACTGTAAGAAGAGTAGTTTTGCGACACAAGTGTTACAACAATAAGGGACTTCTAAAATATATATATACAGGCTTATGATGACCCAATCCAGAGCAAAGCTCAATTTTTAACATCTTTCTTAGGTACCCGACAGCGGGAACGGCAGCAAAGGCCCCCCGGGTTATGTTTTTCACGCATGTGTTTTTATTTCCTCGATAACAATTCCAAAAAAGGTGGCATCAAGTCTAAGATCTAAAATAATCGCCGCAAAATGATAAGTGAGCTTGTTTTGAACTTTTTAATTGCAGTCGAGATTTTGTTATTTTTTTTCAATTTTAAATGTTTGGTCTTGCAAGACTTTTTTTTTCGTTTTGCCTCTTCGATATCTTGTGATCTTTGTCAGAAACCACCAAGTTAAAGAAAAAATATGTCTAATGTATACTTATTTTCGTATTATTATTGTTTAAGGTTTTTTTTCGTGAATGTTGGAAAAACAGGCTGTTCCAGGCTCGAATGCAACTACGAGAAAGAGTTGGTGTTCTGTGTTTTGATGTCAGAAATCAGAATGATGACAGTCGTTACGTTATGTAGGTATCAGATACAGCCGGTCTATTCTGTAAAATACTCACTGTGAAAGCTTGAAGATGCTAGGGATTGACACTATTGACATCTCACTTCAAGCTCACTTCACACAAGTTTTCACGACGAGATTTTAAGATGCAGATATATGCCAGTGACCTTGAGTGGTTAGCTTGCGTGTTCTGTACTGAGTTCAGGCAACGCGTCGTACGTCCAGCCAGTAATAGGAGTCGGCCATCCAGAAGTTGTCCCAAATTAGACGCATTATTAATTTATTATACATAAAAAAAAGATATTTTAATAAAAAACGGACCTATACTAAAATATCAATAATTAAATGATCTTTAAAATGGCGAAAGTTTCAGAAAAGTACGCTTAATAAATTTTGGGTTATGCTCAGTTTTGTTATCCGCGTTAGACATAAATTTACAAATTAATTTCACTATGTAATATAAACATAATCTAAAATATTCATATATTAAGTTATGAGGAATATGCTCTAATTGAACATTTATTTTTCCCAAATCATTAACACTACTTGTTTGGACGTGATCTTCAGTATAAAGTCATCAAAAGTCGAGTATCGTCGCCTTAACAGACTGGACCGGCTGGTCTCTTTTAGTGTCCCCTTACCGTTTACCTATGACTTTTGATACATAAAATTATAGAAAACTCCACGGTAAGGCCAACGGAACCAAAATAAATTACTTAAGCACCCCAATACTACACCCATATCAAATGAAATATGTAGTATTTATACGAATTTTATTGTTCTAATTATTCACTTTCTTCGGTAACAATTAGTGTAGTGTATAATTACGCCGTGTCGTGACTGCGCCGCGCTCGGCTCAACCTTTATTGTATTAAGCACCATTATTAATTACTGCTGCCTTTCCTACACTTTTTTAGTTAAAATCGTCGAAAAAGTATTTCTTGATCCTATCTGAAAAGTTCTGTGTAAATATTTGTTTAATAGGTTCTTAGGTATTAACGTGAGTTAAATCAATCTAATGCTAATGCCTTCTGTAGCCTGTAACCTGTAATTAATTATGGTGACCCTGAAAACATTTTTATAGTGAATAATGTTCATCGTAACCTTTTGAGTATGTACTGTGGGTAGGTACCATTTTAGGCTCTGATATAACCAAACGTGTCACTGAACAACCGTATAGCAGCCGATCTATTGTATAAAAATGTCAACGTGAAAACTTGGGTGCAGTGAACTTGAAATGAGCCGTCAATAGTATGAAAGAAAGAAAGAAGGAAAAGTATTTTATTTAAGACACGCACAGGAAATACAAACCATTAACAAAAGGAGCACATAAAATAAAATAAATAAAAATATTACGACCTGTGCGAGGCCAAAAAGCTCCTATCTCAGCATAACGCTGCGATATTAAAAAAAAAAACCCACAGCGATGGTATTCTGATAGGACCCGCTGATCACAACGGGTCCTATCAGAATACTTGTGTACGTATACATCGTTATCATCGTTACATCAGCAATGAACACACCTAAGTACATAAATAAATCCCACTAAGGGAAAACCAAACAAATAAAACTATAATCTAAACTAATAGAGAAAAAAAAGTTTGCTTTTTGAATGTTTGTAATAAATAAATACAAAAACTACTGGACCGATTTAAAAAAAATAATTTACCAGTAGAATGCTATATTATCACTGAGCAACATAGGCTATAATAAAAATATCACGCGGGCGAAGCCGCTGGCGGAAGCATAAGAAAAAAAATTAAAAAACAAATATAATATCATGTAGGTATCAATCCCAAATATCAGTCGAGTTGTCATTCCAACTGGTGCTAGGGATTGACACTACTGACAGCTCCCTTCACCTAGGTTTTTGCGGTGAGATTTTTACATAATAGGCCGGCTGTACTTCAAGGCTATAACTAATTAGAGCATCTGAGTGTAAGTACGTAGGCGGGTAATCAAGAGCGTTCAGGGGACAACAAAACCGTTTGTTAAGAAATACATCTTTTGGTCAGTAATTGAAACACATCTTGAATTTTATGGCAGCCGAATATCATGAATTGAAATGTCTTCTTTCCCATTTTTTTGTCATGTTTATGTTAACTGCGTAATGCATTTTTGTAAGCGCATGTCAGAGATCACATCAAACACTACATCGCAACGGTTTTGACACGTGGCAAAACTCGGAACTAAAGCCGCCATCTTGTTTTGTCAATACAATGTCTGTGACAATTCCACATATGTGTATACCAACAACGCCGCCTTGTCAAGGTGATTCGGGCGCCAAAAGATTCTTGTATACTTATAGTCGCATCGATTCTTTAACTCATTCAAAAATCGATTCAACTAACAGCATCTTCAATAAGCATCCAAAAAATTCCTCAGTATTATCAAAACACATAACCTCTTTTTCGCTGCACAGTCGAGCAACAACAAAATAATGAGGAGGCGACACAAATGCATTGCAGTGACCACACCAGAGAAGCGCGTACAGTCCTTTCACAGCAACCCAACAGCGACCTTATTATTAACATGAATAAAGGTCATTTTGATTTTGACAGTGATGCAAATTCAGAGGTAAAATAACTGTGGAAGGGACGTAGTGTCGCTAATGCGCGCCTACCGTGCTCGCTCGTATCAGCGGCTAATTGTCGATGACTGCGGCCCGCCCTACGCGTACTCGCTCAGACTGAGAGCCAGCAACCTTCTTTTTAACGTAATCATATTTGAAACTTTTAGCTGGAAGCTCATGGCTAAATGATAAACACCACACGGGTTATTCGAATTCAGTTAAGCTACGCTTGCCGCGGTCGGTTCGTGGATAGGTGACCATCTATTATTACATATCAAAACCCCTCCGTGCCTCGGAAAGCTCGTTCAGCCGTTGGTCTCGGTTGTCATTCGTAGATCATTGACAGTGGTTTAGGGTAGTCAGAAGCCCTAAAGTCTGACAGCCAGTCTTTTTTCGAAAATTAAGGTAATTATTATAACAATGTTTAAATTAATTTTAGTATTTTAATTTTATTCATCATCTTTCATTCATAGTTTCAGCCGAAAGACGTCGACTGCTAGACATAGGCCTCCCTCAATAAATTTTATTAATATTCGGCTTTTCCAAACTCGAGTAAAATATACACGAAGAAACAATTTTTCGTGACTCCTGGACTACACACGTTATAATTATAATGACTGCGCTCGTTAATTCTGTGATTCAGTTAAACTAACCGACGCAGATTTATTGTGACTAATGTCGGCACAGCCTTGCTTTAAGTTCATTAGCTGTTTCAACATTTATTTGGTCCTTGGTCATTTCCACAGTCTTTCATTCAGCTTTGCTTTTGAACATGTTGTGGTCTTACTTGAAAATGGTGCCTGTTTACAGTAGTAGCATACTTCAGTCAATTGAAGGGTACTGCTGGAGATAGGGCTCTCTTTTTTTTTTTTTTTTTTTTGAGGATGGGAAATCATCAAATGACTTCTCCCGCTCTGGGCAGAGCGAGAGGGTGTGTCAGACTTACTACTTTACTGACTAAAACCCACCCGTGTTCCTTCCGTTGCCTGTGTGCCGGGGCCGCGATATCCCTTTCAGACAAACCCGCAACCCCAGCAGGCATTGGTCTTTCGACCCCGTCGGTTGGTGCTGACATCTCTTTGAGGCGCGCGTGGAACACAACGCGCCGTCGACACGGGCCTGGTCCTTATCGGACGGCGAGCTGCCCATTGCTCACCGTCCGCAGGCCCGCGCCTACGGTGGCCGGAAGTCGGCTCTTGACTCCCGACGCCCGGGGCGTCTCCTGCGGCGACTAGGGCCGCGAGGGTGTGCAGCTTGCATCTCCCTCGCGCGCCCCGCCTCCTCCTTCGCGAGCATAACTGCTTCGCAGAAGGAGGTGACGGCCTCCCATGCACTCTCGCGCCGAACCATGGCCTGAACCAGGGCCGGACGCGAGAGATCGCCGCCGCCGATCGCCTCCGTGAGGACACGGCGGTGCTCCGCCCAAGCCGGGCAGACCTCCACCGTATGCTCCACCGTGTCCTCCGGGCGATCCACACAGTGGTAGATAGGGCTCTCTCAAGTTGTATTGCAACAGCTCAGTTCCCGCCTTAATGTATATATTTTTGTTTTAATTCAAAATGAAAGGGCTTTGTCGCACATGCGATTATGCCACCTTGATTGGCTTAACAAAATCATACTAATTCCTATTCCTATTTAAAAAAACCTTAGCAAAGCTAATTTGTAAAGTACTCTAGCTGCATCAGACAATGGCACAGCTAGAGTGCTGTTACAGTAACCTATCTCTCTAATTCTACAATCCAAGCTATTTCTAAATTCCTCGTCGCAGACACACTCGGCTAATATGTGATAAACATCATCAACGGAATTACTACAAAAATCACAATAAGTCGATACTGATTTTGCCATTATGTATAAAAACTTATTACACGGGATATGTCCGGAACGAAGTTTTAGTGCGATAACAGTACCACATCTGTTCAACAGCTGATTATCCACGGTGAGTTCAAGGGGTTGGATCGTTTTGTACCAGATTCCTTATTCTTGGAATCTTTTATTGAAGTAAGTCCTTTACACTGCAACCTTCTGCGGAACGCCAATCCATTTAGCTTCTATCAACCCATAGTAACTTAGCTCAGACAAAATTTCTCGAATGCCTACTTAGGCACAAGCCCTTACGGCTAGTGCCAAAAAAGATAGAATTGGCAATTGTTGAAATAATTTGAAACCCAGTTATTATATAAATATAATACCTAGTGTAAATAGTTATTAATATGATTTAATAATATTTGTATATAGTCCTGTATTAATTAAAAACATATGTTAATTTTGAAAAAAAAAAAAGGAAACCTGAACCTGATTGCTGTAGGTTGCTTTAAAGTTTTGTTCAAAATGGGTACCTCTGTGCCTTGTACAAGACCTTACTCTTCTTCGAACTACTATCTTGAACAATGTTTCCACATGCCATCATAAAATTAGGACGACATAACTGCCGGTACTTAAGAGTTGGTAGATTATTCATTGTTAGTTTGGAACTCACAACTTCAACGAAAATAATGTAATAAGTTTATTTATTTTGTCATACAATGGTTTTGGATTAACAGTTACTTAACAGTTTTGGACTATAAAAATTCACATTGTGAGAGCTGGTGCCTGAAGTAGGTTTCAGAAAAAACCTGTATTACAGGTCCCCAGGTACCACTTAGTGGCATCATACAAATAAACAGGCAGGAAACATGTATTTCTACAAACAATTAAAACAAAAAATATATAAATGAAAAGAAAAAGAAAATAACATAACAAAAGCAGTCAAAGGGTGTGTAGTGAGTGGTGGTAAATATATAAGTCAATAGTGGTGACCGTGTAGGTGAAATAGTGGTGAAAGGTGGTGAATATGTAGATGACATACTAAACTACCAAATACCTGCATAACTATTAACAACCATTGGATAGGTGGTCAATCCCCAAATCGAAAATGATTAATTTTCATCTACAAATTTGCCTTGCCTTGCAAATAGCTGTCAGAAGAATGGCAAACGTCTATTTGCTTTTGTATCAACAAAATTTTACGGGTATTAGATTTGAATTTGTGAACAGCCTTTAGAGGACTTTTTTGATAATAATAATAAAACCTTCCAAAGGACCAAGATCCATGGTACCGAGACTTGATAAAAAAAAAAAAAATCATAAGCCTAATAAGGAGAGAAAAGGGGTTTATTTAAGATTTTGATTCTTATAGTAATAAGACTAAGTCTTAGTACATGCTGGATTTGGTGAAACATCTGACACCCAAACTAGGACGTGTCCTGTATCTCAAGTTGTGAAGCCTAACTTATTGTTTAATATTATAATTATTAATATTATATTAAAAATAATTTATTAAGATTGATTGATTTTCCATTCGGCATGGAAGCGTATCGAAAGGTTAGCTATTCACAGCTATGCTGAAGTAACATGCATGATAATGAACGACAAGGCATTAAACAATGAGCTAAGCAGTCAGCTCACCGCAGCGGTTGGGTCACGGCGGCGATAAATTCAAGTGTCGGCGAGTGAATATGAAGCGTTAGATAACTTGACTGATGACAGGGACGGGGGTTACGGGGGACGGCTTCATAGAGTAAAGATTCAAGAAGAAAATAATGTAGTGAAATCTGTGTCGTGTTAAAAAATAAGTTTATAAAAAGCTTTTTATTTTTTGTTTTAAAGCTTTTAAGTAATCATTAATTGTCACGATAACCAAACACGTATGCCAAATTTCAGCCCGATAGCTTCAGTGGAAGTGGGTGAAATGTTGATTGCAATATTCCAGGACATACATACAAGTGAAGTTAAATAAAAGCTTTTAATAAAAATTAAATTTTCCTTTTGTCTGCATGACCTAACACCAGTATCCGTCCGCAAATACGTTCCTGTCATAACCATCATAATTATATACAATTTGATTTGATCTATTATTACAATATAATATATATACTTGAATATACCAATACATTTTTTGGGTCGCTCAATAACAAGAGTATGTTTAAGGATAATCTTCATAAATTTCATGAAGGCAAAACCAGTAAAATCACCACAGCCTAGAAGTCAACACTTAAATTATTGACTTCTAGCTGGTGCTGGCGGCTTCACCCGCGTGGATACCAATTCTTTTTCTTAAATAAATGTACCCTAAGTTACTCTTTATAACATCAGCTATCTCCAATAAAAGTCCCGTCAAAATCGGTACTGTCAAATTATAGCCTATGTTAGTCAGTGATAATCAGTGATCGGAGTAGGTAGATTGAACTGGGGTCATTGATCCGAAACGTATATATTACTATGGACATTCCTCCGGAATTGGTGGATTATTAAAAAAAAACCGGAACTTATGTAGGAATTGTATTCTGCCAGAGTGGAAGGAGTCATTTGATGATTTGCTATAAAAGATCTAGCTATCTAGCTATCCTAGGCTAAAAATAAAAAATAAATATTAAAGCTTCGATCGGAATTCGATTGTTTTTATTATTCAACAGATAAATAATGAATTAATTTAGTTTTGATACCTTCCTTTAAATTTTGAATTGAGTAGTAATAATATCACTACCAACATTAACAATATTTAATTGAATCCGGAAATACCGGAATTACTTTCCGGAAAAATGGCTTATCCATGTTATTCTTTCTGTGTGCATTTATGATACAAGTACAAAAAATCAATCTACCTACTCCGATCACTGGTAATAATATACCATTCTACTGGTTAACTATGGTACTACCTATTCTACTGGTTCTTGGTAAAGAATTTTTATAATCGGCGCAGTTGTTATTACGTTTATTTATTACAAACAAAAATACAAACATACAAAAAGACAAATCTCTTCTCTTTATAATATTAGTGTTGATAAGTCCTTTTTATCAGTATTTTATGACTACATGCTCATAACGCCATCCTACGGCGGCGACAAGCAACGTAAATCATGACAAGTCTCGCATAACACACAACTATGTGCTACCGCGAGCTAATTACTTCTGATTTACATTTTAGGCACAAGCTCCTATATTTGTGATTTTCCCTTGTAAATTACCCTCACATTTGTGACTTGATGTGTTTTGATTTCATTATCAGCTCGTCAAAGTTCCATTGAGGAATATTAATGCACATGCATGCGCATGCACTAAAATCTAAACTAACAGAGTGGCTGCTCCTTAAGGATTACTCTTATACGGAGTCTTTACTCACCTATCTTGTATAATACACTCACACACGCCTACACACACACACCACTCACATACACCTACACTCACACCTGCACACACACCACTCACACACAACATACAATTCCACTCTTGTTTTACCATACAGTAGAATGACACAGTCCACTTGAGATAAGTTTTTGTTAACTAATGACCGTAAACTACCTCTTAAAATACAGGTATACCCTAGCTTAAGAGGTAGAGTATTATTCTTGTACAGATTTTGTAACTTAAACTACCTTTAAATGCATTTATTTCTAAACCAAATATCAAACTGTTTTTCAAACTCTGTATGTTTTTTGGATAAATAAAGTTTATTATTATTATTTATTATTAATGTTGCCCCCTGACCTATCACAGTGCACAGTCTTACTTCAATCTGCCTCAATCTGCCTAGCCTTTTCCCAACTATATTGGGGTCGGCTTCCAGTCAAGCCGGATGCAGCTGAATACCAGTATTTTACATGGACCGACTGCTTATCTCACCTCCACCACCCAGTAACTGGATAATACGATACCCCTTGGTAAGAGTTTAAGTTGATTTTTAAAAGAGCTTGAGTAGATAGCGCATTTAGCGCATTTTATATCTAGAGCCAACTTATTAAATAATATAACCAATTGAAATCTGGGACTGTGCTTCACAATATTCAAATTAGGCTGTACCTTGTAACGTTTAATGTCTTGTCTACGTGTGCCTTCTCTAATCTGTGATTCTTCTGCCGTCTTATATTCATGTATATATTTGGCTATATTACTAAGAAGTACAAATACATAAATGCTCGGCACATTACAGATCAGCTCGGCAGATTTATAAAATGTTCACGGCAGCTCTCTCTTTACGGGCTAATGTGCAAATTGCGCGTTTCTATAACCGAAGCTCTTTTGATATTATAGTCATAACTTTTTCCCCACAACATCATGCTACCTATATCTAATTTTTGATTCTACCAACGCGAAATATACCATTTTCAATTGCTAATTTTTGTTCTAAGTGCTCTTAAAGCATAACATGCGGAACATACCGATGCATTTATAGCATTTAATTCTGTTTTCCAATTTAGCTGTTCGTCTATATGTATACCCAAGAATGTAACTTCCTTGGCTAGGACAATTTTGGCGTCTTTCAAAACAACCTTATTACGGGCTGTCGTTCTTAATATAGTATATTGGTCTTTGCGGTGTTGATTAACAATTTGTTCATATTATTGATTTATCGTGTTTAGTTATCGATACCTATCACATCTGCGGAGTTTCGCTAACTAATTTAATTTGACCCTGTATATACTCTTTATCATAAAGAGGATTGGTATTCCATAAAGACATTATGAAACACCAATACGGCCACGCGTAGCTGCTACGCCGTAGCGCCCGTAGCAGCTCGTAGTTCAGTGCTACGACAAAGTGGAAATACTGCAAGCTTTGTTTATTGGAGCGAAGATTACAGTGACTGATAAAAGGATGTCCATCTTCGTATCAAAAATGAATTTCAATCAATCCAGTTCGTTTTATTACAAGTAACGTTATTTATTTAAAGAACTGCAGGCAAATAAGGCAAGGATATAAAAGCTTCTCTATATAATGACTCTTTCTACATTAGTCTCTCTATGACTACGACAAGTTATTGAACTGGTGTCATTATCACATACAATCTGCCGAGCCTTTTCGCTACTATATTAAGGTCGGTTTCCAGCCTAACCAAATGCAGCTAAATACCAGTATTTTACATGAAGCGACTGCCTGTCTGATATCCACAACCCAGTTACTGCGTAACACAGGCTGCCTCTCAACTGGAGCAGAGAAGAGAGGAGAGGAGCGGAGATGTGCCAATATTAATCAATATAATCTAAACTCCTCTCCAGAGTTTAGATTATATAGGAACAGCTCCGCTCCTCTTCTCGCTTCTCGGCTCCAGTGGACAAGCGGCCTAAGTCCGGTGGACCCTACCGTTTTGTGGTACACAGTGCAATATGGCAGGTAGAAATCCCTAAAACTTGTGAAAACAAGTCTTCTTCTTTCGTGTGGTTAGTGACTAACCTGGTGTCAGTGTTTTGAACCCGCCCATGGGCCACTGACTTGGCTTCACATGCCGTTGAGAAATATCTCCTAGGCATGCCGGTTTCCTCACGATGTTTTCCTTCACCGTTTTTGAAGCAAGTGATAATTATACAATACGCACATGAATCCGAAAAGTTAGAGGTGCGTGCCTTGGGTTCGAACTCGAGACCTATGACTTGACAGTCCGAAGGTCACACCACTAGGCTATCACTGCTATCACGAAACGAAAAGGAGTTTTATAATAATTAGACATGGCTAAGAAATGAAAGGTCAGCACACACGTAAAAAATTATATCTGCAATCTGCGTAGTGTTTTACCATCTTTGTTGGAGTCACCTTCCAGTCTAACCGGAGCAGTTGAATACCAGTATTTTAATTGGAGCGACTGCCTATCTGACCTCTATAACCACCCAGTTACTGAGTAACACGATGCCCCTTGGTAAACACTAGCTGTCAGACTTTTTAGGTTTCTGACTACTCGTAACGACTGTCAAAAATCTACGAATGAGAGCCGGGATCAACGGCTTAACGTACTTTCCAAGGCACGGAGGAGTCTCGGTATGTATGTAGGTCACCCATCCACGAATCGAACGCAGCAAGCACAGCTAAACCTTCGATCGACCCGTGCGGCTGTTATTACTTAGCCTAGTAATGTGATAATGAACTAGGGGCTCGTCCCCTAGTTCATTATCACATTACTAGGAAGTAATTAGAGACATAGGTGATGGACGCCCGATTGGGCCTCTTCCCCCCGACGGGGGTTGAGTTGGAGAGCGACTAATTGGATTAATTAAAAATCATTCTCAACCATTTAGGTATCGTGATTAAAAGTTAAGGCCGCTTTCGTGCGAAAAGTAATTATTAGAAGGATAGGCAACATCTTTTAATACCACACCCAATCGTTCTGGATGACTTTGACGGATTTTAGCATTATTTCTCACAACTCTGAGAGGGATGTAGTATCTCTATATTACTTTTGTTTGCAGTCAGGTAAAAATATTTGAACAACGATATTTTTTCAACTGACAGTACTTAGTAACAAAAAAAAAAAAAAATGCCGAATAAGGAACAAAATGTGGGGCGAAACTGAAATATTAAATAAGGGGCAAACCTTTTGAGGCGAAAGCGGAACAAATCACAATTTGATGAGAACAAAGAAGGAGACTGGAGAATTATTGGGAATGTGAAAACAAAAGTCTGTCGATGAAAGAACACATTTATTAATCTCTCGGTATGTATAGTAATATATCTCTTAACTACAGCTACCACTCGCGTATATACAAACATATAAATAGTACATTCACTTACATAAGTATTTACAATATGAAGTCCTTTCTACTACCGGTACTCAAAGTGCGGAATGTTGTTTTAAACTAGTAGTATGATACGGCTGTTACACACCTAGCGATTTTGACTCAACTAACTTTCAATATACAGGGTTGTATTAAAATAGCTAGCGAAACTCCGCTGACGTGACTGGTATCGAATTATCGATATCTAAACTTGATAAAATGAAAAATATATAAAAGTATGGTGATATTTTTTTAGGTCACCATTCGCTGCTGTCTTTACTTGAAGTATGAGTTTAAAAAAATAGTTGACCTGTTTTAGCGTGTTTATAAATGTCATATATGAATAATCACAATTAAAAACTGATTTTCTAAATTCAAAAATTATAATACCTCTGGTTGTTTATCCTAAATTTAACATCAGATTATATTGTTATAATGTTTGCGGAGTTTCGCTAGCTAATTTGGTTTGACCCTGTATATTTTTCATGATTTCCTTTCCACCCACAGCCCCACACAAATCGTTTTAAGGGCACTGGAGTTTTGATAGTGACGTAAAGCTCGACAAAAAAAAAAAAACTTGTAACTTTCCGTAATTTGTAGGTACACACCGCTCTTGAATTCTAACACACGCTAATAATTATCACGCCTTTTAGCCCTTTACTTAATAACACAATGCTTTCCAAATTAAGATTCACTGGCCTTATAACTAGATTTATTTACAAAGCTTATCTTAATTTTAAGTCACGGCCTGCATAAACACAACATATCTAAGCACGATACGTTTGAATTCAAAATATATAGAACTTAATTACCCTTGCATTTAGGATTGATTTGGATTTTTTTACGACGCTTCTTAAATTGTCTAATTGCAATATTACAATTTTAATATTACAATTAAATAGTTTAAGGAGTGTATATAAAATCGTTCAAAAGTTACGCAACTAACAGTTTCAACAAGCGAATCAGTATTATGATTTTGATGATCAGCTTGCATATTTTGTTACAGCGACTGCGGCCGATTGTTTTAATATATTTTGTAGTCTCGCACACTTCGCGTCGAGTTGCAAAGTCATAACGACAGGTCTTGTCGTCGTACTGCCGCAGTCGCATGTCGCATTATACAGTTAACTTGCGGCAAACTCACAAAAATCAATAATTATCAAGTGGTACTTATCATAATGTTTTATTTTATTGTAAATACATTTGAGACTTAGCACTAGATCAATAGTTTACAATTTAAGTACAATATTTACATCACTTAAAACGTCATAGCAAAATCTATGATTACCTACTTTCCACACATTTTAATATTAAAGTAAGTTAGTACATACGGCAACTCAAATAAACTTTAAAGATAGAGGTATATTTTATGGTCATTCTAATGTGCTTACAAAATCTGAACGCAAGATAACATTTAGAATTTAATGTCTTCTAATAGTAACAAAATCACTAATTATTATATCATTAAATATATCTTAGCGACGAATATTTACAAGTACATATTGCTTCGATACACTAATCTCATTTGAATTGTAATAAAGGAATTTTATGAAAGATGGAATGTGCAGTGTAAAATCATAAATTCTATATACAAGTACATCGAGATAAATAAATGATGTGTAACATTTAAATAGCATCTCATCATCAATGGAGAGGATAATATGTTTATATGTTGCAGAAATAAGTGTATCATCGATATAAACGAAAACGAAGACGTGCAACTGCTGCTATTATTTGATTGAATATAATTTTACTTTATAAACGAATCCAAATCAATAGCAGAAGGTCTTTATGTGTACAGTTGCTGATGACTGAAGGTTTAAATCAAATTAGTCATCAATAGTTGCAACTGTTATAAGCTTTTAGAGAAATCAAATCGTTTTCTAGTAACATACTATTGCACAATTATTAAGTTAAAGAATTTAATGGTAATTATTTAGGTACTCACAATAATACCAACTAATCACCTCGTTGCTCTAGAGAAAGGGATTCATGATTTTTTTCCATAAATGTAAGTACAGATGGTCAAAAGTAATTTCAAATCATCACATGCATAATTATTAACGCTGTCAGGAATTCTGCTTTTCTTCTATGCACAAAATCAATAAATCATAATTGAATGAAATAAAATCCCAGCTCTTACATTATTTATGGATATATTTTAGTTAAGGAGTCATTCGAATCTATCAAACTCCAAATTAAAACCACTGACTCTTTTCAACTAACCTTACCATACTGTAATACAGGGTTAACATTAAATTAACTAGCGAAATTCCGCAGACATCAATATCTAAACATAATAATACAAAACTAAAAGCTTTCATTTTTTTTTTGGAGCATCGCCCATAATTTGTATTATTAATTACTGGAAATATCAGTTCAAAAATTAGTTTTTATAATGTAAACGTCACAGACGTGATAGGTACTGAAAAAAACCTATTAAATTAATAATTTTTTGTTTTATCGTGGTTAGATATTGATACTATCATGTCTGCAGTGTTTTACTAGCTAATTTATTTTCACTCTCCATAGCCCTAACCACGTTACTTTCTAGAATATTAGACCATCTGCAGTCCTTTATTGAGGCTCTCGACGTGTTCCTTGGCCTTCATCCGCAGCGCCGCGATGGAGGAAGAGCGCGGGTCCGGGGGGACTCCACTGTTGGCCGGGGCCGGCGGCGTCAGGTAGCTCGGGTAACCAGACGGGGGATGGCTCAGGAAACCTGAGGAACATGGGCACTTTCTTTAGTATGCTATAACCGCTCGTCAAATACTATAATGTGGGTTTATATGACTGGTAGGTGATCTTGGAATATTCATTGCTTTATCGGCTTAGCAACAGCCACGTCTGCAAATTTAACGAATATCATAACAGTAATGGTGCAATCATCTGTACCAAGGGTGGTTTAAAAATTCGGTGATTCGTGAACATATAACAATGAACACTCCATTTACTTACTGCTCAGAGATTCAAAACATACGTATATTAAAGGTTTGGTATTAATTTTACGGTGTAGCAAATTATATCTGTATTCATAATCGTGTGTTTTGTTTCAAATATGTAAGTTTAATTGTAAATTTCATTAAAACAATGCTTATGCCGCCAGCCGCCTGATAATCCGTTGGTCCTGGTTGTCAGTCGTTACGAGTAGTTAAAAGTCCGAAAGTCTGACAACCAGCTTTACCAAGAAGTATCGTGTTGCCTAGTTACTGGGTTGTGCAGTTCAGATTGGCAGTCGCTCCATATAAAATACTCCGGACGCCGACCCCAATATAGTTTGGAAAAGGCTAGGCGGATGGTGATGAACACTCAAGTCCTGAAAACGAATTTCATGGTAATCCTTCATTTAAATCTTACCTGGTAATGCTGTGAGCAGTGGTGGTGCCAGCCAAGGGTCGACCGGTAGCCCCAAACCTCCCAGCCGCGGTATACCACCTCCGCCGCAGCCGTACTCTGACAGACCAAGACGAGCGGCCTCCATCTTCTCCTGACGGCGCCACTTCGCCCGACGGTTTTGGAACCACACCTGTAAGAAGGGTAAAAATGTTTTAAATCTTTTGTGCCTATTTTGGATTTATTATGATTGCTAAAAATATTCCAAAGTCAGATTAACAGATTGTCTAAAGACATTACAAGAAAAGTCGCCTGATGATTGGAGATGTACAGAAAGTATTATCTAAGAACGCAAAAACTGACATAAGTGTCTCTCCGCACAGTGGTTAGCGCCGAGTTAAGTTTGGCAAAAATATAAGTTTCCTGATCACGAACGTTACCCCAAGTTCTTCGTAATTTACACAGTGTTAGAGTAGTTATCGTGAAAATTATGGCCGGTAACGAAATTTGTGTATCGGTATTAACGCGCCACCTATTAGAGCATCAAACTTTACGATCCACGGCAATAAAACCCCTAAAAGGTTTGCGCTTAGACAATAAATCAGAGAGTGAACACGTCACTTCTAAACAGTTTGTGGAGGCAGACATAACAAAACTAACTTTGAATACAGCAAAGCATGAAACACGAACTCAATCACATAAATGGTGTACCATCATTGTGCCATCCACCCTAGAGGCTCCATCGCGGCGTCGGAATATAACTTCTACGTAAATAAAAATAAAGTTTACATTAGATTATTCATGGCCAAGATGTATGGCATGAATGTGGTGTCAAATTGTAGTGTGAAATGATATATTCAGCTGGGGTCGGTTGAACGGTAAAAATACGCGCGGTTCGCGTGACCGTGTCGATTTCAGTGTTGGAGACAGCAGGTTAGGGGCATGCAACGTTTGATGGCTTACCTGTCACAAGTATTAAATTTGTTTAGCAATGAAATATCAGAAATCGTTACGGTGTCTACTCTCAAGTCTACGAGTTATTTGTCAAAAATCTCATTTAGTTCTAGCTAGACACAAATACCCAATCTAGATTAAACTGAAACTATGATCTTTATTTATATATTTAATCCATTAATTATAATTCAATTGTGTTGGAAACGACAGCAACATGACAAGAATAACATGGCGTAAAAGCTAAATAATTACTACCAACATCTGACGCAACTCTCATAAACTATGCTAAATCTTTAAGTCCTCGACATGGTTATCTCGGATCTTCAACCTCTTACAACCAAATTTTCATAAAGGATCCTAAGCCTCCCAGTAATGCTAAATATCTTAAGATAGTGTAAGCAAAAAACAATGAAGGAATCAAAAATACCCGACTGCAATAAAAAAGTTCAAAAGCTCAGTTTTCAAGCAGTCTGATGCATTTTAAAACTTTTAGTGTTATATTTTTGGAATCGTTTCCTAAAGCCGTCTATTTTCACACGGTCGTGGTACAAAAAAAATGTTTTCCAGACAATACTAATAAACTAAAATATAATAAACTGTGACATTACTGACATCTAAAATCCACCATTTTGATTTTATAAAAACAAAACAGTCGGGTAATAAAGAGGAGTGTTATTGCGTTACACGCTTGTGTCGTTACTTTTGCGTCGATTGCGCAATTTATTGACTAGTTAACTTACTAACTTCCTGATAGGGTTATAATAACATTGGTTGATTGGTTACCAATTACTGTGAGTCTAATTTGCATATGATAAGACGAAGATTTCGTTCATCCGGTATTGGCTTCTATCACAAATTCATTTGGCATTTTGTTGAAACTGTAAGTACGTTGAGATGATGGAGACTTTATACCAGGTCAAATTCAAGATACTGAAGCCATTAGATAAATACCTATTAATAAACAACTCCCTCATTACAAATAAAGAAAGAAAGAAAGAAAGAAAACTATTTTATTTGGGACACGCACAGGAAATACAAACAGTAAGTAATAATAAAAAAATAAAAAAAATAAAAAAATAAAAACCCTCCTAAGTAATATTTAAATAATACCTAATTGGATTATTTGTATGTTTTGAACAGTATACAAGTACTATACAGATATCCAAGCAAATTAAATTCAAACCCACAGATTTTAAACTAAAAATTTCAAAGTTCTCCATTCTGTTTCATTTAAAGCAAAGGAAACCGCTGTAAAATGCAAATCTTCAAATCATTACACGATTAACAATCTCAGTACAACAGCAACAATTGTAGCTAATTATCATAACGAGCTACACACGAACTCGGGCTAGACATAAGACATATTCATAAAAGTTATTCGATTAACAACTCGTGTGCGGGCGGCCCTTAGGAAGGTATGAAGTATGGTGTCGGTCCGTGCCACGAGCGGCAGCCGATGTACCGGCCCCAGTGTGCTTGACGGCATTTTATTATAATATTGATTCTAATAGACACTGCTGACGAATATGTCTGTATGTTTTGTTTCCAATATTTGCCAATTCGATGGGACCGAACAGTAAAAACGATTTGACGACATGTTTGAGTTATTTATCTACACGGTAGGAGCTGTGATGTGAGTAGGTTGATCGCGAAACTGGCCATAATAACATAACAGCAAGCCTGTACTCCTGGAAAGGTTACACAGAGGTGTATTTATAGTACACCCACATTTCGCCAATAATAAGTCCTATGTAATCGGCGTCGAGCTTATTGCTATCAACCGACACAAATCCACACTCCGGGCTGCTATTGAGAGCCAGGGTTGCGAGTTTTTCCGAAAGGGATATCGCGGCCCCGGCACACAGGCAACGGAAGGAACACGGTTGGGTTTTAGTTAGTAAAAGTCCGACACGCCCTCCCGCTCCGTCCAGAGCGGGAGAAGTTATTTGATAATTTCCCACCCAAAAAAAACCCAAAAAAGGCTGCTACTGAGAATATCCTGGCAGAAAAACCTAATAACACTTTGCCGGACTTGGGAATCTCACCCTTGGATCTCGTGCTCAGTATTAGTGCTTACGACCACTAGACCAAGGAGGAAGGCCATATGCAGGTAGGTAAAGGCAGAATGCCCTCAAACTTTAGGCTTCCACATAGAAACAAACCAAGTAGGTAGGTGTACGAACAACGCACTCATTGCTATTTTTAACAACAAGAACAAGCGCTTGTAGCTCAATAAAAATAAGCATTTAGATATAAAACCTCGTTAACCCAGGTTGTAAACCAGAATGGGTTTTGTTCCGTTAATTAACAGAAACGAAAACTACATTAGAAATCATAAAACGTCTAATTCTTAGTTAGTGAGTGTTCGTTAAACACGCAACATTTTATCCACGCGCGCCGAATGTCACCCACTGTGCATCGCAATAAAAATTATACAAACGATCGTCGACTTGTTCTGTTCAAAGTTGTTTGTTCCGTGTTACTTACACTTTACACTGCGAAATTGAATTAAGACTTGCTTTGTATTAGTCGACAACGAAATTGCCCATTTACTGCGAAGCTTGTTTGGTTTGTCAATCAATTTTGAATATTACTTAAGTTTGTTGAAACTTTATAACAATACAAGTTTGGTAATTAATTAAGTCGAACGTTTCGTGTTTGTGTTGAAAGTCATACACACATACCAAAGTATCGATTGCGGTTTAATATTAGCGGTAAAATACATAAATTGTGTGGAGTTGAATGTGGTTAGGTTAGTTGTTTATTTGCAAAAGGAGCGAGCACAAGCACCCCTATAAAACAAACGCTAAAAACATTCATTGTGCTCTATTCTTGTCACTGTCAAATAATGAACAAGAAAATCAACGCGCATTCGAACGCGTTGTTTTACTTAGTTGCGACAGATTCAATCAGTCGGAACAACAAAACAAAATAACCGAGAGGACGGCCGCGCCAACTGTCGCGTTTCAAAAAACGAACGTCACAACACTAACAATGCGGTTCAAATATGACAGATGTCAGATTTGCGCGTTCGGCGCCGAGCGCGCCCTGCGATTGGTCGGAAACACTTCGTTTAAATATTATTCGATTGTGTCGAGAGCCGATCCCGCTGTTTGTTACATTGGATTGCTCGTAATTACATTACTCTGCGCTTGTATGACGTCTTTTGACTTTAATCGAGTGACAAATTGACTTTGCGTGCGATTATTTTAGTAATTGAAATAACATTCTGTTATATTTCGTGCGTTGTATCTATGGTATCGTTGTACCTGAAACAACTGCACTTAATAGAATTTAATTGCCATTATTTTCTTCACAAACAAAGTTTCATGACCTACGTGTGACCACTTAGGTCGCTTCACAGTTGAACAAATTTAATTTTTATTACGGCTGTGTTATCGCGGGCTTCGGAGGGTTGCCGGGACTGAGGCGGGGGGGTACGGACGAATTAACGTGTTATTGGGGTGAAATTAAAGCGGTTAAACAGTTCGTGCTCGGAATTGTTCAGCTAATTGGTCCCACGACACACGCGCGCCGTCGCAAGTAATCTAGCGCTGAGTGTTACTATGTCTTAGCTAGCAACACTGTGTTTCAAGTTCAAATTGGGAACTAGGTCCCGACATTAAGGAAATCTTGATGGGTTAATACTAAACTGAACAACAGTTGCAGTTGCTCCCATAAACAATCAAACTATAATTTTGTTATTGGTATAGGTAATTATGTCGAAGAACTTAAACCTAACCTTCAAAGTTTTAAACTCTACATAAAACTGTATTCCAAAACTAATAGCGTGGTATTAACGTCTCCATACATTTATAATATTCTTTGCGAGGATCGTGCGGCATGCCTGCGCGGCAATACATCACCCAAATTATGTTTGAGAGGCACACAGTGAAGCTTCAACCAAACACGACACCGTACTGCTAGCTGGCTCGACGACTGTCTTTGTCAACTGACATATACACGAAATACTTACAGTGAGGAAAATACTACATATACCGTTTAGTAACACTGGTTTTGATAATCAGGTGGAGAGAGATTATAAGGGAGAAAGTGTTATGACTCATAAAATGTCTAGTTCTAGATTCTAATGCTAACCTGTTCAGTCATTTAGACTAGGTGTTGAAACCGATTCAATCCAAAACCCAGCTTATTGCTACAGAGGCTGAATTGAAATCACGTTAGCCAGAATCAAATAAAGTAACGTAGTACTTAAATATATATAAAAAAACACCCCATAGGAATCTCTTCGACAATATTGGTTTATCATTGTCATAAATCTAAACAAAATTGTGACTTTACGTCCGATACGAGTCAATATGACTCCTCAAGCTCTTCGCCTTATTAAATCGGAAACGCGAGCAAGTAAGGTAGCGTGCGGGGAGGTGAGGTGGTGTGACGTCAGAGGGGAGCCACTGACACTTCCGCGAAGTAACGAGATACGTTTCGCTTATTTGTATGCCAACACACCTGTGAGGACTGCGCTCGTAATATGCGAGACAGTTTACTTTGACGGGAATGAATTTCGCTTGGAACAAAATTCTGTTAGACTCTGACGTTAAATTGAGAATGCTTGTTCTTCTTCTCCTGTCATATTGGCATCTTTGAACGCGCATCTATAGTTACGTCATTATTCCAGGCATCTACTTCTTTATCTTGGTGTTCAGCTTAGCGTAAGCTAATAATTATTTCTGTGAAGAGATTAGTTCAACAGCAAGGTTAAACTGAGTACCTTTATGGCGCAGCCGTGAGGCACACCATGTTGTTGTTATAACATTTCACCTATTTATAATAGTTTATTTTTCAGTTTTATGAACGGTTACCAAATAAACGTTATTCTTTCTTTTGTTTTTTTTCTCGCAAAGGAGTATTGGCTATTGTAAATTAACGTTTATAAACCTTTGGACAATAACAAAGCTTATTATCAGTTTGCGTTACAAAACTGTAAATTCAACAATGACAACAATATTGCAACCAGGGTCAACAAACATTAAACAAATAATAACTCTGGAAATAAATAAATATTTGAAATTATATTTAGCTTATTGAACCAAATCATTTTGCAAAAATCACAGAAATCAGTCTTTTCTATTTGGATGATGTTTTAGTTGTTGTATATTTTGTGCCTACAAAAACGTATATTCGTCTCCCTATATTTTTTGCCAACCTTTTCAATTTGACCGTTCTTGTCCGCAGCCGTGGCAGGTCTCATCGCAGAAATATTTTTATTGTGTCCCGTCGGCAGTCCGTCAATATCGACTTGGCATACAAAACAAAAGCAAAAGGACGGCATTGCACCCTCCGGATAGGAATAGCAAAAAATCGACAGGGTGGTGGTAAATGGAAATATGGAAAACTTGGCGTTCGGTCTTCTGTGTCGAATATTTGTACCATCGAGTGTCTCGGTTGTTTTTCCAAAAATGGTTGTGGAATCGAAACCCACACGTGAATTTACTGAGTCTCTTCGTCGAAACATTTCAAGAAAATTGTTGATTGTGTTTGTTGATCTTCAAAGTAAAACTTGTCTAGGTCGGTCCGTGGATGGGTGACCATCCATTACTTACCCAGACCCCTCGAAGCCTCAGAAAGCAAGTTAAGCAGATGGTCCCGGCTGTCATTCGTAGATCTTTGACAGTCGTCACGGGTAGTCACAATCCTGAAAGTCTGACCACCAGACTCGCCAAAGGGTATATTTAAGGTTTGGTATTAATTTTACGGTGTAGTAAATTATATATTATACTGTAATCATAATCGTGTGTTTTGCATCAAATATCTTTTATCAATAAGTAAGTTTAATTGTAAGTTTCATTATAACAATGCTAACGCCGCATGCCGGCTGCTAATCCGTTGGTCCTGGCTGTCATTGGTTACGAGTAGGCAGAAGCCCGATAGTCTGACAACCAGCTTTACCAAGCCGTATCGTGTTACCCAGTAACTGGGTTGTGGAGGTCAGATACGCAGTCGCTTCTGTAAAATACTGATATTCAGCTGTATCCGGTGAGACTGGAAGCCGACCCCAACAAACTTAAAAATAGTCTAGCTAGATTGATTAATTACGAGGAATAGAACAACAGTAGAATTTGTAACCACACTAATTCGTTTACAGAATATTGACAGTCTGTTTCAATTTTTTTATAGATTGCTGTATATAATTTTTTGCAACATTATTCCTACACTTATTTAGAACACTTTTAACATAAATGATCAAGTTCCTCTTAAGTTATCGTCTACGTACTTCTTTTATTCTTTATGTTAGCTAACCTAACTGAAAATTAAGGGTAAGGAGTATTTCCTAGTAAAGAAACGATGAATGGACTGTATGAAAGATGATATGGCTAGAAAGTGAGTGACTACCGAGATGACGACTAATAGAGAAGTATGGAAGAAAATGACATGTTGCGCAGACGTCAAATGCGTTGGGATACGGGCAAAGGGATAATGATGACGACCATAATGAAATAGGTCTATTGTCAAAGTCAAAGTCAAATAGGCCCTAGCAAGGCACTTTTGAACGTCAAAAATTACAAAAACTTAAATAGATTGTAGAATGGGCAATAAATTCCACCGTTACTCTTTTAAAATATTTTACAATATTTTGTATATATAGGTATATATGTCAAAGTTGCAATCGTTATTTTACGAGCAAAACATTTTTGAACTTTGCGTAACCGTAAGGTAATTTAAGCTCGTGATTGTACTACGTATATGTATAGTTCAATATTGCTGGTGAAGTTGGTGTTAATGTGTGTGCGAAGCTCGGGCGGCGCGCTAATCGAATTGTCTAGTTAGTGAGCCAATGGTGGCGCGCCCGGCCGCTCAATGGGATTACCAGCCTGTAAGTACATTTATATTTGTTCATCTTTGTTATATGAGTATACATTACCAACTTTATGTTGCAACTTAATACAATAAGGAATGGCTTAATGTATTTTTGTGCATTTTTAGTGTCTTCCGGGGTTATTGTCAAATGAAAACTTAGGTTTTAGTTCAAAAGAAGACGTAGTGACAAAAGTTTAAAGTTTAAGAGTATACATAGATGGGGAGGAGATGGTGAGGATGAATGAATGGTTACTAACAAAAGGTATTTACACGGCAGATGAGAGCGGAAACACCGGGAAAGCCCTAGACGGACATATAGTGACCTTATGGGTGTGACGTTCTTCGGAAAGAGCACGTGCGTAGAACTCACAACCAGCGTGCTTGTAAGACCAGATCTATGAACGTAAATGAAGAACGGAAGAAGGCTTCAGTTTAGTAGGTATGTATGTGTAAAATCATAACTGATTATTGATGAACAAGAAGGAAAATGGAAGGCTTAGGACGCAAATGATTATTTGTAGAATACGGTCTAATATGTAGACGAAGCAAAATACGATACTGAACTTTAATCTCTAGCTAATAATATATCAGGAAATGTGCGGAAGTTTCTTTTCTAGATGTGCAGATAAAGTAACAAAGAAACTTGAACATTTTTGGAATATTCTTACCAGATGCCGTGGCATATACCAAACATAACTAATTGGAAAAATAAATGACGCTGATTCTCAAATGAAAATGATGTATAACCAGTAGGTACATAATACTGGTATCTAACTGAAGCGTGTAGTCTTCAACAGTCTTTAACTTGGAATAAGCCTACGCTAGGCCTACGCGAGCTACGCAGTCCTCACAGTTCTAAATTCCGTAACGGCTTCTACGGACCCTAAGCTTATAACCTTTGGAAGGCTGTGTATAACTTTTCATATTTACTTACAGGTTTAATAACCAGAATAACACGATTTTAGCAGTTGCAAACGTATTGTAACAATAACGTGTTTGAGCTTTCTGAGATGTCACACAAGAAAATTACCCGTAACAAAACTTTCAGGAGCTGCTCTTTACATCAAGTTAGTTCAACAAATTACATAAACGTGTTGCAGGTATCGAGTAGCATCGATCGCCTCCGATATCTCTTTGTTTACACTACAAACGCAATTGACTTCTAGCGCACTCTCTCACTCTAACGCCCTACATAAACATGAACAAAAAGTACTTCGCCTTCTTTCTGTTACGCAAGAAAACAACAGAGACAGCACATACTACTCACGTATGAGAGAAAGAGATAAAACACATCGCCATCTTAGATGCAGCCCGTGGACCAGAAGTTAGCCAATAACCCGCTTTGTGCGTCGAAAAGGAGCTTATCTCAAACACAATTGACGAAGTAAATTGGACTGTATTCTTAGAAAGTTAAAGTTCAACTTTAGTTGCGAGGGTTGGAGGTAAAATTAATAATAATGTTTGTCGGAGGCTAGGGAAGTTCTTAAGGGGAGGGTACTGCGACGTGCGGAGAAATAATGATGGCGTGTCTTTGATGGGCCCTATTGTGATGGAAGTCTGGTTCTGAAGTGGCCTTTAATATAATAAGGCCTATTAGTTAACTTGAAATTGTATTTTGTTCCGCGATTTGTTTAGGGTTACGCAGGAAGCCAATTACGAACTTTAATCTCTAGCTAATAATATATAAGGAATATTCTGAAGTTTCTTTTGTAGATGTGCAGATAAAAGAACCCAGATAGGTTATAAAAACAGATGCCGTGATATAAACCAAACATAATTTCTTGGACAAATAAATGACGCTGACACTCAAATGAAAATGATGTATAACTAGTAGGTTCTTACTTACCTAATGCTGGTATCTAACCCAAGCGTGTAGAGTCTTCAACAGTCTTTAACTTGGAATAAACAAAGTGCTTACACTTTTCAAGTCATTCACAATAAATCCAAAATCAAAATATATTTTTTATTTCAAATAAACCTACATGAGCACTTATGAAACTTCGGAAGCACGGTTCCAATTGGTCGTTTCCGATGGAGAAGAGCCGGCAAGAAACTCCACGGTTAAATTATGAAGGGACTCAGTATTCTCGCCCTACCTTTTATACTCAACTCAACAGACCTATTCCCAGTAGCAATAGGTCACCAACTTAGGTACAACAGTTCAAACTAACAAGCTCGCAACAAAATCATCTCGCTGGGTTCCGCACAAAAGCTCTAAACGCCGGCAAACGCATCAAAAGCGAACCCAAAAACATCAATCACTCGAACTGAGTTAATCCACAACTAAATTAACTCGCGGCAAACAAGACCACACTCACCCTTAACTCGCCAACTGACGACACATAATTGACTTTATTCTCAAACAATAAAGTCCAATTTCGCGTGACCGAGTAAACCACCCTCTGATACGACCTACAACTTTATCGCAGTGGCATTACGATTTAGAATCGAATGTTACACAACGTTTATCTCTTGATTTCGTTCTATCTTCACATCATTTAGTTCAATGCCGCTCCTAAAAGGCTTAACCGACTTGCTACAATGGAATATAAGGTTTATTACTGAGGGTTAAGGTTTATTGTGATTTGTAGCAATTATGGTGGGGTTTTGCGGGAAGAGCCGGGTCGAGTTTTTATTTCATTCATTAGAGAGATATTTAAGAGCTATTAATGCGTAAATAAGCGCTTCTTTTGTGCGATTCGATGTAGTGGGTGAGGGTTTTCCGGAACATTTCAGAGAAAATTCTGGGTTACCGCATGCTAAGTAATGGACTATGTAAAACTGAGTGCTAAAAGTATAATTTTCAAATTTTGCATTTAGTTCAAAATTATTGGTAAATACGGCACTTTCTATTTTCCTATGAACGACATCAACACGTTCTTCTAACATACCAGGCAGCTGTGCTGCTGGGGAGTTTGTTGCGCCACTTCTTCTCAGCTAAAGCACTAGGAAGTTGTAAAGGGCGGGCGTTTTGGGGGACTGTCTTATGTATTCTAATTCTCTACCTAATTCGAATAAATGACTTTTGAATTTTGAACAATAATATGAAGAAACTAACATAAATCTATTTCCAGCACAATACAACCTTTAGAGTCGTTTAGATCCAACACCTAGATAGTCTAAAAGAATCGTCCTCCCACGCGAACGCTCTCCGCTCAATATATCCGAACAAATTCAATAAAGTCCCGAACAAACAACTCTAGCGTTTATTGCATAACGCATCTTCTAAAACGCAGGGTAAACGCTCCGGTTGCGGGCCGAGGGTGGCGCCCTCTGTTTATACGGAGTGCGCCCGACTACTTAATAACGACTTATTTATTTGCACAAAGGATCGCAGCTCGTAATTGCGTGGCCGATAATATGAGAACTATTAACTGGTGCACGCGCCTCAATGTTTGCCGGGACATTGATGACGGCTTGTTAGTTTTTAAGTAAACATCGTTTTGTATTAGTTTCGGGACTTTGATTTGATCAAATGTCTCGAGATTTTGTGACAATTTGTGTTGCTAAGGTCCGGAGGATTTAATTGCTTGAAACTTTGAAGTTTTGTTGATAGTTTCCGAAATATAGGACAAAAAGAGTTCGTTAACTAGCTGTGAATTGCCATACACCTGCTCTTTTGCTCTTGTATTGAATATACTCTAGCATTAAATATCTATATAAAACACATTGTAAACTGTTGCATGTCAAATGTCTGACTTTGTACCTATTAGGAAATTTAATTACTGACTTTAAGACCAATACTGTACCAATACCTATTTCATATAAATGATTATTATATGATCGGTCATGGTCACATATAGTGAGAATACTAAGACGAGAACGTAGGTACTACTAGGATTGTATGGATAAAAATGCCGAAGGACCAAAATCCGCGGTACAGAAGTAATTAAAAATAACCAGACAAATGTAATCAAAGCTAACAAGTCGAAATAACATAAACACAATCAATACATTCAAACGCCGTTAATTGAAAACGACACAAACTATGGATCTATTGTAACAACTCATTCAATATGTAAATCAAATCCAACCACAGACACAATTTTTTTTAATAAAATTCCGCGCCGTTCGAAAGCAATTACAGTATTAAGTAAATTATAAAAGGTTCCGTTCTAAAGGCAAACTTGATTAATTGACCCGTCGGCGCAACCGATTTTGTACAACTGCTCGAACCCGACAATGACGCTCAAAAAAGGGCAAAATCAATCAAAAACAAATTACTTACAGAACCGAATAAAATTGAGTCGTTAGTAACATTGTGTGTCGTGAAAAATAAACGAGAGGCAATCGAATCAACTTTGTAGAGGTAAATTAATGTCGGACTGTACTGTCGGTGATGTGGATTGCGCGACCAATATGTTTTTAAATTGCTTCTTTCTCTGTGATCGTTAAAGGCAAATTAATTAATTGTTCGGTATGCGCGTTTATTGGACGCCAGTCAGTTTGTTTGCGTAGTTTTATCCTGTTGGTTCACGCGTTTATTGTGTTTGCTTTGCTGTAGTTTGATTTGCTGCGAATAAAACCCAGTTTGCATGTGTAACAAATTCAATACAGAGAAAAAAAATCATTTCACAAACTTGTAGCAGCTGAAAATTCAAACCATTTATTTCAATTAAACAGGCACTTTTGAATTGTGAAGGAGTCAGTCAGTCAGAAACATGAAGCTAGTTGATCATTCGAAAGCGTAGTAGGTACCTATGGAGAACAACGGGCAAGAAACTCCATGGACAATCAATATAAATTTTATATTTTCCGTTTCGTTTTTAGAAGCAGCCTCTATTTTCTAACGCTCCAAAGTAATTCATTAGGTTCCAGCTCCAAATTAAAATGTAATACAAATCGCGGAACGTGACAACAACACGGTTTCATTGAACCATTGCTTCCATTGTGTCAGTTTGTTCTCACCGCATTCACAACTAGCCATTAGCTGTCTCTCAAATACATACAATGGAACACAATGCTATGAATGGGGTTGCAATTACATGTCCCTAATTCGCTCATTTCACCCATGAGATCCGCGGAAAAGAGTGTAACAGTTTCTGATGGAGTTAATTATTTTTATATTAGCTTGATTTGTCCCTCGTGTTTAGTAAAACCAGATACATTCAAATTCAAATTACTTTTTTGATTTCACGTAAACCTTATGAAACATCAGAAGCTATGTGCACGGTTCCAACTGGTTGTTTGCTAAGGAGAAGAGCCGGCACGAAATTCCACGGTTATACGCCTTTAAAAAGAATTGGCTTTTACAATATTTTTAAATATTACACTGTAGGTATGGGAGAACAGTGTAGGCCTGTAAACAAGAAGGTCACAGGTCGGTAGGTCCTTAACGAAATAGATGCCATTGCAGTCCTTCTGCCTAACATGCTAAATCTGAACAAACCGATTTCGTTGACGATATTATTTGCTTTAACTGAGCAGCTTTCGCCAAGCTGTTTGCAACAGCAAAAGCTAACAGAAAATATTTTGGAGTTCAAACCAAGATCTGATCTTCTATAAAGGCAATGATAATAAATAACTCGTACCCAGACGAGGCAATAAAATCATAAAATCGAAATCAAAAGTCATTTATTAAAATTAGGCTGAGAATCAGCACTTTTGAACGTCAAAATTTCATAAGACTTTCCCTCAAAACGTCCGCCCTTCACTTCCTAGTGCTTTAGCTGGGAAGAAGAAGTGGCGCAACAAACTCCTCAGCAGCATAGCTGCCTTTTATGTTAAAAGAACTTAAGAAAGTAACCAAAGAAAACGAAACAACCCGACCCTTGGATCGTAACATTAGTTGCTTTTTGGCATATGCTTAAACTTCTTTAGCAGTTGACACGAGTGACGTTAAATAATAGAGTATCGTTGTTGTCATTAGCGTGGCGGTGGCGGTCGCGTGGCGGGTGCGTGGCGGTCGCGTGACCGTCGCGTGGTGCGTCGTATGGCCGCCCACCCCACAGCCAATCTGACGCAACACTGTTTACAAGCAACGGTGTAAGGTTACAATCGTGACTGGTATTACTGGAAATTAATTTTTGTACTTTTCTGTAGCTCAGTTATCGGTTGTAGCTTTTATCCCAGAGTAGTTACTAATAAGAGTATGACAAGTTCTCATTGCAAAAAATCAGAATGTTTTGAATATGGTCATACATACACCAGGTAAGAAGAAGAAAATTATGTATTCCAAATTGACTCATCTTAATAGAGCGAAAGGACCAGAACATAGGTAGTTGTAGTGTTGTAGTGAAGTGTTTTCAACATGAATGTGTATTATTTTTGTGAAGCTCATTTATCGGTCGTAACTCCCAGAATTCTAATATGACCATGTCCTTGCAATGTTTCATTGCAAAAAATCTGAAAGTTTTGAATAAAATACACCAGGTGAAGAAGAAAAAAATTATGAATTCCAAGTTAACTCATCTTAATAGAGCGAAAGGACCAGAACACAGGTAGTTGTAGTATTGTAGTATAGTGTTTTCAACATTGGGTATGTGTTTTCATTTCAATTGTAAAAATTACAAATTCCCCAATCAAGTTGTGGAAGCAGAGCATCGATTCAATTTCAAAAGATAATAAAGCATTCGACTGAGTTAAGTTGTTTTAGAAACTGCTCCATCCATTTCTACTGCTACGATTACCACCCTGTTCCTATATCTCTTGTAAACACTTTATAAAGGTATTTATAGGTTTATGTAGGCGGTATATAACGGACAAATCGTTCGCGCCGCGGAGCCCGCGTTAATTAATTTATTGTGACGACCTCTACGCAGAGTGGAGACGGCTTCTGTTGCAATTGATTCACTAGGTGATTCTTCATAGAAGGCTTTTGGTTGTGAACAAAGCTTATTTTTATATGAATTATATTGACATCTTATTGCTATTGGCATCAAGAACATCAAGAACTTATGAAATGATGATATGGCTAGAAAGGGAGTGACTCCCGAGATAACAACGAATAGAGAAGTATGGAAGAAAAAGACATGTTCTGCCTACCCCAAAGGGGAATTGGGAGAACTTAGGCAAGACCAAGAACCTAAAATCCAAGACCCACTTCATCATGTTTATCTTCTTGGGCATCCACTTTACTAGACGACTGGCCAAATTGGATTTGGCTTATCCATTCCCTAAAGATGAATGAAGTAAGGCAGATAAAAAGCTGTAGTGAAAAAGGTGTCAGATCATGGAGACATGAGAAAACTAAATACTAACGGCGTCATCGATGCCAGTACAGAGGTCACTTTGACTGCATATTTTGGGACACAGAGGGCAGGATAAGAGGTGGAGCAAAGTTTGCGACATAGCGCTACAACTACAACCTGCTGTCACTTGTCTCCGAAGTTTAGGACCAACAAGATCTAAAATACAGTCGTGCCAGCGACACGAAAAAAAAAAGAAGTACTAACATATTAATGGAAATACTCCACAAGCTATCAAAAAGATTACCGAACTTTAATTGAAGCAAAAGGACGTCTTTTCCAGCCTGATATAGAATTCAGTAACTACATATACGATGAACCACATAAAAATCAAAAGCTTTATACGAAATTCCAAAGAAACATTTCAATCCTTCTAACATAACTTTTATACTTGAATCCCTAATTAAATTTCGCACTAACGCGAACCGCCGCCATGCTTGTCTGGCTAAAAGGTTAATTTAGTATTTGTCAGCTGTGGCGATTTGCGCTCAACGCCTTAACCACCGCTCTTTTTGGTTGGCAAGAAACGACTCTATTGTTGTACAATTAGGTTGATTTTTGCTTGTTGCGTGTTATATAAGCAACTTTTCAAATTGCGTTAAGCCAGGAGACGGCGGGCACGTTAAGTTTGCAGAATCTCTCGTTGACTTATTCTTATTAGGCTCCATTAATGGGCTCGCTTGAGTGGCGAATTGTAATTAATTCTCGAGCTTTGTCTTAATTGAAGTAATTATGTAATTAAGAGATGATTTGTGTCGTTCACTTGCTGTGGAGGCGCAGGCGCGCTGTTGTTCAGCTTTGAGATGTTTTGTTAGGTGAGAATTTGTAATTAGTCACGCTTAATATTAAGTCGGATAAACTAATATGGGAATAGTTTAGCAAATAAAGGAGATAAAGATATGGGTAATTTAATTAATCAGGTAGATATTGATGTGATACCGATTTTAGTATAGTAATTTTATTCTAGGTCTTCACATAAAATTATAATGAATACACTCGTATACAATCAATCTGCCTAGCCTTTTCCCAACTATGTTAGAGTCGGCTTGCAGTCTAACCGGATACAGCAGAATACCAGTATTTTACATGGAGCGACTGCCTATTTGACCTCCACAACCCAGTAACTGGGTAATACGATACCCCTTGGTAAGACTGGTTGTCAGGCTTTTGGGCTTCTGGCGACCCGTAACGACTGTCAAAGATCCAGGAATGACAGGCAGGACCAACGGCTTTACGCGCTTTCCGAGGCGCGAAGGACTCTCGGTATGTAAAGATGATCACCACATCCAGGGACAAACCCCGGCAAGCGTAGTTTATGCGTTAGCCATTCCTCGAGCTCCTTGAGCTTATAATTAATATATACAAAATATTGTAAAACATTTTAATAGAGTAACTATGGAGGTTCTTGCTCATTCTTCTCTATATGAAACTACATTTTGGAAGGAGTGAAAAGTGCCTTTTAAATGATTTGGCTTTGATAGCAAATACTGCCAAGGGTCGAACTACATCAAGAAGAGTTAGAGGTGTAGACAAAGCTCATGATTCCGGCGGGTACTAATTCGAAATAGAATCTAATTTGATGTAAATGAAGTGACAACATTCAATAAACCCTTAACGCCTACAGCTTACTGATTCCCAGTAAAGCAAGTCAAAAGCACCGTCTCAAGAACTTCTTACACGAAATTAGCCAATGCTATAATCCTGATCCCTTACAAAGGTCCCGAGAACTTAATACATCTGAGTTTGAAAATAAATCCCTAGTCTCGGTGACGGTCTCAAATATCACTTGCGCAATGCAAAATTATACAGAACTGTGATAAAACTTTATTCCTGTAGGAATAGAGGCGATAATCGAAGTTTCTGAAGTTGATAAAACGTTGGCGGATGAATCTTTCAACGGCCCGCCACTCGAAGCCGAATTGTAAAGTTTTCAATTGAAATGAAAGTTGTATTTGTATTGAATTGTTTGGCAAATTGGACGGATAATCCGCTTGTGCGCTTGCGCTAGCCGCCATTGTTGTTGACAACAAAATGGCGTCGGCACGCTAATGGCGCGAAAACGAGACACTTGCATTGTTGCCGTCAACGCAGATGCACGCTTTGTTACAGGCTAATTACGATGCTTGACAATCTTTTGTATTTTGTTTTCAGACATAATTAAGATCAAGAAGACTTTTGATCGGCGTTCATGATTCATTTTAATTATGCTACTAATTAAAAGGTTTAGTTGATCTTTAAATTAATAATTCTCCTTAAGATTCTTCTTTTTTTATGCGCAAGCAAAAGAAATATCTGTGGCGGCTGGATTAGGTATACCTAATATTATTAGCTCCCTCTAATTTAACAGTAAACCGTTTGATTTAGGTATCCTTCTATAACAGGTGTGTTTAGCTAATGAATGTTTGAATTTAGATTTTAATAAAATCGAGATTTATCCAAGGGCAGACGCCAAATAAAAGCTTGCAAAGTGAGCGGAAATATCAAGTTTAGAGTTCCGCCGGTCGTTCGCGTAATATACACCGACATGATACGTACGGAACCTACTATTAACCATTCAATGCATTATTCTTTCATATTTCTTCTTTGTGCAACCTCCAATATAACTTGACCTAGCACTGTTAAATCATAAGTTCGTCTCACAGCTCAAGACGAAATGGCTGCTATATATTATAAGCTGTAATTGAATTACCCTTATTTCGTTGTTTCCTGTTATTTAAAAGGTTTTTTAAACAGGATGGAGCCGTCAAATTTTAATCAAATTATTATCGAACAATAGTACTGAGTTATGATTACCTTCGTCAACTATTGAACTGGTTTCGCCTATTTTATTAGGGGTCCATAATACACGTCCAATATAAATTTAATAATAAGGTCTATTGAAGTTTTTTCGCCTCGTCTGAGGCCAATCATTCATAACGGTAAGACCTGTCGGTATAATTACTTCGCTTGGTAATTACAACCTGTCTAAGTGATTAACTGAACACTTTTGATCCAACATTTTGGCCAACATGATCGGACGTGACTTTCTAAAGAAAGATCAATATGGCGATGGAAAAGTCTTTGATTAGGTGTCTTTTTTAGTTACCTCCTGTCCAAAATTAGTTCGTACACTATTTAGGGCAATATAGCCCAACTGTGAGAGTTCTAAAATAAAAATATAACGTACTAGCTTCGCCACGCGATTTCACCCGCATAAGTCTTAATCCCATGGAAATATCGGGATAAAAAGTATTCTATGTCTTAATCCTGGTCATGTTCTACTCATGTGCCAAATTTTTTTGTCCAAATCTGTTCAGTCGTTTTAGCGTGAAAGCGTAACAAACAAACTCGCTTTCGCATTTAGGTATAACTAGCTTTCACCCGCGGCTTCGCCCGCATGGATGTCAGAAATTTATTATCCCACGGGAACGTGCTACCGGGATAAAAATTATCCTATGTGTTAATCCAGGTTACAAATTATTTGTGTACCAAATTTCATCCAAATCCGTTCAGCCGGTTTTGCGTGATTGAGTAACAAACATCCCAAACATACAAACTTTCACATTTATAATATTAGTAGGAAGATGAATATACGAGTATTTAGTAAGTATTTTGGTATTTTGAAATCTAGACAGAGAAATATTTTAAAACAGAAAACGCCAATACTGACTACGCATAAAAAATCGAAGGTTGAGCAGGACCAATCTTCGATTTTCTCACAACTTTCCTACCGAAAGCTGCAATAACAATAGAGCCAGAGAAATATTCAGTACAAACGACGTTAAGGAATCAAGTGAGGCAGGGGGCAGGGCAAGGCAAGGGATCAAATGAAAAGAAACGAGAGTAAATGATGTGATCGCAATAAACACAATTTCCCGTGCTGCTGAACAAATTGCCGCCACGCCGCCGCTCCCACGCGACTTATGTGCTCCCTGTGTTCAGGAATCGCATTTAAACTCGTTTACGGAGTTAGATGAGGGATCTGAAGAAAGTTTGTTTAAAACATCGACTTTCTTAATCTGCGATATATTTTTCTTCGACATTGTATTAAATTTTGTTGATTCAAAACTTCGCCACTTCCACGGCATCGTCGTTTAGGGCTCAGAGAGTAGGATAGGAGGTAGGACATATTTTGCGCCACAATTCCACATCCTCCACACAGAGCATGCTGTCGTACCGTCGAGGTAGCCACACTTTGCGAGGTTATCGCTGCGAGATATTGAAAAAACGTAGCTGGTTTGATTTCCAGAATGGTCCTAAGATACGAATGCATTTTTCTTCTTACAAAATATCAGCATAAAAAAACACACGAATTACAGCATTCAGATAAAGGATTCTAATTGTTGCAATTAAAGTCCAATGGATTGATCAAAACCGGGCTGTTTAAAGAAAGCGTTCTATTAAGGACAGTGAAAATTGCCAACACGTAGTATTAACTACCGAAATTGAAAAGGCGCTGGTTCTTGGTAGTGAAACAAAAGTATAGATAAAGATATTTTATTTTGCAAATACGGGTACAAGTCAAGGTGTTACATAATATAAATACAGAAACAGCCATATTTTGCCAATTACAAGGCATGCAAAATTTCTGAGTTTAGGTACAATTAAAATACATATTTCCTAATAATACATAATAATATTATAATTCATAATTCATTAATAAAAATAATCAGTCAATAATAAAATTAATGTCACAATTTCTAATAGTTATATAAATACAATATATAAAATAGTCAAACAACTTCTTTCTTCAATAAAAAATCTTCAACCCTATAATAAACTTTGTCCACTAAAAAATATCTAAGCCTTTTTTTGAATAATGTCAAATTATAGTCCTTCCAACAACTTGGTATTTTGTTATATATCACCGGTGCCATGCAGCAGACACTCTTGCGCATCAGAGTTGTTCTAGCACTAGGGATACACAGACAACTATTGTCACGCCTATTCCGTGGAAATACGTTAGCCATTCGTGCGAAGCGATGTATGTGGGTTTAATTTTACGAACACTGCCATTTCTAAAATGTACAGACATGGTAGGGTTAATAATTTATATTGTTTAAAATATGGCACGCAGCTATCAGTACTTTGCAAATTAAAAATAGACCGTATGGATTTTTTTTGGGTCTTGAATGCAGTTTCGTTTTCTGTTGAGTTGCCCCAAAATATAACTCCATATCGCTGATGGCATTCTACTATACCATAGTACGCAGTAAGGCATGCATCCAGATTAATAATAGCCGATAAGGTATATAATGCGTATGCTGATGAACTTAGTTTCTTACAAAGTAACTCAGTGTGTTGTTTCCAGCCAAGTTTTTTGTCTATTTGTAGCCCAAGAAATTTAGTAGTAACTACCTCGCTAATTTTATTAACGTTATATTGAACCTTGATATTGTCCATATCAGTCATACGTTGGTTAAATTGGATTATTTTTGTTTTATTTAAATTTATTCTTAAGTTATTTTCTTCTAACCATTTTATAATAGATTTTAACGAATTATTAATGTCACTTTGGTATGTGTCAACGCTTTTCAGAGGTATCGTCACGGTACTGTCATCTGCAAATAGAGTCAATGGTTATTCAATCCACTCCGGTAAGTCATTAATATAAACTATAAATAACAAGGGACCCAGCACACTACCGTGTGGTAACCCATATTTAACTTTCACACTTCTGATCTAAATATCTCGTCATGCTTATTAATTACATTTATCCTGTTGATTTCGGTTATTTGTCGTCTATTTTGTAAATAAGATTGAAAAAGTTCTAAAACATTACCCCGTATACCATAAGCTTCCAGTTTTTTTAGTAGTGTAGGATGGTGGACGTAATCAAATGCCTGCGTCATATCGCAAAAAATGGCGCAGACTGGGTTTCGTTTATCCACATTAATTATGACATTGTATACAAAATCATAAATCGCCATATTTATTGATTTTCTTGATCTAAATCCTTTTTGTTACTCACACAGAATATTATATTTAAGTCAAAATAAAAACCAATAGGTAGCAAAAACATAGAAAAAAGGTAAAATATTCTTTATGACTTAGTGCAGACTTGCACACGTAGGTAGATTGAAATACATAAAATACCACTGATAAAACTAGAATCATCTATTCCTAATCGTTCAGCGGGGTGATTTCATAACACACTTACAATGCATTTTGGTAGTTCAACAACATTCATTTCGATAAATTTAAAATCCATAGATTAGCAATTTCCTACAAAATCTTTCGGATTTAAATTGTGACGCAAGGATGCTGATCTACATTCGGCATAATGTCAAAATTGCATGGCAACTCACGGACTATTGATCTCATCCAAAATACATCTTGGACAATAATTCCGTTAAGCGTATAGTCAGTAATGTATCGTGTGTTCGTCCGCGTTGAGCTCAAGTTAAGTTAACACCGCGTCGAAGCGATAAGTGAATTACACAAGCACACAGACCACGGAACGACTAGGAATAGATCAAAACGATCCTGTGATCTAGTATACATTGTAATTTGAAACAAGAAAGCAGTAGTAAATTTAAAACAACTCCCGAAGTATAAATATTCCTTCTTTCAGATTTGCAATGCTTTTGTTTCAGGGACAATTTCGACAATTCTATCATCATCATCATCATTTCAGCCGAAAGACGTCCACTGCTGGCCATAGGCCTCCCCCAAGCACCGCCAGCTGAACCGGTTCTATGCTTCCCGCATCCAGCGGATTCCTGCGGCCTTCACAAGATCATCGGTCCACCTTATGAGAGGCCTTCCAACGCTACGTCTTCCCGTACGCGGTCTCCACTCCAGAACCTTTCGGCCCAATCGGCCATCTGTTCTGCAAGCAATGTGCCCTGCCCATTGCCACTTAAATTTGGCAATTATTCTTACAATTCTATGCAGAAGTAAAATCCGACTTCTTATCGAACGACATCTTTCTGTTGTTGATCTTTTGCCAACAGTTGCAACGTTCTAAGAAAGAGATAGATTGGCTTGTTCTGATTGTAGTCAATATTTTTTAGATGTTTTGGATAGGATGAATAAAATGCCACTAACAAAAGGTAGTAATTTACAAAGCAGATGGAAACACTAAGAGAAGCATTACAAGAAGGACATATTATAATAGTGACTTTATTGGTGATATTCTTTAGAAAGGTCAGGTGCGTAGTGTTTGCAAAAAAAACGTAGTAACGTTCAGAAGTGAACGTTAACCAAGCTTTTTTTTTTTTGAGGTTGGGAAGTCATCAAATGACTTCTCCCGCTCTGGACGGAGCGGGAGGGTGTGTCAGACTTTTACTGACTAAAACCCACCCGTGTTCCTTCCGTTGCCTGTGTGCCGGGGCCGCGATATCCCTTTCGGACAAACCCGCAACTCCAGCAGGAACGTTAACGAAGCTGAAGGTCACTTTAAAGTTTGTGTACGTGTGTATTCCTATGAGGTTTCCTTTGTATTATTGTTTTATTTTATTTTTAGTTTCTCGCCTCTTCTAGTCGTGTATAAGCTCACAGCTTCATGTTTCTGGAACGTGTGGGATTAAGTTATAATAGTTATTAATTGCGCTCTAACTCGATCGGCGACGGCGCTCCGTGCTAATCCAATACCACTCTACACTGTTAACCCATTATTGTGGAGCTTATATGAACTTGTTTACCTGGCTTTTTGGGAGGAGACTACATCAGTTATTCTTCCTACTTCATTATAATCATTAACATCCCCAGGTATGAGATTTCAGTATGAATGTGGATGGTTTTAAGAGTAGAGGAAGACGAAGGAAACGATGGATTGTCTGTGTGGAAGATGATGATGTCTACAAAGGGGTGCCTCTAAATGACGACAAATAGAGTAGTAGTATGGAAGAAAAAGTCATGTTACAACGACCCCAAATAAATTGGGATCAGGGCAGGAGAAATATGCTCCGGTGAAGTCATTACAATTTGGTGTGGTTATAGCATAAAGTGGAATGGTGAAGACATGTGACATCTACCAACCCGCTCTGGGACCGCGTGGTAGATTACAGCCCACTCCTTCTCAAAGAAAGGAGGCCTGTGACCCAGCAGTGGGAACATTATATGCTATATGAAAGTATATACGTAAAGTATATAAAGTAACAGGAATTAAAACCACGTTGCAAAGATATGTTAAGCATTCGATAAAACTGCAAAATTTAGGTGTTTTGAATGCCAATAATTTATCAAAAGGATCGCGGACAGATTTTGTCCAGCTCATTCAAACTAGATGGGGTGACAATGAAGTTAAGAATATCATATACCTGCCTACTTCTATAAAAATATAACAATACAGGCATGTATATGCAGTCTCGCGACGCCACAGCTGCATACGTTTACACGAGGCGAGTAGGGCGACCATAATCCCGCGCCTCGTGATATTTCCCGGGATCGGTCACGGGATTATCGCTACACGATTACGACCGTGTAAATTGCGTTTATTTAACCACAATCATTTGGGCTGTTTGAGACAATTTGTGATGGTAATAAAATAATACATAATTGTTTTTGGTTTTTTGTGTAAAAATAAATGATATTAATGGACTGCTTTTTAACCAACTTCCAAAAAAGAGGACGTTCTTTGTTCGTCTTTATGTATTTTTTATGTTTATTCATCGATATTTTCCTCAATTGTGGGCTGATTTTCAAAATAATATTTTCATTTGGTAGAAGAAGCTTGCGCATATAAATATGATTAACTTTGCTTGGGGAGTTTTTGAGTTAGCTTTATTATTACGTATTTCTCTCACTTAGTCTATGTGGATGATGTTATAATAAGTCCTGTCACTATTTTTTACAAAGCAGGCAGTGGTATTCGAATTTGTGTGGGGTACTTACGTACGAAAACTAAAAAGAGAAAAATAAAAACTTTTTTCTTCCGAAAATATTTTCACTTTGTATTTTTTTTTTTTTTTTTTGGAAGCCACTATTTTTTTTTGTAAAACGTGTTCCGTAATCACCTATAATATCTACCGAGGCCTTATAAAATTCTAATCCCAACTAACCGAGCATTTGGGAAGACAAAATCTAAAAGGCACGTAAGGTAGGACACCCTCAGACTAGGTGGAGCGACAATCTTCGCAGAGTGGCTGGTAGCAGCTGGATGAGAGATGCCGAAAAACGACCTGAATGGCGTGTAATTGGAGAGGCCTATGTAATGCAGTGGACTGCTGTAGCCTGATGACGATGATGAAGCACAAATTGGAGAAACCGTAATTAATTCACATCATAGTAAGTGCAAAGACGGTATCGCGTCACGAATCACTTAGTAAATCAACAAAAGTAATTATAATATTGTCGGAAGCTAGACGCTAGACAGCGTTAACGACGTGACGAAACAAAAACTACTAATGGCTATCCACGAACCCTTTCTTCTGGTAAACGAAACGGTAATTATTGCTGCAGAGCTGGAAAATTAGGGGTTTCCTTAACAGCTGGCCGGAATTAACAGCTGAATCTATTACTGTTGTAATTTTCTTTTAGTTAAAGTGATTTTTGTTATGGATAGGAGTGAGTTTCATACTATGTGGTGATACGACATATTATTTTATAGAAGCCTGATATATATTATATTATATATACATATATTATTATATTTATTTTAAATTATAGAAGCTCGTGGCTAAGAAACAGCCGCACTCGATCGATAGCAGGTTAAGCTACGCTTGCCGAAGTCAGTCCGTAGATGTACACATAGCGAGAGTCCTCCGTGCGGAAAGCTCTTTAAGACGTTTGTCCCACCTATCATTCATAGATCTTTGAAAGTCATTAGGGATAGTTATAAGCCCGAAATTGTGACATCCAGTCTTACCAAGGGGTATATAGTGTTATCCATTAACTGGGTTGTGGAGGTCAGATAACCAGTTGCTACACATATAATGTTGGTATAGACTATAATAGAATGTATTAGTATTTTATCGCATTAAAACAGCTAACATCCTGTTGTTACGAGCGCTAAAGTTAAGGTTATAAAATATCTGGAGGATAAGCAAAAATATACGTATTTGTATCATTATCGCGTATCAATAAGCAATACAATATGATCATCAAGTAAATTGTCGCAGGGAAAATAAATTACAATAAGGGGACCACGCGTTAATCACCATAAAAATTCAAAGCTAAAAGCTTAATGTAAGTAAGTGGGAACTATTTTACATAAAAGACACTTACAAATTTGCACAAAACAATATTGCACACTAAACAAACATTTTAAAACTCATTTTCCAAGACCCTTTACACAAAAAAATCTGATTACCACTGAAAATAGCACTCTAAAAGTTTCACAATAAAGTGCATACTCGTGTGGGGTGCTACGTAAGGGGTATCCCAACCGGGGTGTTTGGTACAAAAACGTTTATTAGCACATTTTGTCGCAAACGGAGCGTGACGGCGATAAGTGACAAGCTATTGAGATGTTTGGGGTGAGCACCTAATGACTACACATTGGGAAATGCGTCTCGAAAACGATGAAAAAAATATAGGAACGAAATACGATGCAATGAACTGAAATTACGTATTACCAACTGCTGGCATTTGTGAATAGGTACCTACTTTTATGTTTATTTTTCAACAGACTGCAAACAAGACACGTAACAACTCTATCGGATAATTTACAGTTTTGTACACATAAAAAGATCTATCCTATGTTTCCAAGTATGTAGAAACGGTATACGGAGGAAAATCTTCGTAAAATGTTGAATCTCAAAAACTCAAACTCAAAGCTTTTATTTCAATTAAACCAATTAAAAGCACTTTTGAATTGTCAAGGAGCCTGTCAGTCAGAAAAATTAAGCTAGTTGCCTATTCTAAAACGTAATAGGTAACTATGGAGAAGAACAGACGAAAAACTTAAAGTTAAGGCTTGTGCAGACCAACGCGACTTGTCGCGCGACGCGACACGAACAATACAATTTCTAGGAAAACTTCGCAGTATAACAATAACCGGTGTCGCGTCGCGCGACAAGTCGCGCTGGTCTGCACAAGCCTTAATACATTAACACACAATATTCATTTTCCAACATTAACTAAAACATTTTAATTCAACAAATCGTAGCTACCCTACTACGATCAACGCAGCGAATTCGATTACCATCGCTTCCTTATTGTTGTCTATTTGACGCTTAATGCACTCCTCTATTGTTACCCGTCTAGTTACAAAAGATCCCCCATTCTTAACCACTTCAACTGCAAGAGAGACCAGCGTATGTTTGTCACAAACTTCGATAGGTCAATTGAAAACGGCCAGTGAAAACAGAACTCTGCATCAAAATTAGTTGTTCGTTTCAAGAGGTCTGTATTAATTGGTGCTCGACAAAATAGAAGTGTTTATGTGTGACTGACTTTATAAAGCTTAGAATCAATTTGTATGGGAGATCTGATAAGATTATGATAAGGTCGCAATTGTTAGGAGTTACTTTAATGGGTTTTGCACGTTTGTCAATGCGTGTACTAGTAACGTAACGGAAATTGTAAGGGTTAGATGGATTCTATTGTGTTTGTTTAACTAATTATAGGTTACCTCCAATACGTTGCCATAGTTGGTTCACTTTTGAATTATTAATCAACCTACAACGTTTGTACTGCTCTAACTCATGCCTTTTCTGTTTAAATGTGTCAGCAGTGAGCCACTACGCGATCTTGAATTTCACATGTCTTCCAATTGTAGTTCTAGGATATTCCTGTTGCAGAACAGCAATTTATATCATAACCACTGCTCTAAAAGCGGTGAAGGAAAACATCGTGAGGAAAACGGCATGTCCTAGAATCAAACATTCGAAGTGATGTGACATCTACCAAACCGCAATGGGCGTGCGTGGTTGATTATGGCCCACTCCGTCTCGCAGAGAAGAGGCCTGTGTCTCAGCAGTGAGAAAGTTATAGGTTGTTTATGGGATATATTCTAGGATATGCCTGTTTAACAATGTTTCCTTACCGTTTTGCAAAACTCTTCAGTTGGTATGAGACTTCAAGCAAAAACAATATGTTATCACATATATCATCCTCTCACACACACATCATCCTCTCATACACTGCTAATTGTTTTAGAAAAAGATATAATACACGTTTATTTGCGGTAAAACATGACGCAAAGAAAAACACAAACACGAAAAAAACAACTGCTTTCCAAAAAATAAACACTACAAAGTGAAAAATTACATTAAATTTCGGAAGTCGGTGTCTTTGGTTTTGAATTTTTGTAATTTTTCACTTTGAAGTGTTTTTTTTTTTGGAAGGCGGTAGTTTTTTTTTTGTAAAAAGTTTTTATTCTCTCCTTTTAGTTGTGGTACCTACCCCACACAAATTCGTATACCACTACCTACTATGTAAATAACAGTGACAGGAAGTTATCATCTCAAAGTGCAGTTAATAAAAATATGGGACCAACTTGAGAGCAGTCTTTCAAACAAAAAAAAAATTTTCGAAATCAGTCCACAGTAATTGACGGAGAAATCGATAGACATACACAAAGAAAAACCAAAAAAAACTTACGCTTCGAACATAGAACCTCCTCCTTTTTGGAAGTCGGTTAAAAATAACAATTAGAGGAAAATATGTGTCACATCCACGCAAAACGTTTACGAGACAAAGCCACAGCGCTGGTTTTCAGCGACAACTGTCGTTGACGTAATGACGTCGGACTGTGTAGCATACAATAAGACAAAAAAGCAAAACAAGCAAAGAAAAGGTGCCTTGTAAAACGTTTAGTAAAAGATACAAATGCTTTAGTATCCTTCCTCACACTGTAGAACACGAGTGTTTGTCAAAACACAGTAATTACCGGCGCGTCCACCGTGACGTTTCAATTAGGAACCCTTTCGCTCAGACCATCCTACGCTGTTGGACGGTTGGCTATTAAAAGGAGGATTACTGTTGTTGTAATCTTATTCGTTTCTCGGTGTACTTATTTACTGGTAGATTTCTTGGGAAACTGTAGTTCAGTTCAGTATTCAATAATTGTTTTTTTTTTTTTTTAATGAAGGATCCCAAAAAATTTTTTCAACGCGTTGTGTCCACAACCAATGGATGGACTGTGTCAAAGAAGATAATTATGGGTAGAAAGGGGATGACTCCCGAGATAACGACTAATACCCCCTCACAGGCTCGTACTGGATATCCTTCAAATATAAGATTATTCAAAAGAAATTGCATTAATAGTTCTGTAGTCATCGTTTTTATAGTGTCAAAGACTTCTTTGAAAATAAGTGTTAAATATGCTTGTGAAAATTTGTTATTTGCTTGTAATTTTTTTTTTGCATTTTGCCGTCTTTTTATACCACGTTTAAGAAAAAAAAGAAGAAATAAATATTATTCTATTCTATTCTAATAGAGAAGTATGAAAAAGGCAGGTTGAGACAACCACAAATAAATTAAGATAGGAGAATGATGAGTGTCATCAACCTACAAATTTAAAAAGTATAGTGCAACGTTTAAGGAAATCTCTCCTGTACGATACAGGAGACGTTAATCGAAATAAGGTACGACATGAACTACCTCTACGTACGAATGTATCTATTTAAATTCTTAAACGAAAGGAAATCAAGATTTGATTCCTGGAACTCTGTTTAACTTAAAAAGAAAAGGTCTTGTATCGACAGTCTATAACATAATCTCTCTTGACTGTCACATGACCTCTTTTCCCTAATTACACGGCTAAATTGATATTCTGAGTGGAAGAAAAGAAAAAAAAGAAAAAAGTATTTATTGGGACTCGCAAACTAAACTAAACACAATCATAGAAACAAAAGTATATAAAATAAACAGAAATTCCTGTATGAGGCCAAAAGGCTCCTTCAAGCTTGTGAGTAACCGTAACGACAACAACCCCCAAAACTCCCGCCCTTCACCACAAGAAGTGGCACAAAAACTCCCCAACAGCTGACAGTTAAGTTAGAAGAACTTGATTTCATACATTGTACGCAGTTTGTTGGTAGGTGTACCCTGGCAAAGCTGTGATTAATACCGTCAGGCAGAAGAATATTAGCAAATCAGAGACGTGTCTTGTGCTGAACTGTAGTACAGATATGTGAGTATGAGATAGAGTGTAGCATCTACATAGTGGGGTGTCGGTGTCGGGGCGCTAGTTTAAGCGAATTACCGGCCGCTTCCGTAGCAGACGTGCCCCAACGACACATCGCGATTACTCGAATAAACTGAAACTAGCTGAATTTAGATATTAGAATGTTGACGTGACTTTTGACATTTCAGAAGAAGTAATCTGCTACATTAATGTTGTGCTCGTGGGTCCAAATCCGGGCAAGTACCAATGTGATTGTTTCGATTCATAAGTACTTTCTGAGTTTATCTTGGACATTACTGACATCGGTTATGGAAAATATCATGAAGAAACCTGGACTTATAGTTAATATACGTAACTCTGAAATCGTCTACTCGTCTTGAACAGTCGTGGTGATCAATGCTCGTGTCCATATGAAAAGAGGCTTATGTCGTGTTGCAGTGGGACAGTTAAGTCATCAACAATCAACTCAGCCTATCGCAGTCCACTGCTAGACAAAAGCCTCTAACAAGCTGCGCCACAACATCCTGTCCTCCGATTTCCGCATCCAGTCTATCCCAGCCACTTTCTTAAGGTCGTCGGTCCATCTAGCTGGGGGGCGTCTCACGCTACGCTTACCGATACGCGGTCTCCACTCCAGGACTTGTCTGCTCCATCAGCCATCGGTCCTTCGACAAACATGGCCAGCCCACTGCCACTTCAATTTGCTTACTTTGCAAGCTATAGCGGTAACTCCGGTTCTTCTCAGGATAATTTAATTTCTGATTTTATCCTTCAAAGAAACTCCGAGCACAGCCCGCTCCACAGTGCGCTGAGTGACCTTGAATTTGTGGAGCATCGGACTGTCGGTGTCCACGTTTCGGCACTGTATGTCATAACGGGCAGGACGCACAGTTAAGAAATGGGCTGGTATTATAATCTGCTTCATTAAGGACAATAAGTACCCATTTGTTCTGTCGCTGGACTGGCAGGTCGCAAGTAGTAGGTCAGATCAGATATATTCCTCATAAGAATATCAGATATGATAATACCATAATTAACTAAACCCATCCGCCCATACATTTGCATTTTGGCACAAATGACACGTTACAATTTTGGCAGGTAGGCAGCTGAATGCAACAATGTATTAGTATAAAATCGTTGTGCTCAGGATTAAAGGTTTACACAACAATCTTGTCCACCTCAATCCAAAAACTACATTCGATTCAACAAATGAACAAGCAGAAGTTATTGCTTTTAACAAAGGACATTACATTTTTATTACACACTATTAAAATCAGCTTATCCTATATTGAAAACCAAGTGTCAGATTAGTTCACAACCGCACTATTTGGCAAATAGCCGTTCAACAAACTTATTGATGCGAATTCAGAAACTCTGTTCCAATCGTATAGGGCCTATAATACCTTAAACATAAACGTTTTGCAGTGGCATAAGAAAGCAATTAAGAAACGACCAGTTTAATAAGATCTCCAAAATTCTGTAATGCATTAGTTTTTGTTCGTTTAGGAGAAACGGGGAGGGTCGTGTTATTTGGTGGGGCATCAATAGGCTTGACATATGTTCGGCCTGCAAAGCCAAAGGGGATTGAGTGGCATAAGCCCCTTGGGTTCATTATTGCCCTTTACCCTTCCCGTAGGGCCCTTCACTCAATGTTTGCAAAGTGTACTTATTTCACTTAATATAAGAGAAATTTTCATTTAGCTTATTTGGTGATCGTTGAAAAATCTGCTAAGATGTTTAGTGATTAAGGAGTCAATGTAATGACTATCATAACGACACTATCCTAATACTTAACCCCTTTGGGATGCGGTTTCTGAAATTCTTTCCTAAGTGCTCACTTTCGCAATTTAAGAAATTCTTATGCAAAATTTCAAGCTTCTAGAGATAGCAGTTTAAACTGTGCGTTGTCTGTCAGTGAATTTACGATATTTATGAAGTAGATTTAAAGATACGATCATTGATGTCATGAGAAAGACGACCTTAACCCAAACAAATGCAATAGTTTATCGACTAACCTGCACCCTAACTTCAGGCAGGTTGACTTTCATCGCCAGCTCCTCCCTGGAGTACACGTCGGGGTAGTGGCTCTTCTCGAAGGCCCTCTCCAGCTCATGCAGCTGGTAGGTGGTGAAGGTGGTTCTGTTCCGCCGATGCTTCTTCTTGTTGTCTGCTGCGGAGCCTGGTCGCGCGGACTCGTCGTCACTGCCTGGGGGAGACTTGTCGTCTGTTGGCGTTCGCTGGCTGTACCCGTCATTGCTGTTGCAGGAGCCTTCGCCTGGAATGTGTGGGTGAGGAATTAGTGAAGAGAAATGATTGGATAAGGTTGGGTTGTTAAATGTTTTGCATTATTGTACTTTAGACTTGGCGTTATTGTGATGGGAATAAAGGCATCTAAGAGTATTGTGTACGGATCTGTAAACTGGCGCGCAAAAGATAGGTATAACATTTGGTACTCCAAATATAAGAAATATTCAATCGGCATTATCTGTCAAATTCAAATTCAAAAGTCATTTATTCAAACTAGGCTGAGAATCAGCACTTTTCGAACGTCAAAATTACATAAGACAGTCCCGCAAAACGCCCACCCTTCACCACTTCCTAGTGCATTAGCTGGGAAGAAGAAGTGACGCAACAAACTCCCCAGCAGCACAGCTGTCTGTTCAGTTAGAAGAACAAAAAAAAAAGATTCTATATAATAGTATTCAAAATAATTTACATTACGCAACACAAAACATAATTTAAATTATTAGGTATATGTTAGCTATCAAGCGCCAATATACCAAACAAAATCATCGAGAACTATACTCAGGCCGAAATAAAACACTAAACGTAAACAGAACTTAATATCTAAATAAAAAGCCTCCAGGCATAAAGGGCGTGCCCGCTTACATATAGTTGTAACTGGAAGTTATAAATGATAAACTAGGACCATCGAGGTAAAATAAATAAACAAAGAGTTAATTACTAATAACAATAAATAATATGATCAATTGTCGAGGTCACTAGCTAACCACATATTGCAATACAACTCATAAAAAAACATTGTGATGAGTAGATTTTGTCACTGTTTTTGGGGTTCCGATTACAAGATTAATTTCTTCCGTCTATTGCAGACATTTTCCTCGAGAACTATGCAACTTTGGAATTAAAATGTTGGCATCATTTTAAGTTTGAATGACGCGGACATTGAACACCAGTCACGTTTTTTTGAAGTGAAAACTTCTTTAGGCGCGTTGAGCGATTTTTGGTAAGAATAAACTTATGGATTCGCGTCACCGACATGCTTGCGCCGTAGTGCCGTACCAGTAAGTGTAGGTACTATAACTGCCTATATTTTTTACTTTTAGGTATTTGAACAGTTCAATTGAACTGTTAAATCACATTTGCTCAGAAAGCCAATGGCCATGTGCACTGTGTGTTACATAGGCAAGGCTACACTTAAAATTTCTCTTCCCACTATTAATATTCTTCCTTTACGTGTTATTTAAACAAACAGCTCTAGTTCGTATCGCGCTCAGACCTACGTACAGTCGGCACCGCAATTACGCAGCAAACTAACAAGCAAACAGCGTCATAAATCAAACGAAACAATTTGAGCTTGCGTATGCTAATGTTGAGCCGTGTCTTGCCGATAATGCAATTATATTCAAATATACCACGCACAGTGCGCCGAATGCAAACTCGCTGGACAAAATGTCAACAGTTGTTCTAGAGTGAAAATTAAACGTTTTATTCTAACAGTAATGGATATTATAATGCAAAAAGGACATTGAAATAAAATTGCTGTTAAAGATTTATTCATTAAATCATAATTATTTTATTTCTTGCTCTAAAAAGAAAATCAGGCAGACTATTCCGTAAAATCTCACTCTGAGAACTTAGGTGACGTGAGCTATCATTCCACCTGTTGAAAAATCCAAGCGGTTCGATTCCCAGTGGGGGCAAAATTTTCTGCTCGGTTAGGTTAGTGGTAGGGCTTAATCTAAGTCCGCCTGGCAAGCTATCATCTTATCTAAGTCTGTCGCCATAACAACAATGTTAACAGAATTGTTGTGTTTCGGCAGTTAGAGGTAAAATAGCCAGTTCCTCTGTGGTTGAGAATTCCGGGTGAAGATTGCTTTCACCTTCGACCTGATCGTCACTTACCATCAGGTGAGATGCAAGCCAAGAGCTTTTCAATTGTAGGTTGACAAAAAAAAAACTGCTTGGGATTGCCACAGTTGACGGCTCATTTCACCAAAATTTTCTTGGTTAGATTTTTACAAAATAGATCGGCAGGCATCATTTATCAAGTAGATTCTGCTTATGTCAGAATGTGCTCTGCAAGCAAAGTAAGACACAACAATAAAAAAAAATTAATACTAAACAAACATTTAAAGTGTAATCTCCAATTTTACCAACAGCCTGTAGTAAGTGATACCATCGCACAGTGGGCTAAAAGCAATCCTCGCCCGACAATAAATCTGAACAGAACTAGTATCATATATCATCGCGTATCGCCTGATCTGCAAACCAAGGCCTTCCTTACACAGTTACACGGCAATTATTTTTGACTTGAAAAATATGATCGTTAAATATTTTGAACTTTGTAGCTATTTTTTTTATGTTTGCCAAAATTGGTAGAAAACTGTTTGATTATTATACGGAAACTATTACGAGTATGTACACACGGCTACACATCAAGCTATACAATTCCAGTTAATGCTGATCTCCCATTGTATAGGATGTCCGTACAATACGAGGTCAGCTTATACTGGAAATGCATAGCTTGATGTGTAGCCGTGTGTACAACATATAAAAAAAACAAAAATGTGTGCTTGGTTTGGTATTGTCAAAAGTACCTATTTGTAAATGGCTGAGTTTTATTTGATCTACAATTTGGATATGACATTAAGACACTAAATTAAACTGTGTACATGTAATGTCGTTCTCAGACTGCATACAAAAATTGAATCAAGTATATCCAATAATTTTGTCAATATAGCTAGTCAAAGATTGGCAAAATCCATAGTCGGCTTATTACTAATTAGTTTGTTTGAAAAAAAAACACTTTTTTAAATTTAGATGCATGACTTAGATAAAAATACCCCTAATAATAGTCCCAAAATACTCCAGTGTTAATATTACCAGTGTTTTCATGTTGTAGCTATTGTTATATCCACTTTGTACACAAGGTGGCAGGGACATCGACGCGAAAACTGATACCATGGATTCAGTACATGATTCTGAACACCCCTGCGATGAAATTTTTCATCGGTTATTTGGTATCAGTTTTCGCGTCGATGTCCCTGCCACCCTGTATAGACTGTAAATAGATTCAAATCGCCAATCTATTGGGATCCCTGTTGTGATTGTATAGTTTACCTTGTAGTTGCTGTACCACTTGTGACAAAAAACTCCCCGTAAATTGGATTTCACAAAGGTTTAAAGTTTTAAACTATCTAATTGGTCTTAAAGCAAAAAATATGTTGTATGACGTGCAAGTGACATTAAATTTTAGTGTGGTAAACCAATTCCGTCTATACATAAAAGCAGTTCCAGCCGATCTTTTCTGCCGAAATCTCATCTTGGAAACTTAGGTTAGGTTAGCTTGAAGTGAGATATCAATATTGTCAATCCTAAGCATCACGTAGAGTGGCAGCTCACTTCATGATCACCTATATTTTCACGGTGAGATTTACACAGACTAGCGTCCGTCAATGATTTCACCCGCGTGACATCTTTATAAATTATAACCTATGTTACTCAGTCATAATATAAGCTAAGAGGAGCTCGTGGCTACGTAATAACAGCCACACTGGTCAATCCATCAGGTTAAGCTACGCTTGCCGGGGTTCGTCCGTGGATGGGTGATCATCTTTACATACCGAGACTCCTCCGTGCCTCGGAAAGCACGTTAAACCGTTGGTCCCAGCTGTCATTCGTGGATCTTTGATAGTGGTTACGGGTCGTCAGAAGCCCGAAAATCTGACAACCAGTCTTACCAAGCGATATCGTATTACCCAGTTACTGGGTTGTGGAGGTCAGACAGGCAGTCGCTCCATGTAAAATACTGGTATTTAGCTGCATCCGGTTAGACTGGAAGCCGATCCCAACATAGTTGGGAAACGGCTAGGCAGATTGATAGTTACTCAGTGATAATATAGCATTTTACTAGTGACAGAATTTTTTAAATCGGTCCAGTAGTTTTTGAATTTATAAATTACAAACAAAAATACAATATTTTCTCTTCTTTATAATATTTGTGTAGATAGACCGGCAGAAATAAAAGCGTGTCGATGTAGCACCACTTCCACCTAAGTAATTCTTTATCGCATTCAAAACTTGCTAAAATATTCATACAGCATATAACGTGGTAAAAATCATGTTCCACCGAGGGAAACTCGAGGGGTAATTGTTTGCGGAAACTCTGCATTTATCACTTCCATTATTTTGTCCGCGGTGAGTGATTGAGTGGCCCACTGGGTGGGTATTTAATGCATGCATTAAGAGCGTTTATCCTAAACGTTGGCAACGTTACAAATAGCTGTCAAATATTTACCTGTTTTGATTAATTTGTCAATATTACTGTATTGAAATAAGAAATGTGGGTAACTAGCAAACTAGAATATTAATGCCTAAAACCCTGAATTAGATATTGTAACCGTTTTAGGTGTAAAATCAGTATTTGGAAACTTTCTAAATGTCTTTTTTAATATTAACAATATTCTAGTTCACTAGTTAGCCACATTTCTTATTTCCATACAGTAATATTTCCAAATTAATCAAAAGAGGTAAATTTTTGACAGCTATTTTCGACGTTGCCCACTTTCAAAATAAACGCTCTTAAGTTTTATGTCAGTATTATAATTCTTTCAAAATAATGAGTAGGTTTTTATGACTATACATAAGAGTAGGGGAAGACCAAAAAAACGATGGATGGACTGCGTGAAAGATGATAGGAGTAGAAAGGGAGCAACTGCCGAGATGACGGTTATCGAGAAGTATGGAAAAAAAATATATGTTGTGCAGACCACGAATACATATGGATATGTGCAGGAAAATGATGGTGCTAATGAAGATAAAGTAGTTAGTTAGTACTTAATGGTTAGGCACTATCCTCTGTATAAAATTGGCCCAAGAAATACAGTAGGTAGTGCAAGTTGAACAAATACACTAGTGCAGTGTTTCCCAAATTATGGATCGCGACCCACTGGTAGGTTGCGAGCGAATATTGGGTGGGCCTTGAAAAAAATATTTTCAACTATGATTAATATTAAAAGTAAATTTGACGTATCAAACTTATGAGCATTTAAAGTAAATAAAATTGAAGTTGATGCTAAAGCTATAATGAAAAAAAATTGGAAATGAATACTTCTTTCCCATTGTAATAGCACTATTTGTATTCAATTAAGTATTAAAATTTTCGATTGTAACTGAATGTTTTTTCTTATTTGAACAGTCCTTCATTCAAATAGTTATGCCTCTTTTTTTGTCCATCACAGCCAAGAGGTGAGTCCCGAATTTATAAGTTTTTGATTGGTGGATCGCGGTCCAGTCAACTTTGGGAACCACTGCACTAGTGTATTTGTTCAACATGCACTACTGTATTTCTTAGACCCATTTTATAAAGAGGATAGCGCCATAAATATTCGATACGTCATCTGTCAGTTGTAAAAACGATTAAGAAATCAAGAGTGTACAAGACATACAAAACATCCCTGCACGTCGCAGTAGATTGAGCGATCAAAAGTCACAACATTGTGCTATCTCACTCTCTCGCATCGGTTTTAACGTCAACCGAAAGAGAGCGCTGTGTCACATTTAGATTACTGAAGCAGATTACAAGCGGCATACAAAACAAATAAAAATATTGTGGGCAACGCATTAAGACATTTTACACTTATCATGATACGATCTGGAACCGTGTTTTTTTTCCTTTTTGTAATAATTATCGATAATCTGGCAACACTCGCGAGCATTATCGTCTATAATGGCTTGTCTCGATGTTTTTTTAAATGTGGTAACCCTAATCATGTGTCAGATTTGCCGTGTTCGTATTTATATTAAAGCTCTTCGCGGTATTAATGATTTTTTCAAAATGGATTCATTATTGAATTATTTATGGAAGGCTTCAGCTTGGAAAAGAAATCAAGTTCAATCAGTTAATTCCCTAATTGTTCGAACGCGTTTTCTTTCTAAGAATATTGAACCATCGAATAAATCACCTTGGATATGCGGTTTATACTCAATAAATTTATTTGCGTTCCACAATGTTATCATAGGTGGTATTTTAGATCCTTGTGGACCCTGTCGGGCACAACAAGATAGGATAGAGAAAGAGGGCTAATATTATATTATTATTTGAAAAAAGTAAAATATTAATGTTTTTCCACTACTCACTTCACATTAATTTATTTATTATTTTTGGTATTTGTTTTTAATTATTGATTTGATTTTTCATTAAATTATTAATTAATATTATAATAGCATTTATGGATTAGGTATTGTTTTAGTTTATTTATAAATATATTTAATTTTTGTTAATTTTTAATTACTTCTGGTAATTTATTATATATTTTAACTGACATTACTAAAGTGCTTGTTGAGTGCATTTTCAGCTTATATTATAAGTTATGGAACGTACTATCGAAGAATTTCATATCTAAGCAGTTTGAAAACAAAATCCCGTGAACACGATGACCACATCACGTCCCTTTTGCATCGACCAATGAAACAGAAATACATAGTAATATTTTGTCGTCTTTGTTGTTCGTATGATTTGTTACAATGATCACAGATGTATGACCCTTTTTCGACCACTAGGAATAGAACAAAAATAACAAAGATGAGAAAGTTTTTTTTTAAATTGATGAGATTTCTATAGCGGCCGAGCGCTGCAAGCACAAATAGTCATTTCGGTGTATAGATATGAAATTATTTGATAGTACATACATCATTGCTAAAACTGTCACTTCAAGCACTGTATATTTGCTACAAATGTGTTCCTACCTAGCATATCTACATACGTCACTTGTAGGCTTATCATCAGCTTAGAGAGGATTTTCCTTCATATAAACTCTTACAATTAAGAGTGGACTTCTCTTCGCATAGATACAACGCAAACTTATTACTTAAAATAATAAAAAACCTAAACGTGTTTATAATGACTAAAGGTGTTGCTCTAGTGGTCGCAAGCACTGCTGCTGAGCATGACAACCTGGGTTCGGTTCCCAGGTCGAGCAAAGTGTTATTGGGTTTTTCTATCTGAAATTTCTCAGTAGCAGCCTGGATTTGAGCCCGGTTGATGGGAAAAGGCTCGCCCATGTAACATGGGACTTAAACATAACTGACGAAATATAGATAGTACTTACCTACGATAGGGACACCTCTGCCCGACCCTTTGGGGAAACAAGACATGATAGTATGTGTTTATAATGTAATCTAACAAATTCCAAAAGCTTTCAGTCAAATTATTGACCTATTTACTATTTTCTGAATACGGAACTTTCGCCCACCCGTGGTGATCATTGCTCGTGCCTTCTCTGTATGAGAAGAGGCCTTTGCCCTTGTGGCGGCATCTACATCGTCACATGTGAACTACGCATCAAAAAAAATCCTGACGTCACACAAATCCTCTATCGCGGAATTAGAGTTTAGTGCGCGAACGACATAATATATATGAATATCCGAAATCAATCGTTGGGCAGTTGCCCGCCAGACACGACACCACACCACGACACGGTCGGAGGACACTCCTTTTTCTATAGAGTATGAGTGAACTTTACACCCTGTTCCTCACACCCGTAAACCCCGCACTGAGACAATAAAAGGATAATATTATTATACGGAACTGCTAACTGAATGACCGTTCACTTGCTCCGACATTTTCTCATCATGTTCGTTAATTGATATTGATTATGTTGATTTTGTTTTTGCTTCGCCTTCATATCGGTTTGACAGACAACTTCTGACGATCTTAAGTGAAATGTTAATCATAATTGTGGTTGTCTGGCTTTAATTCATGCTTTTAAGTTTAATTGATTTACGCGATTTTTTGTGTAGTGTTAATTATAAATATATAGGTACTATCGCGGACACGCATATCTGAACATCGTAATGACTATTCCTGCTTGCAGCGCTCGACCGCTATATTAACAAATACCTACAAAGAAAAGAGGCGGTAAACAGATTCGGTCATCGTGTGCACGGGATTTTGTTCTCAAAGTGGCTAGATATGGGTGACCGCCTTTTCCCTCGTTTATGTTCATACATCTGGTCATACACGCACGCTGGTTGCGAGTACTACGCACCTCACCTTTCTGAAGAACATCACCAATAAAGTCGACTTTTTAGTTAATACCTAGATAATTAACTATGGCATTTAAAATTCTATGCAGTAAGTACAAGGGTCTGACCAAATCACCAATATCCGCAAGCACGCTTTCAATGGACACATGAAATGATTGTTTTTATTTGGTGAATAGGATATCGGAATCACTTTTACAAATATAAAAAAAAAGTGACGGTCAAAATGTAGCACTTTTTTCGGTCTATCTGTCATTCGCCAAATGTGCAGAGTATCATACGATAAGGAAATTACTTCTAAAAAAAAAAACTTGCTGGAGTCTTCATTTCTTACCTGAGAAGAAATGGAGAAACAAAATCAGGGGTAAAACGACGAAAGAACTTTGTCGCCCATGATGAAAGCTATCATAAATGAAGTAACAATAATCGTTTATTATCTAAACAACAATCATGTTGAGGATGCTACGATGTTAATTACAAATGTGCGTCCGACAATTTCAAAAGCATACACAAAACAGATGAATGCAATCCAATATATAAACTCACACAGATATAACGAAACGAGCTTAGTTACGGACCAATGAAAGCTTCATCACAACCGCTCGATTACTGCAACTCGATTGTGCGGCTCACAATCGATTTGCAATCGCTATTACGAGCCAATATTCGATTATGTCCCCCTGCGGTGCTGACCGCAACGCTAAACGATCATTCGATCACTATTAATGGCTCCTAGGCATAGCTCGCGTTTATCGATGTATGGTATCGATGTGTATTATATCTCAGTAATTAAGGATTGTAATTAGAACCATCATCATTCTCTTGCCCTTATCCAATTTATTTGGGGAGGCGTAATGTCTTTTTCTTCCATTCTTCTCTATTAGTCGTCATCTCGGTAATCACCCTCTTTCTAGTTGTATACCATGTTCCACACAGTCCATCTACCATTTCTTTGGTCTTCCCCTACTCTGATAGCCATCCACATTCGTACTCAAAACTTTCTTCACGACATTTTTGGTAAGACTGCAATTAGAACTGCTTTGTAAAAGTTTACATCTTTCAAAAGCTTCCTTCCTAGCTTTCTTTTGTACCAGCGGTAGGGCTCTGTCTCGCATAGGGTCGCAGCATTATGCTGAGTTACGCATGTTTTCCCACAACTTGTTTTTTTCAAGTTTGTGTTCTTTCTTTGTGTCATGTGTTTACCGCAAATAAACCAATTTTCTTTCTTTTCTTTTTCACATTAGAATCAATTTCATCATCAAGGCGTATATTTTTATTCCGCAATAAAATCAAGCCATTTCTGCGATTACTACAAAGTTTAAGGAGTCCCACAAGGCAAGTTTCGAGCCCACATAATTGTGCTGTAGTGCACGCGCACGCTACTGCTGATCGTGCCGATAACGCACTAACTCGATTAGCTAATTAATAATTTCACACAAATTATAGTAGGCAAGTATTCGTGACCTCGTTAGCTTTTATTTCGAGCAACGGATTTTATTGGTATCAAAACATTTTTTCTATTGAATTATTGTTTGACCTTACGGGCTGGTGCAAAGGCGTTGTTCGGCTTTGCGCGACGCTAAAGTTTTGTTGAATTATTGTGGGTTTATTTGGATGATGGCATTAACTAATTATTATGAGTCGTGAATTGGTTTTTATTGTTAATCATTTGCCATTTCGTTTGCTTCTTATGCAAACTATGCAGGGCTTTTTTAAACCTTTTCAGATTTTTTTTCATACTCTGGATGGATTTGCTTCTCTCGAATCAGAATCAATCAATCTGTCTAGCCTTTTCCCAACTACGTTGGGTTCAGCTTCCTGTCTAACCGGATGCAGCTGGACACCTGTATTTTACGTGGAGCGACTGCCTTTCTGACCTCCACAACCCAGTGACTGAGTAATACGATACCCCGTGGTAAGACTGTGTGTCAGACTTTCGGGCTTCTGACGACCCGTAACGACTGTCAAAGATCCACTAATGACAGCCGGGGCCAACAGCTTAACGTGCTATCCGAGGCAAGGAGGAGTCCCGGTATGTAAAGATGGTCACCCATCCACAGACCAACCCCGGCAAGCGTAGCATAACCTGATGGATCGACCCGTGCGGCAGTTATTACTTAGCCACGAGCTCCTAAAAAACCTTATAAGACATTTTTAAACCTCATTCATTCAAAATAACACTTGATCAATCAAGGAATTAAACATAATATTTCGTAAGATTTGATATTTCTTTTCACTTGTTTGAACGCGCCAAACTTGGTTTACAATGTAAAGACAGGATAATTTGTGTTGTGCACAAGCGAAGCGTAAGGGTCGATACATACTAGCGCAGAGAAGCGTCAATCTGAAAGATAACATAGCAAAAACACCTTTATCTCTACAACGTAACGCACATATTAACACATAACACCACGCCTTGTTTTCCCGAAAGGATTAGCAGAGGTGTAGGTACCCATAGTATATCCACATTTCGCAAGTTATGTTTACGTCCCGTGCCTATTGTGAGCCTATTTCCACCATTGGGCACAAAATACAGACTCCGGACATCTTTTTTTTTTTAAGAAAGATGCGTTAATTCACGCGTATGCGAGCGACCAGTGCTTATTGGTGCACGCGCGTTACGTTAGAGATAAGGGTGAATTTGTTTTATTATCTTTAGATTGATGCTTCGCTGCGCTTGGACTCTGCGCTACTATGAATCGACCCTAACACTTACAGCCGTGTAAAATAAAAGCAAACAGCATCGCTTAACAAAGTGTTTAATACGCAGATACGATCTTGTGCGTCACACTCACGGTACAAGGTGCATTAGTGAGCTGCTACCGACCGGCGCAGGCGCTGGGCGCTTGTATAGCGTGTTGTAATTCCGAACGGTTTTAAATTGAGAGGATTTTTTTTGACATATTGGTAAGTACTTTTTTCTTTAATAAGTTGTTGCAAGAAGGATCGATCCCACAAGAATGGTGCAATAGTTCGGTAGTGCCCATCTTCAAGAATAAAGGTGATGTACAGGACTGACCACTATCGAAGGATAAAGCTCATGTCACATAGTATGAAGTTATGGGAGAAAGTAATAGTGAAAAGACTGCGAGAGGAGAGTGAGATTACCCCAAACTAGTTTGGGTTTATGCCAGGGCGAGAAACAATGGACGCCACTTTTGCACTGTCAATTGTGTGAGTAGTGCAGACGTGCACACAAGAACTTGCACATAGTGTTCATTGATCTGGAGAAAGCGTATGATAGGGTACCAGGATGTGTTGTGGTGGGCCTTGAAAGAGAAAGGTTTCCCGGGAAGTATGTAGAGTTAATTCCAGCTATGTACAGTCAATCTCGTACCTACGTCCGTCCGGTCGGCTGCTGGCAATACCGACGAGTTCAGTGTGGCTGTAGGTTTCCACCAAGGGTCAGCTTTATGACCTTAGCCTTACCTCTTCCTGTTGATTATGGACGCTCTGACGTCGGACATACAGGAAGAGGCACCCTGGTGCATGCTGTTTGCTGATGACATTGTTCTTGTCGGTGAAGATGAACCTGAGATCCAGAGCAGATTGGAGAAATAGCAACAGAAACTGGAGAATGTTGGCTTAAAAATAGGCAGAACCAAAACTGAACATTTATGTTCTGCGATTTCAGCGGTCTCTCCAGTTCCGGAGCCGTAGCGTTAGATGGCACGCTTTTCTGCAAAGCGATGGTGAAGTAGATCAGGCGGTTAAGTACAGCATTAAACTTGGATGGACTACCGCATTCCCGTTAAACTGAAGGGGAAGACAATGAACCCATAATAAAACAATGGTTAAACCTGCTGTCTTGTATGAATCAGAATGTGGGGCCATAAAAGGGATGAATGAAAGGCAATTGCATGTAGCTGAGATGAGAATGCCAAGAGGGATGTGTAGTGTTACACGAATGCATATAATAAGAAATGAGTACATAAGAGGAAGTTTGAAAGTGGCGCCGATGACTGCGGAAATCGGTTGACATAGTATGGGTTTATGATGCGGAGGAATAAGAAAAATGTCGTGAGGAAAGTTTTGAGTATGAATGTGGATGACTATAAGAGTAGAAGACCAAAGAAACGATGGATGGACTGTGTGAAAGATGATATGACTAGAAAGGGCGTGACTACCGAGATGACAACTAATAGAGAAGTGTGGAAGAAAGGGACATGTTGCACAGACCTGAAATAAATTGGGATAAGGGCAGGACAGTGATAATGATGATGATGACTAGTCTTGGTCTTCTGATAGTAGGAAATTAGCGCATGGCAATCACCGCCTCTGGTGGTGGGTCGCGAAGGTGATGGTGGGAGCGAAACAAAACACTTCTTGTAGGTATAATGGCAATGGTGTATTAGGTGACATGTTTTGTGCACGCACGTGTGCATTTTTATCTTATTTAATTATTTTATTCATATTATTGGTTGTATAGTAGCATTATATTACAAGTACTATTTATTTTATTATATATTTATGTATAATTCATTAAACCTGACTTGATTTCCGTACGTATTTTTCGGGTGACCACTGAAAATCAGCGCTGTACTGTGGGTATCCATAGCACAGCATCATGCTGAGTGGAAGCCTTCTTGTCACAGTCATGACGTGCCAGCAGCTGCCGACTATTTCTGTTTTGTGCTCGTTATTGTATTTAAATCTATTGTGTTTTATTTTCTTGCTACACTCGAGTTTTTTTGTGACAAATAAACTTAATTTTTCTTTCTTATGCCGAATGGTGGGTGTACTAGATACCTACACCTCTGGCTCACTCTTCAAAGATTACAGGCGTAATGTTATGTTAGGTTATGAAAAAATTGCACATTTGCGCGTCCTAATTCCTAAGCTACCCTTTTTTTGACTGGCTTATATTTTTGCCACTGAATAATAGACATAGTGAAGTAAAAGAAGTGAAATAAGATGGACGAAAAGGAGAAGAAGAGGAAGAGAGAAGAACTCAGAGAGGAAGAGTGTAATAATATTTTTGTAGCAACGTGTTTCTGTGACAAATAAACGCATTTTTCTTTCTTTCTTTAAATGTAAAATCAATTAATTAGTCCAGTTGCCACTGAAACAGCTGCCCCATCGGTTCAGAACAAAATGTCTGTTGTCTGTTGTCTTTTATAATATATATTTTTATTTTTTTATTATTAATTTGTTTTGTATTTCATTTTGTTTCCATCTCTGATTTCGTGTTGTATGTTTTGATTTATCTCTTATTATATTTTCGCTTTGTCACACTTAATGTATATCATTTAATCTACATAGATTATAAGAGAATGATGTGGTCTCCTATAATTGGAAGTACACACTGTATTTGTCCCCGTTCTTAGATTGTAAACTTGCATGAAATTGTGTAGATTCTGTTGGAGATCCAATAAATAAATAAATAAAATATTTATGAAGCTTACAAAGACAAGAAAACATCACGAAATTGAACATCCTTGTATGATGCACGCGGTCCATTAGGAGTGGAGCAAAGATCTGAGACCGATAACGTCTAACTCAGTCTTGGAACTAGTTTCAATCTCAAATCACAAACTCAGACTACGTTACGTAACTTCAGTATAACATTTAATAATACTTAGTACTTGTTTATTGCACCTGCCGGTTTTGAAGGCACATTAACAAATCAAAATGAAACTTCCTAGCCGTTTCCCTACCTAGATAGCAGTGATAACCAAGTGGTGTGACAGTCTGACCGCCAAGTCATAGGTCTCGAGTTCGAAACCAAGGCTCGCACCTGTAACTTTTCGGATTCATGTGCGTATTGTATAATTATCACTTGCTTCAAAAACGGTGAAGGAAATCATCGTGAGGAAACCGGCATGCCTGAGAGATATTTCTCGACGGCATGTGAAGCCATGTCAGAGGCCCATGGGCAGCTTTAAAACTCTGACACCAGGTTAGTCACTAACCACACGAAAAGAAGAAGAAGCCTTTTCCCAACTACGTTGGGGTCGGCTTCCAGTCTAACCGGATGCGGCTGCATATCAGTATTTTAAATGGAGCGACTGCCTATCTGATCTCCACAACCCAGTTACTGGGTAACACGATACCCCTTGACAAGACTGGTTGTCAGACTTTCGGGCTTCTGACGACCAGTAACGACTGTCAAAGATCCAAGAATGACGGCCGGGACAACGGCTTAGTGTGCTTTCCGAGACACGGATTTGTCTCGGTATGTTAAGATGGTCACCCATCCACGGACTGACCACAGCAAGGGTTAGCTTAAGCTTAGCGTGAGCGATCGACTCGTGCGGCTTTTATAACTTAGCCACAGACCCCTCTCAAGCACATTAACAAATCAATAAAGTTTAATTAGAGCAATAGAAAGTTTTCTCATTAACTGCAGTTATTAAGACCAATGAAAAATGTGTTACAATTTTGATGTTAAATATTCTATTTAAAAAAACATATAACATCATCACGCTTGTAATTCATGAAGATTAGGCAGAGGTGTAACTATAGTACACCCAAATTTCGCCAGTTATGTATAAGTCCCATGTAATAGGGGACGAGCATATTGCCATCAACCGTGTACAAATCCAGACTCCGGACTGCTACTGAGAAATTCTAGATGGAAAAACCCAATAACTTTGTCCGTCCCGGGAATAGAACCAACGAGGACGTCTATTGAAATTGCCAAAACCTACTCAAAAGTCAAGATCTTTTCAAAAGTGTAGAAATCATAGAAGATTGTGGAGATCCACAATCTTTTATAATTTCCTGTAACTCAGCTCGCCGTTGACAGACCTACCAGCAAAAAAAATGGTTTCAAACAGGACCTGAAATCCAGGATTTATTCAAATCAATATTCAAAATAATCTACTTACTTTTCAAGAAGCTTGTCACTTTAAAAAAGGAACAGTGGCACGAAGCTGACCCCATAATCTTTTACTTAAAAAATCTTAAATTTATTCACTGACAGACAACGCAGTGCATAAGCCGCAGGGTTTAGAAGCATGAAATTTTGCACACGAGTTCCATTTGTAACGAAGGTGAGCACTGAAGAAGGATTTTTGAAAATTCATCGTGCTGAGGGGTTACATAGGGGATGACAGTTTGTATATTAGTTCGCCATTTTTTCCGATGTGTAATCACGCCGGGAAAAACCTGCCTTGTGGACTATAAAAAGACAACCAAGACATTTAATTCGGAGAAAAACATCTTCCTGACTTATTAAATTTTTTCATCGGGTACACGACTTTTTCAAACTAATCTAAACTAATATTAAGAGATTTGATTTTTGTATGTTTGTTTGTTACGCTTTCACGGTAAAACGGCTGAATGGATTTGGATAAAATCTGGTACATGGGTAGACCATGTCCTGAGTTAGGATATAGAATACTTTTCATCTCAGTATTCCTACTGGATCGGGACTTATTCGGGGGAAACAACGGGGTGCAGCTAGTTATAAATAACTTTTGATCAAGACTAGTAGCGTCGCCCGCCCCGGCTGGTCGAAGGGCAAATCGGCGCTCGATAAGTCAAAAGATTTTGTAACCCTAATTACATTAATGTTCTAATGAAACACTAATCTTTCACTAATGCACCGGATACGGCATGTCAACGCTACCTATAGTCACTCCGATGATCATTGAGACAAGCATGTTTGTACAAATTGGCAGTCAGCGTTCAGCGCATTAGCTGATCAATACGATAAGTTGCGCTCTCGCATCCGCTTGTGAAACTTGTGTTGCATTGAGAGCCGTTATTAATCTGATTGTGACTATTACATTTTTTGTTTGGCACCTTTGCAGCTGATTGGCGCGTTTGGAGTTCTGTTTGTGGAACTGTGGAGACGAAATATTTGTTATCTACTGTTTGGAATGTCATCGCACTTTTTGAATTTGGACTCGGTTCTCTTTTACGATGAATATTACTGTACTTGTGCGCTAAGAGTATTTTAAAGTAACATGGCATTCTTTAGAAGATTGGGGGTATTTATATGGGGGGTTCTTCACAATGATTCAACGAAACATTAGCACAAGTCTTCTAACTTTTATAAAGTGGTTTAAATAAAGTTAGCATTCCTGTGATTGTGAATATTCTGAATTATCTAAATTCGAAGACATGTGACATCTACCAACCCGCACTGGGCCCGCGTAGTGGATTACGGCCCGCTCCCTCTCACAGAGAGAAGGCCTGTGTCCTAGTACTGGGAACGGTATAAGCTGATAATACATGACCTGATAATCTACGGAACCGTAATGTCTAAGACATGTAACACTTCACAAAAGGTAATCAATAGCGCGAATCTCTACGCGGTCCATTAAATTGTGTTTCAATCGTCATATAAACAGTAGCTATTCGATTTGTAATTAAAAGTCTGTTTATTTTGCAATATATTACTTAGCTATTGAGACATTGTAAGATTTGTTCTAGTTTAATTTTGTGATCTGGTTTAATTTAGCATATATTCGAAAATATTATTGAACTACCCAATACCATACCAAATAGGGGTGAATTTAAAAAAATACCTAGTGCGTGCCTGTGTTATATTTTGTAACGAACTCTTGTGCAAAATTGTATGCTTCTAGACCCAGTGCTTTAGGGTGTGCGTTGTGTGACAGGGAATTTAAGAATTTTATTAAGTAGAAAAGTCATGTGCCCGATGGTATTTCCCGTAGGCAAAAATTACAAAATTCCATACAAACTTTCATCCGCTATACACCATTGTATACTGTACCAGAATTTTGAGGAACCCTTTATAGTGCTCACTTTCGTTACTTATGGAATTCTTGCTCAAAAATGTCATGCTTCTAGACCGCGGTTTAGGTTGTGTTTGTCAGTGAATGAATGAATGAATTTAAGATTTTTAATAAGTAGATGGTCGATCCTTCTTCTTATTTTTTTAATTTATTTATTGGTAAGGCACCTCAACGACTTACTCACTAAAACATACATATATAAAAATCACATACAGTTTTAGGTATTGTGAATTCGTCACTTACAAAAGTGCGCAGCACTAGCAGAGATTTTAATGATTATAGGACGTTTTCGTTATTGTTAGTTGATTCAGTTACAAGTTACAAACAAAAATAAAAATTAAATATGTTCAGAAATGAGATGGAAAGTACAGAAATATTTAATTAAGTAACACAAAAGACCTAAAAAGAAGGAAATGGAAGTGGATACAATTTTAATAGGCGGCTTGCGTCGCACAGAGGTCTTGAAACTCCGAGCTGGTTAAAAGTCTCGTACGGAATTGACGAAAAGGGTTAGAGAAGATGTTCTTCAAATGACTCTGGTATTTTTAACCGACTTCCAAAAAGGAGGAGGTTATATGTTCGTCGCGTATGTATGTTTTTTTATGTATGTCCACCGATTTCTTCGTCAATTATAGACCGATTTTGAAAATTCTTTTTTTGTATGAAAGCGTATGCTCCCAAGTTGGTCCCATAATTTTTTTATTAACTTTACTTGGATAGTTTTTGAGTAAGCTTCAATAATACGTATTTTTCCCACTTAATATAATGTGGATGATAAGATGATAACTTCCTGTCATTGTTATTTATATAGCAGGTAGTGGTATTCGAATTTGTGTGGGGTAGGCACCACAACTACTAAAGTGAAAAATTAAAAAAAAATACAAAAATAAAAGAACTATATAATTTTCGAAGGCAGTGTCTAATAATTGTATCTCCTACAAGAGAGTCATTAATTTTAACAATGCAATTTGTTCCACCTGCAATATGTTGTTAGTAACTTTTTATTTAATCAGCCAATCGTACTAAGTTCTTTATTGTTTGTGAATTCTCCCAATTTATTTGATATTGCTCTCCTTCTTCTTTCACTCTTAAATACTCCTAATGGTAATCTGCTCCGATTCGAGAAATCATCAGAGGATCAATCAAATTACTGTTTTCTTTTGGTGATCCAACGCTTCGCACTTCAGAGCTTTTGTTAAGAACAACACTTATGTCTCTGCACAGTGCACGTTGTTGCAATTATGAATTGAGTTGGTTTTTTTGTGAATCTACTAGACAAACAGTTACAATACTTTCATACAATGATTCAAAAACATTTTTATGTGGAACTAACACGATAACAAACAAAACTTACGAAGGCATATATAATTTGGTACTTAATTAAAGTTTTAAAAGTAGACGAGGCTAGCCACGGTATTTACTTGCGCCGTGTTCCGAATGTAGGCTGTATTTACATGTGTACCTAGTCACACAATATGTATTGTGCTGGTAAAGCCAGCTATGGTTAGCCGCACTGCCCATGGGTTGATAGGGATGATAACAAACATTTTCTTTTTGTCCGTCTTTGAGATTATAAAAAAATATTGGACACGTATTTTTTCTTTTTTTACGTAATCTAAAGATTACAGCGATACATTGAGGTAAAATGTGCCATGACGTCACGAGTATGTAGATTTTATACGTACTAGTGACGTATCGACCCCCACTCCCCAAATTAAAATGCGTTTTATCTAAGTAATTTTTTATTAATATGATAAAGCAAAAAATACGTGTCTAATATTTTGTTATTATCTTACTGACGGACTAATTAGAATTTAATTTTTTTTACCCAGGCATCATCCCTATTGAAGTAAAAACTTCTTTAGGCGCATTGAGCGATTTTTGGTAGGGGAAAATCTTATGGGTTCACGTCACCGATATGCTAATGTTAACAGTATATCTGTAGTTAAAAGGGTGAATACTCTCATTTCATAGTTTAAAGTTTTCAGTTCTGTCGGCAGTGCCCATGCAATGCAACCGGCAATTTTTTTTTCAGTACATAATGTATTCGCTCTGGAGTCTTCGACAGTAAAAATATATCTGTCGTGACGTGTCGACTTTCGAACATCCACCTTTTTCATCGGCTTAAAATATGCCTCATTGACTCTGGTTTTCTCAATGGGCTAACGTTGTCAATGTTGTCATGAAGATGGTCATACAAAAATCCTAAATATGTGTTTAAAACCGCTAAAATTATTCCACCATCCACGTATCATAAAGTTCCTTAATCTTCAAAAATGTTTGAGGCTTTGTAGTGTCTGTTATAGAACTACATTCATAAACGCCTTCTCGGTCTCGTCGGTTTCTCGTCTTCTTCGTTCTTCTTCATCGGGGTAGAACTCCACCTGCTACGATCCTTACATACTCCCTAATACACAACACCCCAATTAGCTACTTATGTATGTACTTAACAGATATCTCGCCGTCCGATAAGGACCAGCAGGCCCGAGTCGACGGCGCGTTGAATTCCACGCGCGCCTCAAAGAGATGTCAGCGCAACTGAAGGGGTCTGCTAGGACCGATGCCTGCCGGGGTTGTGGGAAAGTCCGAATGGGATACCGTGGCCCCTGGTTACGTACAGGCAACACTGAAGGATCACAGGTGGGTTTTAGTCAGTCAGAGTCTGACACGCCCTCCCGCTCTGCCGAGAGCCGGGAAATACATAACACTTTTAATAACCTACATAAAAAAGCAGTTTTCAATTTCAGTCAAAATTATATTCTGAAGTTATCGCTATCTGCCTTTTTCCAACTAAGCAGGTGTACACAACTGTAAGTCTAACCGGATGCAGCTGAATACCAGTATTTTATATGGAGCGACTGCCTAATTTACCTCTTCAACCCAGTTACTGGGGACCTAGCACTATATCTGTAAAATTATATTCGAAAGCATTGTTTTGCCAATGCATTCAAAAGGTAAATGTAGGTAATTTGTTTTAATATGCTTACGAAATATTCTTCTTAACTTTTCAACTGAATTTATTCAAAGTTAATTTATTAGTATGTAAAACAAAACAGATATTACAAACAAACTATTAAAAACAAACTTTTTCATAAAATATTTTCCTGGGCAAAGTGCAGACAACAGTTAACCCGTCGGCGGCGCGCGGTCGGCGGGCGGTATATTTCGCACGGGCCGGGCGGCGCTTATAATGCAACGCCTATTCGCAATGGGCAATGCGTTGTCGGTACAAATACATAACGCGGTTTAATGTTGCGTTAAAATATTTTCCGTTCTCCGATATACCTTAATATTTTTGCCATTAATATTGAAAGTATTTGTTGTTTTAAATAGGTAGGTACTCCTACCTACTCTACATTTTGTGATTTTCTTGCACTTTGTAATATGGAAAGTCAATTCAGATGAAATAATTATCAGATCATCCTCCTCGATGTAAATATTTTGATAATTACTGTAGCGCTTGAAGATCGCCTTTTCGAAGAGACCTTTACAGTATACCTACACGTAGTTCGAAAATTATGCCCTTCAACGCTCTTTCTTGTTCACTTTTGATTGTTAAAATCAATTCGATTATTGCTTATTATTAGCCGAATAAAGGCTCGAACATCTTAACAAAAGAGCTTTGAAACTATCAAAGATAATAATATATCGTAATATGAAATCCACCTACCAGCACTTTCTACGGCTCCTGGCGACACCGGCACAGTCTCACACTCCCTCTCCTCTCTTCTTTGCTCAAACTCACTCTGCACTCTAGTAACTTGCCTCTGGCCATTCAGTCCTAATATAGCGTCTATCGTATGCCTCGGGCCTGGGTTAACACTCGTAGGCACTTGTGTTAAGCCTAACCTAGATTTCACCGCATCAAAACTCTGGTTCAGATGCATTTGTTGCGCGTGAAAAAACATTCCCATTCTGTTAAGCGTCTCTAAGTTCTGTTGGTGTTGGGAAAGTGATAAGGATTGATCCGTCACGTTTATTGAAGAGTTGGAATTCGGACTACTCATTTGTGAGCGCGGGCTGTTCGTGTCGGAGCGGTCCGGCGTCTGGTTGCCGTAGTATCGGTCGTCGGGCGCGTCCATCTCACAGCAATACGCGTACGTCACTGGCGCTCCGAAACTACTACTAGCGTCGGCGGGGAAGAAAGAGGCGGGGCCTATTGGAAGGGGGGCGAGCGAAATTGCCCATTGAAAGTGCGAAATTTGGGGTCGCGAAGTGATTTTGTTTGGTAAGAAGCAAGAAGCGGCGTATTAGCATTTTCCCCTCGGAGTTTCTTTGAACGGTATTGAGAGTTGGTGATGGTTGAATAGTTTTTTTTTCTGTTTGATTGGGTCGATTGTGCTAGGTGTTAGAGTGTTGCCGGGAGTTTGTTAGCGATTTCTTTGAGGGTTCTCGACGCGCTTGTGGGTAGTTACCCGCTTGTTGCTTCTTTGCATGTTTTTGAATAAGTCATAAGTTGATGAGATCAGATTAATTTAAAATCTACAGAATTTTTGCTATTTCAAATGATAGCTGTGAAGTAAACGGTAACTGGTAAAAGTATAAATATTTAATTATCCATGACCAGATAAGCATTGAAAGCTCATCTTAAAACACACAACTTTCATCAATCAAATTAAGCTAAATAACTACTCAACGTTTACTTTTTGCATACATTACCCGCGATCAAACAAAGCAACAAAAAATAAACTAAGCGCACGGTATAGTAGTGAGTCCAAACTTCCAATTACGCAAATGCTAATGAACTCAATTCTAATTAATCACACTAATCAATACGGGGCCAATCAGACGCTACCTGTCTCAGCGGAGTGCGGGGCGAGGGAGCGAGAGCACCGCCGGACATCTGCCTGTTAACACACAAATTTAACCAAATCGGTTAACCCGTAACCAAACAATAACAGCTTTTCCAACTGACCAGTGCAATGAATGCGATGAGACTTATAAGCTTAAACTAGCTTAGGAAACATAACCTTATTTTAAGGTATTTAGAATGAAAATAAATTGTGCAGATTCGGGCACATAAGTCGTTAAAGCATCAGCGCAGGAACTGTCAATATAATTTTGTCTTCTTCACACTTACAAAGATCTCGCTCGCTCTCATCTCAGGTGTAGCGACGGTTGTTAGGGGGCGGGGCGCGCGATGACGTCACACGTCGATCGACCAATCGTGTGTTGGGTTTTGTTTTTTTCTTGGCGCGTCTTGTATTGTCGATGCGTTTCTTTTGTCCGGCGCGTTCAGTGATTGTTCGCGGGCGGCAGTTACAGGGTTAACTTTAGGAATAACAAGCTACCGGCTTTCTGATAGAGATAACTCCATTATGTTTTTATTTTGATAAAAACTTTGTCATTATTGTTGAATGCTTTCGTTTGTTGATGTACTTACTACTTACAGACATTTAAAGGTTTTGTTTTTATTTGTGGACCATTATTTAAAATAAGGAGGCTAGCTACAGAAGGTACTTACCTACTTATATTTAAATCGGCAAACACTATTTAATAGTTGGTACCTACTTTCTTCTACCAATTAAGAATAATTTGTAAATTAAAAGAGATAACAAAGTCTTTTCTATCCTTTTTCCCAGCAGTGGGACAGTACCTACCTATAGGCCACATTCCTTCAAAATACTTAAGTTCATAAATATTAATAATAATAGACCCCCACCGCCGTATCTCTACGTTGACGTTGTGGTTTGCCGTAACAGGTCTAAGGTGAGGAGCCAGACCAAGATGGATACTATATAAACCTGCACGGCAGCATGTGGTGAGCTGTTGCATGGGCAGTAGCGACCTGACCTCCCGGGAGAAATCTTGTTCGTAATCTCTGGCTTGCCTTTATTGACCAGCCGGAATAAACACTGACGAGGTACAGAGCTCCCATCTCTTTCATGCCTGGCTTGAGTGGAGATTCTCAAGAGCAAATGTGCTCGGAGATAGGAAGTATACTTGTAGGATGATGGTAGGGATCTTGGCCCTCTTGATCTCTTCACTCCTCAAGTACCTCAGGATATGGTGCCCCTTTATTGCCACGTCACTATGTGCTAGCAACCATTTTGGGGGGGCCATTATTGAGTGCGCAAGTCACCCAGAAAAGAAAGGCCGAAAGCCGAAACAAAAGGGGACCATCACGGAACACTGCTCGCTAAACAAACACTTCATAACTGACAGTCCTCTGTGCAGGACGTGCATGGAGGCTGAGGAAACCGTCACGCACGTGCTCTTTAAATCCACAGGCGTACGTACCCACAGTAGAACAGAAACCCTCGGGTCACCCAGATCTTTCACAGATGTTCTAAACAGACCAAGAGCTTTAATTAACTTCTGGAGGGAGGTGGGCTGGTTAGAATAACCACCAATGCCATGGCCCAATGGTCCACCTCACGGACTAAGTGCAAAAATCAAACCCTATAACATAGAAGAAGCCGAAACAAACTCAGAGGTCACAGTCTCTTTTAAAGTCCTGACATACTCTTGGTCAGATCAAGTGAAGACCATGTAGATTGGTGAATGAAATGGTATTTTGAGGAAAGAACCACACAGATTGAGTGGACCTGACCAATCAGTGCACGCATTTGTCAGAAATCGCGAAGCTCAACACAAAACTTAAGGAGCTCAACGATTCGACGAACAATACAAAGAAAGGATATTTGGGTAGGCCGCATAAATTATTCCAAGTGCCAGATCATGATTAAAACTGCCTGAGAAAAAAAAAACATAAAAAGCAATGACCCACTTATGTACCTATCTACTTCTATCAATACTTTCAAACCTAAATAACTACTATTAATATACCTTAGCAGCAGTGATAGCCTAGTGTGACCGTCGGACTGCCAAGTCACAGATCTCGAGTTCGAACCCAAGGCACGCACCTCTGACTTTTCGGATTCATGTGCGTATTGAATAATTATCACTTGCTTCAAAAACGGTGAAGGAAAACATCGTGAGGAAACCGACATCAACCAAGTCAGAGGCCCATTTTTTTTTTTTTTTCAGGATGCGAAATCATCAAATGACTTCTCCCGCTCTGGGCAGAGCGAGAGGGTGTGTCAGACTTTTACTGACTAAAACCCACCCATGTTCCTTCCGTTGCCTGTGTGCCGGGGCCGCGTTATCCCTTTCGGACCAACCCGCAACCCCAGCAGGCATTGGTCTTTCGACCCCGTCGGTTGGTGCTGACGTCTCTATGAGGCGCGCGTGGAACACAACGCGCCGTCGACACGGGCCTGGTCCTTATCGGACGGCGAGCTGCCCATTGCTCACCGTCCGCAAGCCCGCGCCTACGGTGGCCGGAAGTCGGCTCTCGACTCCCGACGCCCGGGGCGTCTCCTGCGGCGACTAGGGCCGCGAGGGCGTGCAGCTTGCATCTCCCTCGCGCGCTCCGCCTCCTCCTTCGCGAACATAACTGCTTCGCAGAAGGAAGTCAGAGGCCCATGGGGTGGCATAAAAGCTCTGACACCAGATTAGTCACCAACCAGACGGAAAAAAATAAATACGTACTTTCATAAATTCCTGAAAGACCTATTTAAGGATTCTTACCTACCTAAGTACCTACATATACGTATATATTAATTTACTTTCTAGGTAGAAATGACAAGCTAATCAGAATTCCAAACGACTGGTAGACGAGCGAGTAAACAAGCAACATATGCACGAACCGACAGCAAACGAAGTAATCAAGCAAGAAAGCAATTCTTGTGCCGAGTGCACATCCCTAATGGTTAATGTTCGACGTTTGATTCAGAGCGATCTGTGATACAGAGCAGCTTAAACAGACAGAGGCTAATGTAACTGTAAAATCATCATAATTTTCCTGGGGTTATTCCACTAATCCCCATTGACAATCCCCATCAATGAGGATTTGTGAACTATATTGTCCTTAAATCCCCATCAATGGGGACATGACAGAAATATCTTACACTTAGCCAAACAAACAAACAAACTTAGCTTATTAATTTAGCCATTACTTTAATTTGTTTGATTATAAAAATAATCAATGAGTCCTTACCTGCGTAAAGAAATAAAGAACTCGTGATTCTTATATATTAATTATGTTGTTTGTATTTTATTTTTAAACCGATGGGGATTGTCAATGGGGATTAGTGGAATAACCCTTTTCCTGTCCTAATCCCAATTTATTTGGGGTCAACGTAACATGTCTTTCTCTAAAGCCTGTTCCTGTGACCGCCTTCCTGCTCCATCATCTGACTATGTTCACCATATCTAATTCAACTACGCATCGCATCGTTGAGGAGTTGGTTATTCCGCAAATTTTCCTGGCTGTAGCATCTGGTCAAGGTTACTAGATAATTGAAGTGTTAACAAAATATTATAATATACCAAACTTACTACTACTACTATATATATATACATATATATTTGTAATCACGTTCTCGAATATGGCTCCTACGATTTCAATGAAAATTGCAATATAGGGGCAAAGATTTACGGGGGCGAAAATTCGATCTAGCTAGGTCTCATATCTGGGAAAATTCGTTTTCTCTATTTTCACCAGAGCAGAGCTCGGTCGCCCAAAGTTTAGAACAAGATGGCTACCTTAGAATAATGACATGGCATGGAATTAGTAAGTACCTACTATTATGGCAGCATGGAATTAGTATGAACTATCCTGTACTATTAAATGAGCATTCTCTATTTTCACCAGAGCAGAGCTCGGCCGCCCAGGCACTGTAAAATAAATTAGCTACTTTGCGGCGGAGATCCAATCAGAAGACACTTGATTATTCTTAATAGCTGAACAGATTTTCATTGAAAATAGCTTAGAGCCACTCCAATTTAACCAGCCTTCTAATAAAAGAAACCGCATTGAAATCGGACCACCTGTTTGAGAGCTACGATGCCACAAACTTAGACACGGATACACAGAACGACATAGCTGTCAAACTTATAACACGTCTCTTTATACGTCGCCGTTTCGGGGGTACGAAGCCCTAAAAATATTTACCGTAGGTCTAACGGCCCGGCCGCAATTTTTGCCGAGTGCGTACGAGCGGAGTGTATCAGGCCGAAAATTCGAGTCGATGGAAAGGTAACATAACACCTACTTAGATCCCATTTCCTAAGGCGGTTCACTTTGGCAGAACTAAGTTCAGTAGGTATATATATTAAGAACGGCAACTTTAGTGCAGTCTCTGTCCGGCACTACTCTGTGTATTCCTTCCTCATTATTAGCGCAAAGAGTTGTTTTATTCCGAGGGCATTGCGAGTTAGCGCACAATTTCCCATTTACGTCGCCTCATCATCGTTTGCTTCACAACAATTAACCTTAACACAGTGGAATAAAGCTTATTTTGCTTTTACAAACATTGCCAGGAAAATTATCCCTTCAGTTTGTAGTAATATGTATTTTAAAAACTTCTAAGTAAGGTTGAAATTCGTGTGAAGAGACAGCAAAGGCTCTTTAAGCGTCCGATTGCTCTGAATTAAGGAAATAAGCAGTTTTAATTGCTGAACGATTATTTGAGAGCGATTTCGTGTTTCTCGTGTTGTCGTGTCGCGAAATTAGTCGTCAGCCAGTAAGGGTAATCTTGTTGCGATAACTGTTTATTGAGTCGTCCTTAAAATTTGATGCTTATTTTGTGACGATTTACTTAATTTGTTTGAAATCATAATCTTAACTTATTTCCTTCATTCGAGTCGAATCGAAAACGAAAAAGGAAGAAATAATATGGAATAATTAATTATTATTTTTGTATTAGGTATGCATAAATACATTGCTTGATGATTAAATAGATATCCAATGTCCCGAAGAGGCATCTACACTTATCTTTAAACAAAGTATCTGGTCGACCGAGCTCTGCTCGGGTGAAAAGAGAATGCTCATTTAATAGTATAGGATAGTTCATACTAATTCCATGCTGCTATGTCATTATTCTAAGGCCATCTTGTTCTAAAGTTGGCTGGACAGTTGAGAGGGTATAGGATAAATAAAATTGAGGTGTCGTTTGTAATGTCAAAATTACACCTTTTTACTAAATGCATACGGTATATGCTATGTAAAATGTCTACATTTATATCTGTATTTTTTATGGTGTACATAATAAAGAATATTCTATTCTATTCTATTCTATTGGAGTACTTATAACGAAAAATATTTTTTTTATATTTTTGTCTGTCTGCCTGCCGTCTGTCTGTCTGTTTCTTCCGGCTAATCTCCGAAACGGCCTGACCTATTTTGACGGGAATTTCACTGTATATAAGTAGCTGATGTTATAAGGATTAACTCAAACTCAAAGCATTTATTTCAATTAAACCATTTACAGGCACTTTTGAATTGTCTAATAGTCGCGTCAGTTAGTCAGAAAGTTGAAGCTAGTTGCCCATTCCAAAACGTAGATCTTATGGAGAAGAACGTGCAAGAAACTCCAAGGACACTCTTTTAAATATAGAAAATTACAAAATCCTGGGTATATTATTCTTGTTGCTTCTATATGTGAGAACAATGTACAAAAAAAAAAATCAAAACAATTCAAAATACATATAAGATTAAAAATAAGCCATGGCAGATAAGAGATGACCAGTCACAACTGACGGCGCCCGTTCACGAACATGACGCGTGGATCAGCACCATTCAGCTCAACCATTTTGTAGGGAACCGAATGATCCAACACACTCGCCACCATCAGCGAGACATTTAAGTGAGCATGACATATTTAGGTTATATATTAACTTAGGTTACTTCAATTTTAGAAAAATAATTAGGGTCCACGCGGGCGAAGCCGCTGGCAGCAGCTACATTTAACTCCATTTGAAATAAGATCAGACATTTAACTAAACCGTTTTTACAGTCCGTTCAACCGATTTTGACTTCTATTGCGTTGGTGGCATGACAAATGGCAGCTGCAATAAACAGTTGGTATTGTAACCACTTTTTTGCTTTTTATGCCATCCTTATAACGTTATAGAAGTTAGAATTGGTTGAACGGACTGTAAAAAGGTTTGTTGAAATGTCGTATCTTATTTCAAATGGAGTTATAGCTGATAATAAAATCAACATAAGTAAAAGTAGCTTGTTGCTAATAATCTACACTTCTACAGTGAAGGTTCTACCAATACTACAAAAATCTTATTTTGTACCAACGTATGCAATATTTCGACAATATCCTTGCGATATTATGACAAAGCTGCATAGGATTTGTTCCCTCTTGAAGATTACAAACAAACATATCAGCATCAACACTCGCCGAAAGCATTATTTGGCACAAAAAATGTTAATCTTAACAACCGACACACGTTCAGAAACTATCAAATAATACACTCTCGAGATTTGCGCAAACTATTAAAGAACACGCGCAAAAAACATTTTGTGTCAAAACTAACGCCTCCATACAAAAGCGCTGACAAAACCAGAATAAAAGTGCAGTTCTGAAAACTCAACTCTAAAGAGATAACTTCTAAATGTTCCATTTTCAAACGCAAATGTAAGATTGTAATTTTACGGCGGTTTGCGCAAATGGATTTGTTTTTGCGGATTAAGAACAATTACAAAGATATAATCTGCGGTTGAGAATATCTTATTAGTTTGTATTAAGGCTGAAAATGCAATATTTTTGTCGTGTTAAATGTGTGGGAGTATTGGCTGCTTTATACAATGAGTAGTGTGAAGTGTTATACAACATTTTGAGCAGATCATGCGCATGTTCGAAATACAAGGAAACGGATATATTTCACAAAGAGGTTTTGATCAAACCGCATTATTAGCCAGTAACAATGCCTTGGAATATGAGAATAAGAAGAATAAAAATGATTTATTTGTGAAACATAGGTAGTTACATACAAGATCTTAAAAAAATTTGGTAATGCCCTATGTTTTGCCAAAACATACGAATGATCAATTATAATGATAAATTTATTACAATATAACTACTTATATATATTTACTTGAGTATCCAATTGTATTAACAGCATGCATACAAATAAAATTTTATTACAATTCAAAGTTAATTCATTTCATGTCAAAATTTCAATTCAATTCAATTTTTTCAATTAAGTCAGGATTATTGCATGCAAATGAAATTTTATTAGATTTTCAGAGTCAATTTCAGTTCATGTCAAAATTGTAAGTCAATTAAATTCAAAAGATTATTATAAAATGTATGTCAGGATTATATAATTACAGAGATTTATCATTAAGAAACTCATCTGGAGAGTAATAACATCTTTCAAGCAGTAACCCGTTGAGTGTTTTTTTAAACTTTTGCAACGGCATACAATTTATTTCATCGAGTATTTTATTATTATGAAAGGAATGGTGCTCAGTTTTAAGCACTCTTGTGCAATATTTCATGCTTCTAGAGTTCTAGACCCAGCAGTTTAGGCTATTAGGCTGTGCGTTGTCTGTCAGTGAATGAACATGGAATGAATGAATTTCAGATTTGTATGAAGTAGATTAGAGTAACCTTCAACATCTCATCTCAGCACCAGTTTCTAGTACTAGCCTAGCGGTGTGACCGTCGGACTGCCAAGTCATAGGTCTCGAGTTCGAACCTAACGCACCTCTGTCTTTTCGGATTCATGTGCGTATTGTAAAATTATCACTTGCTTCAAAAACGGTGAAGGAAAACATCGTGAGGAAACCGGCATGCCTGAGAAATATTTCTCGATGGTATGTGGAGCCAAGTCAGAGGCCCATGGGCGGCATAAAACCCCTGATACCAGCTAAGTCACAAACTACACGAAAAAGAAGAAGAAATAAACTTGCCAATGTCTTGGAACCATTTCCCGTGCAAATTAAGCACCCATACATTTTAGTTAAAAGATAATTTCTGGTCGGTAAATAGCTGCAGCAGCTGATTGTGAGTGAAATGGAAAGGAACTGCCGCCGAAGACGACTGGAAATGGAAAATATAACACGATTAGCGATACTCATTCATTGTAACGATGTGTGGTACAAGTTATAGGAGTACCGCGGACTGAAAGTATTAGTTACTAGGCATAACTTTTGCCCGCCGCTCCACCCACGTGGATGTTGACAAATATCCCACGGGAACATAAGTACTATCGGGATTAAAAGTATCCGATCTCCTAACCCGTCATAGACTACACATGTGTCAAGTTTCATCCAAATCCGATCAGACGTTTTGGCGTCAAAGTGTAACAAACAAACTCACTTTCGCATTTATAATATTAGTTAGGATTAGCTCCAAAAAGCTGTTTTTTAGAGTTCCGTTTCAAAAACGGAACCCTTATAATTTAATTATGTCCGTCCGTGTATCTGTCTGTCCGTCCGTCCGGCAGTCAAACAGCCATTTTACTCGGAGACTGACACTATTTACGATGAAAATGGGAAGAAAGGTTTATTCTGTACGTAGACCGTTACCTACTGGTGTAGTGAAATTACGATATACTTAAGTAGTAATTTTTTTGAATTTCTCGTCCATATACTGATGCTGCATGATCTTTCGTGTAGTAGACTCAATGATTGTTACTGATTGTCTTTCCATCTGCTCTTGAATTTTTACTAACTAAAATTGCGTTTTGGTTGTCAATTTCTTTTTGTAAAATATAAATCTCACGTATAAGATTTGTACAGACGTTTTTAACCGACTTCCAAAGAGGAGGAGGTTCTATGTTCTTAGTGTATGTGTTTTTTTTAATAATTTTTTTTTGTATGTCCACCGGTTTCTCCGTCAATAATTGTGGACCGATTTTGAAAATGATTTTTTTGTATGATAAGTTATGCTCTCAAGTTAGTCTCGAATAAATTTTATCAACTTTGCTTGGATAGTTTTTGAGTTAGCTTCAATAATACGTATTGTTCCCACTTAGTATATCGTCGCCTTAGAGTGAAAAGCTTGGGAATGCAACTTTGACTTTTTATTTTATTACATTTTTTGGAAAAAAATCCTCGCAACACACGCAGTTTTGTGGCGGCATCTATATCGCCACATGCGACCTCTGGTTCATACTGACGTCACGCAAAAGCCTGCATCGCGTAAACAGATTTTACCGCGCGTTCAGCATATAATATAACTTCCCAGTTGCCCACCAGTTTTTCGCATATAAGAGGTTTTCACTGTAAGACGACGATATGTGGATGATATGATGATAACTTCCTGTCACTGTTATTTGCATAGCAGGTAGTGGTATTTGAATTTATGTGGGGTAGGTACCAGAACTATTAAGTGAAAAATAAAAGCTTTGAACATAAAAAAAACAACTGACTTAAAAAAAAAGCTACAGTGAAAAATAAATTTAATTTCGGAAGTTGGCGGTATAAACGAAAATTCAAAACAAAAGACATCGACTTTCAAAAATGGTGTTTTTTTAAAGTCGGTAATTCTTTTTTTGTAAAAAGTTTTTTTTTATATTTAGCGTATTTGTAAAATAGTTCTTAATGATAAAGGTTGTGCAGAGCAGCGCGACTTGTCGCGCGACGCGACACCGGTTATTGTTATACTGTGAAGTTTTCATGGAAATTGTATTGTTCATGTCGCGTCGCGCGACAAGTCGCGCTGGTCTGCACAAGCTTTAATCCAGTGAAGTGATATTTTCGCGAGATTAAACATAGTTTTAAACAATTTTTGTCGCGAAACCTTCAGTGCGTCCGTTGTTTAGTGCGCCAAAACCGGAAAGGGAAAGGATAAGGGAAATTATGGGATAGAAGTTTAAAAAAAAACCGCCTCTCTACGTGTAGGCGAGGTATCCTAAATACACTTTTTTTCTTGTATTTATTTTACCACTTTGTCGGCTTAATATGTATAGATACCCATGCCAAATTACAGCTTTCTAGTATTAAGAGTCTTAGAGTTAAGCCGCGAACCGACAGACAGACGGGCACACACGAAACTTTATGGGTTCCTTGTTGACTACGGAACCGTAAAAAGAAGGAAAAGGAACATATACTTTACATTGTTAAGTATTTTCAATTATGAAAAGCGCACATTTCTTGTTACTTGCACCACATCGCAGTTGCATAGGAGTGAATGCATTTTCTTTACAATTTCCGTGTAAATTAGCGCGTTCTATTTTACTTATGTTTAATGTTCTATTACGGAAGTTATTTAGACTGCTTCAAAGGTTACTAACCAGAATGTAACATAACGTAACGCCAGTTTCCGCGAAGGGTTTGGCAGAGGCGTTCCCATAGTACATCCACATTTCGCCAGTTATGTTTTTAAGTCCGATGTAAAAGGGGGCGAGCTTATTGCCATCAACCGGGCACAAATCCAGACTCCGAGCTGCTACTGAGAAATTCCAGATGGAAAAACTCAATAACACTTTTCCCGACCCCAGGACCTTATGTTCCACCTTACCATAATGTATTTGCAGTAAAAAAAAACACAATGTCTACAGAAGCATCATTATTTGCCGAGCCTTTTCTCAACTATATTGGGGTCGGCTTCCAGTCTATCAGGATGCAGCTGAATACCAATATTTTACAAGGAGCGACTGCTGATCTGACCATTGCAATCCACTCCACAGTTACTGGGTAAAACGATACCCCTTGGTAAGACTGTTTGTCAGACTTTCGGGCTTCTTCTATAGAGTTTTGTAGGAAATAAAACGCACTCCCACTAGTTCCCCACTAAAATTTCTTAGATACAAACATTTGAAATGTGTATGCAAAAAGCAATGGAGAGGCGTGCAGTTTTAAATTAGCCGGGTCAGTGACAACTCGGCCCGAGTCAACTGGGCTCGAATAATAATACCAGATACTGCGTCGTCAAAACGCCTAAAAAACTGGTGAGTACCGTCGGCATGAAAAGTAACGACCTCTTAAAATATTGAAGATTTTATTTATTTATTACTTACTATCTCTTCTATTATTTAAAGTAATTTGGCAACTACCTAGCGTTTAAAAAAATACCTTAAAGTAAATCTCCACAAAAACTCTCCTCACAATTGATCCGAAAACCACATTTCCGAGACCTCCCGCTGTAGTCGTCCACAGTATCAGCGGTAAACCGTTAAATATGTTCAATGAATGAACGAATATGCTCGTGAATGAACGATTATGATCCGTGAATGAGCGGATTATATCAGAGGTGCATTATAGCTAATGTTGTATTTATTATTATGAGAATGTTCACGGAATGGTGAGTGCTAATGGTTTCGATGTCATTATTTGATGAAAATAATTGTAAAGCAAGCCAATACAGGGTGATCTATGGTATTATAAGAGAAAGAAAATAAGAATAATAAAACAAAAAAGAAAATTACTTGTAGACATAAGTAATGAAGTGAAATATACCCGAATCGCTGTAGCGTGGCAATTGCGGTCATTGACCAAGCTACATTTTCTAGCATTCTTTATTTAAAAAAATGAAATAAAGTCCGATAACGTCTTGAATAAATATCGATCGTGATCTTCAACATGTTCGAATAACGAAAAACCGTACATAGTTTATTGTTTGGGTTCTTACGGATAGATATTAGTGAAAGGGCAATGACCGATGTTGCCATGCTAAAGCGATTTGGGTATAGTGTTTGGTATGAGAAGTTTATCAGACATTATACCTTTCTATTTGATATAGTTCCTGTGTTAACTGCTGATTAGGTAATACCTACAATTAAACCACAGTAAATATTATACGTTGTCAGTGTTAAGAGCAGATTTGCTACGGAATCTCAGGTATTTTTTTTTCTACAATTATCACTCTTTAATGAAACCATTCATTGTTAGTTTTGTGTTGTTATGCATAGAAATTGTAACAAAATCGAGCACCATGTAACTACATACTCTCGGCTCAAAATGACAATAGAGTACATTATGAGTACGCATCACAGCGTATAATTGCCGAAACGCTGCGGTTCGCCACCCTGTATGAAAGGGGCTTAAGGATTAGCTAATATTAACACCTTTTGGTTAGGCACGATAATACTAATACTTTTAAAAGAGTGACCGTGGAGTTTCTTGCCGGCTCTTCTCCATAGGAAACGACCAATTGGAACCGTGCACCTAGCTTCTGACGTTTCATAAGTGCCCATGTAGGTAGGTTTATGTGAAATAAAATATTTTGAATTTTGAAATTTGATCATATTTTTTTTTGTCATCATGCCTTTTGCGTGTGTAAGTACCACTAAGAAGACCTCTACCTAACCCTTTGATGATTGCAGGCGTGATGTTGTGTTACTTAGTTAACTAAAGCGTCTAACTGCATTATTAGGTACCTGATTGACCCCAAAAAAACAAAAAACGATTTTAATATTTTTATTTTGTCGTGTTTAGATATCGATACCCATCACGTCTGCGGAGTTTCACTAGCTAATTTAATAAGACCCTGTATAACTACACACCACCACTAGTCATCAAACGACACTTTACACTGAAAAATTAGTAATTAGACCCTGTATAACTACGCAGGCAGGTACTCATCAAACGACACTTTACATTGAAAAATGAGTAATTAGACCCTGTATAACTACGCAGGCATGTACTCATCAAACGACACTTTACATTGAAAAATGAGTAATTAGACCCTGTATAACTACGCAGGCAGGTACTCATCAAACGACACTTTACATTGAAAAATGAGTAATTAGACCCTGTATAACTACGCAGGCAGGTACTCATCAAACGACACTTTACACTGAAAAATTAGTAATTAGACCCTGTATAACTACGCAGGCAGGTACTCATCAAACGACACTTTCCACTGAAAAATTAGTAATTAGACCCTGTATAACTACGCAGGCAGGTACTCATCAAACGACACTTTACATTGAAAAATGAGTAATTAGACCCTGTATAACTACGCAGGCAGGTACTCATCAAACGACACTTTACATTGAAAAATGAGTAATTAGACCCTGTATAACTACGCAGGCAGGTACTCATCAAACGACACTTTACATTGAAAAATGAGTAATTAGACCCTGTATAACTACGCAGGCAGGTACTCATCAAACGACACTTTACACTGAAAAATGAGTAATTAGACCCTGTATAACTACGCAGGCAGGTACTCATCAAACGACACTTTCCACTGAAAAATTAGTAATTAGACTCTGTATAACTACGCAGGCAGGTACTCATCAAACGACACTTTACATCGAAAAATTAGTAATTAGATCCTGTATAACTACGCAGGCAGGTACTCATCAAACGACACTTACAAAGAAAAATTAGTTATTAGACCCTGTATAACTACGCAGGCAGGTACTCATCCAACGAACTTTACACAGCGAAAAATGAGTAAGTAATTAAGTGAAGCGAACCAATTTAAAAGAAATCGCGGGTTTCCGTGAAAATGGATATTTCTTTATTTTTATAACGAAACTAAATTATTTGCGAGTCCGATAAATAAGAGGAAACTTATAATTGCTCTTTAAACGTTTCTCAACAAAACAAATTATAAAGAACGAAAAGAATTTTTGAAGAAATTCTATTTTATTTTACCTGTAAAATAAATTTGATGCCGAGGGAACTTTGTACGTGATTAAAAGGTTACAATAATACCAGCCTATTACTGTTCAACTACAGGGCAATAGCCGCTTGTCATACATAAGGCACGAGCGTTGATCACAACGCTTGCTCAAGACGGATTGGCTATTTCAGACTTAAATTAAATAAAAATATTAAAATATATAAACTTAGAAGTTTAGATGAATTGAACAGGTAAAACAGATTTTTTCAAGAGGTGTTTTGTCAATTGTGATGATCAGCAGAGGTCTCGGAATTATAAATATTGTAAAAAAACATTAATTTTTAAAACAGTAAACGGGAGTTTCTGCTCGGCTCTTCTCCATAGAAAACGACCAATTGGAACCGTGCACCTAGATTCTGACGTTGCATAAGTGCCAATGTAGGTTTATGTGAAATATTTTGAATTTTGAAGCCGCGTTGGTCCCCGCTGTCATTTGTTGATCTTTGACAGTCGTTACGGGTAGTCAGAAGTCCGAAAGTTCGACAACAAGTGTTGCCGAGGGATATCGTGTTACCCAGTTATTGGGTTATGGAGGTCAGATTGGCAGTCGCGCATGTAAAATACTAGTATTTTAGCTGCTTGCGGTAAGACTGGAAGCCGACCCCAACATAGTTGTATCAATAGTTGTAGCTTTGCCTTCTTAGGTTAAATTAGTTATTACTTAGATAATTGTATCGATCATTAGGAGCCCGCTTTCAGGAAATACACGGTGAAGAACGTTTACACGTAATTAGGAAGTCGGACACACTGACCACCTTGTTGTCTGTGTTGGTGGGTTAACACTATTCTCAAAGGACTTAGTCTGTTCACGAAAGAAACACTAGAAGTCAACTGTCAACAAAAAAGCTTGAAATTAACATTAACAACATCTCTTTGGCAAATTAGAGATGGATCGAAAAGCAGTAGAGAAGCCTGGGGGCTATGCGTCAATGGACGCGCATGATTGACGAAGACACCGAAGTGCAATAGTTATGTTTTGCCTAATTTATTTTATATTGTAATTTGCTTTAGTTTATCAAACGAGCAATATTTGTATATATCGCATGTTTTTTACCGTCTCGAAAAAAATAGGGTATATAGGCGAACGGAGTAGAAGCCCATGGCAAAGCTTTTTTTTTAGACGGTAAAAAATATCGAAATTCAAATCATACATACCCTACTAAATTTATCAATGAATTCGTATTAATTCCTTAGTGGCCGATAGGTAGCCGCTCGCGCATCCCCGCCCGCCCGCGTGGTCAATGCTACTAAGCAAATATTCCCGGGTATGGCTTCTGTTCCACTTACACAACACACCATATTATTCTCGAGACGGTAAAAAATTTCAGCCGGTATATTTGTAATCACGTTCTGGAAAACGGCTCTAACGATTTCGATGAAAGTTGCACTATAGAGGGTTACGGGGGTGAAAAATCGATTCTGCTAGGTCTCATATCTGGGAAAATTCGTTTTCTCCGTATTTTCACCCGAGCAGAGGTTGGTCGCCCAAACTTTAGAACAAGATGTCTTAAGAATGTCCTTACATAGCAGCATGGAATTAGTAAGTACCTACTATCATCGCAGCATGGAATTAGTAAGTATCTACTATACTGGCAGCATGGAATTAGTATGAACTATCCTGTACTATTAAATGACCATTCTCTGTTTTCACCAGAGCAGAGCTCGGTCGCCCAGGTAGCTATTATAAACCAACATCGATTGGCTTTGACTTGTCATTTGCCATGTTGTTGCAGCAAATACTGTGGGCTAATCGACATAGTATCTAATTGGAAAACTGGTTTTATGGTATTATTTTGTTGTTTTACGATGATCCCATCAAATACAGTGGGTCAGTTAATAAGCAAGTGTCGATGTAAACGGTCCTCAATTGAATTCGGTCGCGTAATAACAGAGAAATGATCGCTTGATACGTCCGCGTCTCCCGAGAAATACTTTAATGTTTAAACTGTAGTGATGTACTGCGCTGACGGTTTATCGACAATTTTATATGAGTCTGGAGTTACAGTCATGATGACATCTGCGATGCTGGTTGTAGGTGGTGAAAGAAAGAAAGAAAGAAAGAAAGAAAAAGTATTTATTGTGACTCGCACAGAAAAAACCAAAAAACAATAAAAACAAAGTAACAGTAACATATAAAGAAGGAAGTCCTGTACGAGGCAAAAAGGCTCCTATCTCAGCATGATGGTGTACTGTCGTACATTGACAGTGTGTAGTTAGATTATGATAAATAGTCTCTAAAGATTTTTTTATAAGCCTAAGTTCATGACACATATTTAAATGACAATAGCTTTCATTTTGACAGCTGCAACATTCATTGAGACCATCCATTAGTTGGATATCCAGTAAATATACGAATTTTGGAAAATAGGTGACAATAGGGCCTGGCACAGGTGACAGGAAGTCATAATCAAATGAGTTGCTTTTAGGAGTATGTTACAATTTTTTTTGTTCCGTTCTAGGAAAATCCTCATGGATGTCTCTCAGACTCTTACTGACTAAAAACCACCCCAGGGTGTTCCCATCCCACACTTGGACCGGGGATCATGGGAACTTGCGCGAGGAGTATATTACCTCAACTAACCTGCCGTCTTTAAAGAAAAGGTATATTTAGTAGTAGGTTTATATGTCACAGAAACACTTCCATATAAAAAAGATAAGATAAAAAAAAGAAAGAAAGAAAGAAAAATTGCTTATTCTGCACAAACAAAACGCACATATAAAGATAAAAACACATAAAATACACATTTACAAAAGTAGCCAAAAGCATCGTGTTCAATAAAAATATAAAAAGTGAAACAATGTTTTTCATTGGTTGCTGTCAAGAAGATAAGAAGAAATGATAACTTGTAACGCATGTAAGTACTTAATAAAGCTTTTGAATTTCAGTATGAAGTAAGTAAACCATTAAAACAAAAACCGACCGTGTTTTTTGTAAACTTTTTACAAAAAAAAAAAACAACCGACATCCGAAAAAAAACATTACAAAGTGAAAAATAAATTTAATTTCGGAAGTCAGTGAATTTTTTGTTTTTTCCACCGTCTAAGTGAGAAAAATACGTATTTTTGAAGCTTACTCAAAAACTATCCAAGCAAAGTTAATAAAATTTATATGGGACCAATCCGGGAGCATACCCTTTTATACGAAAAAAGAATTTTCAAAATCGGTCCACAAAACTGCGTGTGTTGCGAGGATTTTTTTCCAAAAAATGTAATAAAATAAAAAGTCAAAGTTGCATTCCCAAGCTTTTCACTCTAAGGCGACGATATACTAAGTGGGAAAAATACGTATTACTGAAGCTAACTCAAAAACTATCCAAGCAAAGTTGATAAAATTTATATGGGACCAATCCGGGAGCATACCCTTTTATACGAAAAAAGAATTTTCAAAATCGGTCCACAATTGACGGAGAAATCGGTGGACATACATAAAAAAAAAACATACATACGCGTTGAACATATAACCTCCTCCTTTTTGGAAGACGGAAGTGAAGAAGAAATGATAACTTGTAACGTATGTAAGTACTAATAAAGCTTTTGAATTTCAGTATGTAGTAAGTAAACCGTTAGTGTAATTTATTTCATCACCACTTCTCTCAAAACAGCGAAGGAAAATATCATGAGGAAAATTTTAAGATATGTGACATCTACCAACCCGCACTGGGCCCGCGTGTTGGATTATGGCCCACTCTCTATTAGAGGAGGCCTGTGCCTCAGCAGTGGAAACGTTATTGGCTGATTATGCTAGATACTGTAAGATTTTATGCGATAAGCAATCTTATATTGTACACGCTGTTAAGAAAACAGTGGCTACATTCGACCATCCTAGCAATTTGTATTTAAACAAGTAAGGAATGTGGTTTTATTTTAATGAGAAGACAGACAGCCCCCGGCTGTCAAGCGGCTTGAAGAAAAATATAATATGTTATGATTCAATTCTTAGGACCAATAATTATTCGAGTTATATCGCTAAGAAGTATTTTATTTAATGTAATACCGGTACCGCTCCCGAAGAGTCTACAGTATCTATAATAGCCTACTACACCTGACACAAGTAGGTCGGTAGGCACAGGAGCCTACCCACAGCCATCAGCTTGGTTAGTGGTTACAATCGCTAACACTGAGCACGGAGAATTCCTCAGTAGCAGCCCGAAGTCTGGATTTGTGAAGGAAGGAATATTCATAGTTTATATTTTTATAGATGAAAATATTTTATGTCGATAACTATTACGTGCCTCGATTGTCCCAACACTAAAAGGGCGGGGGCGAGAGCGCGAAATTGGAGGAAAACTTTCGTAAGGGGAAATGAAATGGGATTGATAAAAATTGGAACCAAGCCGCCGGCGCAGGGACGTACTCGGTCAATGGAAGTAATTGTTTTTGTTTATGAACTACGGTTGTTGGCTTAATTGATTACCGATCATTATTAGCTTCCAATTGGCTCACAGTATAATTACTATAATAATTCCAGTCTATTATTGTCCGACAGGGTAAACACCTCTTCTCTTATAGAGAACGCACGAGCATTGATCACTATGCTTGTTCAAGACAGGTTGGCGATTTCAAACTTATATTTTCCTTCCTAGATTTTCTTTCACCGATGTCCAAGATAAACTCGGAAAGTGACAAATGAATTTAAATTCACATTGGTATTTGCCCGGATTTAAACCCACAACCACAAGGGTCGTGATGGCCCAGTGGTTAAGGCGTCGCCTTTAATGCACGAGGTGGTGGGTTCAAATGACTATGAATCTATTAATGTTAATCTAGATTCGCATTCAGCATTCAGCTGCATTCGGTTAGATTGGCAGCCGACCCAGATAATTATTTGGGAAAAGGCTGATGATGATGATTCACTATGCCAAGTGATCATACATAGTTCCTAAAATTGATATGAGATGATAATGTCATCCACCCTTCGAAATCGAAAAAAAATCTAGTCCCGCGGGTAATTGGCTTTCATTGTAACAGTTCAACAACATTCATTGCGTTATTTACATTGTTGAGCAGACAAAGTTTTCGAACATATGAAGCAATGGATTAGCATTATTCTTCAAAATCATTCAGATTGTGATTGGAAGTATATTACGCATTTAGGGTTTTGTTCTTATCAATCTTTGCCACAAGAGCTGCCATACGCAGTACGCAACTGAGGTGAGAGATTCTAATTGGTGGTGTGCATAGTTTTCAGTTAAGTTTGCTATGATCTGTTTAAACTAAAAAAAAACTTGAAATCCTGAATCGTCTGTTCTTTAGTTTCTTAAACTTCTGTGTTTAGTGAACAAACTCCATAGATTAATATTAGTTAAGGTAAAAAAAACCTATGGACTCTCTTCCTTAAACCTGTGTCACATAAACATATTTTAATTCCTTCTTTCTTTGTGTTTTTCTCATAAACAACAAATATTTCTCTCGATACCAAAAATTCCCGAAAACAAAATACGGCTCTGGTTTTTCCGAGGGCTCGAAATTCACTTAGCTTCGTTTGTCGAAGCTTTTCGCCTCTTGAAACTTTTCAATAGCCCGGAATCGAATTCAGGCACCTCCCTGTTTCCCGCCCGCCCCTCTTGCTCCCCCCTGTGCTCTGACTCTATACCTTTGAACACCTGGCAGTGGAGTCCATGTATGTACACAATATATCTAAAATTGAGCGCCTGTAAACGTGCGTCGAGTAGGTTATTCGAATTTTCAGTAATAGCTCTTTGTGATGTGAGTTTGAGATAATCACAATCTTAGAAACATTAATGTTTTGACATCGGTGAAGGAAAACATCGTGAGGAAACCTGGACTTATAGTTAATATAAGTCTGAAATCACTAACCTATCCTGAGCAAGCGAGGTGATCAATGCTCGTGGCTTCTCTGTATGAGAAGAGGCCTTTGCCCTGCACTACTACTACTATTATTATTATTATTGTTTCTTTGGTAATATTATTATTATTTTCCTTTATTACATTTTAAATTACTTATAAATTATATTTTTAAATATTAGAATATAAAAAATTAAAACATTTAAAAATATAAAAAATAGTAGCCCACCGGTATCGGGAACAGGGTCCAAGCTACCGGCGGTCAGGGCTCCAGAGAGAGGAACCTCCTAACAATGCGAGCCGTGTCCAGAAGTACCGCTTTCTGAATCAAGCCCTTGATCCAGCTGCCCAACGAGAGCCTCCTTAGGTGTTGGTCGAGGCTCTTGGCAATTAAACCATTGGCTGATACGACTATCGGCACAATGATCGCTGAGTCCACATCCCACATGTCGACCACCTCGCGAGCCAAGTCAAGATACTTGATTTGTTTATCTTTTTCGGCTTTCACGAGGTTCCCGTCATGCGGGACCGTGATGTCAATAATCATTGTGCGCCGCTCTACTCGATCCACCACCACTATATCAGGTTTATTGGCAACAATAGTCCTGTCAGTGATGATGGATCGATCCCAGTACAAAGTGATATTTCCATTTTCGAGAACTGGGTCGGGCGCATACCTATAGTACGGCACTTCAGATTCCACAAGACTGTACTTCAGAGCAAGTTGCTGGTGGATAATCCTGGCTACAAGGTTGTGTCTATGCAAGTACTCTTCGTTAGCTAGACGAGAACAACCGGAGATAATGTGTCGGATTGATTCTCCCGGACGGTGGCATGCCCGACAGATGTCAACCGTGCCGTCTTTCACAATAAATCTACGGTAATTGTTCGTCATGATAACTTCGTCCATAATTGCACAGACAAAACCTTCGGTTTCCCCAAAGAGGTCACCAAAACGCAGCCAGGCTACGGACGCTAGAAAATCTACATCGGGTCCATGTAGGGCCCGGAAAAAGCGTCCGTGAAGCTCCTTACTCTGCCATACCTCCTTGCGATCGTTAGTGTCAAGCACTACAGGCTTGCGCCAGTTCTCTTTAGCCAAGGAGAGCGGGGTGAGGCCCTTGTCCACAGCGACCACATCTCGATGCATCCCCACGTCGGCTTCTAGGAAATATTCCCTGAGACTGCATATCTCGCGATTGTGGAGGGTCTTAGCGTTTAAAAAACCTCGACCTCCACACTTTCGCGGGATATACAGTCTCATTACCGATGACCGTGGGTGGTGCATTCGATATGCAGTCAGCAGCGTACGGACCCTCCTATCCAGAGCGTCGAGTTCGGTCTGAGTCCATTTGAGTATGCCGAAAGAGTACATCAAAACCGGCATGACCCAACCATTGAAGGCGCGCACCTTATTTCCGCCTGATAGAAAACTATTAAATACTTTCTTCAGGCGGCCAAAGAAGCGCTCCTTCAATGATTGCTTCATGTCAGTAACATTGATGCCCAACGCTTCCGACATACCCAAATACTTATAGGTTTCGGATGCGGAGAGGGCTCTAAGGTTTATGGAATCCGCGAGCTGTGTTCCCACGGATTCCATAATCTCCCCTCGCTTTACATGCATGACCGCACATTTGTCCACACCAAATTCCATCCTGATGGCGCTACTGAAAGTTTCAGTTACTTTCAGTAGCTCCATCAGTTGCAAATTGTTGGGGGCAAAGAGTTTAAGGTCATCCATGTAGAGGAGGTGAGATATAACCTGACCACCTCTCCTCAGCCGATAGCCTAGACCTGAATTCTCCAGCAGTGTGCTTAGAGGATTCAGGGCTAAACAGAACCAAAGCGGACTCAAACTATCGCCCTGAAATATGCCTCGCTCGATCCTTATCGGTTCGCTATTCCTCTGGATATTTCGACATCCTGGATAGCGAAGGACCGTCCTCCATTGCCCCATACACGACATCAGGAAGGTGCGCAGAGTTGCATCTACTTTATACAACTCCAGCACCCTCATGAGCCATGTATGTGGCACCGAGTCATAGGCCTTCTTATTTATTATTATTTATTATTAACTATGTTTTTGGTCACGTCAGCTGCATGCATAGGTACCGCTGGGCAACAATCTCCACACGGTGGGTGTCTGAAGATAGCCAGCGCTGCCGAGGCTGGTCCAGGCAGAGGTGGCGAGACAACCTAGACATGTACCATCAAAGAAGTTCATATCTATGCACCGTAAGGACTATTTCTGCTTGCAGTGTTCGGCCGCCATAGAACTGGGGTGGTAACAGATGTGGTCATCGCGTTCACGGGATTTTGTTTTCAAATTGCTTAGATATGAAATTCTTCGATGGTACGTATACACAAGGGTTGGATCAAGGTGGCCTTGGAAAAGGATGCTTGGAAGGATTTGGGGGAGGCCTTCGCTCAGCAGTGGGAAAAAAACACCTTTTTATTATTATTTTGAAACTTCCTGTTGCCCGCGACTTCGTCTGCGATCCTGCCTTCCTGCGGTCCTTCGCTAGGTCATTGTTTATCATGTGCCAAATTTCATACAAATCCGTTCAGCCGTTTTAGCTTGAAAGGTTAACAAACAAACAAACTCACTTTTGCATTTATAATCTTAGTTAGGATTAATAATAATTGTATTATGTACCAAAAATTAAAATTTAAGTATGTATTTGTAAATTTAAATTATTAACATTACATATAGTCTGATTTTCACATCCATCTGCACTATGAGCAAGAACAAACGCAACACAGCATACTCATAGCTACATTATAAGTACTCGTACTGATAACATTAGCATGTCGGTGACGCCAACCCATCAAATTTTCCTCTACCAAAAAACTCAAAGCTTCTTAAAGAAGTTTTCAATTTAAAGAAATGTTTAATATTGACGAGAGTATAAATTATAAAAATATACGCAGAAGTCGGTCTCTTCTTTGAAATCCTAAATATATAGTAAACACGAACGTCAATATCTAAACGTTTGCATCACCAAACTGAGTCTCTTGTCGTCTCACTTCAACGTTTTGTGACCGCGGCTGCCTCAAACATTGTTGTTTAGTAGGTATTCTACAAATTCCGATTTACTATTTATTACATCAGTAAAGTCTGTACTTCAAACTCAGGTGTCACTGTTCCAAATGGGCCTTTCGTACAGAAGGACCAATTTTTTTCAACCGTCCGTCTTGTTACAACAATATTATCACAAACATCAATAAAAGCATCAATACAATGTGCTACTTGAAACGCATAATCCTTGCTATGGTCATTTCACGACCAAGTTTTTGCTCCATTCGTCTCATTGTGCATCACACTTACACTAAGTAATACGAGCTGCTTGAAATCCTAGATAAAACCGATCTGTGCTCATTGTAATTTTAACGTCTCAGCCGCACAGTGGTCACTACTCGATAACTCTGGAAAAAAAGGTTCTTCGAAATTTTGCGGCATTATTAGTGGTATTAGGTTTTTGTTGGACGTATAAAAGGATTTCGTTCACGTTATTAGATCGGCTATGGTTCAAAGGATTGTTCGGAGGCGTTCGCGGTAAGCTTTTTATTTTCGACGAGTGCGTTATGGATTAAGAGATTGTTTGGTTTATTGAATGTTTGTATGTAGATTTATTTTCTATACATACAAATAAATAAAATTGAAGTGTCTGTTTGAAATGTCAAAATAACAGCTTTTTACTAAACGCTTATAAGTACATATATATGATACTAATAAAAAAGAAACATTTTTTTTATTTATCTGTCTGTCTGTTGTTCCAGCTAATCTCCGAAACGGCTGGACCGATTTTGACGGGAATTTCACTGGCAGATAGCTGATATTTTATGGAGTAACTTAGGCTACCTCTATTTCAGAAAAAGAAAAAGAATTTGGGCCCACGTGAGTGAAGCCGCGGTCAACAGCTAGTTTATAAATAAGTTTTTTTGTGTTATCAGTTATCGCTTATTAGTGTTATTATAATAAAGTTTTTCTTGCTGTAGCTTAGTGGCCTTACGGATATGACTAATTAGCGTGAGGCCATGAGACGTAGGCCCGATATTCCGCCGTACCACTACCATTATTGTCGTTACCACACTCCTGTTACTAACTTAATATATTTGGCGTATTTTGGAAGAATTAACAGGAATACTAGTGCAACATATTTCTAGTAAACTTAAAAAAAATACTATGTATATTTGTATCAAACTTCATCGACAATAATTAAATTAATAATAGCTGTCTCTACAATTAATAATTTAGGATGAATACTTCCATCTATTATAATCAAAGTAACTTTTTTTTTTTTATATACAATCATTTAAACCTATTACTTTTTACTCTACATCATTGTATGTGTAATTGTGGTAACATTTGTCGCATAATTACAAGTTACACATCCGTTTCCATTGACACAATGACCGTTTGTGCAACAAATATCAATGTTTGATCTCAAACAGATTGTGTTTCACAAAGATGGCCGACCTGTGTAATGTTTTTACCATAGTTTTTTCCGTGTATTCCCGTTTGTCCCACTATTGGATGATCTGACGAAGGCAGTAAGAGGAACGGATACACGGTTTCTTCCTGATGTTTTATTCATCGCTGGTTTCATAGAAATACTATCCACCAGAAATAGCACTTATTGAAAAAAAATGCATTGAACTGATATGTAAGTGCGGATTTCACCAATGAAACTAAACACGATTAGCACTTCTAAGCGGCGCGGGAGTTCAAGAGCAGTCAGTGTCCATATTCTACAACAATTTGACTGTCAGTGTCAAATTGTTCAACAACAGCTCTTGAACGTGTTGAACGCGTTCAGTTTCATTGGTAAAATTCGTCTTCAATTGTGAAAGGGGGAGCGGTTTACACCACTTTTGCGTTATTTTATGAATATTATTTTCCACTCATCCATCCCAAACTATTGAATTTTATCTCTGATACCATGCGAAAACACTATTGAATTTTACCTCTGATACCGCATGGTATAAAATACAATAGGGTTTCCAAAATATTGACCTGAAATGGACGTTCATAATATTCCAACACTAAACTATATTCTAGGGGCGAATTTCACCGGAGAATACGTGATCAGCATATCTATACCGCGCTCAAGAGCTGTCAATATCAATATTCCTCAATAATGATGACAATTTAGATGCGCTGTTCGCATTCAGTTTCATAGGTGAAATTCACCCTAAGTTTATTAACATCGTCCTGCACATAGCCCTCCAAAATCGTGTAAAATAAAGTAATAATAACCGCCTCAAAGTATCTTGTTAAAAATAATTTGTTTTCGCATTCATGTCCCTACATAAACGAAAATTTGCACCAATTAAAAATAGAAAAATACAATTTATTTCTCTCTAGCACCATATTGGATGAACGCCTCAAACAAATGTCACTCTTAGTATGAAGAGCAAGCTTAAATTAACCTAAAATCACGCAATAACAGACCTTACCTCACCGCAATAAAGCTTCTATCGCTGTAAAGTTACATCTGCAACAAGTATTTTTTACACTATTTTCTGTTTTATTGTATTACAAGGTTTATTCGTCGCTAACGAGTCAGCGGGGAGCCAGTCCGAGCGAGAGGTCCGATGCAAAGAGAGTTAGCGATATGTAATATGATTTGTTTTGTTGCATTGTGGTTTCGGTCCGTTCATGATTGTCAAAGTTTTTGTCGCTCTCCTTTTGGCTTCGAACCACTGTGCATTGACAACTGCGTTCATTTATTTGTAGTTTGCAAAGTTTTACAAATATTTATATCGTTTTATTGTTCGTGTTCTTACAGTATTGAAATGGGATTTATCTTAGAACTTAGGACAAGAACAATAAATTAAAGAAAAGAACAGTATAAAGTTTATATTAAGAACTTACTTTTACTTTGAGTGACACTAGGGAATAGCAAAAAAAAAATATATACCGCATGACTTTTTTTACCGTCTCGAAAAAAATAGGGTATATAGGTAAACGGAGTAGAAGCATATGGCACAGGTTTTTTTTTTGTATTTTTTTTTAAACAATAAAAAATATCGAAATTCAAATCATACGCACTCTACTAAATGCGCGGAATTTATCAATGAATTCGAAGCTTTCCTTAGCGGTCGATAGATAGTCGCCGCACTTGCCGTCGGCCTCTTTGATATCCTTTCGCAGGCGCACAAGCCACTCGCGCATCCCCGCCCGCCCGCGTGGTCAATGTTACTAAGCAAATATTCCCGGGTATGGCTTCTGTTCCGCTTACACAACACACCATATTATTCTCGAGACGGTAAAAAATTTCAGCCGGTATATACCAACTAAAGCTGAAGAATTTGTTTTTTGTTTGAACGCGATAACCTAACCACCAGTCGGATATAGAAAAAATATTTTTGCATTCGATACTCCAATTGTAGAGAAAGGTTTTTATTTGGATATTTAACATCATGCTATGACCATTAGGAGGCAGAAAAGCGGGAAAATGAAGTAAATAATTCGGCACGCGGGCGGGGGATTGGATGCAACGTCACGAATCAAAGGGGGTTTTATAAAAATGTGGCTGTTATTTTACTAGATAAATTGTGGTGTCTTTCGAGTTCCACGCGATCGAAGTCGCGGGCAGAAATTCTAATAGTAATTAAAATAAAATAACCATTATTTTGGATATTCAACATCCGTATATTGGGTTAATAAAAAAATTCGTGAGGTGTCGTGAGACAGCCAGTTGCAACGAAGTTCCTTTCGCTGTATTGTATGTATTGCCCATGACTTCGTCTGCGATCCAGGATGAAAACTAGCGTTCAGCAGTTTTAGCGTGAAACCGTAACAAACAAACTCACTTTCGCATTTATAATATTAGTTAGGATTAATATAGAGCCATCTAATAATGTCTCAAGTGTCAAAAGCTTTTGTTTTTTAATACAGAGCCATCTAGTATAGGGTTTAGCAACTTTTGACACGAACTGACTTTTTCGGGCATAACGCTTTTTCGTTACGTGACGATTTCGGCCAGTTTACTCCTACCGCAAGCCGCGTTAAAGAAGTGCGTTCCAAAAAGAAAGAACGGTCTAAGTCTAATAATTTATTTCAATTAGACACATAAAAAGCACTTTCGAACGTCAAATATCGATTTATAAGTCTTCTTCTTCTTTTTGAGTCGATGGTAAATACATGTATTATGTTAAACGAGTTAGGCCGGGTAGGTGGCCACGCCAATCGCGGCATCAGTAGCATTTTGGGTCTTCAGTAGTGCAGCTAAATGGATATTTTGGACTCTCCAGCATATGGGACACGGTTTGTTCAGTAGCACCGCATTCACACTGGGTATCGGTGGGATCTATTATCCCCCATTTTACTAGAGTGTGCTTGCAGTGGCCTACTAAGTCTCGAAGAGGCTAACTAGTATAGCTGTCGCCAATTTAAACATTTATTTAAAAATAATCAAAAATATAAAATATTTTATATTTATAAGTCATGGTGCCCAAGATACAGGCTGTGCCTAGTTTGGGACCAAAGGTACCTTAATAATGTGATTTAGATTTTGAAATAAACAACTTTTACTTTTTACTTTACTTTTACTAGGGTCCGCAGTCGCAACTTATAAGTAAAAAAAAAGAAAAGTAAATATCGTTTATTTCAATATCTAAATTACATTATTGAGGTACCGTTGGTCCCAAACTAGGCACAGCCTGTTTCTTGGGCACCATTAAAAAGAAAGTAAAACTATTTAGTGACATAGGACATGAATTTTACCTAAGTAGGTATTAATTAATTTCTTTCACACGTTTATCAGTCAGTCAAAGTTATCCGACAAACTATAATATTAGGTATAACTCTCCTTTTTGACTTGCTGCAGTCGGTAAAAATCTGATAACTCATACTGAACAGTTGTAGAACCGCTGACGTCATTACACAGGGTAAATGCCACAATTGTTATCCCTACACATTTAAGAGTATTATTTGGGAAGTGATTAGAGTTAATAGCTGTTATGTAGTATTGTTATATTATTTGCTGTTTTGCAAATTGTTATGATGTTTGCAACTATATTTTTTTTACTGATGATGTATTAAGAGGCTTACAACAGCTATAGTGCGGTCACTGTCGGTCTGCATAGAAAAGAAGAGAAGCACGATGACACAACACAGCCTAATTTATTTCCAAATATGAAGTAATTATCTATTTTAAAAAAATCTATTGATTGATTTAAAAAATTAAAACACTATTATGCTAATATGTTGCTTGTAGAATAATCAGACAAAAAATTCTGAATAATTGCATGTATATTAATATGATTTTTAATCGTTAAAAGACATTTTTAGAGGTATGTTCGTGATTTTTTTCTATCGTATCCAATAAGTTCCATTATGTTGTCAATACACTATCTTACTAGCATATATCCTGAAGAATATCATATATTTTTCTGATTTTGTTTACTGCAGTAGATCATATACTTTTACGCATTACAAAACTTGTGTTTAGGAACGTTTAGGTCCTTAACGGAGCGCTAACGGAATCCTATGGATGATCTCTGAGAGGCCAGTCTTCAGTGCTGGGGAGATTCATCCAGCTTCATGTGACGAGATGACATTATGATTTTTTGTCATTAATGATTTTATTATTAGAATTTGTATGGTATAATATGAACATAGTTTTAAGCCCTTTGTAGCCAACAATTATGGACAAATTAATTAGTCTTAACTAAATGAATTTTAAGGAGCAGTAATTGCCCAGTGATAACAACTGCGACTTACGAGTTCTAGGTCATAGGTTCGAACCTTAACACGTGATTTACTTTGATTTTACTCTCAAAACGGTGAAGGAAAACATCGTGAGGAAACCGGCATGTCCGAGAAACCAACAACTTTGAAGCAACACGCACTGGGTCCGCGTGGTGGATAACGGCCCACTTCCTCTCACAGAGAGGAGGCCTGTGTCCCACTAGTGGGAACATTATACGCTGAAAATGTTTTTTTTTTTTTTTTTTGTTAATTAAACTATGTTTTTGCAAGTTCATGTGTCTTCATCAATATATCAAATGAATTATGTTTCAAGTTTGTTTGTTTCACTGTAATCTTTCAAGATACTGCGCTTTAATAATTTCCAACGTGACGATAATTATCGTGGACATCCACGTCACCGTCACGACATCGCGATAATACAGGGTAGTAAAATGTATGGAAATACATGTAGACTTGTAACTTGCAAGTATTTTCATACATTTTGTGGAGGTGGACATCCACGATGATAAACTCACGGTAGAATTGATAAAAGTGCACGTCTAGGCGCTGAGCAGAAGATGGATAATTTAGAATCGTATGGAAACCTAACGCGCACGTAAGACAAAATTCCCATATGATTCCAAATTGTCCATCGTCTGCTCAGCAGCGCCTTAAAGCAGAAATGACGTGGCACAATTTTATAGGTGGCTTCAACAATCACAAAAACCATCGCCAGCTGTCGCATTCTCGCAAAAAACTAACAATATCTTCTAAATAGGCTCTTATTAGGACGTTATCACACGATCAGATTGTTAAGACTCGAGCAATTTACCGCGAACAATCGCTTGGGGATCGGGTCGTGAGTTAATCGTTGTGATAACATCTCTACTATGTCTTTGTGTGCGTTTAATGCAATAACGAACATATTATTACGGGGATGTTAAGACTACTTCGAGAAATGATTGATAACTATGTAATGGGAATTAGGAGGTTGCTCTGCGCTGCGTGCAAAGGTGAAGTAGTCTAAGTGGTGGCGAATGTGAAGAATATAGAATTTAGAGTTCCAAGTAATAATGATTTGGCCAATGTTGGCATTTTAAATATTATTAAATTTATATAAACATCTAGGGGTAAGTATTGTATTTATTTTATTTTTGAATTCTTATTTATGTTGTACCGGTTGACGTCATTACGTCAATGCCGGCGGAAAACCAGCGCTGGGGCTCTGTCTCGCATAGGGTCGCAGCATTATGCTGAGCGATGGCCGTTTTGCATGGACGTGACGCATATTTACCCCGAATTTTTATTTTCGTGTTTTTATTTGTATGTGTACCACAAATAAACGTATTTTCTTTCTTTCTTTTTTCTTTCATACATAGAGAACTACAAATAATAATGATTTAGCCATAATTTTTTTTTTTAATATCGCCGCATACTCTGAGATAGGAGCATTTTTGGCCTCGCACAGGTCTTTTTATTTTGTTAGTTTTTAAATGCTCCTTTTTGCTGTCTTTTATTTTATATTTTTTATTATTACTTGCTGTTTGTATTTCCTGTGCGTGTCCCAAATAAAATATTTTTCTTTCTTTCTTTCTCTTTCTTTACATAATTAATTTTGAAAAATGAAACTTACCTACCAGTAGCTAAGCTTATATCTAGGTCGACAATGTTAAACTAGAGACTACACAAATCTTAACATGTTTTGTTTCTTCCATGGAAAAAAATATGTCGGTGTAGAGAGTCTATCCCATATAGGATCGAATTGGTCCCTTGATTTTACTAGTCGGGTCCAATTTTTTCCAATTACACTTAGATTAACATCTCTTAAGCGAATTTAATGGATCGCTGCTTGAGCTCACGCAGTTTTCATTACAAATACCCTCTCATCTCCTAACTGACACGATACAGGGTGTGTGCCTTTAGTTAATTTAAATTTAAAATCTAATTCCCCTTCAAAGTTTCATATTATAGAGTTGATTTGAACAGTTTGCTAGCCCCGGGATATGATCCCGGTAACAGCGTCAAAGCTGGCCCCGCCCCGGCCGGGATCGAACTCGGGACCGACCGCTCACCACCCGCTGGCGACATCCCGTCTCTAATATTGTTACTTTAAACTTTTGTTTACGATGGTTCTGTATGTAATTCTCTGTCACTTCTTCTTTTCGTGTGGTTAGTGACTTACCTGGTGTCAGAGTTTTAAAGCCGCCTATGGACCTCTGACTTGGCTTCACATGCCGTCGAGAAATATCTCTCAGGCAGTTTCCTCACGATGTTTTCCTTCACCGTTTTTGAAGCAAGTGATAATTTTACAATATGCACATGAATCTGAAAACTCAGAGGTGCGTGCCTTGGGTTCGAACTCGAGAACCATTTTACCTGATTTTAATTTGCTTGACGAAAATGACATTTGGTGTCGACATAAAAATAACCGAGTAAATAACCTAGTTACCAAGTGACTCTCACCAAGGACCACTGAATCATTCTCTGCAGGCGGACCTTCACTGTTGCCGTGTTGTCTATGTAATATTAATTATTTAATGTGTTATTTTTAAAGAAAGGTCGATCGCAGCTGTCATTTTAGTCTACGAAATAAAAAAATCTGACTTGTTATTTCAGCTTTCTTAGTCGAGAGTCTATCGACTGAAAAAGCTGAAATGAAAAGTTTTAATATTCAATAACATTTCGTGTAAATTTAGCAACTTCTTAGGTACCTAGGCTAATGCGCTCACTGATGGCTTCGTAGCGATCTTAATACGCAACACATTTTCGTAAACGATTACGACAAATTTGTTTAATTTTGACAGCTCAACAACATTTAATGCGTTATTTACGACAACATTTAGTTAGTTTTTTTTTCGAACTTATGAAGCAATGGATTAGCAATTTGTTTCAAAATTCGATTCGATTCAGATTCCGATTGATCGTGTATGACGCAATTAGGGTACCGATGTTAGTATGCCGCGTCTATGCAGCAGAGAATCCAGGGCAGCTCGAACAGTCTCCTGAATGTCATTGCGGAGAAATTCGATTGCCCGCTCGTCCGTTATTTATCCAACCTGCATGGTTTACTAACATAGTTATTAAGGTTAATGTTTACTTAAAAATTATGGATGTATGTTCTGGAATAAAATGATTATTATACATTATATTATAACACATTAACAATTGCATTGCCTTTCATTTGACAATTCAACAACATTCATTGCGTTATGCACGTTGACGAGTGAACGAATTTTTCAAACGTATGAAGCAATGGATTAGGAATTTCTTTTAAAAAATCCTTCGGATTATGAAACAAAGTATGGTACACATTTGGGGTGCAAGCCCTCCGATAGTCCCTACCTGTATTTCTGAACTTAAACTTAAGTCGAACTGCCTAAAAAAGTTGTCGAAAATTACTGTTCTTTTAAGTCCTGTTCCGCATTCGTAACCCGGAACCCTAATAAATAGGGAACACACAAAAGAATACAACATGGAGATTGTCACGCGGTGTCCCGCGGTGAAAACGACACGTTTGTTCGTAATAACATGTTCAGTGTTCAACTTGGTGCAGCATGTCGCGAGGTCGACCCACCGCCCTGTGGAACAGCACAAATTTTGGGAAACAATCACATTTTGCAATTATTAAAAATAAATAATACAAAGATTTTATTCCGGACAACTTAAAAGATCCATAAATTGTTGGTAACAGGCTTGCACTTAAAACACTATAGTTGGTAACATAAACTAAAGCCGAATTTATGAGAAAACCACCCATCAACTAGACACGACGAGAAATGGAAACTAGGGTATAAGTCTTCTCACAAATTGCTTATTAAATATCTGCCTTCAAGATTAAAAAAAAACAAAAGTCATTAATTCAAACTAGTATCAAAGTGACTTTTTCAATAAATATGAACTTTCTAAGTTTATCTTGGACATTACTGACTTCGGAGTTCGTTGAATGTTCTCCTTTAGAACATTCAACGAACATTCGACAATTTTGAAATTTGAAAAGTGCCGATACTCAGCCTAGTTTGAATAAATGACTTTTGAATTTTGAATAACACTTTGCCTAACCCGGGAATCGAACCTAGGACCTCATGCTCAGCAGAAGCGTTTGCTACCACTAGACTAATGTTTATTTACTAGATTATTAATATTATATTTGCTCATGTTGAGACATCACTGACACGTTATTGTTTTCGCGGCGTAGCGGCGGGGTGGGCGCACCCGTTGTCGGCTCGCACGCACGATCATTCGATTACTTCGACGAAAAAACACGGGACCTGCGTATATGGACAGTGGTGGGAAAGGAGACTGTTCTTTAAGGTATATAGATTTGTGAAAAAAAATGTTTTGTGCTTATGAAGACATTATTATATCCATAGGTACCTATTTTATTTAAGAAAGAAAGAGAAGTATTTAAGAAGTAGACACCAGTGACCAAACGGTGTTTTTTTCTGAAATGAAAACGATTTGTGTTTTTTTTGCGAATTGTTTGTTGTCATTGTCACAAGAGACGACGCGTTTTCCGTACTTATCTTAATAATAGTAATTTGTGAAGAACTCCCAGCCAGATACCAACATTTTTTGTGGGTTTTAGCGCAATTCTGGTTACCACCGTTGTCCTTAAAATAATCACCCATCTCCACAGCTTTTTATAGCCAACGTTAAGTGATGTAAAACGGCAAAAATTGCTCGCCAAATCACTGGCGTTTTTTAATAATTGTTTTATGCTCTAACAAATGAGTTTGAAATTGGATCGGGCTCGGAGCGCTTACAAAAATGGATGCTTAATACGATTAGAGTGAGCGAGACACCGATATAGCGAGCGAAAGGGATGGAGGATGCCCGTAGTGTTTGAGAGGTTTTTGTTCTCTTTGATAACATTTTGTTATTTAGATGCATTATTCGGTTTTGTTAGTTGTTACGATTCAATTTGGAATTCATTTTAAGGACCCCAAATCATTCTGTGACAAATTGCCGTATTATTTGGTTATTCGGTATTTTCTTTATTTAAATATCCCTTGTATTAGAATTTTAGATTAGATTCAAGTTGCAATTTATTTTTGTTTCATAATCGTTGAAATACCTTAGGGTGGTATTTTTACAAAAATTATATTTTAGTTCGTAGATAAGCTTCTAAATTGTTTTCCACAAAAAAATGCCGTGCATCTCAATCTCCAAAAATGGCTTAATAATAATTTTTCAGATGTTTGAGATATTTCTTTCAGTTGGCATAATGCATACCAAATATTTTTCAATCCAAAGCACTACGCACATAAAATTATAAAACTCTGAAGAAAAATATTAGAAAACAAAAAACATGACAATTTATAAGTTTCGTTTAAAGCAACAAATACGTAGGTAGATAATGAGATAAAAGTGATTTCTTAGAAATAAATTGTGAAGGTGCTAAATAACGCTATTGCCTCCTGACTGCCGTGTCTCAAGGCGTCAGTAATTACCGCCCGCTGGACGCCAGAGTGTTCCGAGAGGTGGACCCGAAGAGGAGGCGCGGGGCGTGGGGAGGGGAGGCCCACGAAGATTATATTGTTCCAACTTAATAGGCTTTTTATTGTTTTATATTGTGCTGGAACAACACGGTGGCCTACTGGTTGGGTAACAACTGTATTTGGGTATCCTTAAATGTGTAACTACTCGTGAATAGATTTATAGGTTAGAAAGTTCCTGTCAAGATTTATACATTAAAATGTAGAAACCCTAAACATTTTTCTTATCACACAACAAAAGGGATTTGCGTTGAGATAAGCTACCTACACTTTTCGAGTTTTTCAGGTAACTAAGGTTCTAAGTAATATTGTTCAAATGGTTGTGGCTGTAATTATATTTATTGTAGCAATGATACTTTAATTTAGGTTATTATCACAATGTGGCCCCAATGAAGTGAATGCCGAACTGGCAGCAAGCCCCAAGCTCCTTAACTCTGCAATTGTCTACAAATTAGTCTGTGCTTTTATAAGATTAGAGCGAGATGTTCGTTCTTCGTTATAAACAAGATTATTTCACGTTTCGCCCGCTCTGTTTACACTCAATTTATCTCCGTGAAATCATTTTGATTGAACAACAACTGCTTAACGAAGGAGCCTCTTAATTATGTTTCAATTACAACAGTCACATTTTAATTTAAGACTTTATTTTTAAGATAAGTAAGTGAAAGCAATTGTCCACTGCTGATATTTGCAAGTATTAGTTAAAAAAAAAGGTTCTATGTTAAAATCATGCTTGCGTTTTTTATAACTTAAATGCAATTCTTCCAACTGTAACTTCTCAGTAAGGCGCCGTGTCGTCTAGTGTTGGTGTTTGCACGTGTATCAAATACCCTGACTACAATAGTCTCTTAAACCCGCAAACCAAAAGGTTTATTTCATTCATAATCCTTTCCACAATTCAAATAATACAGCCACAAGTATTATAAATAGTTTTCAAACATACTTTTGTACTATTCAAACGAGATTAGTCAGTATGTTCAAGTAGGTAGCATTCGTGAATGAGAGCATTCTGCGAGTTTCATCATTATTATGGCAATTATTAAAGATATTCCACGAAATGTTAGTAAACTGCTCACTTGTTATGCATAGCAGTACTAGCGATAATACGAATCAAAGAGGCGCTGGGGCTCATAAGCTTTTTTTTTATCAGAGACCGCAATGATCTTAAATTTGTGCTTATCACAGCTCCTAAAAATGTTTCCACACTTTACAAAAATAAAAACTAGGTAAAAGAGAAAAATAAGCTACTAAGCTAATACTCTAGGTACTAGCTAAGCTACAGGCTAATGCTAATACTACTAAGCAAATACTACAAGACAAGTGTAAATTATTGTTAGCTGACATTATCTGTTAGCCACACGGAAATAAGTAATTGTTACAAGTTTATTAACATTTAGTTATTAAGTACACAAAACGAAAAACTGTAACTACTGAGTACTGTACCTACATTAAAAGCATCTACCAAGCACGTGTAACAGCGAAATAGTCGACAATCAGTTTTTTTTTTATACGCAGCGTAATTGACGGCCACTAGCATGCCGACAACTGGGCGCTTCACCCTGAGTGCTGTTTGATTCGATTGTGTAACCATTATTGTTTTATTACCTTTGATTTATCATCGATTTCTTCTTTTTGTATGTAATAATGTTACGTTTGTTAAAGAAATTACTTTAGTGTAGGTATATTTTTTTCCTAATATTAAAAAGTACGCATTCATAATATACTCGTAATATATTTCTAAAAATATGTGAAAAAGAAACAATTTTATGCTTAATGCTCATCTGAATCTGTTTAACCTAGCTTTTTACTGTCAAATAAAATAAAAAAACTATCTGACATTATGTCAGATATTACTGTAGCGTTGTGAGGGATCACAGGTGCAAGTAGTCGAGTGATAAAATATCACAATTAGTAAGTTCCTATTCACATCACTAAAAACGGGGAACAACACTGTCCTTCCGGAGATGCTCTGTCATTTCGTTTCCGCTTGCAAGGCTGATAACAGTTGTTCCCTGACCCTCAGAATTCCTTGTGCCCCGACCTAGGGTGAGTTCCACATTAGCTTGGTAATTAGACCAGCGCAGAGGATCTGGTATTACACTGTTAATTTCAACTGTCTGCCACAGCGTCCGTCTGAACAACGCAATCTTTTTGAAAAGCTCTTTGAAATCAAATAAATAATTTGATCTTGCCAGTTACATACATAATACACAACTGCCGTTTATAGGCAGACATCTATTAAGCATCCGCGAAAAAAAAACTATACACAAATGCTAGCAACTTAACAACTCCCAAACTATCAATTTAAATGTCACTACTACGCACAAAGTAGCCAAATGATAATAATTTGTACAATAAAACTACGAGTTTGTACGTAAATATATCGATGGCGATGCTAAAAGCACTCTAAATACCATTCGAAACTTTTTTCACCCGAAACAACCCAAAAATTAACATCAGTAATAAGCCCGTATTAAGATATGACCAGTTTGTTGAGACCCCTCACCCTTCTTCTGTGAACGAATTGTTTAAATGTAAAAAGAATGGTGGAACATAACGAGGGGTCTGATTAAGGTGGCCGTAAATTTTTCAATTCTATTTTTGAGTGGGCAGGTATTAATTTGAGTGAGTGTTATTACGATCTGCGGTGATGGATTGGATGAGTAAGCGAATATTTGCTTTTGGAGCATTTTAGGCTAATGTTGGTCCAAATGTTTGGAATGAGTATCAGGTTTAATTGACTTAGATGTTGGTAGGCGCTTCGTTAACTAGCTTCTTTGTTGATTTGGCCTACATTTTTCTTTTGAGTTTAGTTGTCATTTACCGTGTGTTCATTAGGCCTAGATTTATGAGTTTAGGGGTATGAGGAACAGGGTGTAAAGTTCACTCATCCACCATAGAAAAGGGAGGATCCTCCGACCAGATGGGTGTTGTGTCTAGCGGGCAACAGCCCAGAGGTTGAAGTTGGGAGATTGTATATATGTCCATCGCGCTGTAAACTCTAATTGTGCGATTTGTGTCACGTCAGGATGTTGTGTGACGTCAAGATGTTGTGTGACGTCAGGTCTTTGATACGTAGTTCGCATGTGGCGATTGTAGATGCCGCCACAGGTCGTGGGTTCAAAACCTGACAGGTGCTTTACTTTTTGTGTAAATTGTTTCATCATCACTGCTCTCAAAACAGTGAAGGAAAACATCGTCAGGAAACCGGCATGTTCCAGAACCAAAAATTTAACATCTACCATACCGCACTGATGGGCCCGCGTGGTGGATCGCGGCCCACTCCCTCTCACAGAAAGGAGGCTTGGGTCCCAGCAGTGGGAACGGTAGAGGTTGATTAGTGATTATGCTGTGTGTCCATAGTAAGATAATAAAAGAAACAGCCTTCTAACTAATATGTCATGTAATATTCGAATAGCTTAACAGAATGTAGATAAGAGCTTAGGAGCAATAGGCCGCACAGCACTGATAATAACCAGTATAAACTGGCCTCTTATTCTATTAAAACTCCGTACCTACTACGCTAGGCCAGCGGGGTAAATGCAAAACACAATCACAGTAGCAATGGTTTTAATTTTGACATTTCAACAATATTCATTGCGTTATTTACGTTGTAGAGTTGACAATTTTTTCGAACATATGAAGCAATGGTCAAAATCAAATCATTTATTTCAAATAGGCCCTTGCAAGACACTTTAGAACGTTAAAAATTACAAAAAATTGAATTGAATCTAGTCGCCCCTTCCAAAAGTTGGTTTTCGTATGGAGAACAAGACAAGAAACTCCACCGTTACATGTTTTACAATATTTTGTATATGTGAATGGATTAGCAATATCCTTCAAAATCATTCGATTGTGATTGAATGTGTGTTACGCAATTAGGGTGCAGCTCAGGGTCAAAGTGTTGCCACTGTACCATGTGGTCGACTGTAAGTACTATGCAGTCTTGGAAAAATGTTGTTCCACTCTTGGTATTTGAATCAGATTACATTCAATGCTTTTCCTAAAACACTTACTTCGTTCTTAATCATCCCTAGTTCTGTAATCTCTCCCGGTCTTCTTCTTTTCGAGTGGTTAATGACTAACCAGGTGACAGAGTTTTAAAGCCGCCCATGGGCCTCTGACTTGGCTTTAAATGCCGTCGAGAAATATCTCTCAGGCAAGTTTCCTCACGAAACATCGTAAGGAAACTTGCCTGAGAGATATTATATAATAATATGTAAAAAAAGTATTTGGAAACTTTCCAAATGCCTTTTTTACACTTAAAACGGTTACAACATCAAATTCAGTGTTACAATTGCAATTCATTATTAATATTCTAGTTCGCTAGTTAGCCACATTTCATATTTCCATACGGTAATATTGCCAAATTAATCAAAATATTCGACATCTATTTGCGACGTTGCCCACTTTCAGAATAAACGCTCTTAAATATGACCACAACTCTTTGATACATACTGTATATTCTTTCATTTAGGTACAAACAGAAATATAATGACGCAGGTGTGCGTACGTAAATGTGTGCACCTTATAGTATGAAAGCCTGTGTAACTGGAGCAGTAAACTGAGTTAGGTGAGTTGCTAGTGTCCAGCCGAACACCATTGCAGCGGTCAGTTAGTTGCTTGTTCCGCGTCTTGTGATTGCATGCCGAGGTAGCACAGAGTAATGAACGGTGCAGATGCTGCAATACGACAGATGCTCCATACGTTTGGAAATTGTAAATAATATTACTATTGCATAAGTTTCAAAGGGATCTAAAAATATTTTCCTTCACTGCCAACAGATTTGTGAAAACTTATAAATCTTCAAGCAGGTTTCTATTCTAACTGACCGAGATGTAGATTCACCAGTCTGCCTTTTTTTCTTTTTTTTTAACCACAACGGTAAAGTTTTATAATAAACTTGACCACAGAGGAAGAGGAACTGGCTATTCTACCTCTAACCGACGAAACACAACAATGCTGTTAACATTGTGGTTATGGCGACAGACTTAGATAATATGGTGGTAGCTAACCAGCCGGGCAGGCCAGGCTTTGTGCCTACAAGGGGTTTTTTCAGCCACATGTAGTTTTTGATGTTTCTAGCTCTATTGTTCTACCGTGTATTCGTTTTCCGTTTTATTCCTGTTCAGCTTTTGCAAACCGTCATTCAATTACTTACTTAATACTCTGTTGAGTGACTCACTCTATCAATAAAAGAGTGTACATGGAGTTGCTTGCTCGTTCTTCTCCATAGGAACGTACTGCGCTTTGGAACGGGCAACTAGCTTCATCTTTCTGACTGAGGCCTTTGACAATAAAAAGTGCCTGAAAAATGTTTTTTTTAAATAAATGCTTTAGTTCTCGTGGCCAAAAGGCTCGTGGCTGATGGCGCTTGCCGCGGTTGGTCTGTGGATGTGTAACCATCTTTACATACCGAGACCCGAGAAAAGCACGTTAAGCCCTTGGTTCCGGCTGTCATTCTTACATCTTTGACAGCCGTTACGAGTGATCAGAAGCCCAAAGACAAGTCAGACAAGTCTGACAATCAGTCTTACCACGGGGTATCGTGTTACGCAGTTGTGTAGGTGGGTTAGTGGATTGTGGAGGGCAGTAGGCAGTCGCTCCATGTAAAATACTGGTATTCAGCTGCATCCGGTTAGACTAGAAGCCGACCCCAACATAGTTGGGAAAAGGCTAGGCAGATTGATTGATCTAACAATATATCCACCAAATCTGTGATATACCTACAACCTCTGTCCTTGCGGCTACTCTATGCGTGTGTCCAAGCGACCACGTAACAGCGCAGTAACTCGATTGCCAGCTGAGATGAGCTGCTGTGTCTTGTGTCTGATGTAGCGAGCACCTGATTGGACCATTGTAAACTACGGCTATGCCATTTCATTACTGGCAGGCGGTGACAGGTTATTTGAATTGGAATCCTCACAGAGGTCCTGTCTTAATTGAATTCTTGTAGTGATCCCAGTGTGGAAATTTGTCTCATCTCTCTTTAATAGTGACCTACGAGTTGTAAGACTCAATTTAGGATTAATAACTACAAACACTTATCGACAAGCGTAGTGTGGGACGCCCCTCAGCTAGATGGACCGACGACCTTAAAAAGTTGGCTGGGACAGACTGTTGTGGCACAGCTTGGGAGAGCCCTATTTCCAGCTGTGTGTTGCGATAGGCTGAGTTGACTGAATGATTGAACTACAAACACTACACCTATTAGTGTATACAGGGTCAGGGCAGGAACATCGACGCGAAAACTGATACTATTGATTCAGTACATGATTCTGAACACCCCTACATTGAAATATTTTGTCGGGTATTTAAAAAAAAAACAGGTGTACCATACATTTTGACCGCGTAGGTATTGCACTTTTCTATGAAACAGCTGTTTTGTTTTTAAATAACCGACGAGAAATTTCAACGCAGGGGGGTTCAGAATCATGTACTAAATCCATGGTAACAGTTTTCGCGTCGATGTCCCTGCCTGACCCTGTATTGTAATTTCTTATCGGTTGACGCTATGACAATTTTTTACAAAAGACAACAGCGATTTTCCGTCGGCAAAAACGACAAACTTCCATCCCCTAAAACTTTTAGAATTTTCAAAATCCTTCCTTAGATCACTTTCGTTATTCGTCGACCGTAGGTTCAATTGAGGTAAGGGACAAAATACGATTTTTCAGGAGAGGTCGACAAAGTTTTTTTTCGGACTAAATCACCCATGACTTTTTTTGTTATGAACCTTTTTTGGATCTGATTTCACACATAATCTTGTATTTTAGTTGTTAGAACATTTATTAAATAAGTTAGCTAATTAAGAAAATAGATGTCCCTTACACCAACGTATTTTGTTAGTAATGTCCCTTACTGACCAAGTATCTCGTAGTCCCGTCCCTTACATTAAATTGACCTCTACGTTGGATCAAATCTATTAATGAAAAAGTTGTGTAAAGGACATGTTGAAAAAATTTATGAAAAAAATACAGTGTAAAGAGATTCTTGACAGAAAATGAAGTACACATTTTTGACGTACTGAGTAATCCGTAATGGTAATTTGTTGATTGGGAAGACCCTTATCTTATTTGAAGTGGATTGGTGGCGGTAGTTACACCATTTCAAGTTGCTATATTGCATAGTTTTTCAGATACTTTGTGATTATGGGGCTGATTCGAATTTTGGATCCAAAAAATCAGTAGGGTAAGGGACATTTTTCTTAAGCTAGAATTTTTTTATATCCACCATTCGAAAGAGCGAAAAATTCTGTACATAACTGTATACTCAACTCATTTTGGGTATTTTTTCCCTTACCCCAATTGAACCTACGGTCGACGAATATGTATTGGGAACTCTTGCGCAACATTTCATGTTTCAAAATCTCGTGGTTTAGGCCGCGCGTTGTCTATCAGTAAGTTAATGAATTTAAGATTTTTACTAAGGCGACGATAACCGACTTTTAATGATTTTATACTGAAGATCACGTCTAAACGAGTGGTGTTAATGATTTGAAAAAATATTATGTTGAATTAGAGCACTCTTTGAATAACTTAATATATGCATATTTTAGATTATATTTATAATCACATAGTGAAATTAATTTGCAAAGTTATGTCTAACACGGATAAAGAGCTGAGAATCATGCAAAACCTATCAAGCGTATTTTTCTGAAATCTTTACCATTTAAAAGATAATTTAATTAACGATGTTTTAGTATACGTGTTTTAATTAAAATACCTTTTGTTTTATGTATAATAAATTAATAATTTTGGGACAGCGCTCCTTGATGGGCGAGTCCTAATACTGGCTGGACGTACGACGCATTGCGTGAGCTCTGTACAGAACACGCAAGCTAACCCCTCAAGGTCACTGACATATATCTGCGTATTAATTAGACAAATCGTGTGCTCGATGGGATTTCCAATCGGCGAAAAACCCCAATAAGGGATGAATTTAAAAAAATCTTGCCTCGTATGGAGCTTTTGTGCAAAATTGCATGATTCTTGATCCAACTGTTTAAGATGTGCGTTGTCTGTAACTTCATTCAGTTACAGACAACGCACATCTTAAACAGTATTAATAAAAAATTAATAAATTTAAGATTTTTATTAAGTAGATTCTTCAATTCCAAAATCACAATCTGTCTCCAAAGTCATAAAAAAACTCATCACGTCTTAACATTCACCCTTTAAAAGTGAACCGAGGTAAATTTAGAGCTTATTATAAAACATTTCAGTGTAACCCTTTGAGCAGTCTAAGTGGTAATTAGTAGACGGTAATGAGAACAGCAACAATCAGGTTTGAACAAGGTACCCGTAATGAAATAGATTTGTTAGGAGGACAGCGCATCATAGATAAAGGATAATTCAGGAGATCAAAGTGTGACAAACACAGGTGTTGTAGGGCGACCAAGAGTCGGGGACGGATGGGAATTTCGATACTTCGGATGATTCGGAAAACATTAAGAATTGAATACGGATTAAACCGACCTTCTTTTGCAAATTGGGTATTAGGATACCCTGCCGGGCAAGTACTTTGCCAGCCAGACAATGAACTTATAGCCAGAAGCATTTTGAATTTCCGTAAACGGGTACCATTCTCTCGATTTACCTACCAGCTTTGTTTGTTTTCAGTTTTCGCTTTTAATAATACCAGCCTGTTACTGTCTCACTGCTGGGCAAAGGCCTCTTCTCATAGAGAGAAGGCACGAGCATTGATCACCACGCTTGCTCAAGACGGGTTGGTGATTTCAGACTTAAATTAACTATAAGTCCAGGTTTGCTCACGATGATTTCCTTCACCGATGTCAGTAATGTATAGTCAAGACAAACTCAGAAATTACATATGAATTGAAAAAGTCACATTGGTACTTGCCCGGACCCACAACCTCGTGCATGAGTTTTCGCTTTTTCCTTTTTAAAAATCCAAGAAGATTGTAGGAACGCTGACAGTATCACTCAAGGTAATGTGCAAAATAAACTATAGCAGAGAAAATACCCAAATTCATCTAACTTTTAATTTTTCTCCATACACACCTAAAACATAGTACACACTAAAGGCTTGTGCAGACCAGCGCGACTTGTCGCGCGACGCGACACGAACAATACAATTTCTAAGAAAACTGCACAGTATAACAATGACCGGTGTCGCGTCGCGCGACAAGTCGCGCTGGTCTGCACAAGCCTTAACACACAAAATAGAGATGTTGACTGGGAAAAAAAAACTATTAAGTCCGTCAGGCAGATAATAAAAAAATATTAGACACGTATTTGTTGTTTTTATCAAAATAAAAAATTGTTTAGATAGAACGCATTAAAGAGTGGGGGCTTGCTACGTCACAAGCAAGTATAAAATCTACCAGCCAGTGACGTCGCGATTTTAACGCATTACCTACTCAATTTAGTGCCGTAATCTTTTGATTACGTAAAAAAAGAAAAAATACGTCTCCAATATTTTTTAATAATCTACATGACGGACAAAAATTTTTTTTTCTCAATATCCCTATTGGTGACGCTGACGTGATTTTTAAGGACGATGGACGATGGTTAAGGGCAGTCACCATGACGACATACTCTGCTATAGTTAATTTTACACATTACCTCGAGTGATTGTGTCAGCGTCCCTACAAGATCTTTGGTCCAGTCGTGTTTACTATTGTTAATGGTATAGTCGTAAATTTTTTACATCTGGTATCGGGACTATCCTTGTTACGGTCGGCCACCGTGTGGTCCCCTTACCGCCCGCTGCGTCCACCATTAATAGATCACGAGCAGCTCGCTATATTAATTAACTCAAGGGTACCTCTGTGGCTCTGTCCCTTTGCCGGACATTGGACACTCCCGCGGCAACTGGACACTGGCAGCTTGCGGGATTGTTGTTTAAAACAATTGCAATTTTTGATTGATTCAAATTGGTAATTTTTCGATTTATATTTTGTAGCCGATAGTTTAAGAAGGATCGCGTATCAACATCGCTCGTAATAACTTTAAGTAATCTGCTTCATTGTTACGTCAATGTACTTACATGATACTTAGAGTTTCTTGTTACCAAATAATTTGCAAGGAGATCGGGCAATTTTATTGACCTTATTGGTGATGTTCTTCAGAAAGGTCAGATACGTACCGTGCGTGGTACTCACAACCGGCGTGCTTGTATGACCCGCCATCTAATTACGCAACACATTTTCGTAAACGATTACGACTAATATGTTTCACTTTGACAGTTCAACAACATTCATTGCGTTATTTACGTTTTTGAACAGATTTTTTTTCGAACTTTTGAAGCATGAATTAGCAATCTGTTTCAAAACGATTCAGATTCTGATTGTTCGCGTATTACGCAACTAGGGTACAGATGTATGAACTTAAACGAGGTAAAATGAGTATAAAATGTCGCCCATGGGCATGTGCCCGCCCGTATTTTTCTGAATATTCATGACTAACTATCGAAAATAAACATAAAAACGGGGATCCCCCCCTTTTAAGTTTTTTTTTAAATTTAATATCCTTTTTTATTTTCAATGTTGCGCTATGATTTTATGGACTTACACTTGTGTGTTTTTAAATAAATACTGTTTTTTTTTTTTCGTAGTCAAGATTTTTTTTTTTTTTTAGTTAATCCGATTAAATAACTCATAAGCTATTAGAAATAATAAACAGAATCCAAATCGAGCCAATAACATAGGATATATGGCAAACGCAATTAAAAAAAATATATATATTAAAGATAGACCCCCCCTTTTAATTAAAGTTAATTTTTGATAATTTTTCATGAGTATTCAGAAAAATACGGACGGGCACGTGCCCATGGGCGACATAGTATGTAGCAGGTAGTGTTTTGTAGTTTCTACCTACTCCCATGGGAACAAGGCGTGAATTTATGTATGTAGATAAGTATGTATGAGATTGGGCAAATCTGCCCTGAAGCCCAATAGGGTTTAGATAGATCGATCTCTTCAAGGAGTATATTTCTTAATAAGACGACTTCTGTCGATTGTTAATACGTGGGGTACTACACAGCTCTGAATGTTTATTAATTAATTGTTATTCAATTTCTGGTAAGTGTTTCGTCAATTTATTAACTTTCATTCATTCTGTGCCGTACAAACATCATTTTTAAGTCAATAAACGTTTAAACCTATTTAGGTCATTAACTCCCAATTGACTACCTACAATATTGACAAAAGTCGTGTTTGTACTTTTTTTTTCTAACTGAACAGACAGCTGTGCTGCTGGGGAGTTTGTTGCGCCACTTCTTCTTCCCAGCTAACGCACTAGGAAGTAGTGAAGGGTGGGCGTTTTGGGGCTTATGTAATTTTGACGTTCGAAAAGTGCTGATTATCAATTTAAAGGTTCTCCATAAAGAGCTATTTCCAATGGTATATCTCGTATGACTATTTGCTTTAGGGCAGATACCTGTAGTTCGTTACCCATTCTCCTTTATCGTTCGTTTTGTGGTAAGTCAATTATATTGTTTTAGTTAGATTAGAATTTGCTAGTAGATAACCTAACGATTTGTGACGTCAGATAACCAATTAGACCTTATAGTCATCGCGTTAAGAACTGAGTTGTCGGGCCATAAATCATTGTTATTAGTCTTTCTCGCTCGCACTTATGGAGCAGGTAACAAACTATCCATAAGACGGAAGGCGTTGCACATTCTTATTGCTACTGACATTTAAGTGCCGACGACTCAGTCCTTAACACGAGTACAATAGTATTTTTACTGTGTTAAACTTCTGTGGTAGATAATATATCTAACTTTAAATAAACTACCCAAATAATTACTTCATTACGCTCGCTGCCTTTGTTCTAAATAATAGGTAAATAGAATGACAAACTAGAGTTAGAGCTCAAATAATACTAGACTATTATCTTGCAATTAGTATTTGTTATTTATATCAACAGTGTTGCCACTCAGTCTAAAATAGTGCTACTAGGCCACAACCTTCGGTACCTGTGAATAAGTTTGTTAAAGGAATTTAAAGAATTCTTGAAGAAGAACCGAGAAGGAAGAAAAACGGTCACAATATTAATATTAGTTTTTAGATAGGTTTCTAATAATGTAATATTAGGCATCCTACCAGTCTACTTTAAATATGGCGGTATGCCCGGGTCCTCCATATCCATGCTAGCCCTTTAATCCAGAATTATCCGAGACCGCAGCGCGGGTCACAGAGAGGTGTGGAAGGTGGGAGGAGGGGGGTGTTCAAAACCAATCAATGTTGGTTAATTGGCGCTTTAATGCTGGCTCATTCAACAATTACAGAGGTCGCTGTCAGCAGCCAGGTGGCGTAGGGATACGCCGTTGTCGATAAACATAAGAAAAAATACGATGGATGACTAAAGCTGGGTATTAAAAGAAGTAAGAAAAGAAATAATTTTGCTAACATAATAGGGATAATGCCTGGGTTAAAAAAATACATTATAATTAATCCGTCAGTCAGATAACATAAAAATATTAGACACGTATTTTTTGCTTTATCACATTAATAAAAAAAATACTTGGATAAAACGCATTTTAAGTGGGGGAGGGGACGTCGCTACATCACAAGTAAGTATAAAATCTACATACTCGTGACGTCATGGCAAATTTTAACTCAGTGTATCGTCGTAATCTTTATATTACGTAAAAATAGAAAAATACGTGTCCAATATTTTTTAATAATCTCAATGACTGACGAAAAAAAATTTTTTTTTCATTATCCGTATTGTTGCTATTTTGTGGCGGAAATTAGGAGACGCTTCGAAATTCTTAAAATATTAAGATCAGAACCAATAAAAGCCAAGCTTACTCATGTTGACCCTATCAAAGTGGATGTTAATATCACACTAAGGTAACCAGCACTTTAATTGGAGGTAGCGTAGGTGACACAGTATCAATCAAAATCTGAATGATTTTGAAGGATATTGCTTCATAATTATGTTCGAAAAAATTGTCTGCACAAAAACTCAAATGACAAATTAATCTTGTTGAACTGTCAAAATGAAACCCATTGCTACTTACTGTAAGTGTGATACGCATTACCCCGCGGTATTTGCCTGATTTGCCGAGTAAATTGTGTAATAGGTCCTGAAATACTCCATTTTCAATAGAATACGGGACAAAATATACAGTTCCCGTGTCCAGAACAATCACTTGTCACCTGCCTACCAAAATCTTCTGAACTCAAACTGAAAATTACATATCATCACGCTTATTTTCCCCGAGGGGTAAGGCAGAGGTGTACCTATAGTGTACACCTACATTTCGTCAGTTATGTTGAAGTCTCATGTAATAGGGGGTGAGCCTATTGCCATCAACCGGGCACAAATCGAGACTCCGGAATACTACTGAGAAATTCCTGATGGAAGAACCAAATAACACTTTGCTCGACCTGGGAATCAAACCCACAACCTTATGCTCAGTAACCAACTGCCTCGTTGTCCGCCTAGACCACCGCGGCATTTACAAAAAATTATCTACGTTGAAATTTTAATTAAAAGTGGCAGGAACCACCCCTAACCTCTGATCTAATTACTCACATCGACATAACCCATCACTGTCAACAAATTGTTATATGGTCGTACTAGATTAGCGTGTCCCGGACTCGTACCCCACTCCTTCGCCCCCTTTCGCCCCCTATCGCCCCCCTCCCACACTTATCCCAATCAATCTCCAGCGCAAACTCTCTTAATTTAAGCATCAATCCAGCATTAGCAATCTTTATTATATTTAAACTCATTATTGAGCTTTGCATGAGTAAATTCATGTCTGTTACATCGGAGAGTTTTAATTACTTTTTGGTTCGCGTGAAAAGGTTTGTGCTTTCTTTTCTAGGTTATAATTAGGTATTTAATTAGGTGGCTTAGTTTTTTTGGAATGTCAATTATAAGTAGTTAAAAGGCTTATTAAATAAAAGTCGTGTGCCCGATGAGAATTCCCACCGGAAAAACGACGGACTGCCATACAAACTTTCATCCCCTATTTAACCCTTTTAGGGGGTGAATAAGGAACTCTTGTAAAAAAAACATGCTTCTAGACGCAGCGGTTTAGGCTGTGCGTTGTTTGTCAGTGCATAAATAAATTGAAGAATTTTTTAAATAGATTCTTTTAAAAGAAAGTAAGCAAAATTATTTACTTTGCACTAACAGCATGGATTACATGATCTACTCATGCAAAAAATAGCAGACTTGGCCCTTAATGCAAAAGGAAAAATTCGTTATAATGTAAGTTACCTTAGGTACGGTCAACAAACACAACTTGATTAAAAATTCAGTTTCTAAATGTTAATTATTGAGCTAAACATTAATTTCTCTAAAATCAGATCAGCACGCTAATAAAATTGCGTTCAATTTCAATCCGATGGTTTTAAGGAATTCCTAATCCATTGCTTCATAGGTTGGTACAATTCGTCTGCTCAACAACGTAAATACCGCAATGAACGTGGCTGAACTGTCAAAATTAAAAGCATTACGATCGATTGACATTGCATAACTCTTTGCTCATAAAATGAAATTGTTAGGGGTAGTCTTCTGACTACCCCTAACAATTTCATTTTATGAGCCCAAAACTCTAAAAACCAATCTTACCAAGGGGCGTCGCGTTACCCAGTAACTGGGTTGTGGAGGTCAGAGACAGTCGCTTCATGTAAGATACTGGTATTCAGCTGCATCTGGTTAGACTAGAAGCCGACCCCAACATAGTTAGGAAAAGGCTAGGCAGATTGATTGCTCTTATAATGAAATACTATACGGAATAATATTGTGTTAATTTAGATTTTAGATAATTTATATGAAAATAGCAGTGTTATTTGACTTTTGTGAGTGAGCCGAAGAGTGTCCATGGTGTTTCTTGCCCGTTCCTGACTCGTTGGAATGGACAACTAGCTTCATATTTCTGACTGACCGACCCCTTGACAATTCAAAAGTGCCTGTAATTAGTTTATTTGAAATAAATGCTTTGAGTTGAGTTGAGTTTGTTGCTAACTGTACCTACAATCAATAAAAACTCGGAAGTCATGTCCTAAATTGTCTAGAAAAATCATGGTACCTAAATGGAAGACAGATTTTCGCCAATTTCGCGATGACTTGCCGAGCAGAGCGATTGTGTTTGATGGGCCGTGACTAATTGTCCTGTCGCTGTCCTTGTCTGGACGTTCAACGTCGTTTTCTCTGTGTTGTGATGCATACAGATTCTGTTTCAGCCGAAGATTTAAATCATCAGATCCGCGATACCACGTCAAAAACTGTTCGCGTTTGACCTATACATAGAATTGTCTCACTCACTCATATTCAAAATCATATCCATCGTTCCTTAAGGGATGTTCGAGCTCACTCTTCTCAGTGTAAACTTTTTAGCGCGATTTTACTAACTTGAGGGCACATCTAACCATTTAAATCTTTGGTTTTAGCCTTAGATTTTCGTCTAAAAGACTCCAGGCTTGCTCCACTTGCATCCACCAAGAGTGTCAAAGCTAGATTTTGTGTCGCAAGTGCACTAAATTCAAATTGTTTCTGTAACTCTAACGTGATAGGGTTGACAGTGGACTGTCAAGAATTCACAGCTTCGTCTTCCTTCAAAGTTTCTGAATATTTCTGATAGTTGTTTACTAATTTGTTTAACAGCGAATTTATACGGGTTTTGTTTTAACAAATTACTTTGATGTCAGCGTCTTCACTGCTCGCGGTTTTCGTACAATATTATAATATTATTTCATTTTATGATGCACACAGGTATTTCTTGAACAAAAATCATTTCATTATCAAAAATAAAATTCATACTTACCCTAGGTCTCTAATAAAATTGTATTTTGACATTCACACCAAATAAAAAAGCAAGACAGACAGTCAACAGTGACGTGAGGCCGGTTTCGTTAACATGTGTACACTTAGTGAGGTGTAGTTTGATTGTAAATGTGTGCGTGTGAGCGTGTATGTACAGAGCGATGGTGTAGTTTTGGCATGCTTCACAATATATGTATTTTGTTTGCAGTGCTGTCATGGTTTTTTATTTGGTCTGAGTTTTAACAATTATTTATGTACATAAAGATGATTGCCTCGTTGATCTAGTGGTCGCAAATGCTACTGCTGAGCCTGAGGGCCTTTTTTTTTTTTTTTTTGAGGGTGGGAAATCATCAAATGACTTCTCCCGCTCTGGGCAGAGCGAGAGGGTGTGTCAGACTTTTACTGACTAAAACCCACCCGTGTTCCTTCCGTTGCCTGTGTGCCGGGGCCGCGTTATCCCTTTCGGACAAACCCGCAACCCCAGCAGGCATTGGTCTTTCGACCCCGTCGGTTGGTGCTGACATCTCTTTGAGGCGCGCGTGGAACACAACGCGCCGTCGACACGGGCCTGGTCCTTATCGGACGGCGAGCTGCCCATTGCTCACCGTCCGCAAGCCCGCGCCTACGGTGGCCGGAAGTCGGCTCTGGACTCCCGACGCCCGGGGCGTCTCCTGCGGCGACTAGGGCCGCGAGGGCGTGCAGCTTGCATCTCCCTCGCGCGCTCCGCCTCCTCCTTCGCGAGCATAACTGCTTCGCAGAAGGAGGTGACGGCCTCCCATGCACTCTCGCTCCGAACCATGGCCTGAACCAGGGCCGGACGCGAGAGATCGCCGCCGCCGATCGCCTCCGTGAGGAAACGGCGGTGCTCCGCCCAAGCTGGGCAGACCTCCACCGTATGCTCCACCGTGTCCTCCGGGCGATCCACACAGTGGTGACACCCGGGCGTTTCCTCCCGCCTTACGCGGAACAGGAACCTCCCGAAACAACCGTGTCCGGTGAGGACCTGCGTCAGGCGGAAGGTGAGGACGCCATGGCGCCTCTCAAGCCACTCCTCAAAGAGGGGACTTATCGCCGCAATTGTGGCGTGCCCAGAGCCTGAGGGCCTGGGTTCGACTCCCAGGTCGGCTAAAGCGTTATTGGGTTCTTCCATTAGGATTTTTTTTCAGTATCAGCCCGGAGTCTGGATTTTTGCCCTGTTGATGGCAACAGGCTCGCCCCCTATTACATGGGACTTGAATATAACTGCCGAAATTTGGATCTATTATGAGTACACTTCTGCTTAACCTTTCGAGAAAACGTGAAGGCGTGATTTTATGTTATGAAGATTACCAGGTAAAGTGCAACTGCAAGGTAAGTATTTTGTACAGCAATATAATTTCAATCTAGATCAAAATCAAATCATTAAACAAATTGATTGATACCGGGAACTTGATTATGGCAATCCATTAGGCAATGTTGTTGCCAGCATAAAAATTGAAAATCTACTACATAATGGTTAGTTGCAGTGTGGCAACATTAAAAATGCTTTTAAAACACGAAGCGTGCAATTAAAATTCATTCAATAGTAGCAGTGGCGTGCACTCAATCAAATGAAGAGTTTGTACTAATTGTGAGCTCGTTAAATATGCAGTTCCAATCACTATAATGTCAGTGCACTTTGGGCAACATGCACATGTTATGGTAGAAAAATATTGCTTTGATTCTGCCGTGGTTTGAATAATATTTCGATATTTTTGAAGATAGTGAAAATTGGTAGCCGGTAATTTTCATGAATACCATTTTCTTCTGAACATAGGTACCTAAGTTGGTAAATTGCAGAAAAAGACGTGTTGCGCCTGTCCAAAATAAATTGGGATAAAAATAGAAGAATTATGATGAAATTGCACAAATACCTACCTACCTACTTACTTTAATTTTGTTAATTAAAAATATTTGTTAATCTAAAGTGGCCTTGGTATTATGTTAGTCTGTACACAAACTCAAAACAAATTATAGGTAATTATATTTAATAAGATATAACTAGCATAAAGTTTGATTAATAAACTAATACATTTCTATTCTTGATATTCAGCATCTATGTAGATAATTTAGATTTTTTCAGCTACATAGTAATAAACTATCTTGTAAAGTTAAATAGTAGATCTAAGTACTATTTAACTCAATGGAAAACAAATTAATTGTCTCCAAACTTCTGTAATCGGATTTCTTGTTAGATATGCTATAGCAGGGGTGGCCAACCGGTCGATCGCGGCTATTAGTCCAGTAGATCGCGGCAAGTCAAAAAAAAAGTTTTACATTATTGCGATACACTTTCAGTCTCATCTTGCACGGCTGTTGCGGCATGTCGCATATAGCACTTGTCAAATTTCCGAACACTGACCGAGCTGCACGGCCGAAACCCGCGTCATCAGCCTGGCAGTGCAGGATTGAGTATCGTATTAATGAGGCCAGGGAAACTCATCTGCTTCAGGGAGGGCAATACACGCCCAAGGATGACTTGGGTGGTTGGAAATTCCCAAATAGAAACCTCACTTTGCTAATCTAGTGAAAGATGCTCAGACGTAATGCTCACACTAACATAAATAAGTAGTTACTAAGAATAATTTACAATTATTTTTTCCCTCTTAATAAAATAAAATATACTACATAACTGTATACTGTTAATAATAATAATAATACCAGCCTGTTACTGTCCCACTGCAGGGCAAAGGCCTCTTCTCATACAGAGAAGGCACGAGCATTGATCACCACGCTTGCTCAAGACGGGTTGGTGATTTCAGACTTATATTAACTATAAGTTCAGGTTTCCTCACGATGTTTTCCTTCACCGATGTCACTAATGTCCAAGATAAACTCAGAAAGTACATGTGAATTGAAAAAGTCACATCGGTACTTGCCCGGATTTGAACGCACAACCTCGTGCATGAGAGGCGAGGCCTTAACCACTCCGCCATCACGACATACTACACACTACTGTTGTACTTTAAAATTTCAAGAAGTATATAGTTGGTAGATCGCACAGGGTTTCGTCGGTAAACAGTAGATCTTGGGTGTAATCAAGTTGGCCACCCCTGTCTTATAGCAAAATCAGCCTATATTATTCCCACTGCTGGGACTCAGACCTCCTCTCTGTGAGAGGGAGTGCGGGTTGGTAGAAGTCACATGTCTTCGCATTTTTGGTTCTAGGACATGCCAGTCCTCACGATGTTTTCCTTCACCGTTATGAGAGCCCCTAATGAAATAATTTACACAAAGTAAAGCGCCTGTCAGGGTTCAAACCTGCGACCTACAACTCGTAATTCGCGGATCTTTACCACTGGGCCACAGTACTCTCATAATCTTATTGGTGCTTACCAAATTACTTCGTAACAACAAACAATCATGCATTTGAGTCAACGGGTGAAAAATGTGTGTCACTTAGTTCATAGATTCAACAAATGAAGCCTTTCTTCTGTTGTAATATTTTAATTGACAAGTGATTCAGCAAATCCAGCATGGAGTGCTCGACACACTGACACCTAAGTACCTCCGTACCTATGACAAACAGGAGAAGTGCCAGAAGAACCTTCTTAGTCACGGTTTGGGAAATAAGTAAAGGAAGAAGAAGCAAGAAAATTATCTAAACATTATTAATTTTATTTATTTATTATTATTTATACAAAATAGCTTAAAATAAATATTGTGTACATTATACCTATTCAGCTTATTACAACACGAAAACGATTAATGTGGCCACTCACTGGCCTTGGTTGTATTCGCGACACGAAAATATTACACGCTAATATATATAATGTAATTTTATTTTTGGATAAAATAAAATAAATAAATACCTTAATTAAAAAACTCAAAGACGTCGGACAAGGGACGCAACGACATCTTGCGTCCAATAGCTGCAACTCAATTTTGCAACAAACAAGTATAAAGCGTAAAACTTAAAAGTAATAATTAAAACAAGCCTTAGATTGTAAGATAAAATGTACCTATACGTTACTTTAGAATCCTGTTGATCTCGCTTTTAAGCTGACTACACTACACTGGCTCTGCGGCAATCACCACAAATGATCACTTTTCCTTTGTTTCCCGCCATTTGACAATATTAGTGACAGTTACCTCACTACTGATGTGTTTTTTTATCTATCATAATACGAGTAAATACACTACAGTTACTTACAGACTACAGTTATTATTTATAGATTATATTTTACATTTTAACGCAAATACCAATATCTTATACCAAAATCTTATACAGGCCATCTAGCGGGTAATTGGAACAACCTGAAATAAATAATATGAGAACACGTAATTTTAGGACCTCCCCTACATTATTTCGTTTTTCTATTATTTCGCATTACTTAACTTTATCACATTAATGTTGTTTCACACTGTTTACACTTAAAAAAATAAGTTTAATTAAACTTCAAACAGCGCCATCTATCTTTCAGTAGCGAGTCTTTTTGGTTTCTGCAACGTTCGTTGTTGCTCGTCGCGGATTATTTCCGCTAAAGTTTGTACCGCGACATCCATATCTTCGAGAGGGATCTTGCTAAACGTTAGCCGTAAATAGGGACAGGGGGCGTTAGCATCGTATAGGAATGCTTGTCCGGGTACTAACATGAGACCACGTTGAAACGCTGTTTGGAATACCTGGAAATAAAAAGAATTTAAATAATTAAATTAAAGTAACTTATAATAAACACGCTTTTTAAACTAATTCTGTCAACTGAAAACTCCCTTCATTTAATCTGTGCAAAAATTTTGAATCAGCCAATGGGCGTTTGTTATTGTTACGAATTTAAAAATGGCGAAATGAAATGATTCAAATTATTCAAATGATTGTGAAGAAAAAAGAACGTCAATTGAAAAAGTAATGAGTTTGTTTTGTTGTTGTGAAGTTTGACTGTTTAGATGAAAAATAAATTATATTTTTATCACGTCTATTCAAAAAAAGCTAGTTTATTCTTCGTAAACAGGAACTAAAATAACTCATTAATCCCTAGGGACTAAAAGTGTGGGCACGCCACAATTGCGGCGATAAGTCCCCTCTTTGAGGAGTGGCTTGAGAGGCGCCATGGCGTCCTCACCTTCCGCCTGACGCAGGTCCTCACCGGACACGGTTGTTTCGGGAGGTTCCTGTTCCGCGTAAGGCGGGAGGAAACACCCGGGTGTCACCACTGTGTGGATCGCCCGGAGGACACGGTGGAGCATACGGTGGAGGTCTGCCCGGCTTGGGCGGAGCACCGCCGTGTCCTCACGGAGGCGATCGGCGGCGGCGATCTCTCGCGTCCGGCCCTGGTTCAGGCCATGGTTCGGAGCGAGAGTGCATGGGAGGCCGTCACCTCCTTCTGCGAAGCAGTTATGTTCGCGAAGGAGGAGGCGGAGCGCGCGAGGGAGATGCAAGCTGCACGCCCTCGCGGCCCTAGTCGCCGCAGGAGACGCCCCGGGCGTCGGGAGTCGAGAGCCGACTTCCGGCCACCGTAGGCGCGGGCTTGCGGACGGTGAGCAATGGGCAGCTCGCCGTCCGATAAGGATCAGGCCCGTGTCGACGGCGCGTTGTGTTCCACGCGCGCCTCAAAGAGATGTCAGCACCAACCGACGGGGTCGAAAGACCAATGCCTGCTGGGGTTGCGGGTTTGTCCGAAAGGGATAACGCGGCCCCGGCACACAGGCAACGGAAGGAACACGGGTGGGTTTTGATTTGGGTGAGATGCATTCCACCTTTATTTGTAATTGTTTACTAAAATTCGGATTTTACTTAGTTTAATAAAAAAATATTTTATGTTATGTCTTAATGTTCCTAATTGTATGTAAATAAATAAACGTAAGTACCTACTATTCTTATATATAAGTTGCACTTACTTATTTGCTCATAGACGGTGATAAAAAGTAGAGTGTCCACCTCGGAACACTATTTTAAGCTCGATTGACGTACTTTGAATCCCCTGCTGCGCTCAGGATTTTACTCTAGAATCCTTAGCTCCACTCTGGATTCAAAGAAACACTTTCGCCTTTAAAATAATTGTTTTCTCCCTGGGCGAACAATCTACTAATAAACTTGGTCAAGTAAAAGTTACAGGTAGTCAGCCCCTAAAGTCTGACAACCAGTCTTACCTAGAAGTATCGTGTTACCCACTTACCCAGTAGCTGGGTTGTGGAGGTCACAGACAGTAGCTCCATGTAAAATACTGGTATCCAGCTGCAGCCGGTTAGACTGGAAGCCGACTCCAACATATCTAGTTGGGACAAGGCTAAGTAGATTGAAGAATCTTACCATGTTGTGCACATCATCGACGCCGTAGACTCGTAGCCAGAAGAACAGGCCAGCGTGGGGCATACAGAACGGTGCTAGATGTTGTACGGGCTTCAGAGCCGTGTGCAGGGCGTCGCGGCGGCGTTGGTAGAAGTCGCGCGCGTTGGTGAGGTGGGAGGCCAGGGATTTGCGGCACTGCACCAGTTGGAGAAGGATCACCTAAAACAGGTACGATTTGAAATTTTTATTAATTTACTAGCAGTCCCCCACAGTTTCACCCGCATAAGTCTCGATCCCGTGGGAATATCGGAATAAAAATTATCCTATGTGTTAATCCAGGTTATAAACTATCTGTGTGCTTAATCTTAGTCAATCCATCGAAGACTCAGGTCATTGTTGTTGGCAGCTCAAGGATGATCCCCAAGATAAACCGGTCCCAACTTCCGCAAGTTCAATTTAACGGAACTGCCATTCCAATAAGCGAAAAGGTTAAGAACCTTGGAGTTTGGATCGACAAACGTCTTTCTTGGGGTCCCCAGCTACAGGACGTAAGCCGCAATTTTTTTGCATCTGGTAAGTCCCTGAGACGATTGCGGAACTTTCTTCCAACCGCCACTAAAACTGCGCTTGCACAATCCCTTTTACTCCCCATCCTTGACTACGCTGATAGATAAACTTGAGCAACTTCAAAACTTTTGCATAAGATTTATATTTGGTCTGCGCAAATATGATCACATTTCTGAATTTCGTACTAAACTCAAGTGGCTTCCCATACGTCTTCGCCGGAATACTCATATCTTATTTCAGCTCTACAGTATTTTGTTCAATCCTACAACCCCCTCTTATCTTAAAAAACGTTTCAAATTCCTTCATGACACACATAATAGATATCTGAGGTCATCGGAAAACTTGAGACTAGAGATGCTGATGCATTCTACCAGCTTTTATGACAAGTCTTTTACAGTTCAAGCAGTACGGTTATGGAATGCCTTACCCGTGTCGAAAGAGTAACAAACATCCATCCAGCACCATCCGCAATTAGTCGCAACGGCCTACTAGCCGCAGACCATGCAAACCACGACTGGCCGGAGTCGTTTTAACATCCGTGCGAACGTTATTGTGTTATATTTTGGGAATCGTCTTCTCAAGCCCTTAATTTTGATACCCGTCATGGTCATGGCACAAAAAAAAAGACAAAAATGACAAAAATCCGCCATTTTGATTTTTTAAAACAAACTTTGGCCTATAACCATCGCACGACCTAGACGAGTCGATAGAAACCGCATTAACCCATGAGCTGTCTATCGACTCATCCATCCAGCTATTAGGATGCTTCGAGGGTATAAAGAATCCCATTTACAAAGGTACATAGATACGCTTGAATAACATAAACCCAAGTTGTATGCGAAGTGAACAAACACCACTTCCCTTTTCCTCACCTGTGCTAAAGTACAGGAATGCAACAGCTCAGCTTGTGTGTGTAGCTCCAGTCTCTCCAGCAGAGGTTTGGGCGCCGTCAACCAGGCGCCACGAAGCCCTGCACTTATCACCTTTGATACGGAGTCGAGCCGCAGCACCCGCCCGCAAGTATCCAGAGACAGGAAAGACGGAATGTGGCGCTGTGAGAAAGATGGCGCTTATGATGATTATGAATAGGTATGTGGCTTAAGGCGAAAGCGTCAGGATAGCCTGCGAAGTTCAAATTTTCATAGATTTTTTGCAATTTGCAGGTCAATATTTAGGTATGTTGATTATGACTCCCGACAATAACAAGTATGTATTTAAAGAATTTTATGTAATCATTGAAATCATCAATACAACTCTGTCACTTGAATTTCGCGGGTTACTTTGGCGCATCCCCAATAATACGAAGTTAAAATAAGAAAATATTAAGGCTTCAAGTAATATTCAAGAAAAAATATATATAAGCATTTCAGGCAAACTCGAGCTTCGAAGAAACGAGAAAGTTTATCGGAAGCTACAATGATAACTTTAAGAATGACAACGATGAGCTGCCGCTGTGCTATTCCACGTGTGTAGATATGAATCGAAGTACTTTTTCCCGAACCGTTGCACTTTCGAGAACTTCATGTAATGAACTTCTGTTATACTTACGTCTGTATAATTAAGGAACATGTACGGATCGTCTTCTACGATGAGAAAGTCGTATCTGCAGGCCAGTTCGTAGATTTGTCTCCGTCTGTCTTCGGGCAGAACTGTCCCCGTGGGATTGCTGCCCGTTGGTATTATGTACATCATCTTGGGCATCTTCAGACCTCGCCGCAACCGTTCGCCAAGAACTGCGTCCAAGGTTTCTGGTGGCATGCCGTCCTCGTCTTCTGGAATGCCTATGATTTCTGGCTTGTAGGGTTTGAGCTGGAAGAAAATGTGAAAGTTGTTAGCTGTGACTTTATGGTTGCAGTTTTGCTCTTACTCTCTTTTTTTTAATCAGAAAATAGGTAACAACTTGGAATTCAGATAATTCCCATTTTGCTTTCCTAAAAATATGATATAACACTCTAATGTAATGAATGCGGATCTTTTTGTGAACCTCAAATAATTCCTAATTTCCTATTTTCCTAGAACTATTAAATAGTCAAGCAACTGCCGCAGCAACGCTCGCTTCGCTCACTCGGTTCGCTCGCGGTTGGTCACAGTTCTAACAAACATTACCCATTTGGTTGGGGAGCCCTAGCTTAGTTACTGGGACCAACTGTAAGAAAAGACCAGAAAGTCAAAAAGAGGCTCATTTATTTTAAAAAGTGTGCATCATTAGGTAGAAGCCCAAAAAGTTAGAGGTAATAGAGAGTCAGAGTTTTTTTAAACGTATATAGAAGTTGAATTCCGTGATAGTTCCCGAAAGAAAGTCACGAAATAGCCTCACAGTGCTCACAGTGCACAGTTACAGGTACATAGTTATGTGTAGGCAAACTCGCTGGTGATGACGGGGTCCTCTGGTTCCACCAAAAGCTCAACACACTGGTAGATGCCGCGCTGGCCTCCGGTGGCGACCAGGATGTCAAATTCTTTTTGCATTAAATAACCCAATTCTTGAGTAAGATTATAGGCTATTTAACGTCACTCCATGGGCGTCCCAGCATTTTTTTAGGGGTGGGGCAGAAGTAAATAAACTCAATAAGTAGTAGAAATTTATCTCGATTAAACTCGATAATCATGCATACGCGCTCGATTCATCGATACTGCATTGTTTCACGAGGTAGCGGTAACCAAATGAAAATTAATTTTGATACGTAATAAACCCAAAAAAAAAATACCAGGATGAGGCAGGTGCCCCCCACTTTGCCCCACCGTGGGTTTGCCCATGCATTACGCTATGACTCTTAGTAGCCGAACCGAAATAAAAGAAAAAGAACTCAGGAAGAACGCTTTAAGGTTTGGTATCATGCCGTTGACCTTGCTCAAATGGGCGCTACCGCTGAGAATCCCGCCCAACCCCTCATTATAATTACGCGCGAAGCGGCCACAAAGTTTATTTTTACAGGGCTGCCATAGTGCCATGACTCGCGACGCTAGCATATAGGTAGCCCTTAACATATATTTCAGACCATGGTTCAGGATGTTTTTAGGTTAAAACTTGAATTTTATAAAAAAACCAATACAACACTTGTGTAAATTATTGAACCACTAATTGTGTCTATAAAAAAATAATTTTTACAAACTAAGAACTCGTTCTAATATTACTAAAACACACAGCTATAATCAGGCAAGAGTATGAGAAATCTTATAATTTTTGTTTGACAACAGCGCCATCTAGGGAACGGGAACTAATGTCGAAGAGTTTGTGTAACAGCAATGTTTTTTTTTTTAAAGTCATACTCTTGCCTGATTATAGTTGTGTTTTAGTATTATTAAAAAAAAAAACAACTGACTTCAAATAAAATACTACGGAAGGCTGTGACTGGATCTGTATTTTAGTTTTTTGCCACCGACTTCCGAAATAAAAGTTATTTTTCACTTTGTTGTTTATTATATACGTATTACAAAGTGAGAAATGTAGTTTTATTTTCAAGGTACAAAAGTAAAAACATCCACTACGGAGAAAAGCGACACGTCCATTCTCAATAACGTTCCGAAGAACACTGGCGCGGTGTGAGCGGTAAGGAAATGAGCAAGCGTATATCGTAAAAATGCAAATAAAATCGTATAAAATTAGATATTAACTATTTAATAATTACCAATCGATCACTGGATGCAGTTTGACATTTAAAATTGTATGGTATAGTTTAAATTTTAATTATAATTGTTAATGAAGAGATAAGCTGCTTTTAAAGATGAGAAAGAGAGAAGAGTGGTGTGTTTGAAGATTTTTTTGATGTATGAAAATATGTTTAATTATGTTTTGACTTCGATCACTGTATTTTAGCTGCACCTCCTCTCAGGAAACTCAGCCTGAAGTATTTACGCCCATGCCCTCAGTGGTTCAGAATGTAGGTAGCTGTATTAATAATGTTAATAATAGTAGGAATAATTTGATTAATACAACTTATGTATTTTCTGACAAATTTGGTCAAGGTTTTGGTAGAGTATTTAATCAGTGTTCACAACAATATGTTATAAATAATTGTTTACCCGGTGCCAGTATTAGCCAATTAATAAGTAGTATTAAATTGACAAAAATAAACCCCAGTTCAACTGTTATTTTATTATATGGGGATAGTTTAACTGTTAGAAAAAAGGACATAATTGAATGTGTCCATTTGATGTTACATCTTAATGAGACCAATAGTTGTAAATTTATTTTCTGTGCCTTGCCTTATTCTCAATATTTGTCTGATGAGCAAAATAGGCACATTTATAATTTAAATATGTTAATTTATAATAGGACATGTCGTCACAGTGACGCTATTTTATATTTTGATTGTAATCAATTAATTACTGATTATAAACTGACATATTATACAATGTATTTGCCACCTAGTTGTAGGAGACAAATTGCTAATCTCTTAGCATACAATATACAGTGTGACATAGGTACCTGTAGTGTACCACCGATTACTGTTAGTAGTGGTACTAACACTACTTTTGATACGCCTTATAGTTTAAACTATTAGGAGCGACAACGGGTGAGCCGCATATTTTGAATGTTGTTCATCAAAATATGCAGGGTCTGTCCGGCAAAGAGCTAGAGTTAAGTTTATTTATAGAGAACTATGATGTTCAGGTGTTATGTTTGACTGAACACTGGTTGAAAGAACATGAAGTAGTGTTTACCAATGATGATAATTTTACTGTACAAAGTGCGTTTGTAAGGAAAAGCGCCATTCGCGGTGGATCTTTAGTTCTTGTTTCAAACAAGTTGAAATGTAAACAACGTTTAGATTTAGTTAATCTTTCCATCGAGCGCACTATTGAGTTGTCTTGTGTTGAACTCGAGCGATACGTTATAATTTGCGTTTATCGACCCCCTTCTGGTGATTTTATTAGTTTCGAATCGGTAATGGAGGATTCACTCAATAGGTTAAAATCAATTAATAAAAGTATAATTTTATGTGGAGATTTTAATATTAATATTTTAGATGTTACTCCATTAAGTATTAGACTCCTTAATCTGTTTAGGTCTTATAATTTAATAAACTTGTTTTTTGAACCTACCAGGATCACAGCATCTTCTTCAACTTGTCTAGATAATATATTTAGTGATTGTGATGCCAAAAATAAAATAGTGTTAAGTGACTTAACGTCTGACCACTGTGGTTTATTAGCTAGCTTCCCCATGCCATTACATAAAAAACCGCATAAAATAGAATGCAGGCCTTATACAGCTAGTCGTTGCAATAAGTTTAAAAATAATATAGCTCATAGAATTACGCCATCTATAGTAGAACACGAGAATCCCAATGAAATCTATGGAGCCCTTTTTGATGTTGTGCAAAAAGAGTACCAATCTACTTTCAAGGCCAAAACTATTCAAATTAATGGCACCTCCGTTGGCTTTAACCAATGGGCCACTCCAGGAATTTATAAAAGTAGAGCGAGACTATACGAGTTATATGGTTTGAAAAAAATCAGGTTTGATACTCCTTTCCTAGAGCATGTAAAAAATTATTCAAAATTATTTAAAAAGGTTTGTGTTTCTGCTAAATCTAAATTTTTAAGCGATACAATTAAAAAATCCAATAATAAAGTAAAAACCACTTGGAAAATTATTAACAATGAAACGGGTAAGTCGGTTAAACAAGATAAACAACTTGAGATTATGGTCGACAATAAATTAGTTAATAAAGCAGCTGACGTAGCCGAGGCGTTTAATGAGTTTTTTGCCAACATACCTGTAACTACGACTCGCTCCTTAAATTCATCCCCGTCTAAAGCTGAAAACCTTTTGCTTAGTAGTGTATCTAAAAATAGTCCCTTATTTAGCTTCGAACATGTAACGCCTCGTGATGTAGTTAATGTTTTTAACACACTCAAGTCTAAAAACACTGGTGATTACTGGGGCATCTCCATTAAACTTTTAAGTAATATAATAGACATCGTAGCCCCCTATCTAGCTGTTACTTTTAATAAATGTGTTGATTTAGGAACTTTTCCTGACCTCATGAAGAATAGTAAAGTCATACCACTATTTAAATCAGGTAATAAAAACGACGTTGGCAATTTCAGGCCTATTTCTATCTTACCAGCATTTAGCAAAATATTTGAAAAGTTAATACTCAAGCAGTTACTTAGACATTTTAATTTAAATAGCCTCCTTCATAATGAACAATATGGCTTTACAAAAGGTCGTTCGACTACAGATGCGGGTGTTGCTCTGCTGAAACACATATTTAACGCATGGGAGAACTCGCAAAATGCTATTGGGGTTTTCTGTGACCTCTCCAAAGCCTTTGATTGCGTGCACCATGACACGCTTTTGCGTAAACTGCGTCATTACGGTGTTCAAAACGAAGCTCTCAACGTTATAAATTTTTATTTACACAATAGGTCCCAATGTGTAGATGTTAATGGTGTGAAATCTTCCGGTCTACCAGTTCAGTTAGGTGTACCTCAAGGCTCAATACTAGGTCCGTTCTTGTTCTTAGTGTATATCAATGACTTACCATTCTATTTAAAGGGTATCTGTGAAGTTGTACTGTTTGCAGATGATACCTCTCTTATTTTTAAAGTAGACAGGAATAGACAAGATTTTGACGATGTAAACAGTGCTCTCTCAATGGTTACGGATTGGTTTACGACAAATAACCTAGTTCTCAATGCCAAGAAAACGAAATGTGTAAAGTTCGCCCTACCAAATGTTAGAAATCTAGGACCCAACATCGTCTTAGATAAAGAGGTGCTTGAGTCTGTAAACTCGGCAGTTTTTCTGGGCATAACAGTAGATGCCAAACTTCAGTGGGGCCCACATATATCGAGCCTAGCGGGAAGGCTCAGTTCGGCCGCCTACGCCGTCAGGAAAGTAAGACAATACACTGACGTCGATACAGCTCGGTTAGTCTATTTTAGTTATTTTCATAGCATTATGTCCTACGGTCTTCTGCTGTGGGGCAAAGCTGCTGATATTCAAAATATATTTGTCCTTCAAAAACGAGCCGTTCGAGCTATTTACCAGCTAGGTGCCAGAGTTTCTCTGAGAGATTTTTTCAAAGATATTGGTATCCTCACGGTGGCGTCCCAATTCATCTTCGCCAACATCTTATATATTAGGCAAAATATACACTTATACACTAAAAACAGTGATTTTCACAATGTTAACACTAGAAATAAGGACAAACTACGAGCTCCCTTTCACCGGCTTCATAAGGTTCATAACTCATTTGTTGGGCTTTTACCTTTTATAACAAGCTACCCTCTTCTTTGATAGATTTGCCTTTTGATGCGTTTAAAACGGAAGTAAAATCCAAGCTTTGTTCAAAGGCATACTATTCTATAAACGACTACTTAAATGATAAGAATAGTTGGTCGCTGTGATTAACTCAAGACAATGTTTATGTTCTTTCTCCAGATTACCTACTGACAAGTTATATGACTTTATACAATTGTTTTTTTATTTTTTTTATTTGACTTTATAAGTCAAGCTATTTTTTAATTTTATTTCAATTTATTGTTGACATAATCTACTCATTACAATGTTTTTTTCTAATGAGTTGTATTGCAATATGTGGTTAGCTAGTGACCTCGACAATTGATCATATTAGTTATTGTTATTAGTAATTAGTAATTAACTGTTTGTTTTATTTATTTTATTTATTTTATCTCGATGGTCCTAGTTTATCATTTATAACTTCCAGTTACAACTATATGTAAGCGGGCACGCTCTTTATGCCTGGAGGCTTTTATTTAGATAAGTTCTGTTTACGTTTAGTTTTTATTTCTGCCTGAGTATAGTTCTCGATGATGTTGTGTGGTATATTGGCGTGTGCTAGCTAACATATGGCTAATAATTTAAATTATGTTTTGTGTTGCGTAATCTAAATTATCTAAATTATTTTGAATACTATTATATAGAATCTTATTTTTTTGTTCTTCTAACTGAACAGACAGCTGTGCTGCTGGGGAGTTTGTTGCGCCACTTCTTCTTCCCAGCTAATGCACTAGGAAGTGGTGAAGGGTGGGCGTTTTGGGGGACTGTCTTATGTAATTTTGACGTTCGAAAAGTGCTGATTCTCAGCCTAGTTTGAATAAATGACTTTTGAATTTTGAATTTTTGAATTTTGTATGCAAAAAAGATTTGAGAATATCGTTATTTTTTATGGAAATTTTTGTTACGGTTTAAAAGATACACTGCTTTAAAAAAACACCTTTTTGCCGTTTACAAGAAATCTCCGCCTTAAGCGACAACAAAATAATAGCGCGGCAGGCGATGCGATGCGTTGCGGTTTTAATAAGACTCCCTCGGCCCCCAACCCACCGGTCGGCGGCCGAGCGAGTCTTACAAAAAAGTGGCAGTTATTTTAGTATATTGTGTATCTTGCGACTTCCACACGAACGAAGTCGCGGGCCGAAGCTAGTAAATAAATAAGCCTCACAGTGCTATGTATGCCGCTGTAGGCGAACTCGCTGGTGATGATGGGGTCCCCCGGTTCCAACAATAATTCTACGCACTGGTAGATGCCGTGCTGGCCTCCGTTGGTGATCAGGATATCGCGTGGCAGCTCCGGCGGCCGGTGCGCTTCCGACTGAAAAGCGCGCAGCTCTGATAGTAACGCTGGGAGGCTGGAAAAAACGTTTACATAGTCATTAGGTGTTTTGGGTACACTTTTTTTAAGTGAACTTTCTTTAGGCTCACCTTGCGCTCTTTCTGAATAGCGAAGGAAACCACGTAACCTATCAAAGATTTTGTTTAAATTTCGATTTGGCTTGCAAATAGAGCTGTTTAAATAAAAAAAATAGATTTGTATCTTTTTAAATTTAAACAGCTCTGTTCGAAGCCAAATCAAAATTTAAACATAATTGGCGCGTCAAGAATTATCGTTGGTTGATTCTGGAATTTATTCATTTGAATTGACGCGCATTATTTGAGAAAAATACTATACAAGCCTTGGCCGCAACCAGATATTGATGGACGAACGTGAAAATGTGGCCCGAGGCGAAGCCACATACATGTGATTCCCCTGCCTCTTTTGCAGGCCGCGGCAGTAATGTACTATAGATATATCAAACCATGTGGCGGTTGATAATCATGGTTGGTATCGGTAAAAGCGTAACGTGTCAAACTTGGTTATTATGCTATTTTGCTTTAATATGTTATTTATCACAGTTTTGTGACATTTATTCTGATAGCGTCTCAAAGTATTTGGCGAAAGCGCCAGGGTGGCCCGCGAAATTCAAATTTTCTTAAGTTTTTTTGCAATTTGATTAGCGTATGATTCGCGAACCAATTTGATTTTTTTTGTTTGTTTTGTTCGGCTCAATACTGAGGTGGTTTAGGAAAAAAAAAATTGGGAAACCCACAACCAAAAAAACAAAATTGAAATTTTGACTGTACAACATCTGACGGGTCAGCTAGTCATCAATAAATCTAAGTTCAAATCCTATTGAATGACAATTTCATGAAATCATGACATTTGAAGTCATGAAACTTATGGCATCATCGTTCATCATTATAATAATTATTATTCTGTTAATACGGATTTTTTGTTGTCACGAATTTTATTTTGATCAACATTCAACCTGCCTGCCTGCAAATTGCAGAACACGTAAGAAATGTTTTATTTCGCGGACAACTTTAGGGTATTATTCCCCATAAATCTGTTCGGTACTGACCCTTGTGACGGCACATACTGCAGGGCCGCGGCGAGGGCCTTGCCCTCCAGTACGAAGCTGGAGTAGTGCGTGTCCATGGCCAAGCGCGTGAACGGGAACACCTGCTCATTGGGCATGCCTTCCGCCAGCGAGATCATCTCCTTGCCTACCTTGTACGCAAGAGATGCTGAAAGGAAAATGAAGCTATAAGATGTTGATTTTCAACCAACTTCAAAAATTTACTACCTAAGTCAAATGAAAACGCACATTACAAAAAAAGACAAAATGAAAACGCACATTACAAAAAAAGACAAAAAATACACAGACAGAGAGTTATAGAGAGTTAGAGTTATAGTTTATTGATGATTTTATTAGTATAATTCTGTATCTAAATAGGTACATATTTTTATTACGGTCGCGAATTATATTTTAATCAACATTCAACCTGACACTGACCTGCAAATTGCAAAAAACGTTAGAAAAAATTAACTTTGCGGGCTACTTTAGCGCATCCTCTAGATGGGCGGTTATCGTAGTTCAGTGTTACTGACATGCGGCTGACAGTTCCTACCGTAGAACTGAAATGTAATTTAGAAAGGATTATTATTTTTAGAACTCTTTTTAACATTAGAGGTTATTATGATCAGTTGAAAAAATTACGGATTAATTTAATTTCTCGGCGGTCGGTACACTAGTGTGACAGTAAAACATGAGCAATAATTTTAAAAAAAAGGTCGGAAATTAATGGGCAGTAAAAATTTTAGAATGGGCGGTTAGATGAATAGTTCAGCAGTTCATGGGTTAGGTTGGAACTGTGACCAACCACGCGCGAGCGGAATTGGTTGCAGTAACTAAGCCAAGGCACCCTGAGTTCCCGACCAAATGGGTTAAGTTACCGACTAATTCCGATTTGTTAACTGCTCACACGGAATTGCCCTAACAATAATTTTACTTCTCAATATTTTTTTTTATCTAAGTACCCATTTAAATATTTGATAAGACTCATTCTATTAGTATATTAATTTAGTTTACTACACAAGTTCTTATTGCCTCACTTGTCAATAAACATGCATTTTGTAATATTTAATTTACCAAAACTACAATAAACAACTGCCGCTTTAAATCAGTGCAATTTAGAAGTATGTTGATACTGCTATATTTATGCTTTATTGTATACACTGTACACTATAACAGTAAGATAAAATGAACAACGACCAATCAATCAAATCAATCTGCGTAGCCTTTCCTCAACTACTTATGTTGGGGTCGCAGAATAAACAATTATTTTATTTTCGTTCACAGCAAAAACATAATTCTTCTTAATTTTATCAGCGCAGTTTACGTCATGGGAGATAAGATTTATGTAATATCATCGTTTGCTCCGTATTTTGTTTGCACATCGGGTTGACATTCAAGGCACACACCTACTCATCCATCAAGAATGAATTATAAAACATTAGCTTATGAATTACTTGGTAAACATGTTGGAAAAAGCGTGTGTGCTTGCTTTGACATCAACAAACACGGATTGATTTTGAAAATATGCATCAATCTGTGTGGAGCCATTCTTTAATCACATGAGGTTTTTTAGTAGGTACTCACTTGTATACTACTTTCCCCCTTGGTGATATGTCAAGAGGTTTAAGGCTATCCCTCCTCCCCCCGTCCTCCCAGCATCACGAGTATTTTTTTATTGAAAACATCAGATTTTTATGACCCTGTTTTTTTTTTACAAAGAAATTGTTCTAATGTTCGGTCTCCGAGCTTTGTAATCTTGTACCTTGTCTTGATACGTACGAATTTACGTTGATAAATTTAAAATACTCTGCTTCGCCATCCGCCGCGCGCGTGTGCGTTGACCTTTAAGATCACATACCGCGCGCGATATAGGAAGCGCGCAGTGTCGCGCGTTTTGTTCTATGAACAAACAAAGCGAAAATATGCGTGGCATCAAAAACAAATATCTAAAATGTTTTTATTTATCTATAAAACGTTGTTATCTTTTGAACAAGGTTTCACAGTGGACAAACTGGTAACAATTTTTCATAATCTTACAGCATTCTTATAACAATAAGGGCTCCCACATAAAACTGCGAATTCGCATCGCATTGCAATAATCTGCGAGCTCCTAAATACTAAAGCTCCTCTAAAAACCTGCAATACGGCGTCGTAACGTATAACATCGCAGTTTTGTGTGGGAGCCCTAAAAAACTTTGAGTTTAAATCTAAACTACTGAATATAATAAAGCTGAAGAATTTGCTTTTTTTTTTTTAACGCTATAATTCTGGAACTACCAGTCGGAATTGTTATTTTTTTTTTGCTTTTGACGGCCTAATTCTTGAGGGAGGTTATAAGCTAATAACATTACGCTACGACCGTTAGGAGCCAACAAAAAAGAAAAAGATCTAGAAGAACGCTAACCGAAAACGAAGTACTTAGATGAAAGCGCGGGCGGGCAATGAGATGCGACGAGGTGGGTCGGGGGCCGATGGAGTTTTATAAAAATGCGGCTGCTTTTTTTTTATAGTATATTGTGTTCTACGTTATCACTTATAAATGTAATTGCTACGAGGTCCGGGATCGATTCTAAAGCCGAAATTGTTTTATCTGTTTGTCTGTCTGTATGTTCCAGCATCACGCAAATTCTACTAGATAGATTCTGTTATTGCATAGATATTCCCTATAAGTCTGGTCAAACTGTAGGGTATAAACTATCACGTTATTTGCTATGGGGGATGAGCAATATTACATTATGGGGGCCTACTCCCTAAGCGAAATCCGTTCGTTCGGCCGTCGTTACGGGCGCTTCGCTCTCTGTCTAACGTAAGGTAAGTCCGTAAGTGAGACAGAGAACGAAGCGCCCGTAACGACGGTCGAACGAACGGATTTCGCTTAGGGAGTAGGCCCCCTGCATCACGCGAATTTTACCGGATAGATTCTGTTAAAAAAATCAAAAAGTATTTTATATCATAACAATGTATTTAGCAAATACGTATTTTGTATCTTGCATTCAAATACTATTTCCAAAACTATCTTGTATCTGTTATTTCAAATACATTATTTAAAGGTATCTTGAATCTTGTATTCCAGATACTTTTTTTGAGGTAAACAGCCTATGAAATGCCGATCGATTTATCCAACCGCTCTTTCCATAAATTTTACTGCCTATTCATTTATTACAAATGATTACACTACTTGAGTATTATTTGTAAGTAGGTACTGACTATTACTACTGCCCGTTAATTTGTTATCTTATGTTTAAATAACATTTGTAATAAATATTACCAAAACACACACACACACAGTACAGTCACAGTCGATCGCGTGATCGTAAAAAAAATCCAAAAGGGTCAATTAGTGACGTCATAAAAAAAATTGATTCCTATGCCCAGGGTATAGGGAAAAAACCCATGTATGTTCCGCAATTCTTGATAGATTTGGAGTTATAATTATTTTTTTAAATTTCATGAACATTTTATGGAAACCGCTATAATCTATATTTGATTTTACAAGGCTTTATAGCATTATTTTTTTGCAATTTTTTACTGTTATGGAATATTCCTTCAGACTTAGAATAATCACCTTCCTATCACTAATATTCAATATACAAAAAAAAAATCGAAAAGGAGGAATTTACGGTCGAGTGATACAATTGTTTGGTCCTTTATTTTTTGACCATCTTATAGGTCTTCTTCTTCTTTACGTGTGGTTAGTGAATAACCTGGTGTCAGAGTTTTAAAGCCGTCCATGGGCCTCTGACTTGGCTCCACATGCCGTCGAGAAAAATCTTTCAGGCATGCCGGTTACCTCACGATGCTTTCCTTCACCGTTTTTTTAAACAAGTAGGTAGTTATTAGGTATTTAGACAGGAAAGTAAGTTTTAATTTTGAAGATAATTCATTATTTTTGGTTTAGTCATTGGCTTTATTGATCGTTTTCGAGACTGCCGTTAGAGGAAACTTTTGCTCAGGTATTTATGTTCTAAGTAGGTATCATAGCTACTCACCCATATATCTCGTCAGCGCTGGTTCTCTCCTCGATGCCCGCGTACTAAGGAACCTGCCATAGTCACGCTCGGTCAGCGGCTTGTATCTGTCGTCATGGTTACTGTTCTCACTGTAGAACTTGAAGAATTCATCCACATTCACATCTTTCTGTGAGAACTGTTTCTTCAGAATCAATGTCACTGTGCGGGCTTCAAATAGCCTCTTCGTCAATTCGCTGTTCACCATTCCAAATTTTGTAGTCACGAACATTTTACGCGGCAATTATTCTTATAATATTATTTTGAGTCCTCGTGGTCGATTAATTTTGGATTCGCGCCGCAGAATAGGTTCGTTCGTCAAGACGTTACCGCCGAAATGTAACGAAGTCACTGCTTCTTAATTAAAATGCTTAAGATTACGTCAAATTTAATGATAGCGTAATTATGCGATAAGGTTGTGAAATAAAAAACTGTTTAATGAGGTAATGCTGTTTGCCGAAACACCCGCATAACAAGCGATCAAGTTCGAGGTCTTAACAAAATTGAATGCTGTAACTGATTTGTCATACCTTATAAAAAAACCGCCCAAGTTCGTGTCGGACCACGCACAATGAAGGGTTCCGTAGTTGGGATGAATTTATCCCAATAACAAACTTAACATTGTAGTTGGAAAACATGTTATCATTTACATTCCAACTGCAAATGTAAGTTTGTACGTACAGTATTGCGAGACTACCAAATAATATAATTTTAGGCTCAGTAGTATCGGAGATAAGGAAGGGGAATGGTCAATTTTTACATATATTTGAGATCCCCACAACAAGCCTTTTCATTTGATACGTCTCACGGTACGGTACGCAAAACATTTTTTTTTTCCGTTTTGCTTCCGAAAGTGGGACCCCTATATTCAAAATTCATTTATTTACGTTACACGTCCGTGTTTAGGTACACAGAAATTCATATGTGTGCCTCAACTAAGTTGGTCAATAGATTCGGAACAAATTGGCTGTGACAGACGGACAGACAGCCACCCAGACAGACACACGAGTGATCCTAGTAGGGTTCCGTTTTTTTTCCTTTTGAGGTACGGGCACGCCACAGTTGCGGCGATAAGTCCCCTCTTTGGCTAGAGAGGCGCTACGGCGTCATACACCTTTCGCTTGACGCAGGTCCTCACCGGACACGGTTGTTTCGGGAGGTTCCTGTTCCGTATAAGGCGGGAAGAAACGCCCGGGTGTCACCACTGTGTGGATCTCCCGGAGGACACGGTGGAGCATACGCTGGAGGTCTGCACCGCCGTGTCCTTGTGGAGGCGATCGGTGGCAGTGATCTCTTGCGTCCGGCCCTGGTCCAGGCCATGGTACGAAGCGAGAGGGAGTGGGAAGCCGTCGCCGAGGAGACGGAGTGCGTGAGTGAGAGGCAAATTTCGCGCCCCCACGCTCCCAGCCGTCGCAGGAAACCCCTGGGTGTACAAGTGAACAATGGGTAGCTCGTCGTCCGACAAGGACCAGGCCCGGGCCGACGGTGCGTTGTGTTCCACGCGCACCTCGACGAGATGTCAGCACAACAGAAGGGGTCTGCTAAGACCGATGCCTGCCGGGGTCGCGGAAAAGTTCGAAAGGGATACCGTGGCCTGCGGCAACGTACAGGTAACACTTTAGGAACACGGTTGGGTTTTAGTCAGTAAGAGTCTGACATTACTCCACTCAACCCAGAGCGGGAGTGGTTATTAGATAATTTCCTACCATAAAAAAAAAAAATAAGTTACAGAACCCTAAAAACATTTAATTTAATAGCACATCACGTATATCAAAAGGTTAACTCCACTGTCAAAACAAAATAATATATTCCGAATTCCGAATTGATAGTGCATTGTTTGATTTATATAATTAAGTAACATAAAACGACCAAAGCCAATTACATCAGTGAAGACAATAACGAGAATATAAATATTATGATAACTCAAACGAAGACTGAAAATAAGATAATTTAACAATAATATACGAATTATTGGAGCTCTGAGCGCACTGGATACAGACTTGGTATTTTATCTGCAATCCATTTCAAAATGATGTGCTATTTCTGATCAAGAAAATCTTACACTGTATTTACCGGTTGATATTGTACATAGAAGGCAAATAAGTGAAGAGGATGGTAATCAGCATCCCCCAGACTTTGACTTAATGTACAGGCTATTATAATCAAAATACCTGCCAATCGTCAGACACCTGTCCCACCGCCGACGAGGAAGCGAATAGCCATCGACAGTGGCGAATCCAGGGGGTGAATGAGGGGAGGAAAGCCATTGCCTCACCCCGCAATCCAGGTTGTACTCATCCGAGAGTGTGCCTGCCCATCTTACATGATTCCTCTGCTTATCATACCAATGCATCAGTACAGATACAATTTCTCTGGGTACACTGGCTTTACCCATAACTTATTGTAAGCCACTAGGTCAAGGCCTTAGATAAGTCCAAAAAACAGATATAAACTGGAGTGTTCCTAGCTGTATGGTACTGGACCGTCTGTTTGAGCGACAGAATAGCACTTTCTGTTGAGAGGCCAGGTATATGTAGATCCAAACTGTGCATCGCTCAGTTTCAAGTGTGCCCCTAAGTGTTGGTCAATAAGACTGTCCTGACCTTGGCTAACATTGCAGAGAGATGGGCCTATAGTTAGAAACCTCTGAAGAGTCACCAGTTTTATTTTCAATAACAGGGACTACTATGGTTTGCATCAATTTCTCAGGGTAAATATGAATGAATTAAGCACACATTAAAAAGCAACAATAGCACTCTTGGAAGGTGAAATCCACCAAGTAGATTTTGATGCTTTACTGTGTGTAAATTATTTCATCACCACTGCTCGCAAAACGGTGAAGTAAAACATCGTGAGGAAACCGGCTTGTAAGCATGATGGCATTAAGCTGATTATGTTGTAAATGGAAATCTGAGGAATGGAAAGAAAGTACTAAACTTAATCCAATGCATGAATTCTCAAATTAAGATGTATGTAAGTACCGTCTTATATACTTTGATTATATACTATCCACTCAAGATTCTTGAGTGGAAGAAAGACATCTATACATACTTACGATAGACGGTACAAAGCGAACAACAACAAAATCTTATTGGTTCATTCCTGACATTCACGTAGACGGCGGCAGTGTCGCGGGCAAAAGTTATCAGAGGGCCTAGTACGAGTTTTTACACGTAGTCGATCGCGTTAGAAACAATTTGTAGGTACTGAAACTGATTAATCGCCGTCGGGTGACTTTGATAGGAAACGCAATTATTCCCTACATATTGACGTAAGTGAACGAACGACGCCATCTTCATTTAGAAGTCTTATTGCAAATTGTTAAACAGACGATCTCTCCCTTTGACGATAATGAAAGGTCGAAAAATACAACCATGGAGAGGTACACAAAGGCAAAGACACAGTTATTGATTTATATCTTCGTCAATAATCAAAACGGATAGTCAAAAACGTTATAAATATTTATTTATTCATAGAGATGTGCCGACTATGACTTTGGCCGACCAGCCAACTAGCCGATTAGTCGGTTGTAAAGAAGCCGACTATTCAGCCAAGCTGATCACGGTTTCAGGGGTATTCAGCAATTTTCGTGACGCTTCGGCACACTGTTATTGTTCATTCAAATGAAAGAGCTCAATTAAAATGTAATCATGTCATCAAAAAGAAAGTCTCGTGTGTGGTTTTTTTTTACCAATTGTACAATGATTCCCGTAGAGTCAAGTGTAATCAGTGTCAAATTACAACTTTATACTTAAATGTTTATTGAAGATAAGAAGATATTATGCTGTTTTGTTTGTTAAAAGATATTAATAAAAAATGAATAATTTTTTTGTATAAAAGTCATAGATATTTTTTCTTTAAAAGTAAGTAACTTTAGAGACTGATTACCAAAGGAAAGATAGCTTGACATTTCAAAATTTGTAAAACTGATTCTAAAATAAGAATATTAATTAACAGTCAAGTTTTTTATTGAATGTAATTCCTCCTATAAACATAGTATTCAGAAATACATACAAAGTAAGAAGCCGGATAGTCGGCGCTCTTTGCCGAATAGTCGCCGACTACGAAAGTGGCCGGATAGTTGACGTTACCGACTAGTCGGAACATCTCTATTTATTAATGTTTTAAACTTTTCTACAAGTAAAAAAATACTGTACAAAGGCGGACTTAACGCCTGAGGCATTTTCTACCAGCCAACCTTAGGGTGATGCAGAGACAAAATATGGCAGGTGCAACATACGGGATAGTTAACACAGAAATAACTATAAAATAAATAAATAAATACATACAATGTCGCCCACGGGCATGAGACCGCTCGTATTTTTCTGAATATTCATGAAAAATTATCTATAATTTACTTTAAAAGAGGGGTCTTGTTGTTTTTTTTTTTCAACGCCCCCTATGATTTTATGGACTTACACTTGTGTTTTTTAAACAATTACTGATTTTTTTAGAATAAATGTCTTCACCTCCGTTTTTTTCATAGTCGACAAATTTTAATAAAAACGTTATTTAATCAGATAAAATAACGCTTAAGCTTTTAGAAATAATAAACAGAATCCAAATCGAGCCAATAACACCGGAGATATGGCAAACGCTACTCAAAAAGTATAAAAATTAATAACATGAAAAATATTAAAGATAGACAGACTTCCCTAGTTAAAGTTAATTTTCGATAATTTTTCATGAATATTCAGAAAAATACGGGCGGTCACATGCCTGTGGGCGGCATCGTATTATACAATACACACATACTATAAACAAAATATCGTGTTATCATCTGACGCCAGTCACCGCTTGTTTGCTGGAGTTGTTTGCGAACATTTTGTTGTAAAAGATAATTTATCATAATGTTAAAATATTTTGTTCTTTCAGATCACCTGTTATCTATGAAAACTAACAGTCATGTGTAGTACTTATGCAGATTTGGTGGGCAACTAACACTAACAAAGAAGATAACAGATGCCTGTTATTTTTTCAAATACCTATAACAAAGTCAGTCCATAATATTATGTTACTATTAATGCTTAGTTGCATTATTGTTTTACTGTCTCAGCATTATTCATAATTATATATCATGTAACAAATGTGTACATTTTCTTTTTTTTTACTGTTTTTAGCACAATAAATAAAGATGATACGACTATAGGATACTACCAAATTATTATGATTCATAATTTCAAAATGTTTTTATGTTTTGTTAAAAAGAAGAATTTATTTTATTTTGTTTTGTTAAGTTAAGTTATATTTGAGAAGATTTTGTTTTTAATTTTACTTTATGTATGTTTATATTCACTCTTTTTTTTAAATTTTAGGTACATAGTTTTTAATTTGTGGAAGCCTATAAATGGCAATCGTGAGCGCTATTGTACATACTAAATAGATATTAGACTGTAAGCTTTCCTAATAATAAAAAAATAAATAAATAAACAGTGTGTACACGGATGCTGATCTCAGGGAGCGATTAGTCGTTGAAGCGGAGTGTGGCTTGTTTTTAAATTCGGGTAAATCTTAACGTCCTTTTTTCGCTGTGATTTTTGTATAAACTATTTGGACAGGACAACGTCTGTTGGGTCATCTAGTTACGAATAAAAACGAATTGACTGTATATTTTTCCATTTCGATAGTTGCATTGTTTGAGTATAAATAATTGTATATAACTTTAAGGGCAAGAGAATGATGATCTTGCTCAGAGGTGGTATAGGAAATAAAGGAGGTCCCCTTCCTGAACGCGTTTCTCGAAATGTAACACATCTTTGTAGAAATCATAAAAAATATGATTGTAAAATAATAAATATTATAATTATAAAATAATAATATTATAATTATAAAATAATAAATATTATAATTATAACTATTTTAATTTTCACAGTATTACTTACCCATACTTATAGTCCATAAGAGTCCATATTATCACAATACAATTTAAAGAATAATGTGAAATATTGAAAAAAAAATAGGAAGAGAAATGTAATGCAGTAATGAAAATTACTCGAGCTTATAGTTTTACCTACAAAAAAGTAACGAGACCATTGTTTTTTTTTCAAGTACATTGCAAATCTTGCATGCTGTAGATGCTATTAACATAATTATCTAATACTATCCCCAATTCTTTGTTTCCAGCAGAACTTACTGGAAACCCTCTGAGATTGTTTCTGGGATGAATAGTCCACATTCAACAAGAGAGGCAGACAATTCTCCATATCAGCTGCAGCTTTTGGCCTGTATAGCATTCTCGACCTCTGCTATGTTCTCCTCTGTGATCTCATCATCCAGATCAGCATCCTCCCCTTCGTTTCCAGTTACTCCATTAATTCAGCCCCCAAGTAAGTACGGATTATGCTTTTGAAACTCCAACTTCTGACTGTTCTAATGCGTCTGATCGGGAATCTTGATCAGATACATAACCCCTCTGATTTTCCTGAATCTATCGCTTCTATAAAATTGGTTGGAAATGCATTGTAATGCTGTGAAAAAGGGAACGGAGAGGTCTGTGTTTGTCTCAGTAAAACCATACTACAGGTCGACAGAAAAGAGTCCGACGTGGTCAAATTTGGAACTAAATATTTTACTAAAGTAATGCAGACATAAGATGATGGCACTGTTTTGCCGACGAGTGCTCGTAGGTTTTTGAGTCACCCACAAGCAGTGGTTTAAACAATTTGTTTAAATTCTTTTACTCACTTCCCATTCGAAGTGACAAAAGGGCGATAGTGGCGCCCTCATTTTCATTTTACTCTTTTTTTGCCAGGCTGTACAATTGTTATGAAATTACAATAGCGAAATACAACTAAATGTTGACTTTATTCAACTTTAAATGTATACAGACCTTAGGACCTGAAAAGCATATGGTCTGTATGTGGCGACTAAGAAGTTCACCACATTTGTATTTTATAATTTGTGACTTTTGCTATGCCTGGGCGTCGATTTCTCGCTGCCAGTGGGTGTGACAGCAACACTCGATCCCGGGAATAGTCTGCAAGCAAGACATTCAAAGTTTCAGTTAAAGCCAGTACGAGTATGTGCGAAGTGTGCAACGCGCACAGGCGCCAGGGCACTAGGGGCGCCGGAGGTGGTTCTGAGACTTAATTTTTACCCTATTTCATTCATAAATCATCATAGTCGAGTATCGATAAGTGAGTACAAATCTCCAAGACAATATTTACGTCTGTGGTTCGTGGAATGTTTAGGTCTCGGGTTTCAGTTTTCATTAATTATGAGTTCTGCGTTTAAATCAAAAGAACCGCTATGATGCTTAGGCAGCGGTCTATCTGATATGATAGCTTTTTTTTGCATAACAATGAATAATGTAGTGGCTTCAGGAATCCGCCGGATGCGGAAAGCACAGAATCGCTCGAAGTGGCGGTGCTTGGGGGAGACGTATGTTCAGCACTGGACGTCCTGTGGCTGAAATGATGATGATGATGACTAGCTTCAGCCCGCCACTTCGTCCGCAGGTTTAATAACGACACCCATAACAAAAAAAAAAATATCTCTCTCTCTCTCTCCCTCTCTTTCTCTTTGTCTCTCCCTCTCTTTCTCTCTCTCTGTTACTCTCTCTCACTCTCTCTGCGAATAAGCGGAAGCGAACCTTTTTTTTCAGCCCGTCATTTCGTCCGCGGGTTTAATAACGATACCCATAACAAAAAATATCTCCCTCTCTTTCTCTCTCCCTCTCCATCTCTTTCTCTCTCTCTTTCTCTTTCTCTGTTACTCTCTCTCTCTCTCTGCGAATAAGCGGAAGCGAACCTATTTTTTTCTATTTACGATAATATTATTTACGTATTTAAAACGGCAATAAATGAAAAAAAAAATGGGGTGAAGCACGACGATCAATAAAAGAAGGCTCTCCATTGGTTTCGCGGACAGGTGCTGCCGAGGGTCGGCGCGGCCCTGCATTGTTAGCCCTGAACTGCTTCTGTTGGATATAATGTTGTAAGCTCGAATAGATCCTTGTTTCGAAGATTCTATTTATCTCATATTAGTTTGGGACGGAGATGATGATGAGATTGGGATGGAGTGTTGAATTTTTTTATTTATATCTTTTTGTCGTATATTTCGATTGGTTTTGTTTGAAGTTTATTAACGGCCGAACCCAATAACCTATCTATCACTAGTTTAGGCATACTAGAGATAGAAAAAAAATCTATATATGGTTTTAAGATCCGATTATCTGTCGGAAAATAAGAAATCTTACGGAATGACATTCAATGACAGATAAAATTATACTGTTTACCATCAATAGCGACCTGTCTGTTATCTACTGAAACTAGATTATTGGGTTCGGACGTAAGAGAGCCATTTCTTACACAACAGACATATAATAAGAACAGAAGTACATCGGACCTCATGACTCTTTTGTATTCTTCCATCATCTCGTCGACGGGCTCCACTCGAGTGGGGTCGTATGTCTTCAGCGCTAAGTATGGCGCACCTGCAGACACGGCGTTTGACATCTGTAAACACAAAAGTCGGTGAAGAACGTCGTGATGGCCGTTTAGACCTCGCCTCACATACACGAGGTTGTGAGCTCTAATCCGGGCAAGTACCAATGTGACTTTTTCAATTCATCTTTCCGAGCTTTTATTTATTTATCGAGCAAGGCATACCAACGACATATTTACAAGAATAAACAATAGGTAATCACAAGTCTTCAGTACTGTCTAAATACATCACTTAAAGGCATGCACAACATTCTTATGAAAGGATGAACCACTATTACGTTTAGAAATTAATTTTTAAATCATTACAATATTTATAAAATTTAATACATAATAAAATTACCAAACAGATTATAAAAAAAGAATAAATAATACTTTGCCTCACATTGCTTATAACACTGTACTTTAATATTTTTAATATGTAGGTACCTATAATATAATTATGTACATGTACTAGACATGGTCACATAATATTAGTGTCGCTAAGCGTCCATAGATGGCGCTATCAACGATGTTTACATCATACTATACTAAATACCGCCATCTACCGACCACTACAGAAAACTAGTTTAGTTGTCTTCAGTGGCCGGTATATGGCGGCAGTTGTTCGCGATATCCCTTTCAGACAAACCCGCAACCCCAGCAGGGCGGCAGTTGTTCTTGACGTGTGTAGATGGCGTGGAGAGAGAGCGAGTTGAATGTAATCGTAGAGTCCGCGCCTCCCACTATAGACGATGACAAAAAAAAACATTTTTTTGTCCCTCTTTGAAATTATAAAAAAATATTGGACACGTATTTTTTCTTTTTTTACGTAATCTAAAGATTACGGCGATACATTGAGGAACAATGTACCATGACGTCACGAGTATGTATTACTAGTGACGTACCGACCCCCACTCCCCAACTTAAAATGCGTTTTATTTAAGTAATTTTTTATTTATATGATAAACCAAAAAATAAGTGTCTAATATTTTTTATTATCTGACTGGCGGGTTATTTAGTTTTTTTTTTTTTACCCAGTCCTCATCCCTATTATCTAAAGGTTAAGCGCCTCAAGTCCGATAAATACGGCGCTAGTATCTATGTCATTGCATCAAAATGCGTAGTTCCACAATTCTCCGCTTTTTCACTTCACTGAAGACGACTTCAGTTGTGACGCGGAAACTAGATGGCTTCATAACTGGCGGTAATTTTAACTAGGTAATAGTCAATACGACAATACCTACATCATACAACTAAAATATCAATATTAGCTTACCACTTGTTTGTTTGCTTCCATTTCGGCTAGCTTTCTGTTCAAGTCGTTCTTCAGTCCTTGCATCAGCACAAAATCCTTCTCTAAAATACCTTGTAGTCCTGCGTTGGAAAATATTTCGCGTATTATAGGAAAAAACACAAATACGAAAAGAACAAGTTGGGTGAAGATCATTGTGTTTTGTTCGGGTTGATTTCACCAATGAAACAACGCGATTCACCAATGAAACTGAACGCCATCAGCATTTCTAAAACACGTTCAAGAACTGTCAGTGTCAAAATTGTTATGGAATATTGTACACTGATAGCTCTTAAACGCGTTTAGATGTGCTGAACGCTGCTATAAGCTATATGTATCTTCGCTGATCACCTATAATTTTTTTATCATCTCAAAGTGTACACAAACTTCTTATTTGTCTTTACTGAAGTGGCTCAGTCGCAGAACGTCCACTTTGCAAAATGTCTACCGCACATACCTAGAGTAACATATTCCCAGAATGACTGTTTAGGTTAAGACTCAAGAGTTGCAAAGATAAAATCTTTTTAATCATGCTTCGGTAGTTTTCACCTACAAAATTAGTTTACTTTCTCAAAAATCAGAAGTTCAGCTTTATTATTTGAGGTTTGTCCAATAAAGATTTATTTGTTAAACAGGCCATGTGCCCGATGGGATTTCCCATCGATAAAAAAGAACTACCATACAAATGTTTATCCCCTATTTAACGCCTTTAGGGGACGAATTTTCTAAAATCCTTCCTTGGTGCTCACTTTCATTATACTTACCTATAAGAAAAGGAACGCTTGAGCAAAATTTCATGCTTCTAGACCCAGCGGTTTAACCTTTGCGTCGTCTGAGAATTAATTTAAGATTTTATTAACTAGCAGCTCAGACCAAATTATAAACCAGGACAGAGCGCTATCAACAGTAAAGTGAAGCCGGTTTCGTAAACATATGTGCTCTTTGTGTAGTGTAGTGTCATTGTAAAAGGTTGTAAATGTGTGCGTGTGAGTGTGTATGCACAGAGCATCGATGTAGTTTTAGCATGCTTCACTGTCTTGTTTGCAGCGCTCTGTCTTGGTTTTTTTATTTGGTCTGAGACTAGCAGATAACAAAATACAGACCAACCTACCAGCATTCTCTAGCAGTTTATCGAGGTCTGTGAGCGGGAACTCTGCTGTGGAGGGTGACAGTAGTTTCGGGGTCGGGACCGGCGACGGTCGAGGACGTGGTGTCGTAGATGAAGCTGCCAATAACAGGGTTATCCGGTTTAGTCTTGAGTTCATTCACTATTGTACACTCTTTTCAATCGCAAGATGATTTCCCTGATAGCAAAGCATCCATTTTGATTTTGTAGGTCTTTGAATCGTTAGCATGATGCTGTGATGTTGATCCTGAGTTGTTAATAGCTGTCAGTAAATCGGAAGTAGAATCATATAACTATAACAAATTCGCAATAAATAATGTAACAGATTTTTGTTACAATGTCAATAAACGCATTTTTCTTAAGGCTTGTGCAGACCAGCGCGACTTGTCGCGCGACGCGACACGAACAATACAATTTCTAAGAAAACTTCACAGTATAACAATAACCGGTGTCGCGTCGCGCGACAAGTCGCGCTGGTCTGTACGAGCCTTTAACGTTAACTCTCTCAACATTATGAAACTCATCAAATATAACGTACTGCTAGTAGCGGGACAGTCGAGGAGGTCCCATGCTGACGGGCGGCGCGCGCGCAGCGTGTCGGCGGGCGGCGGCACCACGGGGCCCGTGACTGCCGCCAGCCGCAGCGTGCACACGAAATCGCAGCACGACAACAACAGCTCGCACCGGTTGTACCGCCTGTACTCACTGTCAATCAAACGCTTTTGAAAGTTCCTGAATTTCTCCAGTAGATGCTTTATATTTCTTCGTATAACGACCATTGATTGGCCGTTAGTAAAGGCTTAATCATTTGCGGCCAGTTGAAATCGTTGCAAGAGAATTTCATGAGACACACAGTGCCGACTCAAACTCGAACTCAAAGCATTTATTTCAATTAAACCAATTACAGGGACTATTGAATTATCAAGGAGGCGGTCATTCAAAATGATGAAGCTAGTTGTCCATTCAAAAGCGGTAAAAGCACCAGCTATGGACAGTATATACTTGTTACCCAGATTACTGCAAATGGTTAGTATGTCGTAGGGCTAATGATCTACTTATCCTTGTTACTGTATTCTTAGGACTAAGCTAGTAACTACCACATTTGATTTTGAATATTATAGCGCTGGAACTGAATAAGATCTCTGAACAAAATAATATTAATCCAAATATTCCAAAAAATAAACCTTGATCTTGCGACTTGTAGAAGATAAATATTTCATAAGGTCAAAAGACACCCATAGAATTTCATCGATGATTAGCTAATTCTTCGATCATCAATTTTGGCCCTCTCTTTAGCCTTTTGCCCTTTTTTTATCCACAAGGGAGAAGCTCTTGGCCTGCATCTCATCTAATGGTAAGTGATGATCAAAACGAAGGTGGAAGCGAGCTTCACCCACCTGTTCTTTCGCAAGTGAAAGAACATTGTTTCTGATCGCGTGCTTTATGTTCTCTCTCTCCCCTTTTCAAAATAGGAAGTGCAAAAGTCAAGCGGTATGATTTATTAGCACCAATAAATCATACCGCTACACCAGTTAGCACAGAGACAGTTACGATTATGGGACTTAATCATCGAATTTGCTCAGTCTTGACTTTTAGAGAAAATTATTTTGCAAACAGTAGCTCTGACGAATCGAGACATGTTAAAATCGTTCAAGCCGTTTAGGCTACAAAACGTCTTGGAGAAATAGACATACATACGTACATAGATACACTAGAAAAACATTACGAGATCTCTTTCTCATCTTCTTGGGACAACTTCGTTGTGGTACTTGGAGCGCTGAAATCGGTTGTCATGGTATGGGCATGTGATGCAGAGAAATGAGGAAAATATCGTGAGGAAAGTATCGAGTATGAATGTGGATGGTTATAAGAGTAGAGAAAGACCAAAGGAACAATGGATGGACTGGGTGAAAACTGTTATGGCTAGAAAAGGCGAGAACCAAGATGATGACTAGAGAAGTATAGAAGTGAAAGACATGTTGCACCACCACAAATAAATTGGATTAAGGGCACAAGCATGATAACTTGGAACACAGATGAATAGCATTACTGACGGTTCATCTTCGAGTCCTTTCTTATCCCAATCGTCTTGGTTGTCGAGCTGTAGCATCAGTCCACCGGTGGAGCCCTGATACACGCTGGACGCGCGCCGGGACATGGCTATCGGCTCGTCTAATATTGATTCCTCCTCTTCTTCCTCTTTGCGAACTGGTCCTGAGAAGAAATCATTACGAAATCCTTGGCGATAACATATTTACTTATTTAACTTTGCGCACTTTATTGTTACAAACGTGGACTTAATGCCTTGGGCTTTCTCTACCAGTCAACCAAGGGTGATGGAGAGATAACATGGCAGGAGTATTGTTTGTGAGCGGAAACAAATAAAAATAATATTAGAAAGGTATCATAAAGGTAGGTTTATTTATACATTGATACATATACCTTTTTAAAGGATGTCTCAAACGTAGTGAGCCAAAGGCAAATATAGTAAAGCGGAGGTCGCTAACTGGCTGTCATTTAAATATTTTAAAGTTCGAATATTCTCAACAGTTCAGACAATTTCGTTAATTTAATCATTTTGAAGAAATTTTACAGTTTCACTTGGATTTTTCGACAACAAAATTTTTGACATATTGTATTCAAATCTGGCTGGAAGATGCATTGATGGTGTAGGTGTAAGATTATTTTCCTATTTACGTTCAGTGTGGCTCTGGAACGCTTCAGATTTTATTTTTACTTGTCTTTTCTTTTCTAACTTATTATTAAACTTTAGCGAAACTTACTCGGTACTTACTTTTTTTATTTTTTTATCTATGCTTGAAAGATTCGCAATTTTTTTAAAATAATAGTTGGCCACCTCCTCTTTGACCCATTTATTTGCATTTGGAACGCTGCGTTTGACACACCCAGTATAAATATATAAAATATCGTTTATATATATAATTTTATATATATAACGAAAATTTAAAATTATATATTAAAAATTCCATGGTGTCATCATCCTAAAAACTTGACCCTTGAAAATGACAAATGGGTTTTCATTCAATCAATCATTCAATATTCTTTATTAATATTTTTTATATTCTTATTATTATAATTTTTTTCTCACCAGGATGTATGCAATAGGGGCCGAACTCAACCTTCTTCCCAAGCACACCCAGGAACGGAAACTTGATCTTGATAGTCTGCAGCAGGCACTCCTCGTATAAGTCCCAGATGTGCACTGTCTATTCATCAGAAATTATCACGTGAACATAATATTTCATTAATTTCATAGCTGTACCTACTCTACAGCAGGACGTACCTAGATAGTTTTCGTTTTAGGGCTTTTGGAAGGTATTTTCACATTATTTGTTTTCATAATCGCCTAATAACACATGCATCCGGCATGACCAATCGTGGTTTTACCTAAATATCTAGAAACTGTGGTGGATGATGTGAATTCACTTCAAAAGTATTGTGAATTCGATGAATGTCCTACGTCTGGTTCGGTGACCATTCCAGAAAACATGCAATCCAAAAACTTTTGAGATGTTCGCGCTTGTATCTAAGTTTTATAAATTATAAAAGTTATAGTCATATCATATCATTGTCCGACTAGTACGCAAATACTCATACTGACCTATTTTTTATCATTGGACCTGATTCTAGAGATTGACCCTATTTACCGCTCACTTCACCTAAGTTTTCACGATGAGATTTTTAGATCGGCTAGAGTAATTAGCCTGTTCGATAGTCAATTGTTTTTTATACCCGAGTTTTGTGAGCTGCATTTTTATTGCATATCCACAGGACTCAAGTTCTGCAACCTCTGTCAAGAACACTGAAACCTCAGTCAAGAATAATGACGTTATATTCTTGGAAAAACCAGTTCTTAATATTGATGGTACAGAGAAGGCCATAGATAATAACACTTCAGAGAAAGTCCTCAAGCTTCTTTGATGTATCCATGTATAGAAAATACCACAAATGAAGAAGGGCTTTGTATTTTATTTTATTTGTACAAAATGTATGATAGAGTAAGAATAAAAAATTAGAACTTTTTTGAATATACTTAACTGTCATCACAATTGATAATAGCCTTAATATTTTCTAGTTCAACAAATAGTCCTTAAAGGACCGTCAGGTTCTTTTGTAGAAAATATTTTCTGGTAATATGGTCGAAACTCAGGTGATTAGGGCCATATTAATTTAGAAGGCAATCTCTCACGACTTAAATTACTCTTCACACACTTCGTTCAGACATGTGGAACTCACTGGCTAATCTTACGTTGGTTTTATTAAACAAACACGGACAGTAACAAAGACTTCTGCATCACGAGAATCGATTGAAATTGTTCCTTATGCAGGCTGGTCCACAATAGGGATGATGCCTGGGTAAAAAAAATCGAATTCTAATTAGTCCGTCAGTCAGATAATAAAAAAATATTAGACACGTATTTTTTGCTTTTTCATATTAATAAAAAATTACTTAGATAAAACGCATTTTAAGTGAGATTTTAAGGAGTGGGGGTCGATACGTCACTAGTACGTATAAAATCTACATACTCGTGACGTCATGGCACATTTTGCCTCAATGTATCGCCGTAATCTTTAGATTTCGTAAAAACAGAAAAAATACGTGTCCAATATTTTTTTATTATCTCAAAGACGGACTAAAAAAAAATTTTTATTCATCATCCCTATTACATGACTTCGTCGCATATGGCACCTTCTGTCTCGAAGTTCAATATTGTACTACTCTGTCCAGAGTATAATTAAATTCGTTTTGGCAGTTGATTTAAATACAATGGGTTCCCGTATATGAATAATTGGGTGTTGTACCCCTACTATGTATCATCAAGTTACGTTTTATAAGTTCTTTCTACTCCAAGCATGTTGGGAGAGTCACCATTGTTTTTTTCTTATTAACTTTAATAATGATTTCGGACTCACACAATTATTACAATATGCGATGACGAGCTCATGAGCAGCTACAATGACGAGATCAATTATGGCAGGTGAGGTGGGAGCGACGAGCGTGGCAAAGGGGTTGCGGGCGCTCGGCTGCCACAGTCGCACTGCGCCATCGCACCCGCCCGTCGCCACCAAGTGCAGCGCTGACACTACGTGGAAACAGGTGACTCCCTGAAATGTCATACCGAATTCTAAAAAACATTCAAGATGTTTGTGGGGTAGATAATATCCATTCCCTTGTCAGTGTTGATTCTTATCAGAATTTAGGACGACCAATTTTAATGTCGCCTTCTATGAAATATTTGAAAATCCATTGTATGCTTTTATAATTTCTAACGTGACTAATTAAAGTGGACGTCCACAGCAAGACGATAACACAAGGAAAGTAAGGAAATATATGGAAAATAAAATAAAATAGCTTTTATTAATTCCTTACAACTACATCAATGAGATTTTTACACAGAGTATAAAAAAAATATTTTTTAAGAATGTTAGTGTGTCAGTAATGAAACAAAAACCTTAACTTTATATTTGTTAGTATTGTGTGTTAGTATCTCCAATGTTTATTTCCTCTATGTAAGGACCGCCTCAGGTGGTAAGAGCCTCCTTCAAATGTTTCCATTCGTCCCGTAGTCTGGCAGTTCTTGCCCAAATATTTTTTCTATTCCGTCCACCTACCTTTTGAAAGGCCTGCCCCTCTTCCTTTTCTTATTTCTGGGGATCCAGTTTTTCACGACCTGGGCCCATCTTTGTGGTTCTAGTGTCTGAATGTGGCCTGCCATCTCCATTTTAGTTTAACTGTCTGCTTAACCACATCCTTCGATTTTGTTATTTTCCTAATTGACGTAGTTTCCACTGTTTGACGTTCATAAAATTACGTTCAAGTCCTCTTTGGCACGTTCTTATCGAAATATATGTAGGTGCTTTTAAATGCCATGGACGTCCACGATAATAATATCACGTTTGAAATTATAAGAACGCACATTGAAATAAACATTTTCTAAAATCAATATTTGGTAGCATTTACCCTCATAACTTTGAAGACGTAGTCAGCCATCTTGCCAGGCACGTGTCTGATGCGCACGCTGGCGGTAGCGTCGTGGGAGCATGTCACGAGAATGATGCCGCCACGACTGAACGCCACGCGTTTTACCGAGCGTGAGTGTACCCGCCGCCAGGGCGTGATGCTGCAATACGACGTGTGAGGGGGGGACGGCAACTCCTGGAACCGAGGTTCCTAATGAAACACGTACATAACATCGGAGCTGCTACTGAGAAATTCCTGATGGAAAAACACAATAACACTTCTTAGCCCGACCTGGGAATCGAACTTAGGACCATACACAGAAACACGTACATGCCCATCACAAAGTGATGAACGTCAATCTGGTGCTGCTCTAACTGAACTACTAGGCTACAGTTTATAATCAGACAAAGCTGAACTTACTATTGAAAGTATAAATTTTCCCTTATATCGGAATGACTAAGTAAGCAATCGTATAGAGCGTGGCTTACCATCCAAAAGTAGTAATTGATGGCATCGGGCGTTTTAGTGTGGAACAGTTGCACCTTTGGCTGCAAGAAGCGGACGAGCGTGACGTCACCCCTCTCCGTGCCGAAAGCAAGCTCCGAAGACTCGCACATGTGTGAAGACGAGGAGTACGCCAAACACTGCCCAGTAAGAAAATGAAAATAGGTCAAGGAAGGTATCATGGTCAGGTCATGCATGATATTAAATAAAAAGAGAGTAAAATCAAAATGAGGGAATCTATCGCACTTAGGTCACTTCGAATGAAATGAAATGAAATGAAATTGTTTATTCTGTAAATAGGATATAGGAATCACTTTTACACGTCATATTAAAAATATATTAAATTTTGCTAGATGAGTTCGGCGTTTCCTATCCGACTACTCTGAGAAGAAAGGCCGAAACAAACTCAGAGGTCACAGTCTCTTTTAAAGTCCAGACATAATCTTGGTCAAGCCATATGAGGACCATGTAGATTCATGTCTGAAATGGTCTTTTGAGAAAAGAACCACACAGATTTGAGTGGACCTGTCCAGTCAGTGCAAGCATTTGTCAGTAATCGTGGAGCTCAACTCAGAACAAAAGGAGCTCAACTCGACGAACAATACCAAAGAAAGGACATTTGGGTAGGCCGCATAAACTACTCAAACTGCCAGACCATCATTAAAACTAACTGAGAGAGGATAAAAACGGAGTAATGAGAAAAAAAAAAATTAAATTAAAAAATATCCACATAGTCCTCACATTCACAATAGGTAATTAAAATAATATTATACTTTACAAAGTAATCATGTCATTTTGTTTTAATGTTTAAATAAAACTGGTATATTTTAATGATTTTACTAAATAATTCTAATGTCAAGTTTTATGGTTTTATCACAAGGTTTAGCAGAGCGAGCAGCTCAATCCCAAGCTTTTTTATCTTCTAAATAATCTGAAATTTTATAGTACCCTTTTTTACAAAGTTTGGTTTTAATACAAATTTTAAATCGTTTTTGGGTAAGTTTCGAATGTCAATGGGAAGTTTGTTGTGAAAGCGTATACATTGACCCATGAACGAGTTGCCTACTCTGTGGAGACGAGTGCGATGTACAGCAAGGTTGTGTTTATTCCTGGTATTTAAACTATGAATATCAGACATTTTCTTAAAATTTGATATATTTTTGTGTACATACATTAGGTTTTCAAAAATATATTGTGAGGCTAGAGTCAGAATATTTACTTCTTTAAATTTTCCTCGAAGGGAATCTCTCGGACCTAGGTTGTAAATGGCTCGAACAGCCCTTTTCTGTAGAACAAAGATAGTATTAATGTCCGCACAGGTTCCCCAGAGAAGAATCCCATATGACATAAGACTATGAAAATAACTAAAATAAACAATTCTGGCTGGAATGGGAAATGAGTAAAAGTATTTAAACAAATAGTTAAAAACACTATTTGTGGATGACTCAAAACCTATTAGCACTCGTCGGCAAAGTAGTGCCATCATCATAGGTCTGTAATACTTAAGTAGTACGTCAGACTCTCTTGTGTAAGTACCAAAAGTTAAAAATTTAAACCCAACTATGACAAAAACGCCAACTAAAAAGGTAGATATATAAACAAGACAACAAAATAACATCGGTTTCGGTGGTTTTCGTATAACAGGAGTATAGATTTTGTGTCACGCCATAGGTATACAACAGGCGGCCTGCGGAACAACATGACGCTTCCAACGATATATGAGTTACGAGGGAACAAATGAACATACATACATACACACATAGCCTATTAATATCCCTCATTTGGCTTTGCCGTAGTCGGGTAAAAAGTAATGTGGAGTTTCTTACAGTAGGTATATTGGGCAGTCCGGTGATGCAGTAAAGAGGTGTGTGTGACAGCGTGGTCGCGTCGTACATTGTCAAGCTGCGGTCCGATGCGGACATCACCAGGAATTGCGCGTCCTGGACATTAGGAAGGTTCAAGAATATCTACACATCTATGACATTATGCTCACACTTGCACACTATTAAGAGAGTTTCAAGATCAGTAGTCGCTTAAGCTACGGTTTCCAAGAGGAGCAGTGGCCGCTATATAAAGGCCGCAGTGACGGCTGTCATGAAAATAGTGGCAGCGGGGTTTGACTCTCACACACACCAACTTACTTTCATAAATCACGTTTCAGTGACGTCATTCGTCGTTAAACTTCAGACGATATGTAGCGGCCACCGCTCTTCACGGAATCCGAAGCTTTATGAAATACTGACGGACAACACGGACAAAACAATTTTGATTGTGGTGATTCTCGGTTGATTGCACTTTCCATCCTTTATTTCAAATCCGTGTTTGTCTCGCCCGGAAGAAGCATACTTTCATCTGCTCCATTATCGCAGCTGGAGATGGTAGCGAACCTATCATTTTTGAATTCCTTCTGGTACTAAACAATAGAATCACTCACCGGTAGATAAATCGCGTCGGTTATCCAGCGGTTCTTAACACGGCCATGGATCCCTGATCTGTGGTAAAACATCTGTAACATGGAATAATTACCTAGGAGTACAACAAAATGGTTATGGGTGATAATTAAGTAGGTACCCACTTATTCTCAGCAATTTATTGTAGTCGTAGTAACTACAGATAGTGCCATCCACCAAGATGCGAAGATTGGACGTGATATAGTTTTTAGTATTACCAGGGCTTGGCAGAAGTTCCTTTTTGTTACAATTTTAGTTAGTCTGCATTAGACCCGCGCTTCTTGCCAATTTTTTGACGTGGTTTTCAACAAATCTGGAACGGTCCGTCTTCGATAGTCGTAAGCGATATTCGTGCGAATGTGCGATCTTCGCGTTCATTTGTTCGGCAAAACCTGTCGTCTCGCCGACATTGACCGGTAATATTATCGTGACGATAGCTTAAATTAGAACACAACTTTATGACAAAATGCTTTATGTAGCAGATATTAAAATCTATGTAGTTTTGTAAATATTTCCACTTTCCGTTACTTGCACGCAAAGATACAAGCGGAAATGTTTCAAATTATGTATACTCCGAAGATATCCATACAACATTACCTCGTAAGAATACAGTAGCCGCATGTCTCCACTGTACACGCCAACGCGGCCGCCGCGTGACACCGCCACATAGCAGAAGGACTGCTCACGCTCCACGCAAACTAACTTCACCAGTGTCTCCCTCTGTCACATGTTTGGATTTATTTGTTACCATTTAATAAAAATTAAAAATCCTTACTTTAATTGTGAAACAGAAAGTATCGATAGGAAAATTCCGAGTATCGTCTTAACTTACATTCTATTTTACTTCATTTTAACTTTTTTAATACAGAACTTGCGAATGCAGGTTGCTTGGTTGTTGGATGTGATAAACGTGTTACTAACAAAACTTAATGACGTACGACTTTATTAACACGATACTCTTGTTTAGTTTCAAGTTGTATTATGTGTGAAATTCAGGAGCGTATCTTTATAAGTACCGACTCCCAGTTTGTAACATACTTTATCTTAGTTTGATACCTTGCAGTGCTCCAGTCTCTTGACGTCTTGTTCGCTAAGAGGTGTCCACACTTCTGCTCTAGTGCTTGTCTTTTTGGCTCCGACGGCCACCAGCCTGTTTATAAGCTGCCTCCACCATACCTTGCCAGTGCTGAAGCTATCCAGTAATTGAAACAGCTTATGTGTATGCGTCGTATACTTATGGTGACCTGCAAGTGCATATTGTAAGATCTCAATACTTGCATTTGGATAAATAACACAAACTACAACTTCAAAAACTGCTACAATTTACCAAATATATTATCCAGTGAAGAAACGAATCCGTTTTCGTCGAGCCACAGTGTGTCTTGTGGCGGTGGGCCAGTTTCTGCGAACTCGATGCCTTCCTCAGCAGCCGCCGCACGCATTACCTCCTCCACGCGCCTTTGATACACATTCAAGATGTTTGTTAATCGTCCTTTTTACCGGTATCGAAGGCGTCGTCAAGCTTCGCGCTTAATTAAACCCACCTGTCAATATCCTCCGCTTTGCTTCTCTCCTTGTTCTTCTTAAAACATCTCCTTAGTTTGCTAAGCACTGCCGGAGTCATCTTATTCATCAGTACACGAGCCAGGCATTCATCTTCATCATCGCTGTTGGCAGATTAATGAACTTTTTGAAAAGTAAAAGAAGTTAATGATTCACTTTGTTTTTCATATAAAGAAACAATAGTGTTAATAATAACTATAGTATTAATGATCTAATAAGTACGCACCATGATAAACTTTCATCCGACGCACTCCTCACTGAATAGCTTCTCTCTATAATCTCTGAACACTCTTCGAGCAATGATTTCTCTGATTTGATAGACATTATTTATTGTAAAAGTAAAATTTACTATTATTTTTGCTTTGGATGTTTGGCAAATAATACAATCCCATACAGGTTGCTTTTGTTTAGTCAATAAATTGGCGGCAACGGCCCGGTTACGGTTACAGCGCCATCTAACGGTCAATTTAATTAACTTGATAGAGCTATTATAGTTTATTATAGTTATAAGCAACTAGTATTTTTAATTTCAAAGATCAACAACCTGTTTTGCACCATGCTTTATTTTCCTCCTTGTGTTTTAATTCTTCACAAATTTCACATTGAGTCCAAAATATTCGTTGAGTTTCTCTTCTGTCATTGGCAAAAATTTCGAAAATAATACATTCTTGATGTATTTTTTTCCATTTCACTGGATAATTCTCCGAAGCATTTGTTTTGCTAAGTTTTTCGCTATACCTACAATTTTATGAAACTTTACTTTATTGCTACACAATGAGAAATTCGTTTTCTGCCGTCCACTTTCGTTGGAATGCAATGATATTGAATTCTGTTGTAATTTTTATAAAACGTCAGGACCCCGAGAAAATCATTTATTTTCATATAGGTAGTGTTTATATTTGCCAATCCTGAAAATGTACTTGAGTACTGAGATTATATCAAGGTGTGAAGCTACAACTGCAGAGCTTATGGAACTTTTTGTTATTGCTGATCCTCCAGTCTTTAAAAAATTCAATTTGACAGCATTGTACATATTTTTCTTGAACTCCCTCTGATTCCTTTCGTGAATACACAGTAAAAAAATGCTTCTGCCGACCTTTTTTTCTAATCAATGTGCTTTGAACTTAGCGTCTATACTTTGGTTTTACTTTTATTGAAGTTCCGTACCTAAGTTAGATTATGTGTCGAATTTAATGTATTTAGGAGATTCTTGAGAAGAAGAACTCGATCCAGATGTTACACCTCTGCCTTCTCCTGATGACATGTAACCATAGGTAGTGGTAGCATATTGTTTACGTACTAATCATCATCTGTGTCTAGAACCGCTGTCCAATTCTGCACAGATTCAAATTCTAATGTAGTTATGAGGTTAATTGATGTTGGTTTGTTTGTGGATGATCTTCATCTTCAGCTTGATTAAAATATATAACTACCATACCTTTTAATTTTTCCTTAGTTCCGTCTGAATTCGGATCACTCAATACTTGGCGCATCTTACAAATCTCATTTTCAGACATTTTGAGTGCTGTAGCTATAATATGAGTACATATCCAACTGGTCTTTTTTTTATTGGCTGGAAAATTATCAAATAACTTCTCCCGCTCTGGGCGGAGCGGGAGGGCGTGTCAGACTCTTACTGACTAAAACCCACCCGTATTCCTTCAGTTGCCTGTACGTTGCCAGGGGCCACGGTATCCCTTTCGGACTTTCCCGCGACCTCGGCAGGCATCGGTCCTAGCAGACCCCTTCAGTACATTCGATTGGTCTCAAGCGGAAATACCAAAACTTGGGTTGTTTTTGAGTTATCCTCTTTTATGTAATTATTCAGTATTGAGAAACATAACATAACATCGCGCCTGTATTGCACGAAGAGTTAGGCAGAGGTGCACCTATAGCAGTTGGTACTCACATTGAGCACGCATTGAGCAGTCATTAATATACAGGGTGGCAAGGACATCGACGCAAAGCCTGTTACCATGGATTCAGTACATGATTCTGAACCCCCTACGTTGAAAAAAAAATAACCGAAAAATTTTTCAACGCGAATCATATAAGTACTAAATCCATGGTAACAGTTTTCGCGTAGATGTCCCTGACAGCATGTATTTTTTTAATTTTTATTAATACAAATATATCATCGTTTGTTATAAATGAAACTCTTTAGTGAACATTGTCTATTTTATTGTATGTATGTATAATAATACTTATAAACTAGTACTGTAATTCTAGAATGTAGGCTATACATACACGGAGCGAGCGATTTATCATATTCAGTTAAAATATTATTTGTTCTAAACGTTATTAACCACTCAGTCCTTTACTTATAGAAAAAAATCATAAATTAGTAAACGGTACATAACTATGAAAGGTGTAGTGACACCATTAGTTTTAAAAAAAACAGGATATTTTTGTGCATATTGTTAGTTTATCCAAAATTAGTTACGTTCCCTTTGGTGTCTGTAAATAAAGATAACTATTATACAGATATTATACTTAAAACTAAGAGATTCTAAAAAAAACGAGGGCTCCGAATAATATTAATGTAAACAAAAGCAATAGTACTTACACACAAAACAACGGACGGAAATAACTTCTCGGATTAAACAAAAATACATAAAATAACAAAATTATCTGCCTCTTCGGAGCCCGGAAAAACTAAATAGGAACTGTCAACCACTTTCAACTAATACAGAAATGTTAAAAATACAGTGGCCGTGAGTTTCCAATTTTGTTTATCTATATTGAATATACCTAGCTATACATTTACACACATAAAACATACTTTGGATCGAAACACCGTATACAGTATAAGGTCTGGATTATATTTCTTGAATTCTGAGATACACCGAATCACATATCTTCTCAGAATTTCTCGTATAATGTTAAACACTGTTCTAAATTACCCTCTTTTGTCGTATAACTATTTATCAGTAATCTAGAATAAAAACTTTTGGGAAAACACTGTTCAATCGGCATTTATTTGCCTCTTGGTAAAGAGGTTTACAACTGGGACACATTTAAAATTACTATCACATTCCCTATTGCATAAAATATTGTATTTTGGCTGCACTAGGTATGTGGTTAATTCAGCTATTAGATTTCGGGCTCAGTCTTAATCTTAAGTTTCTATTTCAAAATGCAGTTAATACTGATTACATTCTTTCCCAAGGTCAATAAACGATTTACGACAAAGCCCGAATAAACAAAAATATTCTCTCTATACTCTATAACGGTAGACTATTCTACAGTTGAATTTGGAATGTTGAGAATCCGTACCTAAACTATAACCTCGATTACGACAAATTTGCTTAAATACATTAAAATTACCTGCTATTTAACACTATTTAATACTTTATACTCGTTACTTAAACAATAAATAGCTTAATATTAAACTATAATTTATTATTGTACGAATGCGTATACATGTATTTTCTCGAATACAGCTCACAATTTTATCGTAAGTAGGAAATAATGTCTCTCAAAAGTCGCAATCAATGTCGCCCTAGTGTTGGAAAATGTATTAATACGTATATATCTGAAGTTGAGATAATCTTTGTATAAATCAAGATCGGGTTCGCATCTTTATCATAACAGGCTAGCGATTTCTTTTAGTAAATCCCTGACGCGCCATGACCTACCTAATTTTCATTCTTCTGTTTCGTATCTTAGAATAACAGCCCTTTAAAACCGAAAAAAACAAATCGTATATGTGACAATATTTTCCCTTCGTATACTTTGTATTTAAGTATTAAAAAAAAAGATAACTGAACCTACAAAAATGCACAATTCACGACAGAGGTGCTGTTGTCAGTAGACTTGTCAGGGCTGTGAGAGCACAGGTGGCTCATAGCGACGCTAGCCCTACTAGTATAACCAACCAGACTGATATGGTCTGGACATCAAAAGATAAGTTTTGTAAGGACTACAGCATGTCGATTCTGTAAAAATATCACCGTGAAAACTTGCGTGGAGTGAGCTGTCAGTGAAAACTCACTGATGCTAGGGATTGACCAAGCATTACATTTACAATCGTAATCGTGATTAAAATTATATTTTTTATGCTAATTCTATTGAATTATATTAAGTATTCTAAAGCTAGTATCTAAATGTCTAAACATTACTATATAGGGGGGTTTTAATAAAATAGCAAAACAGATATCCAATCAGAAACTCAATTTTGTTTTATTCTATTTTATTCCTAGACTAGTCCCTTAATATAAATAGCCTGAGGCGCGACACGTTACGCACGTAGGTACCTACCAACAATAAATAAAATAGAACGTACCTACATAAGTATTTACACGTTGCTGCTACTTAAGTACTAAAGAAAATGCTCATCGACATAGTTTGTTATTATGAACCCATTGTTAACTTATATTATAAACGCAATCGAGTGTTAATAGTGTGTAATTTAACCCCACACAAACTATGTGGGAAGCTACCTAAACGATGTAAGTAGTCATATAGATAAAAAGATGTGTATATTATTTGTACCTACCTACCGAATATTTTATTGGAGATAACCTACCTACGCGTTGAATAAAATCATATTCATCAAATCATTACAAAATTCTTAAGTTCAACAGCTGACACTCTTCCAGCGCGCGCACACCGAATCACTTCACCACGTTGAAGCGGTAAGAATCGCGCTTGCGCGCTAGGTACACACTATCACATTGAGGTTTTTTTTACTTACTACGTACCTACATACTTATTTAACTTGTAACGCGTCACGTACTTGCGTACTAAATACCAATGTCCAATAAGTACCTACAATGTTTTATTCATCATCATCATATATAACCCAAGTAAAACTGACACTTGTAGCGCGCGCACATCACAGCACCGAAGTGTTGTCGCCGAGGAAATAACACGCGTTACCATGGTGACCACTCGCGTGATCACTTCACCCGATTCTCAAAGAATCGGATGAAGTGATCACGCCGCGCAGGCGCGCCGCTGAGGAAATAACAAGCGTTACCATGGTAACCACCCGCGTGATCACTTCACCCGATTCTCAAAGAATCGGATGAAGTGATCACGCCGCGCAGGCGCGCCGCTGAGGAAATAACACGCGTTACCATGGTAACCACCCGCGTGATCACTTCACCCGATTCTTAAAGAGTCGGATGAAGTGATCACGCCGCGCAGGCGCGCTGTTACGCACTTTGTTTTTTTTGCTGCTTATTACTGTACTTATTGGTACCTAGTTATTAAATTTTATTTTATATATGTTCTGACTTCACATGCGTGACGCGTTACATACCTACAGGTTAAATAAGTAGTATGCAACTAGTTCGTTTAAAAAAAACTAGTTTAATTATTGAAAACAAAATGTATCTAGGCAATAAACTGACTTTTTAAATGTACAAAACGGTGTGATTTAGACATTAAATTATCTAAAAGTATTGAAATAAATAGGTACTCATTATTATCTCTGAATACGTATAGGCTTATGGACATGGCCGTCAAAGAGGGGAAAAAAAAAACAAAGTGCGTAACAGCGCGCCTGCGCGGCGTGATCACTTCATCCGATTATAACGCGGGGATAACGGGGATGGTAACGCGTGTTATTTCCTCGGCGACAACACTTCGGTGATGTGATGTGCCCGCGCTACAAGTGTCAGTTTTACTTGGGTTATATATGATGATGATGAATAAAACATTGTAGGTACTTATTGGACGTTGGTATTTAGTACGCAAGTACGTGACGCGTTACAAGTTAAATAAGTATGTAGGTACGTAGTAAGTAAAAAAAACCTCAATGTGATAGTGTGTACCTAGCGCGCAAGCGCGATTCTTACCGCTTCAACGTGGTGAAGTGATTCGGTGTGTTCGCGCTGGAAGAGTGTCAGCTGTTGAACTTAAGAATTTTGTAATGATTTGATGAATATGATTTTATTCAACGCGTAGGTAGGTTATCTCCAATAAAATATTCGGTAGGTAGGTACAAATAATATACACATCTTTTTATCTATATGACTACTTACATCGTTTAGGTAGGTTCCCACATAGTTTGTGTGGGGTTAAATTACACACTATTAACACTCGATTGCGTTTATAATAAGTTAACAATGGGTTCATAATAACAAACTATGTCGATGAGCATTTTCTTTAGTACTTAAGTAGCAGCAACGTGTAGATACCGATGTAGGTACGTTCTATTTTATTTATTGTTGGTAGGTACCTACGTGCATAACGCGTCGCGCCTCAGGCTATTTATATTAAGGGACTAGTCTAGGAGCAAAATAGAATAAAACAAAATTGAGTTTCTGATTGGATATCTGTTTTGCTATTTTATTAAAACCCCCCTATATAATAATATTTAGACATTTAAATACTAGCTTTAGAATACTTAATATAAAATGATCAATAGAATTAACATAAAAAATATAATTTAAATCTCGATTACGTTTGTTAATGTAATGCTTGGTCATCCCTAGTATCGGGTGGGGTGACACTGACAGCTCACTGCACGATCACTTCCCCTAAGTTTTCACGGTGAGATGGTTACAGAATAGCACAGCAGGTAGCAGTAATGCTAGCGATGCAAAACGCAATGTTCCCCGCGCATACAATTTAGCGGCCAGTCGTTTTCCCAGCACCACCGTGGCAATAACTTGTGTACCGTGTTACTAATGTAAAAAGCGTCATTGTGACTCGACTTTATCTTGTACACCAGAATTTAATTTACTCTCCCTTTCCAACCACGATACTCATAAGGTCCCAACAAGTTTGCTAGAAGATAGACGACAAAACCATTATAATTATATAGATTTGAGCTATAGACTTCTTTTAAGATGCGACACACTAACAAAACATTGAAGAAGGAAGAAAGAGTTACGCCATGCCCTTAAGCCAGCAAGGGGGGCTCGCGGTCAGATTCCCGATCAGAAGGGACAGTGCTGTCAGAAGATGGGGCTGGGCGATCAGAAGGGGCTGCGCGGTCAGAAGACGGGGTAATGCGGTCAGTAGACGGGGCTGTGCGCGTCGTAGTTGAGCTGCAGGTAGGGCGGGATGGCGGCCGACAGCTCGCTGGCGCGCCGCCGCAGCGCCGCGATGCTGTGCCCGCGCCATACCTCCTCCTCCGCCGGCTCGCCGCCATTACCTGCACAACATTCATCAAATCGATATTAGCAAAATTAGCCACATCTCACATATCACAAATATTCTTTATAACTCCAACAATTAAACTGAAGCTGCGTTTTATAGAACTGTATCAATCCACTACAATGATGAAGCCACAACTGCCGATGTTGCTAGGTGGGGTATACGATACTGTGCGCTAACAGTACCGGGACAATCAACGAGAGGTGTATTTAATATTGATATATCATAATTATTCCTATAAACGATTCTACTTCTTTAACATCCTGTCAGCTCTCCAAGCTAATCCATTCATCTATTCTATCCTTTTATTGATGAAATTTTGTTTGTCTAAATATACATGACAATCATCAACTTATAAAATAACCGTGGAGGTAATAGCAGTGATAGCCTATTGGTGTAACCGTCGGACTGTCAAGTCATAGGTCTCGAGTTCGAACCCAAGGCACACACCTCTGAGTTTTCGGATTCATGTGCGCATTGAGTAGTTATCACTTGCTTTGAAAAGGGTGAAGGAAAACATCGTGAGGAAACCGCCATGTCAAACCAAGTCAGAGGCCCAGGTGCGGCATAAAAACTCTGACACCAGGTTAGTCACTAACTACACGAAAAAGAACGAAGAAAGACCTTGTAGGTTGCATGTCTTTACATGCAACCTACACGGTCTTTCATTGCAAGTTAAAACCTGTACAGTACTCACCGGAGGCGGTGGGCGAGGCGTTGTTGTTGCCGCAGTGTCCCATGTGCGGCGGTGTGGGCGAGCCCTCCAGCGCGCCCTGCTGCTGCTGACTGATGTTGTTACAGTACGACATCATCGTGTCTCCTGCAAACGACAACCACACATACTTCTGTTCAATATTTATCACCAACTGTACCAGTTGCAAGGAACACCTTAATTTTATTACTAATATGACGCAATTTTGATCGAACGTAGCAATCCTCCCGCACAGTTCAATTCTCACGAAAGAGAAATAGGATTGGGATTCTTAAGCGGCGGGTTCTTTGGATTCGTCGTAGTTATTTTAACGTCTTAAACAATGGCAATAGCAGACTGTAGAAAAAAAAATCATGCAACTTCAACTTCAATCCGTACAAAAATTACCAATCCCTCTTTTCTGCCAAAATCTCATATTCTGCTAATCTACTCAATGGCTATTTAGCAGGTCCATAAATTGGTGATCGTTCTATTGTCACATATTCGTTTTTAACTCACAAACCTCAAAATGATGTCGCTCTACTTGGAATATTATTGGCTGCCTGAAACACCAAATGCCCTTATGGGGTGGACAACTGCATGATATCTGCGACTACTTAGATGACTGACTACTGCGACGTCGTCTGCGATCCAGGATGAAAAGTAGCCTAACACAGGTCTATCTGTGTGCCAAATTTCATCCAAATCCGTTTAGTTAGTAATACAATTAATTAAGGTTACCAACCCGCCAATTAGCACGGTTCTTACGACTTTACTAAACATCGCGACTTCTTTATATGTAAGTTTAATATGAATGTATTATACACCTTCCGAAATAATTCTCTAAACGATGGTGAAAATTGCATCAAAAACCGTTGCGTGGCTTAGGAGAGCACACGAAAGGGGACTTCAATTTATAATAAGCATAGATAATCAGTCTTTCTACATCTAGGTTTTACTTACCGAGTGAGTTGAGCGGGTAATGTCCCTGGTAAGGCTGGCCTGAACCGACGGAGCTAATAGGCAGCGAAGGGTTGAGGTCAGCGGCGAGCTGTGGCAACCCTCCGGCGCCAAAGCCGCCCATTGACACGCCACCTTGCGATAGCTGCCCTAGACCTGCAATTATGAAAGTTTAAAGTTAAGGATGTTGTGGAAGTAATGTGAATATCCTAGTTCGGACACCGTCGCCCGGATTAAGATATTCACATTATACCGGATCCGGCAAGAAAGGTCCTCAGCTCAACACGCATAGCATGACCAGTTTACTACCTTATGTTTCTATAAGGTGGTAAACTGGTCATGCTATGCGTAACTGGTTTTGTCGACGGAAGAATAGACAAAATCACAGATAAACAATCACAATCTGTAATTTTGTCTATTCTTCCGGCGACAAAACCCGTTTATGTCACAACTGTTACTGTATCGTAGTAGTTAAAAGAAAACATTGCGAACATCCTTTTTAACGGCAAAGATTTCCACTTGAACCATTCATGTGTGAACGGATGCGCTAAGATAGCCTGCGAAAGATTTTTGAAAGTTTTTGCAATTTGTAGGTACCTATTAATACTCCTGAATTCAAATACAAAATATTTGATTTCCCATAAACCTACATGGCAATTATGAAACGTTAGAAGCTGGTGTACGGTTCCAATTGGTCGTTTCCAATGGAGAAGAGCCGGCAAGAAGTTTCTTGCCGGCCAAAACCAAGTTAACAACAAGTATAGTTTGTCCACTCTGAAATGACGCGCCCCACTACCGCATTACCGCATCGAAATCTGCATTACCGAGTACGTAAATGCGGTAGTGGGGCGCGTCATTTCAGAGTGGACAGTTGGTTTTTACAATGTTTACAATTGACACTGTTAATTGGTGACAGTATCAACAAGTACTATGTACTTAACAAAATAGAAAATGAACAGGCTGAGTTTGCCACACAAAAGTTTCTTTATATTTCCCAATCTACTCACCGGCTGGCATCGACCAGGGTCTGTCGGCAAACACGCCGGGGCTGCAGACGTCGCCCGCGCCGAAGGGCGGCAGGCCATGTGACGGCAGCAGTGCGCCTGGAGAACGGAACACGTTGGTGCTCTTCTTGCGTTTCTTCCATTTCGCGCGACGGTTCTGGAACCACACCTAGAAAGAGAAGAAAAAGGTTAGTTTATTTAGGATGTCCAACAAAAGATCAATCAATCTGCCTAGCCTTTTCCCAACTATGTTGGGGTCGGCTTCCAGTCTAACCGGATGCAGCTGAATACCAGTATTTTACATGGATCGACTGCCTATCTGACCTCCACAACCCAGTAACTGGGTAATACGATACCCCTTGGTAAGACTGGTGTCAGACTTTCGGGCTTCTGACGACTCGTAACGACTGTCAAAGATCCACGAATGACAGCCGGGACCAACGGCTTAACGTGCTTTCCGAGGCACGGAGGATTCTCGGTATGTAAAGATGGTCACCCATCCACTGACCAACCCCGGCAAGCGTAGCTTAAGCGTAGCTTAAGCTTTCTAGGTGTGGTTCTGGAACCACACCTAGAAAGAGAAGAAAAAGGTTAGTTTATTTAGGATGTCCAACAAAAGATCAATCAATCTGCCTAGCCTTTTCCCAACTATGTTGGGGTCGGCTTCCAGTCTAACCGGATGCAGCTGAATACCAGTATTTTACATGGATCGACTGCCTATCTGACCTCTACAACCCAGTAACTGGGTAATACGATACCCCTTGGTAAGACTGGTGTCAGACTTTCGGGCTTCTGACGACTCGTAACGACTGTCAAAGATCCACGAATGACAGCCGGGACCAACGGCTTAACGTGCTTTCCGAGGCACGGAGGATTCTCGGTATGTAAAGATGGTCACCCATCCACTGACCAACCCCGGCAAGCGTAGCTTAACCTGATGGATCGACCAGTGCGGCTGTTGTTACTTAGCCAAAAGCTCCAACAAAAGATATAAACAATAAATAAAGGGCAAAATCGTACCTATTAAATAGGTGTACTCCTTCACGTATAGGAGACCACAGCATGTACAATAAAGTGAACAATTATGTTAACAAAGTTAATAAAATATTGTTGCTAAATAGGTATTGTGTCAAAATGACGAACGATGAAAGTTTTCGCCGCAGGAATTAAAACTATAACTATGTGGCCATATAATGAAAAGGCTTTCTTAAATCGACTCCCAAAACAAAGAGGAAATAAAAATTCGAATCAGTAAAACACAGCTTTTTTTTTACTTTGGTCTTCCATTATGATATGACTTGACCGTTAATAGTGACTGCATATTGGGCGGAACCGGAAGCATATGAAACAGTTGCAGTGTCACCGAAAATCTACTCATACCTACAAAAGGTGTGATAGATGTGAAATTTAGTGATAGAACTTTGGCTAATATTCAAACTACTTTAGTACAATTTTCAGTACAAAACGAACCGTTAGATCATTATCTTCATAGCCTTTTTCTAACTATGTTGGAGTCGGCTTCCAGTCTAACGAGATGCAGCTGAATACCAGTATTTTACACGGAGTGACTGCCTATCTAAACTCCACAACGCAGTAACTGGGTAACACAATACCCCTTAGTAAGACTGGCTAAAAACAAACACAGATCGCACTCCTTCAAATTGTCACCGGCGTTTCCAGGAAGAATCACACAAACCGTTCCGTCATACTGTGTAAGATTTCCCATAACTTACATCACCCTTCGTCGATTATCATCTATCACCCGAAAATCCCTAAGTTCGGTTCGTCCACGTGGGGCTTGTCTTGATCGCGCGTCATTTGTCAGGGGCTCGCAACTTATTGATTCCGATAATACTCGGATGAGCCGATGTTATTTATCATTCTTTGCTTTTGTTTGACTTCTGGTGTTGATAAAATTTGCTTGAAATTAAATGAAATAAAAAAAAAATGTTTATTCTGTGAATAGGATATCGGATTCACTTTTACACGTAAATAATTACTTTTAAAAAAAAATAGTTAGATGGAGTCGACATTTCCTATCTGACTGACAGCTAAGTCAGATAGGAAATTTCAAAAGTGTAATAGTGTATTCGAGGTAATAATGGCAGCAGTGAACAAGTGCACTGTGTCGTCCGCCGATATCGGCACGCCAAACAATGTCGGCGACGATACCGTTGCGAGTAACTACACGATACAATGTGAAAGCGTTTAGTAATAATTTTATGAAACTACCAGCTCAACGATATCGTGTCGTTATCGTCCAATGGGAAAACGGCCAATGTTGTCGGTTTATTTGTATTTAAGCTCAAAGACATTCCGTTTGATACAAGCATGATGCATGAGCATCCCATGCATCATGAAAGTAGGTAGCATTACAAGTTTTAACAACGAAACAAAAGAACCCTCGCCACGTGGAAACGTCGACCAAAACGATACGATTCCTACGCTTCCCTTCGGAGGTACGCATCAGCAACTCCACCGCTATTGAAAAATGGCTTAGTCAATAGTGTCCCATATTGTCAAAAAATATAGTTACACTACGGGTATTAAATTCACCATAACATTCAGACAACAAAAACGCCTATTTTATGCTTTAAATTACAACAAAAAAATAAAACTAAAATAACCCGCCGGCAAAACGTCATAATCGGGAACTAAAACATACAATGGAGATCCCGGCATGATGTCACTTTTAGGTCACTTGGCATCACTTGATAAGGACGATAGCATGTCGCTATCCAACCAGATAAAGAAAAGTACGTCAGTGAAAACGAAATGGAGGAATATTGCATATTTTATTTACTTTTCACCTGTTCAACTGTATTTTTTATATTTTTTATAATCCTATAATAATTTTAGAAGATAGTAACTAATATTTGAATTTATTTCTGTAATACATTGTAGTTTTGTTTGCATAGTAATACCGTCTTTTTAGTTCTGATACTTGACGATAGATGGTGTTAAATTCAGTGAAGGAAAGATTTATTTTTAAGTTAATAAATTAATTTTCTCTGTATTAACAATGATATACAAAAAACCTTTATTCAGTTAAAATCGGGTTCGCTTCGGCTTTACTCTTACAATAATTGACACCTCAGTTCATCCAAATCCGTTTAGCCGTTTTAGCGTGAAAGCGTACCTAACAAACAAAATCACTTTCGCATTTGTAATATTAGTTAGGATGGGAAGATTTTTTACAGATTTTGAACGAATTCTGTGCTTCTCTAATTACCAAAATTACACGCTCATTATGACACACACACAGCGCCATTATTATAATGTTATCTGAAAAGTTTCAAAGTTGTCGCCCTAATTTATCATTTTAGAAACACTTACGAAAAGCTTTACTCATCATGCTAACAGTCCACTGGTAAAGATTAGATTCTATATTGGTATATATAAAATCCATTTAAGAGCTTAACTGTGAGTAATGAGACAAATTTTATTTTTTTATGTTATTGACTTCTAAAGCGAGCAAGGCGAGCGCTTCAGTTGTTAGAATTCAGTAATTTCAAAACATATTCCTACTAACCTTACCCGCTTCCGCTAAACTAGCACCACAGCCTTAGTATTGCCTGGAAGCGAGACAGCAAACGATAGAAAGAGAGAAACATACTCATTTGGCAACTGTCACCGGCAGGACTCTATTATTTATGGTGTCAGCGGTCGGGATGCTAGCTTTGCAAACATTCAGCTTTTCTGGCGTTTTGTCTGTTTTCGACTTCGCGGTAAAACAAATGTAATGTACCTTTGGTGGAAATGGACTTTCAAGGCTTGTCTTACTATTTGAAAGAATATTCAAATCGGCTAGATGATAAAGTTGTGACAACTCCCTACAAGATAAATAAATGTGTGAAGTGAACAGTTCAATTCATTCTTTTGTATTTACAGAAGGATGTCACTGTTCACTTGTTCAATCAATTCAATCAAATCTGAAACCTTCTTCTTCAATTGTTCCGGTCTTCTTGTGTTTGTTCTGTTCAACAGTATTTTTATTTAGAACGAATGTTAATTGAATAGAAATATCGTTTTATTTAGTTTCTAACTAGAAATACAGAAAATACTGATCTACTACAATTTCTGAGTATTATTCTTTTATTTCGGCTTACATTTTATGCATATTAACAATTTTTACACCAAAACAGGTGCGAGGAACATAGGTAATGGGCTAAATAAAATTACCTTTATGCTAAAAAAGGTTCTGTAGTTATTCATAATTGAAACTAGTTACCAAGCCTTATAACGATATAGTAGGTACCTAAAGTTTCTACACCCACTTCATGTTCAATATTGGAACTCAAAAGTTCTTGACAATACGAGGATAAGAGGTCTTCATTAATTTGTATATTCTGAACACACACTAATCTTCATCAAAAGAAACATATTGAAATGCCAAGTTATATAAATTGTAACGTAGGTAGTAACAATCCATTTATCTTGGAATACATTTGGTGTGAAGTTGGAACCCAAGGGACTGCTGATCCCGGTCGCTCGGCCCAATAACGGTGACCCACGCGAGCGGTGACCGGCGATCGGTAGGTCCCTATATCGCTCATGACTTTACGATTTGGGACTATAAGAAGTCTAATTTTGATAAATATTTAATTAAAATGTTTTGTAACATTTCGATATTATTTTACAGGGTGGAATTTTTTAACCTCACCTGAAGGGAAAGTACTCTTAATACTAGTGTGGCGTTCGAAAATCTTTGAATGCTTATTTGTTTCTTTTAAAAGAATACTGTAAAGCTTTAAAAAGACACACTGGAATGTCACGAGGTTACTCTCCTAATCATTGTTATTACCCTGCTAGGTCCGAGCTTAGCACTTCATAGTATGATGTGCAGCGTCCTTAGAGCAGTCCACACAACTACAGCAATTTGGAGTCGCAGGTCGCTACCTACTGAAATACCAAAACTGAAATCCTCAAGTAAAATTAGCTTTGCCAGATCTTTTTGAGCAACGTATGTCTCAGGCGAAGTAAAATTCTGCATCATGCATCTGCATTCTGCAGACGAGCTTCTCCAAGTTTCATAAGCCATTCAGAAAATTATATCTCGTCCCTGATAGGTACCTAAACAATGCCAATTCCATTGCCAATTCGCCAAGTGTGTAGACAACTCTTGACCTTCGATTTCTCAACAAAACCATCAATATTGCAAAAACACTTACAAATATATATCTCCATCACAAAATACATATTATCAAGTTCGAGTTTCCTAATCATAAGTTAAAATAACGCAACATTTCCCTCGACCCTGTATGTTTGAATGTTACTGCAATACAATGAAATTCATAAAACGGGCGTTGCTTCTAATTGGGCATACGGTATAGTTTCCCAAGCGTGAGCGGCTAGTCGTGATCCCGCAGTTAGCGGGCCGTGTTTGTGTGTCGTGGCTAGCGCCCGAGAGCGGCTAGCGGACGAGCCTTACAGCTTTTGCAGGCGAGTGCTGCAAAGCACTAGCGAGAGCGGAAATCTGGACTGTATTATGGTGTGGAACATCACAACAAGGTTAAAAGAAGGAGACATATTATATCCTCTTTACTATTGATCGTTGAAAGAAAAGAATGGACATTCAGAAGATTGTTGAATTCTGACGCAACACGACATGACAGTTGACTTAGTGAAAGTCACTGATACACAAGCGAGCTTTACAGCGATCTTGCTGGCTCATTGTTGTTCTCACTGCCATTCGAAACAGGATGATCCTTTCGAATCATATCTATAAGAACAATTCTCCAAGAGGACATCTGTACGATCTGGTTCTAAAGATAACTATTAGGATATCATAAAGGCTTGTGCAGACCAGCGCGACTTGTCGCGCGACGCGACACGGTTATTGTTATACTGTGAAGTTTTCTTAGAAATTGTATTGTTCGTGTCGCGTAGCGCGACAAGTCGCGCTGGTCTGCACAAGCCTTAATGTGGTTATTTTCTAATTGAATTAGTTCACCTTAGATGATCTGATATTGCTGGACTTCTTCTTTTCATAGGAAGTTGCCATATTCTAAAGGGAGTGCAGGGTTTCAACATATATTCAAGACTATTGGGATCTGAGGATACTATTAACAATACATTCTTTCTTTTTCGTGTGGCTAACCGTGTGTCAGAGTTATTATTTCGCCCATCATATCGGCCTCTGCCTTGGCTTCAAATGCCGTCGAGAAATATGTCTTATGCATACCGGTTTCTTCACGATCTTTTCCTTCACCGTCTTTGAAACAAATGATAATTATACAATATGCACTTGAATCGGAAAAATCAGAGGTTTGTGCTTTGGGTTCGAACTCGAGAGCTAGTGCTATGACTTGGCAGTCCAACGGTATAACACCACTAGGCTAGTCACTATTGTTATTAAGTATAATAAGTATTGCACTGTTTTTTCAATCATCGGTAGAGCTTGCTGGTGTATTTACCTACGCAGAGCCAAAGGCGGGCATCACATTTTCAATTTTACCAATGGAAGTACCTAGGCTAGTAGACCATGTTTATGAAAAGAGATAGCGACATTTGCTTACTACGTTAATTTAATGCCACAAATAGTGCTTAGCAAAGGGTTGGTGTCCTTGGTTTTGGTAATATTTTGTTTTACAGCATAATTTATTAAAAATAATGCTTTTTCTTCTTAGCGTGTCGATTGCAATCTTTACAGAGTCAGCCCAGAATTTGGCTACGAATTTGGCACCTTCATAAGCGTCCATCACGTTCTGCAACGGGAAAGCAGCAGGACACGCTGGACACGATATTAATACGATATTGTTTATGGGACAGCACCACAATGCTGTAACTTTTTAACTGATATTGTTTACAACACATTTTGCGAAATAGCTATACAGGGTGGCAGGGACCCGACGGGGTCGAAAGACCAATGCCTGCTGGGGCTGCGGGTTTGTCCGAAAGGGATATCGCGGCCCCGGCACACAGGCAACGGAAGGAACACGGTTGGGTTTTAGTCAGTAAAAGTCTGACACACCCTCTCGCTCTGCCCAGAGCGGGAGAAGTCATTGGATGATTTCCCATCCTCAAAAAAAAAAAATGGGTGGCAGGGACATCGACGCGAAAACTGATACCATGGATTCAGTACATAATTCTGAACCCCCCTGCGTAGAAATTATTCGTCGGTTATTTTAAAAAAATCTGCTGTTTCATAGAAAAGTGCAATACCTACGCGGTCAAAATGTATGGAGAAACAGATTTTTATGTGTCCATACACACAGACTCTGGTGTATTCTTATTTGTCCGTTACTCTGCATATTTTAACTGCGCCAATAACACGCTTGGTTGTTGGCGCCAAAAATCTGGACATCAAAATCAACATGATATATACAATGTTATGTAGTTGTGTATTTGTTTAGTCATCTGCACTTAGCTGCTAGATACACAACTGACACTGTACGTGTGAAAAAAATATGCAAATGCGAAGGAAATCATCTCAAATAGGAACATGAATATTGTCTGAATCGAACGCTTCAGTAGACTTAGTTTGTTGTTGGACGATAAAGAAAAGTGACGAATTGCTTACCTACCTCTAAAACTGATTTAAAATAGTGAAAAAAAAACCACGTTTTTGAGCCGATCTCAAATTCAAAGTCAAACAATTTATTTCAATTAGGCACATAAAAGGCACTCATATGAATGTCAATTTTACAAAAAAATTAATTGATTCTAGTCGCCCCTTCCAAAAGATAGTTTTCGTATGGAGAAGAATAGGCTAGAAACTCCACCGTTACTCTTTTAAAATGTTTTTACAATATTTTGTATACATTAATTACATAATTATATGGTTATATAATTAAGGAAGATGTTCTCCTATTCAGATAATGAGTCCAATATCTAAGTTTCGTAGAAATTTGCGGTACAGGGTCATTCCATTACCACGTCATTAAAAGAACATGCAGTCGGATATTTGTTATATTACCTAAGCGAAGCACCTACATCCTGATCTTTGCAAATATTAAAAAGACGGAATCGTTCACGCTGTGAGTGTATACATCAGAAATGTGTGGTCATATTTAAAGTTGTGGTACACACCATCCAACTGAACACCTTTCTCCATGAGTCTAACATAGAATTGCGAAAAAAAATCAGCTGTTCTTTAAAAACTTCCAACACCAACTCGACCCAATATGAATGATGCCTGGGTAAAAAATTAAATTCTAATTAGTCCGTCAGTCAGAAAATAAAAAAATATTAGAGACGTATTTTTTGCTTTATCATATTAATTAAAAATTACTTAGATAAAACGCATTTTAGGTTGGGGAGTAGGGGTCGCTAGGTCACTAGTAAGTATAAAATCTACATACTCGTGACGTTATGGCACATTTTACCTCAATGTATCGTCGTAATCTTTAGATTACGTAAAAAAAAAATACGTGTCCAATATTTTTTTTATAATCTCAAAGACGGACTAAAAAAATTTTTTTTGTTGTCATCCCTTGTGTATACTCACTTGGCCGGATTTTTTATTTTAGGTGAGAAAATTCGCTGTTTATGGTAGAGCGCAATTTAGGTAACGCACGCAAGAGATTGAACTTATGGGTGCATGCAACGGTACGGGGATTGTAGGAGTATTTAAAGTTGGGTTATCATATTTACAACTAGTTTTCATTAAGAAAATGCCAAGAAAAGTTGGAACTTCGAATATCTCAGTAACCAGAAGGTTCAGGTAGAAGGGTATAGTCTAGTACAAAAAATAAAACATAATAACCGTAAGAACAAGCGGCTCTCGGCTTCATTAAGGGCATTTTTACAACCCATTATTGTCAACTCTTTGGAAAAATGAATGGAGTTCAAAAAATTCTCAACATTTTCAAACAAACGCAAGAATGTGTCCCTAAAACTAAAGTTCTTGTTTTAATTATAATAACGGCAAACTTCTACGGTAAAATTCTGTAGCTGTCTTGAGCGTGAAGTACTACGGCCGGTACATAGTTTGGTATATAGCCGCCGCTCAATACATACGCGCGCACGCGTACACGCCCTGCCAGTGATGGGCTGCCGGTATCGATAAAAGGGGCTCTGTTTTTATAACAATATCCATTGAAGCAACAGCCTTACAAAGGAAAACAGTCACGCTTGTGAAAACCATTTCTCTCATGATCTGATCAGGATTTTTTCTGGACTTTAAAAGAGACAGTAACCTGTATTTTGAATAATGATAGTGTAGCGTTGCTTAGTGAATGAAATATTTTTCCTTTTTTTTTTCTTTTCATCTTTGTTTATGTTTTTTGTCTAGTAAATGTATTTATATTAAATAATTTTGCATGCCGTAAGGCAAAATGTATCGGGACTCTCATCAAAATAACCATCATATGCAAGTCATCTGTATACCTACATTATTGGCAAAAAAATGATTTCTATTTCCATTTGTGAGTTTGTTTTACTCTTTTGTCTCATCAATCAATCAATCAAATCAATTTTTTGACGTGTTTGTATAACTCCGTTCACCATTTTGAACTTTCTGCGCAGGTAAAAAAATCTGTCCAAGGATACTTAGCTGTTGAACGCAATTTGTAAGAGGATAAATGTAAATCCTGAGGAACAAGGATAATTGTGTATGTTGTGTACCAGCGCTGCGACATTTATTATTAAATGTCGCAGCATCATGCTGAGATAGGAGCCTTTTGGCCACGCACAGGACTTTCTGCTTTTATTTTAATTTTACTTTGTTTTTTTAATTTTTTTAAGTATGTTTCAATGAGAGTGTTTAAGTTTAATTTGTGATCTCCTGTGCTTGTCTAAATAAATACTTTTTCTTTCTTTCTTTCTTTCTTATCACACAGAATGGAAAAGAGTAACAAATTATTAGCAATGAAGGTAATGAATATGAATTTTTCAATGTTATCATTTTTATGTTTTGTAGAATTATTTTCTGTCGAAAAAGCTGTGGGTATCGTATCGTCTAAATAATGTCAAGATGAATCTGTCATAATTAAACAAAAGTGAAAAACACTTTAAAAGGAAACATAATGTGCCGTTTGTAATAATTAGATAAAATATAACTGCTCTACAATTCACATTCAAGGTGAATGTGTGTGCTAATTTGAATTGGATTCATTACTTCAGGAAGTCGTTCATTTACTGATATCATATACCTGGGCGACCGAGCTCTGCTCTGGTGAAAAAAGAGAATGCTCATTTAATAGTATAGGAAAGTTCATACTAATTCCATGTAAAGAACAACCTCATTTATACTAGTACTTACTAATTCCATGCTGCCATGTCATTATTCTAAGGTAGCCATCTTGTTCTAAACTTTGGGCGACCGAGCTCTGCTTGGGTGAAATTACGGAGAAAACAAATTTTCCTAGATATGAGACCTCGCTAGATCGATTTTTCGCCCCTGTGAAGCCATTGGAACTTTCGTCGAAATCGTTAGAGCCGTTTTACAGAACGTGATTAGAAATAACCGACTAATTCGTCTTTTCTAATCAACAGCTCCATCCCGTTTCGCCGTCCGTTTACCAATGGCAACTCATAAGCTTCAAAATCTTAATTTTTGACAGGATTTTCATGTTCGGTGTCTGTCGTCTGTAGAGTTGTCTAGTATTACTCATAGGCGTATCGATGTTGTAAATTCTAGTTATTGCTTTGTAGTTGGTGATATGTTTTTTCACGCTAGGTACCCACTTAATGTTTAGGTACGCTTTAAATTAAAAGCCCGTGCAGACTAGCGCGATTTGTCGCGCGACACGACACAGGTAATTCTTCTAACGTGAAGTTTTCTTCGCCTAATTTAAAGTAAAAACGGGTATAAGAATCTAACCATACATGCGCTTGCGCATGATAGGAGTGTAGGTAAAACATACAATCAAAATCAAACCTACTCTGTGGTCTAATGGTTAGAAAACGTATCTTAGACCCAGAAGTCCGGGGGTTTGATTCCCAGTAGGGGCAATTTTTTTTGCTCGGTTTGGTTGGTGATAGGGCTTGTTCCAGATCTGCATGGCTAGCTATCACCATCTTATCTAAATCTGTCGCCATAACAACAATGTTAAAAGCATTGTTGTATTTTGGCAGTTAGAGGTAAGATACCCAGTTCCTCTGTGGTTGAGGATTCCGGGTGAAGCTCGCTTCCACCTTCGGCCTGATCATCACTTACCATCAGGTGAGATGTAGGCCAAGAGGTTCCCTGTTGAGGTTAAAAATAAAAAAATAAAACTCATTTATTCAATTTGATTAATTGATTTTTTTTAACGTCAAAATAACATAAGACAGTCCCTTAAAATGCTCGCTTACTACTTCCTAGTGCTTTAGCTGGGCAGAAAAAGTGGCACAACAAACTCCCCAGCAAATATATCTTGGAATTGTCGATACACTATCGTGATTAGAGCCATCCCTAGCCGCTGGCCCCTCCCGCGTCCGCGCGCTTTGTACCTACGACTGTGTTACCTACGTAAATAATTATACAAATATGTACCTACTTATTTTTATGCTACCCAAATAGTCGTGAACTATATGTTAATATGAAAGATACGTTTATTTTTACGTTATGTTCTAAAGTGGTTGCAATTTCTGTGAGAAAATTTAAATAAAAATGTTTGGCTTTCAATGGGAATGGGACCAAAAGAAAAATAAAACAAAATTATCACACCATCGACGGAAAAAGAAACACGCAATTGCACAATATATCTAGACAATTTAATTTAACTATATGAAACATGATGTAACAAATAAATTATTAATAAAAAAAGCAATTAATCTGACATTATTTAATTTATATGGCAATATTTTTACTTTCATGCTGATAAACAAAATTTTCGCACCTCATATGGTTATAAAAATATAATACAGCATGTGTACCTAATCCAATATTTTGTAACATCCCATAAACCTGTGTTATGCAAATAAATGAATTAGATTTTATATTATTTGTAGTTTTAGTAGTGAGAATTATCTTGTTTTTTCTAAACTTCAGAATCGGATATCATAGGAATATTTTATTTCAAAATATTTATCGACAATTAATTGTTTTTTTTTTTAACGATTCTGACTTATAGACGGTAGGCATAAGGATAGCATTAAAAGTAAAGAAGTGGCTACAATACCAACTGTTTACTACAGCTACCATTTCTCTTGCAACCAACACAATAGAAGTCAAAATCGGTTGAACGGACTGTAAAAAGGGTTTAGTTCAATGTCTAATCTTATTTCAAATTGAGTATAGGCAACTCCGATAAGCCACAGTGCCATAGTAGAGCCACATCACAAACCAATACGATGCCTCGGCTCTTGTCATAGCACCTGCACTATGGAAGACCTTTGGGAGGCCAACGCTAACACTGTCGAATTGGCCGAATTCTGGCCGAAACGTATTTAGGACTAGCTTTTTCCCGCGGCTTGGCTCGCGTAGAAGTCGAAAATTATCCCATGAAAACGTACTATTGGAATAAAAATTATCCTATGTGTTAATCCAGGTTATAAACTATCTGTCTGCCTCATCCAAATCCTATTAGTTGCATAACCTAATGATTGAATACTATCTTGAATTCATGCAAGACTAGTACTTTTTGTACCAAGTTTCTAGTTTATTAACTCAAGGAATAAGATTTTTCATAAACGAAATCCCTCCTTTCCGCCCCCTTATAGGCGGAATTTTCAAAAACCTCCTCTACATTATAAAAGGAAGCTGTGTGCAAAATTTCACGTTCCTAGTCCCAGTAGTTACGGCTCTGCGTTGTTAAGTCAGTCTGGCAATTTCTCCTTCATATATAATAAAGTATATAGATAAATGGAATCACCGATACGATGCAGAAGACTTGGGTAAATCAGTGAGTAGTCCAGGAAATCAATCACACTTAATCTACTACAAAGTACTCGAGTTTACTCGAGAAACTCGGACAGAAGTATCAAGTTCTCCGAAATGTTAACTAACGATTTAATACAATTGTATAATTACAATTCTTACTTTGAACTTCGTTTGGCCTATCGTTTCAGAGTTTGTGAGCCCATGGCTAAATGATAACAGCCACATGGGTCGATCGAAGGTTAATCTACTCCTGCCGCGGTCGGTTCGTGGATGGGTGACCATCCATTACATGTTGAAACCCCTCCGTACCTCGGAAAGCACGTTAAGCCGTTGATCTAGATTGTGATTCGCAGATCTTTGACAGTCTTTACGGGTAGTTACAAAAATCTGACAAGTCGTATCATGGAGGTATCGTGTTACCTAGCAACTGAGTTGTGGAGGTCAGATATCTGGCAGTCGCTCCATATAAAATACCGGTATTCAGTTGCGCCCGGTTAGACTGGAAGCCGACCCCAACATAGTTCGGAAAAGGCAGGCGGATTGATTTTTTCAGAGTTTAATAATATAGGGCAATGGTTATAATTTATACTTAGGTATTGTCAAGTTACCTACTATGACTTAGGTGATTACTTTGTGAACGTCTCTAGTAAAAAATTTCGTGTATGTAACTTAACCGAATCCAGTTAGTAGTTCTAGTGATTTTTGGCGGAGAGGTACATACCTATGTATTTATCTTGATGATAACTATTACTTTGCTTTGTTAGGGTTCCGTACGTACCTCAAAAGGACAAAACGGGACCCTTATAGGATCACACGTGTTTCTGTCTGACCGTCTATCACAGCCAATCTGCTCCGAAATTTCAACTAAATTGGTTCAGTAACCAATTTAGGTGAAATTTGGTACACATATTCGTATGTATTTCTGTGACCCAAACACGAACGTGTAACGTAAATAAATTGGAAAAATAAAATAAAAGTTTTGCGAACTGTACCGTGGGACATATCAAATGAAAGGAATTGAGGAACTCAAATATATTAAAAAATACCTCTAAAACTATTTACTTTTATGCACCATCTCTTTCTACCAATTTGTACGCCACGATATGCGGCTAAACATGTTAGAACTTTTCTGTATCCCATTATTATCCTGCATGCAATGTATCATGTACACCATGTTTAAACAAATAAATTTTACATACTTACTTACTTACTTACTTTTAAATTATAAAAATAAATGCTTTTAGAGGTATTTTAGTAAATTTATGTAAATTGATCATTGCCCTTATCTCCGAAACTACTGAGCCTATTTGAATTCATAGATTACAGGAAAACTTTACGAAGTCTATGGTCTTAACATAACATGGTAAATCTCTCAATATTGTGCGTACAAACTTACATTTGCAGTTTGAATTTAGGTATGAAATGCAGATCGTAACACCTAATATTTAGTTTTAGATGAAAAAAAATAATTTGGAAACTTTCCTAATGCCTTTTGAGACAAAAAAAAAAGGGTTCCGTAGTAAACAAGAAACCCTTATAGTTTCGCCATGTCTGTCTGTCTGTCTGTCTGTCCGTCTGTCTGTCCGCGGCTTAACTCAAAAACGGTAAGTACTAGAAAGCTGTATTTTGGCATTTGTGTACATATTAATCATGCCGATAAAGTGGTTAAATAAAATCACGAAAAATATTTTTTTTTAGGGTATCTCCCCTACATGTAAAGTGGGTATTTTTTTTTTTCCTCATCTACCCCATGTTGTGGGGTATCGTTAGAAAGGTCTTTCAAAAATATTGCGAGTTTGTCCCAACCATATTTGGATTCAGGAATCCGTTTGCGAAATATTAAGCTTTTAACTGATTTTTTTTGTTAGAGTCATGTGTCCCCCCCCCCCCTTCTAGCAAAATGGTTGTACTTGGACTTGTCAAAAAATTCACAGCAGTAGTATAAGTATAGTATATAACGAAATTAAAAGGAAAACTATGAAAGCTAAGTAGGCTGTACAGGTTAACGAGAAATAATCAACCAACTTAAATTTGTGGTTTGAAAAACATGATCACCCATACATTTCGTATGGGAGAACATGTTTTTCAACTACAATGTTAAGTATCTTCTGGGGATAAATTCATTCCAACTACGGAACCCTTCTTTGGCCGTGGTCCGACACGCACTTGGCCGGTTTTTTTAAACCTAAAACAGTTACACCGGTTATGATATTTCCATACCATTTTCCAAATTAATCAAAACAGGAAATCGGAAATCTAAATATTTGCCAGCTATTTGCGACGTTGCCAACTTTTAACGCTCTTAAATGGTCAACCAAATTAATTTCCTTCACTCACCCGTTTATTTCCATAACTACGAAACAACTCTTCCGCTTTAGATCTTAACAAATAATTATAACTTGAACAAAGTTGAGCGCATTTCGTTTACATTTATGAAAAGTTAATAATTCGTTTTGACGTGATGAAAGTCGACGGCTCTAATCCGTCGGCTTCCGAGCTGTGCGTAAATTGAATGGAGTCGCTCAGAACCGTTTCATTACGACGCGCGGCGCTTATATTAATGTTAGCCCTTCTTAGGCAGCCGTCGCCGTTTGTGGAAAGTTTCGCAATTTTGGTGCAAAGAAAAATTAAGTATTATTTTTTTTACTTTTCTCGGTTAATTAATTATACTTATTAAAATTCCGAACTTATTATACAACGTGTAACAGAACAAATGCAAACCCTCAGACATCCCAATTAGAATAATAAATTATAAGACTTTATAACATCTGTAATTTAGTTTACATAGTTAAACCAAATCTTGGTTTTTTTTTATAAAATAGTTGTCCTGATTAAATGCCAAACGTATATTCGGTATGCATTGCAGAGGTCTTTTTTGCTCTGAGATAATGCACAAATTTCCTTAAATTAAAGATTTTATTAACTTGTAATTTAAAGTATTTATAAGATTTTTCGGGAAACAATAACAGTAGGTATATAAATAATGATGGAAATCATATAAAAAACCGATTCTTAACAAACAAAAGGTCTTGCGTTTATTCTGTTACACCGAGTACTTTTTTTTAAATTAATACATCTTTAAAATCATACATAAAAATATTTTTTAATTCAGAAAATAAAGTGCCTACTCTACCCCGAACCAAACAAAGACAGCTGCAGAGTACCAGGGAATCATAACGACGAGGATCCCTCGGGAGGTTTAATTTAGTTCTTGTGTTTCTGTATGACGCGAGCGCGGTGGTGGCGCGCCTGACGACGCGGTACTCGCTCTACTAATGGCGGACGCATTTTCTTTAGCTTTACGAATTAGACGATGATGTCAATGTTTAATAATGTGAAAGTAAAGTAACAAACATCCAAACATACAAATGTTTGGATGTTTGTTAGGCACTCAATCACGCAAACACGGCTGAAAAAATTTGGATGAAATTTGTCACACAGATAGTTTATCGTTAACCTGGATTAACACAGGATATTATCCCGGTATATTAACGACTGTTATTAATTTATGTTAAAGCTAACTAAAGCATTTTTCATTTGTTTCTGGACCCAATACTGAAGTCCATGAAGACGAAGGCACGGGTAGAATGTAGTACAATAATATAGTACATTGTGTAAGTATTTATTGCACAAATAAAAGCTTGTTAAACACCAAGATGACTGCAGTACAATACAATACTCGAAACGGAACCACATAAAAACATCTCCGTAGATAAATAACATTTATAATCTGCATTCAAAACTTAACATTAGCGATGCATAAACCGAGACACGTATTTAATTGAGCGCGGTAATCCGTATTAATAATAGAGCAGCTGGCGACCCCTGGCGTGATACTACAGATTTAAAAGTCAATATACTGGCAGGGATTACACCAGGGTACGTAGAAGCAGGGGAACGTATAATTAGGTGTGGACCATAGTGCGAGGATGCGTTTAACCAGACTTGTTTAACGAATTGTTTTATTTATAGTGCATGTTTGATTATGGAATCGGTTGGACTAAGGATTTTTTTTTGGCACAAGTGTGTTTATGACGATCGAATAAATAAAAAAATTGCTTGAATATGGGTACATGAGGTGATACATATGACAAAAGTTCTTTAAGCCCGATTCGACCTACACACGTACCTATGCAAATACCTAGCGTGCAGGTGTGTAATATACTTTAGGAAGGGGTTTGGTTACCCTAGGGTGAAATGCTCTTTTTACACCTAAAACGGTTCCAACATCAAATACAGTGTAATAATTGCAATTAATTATTAATATATTTTAGTTCACTTTAGAGCAATACTGCATATTTCCATACAGTATATAAATATATTAACAAATTAATAAAAACAGGTAAATACTAGACTAGGACGTCTATTTGTGACGTTGCTAACTTTTAGAATGCACGCTCTTTTATAAGCAACGTTTATAACAGAGTAGTGTTTTGAAAATACATACCTACTATTGTTAAAAGCAAAAACTTTTGGCATTCCTTTCGAAAATGGATAAACAATGAAGAATTTAGAAGTATGGAATGGTCAGTATATTTCATCATTATTTTCTTGGTTTTGACAATTATTTAAAGACAGTCCCTTCTCAAGAAACCATTACTAGCAAAAGTTACAAATGATCGCTCATTTCTTATTACTTCTCAAACCACCTGGGAATGAACCAACTATAGGTACTGACCCTTACTTAACAGACCCCGGTGTTGCCACCAAAATTAACTCGCCCGTTGATCCTCAATACAATTTTATTGCAAATGGCCCCAAATAATGCTAAATCACAGCTAAATCCCCATAATATGTGGTAGACCCGATTTCGGGGTCTATTTTTTTCGGGTAGCAACATTATCTTTTATTGTGATAAGTGTTTATGTGATGCAATTTTTGTTTTTGTAAATGCGTTATGAAATTATAGTATGGATTATGGAGTTGAAATGTTTTTATTATAAAGTGGGTTTCTTTGTATCCAATACTTTCAGCTATGTATATTATAATAGTAACTTCTGTAGTTAAATAATTTTCTATAAAACTTTATTTTCATAATAGTAGATTATGATACAAATGAGCTCAATTTATCAGTACGCTCAAGACTGTATTGCAACCTCTAGTTCTCTAGAGGCTCTTTAGAGCTCTCTTCAAAATATCATAAGGCTGCAATAAAATAAGCGCACATTACTGCACTAGTGTGGTAAATATATTTTTCTCTTGACTACATTTTCGTATTTGTTCCAAAACCTCTCTTGAGAGCAAAGAATACATAAGAACAAAGTCATTGAACCCAAACTTTGCACCATACTTAAGTGCTTTTTCGGAGGGAAAGAGGTCCTTTCAAGAAGAACGTGATGTGCTCCGTTTAGACCCTAATTGGAGATAAGAAGGAAAGTCATGGTGTCTCCCGCTTTTTTTATGGGGAAGTGCTGGTGGTCTAATCTAAGCTCATTTAGGGGAAAGCTAGATAAAAAGTCCATGACAGGTGCGATAGTGCCCATCCACTCTTGGTCATCACTTTCAGTTGACTTGTTACTAAGCCCAATACATACAACCTCTTTGTCCCACAAAGATAGGTCTACCGCGCGCCACATTCGTTACCCTCGTAGATTACCTTAAATTCCGGCTTCTTTGAGTTTTCTATGAGGTTAGATGTTACAATCCTGGCAGCCTACTGTTATGACATAAAAAGATTATACTCATCTTCTTTTCGTGTAATTAGTGACTAACCTGGTGTCAGAGTTTTAAAACCGCCCATTGTCCTCTGACTTGGCTGCACATGCCGTCGAGAAATATCTTTCAGGCATGCCAGTTTCCTCACGATATTTATACTCATGAATGAACGTTGGAACTGGTGAATTGAATTCCGGATTCTTGAAAACACATTGGTGTCTACCATAATATTATTTACGGCTATTACCCTCGCGTCAAAATGATATAGACTAGTGAACATGACATGTGGTAGGCGCCACATAATTATCTGAAGATTTCATGCCAGGCCTGAACCTATTTGCTTTTGTTATCATTGATATAGATCGATGATCAAAGTAGAACATATAACATTACACGCTCTTTTTTTAATTCACTCGTACATTAATTTTATTGTCCAGGTATTACTCCGACAGTAGTCCAATGCTGGTCACCGGCTTCTCCAATTGTATACCATACATCTCTATTCTCGGCACTCTCATTCAGCCACGCTGCGAAGATATACCCGAATCGCTTTAGCGTAGCAATAGAGGTCATTGCCCTTTCCTTAATATCTCTCCGAACCCAAAAAATAAAGTATGTATGGTGTTTTCTTATTTGAACATGTTGAAAATCACAATAGATATACCTATTGATTCAAGAGTTTTTAATACGCTTTTATTAGCTTGACCTGTATCTTTCTATCTATCTATGTAACGGAATCTTTTAACGTAATTATCACCAACTTCAAGACGTTCGATTAACTTGAAAATTTGCACACGTATCAAAAACCGATGACAACATAATAATTTTGTATCTTGGAGCTGATCTGATGATGAAGCCAGGAGGTGGATAGTGGAACTCTTCAGTGGCTACTAGTAAACATCTCGAGTTTGGACTCATATGATTCGATTTGACGTAGTTTAAAAAGAAACTAAAAAACACACTTTTTACACGAACTAAAAATGATAAAATAATAAATTGACTTGTACTAGTTACGATATAAGTACCAATCCAGCTTGTCACTTCTTTTATATCCAATGATTTAATCAAAAAGCGTGGGCGCTTTTTAGCTGTGTATACTTTTAATTAATTTGAACAAAGTGCTCCATGCTTTTTTTAAACTATTTTTTTTAAAATATAGAATACTAGAAAATGTAGGTGGGTCAATGAACGCTTTTGCTATGCTAAAGCGATTCGGGTATGAAATGTAAATTAGAGATTGACTTAATCCATTCATAACTATTATCGATATTTCGATAACTGCGCCACCTGTCGATCGATATCCAGTGTCCATCCGTGTTCCAGGTGTTAATGTATTTTATTATGATTACATTGTGGTGTACTGACGCCCCCTCATTTGGTGTGATTCATAATATCATAAAGCTGTTTTGGGAATATTATGTAAATAACAGGAGTTAAAATTATTTAAAACAAAATGATATTTGTAAAGGCGCTGTGGCAGCGATGTTTTACATCAATGATCAAACAATCATGTTTAAGGGTTCTGTCTCGAAACCTTTAAAAATTATTACTAATGCAGTGTTATAGGGAGCAGCTCAAGCAAACTGTATTGATTAGATTAAATTGAAAACTAGAAGTCGACCAACTCAAATGAATATGAAATTAAATGAATGAATGAAAAACATAAGCACATTTTATTTAGCCTGTACCTACTGACTCACTGCTGGGCAAAGGCCTCCCCAAAGTCCTTCCAGAAACTCTTAATATATATACAAAATAAATAATTTAATACGAAAAAGTGTTAAAATGCGAAATAATCGAACATTACACGTCCTAGTGGCCTAAGGGTCGGGACTTGGTCCCTAAGTTATTGGGTTAATAAATCTTAATATACCGCGCCGCGGTCGGCATGCTAATGCCTCCTAATGTTGCAGGGGCGGCCACGTTTGACCAATATAATTATATTTTGTAAGGGGTAAAATGTGCACATAGTAAAAATCATTACCCTGTTGTTTGGCGTATTTAAAAAAATGGTTTTGTTCCATTACCATGATAATAATAATCGCCTGTTGATTTTAATTTTATGTGCATCGAAATATTCGTAGGAAATTATTCAAAACAGTAATTGGTCATCTCAATTATTTAAGTGACTAAACGCATCCGAATGAATTTCAGGTATTCCTAAATAGATCAATAAAATAGAACGTAAAAGCGATTGCAAGCCTAAATATATCCACAACTTAAAATGGTTTTGCGTCCGTCTGTTACATGTATCCATTATACAATTAACGCAAAATCGCATGCAGAAACTAAAAAAGTTTTATACAAAAAAGCTCGGAATAATTAATGATAGAAAAAGATTTCCCATGTATCGTACCCGGCGACCATTTAACTGTCTAATCGTCGAGAATATCGAATGAGGGGTACGCGTGCCATTTATTTTTATCGATGTCGGTACCCAGTATAGTGTCACAACACTAGGGCTATGCATCTTTTTAATAATGAAGGGATTTGGTAAACAAAATGCGACACAGTCAGGACAGAGACATTTTTTATTTATTTTTATTTGATTTGGTAGTGGAGAGATGTGCGATGTTAATTTTAAAATGAATTTGCAGATTTTAAATACTGTTAACTTATACACTGTAAATAATTCTCTGCTGGAGAGTTTGTTGCGCCACTTCTTCTTCCCAGCCAAAGCATTAGGAAGTGGTGAAGGTCGGGCGTTTCGGACTATGTAATTTTGTCATTCAAAAAGTGCTGTTTCTCACCCTAGTTTGAAATAATACTTTTGATTTTCATTTCTGCGAATGTGAAATTCACATGTCTAGTTAGCTACTTAGGTATAAGCAAACAAGTTTTCGGCTACACATGGTAAAACCTAATCACAACACGGGTATGGACTCTTTAAAAAAAGAGGGTGTGTTTTTGAGGGTGGGTGACAGCAGTGGTGTCCCAGTCGTAACGGCCGCGAATTACGAGTTGGTCGTAGGTTCCAAACCTGACAGGCGCGTAACTTTGCGTAAATTGTTTCATCACTACTGCTCTCAAAACAGTGAAGAAAAACATCGTGAGGAAGCCGGCATGTCCTAGAACCAAAAATTCGAAGACATGTGACATCTATCAACCCGCACCGCGTGGTGCATTACGGCCCACTCCCTCTCTCGAAGAGGGGAGGCCTATGTCCCAGTAGTGGGAACATTGTGGGCTGATTATACTTATGCTGTGTGCTATGACAACACGATATAAGTGAAAACTTACGATACGACTGGAGCCGAGTATACGCGATTCAGCGTCGCCGACCCGAGCGTGACGGTTCAGTTTCGTTCCCTTTTCAGAAAGAGCGCAAAGTGTGCTTTTAAGGAGACTGCAGGACCTAAACACGCCTAAACGCAAGTTTTATAATGCTTAATATTTTGCAATAAATTACCTGCGTTGTATCGTCGCATTTCTCTTTCTTTTCTATGCAGTCCGACAGTGACCGCGCTTTGGCTGTTGTAAGACTCATAAAGAAGTTTTCACTTTAAAAATATTTAATTCAAAATAGTTGGTTCAACTGACAATTATGGATCGGAGGCCTCTCCCACGTATGGCACAGTGGACAAACGTGCGAATAAATTAGAATCTCGAACAATAGACGGCAAACGAGCGATCGACATGACAAACCGACGGCACATCAAACGTGTCGACTAGAGTGACCATATGGCACAGTAGTCCTAGAATATTTTGAAATGAATTATAACTAGTCTCCGAATGTCCAGGCGAAGACGAACACAAAAAAAAGCATCGGCCGAAAACGAAGCCGAAAACGAAAATGATTTATACATGAAAAAATATTAATATTCTCGCTGTACAGTGAAATATTGTTTTTTTTTACACCTAGGGAGAGAAAAAGCAAATATAGGCTTTAAAAGAAATAAAACACGATAATTCCACTAGAGGATACAACATTTTTCTAAGCAGAAGTTAGCCAAATTTCACCTGACATTGCCGAGCTTTAGAAAGTAGACTGAATGACGAGCGATAATTCTCGAACTTCAGATTGTCGGTTTGGACGAAGCTTCCGCTGGTTTATGGCCAAAAACGAAAATATGGCCGAATCATGATTTTTTGGTCGAAAACGAAAACGAAGCTTCGGTCGGTGACTTTATATCATAGCATAATATCTTGCCTGGTTTCCCCGAAGAGGTGTACCTATAGTACAAATGTGTAACAATGAGCTTAAATACTTGAAATCAAGAGGGTACACTAACATATGTTTTCTCTTACACCGGGCAACACCGAAATGTAATGCCAACATTAAAGTGCACTGTTGAATTTTTAACGCTCGCCTCGGCGCCGTGTTAAAATCCAAGTGTTACTGGAAACCAGCACAAAGGATGTAATTTTACTAGAAAGTGACGTCATCGTAGAAATAATATCCACATCGTGTATTAAGTAACACGAAAGTGTTCACCATTCTCCCGAAATCGGAAATCTCTATCATGGTTCGCCTACCGCTCCGTAAACAGTATAATATTGTTATGGTAGTGCTAAAATTCCGACCTCTTTTTGTTCTGATATCATAAAGTTAATAGCGTAAGATAGCGATACACTTCTGCATTTGGAAACTGAGTCTTCACTTCCAGAATAATGACCGGTGTGGCGTTTACCTTGGGTAATCGAGTGTAAATCCCTAATTAATAAAATTGACTTATTCAAATATGGTGTACTCTCTAGACACGAAAGCCGTAATTTCCGCCAAAGTTACGGGCAATGGTGATTCCTACTCCGTATCATTTTCGAACCTAAGATGAGTTCGGGGCCTGAACTAAGAATTAATGACAACACGATTTGACAGTTATCCCTACCACCGACATGTCTTTGCCCGTCCGAAAAATGTAGTTAGACACTTGTTTTGATACATCTACCACTTTCAGACAGGTCCGTATCTTCGTTGACGGTTTTAGAGAGTAGACCCTTATGGAGGTCAGATATAGGCAGTCGCTCCATGTAAAATACTGGTACTCAGCTGCATCCGGTTGAACTGGAAGCCTTGGCAAAAGGCTTGGCAGATGATGGTGAATATAGAAACTAGCATCTTCATAACAGACTGAACGTTTTATCTTTCCATATATAGAAGTTTTGTTTATTCGGTCGCTTGACTGCATATTTATATAATACAGTGCCGAGTGCGGCCGAAGTCGAGTAAATAGTCAGGGAACTCAACCAGTGTTTGCAATTGACTGGCCGGTACTGTAAATAGTTCATGTGTATCTACAGTATGTTTCTCTGAGTACGGTGAGCTGTCTACAAATCGTTCTTCAAATCGATCAAATTGAAGGATGAATAGAGTTTCTTTGAAGTGTGTTTTTAGTTTGTCAATCCACACACACTTTTCACTTTCGCTAATCTCTTCGGTATTACCGTATTGTTACAAGTTTATTTCGTGTCTTTTAGTGATATTATCATACTAATCAGTTTTAAGGAAGTTATTAAAATACAACTGAAGTCGTCAGATACTTTCTCAATAGCTATTGGTTTAGACGTGTGATCGACAACTAGCCGTCGGCTGATGTTGCAAATGAACTGGATGGTATTAACGAGACAAGAGTCGTGTTGATACACTGAAATAAAATGAAATTATGACAAAGAGTTAACACCAAAGACAAAATCAATGCCTGAGAGATATTTCTCGATCGCAGGTGAAGCCAAGTTAGAGGCATGGGCGGCTTTAAAACTCTGACACCAGGTTACTCACTAACCACACGAAAAGAAGAAGAAGAAATCAAGTAACGATAATTTTCTCTTTATCGAACATTCTTTGATAAAACGCTGTGAATAGACAAAGAGCTCGAAACAATGGGAGTTCATGCACAGTAGCCGGTTGTCGGGCATAGTCCCGGCCGGCGGGCGGCCACACGGACGCAGCGCGACGGACAGACAAACACATTTGTGTTCGTTTTGTGTGTTTCTCCGGGACCACTTCGCGCCACACTGCGACATTCTTCGTACGCGTTTTATTATTTATTTATTGTGCGTAGCGAAGCATCGACTTTTTTGTCGACGCTGCTTTTTTTAAAACTCCGAGGTGTAAAGGTTAGTGATGTTTGTTTTGTACGACGGTTATTCATACATCACGATATTTTTGTTGAAATGCGCTTCACAGGCCAAATGTGTTACCTAGATGAATTACCAATTCTCAGTATTTTTCCAATTCAATGTCAAGTTATTGAAACGCACAGTAAAAAATGATGTTGAAAAATGACCGACCAAGGCCGACGGCGATATCACCCATATTTATATCGTCTACAGTTTACTAACTAATATTTCCGTTTGATCTTATCCCATTTGTTTCCTATGTTACCGAATTCTTTGTTTGATCCAGGTTGATGAAATCCTTCGCCCAGAAGTGCCTGATATAGCAGCTAGGGTTTCGAATAAAATTGGTTTTCTCCTGTTCCGTGAATTCACACTGAAAATGAATTGGCGGCAACCGTAACATAAATGTTTTTGAATATATAGCGAATACAAGTCAAAGTTGAATCATTTAGAATTTATTTGAGCATAAATAAACACTTTGGGAGATTTTCATATGTTAAAGATATAGATTGGATGCACAACAAGTTCTGCAAACAACCACAAAAGTAATAGTTACTAATGTAATGGTTTTCATAATCCGAATCTATTTATTATTAATAATAATATTTAAAAAAATACCCATGGCAGCGTATGATCAAGTCTTACTTAATATGCGGACCTATCCTTACATAATATTTGTAGAATGTCAAAACTTCCTAAATCAATTTTAAGTCAAATGAAAACAACACTGCCATGAAGTATAGAGCTTCATCAATATATATTAGAGAATCGCATCAATGAACGGGGCTCCATTCAGTAGCAGTCCAACACATAGTCGATAACAGTTACAATGAATAACGTAACACTAAACTTATTACTGTGACGATAAACAGGCAATTTTCACGGATTACAACTGGCGTCTTGGTAACGAACACACAGATGAAAAAAATTACCAGCTTGTCGAACAACATATCAATCTGCTTAGCCTTTGTCCGACTATGATAGGTTCGGCATATAGTTTAACAGAATGCAGCTGAATACCAGTATTTTACATGGAGCGACTGCCTATCTGACCTCCACAACCCAGTTACTGGGTAACACGATACCCCCTGGTTTGTTTGTCGATTGACATATCCCAATAGAAATTCGCGTTCCTCATACGTTTGCTTCTACAGTTTGAGTTTGTGCGGTTTTCTACTTCACTATTTTAAACGTTTAACATAACTAAAGATATTTAGATCTACTTGAAGTTAGGTTATGGATTCTGTTCGGTATCGATATTTCTCCAAATTGGGAAGTTCGACGTATAACTTTAAGGAACAATTGTTTGGGTAGCTCGTGTAACTAGAACGGCAATCCGCGAGCGTAATCGCGGTCTGGACTCGCTAGTGTATAAGCGACTTATAAACTTTTCACAAATATCTTGGATGCTTCGGATAAAAACGGCTTCAAACAAAACAAAACATAAAATCTAAAACCTGTCCTAACCTTAAACTCGGCAAAAAAAAGTGCAAACTATAATATTAATAATACTGCTGCATTTGCAACAACTGCAACGAAAGTTTAACAAAAGCGCGAGGTCCCAACAGGCCGTGTGTCACCGGTGTTAACGAAATACAAATATTAGTCAACACACGACACAAATTAAGACTAATGTCTAATGTAAAGCATAGTTTAACTCGAAACTAAGTGCTTGAACAAAGCGACAGTGGCTGATTACCTGCAGTTAGTTTCTAATATTAGTCTTTACAATACTTGAGAACTTTTGTGAGCAAAATTTTGTGTAAGCTCTCACATCAAAACACACAACTAAAGCATTCTTAGTGGCATCGGCTTAGTCTATAACAGCATCTGTAGTAAGGATAGTGGACGCAACATCGCCTTACCTTTTCATCCAACAGCGAAAAAGGAAATGCGACAATCGTGTGACTAAGTAAGCCCAAAAACTACTGTTCCTATTTTGTTAAAGCAGTGTCTATCGTTTTTATTTGAAAAGTTTGTTATTTCGTCACTATGTTCATTCCCATTTGTTTTTACTTTTATGACCCGTTGTTTGATTATGTCATAATAAAATTAGTTACTTGTTGTTGTTGTAGTTTATGTTCATTATGAAACTCAAATAAAAACATGAAATTAAATCTGTTTTGACATGTCACTACATGTTTCACTCCTATTGTTTCGAGATTGCACCCGTGCGTAATAGGGGCGGGTCGCTAGTGATTCTGATTGCCCAAAATATTACCAGAGAGCATTGTAAGAAAAACTAATACATACAATTTATGCAAAAATATTTACATTCAGGTCGACTTAATATAAGCATGTTTAAAAAGAACCAAAGTGGTCATTACCATGTCATAATCATTAAGAGTCTGGAAAACACAGCTACCGCATAGCTGGCAGGTTATTCTCAATAAAAAGTTAAGACACGGAGTTTAAGACCCATAAAACTCCAATACATTACAGTTGATTCTACTACGAAGTTTTTACAAAAGTGTTTGACAGCCTCGACCACCCATTCATATAGCTTTTAAAAGAGCATAACTTAAAACTTACATTTATATTCGTGCAACGCGAAGGTTGAATCAGGTAGAAGGTGCCGTGAAATGTATCAGTGTAGTGCAACTTTTGAACTGGACGTGCGAAGAGGGAGTCTCACAAGGTGAACGGTTGGGACCAATTCTTTTTATATTGTGTGTTTTTAGCGGATGTTGGTAAGGGTATAACGGTGTGTGAGATATGATTTGTTTACCGTTTAAAATCACCTGTTGACTGTTATCGATATGATAAGCCATAATAATTTATGTTTAATAGAAAACACAATTTCAATGACTTTATCCTTTTCGAACAGTAGGGAACATATTGTCCAAATAAATATATTTTTAAATTAAATCCACGACTGCTAAGGTATGAAATCGTAGAAGCACCTGTAACCTTCTGAATGAAATGACATCTTTCGTTCTAATTCGTACAGCGGTATAATATGGATCACTGACCTGCACTCTACTTTCGGTGAGGCCGATCCTCATGGCGATTTCCTCGCGCATGAAGATGTCAGGGTAGTGCGTCTTAGAGAAACATCTCTCTAACTCGTTCAGTTGTGCCGGTGTAAACCTTGATATAAACAAAACAAGAATTATGAATGCCATCGACAAAATGAGATTACGGCTCCGAAAACTGAATTACCAGTGAATAGGGTGTTCAGTCACTTTAGGACCTAACTCAATTTGGTTGACTCTAAACTTGTTTTTGTTGTCTTTTAGCACGTACCGACACACATGCCAAATAAATTCATTTGAATTTGTTTTGATTTTCTTACCTCGTCCGATGTCTCTTCTGCTTTGCAGGCTTATCGCTGTCGGAGGCTGATGACGACATGCTGACTGGCACGGTGGCCATGTGCCCTCCACTGTGCTGTTGGTGGATGCCACCTGTACAGAATAACTTATTAGTAACTTTTGTTGGTTAAAGGCTAATCGAATGCCTATTTGCAGCTTTGGTCTGCGAGGAAAAACTAGGGTGTTGCTGTGCTCTCGTGTAACAAAGCATAAATATTTTTTTTATTGGCATTAAATATAGCAACATAAACTACACAAAGGATATAGAGGCGTTTATAACCATCTGCATTTAGAGACACAGCACAAAAATCTAGACAATTTGACATGTCGCACCAGTTGATTACACACGTGCGAAGTACAGGCAGGTAGGCTAGTTTTGTTATAAAACCTTACTGTGCCTGCGACTTCATCTGTGTATTACTTCATGTATTAACATAAAATAAATCCTATGATACTCGGCAATACCTACGGTAGCTTCCAATTAGTGAAAGAGTTTTAGGAATCGGATTAGTTGTTTCGAAGATTACCTCCTCCATACAAACTCACAAAATCTACCTCTTAATATTATAAGTATAGATCTAAGACAGGGGGTAGTCTTAACGTGACCCATGTGTTTCATGCAGTCATAACCTTATGTAAATTCAAGCAATGTATTTAGGCCTCGTTGGTCTAGTGGTCGCAAGGGCTTCTACTGAGCATGAGATCTTGGGTTCGATTCCCAGGTCGGGCAGTGTTATTGGGTTTTTCTATTTGAAATTCCTCAGTAGCAGCCCGAAGTCTGGATTTCTGCACGGTTAACGCAATAGGATCTACCCTATTACATGGTGAACTGGGGAAATGTAGGTCTACTGTATGTATACCTCTGCACAACCGCTTCGGGGGTACAAGGCGTCATGTGATGTCATATTATGTATTTATACCTTGTAAATGTTCGGTGCGTATATTGTGCGCGATGTGCAGACGCGGCCCGAGCGCATGGTGCGACCGGTCGAGGTTCGGCTTGATCTCGTGCGGCTTGCTGTCCTCGGAGCACGAATCTTTGTGACCTGCGGACACACATGCTTGTAAGGCGCCTTTCTTAAACGAGGTGTGTTGGATAGTGATCGTTTAAGAAGTAAATTATTAATTTAATCAATAACTTTCCCAACAAAAAACCTCTAAAATACTCGCTCTTTCTTTTCATTTGACCCGTCTGAATCTTATTTTATTAAGTTAATTTATCATCGATAGTAATTTATTTCTATATGAGGCCATATGCTACCACAGGTTTGGCAGTAATTTGACTAAGAGAAAATTGGAGCAGCAACCCGCCTCGGACAGGACAGATTTTCTTTAAGTGTTACTTTGTCTATAGAGAAAAGCTTATGAATTCAGAGAACCTAGGCTTCAAGAGCGAGCTCTTAAATTTAGCACTCCTCGGATATCCGAGATTTCCATCGTATTAATCTCTCAGTTCTTTGTTTATTTACACCATTTGGGGGCGTGCCGCTATGCTACGAGTATTTTTGTTTAATTTCACTTCGCCGTTCAAGATTACCTCATTAGATTTTTTTCTCTTATAGAGGATGCTACAGTACTTCGGGACATGCATGCATGTCTGTCAATCAATATCATTCAGATATTTCAAGTAACCACGCTAACTACGGTCGATGACCCCAAAAAAATGCATCATGAAATATTTACTTTTGTGCGGCCTTTCGCTAACTAATTTAATTTAACCCTGTTGTTCTTGGTATCTTTATTGACCTCACGAAAGCGTTCGACACCGTTAGTCATTATTTGCTAATTAAAAGCTAAAAAACATCAACATTACCGGCAGTGCTTTAAAATGTTCGATTCCTATCTAAAAACAGGTCACAGTTAGTGGAAAATAATTATATAATGTGTGGAGTTTTTTTGGAATGGCATCTAAAATTTACAAAAAGATACCTGTGGACATTTTAAGCACCAAGGAACTCCCACTATTCAAATATAAATTGCGTAATTTTATAATTGACAAAGCTTACTACACGATCCAAGATTTTCTTAATAATTAGTAACTACTACAATCTGTCACCATACACATAGTTGTTATTTTGTAAGAATTGTTTTATATGTGATACCTAAGAAATGTTACATACTGCATGTTGACATAATTATTGTATGCCTATTAGGCAGGACATAATGGAACTTTAATTTACCTAAAATCTGTCTATACAAGGCGTCCCACGGATATGCCACATGGAGGGGAAGTACCTTGAATATTGTAGATGGAAGATTTTACTGAAAGAAGACATTATTTGAATTTAAAAAACAATTCAAACTGCCTTCATAGATATTTAAATAATTACATGGTTGAACCGGAAATCGAACCCGTTACACGAGAAAAATAATCACTCTGTAGCTTTATCATACCGATCGAAAGGCTTCATCATAAAGATTATTTTTTGCTGAATAACATAGGGTAAGTCCAGGATAGCTGCCCCACTTTTTGGGGGTATCAAAAAGTAACGTAAGACGTATTGCCAATAGATTTTTAATTAATAAGTTCAATCAATCTGCCTAGCCTTTTTCCAACTATCTTGGGGTCGGCTTCCAGTCTAACCGGATGCAGCTGAATACCAGTATTTTACATGGAGCGACTGCCTATCTGACCTCCACAACCCAGTAACTGGGTAATACGATACCCCTTAGTAAGACTGGTGTCAGACTTTCGGGCTCCTGACGACTCGTAACGACTGTCAAAGATCCACGAATGACAGCCGGGACCAACGGCTTAACGTGCTTTCCGAGGCACGGAGGATTCTCGGTATGTAAAGATGGTCACCCATCCTTAATTAAAAATCTATTGGCAATACGTCTTTTGCATATAGTAACTTTGATCTTTAATCTATGATGGTACCCTTTTTGTTTGTAAATAACTTTCATAGATTTTGAGGAAATTATGTCTTTTGTACCCTCTCAAAAGTAGGATAGATGCCTACCGTGAGGGATAGAAGATTCGTAGTAAAAATGCGTCAAGGGATAGAAGACTCGCGGTAAGAATGCTTCAATATTAGATGTTAATTGAAATAAAACGGACTAGTTTCAATGTAATCAGTTTCTATTCAATATTTTAACATTAATTTGTGACATCTTTTATAATTATATAATCTATATATAATTCTCCAACAAAAGAAGCATTTTTTTAATGTTGTGGTATAATAATCATCTTATACATCTTCTTAACACAATCAATATACTTTTACTAACGATAGATAATTTTATAAGTATTATTCTTCTTCTTCCTAGTCTTCTTAATATTTCTTCTTCATCTTAATTCTTCTTTTTCTTCTTATTCTTTCACATTCTTGTTAATCATCTTATTATCACTGCTGCTAGAACTATATATCTGCGTCTGATTCTTTGCTTTCACTTCTTAGGGTTTCGTAGTAAACAAGGAACCCTTATTCTCTTTTGAGTTGTTGCTACCGCTTGGTATGGTTTCCGGTTTCTTTTTTTTTTCTGTTTCTTTTCTGTTATTTTCCTTTGTCTTCTTGGCTTTCTTTATTTCCGAGGCATTTCTTCCACCTGAGGTATGAAAACATTAATAAAAATAGTTAGGGATAGATGCCCCCCTAAGGGCATCTATGGCTACAGCAGATGGGGCAACTATACTTTTGGCACAGGATAGATGCCTTTTTTAATAAAAAATAAGATAAAAAGAAAACTATAATTTAAAGTATTATACCATGTGCTTTAAACTGTAATATCAGCAAATAAAAAAAATGAACATAGAATTTATAACGGAGTAAAAATATATTCTATACTAAGTACTTACGATTATAATTTCAACGCTTGCTGAGGTCTCCCCGTGGAAGACTTTTTTTTACACTTACGGACGAAACGCGTGCGCGTGTCTCCTACGGTTGGCGTTGTACTGGGGTCTGCGGGGGGGGGCGCTTCCTATTGTATAGTACGATTTTGGCCTACGACAGTTCTAACATTGAGTATTCAAAGTCACGGCACCTATTCCATTGGGGCACCTATCCTGGATTTACTCTAGTGTCAAAAATAAAAGGAAGACCATGAATTTTAACATTTTTAAATTAATGAATGAAATGCACCAATCCCAGCGTGGTTTAACCAGACTCGATAAATCGAATGAACCCCAAGATTTGCACTAGCCTATGAAGCCACATGTTTCATGGGACTGCAAAGGCCATTGCATATCTGGGAGTAGACCGGGGGGCACTTGGTAATGGTAAGGAATGAACGTGCCCTTAGGATAAGGAAGGATTTGAGAGCCATACCGGATATGCATCCTAATACAAAATTAATCAATTTATCAAATGCTCAAAATGAGTCCTTTCCTGTTGAGTACAAAGTCGCACTCTTTTGTTTATTTCGGTCTATATATATCTATGAATGCATTTTTTTTTCAAATAATGTCTTCTTTCAGTAAAATGTTCCACCTACAATATTCAAGGTACTTTCCCTCCATGTGGCATATCCGTGGGACGCCCTGTATAACCTATGCCCACAATACAAAGATTTGATTTGATTTGAGTTCTCCGGGGATAAATTTTAGGGCCCTTAATCTACATAAATAATATTCAGGAAATTAAACTACATGGCCATCTTACTCTATACACAGATGATATTTGATTATTTATTTCGGATCTTCCATTCATGAGTTAGTTTCCCAGGCTCAAGATTTTCCCAAACTGGAGAGGGCTGGGTCTGCTTTGAAGCGGCTTCTGCCCAACCTAGGGGGTCCAAATGTCTCCTGCCGGGTTGCAGCAGCTCCTGCTGCAGGCTCTACGCGCGGGTCGTGCCGCCCATGGCACTTTACGGGTCACCGGTGTGGGCGCGTTCATTGAGGCTGCGACCGGCCCAGCGATTGAACGCGTCTCAAAAGGTCATGGCCATTAGGCTGGTCCGAGGATACCGCACGGTCTCCCGTGAGGCGGCGAGCCTCCTTGCCGGACTACCGCCATGGGATCTGGAGGCAAAAGTCCTCGCGCACTTGTGGGAGTTGTGCGAGGAAGCGAAACGCCGGGGTGTAACTCCGCTGCTGCGAGAAATCACGGCACAGCGGACAGAGCTCCGGCGGGATCTCATGGCGGCATGGAAAGTTCGATTGTCGCAACCCAGCGCTGGGCACGCCACAATTGTGGCGATAAGTCCCCTCTTTAAGGAGTGGCTAGTGAGGCACCACGGCGTCCTCACCTTCCGCCTGACGCAGGTCCTCACCGGACACGTTTGTTTCGGGAGGTTCCTGTTCCGCATAAGGCGGGAGGAAACGCCCGGGTGTCACCACTGTGTGGATCACCCGAAGGATACGGTGGAGCATACGGTGGAGGTCTGCCCGGTTTGGGCGGAGCCCCGCCGTGTCCTCACGGAGGCGATCGGCGGCGGCGATCTCTCGCGTCCGGCCCTGGTTCAGGCCATGGTTCGGAGCGAAAGTGCATGGGAGGCCGTCACTTCCTTCTGCGAAGCAGTAATGCTTGCGAAGGAGGAGGCGGAGCGCGCGAGGGAAAGCCAAGATTCGTGCCTCGCGACCCTAGTCGCCGCAGCAGACGCCCCGGGCGTCGGGAGTCGCGAGCCGACTTCCAGCCACCGTCGGCGCGGGCTTGCGGACGGTGAGCAATGGGTAGCTCACCGTCCGATAAGGACCAGGCCCGGGTCGACGGTGCATTGTGTTCCACGCGCGCCTCAAAGAGATGTCAGCACCAACTGACGGGGTCCATAAGGGCCAATGCCTGCCGAGGTTGCGAGTTTGTCCGAAAGGGATATCGCGGCCCCGGCACACAGGCAACGGAAGGAACACGGGTAGGTTTTAGTCAGTAAAAGTCTGACACTGCCTCCGCCCAGAGCGGGACAAGTTATTTGATAATATCCCAAGCTCAAAAAAAAAAAGGCTCAAGGTTTTAAACGCCCGTTTTTCATGTTTCAACATAACGACACAAAATTCTAAAACCTGCTATATCTTATTTGAAGCAATAAATAAAATAATAACTCCACGTGCACCATTCATTTATTAGCAATATGCCAGCAAAAATCCAGTGAAAAATATCTTGGCTTATGATTAGATATATTCTCGTTGTCTATCGTGGACTGCTCACTTGGATCATATAAAAATAAAGTTACGTCACTAATTGGATCCATCCGAAACATAGTTCGATGTATTTCACATAGATTGCGTCACACTAGATACTTAACGCCTTAGTAAAACCACATCTACTAAGTATAGATATCTGATAGTAATTTAGGGTAGTGCGGCCGAAATGGCCAAAACGGAGAAAGCAAGTCTCCAAGTTACGTAAAAAAAAAAAAAAAATAACTACCCAAATATGACACAATTACAATTTATGAAGAAACCAAAACATATTTACAATAAGTACATGTATTTTTATACGTACATAAGGCACTCAACAAACGTAGGTATAGGTTCAGACTAATTTATAGTTTACTAAAGTAAAACCAGTTACCCAACGTAGCACTCGCCGGGCAAATTTTTCGAATTTTCCCAAGATGACAACAAAGTTTGGCAAAAAAAACTTTTGAAAGAGCACAATTAATTATACAACCAAAATACCCTAATGTATTACAAATACACTCATTCAATGCATTCAAGACTGAATTAGTTTCATATTTAATCGCAAATAACCCTCTCTAAAAACTAAGTGGATGGGGTATACGTTTATAATGGATGCAGTGACAATTGTGTTCATATTTATAATTTAGCTTAGAAAAATTTTTCATATGTAGTGAAGTTTTGTGAAATTTTTGAGAATAAATATGTTTAAACCTATTTAAAATACAATTGTCACGTAACGTTAAGGTATTCATGATAATAAATCGTATAATTGATATCTGAAAAAAATTCAAAATTGACAATAGTTAAAAAAACTTAAAAAGTTACTTTAACCAATTTAAAAGTAATATCATTAAAATTCTACCTAGTTGCTGAACGAGAGACTTGCTAGTGATAGTGCTTAGAGAGTTGTATAATGTTAAAGTTACGCAGGAGGAGTAAAGGCTCCCGCAGACAGCCGCAACGTGATACCGGTAGAACATTTTCCGTGCAGTTTTCATAGAAATTGTTCCACCAGACTCGCGTCGCGCCTTTTTGCGCCTTGAGCCCTTACGCAGCTAAAACAACGTTGAATTGGAATCAAAGTAGAAGGAACCAGTAGGTAAGAAATATTTTACACAAAAAGAGAATGACAAACACAACAGAAATATAATTTGTACCCGTCGAAGCCAAAAGGAAGGTAATATGTACAATATAAGCCTTAATATACATGACTTCGTTATGACGTGTGAGTGATTCCGGCTATACGATAACCGAAAACAATCGATATCGAGAGAGAGAGAGATAATTTGTCGTACTTGGGTTTATGATTTTAACAAATGTTTTAAACAATGTTTTTAACAGCGAAAAACGAAACGTTAATACCATCATCTTTTTGTCCTTCTGTCGCAAAGGTTTTTCTCGAGATCAATGCATCGATCGTAGGAATTTGTTTTTTTTTAATGTTTAAGAAATTTTATAAAAATTTGCCATCCCCTTGTCTCCGAAAAAAATACATAGGGCTTTACTCATAGATTACCTACAGAAAAACCTATAAGAAGTCTTCTATAGGTAGTCTTAAAATAACATGGTGAATCTGTCAATCTGTCATATTGTGCTTACAAACTTACATTTGCAATTGGAATCCATAGGAGACCATGTTTTTCAACTACAATGTTAAGTTTGTTCTTGGGTTAAATTCATCCCAACAACGGAAACCTACATTGTGCGTAGTCCGATACGAATTTTAGATTATTCTAAAAAAGGACAGAGGTCGGGTAGATCTATTCCTTCGAAACCTTTTTCTCTTCTGAGAGGTACATATTATATTTGTCCTTTCGCAAAGTTTTTTTTTTTCATCTAGATCTATGACAGCTCTGTCGTGGGTTTGCACCCTGGAGTTTATGCACGGATAACATTGGACGCTCAACCAATCTGCCTAGCCTTTTCCCAACTATGTTGGGCTCGGCTTCCAGTCTAACCGGATGCAGCTGAATACCAGTAGACTTCCACAACCCTACTAAGCAGATTGAAAGAATTTGCTGTGAATATTTCGTCCACTACTCATCAAAATGATTAGAAGACTGACATTCATAGCAGCTTCGACCTTGATTAAGACTTAGCCGGATAGTATTAATATTTTATGCATATTTTGGTGTAACCCACATTGAACTTTTGCTTTACGATTTACATTATACGCTGCAAATCTTGTAGGTGAATTACCGCTACATTTTTCCCATCGATTTTGTAACTCATTTATCAAATTATACTGATTAATTAGCTTTTATATGTGCCTGAAAGCATCGGTGAACTACTCATTACTGCTCTTGGAACATTAAATATTCTTTGTCCATTACTCCAAACGCTTGTTGAAAAAGAAAAAGCGAAATATTCTTCTTAAAGAATGATTTCATACTCTACAAATAGATACACTTCCGGATATTGTTTTTCTATCATCTCCACAGATACAATGTCTTTTTTGCAAACACGTAAGCTGGCCCTATTGATCGGACCTGGTGAAGGGTGGACGTTTTTTGGGGGACTGTCTTATGTCATTTTGACGTTAGAAAAGTGCTGGTTCTCAGCCTAGTTTGAATAAATGACTTTTGAATTTTTTATTTTGATCCCGAACCAATAGTTTTCTAGGTAATTGTGAATCAGAATTATGAGGGATTGTGTGCATTTGAATTGGAACAGGAAGCTGTGGGGTGTAAGCAGTACAAATACTCTTCCCTACTACTGCACCTGGATATGACCTGGATATAATATCTGCTTCAATTGATTTTCGCTGAAAAGCAATAAGGTTGTGTCGCGTCCTGTCCTACAATTTTGGGAGTGTTGTAGAATTAAGCTACGATTTTCTCGAAGAGCGGTGGCCGCCACATAGCGACTGTAATTTACCAGCGAATGACGTCACTAAAGCGTTATTTATGAAAGTAAGTTGGTGTGTTTTCATTTTCATGACAGCTGTTTTTGCGACCGTTATGTGGCGGCCATCGCTCTTATAAGAAACCGTAGCTTTACCGACTGTCAAACTGTGAAAGTGTTGTGTAAAGCCATATATCACATTAACAAAATTGATATGAAGCTATTATACATACTAGTGGTCGCACAGAGGTCGAAATTCGACCATAATTCATTTAAATGTCATGATTCTAAGGTAGCCATCTTGTGTCAAACGCATGGTAGTGCGTCTAATGTTTTTTTTATTAATTTAATTTATTTCAAATGTATATTATATAAAAATATTAGCTTTCTGCACTCCTTCTCCATATAAATTTTAACTGTGCCAAATTTCATACTCCTCCGTCCGCGTAATTTTCGTAAAATGGGGGACAACGTTTTTGCTTCACGTATTAATGTAATAATACTCGTAATATACTGGTGACGTGCCCTCGGCGAAATAGACAATGTAATCCGTTCTTTTCAGCAAACTATTTCAAAATCCTCTAACGATACAAAAATGAAACTACGCCGTTTAATAAATCCAATTTAGACGAAGAACAAAGTGTTAATGCGAGAAATTGGCAAAGTTTGGTTGTCGGCTCTTCTCAACGACTTTGCGATACTCGGCAATTTCTATTTGCCAAGAAATTGCGAATTTTCAAGCATAAAACTTGTGTCTCAAGTTGTAATAGGATATGAAATGGTATCGTTTATGACCGCAATGGCAGACCGAGACGTTTTACAAGATGAGTTTTAGGATATTATTGTACCTATGTAGGTAATATGAATATAATATATGTATAAGTATGATATGCAGCTACTAGGTTTTACGAGCCATGTAAAACATGTTATCAATTTTACAGCTCTTTACGAGACAGAAAGTGCTTGAATTACCAAAAAAAATATAAACGATTAATATATCGTATTAAGTATCTAATGAAAGGTGTTCCTTAACACCTAATTTCTGAAAATATTTTCTGTATTTATACATATGTACATAAACCCCAGAATAATAAGGATGAAGCCTGGATTACAAAAAAAAAAAATATTTAGTCCGTCAGTCAGACAATAAAAAAATATTAGATACATATTTTTTGCTTCATCATATTAATAAAGAATGACTTGGATACGACGCATTAAAGTAGGGGAGTGGGGGTCGCTACGTCACAAGTAAGTATAAAATCTACATACTTGTGACGTCATGGCACATTTTAACTCAATGTATCGCCGTGATCTTTTGACAAGGTAAAAAAAGAAAGAATATGTGTCCAATTATTTTTTATAATCTACAAGACGGAGAACAAGTATTGTTTTAGTCATCATCTATTGTAATAAAAAGGAAGTTAAAAACTAAAACTCAACTACGACAAAAATTTAAAAACTAAAAAGTTATAAACAAGACATCAGCGCACATATCAGACAGACAAATTGAAAATAACATCGATTTTCGTATACTTAACCGGAGTCACACGGTAATCTGTAAGTACAATTTAAGTTTATCTTAATTACATGACGCGTGATACCGATTCTATGAAAATCGATGTTATTTTTAAGGTATAATCTAAGGTAGGTATATTTTAAGGTGTAATTTTTATTTGTTTCTAGTAAACATGGAGCAGCACTTAGAGTCTGTCAAAAAAAATGGAAAGAAGCATTCTAAACATTTAGTTACGGGACAAAATCAAAGTATTAAATATAAGACGTAAGACCAAAGTTGCAGATGTCACATTGACAGTGATAAAACTTAAATGGAACTGGATAGGCCACATGATAAGACACAAGAAAAATAAATGGTCTAAAGATGTAACAATGTGGTACCCTCGAGATGGAAAATGTAGCAAAGGCCGTGAAAGAATGAGATGGGAGGGTGAAGGAAAAAAAACGGCAGGATCAACATGGAGAAGAAAAGCCACAAACAGGAAATTATGGCAAACCCTAGGGGAGGCCTTGGCCAACGGGCAAACTGCTACAAATGTTACCGATGCCGATGATTAATAATAATTTAACAATAATATTAATGAAACCAAATAATGTACAATCAATATTTATTTTAATTTAGATAATAATATAATTAACAAATGAACCGTTGTTCCGTGTGGTGCCGGACGTAAAGAGTAGTACCAACCCATTTCTTCCCGTGGGTGTCATAAAAGGCGACTAAGGGACTTACTAGAGAATGGGCAGCAGCGTTCTTTATGTATTTTAACACCATACTGCGATCGTCAACCCGCCTGCCAAGCGTGGGCAATGGCAAACTCCCGCCTATGTCCGGTGGTGCAGTGGACGTCTTTCGGCTGAAATGATGTTGATGATGATGATCATTAACAAATGCATGAAATGTGAACGGATGAAGTTAATTAAAAGAAGAAAATTAAGGCCGGTAAAACTTGTAATAATGTAAGTAAATCACAATTCGTTTTTTATATGATGGAAATGTAATTGCATGCAAAAAGGCTATTTGAATGCTACATATAACTTTCTTTTTTTTCAGTAATTAAACACTGGAAACACTTTATCAAACTGGTCAGGATAGTTTACTTAAAAAGTAAAAGTACACGCAAAACATTCAATTACAAGAATGTGCATGACACTAAAATCTCGACAGTGAATATTTCTAAGAGATATCTGGGCCATCCCAAGTTGATAAGTAAGTAATCTGCAGATTATTTAAACTCTCTGCGGAAGGGTACACTGCTTCATACAATAGGTTAGAACTTGACAGTTTTTGAGAAACCATTTAGTACCGATAATGTTCCTTGTGAAATTATTCTCAAAATATGAATCTGTCAGCGAAATATTGATTAATTTTGATTGTGAAAACAGGGCGTACTATCATGGCGGTTCGAGTCATAACACGTGACCAATAGCTTTACTTTTACACAAGTATGTCTCAAAAAATTAAAATTAAATGGTATTTTTCTTATTATCAACTAGTATATTATCGTGCACACGAATCCGAGTTAACGGTTTGGGAAAAGTACAATATGACTCAATGAAAAGAGTTGAAATTGAAATAAATTATTGTCACACGTCAAAACGTCATTTGCGAGGTATTTGCTGAAAATCAGCGCTGTCGGCGATATATATACGATACGTCCGAAGTCACAGCATTTAGCTGAGCAATAATATTCTTGCACAGATGCGACACAAAGCTTAATTGTTATGTTATTGTTGTTTCCATTCACATTAACGCAAGCAATTGTAAATTGTATTTGGTCTCTGGCCCTGACATCAGACAATAGACAAAATTTGTCAAATTTTTATTCATTTTGTATATCGAATACGAGGCTTTTGGCTAATTTGTCAATGTGTATTTTATGTATTGTTTTTGTAATATGCGTTTAGAGTGTGCAGAATAAACATTTTTTGCTTTCTTTCTTCTTAAATCAATAAATAGAACCCGTAAAAGATCGCAACCATCATCAAGTTTTGTAACTCTGTTAACAAATAAAATACAAGTAGGTATGCAAAACCTTTTACTATGTCTAATGAAAGGTGAATGCAGAGAATTTTGCCTTGTTGTAAGAGGCTTACAGTAGCTAAAGCGCGGTCACTGTCGGACTGCATAGAAAAGAAAGAGAAGCGCGATGATACAACGCAGGCAATTTATTGCAAAATAATCTGACAAAAAATCAGAATGATTGCATGTATACACGTACGAGTATATTAATACAATTTTTAATCGTTAAAATAAATGTTTAGAGATATCTTCGTGATTTTTTTCTATGGTATCAAATTAGTTTTATTATGTTAACAACATCTTACTGGCATATATCCTGAATAATATTATATATTTTGCTGATTTTGTTTACTGCAGTGGATCATTTACTTTTAAGCATTATGTGGCTAAGCAGATGTTGAGACGCAGGTGAAGCAGGTCAACGCAGCGCATGGCAGAGCAGATTTTGTAATGCATGAACGTACTGACAGCTGCGTACGCTGCTGGCACGTGTGACGCAGACATGTGTCTGTCCTGCTCTGCGTCTCGTTGTAGTGCCGGCATAGATTTCTGCGCGACGCGTGCAGGCCGTCACTTGTTTTTTACCACTGATTCATAATTTTGCTTCAATGACAGATTGTGTGTACTAGCTAGGACGCGAATGTGTCTGTGTAGCTGCGTCACAGCATGCGCTCGCGGCCTATGTCTGCCTCGTCTGCCCTACCCTTCAAAATCTGTACTGTGGTGTACTGCGTCACCTGCGCACAGTGATTTACCTCGAACAAGCTAGGTGGACAGAAGTCAGTTTTTAATTAATCCTCTAATTAGTAATTACTTGTCATTAACAACACCCCCAAAGTCATAAATCCAGGAGAAAAAAAACGCCAAACATTCCACAGTAATGAGTCATATGGGTTGAAAGTAGATGATGTGGTAAATGTTTTTACGTAAACAATTTAGTTGCAATTTTGCAGTGCTTTCGAAAACATCTATGAAAGCTTGTAGTGATTACTTTAGTATTTTCTATGATGGATTTTACTCTAGAAGATGAGTACGTTTATATTTTACTTCCTTTTGGATTCAAGGTAGACTCTGTGTGATTGTGTAATTATTTAAAGATAGTGTTGAAAATCCATGTTAATTTTCATATTTGTTTAATACGTTATCGGGCGCGCGGTCCCTGAGCGGCTAGCTTTCATCGAATGTAACTTTTTTATTCACATGTACCTATCCAGTATTTTTTTTAAATGTTATACTCGTAGTTACATCACTTAGCTTTAAAATGACATATCATTTATATACCTCAAGCAACCACCATAACTCATTTTGTATTGTTTTAGAACAAGAGTACGCTGTTTTTAAAATTGAGTTTTTTGAAGAATGGCTGAAATACGCCAAGGAATATAAAAATACTTGTGTAATGAGTTTTCTGAAGCAAAAATTCAACATCACGGATGTGACTCCTGAATCACTGAGGGAAATAAAATTAAAAAATTTCAAATATTTCGTCTCAATTTAACGAAAAATGGGTTGCATCAAACATTACAAAGGATCGTTTTTTAAATAAATATAAAAGTTGTTTTTTTGTATAGCTTAGGTTTAGCTTAATTATAGTTTTTTTTTTGATATACATAATGTAAATATTCTTTGTAAATAAATAATATATTTTTATATTGTTATTGTATTTTTATGTTAGGAATATACTTATTTTTGACCTTTTAAATTTATTGTTTATTCAATAAAAAAAATCCTTCACAAAATGTCCCATATAGTATTAATCTTCATGGTCATCCTCATTTACGAAGGTAAACAGTAATTAAAAAAATTAAATGTGAAAGAATATCGTCAAAAAAAGTTATATGTACGATAAAATATTTTTATCCACCTAGCTTGTTCTAAATGACTCACTGTGCTACGTCACAGCATACGCTTAGCCTGAAACTTGCATTAAGGTAATATTAATATTATTATTAATAAATTGCACGTTTAGTCCCCCCGGTCCTATAGTCTCCTTAACAGAAGAAGGTAGAGTGAAAACTTAAACCAATCAAACTACGTATTTCAAGCATTAGTAAACAATTAGTTGAAAACTAGCCAGTGCTCAGCATGGCAGAAAATAATACGATTTTAATAAAAACATGACGTGTCGTAAATCTTATCTTTATTTATCTAAACATCATAAATTACAGGCACTGATTAATAAAACGCACAATATTTCATTATTCATAGAGAAAGGTGTCTAAGGTAGGAGTCTGACTCCACACATCTATCTATACTAGTAATAATAAAGCTGAAGAATTTGTTTGTTTGCTTGTTTGAACTCCCTAATCTCTGAAACTACCTGTCAGATTTAAAAAAAATATTTTTGACGTTTGATAGCCGAATTCTTGAGGAAGGTTATAAACTCAAACTCAAAGCATTTATTTCAAATAAACCAATTACAGGCACTTTTGAATTTTCAAGGGGTCAGTTAGTTAGAAAGATGAAGCTAGTTGCCCATTCCAAAACGTAGCAGGTTCCTATAGAGAAGAACGGGCAAGAAGCTCCACGGACATTGTTTTAAATCAAAATATTGGTTAAATCATTCATGTTGAATTTATACATGTGAGAACAATGTAGAAAGACGTGCATGTTAAAATCGTCCGTAATAAAATAATAAAACAAATTAAAAAAGCCATAGCTGCTAAGACATGGCCAGTCCCTACTGACGGCGCCCATTCACGAACATGACGCATGGATCAGCACCATTCAGCTCAACCATTTTGAAAGGAACTCAATGATCCAACAATACACACGCCACCACCAGCGAGACATTTGAGCATTCAAGTCAATGAAAGACATACCCGGTAAATTGTAGTTTTATAGAAGGTAATGGTCACAGTGCTCACACATGTGCTATGCAATTATACAATACTAAGAGATTGAATTTATACAATGCAAAGATAGTTTTTGCAATCTTCAGCAGCTCCAACAATATTTTCGATGCTAATCATCTAGTTTATGCGCCCTTGTGGAGCTGAACCAGCGTTGAACCAAGCATTTTTGTCAGCGATGTAATCCCCGAACTTATAAATATGCTTGGCAAGTATGCGTTATATACAAGATTTAAATTTCGTTTCATTTAGATCAAGTATGTGTTATTTTATTGTAACATTTTAAACAGTACTCCGTGAAGGACGAGTCTACTTTAGCCAGTCTGAAACCAGGTTGAACTAATTGGTCCCTATTTCTAGTACCTACTGTAATTGTGTCTTTCACCTCTTTTACTGAAATATTAAGATTTAGTTTTTTGTTGTTCCTTACGTACATGATGTTTTCAAAGATATATTAGCATGCATTACCAGTTCCAATAAAGCGCGCGCAATCGTTGCCTGTGTTTAAAAGACTCGTGAAAGAACATTACTTGTCGTTATGATTTTGTTCTTATCGTTAGTAATAATATTCGTCATTATTTTCGTTGCTTATATAGTTAGTATGTATGTATCTATGTATTTATTATAAAGCACTTATCTGTGTATCCATTATAGTATATTGTACTTATATACCTTTTATTTCCACCAAAGACAGTCCCATTTTATGTCCAGAGAATCACTGTCCATTCCAAGGTTGCCTGGAAGAGATTAGAGAAGGCCGCCAATTGTATATTTTGTAGTGTATTACTTTTTCTTTATGTATAATCTGGTGTACAATAAAGTATATATAAATAAATAAATAAATATATTGGTATAGGCTAAATATAATCACGCTACGACCCTTAATAACAAAAAAAAAAGTCAGAGAGTACGCTAAGCGAAAACAAAGCAATAGCGCGGGCGGGCGATGCGTCCCTGGAACAAGAAATTTCACGCGGACGGAGTCGCGGGCATAAGCTAGTATATCTATATATATCTGGCTTCTCTTAAGATTTCTTTCCGGCCTATTCCACTCCAGTTTTTCTTTCGCAGTCTAGGTTGAAATAAACAACGCCGATTTGTCGGACAGTAATTATATGGGGGAGATTATTGTGTAGAAAACGGGACGCATTGCGTTTCTCCAGCCATTTTAGCTATCAGAAATTATTTGTAACCTGTCAAGTCTTGAGTAATGAGACACAATTAATCATCTATTGCTCCTGAAAGTCACATGTGCAAATATATATGAAAGTATTTCATTATTTAGAGCGTTCGTAGACATACAATCCATGGCCGATTTTTTTTAGGAGCTAAATCAGTGATACCCAAAGTGGACACCGGCCTGCGAGGGGTCAGTGTGAAAAAAAATAAGAGTCCATGAGATGAAAGTGGGTGTCCATAAAGTGTATAGTGGATCTCACTTAAGCAGGTCGTGACTTTAATTTGGTTGTCCATGAATGGAATAATCCATATTTATACACAGATAATAGGTATCTATTTACTTCCATAATACTTTCTTATAAGTAAATAAATTTAAACTAGGTTTGAGGATGTTTAAACTATGATAATACCCACAGTGGGTAATCAATACATATGGTGATATTGAAAAAATGGATGTCATATTACAAGACGAACTGATCGGAATAAGCACTAATGAAGAACTTAAAGTAGAGTTTAGAAACGAATATCAGCAATTCTGGCTTCAAAAAGACCTGCCTCTTATCGTATTAAGGAACATCGCAAAAAAAAAATAGGTCTTTTCCATTTTCATACCTAGTGGAAAGGCCCTTCAGCGCGGTTGTGAAACTCCAAAAAAATAAAATAAAACTGGGCATCACTAACCGAGGAGATTTGAGATTAAACCTTACTAAATTGATGCCAAATGTTCAAGATTTATTATTAAAGCATCAGGTTCATCGCTCCTATTGAAAGAATTAATTTTTTGCTTAGTTGTATTAAAATTTTAATTTGGTTCTTTTTAATTTGAATCTATTTATTTAATAAATGTATAAAACTTAACATAATATTTTTTTTTGTTTTTCACATAACTCTTCACTACGGTTAGAATATTTAAATATTTCAAAGTAAGTAGCACTATATCAGCTGTTAAAAACACATTAGAAAGTTGCTGAATTTGAAAAAATTCAATGTTAGGTAAGCAGGGTACCCAAAACCGAAAAATATGCCAAGTGGTCGACAACATGAAAAAGTTTGGGGACCTCTGACCTAAATGAAACAGTAGAGTTCAAAAGTATCAACGCACACGTCCTACAAAACGTAGGTCTAAATAATATAGGGCGAAATAATCTGACCGATAGTAGGACCTACAGAAAGGAAGCCGTGTGCAAGTGCGCTAACGATGAAAAAACTGAAAAATAAACTGTAACACACACTACTAAAAGGGTGAGACCAGTAATTGACAATACTATTCAGGCTTCTGACATTGACATTGGCACGTGAGCCAGGCCTGGATTAATAATTAACGAATCCTGTTAGTAGCATGGGGGTCGATGGATATACAAAATATATATATCAATCGAAAACTTGGCCCTGGCAACGTTGCTTGTCCACAAAATTGGATTTGTGAATACAGTTTATAGAGGACTCCTCCGATAACATTCATTGGTGTTTGATTCGGCAGGGAAGTGTATCGTGTTGTGTTAGTGATGTTAGATAAAAGTTAAAATAGTAGAGTTGTTACTGATATCAAGGTTAGCAGAGTTATTTCAATCCTGTTTCTGATTATTAATAACTAGCAGTAAGCTTGCTCCGGCTACGCTCGGGAGACAAAGGCTGTTCTTGAAGATGTAGAAGAGTTGGTGATAAAATTATTGAATGATTTTCACGTTTCCATTCCTGATAATAGTAATAAATTTTCTACAGCAAGTTTTTTAAACGACCACTTCGTAACTTTCTGGCCCCTTGAGTTAAGGTATGCTGGTGATCACGGGAGAAACCATTTCTGCTCTGATAAGCCACTATTGAGGAGGCCAGGGTGTTGTGGCGCAGCCTCACCTCCTCAGTCTGGGGGAGGCCTATGTCCTGCAGGGTCTGCGATAGGCTGGGTTGAAGTTTATGAAGTAGCACGGCAAGCACAACAGACCATTATAAATATAAAAAACTGGGATCCTGCCGTTTTACCGAAAAGATTTTGCCCAAATTTCACTACCCAAACAAATTATAGCAACCTTTTTGCATACCAATGCAATGTTTGGAATGATTTTAGTACGCACATTTTCATTTAGTAAAATTTTTACTTGGCAGAATATTATCAAGGATAATGTCATTTAGCCATTTGGTCTTGAATCAAATGATTTATTACAGCAAACAATCTTTAGACAATAAACGTTTCTTCAGTTAGTTATGCAACTAGTTAGAGTAGATTAATTATTAAAAAAAAATGGTTAGGTTAGGTTAAAACTGTGACATCCTACGAAGAAACGACAGAAACGACTAGATTATATAGAAAAAAATATGGAAAAAAACAGGCTACCCGAAACTGAACTAGTTAGACGAGATTAATTATTTTAAAAAATGCTACTTACTAAAAAAAAAAATACTACCAGAATAGTTAATATTAATATTATTATCTGTTTTGAATTTGTCTCAAGTGAAAAAAACACCCTTTTAATAAAACGTCTTTATTTTGCTTAAAATGAGTTATTCCAACTGAAATATTTGACTACATAAAAATTGGTAAAAGTACTAGTTGGTAAATAAGTTATTGTTTAAACGTTCACTTGCAAAACATTAGGTTTGCGTTACAATTATTTGGGAAGAGATTTTTTGCTAAGTAATAATTTGGCAAATGAACTTATGCGGAAAATGGTTTGGTATGTGATAATTTGGCAATTTATTTTCGATGAAACAAGGGAGACCCTTGTTAAAAACTATATAGTGTTGTATATTTTTATGACATTCAATAGTAGGATATAACTGTAATTAATTTCAATATGTCAGAGTATATATAGGTTTTAGGTAATCCATTTTATCATCATTGTCATTCTCCTGCACTTATCCCAATTTATTTTGGGTCGTCGCTACATGGTTTTTTCTTCCATACTTCTCTATTAGTCGTCATCTTAGTCACCCCCTTCTATGTTATGAGGTTTGGTTTCCGCAAATAGTCCTTCAGGTGATTTCGTTATTCCAACCAGCCCACCTCCCACTAGAAGTTGAGTAAGTCTCCTGGCCTGTTCAGAACATCTGTGAAAGATATCGGTGGCCCGAGGGTTTCAGTTCTAATCTGGGTGACGCCTGTGCATTTAAAGAGCATAGGCGCGGTTTCCTCAGCCTCCATGCATGCCCTGCACTGAGGACTGTCCGTTTTGCCTATTGTGTGGAAGTGCTTAGCAAGCAGTGTCCCGGTTGCTTGTTATTATGGTTATGTCATCGGCATAGCCTACGGTGAAGTAACCTTTGTCATTGAGCAAGCCAATTGTCACCCCCTTTCCAGCCATATCATCTTCCACACAGTCCATCCATCTTTTCTTTGGTCTTCCCCTACTCTTATAGCCATCCACATTCATACTCTAAACTTTTCTCACGAGGTATTCATCTTTATTGTAGTAAGTACGAGTACCTACCTACTGTTATTAATTATTCTTACCAGATTCAGAATAAATCGATTATTTCATACATGCATCCCCTGATCTCGATAGACCAATGTAGATACAGTCGCGCATTAGAGTAGCCTGCTTATTTTCAGAACAATATCAAATTGCCTAGCCCTTTCCCAACTATGTCGGGGTCGGCATCCAATCTAACCGGATACAGCTGAATTATATTTTACATGGCGCGTCTGACCGTCACAACCTGGTACTGGGTAAGATTGGTTGTCAGACTTTTGGGCTTCTGACTACCCGTAACGACTGTCAAAGATCTACGAATGACAGCCGGGACCAACGCTTTTTTTTCAGTACCACGCCAGTATATTTATATTTAACACTGTTTGCTGATCGTGAATTCGTGATCAATACAATTTCATTGCCTGAAGAAAATTGATTTCTCTTTTGTGAAGTCTCATGTTGTAAATCTTACAAATTATGTGTAAAGCGTGATCTACCAACATAATTCTTTGCTGAAATTAAATTAAAGCATGCCGTTGCAATAGGCACCCCAGCATAAAATTTGCAGAGACCAGCATAATTTAAGGCACACAAACAGAACGTATCTTTGTCTGTCTGTCCTTTGCTCTGCTTTAAATATTTAATCCGATACTATTATGGCTGCCCCGATTCTGCAGCGCATCAGGGATGTTCTCCGAGTCGCAAGTGGACTATTTCTACCTATGCCACTATGAGAAACCAGTGCACATCTCTGGTGCGCAAGGTTCGGGCTAGCGTCAGCGGCTTCCTGAGGGGATTCGTGCAAAGGTTCGATTGTCAGTACTTACCTGGAGACCTAAAACGGCCGCTTTGGCAGAATCATAATAACATAATATTAAGAATCACAAAAACTGTCACAAACTGACAATTCATCAATTCATCTGTTTGACAGTTTTGTATTAAATTGAATTAACATATAAATTATAGAAATAAAAAATAAAAATCTCATTTGATTAATAAAAACTGTAAAGAAAAATAACCGGTAAAATGGTGGTCTTAATTTTTTTCATGCTACAATATTTACACCAAATATGATTCTGATATGAATTCAATTTAATATGATTCCGCTAAAATATATGTCACCCTAAAGGAATTGCTAATGATCTGCTGGGAATTCAGAAAATGAATTGCTTTAAGAGGAATTGCTTAATTTGGCCGTCTTAGGCCCCCTGAACCATTGCTGTATGGTTCACGTACTGAGCAATTGAAGTTGTGTATGTTCACAAATCAGCATTTAAATTACATCCACCCCTAGTCAGGAGCAAAAGTCGAGGCGGACCGAGTCTTAGCGCCTCAGTCCCGGCTCACCGGGATTACGGCCGGCTCATAAACACGACTTAATGGAATTGAATCCCGTAAAACAGAACGGTTCGACGGCAGCCCGGGATATTGTGTGCAAACTGTTTTATTGAACTCTTGCTTTTCTTAAAGGGGACCGGGGTTTTCTTTTGCCATTTGTTGGAATTATCCGAATTTGCCAGGTTTGCAACTAGTGTAGTCTTGGATTCAATTTTGTTTATAACGTCGCCTTCTTCTTATTTCCTTTTGTTTTTGAACTTGTATTGTGTAGGTATTTATTTTATTTCATAAGGTATATTTTTAGCTTTTTGCATCTCATTTTATGCTGCACCGGTTGACGACATCACGTCAACACCAGCTGTCGGTGAAAAACAGCGCTCGCTGTGGCATAGAGTCACAGCATTATGCTAAGCGATGGCTATTTTGCGTGGCATAGGTATTTTCCCCCAACTTGTTCTTTTTGTATTTGTGTTTTTTCTTTGCGGCATATTTACCGCAAATAGCTGTTTTTTCTTTCTTTCTATAAATTATTACGGAAGGTAATTAATAATCAGCGATCACTAAAATTTCCTTAACATTTTAAATGTTTTCTATAAATATTTCAACAAATTTGGGGTATTTTTCTCTACTTCAGGTTAGCTTATAGGACTCAAAAAAATTGCAGGGAGAAGGGCAAGAAGATGCGTGAACAGGAATGATTCGAGGCAGATATAACAAATACTTTGCGGTTCCGTGCCCTCGCGTGATTGCCAAATACGCTGTGCCGCTTATGTTGGGGGGAAAATATTTTACGCCGCTTATGCTGGGGGGAAAATACGGTGTGCCTCTTATGATGGGAGGGGGAATACGCTACGCCGCTTATGAAGGGGAAAATCTACGCTACGCCGCTTATGTTGGGGGGAAAATCAAGCTAGAACGAGTAAGTATTTGGTATTTAGAGGAAATTCTGCAAGATTTTTAATACTAATTGTGGTATATATTTACAACTACGCTACGCCTTTATGTCTGAACCAATAATTAAAGTCCATTTTGTAAGACTATGTATTTCCGGGATTAATAGGTATGTACCTATTATCTAGGGTAGATATTAACCTACGGTATTTTATATGGAAATAATAAAGATTTCAATCATTAGATTCGCATTACTGCGTCAAAAAATGGTCGTGTTTCTGTTCCGTTTTGACACCTCAGGAGCAGAGACTTGTTTTGGCATGGAAACGCTATTATTATTGTGTGAGGTCACTCTTGGCAAATCCAAGGATCTAAATCTTTGGGAAATACTGGTATTACTATTACCACATAAAATATACGGAACAGAGGCACCAAAATAATGTCAACTTACCTCCCAAAGCTGTCGCGGTGAGGTTATTGAGCATGGCCTCTAGAGGCCAACCCTGGCCGCCCCCTATGTCGACATCGTCCTCAAAACAGCTGCACAAACCAATGGCTACTGCTGGCACTACAGTTCACTCCCTAGCACTCGCGAACTATCAGCGAACCCGCCACAGCTTATTAACGGGCATCTTCCCTTAAACAAATCACAAGTCCACTCTTAACGACACGAAAAAATCCAAGGACACTCACTCAAAACGACAAAAAGGACGAAATTCCAGCGAAAACCCGCCTTAATACAAAATAATTAGCGCTATATTAAACCCAATTAGTTTTAATTACGACTCCGTTCAAACTTATTTACACACTTAATTTTTGTTATAAAATTAATATAACCCGTTTAGTATCAATTTGTATAAATTTGCAGTTTGATTGGTTCGCCCTTAAAATGATCGTTTAATGTGGAAACCGACCGTCGACTGGTACAAAACCAGATAGTGCTCACATTGTTGCCGACCCTGCTCCACGGAAAGCTCTACACGAAGAAATATACCCGTCCTTGTCTAACACCTGTCTAACATCTGAGTGTCTCGCTCGTTTTGCACGCGTGCATCAGTAATGGATGCTTACATTTTGTTTACGTTCGATTTGAACAAACGAATAATCTATTATTTCATTCGTGCACGTATTATTGATACGGACCTTTCCCATTCATACAATATTCATATACCGACATAACTGCTTTTGTCTCATTCTTACTAAAGCCTTCAGTACTTCAGGATCGTAGTTCTGTCTCTATCGCACACGGTTTTTGGATATCGAACGCATTCCTTGCCTCTACACGGCGGCCAATCGGAGCACAGAGAAATCACTTTCAAAGCGTCTAGGGCTGGCACCCACGTCGCGATATTGAAATATTATTGCTACAGCGAGCGCAGGGCGTTCCGTTCTTTTGTAATGGAAAAAACAAATACAGGCAGTGTGTTCGTGATATAAGTCGCTATAGCTGTGTTGTCGGAGGTAAATAAGAGTACTCGAATGAGATCCGTTGAAAATATTTCAGCTGGGTTGAGTTCGAAAACGTCGCAGTCTGAGTGCGATTTCTTGTAAAAGCGCCTTTAATTTTCGGACGTTGTTAAATAAGGAATGCGGGGAATGGACACTTGACGAAATGGATACGGACCGTTTTTATGCTGACTTTTTCGTTTTAGATCCAGCGAAGCATTTATTTTATTTCGGTAGGATATGTTATAGTTAGGTATTTTGATTCATGGATTTCATTATTGTTTTTAGTGCAGGTTCGATGGACACCTTCTTGTTGAAATACATTTCTCCGATTTCGGTTTCATCTTTTAAAACTCTGTGTTTGTCGATTCGAAAGGTTTTAGGTCCGTATTTAAATTACAGCTTTAACAGCTCTTTTTACTGCTGATCAGGGGGCTTAAAACGTCCGCTTTAGCAGAATCATAATAAGATAATATTATGAATCACAGAAACTGACACAAACTGACAATTCGTAATATTATCTGCGTTCAATTCATATTACGCAATTCATCTGTTTGACAGTTTTATATTATAATGAAATAACATTTAGACTGTAGAAATAAAAAATCAAAATCTCATTTGATTAACAAAAATTATAAAGAAAATTTATCCGGTAAAATTACGTTCTTAATTTTTTTCATGCGGCAATATTTACACTGAATATGATTCTGATATAAAATGAATTGAATATGTTTCAGCTAAAATATGTGTACCTATACAGGAATTGCTGGGAATTCAGAAAATTAATTTCTTTCAGAGGAATTGCGTAATGTGGCTGTTTTAGGCCCCCAGTTAGTCAAAAGTACTTTTTTTTTAGGGAAATTAAGAAATAAAAACGAGACAACTGAAAATGTCTGTTATCGTTATCAGGGGTATTAATTATTATTTTTTACTAGCTGATCCGACAGACATGCAATAATTCATACAAAATTCCCATAGAAAATGCACAAATTTTATGTTCTCGGCAACTTTTCCAATTTTTCTTTCCGTAAGAACGACATTTTTTCAGAGAGCTAATTTTTGTTTTTTAGTCTTTGTAATAGTCCGAACTTATTACCTATCTATTACGAACATTTTAAAACAAAAACTTGACAAATTGGTCCAGCCGTCCTGATGGGCTGCGCTTACCAACGAACCTACCTATAGATATACTTTCAGTAATAAAGAATACATACATTACACAGACAGACATACCCACTCGCCTTCCATATTAACTATGATGAAATTCCTTGTAGGTAGGTACCACAGAGAATAGTAAAAGAATTTCATAAAATTTTGTAACATAAAAGCGGCTTGCTCTAAGGAAAAATTCCTTACATTTTCGACGACTCATACATAATTTGGTATCTCAACGTTTATGATGGCGCCTTTATTACAAATATTTTGAATTCGTTTCGAGATATTCTTCCAGCTGAGTACCAAATAACAGCCGCACGGGTCAATCGATCAGGTTAAGCTACGCTGGCCGCGGTTAGTCCGTGGATGGGTGACCATCTTTAGGTATATATCAGGATACCTCCGTGCCTGGGAAAGCACGTTAAGCCGTTGATGGTCTCTGCTGTCATTTGTAGATCATTGACAGTTGTTATACGGGTCGTCAGAAGACCAAAAGTCTGGCAACCAGTCAGACCTCCGGGCGAGTCGTGTTACCCAGTAACTGGGCTGTGGAGGTCAGATAAGCAGTCGACCCATGTAAAATACTGGTATTCAGCTGCATCCGGTTAGACTGGAAGCTGACCCCAACATAGTTGAGAAAAGGCTACCCAATCGGTATCTTAGTTGGGAAAAGGCTGGGCAAATAAGTTAGAAGAAAAAACTTTTACTTCACAACAGAAAGGTAAACTACTTAGATATAAAATACACATTTTCACAACAATTCGAATGATGTAACTAATATTCGTCAGCATCGCTGTCAACAGGAAAAGTACCCAAAAGGCTGGCAGCATTGCCACGTTGTATTGCAATGCTACTTTGGCCGAAGAATGGGCCTCTGGTCACATGAAGAGTCGTCCAATCGCTTTGAGATGTCTTGAAAAACTAAGTGGGCACTCGGACCCCATGGCCCTAATGTTTCAACCTCAAACGGCTCAAACATATAAGTCCCAATAAGATTGAAGTATTTGCGCTGTTTGAGGTTTTCCGCACCTGCAGCAGCAGCCCCAGCACAGCCCTTTATGCTAGGAAAATGGCATGGCGCAAGGGTGTCGACACACGTTGCATCCCACACCTAAGGCCTATCTACCTTCTAAGGCATTATGGTCGTTCCGCCTGGTCTCTTCCTATCGTCGCGTGCCAAGCCGTTAGGTTCTAGAACAGCTGGCACCCCAGTGGTGAAAAGAGCACGACGGATGATGTTTTTGAAGCTGGCGTGCCGTGCTGTCCGACCTGCGTTCTTACTGCAGGATAGACCATGGTGTCCGAGACAGTCGATTGCTTCACCGCATTGGCAACGAGCGGGGCCACACAAGGAGCGCCCTGTTTTATTTATTTATTTAATAATCTCCATGCGGAGTTCTTGCCCTTTCTTCTCCATACTTAGTATATGGAGTTACCTGCCTTCTACGCTTTGGAATGATCAACTACTTACAGCTTCATATTTCTGACTGACCAACTACTTGGCAATTCAAGAGTGCATGTAATTGGTTAAATAATATAAATGCTTGGAGTTTGAGATTAACAAAATATTACAATGTGGAAATGCTAAACAACTGCCAAACCTTGTAAGTAGGTTGGTGCGTCACAATTTAGTCACATGTCTGTTCAAAACTGGGGCATCGTTCAGAATAATGCTGTGGTGCGTGCATGGTAGGTAAACACACTAGACTGTGCTGAATTTCAATGACGCAATTAGTTACAGAACAACTACCATACAATCATAAGCATAATCAGTCTATAATGTTCCCACCCCACACGCGTAGCATGAGCACCGTTTTGTCGACGTAAGAGTAGACAAAAGTGACGTTCCATGTAGACAGTACGACGGCACCAAAGTAGAAAGACTCAACTGCACTTTTTACGAAATTCACTCTTTACATAAATCGACTCGGAATTCTTTAGATTTTTTTTTCTGTTTGATTGTCAATTTTTACTGATATTAAGTCTAAGTAAAGTAAGTAAGTTTAAGTATATAAAGACAACTACAATTTTTTTTTTCTCAAAGTGTCAAAGTAGGTACCATATTTTGGAACAAAAAAATATTACAGTGTAATATTGGCCTTAACCATTTCCTTGGTAATGCCCTATTAACTAAATGATGTAAAATAGAAGATGATAGCTTTGTTCTCCTATTAATTAACGCAGTTCTGCGTTCAAAATGCTCTCCTGTAAAATCATGATTTTGTAGATAACCGTATATACTTTGTGGCTGTCGAGTAGAAAATTTTCTACTGTCTTTAGGAAGGCGATTACAAAATCAAATTGTCTTCACTACCTTAGACAACTGTCAGTTGTCAGTGTGATTTTGACAGTTTGGGATAGAAAACTTTCTTCTGAAATAATCTACGTATAGAAGGACCTAGACAAAGATTGTAAAAAACGTAAGACAAAATGACAGATTGTAGAAAGATTTCTACGGTGCGATGTCAAAAATGGAGAAACGAAATGTCACTTTGTATAGAAAGAGCTATGTCTATTCTTCGTAGAAATAGAAAGCGTCATGCTACGCGTGCTGGGACACAGGCCTCTCGGTGAGATGGAGTGGGACGCACCACGCGGGCCCAGTGCGGGTTGGTGGATGTCACATATCTTCAAAATTTTGGTTTTAGGACATGCCGGTTTCCTCAGGATGTTTTCCTTCACCGTTTTGATGCAGTAGTGATGAAATAATTTACACAAAGTAAAGCGCCTCTCAGGGTTCAAACCTAGAAAGAGTACGGAAGAAAAAAAATTTTTTTTTTCACAATCAAAACGCACATTACATAAAATAAGTACAGACATACAGAGTTGCCAAAACTCCAATATTCAAGCAATTTAAGTTTTTAAATTTTGTCTATTGCTTGATGTCAGGGCCGGATCAAAAACAATTTATATTGCGTACCTAATTATCTGTGTTACGACACTGCTATTTTGAGTGTCAGTACCTACTTGAGAAAAGAGATGGAAACCGTTGACCTGTACCCTAATTGTGTAATACACGATCAATCAGAATCTGAATCGTTTTGAAACAGATTGCTAATCCATTGCACCATAAGTTCAAAAAAAAATCTGCTCAACAACGTAAATAACGCAATGAATGTTGTTGAACTGTCAAAATGCATATATATAGCACTTATCTGTGTATATTATAGTATATTGTACTTAAATACCTTTTATTTGCACCAAAGACAGCCTCAAAGATGTCCAGAAAATCTCTGTCCATTCCAAGGTTGCCTGGAAGAGATCGCAGTAAGCGATAAGGCCGCCCATTGTATATTTTGTAGTGTATTACTTTTTCTTTATGTAATGTATAATCTGGTGTACAATAAAGTACAAATAAATAAATAAAATGAAACAGATTAGTCGTAATCGTCTACAAAAATGTGTTACGTAATTAGAGTACTAAACAGACTAAATAAGGTTTAATGACTCATGTAACTAACAATTATTTTTTTCTACAGCTGGAGAACTTATCTAGGTATTATAATATCTCCAACAGCTTTGAGTCGAAATACTTTATTACCGATCGCACAATCGCATTCATGGTTGTCAGACTTTAAGGCTTCAGTACCTGTAATGACTGTCAAAAATCTATTAATTACAGCCGGGACCAACGGCTTAACGTGCTTTCCGAGGCACAGAGGAGTCTCGATATGTAATGGATATGAACACCCATCCACGAACCGACCCCGGCAAGCATAGCTTAACCCTTCGATCGACCCATGTGGCTGTTATCATTAAGCCACAAGCCCTTAGGGAATTGATAACCCAAAAAATTATAACATTATACCAAAATTTGAATGTGAATGGAGACAACAATAGCTATAAGTATCAGGAAAATTACAAGGAATATGGCGTAGCAACGTTCCGCGCTGTAGCAACGTTACGCGCCGTAGCAACTTTCCGCGCCGTAGCAACTTTCCGCGCCGTAGCAACTTTCCGCGCCGTAGCAACGTTCCGCGCCGTAGCTAATCGCCTTACGCTTGTTTTGATTGCTCTGAATATTTATATAATATTTTTGTTCAACACCTTTAAATATCCGTGCTAAACCGGTCAAGTGCGAGTCGGACTTCACACTAAGGCAGTGGTTCTTAACCTTTTAGTGATAAGGGACCATTTGAAAAAAATCAGTCTTGTCATGGACCACCAAATGTTTGGAGGTTATAGGTACAGTAAATGTAATTGAATAAAGCCTCGTGCAGACTGGCGCGCCGCCACACCGGTAATTGTTCTACCGTGAAGTGTCTTAGAAATGGTTTTATTACCTATACCTAGTAGCGCGCGATTTTTTTTACAAAAAATTTATATTACGGAAGTATAAGTATAGTATAGAGTCGAAGTATTTGAATGCAAATTTTGTAACTGCATACTCTTTACTAACTTCTGAATCCTTGGTTCAGTGCTGCTCAAAGTCAAACGGATGTCGGCACTGGCATCCAAAAGATTTCGGTTCTTGTTTTGAATTTTCAGAAGCGCCGAAAACCCAAGGGGCGGCAGTCTCGACATAGACAGCGATCGCTATATGACCGAATTCGGTCGCAAAGTCTTAATAGCGCCCCTCCACGGTCAAAATTGCTTGACACTCACGAAAAAATTACGTGCTTGTGAAGCACGTCGCGCGCGTCTACTAACGCCATTAGGACTTTGCGACCGAATTCATTCGTGTAACGATCGCTATCCGTGTCGAGACTGTCGCCGCTCGCAAGATATGTCGATGAAAACAAAGTCAGGTAACGTATAGCAATTGCTCGAATCTTTGGGAAAGAATTGCCTTTTGGCTCCAAAAATCTTCAAGATTAATTTCTGTCCCGAATGTATATTTTAAGTTACTATCGTATTGCATTTCAATCACTTCTTGATATTCATTAGGAACCTAAGAAGCTTTGACAATGTAAGGATTGCGGATCAGTTTCCGAATACATTTGTCCTCAGCGTCAAGAGAACAGCGATTGAATTCGCTTTTTAAGTTTTTCAAATGGAGTGTAATGATCTTTTGTATTTCTTCAAAACGTATCGGTTTGTCGACTCGTTGTCACTAATTTAATATTTTTAGGATAGCTTCGCGGACCACTTCGGTAGTTTACCTTCTTTTCAGAATTAGAGATGAACACACGTTATCTGTGAAATTTAAAATGTCTACATAATACGGTTAAAAAGAAGCCCTGACACAGATAGACGGCCTAGGCTAAGTTAACAACCTGCTGGGGTTGCGGGTTTTTCCGAAAGGGATATCGCGGCCCCGGCACACAGGCAACGGAAGGAACACGGGTGGGTTTCAGTCAGTAAAAGTCTGACACACCCTCTCGCTCTGCCCAGAGCGGGAGAAGTCATTTGATGATTACCCATCCTGAAAAAAAAAATGTAAGTAAGTTATTTATTATATTATAGCTACATACAGTTTACAGATTTTTTTTAAACCCTGACTCCAGAGCTAGGTACCTACCTGTATTTCAAGAGGCCGTGTCTTCTTTCAATGAAGTTATAATTAAGCAAAGTTTATGCAGCAAAGTTATTGAATTATAATATCACTTAAAATTAAGTATACTTAATATCAAAACATAATCACCTAGTTTTATTATCTATGATGAATTGATGACACTAATCTGTAGTACATTTTTTTTTTTTAATTCTAATTTGGATTGTTAATTGTTTGAATAATGGATACATTTATAATTATTTGATGTTACGAGTATGTAATAATAATAACCTACCTATTTACGCCGTTATGGCCAAACATGACTGTGATATAATTTAATTGTGACATCTTGCATGCCATGTGTGTATGAAAATTATTTATTTGTGCAAATTATGAGTAGATACTCATAATTTGCACAAATAAATAATTTTTATCTTTATCATTAAAAGCAACAAAAAAAACGCAATATTAAAATCAAGTTCGAAAATAAAATTAGAATAGAAGCAAATGAAATCAAAAACATAATTAGAATATAATCAGGATTAATACAAAATAAAAAATAAAAATTTAAAATACTATTCAGAAACAGTATCTCAATTAGCTGGGAACTCAGGCATGGACATGATTACGTCATAGTTCTCACAGATACTGCCGACACTGCGTCACTGGAACTCACCCGCTCTGACGTCACTCGCGTAATTGCAACATATTGCGTTGCTGTACCACTTGACGTACGGCTGACAACTCGGTTCAATAGTAGTGGGTACTCTTTGACAATTTCAATAAAATATACCAAATCAAAAATATACATTAACTCATAATACTCATACAGGTGATGGTTAAAAATCGTCGACTTGTCAGTCTAAAATTCACGGAGGCGTCGATGACGGATAGATTCTTGAAACCTAATATAACTTGATTTTTACATAGAGATGATTTACGGCACTAGAATTATATAGACTAAACAACAAAGAATAAATCGAAATTAAATGTCAGTTATTCAAATTAGGCTGGACAGCAAGACAGTCCCCCAAAACGCCCGCGCTTCATCACTAGTGCATTTGCTGTAGTTTAGTGTGTGGTTAATAGCACGTATTCAACGATATACTCAGTAGTGCATTCCAATTTTTTTTTTTTTAATTTTATTGTTTGACAAAAATACTAATTAGAGACCCCATAAATACATGGAAAGCGACATACGTGTCAATGAAAGAATTAAATCTACCTACAATCGTTGAAATTAAATACCTAGGCACATACATAACATCTACACTAAACAGGAGAATCACAATAAGAAAACGATGCGAACAGGCCACTATAAACACAAATCAAAATCATCATTACTACCATTCATAGAAAACTTAAAGATGGACGGGCAAGCAGCCAGACTCATGTATAGAATAGTAATCGTACCTGTATGATATACGGTTTGAAAGTATCGACAATCACCAAAGCTAACAAACCAAGACGAGAAGATATGAGAAAGTTATCATGAGAGATTTGATTAACCACGCTAGGAATAAACCAAGCTAAGGAAATTACACGAAATTTTAGACGGAAAAAACAGTAACCAAACTCCTCAAGAACCACAGGTGTGCTATCTCGCAGACGTTCACAGACGCGGCAAACCTCACCTGTTACATGCAGCAATACAGTACAAGCCCAAATTCAAGAAAGTAGGCCGATTGGATTACACATGGAACGACAATCTTAAACAAGACATGGCGCACTTCGATAAGGAAATCAACTTTTGGATGGACACGGCTTAAGACCGATACAATATCAAGAAGACGGCCAGCGAGAGGTACTAGAAACCTGAAACGGACAGCGAGTCCTTTGATGAAGACACAGAAAACAGTAAAGTCTAAAACAGCACAGCAGGGAGATAGAAAAGAGCCTAAAAAGCAACGTAACTCCGCCAAAGGATTCACAGGCGAAGATCGACTAAGCCAACTGGCTGCGACGTCGTAAAAAGATGCCCATCCATAGATAATTAACACCCGTCTCTCCACTATTCCAATGCTTACTCTAGGATGCATATCCGGTATGGCTCTCAAATCCTTCCTTATCCTAAGGGCACGTCTTCCTTACCATTACCCGCGCCCCCCGGTCTACTCCTAGATATGCAATGGCCTTTGTAGTCCCATGAAACATGAGGCTTCATGGGCTAGTGCAAATCTTGGGGTTCATTCGATTTATCGAGTCTGGTTAAACCACGCTGGGATCGGTGCATTTCATTCATTCATTCACTTCATTGTCTTTAATCGATACGTGAAGTTCTTGAACACAGCCACTCACTTGACATAAAAACCTAAAATCTTCGATCAATATTATTGATGTTCTTTAAACAAAAATGTCAGGTTCGTATTAATAGTACTCGCAACCGGCGTGCATGTATGACTATATATAATCGTAAACGAAGCGATAGCAGTATTGAAGAATCGTATCGGGTGTTATGTGGTGTCTGCCCATAGAAAGAAAGAAAAATATTTTATTTTTGTTTTTTTCCTGTGCGAGTCACAATAAATACTTTTTCTTTCTTTCTTTCTATTTGGGATATGCATAGGAAATACAACAATAAAAATAAAGAACATTAAAAGTAACAAAATCTATGAAAAGAACATTAAAACTAACAAAATAGTGAAAACAAAAACAGAAGACATGTGCAAAGCCAAAAAGGCCTTTAACTAGTTGGAAATTTGGGCAGAAAATGAAAGGGTTGTAGAGATTACTATGGGATTTATTATTGAAACTAAATAAACACAGTCCTATAAAGTATTGAACGGATGGAAGGGGACATCTGTCAGAATCAAAAGACAGATATCACAAAAAAAGGTTGCGTTTAGAATAGTTCTAACACTATCTCAGCAAGATGCTACGATATTTGAACAAAAAAAGGGTCCAGTGCAAGTCAGACCACGCACAATGAAGGGTTCCGTAGTTGGGATGAATTTATCCCAAGAACAAACTTAACATAGTAGTTGAAAAACGTGTTCTCCCATACGGGATGGGAGATCATGTTTTTTCAAACTGCAAATTTAAGTTGGTTGATTATTTCTCGTTAACCTGTACAGCCTTCTTAGCTCTCATAGTTTTCCTTTTAATTTCGTTATATACACTACTGCTGTGAATTTTTTCACAAATCCAAGTATAACCATTTAGGTAGAAGGGGGGGGGGGGCACAATTGACTCTAACAAAATATTTCAGTTAAAAGCTTAATATTTCGCAAATGAATCCGTGAATCCAAAAATGGTTGTGACAAACTCACAATATTTTTGAAAGACCTTTCTAACGATACCCCACAACATGGGGTAGATGAGGAAAAAAAAACATCCCCACTTTTCGTGTAGGGGGAGATACCTACCTTAAAAAAATTAAAAACCTTGTTTTTATTTTACCACTTTGTCGGCATGATTAATATGTATACATATGCCAAATTACAGCTTCTAGTACTAACCGTCTCTGAGCTAAGCCGCGGACAGACAGACGGACATGGCGAAACTATAAGGGTTCCTTGTTTACTACGGAACCCTAAAAAGGGTATTTCGATAGGGCCCGATGGCCATGGGCAGAAAGCTTAAGTTTATATTATGTTTCTTATAGTAAATAACACATTCAGAAACACAGCTTCTAGTATTCAACTATTTCACGTTTGTGCCACAATTCGTGTGCCCTCGTGCACACAGGTAACAGTGGGTGCAATAAAATGGCGCTTGGCGAGTAGTACTCTGTCAGAGTGGAGTATTGTGACGGTACAGTTTGTGACAGCCCGCTTTGATGCGACGCGAACTGAGAACTCAAGCGGTTTTGAGAGCATACCATGTGCGCGTGCACAGTTTAATAATATCTCAGTAACAATATAAAGGAAGTCCTCCAACTACATAGAAGAATGGGCTGATTTAAATTAATCCCACCATAAAAATGTATGTGAAAAAGTGGCCAAAAATTGTCGCCAATAAAATAATTGAGATCTACCTAAATGAGTGCCAAGTCTGAAGCAGGTGAAACAAAGTCTCATCTCATTATGTACCATCGCCGACACTGGCGATGAACTACTTTTCAACCTTATTGCCAAGGGCAGTCTTTTTAACATTTATGTCAATAAACTGCTTGTTGAGCTCAGCAACACTCATGTCGGATACCATATAGATGGAGTATGTTTAAATAACTTAAGTTATGCAGACGACATGGTGCTGCTGAGCCCGTCTATCAGTGGAATTAGAAAGTTACTCTCCATTTGTGAAGGATATACCAAACACCACGGGCTAAAATATAATCCTACAAAAAGTTAGCTGTTAGTGTTTTGAGGTAGGAATAAAAATCCAACACTTATCCCTCCTGTAGAACTAAATGGTTTACTTTTGCGGAGAGTTGGCCACTTTAAATATTTGGACCATATTGTTGCTGAAGAATTAATAGACGACTTGGATATGGAAAGGGAGCGCAGGGCACTGGCTGTGAGGGGAAATATGATATGCAGAAGGTTTCATGGTTGTCCAGTTCCCGTTAAACTAACTCTTTTTAAGGCCTACTGCCAAATTTTTTACACCAGCAGCCTTTGGGATAACCATACCCTAAAAGCAGACATTGCTCTGTGCATTCAATACAACAATGCCTTCAGGGCGCTGTTGAGGCTACCACCTTACTGTAGTGCGTCAGGTATGTTCGCTGATGCGCACACTGACGACTACATTGAGATAATGCGGAAGAAAGTTGCTTCAGTAATATCCCCAGTGAAGGGCAGCAGCAACAGCATTCTGAAGGTGTTTGCAGAGAGGCTGGATGGGCTTACAATGGGGAGGTTTACCAAGCTACACGTTGATAACAAAGCATGTTAAACCTTCCTGTGATTGTGATTTTCTTTTTCTTTCTTTTTAGTGTTCCTGCATGTTATCAATATAGTTTTTAAGTAAGATGTAATACTAACATCCTTTGGGCCTTGATGCCTGACATTTTTTTTTATAATTTTGAAAAGTGTTCAACCGTTATTGTCTGCGGTTGTGCCTTTCTGTGAAAGCTCATAATGTAAATACCAGTCTGTTACTGTCTCACTGCAGGGCAAAGGCCTCTTCTCATACATAGAAGGCACGGCATTGATCGCCACGCTGGCTCTTGAGTCAGCCATCGCCAACCCGTCTTGACTGGTTGGCGATTTCACACTTATACCTAACTCTCTCTCTCTTAACTCTATGAGTCCAGGCTTCCTCACGATATTTTCCATCACCGATATCAGTAATGTCCAAGATAAACTCATAGTAGTGAAAGCTCATATTTGCGCCGTATATTCTTCAACATCGAGAAGATTTTCCTAATCAGTCTATAACATTCCCACTGCCAGAACACAAGCCTCCTCTTTGTGAGAGGGAGTGGTCTGTTATCTGCCACGCGAGCCCAGTGCGGTTTGGTAGATGTCACATGTCTTCGAATTTTTGCTTCTAGGACATGCCGGTTTCCTCACAATATTTTCCTTCACCGTTTTGAGAGCAGTGGTGATGAAATAAATTACACAAAGTAAAGCACCTGCCTGGGTTTGAACTCACGACCTACATTCATACTCGTAACTCGGGGCCTTTACCACTGAGCTAACACTGCTATCTCTTTGCTTCGAAGATTAACTTGAAAGTTAGAAATTGCATGAATTAATACAAGAATCCTGCAAATAAACGCAGCGAGCTAACCGTGACGGATTAAGTAAACACTTGGGGTTTCACTTAGCGGCACTTAGCGCTGCCCCGCCAGATTAACACTGATGTGTCTTTACTTAAAACTAATGCAATTACAGCGCGTGAGCGAGACGCAGCTATACGAGAGAGAAGGATGGGGACAGCATACACCATGAAGGTACCCGTTGGATCTGGGATCACCAGAAGTGACTTAACTTGTTGCCCAATAAGTGAAGTGGGATTTGATAACCTATACAGGTGGTGTCGATTCTTTTGTACAACGAACTAAATTAACTAAATTATCACAAAAAATCCTTATAAGAATCTTAAAGATATTCGCCAAAAAATATCTCTAAATTTAAAAATAACTTTGATACAACTAAAATCGAATTTGACAATCGCGACTCCACGTGGTACTTGTTTGCTCTACCCTGTGAATTTTATTAGGGCCGGAGGCGCGCAGGGCCTCGAAGTGTTTTATATGGATTTTTTAAACTTTTTGTATGGAAAATATGAAAAATTATTACCTACATGTTGAGTTTTAGGCGTTTATGTGTTTAAAGGGGGTTCGAAATTTTCATTATTTTTGCGATAGGACATATCATTTTCGAGATCGCAAAAGAAAGTGTCACTTTAGTTGTGTCAATTTAGTCTATTTCAGAATGGGAAATCGTCGTTTGACAGGAATAAACTAAATTTTGGTGATTTTTAGTCTAGTTTAGAATCTGCGACAAGAAAATCGGCACCATTATATAATTGCAGTTAGTCTATCTTCATTTGGATCCAATTGTTTGGTTAGGACAGGTGGAGCTCAAAAGAACCGGAGCTACCGATTACTTGCAGAGTAAGCAAACTGAAGTGGCAGTAGGCTGGCCATGTTTGTCGAAGGACCGATGGTGGTGCAGCAGACGAGTACTGGAGTGGAGACCACGTATCGGCAAGAGTAGTGTGGGACGCCCCCCAGCTAGATGGACCGACGACCTTAAAAAGTTGGCTGGGACAGACTGGATGCGGAAGGCAGAGGACTGGATGTTGTGGTGCAGCCTGGGAGAGGCCTATGTCCAGCAGTGGACTGCGATAGGCTGAGTGGATTTGTTGAAGTGGAGCTCGTGGCTAAATAATCAGCCGCATGGGTCGATGGAAGGTTAAGCTACGCTTGCCTAGGTTGGTGGATGGATGACTGTCCATTACATATCGAGACTTCTCCATGCTACGGAAAGTACGTTAAGCCGTTGTTCTTTAGAGGTGTATCAGGAACAGGGTGTAAAGTTCACTCATCCTCTATAGAAAATCGAGGGTCCTCCGACCAGACGGGTGTCATGTCTAGCGGGCAACTGCCTACAAGTTGATGTCGGATAGTCTTATAACTGTCGTTCGCACGATGCAGGATTTATGTGACGTCATGTCTTTGATGTGTAGTTCGTATGTGGCGGTTTAACCGCCACAGTCCCGGCTGTCACTCGTAGATATTTGACAGTAGTTACGCCTAGTCAGACAGAAGCCCAAAAGTCTGACAACCAGACTTACCAAGGGGTATCGTGTTACCCAGTTACTGGGTTTTGGAGGTCTGATAGGCAGTCGCTCCGTGTAATACTGGCGTTCAGCTGCATCCGGTTATACTGGAAGCCGACCCCAACATAGTTGGAAAAAGGCTAGGCAGATTGGTTTTTGCTTGGACTAGGATAGTCTAGCAATTGTAAGGTTGCTTTGAATGCGTTGTTGAAAGTCTGTAGTTTTAGCAACAAGTAACAGCCGTTTTAAAAGCCACAACAGATCGTATGTTGCCCTGATATCATCACATAGGTAGGTAACTACTTGCTAAATATTAGATTTAATTTTTTAATGAGCAAAATACAACGTTCATGTGTCTCGTTAAGATACCAGAGAAACAAGTTAAATAAAAGCTTTTAAAAAAGGAAAATTTGACGCTGCTTTTTATGTGCCTATTTGAAATAAATGATTTTTTGAAATAACTGCATTTAGTGATTTGTGATACATTTTCAAAAGCGTATACCTAATAATTCACAAACTATAAAACTTCCAAACTTATCATTCGATCTAGCTTTTAACAGACAAGAGCGTGAAATCTGTAACAAAACAAAACATTTTCACAAACTTATGCAAACAAACAATAAAGCAACCAAAACACCATTACAGAGGAGCAGGGGAGTGGGGGAGCGAGCGCTAAGCGATGATTTTTAATAAAAATATACCCTCGGCTTAATATCGGATATGCCTATGGTATCTGTAAAAAATCCACCGAAAAAGCCACAACTTCCGACTCACTGCCATTCAAAATGTTTACTCAACTCTATAATATACAGTTGAAATTCGAATGCACACCTAACTTCTACCCGTCCTCAGCGTTCACTCCCAGTATTCATATAAAATGCAACCTTAACTAAATAGAATAAGGTTTAAATTTGCAGGATAAGCGGCAGTCGTTAGGGCGAATACAGACAATCGTGTGGGGTAACGCATGGTAACAACGAAACCGCGCGTAGTTTATTATAAGTTAATACGCACCCGCCTTAACTCGCCGGATACCTTATGATACACTTCGAGCCAAAATTATGTGCGCAGAATATTATTTTAGGCAAAATTGTAGCATCAGCAGAATTTAAGATAGTTTCTTATTTGTAATAAAATATTTATACAATTATTTTTCTCTCTTTTTCTTATAAACACAGAAGTCAACGTTTACTTTGAAAAATATAGTACCTATAGGTCTGTAACTCTGTACAGTACTTACTTAGAACTATATACAGGGTGGATTTTTGAGATGGGGCAGTAAGGGCAGCTACCTTAACCGTTGTAGCTACAGGAAAACGGTTTTCAAGAAAGTGTAATTTCCTACGAAATGTACGGAAAAAGTTTTTTTGCGATTTTTGACTTTTCTAGTAGTCAAACCTCAGTTGGTCCAAAAGAGTTTTTTGATTCTTATAAGAAACAGGATCGATTAGCATCAAAATAAGATTTTGAGAAAACTGCCCATTTTCTTGCTGACTGTATTTTTTTATTTTTTATTTGTGGATGTAGATCAAAATGTTTCAAAAAGTTAAGGACAGTCTCGTAAGACCGTTTTCCTGTAGCTACAACGGTAAAAGTCCTTACTGCCCCATCTCAAAAATCCACTATGTATATAACATGAATTCTAAACTGATATTCTCTCAGGATTTCTATAATTTAGGAATTATACTTAGTTTGCAATCATCTGAACAAATAAACTCTCATCTGTCACGTGCTCTGGTAAGCTATGTCACTTTTTTACGAACGCCACAAAATATGTCACCCATATCTCATGCACGACAGTGCACTGCTCGCTCCCCATTTTAGCGTTTCCATTGTAATAAAGTTACACGGTTTTTAACTCGGCGGGCACGGCACTTGCCACTAACACGTTGGTACTAAGATACCATACCGTGCGCCCTACACATTCGTTGGCAGATGTTCCGATTTTCCAAAGAAGAGCCATCAGTAATGCATGTCACTTGTTTTGAAGAGAACCCACAAAAATAAGTTCGTTTTTTCTATATTTAGATAAGAATACAAGGATCTATTTAACTAATCCTCTAAAAACTTATTGAAATTCTTATGAAGTACACTTAAAAAAAAAAAGTAACCTCTTAAAACTTTTTGGGAATCTTTTGATTTTTTTTTTTTTTTTAATGAATGAGCCTAATTTTAACTTTCTGGCCTTTCTTAAAAAGAAAAGAAAGAAAATACGTTTATTTGCGGTACACATGACGCAAGGTAAGAACAAAACACGAAAATAAACAGTTTGGGGGAAAACATGCGTCACATCCACGCAAAACGGCCATCGCTCAGCATAAAGCTGCGACCCTATGCGAGACAGAGCCCCAGCGCTGGTTTTCAGCGACAGCCGGCGTTGACGTTATGACGTCAACCGGTGCAGCAGAGAAAAATAACAAAAGATAAAATGAATAAATACAATACACAAGTCCTAAATTTTTATAAAAAATATAATATTTAAAATGGTAACATTTCGTACCATCGGCGACTCACGCGCCACAGACAGTCTGTGCGCGCAGCTGTCGTTTATGCCGTTGTCGTTGTATGTCGTTTATGTTTTTTCTTCAAAGTTGGTCGCAGTAACTGAGCTAGGGTACCCCGACCAAACGGGTTAGTTTAGAACTGTGACCAACCACGCGCGAACCGTATTGGTCTCAGTAGCTAAGTTAGGGCACCCTGACCAATTGGGTAAGGTTGGGTTATAACTGTGATCAACCGGAACTACATCCAAGTTGGTCGTTTAGGACCCCTACATAAGAATTATTTGAGGTTCCCAAAAAGCAGCGCAGTTATTATATTAGAGTGTTCAATAATATTTTTATTTCATTAAATACATGCCAAAAATAAATTTATTGTTCATTATAAATACAATAAAAATGGAAGAAGGAAAGAAAAATATTTTATTTGGGACACGCACAGGAAATAATAATAAAAAACAGTAAGAAATAATAAAAAATTATAAAAAATAAGAAACAAAAAGGAGCATTTAAAAACCAACAGCATAATAACGACCTGTGCGAGGCCAAAAAGGCTCCTATCTCAGCATAATGCGGCGAAATTAAAAAAAATGACTATCATATTAACACGAAATATTAATAACTCAATAACCTATCTACCTATTCTTGACATAACCATATCAAGTTTCTGCAATGAACTAACACCATTTCAGCAATAAGAACTGAATTTAATGGCAGATTAATACGTGGAAAAACATCCATATTATAAAGTCAAATCACTCAAAATTTACTTCTTCTTTTTAGGGTTCCGTAGTAAACAAGGAACCCTTATAGTTTCGCCATGTCCGTCTGTCTTTCTGTCTGTCCGTCTGTCTGTCCGCGGCTTAGCTCAGAGACGGTTAGTACTAGAATGCAGTAATTTTTTTTTTTAAGGTGACCCCTACGCGTAAAGTTGGTATGTTTTTTTTTCCTCATCTACCCCATGTTGTGGGGTATCGTTAGAAAGGTCTTTCAAAAATATTGTGAGTTTACCTGAATCATTTTTGGATTCAGGGATCCGTTTGCGTAATATTAAGCTTTTAACAGATTTTTTTTGTTACATTCAAGTGTCCCCCCCCCCCTTCTAGCTAAATGGTTGTACTTGGACTTGTGAAAAAATTCACAGTAGTAGTATACATATATAACGAAATTAAACGGAAAACTATGAGAGCTAAGTAGGCTGTACGTAGGTTAACGAGAAATAATCAACCAACTTAAATTTGCAGTTTGAAAAACATGATCTCCCATACTTACATTCTGTATGGGAGAACTCGTTTTTCAACTAAAATGTTAAGTTTGTTCTTGGGATAAATTCATCCCAACTACGGAACCGTTCATTGTGCGTGGTCCGACACGCACTTGGCCGGTTTTTTTGGCAATTACTTCGCACAAAGTGCGCCATAACATTCAGTACTCTTTTTCAGCAATTATAACAGTTCAGAAATATCTATAATCTTCCTCTAAAATATGGATCAGTACCTAATAACTCCAATCAATCTGCCTAGCCTTTTCCCAACTATGTTGGGGTCGGCTTCCAGTCTAACCGGATGCAGCTGAGTACCAGTATTTTACATGGCGCGACTGCCTATCTGAACTCCACAACCCAGTAACACAATACCCCGTGGTAAGACTGATAGTCAAACTTTCGGGCTTCTGACGACCCGTAACGACTGTCAAAGATCCATGAATGACAGCCGGGACCAACGGCTTAACGTGCTTTTCAAAGCACGGGGGAGTCATGTAAAGATGCTCACCAATCCACGGACCAACCGCGGCAAGCGTAGCTTAACCTGATGGCTCAACCCGTGCGGCTGTTATTACTTAGCCACGAGCTCCTCAATATTTAATAACTCCATTAAAATAAAATAAAATGCGTTATGAACGTACGAGAAGGAGGTATTTTTTGCTTGTGCTATATGTTCAAAGCTATACCAAATACATAAAATACGAGACCCCCAAATGAATATTTTTATCTTTTTTTTTATCTTGGACCGTCGATCTATGTGCGCGTTACCGAGACCTAAACAAATTGCATATATTTCGAGAAAAGCCTCTGTGAAAAACGGACAAGAAATAGATTAAAGAGGTTCCGATTTTCATTTGTTCGGAACGTTAAAAACAAGAATATCTAGCTAAGATACTACTATTGTGCTTTACGATAGGCTATGCTTTCAGTAACTGAAAATGTTTCATACTGTACTTACGTAGTTTTAATAAAATGCAGCTGTATTAAAATTTCATACAGGATGAATTTAAAATATAGGTAGGTAGCTAAGTACGTAGTAAGTGCAGGTGGGCAGACGAGAGAATAATTCATTTCGGAAAGAATACTTCTTCCGCCCCCCGTTTAAATCGCTGCCCCGCATAAAGTTTAGGTACCCGATAGTGCTGTACTGCTGTACTGCTGCAGGTAGCAGACCTGCTATATCATATTATTAATAAAAACGTATAAATAAAGAAGCAAAAGGAGTATGTAAAAATCGTAGCAGGTACCGTTCTGTGGCTTATGTCTATGGTAAGAAAGCCTGAGTTTTTGCCAATCTGCATCTCCTTTTCCCATCTCTGTTGGGGTCGGCTTCCATTCTAACCTGCTCGCGTAGTATGACCACCGAAGAAATGGGTTTTGTCGACGGAAGAATAGACAAATTACAGATTGTGATTGTTTATCTGTCATTTTGTGCAGATGCAGCTGAATACCAGTATTTTACATGGAGCGACTGCCTATCTGACCTCCATAGCCCAGTTACTGGGTAATACGTTACCCCTTGACAAGACTGGTTGTCACTGACTCTTCTGACGACCCGTAACAACGTGTCAAAGATCCACGAATGACAGCCGGGACCAACGGCGTAACGTGCTTTCCGAGGCACGGAGGAGTCTCGGTATGTAAATATGGTCACCTATCCACAGACCAACCCCGGCAAGCGTAGCTTAACCTGATGGATCGACCCGTGCGGCTGTTATTATTTAGCCACGAGTTCCTCCAAAGCGTGAGTAGTAGAACGTATGTATGTAAAAACTCCTGCAAAGTGAAATCAGGCAGGTCTGCAGGTGTATAGCCCGGACCCCATTATTGCTTTATTCAGATCGACGCCAATTGTTTTTTTACAAAAGATAACACCGGCTATGGAAAAGCCAAATTGGAAAGTTTGTCTGAAATCAAACTAGGGTTTAATCTATCTAAACAAGATACTATACTCATTAAAATACTAGTCACAATCACTACACTATATCATATTATTGCACTACTAACTTCTCTACGTTGTCGACTGCCTCGTTAAATCATAAAAAATCATAAATCATTTATTACTTTGCAAACATGTATTACATTGATGTTTTATTATGAAAGTCCCCCATGGTCTACCGTCACATGGGCATGCAATCATATTTATTATGAAAGTCCCCCATGGTCTACCGCTACATGGGCATGCAATCATATTTATTATGAAAGTCCCCCATGGTCTACCGTCACATGGGCATGCAATCATATTTAATTTACACAAATTTAAAGACATAATCATCGTTTTTTTCGTTGGTCGCATGCGCAGTAGCATATGAGGTGAGTATAAGGTCCTGGGTTTGATTCCCTGGTGTGGCAAAGTATTATTCGGTCTTTCCATCTGAAATTACTCAGTACCAGCCAGTCTGGATTTGTGCCCGGTTGATGGCAATAGGCTCGCCCCTAGTACATGGGACATAAACATAACTTGCCAAACGTTCGTGTACTATAGGTACCTACACCTCTGCCTGACCTTTTGTAGAATACAAGCGTGATGTTTACGTTATGTTATTCTCTACGTCTCGATATCGATGCATTGTACCCGAACGCACACCCCTAGTTGGTCCCGGCGTAAGAGCTAAGCCCTGTTCGCGCTCCCCGGGGAACTAATATATTGTTATTTGTAACTGAGATACCCACTGTGAGTTACTCGCTGTTATTTGCGAGCCGTTTGCTCAACGCTCGATATTTGATACTTACATCACTAGAGCTTCGGTTTCGTGTATTCAGCGATGGTGAACTTGGAACGCGTGCCTGAATTTCTGAAGAACAGGTCAGTCAGAATATTTGATGTGTCAAATTTATTTCGCCCCTCGGTTTCACCCGTATAATTCTCGATTTATTTATTTATTTATTTAACACTTTACACACAAATGTACATAGGCGGACTTAATGCCATAGGCATTTTCTACCAGTCAACCTTTGGGTGATGCAGAGATAAACAGTGGTAGGTGCAATAACGAAAATTGTGGAATAAATATTTATTTTAATATACATATACCTATTAACCTATATATATATAATACAATATAAATAAATACAAGAACAGATAAATACACATAAATACACGAATATACTAACACAAATAAGACAAACAATGGGAAAACATTACCGTTGTGATGATACTGCCAGCTTCTTACGAATGTGCTCGCGAACTTTAACTTTAAAGGATAATCGGTTGGTTGCCATCCTGATTTCCTGGGGGAGCGCATTCCACAAGGATATAGATTGAACGAAGAAGGAAGAGTGAATGAAGTCAGTGCGATGAGTGGGATATTGAAGAAGACGATTGTGTGATGAACGTAGAGTTTTGTTGTGGTTTGCGCAAATGTACTGAAAGTGGGGGGCTAGATAACTAGGGGAAGAGGGAGAGTCAAGAAATGAAAACAAGGTGGTCAGCGCCCTTTGCTCTCTGCGCTGCCGTATGGGCAACCACTTTAGAAGGGATCGATGCGCAGAGACGTGATCATATTTACGAAGATTGAAAACGAATCGAATGCAATTATTGAGAAGACGGTCTAGTTTGTCGAGGAGATCTGCATTCAGGTCATAATAGCACACATCACCATAATCGATGATAGGGAAAATTAAGGACTGCACAAGCATTGCCTTGGTACTTGATGGTAATAAATTTTTTAGTCTGTACAAAGCCCGCAACGTTCCAGTAACCTTCTGGCTGACCCTAGCGACTTGAGTACGCCAGTTCAGGGTCCCATCGATGTGTAAGCCTAGGTTCTTCACGTCAGTGCTAAATGGAATGATCGTACCGTTGAAGAGAACTGGTGGCAAGGTTGACTCATATACCTTACAAATACTACGAGGACTCCCAATTATAATTGCCTGACACTTAGTAGGGTTTACTGCAACACCAAATTTATCAGCCCAGGTTTTTATTGCAGCTAAGTCCCTATTTAACTTGTCGATAGCGTCAGGTATTTCATCAACCTTCCCTTGACAGTACAACTGCAAGTCATCTGCATACAGATGATATGCACACTGAAGCTCGGAAGTTATAAGATTAATGAAAATAGAGAACAGAAGAGGAGAAAGAATACCGCCTTGGGGAACACCAGCTTCCAAATCACACCAGCATGATGAAGAATCTCCAATATGAATGGACTGCTGACGCTCCTGAAGATAAGAGGAAAACCATTCCAGTGCTTCGGGAGAGACCATAACATAGGACAGAATAGCTAACAGGATGTCGTGACTGACGGTATTAAAGGCATTCGAAAAATCAACCAACACTAGAGCAGTAACTTTGGTGTCTTCTAGTCCTGCCCTTATATCGCCAGTCACTTTAAGGAGGGCGGAAACTGTGCTGTGCCCAGGCCTGAACCCAGATTGAAGTGGGCTAATTAAAGAGTTATGATGAACAAAATTGGAGAATTGTTTGTGTACACAGGCCTCGAGCACTTTGGATAGGAAGGGAAGTATAGAAATTGGACGGAAGTCGGTAGGAAGAGAGGGATTAGATACCTTAGGAAGTGGACGAACATAGGCTTTGCGCCACAGGGAAGGGAATACTCCGGTGTACAGGGAAAAATTTACAATATGGGTAATCGCGGGTAGGAGATAATCCAGAATAGTTATGACCATACCACGGGTGATATTATCACATCCCACAGCTTTGGATTTAATAGAGAGAATGATCTTTCTGATCTCACCCGACTCAACTGGAATGAAACTGAAAGGATTAATACGAGGACGCGTTAGACCAGATATTAAAGACAAAGTTTGTTGCTTGGTTAGACGATCCATGGTAGAAACAGAGGAGAAGTGACGGTTGAGATCATCTAAGTCAATTGAATTAGGAAGGTCTAAATGTCGCGGTTTGCCGATACCGAGAGTTCCAAGAAATTTCCAAATATCGGCAGAAGAGGAAGTATTGATAGTATCAAGAATATGGCGGCGTTTAGCGTTGCGTATCATCTGATTGCATCTATTCCTTGCAGTCTTGAATATTGTCCAGTTCTCATCAGTCCGATCCTTTTTAAATTTACGGAAAGCACGGTCCCTACGTCGCATTGCCATCTGTATTCCTCTTGTCATCCACGGTGCAGGTGGGCGTTTTAACTTTACTTTTTTGACAGGAGCATGGATGTTAAAAAGAATTACTACAACATCATTGAAGATGGCAACCTTGTCGTCAACTGACGTGGCTTCCATCATAGGCTCCCAATCGACCACAGATGCATCCTCCTTGAGCTTCTCGACATTCATCCGCGCAAAACAACGCCTGTACAGAACCTTGGGTTTAGGTTTGGGAGGTTTCAGGATATATGAAAGGAAAATCATGTCGTGGTGAGAAAAGCCAGGAGCGTCATGTTGACCGTGGGAGGGAACGAGCGAAGGATTCGAGGTGAGAATCAGATCGAGCCAGGTGTCATCGCCGACAGTGTTATAATGAGTAGGTTGGAGCGGTAATACGTGCAGACTAGCTGACTCGATAAGATGGAGGAGCTTACGGGATCGAGGGGAGTTGTGGGCAAGGAGGTTTGTATTGAAATCACCCATGATGATGTGATGTGCATACTCCGAACCAAAAGATTCAAGTACTGATTCGAATTCAGTGAAATAATCAACAGAAGGAGGGCAATAGACAACACCAATAATGGTTTTGGCTCCTTTGACACACACTTCAAGGAAAATAAACTCGGCAGAAGCAGAATAATGTGAAGAGGACGTAGCAAGTATTTTGTAAGGAAAGTCACTGCGAAGGTATATAGCCACACCACCCCCTCCTTTACCAATCCGATCGTTCCTTATAAGAACGAAACCAGTAAGAGGATAAGTGGTGGATAGGAGATGCGGTTTGAGCCAAGTTTCAGAGATCAGGATGGCGTGAACGTTGCTGTTATTAAATGCGTCGTATAGCTCGCTGTAGTGGCTTGGAACACTTTGAGCATTAATGTGACATACATTCACCAACCGATCAGACGTATCATTGAAATGTTGTTGCAAAAAGTCACCAAGGGTAAAGTTGAAAGAAGAAAAGCTTACATCGCTTGAAGAGGCAGTAGATTCGATGGCAGAAAAATAAGATTCATTGTCTGACATAAATATAAGTAAGGAGTTGTTATGTTGTTATAGATATATAATATAAATATAATAAATTATACTATTACATAAAACAGAAACTAACAGGTGCAAAACACTGCACCACCCGCCAGCTAACACCAACACTATTCTATAAGCTAAAACACAACACTAAATCTTAAACATTAACAAAACCTGAGTACACATTTTTGTCTACTCTACTTACTGGAAGCGAATGAAAAACCATAGTTCCCGAAAATATAAAAAGACAGATACACAAAATTTAAAAAATTAAAGTAAAAATTAAATATAAAAAAAAAACAAAAATGGTACACCCAATATTCCGTGGGAATATTGGGATAAAAAGGATCCTATGTCCTAATGCAGGTCATGGTATACCCATGTGCCAAATTTCATTCAAATCTGTTCAGCCGTTTTAGCGTGAAAGCGTAACAAACCAAAAACTCAGTTTCGCATCTACATTAATAAACAGATTTTTGTTTTTATCTTTTTATTACGGACGCTTTTAATTTGCACGTTTTTTACATTGTTCTCACATGTATAATTTCAACACGAATGATGTAACCAATATGTTGTAACAATATTTTGATTTAAAAGAATGTCCGTGGTGTTACTTGTTCTTCTCCATGGAACCTACTACGCTTTGGAATGGGCAACTAGCTTCATCTCTCTGACTGACCGACCATTCGACAATTCAAAAGCATCAGTATTTGACGTTAAGTGTCAAAAAACGCTCTGTATTCGGACAGCCGTTATTGTGTGAGCGTTCACCGCTTTTTTAGGAAATCGAACCTTAATTTCCAGTATTGTGATACTGGAAATTGCTATGCTATGCTTACGGACTATTTATATCAGAACCCACGTGGAAAGACGAGGATACTATAACATGATTATCTTATTTACTTTCACAGAACCACGCCACGCGGTTTCAAACTGAAACATTCCCTGTTTTGAACACAACACAATGAATGTTTCATTTTCAGTCCTAGTGTGTCCTAGGAATTCAATCCAGTTGAATGTAAACTTAGGGCTGATTTTGCAACGTTAGATAATACACTTGAGAGCAATAAAATCGCACACGTTGACTTTTTGTTGTTAAAGCAGTTTTTTTCATAAATGTGAATACATATTAAAATAAAACTTACACTATTTGAATGTTTACTTCAGTACCTTTCTAATGATATCAAATACAGTGTAAAAAAAGTACCCATAGGGAGTTTTAGGGCACAAAACCCAACATACGGATAAAATTACCCAATTTAGCTTAACAAAGAATAAAAATAAAACTCAAAATGCTTGATCAAATTGTTTTTTAATAAGGTGTATTCCCTCCCCTAGCCTTGATTACAGCTCTTAATCGGTTTTTCATGGACCGTATTAATTTCACCATTAAATCTTGTGGTATGGCGTTCCACTCCTCTTCAATGGCAAGTTGAAGCTCTTGGAGGCGCGTAGGAGCAGGGCTTCTTGCTCGAAGTCTTCTTTTTAGCTCATCCCAGACATGCTCAATCGGATTGAGATCAGGACTACGAGCTGGCCACTCCATCGCGGTGATTCCAACATCTTCCATGTAGTCGCAAACTGTTCTAGCGACATGCGGTCTGGCGTTGTCGTGCATTAAGAGAAAATCTTCTCCCATAAGCCACGCAAGCGGCCTCACATGTTCTTCGAGCACTTCTTCGACGTATCGTGCAGCCGTCAAACTTCTCGATCTCGGGCCGGTATTCGCCGTAGTGATGAATACAATGTCAGTTTTAGTGTCCAACATTATGCCACCCCAAAACATACACGATCCACCTCCAAAAGCCACACGTTCGCTTATGCAGCATTGTGAAAATCGCTCTGATGACCTTCTGTAGACCCTAGAGCGTCCATCATGACCATGTAAAGTCATTCTGCACTCATCAGAGAACATAACAGCCCGCCATTGGTCATACGTCCAATTTAAATGTTCCCTAGCAAATTGTAGCCGGGCTTGTCGGTGAGCTGTGGTCAATTTGGGACCATTTGCTGGGCGATGTGAAGTCATTCCTGCTTCACCTAGTCTTCTTCGAACTGTCCACCGACTTATACTGACATTGCGAACTTCTCGAAGCTGTTGTCCCAGTTGAACCGCGTTCAGTTGCCGATTTCTCAAAGACCTTGTCACAAGAAAGCGGTCATCACGCTCTGATGTTGTGCGTCGCCGGCCAGATCCTGGTCGCCGAATGTAGCCACCGGTCTCTTGGAACCTCTGGTATACACGACGAACAGAGTAGCGGCTCAAATTTAGCCGTCGAGCAACTTCACTTTGGTTATGGCCTGCTTCGAGCAAGGCAATAACTTGAGCGGCTTCTGCGGGCGTGGTATCCATATTTTTCCAGTAAATCCGTATGCTTCCAGTAGAGATGTTATCACGTTGACCTTCGGTATGCAACTGAATAAAAATTCCAATAAACTGACCTTTTTATACCTGCGGCTAAGGGTGCAAGTAGTGACAACGCAAACGCGTGAATTTGGGGAATTCGGTGTACGGTCGGTTTTTGTAAGTTACGTGAAGGTCAATGATTTTAATTTTATGTTTTTGTAAAGCTAAGCTTGTATGCTTTAATTTTGTCTAATGATTTTTACTCAATATCTTTCGATTTTAGAAAACAATCAGTAATAAACCAAATTACAAGGGGTGTGCGATTTTATTGCTCTCAAGTGTATATTATATTAACCAATGGAAAAATCATGAATCAGGGGGTATTAAAGGAGGTGAATCTGTGCGTGCCCGACAACTACGTGCTGAGCTGGAGACGGCCGCAGCTGCTGGCGGTGCCGCGCGGCAGGACTAACTTGCTTCTAAAAGCGCCAATTACTCGCGCCTTACGGACACTTAATGAAATCGCCGAAAGGATTGACATTTTTTCCTGTTCATTGAATGAATTCGCAAGAATAACTGCATACCATTTGTGTTACAATTTGTAAAATAAGTATAAGCTAAGTACCTCGCTTTGGGATTTCCTGTTATGATAAAAGTGTTGTGTAAATAAATAAATATTTTATCCGTGGAATAACATTGACCTCTGACATTTTTTGTATGGAAAACCTGTCAGAAGTTTTAAATTATTCCTCGCAGAATGATTATCTAGCGTTGGAAAAATCGGCCCGTAATTTATTTATTTATTTATTTATTTTATTTGGGACAAAAAACAGTTATACATTACAGCATTTACAAAAAGTAGTTAAAATACAGTCGAAAAAACGTATAACCCACACTATTGTCCACGAAGTGACATCAGAGTATGAAAACGAACGCATGCTAAACGAAAACAAAAACAGAAAAAAAAAAGTAGATATTTTTAAGAAAAAAAAAAAAAAAAAAACACCATATTATACCGACGAATCGAAGGAAGCGGATGACAAGAGCATCCGTCCTATAGGCGACTTGCAAGAGATTGAGCAACCATACTTTTAAATTTAGATTGCGACAGCGCGAAAATATCAAACTCCATAAATTGCGAGTTATAGGTTTCTAAAAGTCGGCGGAGAGGGGCACGCACCCCAGCCTTCGTTCTACAACGCGCAGTGTAGAATAGTTGAGGTGCGCGCACCTCCCGCCGAATAACAGTTCTAGGTACTACGTAACACAATCTATTCGAGAGCTCAGTACAATTAAATTTGTTATTGCATATACCGTACAGCATCACAACCATGATCAGTGAACGTCTGGAATCCAAGCTCAATATCTTATAATGTTTTAGCAAATCTGCATAGGGAATCCTTGTACGGAAGCACTTATAGTGCGTAGCACGAAGAAATTTTTTCTGAACCATTTCTAATGCTTGCTTATATTTATCATAATAAGGGCACCAGATGGGTACCGCGTATTCCAACTGTGAACGGACCAGTGTTTTATATAAGAAGAGAAAAGTAGAAGGCTTTTTGAAGTCTTTACAAGACCGGATGACAAAACCATACATCTGAAAGGCTTTAGTAATTATATTGTCGATATGGGTGTCTAAATGTAATTTGCAATCAAGCAGTACGCCAAGATCACGTGTGCACTCACTTTTTTTCAATTGTATGTCGTTCAAGGTATATGGGAAGTTAAAAGTATTTTTGTTCTTAGTAAATGAAATGAAATGACATTTTGGAAGACTTAGATGAAGTTTATTGACCAGACAGTATTGAGACAGCCTGCATAGGTCCTCTTGTATTAGCAAACAATCTTGAGAGTTCGCACAAGCCTTAAATATTTTAATGTCATCGGCGTACATTAGGAATTTAGAGTTGACTATGCAGGATTTTATGTCGTTTATAAACAAGATAAAAAGTAATGGGCCCAAGACAGATCCCTGAGGCACACCTGATTCGACGACCACATAATCAGACTCGAATCCATTGATAACAACTTTTTGAGTCCTATGAAATATATATGAAGCAAACCATCTGAGTAAATTGCCTCTTATGCCATTGAAAGCGATTTTATCGAGAAGTAATTTGTGGTCCACCCTGTCAAAAGCTTTCCGAAAATCAGTGTATACAGCATCAACCTGCGTGCGCATGTCCATGTTTTCAAACAAAAATTGTGTAAAAATGATTAAGTTTGTGGTAGTGGATTTGGATTTAACGAAGCCATGCTGTTCGGGTATAATAAGGTGATTTAACTGTGGAAATAAATGGCTGTGCACTAGACCCTCAAATACCTTAGACAAGGTGGACAAGATAGATATGGGTCGATAATTCTCAACGTTTCCTTTGTCACCACTTTTATGAATCGGCGTGATGAAAGCCCTCTTCCAAACACAAGGGAAATTCCCTTCCTTGAGACATTTATTAAATATTATGTGTAACGGGACACAGATGGTTTGCGCAGTGTTCTTAAAGAAGGAAGGAGGCAGGCCATCCGGACCAGCTCCTTTAGCTAAGTCTAATGAGGTAAGTGCCTCAAGTATAACAATCTCTTCGAGGTAAATATCCGGAATGCATACAGAACTCTCGTCAAGGGTTTCTGGGAGTGTCCAGGTGCCAGGGTCAAAAGATGAGGGTTCGTACACCGAGTTGAAGAAGGCAGAAAACAGTGAACATATCTCAGCGGGGCAGTTAGATGATTTATTTTTGAACTGCATGTTAGTTGGGATACCAGAACTTTTCTTTCGGTTAGAGACGTACCTCTAGAAGTGCTTAACATTAATAGGTATACTTTCTTCAACAGTTTGCATGTATTTATTGTAACACTGTACACAAAGCAGCTTGAAACGTTTACGCTGAATAGAGAACTTTTCGTAGTCAGATAAGTTGCGAAGTTTTTTCCATCTTATCCACGCGCGTTCTTTATTTTTGAAAGTTTTAATTAGGGAAGCGTTAAACCAGACGGGAAAGGTAGTTGATTTATGACGGGACAGTGGAACATGTAGTCTGACGATTCCATATATATAGTCATAAAAAGCATCTACGGCCTGTTCACTGGAGTAATTAAGAAACAGCTCGCCCCAGTTCAACTTCTTTAGTTCTACATTAATTTCTTGGTAATTAGCTTTAAAAAAATTGTATTTTATTGTAGAATGACGCTTCATGGGTGTGAATGGTGTCTCCAAGGAGGTTAAAACAGAAAATGGAGGGTGGTGACTGTCAGGCTGCAGCAGTAAAATGTCGGACTGTATCTGACATTCGGTATTGCTAATGAATAAGTCCAGAACACGACCTAAATTATTTTTAATTATGTTGTATTGACAAGCATTCGTAATAGCCATTAAATCCAATAAAGATCGACCCACATTATTTAGTGACTGATTACTCACATGACTAGCACTGCCTGACCACTCAATTTCGGGCAGATTGTAATCACCGGCTATATAAAATGATTCAATACAGGGGGCCGTAAGAATATTTTCTAATGTGGACACATGTGACAAGTAAACACTGTCCGGTGTGCGGGGTGGTACATAGGCAGCGCTAATGACGTGGTGAATGTTGGAGCGCGACGCGGGCACTTGGATCATAACGTGCTCGATGCCAGTAAGAGAGGGACACGTTAATACCTGCACAGGCCGAAGCCCGCGCAGCACGGCTATCAGAACACCCCCGCCCTCGCGCTTGTTTGCAGCAATGCGGTCACGATCGTCTCTAAAAACTAAGTAGCGGTCATCAATGAATTCATTGTCCATTATATTAGGTGTTAGCCATGTCTCAGATAATATGATCACGTCAAACGATAAGGAAAGAATGTTGGTGTAAAGTGTGTGCAATTTAGTGCGAATCCCTCTACAGTTTTGATAAAAGAATGATAAGTCATTGTTACTAAGCATTGCGTGTAATTATGTAAAAAAGGAGCAAACAACAAAATAAAGTGAAGCAGATATTTTTAGAATCGGGTATATTAGAAAACTTGGATTCTGTACGTAGTGGGTAGCGGTATAAAGTTGAGTTACATACGAGTACATGGTTATGAGGACTAACAACAGCTAATGAGCTAGTTTTAAATAACAAGTTCTGTAGACAAAATACTGATATGTGCGGCATATAATCTAAGGCAGTATCGTTTAAGTACGTACTCGTATAAGAACAACAAAGGTGAGAAACATTACAACACAATGATATAAAACCGATTTTCGTGACTATAACAACGAGGACACACTGAAGACATGCGATATGAGTTTTAAACACATTTTTACAGTAAATCTGTGCAAGCGTTTTTTTTAAATCGATATCCATGTAAACATAACAAAAAACTAAGCTATTCATTTTGATGAATACACTGCGCAATCTTGTTGACATCGTTTTGACAGCGTACAGCAAATGTTTTAGAGCTATCGGTAGCTTTAACAAGTACAGTAGCGTTTCTAATCCAGACATACTTAACGTTATATTTCCTAGCCATCTCACGACATATACGAAATAAGTTTTTGTTATAAAGAGTGAGATGCTCGTTAACATACATTTTACTGGGGGTACCTGACATACCAATTTGATCGGACGTAACATTCTTGGACAAACGAAAGGCACTTAAGACATTATCGCGAAGGGAGCGTGAAGCTAATTTCACGATTATGTTCTTGGGTTTGTTACTTTCCTGTGTACGTGCGTGGGGGACACGGTGAACAGCTAGAACATCCTGGCGGGAAATTGAGCACCTGATGGTAGCACCGATTTTTTCGACGAGCCCAAGAAGGTCTTCATCACGTTTCTCAGGCAGGTTGCAGATCTCAATGTTATTGAGTCGGGCTTGCTGTTCTAGCGACTCAATTTTTAGTTCCAGTCCGGAAACTTTGTCATTCATGCCGGTATCCGATGAACGAGACGACAGCTGTAGATCTTCGACTTTTCTCTCGAGATTGGTTATGCAATTTTTGTAGGCTTGGTTTTCCTTCTTCAAATTATCCATCTGCTGTCTCATCTCCTCAAACTTGCCGTTCATGAAGTCCACTGAATCCCGAATATCCTGATTAATGGTCTGTATTGAGGAATTTTGTGTTTTCAGGAACTTAATCTCGACAACAAGTGCTTCCAGCGCCGATGTTTGTTGCTCCACTAGTTTCTGCATATGCTCCTCTTGTTCCTGTTTCCAGGTTTTTAGCATGGTTTTTAGCTCTAGATTGTGATCCACCAGCTGCTTATCGGGTGAAAAGTCACAGCAAGGTCGTTGACGGCGAGACTGGGTGTTTACGTTGTCATCACTGCATACAGCTTTTGAAATGACCGAATCTGGCATTGGGAGGTCACTCGTCAGGCTATTGTTCATAGCTCCCGTTGCTGGAGGTGTACGTTGCATAGCCATGCTGATGAGTACTTATAAAAGAGATGATATGTGGTATTACCAGGAGCACACCGAGGCTTGCACACATGAACACTCGCAGTTGTATCGGTGAGTTGATAAGAACCGGTAAGTCACGATATTGAGTTAGGAGCAGGACAGCAATTATGACGACTGTACTGTTTACGCGGAGGTGAAGGCGGGCTCGCGGTCACTCGCGCGCTCGCGCACTTGGTAATTCGGGTGGCGCAGGCCGATGCAAAGAGAAATTATGCAAACACTATGAGCTTTGACTGCCTATAAGGATTACAGTTCCGGGTATAGTATTTATATTTTTAAATGATTAAAATTAGAAAAGTTAAACACACGTCCGCTCTCGAACAGGGCACGGAGCCGAAAAAAAAAAAAAAAGAAAATAATTTAAAAAGTAATGAAATAATTTTATTTTTATTCCATAATTCTACGACAAAACTGTACATACTAACGACAAATCTATAAACAAGCCTCGTTGCTCTAGTGGTCGCAAGCGCTACTGCTAAACAAGAGGTCCTGGGTTCGACTCCCAGATCGGGCAAAGTGTTATTGAGGTTTTTTGAAGTTGGTAATTCGCCCCGTATTACCTAAATGAGACTTAAACTAACTGGCAAAATGTCGTACTAATGCACCTCTAAATAAACGCATAATGTCAAAACTATAAATTCCTTTACACTCCAACCGATTCAAAAGCAATCACAAAGCTGTGCAAAATACCATAACAGTTCACAAACTCGTAACCAATGAAAAACCGAAAATCCGACATGGAGCAGATAGCACAGATCGGGGCACAATTTTTCCTAACGCCCCGCAATAAGCCTTATGATCCGGACAGTAAACACCACCCGGAATACAAACTGCCGCTAACTAGACTCGAAACAAACATATTTCAAACTGTATTAACGCCTGATTTATAAAACGGCTTTATACGGAAATGGCGGAGAAAAAATTCCGTATTTCGCAAGCCGGGGTTTTTATGATCTCGTAATGGTGGGAGGGTTTAGCCTGAATGATGTATGGAGCGGATGAGCAGCGTGTTGTGGTCAAAATGTTTACTGGTTTAACATCTTTTTGGTAACCAAATCAGTTAATATCATTCTACACAAAATCTCGCCATAAAATATAATAAAATATGTCTTTAGCTAGTATGGACCAATCCATTCTGTCTGTAGAAGTCATGCAAGCTCGTCGCAGATAAGACAAGACAAGACGCAGATATATGCCAGTGACCTTGAGTGGTTAGCTTGCGTGTTCTGTACTGAGCTCAGGCAACGCGTCGTACGTCCAGCCAGTAATAGGACGCCCATCCAAGAGCGCTGTCCCAAATTAGACGCATTAATAATTTATTGTACATAAAACAAAAGGTATTTTAATAAAACACGAAAATTAACTTTAAAAGGGGGGTTCATGTATTATCCATATTCAAACAAATAAATGATTTGATTCTATTTTTATTTTACCTGTCTGGATAATGGCCCCTGATATTTTTTCTTTCTATCATCCAAATTTGAATCCGTCATCATTGATCAACCATCAAAAATTATGCGCAAAGAATGCGTTTGTCGAACAAGGGATGTTATTAAATCAGTGACGTCAGTCGCGTGGCGGGAGCGTGCCCCGAGTCTACGACCCAGGTGAGGCATGCTTGCGCACATTTCATGTACAAAAACGTTCCACTGGCGACCTCTGGTTTGTGCCACTGTCCATAAAATAGAAGTGAAAACTTCTCTAGGCACTTCGAGCGCTTTTTAGTAGAGGACAATCTTATGGGTTCACGTCGCCGACATGCTAATGTAAACAGTATAAATATCTATAGCTATGAGTATGACGTGTTGCACATGGGCAGCAGTGAAAGTATATATATTTTGATTTACAAATTAGGCTTGAATATTAAAAAAAAAAACACTGTTATTTCATAGTTGTTACGTTTGTCGGCAGTCCATTGCCATTTTTTATTTTTGTTTTGTATCCTTTATTTATTTTTCGCTTCTACTTCATAAATCCACTCAAAACCTAAAACAAAGCCTAAAAGCCTAAATCGGCCACTTTGGCAGAACCTTATTATAATAATATTATGAATCACACAAACTTCCACAAACATATTATCTGAGTTCAATTCATATAACGCAATTCATCTCTTTGACAGTTTTGTAATATAATGAAATAACATTGAAACTGTAGACTAAATAAAAAAATCTCATTTGATTAATAAAAACTGTAAAGAAAAAATATCCGGTAACATTACGGTCTTAAAATTTTTCATGCGGCAATATTTACACCAAATATGATTCTAGAATTGAATAATAATACAAGTATATAAGAAAGGGGTGGGGGGGAACAATCATAGGGCATCAAAAAATTCGTCCGCATCGCTGTCAACAGGAAAAGTGCCCAAAAGGCTGGCAGCATTGCCACGTTGTATGGCAATGCTGATTCTCTGGCCGAAGAATAGGCCAGCCTTCTGGTCACATGAAGAGTCGACCAACCGCTTTGAGATGCTTTGAAAAACTAAGTGGGCACTCGGACCCCATGGCCCTAGTGTTTCGACCCCAAACGGCTCAAACATATAAGTCCCAATGAGATTGGAGTATTTGCGCCGTTTGAGGTTTTCCGCACTTGCAGCAGCAGCCCCAGCACATCCCACCGTACTAGGAAGATGGGATGGCGCAAGGGTGTCGACACACGTTGCATCCCACACCAAAGGCCTGCCTACCTTCCAAGGCATTATGGTCATTCCGTCTGGTCTCTGCCCATCGTCGCGTGCCAAGCCGTTGGGTTCTAGAACAGCTGGCACCACTTTCTAGAACAGGTGACAAGAGCACGACGGATGATGTCATTAATGCTGGCGAATTGAATTGAATATGCTTCAGCTAAAATATGTGTATATATAGAGGAATTGCTAATGATCTGCTGGGAATTCAGAAAATGAATTGGATTTTGAGGAATTGCTTAATAAGCATCCTGTTCGTTTGACTATGTGCGTGCGGCAATAACTACCTACTCTTTTAAAGCTAATATCCGAGCGTTATGACCATAGCCTCCTTTTTCCCAGCCTTGCTTGTCAAATCTACAATATAGTCTCAGTTCAATATAGTATAAATATAGTCTTTATTATGTGCACGACACGAATTATAGATATAAATTTTACATATGGTGACACAATGGGCGGTATTATCGCTAAAAGCGATCTTTAATACTCTTCATCTGTGAAGCCCTTTCCAACAAGGTTGGGGTCGGCTTCCAGTCTTACCGGAAGCAGCTGAATACCTCCACAACCCAGTTACTGGGTAAAACGATACCCCTAAGTAAGACTGGTTGTCAGACTTTCGGGCTACCCGTAACGACTATCAAAGATCTACAAAAGACAGCTGTGACCACCGCGCAACAGTTTAACGTGCTCTCCGGGGCACGGAAGGGTCTCGAATTCTCGATGGAATGGATGGTCACTCATCCACGGACCGAACCAGGCAAGCGTAGCTTAACCTTCGATCGACGAATGCGGCTGTTTTTTATTATTTAGCCACGAGCCCTCTTTATGATACTGGAAAAGCAATATCATATCCTCCTAAATATAAATGAAAGTAGATCAAAGCGGAATATATCACAATATCATACGGCAAAGGTGCATTTAATAGTCCGTTGATTGATGTTTATTGGCGGGGGGTTGCTACAATTTGACCTACTGCACACTTACGAGAGCTGTCGCGAAAATTATACGTTCGCTCTTATGCTCCACGTTATAAGCGTCATTTTCAAACCATGTGATGTCATGTTAAAGGCAATGATCGGCTGGTTTTAATTCATAGGTGCGTTAGTGTAGTCACTGTCATAGTACAAGTTAAGAGCAGTAGGAACAGACAATAAAAAAAAACTACATTTTGAACACAGCATCTTTGAGAGTTAGCGTTTTGAGTTATAAAGCAATTTCAAAGTGTCTCAACATCGAAATTTTTAACAAGTTTACGCAGTTGAAACTAGGTTTATGAATTCCTAACTTTTTACTTACTTTATACCTACGAATAATATAAGTCTACTAAAATAGATAGTATGCGTAGGTCGGTAATAATTTGCATGTGATACGAGTTTAAAACTCCCACCGAGTTGAGTAAGCCCTCGTACCCACGGACAATTTTTATCGTGCTCTGGATTTTCAACGCACTGCTTCGCGCTGAGAGTTGAAAATCCAACAATGTGTTTTTTGACGTGCTAGGATGACCCAGAGTTGAAAATCTCGTGCGCGATAAAAAGTCGTCGCACACAAATATCACATCAAAACTTTGAGCGTAAAAATAGAAACACATAGCCGACTTAAACTTCTGTCTACTCCTGCTCAGTGTCATCAGTACAGCGTGATGTTAGAGATTCTCATGAGAACATTTAATCAGTTCGCATTGCTGACGTAATTTTATTTGACAGTCGTCCTGTTCCGCACTGCATCATATCAAACGCAATATATTAATCCGCCTTTGTAGTTTCATATTGAAGCTACATTGAAGTGCCTGTATATCTACCTGTCAACACTCATCTCCGAAATTGGTAACCCAATTCGAATGGAATTTTTTATATTGCCTCTTTGGTATAAATCCTTAATTACTTTTAAAATCCTTCCAACTACGGAAGGATTTTAAAAGTAATTAAGGATTTTTATCTCCTACCAAACTTCTATATTTTGAGTAAACATTGCCACAGAAATATATGTTTTATCATGAACATTACATAAATTCACGCCTGTAATCCCAGATAAGTCGGGCAGAGGTGTACCTACCAATAGTACCTAGCTACTCCCACATTTCGCCAGTTATGTTTAAGTCCCATGTAATAGTGGGCGAGCCTATTGCCATCAACCGGACACAAATCCAGACTCCGGGCTGCTACTAAGAAATTCCAGATGGAAAAACCCAATAACAGTTTGCCCGACCTGGGAATCGAACCCAGGACCTCATGCTCAGCAGCTTTGAACTTACGAAAACTAGACCAACGAGACAATAAAAATTAGTATTATAATGGTCTTCAGGGTGTCCAAGACTAAAAAATGGCTTCTACAAAAAAACCGCGCAGATCGGTGCTGTTGTTAGTCACCGGTCTAGAGTTGTCAAAGTCAAATAATTTATTTCAAATAGGCACTCTTGAACGTCAAAAATTACAAAAAATTTAATTGATTCTAGTCACCCCTTCCAAAAGGTAGTTTTCGTATGGAGAAGAATGGGCAAGAAACTCCACCGATACTCTTTTTAAATGTTTGACAATATTTTGTATATGTAGGTACATTAGTTATATAATTAAATGTGTGGTGTAAATTACTATACCACAATAGGTAAAAAGAATTTTAAAAAGAAAGCAACAACAGATAAATTAATTACTTATGTGATAGATACATGGTTCTCACATATTTACAAACATTGTAAAAGTAGACGATTTTCCAAAAAAAATACAATTAATAAGTCAGTGTGTGAGGGTTGATACGGGAAAATATGCCCATCTTTCAAGCGGCTGGTTATTTCTACTCGGTTTGGTTGGTTGGTTAGCTACCACCATCTTATCTAAGTCTGTCGCCAACAATGTGCGTTTCGGCAGTTAGAGGTAAAATATACATAAGTAGGCAATTCTTCTATGGTTGAAGATTCTGGGTGAAGCTCACTTCCACCTTCAGCCTGATCATCACTAACCATTAGGTGATATGCAGCCCAAGAGCTTCCAAGTTGTGATAAAAAAAGAAGAAAATCCTGCATTGAGGTACTTAGCGAGCATTGACGGAGTGTGTTAAGACCAAGAATGAAAATGAATGATTGATTAGTGAATTTAAATCGAACATTTTGGACGTTGGGCTATTTCAAAACATTATAGCAAACCATTGCAAAGAGGTTGTGTGGCCTGGTGAAGATCGAGCGAAGAAGTAGTTAATGATTCTATATCTGTAACATACTATGTAGTTAGCAATGATAGCCTAGTGGTGTGACTGTCGGACTGCCAAGTCATAGGTTTCTAGTTCGAACACAAGGCACTGCCCCAACGAATTTTTTTTTTTTTTTTTTTTTATAATTGTGTTTTGCTACAAAAACGGTGAAGGAAAACATCGTGAGGAAACGGCATGTCTGGGAGATATTTCTCGATGGCATGTTGCAGTCAGAGGCCGCCCATGGGGGGCGGCATAAAAACTTTAACACCAGGTTACTCACTAACCACACGTAAAACAAAACAAGTATGTAAGTAGTTCCCACAGTTACAGTTAAATAGTTAATAAGGTACGATGGGGTTGGCATATCAATCATGCACCTAGCTTTTCCCCAACTATATTGGGGTTAGCTTCCAGTCCAGCAGTTCCGGCTGAATACCAGTATATTACACGGAGCGACTGCCTATCTGCACCACAATCCAGTTACTGGGTAATATAATACCCTTGGTTGGTTACTGGTTGGCAAAGTTTCGGGCTTCTGACGACCCGTAACGACTGACAAAGATCCATTTGGCATATCCATATTGGAGAAACCCTTTGATAACAAAGAATTAAACAAAAAAGATAGCGAGCAACACCTAGTAGTTAAATGTCGTTATTTTTATTATTAGCGTGTTGCTATGTAAAGACAAGCCGTGCGAATTACAAACACAGGACACAATGTTTGAATTTGATTGGCAGTTAACAAGATAATAGCCGGTTGGTATCGACAGGCAGAGAGCTACATCCATCACTATATGCACGGTGACGCCCCGGCGCCGCCGGTAGCCGCGGGCGACTGCTCGCCAATTACACAATTTGGTTGTAATTGATAATTTTGTAGCAAGTTTAACTGATGGGTGGACTGAGGACATTTCACAGATTGTCAGTAATAGAGAGAAAGAAAGAAAATACGTTTTTTTGTGGTAAGACTTGACGCAAAGAAGAAAAGCAATCGCAAAAAAGAACTACAAGTTTGGAGAAAATTTGTGTCACATCCACGGTAAAGTAGCCGTTACTTTAACCAAGGAGTAGATAAAAGGCGATGAAAGAATCCAATGAGTCGATAGCCTGAGCCTCTTGGCGAGTACCACGATACATTTGAAGTCGATGCAACTCGATTTATGTTTCCAAACATAGCTATGGCTGGCTGGGATCGCTGTAGTCTGTGTGTATCGGATCCTCAATGTGTGCAGCAAACTTTAGACCAATTTTTCATGAATTCAAGATAATAATTATCGATGATTCGGTCATATCGAGAGAAGAAAATAATAGAACAACATTAGAGTAAGATCGTTTCAAACTATGACAAAGATGTAAACAACAATGGCCGTTCAAAATTGTCAATAGTTTAGTGATGAGGTAGTATGGTCTTTAAATGTTTTGGTGCTATCGATATCACGATTTTTTTATAATGTTTCATAAGTATTTTTTATATTGAGTAACTTTCAAATCAAAAGCAATTCCATTGAAATATGTTCCCTTGTTAAACCGTGAAAACAAACAAGATATAAATACAATACTCAACTGTCCAACCAGTTCACTTTAAGAGCAGCGAAGTTTGACGAGTCGTATATCTACCCTAAAAAGAATACTGGTGAAGACTTGGAAACTGAAGAATCATTTATAAGGTAAATACTCTCTTTGCCATCAGCTAAGTACACCTTATATTTATATTAGCATCATCGATCACCGTTACACTTTGATTCTCACTAAACTTACATTTATTGCTTTTGTTTATGACTTGCAAGTTCCACCTTTACAGTTTAAACAAACAATAATGGCGGGTGCCTACGGCCAGGGCACCCCGCCGCGATAATGACCTTGCAAACATGCGCTACAATAATAAATAGATATTAGGAGATTAACGCTGCATGCGGCACGTGCCGGCGGGTCCGGGCCGTACGCTGGTAGTTGCCGCCCGCCTCTGCACGACATTATGAATTTTTATTTGGTTTTCATTAGGGCGGGGTATTCGTGGGATGTTTCTCTTCATTTAGAAAGATATTGGTTGTGATACAGAGTTGTATTAAACATTGTTAATTGTAAAATGAACGAGTCAGGAAATAGGCACAAGAAAGGTAGATTTTAGTAAGTGAAATCCTTGTAATTTCTTATTGAGAAATAAATTTCTTTAACCATAGATTTAATTGCTTCAGGTGAAGTACTCATTTTGTTTCTGTCACAACCGTAATACAACGTACGTAGACACAATTTAATCAAAGAAACGTCAATACAATAGCATCTCGAGAGGAATGCTCGGCATAGCCGGCGCGTGCCGGGACGATGTCAGGACAAGATGGCCGACGGAGACGACGCAAATTAATTCATCCTTCGACAGAGCTGAAGACATACGGTAAGGAAACCCGCTTGTGACCGCTAGCTTATACCACTGAGTTTGCTTCGCCATTTCTTCTCAGGGTCTCAAAAGTTTTTTTTCCATTATCATGTTTACTGAATTAAAAAAAAACATTTAGTAAAGTTAAAGGTGTAAGGTGTGCTAAATGGGGGCACAAAATGGATGAAATGGTGAAGCATCGAAGTCATGGCATTTGTAGAGGTATTCGAATAGCCATGAACTGTTAAAGACTAAATATTAAGAAGAAAAAGAGAGAGGTGATTTCTTACATATATACTGTTTAGTTACTTAGCGGTTTAAGTTATATTCGAATTACTAATTAGCTAATAGGCTAGATTTTAATGTGGATAAAGTATCTTCAAGTTCTTATCACAAAAGGAAATAAAAAGGCTATAGATACGTACTTCCGGCACGGAGCCTCAAAACCCAGCCATGTTTTTCTACACGGCAGAACCAAAAGACTTGTCAATATACATACAGGGGCCATAGTTAGGTAAGCCTGTAATTTTGATTACCTATCTACGTATTTCGCGACAACTTATAAAAAATTAAGTGATAAGTAGATATTGTTACAAATTTAAACCTGGTTATAAACATTGTTAAAATATTAGAATTACAATTTTGTAATAGTGTTGTAAACATGTTGTATTAGTATGACTGGAACCCGTCAGCCACGTAATTCAAAAATTTGCTGACGCCTTTGAACACCGACTCCACCGACATGTGAACGTCGAGGCAATTGAGCTGTTAGACAACACATACATAGTGCGAAGACTAAAACGAACAAAACCCTTTTAGTTAGTGTAGTGTAAAAAGTGTAGAATGACACACCTAATAACACATGAGCAAAGTGTTTATTATTATATCAGACTCTAAGAAAGTGAAACGTATTTGGGTTGAGTTAGGTAAAGTGTAAAAAGTAAAAATTCTAAGTTTTAAAATAATTATCACGTAAAAATGTAGTAAGATTAAAATTGCTTACCAGTATTTTAGGCTAGTTTGGAATTAATTATTAAGAACCTGGTTCTTCCTTATAAATAACAAAAAAAACAGTACAATGATTGTTTGAAAATAGGTATTTGTGTGAGCACAACCCTATTACGAAGACCATGATTGTACCATGTTAATGTTAATATAAATATTATATTTTATTATATAGCTTCTTTATCCGAAGCGAGCACGTTCACGAGTTTTCTCCATTGTGTTTGTATCACTAAACATAGCCCTCGAGCCATTCGCAACCATAGCGACAATCTATCCACCTGAGGGCTATACGCGACGGTACTCCAACTGTACTTGACAATTGATTATTCTAAGTGGACTAGAAATAAACAGTATATCTGTGTGACATGTTATTTGGAACATGTTGCCTTCCACTTCAGGGTACTAGCGGTGATGAGTGGCGCTCGAGGACAGCTTTAGACGACGCTGAGTGGACTGATTTCATTACAGGTAAGTATGTTTACCTCTTAAAAATAGTAGGTATATCATAACGTAAATCTATTTGAGGGCGACTAGCCAAAAGAAATCAATCATTTAAGGAAAGCGTGAGGATGGCCTGAGAATTTATGTATTTTGTACGTTTTTTTGCAATTTGCAGGTCAGTATCAGATTGTATGTTATCTAAATATATCTATAATATAATCTTCACCACTTTCCAGTGTCGCATGTCTTCCTAAAGTGTTCGAAGTGTCGCAACAAACTCCCCAGCAGCACTGCTGTCTGTTCAGTTGGAAAAAAATACTTGATTCTATACAATAGTATACAAAATAATTAAAATTACTCAACACAAGACATTAAATAAAATTATGTGCCATAATGACAGCTAGCACACGCCAATATACCAACAAAAACATCGAAATCTATACTCAAGCGAAAATTAAAACTAAAAACGTAAACAGAACCCAAAATATTATACGTATTATAACCCGAAAAATATATTCGCGGATTCGCGGCCGAAATAAATATTTGTTTATAGAATTACTAGCGACCCACTTCGCAAGGTTTTTGCGACTTGACAAAACATAGAGATTTCTTAATTATCTATAAGTTTAATATTAATGCACATAAATCTTCCGGAATACATTCTGTAAATTGTGTTGAAAACCTCATCAAAATCCGTTGCGTATTTTAAAAGAACAACGCGTATATACAGACAAACGCGAAAAGCGACTTTGTTTTCTAATATATATGTAGATAATCATAAAGTGAATCGTCCACCGCCACCTAAACTAAGTTAGTTTGCATATTTGAGCCAGTTTTTCATACATGTGCGTCCAACGCGGTGAACGCATTTAAAACTTAAAAAATATGGCTCTCTAAATTTATATTACCCTATTGAGGAAAGACAGGGAGTCATTTCTTTCATGAAAACATGTTATTTTGTTCAAGAGCTGTCAGTGTCAATACTGTTGTGGATAATTGACACTGGCAGCTTGAACGCGGTGATATTAGCTGATCGCGTTCAGCTTGAATGGTGATTCGCTTTTAGAGAATGTACGTACTTACAAAAGAAAAGTTATCTCAGAATTATTGATTAATCATAATAATAATAATACCAGCCTGCTACTGTCCCACTGCAGGGCAAAGGCCTCTTCTCATACAGAGAAGACACGAGCATTGATCACCACGCTTGCTCAAGACGGGTTGGCGATTTCAAACTTATATTACCTGTAAGTCCTGCAGGTTTCCTCACGATGTTTTCCTTCACCGATGTCAGTAATGTCCAAGATAAACTCAGAAAGTACATTTGAATTTTAAAAAGACACTGAATAGTACTTGCCTGGGTTCAAACCCACAACCTGGTGCTCACGGAGCACGTGGCTAATTAATAACAGCCGCACGAGTCCATTAACCAGGTTAAGCTACACTTGCCGGGGTTGGTCCGTGGATGGGTGACCGTCTTTACATACCGAGACTCGTCAGTGCCTCGGAAAGCACGTAAAGCTGTTAGTCCCGGCTGTCATTCGTGAAGCTTTGACAGTCAGAAGCCCGAAAGACTGACAACCAGTCTTAATCAAGGGGTATCGTATTACCCAGTTACTGGGGTGTGCAGGTCAGATAGACAGTCGCTCACAAAATACTGGTATTCAGCTGCATCCGGTTAGACTGGAAGCTGACCCCAACATAGCTGGGAAAAGGCTAGGCAGATTTAATCTCGTGCATGAGAAGCGAGGCTCTTAACCACTGGGCAATCATGACATTTTTTGATTAATTAATCACTTTCATTCTTCTTGACATAACCGTGTCTCAACTTGTTATTTGTCAGTGCGCTGGATTAGTTGCTGGTGACAGAATGAGGTCCGCCATTGAACAGTGACGGCCGTTAATAAAACATGTCGCGAACATGACTCGCTAACACATTGCTATTGGCTTTGTGTAATACGCAATAAACAATTTCAAATACAGGATATAATATAGGATAGTCCAAGTTATTTATTATTTCTGAATTACCTTTATTCATAATACCTGGTCGACCGAGCTCTGCTCGGGTGAAAATAGAGAAAATTAATATCCCAGATATGAGACTTAGCTACATCGATTTTTCGCCCCCGTAAACCCCTTTAATGCAATTTTCATGTAAATCGTTAGAGACGTTTTCGAGAACGTGATTACAATATATAGGTATATATATTTATATATTATATATATTGTGTATTATATATATATATATATATGGCAAACTCGCGGGCAGAAGCTAGTAATCCTATAGGATTACTAACTTCTGGCCGCGACTTTGTCCACGTAAAGTTTCTTGCTTTAACATAAAATATAGCATCACATCGCTCGCCCGCGCTATTATTCCGTTTTCGCTTAGTGTTTTTTCTTTTTACTCGGGTCCTGAGGGTCGCAGTGTGATGTTAATAGCCTATAACCTTCTTCAAGAATTGGGATATCAAATGCAAAAAGAATTTTTGATATCCGACTGGTAGTTCCTGAGATTAGTGCGTTCAAACAAACTCTTCAGCTTTATTATTAGTGATGACAATTTTTTTTTAGTCCCTCTTGGTGATTATTAAAAAACATTGAACACGTATTTTTTCTTTTTTTTTGCGTAATCTAAAGATTACGGCGATACATTGAGTTAAAATGTGCCATAACGTCACGAATATGTAGATTTTATACTTACTTGTGACGTAACGACACCCACTCCCCAACTTAAAATGTGTTTTATCTAAGTATTTTGTTATTAATATGATAAAGCAAAAAAATACGTATCTAATATTTTTTTATTATCTGACTGACGGACTAATTAGTTTTTTTTTTTACCCAGGCATCATCCCTATTATCTACACTTATCTAGTATCTTAAAGACCTGTCCTATGCGTCTCACATATAGCGGTTTCCCGCTACCGCCACCAGGTCATCAGTCCACCATGTGTCCCTGTGTGGGCCCTATGTGCAGCAGTGGTCGGGTCGTTACGTTTTTAACATGTTTGTACTACTTTAAACTGTAAGACCTGTTATGCCATGTTTTGAGCAAATAAATATATTATTATTATTATTTTTCCTTTATTACATTTTAAATACTTATAAATTATATTTTTAAATATTAGAATATAAAATATTAAAACATTTAAAAATATAAAAAATAGTAGCCCACCGGTATCGGGAACAGGGTCCAAGCTACCGGCGGTCAGGGCTCCAGAGAGAGGAACCTCCTAACAATGCGAGCCGTGTCCAGAAGTACCGCTTTCTGAATCAAGCCCTTGATCCAGCTGCCCAACGAGAGCCTCCTTAGGTGTTGGTCGAGGCTCTTGGCAATTAAACCATTGGCTGATATTATTATTATTATTATAAGGGTTTTTTGGGTTTAGTGAAAGACGATGATGACTCTTATTTTAAATAAAACGAGTTCATTTGATATAATGTAATCTCTGGACACATCTTTTCACGTCCAAGACAAAAACACATTATTTTTTGTTTTTATAAAGTTCAGGTTAAAATATAAAAAAACCGGCCAAGTGCGTGTCGGACCATGCACGATGAAGGACTTCAGGGTTTCTGTTCCGTAGTTCGGATGAATTTATCCCAAGCACAAACTTAACATTGTAGTTGAAAAACATGTTCTCCCATACATTCTAACTGTAAATGTAAGTTTGTATGCACAATATGAGAGATTTACCATGTTAGTTTAAGACCATAGGCTTCTTATAGGTTTTCTTGTAATCTATGAGTATAAATAATATAATAATGGTCAAAATTCATCTATTTTCTTAAAATCTATGAAAGTATATATTTTAAAAATGATTAAAAAAATTGAGATCCTTACAAAAAGCATTTTTATTTAATACGTATGTGAAATGGTACAGTTTGCAAAACTTCGTTTCTAATTTTCCGATTTGCGCCCGAAAAGTGACCCCCATATTCAAAGTTCATTTAAGTATTTACGTTACAAGTCCGTATTTGGGTCACAGAAATTCATATGTGTAAGTAGATTCGGAGCAAATTGTCTGTGACAGACAGACTGACAAACAGCCAGACAGACACACGAGTGAGAGATCCTATAAGGGTTCCGTTTTTTCATTCGGACGTACGGAACCCTAAAAATATCAACACTTTCATGAATCCCTCTCAAAGTACTTCAAGCAAGCCAATAAAATCTTTGTCCATTCATTTGCGGATGAATGGACAGATCCACCATTAAATTCGTCAGAGTACGAGATACTGAGGACTTAGTGCGCACAACGGTGCGACATGGAGGCACAGCAATCAGCCTGGGCTTTCTGCCGCGTCAGTTATTGTCTAGAATAATGAAGATAAGAATAAAGCACAATGACCCTTGGAACCTAGAAGGTTTTAAAAGGTTTTCTTCATTAGGATCTATGAAATAAGACTCAGTTTTAGATACAAATATTTTCATTAACTTCAAATGTAAACATTACTCTCCTGATGGCAGCCTCCCAGGACATACACGATAAACGTGAGAACCACGCTCATAAACGAACACCCGAAAACTATTTGTAAGTATCTAACATAAAACAAAAAGAAATAGACTTCGTTCTATTGTTCTAGAGATATCGACTCTATGTCATCGTGATAAGGGCTTCTATATGAATGACCTCCCACGCTTCGGATAGTCGATGAAAACTCATGCGCATTTAGGGTTGCTAGAACCTTAACTTCGCTGGATTGTAGTCAAAACACACACAATTTTGCATACACATGACTTCGATAGTATTAATGTTTTGACCAGATTTCATTAGACCAGCTTACAAATATTGAATCAAATGAATGAACTGAACATCAAAAGAGTCAGCCGTTTTAATAATGTAGGAAGTGTCATTGCTTTAGTAAATATGGGTTTTCTACGAATCATCGTACGGCAAACAAGCAAATACTTAGATATAGTGTTGAATGCTCTCAGAGCACTTAGCGCATGACTCAATCGCTTTCATCTTTTCCCCGGAAAAGGCATTTGATAAAAATCTGTATTTAATAAGGAGTGCTGCAAACAAGACGAAAGCCAACTTGAAGGTAAGTGGGCAGCGCCACCCATCTCCAATAACAGTGGCGTTGTCCTCCCAAAGGCAAGCGTGAACTGTTTCATGTATCTTTAATTAAACCTACACTATTACTCCTTACCAACACAAAATTTGGCCACAAAGTTTACGGATGACCTTGTGTAGGCCGCAGGAATCCACTGGATGAGGAAAGCACAGAATCGTTCGAAGAGCGGGTGCTTGGGGGGAGGCTTATGAACAGTGGACGTCTTTCGGCTGAAATGATGATGATGACGATAAATACGTATTAAACTAGAACACAGCAACGCTGTTTTTCGGCAAATATGTAAGGCGGTGGTGGTGATGTGGTGGTAGTCCGTGCGATGCCGTAAAGAATAACACCATCCCATTTCCTCCCGTGGGTGTCGTAAAAGGCGACTAAGGAACACATTAGAGAATGGGCAGCAGCGTTCTCTACGCATTTTAACACCATACTGCGATCGCCAACCCGCTTGCCAAGCGTGGAGATTATGGCAACCCCCCCCCCCCCCCATTTGGGGGAGGCCTATGCCCAGCAGAGGACGTCTTTCGGCTGAAACGATGATGATGATGATGTAAGGTGGTAGTAGTCCCTCGGACGAGATCCTTCACAAGGAGCCCTGCTAGGTACTACTGAGTGACTTCTCGATGCTTTGCTGTGAACTTGGTGTTTTCCAGCGGACTGCCCCGTACGTGCCAGCCCTGTGTGGCGCGGGCCGGAAGCGCCGCGCGCGCATGCACGGTAGCCGCGAGCTGATACCTCAATTAGCGAGTAAATGTCAAAATTCTATGTGAACTACGCGCCAGCATACAGAGTGTTGTGATCGCTTTCAATGGAAATTTTATACAAGATATTTTCTGTGCGGAGAAAATGTCACAATCGAATTAACACCACTCTCGGTAGACCTGGATAAGAGAATGCTGTTATTTAATAATTCCAAGACAGCTGATACTCAGCATCCCTCTGCATTCTTAAAATTATCCCTTAGTCGTCATTATTATGCAGCTCATTATTTGGTGGCATCATACCCAGTCTTTTTAACTCATCTTCATCTCACCCTATGCCACAGATTTCAGTTTTGGTTTGGCACACATTCATAGAAAATGTATAATTTCGTGCACTGCCAATAATTTAACCCTTTTCGCAATCCTTAACCTTTCAGTTAAACATCGGTGAAGGTCAGTTCTCAGCAACATGCTGTAGCTCCACAAATGAGCAGCGCACGGCCGGCTGTTCACACGTCACGCGGAATATTACACTCCGCCCTCCCCCCCCCCCCCCCCCCCCCTCCACACATGCCCGTCTCTGCGGCCCCTTATATAGGCTAGGCCTTATACCGATACAGTTACAAGTTGCTTCTTACAAATGGGATCAAAACTGCAACAGCAAGTGATCCGTCTGAGGATGACTTACCTAAGCGCGCAAAGTGCATGCGGTCCTTGCATGACGGCTTGCGGTTGTACTTGCATCTAGAAATGTTCTTGCAAGTCCCGGTGGCTTTTTCTCAGTGGGTGCAATAAAGAAACAAATTATAATTTAAGAGATTCTTCGTTCATTATGTCCCAGTAGTGGGAACATTAAGGATGATGTCATTATACTATGTATACCATCTTCGTTTGACAGTGAAGAACACGCTTAGCAACAACACGGGCTCACCTACTCTTGAGGGAACATTTCTCTTCTTGTTTATAGAAAGTGCCAATACTGGACGAGGATCCTCGGTCAGCACAAAAGTATAACTGGTGTAAAAACACGCTTAACGAAGCCGACAGTCACTGGTTTTACCCGGCATTGGGTTTTTTTTTCTTGTTATGGACCATACCTTTAGGGAACTTTCCGGTTACAGAGATATTGAAGGTCAACGTTCGAAGTTTTTTTTACAAAATCATGGTTTAATACCCCAGCGTTGCATGAACCCATGAGCATAATGATTTGCGTGCGTTACATTGCGCGCTGCCGTATTCAGTGGATTTTGATACCAAATTACGTAATACGTAATTTCCCAGGCTATGTGATGGGTCTTTTTACATCATATCCTATATGAATAGAATCAATAAAATGATCGATCAAGAATCCCTTCACCGCTTTCTAATCTTCTTAAGATTAGCAACAATTCCAACCAACAGTTAAAAAGTACCTGGTCGACTGAACACTGCTCGGCTAAAGATAGATTATCGTCCAGGTATACCAACGTCGTATCACATTCCCGAGGCTGTGAAAATAATGAAAACAAATTTTCCCAGATATGAGACCCAGCTAGATCGATTTTGCAACTTTCATCAAAATCGTTACAGCGGTTTTCGAGAACGTGATTAAAAATATATACGCTATAATAATTATGTCGGAAATACGTCACTGATTCGACTAATCGGATCGCCAGCGCTACCTAGCGGTTCTCGGCAGAGCCTACAATATCTACGATATCTAATCTTGAATTTTTGGTTAGGTACCTAGTACTTGAAGTATAAATTAAATTCAAAAATTCAAATTCAAAAGTCATTTATTCAAACTAGGCTGAGAATCAGCACTTTTCGAACGTCAAAATTACATAAGACAGTCCCCCAAAACGCCCACCCTTCACCACTTCCTAGTGCATTATCTGGGAAGAAGAAGTGGCGCAACAAACTCCCCAGCAGCACAGCTGTCTGTTCAATTAGAAGAACAAAATATATACGTAGGTAGCTTCGTCGTAGCTCAGAAGATCTGTTTTTTTTTTTTTGTTTTGTCGTGTCAAAAATAAACCGATTTTTAAATTGATATTTCAAATAACTACACGACCAGCTGTCATTGATACCAAAAAAGACAAAAAATCTAATTTATTTATTTCTTGTTTTATCACGTTAAAATATCGATACCGATAATTTTTGAGAAGTTTCGCTAACTATTATAATTTGACCCTGTATATGCACGGAGCACAGGGACCATAGGAGTGATGCCACCATGCATAGCGCAGTAAGTCACTAGTTAAACCGAAGATTAGCGCCACATCGCGACCGCCCCTCGCCTTATAAATCAGAGCCCGTGATTTAATATTAATGATGTTTTAACCTTAGTGATTTATTGACAATGGCCCAAACTTCGAGTGGAGGCGACTATAAGTATTTGTTGTGACAAAAATGAATAAAGCAACGTCTTTCTTAAAAACAAACAACTCCCAATAAAACCACTACAACGTGAAAAATAACTTACGTTTCGGAAGTCTTCGGTTTTGAATTTTCGTTTTTTGCCACCGACTTCAGAAAGTAAAGTTATTTATCATTTTGTTGTGTTTTTTTTTGGAAGTCTAAAAAAAACACCTAAAATCCGTCCACAATTGACGAGAATATAGATGGACATACATACAAAAAAAACAACATACGTAATCTACGAACATAGAACCTCCTCCTTTTTGAGAGTCGGTTAAAAAGTAAAAAGAAGCTAGAAACGATTGATAGGGTACAATGGAGTTTCAAGTATTATATGCTAATTAAACTTTGGTTTCCCAAGAAAGCGTTGAACGCTCACACAATAACGGCTGTCCAAATACAGAGTGTGTGATAGCCCCTGATGAGTAATATTTCACTGTCGGTCTCACTGTATCATTGTAGTTAGTCTAATCTATATCCTACCAATATTATAAAGACGTATTGTGTGATTGTATGTAGGGGGTAATCTTCGGAAATACTGATCCAATTCCGAAAATCAATTCACTGTTGCCGAGTGTCAGAATATATTTTATGTTAAAACAAGAAGTCACAGCTAGATTATTCATATGCTTGTGGTTGCCACATGCGAATTATGCATTACATTGACGTCACGAAAAAATCCTGCATCGCGCAAGCAGGGTTTACCGAGACACCAGCATATATACAACGTCCCGACACCAATCTTCGGGCAATAGCCCACCGGACACAAAACCCGTCTGGTCGGAGGATCCTCCGTTTTCTATGGAGGATGAATGAACTTTACATCCTATTTCTCATACCTTTTACGCTCTTCCCCGCTACCTCCTATGAGATACGCCCAGTCAGACGCGACCCGCTGGTGTCGGCCCCCACTTTTTGTTTATTGCTAATAAGCTATCGTAAGCTACCTACGGGCAAATTGCGTGCGCTGTGGGGGAATGCTCCACTTTTTCTTTACTTCCCTCTGACTTGCGACTCGCAAAAAATATTAGTTTACTAAATAATGTTCCAAGGGCCAATTTTAAAATGTTTCAGCTGCCTCAAAAGTTTAGGGGTATGAGGAACAGGGTGTAAAGTTCACTCATCCCCCATAGAAAAGGGAGGATTCTCCGACCAGACGGGTGTGATGTCTGGCGGGCAACTGCCCAGAGGTTGAAGTCGAGACGCTTGTATATATGTGTATCGCGCGGTAAACTCAAATTGCGCAATGCAGGATTTGTGTGGCGTCAGGTCTTTGATGCGTAGTTCGCATGTAGCGAGGTAGATGCCGCTACATCACTCCCCTCCGGAGACCGGAGGTCGATAGTGGGCTGAGTCTTGAATCTTGCGATGCTTCACAGTGCCAGCTGTGGTTCCAATGAGTCGGAACCGGGTGCCGCATAGTTCGCGGTGACTCAGAACTGTATGCGGTGATTCCCCAGAGAGTCGGGGTGGCGCTGCGTCTTGATCCAGTGGGTCGGATGTGGTACAGCGCAGGGTTGTGGCTGAGGGTGATGACCAGGAATGCGCGTTCGCTGCATGCTGGTGGTCAGGATACCCGTTGAAGCCGTGGGTGCTGACTGGCTGTGTGACTCGCCTCACGAAAGCTTGCGGGAGTGATGATGATGATGACGTCACGCTGAAGTAGTTGCACGAAGGCTGCGTTGACGTTCATCACGTCGGGGTCACCAATTTAGGGGTATGAGGAACAGGGTGTATTCACTCATCCCCCATAGAAAAGGGAGTATCCTCCGACCAGATGGGTGTGATATCTGGCGGGCAACTGCCCAGAGGTTGCAGTCGGGAAGCTTGTATATACATATGTTTATCGCGCGGTAAACTCTAATTGCGCGATGCAGGATTTGTGTGACGTCAGGTCTTTGATGCGTAGTTCGCATGTAGCGAGGTAAATGCCGCTACAAAAGTATCGTAATTTTAAGTTAAGCGCATCACAGCTACAAATAGAAATCATTTATTTTATCTGTATACCTACATTATACAGAGAAGATGTAATTTTTATAAATAGTTCCGATTCATTTCTTCATTTTTTTCCTGGTGTCATATAATGTGCTCTGGAGAAAGCTGGGTGACAGGAATGTACCCGGCATCAGTGATTAGGATCATGCAGTATTGGTATGCGAACCAGAGGAATTTTGTAAAGTGGGCCGGAACGTTCTCTGAGTCGTATGGGTGGAATGTGGTGTGAGACACATGTGTGTGGGGGGTTGACGTCTCCACGGCTCTTCAACCTTTATATTAATGATCTCATAGTCGAGCTCATTAGTATGCGTGTCGGCTGCCGGGTTGGTGGTGTTAGTATTAACAGCATCAGCTATGCCGACGACATGGTACTGTTGTGCCCGACTGTGGGATCTATCAGAGAAATGTTGAAGGTCTGCGAGGAGTATGCTGCCTTGCACGGCCTTGTGTATAATGTCCGTAAATGCGAATACATGGTCTTTAAGGCCGCCGGTAAGTGCCCTAATCATGAACCTAGTTTTTCTCTAGATGGTATAAGCATAAATAAAGTCCACCAATTTAAGTACTTGGGGCACATACTTACCGATGACCTTAAAGATAATGCAGACATCGAAAGGGAACGTAGGGCACTGGCGGTCCGAGGGAACATGTTGGCCCGTAGATTCTCTCGTTGTACGGACCAAGTCAAAATCACTCTGTTCAAGGCGTTTTGTCAAGGTCTGTATGCGGGGGTCTATGGGCCAGCTACACCAAAAGATCGCTAGATGTCTTACGCATCCAATATAATAATGTTTTTAGGATGCTGTTGAAGCTGCCCCGTTTCTGTAGCGCATCGGAGATGTTTGCTCAGAACCGAACTGACGGCTTCCATGCTGTAATTCGCAAAAAAGTCGCATCACTGATGCGTAGAACACGGTTCAGTGACAATAGCATCCTGAACACAGTGGTGGAGAGCTTTATCGTTCTCTGCACATTCTGGGGCAGTCACCAGCTATTGTTATACTTTTCATGTTTTATGTACTACTAACACTAGTGATCAGGTATTTTACTAACAAATTGGGTCATATTGTTGTCCGAAATTAATAAATAAATAAATAAAATAAATAATATTCATTATTATTATTATTTTATTTTATTTTTTATTTCTTAAGAAATAAGCAGTACCTTTGTACTCAAATTATAATTATGTCGTATCTGTATGTATTTTACTGTGTGTACATAAATAATAAAATAAATAAATAAATAAATATTTCACCTTACGGCGTGCAATATTTTCAAATAATAAAATTTATATAAATATACCTAAAATAGGGATGATGCCAAAATGAGTCAAAAAAAAGAAATTCCATTAAGTCAGTCAGTCAGTAAAAAAATGTGAGACTCGTATTTTTTGCTTTATCATATTAATAACGAATGACTTAGATAAATCGCATTAAAGTTGGGGAGTGAGGACCGCTACGTCACAAGTAAGTATAAAATCTACATACTTGTGACGTCATGGCACATTTTAACTCAATGTATCGCCGTAATCTTTTGATAACGTAAAAAAAGAAAAAACACGTGTAGGTTATTTTGTTATAATCTACCTGACGGACAAAAATTTTTTTAGTCATCATCCCTATTGAGTTGAGGAGCTCGTGGGTAAGTAACAACAGCTGCACTGGTCGATCCATCAGCTTAAGCTACGCTTGCCGGGGTTTACATACCGAGAATCTTCCGTGCCTCGGAAAGCACGTTAAGCCGTTGGTCCTGGCTGTCATTCGTGGATCTTTGACAGTCGTTACGAGTCATCAGAAGGCCGAAAGTCTGAAACCAGTCTTATCAAGGGGTATCGTATTACCCAGTTACTGGGTTGTGAAGGTCAAATAGGCAGTCATTCCATGTAAAATACTGTTATTCACCTGCATCCAGTTAGACTGGAAGCCGACCCCAACATAGACTAGGCAGATTGATTGATCCCTATTGAGTTAAATATAAATTATAACAGTACTATCAATAACTCTTCTCCAATTTGGTATAACGAGCTGCTTCTCACACAGACTACTGCACGTCGCTGGCTTCCGCGTCACCAGTTCTAAGTCTGTATATTTTGACTGCTGAGACCAAAACTACAAACGTAGTATTCTGGGAGTTTAATAAAAATGTGGCTATTATTTTAGTATAATCTGAACTGGTGGAGTCTTACGACTTCCACGCGATCGAAGTCGCGAGCAGAAGCTAATTTGGTATAATTATTTGGTTTGGTAGAGCTGATGGAACCTAACCTATTTTCTTAGGCATTTGCATAATCTGCCAATAATGTTCCCACTGTTGGGACCCAGGCCTCCTCTCTGTTAGAGGGGGTGGGCTGTAATCCACCACGCGGGCCCAGTGCGGGTTGGTAGATGTCACATGACTTCGATTTTTTGGTTCTAGGACATGCCGGTTTCCTTCACAGTTTTGAGAGCAGCGCTCTTGGGTTTAAACCCACGACCTACAAGTTGTAAATCAGGGCTGTTACCACTGGCCCACCACTGCTCTGGGCATTTACAACATGCATTTTTTTTTGTATTTCATAATGCACTTAAATAGAGTACTACTAGTGTAGAGTACTTGTATGTGAGTTTCTATGTTTGTAAACGCACCCACGATACAAGAAGAAATTCTTAGTGTGGGGCAACACTTTCCAAAAAAAAAAAAAAAAGACTTAAATGTTATAAGAAAATTTATTCCGGGCGGAAATCAAACTTGCCACGGTAACAGAACGTGATGCTTTCGTTTTACTGACTCTATGGAGATGTTACAACCGTTGCTATGTAGGACCTACTATCTGTGGCTCCTGTTAAGTGGTGCAGTGCTCCGGTTTAAGAGCAAACACCTTTTTATTTGTCTCGCCAGTTAGCACGCCGCGGCGTGACGCTGGAGTGCTAAAAGCCACAATGGTCACGTCGTCTATCACATCTCCATGTTTTCAATAAATATTAAATACACATGACGGAGCTTTTATGTGATTTGAAGGGCAAGTTTTGTGGAGCGTTTTCTAGTGAAGACGGAGCATTTTGTGAAAAAATCTAAATCAAAAGTCATTTGTTCAACCTAGGCTGAGAATCAGTACTAGCACACGCCAATATACGCACAAAAACGTTTGAAACTATACCCAAGCACAAATAAAAACTGAAAAAGTAAACAGCACTTAATACCTACATAAATAAAAGCATCAAAAATATAGAGCTGCTCTTCCGTGTTCCAATAGCACTCGCCTCATCAAAATCGGTTCGATATTAGGACTGTTTCATAAACATTTAGTTATAGAAATTCAGACACGATGAAAAACTAAAAATTGTTATTCAATAAATGAATTGTATTGAATTACATTAGGGTCAAGTTAAGTTTAAAAACGCTAACAAAACATATATTTTCGCGTTTAGGTATATCAATACTATTTTCAATAATGTCAAATGATGACATTCTTGCAAATAAAATTGTGTCTTTTCGAGTATCATAACATTTTCCTTAACGTTTCAGTAGCTACCTGTAATCTGAAAATGAGAACGACAAACTCACGTCGTCGTCGTGTCGTCACGACGCAGCGTAGGTACTTACAAATATAGACATAGCCTTTAATATCAGGGAGAAGTGCCTACTCTTACAACAAATAAATGAAATAAACCACGCTAGAGGGAGAAGGAAAACTTCAAGTGACAACATTCGCTGTCGTATGTTATGAATCGACTAGCTTTTGTCTGTGACTCTGCTGGCGTACAAGATTAAATTGAGAATTCCGTAAGGGAAGGGTTTCTTAAGTACTTATTTTTTATGTCAACACAAGATTAATTAGTTTTTTTAGTCTGTGTTAGAAACCGTCAATGATCTTCTTCCGTCCGCCATCTAACATGCGTGGGTTTTGTTCTTAATCAGTGAGCAATAAAAGTGTCTTAATTATCAAGCCGTTTCAATTGGAAGCAAGCTACCAGCAATATACAGTCCACACGAATACACGAAGTTAACATTGGTCCTTCGAGCCGGATAAATTTTTTTCGTCAACTAAATTTTACATTGTTGTCCTGGGTTTCGATGCTCAGGTTGACCAAAGTTTCATAGGGTTTTTCCACCTAGTTTTTTTTTTATAGCAGTCCGGAGTCTGGGTTGCTGCCCGGTTGATGGCAATAGACTCACGTCCTATTACATGGGACTTAAACGTAACTGGCGAAAGGTAGATGTACTATAGATATACCTTTGCCTAACACTTCGGGAAATACAAGCGTGATGGTATTTAGTGTTCTTGCTCAATCATCATCATTTCACCCAAAAGACGTCCACTGCTGAACATAGGCCCCGCCGAAGCACCGCCACTTCGACCGGTTCTGTGTTATCTGCATCCAGCGGATTCCTGCGGCCTTCACAAGGTCATCGGTCCATCTTGTGGGAGGCCTTCCAACGCATCGTCTTCCAGTACGCGGTCTCCACTCCAAAACCTTTCGGCCCCATTAGCCATCTACAAGCAATGTGCCTTGCCCCAAGTTTGGTAATTCTTCGGGTTATGTCGATTACCTTCGTTTTCCAACGGATCTCTTCATTTCTGATTCGATCACGTAGGGAAACTCCAAGCATAGCCCTCTCCTTTGCCCGTTCGGTGACTTTTCCCTTCTGCTGAATATCCTCCAAATATCACAAAATTCATGATTCAGGAAATAACATGAGTCGTCAATAAAACTTGCAAAATCAATATAATGGACGAGATGGACAAATGGAAAAATCAAGCAAGTAGAAAAGTATTAAGCCCTTTTGACAAAATGGACTGCAATTAGCTACATAATTTGAAGAAAACGGAAAGAAGAAGAAGATTGTGTGAGGAATGTTATGAAAGAGAAGAGAGTGAATGCTAGCGTGACGGTTGACAGGCGAGAATGGAAGAAGAAAACGGGTTACGCCAACCACACGTAACAAGGAACCAGGGCAAGAAGATGATGATGGATATTTCAAGCTCAAACTTGGTTCAGCAGTAGTCAGATAAGGTAATACGAACTACTAAGTATTTACGTAAAACAGCTATTACATTTAGAAGCGACCCGGCGCAGGTTACCGTTGCTCGCCTTACAGGGCGGCAGACAAACATCACACAGAGGCGCTAAAACAATAGACGGTGACAGAGCGGTGATAATTGTGTGACCGTGACGTCACGCGTCTGTCCTCATGGCAATGTATGTGACTGGTTTTACATAGGAACAATGCTGTGACAAGGTAAGCTATTAAAGAGAAGCGAATAGAGCTAGCAACTAAAAACGAGTTGGCGAGCAACGAGTGCGCGACGGTGAGCGGTTACTCGCTGGTATACGTATGTATCAAGCGTGAGTCTCTCAGCGAGTTTTCTGTCCGCCAAACGAGCGTCGCCGAGCGAGTAGTCTCTTTAATACCTCTTGTCGCTGCGACAAAAGAGTACTCGCCAGCGGCGGCGGTGTGAACCCTCAGCGACCGACTATCATTATACCTATATTTAACTTACACACGGGACCTATAATCTTCTGTACGTTCCTTGAGCGAGACAATCGTCAATAGCTAGTCGCTTCCTAGTCAGCAGTGGGATAGGTGCCTTAGATGGAAGCGTCGGCGAAAACGCCTATACTGAAGTCAAACAGTGTCACAAACAGCTTGCTGGTAAGTGTATTTTACCAATATGACAAGGTGAGCCTGAATCCATGCCAGATGAAAGATAAAAGACAAAATACCGTAGACTGAAATCAAGTAGTCAAGAATGAGACAAGACTTATATTAAATCTACTTTATTTCTTACTAGCGACCAGCCCCGGCTTTGCACAGGTGCAATTTACATGTAAAGACGGTATTGTGTACTTTTTATTACACCACACAGTATCTTATTATTATAATAAATAATAATAATAATAAATGATGTTAGTGCACAAGTTCTGAGCAGAAACCTAACAAAACGTAGGTACAGTACGACACAACTTAGATGTAGCATCGGAAAAATTCGTAAAACCGATCACCATCCGAACTGAGAGCGCCTTTAAGATTACCCATCTTTATTACTGCTTTAGGTGAAAATGATCTTTACGCAAACGCAATAACTTGTGAAGTCAAATAACGAAATATATTCGCAAAATTGAAATGAAAGAATGCAAATTTTCAATTTAGTGAAAGTAGTTTTAGGCTTTCATGAATTCAAGATAGTATTTCATTATTATTTTTTGTATACACATATTTACATATTATATAACCTATGTCCATCTGAAATAATGTACCTTTCAAATGGTGAAAGAATAATTTAAATAGGAGTTCTGGTTCCGGAGATTACCCTCCACATACAGGATGGCAGGGACATCAACGCGCATCCTGTTACACTGGATTCAGTACATGATTGAGAACCAGCGTTGAAATTTTCGTCGGTGATCGAAAAACAAACAGTAAGAAAAGTACAATACCTGTGCGGTCAAAATGTATGGAACAGCAAATTTGTTTTTTAATAACCGACGAAGAATTTCGTCGATGTTCTTGCCATCCTGCTTACACAAATTCACAAAATTCGCTCTCTCTCATTATTAGTCTAGATTTGTAGTTGGAGGTTAACAATTAGGGTCAACTTATGACTCCATATCCCTTCTTGCGAGTGCATAGATTAACAAAGATCATGGTAAATTGTTTCTTTTTGAGAGCTTTCACGAACGTGCATGCATAGAGGACCTATATGTTATTAATAATCAAAGCCATAACAAGTCAGATCACTAAAACGACACAGCGGCTAATGAAATTTCCGTGTAGCTGTAAGTTGAACGCCAGCGTACGCTGCCGAGACGCAAATGAAACGTCCTAACCTCAGGGGCATTCATTACGCTATCATCTTTAGGGTAAGCTCTTCCCTGATACATAGGTATATTATTTTATCTTGGTGACCGAAGGTTGATTATTTCTTGATGTCTAGATTATCATTATCATCTCAGATTATGTAACGGTTTTAAGGCTTCTAAATAATTAATATCACATCAATTCGCTCTACGTCAGATAGATTTAGAGCAATCACCGAAAAAATCAAATCATTCGATCCAATCTCGATGATACGGTACGATTTTGGATCGCACAGTTCATCTCATATTGCAACTCACAGCGAAATTGTTTCAAAATTCATGAGAATGAAATGTTGGAAAGAACCTCCAAATATACAAACATGAAATACGTCAACTAAGTGAATTGGTTTCACGTTTTGATATCAATTTTGACGGCATGTTCGTTTCTACGTAGGTATGTTACACATGTTCCGATTCACATATGTATGTAAACCGACCATATTACAAATGCAGTCAAAAGTAACTGTGACGAAACATGAGTAAAATTTCCATAATAGGTACAACTTTCTAGTACAAATTTCTTATGACAAAAGCGGCACATAACGTTATTAGCGAGATAATTCTCGTTCTATTGGCAAGTGCCTTCTATCTGCGGCCTATTTCTCTCAATATATTAGCTTTAACTAGATTTTTTGTGCTGTTTATAGTATTGGAAGAGTGCCAGCCCTAGAACGGCGCACGCCCGCGTAGGGCGCGGTCCGCCGGGACTCGCCGGACACGACTCCGCCATTATGACGTCATCAGCGAACAGGGAAGTGACGAGGTACTGTAGGAAGAAACACGAACAGCGAGCTGCAAGCGCGGGAGACATGGCGAGGGTGAGGTTCTAGTCAATAAATAAATTCAAAATAAGAATGTTTGTTTCATTTTTGTTACAATTTATACTGCATATACAATGCTTGGTGCGAAAGTATCATCCCTAGTAGATACAACTAGTATCGAATCTGTGGTAAGAGCGTTTAGGCAATGTATCGGATCCGAATACGATCCAAATCCGAGATATGTCGGCCTTGGCACAAAGAGTCGCGTTTAAATATAAATGTATGAAGGCTCGAGCAGATACGCGCGACGCGTCAGCGCAAACAATTTCCATTAAGTTTTTATACAAAATGTTCCACCAGAGTCGCGTCGCGCCCGTCTGCGGGCTTGTAGGGTTGTGAACTAGATCTGAATATTACCTATATCCGAATTTACACCATTTCAAATTCGGATTGAACCCAGAGGGTCAATGACCGTATTTTTAAGAACGTTCACATTCTAATCTCACTCTATCAAAAATATCTATTATTTAAGAATAAATGTTCATTCATTTTAGACAAGTTTTTGACATAGATTGTCGCTGCGATGAGATTTTGAATGTTTTTAGGTAATTACGGAAATTGGCCTTCTGATCTTGGATTTTGATCGGATGCAGTGGCCCATGGGCGGCTTTAAAACTCTGACACCAGGTTAGACACTAACCACACGAAAAGAAGAAGTGCGCAAAAGCCCTAAGGTTACATACCTACTTACCTATCGTCTGTTTAAATCCTTGTTTCCAATTGATGTTATTTCCACTTAAACAAACATCAAATTTATGTCAGTGTAAATAAAGATGATTTTAGACTGTCAGAAAAATCATAAAAAAATGAAGTTATAGCGCAAGCTGAACCTTCTGTGTAGGCATTACAGTTGTTTTTTTCTAAAACTCGTGTTTGTTTACATGTTTGGCAATTAAATTGGGAACGCAGATTACGTAGAACGTGTTCATCTCAGCATCTTCATTGCCCGTTGTATGTACTTAGGTACAGTATCATCATAATAATAACGTCATCATGACATCCTACTAAAAATATTAATAGGGTAAGGATAAGGAGCTTATGTAGCGAATTTTCACGGCACGAGGTATGGTTTGTTCCAATACTATCTGATGGAATTGTAAGCAAAACAAGCAGAAAACGTTCCTGTGGACATCCACAGGAACGTTTTCTGCTTGTTTTCAATCAATCAAATCAAAGAACTCAATTTGTAAGTTGCACTACAAATTGACATCAATTTGTAGTGCAACTTACAAATTGAGTTCTTTGATTATTTGAATATTAAAACCCGAAATTCTAATTTTAGATTATTTTTCATTTGACAATTATTGAGATTAATTTTATATCACCTCAATTTTTCTCGACGAAATATTTAATTTTAATTTAATATGTTAATTTAATTATGTTAGGAATTTTAAACAATAATTGTTGGAGAAGTGGTGAGTTATAAAGTTGAAACGTTATTCTACACGGATGTGTTATGTACCTACTAATTGTCCTTAATGAGTCATTGCGTAAGAATTTAACCTGAACAAGTGAACAGGGTGAGTTTAGACTTTAAACACATATTTTTTTAATAGACATAATGTGCCTACGTGATGTGATCCATTGTGACGACCATTTGTTATTGGATAGTAAAAAAGTCGACGTCCACCAGATGCTATGTGGTTACTGCCACGGCAGCCGCCTTGGGGCATCTGCAATACCAATTACTGTCAAATTATTCTGTAAAAATCGCACCGTGAAATTCTAGGTGAAGTGAGCCGTCAATAGTGTCAATGCCTAGAATCAGGTGTTATGAATTTTACAGAATAGATGCTCATCACTGGTTGCCTAAAACCGACCCCGGTACAAATGCTGTATCTACTAGCAGGAATAGCGCCACCAGAAGTTCGTTATGCGGAACAGAAATTGATGGATGCTAGTTATGGCACCAAACACGTAGCCGCGCAGCCAAATAATTTTGGCGGTAGCCAAAAATTCTGGGCCGAGTCGAGTATGGGGCATGCCGCATGCCCCATACTCGACTCGGCCCAGAATTTTTGACATTATTGACAAATTATTCTGTAAAAATCGCACCGTGAAATCCTAGGTGAAGTGAGCCGTCAATAGTGTCAATGCCTAGAATCAGGTGTAATGAATTTTACAGAATAGATGCTCATCACTGGTTGCCTAAAACCGACCCCGGTACAAATGCTGTATCTACTAGCAGGAATAGCGCCACCAGAAGTTCGTAAAGGGGAACAGGAATTGATGGATGCTAGTTATGGCATCAAACACGTAGCCGTGCAGCCAAATAATTTTGGCGGTAGCCAAAAATTCTGGGCCGAGTCGAGTATGGGGCATGCCGCATGCCCCATACTCGACTCGGCCCAGAATTTTTTCATAATCTCTCTCATAATTTCTAGCACCGCACCGCATGCAGCATGCGGTGCTAACCTATAAGAAATTATGACACTAACCTTTGATTTTATTTAAACAATATTTTATCAGTTTATCAGCCCAAACACAGCAAGGCTTCTTCGTTTGCATAAGTAGGTAGGTACCTATGTGGTAGTAGTCCTTACCCAGCGACCTCCTTCACAAAGAACTCTCTCTCTACTTAACAAGAAAAAAAAGGTTTATTTCTAAGTTTGATGCAAATACCGGTTTTGAACTTATAAACGGTCATCTTGTCAAAATCGGGCTATAACCAATAGTAACGCTAATTTCGAAGAATACCATGTTGTATTAGTTGAAAATTATACTAAAAACAATACCGTCGCTTGTGATGCCATCTGTCGTGACACAGGCACAACTAGTTAACTTATGTCAGCGCCATCTGTTATTGTAAACATGAAACAACAAGAACCTATCTACATTACTTTATAAAGAAGTACTGCTATTCGCCAATAGATGGCACGAAATCAAACTTTAGTTAAATAAAACAAAAGTAAAAGTTTTTTTTGTTTGTGAAATAATAAAATAAAAGCAAATAAATTCAGCCTAGAAAGTAAAATCCTTACGTACCTGAATATATTTATTGATATTCACCGATTCAAAAAGCTTCTTCTTCTTAATCATGACTACTAAGGCTGCTTCAATCTAATTCACATAATCAAATTGGATTGCCCAAAAACTAACTACGTCAGAAATTAGCTCTGTATTTATGTACATTTTGTATGTATAGGTATCCGAATTCAACACCTAGAGCGGGCAATGCTCAGCACTTGCCAAGCCGCTAATGGCACTAAAGGCGCGCTATTGGATTTTCAACGCTCAGCTCAGCGTCGAAAGTTGAAAATTCAACAGTGGCATTCGGTAAGTGTCGTTTAGTGTTAGTAAAAACAGGTATAACTAACTCTTAAATATTGTATAACTGTATTATACAGATGCAGTGGTCAACTAGGCTGCTTCCAGGTCCAAATAAAAAACAGTTGACAGCGCTGTGTTGTTTCTATGTGGCCGGTTTCGTAAACATGATTGTGTGCTCATAGTGAGGTGTAGTTTGATTGTAAAGGGTTATAAATGTATCCGTGTGAGCGTATATGCACAGAGCGGAGGTGTAGTTTTGGCATGCTTCACTGTACGTATTATTCGCAGCTCTATGTCTTGGTTTTTATTTGGTGTGACGTGTAAACACAGCTTAAAAAGTAGTGTTAGTGTTTTGGTACTATTTATCACTACGCCACAGATGTAGGCGTATCCAATGTGCCAGTATGGGATTGTCTCACCTGTCTGCTATAGTTTTGAGGACGCTGTTGGGGCTGGCGCCTACCCAGCGCATGATAGCTTGTACAATGGCGTGAGAGCCATCTATGAAAAAACAACTCAAACGTAGACTACTTACTTTTGAATTTATGTCATAGATGGCGACTCCTGGAGTGGAGTACGCGTATCGGCAAGCGTGGCGTGGGAGTGGGACGCCACCAGCTAAAATTACCGATGGCATTCAGAAAATGGCTGGGACAGAATGGATGCTGAATTCAGAGAGGGTGTTGTGGCGCAGCCTGGGAGAGACTATGCCCAACAGTCAAATATAATATATAATATAATATACTTTATTGATACAAATCCTTACAATATGCTTAATATCTAGTAAGTTCACAATAGTTAAGGCGTACAAAAGCTGAAACCCTGACTCCTAAACTAGGAAAACCTGTGACTTAGGAGTCAGTGTTCTACTGCCACTTGGACACTATATACCTTATGGAAATTGAGAGCTGGTAAGCTGATATGATTCGAAAGGGCATATTATGATCTATTATTGTTCTAGAAAGAAAATACATATATTTGCTTACCAGAACAAAAGTTGAAAAAATTAAAATAAAAATAAAAAATGAAACTTATAAAACTTACATTTAAAGTGACATTTAAAAGTTAAATTTAAGTAGGAAATTACTGTGTGGTGAATTCTATGTATGTGTCTAGAAAACGTATGATTATTTGTACTGTGTGTATGTGTGTGTGTATGTGTCTGTGTATGTGTGTGTTTGTGTGTTATGTGAGTATGATATGAGGAGCCTAAATATGTGAATATGGTGGTGTCGGGCGTAAGACGGAACAATCAAATTGTTTGCTTGGTGTACAGACTGTGTTACATGTTTTGTATGGAATGTTGTGATTTATGAATGAGTAGTTAATAATTCCTCAGTTTGAGCGTAGTCTAAGAGGTACAACATATCTTTCAGCTTAGTCTTTGATTCGTGTTTGCTTAACTTTGCTATTTGGATGGTCTTACAAATATTTCTGAAGACAAGTGAGCTCAGCACGTACTGCTGTCTTCTGGCGAAAGCAGTTCTATGACCAGGAATTGGACAAACTATTCTTTGACCACGTTTGTTTGAGTCTGGGAACGGCACTTGGCTATGTTTCCAAAGAGTGGTTCTGAGTACAAATAACTGTCTCACGGTTAAAAGTTTGAGCTCGGTGTAAAGCTCATGAGTCGGATATCGAAAAGGCTTTTGCAACATAACCTTAAGTACCGCCCTTTGCGCACGCTCCAGCTCAAGGAACTTAGTTTTGGCGGATCCACCCCAAGCTAGAATACAATAGCCGATGATGGACTGGCAAAGTGCAGTGTATACCATTTTTAGAGTCTCTAAGTCAGCAGAATGCCTTAATGACTTGAATAAGTGAATTGTTTTTCTGACTTTGCTGGCAGTAGACTCAATATGCCTGTTCCAGTTCAATCCCTCATCGATTATTACGCCCAAATATTTAACCGATGCTAGTGAGGGGAGCGCTATACAAGAGCAAGTTGCGGTGTCCAGGCAGGTGTGAGCTCTAATTGAGTACATGCTGGGGGGTTTCGTGCTAGGACGAATAGAAAAAGGGACAAAGTTTGTTTTTCCGAGGTTCAGTGTAAGGAGATTTTTGTGAAGCCATTCCATGACTACTTTCAGGGATTCTTCAGCATTATATTTCACCTGGGCCCAATTCTTCCCGTATACTACAATGGCTGTATCATCGGCATACGTGAATATATTAGCAGATGTTAGAGAAAGAGTGCACAGGTCATTGATGTAGATCAGGAAGAGCGTTGGGCCAAGGACGCTACCCTGCGGGACTCCATATGACATTATCTCGTCAGCACTAATATGTGATCCTATTTTCACACAGATTTTTCGGTCTATCAAGTAACTCTTGAAGAGATCATGAACAATGCCTCGTATGCCGATACTATGTAATTTGGATAGAAGGGTGGGAACAGAGACTGTGTCAAACGCTTTTGTTAAGTCGAGGAATAGACCCAAGCAGTTATGTTGATTATCTAATTTCCTTGCTACAAGTTCAGTTAGGTCTAACACTGCATCTTCAGTAGATACTCCTTTTTTGAATCCGTACTGATTATTTGCTAATATGTTGTACTTGTGTAAGTATTTTACTAGTTGTTTATTTATAATTTTCTCCATTATCTTTGACATAACTGGTAGTACAGCGATGGGTCTATAGTTGTTTACACAATCTCTGTTCCCGCTCTTATGTATTGGGTGGATTACAGCTTTTTTGCACGTATTAGGGAATGTACCTGTAATCATTGAACAGTTTACTATATGTGTAATAAGTGGTACAAGGATATGTCGACAAAGTTTTATAAGTTTGACGGGAATACCATCCCAGCCAGTGGCACAGTCCTGTCTTAGGCTTGAGACAATAGAGTCCACTTCAGCATTATCAGTGGACTGTAATGATATAGCCTGAGTTTATTGAAGCAACTCTAAAGTTTGTCTTCTTCTTCTTTTCGTGTGGTTAGTGACTAACCTGGTGTCAGAGTTTGAAAGCCGCCCATGGGCCTCTGACTTGGCTTCACACGCCGTCGAGAAATATCTCTCATGCATACCGGTTTGTTCATGATGTTTTACTTCACCGTTTTTGAAGCAAGTGATAATTATACAATACGCACATGAATCCGAAAAGTTAGAGGTGCGAGCCTTGGGTTCGAAATCGAGACCTATGACTTGGTAGTCCGACGCTCACACCACTAAGCTATCACTAGTTTGACAAGATTCTAAGATTTGGATGTCCAGCGGTCCGGATTCATGCCTACTTTGAGCCTTAAATGTAGCAACCGGTAAACGATCTTTAAAGGTAAGCGCGTGTTTAGTAGACGCTCGTCTGCGCGTGATTAGAATCCGTCCACCGTTCACGATATTATGGCAACCAGTGTGAACCTCACGTAATATTGTTACGACATGTTGTGCGCTTGCGCCGCGTCAATTACGACTTGTGTGCACTGCATCTTAATACTGCACTAGTTTAGTTAGTAGCGGAAGTAAATTACGGCGCTGTGCATTCGATGGAAAAAAAATCCGCGGCTTTTTTTTGGCGTTTTGACGACGTAATATCTGGTATTATTATTCGGGTTGACATGACTCGGGCCGAGCTATCAATGACCCGGTTTGAATAAGATAAGAGAGATTTTTTTTTCTCTATCATGTGTAAGTACTAACACATACAAGAATACAAACGTGCATGCAACATATAATTTAAACAAAATACAAGTTCACACAACACTGCCTCACTCAGGGAGCGATACCAGGATCTCATTCTGAAATAGTCGTGTTTAAAACCACTAGACCCCAGCGCGACAGTCCACAACATACCCTGTAAACTGGGGCAATAATAACATAATATCACGTCTCTATTCCCGAAGGGTTGGGCAGAGGGGTACTATAGTAAACTCAACCTCAAACTCAAACTCAAAGCATTTATTTCAAATAAACCAATTACAGGCACTTTTGAATTGTCAAGGGGTCGGTCTGTCAGAAAGATGTAATTATACATGTGAGAACAATGTAAAAAGACGTGCACGTTAAAAGCGTCAGTAATAAAAATAAAATCAAAAACAATTCAAAAATTAAAATAAATTCAAATAAGCCGTGATAGCTAATAGATGACCAGTCCCTACTGACGGCGCCCGTCCACGAACATGACGCATGGATTAGCACCATTCAGCTTAACCATTTTGAAGGGAGCTAAATGATCCAACACACGCGCCACCGTCAGCGAGACATTAGAGTGAGCATGACATACAGCCGCCAGGGCACATTCAAGTCAATGGAAGACATACCCAGTACCTAAATGGTAGCTTTATAGTCGGTAGTACATAGTACTCACACATGTGCTATGCGGCAAGTAGTATTAAGTAGATACCTACACCAAGATTTCGCCAGTTATTTTTAAATCCTATTTAATAGGAGGCGAGCCTATCGCCATCAACCGGGTAGGTACAAATCCAGATTCCCGGCTGCTACTGATAAATTCGAGATGGAAAACCCAATAACAATTTGCCCGACCCGGGAATCGAACCCAAGACCTTATGCTGGGTAGCATTTGCGACCACTAGACCAACGAGGTCAATCTTCTATCTATATTTGTAAAACTGAAGTGTCTGTTTGTACTGTCAAAATAACAGCTTTTGATTAAATGCTTAAGTAAGTATACCAACATAAACTTTATTTTTAAAAAAACAATTTTTTAAATGGTTTTGTCTGTCTGTCTGTTTGTTCCGGCTTATCTCCGAAACGGCTGGACCGATTTTGACGGGACTGTCACTGGACGCAACTAAGGCTAATTTTATTTTAGAAAAATAATTTAAAAGGGCCAGGAAATCAGACCTCATACTCAGCAGCTTGCGCTTGCGTGTAATAAATATCTAATTACGATTTTATGAATGCAGAAAAGTAAAATGGCAAAATGATGTAGAGGTAAGTAAGTTTGTATTCCAACTATCGAGCTCACAAAATGTCACGCACTTTGCTCAAATGTCGGAGGTTCTTCAAGAGATTGTGAGCGTGATGCACGCACTCGTAGATAACACAACATAACTCGATTTGGACACCGACTCACCTACAGATTGCCCAGGATACTTTGATCCGTCATGGTGACGCTACCCACTAAGACCAATGTTAATTACTTTGCATACTATTGTATAGAAAAAAGTTATTCTAACTGAACAGACACCTGTACTGCTGGGGAGTTTGGTGCGCCACTTCGGCGGTTTGGGGGACTGTCATGTTATTGTGACGTTCGCGACGCTGATTCTCAGCCTAATTTGATTAGATGACTTTTGAATTTGATTTTCAAATGTCAACATCATGTCACCTCAGTACTTTTTAACTTAGTTCCCCATCTAAAATTACGATTTATGAAATTAGTATTTTAATAATTTAAGATTCAATTCATTAAGTAATTGGTTTACTAAGAATGCATAAATAAAACCGCACGCACACCCGACAACAGTCGCATGCGACAGGTCAGCATCAGTCTTGTTGTGAGCGCTGAGGAAGGTGCACGTGTGTTTGTATCGCAAATGTCAACATGGATACGTTCGTTCATATCGGACAGTCAAGCGCTTTGAATACTCAAAGAAAATGATCGCTGCCTGGACGACGTCTGTCGTAGCAACTACTCAGACGCCAACGAAAGCTCTGCGTCAATACGCAGGTGCATACGACTCCTTTACGTCTTTGCAGGGACTAGACACAGCGAAAATACGCACTGTTTGGGCTGGCACTTATAGCTAGTGTGTTTATGAATGTACCTACACTTTGAATGCTGCAACTCCGTCAATAAAGATTCCTACATAGGAACACCACTTACCTACACCTATTGTAATAAGCCTAGCCTAGACAGAAAACAATTCTTAGTGTTATTTGCCAACTAAATCTGAACACTGCAAACATTTTAAGTTATTTACAGAAAGTAATCAGTCAAACGTCTGAACCACTCTCACTGACCGGTTTCAACTGCACGCTCCGTCAAAGAGATCCACGCAATAGAATCGGCTCACAAATATTTGGATACCTTTTTGTACTTTCTACTTACCTAAGTATTAGGTACCTGCCTACTTTTAATTATTATATTATGTTATTTTAATTAATAAACGCCCTTTCCATCGCCACCGCCAGCAATTAACAAGAAGCGAGTAGAGAGAGGCCACAGATGAATATACGAGTAGATGGTTCACTCCGTATTTTAGCCGACTTTTAACGATTTTATACTGAATATTACGTCTAAACGAGTAGTGTTAATGATTTGGAAAAAATATATGTTAAATTAGAGCATTTTTTTAATAACTTAATCTGTTAATATTTTAGATTATGTTTATATTACATAGACTAATTAATTTGTAAATTTATGTCTTACGCGGATAAAAAACTGGGAATTACGCAAAAAGTATCAAGCGTATTTTTCTGAAATTTTCACCAACCAATTTTTAAAGAGAATTAAATTATTAATCTTTTAATATATGTTTTTATTAAAATACCTTTTGTTTTTTGTACTTATAATAAATTAATAATGCGTCTAATTTGGGACAGCGCTCCTTGATGGGCGAGTCCTATTACTGGCTGGACGTACAACGCGTTGCGTGAGCTCAGCACAGAACACGCAAGCTAACCACTCAAGGCCACTGTCATATAATGGCGTCATAAGTATGAAGCTACAAGTACGCGGCGGGCTCGCCTTGTTGGGCCAAGGGAGTGAGTGTAACTTAGTCAGAAGATCTAAGAGTTACGCGATAGAAAGAGAGGCAACTTCTAGGTGTATATAACTGTAGGTGATTAGCGCTGTCCGAACTGAATTGCACTTTATTGTGTCGTAGGAAAAGTCACTTTTTATTTAAATGATTTTGCGGAGTGCACCATCCGTATTAATCTGTGATAGAGCTAGCAACTACAAACGAGTTGGCAAGCAACGAGTGCGCGACGGCCTCGAACGAAAACTCGCTAAAGGCTTGTGCATACCAGCGCGACTTGTCGCGCGACGTGACTCAAACAATGCAATTTCTAAGAAAACTACGGTATAACCAGGGTTGGGCAGTATTTGAATTACTTGTAATTAAAATACGTAATTGAAATACAAATACGTATTTGGTATTTGTATTTCAAATACTTCCTTAAAATGTAATTTGTAATTCGTATTTCAAATACGTGACGATGAAGTATTTTATAATTAGTATTTCAAATACTTGAGGCTTCAAAATACATTTTAACATTAAAATACATTTAACCTTCATTTAGCGATCGCTGTCACCTGAAGTAAATGGAGCCATATTGGCGTCATGCTACCATCCACGTTATAAAATGCGTTGGTTGCCAGAAAGCATCACAGCAGATGAGAGGCAAAGAATTCAAAATCTTGCCATTCATGCCTTAGGGACAAGTAACAAAAAGCATGACATAATGGATGGAAGCAGCAGGAGTAGCACCACTAGTAAAGAAGATGATGATTTTATTGTTTTTGAGAACAGAGACAGTGATGAACCACAGACATCTAAAATGGAGTTAGAATTGGTCAGCTTCCTAAATGAGAGAAGCAAAGAGCTTTCAATTCTTGAGCGCTATCCAAATATAAAAAATGTGTTCATACAATTTAACACAAGTTTGTGCTCATCAGGACCTGTAGAAAAATTGTTTTCTTTAGCAGGTTTTATTCACTCTCCAACAAGAGGCTGTTCGTCTGACAGTACATTTAAAAATCTAGTGTTCATGAAAGGAATCTCTGGTTTTACTGATTAATTAATCTTGTTTTCCTCTACTTTTCAGCCCATGCTGGTCTAGATTACTTATTTTGTAATATGTAATTTTTATTTTGTATTTCAATTAAAAATAGCTAAAATACTGTATTTTGTATTTTATATTTCAAATACCTTACTTAAAGATATTTTGCATTTTGTATTTTAATTACTTGCGATACTGTATTTTGTAATTTGTATTTCAATTAAAGCAAAGCATGTATTTTGCCCAGCCCATATAACAATAACCGGCGTCGCGTCGCGTGACAAGTAGCGCTGGTCTGCACAAGCCTTAATACGCGTAAGTACCAAGCGTGAGTGTCTCAGCGAGTGTTCTGCCCGCCAAGCGAGCGTCGCTTAGCGAGTACTCTCTTTGATAGCACCTGTCGTTGTGTCAAACGACTACTCGCCGGCTATCTTTTGCACGACTCATAATTTTATTTTTTTATTGTTACACTCCTGCTAGTACACAGAACCTACTTAATTTATTTACCATTATTATAGATAATTTAATGGAGTAATTAATTCTGTACTTTTCAAAAATTGATTTAATGCAGCAGACACGAAAATCCAGAAATATATATTTTTTATTTCTCGTCAATCAAGTGTGAAACCTGAAAAAATTGTAGCTTGCGAAAAAAATCAATTAATTGAGTAATTTATTTAAATAGATCCGTTTCAGCCATAAGAGGAACCATATTGAAAATGGCTCTTTTATTTTACTTTTACAGGTACCCCATAATCTTTTGAACGTTTCTTGAGCGAAAATATCGTTGATAGCTACTCGCTTCTTCAACAGCACGGGTGGCAGTGGGACAGGTGCTATAGGTAAGTACATAGAATCATTAGTTATTTAATATTGTTTATAAAGTTTATGTGAAAGGTAGTCTCGATTCATTATTCCAGTTAGATAGATCATCTATTTCTCTCCGTTAAATGTAAAGCAGTATACATAAATATATTAATATAGTATTTAATAGCAGCATGAGCAGAATCTGTATGTTAATGATCACATTGCTGCCGTGCTCAGAATGTAATTCAAATTCAAAAGTCATTTATTCAAACTAGGCTGACAATCAGCACTTTTCGAACGTCAAAATAACATAAGTCAGTCGCCCAAAAACAAAAACAAACTCCCCAGCAGCACGGCTGTCTGTTCAGTTAGAAAAACTTGATTCTATACAAGAGTCCTTATGCAAAATGATTTACATTATTCTAAAGTAAATATTAAATTGAATTATTTGCTTTATGTCAGCTAGCACACGCAAGTATACCAACAATTATCCTATCCTAACCTATAGAAAATATATGGGCACCAGTAGTAAAGCATCACACAATAGGGATGTTGACTGGGGAAAAAAAAACAATTTAGTCCGTCAGTCAGATATTAAAAAAATATCAGACACGTATTTGTTGCTTTATCATATTAATAAAAAATGATTTAGATAAAACGCATTAAAGTTGGGGAGTGGGGGCTCGCTACGTCACAAGTCAGTATAAAATCTACCGGCCAGTGACGTTACCAACTTAACATTGTAGTTGAAAAACATGTTCTCCTATACATTCCAACTGCAAATGGAAAGTACGCTCAATATTGAGAGATTTACCATTTGTTATTTTAAGTCAATAGACTCCTTATAGGTTTTTCTGTAATCTTTGAGTAAAGGCTTGTGCAGACCAGCGCGACTTGTCGCGCGACGCGACACCGGTTATTTTTATACTGTGAAGTTTTCTTAGAAATTGTATTGTTCGTGTCGCGCTGGTCTGCACAAGCCTTAAAGAACCATTCTCTGTATTAAAAAAAAATGGTTCATTCGTTTCGGAGATAAGGCGGGGATGGTCAATTTTCATCTATTTTCTTAAATATCTTTTAAGGTATTTATTTTAAAATTATTAAAAAAGCTATTTGAGAGCTTCACGAGAAACCCTTTTCATTGGAATGTCACATTGCCAAACAGTTTGCTAAACATTATTTTTTTTTCCAATTTGCCCCAATAAGTGACCCTCATATTCAAAATTCATTTATTTACGTTATACGTCCGTGTTTGGGTCATAGAATTTCAAATGTGTACCAAATTTCAACTAAATTGGTCCTGTAGATTCGGAGCAAATTGAAAACAGACGGGCAGATAGACAGACACACGAGTGATCCTACAAGAGTTCAGTTTTTTCCTTTTGAGGTACGGAAACCTAAAAAAACGACCTGATAATTTCAACTACATAGGTAATGAAAATACCTATGTGCACTAATCATCGTTTACCTCAATCTTCCATCCGACTCCGGGGCATCTAGAAAGAAAGTGTAGAAGGTAATTACTACGCCTACAGGTAAAGTAAGTATTTAGTTACCTTACATAGTAGGTAGTTACAACCGTATCAATGTTGCGTCACGCAATATCATAGCACAGGTGTGACCGAGGCTTTCATAGCCCCCGGCAAGAAAGTACAAGCCATTGAGACTCTTTATAAGTACCTACCTTCAGAGACAAGGAGAGAACACTTGTTACAACGGAATTGGAAAAGAAATTGGCTATAAACTCAGCCTATCTTCCCCCCTTCGACAAACATGGCCGGCCCAATGCCACTTCAGTTTGCTTACTCTGCAACAAACGGTAACTAATATGGGACCAATTTGGGAGCATACCTTTTCATACAAAATCAAAATCGGTCCACAATTAACGGAGAAATCGGTGGACAAACATAAAAAAAAAAATATACTCGACGAAATAACCTCCTCCTTTTTGGAAGTCGGTTAAAAATTACTTTAATTTCGGGAGTCAGTGGCAAACAACGAAAATTCAAAACCAAAGACACTAACTTCCGAAATTAAAGTTATTTTTCACTTTGTAATGTTTTTTTTTTTTTTGTAAAAAGTTTTTATTGACAATAGTTTGGGTATATTTAGGACATACTTCATGGTAGGCAGTACCTATATAATCGACTTGCCAAAAGTTCAAATGTAACATTGAAAAAAACAGTTGTAGAATTTCCATGGCATAAACCCGGTTTCTGAATTGAGAAATTTAAGTTAAGAACTTCTGAAACTCCATTTTACCATCTTAGGGTGATTCCTTCAAGTTAGACTTTCGAAATAGGTTTTATTGCAACGCAAATTTCGGGCTTTCACCTTAATTAACGCTAAAGTAGATTTTTTTCAAATTTTCCATTCACAAACCGGGTAATATAGTCTATAAACGTTACTTAGTATATACATAAGCTAAGCGTTATTCCTACCACTGTCGCACAAATGTCAAACTACAAAGTGCAAGAGACTGGAACATATCGTTGTCAAAGCAAAAGCTAAGTTACGTTTATAGATCTCGGTCTTAGAAGACCACTGATTATAATCAATTTGACAACATCATCATTAGCTAGGCGGTCACGACAGAATACCTAAACACGTTGTACTCACACATAAAGCGTTGGGAAGTTAATGTGACATACACGGACATGCAACATGCGTACACGCAACCAAGCTTTATTGCCTGTCAAGAATGGACACCGCAGACAGCTCAGGCTTAAAAAGGTAATACGTCAAGACGATAGATAGTGCTTCTAGCCATTTAGTAAATATCTAGATAGATAGATAGACAGAGATGCGTTTTCCAAAGGCCTTTTCACTTGGGCTTTATTTCACGGAGAGCTCTATTAATTTTATATTTATTAAATAAACTAGCTTCGCATGAACGTAAGATTATCCCACAGGAACGTAGTACTGGGATAAAAAGTCCTATGTCCTAATCCAGGGCATGGTCTACCCATGTGCCAAATTTCATACAAAGCCGTTCATCCGTTTTACCGTCAAAGCTCAAACAAATAAACAGACAAACTCAATTTCGCAAATATAATATTATAGATAGGATACTTTATCCTAACTACGTATAATATTATATTTGCGAAATTGAGTTTGTCTGTTAAAGTAGTCAAACCTTGTGTACAAAGCTATGAAGGAACTCTTTTAATTAAAACTAGAACCGACAGCTCGATCAGAATACCCGCGCAGCTACATTTTTTTTTTAAATGTCTCAGCGTCATGCTGAGATAGGAGCGTTTTGGCCTCGTACAGAACTTCCTTCTTTAAATTTTAATTTTACTTTGTTTTTTATTGTTTTAATTTTTTATTTATGTTTAGTGTGTTTTTAGTTCAATGTGTGATTTACTGTGCGAGTCTCAATAAATACTTTTTATTTCTTTCTTTAGTGGTCATTTTTGCAATACGTAAGTAACTATTTCTACATGGATTTTATTCTCAAGTCTACGCTAGACTACTATCAAAACCAAAATATTTTCATGCCCATCCATAGACAAATATCACCCGTCTCTCTACAAGTTCATTGCCTACTCAAGGATGCATATCCGGTATGGCTCGCAAATCCTTCCTTAACCTAAGGGCACGTCTTCCTTACCATTACCGCGCCACCCGGTCTACTCTTTGATATGCAATGGCCTCTGTAACCCATACAACATGAGGCTCCAGCGGCTAGTGCAAACCTTGGGGTTCATTCGATTTATAGAATCTGGTTAAACCACGCTGGGATTGGTGCATTTCATTAATTAACTCATTTTATTTTAACATAAACGTACATGGGCACTTATGAAAAATCAGAAGCTAAGTGCACGGTACCAATTGGTCGTTTCCTATGGAAAAGAGCCGACAAGAAAATCCACGGTTGCTCTTTTAAAAATAATTGGCTTTCACAATGTTTTGCTATGCTTTTCTTAAGCCTTACCTTAGTTCAGCTTTACACCGATCTGCTTATGAATACGATGCCTCAAACCGGACACGATTTAAATGACCGATAGATCGAAAATCTCAACTACATAGAATGTGTTCTCCATTCTTTCATTCAAGCTTCTTGGCTGGTGACGTCAGACGCGCGCGCGCAGGGTTACGCAACGAAGGCGTGCCAAAGAAAGTGGTGAGCCCATGTGTTTACTCATAAGTGGCTAGCCGACCAGCGAGCACTCGGACATAGTAAATAATCTTACAACACACTTAATAATATCACATTTCTCTTCCGAGGGCCGCCGATGGGTTGTACGAGCCGTCACGCTTTTGTGCAAGGAGTAGAAATGTATGATATCGTGGGACGATTGTAATTTGTCAATGATGGCTCTATGTTTCGTGATAGCGGAACTTTTCGTGACATTAACTAGAAATAGAAAATTGTTTATTATCTAGGTAATAGATACATAACATTAACAATCTCAAAACAGTTACATTAGAGTGTTAGTTGCCAGAGAGTCCCAAACTAGAAATAGTCTAGGCATATTTTGTGGCTCGAAACTATCGAACCTTCACTTAACAGAAAATTCAATCAATGTAAACAAACACAAAGACTCTGGCGTAACTGTAACCTGGTCAATCATGGAGTCTTATGGTACATTACTGTCGCGGCCGGCAACAGGGGCATTGATGGACGAACGTGAAAATGTGGACCCAGGCAAAGCCGAGGCACATACCTGAGTTCATCAATGCCTGGTTGCCGCCAAGGCTTGTACGTATAGTACTTTTTCTCAAACATGCTTGGAAATTCGAGCATTATTGCTTCTTAGAGATAAATGGAAATTGCGGTACTGGTCGAGTACATGCGAGCACCCGTTTATATCTGTCGTGTTTAGCGTCCAAATAAATTACTATGAAAACTCATATCTGTTGTTTAAAACTGGAACGGACTTTTTATTTGAACACATGGCAACCAAGGAGGTAACTTATTAAAGATTTGATTTAAATTTCGATTTGGCCTGCAAATAGAGCTGTTTAAAGAAAAAACAAATGAACATATTGGCGAGTGAATTTGTTGTTCATCATTGATTTTTGGAATTTATACACTGAATTTTACAACAGATGAGATGTAGTAGGTAAAATATCATGCTCATTCCAACGGCTTCATATTATAAAAAGCACAAAAACAGTGATTGACATCATGTGAAACTACATTAATTGCTTAAAGTTACAAATCAAATGAAAGCAATTATATCGTCTTACACTGAGCAATTAATTAAATGTATGCTCACATTACGAATAACATTCACGTCTTAATGCAAATTAGATGAACTTTCCTAACAAACAGTTGAGAGTTGTGGTCAATGTCGTGACGTGTCATGTGATATTGACCTCTACGCCTTGTCCTCTCAGCTATGAGAATAGCCAAATTAATTAATGACTAAAGATAGCGAAAGGGTGAGCGTAGTTTTGGGAGTTCCGCAAACGCGTCAGCAAATGATTGAAGCTTTATAATTTTGTCGAAATATTAGAAATGTATCTACAAGGTATAATATAGGTAGCTCTTTACCTACGTCTCATCTGATCGTAAGTGATGATCAGGTCAAAGGTGGAAGCGAGCTTCACCCAGAATCATCAACCACAGAGGAACTGGCTAAGTTACCTCTAACTGCCTTAACACAACAATAGGGATGATGCCTGGGTAAAAAAAATGAAATTCTAATTAGTCCGTCAGTCAGATAATAAAAAATATTAGACATGTATTTTTTGCTTTATCATATTAATACAAAATTACTTAGATAAAACGCATTTTAGGTTGGGGAGTGAGGGTCGCTACGTCACTAGTATGTATAAAATTTACATACTCGTGACGTCATGGTACATTTTACCTCAATGTATCGCCGTAATGTTTAGATTACGTAAAAAAAGAAAAAATACGTGTCCAATATTTGTTTATAATCTCAAAAACGGACCAAAAAAATTTTTTTGTCATCATCCCTATTCTGTTAACATTGTTATTATGGCGATAGACTTAGATAAGATGGTGATAAATAGCCGGTGGACTTATAACAAGCCCTACCACCAACCAAACCAAGCAGAAAATTTTGCACCCACTGGGAATCGAACCCAGGACTAGGTATTGGCGTTATTCCACGTCACCAGTTACAATAACTGGCTACAGGGTATGTAGCCGAATAGCTAGTTCCGAGTCATACTGTAAACACGTTATTTTGTAAGTAGTTACAATTTCGATACTGCATGGAAAATTTAACTACTTACAAAATAATCGTCCTAAGCCTGAATAAATTATGAAGGAAAGTTTATTTGTAGTTACGTTTAATAATGTAACTGCATAATGTACTCGTAGCTACAAAAACTTATTCGTTAACGTATTACGTGGGTAACCATCTATATTCTCGTTTCGCAAATAACTGTTCGATAGAATCACCATGTTGAATCACCGAATAGAATTTGAAAAAATAACTAGTTACTAAAATCACTAGTTTTCAAAACAGGTGACGCCTTCGAAGTCACTAGTTACGTTACGAGAGCCTCCTCAGGTGTTGGTCGAGGCTCTTGGCTATTAGGCCATTGGCTGTCACGACTATCGGCACAATGATCGCTGAGTCCACATCTCACATTTCGACAACCTCGCGAGCGAAGTCAAGATACTTGATTTGTTTATCTTTCTCAGCTTTCACGAGGTTCCCGTCATGCAAGACCGTTATGTTAATAATCATAGTGCACCGCTCTATTCGATCTACCACCATTATATCAGGCTTTTTGGCAACAATAGTCCTGTCAGTGATGATGGATCGATCCCAGTATCATTTTAATTATTTTAATTTACTAAAATCACTCGTTTTCAAAACAGGTGACGCCTTTGAAGTCACTAGTTACGTTACGTTTCGCGAAAATCACGTAACGACCCACCCCTACCCGGGACCTCTAAGTCTGAGACAGTCGATTAAAACTTGCAAGCTTGTTATAAAGCTGATTGAAATATAAGGCTTTAACATAACATAACATCACGCCAGCATTCCCCTAAGGGTTAGGCAGAGGTGTACCTCTAGCACACCCACATATCGCCAGTTATGTTTAAGTCCCATGTAATAGGGGGCGAGCCTATTGCCATCAACCGGGCACAAATCCAGACTACGGGCTGCTACTGAGAAAATCCTGATAGAAAAACCCAATAACATTTTGCCCGACCCGGGAATCGAACCCAGGACCTCATGCTCAGCAGAAGCGGTTGCGACCACTAACTAACGAGGCAATCCAATTTAAGCCAATAGGCGCACAGGCACTAAGTCCTAGGACCGTTCTATAAGGCTCCAAATTTTAAAATGTTAATTTACATTTTTAAACATTTTAAAAAACGTGCGGGGTAGTCTTTCGGGACTGCCGATAGAAGTGAAAACATACATACGTATAGCTCATGAAAGCGTTCGATGACGATGACGCGAGTTCCATGAATTTTGTTCACCCAAAATGTGCTCAACGCGCCTAAAGAAGCTTTCACTTAAAAAATAGAGGTCCACCAATGTCGGGAACAGGGTCCAAGCTACCGGTGGTTAGGGCTACAGACAGGAACCTCCTCACAATGCGAGCCGTATCGAGCAGTACTGCTTTCTGAATCAGGCCCTTGATCCAACCGCCTAACGAGAGCCTCGAGAGATGTTGGTCGAGGCTTATTATTATTATTGCAAACGGAAAGTCGCTGGCCGTCAGATAAGATCTGGAGATGTATACATATTCTTACATGGATACTTAGCTACTTAAAATAATCCAATAAACATTTGTATTCTAAAAGGATTTAACATCTACTTGCCCCGGAGACGCTACGTAAACTATTGACCTAAGAAAGTAAGATAAAATGTTAATTTTACATCCTGGGTTATAAACGAGAAAGTTTCTGCAAGATTTGTGAACATCTTTTGACGCATACATTTTGTAAAGATTTATGTCGAAAAACACATTTAAGATAACTCCACTCTCAGTCTGCTGTGATTACGAATTTGATGTGAGTTAATTAGTTACTAGTGGTCGCCCAGAGGTCGAAATTCGACCATAAGTCATTTAAATGTGATGATTCTAAGGTAGCTATCTTCTGTCAAACGCATGGTAGTGTATGTAATGTTATTTTTATTAATTTAGTTTATTTCTAATGTATATTATATAAAAATATTAGCTTTCTGCTTTTATTCTCCATATAAACTTTAACTGTGCTAAATTTCATACTCCTCCGTCCGCGTAATTTTCGTAAAAAGGGGTACAAAGTTTTTGCTTCACGTATTAATATAATAATTAGTAAGGCCAGCTGGTGTCCGTAACTCCACGTCCAAGGGCGTATTTTGCGTATGGGTGGCGTCCAACGACCGTCCCTAGCGCTTGATCAGGGTAGAGCGAGATTGTCATTCGGCGCCCTTTGGTCGCCGCTTTCACTCCACGTAAGTTCTACTTCGGTTTCTTGTTAATTAAATAATAATTCCCAAATTTTCAACTGCTTCTTTAGCATTAAGAAAGCTTTTACTGCTTTATAATAAATTAGTATTGGTGTTAATATCAATCAGTCAGTCAATAAATAAAATATCAAATCAAATATTTTTCACGTTTGGCTTTTTGGCACCCCTTGTCAACTGGCGCCTAGAACGACCGCTCCACTTGCCCTACCCTAGGGCCGGCGCTAATTCAATCCACTCCAGCTGCTCAAGAAAGTCCAGCAGCGCGTTGCTGTCATTGACAATCTCACGTAAGGTACCTAGGTTTACGAAGTAGTTTTTCCTGATGTGACTTATTTCAGATTCAATCGATAAGGCTTACCAAAAAGACAAGGCTATAATTTTGGATAGGTAGTTCAAAAACAAGGCCTTTGCACATGGTTTGCATTTAAGCTTGGTGCGAAATACCACAATGGATGCAGTTTTAGTATACTTCATCATATCTGCCTAGCCTTTTCCCAACTATGTTGGGTCAGTTTCAGTCTAACTGGATGCAGATAAATACCAGTATTTTACATGGAGTAACTGCCTACATACAACCTGGTACTGCAAATTGCTTCTTCGCCCGCGTGGAGGTCGGAAATTGTCCCACGGGAAAATACCACCGGAATAAAAAGTATATTTTATGTTAATCCAGGTTATAAACTATCTGAGTGCCAAATTTCATCTAAATCCGTTCAGCCGTTTTTACGTGATTGATTACATAAACATCGAAACATACAAACTTTCACATTTATAACATTAGTTGGATTAATTTTATTTGTATTTGGCACGCAGACGTCTCTAAAAGGAAGCCCTTTGCCAATGAAACATTAATATTCATAGGTCTCTTACCGTCACCATTTTGTGCTTTTGAAACCACGAAGTGTAACAATAAACCTATCCCTTACCTAAACTAGTTCAGTTCCAACTCATTAAGGTACAAGGTACGCTTTGTCTTATAACAGTAAGTAAGACAAAGTCAATAGAAATATAAATATTCTGTCCATGACTTTCACGGATCTGTCGGTCCGACGGTATGTACAAATTGTTAAGAAAACCATGATCTAAAAGGAGCTAAGTGCGTTGCGTCAGAATTTCACCGGCACCACGATGTAGGAACGCACAGAAGACCCACTAGTTTTCTTGCTGACAAATCACTGTACAAAGTTTTACCTTAAGGGTGCACTAGTCGACGGCTCGAAATCGTTGGTGGACGTGACTGTTGCATGCAAATTAGTCTAATTATTTATGTATTTTATATTGATTTCGTATTTATTAGTCTAGATTTTATATATTTACTTATTAATTCATTTAGTGAAATAGACGATGATTTATAACGAAAACGAGTGCGTAAAATTTCATGAACAGACCTTTGGGCGTATAGATATTATGGAAAAACTACTGGATGTATTTACTCAAAATAAAATTATTTAAACTTTTGAATAAATTATCTATCCCTGTACGGTTTCTATTTTGCCATTTTTACTACATAAGTTATTTATTTACGCCCAATGACGAGTTAAAATTAGTGTTGGACGCTCATAAATTCCAAACCAATATTATTTGTCCAATTCTGCTTCCATACAGGGCTAGATAATGACAAGACAAATTGATTTAATTTTTAGTTTTGAACGTACACTGTCAAACAGACGAGTAATCACCATACTACAGTTGTATTGAATATCAATATAGAATATAAAATGGCGTCCAACAGTTGCCCGCTAAATGCACGTACAATGACAGCACAATGACGCACAATGTCACGCACACGAGCATAAAAAAAACCGGCTTGGTCGATTATTACTTGATAACCTGTAAAGCCTACTTACCTGTGCTAGCTTTCCTTTTAGCTTCGTTATATACTACTGCTGTGATCCCAGATCCAATCCAAGTACAACCATTTAGCTGGCAAGGGGGGACACACAATACTGTAACAAAAATAAGCACTTTAAAGCTTAATATTTCGCAAACAGATCCCTAAATTGAAAAACGGTTTTCACACACCCAAAATATTTTTGAACGATCTTTCCAACACCACCCACACCATAGGATAGACGAGAAAAAAAATCCCCACTTTACGTGTAGGTCCCCTAAAAAAAGTTCCTTTTTTTCCTTATTTTTATTTACCACTTTTTTGGCGTGATTTATATGTATACCCATGCCAAATTACAGCTTTCTAGTACTAACAGTCTCTGAGCTAAGCCGCGGACAGACAGACAGACGGACATGGCGAAACTATAAGGGTTCCTTGTTTACTACGGAACCCTAAAAATTGGCTTGTTTGTAATAAGTACATAGTTATTTTGCAGTGCGATGGATGATGAGAACACTCTATCTAGTCATAAATATAAAAAAACGTATTTATTATAAAAAATATAAATAACAAATAATCAAAGACTAATTTATTATTTTTCAAACATATGCCATAATGTACATCAAAACAATTTTATAAAAACGTAGAAAAAGTTTGTATATAATAAAATTTAACACAGAAGATTGTGGACCACATCAGTCCGCCGCAATGTTGTGTAAAGTGGGCTTTCTACCACTGAACGTTGGCGACAGGCTGCGTACCTACCCAAGTGATGCTAACGATCCCGCCACACAACGCCATGTAACTCAATTTTACTAAGAAAGTTATGACATTTTCACACTTTTACTTATTATCACGACATTATTTGCTTTATAATTCTTACCTATCAAACCAAAGCCCTAATCAATCAGGAGATAATTATGAAACTTTCCCTTGTGCCTTAACAATGTTTTGGAATGTATAAATTAATCATGCATACCTATGCATGATTATGCCCCCTCCATTTTTGTCCATAGTTTTCTATCCTTCGCTTTGGTTTGCCATTTATCTCCCGCTATATTTATGATATCGTCGACCCATCTTCTTGTTGGTCTTCCACGCTTTATTTTTTCCTTGGGTCCTTTGCATACTACGGCACGAATCGTCCACCGGTCATCTTCCATACTATGGCATGACTCGACCACCGGTCATCTTCCATACTACGGCACGCATCGTCCACCGGTCATCTTACATACTACGGCACGCATCGTCCACCGGTCATCTTCCATACTACGGCACGCATCGTCCACCGGTCATCTTACATACTACGGCACGCATCGTCCACCGGTCATCTTACATACTACGGCACGCATCGTCCACCGGTCATCTTACATACTACGGCACGCATCGTCCACCGGTCATCTTACATACTACGGCACGCATCGTCCACCGGTCATCTTACATACTACGGCACGCATCGTCCACCGGTCATCTTACATACTACGGCACGCATCGTCCACCGGTCATCTTACATACTACGGCACGCATCGTCCACCGGTCATCTTCCATACTACGGCACGCATCGTCCACCGGTCATCTTACATACTACGGCACGCATCGTCCACCGGTCATCTTACATACTACGGCACGCATCGTCCACCGGTCATCTTACATACTACGGCACGCATCGTCCACCGGTCATCTTACATACTACGGCACGCATCGTCCACCGGTCATCTTACATACTACGGCACGCATCGTCCACCGGTCATCTTACATACTACGGCACGCATCGTCCACCGGTCATCTTACATACTACGGCACGCATCGTCCACCGGTCATCTTACATACTACGGCACGCATCGTCCACCGGTCATCTTACATACTACGGCACGCATCGTCCACCGGTCATCTTACATACTACGGCACGCATCGTCCACCGGTCATCTTCCATACTACGGCACGCATCGTCCACCGGTCATCTTACATACTACGGCACGCATCGTCCACCGGTCATCTTACATACTACGGCACGCATCGTCCACCGGTCATCTTACATACTACGGCACGCATCGTCCACCGGTCATCTTACATACTACGGCACGCATCGTCCACCGGTCATCTTACATACTACGGCACGCATCGTCCACCGGTTATCTTACATACTACGGCACGCATCGTCCACCGGTCATCTTACATACTACGGCACGCATCGTCCACCGGTCATCTTACATACTACGGCACGCATCGTCCACCGGTCATCTTCCATACTACGGCACGAATCGTCCACCGGTCATCTTCCAGTCTAGGTAGATGTCCTGCCCATCTCCACTTTAATTTCATAGAGTGGAGTAGGAAATAGAATAGTTTTGTTCTTTCTCTTATCTTGGTGTGGCGTACTTTTTCTCTCTTTCGTATTCCTTGTATGGATCTTTCCATGGCTGCTTGGCATATTCTTATTTTTTCTTTTGCCAGTTTTGTGTATGTCCATGTTAGTGAACCGTATAATAGAAAGGGAAGGATACCATTGTCTTACTTTCTTCTTCACATAAAGTGGCATGTCTCCTTTCATTATTTCTCTGTGAGCCTAGTACTTTTACCATGCCATATTTATCCTTCTTGTTATTTCTGGTGTAATGATACTTCTTTCCCCAGTTATAATAAGTATCCACATATTCGAGGTTTTCTTTTCCTATCTTTTGGCTGTTATTATTAAGCCACGAGAATTAAACATACAAAGGTAAATATAATTTTAGTAAGTTTTGCGTAAAAGTGTGTCCAAACATTGGGCGGCAAGAGCGCGGCAGCAACACGCGGCGTTTGCTGGACACATTACTGCCGTGCTCTAGTTAGGAGCAAACCGACGAATGTTTGCGGTGGACAGAAGCGTTCGCGCGCGGCAGTCGTTCAATCAAAGCTTGGCATGTTGCTTTATGTTTAGACACACCTTAAGTTTAAACGAAGCAAACGAAGGAGAAGATCAATGTCAAAAAGATGCAAGAATTTTTACTTCCGACTTAATGAATTTCATTTATAAAAGCTACATTCACATCCCTTTTGATGCTTGTAGAAAGTGCGAGGAAGGAACATGGAACCACATCAATATGGCTAGCCTTTTCCCAACTTTATTGGGGTCGGCTTCCAGTCTAACCAGATTCAGCTGAATACCAGTATTTTACATGGAACCACTGCCTATTTGACCTCCACAACCTAGTAACTAGGTAATACGATACCCCTTGGTAAGACTAGTTGTCAGACTTTCGGGCTTCTGACGACCCGTAACGACTGTCAAAGATCCATGAATAACAGCCGGAACCAACGGCTTAACGTGCTTTCCGAGGCACGGAGGAGTCTCGGTATGTAAAGATGGTCACCCATTCACGGACCAACCCCGGCAAGCGTAGCTTAACCTGACGGATCGACCCGTGCAGCTGTTATTACTTAGCCACGAGCTCCTCAGTCGTGGACCTTTGATAGTTGTTACGGGTCGTCAGAAGATTGAAAGTCTGAGGACCAGTTTTACCAGAGCATGTCGAATTACCCATTGACTGGGTTATGGTGGTCAGACAGCAGTCGCTTCATGTAAATTATAATAGTATTCAACTGCATCCGTTATAGTTGGCAAAAGGCTCCACAGATGATATTCTTTTCAGAAATATAATAGCTTAATGATGCGCATGAAATGTTAATGAAGACAGTAGTAAAATTTTAGAATCAAATGTTTTGATTATTTTGGCTCTCCGAAGCGACCCTCTTGGGCTATCCACTTTTTTACTAAATAATGCATTTAGTTTTGATGTCAGTTTTTATGAACAGGATACCAGATATTGCTGTACTATGACTTAGGCGCTTGTACGTTTTACTCAACCTTACCCTAACAGTAGAGTCGACAGCCGTTTTGCGTGGATGTGACGCATGTTGCCCCTCAACTTGGTCCTTTTTTTGTATTGTGATCTTTTTTTTTCGTCATGTTTACCGCAATCAAACCTATTTCCTTTTTTCTTAGTAGAGCTGTTCTTCTTCGCACTTAACCCCTTTGACGCATGCGTAAAGGTAAGCAGAGTGCTTAACTTCACGCATACGTCAAACAGAAGAAAGAAGATGTAACAGCTGCTGCAACTGATAAGTATATTTTATCTTCACGACTTTTATATTTATTCTTATTTTTTCTTAACGACGTAACACAAAGAAAATATTAACTTTACCCTAATTAAACATGTAAATTGATTGCATCCATAATCTTAAAACAAATGTCTCAGCTACCTGAGCTCTGAGCTCCCAGGAGCGGGCTCTTGTACAGGAAACACAAAAAATTACCCGACATCAAATAAATTAGACGGTAAAAAATATATTATGTAACTTGTAGGGACACAGGGATGGACTGCAGCAGTGATTGATAAGTTATCTATAAGTAACAGTGAGTAGTTTATGCGGCCTGCCCAAATGTCCTTTCTTTGGTATTGTTCGTCAAGTTGAGCTTCTTATATTCTGATTTGAGCTCCACGATTACTGACAAATGCTTGCACCTACTCGTAACATTATCGGCCCCAAAAATCAGCCCATAATGCTGACACACAGGCCTCCTCTCTGTGATAGGGAGTGGGCCGTAAACCAGCTCGCGGGTCCAGCGCGGGTTGGTAGATGTCACATGTCTTCGAATTTTCGGTTCTAGGACATGCCGGTTTCCTCACGATGTTTTGCTTCACCGTTTTGAGAGCAGTGGTAATGAAATAAGTTACATAAAGGTAAGCGCCTGTCAGGGTTCGAACCTATGACCTACAACTCGTAAGTCGCGGCCATTACCACTTGGCTACCACTTCTCTACCGGCCCCAAGATACAGACAAATTCCTAGTTTGGGGATCACCGTCGAATCTGTTCTTGTACTATGTGATTATTATTTAAAAAAAATAAGCGGCAATATACAGCACGCTAAGTCAAATTCAAACTCAAAGCATTGATTTCAAATAAACCAATTAATAATAGGCTCTTTTCAATAATATTCAAATTCAATTTATTTTATTTCGCATTAACTTTTTGTGAAAATGCCCATAAACCTACATGGGTACATATAAAACGTCAGAAGCTAGGTGCATGGTTCCAATTGGTCGTTTCCTATGGAGAAGAGCCTGCAAGAAACTCCACGGTTACTCTTTTAGCAACAATTGGCTTTTACAATATTTTCAATTAACAGTGTTGATAGAGGACAGTGTAGGCCTTTCAACGAGTACCAGGTACTTAAAAAAAAAATCTCATCGAATTCACAGTCCACTAAGCCTACAACGTTTTCACATTCACAAAATAGAAAATAATCTATATGAAAGGTAATAAAATAAGTAAAAATTAAACCCTATTATAAACAAAATGACATGATTGCCATTATAACTGTAACAAATCTAAATAATTATCATGTCCACAAAAGTGCCAGTAATAAATTTTCAATTGTCAAGGGGTCCGTCAGTCAGAAAGATGAAGCTAGTCGCCAATTCCAAAGCGTAGTAGGTTCCTATGGAGTAGAACCGGCTAGAAACTCCTGCATCCTGCATCCTGCCACATATTGCATGATGACACGACTCTTGTTAGTTCTAACAAACAGCTTTAAAAACTTAGAATATAAATCGGCCCTGTTAATAGTTCCGGAAACTAGCTTCTATACAAGACTTTATGTAATCTAAACATTCCATTGATAAAATCGCCAAATAACTATTATGTCTATAGAACTTTCACCAGCAAGCCCAATCCTTTGGAAGGATACTCTTTATGGCGCCCATTAAGATCATCAGCTGTCAATATAATCATATTTTACCAAAAGAGAAAAGCTTAGCTTTACTCATCAGTTCGTCGCGTCGGGTAAAAGTTGGTCAAAAGTCTAAAGCACGATAAATTACTCGTATTAAACAATTTAATTAATTCTGTGCGAACTAATAATAGCTCGTAATTCAAGAAATTAACTTTGTGAAGTCCATCTCAAAGCTCTGATTCACGCATTAATTATTGGTTAACGAATGCGGCCCTGGCGAGTGATAGTTAAGTTGCATTCAAGTTACGGGGACTTGGAGTCAGTGTGCGCGCGCCGGTTGAGGTGATAACACGCTACTTACACTTAACTTAAAACTTTTTTATTCTCCCAAAAGTTAAGTCAAGTTAACGGAGTGTGATGTTGAACCATTTTTGTATTTCGAAAAATGTGATTCAGTCAGCGAACCGGTTCGGTTTTTGAATTGTTCTGTTTTATATTTTTTTATTTGGGATTATTCAAGTGTACGAACTTTATAGGAGGTTTTATTTGGAATTGAAGTGACGGTGTTTTAATAAGGTAAGTTTTTTTAAATTTTTTTTTTTGACCGTCAATGTACCTATGTCATCTATAAAATCGTAAATAAAATATAAGTAGTAGTGGTAGTAGCAGTTCCTGTAGGCTTCTCTATAAAACCAAATGAGAGATGTTAGAGTTTACAGGAACCGTTGAATTCTATTTCTCAATCACAATTCTCCCGTCTTTAGTAGAGTGCTAGTACCTACCTACAGTCTTACTCAAAATCGTCTCTACAACGACTCGGATAAATATTTAAGACACTTACTACTTATTTATAAGAAAAAAAAACAAATAACGTATTAAATTACCTGAATATAAATAATTATCTAGGAATACCCAGCACAAAATTCGGGAAAAAAAAAAATTGCTATAACATACATTAATAAAATTAAAACATAATATCCTAACCTAACTAAAACTATGAATAAACTAAAATATCTTAAGTTAATTTTGAGGTAGGTACCTACTAAAAAAAATATCTGTGACAAAATGAGGTTGAGTCGTGTTAATGCTCCTTTAGAACTCAACATAAAATACTACCCAATCAAGCAGTGAGATTGGGTCATTCAACTACTTACAGTTTTGCATGATTTTAATAAAATAATTTATGTAAAGTGAAGTAAAATTTTATTTGCATAGATTGCAGGTACAGTAAATAAGATGTGACAGTTAAAATATGAGTGATTTTTTTACAACCTTAATATAAGGTATTATATTAAGCATGAAATATTATTATAGCACGATATAATTAATATAAAATGAATAGTTGTAAGGTAGGTATTACAGTTGAATAATAGTCGGCATGGTATATTCATATATTAAAACAAGATCCCCTAGTAGTCAACTGTATGAAGCATAAATAACGTTGCTAATAGGCACATATTTATGGGGGATATTTAATTGATCCTCCAAAAAAAAAAAGTTATTATAAGTTTTTTTTTTAATACCAGAAAGTTTATGATAAAGGCGATGACTTCGCCTTTTTTCTGGGGCTAAAGTCTCGAAATAGATAGCGATCGCTTTACGACCGCATTCGGTCGTAAAGATGATGACGTCCTTGTCAAGCAATTTTGACCCTAGATGGTCAAAATTGCTTGACAAGGACGTCGAGACTGCAGCCTGGTATTTAAAAAAAACTGGGTCAATAAAGTTGGTCGCAGTAACTAGCAGTCCATCCATCTGCCTAGTGTTTTCCCAACTATGTTGAGGTCGGCTTCCAATCTAACCGGATGCAGCTGATTACCAGCATTTTACATGGAACAATTGCCTATCTGACCTACACAACCCAGTAACTAGGTAATACTGGTTGCCAGACCTTCGGCCTTCTGACGACCCGTAACGACTGTCAAAGATCCACTAATGACAGCCGGTACCAATGACTTAAAGTGCTTTCTGAGTTACGGAGGAGTCTCGGTACCTATGTAAAGATGGACGGACCAACCCTGGAAGCGTAGCTTAACCTGATGGATCAACCTGTGCGGCTGTACTTAGCCACGAGCTCCTCCAGTAGGTAGTTCGCAGTAACTAGCAGTAAAAATAGGAATTGTTTGGGGATCGATTAAATAAATAAACCCACGCCTTCTTCCCAAGGAGGTAGACAGAAACTACAGAGCGCCCTAAATACTTGCCTATATTTTTACCACGACTAGGGCTAATCCTACGTGTATAGTTTGTGCCAATACGGGAAATGAAGACCCAGTCAATAGTGCTTCCCTACCCAACCCATTCATTCCACCAGCTGAGAATCTCCCAAAGGTAACTCATGTATTGGTACATGAGTTGCCTTGGCTTAACTGGAAGTATTTTACGGCCGAACACAATAACCTGTTTTCAGTAAAAGACAGATCACTATTCTGCCCGGCTTTTTTAAACCATTCAATAGCTATAACAATTTTGCATCTAATAGTATACGCTAAATAACGCTAAATAACTTAAAACATTTTGAAAAACCAATAAGAAGTTTTTATATCACAACATTTCCTTAAATTAAGATTTACAATAAGTCAATTTTCTCAAAACTTACTCCGATTGAGATAGCGTCTTTGGTATAAGCAGTATTGATGGTAGACAGTATAATTCTATCTGTCATTCCGTAACATTCCGTATTCTCTGACAGATTATTGGGACGTCAAAACCATAGATAGATTGTTTTTTCTATCTCCAGTATTTAATTTTATTTCTTAAAAAAACTTACAGCTAGGATACAGATAGTTGACAGTTAGTGCAAGAAGGCCAATTAAAAGTTGTCACTGACAATACTATGGTAGCACAAGAAACAGCAGACAAGCAAGCGAAAGTAAGAACAATTAAGCACTCGGAGATAATTAAGAAAAGACTGAACAGGTTTTAGTGATCTTCAAAGAAGTTTATACACAGTATTTTTTTATGTTTAGGAACACTGGTGGAGAATAAATCAAGATCATCAAAACTCTGACACATGCCAAAACTGGTGATATAGGTTATGGGTTCGGCCGTAAATAGACTCCGGACCCAGATAGGCTGAAGTAAGGAAAACTTGCTCAGGTGGAGATTCACAGATGACTAAACCCTGGAGTGTAAATGTGGTGCTGTCCCACAAAGAATGGGGTACTTAATATAGTGTCCAGCATGTCCTGTTGCCTGCACGATGCAGGAGCTGATGGACGCTACTGAAGAAACCAAACTTGTAGCCATATTCTTGGCTAATACCATTTAGATTTCTATCGGCACGCTAAAATGAAGATGTTTCGTTAGTAAGATATTATGATGTCCGAAAGCAGACACATTCATCATTCGTTGACAAGCTACTTTCTCTCTCAGTTCAAGGGCGTAAAGCTGGCTATAAAACATATGACAACACGCACGGTTTGTATGAGCCCGGCGCAAGCGCAACCAATAAGAAAAATAATAAAGACGTTTGATACTCAGTTAGTAAAGATACTCAATTATTGCTTAATAAACTCTGCCCGTGACTACGTCCGCGTAAAACATCTTGTTTTAACACTATGACACTCGTCAATACTGTAGCGTCCCATTGGTGAAAGAATTTTCAGAATCGGTTTAGTAGTTCCGGAGATTACCCCCTACAAACAAACACACAAATTTTACCTCTTTATGCTAATTGTTAGTGTTAGTTAAAGATTTCTTTAACACTTGATACGTTGACATTGATATTAGAGCAAGCTCCCACAACTAACTTCTATACATTTTATAAATTAAAGTCGGTTTTCGTGTTTGTCAGCGTTGTTCTTCTAAAGTACGCAACAGATTTTGATGCGGTTTTCACCATCGTTTAGAGAATTTATTCCGGAAGGTTTATGAGTATTATAATACGTTAATATTAAAGTTACATATAACTAAGAATTCTCGATGTTTTGTCAAGTCGTAAAAAGTGTGCGAAGCAGAAGCGGGTCGCTAGTACTAAATAAACCTAACTTAACTTAAATAAAATTGTGGGAACGAAAATAATAATAATTATGTTTAATTATTAAGCTTCAAGAAAGTTAAGGGTTCTTATACAAAAGAAGGAACGTTTAAAAATACACAATGCGTTCATGGCATACTTCTGCCCCTACGTAAGTATCTTGACAATTATTACAACCCCCTCAAAAATATCTAACTAATAACATAGAGTTTCTAAAATTTCAAAATTTTTAATCTCAATATTTTATTTCACATAAACCTACATGTGCTCTTATGAAACGTCAGAAGCTAGGTGGACGCTTCCAATTGGTCGTTTCCTATGCAGCCGGCATAAAATTCCACGGTTACTCTTTTAAAATATTTTATTTTAAAAGGTATTAGGACAGTGCAGGTCTTTCAACAAGTACCAGGTACTTAACAAAATAGAAGATGTCAACAAATCTACAGTCCACTACTACTTCTACTATTAATAATACCAAACTATTATTGTCCCACTGCTGGGCAAAAGCCTCTTCTCATAAAGAGAAGCCACGAGCGTTGATCACCATGCTTGCTCAAGACGGCTTGACGTCGACTGCAAAATCTCAAATTCCAGTCCGCATAGGTACTTTCTCAAAGCTATTTTGTCCATTTAACATCTTTTAAAACTGTATATTTTACAATCGCATTAACGTAAAATATGAAATTGTCTGAGAGTTAATAGGTTTCTTTGGATTCGTAAAAAAAAGAAATAAAATAAAAGAGTCGATTTCGCTCATTGTAGTAACGATAATGGCAAATAATTATTTCTTATTAGCAGTTATTAAATAGAAAGTCTCTTGTAAGATGAGAATATTGGACATGAAAATCTTTGGTTTTCTCTCGACGCTAACACTCCATGTTATCCGCGTAGGGCCAATCCCTATAACTTACGGATCGTTAAGACACAGATATATGCCAGTGACCTTGAGTGGTTAGCTTGCGTGTTCTGTACTGAACTCACGAAACGCGTCGTACGTCCAGCCAGTAATAGGACTCGCCTATCAAGGAGCGCTGTCTCAAATTAGACGTATTATTAATTTATTATACATAGGCAAACCAAAATGGTATTTAAAAAAAACACGTACACTAAAAGATCAGTAAATTATCTTTCAAATGGTGAAGTCCTCAGAAAAATACTAGACTAGTAGATAGATTTCGCGTGATTCTCAGTTTTTATCCGAGGTAGACATAACTTTACAAATTAATTTCACTATGTAATATAAACATAATCAAAAATATTCATATATTAGGTTATTAAGAAAATGCTCTAATTTAACTTTCAAATTTTCCTTTCCTTGATAGGCGAGTCCTATTACTGGCTAGACGTACGACGCGTTGCGTGAGCTCATTACAGAACACGCAAGCTAACCACTCAAGGTCACTGGCATATATCTGCGTCTTATGTCTATACTAACTTGTAATAAATTATTATAAAAAGGTAAAATTTGTTAGTTTGTATATGTAGCGGGTAATCTTCGGAACTGCTGGTCTGGTTCTGACAATTCTTTCACTAATCAGAACCTACTGCATTGCTGAGCGTTTTTGGATATTCTTTATGTTAAAACATGAAATTGTACGCGGAAGTAGTCGCGGGCAGATCATATAACAAAACAAAGATAAATCAATATTCATCAGAACAAGTCACTATCTCAGAATTCCCACACATCTAAACAATACCAACCCTTTGAATACCAAGATACCAATTCACATCAAACCAGAATAATATTATAGTAATTAGTTCATAGAAACTCGCTAGTTTACAAGACTTACTTTAATAATATTAAAGTATCGCTATAATATCACTATATGCCTGTCCTGTATGTAAACTAATATCAGCTATTAGTTTATAATTTCAATGAAAATTCTCATGATTATTATTATTCGCTATCTTCACGGAAGAGTAGCCGCTGTTCTTAATCTTCAGTACATCGGCATTTCCTATTAATATACACGCGACTCGCGAGCTCCACTTTCGTACTCGGATTCCGGAATCAAAAGCGACCAGACCAGAATAGCCGACCTCTTGAGAATGTTATGATAACAATATGTCGCAGTAAGATGGTTATAGTCGTGATATAGTTATATTCCTAGGAATATAGCTATAAACCGTAATATAGTAAGGTATATGAAAGCGGTTCATAACTGTCTTACTAGGAATACTATGATACGAGCACGATCTAGTCATATAACTATTGGACACTCCGACCAAATAGGTTAGGTTAGGTTATAACTGTGACCAGTGAGCCGAACGAGCGTAGCAAGCCGAGAACCGTAGTGAACCGAGCGAGCGGTGTTGTGGCATCGGCCAGCGAGCTATACGTCGAAATTGGTCGCAGTAATAAAATTAGGGCACTCCGACAGTAATAAACCGCTATCATATAACTATATTACGGTATATAGCTATGTCCCTAGGGGTATAGCTATAACACGGCTATAACCATCTTACTACGACAAATACATATCTTAAGATAAATCCTTGTTCAACAAACTGTGCTTGTTACTGGTAGAAATCACGACTGCAGTCTCTGGTCACACACCCAAGATCTATATAGAAGTGATATTTGTAGGTAAAAGATTATAGGATCAGAATCTGATAATATCAGCAATGACTAAGATGGTGGACGGTGGTAGATCCATCCTGTGGAAAATGATAAGCTTTAATAACATAAAATATCTACTTAGGACATAAGAGTGGCAGAAAGCTGTGTTCGGTATTGGAGTGTGCCATAAACTGCGAATTAAATATATTGCATCAATATCATTAAGTATGCAAATGTGTTTATAACAGCCGAAGTGTGAAACTTGCCGAATAATGTTTAAATAATAAAGGTTTACCATTAAAGACAGATTGTAGCAGAATGATTAGGGGTAACTATACAAATTTATGCAACTGACGTAAATTGTTCTGAACCCTGTGGCAATTTAGCTACTTAAACTCATTCAAAGCCAAAGATATAAATATGTCAAGATAGACAGCAAAAGCTGTGAACTTGTTGAAAAAAATAGCGTCCAACTGTTGGCCGCTAAATACACGTACACTAGAAAAGCATAATGACAGCACAATGACGTGGCGCGGGTGTAGCTGTCACGCATATCTGCATAAAAATTTGACCTATTTGTTTTAGTTCTTTTGCAGCGCGATATATATTAAAATCAAACCTCAAAGCATTTATATCAATAAAACCATTTACAGGCACTTTTGAATTGTCAAGGAGTCGGTCAGTTCACTATTTCAAAGCATAGTAGGTACCTATGGAAAAGAACGGGCAAAAAACTCGACGGAAGAATAGATAAAGTGACAGTTAAACAATCACAATCTGTCATTTTGTCTTTTCTTCCGTCGACAAAACTCGTTTCTATGGTGGTCATGCTACGCGCGCTGGAGACTCTTTTGATTTAAATTATATTGTTATAAAACATTAGTTACTTACATCATTAATGTTGTTATTGACTACTGAACTTAATGTCTAATGTGATGTATTTAGCTAAAGAGTATAAGTATTTTCCACGGCGATTTAACAGAAAATTCATACTGGGAATTTTCTGACACTATAATTTTTGGTTCCTGGCCAAGACTTCCATTGTATGTTATTCTAGCATTCTCCACAAGTTTATATCATCGTTGGCCATGCCTACGTCAACACGCGTCAAGTAGCCGCCACAACCATGGCTCACTGATCTCCGGTTACCTTGTCAGGGCAAATCTGACACTTTTACTGAACCTGACGTAACCCAAGAATGCTGAACTTCACAACAATGTGGGCAGGTGTCACCACACTAACCTCGACAGGTTAGTGTAGTAATGCCCATCACTTTCTCACGTTAAGAAAGTTGTCACCGAAGATTGGGCCGCCCAATATGCTAAACTGGAGAAATCCGGAAACGATACGGCTATTGCTACTAATTAACCGGAGTTTGATCACTTGTTTAGGTTGAATCTGCCTTTGATCTGCTTTAATTAACGAGTTATATAAGGCTGTGTATTGTAGTTTTGGTTTCGATTAGAAAACGCCTGCGGAGATTGGTTACGATGTTATTGTGAACGGTCTAATTGATAACGGAGTCAATAGAATTGAATTTTAGAGTTTAGAGATTTAAAAGGTAGTGGAAAGAAAATAAATAAGATCTAAATGAGCACAACTGCTATAGGCACAAGATATATCTTAACATTGTCTTTGGTATGCCAGCACCTGCGTTGCCTTTGCAGATGCCCAAATTGGTGGTGGGTGGCCCACCTGCTGGTTTGTTATCCAATAACAAAACAATAAAACAAATAACTAACCAGTTTTTGAATTTGACCGTATCCAAAATGTGTTCAAATTAGTTGAAACTTCATTAACAGGTTCAGTGCCGGGAGCCCTCCTCCCCTAGAGGGTTAATTTAGTCGCATATGGGATGCCGGGAGGGCTCATTTTAAATGTAGGTTTTCTTAGCGAATACAATATTATAAACTGATAAAATAAAAGCTGATGTATATTTTAAGAAGATTTATTAGATTTTTTTTTTGCGCACTGTTACAACTATTCACAAAAAATGTTAAAGGTAGGAATCTACGTATAGCTACAAGACCCCCTGAAAACACAATGTTACTTCATTTTACAGTGTTTTATATCACGGTTCAAAACCTAATGTCGTTGACCGTCCGCGATGGTTAACTTTACCCCAAACGTAATGACGATAAATCTCCCGGAGGGTTCACTTCCAATATATAAGGCGGTATGGCGTATGAGTTTTATGAAAATGGGTGGAGTCGAAAGTGTTAAAATAACCAGCTGAAAGAAAAATGACTCTAAACTCGACTCATGAATGACCATCAATTTAAACTAAACTCCGGCCGCTGAGAGAAGGCGTCACTGACACCTGTCAGTTGCACAAGATTAGGAACAAATAAACTATAAATTCGTAAAACACAATATTCTTTTGTATTCAACTGACAGGTGTCAGGAACGCATTCTCACGGCGGCCGGAATATACTTCTACATCACTTATTACCGAAGAGGGACTCAAACATTAACAGTCACTTACATAAGCCCTCCCTATTACACTACATAAATAGCTACAATTTCCCAATAAACGTGTCCATTCTAAGCTCATTAACCAGTTATGGTGTAAAAATGTAAATATACATAGGCTCGCGCATGCGCGGTCGCGTGCGACTCGCGCGCCGAACATCTAGCGCAGTGGGCCGGCCGTTTTCATTGCACACACGATTTACATTCGTTGCTAGTTTTGTGAGAATTAACATCTGATTTGAATATATTTGGAGGGAAATGGATATGCAATTGTTGGATTATGACGGCTAATTATAAGTTATAACTTTTTAATGGTTTGTGGCGGAAGAGAAGTGCTAAATGCAAAATGTTCTTCTAACTGAATAGACAGGCTGTGCTACTGGAGAGTTTGCTGCGCCACTTCTTCTTCCCAGCTAAAGCACTAGGAAGTGGTGAAGATCGGGCGTGCCGGGGGACAGTGTTATGTAATTTTGTCGTTTAAAAAGTACTGATTCTCAGCCTAATCTTCATAAATGAATTTTGATGTTAATTTCTTGTGTCAGCTGATGAGGCCTAGCTTAGTAATGTAAAGTGCTTGTCTTTGGTTACCGTTCTGTCGTGTATTGCATCCTAAAATGTTAGGCAATTATGCAACCAAACTTGGATGTTGTAGAAAAAGCTAATTGCATCTTACTTTAACGTCTTCATCTCACTCTTAGGTGTAGAGCCAAACCTAACAGTGACCACGGATAGAATATAGAATACGTATTTTACAGTGCCGATATTACAATCCGGCCGTTGATTGAATGCGTTCCTGACAGCTGTCAGTTGGACAATTTCTAGTAGTAATAAGAATCAAATTCGCAAAACACATATTCCTAGTATGAAACTGACAGGTGTCAAGAACGCATTCTTTCGACGGACGAACTATAACCACCTAGTGAAGACAGTAGCTATAGCGGTCAGATAGGCAGTCACTCCATGTAAAATACTGGTCTTCAACTGCATCCGGTTAGACTGGAACCCAACCCCAACAAGGTAGGGAAAAGGCTAGGCAGGTTGATTGAAGACAGTAGCTACTAAAATACAATAGACGACGTATATTTATATATATAATAATAAATATCTTTATTTCCCAAAAAAAATACAGATAATTGTACTTTAGTTTACAATTTTACAATTTGTGGTAGAGGACATTTACACTTAACATTTGGATGGTTCAGAAATCTGTACACAATAGATAAAACTCTGTCTCTTAAACTATATCCTACAGGATTGTCTCTTAAGATACATCTTAAGAGACAAGAGTAACCTAATTCGCTTAACTGTTCTTAAAGAGTCATAACGAACCCTGTAAGAAATCGACACGTGTTTCACCTCTCAACGAGGCATCCTCAGGATGGCGATTGACTTGTTGCGAACCCGGACCCGACGTGTGGACACGTCAAGCGTCGAGAGCAGAGACTAGATTAGGGGGATTAGGTTCTAAATATACGTCGTCTATTGTATTTTATAATGGATTTCTGCAAAGTCATGCCTGAGTCAATCAACTACAGTTGCTACTGTCGAATTCTAAGTGCCATATGAAGTCAAATTGATGTATCCCTTCGTCTATAGGTAATTTTGATGCCAAACTTTACAATGCCTTGTTTATCTCCACCTCATAATTCTCATGCCCTTGTCCCAGTTTATTTGGGGACGGCACAACACAATATTTACAAATATTCTGTCGATGTTTGTCCTCGCCTAACGAGTGAATATTAGTAAATATTGTGTTACGTGCCGTATGCCGTGTGACAACGGGCACTGCGTGTGAATGCCGCGGGGACGACGACCGGCGCTTTTCCGCACAGTATCTAGACCGATCAGAACAATTTTCACTTAATCACATAACTATTTCATCTGGCTTGCGTCTACGGAACCGTTTACTAAGTCCGGGAACATTGTTGCAGTTTATTTCTATTATTTTTTATCTCGGTATGTTGGTTGGTCGAAATTAGAAACAAAGGAATTTTTTTTCGGCGAAATCAAACCTGCTGATGCAGAAATGAAGACTAACCTATATGTGTATACCCGAAATTCTAAAAACTGCGAATAATAATTACTATAAGGTGAAGTCGGTCCCAAACGAATTGTAAAAAGCTAAAGATAATGGTAGAGATGAGATACTTTGTCATAGAGCTGACGCTGGAATCGATTCTCCAGAACTACGGGTTATGAGACAACCAGAGTATAAAGTTCAATGCAGTTTTTGATTATATCTCGTACAAGCTTCGCACGGTTTTTACGACTTGAAATAACATTGAGATTTCTTTAATATTCATGTAAGTGTATTATTAATATATTTTAATTCTCTAAATGATGGTTAAAACCGCATCAAAATTCGTTACGTAGTTAAGAACAACAACGAGGTCTCAGAGACAGATACGAAAAGCGACGTTCTACGAAATTATATCAAAAATTTCAGATTTGTACTTCAGTTTGTAATAAATAGACTCAAAAACTACTGAACCGATAAAAAATAAACCAGTAGAATACTATAATATCACTGAGTAACATAGACTCATTCATTAAGATATCCCGCGGACGAAGCTGCTGGCGGGAGCAGTTTATAATTATGTATATAAGCTGTGGCCCGTAGTTTTCAATTTAACCAAATTTTATCGAAAATAATTTGCAAAAGAAAGCAATAATTTCGATGAAAATAAATCGAGTAATATTAAATTTGTAAACATAGAAAGTAATAAAAGTAGTCTAGACAATAATAGTAATAGTTATGGGGCAATTTAGAAAATTGACTCTATTGATGTTTTAGAGAAATAGAAAAGTGTATTTGACAAATTCTTGCCCGTTATTAAAGATGTCTTTGAACTGACTGAGCGTGAGGAGGTAAGCGAATCTGATGTGACCCAAGTGAAAAAAGGTAAAGAATATGGACTGATCTGGCAAGCAGTTGTGAAGTAAGTAGTACACTGTCTTGTAACATGCTTACCTACAAGTTAAATAATGTGTTGTATCAAAATATAAGCATGTATCGCCATCTAGTAGCAAGAATGTGTACCTCTTCTTTAGTCACTGAACAATATACGAGTGAGGCGAGTCCTTCAGTTGTCAATTAATTAGTAAAATAAACTAAAAATAATAACATTGTATAAAATTCCAACCGAAAAGTCTCGTGAATTTGAACCAAATCTCAATATTGTTCGCGAACGGAAACTATTACAACAGCACAAAAACAATAGTTCCCAAGCGACGACAATTCGTTACTCACTATTACCGAAATTCCGCGTTTCGTTTATTTTTCATTTTATTGTTTTTTTTTCAACTTTCGCCGAAAACCCGTCGAGGTAACGCGGTCGACGACTTTCTTCTCGCGTAACGTCAACCGATGCGTTTACGTTATCTTTTGTTTTGTGCCGTCATACTAATTATTGGATTACGCAAACTTAGATGTAACAGCTGTTTATTTTTTTCTTTATTTTTAACGTCTTACTTGTCACGAAACTCTGCATCGAAAAGAGAAATAATGTACCACAAGTTGCCATATTATTATTATTAAAAGCCTGTAATGTTGCCCACTGCAGAGCAAATGCCTCCCTACTCTCTTTCGACATCTCTCTATTTCAAGCTGCTAAGGACTAGTTCTTGTTGAAGGATTCCAGCTCTGTCCGCCGTTTTCTGTCTGGCCCATGTCGCGATGGATTATCGGTTCTTAGTGATTCTCACGAATTTACTCTCCTGAAACGGGCAAATCTACACTTATTTTTTCTTTATTTTATACGATAATATAATTATATTTAAAAGTGTCGATTCGCCCGTTTCGGTCGAGTAAATTCGTGCGAATCACTAATAAGCCATCGCGATGTAGTTACTACCTACTTAAGTATAAGCTTCTCGTTTCAATGCATCTGATGAGAAAATGTGCTTTTTGTGGTGTTACTGAACAATTAGCCAACAAGCTATCATTTAGTAAGTAGTAATTACTGTGTTTCTTTGCGCTCAGAAGTTAGTGGTATCTACCTATCAAAGTAACGAAAAGTGAGCTATCATGCACTAAATATATTTATATGAACATCTAGGAATAGGTAGGTAGGTAGGTATTGTATTTATTTTATTTTTGGTTTCTTGTTTTGTTATTTCACTATATGTTGCACCGGTTGACGTCATCACGTCAACGCTGAGCTCTGTCTCGCATAGGGTCGCAGCATTATGCTGAGCAATAGCAGCTTTGCGTGGATGTCACACATATTTTCCCCCTATTGTTATTTTTGTGTTTTGTTCCTTATTTGCGTCATTTGTACCTTTATTTTTATTTGGTTTTTATTATGGTCTTATATATATATGGTTTTTCTTACTCAAACGCTGTTCTTTTCCGCTTAATTTCGTTGCGGGATTTGAATCGTTTCTCTGGGACTGGTCGAGCTTCATTTGTTCGGCGGATTTTCTGGTGGTCACCACTCGTGATTCTGACTGTCAGCAGTTGCAAAGGTTGGAAGTAGTGTGGCGAGCTATTACCTAATTCCGATATGAAGTGCGAAGACACTTACCTTTAATCCGATCATCAGATGGTAGGAATTCATTCAACACGTTGCAATTAAACGATAGTTTTTTGGGTGAATCCGCATTGCCATTCAACGTGGCAATGCTGCCAGCCTTTTCGGCACTTTTCCTGTTGACAGCATTGTGGAAGAATTTCTGGATACCCTATTATTCCTTTTTTTGGATACTATTATATTATTTTAAGACATATATGAGCTAACAAATTATACATACAGAGTAGAATATATTTATTTGATATAAAACATGGTACATTAAGGTCTTATAATATAGAATGATGATGATGATGATCTTACATGTTTCGACATGGACTGGCATACAAATATTTAAACATGTAAAATTTAATTTTTTTATACAACATATATTTTTTTTACACATGTCTAATTACATTGGTTATTAGGGTTTCGTTTATATTTTAACACTTAAAAATAATAAATAGGTACATAAGGTAATTTAATTAAAACTCATTATCTTATCTTATGTTTATCTGTTACTTTTTTTATCAAAAAATTGTTTTACATTATAAAAACAATTTCCAATAAGCCATTTGTGTAGTTTGGATTTAAAGTGTTTTAGAGGGAGTTCCCTTATTTCTTTTGGAATATTATTGAAGATTTTAATTGCTGTGATAAAGCTATTTTTATGACATAATGTGCTTTGATGTGAAGGACTTCTTAGCCGTGTTGGAATACAAGAATTTGTTCGATCGTTTTGAAAATATTCCTACGCATTATTACCTATAGTCAGTGTTTTTATTTATTGTCGTATTGTTGTTCCCACATTGTATATATCCAAACAATAATTGATCTTTCTTCTTCTTCTTTGTCGGTACACTCTTGACAGAGCGGTCGTGGTCATCATGTTGCAGTGAAATTTCGGCCTGCCGTAATTTGCGTGATTGTTAATTGTTAATCGTTCTTTATCGATCAACAAAACAAATCGATCGATTCTAATCTCCTTAATCGAATTAAAATTTAATTTTACGAACATTGAATTAACTGGACTTCCTTCATCGAAGGATATTGCCAGTGCATAAACTGTCGATCGCCGTTTTCCTATGTGTGGCAACACTGGCTTTCACACGGTTCAGCGCACGCGCTGATTGGCACAATAATTGTTACATTCTCGACCGGGAACCAAACGGAACTAGACGTGTTTATGACTGTTAATTGTGACATTAATGTACTCTAATGAATTTAATCAGGTGCTAATCTTTATTTAATAAGGCATTAATACTTGATACATCCTTTTGTATACCTACACTATCAATTATTAATTATTTATTATTTATTAATTATCTGTATATGGGCGTTTCTGTAATTTCTATAGTGACATACACATGTCTCCATAAATTTTATGGACGTGGACCTCGATCTCCACGACAATATCGTAACGTTAGAAATTATAAAAGCGCACTATGAGTCTTCTTTTCAATTCATTTTGAAGCAAATTCTTGCTGAGCCTTCAATAGAAAGATTCTCTGTCCTTGAATATTAATAAAGGACGTTAAGCATCGATGAAGGAAAACATCGTGAAGAAACCGGCATGTCCTAGAACCAAAAATTCGAAGACATGTGATATCTACCAACCCGCACTGGGCCCGCGTGGTGGATTACAGCCCACTCCCTCTCGTAGAGAAGAAGCCTGTGTCCCAACAGTGAGAGCAAACGCTGATTATGCTAAGCAACGACATACTTGACATTACTAATTAAGCTTTAGTCGGCATCGCTACGACGAACGACAAGTTGAATGTTAAGAGGCCGATTGTTACCTACAAGCCCCGCCGACACGAATTAGTAAAGACCTCGCAGCTTGTACAAGCAATCAGTTGCATGTCATTCACTTGTCTAATCAACATGGCAAATGTTATTTATTTATTTAACAGTTTATGTACACACATTATAAATAGACAAGAAGAAAGGAACAGAAAAAAACGTACAAAGGTGATGCTTATTTCTAAAGAAATCTCTTCCAGCATACCTGCGATAGGAAAGTAGTTAAAGAGATGTAGACAACGTGTGTAAGATTAGAAGAGAAAATAATATACATAAAATAAAAACACTTAATTAACAATTATTCGCTAATTTAACTATAAACATACAATATGAGAATAAACTTACATACATACTTCTAAAATAAATAACCCTAAAATATATATACTTAATTATAATGTAGTATAAAATAATAAATGCAAAATATGCAACTATGACGAAGTGGACAAATAGTGTTCTTTCACTCTTCTTTTAAAAACTGCAACAGCCCGCGTTAGTACCTATCTAATACATTCTGTCAAGATCAGCCACGCCGAGATGTAAAGCGCGTAATAATTACTATGCTCATTAATAATAGTCTCTATTGAAACCAATAATAAATTACTTTCCTAAAATGCTTCATCATGTAAGGTTGGTACAGTATCCCAGGTATATTAACGGTTAATAATAATGGCTATAAGAGTAGGGGAAGACCAAAGAAACGATGAATGGACTGTGTGAAAGATGATATGGATAGAAAGTGAGTGACTACCGAATTTCAAATTCAAATTCAAAAATTCAAAAGTCATTTATTCAAACTAGGCTGAGAATCAGCACTTTTCGAACGTCAAAATTACATAAGACAGTCCCCCAAAACGCCCACCCTTCACCACTTCCTAGTGCATTAGCTGGGAAGAAGAAGTGGCGCAACAAACTCCCCAGCAGCACAGCTGTCTGTTCAGTTAGAAGAACAAAAAAATAAGATTCTATATAATAGTATTCAAAATAATTTAGATAATTTAGATTACGCAACACAAAACATAATTTAAATTATTAGCCATATGTTCGCTAGCACACGCCAATATACCATACAGCATCATCGAGAACTATACTCAGGCAGAAATAAAAACTACACGTAAACAGAACTTATCTAAATAAAAGCCTCCAGGCATAAAGGGCGTGCCCGCTTACATATAGTTGTAACTGGAAGTTATAAATGATAAACTAGGACCATCGAGATAAAATAAATAAAACCGAGATGACGACTAATAGAGAAGTATGGAAGAGAAAAGACATGTTGCGCCGTCTCATGTTCATTGGGATAAGGATGAGAGAATGATGAATTATTGCAACTACACACATTATTACAACAATGTAGTTCAATAACGACACTGTTACATTATGTTCTCAACACTGCTTACACTTACACTGCTTCTGTTTCACCAACTGTCTGTTCTCACAACGAATGAACAAAATTTATCAAAATCAGTCGATTTTGAGCACGGCCTCTTAAAGCATTTCGATATCGATATAGCAGTGATAGCCTAGTGGTGTGACCGTCGGACTGTCAAATCATAGGTCTCGAGTTCGAACCCAAGGCTCGCACCTCTGACTTTTCGGATTCATGTGCGTATTGTATAATTATCAATTGCTTCAAAAACGGTGAAGGAAAACATCGTGAGGAAACCGGCTTGCCTGAGAGATATTTCTCGACGGCATGTGAAGCCAACTCAGAGGCCCATGGGTAGCTTTAAAACTCTGACACCAGTTAGTCACTTACCACACGAAAAGAAGAAGAAGAGGCCACTACATTTCCACTGATTTCGACCGTGATTTTGGCGTTAAATGGGCAACTTTGGCGTTCATATTCTGAGAAACTGAACGACTTCGACAACTGCCTTATTGAGTGGTTGAGAATAGTTATTAGTTTAGTTTAAAGAGGCCTCGCTCTTCGCAATTTTTTCTTTTCTATTTATATAAAGTCAACATTCCGAAACAAGTTTTTCATAAAATGCACGACGGAACTTTTTGAGCTCGTCGATTTAACTACTGTAGATAGCAAATGAAATGAAAGATATATAATAATATCTCTTAAAAACTGTTTTAGTTCATAGCAGCCTCACAATTTTGAAATATGTATAGAATATCAAAAAAAAACCCATTCAAAATCATAAAACGACAAAAAAAAACGCTCAGAATTAAATGTACGAGTAAATTTCTCTTTACTACATTAATATTATTACGTAAAAATTATACCAGAACAAACTTTACTTCATAAGAAATTAAAATTGCGTACTTAAAAAATATATATAAATTATGTAACTCGAAATAAACGTAATTACAACTACCAAACAGCTACTTAATGCGATGCAGCGGCTGCTCGAACTGTCAAAACGCAATTGTGATAGGCCTCTTAACTAAGCTGCGATTTAGGGTATTTGCGGCCGACTTTCGATGTTATAAATACGCAACGAATTAACTGTGAAGGATGCATTATTAATGTGGTTCAATAGTTTATTCATTCGCGATATCTCCCCATTATTTTATTGCATTTCTAACGACGGATTCCTACCATTAGCATAAAGGTAAATCCTCTTGTGTAATTTAGTAATACAAAAGTTATTGTTGTAAGTTTTCGAAGGCAAGATCAGTCAAGAACGAGTGAGATAATGATTTTAAAAATGTCTTTGACATACGTCGAGAGCCGGGACCCCAGGTTCCCGGACCTTTGGTAGGCGTGCGAGGGACCGGAGCCAACTCGCAGAGGTTCCTTAGACAATTTTAAGTGATGAGGCACCAACTGACGATTATCCCTGTATGCACAATCCAAGTGCATCTCTTTTTATGATCATTATTGAGGCGAGATCAATGAGAGAGCTTTCGAAATTAGACAAAAAATACTTCCTCAAAATCAAACCATTTATTTCAGTAAAATCATTTACAGCCACTTTTGAATTGTCAGTCAGACCTTTCCTTTAAAAAAGAACGGAAGTTTGGAAGTTGATTTTAAATGCAGTTTAGCGACATAAAGAGAAAAAGTAAGACAGAAAGAAAAAGTATTTATTCTGCACAAACTAAACGCTTATTACTAAAGAAACAAATTACAATACCCCTTTACAGATTAGCCAAAAGCCTGGTATTCAATATTCAAAACAGAAAAGTTTGACAAATTTTGTCTATTGCTTGCTGTCAGGGTGTCAGGGCCAGAGGCCAAAAACAATTTACAATAATTGCTTAATGTGTTGCGACATAACAAATGAAAACAAACAATCAAATCTACAAAATGCCGATTGCAAAGTGGAAAAATAACAATTTGAGTAACAAGCAACAACAATAACAAGAACAATTAAGCTGTGCGTCGCATCTATGCAAGAATAGGTCAGATAGGATAGGTCCTAGGTAGGTTAAAGAAGTAGATATTAAGAGTTGATTGTTTTGTACCATCGGCATGGCATCCGAATGAATGCAACAAACGGTTTAGTATGTAGGTTCATTTCACCCATAGACTATTACAAGGCCATTCTACTATACTGTCCACCTCCATACGAAACAATTACTCGAGGTTGACTCATACAAACACAAGGCGAGAATAACAAACAGCAACACTCTATAATTTTCTTTAGTTCCCCTGCTGACTTGATACATACTCCAAGATACAGGGTGAGTACGAAATCTTAGGAAACCGAAATTCACTAAAAAGGATAAATGTTGACCGAAAGTAAGTACCTTCTTGATCAAAAATGTAATTTCGATTTTTTGTAATTCACTCTCAGTTGTGTTTATTTATCGGGATTACTGCGGGATATCCTGAATGCAAGCTGGAGTCTGCAGAACGATGACACCTTAAACCAAAGATTTAAGTCGTTAGATTCGCCCTACCGCGTCAAAATATAGTCGCGTTTCTGTCATGTTTTGACACCTCTGCTGTATGGACAATTTTCCGCGTGACTAAATACGGTGAGGGCAAATCTAGCGATTTAAATCTTTGCTTTAAACAACAGGCAATGTACCTGAAATAAATAAATAGATAAATAAAATAAACGCCCTAATTACGTAACAGACTGTCAATCACAATCTGAATGATTTTGAAGGATATTGCTAATCCATTGCTTCATATGTTCGAAAAATTTGTCTGCTCGACAACGTAAATAACGCAATAAATGTTGTTGAACTGTCAAAATAAAAGCCATTGCTACTGTCATATGTTACGCAATTCAATGCTGGCATATGAAAATTATTCGCAGTTACGAGTAGAAGCTCATCCAACATCTCCTATTTCCATTCCTAGACATCGAATCTCTTTATACAACATAGTAGGTACACCCCGTATCTCAGACAATTGATCTATTAAAAGCTCTCGTACTTCCTCGGTAGATAGCGCGAATAATAAGAGTAATGGCTTGAATACGGCCTTTGAAAACAAGCTCGTACCGTGAAGGACTCGCCATTGTTAGCTCTGCCCGCTTTAACAACCGAACGAATGGCCTCCGCAGATCCAGATTAGTCAGAGATTTATTTGATGAAGCAACTGGATTCTGTCAGTGAACTTGTTTGGGTAACTCTTTTTAATCAAAGCAAATAATTTATTTACCAGATCATAAAATCCAATTTGTAAGTAATTACATACACATCTGTTAGTACATACGTTTGGAAAACTTTGGTAATAATTACTAATAATGTCAAAATCATTAATAATAATGTCAAAATCACTATTAATAATGAAAATCACTTCTTAATTAAATCACTTTTAAGATATAAAAAAGAATCATCTGCAAATAATTTGTTATAGTTTGACCGAGACCACTGTACCGCAGACCTTAGGAATGCGCGGCAAGGGGGGTGCAGCATTGACGAATGAGTGGGCTGCACTGCCCTCCCCCCCCCCCCCCCCTCTTGCCGCGCACATACCTAAGACGCGGTACAGAAGTTTCGGTCAAACTATAGTACGGAGTAAAAGGCCGGTCCAATATTGGGCTTCATTACAGCCGACACCAACATTTTTGGAAAAAAGGCAAGGCAGGTGATGATGATGGCGATGAATATTGATAGGATGGGCAGGATGGTCTTCCTTTGCTACTGTTTTATGAAAAGTAATACACTTTACGCTATGTCGAAATCTATGATCGAGCTTTCGAAAATAGAACACATACGCTCGACGTCGTTTTGTTTTCGTGTAAGACGGATGTCACAAATTCTGAGACAATCTCGTGATAAATCTGCTCAACCGTAACTTTGAAGGTTAACTACTACATTACATTTTTTCTCTCACCAGCCAAACTGGGTTATGTACCATTAAGATCGTGATTAGGACAAGGATTATTAAATCTAGTACTCCTACGTACACGTTCAGTATATAAATTGACATAAATAACGCAGGAAATTAGTAAAGCTATTTGTGTTTCCTGATTGAAATCGGTTTTTGTCCATTCATGATTTTTGTAACAATATATCATGTGACAACACCCAGCTTCAAAGATGGTGGCGAAGGTAAACTGTAGGATCGAGTGTTGTGGTTTAATTTTACTTGAGAAAAGCCTAGGAATATATAGGGCACTCCTGCCCTTTATCTATTTAATTAATATATTAATGATTATATCCAGTAAAAATCAATCTACCTAGCCTTTCCCAACTACTGCTGCTGGGGTCGGCTTCCAGTCAAACTGGATGCAGCTGAATACCAGTATTTTACATGGAGCGACTGCCTATCTGACCTTCACAACCCAGTTACTGGGTAATACAATACCCTTGGTAAGACTGGTTATCAGACTTTCGGGCTTCTGACTACTTATAACGTCTGACAAAGATCTACGAATGACAGCCACCAACGGCTTTACGTACTTTCCGAGGCACGAGTGGGTGGAGGGGTCTTGGTATGTAAAGATGGTCACCTATCCAAGGACCAACTGCGGCAAGCGTAGCTTAACCTACTATCTAATTGAGTAAATCATTAAGACTAATCTGTTTCATTTTGACTTTCATTACCTTATTTACGTTCCTGAGCAAATTTTTTTTTCGAGCTTAAGAAGCGAAGGATTGGCAATCTGTTTCAAAACGATTCAGATTGTGATTGATCCTGTATTACGACATTAGGGTGCTGATCAATCGACCCGTGCGGTTGTTATTACTTAGCCACAAGCCCGTCTGATGACGATATTCAGTCGTGGATACTTTAAACTGAGTTGAAATATATTACAGTATTACGGTTTCCATTAAATTGGGCAGTTACGTTGGTGTTAACTACCTAATAACACATTTTCACGCGGGAAATGAGCTGCCCGTGCAACCATTATAACTTAAACTTTCATTTCAGACAAACATAACTTCCTGAGAGCAACAATAATTTAGTTAATTAAAGCTCTTTGAGCAATATCCACTGACAAATGATTTATTTTCTTTGGTCATTATAACATTAAGTAATGTTAACCAAAATCCGGTTAGTTGCGATAATTATGTGTAACATGTTCGTGGTAAGTATTGTATAACGGAAAAGGCGTGTCTCTAGATATTATTAAATGTTTTGATTATATCCTCATAGTATTTGAACTTAGTATAACACATTACGTAGAATAGGGACACACCTTACAATGTATTACTTTCGATATTTTACGTCAAATGTCTTTAGATATCTTTAAATGTTATGATTATATCCTCATAATATTTGAACTTAGTATATTAAGAGCACGCTACACAGGTAGGAACTAGAGACACACCTTACAATGACTTACTTTCGATATTTTACATGCAAATCACAAAGTTAAATATGTACTATCGACGAACTTCTTATGCAGCTTGAAAACAAAATCCCGTGAACACGATGACCGTATCTGTTACCGCCCTGGTTCTATAGCCGCCGAGCGCTGCAAGCAGAAATAGTCCTTACGGTGTATAAATATGAATCATATCTAAGCAGTATGAAAACAAAATCCCGTGAACACAATAACCGTATCTGTTACCGCCATGGTTCTATAGCCGCCGAGCGCTGCAAGCAGAAATAGTCCTTACGGTGTATAGATATGAAGTTCTTCGTTGATATCTAGGTACATACCTAGTGTATTAGGAAACCTTAAGCTTTCAAGTTATCACGAAGTCGTGAAGATTTTAATAAATGAGATACATATACTTATGAACCAGTGTCTTGAAATATTTCACTTCTAAAATGAATGCCTTGAAATATTTCATAATATCGTCCTTGCAACAAATACTTCCAGTATTTTTACAAGACCTCCGATCAGTGGACAGATACCTCGCAGACACCAACTCTGGCTAGAAGATGATCATAACCAGATGTTACTCATGCAGGTCACAGTTGCTACTCGTACACCTGATAGAATCTTTGAATGTCCTTCAACACAAATTCGCAGAGCAATTGCTTCTAACTGCAGCCGTCTCACCATACATTAAGTACCATATGAACTAGATCACTATATGAACTGATATTTAATTAATTTAAAGGTGTATGCAAAACGGAAGGTGTGGTCCTGGTACCAACATATCCTGCACTTACCTTATTACCTACTTGAAGTTTAATAACTGTCAAATACTCAAACTATGGATTATTTAGCATGTGTCAGAAAGGTGTGGTCATAATTTAAGGGTGTGGTACAGACACTCAAACTGAACAACTTCCTCTATGGGACCAACATTCACCAACATCGCGAAAAAATGTCAACTATCTATATCCAACTAATACGAGTATTATAAACGCGAATGTTTGTGAGTATGGATGGATGTATAGATGTTTGTTACTCTTTCACGCAAAAACTATTGAACGGATTTGAATGAAATTTGGCACACAGATAGTTTATAACCTGGATTAACATAGGACTTTTTATCCCGGGATTGAGACTTATGCGGGTGAAACCGCGGGGCGCAGCTAGTAATTATATAAAAGGAGAAACGGAATAACAGACTGACTGACATATCAACACACAGCTGAAACTACTGGTACTAGGAACGTGAAATTTTGCACACAGCTTCTATAAATAATGTAGGGATGCACTAAGAAGGGGTTTTCGGAAATTCGACTTATAAGGGGGTAAAAAAGGGGGATTTTGTTTGTATGAAAAATCTTACAACCTAACAAAAAGTACTAGGCTTGCATGAATTTACGATAGTATTCAATCATTATGTTATGCTACTCAGAGGATTTGGATGAGGCAGACAGATAGTTAATAACCTGAATTAACACCTAAGATACGTTTTATTCCAAGCGAGGGAAGCCACGAGAAAAAGCTAGTCCCATACAAAACTTCAATACCTACTTGACCCAAATTTATGGGACGGGTGATTATTATTTCGCGATTATGATGTTGGTCCCAGGGCGAAAGTTGTTCAGGTTGATGGTCTGTTCCACCCTTAAATTTGACCACAACTTTTTGATACACACTGTTTATTGGTCTAACTCTCAAAATACATAGATCTGATTGAAGAACTACTGACCTAGCTGTGTTCCTGGCAAGAATCAGGTATTCCCTATCGAGACGATGATTAGCAAAGAACCTTACAGTTTTCCTTCACGTAGAGTTGGGTCACTTAAAGATTATTTCTGTTAGAAACAGACTATGTATTTAACAACTAAGACCAAGTAACAAAGAAAATGGTCTTATATCAAACAAAGATTTAAATCGTTAAATTCGGCCTCCCGCACCAGAAGATGACTGCGTTTGTTTCTTTTTTACACCTTCGACACACATAATGTCGCAGAGACTTGACTTGATTGTCATGGAAACGTGATTATTATTATGTGAGGTCACTCTTCTCAATAAGGACACTTTTTCGCGCGGTGAGGGCAAATCTAACGATTTAAATCTATGTTAGCGAATACTCCATCGACATACGTCTAGACTCAAGACCAAGCCAGTGGGCTGTGGGTAACAATTTATAGTATTTACATCATCATTACAGCCTCGCCATCCATCTTATCCTCTGCCCACTGTGCGACATAAGGTAAGGCACTATTGGGTAAGGACGAGCACCCACGCGACGCACTTTGTTAACATAATGTTATTGCAATCTCAACTATTGTATTTTAATTCTGACAGTCCCTAATAGGTTTTATGACGGTTAATTTGTTTGTACTCAACAATTTCCATCGACCTCGTGTCTTGAACTGATCTTTGGTAAAAAATGTGGGACGATGCTGAGGTGTTACTCGGACCGAGTTCTTAGAGGGCTGAAACACACTGCCATTAAAACCTCATTAGCTCATAAATACTGGTTCTACGCAACTATCGTTACTAGCCTAAATAGGGATGATGCCTGAGTAAAAAAAATAAATTCTAATTAGTCCGTCAGTCAGATAATAAAAGAATATTAGATACGTATTTTTTGCTTTATCATATTAATAAAAAATTACTTAGATAAAACGCATTTCAAGTTGGGGAGAGGGGGTCGCTACGTCACAAGTAAGTATAAAATCTACATACTCGTGACGTCATGGCACATTTTAACTCAAACTATCGCCGTAATCTTTAGATTACGTAAAAAAAGAAAAAATACGTGTCCAATATTTTTTTATAATATCCATGACGGACTAAAAAAAATTTTTTCTCAACATCCCTATCGTATTATTGACGCTGGGTTCTACCTCAACTCACAGTTGGATAAAATCCATATCTTGTCGTGACATCTTCTCCGGTCATAAGCGATGCTCGTTCCGTGGTAATCTGCTACTATTAATACATCAATAGGTAGTAGGCAGTTAGAATTCGAATGGTTTATAGAAAAATCATTTTATTCTGTGAATGAGTACGTAAACTTTAAATATTCTCACTGACATTTTACTATTATAATTTGACATTCTTATTCTTATAATATTATAACAACTATGATGTATGTTCAAATTTTATTAGCTTATTTCATTTATTTAATAAATGTAATTTTGCATGCTAGTTTTACCAAATTGTTTTAGAAACTGTTAAACAACCCGACCAACTATAATATACTACAATTCTTGCAATTAAATTTTATTTTATTTCATTATTTTGAAGGTTATTCATTTGGTAAACACATGCACAACATTACAGACATAGATCAAAGTAGAAGTTATTATCATCATGTTATCCACTTCGATTCTCTACCTTTTCAGTCTTTTTTATTAAATATTTCTGTATTTCCCATCGTATTTGTGAACACAGCTCATTTTCATTTATTTTGTAACCTTTAAAGGTACTTCAACTATGGTATTTTACACATCCTTTAATCATTAAGTTCTCTGCTAGTGGCGTCCACTTCTGTAAGTGACGTACTCACAATACCTAAGACTGTATGTAAAAGAAAAGAAAGAAAGAAAAATGCGTTTATTGGCATTACAGCAGAGAAATACACCTTATAACTAAAAAAAAACAGAAAACAATGATTATAATGCCAAAAGGGCCTCAGCTCAGCATAATGTCCGATGACAACACAAAGTATACCACCTGATGCTGATTTTCAGCTGCAACCCACTGAGATTTTCGTTTGTGTCAACGAAAATCTGCATTTTACTTTAAGATAACGTGCCTTCTTGTCATCAAACCTACTTTTCTTATATTTTTAATTAATCCAGTCTTGGAGTCAACAAATGCAAGTTAATCCGCGCGTGACCATTATGTTCGAAATTGAAGAAGTTATGACAAGCGCTGTTTGCAACACCATGCGTGCCGACTACCGAGTACACGTACCGACGCATAATGAACCAGCTCCTTATTTGGCACCTGAGATGAAACCAGTTGGTGTAGGCCGTGACACATGCAAGTGAAAAATTACGTTAGAGCCTTGTAATTAGAGATGTGTCCCTCACTCATGAGGTGCCTCGTTTGAGGTACTCGTGATCGCAAATTGAAAGAGTTACTCGAATTTCAACATTGAACCAACTCACTCGTTCACGCGTCCTCACTTAAAAATTGACATTGACATTATTGACGCGAGTACTCGCGAGTGAGTATTGAGTGAGCTTAGTGAGTGAATGAACCGACTTTCATAATTGTACAGAATTTATAGAATGAGTTCGGCTCGTGAGGTGAATACATCGACGTACGACTCCTCGCCTCAAATGAGGGGTACCTCTTGAGGACCTCGCGAGGTAAAATGAGGTACTCCCTCAACCTCATATAAAAATGATGAGTTACCCATCACTACTTGTAATGTTTTTGGAGATACTTGAGGCGCCTACTCCGGTTATATCGTATTAGAACTAAAATGTTGGTTCTCTAATATTCTAATCATAAAATCAGACTTGTAAGAGATGAACTCACAGTAAAATGATACTGAAATTAAGAAGTTCACATCTAACCAATTTGAGAACAAAATCCTGTGAACACGATAACCCACATCTGTTAATGGCCCGGGTCTATAGCCGCAGAGCGCTGCAACCAAGAATAGTCCTTACGGTGTTTAGTTATGAACTTCTTCGATGGTACTTATAGGTAGAACTCATCATATACCTAGCCTTTTCCCAAATATGTTGGGGTCAGCTTCCAGTCTAACCGGATACAGCTGAATACTAGTATTTTACATGGAGAGGCTACCTATCTTACCTCCACAACCCAGTTACTGGGTAATACGATACCCCTTGGTAAGACTGGTTGTCAGACTTTCGGGCTTTTGACGACCTGTAACAACTGTCAAATACCCACGAATAAAAGCCGGGACCAACGGCTTAACGTGCTTTCCGAGGAACCTACCTGTAACTCAAAAATAATAAAACTTTATCGATTTCCATGATAGCATTCAAATTCATGTTAAAACTGTAATAAATTGTTGAATATTCTATTCATATCTTAATTGAAATACGTTTAACGATATTTTACAACACATCTTAGCAATTGAGTCCGCTGCATAATGAAAGTGAAAGATTATTTATTTATACGTCTGCACTTTGCAGTAACATCTACATTTTTTAATAAAAACGTTTCTCTTTTGCTTTCAGGTAAATCATCAGAAACCAGTTTTATGGTAAAATTATTATAGTTAAGATGAAGGTGAAGAAGGAAGCTTAAGGTAAGTAAAATCAAAAGTCATTTAGGCTGAGAATCAGTTCTTTTTCCGCCCGTCACTTCCTAGTGCTTTAGCTGGGAAGAAGAAGTGGCGCCAAACTCCCCAACAGTACAGCAGTCTGTTAGAAGTTGAAGCAAAAAAGTGAGCTAGGAACCAATTCTTGAATGCCGTTATCCTCCAATAGTTTCTTAAAAGAGATCGGATGCTGTGTATCTCCATGTTAAATTGCTGATGGAAGATAACGCCCGAACCCAAACATAGCTAAAATCTTATTTGACAAGAAATAAACCTTGTACCCGATTAAAACCTCTCGATTTAAAACCACTCTAGTGCTACCTTATTTGCGATGCAAACCCATCACATCCATACTTGGTTAGTTTATATCTGTTTTCTAAATGTACAAGACATCGTTTTGTCCAGTCTTTAATCCAAATGTCGTTGGCACGAGGTGAGCCGCGCTCTTGAATAGCATACTGTACAAGACACCGTGGTGTCCAGTCTTTAATCCCAGTGTCGTTGGCAAGAGGTGAGCCGCGCTCTTGAATAGCATACTGTACAAGACACCGTGGTGTCCAGTCTTTAATCCCAGTGTCGTTGGCACAAGGTGAGCCGCGCTCTTGAATAGCATACTGTACAAGACACCGTGGTGTCCAGTCTTTAATCCCAGTGTCGTTGGCACGAGGTGAGCCGCGCTCTTGAATAGCATACTGTACAAGACACCGTGGTGTCCAGTCTTTAATCCCAGTGTCGTTGGCAAGAGGTGAGCCGCGCTCTTGAATAGCATACTGTACAAGACACCGTGGTGTCCAGTCTTTAATCCCAGTGTCGTTGGCACAAGGTGAGCCGCGCTCTTGAATAGCATACTGTACAAGACACCGTGGTGTCCAGTCTTTAATCCCAGTGTCGTTGGCACGAGGTGAGCCGCGCTCTTGAATAGCATACTGTACAAGACACCGTGGTGTCCAGTCTTTAATCCCAGTGTCGTTGGCACGAGGTGAGCCGCGCTCTTGAATAGCATACTGTACAAGACACCGTGGTGTCCAGTCTTTAATCCCAGTGTCGTTTGCACAAGGTGAGCCGCACTCTTGAATAACATACTGTACAAGACACCGTGGTGTCGTCTTTAATCCCAGCGTCGTTGGCACGAGGTGAGCCGCACTCTTGAATAACATACTGTACAAGACACCGTGGTGTCGTCTTTAATCCCAGCGTCGTTGGCACAAGGTGAGCCGCACTCTTGAATATCATACTGTGCAAGACACCGTGGCGTCCAGTCTTTAATCCCAGTGTCGATGGCACAAGGTGGGCCGCACTCTTGAATAACAAACATAAAAGAAAACATCACGCCTGTAAGCCCCGAAGGGTTAGACAGAGGTGTACCTATAGTACACCCACATTTCGCCTGTTATGTTTGAGTCCCATGTAATAGGGGTCGAGCCGATTGCCATCAACCGGGCACAACTCCAAACTCCGGGCTGAGAAATTCCAGATGGAACAACCCGGTAACACTTCACTCTTGAATAATTCTGTTAAAATGAATAAGAGGAATGACACTGTTTTGAAGAGAGTTAAATGTGACTATTTTGCAACAAAGGCGGGAAAGATATTGTATGTCAAAGTAATTAAACTAATTAACGGTTATTTTCTCTTGTAATTACTGTCACGCTTGTAATCTCCAAAAGGAGGTAGGTTATGACGTCCATTGCATATTTGCAACAGTTAAATACTCTGCCAGCAGCAGCGTGCGAACATTACCTAATGACATATTGCCTATGATCATGGATTTCATTTTTAAAGACGCAGTACGAATTGGTTTCAATTATAAAATAAAATAAAATGTATTCAACTACAAAGTAAAATTATGATTTACATTAATTACAGTCGAGGAAAAATTCATTCTAACTGTAATGTAGACCTGCCTGATTTAGAATTATGAAAACCTGTGTTTCAGGCCATCAAATTACACAAAACATTGAAAAAAATAAATTGAAAAAAAAAATATATGAAGCTAATGCTTATATCTCCGGAACGGAGAGAATAGCCGTTATATCCTTGCACACGATAATGTAACAATTTATATATGATTTTTTGACATACTTCATATAGAGATTTAGTGCGTTTTTAATTTTTTCTAACCCCGCACCTAATCTAAAAAAAATTAAGTCTTCAAGTGCCTTTTTTAGACCCACAGTGCGCCCCCCAGCCGAGTCGGATTCGACGATTGACCTCTTTCTCGAAGTTGGATCTACCAAACTGGACAGTTAATAAATCCTAGACATATTTAACACTTTCCTTCGCCACATTTTGTCACAGAAAATTACGGCATGTCGTATTTATACTTTGTCACATACCATAATATCCGTTGCACAGTAAATTGCTTGGCAAATGGGTGTCGCGACGAGAGCCAAGAGTTTTCACTCACTGACGGCTTTTCTAACTTGGTAATAATATATGATAGTACTAGCTTGTGTCCGCGGCTTCGTCCGCGTGGATGTCGGAAATTATCCTACCAATATATATTTTATATTTATTTATATTTATATATACTTTATTGTACATCAGAAAATACATAGTAAATCATAAATTGAACACTACAAAACATACAATGGGCGGCCTTATCGCTTTCTGCGATCTCTCATTTTTTTTTTTTTTAATATACTAACTAATATTAAACTTTCGAAAGTGACTTTCTTTGTTTGTTTGTTACGCTTTCACGCTAAAACGGCTAAACGGATTTGGATGAAATTTGGCACATGGATAGACCATGACCTGGAAAAGGACATAGAATACCTTTTATGCCGATATTTCCACGGGATCGACACTTATGCGGGTGAAACCGCCGGGCGGGTACTACCGTAAAGCGCACGCCAACAGCCGTACATCTCCCAGTCGGCATGATTTCTTCGGACATCTTCAACAATCATCGTCATATTCCAGCCAATTTACACAAAACCTTAATGAATAATACACCTAAACCTTCCTCGTGAATCACTCCGTCCATTGGGGAAAACCGTTTGAAAATCCGTTCGGTACTTTTACTTTTTACTTTTTTGACTTTATCGCGTTCAGACAGACAGACGCGGCGATGGGGACTTTGTTTTAAAATAGGTATATAATAGTGTCATAGACATACAAAGTGACGACCAAGTACAAACTTACTTTACATAATGCGGTTGAATTCAAAGGGAATGTTGAGTTCAGAAAGATTTCCTTCACCATACCAGTAATTCCTTAAATTACTGGTATAATAATACCAGCCTGTTACTGTCCCACTGCAGGGCAAAGGCCTCTTCCCATACAGAGAAGGAACGAGCATTGATCACCACGCTTGCTCAAGACGGGTTGGCGATTTCAGACTTATATTAATAAAGTCCAGGTTTCCTCACGATGTTTTCCTTCACCGATGTCAGTAATCTCCAAGATAAACTCAGAAAGTTCATATGAATTGAAAAAGTCACATTGGTACTTGCACGGATTTGATCCCACAACCTCGTGCATGAGAGGCGAGGCCTTAACCACTGGGCCAACGAAAACTGGGTGAACGAAATCTTTCTGAACTTGGTTATTACTATTAAATAATGTATGTACCTTACGTACCATATATCCATAATGTCTCCTACACACTATGCACTGTGCCGCGCGGCACGTACCCCCGGCTTTTGCGCCTTCATTTCATTTGCGATCCTTTGTGCGGCAAGGCCGGGCGCTCCGGGGCTTGCCCGGCGGCAGGGCCGGCTGTAGTGCCGCCGGCATAATGTATAGGAGCTATTATATGCCACGAAGTTAAAACCGGATTAAAGGCAAATCATAAACAACGGGGTTATTGTCTAACACACTAACAGTAGGACATTCGTTTTGACAGCTCAACAACATTAATTGCGTTATTTACGTTGTTGAGCAGACTTTTTCGAACATGAAAATGATGAACGAGATTAGCAATATCCTTCAAAACCATTCAGATTGTGGTTGAAGGTGTGTTACACAATTAGGGGGCTGAGCAGAGACAAAGTTAATTTTATTTCTGCACGCTTAGCATGACCACAATAGACACGGGTTTTGTCGACGGAAGAATAGACAAAAACACAGATAAACAAACACAATCTGTCATTTTGTCTATTCTTCCGTCGACAAAACCCGTTTCTTTGGTTGTCATGCTACGCTTGCTAGATAAGAACAATAAAATCTTAAAATTATTTCAGTTACAGCAGTCTTCAAGACAAGATAATATTTAAACTTATTGTAAAACATACAATGACGCTTTAGCTCTGAAACTGATCTCAACGCTAGTCTAAAGAGTAATGTACTATTTATGCAGTGAAAATATGCGTGCCGGATGCTGGGGCATCCTAGATTTCTAATGAGGGAAACTGTGTTTAATTTTACACGCTTTATAATAAATCTCGTAATGTAACGTTCCTGCTTTGTTTGTCAGATACAACTTTAGAATATTGTTAGGAGAATACAAACATTTCGTTCGCTGATGTGATGTTATTATTACCTTATTTATTCAGACAACATTGATTCATTTTACAAGTAAACTTAAGAACATGTTAGTTTTCTCAAAAACGCATAGAATGCTTGAAGAACGGACAGTCATACCTGTCCGCTATCACACTCAGGATGCTGTTGCTACTCACACGCAGTCTGTGCAGCAGGGACGCCGCCCGCTTTCTTGCGTAAAATTGTCGTGAAACCATCTGTGCGTGCCTCCATGAACAGTGCGGGCGCGCTGCAAAACGGAGGGAGCCGCAGCAGCATCATGAACGCATTATTGTATTGGACCCACAGAGCATTGACACCCCTTTGCGTAAATGCTGTCCACAGGCTGCTGGAGTAAAATGACTGACAAAAAGATTTAAGTAACATAATCTTTACTTTACTTGTCGTGCAGTGGACAAACCTGCAGGCCAGCATATTGACTGTCAACGCCATATAAATACTGTTCTTTCCTTATATCTATGGTCAACGCTCTGCGTTCCCTTTCCATAATCACGGTCGTCGTTCAACGAGTCCGTGACTATAATATAAAGTAATTATGCCCAGAAAAAGAGGTACTATTCCTGACTTCTTTGAAAATATAATTATAAAGACAATCAAACAACTGCAATTTACACTGACAGAGTAGGTAGGTACCTATTTTGTAGGTATTAATAACATTCTATGTTAGTTACTCACTTAGCTATTACGATTTAAACAAATAGTTACTCTAGAATGCGACAAATTATGATTTATAGCCCTGTTAGTCATCTAAGAACTGCTCCGAATATTTTAGATTAATAGAGAATTTACTCGGGTGGCAACGAATCTGTGATTGAAGTAAAATAACTGCCAAAAAGTACTTAAAAAGTAGATAAGTAAGCTTGTTTGGAACTTTTCAGTTACAGTCCGGATGCGTGACTTAAAAAAAAAATTAATTTATGTACTTACGAGTACTAGCGGTATCTGAGTATAAAAAGAATCTGTCAGAAATAATTTGTAGGATTGCTTTCATAGTAGGTACCTACCTAATGTCAAGTTCACACTGTTAAAATATTAGCTCATAAATCCAATTCAATCTGCTAGAACTATGTTATCCAAAACATGTTTAAATAAAACCAAATCAAAATATTTTATTTCACATAAACCTTACTTACTGACTTATGAAAGTTCAGAAGCTGGTGCACGGTTCCAATTATACGTTTCAAGGAGAAGAGCCAGCAAGAAAATCCACTCTATTATAATTACCTACCTTTCGTCTGAGGTATCTCCTAAACCGATAAACATTATATTTAAATCGATCGATCGAGATGGCTGGAGGCAGCTTATGAACGAACGCAGTAAACAGAGTCACGATCTTCAGTTACAACAGGGACTCGATACAATAAGGTTGCAATCAAATGATTATAAATTAACACTGACCTCTTTCCATGAAAGACTTACGACAGATGCTATTAAATAAAATTGGAGAAATAATTAAAAAATAATCTTTAATGGCATCTTAATTTTTTTGACAGATAATGGCCACTAACTGACTGTGTTACAAAATGCCTCTGAAAAGAGGTTGATATTCCATAGTTTAGTCACTAATAACTAGGCGGTTGATCGGAAAAACCCATAGTCGGCTAAAAAATTAAGCATAAATGGTAGTTCATATTATTGACGTTTTGGCTTCTCCACATTGTATAAAGTTGCACGAAGTCTCAGATATTTCAGCATTCCGTGCTATCTTCCATTCAAAGCGACCAACGCAATGAAGGAATGCGATACAGGAACTGCTAACAGACTCGTAAGAAATACAAGATATTGTGTATCATCCGCTCGGATTACCAAACAGAGCATATTACTCAACTAAGTAAGCCTATATGAGCGTCCAAACAACTTTCACTCTCATAATCAATACCTAATAGCAGCATTCGAAATTCAAAAAATATTTGCCATAGATTGTGGACGTTCGGTCAAAAGCTTTCACCGGTCAGTGTATGATAGGGTTGTCTCTGCTTTGATTGTATCTATTGTGTTAATCGAAAGAGGAAAACATTCAGACGTAGATTTTAATCTTGCGCTCGTGCAAGTTATTCGCGGAAAGCAGCTATGAATTACGCTTCGTTTTATTATGTAAATCTGTACAAACCTATAAGTAAATGTTAATGGATGAACAGGGAGAGGAAGGCCAAATAAAAGATGGATGGATTGTGTGAGGAATGATATGAAAGAGAAGAGAGTGAATGACAGCGTGACGGTTGACAGGCGAGAGTGTAAGAAGAAAACTTGATGCGCCAACCACAAGTGACATGGAACAAGGGCTGATGCTGATGTACAAAAAAACTAATTTTATGAAAGGTCGTATTTTAGTCCAAAATTTATGAATTTTTGCCATGAAATGAGTACGGTAAAAATCATGAGGCACTCATAGCGTTCATCCAAAAAGTTGGCAACGCCGAAAGTAGCTGTCAAATATTTACCTGTTTTGATAAATTTGGCAATATTACTGTATGAAAATAAGAAATATGTCTAACCAGTGAACTAGAATAATAATAATTAATTGCAATTATAACACTGAATTTGATGTTGTAACCGTTTTAGGTGTAAAAAAGGCAAATGGAAAGTTTCCAAATACTTTTTTTACATCTAAAACGAAATATTCGGAGTTACGATATTAATGATTGCATTTCATAATCAATATTTTAGTTCACTAGTTTGCCATATTTTCTAATTAATCAAAACAGCGAAATATTTGACAGCCATTTACGACGTTGCCCACTTTCTGAATAAATACTTTTAAATCCTATACTTACGTAGATAATGATGAGATACATAATAAGCGTGTAAAAGTAAAGAATACTTTCCTTATTGACTGATGACTCGCAGCAGCCCTATCGGTCATGTCCGACAGGTGCATCGACCTGAAAGAACTAAAGGGAGCCAGTGTTTACTAACTACTTTGTTCGAGAGGAGAAAGTTTACATAAATTAGCTAGTATTATCCTTTAACACCAGCCGCTAAGCAGATACAGGCACATGAATATTCTGAGTATGAAGTCGGGAGTATAATACGCAGACAACCTTTTTGCGAAACTAGGCTGAATAGATGTTTGTCTTTGCATGAAATTAAGATGTCAGAGAAAGAAAACGCTTATTTAGAATTTTGTAACCGATTTATTTTGTTTAAAATTATTACGATTAGGTATTTTAATTATTTAGTAGGAAAATTATACTTATCACAGTGTTATAATTCTTCTGTAGTATACAACATTCACCAATCTGTCTTCCAATTGGTAAATAGATTTTGCCTCACTTTCATAATGTTCCACACAGTGAACAGTGCACGTCTTATTACGTTTATGTAGTTCAAATTTGTTTGTTTTTGTTGTGTTCTTGATTTAGGTCTAATAACACACTTTCAATCACAATTCGAGAGTTTTGTAAGGCCTGTATTGCCTATCCACTGATAGGCTTGAAAAATTCGTCTGTTCGACAAGGTAATTATCACAATGAACGTGGGTGAACTGTCAAAATGAAACCCATTGCGATCAATAAATTATAATTTTATGTGTGTTACGCTGTCAATGCCAATTTTGAATTGTTACTGAAATGCGTTGTTGGTGAGCTTTGGGTAGCTCGCCGGCCGATTAGGACCAAATGGGCACACAATTCGAAACCGATTTGGCGCTAGGGTCGAACTCAAGAGTACGCAACGATAAAATTCCAATGTCGATAGATCGGAATTAAATTCAAGAGTAAGCTCCCAGGCCGCAGGTCGACGGCGCGTTGTGTTCCACGCGCGCCTCAAGGAGATGTCAGCACAACGGAGATAAATAAATAATTAAATGTCGATGGATTTTGATCAGTTCACGCCACGGACGTGAGTGCAGATAGAGCTGTCAAAGTTCAGAGAATGAATGACTTTGCAAGTCTGCATTGTTTCGGTCGCGTCGTGTCGTGAGAAAATATAAACAGCTCTGTAGAGTCAAGGTGTGTTTTTGTTTACGCAAAGAAAGAATAATTATATGTAATTTATAAGGTGATTGAACTTTTTGTTTGCACTTCATTTATTTACTGAGTAAGTAATAGGCGTACTGCGACCTCGCCTGCTTTTCTCATAACTCAAATCTTCATAAATGGGCTCATAGTTAAATATAGTAACAGCCCACGGGTAGATTGAAGATTAAGTTACGCTTGACACTTTCCGTTTGTAGATGGTTGATCATCCCTAACATACTGGGCTGAACGTGCTTTTCTGGGCACAGAGGGGTGCCTCGGACATTTAAGCCGTTGGTAACTGCTGTCATTCGTAGATCTTTGATAGTCGTTACGGGTAGACAGAAGCCCAAAAGTCTGATAATCAGTCTTACCAAGGGGTATCGTGTTACCCAGTAGCTGGATTGTGGAGATCAGATAGGCAGTCGCTCCATGTAAAATACTGGTATTCAGCTGCATCCGGTTAGACTAGAAGCCGAGCACAACATGGTTGGGAAAAGGCTAGGCAGATTGATATATCCGAAGTTGAGCTTTAACGACGCTTCTTTCATTCACTGATTGCAAGCGAATAAATGTTGACCTAGTCATTGAGGTTCAATGGAAACTAGAGCAGCTAAAACTAAACATGTGTCCCGCGGATGTCAAATGTGACATGACAACCGCGGTGTATGCGTATTCTGGTAGTAGACTGAGACGTTTGTTATCCACTAGCTATTATAAACTAAATATGTGTCCCTTCGGATGTCAAATGTGACATGACAACCGCGGTGTATGCGTATTCAGGTAGTAGACTGAGACGTTTGCTGTCCCAGACAACAAAATGTTGCGCAAAAATTTTGTTCGCGGTGTCTGTTCTAGTTTACATTAAACCTCAATAGACCTAGCCTGCAACTTTATTACCTAATGACATTGACCAACCATCAAGATCAATGTCACACCGTCTTGAACTACATTTCTTACATACTTTGTCGGTCATCATCATTAGTCATTCCAATTGCTACATACTTTTCATGTATAGGTCGGCAAGAAATGTCATTATTTAATGCTTAGGTATGACATAAGTCACTCTTGACATTTGTCAGCAAGAACATGTAATTACATTGATAACGCGATGTTCTGCATTACATACATACATACATAGGTCTTAATTATGTATGACATAACTTTGATATTTCAGGGTACGCGTATGGCTGTTTTTTTAATTTCTATGGTTTGAACCCAGGCGCTTTACTTTTTGTAAATAATTTCATCACCACTGCTCTCAAACCGGTGAAGGAAAACATCGTGAGGAAACTAAAAAAATGTTCTAGAAATAAAAAATCGAAGACATGTGACATCTAACAACCCACACTGGGGTCGCGTGGTGGATTACGGGCCACTCCCTGAAAGGAGGTCTGTGTCCCAACGGCGCATGAACATTTAAAAGACAGAGAAGTAAAGTTTTTCTGAAGAACTAGAGCTACATTCTTTCATCATCAGCATCATCAGCAGCCTTGTTCCACGCACTGCTGAGTAAAGACCTCCTCCCTTTTGTGCCATGCTTCCCTGGTCTGTGCCAGTCTCATCCAGGTCTTCCCCGCGATCTTCTGTAAGTCGTCCATTCTTTTACCGCATAATAAATTCCAGGGTTTTGTTTTGTATATTCACTCGGGCACTTGGACCCCATGGCCCTAGTGTTTCAACCCCAAACGGCTCGAACATACAATCAATCTGCCTAGCCTTCTCCCAACTAGGTTGGGGTCGGCTTCCAGTCTAATTGGCTGCAGCTGAATACCAGTATTGTACATGGAGTAACTGCCTATCTGACCTCCACAACCCAGTTACTGGCTAATTCGACACCCCTTGGTAAGACTGGTGTCAGACTCTCGGGCTTCTGACGACTCTTAACGACTGTCAAAGACCCACGAATGACAGCCGGGACCAACGGCTTAACATGCTTTCCGAGGCACGGAGGAGTCTCGGTATGTAAAGATGGTCTCGCATCTACGGACCCACCCCGGCAAGCGTAGCTTAACCTGATGGATCTACCCATACAGCTGTTATTACGTAGCCACGAGCTCCTCACCGAAACATACAAGTCCCAATAATATTGGAGTGTTTGTTCTGTTTGAAGTTTTCCGCACCTGCAGCAGTGGCCCCGGCACAGCCCGCCGTGCTAGCAAGATGGGATGGCGCAAGGGTGTCGACACACGTTGCATCCCACACCAAATGCCTACCTACCTTCCAAGGCATTATGGTCATTCGCTCTGGTCTTTTCCCATTTACATCGCTATTTATGATAATTTAAATAATTTATTATTTCCGCTAAAAGAAACCAAGTTGCGGTCATCTACGACAGTGCCGGGGTCATCGACCTCACTTTCATTGCCAATGGCGAACACTTTCCACTAATTTCGCGTTTAACCTTGTCAACTGGTGTTTTGCAAATGAATTATTTATGCTAAAATTATAAATTAATGGTTTTGCATTAATTTAACTACTAACTTGGCGCTATTTTGGTGATGTGTCGCAGTAGCTAACATGAAATCGGGGTTTTTACGATATTTCTAATTTCTCCGGCGTCTGAATTTGTGCCCGGTTGATGGCAAAAGGCTCGCCCCCTGTAACATGGGACTTAAAAAAAAATGGCGAAATGTGGGCTTACTACAGGTGCACTTCTGACTAACTCGTCCAGGAATACAGGCGGTCATGTTGTTTTATTCAATTTTTTTAATTTTGTAGGTTGAAACACAGAATATAATACTTCACAATTGCTTGGAGATACTTAACAATCATTATTATTCTCAAATGTTACTTGTAGCTTTACCTACTTCATCAGAGATGCTTGCATTATCTCTTATTCTATTAAAATGAAGTGTGCAATAAGCAGTTAGCTCAATTCTCTTAACATGTATTACCTTACGTAATGAATATCATACCAACATTAAAATTTGTTCAAAACATTAACTTTTCCTCAGTTACGTAACAGTAAACTACAGAAACTCAAATTTAATAGAACCAAATTATTACTAGAAAGTAAAAAAAAACTCACTCAAAATTCTGCAAAACCAATTTAAAACGTCAAGTTTATGAAATAATATTAATCTAATTTGTCCAACCGCACAATTTACTTGTTCACGGTGAGGTGGTTGGCGAAGCAAACCATGCCAACAATATCATAGAGTCATAGTTACGGTCGCTTGCCATCAAACGACAGTGTATCATCGACAACTTTCTTTGACATCCATCTTGCTATTGTGGTTAATAATAAAGACATCGCTATTGTTATGGAATCCGATAATTTAATAGATGTCACTTTCTATCCGAGTCTTTCTTTTAGAGTTTAGCTTGGACATTACTGACATCGGTGAAGGAAAACATCGTGAGGAAACCCTGGACTTATAGTGTTGATATAAGTCTGAAATCGCCAACCAGTCTTAAACAAGCGTTGTGATCAATGCTCGTGCCTTCACTATATGAAAAGAGGCCTTTGCCCTGCAGTGGGACAATAAAAGGCTGGTATTATTATTTATACTTTCTATCCGATTTACATAGATTCGTTGTGCTTTTGTGAATGAAGTTCTTAAGACCTGATATTTTAGTTGTTATTTTTATTTACTTTCACTCGTACTTTGCAAGTTGTTGTATTGGTTTAAAGCGCTTTGAACCTTCTTTAATAGGAATTTATAATTACTTAAGTGATACACAAGAACCACGTCCATTGTCATCTCTGCCTCTGTGATTTTAAGAGCATATATAATACTAGAGCTGTGTTAAATGTGTGAGTGTCAGATTTGAGGTAAAATTAAATATATTCGATCTGTCTAATCTAATGTGAGCATGATCTTATATAAAATGTGGACAAAACGTTTTTGGTTATAACTATAAATAGCGTTTTGATTGGTTACGGAACTGTTACCCTTTTTACCTGTACTAGTGCCTACACTAGTCACATAATTAATAGTATTATTTTTTCCTGCCACAAATGTTACTGTTATAATGACTCATGCTCCTTATTATGGACCACACAGCACGCTGGATTAGCTGATGTTTGTGCTGAGAAAAATAGGTCACATAATTTTAATAGAACTATTTTAATTAACTGTAGAATAATGCACCGTCGTCTTAGAACCTTGACACCTGAAGCATGAATAATTCATTAACGTTTTTACTTCTAAATACAATGTATTATCCCATCAGCACTATATTTCAATGATTATGATTATGACTTAATAAATTACGACTTCTAGCAAGAGCATAAAACTTATAAACTAAGTGTCTACATGTAAAGGGCGCCTCCTGTGGGATACGGAGCTCGGCCTATGGCGTCGCTGGGGGAAAACAGCAAGTGAAAAGCTGGATCGGATAATATCCCATTATCCCATCAGCGCAAAGCTATTTGCCGTACTGTTCTCTGTATGATTTAGTAAAGCAAGTGCCATTACTCTGTCGGGATCATATATTTTTATTCAGAAGTAACACTGGTCAGATGCTTCAAAGGAGTCAAGTGCTTACGACTATGGCTTATCTTCTTCCTCTTCGAGTCGCTGACACGACAGAAAGACGAAGAATTTTCAGATCTTGTTAGCCCAAAACTTCGCAACTTCCACGGCGTCGTCGGTGGCAACGCAGAGGTCACTTTGACTGCATGTTTAAGGACACATAGGCAGGATAGGAGGTTTAGCATAGTTATGGCTTATTTATACTATTACTATTAAACTAATAATATTATAATTTGTTTGTAAGTTTGTATGTGGGGGGAACTCTCCGCAACTACCAGTCGGATTGAAAAAATATTTCTGCATTCGATAGCCCAATTCTTAAGGAAGGCTATAGGGTCGCGAACGAAGTCACGGGCAGAAGCTCGTCAAATAATAATCGCCTTAGTCGTGGTAAAGGGCAGTTCAATTATTTATCAATCGGTCTACTTACTACACTTGTTAACCTTTGCAAGTAACCGTACCTTAGCAAGGCCTCCGTTTGTGTGCCAACTAACTACCAATTGTTTTTTGTGCTTCATTGTAGTGTGTTGCAGCTGCTAGCTGCTAATTGGATTTCCTAACTGTTTTGTCTGAATTTGACGGCTGAATAATGGGGTTGTGTGATTCTAAGTTAACGTTCCTATTGCGTTACTCAAAAGCTTAACATTTTACACAGATGCGTTAAAAGTAACGTCCATCAGATGATCAACCTTACTTTTTATGCAAATCCTCGAAAAGTTTGACGGCTTCTCTGAAAGTTTAGCGGTATTGGTATGGCACGAATTTTGTGTATGGCGAAATTTTATGTGCAATTTATAATGTATTAAATAAATAATAATTAATCTCAAGAACATCTTGCTTTGTAAGTATAATTACAGAAGTGATAAAAAATAATATGATATTGGTACATGTGTAAAGGCTAAAGCGAAACTTTACACTTGACCGTGCGAAATATTTTTCGAGATTTCATAAGATGCCGCGACAGCTGTATAGCTGTATGAAAAATGTCCACGATATCGTTTTCTCAATAACTTTCTCTGATGATTAATGCTGGAGAGAACCTCCCGATATGGATAATCGACTTTTGGGAATTTATGCCGGTTCCACTTGAGAAATTTCACATTCGAGATATTTTTTACCGCGTAAACCTACATAGCTTTATTACCATACTATGATTAACATCTAAATATATACCATAAGAGAGTATGAACAAGCTATTAACATGTAAACGATGACGAACATAAAAATCCCACTCTGACTTGTAAAATAATAATACTCTCTACATTACACGCACACGCGTCACGTACTCTATAAAAGCATAATTTCCATACTAAAAGAAAATATAACGGTAATCACAACATATTTCTTACATAAATAAAAAAAAAATGTCAACCAACCTAATCCGACAAGTTATTCCGCAACATAATACAACCATAAACATGCACATAACGCTTAACATTTTACAAACGTAGGTGATAAACATAAGTAAATAAAATTCACTTTTTACTATGTCTGAGACTCGGCCGTTTTCACTTTCGCCGAAACTCGTCGAACGGCCTGCCGCATGATTTATGTGCGCGTTGACTTCGACCTGTCACTACACGCGTCACGTGTCTTAGTGTTCGTGAGTTATGATGTGAGGATAGTAATGTTTCAATGATAAACAAAACACAACTTAATTGTTGTAATTTTATGGTAATTTTGACATTTAAATGTGTGTCAGTCAGTGTCAGTTGATTGTTATCCCGCGTAAATCAAAGGGGCCGGCTGTGTCTAAATAGAATCCATGACGAGGTATTCAATTCGTTACACTTATAATACCAGCCTGTTAATGTCCCACTGCAAGGCAAAGGCCTCTGCTCATAATGGATTCGATATAGTACTTATTTGGTCAACACACATGAGGCGATTTAATTTCGGGAGGATATTGAAATACTTATATGCTAATTGGCTGTAGGAAAATGGGCATGAGAAATACAGGGTTATTGGTTATATGTCGGCAATCCGTTATGGGGATGTAGGAAAGGTCAACAACCAAATGACCTCTTCTGAGTCCTATGTCAAAAATTTTCGAGTAATTTCTCTTTTTTTTAATGTTAATTCTTATTAAAATATAAAATGTCAAATTACGCGAAAAATGTTGACATTTGCATAGGACTCAAAAGAGGTAATTTGGTTGTTGACCTTTCCTACATCCCCTTAATAGATTGTCGACATATAACCAATAACCCTGCATGTCAATGTTTTATTATGACCATTAAGATGCCTTTTCTGTCTTTTGCAAAAACCAGGATAGACAACCAGTCTTACCAAGGGGTAGGTTGTGGAGGTCAGATAAACAGTCGTTCCTTGTTAAAAGACTGGTATTCAGCTACACCCGGGTAGACTGGAAGCCGACCCCAACAAAGTTGGGAAAAGGCTCGGCAGATTGATTGTATCTTCCAGGATAGGTTGACTTCTGAATTGAATTCTTCCATCTCTAATAGATGTGATAATAACAGGTTCCATGGATCTTAATTAACAATAATGTCTTGCCTCGAGGCACTGCTTATTAACAATTACCCAGGAACCTGTTCACTTGCAGCTGTTACGTAACTGCGTCGCTATGCAGGCACATCACTACGCAGAGAGAAATGACCACCTTCTGACCTTGTTCGAAGCGCGGGGTCATTGACGTGTGAACTTGATTTATTATTGAGACACCGGCTTTGTTGTCGTGGTAGAGCGACATTTCACGGTCCTTCCGGCTCGAAGAAAAGAAGACCACAGAAACATTGTGCAAAAGATGATATAAGTAGCTAGAATGAAAGTACCGGTATTCAGCTGCTCTGCTGAGCAGTGATAGCCTAGTGGTGTGGCCGTCAGACTGCTAAGTCATAGGTCTCGAGTTCGAACCTAAGCCACGCACCTCTGACTTTTCAGATTCATGTGCGTATTCTATAATTATCACTCGCTTCAAAGACGGTGAAGGAAAACATCGCGAGGAAACCGGCATGCCTGAGAGATATTTCTCGACAACATGAGAAGCCAAGTCAAAGGCCCATGGGTGGCTTTAAAACTCTGACACCAGGTTTGTCATTAACCCCACGAAAAGAAGAAGAAGAAGCTGCATCTAGTAAGACTGGACGCCGAAATATTTGGGAAAAGCCAAGGCAGATAATAATGATGGTGGTAAATAAATTCTGAGATGAGAGACCTATGAAGAAGAAGAAGGAAGACACGCAGCACTGATCCAAGATTAATTGTTTAAAGGGTAGAATAATGGTGATCAAGCTAATCCCATGCTAATTTCCTATCTTTTATATTATAAATGCGAAATTGAGTTTTTTAGTTTTTTTGTTTGTTACGCTTTTACGCTAAAACGGCAGAACAGATGTGGATGAAATTTGACACATAGGTAGACCATGACCTGGATTTGGACATAGGATACTTTTTATCCCGATATTCTTGCGGGATCGAGACTTATGCGGGTGAATCCGCGGGACACTGCTAGTACTGTTATAACTGCGAATAAAACATAGGTAAATCAAACGACTTCAACTCACTGCAAATAACACACATAACACCACGGATGTATTCCCCAAAGGGTTAGGCAGAGATGTACCTATAGTACACCCACATTTCGCCAGTTATGTTTAAGTCCCTTGTAATGGGGCACTCCAAACAAATAACTGTAATACCAAGACCTACGTACTTATTGCAAAACGACTGTAATTTACGTCAGTCACTTACACAAAGACCGTTCACTATTAAATGACAATAAAAATAATATATTACGATTACGAGTACTAGGAAGCACCATTGCGGAACCCGATGCAACCAGAAACTATGCAATTTAGCTAAATCTCAGCCCGCACGGCTAACAGTAGGAAGCAAACGGTTTGTGAACTTTGCAAATATTTACGTAGCATCTATTTAGCTTTCCAAGCTAGGCTACCAGTCAAGATAGAATATTAAGATACAAAGCCTTAATATGTGTGATTGCAGAAAGCGACAAGGCTTTGCATTGTATGTTTTGTAGTGTTTAATTTATTTTTTGTAATATATTTTTCTTGTGTACAATAAAGTAAAATATAAAAATAAATAAAGTAGAGGAATAAATCCACGCCGTTTACAAAACTCTCACATTAAAACTCTGTCGGTTGAAGCTGGGCATAATTTCATCAGGATAAAATCGTAAGAGAGTAAGATCATTGTAGATCTGTTGATTCCGTAATGAAGTTGAATACATCACTACACTGGCTCATCACCACATCAAGCCTCTTGTGTAGGCACACTCCACTTTCAACCGTTTCCCGCCGGTGAACCGGTTTCGTGGTGAACTGACAGTTGACATTAATGTGACATTAGTGACAGCGACCTCACTGCTGACGTGCATGAGATAGTGTTTACTCTAAATAGATACACAACAATCATAAATATTTTTCTTCTATCCCAGTCTGACCGGAAATTAAATGCTAGTATCATCAGAATAAAAGCAGTCAAACAAGCCGTAAATATAAATAAAACCTTCGGTAAAAAAAAATACTTAAGTAGGGTAAGATCATAAAAAAAAAATCTTCTGCCCCAGTCTAAACGGATGCTGCTTTGTTTATGAAACTTACTTGCCTGAATTGTGGTGATCTGTTTTCTGATGACCATGGAAGAGCAATACTGCTGCTTCTCATGATCCTGGAATATTTCACTACTTTCTAAGATTAGCTAAGAACAAAACTAGAAGATGTGAAAAGGTAACATACAATCTTTCAACTTTGAAGAAATCCCGGCGAATATCTATGAATGGAAACACCTATGATTCATAGAAATCCCGTCCGAGCCATCTTTACTAAATAAACCATTTAAAATTTTCTTTTTCACAATGCCAAAGCTCTCGTTTAATATGTGTTTCCTGAGAAAGCAACCAACGGACAAGGAAAGTGGGTGTCCAACTACAGTAACACCGGTATTCATGTATTTAGTCGGGACTATCTACTCTCGTTTCCGCTAGAAAACTTGTCGCATCTCGCAGCTGTTAAGATATGCGCAATCACTATCATTTTACTTGTTCATATTCTTAAAGATCTCTTAACTGTGCTTTAGACCCTACTTTCTTTACACTTATTAGCTTGTTTAATTCAGGTGGAACATTTTCTGCTGACCAAAAGTAGTCTTGATTAAATTATATCAATCAGCCTTTATCAGAAGTGTTTGCTTTAGCGCAAGACTGAATGGACAATATCTTCTTTTGAGTCCTTATTGTAATCATCTAATAGCATCTTAGTGTTCATATTCATATTAACTTGTTTGTACGTCCTAATTTACCTTTTTAACACTTTTCCAAACGTTAACTAGTGCATGTGCACACTCACAAACCATGAGTCGGTGAATTCGTTACGCTTTACATAGTAACCGGTTCGGGCGAGTCAAAACCAGTTGCTAACCAGTTTCGTCCAGTTCCAACTGGACCGGCCACTCTTCCTGTCATTTCACTTATTTTTTGTGAAACTAGCCGCATGCCACTTATGGCCCCTATCTATGGAAAACTGAGGTAATCACACATTCATCATGATCCTTATCGTCATAGCAATTGCGTTTGTTTTCGTTTTTCCCGTCGTTAAACTTAAATTTGTCTTAAGCGATGTTAAAAGTTTATTTGCGTGTTTTACGGATGTGGACTTAATTTCTTCCTTGGTTTTGACGAGACTTTCATTTAGAATTAGTCAGATGTGTCGAGTTTATCTAAGATATTCACATATGTATAATAAGTATATCTTGCTAATAGCCGTGTGAGATATGTCTCGGCAAAGGAAACAGTTTTCGCGATAAGCTTACTGCTTAATGGCGAAACTTTCATTTTGATACTTTCTATTATAATATCCGTTTCACCCTCGTAATAATTATTTATCTACTTTGTATTCGATCGTCTAGCAATAATTTTATTCAGTATCTAAAATTAGTTTCCAACTACTTCGTGTCATTCGGCAATTCACTGCTATTGCCACAGGATTTTTCATGAAGAATAAAATAAATGTTACGTTGCCAGGAGAAGACCGTCTTTCTTCCCCAATTGATGTAGAAAGTACCTGCAAAAACATTGAAATGCCAAAACAAGAATACATCAAAAATAGAATAGAAGATGTACAACACATACGCTAGTACAACGCTCTACTTACCCGGAAGAATCACTACGCTTCGCTTAACCAACGAGATAGTTCAAACAGCTTTACAATGTAACTTAAAATGTATCTTATCTCATAATTGATAGAGTTTTGAATTGAATAAGTTTCTGGTCAAACGAGGAAATCAAAATCAATTGCAGACTGATTAATGGTTTTACTTAGTAGCGAAGTGAAAATGAGAGAGTAATTGGTGGCTGAAATGTTACAGACCTAGTGTTTGGAAATACTTACTGAAAGATAGAAAACTGAGCATGTGCAATGTGAGCAGGTACTGTTAATTTTAGAGATGTTCTTAAAACGTGGGATACGTATTTGAAGAAAGGTAAGGAGCACTCTAGGTATAACAGAAAAGCCATACAGCAAAAATAATTCCGTTTTTAACATACAGATATGACGATATAATATATTTAAGATATACATCACAACATGGATGAAAGCAATAGGCTTTCGGTGCGAAGAAAAGATTTCATAAATTCTTCACCTGACTCTGCCTCGTTATTTTGCCGAAGAATTAGATTGCCATTCTTCGTGGCAATGCTGCCTGTCTTCTGGGCACGTCTCCGGACAGCGATAAGGAGTAGTACTTTGACGCCAAAGTGACCATTTGTTTGTTTTTTTGTTTTTATAGCGTGTTTGTATACTGATCATTATGAACAACTTTTACTATGGAGGCCAAACACGAATCCGACAAAAAAAAAAGCTGTTATCTACATTTTGACGAGTTCAGCGAACATAGATGTAGGGAACAGCAGATTTTTTGAAAAGTTGTTCATAATCATGAGTAAAGTCACGTGTATAAATCACTAATTACCAGTCACTCTATATTTGTATAGTTACTTAGTCATTTAATTTAGATAGTGTAAATTCAAAACGTTCTTATTCAAAATCAAGTCTTATTACTAGGTAGTAAAAAGACTTTATTTTGAATATGAACGTTAAGCTGAAGCCCGTGCAATATTACATAGTCAGAAATTGCATCCACTTCAAAAACGATGTAAGCTACAAATTGATGATACACGTTACACAATCCTGGAACCCGTTCATCAATTAACAATCGATTGTATAAGCAATTAACTAATAATCCAATTATAGCCACGTATGTGTTCAGTGAGCAGAAAAACCGCAAGTGCAGTGACCGAGGAATTGATTAAAATTATACTAAATGTGTAACGTGTTATATTGGGAGAAATAACAGTAGTATTTAACATAACGTCACGCCTTGTTGGCCCCGAAGGATTGGGTAGAGGTGTCCCTTATAACACTCACCATTCGGCAGTTATCTTTAAGTTCCATGTAATAGGGGGCAGGCCTATTGCCATCAACCAAGTACAAATCCTCCGGGCTGATACTGAAAAATTCCAGATAGAAAAACCCAATAACACTTTGCCCGACCCGAAAATCGAACCCAGCACCTCATGTTCAGAAGTAGCGCTTGCTATGAGGGTAATGGTGGTTCTTAGGAGGACCCAACTGAAACTGGACGTGCCGTATCGCAACCAGCAAACGATGCTAATCCGATACAGAACGGATTTTAGAACCGCGTCAACGATACGTATATAGGAATAAACCTAGAGACTTTAATAGACTGTAATGATACTCATGTCTGAAGTGATTTCATTACTTCATCTACGAGAGCAAATTGCTCTAAGAAAGCCGCGCTACTTGAAATTAGTCTCTCATGGTCCGTGGACAAGACATTCGAAAGTTTGAAATTATTGCCCTAATAGGATGAATATTTGGTACCTAAGGAGATAGTAAAAAAAAAAACTATTTCCTGCTTGCAGGGTGATACCAGCTAACCCTGTGACATAACGCCTTCAACTTTAAAGGAAAGTTACAGAGCAGTTCGAACCAAAAGTATAGCATTCTTGAACATATTAGTACATGGAAGTGAACCAGAACTGCAGTAAGAATGTATGAGCAGTGCCAGTTTAATATTAGCTGGTTTAATGTCCGCGATGCAAATGCACCTACTTGCGAGCCTGCTACTACAGCCGGTACTAAGTTTCACGCGGAGCACAAACGTGAGCTATCGACTGGACCTGTCGCTGTGGCCTAGTTACTATTTAGATTGTGGAGCCACGATTTCAGTTCAGAATATTATAGGAAAATGTACTGTAAATATGCAGCACTATGGGTTATAATCTAAAAATCGCAAAGACCAAAGCCACGTAGTGAAACAATTGACCTTTGGCGGCCATGTCCTACAGAAATAAGGATGTGATCAAGATATAGATGTAAATTAAATAAGTATATCAAAAACACTCGATTCCCAAAGTCACAATTTAACAGTAGGTATATCAATAGCGTGAACTAAATCTATAATTGAAGGACCTACAGTTCTTCTAAAGGCTGATGTAGCTTTGATACGATTATAAAATATCGCAATAACGGTGACGTCTCCATGTTTCCATTGATCCATTTGGTCTCAAGGAAAGAGATAATCAATCTTTCGACCATCAAAAGTAATCACTTCAGCTTCACCTTAAAACCAGTAGTCAGATTACCACGACTTGGCAGATTATGTAGTAGATAATTGATACCAGTTCTATATCTAACGACACCGAGACAGACTACAATTATATATAGGGGACACCGATTAAGATTCTGATCGGAACCTAACGATTAACAAAGTCCTTGTACTTAACAGAGACTTGAAACATTCTCCATTTGATTTATATACTCGACCAAATGACATTTGTGTTGATACTGATACTACGATACCGTGGCTATTTACGTATACTATTACAAATATTATCCTTTATTGTTGACTAACATGCTCTATATTTGCTGAGTTCTTGCGTCTTAATGATCGATTCAACTTATGAGATTTCATACGTACGTGGAATGGCGTAAGAGTTGATTTCATACGTACGTGGAATGGCGTAAGAGTTGATTTATTGACATAAATTTAAACCATTTGGAAATCTTCAAATACTGGTCTTTCAAAATTTGTTTAACTTGTTTAATTTTTCTTTCTTCATATTTATTTTGATATGTCAGCATCAGAGTCACCATTGCGTGTTCCAAATCTTAACTGGTTAATTTCCATAATTGCGTTAATCGTTTGTATGTTATAGATAATGTAGATCAGGTCACCGTAATAATCATGAGGCACATGGAATAAAATACAATACCGCTAAAGTAATTATTAGATCAGAAGTGTGCGCAAGAGCATCGAGGTGTAAACATTCACAATTATCAACGATAAAGAGGAGGTTGTTCTTGATCTGTTACTCAGATCTTTAATTAATTCATTACAATTGATATGATGATGATGATGTGGCTAAGGAGATGAATAATTATAAAGAAGTATGGAAGAAAACGACATGTTGCGCTTGCGTCGACCCGAAAAAAATTGAGATAAAGGCAATTGAATGATAATGAATTGATCACCAATATAAATGGACCCTATTATGACCTGGGTCAAAAAAACTTTTCTTAAGATTCTCCAAAACTCTCATTTGAGAGCGCCCCGCACATCAATGATTCGCCCGGTCATTCAGGAAATCACAATATTGTTCAGTATACGTCCACGTCTCACGTTGTTGCTTTTGCTTGTGTTTATCAATGTGTCGGGTGATACTTTATGTCAGTAGGAAGCCTGAGCTCCGGTGTCTCCACCATAACACGAGCTCTAGTAATCTCTCGTTGGCTAATGTACTTAGTTTCATCATTGTTTTTGTGTATTTTGACTGACATGTATATGACGTTTCATCGCTGTTGGGGTGACATATGCAGAAAGAAATTGAGTATATATATATTATGCCTACTCCAAATCTTTACGTCCATTTTGGAACGAACTATACCTTCAAGTTTCTGACTAACTGACAGAGTGTCAAAAGTGCCTGTACTGTAAATGGTTTAATTGATATAAATGCTATTTTGAGTTTAATGTAGACGAATTTGTATAGTTACATTCGATGCAAAAAAATTAAGATCGACCATCTTATCCTTCAGTATCATTTTACCCGTGTATCTAGAAGAAGCTAGAACTATGGTTTATTAGATTGCCGTAACATACTGCTGATTCTGCTGCTCATGGCTTTTAAATTTTTGAAACCCAAGACAAGTGCAAGCGGTCCGTCTCCTTGGAGTTTCTTGCCCGTTCTTTTCCATAGAAACCTACTACCCTTTGGAATGGGTAACTAGCTTCATCTTTCTGACTGACCGACCCCTTGATAATTCAAGAGCCTGTAATTAGTTTATTCGAAACTAGCTTTCGTTTAGCGTTCTTTCTGACTTTTTTCTTTTTGCTCGGCTCCGAAGTGTCGTAGCGTGATTTTACATAGCCAATAACTTTCCTCAAGAATTGGGCTTATTTCAAATTACAAACAAACGAATTTACCTCTTTATAATAGTTAATTGACTCAGGCGTAACTTTGCAGAAATCCATGATAAAATACAATAGACGACGTATATCTAGTAACCATAAAGAGTCATAAAGTAATCGACCCTTTTTTCACCTCTCAACGAGGCATCCTCAGGATGACGATTGACTTGTTGCGAAACCGTACCAGACGTGTTGACACGTCAAGCTTCGAGAGCAGAGAAAAACTCTTTATAATATTAATATTATTATAGAAGTATAGATAAATGCTGTTTTAGTTTGGTCTTATAAATTGTTGAGTGTAGCGACTTTCATCTGTCATGATGAAAAAATTCTAAATAACAATACGAGTAAGAATTATATAGCTATTTAAATAAGATTACATAACTCTATTTAAAGTCTTTCAAACCATGCATTTACCGTTCCCGTCTGACAAATAAAGTTACACTGCCGACAAAAAAAGGCCTACAGTCTAAAACTAACAAGTTACTTTCACTGAGACAAATTATACCAAACAAAGAGAGTTCTGTCCGTCCGTCTGTGGCCGATTGTTTGTTATTGTTAGCCGTGGGTTGAACACAGGTGGCGTAATATAGGTCAGAAGAGGTATCCGTATTTATGGCCGATAGTGCAATATTCGTGGAAAATTTCTTGCAAATAATACATAAAATCTGTTTTTTGTCATATTGTGGGAAATAGTTTCCAAGAGGAGGGGAACAACACAATGAATTAGTCTGGTATGTTGCCTAATGCTCTCTCTTTATTCCCGGCTAGGTTTTGCCCGCGACTTCGTCAGTGTGAAATTTCTTATTTTAACATGGAATATATCATATGATACTCGGCAATATATTAATACTTCCGAAGATTTCCCCCTACATGCAAACTCACAAATTTTATTTCTACTATGAGGGCAATATCATGTACATGCCTGCAAGTTTCCATAAAAGTAACGCAATATATTCTGCATTAAAAACTATTTGTAAAATCAGGAAGACCAAACATAATTTGCTTCGGCCAATAATTGATGTCGACACAAACAATAAAACATATCGTAAGCACCATTCTCGCATGTAAATTGTCTTGCAATGGCAATTAAACACACATAGACATACAAATAATGGCATAAGGCATCTCGACATAATTTACGCAAAAAGACATTAAATAATAAAATTGTGACTTAGTATAAAATTACGTAAAACTGAACGCACAGAAGTGGGTAAACGACGATACTCGTTCCGTTCCACGCGACGCAACCAAATGCCCGAGATATGCAACCGCGCATGTCATTTACCTGGCCCGCAGTGTCCGTGTGTATTGCTTGTTTATTCTGTTTTTTGCTGTAAGAAAATTGAGATTATAATCACAACTGACTTGTAAATTAAATTCCACGACCGAATAATATACTGGTCTACAGAATGCGTAAGTTAACTTTATTATGCGATAACAAATTAATATTTTCTTATTGTTTATGGAACTGAAAAGAATGTATTCATTTCAGTTTTTTTTTAAAGAAAATATTAATTTGTTCTCGCATAATAAAGTTAACTGCCGTGCGTAGGTGCCGCCACATAGCCAATGTTTACATTATGCAAATGGCGTTACTTCAATACGATTTCAAATCTATCATCAAACATTCAAATTGTAACGATACCGGGTTATTCAATCTCAAATCATCTCCGGTTATAATTGTCGATAGGCAACCAATAACTACCGGTTATATCCCGAGTAACCACAAGCCACCGTACCCCGCAATCCAATGTGTATTTGTCGAGCGGCCAGTGATCATTGTCGTGACTGGCGGCTCTCGTGACGGTAACGCTTGCACAAATGAATGAGCACAGTTCATCGGCTCCCGTTCATTAACTACTATATACTAGAGACTCCCGACGCTTGTACAATCGCAGACAAGGTTTTTGAGAAAAAATAAAACAAACCACTCATTAACTGCCTTTTCCCATTTTTTTTGTGGTCAGCGCAACAAGTTGTATTTTTCTTTATTAGTCGTCGGTGAGGAGCTCGTGGCTAAGTAACAACGGCCGCACTGGTCGATCCATCAGGTTAAGCTACGCTTCCCGGGGTTGATCAGTGGATGGGTGACCTTCTTTACATACCGAGAACCCTCCGTGCCTCGGAAAGCACGTTAAGCCGTTGGTCCCGGTTGTCATTCGTGGATCTTTGACAGTCGTTACGAGTCGTCAGAAGCCCGAAAGTCTGACATCAGTCTTACCAAGGGGTATCGTTTTACCCAGTTACTGGGTTGCGGAGGTCAGATAGGCAGTCGCTCCATGTAAAATACTGGTATTCAGCTGCATCCGGTTAGACTGGAAGCCGACCCCAACATACATAGTTGGGAAAAGGCTAGATAGATTGATTGACTTCTCTATTAGTCGTCATCTCGGTACCTAGTCACCCCCTTTCTAGCCAAGAATCCTTCACACAAAAAAAAAAATGGACGCCGTATATGTAACCTAATCCGCTTAACGTCCACACATGTCGTCTCCGCTCTCGACGCTTGACGTGTCCACTCGTCAGGTCTGGGTTCGCAACAAGTCAATCGGCATCCTGAGGACACCTCGTTGAGAGGTGAAACACGTGTCGATTTCTTACAGGGGTCTTTATGACTCTTTAAGAACAATTAAGCGGATAAGATTACTAAATAAACATCGTCTATTGTATTTTATAATGGATTTCCGCAAAGAATCAATAAACTATCTTTCTCACAGTCCATCGATCGATACTTTGGTCTTCCCATACTCTTATAGCCACCCACATAATGTATGGAAGAAAAGACATGTTGCGCCGACCCTAAATAAATTGTGATAAAGGACCAAGTAAATGATGATAAAGGAGTGCAGCTTCAACAACTAGCCGACAGCTTTGTTCTATCAACTATTTTACATGCTAACGAAAATTGTGGTTCATTGTTTGTTAAAAGTTAAATGCCCCAAGTACATTCTCTCTGTCTTTTGAGCGACAAGCGTCCTTGAATAAGACCTTGTGATGAAGACAGGCGTTGCCGATACTGCAGAAAATCTTACAAAATCGATATCTAAAAAACATACAACATAAATTCTTACCGTCCACTTCCTTCGCGCCGCACATGTACCGAGCGGATGCTTCGCGGCGTACAAGAAAACGCATAGATAATGTACGACGCAACATCTAACAGTCGATTGCACGCCAACTCGAGTGAACGAACTGTTGACAAATGGGAACTATCTACATTCCTCGCGACGTGACTGCAATACGTGTGGGGTGCACATAGACACATCTACCGTCAGCCAATCACAGGCTGTCATGCCACGACTGTATTCCCTGAGGAAGGTAATGGTGTACGGTATTATTTCCACAGCAGAAGTTTAGGCGAAATACAGTGTTAATAAGGTCTTAAATAGCAAAAAGAAGCTGCAAAATTTAGAGTATCTCTATTAGGTCTTAAGAAGCCCATTATTTTAACGGAAGAGTTAATAATTATATTGGATCTGTCATACCTCATCTGATAGCACTAAATCGTCTCATAATACCCGACTGCCATGAAGGGTTATGTTTTACTTAGTTATCAGCTGTAACCCATGCACGTAGAACTCCTAACTGCACTACCAAAAATATGACACCAGCGATGGAGATAATCTCACCATTTGCTGAGATAATACTAATAGATATAACTCATGTATAGAACATCGTGGAATAGATCACACGTAAAATAAGACCAAATAAACTAATCGCAAATAGAAAAATCATTAGTGATGTGCAAACACGTTAGCAATTTATGACGGTTTCCAAACCTGCTAATAATATATTACGCAGCAGTACTTATAATTATGATAATACGCACTATAATAATGTCTGAAATAAAATATATTATTTTAAAATACGATGTTTAAATCTAGCTACTTACTAGGTAAAATACAAATTCTCTTCGTGTCCATATTATTATGGCAACTAATAATGCACTACTATTATTTAACTTACCGTATAATATTGGTTTTGCAAGTAAAACTATAAAACTCAGCTTTTCCTCTCCGATGTTGTGGTGAAACGGTCATTACGAGAAACCGCCAACTTTCACTGAGCAACCAATATATTAATGGTAGGGCGATCATGGTGACAATGTTTGTAATGTGATCGACGCGTGTTGGCTGTTGGCCACAAACTGGTATTGTCGAAGCTGCCAATAATTTACCTGTAGAGCTAACTGTCATGCAATGCTTCTTTACTTACATGCAATGCAATCTCAATACAAAAATAATCTAATGATTTCTAAAGGTATAATTTGATTTTATATTCGATTTTTAATGATAGCAATATATTATATTTGTGAATTATGACATAAATGCTTATTTATTACTTTAATTATTTTAAAACATGCTACTAATTATTAATATTTTATTAAACTGTTGTGCCCGACATGTGAACTTTGTAACTATTAAGATCTTGTAAAATGTCTTATGCCACAGAAACGTGGTCGCTCACAATGGGCCTTATTAGAAGGGTGAAAGTCACCCAAAGGGCAATGGAGACGGATATGCTTGGAGTTTCCCTACGTGATCGAATCAGAAATGAAGAGATCCATAGGAGAACCAAGGTAACCGACATAGCCCGAAGAATTGCCAAACTTAAGCGGAAATGGCCGAACCGGCACGGCAGATGGCTGATGGGGCCGAAAGGTTCTGGAATGGCAACCACGTGCCGGAAGACGTCGGGTTGGAACAAGATGGACCGATGACCTAGTGAAGGCCGCAGGAATCCTCTGGATGCGGGAAGCACAGAACTGGTCGAAGTGGCAGAGCTTGGGGGAGGCCTATGTCCAGCAGTGGTTTTTTGGCTAAAATGATGATGATGAAAGTACATATGTTACGCAATAAAGAATTGAATTTAATAGAATCCGGCTTAGTTTTAGACTAGCTAGCCTCCAAGATATAAAATCAATCAAAATTATTGAGGTCTAAAAAGGCTGGCCAGTAAATATCAAGGTAGGTATCGTAAAGATCAAATTGATTTCGAAATAGAATGATATAGGTACTAAGCACAGAGATTCTTTGTCATTTAAATTTGATAAAAAGTAAACAAGCTTTAATAATCTTAAATTTATGTTAATACCTAGGATATTACTTATATTATAGTGTTATTTTGTTATGTCCAGTGCTAAGACTAAGTATTGCTAATCCGTGCCAATACTTTATTAAACTTTGATTTTAAAAGATGGTGTATGCAATTTATATTACGCAATACTGTCACTTGGTCATTCTGTCAATGCATAATTATTACTGGTCACACAAGCATTTACAGTCCTTGACAATTCAAAAGCGCCAGTAAATGGTTTAATTGAAATAAATGCTTTGAGTTTGAGTTTGATTCCGACCGTGCAGAGAAAGAATGCGTTCCTGACTCCTGTCAGTTGGATCAAATTCGCAAAACACTTCGCACACTAAAATTTAAAAATAAAATTTCTAAGCTACCGATGGTCAGGGCTCCTGAAAGGAACGTCCTAACGATACGCGCCGTGTCCAAAAGTACCGCTTTCTGGATCAAGCCCTTGATCAAGCTGCCTAACGAGAACCTCTTTATTATTATTAGATCTCCTTTATTACATTTTAAATACTTATTTATAAATTATATTTTTAAATATTAGAATATAAAAAATTAAGACATTTAAAAATATAAAAAATAGTAGCCCACCGGTATCGGGAACAGGGTCCAAGCTACCGGCGGTCAGGGCTCCAGAGAGAGGAACCTCCTAACAATGCGAGCCGTGTCCAGAAGTACCGCTTTCTGAATCAAGCCCTTGATCCAGCTGCCCAACGATAGCCTCCTCAGGTGTTGGTCGAGGCTCTTGGCTATTAGGCCATTGGCTGTCACGACTATCGGCACAATGATCGCTGAGTCCACATCCCACATGTCGACAACCTCGTGAGCCAAGTCAAGATACTATTATTATTGGATATTATTATAATTATAATCTATAGCCATCGCACCGCACGCTTCACGTGGATTTTATCTCTTCGTTCACTTCCATACATTCCGTAACATGGACTTGTGCGGGTTTATCGCTTAATACTGTTTCATTGATTTCTCATAGATCGACATGCTTGATTTCAATCACAACTGTATCTGTTTGTATGTTTGATTATAACCCGATTTTTCTAACTGTGCGCGTCAACGTCAAAATATTTAATAACAGTAACAACCAGAACTGCGCTGACAACACAAGTTGTGTAGACCGCAATACTGAGAACCTACGACTTTCACAGCTCCAAGTGCACGAAAAATCGAGTTATAGCCATCGTTAAACCTGAAAACCCTTGCCACACATAATTATATCATCATCATCGCTATATTCGCCATCATTGGCAGCCTTGTTTCACTCACTCCTGAGTATAGGCCTCCTCTCTTTTGTGCCATGCTTCCCTGGTCTGTGCGAGTCTCATTCAGGTTTTCCCCGCGTTCTTATGTAGGTCGTCCACCCATCTGCCTATTGGTCTGCCAGCGGTCCTTCTACCGTTTTTCAGCACACATTATAAGCCCTTAGTAATATCTCCAAAACTTTCACTAAAGTAGGTGCATATTTACTTGGTCAAAATCGTTGTTGTTTTAGGAAAACGGATAAACAAACGGACGCACTTTCTCGTAGACACATATAACACATAATGCAGGTACCAATTAGCATCGAGACGAGGAAAGTACATTAGCTACAATGCGACACGTTCAATTACCTGCGCAGGAGTGAGACTTGGTGCAAGCTAGAAGCTTATAACGAGCGAGATAAGTGCAGCAATGTCGTTGACCATCCCAATTGGGTAACAAACTTTTAATAAAAATCCGAGGGTTTTGAAGAAAATTCCAGATCCATCGCTGTATGGATTTGAAAAATTCGTCTGCTCAACAACGTTAATAACGCTATGAACATGACTGAACTGTCAAACTGAAACGTATTGCAATCAATTGCCATTTTATGTGTGTTTCGCAATTACTTCATTCACTGGAAGTCAATAAAACGTATTATACTTACAATATCGTATGCCAATAAAAATAAATATGCAAATAATTATAATCTCATCAGACTATTTTGTAAGTTTGCAACTAATAAGTTCCAGTTGCTTTCGAAGCAAGTGGGTAAAACAAACAAATATTAATAGTAAGTACCAAATTGGCAGAAAAGCAATGAAATTGGAAAAAAAAGGAAAGGCTATAATCTAAAAGGAGGAAGCTTATAATCGAACGAGTGTGAGTGAGACCACAGATTAATACAGATGGCACACTCCGCAGTTTAGCAATGAAGCTGCGCGCCCGTTTTACTGAGCCAATTCAGTGAGTGTAACGTAGTCAGAAGATCTAAGAGTCACGCGATAGAAAGGGAGGCAACTTCTAAATAGCACTTTATTGTGTCGTAGCAAGAGTCGCTTTTTATTTAAATGATTTTGCTGAGTGTCCCATCTGTGGTGAGCGTATGTAGCGCGAAAGTTCGGAGAACCGTGATTCAGAGGCCGCCATATTGTATATTTTCTGCCAATAAATTATTCTTATTCTTATTATTTCAACACGCTCCCGCTGCCACTTACGTTTTAGTCCACAATAGTAATCAAGTGAGCCTTTCCACTTTATACTAAAGATATTAGATTAATACATTGCGTTGTGAAACTTTATAGAAATCCATTCGACGTAAATTATATCTTATACGAATTCGATTAATTTCTTCAGTATGCGAGTAATGGAAAACAACATTAGATAGTTTTATTGACGTTTTTACGTCTTAGTAAGTCAAAGTCAAATAATTTATTTCAATAGGGATGATGCCTGGGAAAAAAAAGAAATTCTAATTAGTCCGTCAGTCAGATAATAAAAAAAAAATTAAACACGTATTTTTTGCTTTATCATTAAGTCAGGGAGTGGGGGTCGCTACGTCACAAGTAAGTATAAATCTACATACTCGTGACGTCATGGCACATTTTAACTCAATGTATCGCCGTAATCTTTATATTATGTAAAAAAAGAAAAAATACGTGTCAAATATTTTTTTATAACCTCCATGACGGACTAAAAAAAAATGTTGGCATCATCCCTATTAGACACATAAAAGAACTTTTAAACGTCAATATTCCCAAAAAAATAGAATTGATAATAAACATTAAACCAAATACTTTTCTTTACATCTAAAACTAAATATTCGGTTCTAAGATATGAATTATTGCATTTCATAATCAATATTCTAGTTCGCTAGCTAGCCACATTTCTTATTTCCATTGCCAAATTAATCAAAACAGGGACATCTATTTGCGACTTTACACTGTTGCCCACTTTCATAATAAACGCTCTTAAGGTGTTTTCCGAGGCACGAAGGGGTCTCGATATGTAAGGTATGTCAGCCATCCACGAACTGACCGCGGCTAGCGCTTGCCCAAACGCAATAAATGCTACATTAAAATTAATCAAACTGTTATCCATACAAAACTAATAAATTAAACTGAAAATAGAAAGGGGACATTAAAAATCATATTATTGCACAAAATAATTACTTACGCATGTAATGAGATTTCTGTACCAAACATAAAACTGCAACATTATGGATGCTAATTGGGCTTTAAGAGACATTACATAAGGCAATATACACGTTACCACATAGGCATATATATCAGTAATCATAACTGTTACACAAATGTACCTGCATAACTATCAAGGCTTCTCCCTGAACTGTGGCAGTTAGTTTTAAGTAACGCTGAAAATTATATGTTAGCCATAGTCAATTGACTCAGGCGTGACTGCGGAAATCCATTATAAAATACAATAGACGACGTAAATTTAGTAACCAAATCCGCCTTAAAGAATCATAAAGAACCCTGTAAGAAATCGATACGTATTTCACCTCTCATCGAGGCATCCTCAGGATGACGATTGACTTGTTGCGAACCCGGAGCCGACGTGTTGACACGTCAAGCGTCGAGAGCAGAGTGACAACGCTTGACTTTGACTTCTTTATGACTCTTTATGAACAGTTAAGCGGATTAGGCTACTAAATATACGTCATCTATTGTATTTTTTATGTTAACCATGATAAATGTATCATTCCTCGATAGACTGACGCAATGTCAAAAAAGTTCATGTTCAATATTTACATTACATGACAGCCTCGTTCGTGTACTGGTAGCAAACGATACTCTGAGCATGATCTCTTTCGATTACCGGTCGGGCTGTGTTATTCGGTTTTTCTATCTGGAATTACTCAGTAGCAGCCCGGAGTCTGGATTTGTGCCCGGTTGATGGCAATAGACTCGGCCCTTATTACAATAGACTCGGCCCTTATTACAATAGACTCGGCCCTTATTACGTGGGACTTGAATAGGTATAACTGGCGGAATATGGGTGTATTATAGGTACACCTCTGAAGAAGCCTTCGCGGATAACAGGCGTGATATTATGTTCAATATTTAGCAGTACCTAACAGGCAGTGCCAGGAGAGGTCACTTCCAATATTGGAGTGATTGGGTCCAAAACTCCGAGTTCTATTTGTAACCTCTTACCGAACATATGCGGCAGCGTCTCTAGGCCATTCATTTATACTCTATACATACTTAAATAAGAACTCTGCCTAAACTCGGAATTTTGTGCAAAACCGCCACGAAATTAAAATTTTCTTGCAAAATTGCAGGTCTTCAAAACGTGATCCGCGACCGAAATATGTATTTTAGTATTAGTTGTTAGAATCAACTCTTCAAGTTAAAATTAACCTCCAATGTCATGATTTTCTTGAAATAGTCAATATAATAGGTATAGTGCCATTTGAACTTGGTGAGATGTATTGATGATTCTAATTCGTTAAATACATATATGTAAATTAAATACATATGTGCAATAAAGTATTGAGTATTGAGTATTGAGTATATATTTATTACGCTCACGAATCATAATTACTTACAACCTGATCTACAAATGCAAATTGTGAAAAATCAAAACTTTTTACAAAAAAAAAAAACAACCGACTTCGAAAAAAAAACACTACAAAGTGAAAAACAAAAATTCAAAACCAAAGACACCGAGTTCCAACATTATTAAAGTTATTTTTCACTTTGTAGTACCTACTTACTTCGAAAAAAATATTTTTTTTCGAAGTCGTTTGTTTGTTTTTGTAAAAAGTTTTTTTTTTACTTTTAGGTTGTGGTACCTACCCCACAAAAATTCGAATACCACTACCTGCTATGTTAATAACAGTGACAGGAAGTTATCATCATATCATCTACATCTAAGTGGGAAAATTACGTATTATTGAAGCTTACTCAAAAACTACCCCAGCAAGGTTAATAAAATTTATATGTGACCAACTTGGGAGAATACTCTTTCATATAAAAAAATAATTTTCAAAATCAGTTCACAATTGAGGGAGAAATCGGCGGACACACAAAAAAAAAACATACATACGCGTCGAACATATAACCTCCTCCTTTTTGGAAGTCGGTTAAAAAGGTCGCAATAACTGCGTCATTCGTTAAATTCCTGTCAGTGGCATAAAAGTTCTCCTGCTCCATACCGTTCTGTCATGGGTAAAAAAGCTGCAACTACATCATTTAAAAAAACATTATGAATTATGTGGATCAGATAAAATGTAAGGGCTATTGTTACATCATTATTACGAGACAGTGCACACCATAGCGTATGTAACATAGATCATGTTGCGCAAGCGCCGCGAAGATTCACACATGCCTGGTTGCATGGGGCACGGAGTTACGGCTTGTGGCCTAACGTTACGTGCATATGACCAGCTAAATGACCTAATATTCAGGACACAGGCTAACCTTAGCTCGTAATTAGTTGGAGGCCGACTACTAGGTGGACGTTTTGTTTGAAATATAATGTGCTGTGGGGATTGTGCGTATGGTTGTAGTGACAGTTTATGGGAAGGCTCGCGTTTGGCAAATAGTTATCCAAATAGGTGTATTCAAGGTTACGAAAAATAGTTATTCATAGTTTAGAACTCTGGACTTTTACTTATTCAGTTGCGATATACGTAGGTATTATGTAGGTACATAGATGGATATTAAAATTAACTAGGTCCATAATATCCATCGATTCTTGGAGCAAAGGAATTGAATTTGGGGCAGGAATGTCAGGATGTACAATTGACGAGTTTGACAACGGAAGATCTAGTCTCACCCTCATTCTCATAAAAATCTTACTGTGAAAACTTGGGTGAAGTGAGCTTGAAGTGAGCTTGAAGTGAGCTTGAAGTGAGCTTGAAGTGAGCTGTCATTCCACCTGATGCTATGATTGACACTATTGACTTTTACAAAATAGACCAGCAGAGCGTAAAACATGAGTGATTTCGTGTGACCGAATCGAATCAGAATATTTATTATCAAAAGCCAATCGAATTCCCAAAACATGGATTTTGTACGGCCTGTACTACATTACTCCACCGACTTACGTGCCGTGCATTCTGCAGACACAGCATTAACACTTATTATTGCACTGATTATTGCATTAATAGATGCAAATCAGTGACTAACGAACAAAAACCGGTCGGTTTTATTTCATAATTAGTATCAATAGAATCACCCCGTTATCATATCATTGGTCGTTTTAGGGAACCCTTAGGCACAGATAATATAATACTACGCCTTATTTTTCTCCGAAACGACCAATTGCGATTGATCAATTTCCATCAATTTCTATTGTAGTAATATTGTCAATTGCTTCTATTGCATTTGGTAGACTATTGTATTAATCACATAAAAATTGACAGTTGCAATTGATCGTGTCGGAGGGAAATTTTCCCTCCCCTAAAAACATTAACGTCTCTACTTGCGGCCTCACTTCGACTAAATTGTGTCAAAAGATACTATCGAATGTCTGACTACTGTTTGTTTGTCGAGAGTTTTTCTCATACTATTGCACAATAATCAAGTGCTCCATGTAATGCATTGTTCGCAAAAAAAGTCCCAGACGTAATAACCGTCTTGACCTGTACAAATTGCCTTTGGATGGACTGCAGTATTAACTGTCCGCCTTTCAGTCTGAGAATGAAAGGAAATTAAGTATTTGAGTTGTGTAAAATTACGAAAGTTATGTAGTTAACTAAAGAGGAGCTCGAGACCAAGTAATAACGGCCACACGGGTCGATCCATTTGGTTAAACTACGCTTGCCGGGATTGATCCGTGGCTGGGTGACCATCTTTACATGCTGACGAGACTCCTCCGTGCCTCCGTTAAGCCGTTGGTCCCGGCTGTCATTCGTGGATCTAAGACAGTCGTTAAGGGTCGTCAGAACCCCGAAAGTCTGACAACCAGTCTTACCAAGGGGTATCGTATTACCCAGTTACTGGATAGTGGAGGTCGGATAGGTAGTTGCTTTATGAAAATACTAGTATTCAGCTGCATTCGATTAGACTAGAAGCCGATCCCAACGATTCCAATATGGACTACTCTTCTTACTACATACCTATCTTAATTATTGTACCCTCTATTTAATGCATGAACGAGTATATTTATAAATACTTACTCTTATTTTTTTTCGATTTCAGATGGCGCACCGCACCGTGCACCGCCTGGCCTGCCTTGTGACACTCCTGGCCGTGACGTCATCAGCGAAGAAGGATCAATCGAGATGGTCTCGTCAGATCAGCACGTATACATCCGACATCGGCGACTGGGTGCCACTGTCAGGCCCCGTCGAGAGGGATGACCCACTACCACCAATCAAGAGACAAGCTATCGCAGAACCTAGAATACTGACAGAACCATTCCCAGGACTCACGAGATCAACAGGATTCGGCCAGGATTCCTTCCCATCGAGGAATTATTACCAATCGCCCGCAAATAGACAGCTGTACTTGCAATCCGTGCCGTCTGCTCCACAGAATTATCTGACAGACCAAGGATTTGGACAAGGCATTCGATTCGGTTTATCACAACCTAACTTTCCCCTGAACCAAGGATTTGTAGCACCCCCATTCGGCTTTGATAGTATCCAGCCACAAAAGAACAGACCACAGGGCTTACTAAACCCAGTCAGTTTTACTCAAGCGTTACCGGGTTCTGCTCAACCAAAACCTTTCCTGAGTCAAGGACAGAAATCTAGAATAGAACCGAAACTGGTTGATGGATACCGAGCTGAGAACGTGAGTAACGACTTCGGTTTTAATGGAATGAAGAAACCACAGTCATTACAGAAGATCAAGTATGATACTATTGATAAACCATTAAGACCAGAAACATTGTCACCGAACTCGAAAAATGAGAGAGAAGAAGTTCAGCTATTATACGTCCCGTTAGAGTCACTAAACAGAGGACAATTCAATTTCAGAAGTCCTTTGACAACTTCTCAGTTGGTAAATACGGAATTATATTCTCAGGCAAATTCTAGACCGAACATAAAACAGACATTTATTAGCGACTACCAGAGGCCAGCTGTTAAGCCACTTGAACCTGTATCTGGGCACAACTACTTTTCGGAGTTCAACTCGCAATTAAAAGACGTCGATCAGGTGCCGAAATACTCAACGATTCCGACGCCTTTCCCGACCCAACCTCCAACGACTCCAAAACCGAAGAAGTTGAAGCCACACCAACCACCGCTAGCTATTTTCATGACTAAAGAAGTCGGTAAAAACAGTCAAGTTAAAGTTGGAGACGTTCTATCATCATTGAAGAATGCCGATACTATTGCCGTGTTAGATTCAGTCAATCCATTGAACGCACCCAAAGTTTTCATTGGACCCCATACTCTACCACCACCAGAAAACTTCGTTAAATTTGAGCTGCCCTACTTGTCGAACATAGATAATAGCGACAAGAAATTGAAACAGTTACCATTCTTTGTGGCACCCTTGAGTTATCACACTCCAAACGGATTCGCCAAAATTCCTTTCCCATCTCCTCATGTGGGATCAGTCGTTATTAATTCTCAAATCCGAGACTCATCACAAACACAGGCCCTTTCACAACAGGGATATAACCAGAACTACTACGCAGTAACTCAACCGCCGTTCAAATCAGAAAAACCTGTAACACAAAAGCCAACGTTCAGCTATTACAGCACTTCCGCACCTAAACCAAATCCCATGCCAAATTACCAATCCAATTACTACTCGTTTGAGCCTCAGACTGTTTCAACTATCAGACCAGCTAAGCAACCTGAGACGGCAACAGCCCCTCCTAAAACAGGTTCATACTTCATTAACAATATGGGTCCTCAATACAATTCACAAGAGTACAACTTCCAACCACAAAACAATTACAAGACTTCGGAACTGAATGATCAGTATAACTTCCAGAGGAAACCTGATCATACGACTACACTACGGACAACTTCGACTACAACGACCACGACTAAACCGCCTTCTACTTACCCGAGTCAATTGCTCGAGACTCACAACCCGTACTCGATCAACCAAGCGTTCCACTTTAGCACTCCGTTAGACTACCACAACTACTTCGATGACGTGAAACAACCTCAAGCCACCCCTGGTGCAGTAGGCCTTTCATTGCTACCACCGTCGCCGTCTCCCACGCCATCTGCGTCACCATCACCAACTCCGGCCAACCCGTCGAGTACTGAAACACAACCAGAACAAATAATTACCCAAAAACCAAAGTATCACCACCAATCATCGCCGAACTACCTCCAAAACTATACTCCTGAAATACATTACGATTCTGACCAAAATTTAAAATACCCTGTCTTCAATCCTACTGACTATTTTGCTAAAACTGAGCTAACTTCTCAACAGACTCAGCCAAGCAGCTCTGTTGATACTGATAAAAATTCCCCAACTAGCAATAATTATAACCAGGAAGTGGCGACACCAGTAAGAAATAATTACAAACAAGACGTGACTGCCCCAGTAAGAAATAATTACAACCAAGATGTCACTCCTCCAGTTAGAAATAATTACAATACTGATATTACTGCTCCTGAGAGAAACAATTATAACTCAGAAATTAATGCGCCTATTAATAACAATTACAACACAGACATCGATACTCAAGTTAAAACATACAAGACAGAATATAATCAAAACGTTGAGACTCAGTCCTCTGTAGAACAAGACGTTACGTCGGATCATCCAACTGACACAAACAACCTACCAACTGTTTCTGACATAGATGCACTGCCCAAGTACAACAGCGACGAGTACAATACATATCAAACTAATTTAGATGCCACAGAAGTTAATCCTACTTCGTCGTCTACAACAACGACAACTACTACTCGAAGAACCCCACAGAGAAACAGAGGTCGTCCTCGATATACCACCACACCTCGATCTGAATCTTACGAAACTACTGCCAAAGTTGTAGTAACAAGGCGGCCTCTGCGAGAAAGAAGACCTCTTCAATCCAGGCCTCGATATGAACCTAACAAAATCACTACTGAAAAACCAAGCAAGAAACCCTTAGATTCTGGCGAGAGCACCACTAAATCTTCAAGGCAAAGGATCAGAGGGCGCATTCAGTATAAACCTTCGCAAAATGAAGATATTTATGATAGAAGAGTCAAGACTCACAACACCAAGGAAGAAGATCTTGCCTACCAGAGAGATGTATTACACCAAAACTATCCTGTAACGCTAATGGAGCGTATGAGTACTGTAGATATTGAAGCTATGACTGAACCCACCCCTAAACAAACCTCGGAAAGAGTTGAAGAGCCTATTACTGAAAACGATACAGAAAATGCTTACACACACGAGAAAGCGTCTATAACCCAACACTTCTCGAATACTGAGTCAAAGGAAGAATCTTCTTTGCCAACATTTACTGCAAGAAGTACTTTGCCAGCAGAAACTTCCTACGTGCCGAATTTGCCATCTACCCGCCAAGAATACTTCTATCAGTCTAGGAGCAGTATTGCACCAGTTGAATCATCTGCTTATGAAGAGACGAGTCCTGAGAAAGAGGAAGATATTTACGTCAAGCAAACAACCCCGGTATCTAATCTAGAATATGCTGAAATTAGCTCATACGCTACTGAAACTCCTGCCAGCCCTGCTACAGAACAAAGTGTAAGTTATTCAATCAGCAATGAATTTGCTACTGTCAAGCAAGATGAACAACCCGCTACAGCCCTTGAAACTGAAGACGTTAAGATAGAAAGCCAAGAACAACAGGAGAACGAAGAAGAAGATAATGTTGTACAAACTACACCATCATACAACCGAGTTCGTGTGCGCCCTGGAGTCATCAGACAATATCATCAAGCTTCAACCGAATCATCCAGAAACAAAGAAAGGAGGAGACCTGCTCAGCCAGTTACTTACAGACCAGCCTTCGACAGAAGACGAACAACCATGAGGATAGATGAAATTGAAGCTGACTTAAAGACAAAGCAAGTACATGCCCGGCCTGAAGTACAAGAAATCAGGCACCCTGTCTACAAACCAGAACCAACTACAGAATCTTCAGCGACATCGCCGTCAACAACTGACAGTGCCACTAAACGTGGACACTTCCGCCGTAGGAGACCATCATACTCCTACGCGACCTCATCGCCGGAGTCATCCAGCACTAAACGTATTTATGAGGTAAAAAACAGATTTAGGGGACGAAGACCTACTGACAAACCCACAGACAAGCCAGATGTACAAACAGAAGCACCCACTTCGACCACTAGAAGCCAACTTCATACCAGATACAGTCATAGACCAAGACTGTCTGAAAGATACAACAAGAAACCCGAAAGCGAAGAAACAGAAGATCAAGATTCAAACTTTTCTATCAACAGGCCGAAGTACACTGAGCCCGACACAGATCAGTGGTCACCCAAAATCTCAACCGATTCTTTTAAACCGTACAATCCCAACGACATAGTAGATGAGCAGAAAATTGCAACAACTGAACGTCGATCAGACAAAGACAGTGAACTAGACATCATTACTGCAAGAAATGAGTTTGAAGATATTTTACTAACTGTGACCCCAGCAACTAATATTAGAGCTAATAAGAAAATTCCTGAAATTCCCCCAACTTTAGAAGCTTTGGTAGAACAGAGCAAAGTGACCAGAAATGACTCGACTGACTCCATGTCCACCTTCGAAAGTATGTTGGAAGAAGTTATGAAGAGTTTAGAAGAGCAAGACCAGGATGAATATACCAACAATGTCATGAAACACAAAGGCGGTGAAATTGGTGAAATTCCGCCGGAGAGAATAATATCTTCTGGAGACACCTACGTACAGAAGTCGACTACACCGACAGAAGAAATCACGACTGAGGAAACTACGGCCGATGACTCTTCCCTTATAACCGAGGTAAGAATTAGAAAATGTTTATACATGTAATATAGTAATGAGTATTAAAATCAGGAGTAATAGCCCCATAAACTTGAAAAGTCAAGTGCATAAGTTTCTTTGTGAGACCAACAAATAAACAGGGAGGGGAGGGCAAAGAAAAGGTAGCGATTTAGCGTGGTTAAATAATATGTGTCACATTACTCACGCGTATATTACGAAAATATAACTTGTTTGTAGACGCCTTGGGTTGACCTGTTAAGTCTACAAATATTTAATAAATAAATAAATAAAGTTAAAATTACTGACATAATGTGTAAATAGTTAGCTGTATAACGATTTACTTTTGTTTATTACTTCCGGAATAAAACATACTGACATAAAATTCTTTCTCATTCTAGGATGATCAAGACCGCAAGGGCCACCGTCGTGGATTCTGGAAAAAAGTCAAGGTGCGCCCTGCGACCACCGAATCCATTGAATTCGCTGAATCGCAATACTACACTCACACCGTCAACCGCCTCGGACAGCCTGTGAAACTATCTAAAAACGTTCATGACAAAACTGAAAAAATTGAGAAACCTAAAGTTACAACCTATAAACCAAGTTATAATTTTATGAAAGATTTGTTCTCCAGCAATGACGAGACTGATATTGATGTGATACCTACTGTAGATATCCCTAAGCTTACTAGCAAAGCTTCAGAAACAGATGAAACTCTTATTACTGAAGAAAGTAAGCAGACAACCGTTTATTTAGAAAAAGAAACGCAAACTGATACAGCGATAAGTCCTGGAGATTTAGATTTAGGAACAGGCTCACCTGACCCAACTATTGACGACATGTATTTAACAACTCCCACGGAACCAACGACAACAAGCAAGCCTGCAACAGTCAACAGACCCGATGCTGGATTTAGTTTCATGGATTATTTATTTGGAACATCAGAGGACAACAATAAACAGTTTGATAGCGAAGCCTCCACTGAAGCCCAAATTCAAATTACTACAGAGTCACCTAAACCTAAAATTGTTACCACAGAAAGCGCTTTCATTCCTGATGAAATAACAGGTGCGTCAATAAGCGATGAAAACACGGAGACTATTACTGCTTTTACCGACTTTAAAAAGTTAAATAACACAGAAGAGAGTCAGACAGAGAGTCATGCTGGTGTTACGGAAATATCAGTAGTCAAAGAAGAGAGTTCCTCTGTTTCATCGTTTATGAATCCAGCTAATGTAGTAAGCACGTCAATGTCCACAGAAGTATCGCATGAAACGGAAATATGCTTTAGAGGAAAGTGCATCAAAACTAGCAAAGATATTCTATAAGTCCCAAGTGATCTGAAAATATGGTGCTAATGACTTGTGTTCAAAGTAGTGAATTTGTGAAAGGACAATAAATGACTCGAGTAGCTAAGTTCAAGTTTAGTTGGGTTAGATTTTTTTTATAATCTTTTATGAAATATTTTTGTGGATTAGGTATTTGGTGCGGTGAAATCTTGTAAATAGTATTTTGAGAGGCTCTTTACTTGGTTCCACCTGAGTAATCATTTTTTTTAATGAATTAGGCTTACATTTCTTTTACTTTTAAGGTCTGTGGCCACATGCTTTAAGAGTTCACACTATGTAATATATTTTTACGTAGTTCTTAATTATTAATAGTAAGAATATTTTAACATTTTCTTTATCTTCGTACTCTACCTAATGTAAATATGACTGAACATTTTTATAACCATTATTTTTAAGAATTTCTTGTTATTACTATTTATTTTCCTAGTTTAATTAACTACTTTAAGTTCTTCTTCACACTTGAAGAAAAAGCCTTTATACATTTTCAAAATTATGGGAAAATCAAAGACACTATTTGTATTCTATCCCACCCAAATAATAACAATCTTGCTTATTTGATAGATATAGTATAAGAGCTATCTGTTAAATAACCACTGAAATTGTAACTGTATTAAAAATTTAATAAAAGTATTACCAATACAATACCTTGTCAGATTATTTCAACTATCCGATTCCTCCTTCGCACAGCCCGGTTACTGAGGTGCTCCTGCTCTCTGACTATTTAAAGAATAAGTAATAGCATTTTATCAGAACAGTCGTTGCTTAGTCAAGTGATTGTTCAGAAAACTAATATTATGTCTAGATATACTATCGAACCCCTGGCATAGTACCTAGATTAAAAAAATGGTTAAAGTAGGGGTAGAAGGGGAGGGGGGAGGTTTAATAAATACCCCCACTGCCACGCCACCTCGCTGGAGAAACATAGTTTTATTTTTTAAACGATTTTGTTATATGACATAAATCTCATACAAAATGTTGATAAATTAAATGTAGAGGGAGGTGGAAGGGAGGAGAGAGGAAGAGTGCAAGTCATCCCCCTATTCACGATTTCTTTTTCAAGGTCAATGTCAAACGTCTCGATGGAAAAAAGAATATTATGGTAAATATATTTTTTTGAAGTAAGACGTGGTCGACGCGGTCTTGCTCGCTCTTGCATCCTAAATTCTCATTATCGTTTTACTAAGTAGAAGGGGTGACCTCAGTTTCAAGCTCGCTAGGCTCGCTTTTCGAGAAGCGTTCTACATGAAGCCATCTTTGCAAAAATGTGAAGCTATGAAATGGATAACAAAACTTTATTGACCACGATAAAACAAAACGTTACTATGTGACATTGACATTAAAATCATGTATTGAGTTTGACAGTTTGTTTGCAAGAAAGCAGGGTTATTGTGCGAGGTTATAAAATTATCGTTAAAACAAAAATAAACAAGATAAAAATCTGAAAATGGACATCGAAATGAAAATTAAAGACGACATGAAAGCTTTAGGTTGCAATTCCGACCTAAAAGTATCACTCGCATACAATCTGTACATACACTTAGTGGACGATAAGTTGATGTATGACACCGAGTACTGTTACAACAAGGATATAGATACTCTTTACATCGTCGCCCGGCCGAAGAAGAACGAGAAACTCAACATATACGTGCCCATTCCAACATATGACGAGATCAGCGTAGATTTCATCAATAAAATACAGGAGAATCTGTGCACAGTTGAGACCGGACCAACCGTGAATCTAGCGTTCATCGAGTATGACTTCACAACGGTAATATACACTTTTACGAAGGGTATAGTGGACCGGCCACCCGCCGATAAAGTTTCGCAACTGCGAGTAAGGGAAGGAAGACGAAATTTCATTGACAATGAACTGAGAAAAAGTAGGAATCAGATTTTAAACGACGCTCTGAACGGAGGAGTTGTCGATGATGACGACTGTCAAGTTCTGGATTGAAAGAGGTTACAAACATTATTGGAACTTATTTATATTGGTATGAAGGACCAAAGTCTTGTACTTTTTGTCCGCAGTGCACTGCCGTCAAATATGAAAAGTAAGTAGTGTTTGCTGTTGCTTGGCAAAATATTATAGGTTACTACAATAATGTTAGTTGTAAGTGCCAAGTGGCAATATCAGGAAACTTAGTTTAAGTGATTTAACACATGACATTGTGCCATTATGGTAGCCGCACCACAAAAGTGTTTTTATATTCTGTACATATGCATTCTGCAGAATGAAAAGCTAAGTTTTATTATTTAATGCAAAGCACAACAAAGCCTGTACAACATATTACTTCCATCACATGGAATAGGAGTAATATGAAGATTAAGTTTTTAGCTCTGCACATAATCACTTTAAAGTAATATGAAGATTAAGTTTTTAGCTCTGCACATAATCACTTTAAAGTAATATGAAGATTAAGTTTTTAGCTCTGCACATAATCACTTTAAAGGAGGTTAATTTTCAGTCAGACTGCTGCCGTCACTGGGATAAATTTATTATTACTAAATAATAAAATAAGTTTAAGACCTTATCTGTTGCTGCAGTAGAAAGAGTCATGTATGTCTCCCTTAATGTTTGTAAAATTAATAATTGAGAATTTCTGTGAAAATGTTTGAAAAATATATTATTTATGGATACAAATTTACTTTGCTAGTAACTATTATGCTAGGAAAGAAGGGATGTATAATTCTTCATTCTTAAGATAACTATAAGCCTCCAGATACAAGACCAGTGGCAAGGAGCGTAGCCAAGCGAGGCGTTGGCAACGGAGCAATTGTACCATTTCCATTGACCCACTCAGGTACTATACAACTATAGTCATTGACGAATGACCATGTTTTTTAAAGACTTCACTTTTCCCAACTGCAGTAATGTTTTAAAAATCATGTACCTAGTTTTACTATAAGTTCTGTAACATTCCATTATAGTCAGAATTTGTTTGGTACCAACTCACAAGCAATTATTAATAATAAATATTATTATCAACATTCTGTGTTGTCATCAAGGATTAAAAGAGTTTTTTTTTTTTAAGTTCTTGATGATAATTCTTACAGACAACACTTACCAGGTATAAATGTTAAAAATATTTTTTAATATTTACATGCTATCCATGTTTTGAAAGCAAGGTTGGCTATTTCATGGATCTCTGGAAACGTCATGGAACTCAGCTTGGCACTAAAATGGTTCTTACAAAAAGAACCATTTCAGTGCCAAGCTGAGTTGCACATAGTGCTTTCATGCACTTCATAATGTAATCATAGCAGTAATAACAAAAACTTTATTATAAGAATAGAATTCAATGACCTCCATACTTGGAGGGGTCACTAACCAGCATTATGCTGTAGTAGGCTAATAAATATGAATTATTATGTATTTTATTAAGAAGCCTTCCTCTATTAAGTTAGAAGTACTTGGGATTATGTACTGTATTTTATAATTTTGAAATAATATAGATTAGCTTTGGTTTTTTAAATATGGTTGAAATCCAAAGAATTTTTTTTTAACAGACAGGAGTCAGAAAAATTACCTATGTTGTAGTGTGTTCTAATATAGCATTAAATATGTAGCGGTATCTACATCGCTACATGCAAACTACGCATCAAAGACCTGACGTCACACAACATCCTGTCGTCACACAAATCCTGCATCACGCAATTAGAGTTTACCGCGCGATAAACATATATACAAGCTTCCCGACTTCAACCTCTGGGGCAGTTGCCCGCCAGACACGACACCCGACTGGTCGGAGGATCCTCCCTTTTCTATGGGGGATGAGTGAACTTTACATCCTGTTCCTCATACCCCTATAAGTATGTATTTTAATATTAAACTACTCCTTACGCAGGCTGAATCAGTTTGATAACAATAAAAATTCTATTGTCTCATTAGTGACGGTTAAAGGGTTAAGAGTAGAAACACTGTCTAATGTTAAGATTTGATACCTACCTACATTTTGAGTAAAATTTGTGAATTAAAACAAAATTTAAATTACATTATAACGTTTTATGTTTAACCACGTTTGAAATATTTTTTGTGAAATATAGTATGTAAGCTGTTTATATGTAATTATTCTTTTTTGTTAATTATTGCACCGATATTCAATTATATAATACTGGATGACTCAAAGTAAATTGGTTTTTATTTAAATTGACCCCATCCAACTTGGGCTAACTTTGCTAATACAGTTAAATCTGTTAATAATTTCCCATTGCAAAATTCCTGGTAATAGATACCTATAATTATGAGTTTAATGAGGAATCGCTGATGTGACTAATAAGTGCTAGACTGAAGTGGGATTGGGCGGGCCATGTAGGATGCATCAAGACAGATGGGCCAGTCGTCACGTAGTGGGAGACAGAGGACTGGCGTCTTCGCCGAGGGAGGCCTAGAAAACCCTGGCGTGATGGCTTAGAGGCGTTTATGGAAGATTAGCCGGAGAAGGCAACACACGGAAGAGTAGAAAGCTGTGGGGGAAAGTTTTGCTCAATTATGGGACAAAAAGGATGAAAAAAAAGGTAATATTGCGAACGGTAACGGACTTGCATTAAGGTAAATTGTTGAGGTGCCAACCAAAAGTTCAATCTTAAATTATATTACCTATCTTGTGTTTACAGGATAGATAATATTATTATTGAAGTGTCTGTGCAGGTACCTAATTGGATTCAGGCCAAACCATTCTAATTGTAGGTACAGGGGTACAGCCCGATTCAAACTTTATGACGGCTCGGAAAATGAGGCGACTAGGTACCTAGCTGCGCTTAAAACCGCCCGCGCAAAGAGTAAAGTAACTATCGCGTCATAAAATTTGACGCTTATAAGTAGTACACGTAATAAATTATCTGTGGTAGTACCTAGCATTTTGATACAAGTGGCAAGTGGCCAGTCAAAGAGTAAAGTAACTATACAGAGATGGCCAGTTTTTCATTGCACTCGAGGCGGGATTACAGCCCGAGCCCGAGTCGAAGGTAAGGCGACGCGACGCCCGCCCGCGCCCTGGTGAGGGCGTGCTTAATCAGTAGTGGTTTTATTGTGGGTAAAAAATGGATCCCGGATTTTTTTTTCGTGCGCTACCAGAGACTCGCATTTTTAAGGAGAGGCCAAACAGAATAATATTAAAAACTGTATCATTAATATTCAGAACACAAATGAACAACAACAACTTACTCGTAAGTAAGTAGGTACTGACAATATTAACAATTTTTGTTTTGTTGTGTGGCGTTTTGTAGTTTCTGCCTACCCCTATGGGAAGAGGCGTGAGTTTATCTGTGTATTTTATTGCAAAAAATAAATAATTTTATGTGATTTACGTAAGTAATGTTTATTTATCATATTTTATCACACACTTTTTTTAATAGGTAGTCATAAAAAGGCAAAGCTTTATTAGCTGAGAAAAAAAAATGCTCGTCTCTGCCTAGTTTTTAGTTATCTGTGGCGCACCACAATTTTTAGGGTTCCGTAGTAAACAAGGAACCCTTATAGTTTCGCCATATCCGTCTGTCTGTCTGTCTGTCCGCGGCTTAGCTCAGAGACGGTTAGTACTAGAAAGCTGTAATTTGGCATATGTATACATATTAATCATGCCGACAAAGTGGTGAAATAAAATAAAGAAAATTTTTTTTGGGTACGTCCCCTACTCGTAAAGTGGGGATGTTTTTTTTTTCCTCATCTACCCCATGTTGTGGCGTACCGTTAGAAAGGTATTTCAAAAATATTGTGAGTTTGTCGAAACCATTTTTGGATTCAGGGATCCGTTTGTGAAATATTAAGCTTTTAACTGAATTTTTTTGTTAGAGTCAAGTGTGTGTCCCCCCCCCCCCCCTTCAAGCTAAATGGTTGTACTTGGACTAATTGTGAAAAAATTCACAGCAGTAGTTTAGATAACGAAATCAAAAGGAAAACTATGAGAGCTAAGTAGGCTGTACACTTGTACAGGTTAACGAGAAATAATCAACCAACTTAAATTTGAAGTTTGAAAAACATGATCTCCCATACATTCTGTATGGGAGAACTCGTTTTTCAACTAAAATGTTAAGTTTGTTCTTGGGATAAATTCATCCCAACTACGGAACCCTTCATTGTGCGTGGTCCGACACGCACTTGTTTAACTTTATTTTATTTTATGACAGTTACATTACAACATTATTGTATTGGCAACACTATTAATTTTTACGAGTGTTTAAAAAACTGCGTTTTCTTCGTTTTCTTGTGGAAATAAGCGAATATCGACGAATATAAATAAAAGCAAGTGTTGTGTGGTGTTTCATTAGATATCAGTGCTACTTTGTGGTTAGAATGTTATTTTCGTATTTCAAACGAGATTTTCAAAACTACTGTGCAATGTATGTTTTGTGCGATAAAGATAGAGACAGAATTGAACTATAGTAAGTATTAAACATTTTCTCGTGATTCGTAGATGTTTTATATGACCCAAATTAATTGTTGCAACTATATTCTTCCAAATTCACGTATCAATTCTAAATAAATAATGTTGTCAGAAAGATGTCGTTGCTGCCATCTCTTGGCAAATAGCTGAACTATCAAGAGAGCACATAAGGTTAATCGTTTCAATTACTCGCCGCTAGATGGCAATGGCGACGAGTTTTGTAATGTAAAACTGTGATGTAGTTACCATCATCCAATTTATTACTTACGTACTCCATACACCCACTGATCGAATTCTATCGAAACGTAATGTAATGAATATCGTTTTCAGATTATTTTAGAATACAATTTTGTCCAAATTCTGTTTTATTTGGGTTATATATTGTTGCAGTAGTATACAAACTACAATTATGTAATTTTTAATCATTTACATTTTATTTGTTACCTTACGAATATGCTTAATAATTTCGACTCTGCCACCATCTGTCAGGATGGCCGAGCGGTCTAAGGCGCCAGACTCAAGGTTTCCTTGCTCACTAATCGTGAGTCCGAGTTGTTCTGGTCCTCTCTGAGGGCGTGGGTTCGAATCCCACTTCTGACAAAACCTTTTACGGTTTGTTTTTTAAAATCATGCTTTTTTTTGGTTTTATTTTTATTTTTTGCACTAGCAGAGGCGACCTTCCAAAAAATAACTAGTGCGTTGAAAAATAACTATGTACTTATTCCGCACTCAATGAGCAAAAAGGTATAAAATCATGCTTTTTTTTGGTTTTATTTTTATTTTTTGCACTAGCAGAGGCGACCTTCCAAAAAATAACTAGTGCGTTGAAAAATAACTATGTACTTATTCCGCACTCAATGAGCAAAAAGGTACTTTCCCGTACCGGGAATCGAACCCGAGCCTCCTGGGTGAAAGCCAGGTATCCTAGCCACTAGACCATACGGGAGATGAGTGTCAAGTTGAAATACCGGTTTAGATATTATTTTAAATCGTAATGATCGTCATAAGCGGCTAGGTACGTTTTAGATTATCTTATTATCAAAAGCTATAAGGTTCAATTTAAATAATAGCAGCGTCTCAACAATTTTTGTCAGATCGTGAAATCATCAAATCATGTTCCTTGGTTCGCTGGGAGGTAGCAGAGGCGTAAATATCCACCATGCTGTTGCTTTTATTTGATAATTAAAATGTTTTTTCATCAACGGTCCTTTCAAGCAAACGAAATGCAGAAGCGAATAAAATGAAGAAAATCCTTTATTAATTACATTTCATACAAGTTGGGTGATTCTTTAGAAAATTATAATTGCTTCACAATTCACCATTCTGGGTTTACCTGGGCATTATTGGTACTTACTTAGTATCCTTTTTTATGAGTTTATTTATTCATTAGACTCTTTGACAATGGTGCCGATTCTCTTGTCACAAATGCCTCTAAACTAAACTAAAAATCACTAAAATTTCGTTTATTCCTGTCAAACGACGATTTCCCATTCTGAAATAGACTAAAGTGACACAACTTAACTATACTTTAGTTTGACAGCACTAAGATAGTACTGAGTTTTTAGTTTAGTGAAAATTGGCCATTTTGCTATTCTGAATTTGACATTTTTCATCTAAAATTTTGATTGTAAAATACCAAACCAGACTAAACCTGATAATTTTTAATCGCGATTTAAAAGGTGTGGGTTAAAATAAGTTGTCATGAACTAAAATTCACATCAACATCTCGACTTCACGTGCAAAAACAGTACTGTATTAATTTTTTCTTTTGCTTTATATCTCGAAAATGGTGCTTCCTGTCGCATAAATAATGAAATTTCGACCCCCTTTATGAAACCCTTTAAACCCCTAAACCTGAACATGTAGGTAATATTTTTTCATGTTTTCCATACAAAAAGTGAAAAATTCCATATAAAACATGTCGAGGCGGCACCCCCTGCGCGCCTCCGGCTCTAAAAAAAATCACGGGTTAGTGCAAACCACGGGTACCACGTGGATTCGTGATTGTCAAATTCTATTTTAGTTGTGTCAAAATAATTTTTTAGTTTAGAGAATTTTATTTGCACAATAGCTCTAAGATTTTCATAGCCAAAAGTAAGGAATTTTAGCGGTAGTTTAGTTCGTTTAGTTCGGTGTACAAGAGAATCGGCACCACTATTAGTTTACAATTTGTAGAACATTGCAGACCTAAGTCCTAAGTCTAAGTGCCCCATAACTTAAACAAAAGCACAACATGCACAGCAGCACAAAGAAGTTAATTAATTAAGTAATACAAACTATAAGCTAAATTGATTGCAATAAATTACTTGGTACTTAGATTATTGAAATTACATTAGATTTATTTATTATTAATTTCTATGAGAAATAAATTTCTTTAACCATAATTGTTGTATTAATTTAATGTTTGGCTATAAATAATTATTTTATTTATTTATTCTGTATTTCACATACAACATACATACATACTTAGTTAGTGATTTGAAACATCAAAATTGTTAATGGAGGTCACCTCCGCAGTTACCTAAGTACTAGATCTTCCAAAGAATCCTGCATGCATAAGCTCCTGCTGATTCCGTGCTGTCGTCTGTCAATAACATTGTTTAGCTATGCATATCTTGCTTGAATAAATAAGTTCAACAAAATATGTTGTTCTTATTTTATTGCTAACTATGCTTGTTTCACACATATCAGAGCCGTGCCCGGGACGTGACAGGGCCGTGGCCCACACAATCACAAAGCAGGCAGGCACTGAAGCTCTGCACGCCGCCCGCCGCGCCGGCCCGGACATCTGTGAACGAGTTCATTTAAATAAAATATGTACTTACTTACACTAATATTTTTTGAGCCCCTGACGGAACACGGTCCGTCTACGTTCTGGGCACGGCCCTGATTGAATTATGTGTGTCAATTTTGCTTGCTTGCTGCTAAAAAACTTTTTTGTTTTACTGCTTTACATCCAATTTTTTGTTATTTCTTGTTCACCTTTTTGTCACTGTTATCACAAAATAACAAGTTTTATTTGATTTAATCATCATTATATTATAATACAGCTTTCTCAGAGATATAATATAAGTACCACATCACAATGTAATTATATTAGTAACTACTTCTTCACCCATAATATTGGTATTTCTCTACTGAACCACTATTTCGCACCTCCCACTATGGCCTCCGTGGCGCAATTGGCTAGCGCGTTCGGCTGTTAACCGAAAGGTTGGTGGTTCAAGCCCACCCGGGGGCGACGACTTTTTGCGTTATTGTATTTTTTTCCGCATTGGGATCTATTTTCACTCCTTTTAAATAATATGAATTGAAAATGCCGATAGTGGATCGAAGAAATCACTCCGGGCATAAAGTTTTCTTCAGTTTGATACCTATTATTTTAATTAGCAACAGATCCTAGTTAAATGATTGATGCTTATCAAATTACATGTTTTTACGACTGTTGTGTTGAATAAGGATGACAAATTAACATTATTTTATCTCTTAATTGATTCGGTTTATTTTACAATTTGATGATTATTTGTAGGATTAGATAATTATCTAATTAAAGGTAATAGCTTCATTATTGATAAAGATGATTGATTGAGTCCTATTTAAGTGTACAGCAGTCACAGAATTCTCAATTAGAGTAATGAGTAATTTTGGATTTTGTGTCATTTTCAATTTGTTTAATTAAGCTGAGTCTTCAAAGCTTCCTCTCTCTTACTATTTTGCTGTACCCGACAGCGACCATGATCAGATGAATATCAAATCGAATAATGATCACAATATTTTTGAGTTACTTACCACCTAAGTAAGCCCTATTTAAAACTTTGTTTCCAATTGATGTTATTTCCACTTAAACAAACATCAACTTTATAAAAGTGTTAATAAAGTTGATTTTAGACTGACTAGTACTGCTGAAAAAGTCATAAAAAAGATGAAGTTGTTGTTGTTGAACTGAACCTTATGTGCAAGCATTACAGTTGTTTTTTCCTAAAACTCGTGTTTGATTACATGTTTGGTAAATTAATTGCGAACGCAGATTACCTACATTGTAGAATGCAAAATATAATAAATATATACTATTGAATACTTGAGTAATTATTAGTTATTCTTACTAGAATTTTACCATAATTACATAGTACCTACCTAGGTAGGGACTTATTTTAAAACTTGCTTTTGAATGGCTCCTATGGGGGTCTCTTAAAGGTATAATTCAATGAGGATGTGTCATTCTAACATATTTTGGCATGTGAAAGTCATTTATTTGCAGTCCTAATTGCGGTTCAAAAGCTGGTACTAAGGTAGGTATATAAATTGTTAGTGCAAAGACACATATCGCCATAAATTGGCACGCAAATATTAAAATAACAAGGTGCTAATTTCATTAACAAATTAACTCAAAATAAATTTTAAACTTCATAGACTTAAAACTAAAATTAATGGCGTAATATTATATATATACATTGACATAAATGCCAGATGTTGCAAAAATTATCGCAGTCCAATATTAATGTGTCTGATGCAATTTGTTTGGTTGATTGAGTGAGCGAAGCCCCAATGTAATCCTTCGAGATTTGTTTTTATGACAACGAAATAATTATGAAATACGATACGACCTAGATGCTTTTATGCTATGATGATTAGTCTGAGAAAGCAATGCATTTTTCGTAATTTTGCACCTACCACTGTTTGTCTGACAGTGGTGGTCCAGTGGTAACACCCGTGACTTACGAGTTGTAGGTCGTAGGTTCAAACCCAGATAGGCACACTGCTCTCAAAACGGTGACGGTGACATCGTGAGGAAACCGACATAACCTAAAACCAAAAATTCGAAAACATGTGACATCTACTAACCTGCATCGGGCCCGCGCGGTGGATTACGCCCCACGCCCTCTCACAGAGAGGAGGCCTGTGTACCAGCAGTGGGAACAATATAGGTACTATGGTGTTTCTCTGTAACAGGGATGTTGCGGATGCAGATTTTTTAACATCCGCGGATGCGGATTTTTGGTGGGCTGCTCTTATACTCTCTGTATCACACAAACGTTGACTGGTACAAAACGCCTCTGTACTACGAATACATTAACTTACGATAAGATCGATAATTTGAGCTGAGTTGTCAGTGGGGATATAGCTCAGTGGTAGAGCATTCGACTGCAGATCGAGAGGTCCCCGGTTCAAACCCGGGTGTCCCCTGTAATCCTCTTTTGTTTTTTTTTTGTTTTCAAGTAATTTGTTTAATTTCAGTATAGTAAAAATAACTTTTATAAATACGCTTAACGCATTTATTAAGCTGAAAGATTGCATAGCTTGGCTCTCCAAATTAGTCGCTTCATGAAACATAATATCAATGTAATCTGCGTTCGCAATTTATTTGCCTAGCAAGTAAACAAACACGAGTTTTAGGAAAACAACTGTAATGTTTACACGTAAGGTTCAGTTTGCGCTACAACTTCATATTTTTTATTACTTTTTCAACAGTACTAAAATCAACTTTATTCACACTTTTATAAAATTGATATTTGTGTAGTGGAAATCACTTTCAATTGGAAACAAGGATTTAAAGACATCATTGTCCCCGTATTTTTGTATTTTTTTCATTTGTGTTTTTTTTTGTGTTTTTTGAAACACTGGGAACATTTTTTTAAACAATGAGGTATTCAGTAAGTATGTAAGTACTTACATTATATTTATTATTTCATGATGGCATGGGCTGTTTGCCAAAGTAATGTTAAAGTCAAATGTCAGTTACCCTGAGTTACCTACTCACATAATTTTAATTGGTACCCTATGTTGATGCATTGCAAAATAATGAGGTACCTACCTACTGCCCTTAGCCCCTAACTAGGCCATGTGATACTGTTTTTAAAACATGTTATTTTTTAACAATAAGTACATATACAGGATTTATTTCATTAATTGTAAGTCGCATTACTCTTTTGCTGTGTTATTTATATAACCTCCAATAATACTAGAATTAGTTTGCATAGGGCAACACACATCAAAACCCAAATTATCTCTACTCTTTTAACAATAGGACAAAAAATCCTTGTAGGTATTTATCACCCAGTAAAAAAAGGCCTAAGAAAATCCTTATAATTTTCAACTGGTCATCGTGTAGCAGTCGTGGCCGAGTGGTTAAGGCGTCTGACTCGAAATCAGATTCCCTCTGGGAGCGTAGGTTCGAATCCTACCGGCTGCGGATCTTTTTGGGTATTTTTCATTCAACTTTGTTTTAAGAATTAAAATAATAATATCAAATACCAGAACAAATAATTATCGTCGTTATGTGCATATCTTTTCATAACTTTTGGCTGTAACTTAATTAAACAGTACAGATCTTATGTAATCAAAAAGAATATAAGATTTCAATTCGTTAACTGATTACAGAAGAAGTAGAAAGTAGTCATTTATGTTTCAAAAATCCAAGATTTATAGCAAACGCATTTTTACAAGCTCATGAAATGTTACACGAAAGATGACACTCATTTAATACAACAAAGTTGTCTCTAGTTGCCGCATGGGCGCTACTAGTGTCAAACTTGTTTCTGAGTTGTCTGCTAGATGGCACTTTGCATTCGAGGTCTATTTCTGAATCGCGGAAGATTCTTCGGGCGACTGTACAAACTCCCTGGTTCACGCTTGCCAAATCATACATAACCCGGCCGGCGTAGGGGATACCGTGATCATGAAGACGGTTCCACGTTCTGAGCGAGATGGCGAAGACTTCCCAAGATTAGGTTATTAAGTTGACCCCTATGTTATTTGATTGGGTTGCAATAATTATCCTTATTATGTGGATAACTCGGATAATTTATCCTCATAAATTCTCCATATGGTATAGCTACCCAATGATCCATGCTCCACAGGTCAGTTAGGCAACTGTGATGTGCTTGACCTTGCAAGGGAACATCATGTCTTGCAGCATCTTATCAACTGCTCACGACAAATTATTCTTCACGACTTTCTTTCAAATTTTTTTTTCCTCTTGGGTCTCCATACGTATCACGGTGTACTGTAGTCTACCATCGGCACAGGGAATGAATACAGATGGTTCACTCCGCAAAATCATATAAATAAAAAGCGACTCTTGCTACGACACAATAAAGTGCAATTCAGGTCGCGCAGCGCTAATTACCTACAGAACTTATATGCACCTCCTAGAAATAGCCTCTCATTCTATCGCGTAACTCAGATCTTCTGACTACGTTACACTCACAAAATTGGTCCGACAAGACGGGCCCGCCGCGTTGTAGCTTCATATCTAAAATGCGGAGTGAAGGATCTGTATTCATCTGTGCCATGCATCGGTGGCACCGTGGGACACCACCAAGGAGAATTAATTATAAGCATGAAAGTAGTTTGTGTTCCCACTTCTGAAGGAATTCTGTATTTTAAGTTTTTCTAACTAAGATAAAAAGGTACATACGAGTACTTATTAGCCCGGAAAGTTACGCCAAATTTTAGGCTAATTTTGCATTAATTTAAAACAGCGATTTTTTTCATTTAACGTGTAGGGTATGGTCAAGGGAGTATATTAAACTGTATACCGCGAAAAGTTCACCCCCGCGTGTACTTTTTTTTTAAGAAAACATCTAATTTAAATTTTACGTGGTAGAAAAAAATATAAATAGATATGTTTGTATGAGTGTTTGTCGAAGAGATTAGGTATCACAAGTAGGTCAAAAAATGTAACATTTTCGTCCACGGAAATTTCCATAAAAATAAAATTATGTTTGTTTTTAAATTGTACTTCAAGCAAATTAAAGCAATCTTTTTTTAACAGATAGGTACCTATATAACATTTTGCTTTAATGTGTTTAATTTTCTTGTAATTAGAATAAATTAAATTATTAGTTAATCAGTTAATATCCATCAAACATTGTTTTAAAAACATATTAATTAGGTACTAATAATTTTAGGAAATATTGTTGTCTAAATACTTAGGTAGGAAAATGTTTGGATTAATAGAGTATTTGTGAATTCTATCAAGATAACTGCTGAACAGAGGTTTTGATCATTTCACTTCGAGCGTCAATTTAATATCACTGATCAACATAAATAACAACATTTTATATCTAACTAAAAATATCCTTAGGAAAAAACTAAGTAAAAAAAAACATTTTAAAAGGCAAACAAAACGAAATGACCTATAAAGAAATTTTGGTCAATGTACTTAATATTATTCCTCTAAATTGAATGGATCAAAGTGGGTGATCAAGTGATACGGGTACACACACATGCCTACACATCAAGCTATACATTTCCAGTATAAGCTGAGCTCGCATTGTACGGAAATCCTATACAATGCGAGATCACCATAAACTGGAATGCTTGATGTGTAGCCGTGATACTGCCGACTTATCTTGGCAGTTCCGAACTTCGCACAGAAGGCTGCGCAATAAAAAAAAATTGGAACCAAATGGTGACATGAGGCGAGAGTGAGTGAGAGAACATGCGCGAAAGTTCGCAGAGCCTATGTTCAGACCTGCCAAGTTGTATCAACCGTATTTTAGTTGTCTGACAACCAGTCTTCACAAGGAGTACGTATTACCCAGTAACTGGGTTGTCGAGGTCAGATAGGCAGTCACTCCAAAATAACTGGTATTCAGCTACAATCCGTTTAGACTGAGCCAACCCCAACATAGTTGGGAAAAGGCTAGGTGAAATTGGAATTTAAATGGAGGCAAATATTTGCCTAATCTTCGTAGCACTTTCTAATTTAAATTACAGAGGCATTCTTAGAATAAAACAAAGATGTGCTAGTTTCAAACTGATATCTAGCTGCTAAGAAATTCTGTTTAGTTGAATCGTTTGAATTCCAAATACATCTTATTAAGATTGTAATTCTATTACCTTTTTTAAGGTTCCGTACCCGAATGATTCCAAACGTAACCAAATTCAAATTCAAATTCAAAAGTCATTTATTCAAACTAGGCTGAGAATCAGCACTTTTCAAACGTCAAAATTACATAAGACAGTCCCCCCAAAAACGCCCACCCTTCACCACTTCCTAGTGCTTAGCTGGGAAGAAGAAGTGGCGCAACCCTATTACTAAGCCTCCGCTGTCCGTCTGTCTGTCAGCGGGATGTTTCTCATGGACCGTAATAGGTCAACAGTCTAAATTTTCACAGATTGTGTATTTCAATAGGGATGATACCTCGATAAAAAAAGGAAATTCTAATTAGTCCGTCAGTCAGATAATACAAAAATATTAGACACGTATTTTTTGCTTTATCATATTAATAAAAAATTACTTGGATAAAACTAATTTAAGTTCGGGAGTGGGGGTCGCTATGTCACAAGTAAATATAAAATCTACATACTCGTGACGTCATGGTACATTTTAACTCAATGTATCGCCGTAATCTTTAGATTACGTAAAGGAAGAAAAATTACGGGTCCAATATTTTTTAATAATCACCATGACGGACTAAAAATTTTTTTTTTGTCGTCGTCCCTATTGCCGCTATAACAACAAATAATAAAAAAATTATAGGGTCCACATAAAAGAATCGTGTTTTTTTTCTCGATCTTAAACCCCTCCCCTACGGACGGGGACGGGACCCTTCGTGTGCGAGTCTGTTTTGCACTAGGCCATTTTTTTAGTTTTATCAATTTCTGTTTATGTATTGATGTCGTTGTAAAACGAGTTAATTAATCTGCATTTTAAATAGATTTGTATATAAAAGAACTAGACTTTATGCTTTCATAACGTTTTTCCATTACCTAGTTTACGAAGGAATTCTTCAGCGCGTCTCGCATCGTAAGTACAGTGTTTAATAATGTTCCTGCAAGGTCGATATCGTTAATTAAACGCAACATTATTTACTTCAATTAATTCTAATACAGCTGACCATTTTGGTCGGTGTTCCAACAAAACACCGTCGTGTTTGATCTTAATTACGAAAATAGAATAAATTGGCAAATACATAAAATAACTAAATATTATCTGTAATTTAACGGGTAAGTTATAAAGTCATAATTTTTCACCCTAAGGTATTTTACTGCTAAGCCTCCACTGTGCGTCCGTCCATCCGCGTCGGTTTGTCTGTCTGTCAGCGAGCTGTATCTCATGAACCGCAATAGGTAGACAGTTGAAACAGTGTGTATTTATGTTGCCACTATAACAACAATCATAATAGATAATAATAAAAGATAAATAAAGAAAAAATTAAAAGGTTTTACTGTAGTATTTAAAAAATTTAAGTAAGTACGTAGTGTTAAAATGAACAGATTTGATTGTCATTAGTCATTCACGTAATATAAAAAAAACAAATGGCAGGCGTTTTATTAATTATTTTAATTAAGTTTTATAATTCTAATTTTATTTATATTATTTACTTAATTAATTATTTTTATCTTTATAGTGATTGGATTTTTGTACAACATAATAATATGATCTTATATGGGTTGAAAATAAATGATTTTTGAATTTACAAATTGTACGGTGAACGAAACCCTTCGTGTGCGAGTTTGACTTGCACTTGGCCGGTTTTTAATTATTAATTAGATTTACCCCTGAATACCAAAAGCTTCGCATCATGAAAATTACTGTAATGTATAATTAGTGTGTAATTACTAATATCGCGGTGAGATCGTTTTCTTGGCGACTTATTTTTTTCCGTTGGAAATAGTATTCATCAGTCAAATATTGTAGTTTATTAGATGTGATTGAAACCAAAAATTAGTTGTATATAAAAAAAAAAAAAAAAAAAAACGAAAGACAAAAAGTGAATTGTGGCCCATGAGGGGATCGAACCCGCGACCTTCGCGTTATTAGCACGACGCTCTAACCAACTGAGCTAATGGGCCGATGTGTGTGATGTCGAAATAGACCATTACGTTCATTTTACATAATAAAAGATGTTGTTGAGCATTCTCTACGCTTGATGTATCAGCAGATGTATTTCTGATACACTTCCTATGAAGTATTTTTAGATACCAGATTATCTCTATTTATAGCATCTGTCTTTATGTACAATACGATACATAATGTGTATATTTTATTTTATTTATACGAGTATGTAGGTACCCCTGTATATGTATTTTTTTTTTCCTTTCAAGTTATCTCTGCCTTAAGTTGCACCTAGGGTTGCCAACCCTACCATACAGGGTGTCAGGGACATCGACGCGAAAACTGATACCATGAATTCAGTACATGATTTTGAAACCCCTGCGTTGAAATTTTTCGTCGGTTATTAACAAAAAAATCTACTGTTTCATAGAAAAGTGAAATACCTACACGGTCAAAATGTATGGAACAGCAGATTGCTAATTTTAAAACCCACGAATGGTATCAGTTCTCGCGTCGATGTGCCGCCCTGTATAATATAGTATCCTGCTATATTAGAGGCCTAAATACAAGAACAAATATAATTAGTAAGCGAAACTACAATATTTGAATTTTTGTACAAAATGGAGAGATGATCGCAGTACTTAGGTCCAGTATTCATTTCCTAAAAGCTGGATTAATGGTATTTTGTAACCGTAATTTAGAGTATAAAAATATGTAGATACGAGACATAATAAAAAAACCTGTTAATAAAGGTTCATACTCATAGTAGCAAAAAGTATGCATTTAAACATAGATGAAAAATGTTTTTGAAACATACCTACCATATTTTTACGCCATATTATATTTTTACAGGCAATGGCTTCGAAAATACTGGTACCTCTAACCGCGGTAGCACACCCCCGCCGCGAAACCATAGCAGCGAAACCGCAGTAGTTTAATTCAGCTGGCTCGCGTCATGGTCCGCTACGCGAAATTCGAGTGGCGGAACTCGATTAGCGGAACATGACGCGAGCCAGTTGAATTGAAGTACTGCGGTTTTGCTGCTACGGTTTCGCGGCGAAGGTGTGCTACTGGCGTCATACTTCGTAAGTAAGTATATACATTTATACAAAATTTTTAGAAAATCATTATTCTGCCATTCTAGTTGAAAAATGCTGTGGCAGCCGCTAAACCTGACAGACGTATGTCCTGTCAACACCCAACTGACAGCTTGCTCCGACTTCGCGTTCATCTACTTGAACCTGTTAGTTCGACTGTTCGGCGACTCCTATGACCGAAGAGTGCAGCAGTGCCATGGAGAAGAACAGAGAATAGTGGAGAATGTAGAGAAGAAGAGGGAAGAGTATGACTTTATAGTGGTAGGGGCTGGCGCGGCGGGCTGTGTTGTGGCCAATAGACTGTCTGCTATTAGCAAATGGAAGGTATGTTGGTTATCAAAGATACTTACTTGCTTTTAACATGATCCTCAGAAAATAGACTTCTTTTAGAAAATACAGGGTGGCAGAGATATCGACGCGAAAATTGATATCATGGATTCAGTACCTACATGATTCTGAACCCGATCCGTTGAAAATATTCGCCGGATATTTAATCAAAATCTGCTGTTTCATAGAAAAGTGCAATACCTACGCATTCAAAATGTATGGAACAGCTGTTTTTAAAAAAAATAACCGGCGAATATTTTCAACGGATCGGGTTCAGAATCATGTAGGTACTGAATCCACGGTATCAATTTTCGCGTCGATATCTCTGCCACCCTGTATTTTCTAAAAGCCACCCTGTTTATCTCCTTTGTTACAATAAACATCACGACAATGTTTTTAATTCTAGGTAATAATTACATAATTTGAAAGCTAACAGTCGTAAAATAATATTTACAATTATTTAAAAAAGGGAGGGGATCACTACACATTTGAATTTTGCAATAACCAAGGGCTAGCCAAGGAAGCGCAGTGAAATCATTGATGGTTATAATTTTATTGAAATCCTTGACACCGCCGTGCCTTAGTCGAGTTGAAGGCTTTAGTAACCACCAATTAATTGTTCGAAGGAGCTAAATCCAAGTAATAAATTTTCATACAAAATACATATGCATTACCTAGTATAAAGCGAATTCTTGCGTTTAAATAATAACACTTGAGCAATCATAGTATCGATTATGTTCAAGTAACGATCGAATAATCGATAGTTTCCTCTCTTAAAGTATCTACCTATGTATCGAGTCTTCAAACAAGCTTTAATTTACGACTAATTCATGAACCAGTTACACGATCATTACCTATTTAACCGACGTCCAAAAAGGAGGAGGTTATATGTTCGTCGCGTATGTATGTTTTCTATATGTCCGCCAATTTCTCCGTCAATTGTGGACCGATTTTGAAAATCATTTTTTGTATGAAAGGGTATGCTCCCGAATTGGTCCCATATACATTTTATTAACTTTGCTTGGATAGTTTTTGAGTAAACTTCAATAATACGTATTTTTCCCACTTAGTATATGTGGATGATGATGATAACTTCCTGTCCCTGTTATTTACATAGCAGGTAGTGGTATTCGAATTTTTGTGAGGTAGGTACCACAAATAAAAACAAAAAATAAAAATAAAAACAACTAAAAACTGAAAAATAAAAACCTTTTTCCAAAAAATAAAAACTGACTTCAACTTTAATTTCGGAAGTCGGTGTCTTTGGTTTTCAATTTTCGTTTTTTGCCACCGACTTCCGAAATTAAAGTTCATTTTCACTTTGTAGTGTTTTTTTTCGGAAGTCGGTTGTTTTTTTTTGTATAAACTTATTTATTTGAACAATTTATTTGATATTTTTATATTTAGTCTGACTCTGACTGATGCCGATTTTCAAAATAATCATTTCAATTTCTAATTAAGTAACTTTATATTTATATTTAATTAATTAGTAGGTATAGTAATTATACGAAACCAAATTCTTTATTTATCTGTAATACACTTTTATCTTGAAGTAGATAAGCTATGGTATGATGTTCAGTGAGTTTCCATATGGGTTCCATAACCAAAAAAATTAAGCTATGCAAAAAGGATCCATTTAGCTTCAGATACTGTCCATATTTAATTTAAAAAGTTGTTATAACAGCCATAAAATCAGATAAAAGAAAAATAATAAGTAAATAAAAAGAAAACATAATGGGATCTTAGGCCCACTTGCGCGTTAACAGCTAACTCGGAGCTGTGCTCGAAGTTAATAGCTAACTCAGGGTTAATCCAATAATTCTCTTTGGATTAACCCTTTTTTTTTTTTTTTGAGGATGGGAAATCATCAAATGACTTCTCCCGCTCTGGGCAGAGCGAGAGGGTGTGTCAGACTTTTACTGACTAAAACCCACCCGTGTTCCTTCCGTTGCCTGTGTGCCGGGGCCGCGTTATCCCTTTCGGACAAACCCGCAGCCCCAGCAGGCATTGGTCTTTCGACCCCGTCGGTTGGTGCTGACATCTCTTTGAGGCGCGCGTGGAACACAACGCGCCGTCGACACGGGCCTGGTCCTTATCGGACGGCGAGCTGCCCATTGCTCACCGTCCGCAAGCCCGCGCCTACGGTGGCCGGAAGTCGGCTCTCGACTCCCGACGCCCGGGGCGTCTCCTGCGGCGACTAGGGCCGCGAGGGCGTGCAGCTTGCATCTCCCTCGCGCGCTCCGCCTCCTCCTTCGCGAACAGAACTGCTTCGCAGAAGGAGGTGACGGTCTTCCATGCACTCTCGCTCCGAACCATGGCCTGAACCAGGGCCGGACGCGAGAGATCGCCGCCGCCGATCGCCTCCGTGAGGACACGGCGGTGCTCCGCCCAAGCCGGGCAGACCTCCACCGTATGCTCCACCGTGTCCTCCGGGCGATCCACACAGTGGTGACACCCGGGCGTTTCCTCCCGCCTTACGCGGAACAGGAACCTCCCGAAACAACCGTGTCCGGTGAGGACCTGCGTCAGGCGGAAGGTGAGGACGCCATGGCGCCTCTCAAGCCACTCCTCAAAGAGGGGACTTATCGCCGCAATTGTGGCGTGCCCATTTGGATTAACCCTGAGTTAGCTGTGAACTCCGAGTTATTTAGCTAACCCAGGAACGCGCAAGTGCGCCTTACAATTATTTAACTGTCAATTTGAAATTCCGGAGTTAGTTTTAATAAGATTTAAGTACCTACCACTCAGAACACAGCACCCTAATTGCGTAACACACGATCAATTACAATCTGTTTCATTTTGACAGTTCAACAACATTCATTTCTTTATTTACGTTATTGAGCATACTAATTTTTCGAACATACGAAGCAATGGATTAGCAATATCCTTCAAAATGATTCAGACCATTGCACCCTGTACCAAAAGAAGCTGAAATGAGCATCCGATCTGTATCTAAACTGATATCTTCTAAATCCAGGTGCTACTGTTAGAAGCAGGCATGGAGCAGCCAGACGTGACGCTAGTGCCTGCCTTATCAACCGTTCTAATTAGCTCCAACATCGACTGGGCTTACACCACGGAACCTAACGGAAAGAGCTGCTTGGCGCGACAGGGACAACGCTGTGGATGGCCTAGGTAACCAGCGATGTGTGGAAATAAAACCGCGTTTCAATTTCGTCGCTGAGCGTTGAAAATTCAACAACACGCTTTTATTTCGGCATTTATTTAAATGTCGAATAGTGTTAGTAAAATCGGGCATTTCATCATCATCGATTTTTCATTTTGCTGAGTTTTGCTTTTGTCGTCACAAAAAAAAAACCTAGTAAATATTTATGTGTGAATTCAAATCAATCAATCAACTTCGCCTATCGCAGTCCACTGCTGGACTAAAGCCTCTCTCAGGCGGCGCCACAACACCCTGTTCTCCGCCTTCCGCATCCAGTCTGTCCCAGCCACCACTCTAAGGCTATTGGCTCATCTAACTAGCGTCCCACACTACGATTACCGAGACGCGGTCTCCACTCCAGTAATCGTCTGCTCCACCGGCCATCGGTCCTTCGACAAACATGGCAAGCCCACTGCCACTTCAGCTTACTTAATAATATAGCCCTTTATTCAGATCTAACTATTACATATGAAAATTTTAAAACTTAAAACTTAGTCTAGTATTCTAAAATTTGCTTCTAAGATTTTTATTTCTGTCTGCAGATCTGTTTGCAAGTCGGCAAATGCCCAACCTTTTCCATTCGTGTCTTTCTTGAGCCACTCTGTTCCACATCACTCCTGCTACTTGCCTGATGTCATCTTGACTTCAGCTTGCTTGCTTGAATTCAAAGATATACTTGAAATAACTCGTTGTGTCTGTTTGTTATTAGTCACCAAAGATTATACTATGACGTTCAAAGCAAGGACTGTCAGTGCTCGTAAAATCTTAGCTCCTCGAAGATGTCTTAGCAAACTAACGCTGATTCAAGACATTGCTGTAACTGCGTAGATGCGTTACTTGTTGCTTTTCGTGCAAATAATTTGATTACCTATTGCAATCAGCTAAGTAAGAAGTGATATAACGAGACCATTCAGGATTTGGAATTGATCTTGATTTGATTTAAGATAGTGTCCTTGGAGTTTCTTGCCAGTTCTTCTCCATAGAGATCTACGTTTTAGAACGGTCTTTGACGTTAAAAGTGCCTGTAAATAGATTGATTGAAATAAATGCTTTGAGTTGAGTGTCAGTTAAACTGAGTTATTTCAATTATTTAAAGTTTTTTTGATAACTAATTTGATATGTAGTTGATCAAGAAGTGTGGTATTTACTGCAATGCTTCACAAATGACTTCTATGTCGGCGATGCACGATTAGTAGGTGATAAAATCCATCTTTTGGCGCACAAAAGTCTTAAAAATTTCTTTAAATCGACCATCCATGTACCTGAAAGCCATAAGATAAATTCTATCTTCCTGGTCTTGTTCTATGTTACTTGTTGTCGGCGCAATACGTTTTTGTCTTCCGTTCTCCCCTGTGAACCGTCATGCTATCGTCCACTCCCAAAAAAACGATAAATGTTATCTCCCAAATCTCCCAATTACTCCTCATAATCGATAGACGCGATCGATAGAACTTGTCATAATGCTCTGATAACCACAATCGTTTGGGATAATCTATTCGAATGGCATTCTTACCCAATATTTATTCGTTATCAACAAGCATCCGATTGTCGTTCGCGGATTCAGTCAATTTGACACGCGGCGCCTGCCCTTCCATGTTATCAGTATAAACATACCACGTAGCGCACGTTTCGCTAATCTTATCATCTATTAGGTACTAGTCATAAATGTTACTATGCTCTTTTACTACGTCTGATTCCCTTGTAGGTCTACTATTCTTAAGTGGTGATTCGTTATCATCGACGGTATTTTTTTGTGACTCCTATGACTGTATTGAGCAATTGACTTCTTCGCTAATAATAGTCTTCTACAGTCACTATTAATTATTTCATAGTCTCTGAAGTGGCTTAGTTTTGCCCTTTTTTAAACGACGATATGAAACTGGTGTTATCAATTCTTTAAATTCGTTACAAACTGTTACGAAGTAACATGGACGTGAGCAGGAAGATGATTATGAGATATAGAATTTATGTAGATGGCATGGATGCGATTTAAAGAAAATTTTAAGACTTTGTGAAGACGTAGCGTTAGAAGGTCACCCTCAAGGTGGACCGATGACCTGGTGAAGGCCGTATGAATCCGCTGGATGCGAGAAGCATAGAAACGGTCGAAACGGCGGTGCTTGAAGGAGGACTATGTCCAGCATCGATAACAATGTTGTTATTGGCAACAATTTCAAAAAGCTCATTATCTTATGCTCATTCTTTAATACCCGCGTTGGATTGCAACTCTCTTTGATCATTTATTTATTTAATCATTTAGTAGTAACAGCGGTGGGTAAGCGAGAAGTTCTTCTTTATGATTTACTGAGGTAAACCTATAGCGGTACGAGGTTCTTGTGGTCAAAATCGAAATTAACGCCCCATTGTATGTCACAAAAGCGCCCCCTTGTCAATTTCAGTAGAGCGCCAAACGCCCCTTGTTGTTGCAGACAGTGTATGTCTGCCATCTGTCAGTTATCAAAGAACGTATTGTGTTCGAAGTTTGTATTTCGTAGCTTTACAAGAAAGCACAAAATTATGCGCGTTTTCTACAGTTCTATCTCCGGTGACTAGTCGTCCATAGATGGCGCTGTGTCTCGTCGCTGTACCTTGCTATGGTTCTGTGTCAGGAGTTTCGCTATGGTGTTTCAATTTCTATGTAACTGATTAGAGTTACGCGTTGTAACATGTCTGTGCGAGTACTTAAGAGCAAAAAGGTTTTTTTTATCTCTGGTGTGCCGAATCATGATGATACGAGATTTATAAATCATTTTTTTGTAGGTATTTCAGGTAGACCTTTATTGAATGTAAGGGTCTGCCCACAAGTATCAGGGTTACCGAGTTGTGGACCATTGAATCTATGAGGCTTGAGCTTTCGGCTAAACCTGGGCTTTTTAAACTAAATATCATGTCGATTTGTGGTATATGAGCATCGATAGGTTAGACTGCCCTTTCTGTATTTAAACTGTGGATACCTTATTAACATTTTGTTCAAATCAAGCGACAAGACTTCATCAATGTACCAAAGTATTTGGATTTAGTGCCATTTGCCAAACTGTCACACTTTTCTACCCTAATATTATATAGAGCATATATTTGTATTTTTGTTTATAGCGCGTAGTAAAAAACTACTGGAACGATTAAAAAAAAAATACCCGTAGAATGCTATATTAACACTGAGTAACATAGGCTATAATTTATAAAGAAATCACGCAGGCGAAGCCGCTGGCGGAAGTTAGTTAAATATATATAATATGTTTTTTTTTCTTTTTTTTCAAACAACTTCTATCTTTCTCTACTGACCCTGTTTTCATTGCTAACGCCGCTTGACTGGCACATTTTTGCGATAAATAGGTATCAGCAGTGGCGCCCCATTATCTCCATGCGTGATTTTTATTTACATTCAAAAATATGTGACTGATAAAGTACGATATCTGTCTGAGAAGATATCAACTTTTCGCAATATTTCACAACCTATCTTTATTATTAACTTATTTTTCTGAAATGGCATGTGATCCATCAGCACCTTGATATAGTTATTGAATGTATAATTCTACTGCTGAAATATAAACTGTAGATTGAAATTTAGTAAACAGTGAATGGCTTCACATTCAACTGAACTTTCAAACTCATTTTCAATGTTGACAAAAGTTGCACAACATATTTGCGGCAACATGTTTTTGTGTTGCTGTATATAAGTTGCTTGTCTACATACTGTATGTGCGTGCAACATGTGCGCAACATTTTATTGTAACGCCAATAATTTGTTATCTTATTAGCGCACCTACTCTTTTACACAACGAGAGTGCTGTGTAATTTTTGGTCCTAATCTCTGTTCTGATACTACCTTGAACATAAAATTATACTGTGAATGTGAGAGCGTTATAGGCTTAACAGACTGTAGATCTGTGATCCATTTTATATTTTGCTAAGTACCTGGGACTTGTTGATGGCCTACACTGTCCTCTCATACCTTTTAACACTGTAATTTGAAAACATTGTAAAAACCGTTTACTTTTAAAAGAGTAACCGTGGAGTTTCTTGCCGGTTCTTCTCCATAGGAAACGACCAACTGGAACCGTGCACCTAGCTTCTGACCTTTCATAAGTGCCCTTGTAGTAGGTTTATGTGAAATAAAATAATTTGAATTTGAATACGAAACATTATATTAATTCATCTTGTCAAAGAGTTGTGAAGGATAATGCACTGCTTTCAAAAACTTATGTGAAGTGAGCTTGAAGTGAACTGCCGTTCGATTCTGTAAAAATATCACCGTGTAACTTAGGTGAAGTGAGCGTGAAGTGAGCTGTCAATAGTGTTAATCCCTAGCATCCTGCCGGTCGGTTCTGTGGCAGTGACAGCTCACTTCACCTAAGCTTCACGTTCATATTTTTACATAATCGACCGACAGACCATAGTGTCAACGTGTCAACCCTAGCATCAGGTGAAATGCCAGCTCGCTTCACTTATAGTGCGTTCATTGTATCTTGACATTGACATGTGACGCGATTGGTAGTACCGTTCTGTCAGTCGCCATTTTGAACTCTATTAGTATTGAAGCTAAGCTTGACAAACAATGGTGCCAACATGATGGCAAGGGACAAGTTATAGTGAACGGTGTGTAGTTTGCAAGATGAGATATGTACAGAATAGAACGACCGATCCCGATTTGCAGATATGAAAGGAATGTGTTTTACTAACAGAAAATCTTAAACAATGCTTCTAGAGGCAAAGTGATGGGCGGCTCGAGCACCATCAACTCTATGGCGTACATCCGAGGGAACCGGTTAGACTACGATACCTGGGCCGCCATGGGGAACGTCGGCTGGAGCTACGATGATGTGAGAGAAGCAGTTTCTAATGCACCCTGCTTCTTGCACTCTTGAACATTGACAAAAAGATTGTCTTAGTACTAGGTTTGGTTGTTATTATGGAAAGCACTAATTCAATGAGGAAATATTAGTAGCACTGATTGGATATAAGTCCTCATTGTTACTGACCAAATTGATTACTGAAACATATGCAATGGAAACTATTGCCACTTAGTTTTTACCCGACTACGGCGAAGCAAGAAGGAGTATTATGATTTTGACCGGTATGTATGTATGTTCATCTGTTCCCTCATAAATTCTAAACTACTCATCACCCCCCTCGAGCGCCCTCTAGAGAACATAAAGTCATGACAGAAAAATAAAAAAAATAATGATGCCATGTTGGGTATCAAATGAAAGGGCTAATTCAACACATTTAAAAAATATATATATTAGAATCCCAAAATAATTTAAATAAAAATTAAAGTTATAAAACCCAGACAAATTAAAAATCCAGGGTCACACGTAATCTTTTAGATTTATGCCCTAACCCGTGTGACTCCGGATTTTTAATTTGTCTGTCTGTGATGTCGTTTATACCTTTTTAGATGACTTTTTTGTCGAGGTTGGGTTTTAGTTTTATAACTTTTAATTTGTATAACTATGCACAGAATGCACGCAGCACATTGCACCTACAAATATGAACGAAATAAACTCTAAACTAAACAATCCAATATTTCACGAATAGGTGCTGCCATATTTCAAGAAATCTGAGAAAAACCTGAATATCGAAGGTCTGAACCGTAAATACCACGGCGTTAACGGAGAGCAGTCTATTTCCAGATTCCCTTACATTGATAGACCCTCTATCATGATGACTGATGCGTTCCACGAAAGAGGACTGCCTATAGCAGACTACAATGGAGCCTTCCAACTGGCCACGATGCAAGCCCAAGCAATAGCACAAGATGGAGAGCGAGTGTCTACTAACAACGCATTCATACAACCAATCAGATACAAAAGGAAGAACCTAACCGTTAAAAGCAAATCTGAAGTGTTCAAAATACTGATAAATAAACAAAAGGTTGCTTACGGCGTCAAATATATTAAAGATGGTCAAGTTCACACAGCTTACGCTAAGAAAGAAGTTATAGTTAGTGGCGGCAGTATAAACTCTCCGAAATTGCTCATGTTGTCTGGCGTGGGTCCTAAGGATCACTTGTCCAAGTTGAATATCTACGTTAAGAAAGATTTAGCTGTTGGAGAGAACTTACACGATCACGTTACTTTTAATGGTATCATAATAGCTCTGCCCAATAAGACAGCAACTCGGGTTGATAACGAAGAAGTTCTACAACAAGTGCGTGACTACAGTCAAATGAAGCTCAAGCACGGACCACTGTCTGGAAACGGACCGGTCAATTCTATAGCATTTATAAAGACTGATCCTGATTTACCTGCGCCTGATATTCAGTACCAAGTAGATCATGCATTCATGAATGAATATATTCGTGAACCAGAAATCTATGACGAGATAACAATATTCCCTACATCGTTCTACGATGCTTTGCTTCCAAGAACGATGAATTTGGTTCCGAAAAGTAGAGGAAAACTGTTGTTAAATCCTAAGAATCCACATGGCAAGCCATTGTTGTACGCTAACTATTTTGGAGACCCAACTGATCTAATACCGATAGTCAAGGGAGTACGGTTCCTTCTTAGTTTGGAGAATACAAAAGCGTTTAGAGATCACGGTGCATACTTTGAGAGGACACCGTTAAAGGCATGTAGAGACTATCCGTGGGGTACCGACGAATACATTGTTTGTTTGGCTAGATCTTATACTTCGACGACCTATCACCCTGTAGGAACTTGTAAAATGGGCCCTAAGTGGGATAAGAAAGCAGTTGTAGACCCAAGATTGCGAGTGTATGGTATATCTGGCTTGAGAGTTATTGACTCTTCTATAATGCCTGTTGTAAATCGTGGAAACACTAATGCACCATCCATTATGATTGGAGAAAAGGGCGTGGCTATAGTAATCGAAGACTGGCTGAAGAAGCAATGTTAAGTTATTTAACTCGAGTTGAATACTAGATAGCTGGTGCTTTATCTATTGCGTAATAGATGGCATTGCTTGTATCATTTCATGTTTGTGTATACTTGTAAATGACCTAGTTTCGACTAAATGAATCATTTGTTTCGATATTATAACGACACATTCTTGTGATATGTATGTTTAACAATATGCGAAACTTATTACGAAATGATTAGGTACTTTGTTAATCTCATGTATTTTTGTTTATTTTAATTTAGGAGGTATATGTGTTTGGTTCTATTGAAAATAACAAATCATTTTTATCATAACAATATATTTTATTCTAATTAAATTTCATCTTTCTCATATTCACATTACAAAAGTATAAAATCCAACAATATGTCTCCTCACGAACTTCTCAAGTATTATAAGTAGACATTTTTTTTCCACCATCTTCATGCAAATCGTATACTAGCCACCATGGCATAATATATCAACAATATCCTAGATATTGACAATTTACAATCAGAAAATGTTCTCTTTTGTACATTTTTTTTGGCAGAATTGCCCCAAGTTTACACATTACAACAGACAAATCTACAATAAGTTACAATTCAAACTTTACAAGTTAGAAAGAACTGGAATTTACTACAGTAAGATCACTTGGTTAATGTTTAGGTACAATACAAAATCCTTTAACCGACGTAATTGTAGCTACTAGACAAAAGATGGCGCTAAACGCCAAAGTCGCAACCAACATGGCTGATTAGGCAAACGAACCTATAACGGTCGTGTATATTATTTTTTTCCAAGAACATGATGTTTCGACGTTTTCGACGTTTTCACTTCTCGGGCAGCTTAATAACGGGGGTCTGAGAATATCCCCAATTCATCTCACAGTGCTCGATGAGATCTCTCTCAGAGTCTGTCAATGATGAAAAGTCGAACTCCTGACTGTCGCTGAAGGGATCTGTATACGGGTAGTGCACGAGGACGCAACTAAAGTCCATAGAAGATCCGCAGTAGCCGAGCAACTTCCGCAATTTAGTCTCGGAGTCAACCTGTAGACAAAACAGAGAAATTGTTAATACCATTGTTTGTATATTTTAAATAGTGCTTCTATAGACTTTTCCGATACGCAAGACTAACAACATTGTTCTGGGGCAATAATAACGGCTCAAATAATTCAAAGACAATAAATAATATGTTATTATTGCATGGTTCTAAACCTACGTCAAAGATGTTCATGTTGATCAAAACCACAGCAATACAATGAGGAAAATGTGCAAAAATGTACAAGTAATGTTGCACAACATTTATGGAGCGATTAAAAACAGGTTTGGAGAGAGTGTAGTATGGAGGAACAGTTGAGATATTTACCTTAATGACGTAGATGTCGTTCTCGACGCAGAAGGCTTGGAGCAGCACTTCTTGCATGTGCGTGGCGCTGTCTCCGGGAGGCGCCTCCGCGGTCACACAGAAGAGGGACCGGTTACTGTTCTTCGACAGATACTGGATGGCAGGGAGGAGACCGACTGTTAGCCGTTTCTCCACACAAGCTCGTCGGAGCACCGTTTTGATGCATTGACTTATTGGGCTGCGAAAAAAAAGAAATAATTAGACACTTTGAAAATTTTAAAGGTCGATAAATACTGAGGAGAATTCTACTTAAGGTGGTCAAATTAAATTATCTACTCCTATTGAATCGTTACCATTCATTACCTTTACATTTAGCATGGAAGTTATTTTAGGTACTTTTCTTGAAAAAAATGATAAGTATTTTTTCAACTACTTGTAATAAAATCTGTATCTTCAAATAATTGGATAATTAATAAATGTTGCAAACCCACAAGTACCAAAACGAAAATCATCAATTTCTAATTTGACCAGAAAAAACGTAATTTCAGATTCAAAAAGCTATAAAATTATATATTAGATAAGATTGCACAATATTAATAATTACCTTTTAGCAGCCATGCCGCTGAACGTTTCAGCTTTAACGGGAACAACTGAATCCTTGTACATTATGCTGGACAGCTTGATGCTCTTCAATTCAAACTCGTCACGAAATTTAGACACTGTGTATTCCTTGTCAGGAATTGTCACAAAACACTTCACTCAAATCCAGAAAATCCTTTGGTATTATGCAATCCACTAGAGTACACAAAACTGTTGCAGTGGAACTTATCGAAGTTTATGTCACAATGATTTCACAACTTTGCCAGTCAAACTTGCGTGGTGTCGCTCTGAATGCTCTGTGCAGAATGTGGCTTCGTGACGTCGCAAGCCCCTTTTATAGAGGTTATCACGCATGCGCACTATTTTGCCAGTGTGCGTGTAGCGCTCGACCGATATCGACGGCGATTCTTCGAAAATTGCGAGTAATTTTCTTGGTGTGCGAATATTGTTGGCAGTGTGTGTTCATTCAGACGTGTCTATACGAGAGGTGAGTGCTGTGTGCGTTGCTCGTACTCTGTACAAACTTGTGGCTGGCGCGTCGTAACGTGTTCGTAAATTTGCCACCGCAAAGAGAACTTCTCCGCCCCCCGCTATGTTTGAAATATGGGCGTCAGAGGGGTGATGTGACTGATATTAAGATTCTTTAGTAGTTAAGGTTATCAAGTGCAAGGTGTCTGTGTGCGAGCGTTTTATCCACCGTGTTCGGAATTCCCGCGATAGCTTGGGTTTTATTTGTTGGAGGAAACGCGGCGGATTGCGATTGTTTCTTATAATTTGGGTTTGCGATCGCGGATACTGAAATTTTACGCGGTTTGTTGGTCAGTCCTGGCTCCGGTACTTACACTTACATGTAATTAAGCATTTAGCGTTAACACTACTATCCACTTGTTATCTTATCTCAAATACTGTAATTGTGTATTACTGATAATTGAGTTGCCATAGGTGAATAGTCTGATGCTTATGCAATACATACTGCGTTCCTTTATTGTAGCAATTGTAAGAAAATTTCATGGAACTCTATTAATATATGTGAAAGGAGGGCGAAAACAACAACCTTACGCAATTCTACTAAGGCATCTTTTCCAGCATCATTCAGCTGAGATCTTATCAATAATTTTCAAATCACTATGTTCTCCGCAGTAGCATTGAAGGCCTCATTTCTTTTCGTTAAACTTCTACAACGGAGATGTCAATCTTTATGTAAGTACGGTTGTTTTTCAAAAACAATGTCACCTGCTGTCCTCATTTCTTCAACCTTCACTATCTTTTCTTGTCTATAAATAGCATTAGTGTTATGTTTGTTATTGTTTTCTATTTTCGATTCATATGTATTTTGTTGGAAGTCTGAAAGTGACACCGGTGACTGAAAAATATTGCGGAAATCGGTTGTCATGGTAGTCGCGGAGGAATGAAGACAATGTCGGGAGGAAAGTTTTGAGTATGAATGTCGATGGCTATAAGAGTAGGGGAAGACCGAAGAAACGATGGATGGACTGTGTGGAAGATGATATGGATAGACAGGGGGTGACTACCGAGATGACGACTGATAGAGAAATATGGAAGACAAAGACATTATGTTGCGCCGACCACAAGGCAGGAGAATGATTTGTTGTATAAGCTCTCCTCCTATTAAATGGGACTTAAACATAGCTGGAGAATTGTGGGTGTACTATAGGTACACCTCTAACTAACCTTTTGAGTGAACAAGGCGTGGTGTTATGTTATGTATTTGTCCGATGCTCTATCACTGACGTAGGAAAAACCTGGACTCCCGACCGACGTCACAGAATTTAAACAGGTTTTGATTAATTTCAAATTGCTCGGTTATCGGATGACACTGATGTCGCACGCCGCACGCGTTCACAAAGTATATGTAGGATACATTTACATAATCGGAAATTGTTGAACGATTATAACAGTCGATGCTGAGGGTAACCGTAGCTATGGAATCCCTATTCTCGTGTAAGTTACTAAATTGTTGCATTGCTTTTGTGGTGTTTAAATTTGTGTCATCTAAATTACTGCTTACTGATTCTATAACTTTAGTATTTAACTGAACATTTTCCTCAAATTCGTCGCTAAAAATAGCATTGTGATTAAAACTTGCAAATCTATTTTGGGCAAACATTACCGATAATACGAGCTGTTTTATTGAAAACCCTACATTTAATTGATTGATTAGGTATAAAGTTTAATCCGCAATTTATCAGTTTGTTTTGGACGATAAGAAAGACTGACTCATAGTGAATTCCTTCAATAAAATATTTGTCAAGGCAAGCGGCCTTTTTCTGCCTTACTGATTGGCACAACGGTATTTTAATGAGACTAAAAAAGATTTGACTAGGAATGTCTTTGTGGTATGTACTGCAGTTAACAACGTCATTACCGATGGAGAGAAATTCCAAATACAATATGAACTTTGCACAGGCGGCAGGTAATTTTGCCATATCTTTGCCGGTCATGGATTTACAACTTTTTCGTCCGTAGTCCGGCCGACGACAGCTCACTTCAGCTCTCTAAACCTAAGTTTTCACGATTACATTTTTACAGAATGGGTCCGCTGGTCCAAACTCAAATGTTTATTTGATTTATGATACCTTTGAAAATTTAATTATTTCGTATTATATTTTGTTCAAGTATTTATAACATAATTATTTACTGACGCCTTAACCTAAATCTTTAAGACTTTATAGCGAAATTAATTGAAACTTCAGATGCGATTGAACTCTTCTACTTTTATACTCAGTAAAGAATATTAATCCTTCACCGGTGTCAGTCGTTCATTGACTTACGTTCGTTGTACCATTTGAGAGAATTGAGAGAAGTCCCTTCACATTTGCTAACAGCTTAAATTATATTCCTGTCAAATCTTCATTCAACAAGATATAGATTAGCAAAATTATTTCGTCATGTTAAAACTGATACACTTTTGTTTCTTTTCCATGAGCACGCTCACGACAACTGGCTGTTGACCTATTTATCAATAAAAAGTTTTGAGTTCGATATCAAACCTTCTTTGAAACGCTGTGTCATGCATCGTGGCTTGTGTAATCACGCGCGAACGTTGACCCCTTGTCTTTGTACGATCTTTGTAATCTGTATTGTGTTTGAATGTCACAAAGTCTCCGGCATGTGGTTTTAATGTTTGCATTTGTTTATATTTACTTACAGATACGACATTTATGATATGAAACAAATAGTGAGATAGAATCGGGAAATTTTGAGGTTATCATAAAACAAACATCGGAAAAATGGCGCGTAAATACCTACCATAGATTTTTTTTTGGGGCCATGTTTGTTTAAAAAATAATTAAAATAATTTGTAAAGTAGTTCTGTTTTGATGATTATTGTGGGACAATCCTAATGACGAGGACAGTTAAATATAATTTGTTATCAGTTATTGTTTCGCATTATTAAATGTTTTGTATCTGTTTTGTCATACTTTTATGTTGTTTGCGGTTTCAAAGTTTGTCCTGAACGGCAAACGCTACTGTATTATTTTATAATACTTTATTTTTACCTCAGAGGCATTTGCACCTCATTGCGCAATCTTTTGGGTTAATTAAGTGTCCAAGGAATATTTTATATTTTTTTTTTTTAATAATTTGTGATTTATAGAAATCTAATGTCTCGCGCGGTTTTTACGACTTGATAAAACATCGAAATGTCTTTATTATAAATCTAGGTACGTTTAATATTAAAATGTATTAAATACATAAACCTTCCGGTATAATTTTATCTACTTATATGATTGTGAAAACCGCATCAATATCCATTTTGTTTAGGAGAATAACCCGATCACACAGAAAGACTCGCAAAGCGACTTAATTTGTAATCATAGGAGTAATTTAAAAAAATGGTAGCAATAAAGGATAACAACAATAAATACATCTAAATTTGACATTAAAATGTAGTACATAATATATAGGTAGTATTTTTATTATTCAAGATATTACGAAAATTACATAACTTTGCATTCTCTTGTAGGAATTTATGTCCGCCGATTTCTCCGTCAATTAATTGTGAACCGATTTTTGTTTGATAGGGTATGCTCTCGAGGTGGTCCCATATACATTTTATTAACCTCGCTTGGATATAGTTGAGTTGGCTTCAATAATAGGTTCTTTCGTATTCTTCCCACTTAGTCTATGTGGATGATATGATGATAAGTTCCTGTCACTGTTATTTACATAGAAGGTTCGAATTTGGTAGGTACCACAACTAACATTTGAAAAATAAAAACTATTCCAAAAAAAAACATCAGACTACTGACACCGACTAAAGTTATTTTACAGTTTATAGTGTTTTCTTTTGGAAGTCGGAGTGGAAAAGTTTTTGTTGTCTGTGAGCAGTTGACGTCAATTGCAGTTGCAGATGCCATTGATTGAATGTTTTTCGTCTTTCGATTTATGCAAAGATATTAAATAATAGGTACTTACTAAGTTTTATGTATAAAATATAAAAATGTAATCCTGTGTTATGTTTTCGCGAAACGGTTTAGTTAGTTACGGCTTCACAATTTATTTCAAGCAGGAAAATTTCCTTATTTTCCTGTTTGACCAAAATGTTTGAAACTTTTTAATGTTCGTCTCAAAAGAACAATCGTTTTAAAATCTTTCATAAACCTTGAATGTTTGGGATAAAAATAACTTACAACTTGCTTAAACTTAATGCAACAGGGGCAATTCGTCTACATTTTTCTGCCCTTACCCAATTTATTTGGCGCAACATATATTTTTCTTCCACACTTCTTTATTAGTCGTCATCGCGGTAGTAACCCCTTTCTACCATATGATCTTTCACACAGTCCATCCATTGTTTCTTTGGTCTCCCGGCTTCCCTTACAGGAGGCAATTGGAAAACAAAATGGGACACTATGAGAGTTAAAACATAGCGGAAAAATGCGCGCGAATTTCCCCGTCACGTTTTTCCATACAGATCTAGATCTGTGCGGTAAAACCCTTGCCTCTTCTGCCCGTGACTTCGTCACGGTGAAATTATTGTTCCCCCGAACCACCCCGTCGTACTGTGGATCGAAAAAAGATCTTCATTTATCGAGATATCTGAAAAAATCAAATACGTCATAAAATCATAAAATAAATAGTTACATCACCGTGTGCAAGGATATAACGGTTCCGGAGATATAATAACACAACAAACATGTTTTTTGCAAAACAATATAAGTTACTAATTTACCTACCAGATTGTATCCTATGATATATTTTTGCATAATATTGGCTATTAGAAGTCATTTTAAGCAAAAAACCGACGACACTTTAAAATTTAAGCTCCAATGTCTTCGAGAGCCTTTTTTCGATCTACAGTGTGTCGTATCGCATCGCCTGCCCGCGCTCTTTCTTCGTTTTTGCTAAGCGGTCTTTCTTCTTTTTGCTCGAGTCCTAACATCACGCTAGGACCCAGCGTGATGTTAAATAGCACATAGCCTACCTCAAGAATTGTGCTATCAAATGCAAAAAGAAAATAACAAACTCTTCAGCTTTATTATTAGTAAGTATTAATACTTAGTGTACTTAATAGATAATATGTAAGCTGTCCTTGTAGCTAGTGGTCATTTTATTTATCAACATTGGTCTTTCCTGGCATAAATGTGTCATAATATTTTCTCTCTTCATTCGTTATTTCTCGTAACATGTTGATAAACATGAGAAAAACCCAGTCCGCGGTGGGCATGATAATAACAAACATATTAGAGTTTTATAAAAAACAAAATAATGATGTATCTGCGCAGTCCACATGCAGAATACAGTTAAAGGTTATCAACTAATCAAAACATTGGACTTGGTGAGTCAATCTGCCTAGTTTTTCCCAACTATGTTGGGGTCGGGTTCCAGTCTAACTGGATGGTTGCCGACCCCAACATACCGATCGCAGCTGACTACTAGTATTTTATACGGAGCGACTGCCTATCTGACCTCCACAACACAGTTACTGGGTAACACTTGCTGTTAGACGTTTGGACTTGATGACTGCCCGCAACGACTGCCAAAGATCTACGAATGACAGCCGGGACCAACGGCTTAACGTGCTTTTCGAGGCACGGAGGGGTCTTGGCATGTAATAGATAGTCAACCATCCACAAACCAATCGCGGCTTCGATCAACCCGTGCGGCTGTAATTATTTGGAAAAAGAAGTGGTGTAACAAACTCCGCAGCAGCAAAGGCTGTCTGTTGCTGGACAATAATATCCAAAGTTATTAACAAAACAAAGAAGCACAAAAATGTAATTAAATGATTGGCCATTTGTCAGTTAGCATAAGCTAATATACCAAGAGCAAAAACCGAAAAAAAACAAAAAAACATTCCTTTCTACAGTCCCGTCGAGAGAATGCGTTCCCGACATCTGTCAGTTGGACTATTTTTAGTAATATCGTTAGTATGAAACTGACAGGTGTCAAAACGCATTCTCTCGACGGCCGGACTATAGTCATTAATATCATCTTTCTCACAGTCCATCCATCGTTTCTTAGGTCATAGGTGCATAACTTTTAGAAGTAAACAGCATAATAATCAAATCAAAGAAACCATATTTGGACTTTCATACCGACATAACCTTTTCCTTTGAAGAATCTATTAGCGGATTCGTGAACACCTACATTTAGATTGTTCTCCTTAATTAAGAAGTTACGGCTACATTACAATAAAGCTTCTGGAATGAAAATAAATACCTACAGTAGAATTTGTTTACCTTACCCTCTCTGTTGATGTTATCAACAAAAGAAATATTTCTTGTTGTTTTTCTTTTCTCAACTTTCATGTTATTCTTTTGCTTCTAGACTTTCTCGGAATCTTGCTAACTTGATTATGTATTTAGTGGTATTTATAACTGCCTAGTAAACACTACGACGCAGTATATAATCTTGTTACATAGGTAGTAAACATGTCATCATCATTTCAGCCGAAAGACGTCCACTACTGGACATAGGCCTCCCCCAATCACCGCCACTTCTACTGATTCTGTGCTTCCCGCATCCAGCGGACTCCTGCGGCCTTCACAAGTTCATCCATCCATCTTGTAGGAGGACTTCCAACGCTACGTCTTTCGGTACGTGATCGCCACTCCAGAACCTTTCGGCCCCGTCGGCCGACTGTTCTGCGAGCAATGTGCCCAGCCTATTGCCACACAATTCTTCGGGTTCTTCATCTTCATTTCTGATTCGATCACGTAGGGACACTCCAAGCCCTCTCCATTGCCATTTGGGTGACTTTTACCATTCTGATAAGGCCCATTGTAAACGATCACGTTTCATGTACTTAATTCGTTTCAAGTTAGCATGTACTTAATCCTTTTTGCTAAGAATCTATTGCTTTACCGTAAATACATAAGGTCACGCTTTCTTTCCAAGGGGGTAGACTTACATACTCCTTTTGCTTTGGGTACGTTCATACATCTGGTCATACACGCACGAAGGTTGCCAGTACTACGCAACCTGACCTTACTGAAGAACATTACCAATAAAGTCACTATATGTCTACTCACTGTCACTACATGTTACTGTATAGTCTCTCGTACAGGACTGCATTAATTTTTTATTTTACTTTGTTTTTTTATTGTTTTTTATTTATTTATGTTTAGTGTGTTTTTAGTTTAATTTGTGATTTCCTGTGCGAGTCTCAATAAATACTTTTTCTTTCTTTTCTTTATATGTCCCTCTAGGGCATCCCCTCCCGGCGTTTCCACTCACATCTGCCTTGTGAATACATTTTGTTAGTCGCCTTTCATTCATCCTCTCAACATGACCAAACCATCTAAGCATAGCATATTGCTTTACCGTTTCATCATAGCGTCTTGAAGACTTCCACTGCTTGCATGAGCTCTCAAACAACCGCTTCCATTCCTCAAGATTTTGGTCGTGACATAATGAATGGTCGAAATAATTTGGTGATTTCAGTCATTTATTTAATTCCATCGCCAATATGTAGCAATAATGTTGCACGCTTTACATCACATAGAGTCAAATATTGCTGCGTATATGGCGCCCAGTCTAACAACAAGAATAATTACTTATGCAATGTTTTCAATGAAGGAATATAACTGCGCCATGTAGCTACCTGAGTTTGTTTTGAATTTAAATATAGAAAAGTTACCCTATACACGAAGTTGTTTTCGTCTCATAATATTGCATAGGGTCTTATAATAACGGTAACTCGATGCTCGCAAAGTTTTTTTTCAGTTAGTTTTAATTATGGTCTGGCAGTTTGAGTAAAGCCTACACAAATGTCCCTTCTTTTGGTATTGTTCGTCGAGTCGTTGAGCTCCTTTAGTTCTGAGTTGAGCTCCTTTAGTTCTGACTTAAGCTCCTTTAATTTTGAGTTCAGCTCCTTTAGTTCTGAGTTGAGCTTCACGATTACTGACAAATGCGTACACTGACAACAGGTCCACTAAAATCTGTGTGGATCTTTCCGCAAAAGACCATTTCAGACCTCTACATGGTCCTCACATGATCTGACCAAGATAATGTCTGCTCAGATGTTTATTCTCAGAATAGTTGGGAACACCGACCTCATGTAATTATGAAATATTATTGACGCATTATTGACGCGTAAAAATGTTTGTTTAAAGATATATACATCATTTATCATCAGATGTGCATAAATAAAATTGCCACAATTATACTCATCGTCATCACTGTCTTATCTTGTCAAACTAAGTAAATCCACCAACAGCAGAAATGTTGAACTACGACTCAAGTTGATGGGTCAGTGACTCGTAGTACGATAAGTCATAGACAAGCGCATGCCAGCTCTGACCTTCATCGATTGCTTCCCTCGTGAAACAGGGTCAAGGGCTCACAACCTCCACCGATCGCTAATCGCGCATGTTTCGAGAAATTCCGTTAAACTATAACATTTCACATTTATTGAGTGAACTTTTTTGTTCGTGGAACAGGGTGATTCAGTTTTCTGGCTAGCTGTATAGTTATCGTTTATTAAAATCAAATTGTTTAGGATTATGAGAACTATGAAAAGTATGTAACTAGTTATGTGAAATCAATATTTGTGCCTCTCAAATGGTTGAACAAAAATTATTTAAGTTTATAACTGCGACAAAAGTTTTCATGGAAACCTCTGGGATTTCGTCGAAAACCTCAGTAATTTAAAGATGCCAAGTAATACTCAACTGAATAAGAGTGTAAGATAAATTCAGCATGGCAATGACAGCTCTTCTATCGCCCACGATCACCATATCAAAACTTTGACATTACTTACTCTTACTTAAAAGTAACTTAAACTTACGTAATAATTCGTAGATGTTAGACCGCTGGAAACATAAGACTTTCCTTCGTCGCGACAGCCAAAGCCTACTGAAGTATGCTGTAATCATTCTGCAGGTGGACGGGACCGTGTCTATGATATAACGATTGTAAGCTTTATTTTGAGAGGAAAACGACTCGGTTTCACAGATGAATTACAGAACTTTTTTTTATGAACTTACTTCTGAGAAAATATTAAGGAAAAAACCCTTACATTTCTTATTCGGGATTGCAAGGCGAGTAAAACTTTTTCTCCCAGGGGAAGCCAAAAAAATGAAGACTGTTTTTCTTTACAACAGCTTATGGCATAGAAAAATAAGCAAAATGTTATTGCAATTACTACTGTATTTCTAAGGCCGCCAAAGGAGTTCCAAGAAGTCTTTACTAAAGAAATGTATATTTTCAGAAAATCATGGTTTGTTATTCTTCTCGTCGCAATTTATATGTTTCTTTTTTGAACATAGAACAACATGGAAGGTTAGCATTATCAGCCTCTAATGTTCCCACTTCTAGAACACAGGCCTCTTCTGTTTGATAGGGAGTGGACAGTAAACAACCACGCGAACCCAATGCTGGTTGGTGGATGTCACATGTCTTCGATTTTTTTGTTCTAGGACATGCCGATTTCCTCACGATGTTTTCCTTCATTGTTTTGGGAGCAGTGGTGATGAAAAAATTTACATGAAGTAAATTGCTTGCTTGGGTTAGAACCCACTCGTAAGTAGCGGCTGTTACTACAGGGCCACCACAGCTCCCACACAAGGAAGGTAATCGTTCGTTATTGTAATGGATATCTGTACCCTAATTGCATAATACACGATCAATCAGTATTTGAATCGTTTAAACAGATTGCTAATCCATTGCTTCATAAGTTCGAAAAAAATTATCTGCTCAACAACGTTATTAACGCAATGAATGTTGTTGAACTGTCAAAGCGTTTACGAAAATATGGTACGTAGTTAGATAGAAGTAAATCTTTTCTATTACCTAATTCTTTCTTTTGTTTACCTACTTCCTCACTCGAATGTTGTGTCAGTCAGTAATTCCTAGCCTTTTCCCAACTACTTTGGGGTCTGCTTCCAATTTAACTGAATACAGTTGAATACCAGAATTTTACTTTGAACGATTGTCTATTCCACCTCCACAACCCGGTTGCTGGGTTACACGATACTCCTTGGTATGACTGGCTGTCAGACTTTCGGGCTTCTGAGGACCCGTAACAACTGTCAAAGATCCACGAATGACAGCCGGGACCAACGGCTTAACGTGCTTTCCGAGGCACGGTGGGGTCTCGGCATATCATCCGCGAATTGACCGCGGCAACCTTCGATCACACCTGTGTCGCTGTTATTATTTAGCTATGAGCCCCTCTTCTGTTCTCATTTGTACAAATTGCATAGGATCGTGTATTGAGATATACGTGGTATCTAATCGATTCTAATCAATCGAGTGTTTTTTACCAAGTTTCCTAGTATTATAGTAACACACTGCACTATTTTGTTGGAACTTGGGTTATCTTTAGATCTTTACTTGTTTTCACTATAAATGAAGTTAAGTGGAACCAATATGAAAACTAGATTATGTGGAAAGTATAGTTATTGTATTCTTTTGGTATTCTTCTATTCTATTCTATTCCATACATTTTTGAATAGTGCGGTCTTGTGTTACTTTCTAATGCTGAATCTATTCAAATTATCGTCACATTTAAGAAATTACCGCAAATAGGACTTTTAAAATATAGTCACGGAATACACAATATTATATTATAACTCATGTCTTTGTTCTAAAAATTAGGCTTCCTTAAGGAAGGTTTTAAGATAGTTTCGAGGCTTAGATTTCATGATTTCTTTTATTTTCTCTTCTGCTCTTACACATGGTGTCTACAACCCTTTTTATCTACTTTCCTATCGCAGGAATGCTGAAAGGGATTTATTTTTCTTCTCTTCTTAAATGTGTGTACATAAATGACTATATAACTAAATAAATAAAGCTTTGGTTTTCTAGGAAAGCGATTTCGTCATATTATAACGGTTCGCGGTGTCTGGTCAAGTTTACATTGAACCTCAATACTTTCAACCACCTTTGTCGAATGTTAGCCAGTAAGGAAATAATACAAGTAAGTACTATACATATTTTTTTGGTCGAGGATATGGCCCATAACGTGTTGGGTTTTATCACTCACATGAGTGCATAGAAACCTACTCTAGATGCACAAGGAAAAGTTATCATTGAGGAAATGGCAAAGTAGTTTTTGATGTTTTTACCGCCATGTTATATTTATTTGTTTGCTGGGCACACTTGACTGTTTGCGGAAACATATACATATTATCAATCTAGATCTAGCATATTGGATCAGATTGAAAGTTGTTTATATCGATAAAAAAAACTAATTGTAACTTGTAAATTATTCCATAATTCCCTCGGTAAGTCCAACGAACGCCTCTCCCGAAGAATTTTCTTTTATTCATTCTTTCTATGTTCAATGGGATTAGTTTCCGCACTTGGTTCTTCAGTGGATCATTGTCGTGGGCCATGGCAACGGTCGTTGGTTATTCCACCCAGCTCCTGTCCTCCTCCCTCCGGAAGCAGAATTGCCTAGTCTGTTCAGAACATCAGCAAAAGATCTGTTTGACCCGAAGGCTTCTGTTCTAATTTGGGTGACGCCTGTGCCTTCAAAGAGCGCATCGGTTTCCTCCGCCTCCATGCATGATCTGCACAGAAGACTCTCTTGTTTCTTAAATTGAGGATCCGATTTTCTCGTAAAGTCTATGTTTTCCTCTACCATTTACCCGTAACTTGCTTATCGGAGGTCAAAACATTGTTTTTGTAGTATTTTCCAGGTAGTTTGTCAAAACACATTTAAATTCACAACTGTGGAAGGAAGATAACCTCAAATCGAAATATATTTCTATGAAACCAAAATTGGGTCAAGATGGAAAACTAAGAACTCTAAACAGGATAAATTTTGATAGATAAGGCAATGAAAACAATAACAAACCAGTAGTGGCAACTGTTTACAAACACATCGTGATTTGCATTATCTTGGTCTATGACCCCAATACAGAATGGTAATTCGGCTTTTAAGACACTGATTTTTAAAGACATGTGCGCAGTTTTGCACGCAAGTGACTTGGCATTTATTCAGTGTTGTTTTGACGGAGGGTGCGTGTGTGTGTATGTGTGTTAGGGGCATACTAATAACAGCCGTAAGGGTCAATCGAAGATTAAGCTACGTTTCCCGCGGTTGGTTCGTGGATGGGTGACCATCCATTTCATATCAAGACTTTTCCGTGGCTCGGAAAGTCCGTTAAGCCATTGGCCCCGGCTGTCATTCGTAGATCTTTGACAGTTGTTACGGGTAGTCACAAGCATAAAAGTCTGACAACCAGTCTTACCGAGGGGTATCGTGTTACCCAGTTACAGGTTGTAGAGGTCAGATAGGCAGTCGCTCCATTTAAAATACTATTTCTGGTATTTAGCTGCATTCGGTTACACTGGAAGCCAACAAAAACGTAGTTGGGAAAAGGTTAGGCAAATTGATTGTTCTGACGGAGACATCTATAAAAATGATAGAAGGACTGGATGGAGACAGATGCCCTCGCCGTTCTTGAAATGTTAAGTAGCTCAAGTTCAGTAGACAAGAATAACTTTAAAGTAATCCAATTTGCTACAAGTAACATTTAAAATTTCACGATAGTTATAGGGTTAATCACGTTTTAATGAGCACTTGGGAAGTTTGATAACAGTGCATGAGCATAGCCACATCGAATCGAGAATCGAGCTGAATGGCATGCAATTGTAGAGGCCTATGTCCAACAGTGAAGGTTCATGATGAACAGGCTGATGATGATAATGTGATGGCAACTCTGAGTAGAGATAGATTCTTAAGTATAATCTTTAAGTAAGATAATCATTATAGACAAGTGAGTCTATAACGATTATCTGATTAAAATGATTATCACAACACACAATTGTCGTATATTAAGTAAATAGGTTCTGACAGATATCTCATGTCATTGGAATAATAGTTTATCTGTACTTAATAAAATCAGTCTTGGTCAACCCGTCTTTCATTTACAACATGGTGACAGCGGTGCTGAATAATTAATTTAAATTAACACCCATTAATCCCGGTTTAAGCTCAAAAAGACAATAAAAGTGATAGTGATTATTGTAAGCATCTGACAAGAATGGAACACGCACGGCCTCCGGCGGAATTGTGTCTGGAAGGTGGGCCGGCTAGTCGGGCCGAAGCGTGGCAAAAATGGCTGAAGCAATTCAACGTGTTTCTAAAAGCGTCTGGTGTCCACAAAGAAACGACTGATGTCAAAGCAAGTTTATTGGTGAATTTAGTCGGATCGGAGGGGTACGACGTGTATACAACTTTTAAATTCACCAAAGACGAAAACAAAGAATGCCTCGATACGCTCGTGCTCAAATACAATGAACATTTTGGAACGAAACAAAACACTACGATGGCTCGATTCAAGTTTTTCACAAGAAACCAGGAAGAAGGTGAATCTATAGACGACTATGTAACGGCCCTTAAACTTCTCACTCAGCGATGCGAGTTCGAGCATCTAGAAGAGGGCCTGGTGCGAGACAGGATCGTGTGTGGGGTCCGAGACAGCAAGCTGCGCGATCGACTACTCCGGGCAGACGATCTCACTCTGGCAAAAGCAGTAAAAGTCTGTCAAGCTAACGAGATGTCCACGGAGGAACAGATGCAGATAGAGGGCTCCAAGACTCAAGTGGTAGCAGTGGACGCGATGTACGCGCGTGGTGCGTACCGCGCGGGCACGAGCAGGGTAGCAGCGCGAGCCGGCGCCGGCGCGGCGGTAACGACCTGGCGAGGACGCAGCCGCGGGGCCGGTGCGTGCCAGCCGCAGCGTGGTGCGGCGGCCGGAATGGGTGGCGCGCCCGCTCAGCAAGGTGTGCCTGGAAAAGTGTTATGTGCTGCGTGTGGTATAGGTAGTTGTGATAGCTATAAATGTGTGGCTAAAAATGCAATGTGCTTCTGGTGCAATGAAAGAGGACATTTTAAGAACATGTGTCCGAAATTGCGTAGGCGAGTGTTACAAATCAACGCCGGTGTCAAGCCTGACGCTGACGTGATTGGCAGTGAGGATGACGACGGGTTGTACTATATTTCTTTGCTATCGGGGAAGATGGATCGTAAGGACTCTAAATGGTATGAAACTTTGATTTTTAAATGTACCGGGGCAACTGAAAGTTTTAAGTTAGATTCTGGATCAGATTTAAATGTAATTTCACTTAGAACATTTCAGGGACTAGGTCTGCCAAACGAAATTATAAGTTCAGATAACACGAGGGCACAATCATTTTGTGGCAATTATATACCGATAGCTGGTTATTGTTATCTAAAATGTACTTATAAAAACATTGAGTATACGTTACGTTTCATTATTGCCGATTTCGATTGCCAAAGTGTGTTAGGTAGATATGCTTGTGAAGAACTGGGAATGGTGAAACGTATATTGTCCCTCAACCTAGATCCCTATGCAGACTTGTTTCAAGGTTTAGGTAAATTACCCGGTAAATATACCATTGTAATAGATCAGTGCGCCCAGCCGTCAATCTGTCCAGTTAGAAAAATACCCATAGGTGTTCGTGACAAGTTATCGCAAGAATTGGTGCGCATGGAGAAAATGGGAGTGATCCGTAAGGTGGCTCACCCGACACAATGGGTGAACGGTATCGTAGTAGCGGCTAAGAAGGACGGCACCATCCGCGTGTGCCTCGACCCGCGGCCGCTGAACCGCGTCGTGCGGCGTGCGCACTACCCACTGCCGACGCTGACGGAGATCGCAACTAAGCTCCAGGGGGCCCAATATTTCAGTAAGTTAGATGCTCGTTGTGGGTTCTGGATGGTAGAAATTGACGATGCCAGTGCTGACCTTTGTACCTTCGGGACGCCGTTCGGTAGATACCAATTTTTGCGTTTACCGTATGGAATCAACTGCGCTTCAGAGGTTTTCCATCATAAAATTCGACAGATACTTGAAGACCTGGAGGGAGTCGACTCATTCATCGATGACGTGATCTGCTGGGGCTCCAGCAAAGTCCAGCACGATGAGCGTCTGAAGCGATTGCTAGATAGGGCGCGAGAAGCAGGTATAAAATTTAATGAAGCTAAATGTGAGTTTCAAGTGAGACAGGTGAGTTACTTAGGCCACGTTTTTAGCGCGGAGGGCATGGCCATAGATAGAAACAAAATAAAAGCGATAGAGGAAATGCCAGCTCCGGAAGACAGGCCAGCGCTTGAGAGATTTTTGGGCATGATAAATTACCTATCCAAATTTATTCCCAATTATTCAGAGATAGCACTTCCTCTCCGCAATCTCTTGAAAAAAGATAGCGAGTGGGTATGGGACTCGCCGCAGGAGTCGGCAGCGGCGCAGTTGAAGCGCGCGGTGTGCGCGGCACCCGTGCTGGCGCTGTACTCGGCGCGCGAGCCCGTGCTGCTGTCGGTGGACGCGAGCGCGCGCGCGCTGGGCGCCGTGCTGTTGCAAGGGGGCCGCCCGATCGAATTCGCCTCCGCCACGCTCACTGACACCCAGACCAGGTATGCGCAGATAGAGAAGGAACTGCTCGCGATTGTCTATGCTCTCGAACGGTTTCATCAGTACGTCTATGGACGCCATGACGTCACTGTGGAATCCGATCATAAGCCGTTGGAGGCATTGTTTAAAAAACCGCTAGATTCAATCCCCACGCGTCTCCAACGCATGATGCTACGCATACAAGGCTATGATTTTACCGTCATATATAAGCCAGGAAAGTATATGTACGTGGCAGACGCCTTATCGCGAGCGGCATTACCCGAACTTATGTCAGAAAAAGTATGTGAAGAAGTAGAAGAACAATCGTGTTTTCTGATAGAAAACATACGTTTCAGTGCCAACAAAATAAAACTTATAAAAAACGCCATGAAAGATGATATAGAATGTCAATTGCTTATAAAATATATACAAGGAGGATGGCCGCTGAATAAATATTCAGTTGACGAACGAGTGAGAGGTCAGTGGTCGTATAGAGGTAGCTTTGGTTTCATCGATGGAATCATATTTAGAGATAATCTAGTTTATATACCGAAAAGTGTTCGGTCGGAAATGCTGAGTAGGTTACACGACGGCCACATGGGCATAGACAGGTGTAAGCGTCACGCTCGCGAGGTGATGTTCTGGCCGGGCATGTCACGTGACGTGGAGGAGATGGTGCGCCGGTGTCATGCATGCGTCGAGCGTGCGCACCACCCTGCACGAGAGCCACTTATGCCACATCACATACCGCCCTTGCCGTGGGCCAAAGTGGGCTCAGACATTTTTCAGTATGCAGGAAAGTATTTTTTAATACTAGTAGACTACTTTTCTAATTTCATAGAAGTGAATCCGTTAACAAACATTGGTACGAAGGCGGTAGTGACTGCCATGCGAGATCAATTCGCGAGACACGGGATCCCGCAGGAGTTGGTGTCTGATAACGGTCCGGCTTACGCATCAAAAGAGTTTGATAACTTTTGCTCTGAGTGGGACATTGAGCACACAACTAGTTCGCCAAACTATGCTCAATCAAATGGGCAAAGTGAAAGGAGTGTTCAGATAATTAAAAATATTTTGATCAAGTCCATAAATTCGGGGACAGACTTCTACTTAGGGCTATTAAACTATCGAGCTACGCCACGTAATGGAATCAGTTCACCTTCGGAACTATTAATGGGGCGGCGACTCAATACTAGGTTACCGTCGCACGCTGAAAAGTTAAAGCCAAGTCGAAATAATGAGACTGATTACAAAGAGATGTTACGTAAACAGCAGGGCGATAAGACGTATTATGATAGGCGAGCGAAACCGCTACCAATGTTATCGACCGGTCAAACGGTGCTTGTTACTGACGACGGCAAACGCAAATCTGCACGAATTGTAGGCCGCGCGGCTCAGCCTCGTTCTTATTTTGTCGTAGACAATACGGGTAGGCGATTCAGGCGAAACCGACGGCATCTTCTTAAGCTGCCAACCGATGGCAATGTAACCCCCGGCTCATCTCATGAACAGATGAGCGATGATGAGATTTGGAGTAGTCCCAAAAGCGGTATCGATGACAGCCCCGGGACAAGCGATGATTGTGTCACTCCCATTCCACCACAAGGCTCGCCAATTCAGCGTATTCGCAGACCAGCGGCAATACTAGCACGACAAAAAATTGAAAGCTATTTACTAAAAAAATAAATAATCTTAGGGATCACTATACAATAATAATAATAAAGTACCTACCTATGTTCACCTAAATTTGCACTAAGATATATTACATAATATGTTAAAAAAAAAAAAGGAGGGCATGTCGTATATTAAGTAAATAGGTTCTGACAGATATCTCATGTCATTGGAATAATAGTTTATCTGTACTTAATAAAATCAGTCTTGGTCAACCCGTCTTTCATTTACAACAACAATGATACACACACAATAATAATCTGCTCAACTGCTACAATTCGTTTTACCAATCTTTGAAACACAAAACTAGTTACAAGCAAATAGAACGCAGACATCAGCGAGTGTTTTGATTATGATAACGAAGGAATCCATATCAAACATAATCATAATTATAGTAATACAGATTATAAAGATAATGCTTTTCCTCAACAATTACTCAGAAAATGGGCTTATTTATCTAATCTAGCAGAAAGACGATAGTACAATGTCTAAGGATGACAAGCGAAATAAAGGTCGAAAGTTGTCCTTTTGAACTTTGTGACTATTATCATGGCCGAGATACGTAACAATAACAAGTTTACAGCCTCGTGCAGTTTTAACAATGTACCATTTATCTGTTATACTTTATGTTCGGCTCAGACAGTCTTTTAAATAAAGTCTTTTAGGCAGCTCTTTATCGTTTTCATTTTCATTTCCGTCGACAGACGTGCACTTCTGAACGTAAGCCAAGCATCGCCACATCAACCAGTCCTATGATTTTATTCTTCATAAAATATTTTAGAATCTCATATTCCTATGTTATTTTCCTCATGGCTATCGCGAAAGAAAAGCACCTTACGTGTCCGTTATCAAAACAGTAGCCAGAAATAGTCACGTTATCTTACAATGATTCATTTGACTGACTCTCTGCGTCCACTATCTATGTCAAACAGTTTGTCCCTCCGCATCACGACACACCTCTTTTATCTTATCTGATAAGCTGTCCCAATCTAAACTGAGGCTTGTTGTGGGAAAACTAAAATATAAATTTCTTTCAACGGCGTTAACTACGCCATATGATTGAGTGATGGTGTTCTGACTAACATTGGAGAGCTTTGATAACTGCACTTATGTAAGGTCAAAAAACTAGATCACACTCGGTACAATAGGCTTAGCCCTGATAATGGAAATATTTCCATTATCAGGATTAACATTATGGAAAGTTTGTTCATGGAAGATCCCCTTGTTGTAGCCTTATTCCAAAGATACAAGTAGAGGTCGAAATCGTATTGCAGCTGAATTTAACTGCAGTAAAGTAGCCGTAACTCGTTTCAAGAATCTGCTGTGCAATGTCTTTACTCTTTCAATGTTAGGGTACACCTATAATTTGTGTACAAATTAACACGTAATACGTTTTCTAAATACTTTTGTAAAGCAATATTGAATGTATATGCTGTTTGTGTTCTTAAATAAATAAAAACCTAGTGATCATGAATCATTGAATCCAAATACATTAAAGACAAGGCAATTCTTACCCGATATTTTACTTTAATTTAGAAGATGTCATGAATTCTCCATCTTGTGGATACCAAGAAAGATTTGTTTCTTCTATTTCACATGGACTGCGAAGAATTCCCGATTTGTTTATTTCTTGATGAGTCAGCCAAATGTTTTTATTTTTCTTCGTTTATCAGCTGTTTTAGCAACTCATATCATTAATTTCATCAGCCTTTCGCTGATATCGAGTATTATACTTATACCATTTGCTATCTAAATAAATGTTTTTTACGATAACTTTGGCTCGTGTTACTAACCGAACCTCATTGTTTTGATTTTAATCCTCTTTCGGATTAAAGTCTTCTTTATGTTACTGTCCGTTCCAGAGCATGTTCTTCGTCATTTTAAATATGGATGCCATAAAGTCTCTCTAAGATAGAAACCTACATAAACTCACACCTTTTTTCCATAGGGGTAGGCAGAATGCTACCTGCTGCAATGCTTACAATCATACTCCTTTTGTTTCCGTTCATACATCTGGCTGGTCATACAGGCAGGCTGGTTGGAGTACTACGCACCTGACCTTTCTGAAGAATATCACCAATAACGTCACTATGTCCTCCTAGGACGTTCCTCCCGGCGTTTCCACTCACATTTGCCTTGTTGTTAGTCGTTGTCGTTGTTAGTCGTCTTTCATTCATCTTTTTAACATGACCAAATAATCTAAGCTTACTCTTTTAATTTTTTTTATCGACTTTAAAAAGGAAAAGGTTCTCAATTCGACTGTATGTTTCTTTTTCATATGTTTGTTACGCGATTACTCCGCTAATTATGAAATGATTTTGATGAACCTTTTTTGTTTGGAACGTCATACTTCAGAGGTGGTCTCATATAAATTTTATTAACTTTGCTTGGGTAGTTTTTGAGTTATCTTCAACAATACGTATTTTTCCCACATAGGCTACTATGTGGATGATATGATAACTTCCTGTCACTGTTTTTTTCATAGCAGTTATTGGTGTTCGAATTTGTGTGAGGTAGGTACCACAATTAAAAAGTGAAAAATAAAAAGGTGTCTTTGTTTTGTATTGTCGATTTGTGCCACCGAATTCCGAAATTAAAGTTATTTTTCACTTTGTAGTGTTTTTTTTGGAAGTCGGTTGTTTTAATTTTTGTAAAAAGTTTTTTGTCACTACATCTTCTTTTAAACCGCAATGTTGCCTTAGCACATCATTCCTCAGTCGTTCATTAATCATATCCGTTCGTTTCTCTAACCTCTCTAGTCTATGACTAATTTCATCTCCCAAGTAAATTCGTAGCGTATCTTTATCAAAATCTAGTATGTAATCTGATAAAGTCTTCCTCTCCGATTACTCATTCATTCGCATTTCTCTAAATCAGAATTAATATCGATTCAATGCAAGTCACATAACCTCTCGTAAAATGTAGGGTTTGAATAATATTGTGTAACTTATTCAAGCGACCAGTAATACTTACCTACAATAACATCATACATAATTATCCAGACTATCCACACTTATGTGTCATCGGACTATAAAGCATAATCCTCTGTCCCTAAGTTACGTAGTACACACGCCCAGTATTTCTCGACACACGGCAAAATGTCAAAGTAGGTTTTTCAAGACCATATTGCGGTTAGCATAACCGATGAGAAGGACCAAGATATACTGGACATTCTCTAAACAGTTGGCTTTAGCAACGTCATGTTGATACAAGTGTAGTAAACAACGTGGTTGTTGAATACTGGGCTGCTGCGCCCGCGCCACCGGCCAGACAAAGTCCAAGCCCCGTTGGCACTTATGATGAAACCTTTTTACATCCGTCGCGATGTCCTGACTGTGTGTACTAAGTGCAATGATTAAAATATGTAGCACAACACAAATAATGATGAAACTGTTGTACAATATGAATGAGAAAAAAAACCTAAAAATATCTGTCAAGTAAACAGAATTGTACTGCACAAAAGCGTAGTAAATACGTCGTTTATCTCAATATAGAGTATTCTTATAATAGAGTAATTTTCTACTAAACCAATAGAATGAAGCATGAAAATAACTATGAATGATATATACTTAATATAGATTATTTACGAAACCGGATCAATTTGTGGTCTAATCATTAGTGTACTAACTGGTAGACAATTTTAAAGTACCTATGAAAATAACGGGTTGTTCAGATTTGTGTGTGCATGATGTAAATTTCATATATCACGCACGAAAGATGATCCATTATTAGATTCCAGGCCTTCAGGACGCCTTACAGATGAAATGCTAATGAATGCAAGCCTTGAAAATATTCCAAATAACTCGTGCAAATGAAGAGAATGTTAGAAGGTTCATCAAAAACCCCAAGATTGCGAATCGTCAGTGAACTACGTCAATGGTCGTATGAAACAGGGTCATGGCGCAGGCGACGGCACGGGCGCGCCCGTGCCGGCGCGACCACTTGCGCACGAGCCGCCTAGCCCGGGCGGGGCGGCTCGTACGCAAGTGGTCGCGCATTAGCATTTTTATTAAATCTTTTCCTCACACGTTTTGTAATACATTTAGCGGATTTCCTTGCGTGTTACTTTCTAGTGAGTCACGGATTTTAGATGTATTTCAAGGCTTCGCAAACGTCGCAAAGGTCATTCTCAGGGCAATTGATTTCTAGGATCCTTTTGCTTTACATACTGTAGTTTCTATTGAGCTCATGAAAAAAATATATAAAGCAGTGGTGGCCGCGGCCACGGCTTACTCGTAGGTTTGAACCTGACAGGCACTTTACTTTGCGTGTAAATAATTTCATCACCACTGCTCTCAAAACGGTGAAGGAAAACATCTTGACGAAGCCGTCATGTCCTAAAACCAAAAATTCGAAGACATGTGACAACTACTAACCCGCACTGGGCCTGCGTGGTCCGCTCCTTCTCACTTAGAGGAGACCTGTGTCCCAGAAGTGGGAAAATTATAGGATTATGCTTAAGCCATTATTAAAAGATGCTTTGCCCTGCCGAGTTATGTGGTGGTGGTTACATTTATATTAGCATAATACTAAGGACTTAGCCAAATTATTAGCGCTGCTTCTTGCTTGCCGTCAAATAAAGCCAGGGTCTACAACCTCTTACTTTTAGGAACTATCCTATCAATGACTTCTAATGGACCTTTGGACACGATGTATTTAAGTCCAAAGTTTGATATGCTTTATTTATTTTAACTTCTCGCACACAAATAAGGTTCAAAGGCGGTTTTATTACCTCAGGCATTTTGTACCAGTCAACTAAGGGTGGTGAAGAGATAAGATGGCAGGTGCTCTGTTTCAGAGGAACGTAATAAGAATAAGCTAGACATAGTGGTGTTAGATCGATTAGAGCATCGCACAAGGCAGACATAGTGGTGATAGATCGATTAGCTAGAGCATCGCACAATGATTACTGATAAAGCGGTCCCGCATGTCGAGAACCTAGTGACAGCCGAAAAAGATAAGCAGATCTTGATCTGGCTCGCGAGGTTGTCGACATGTGGGATGTGGGTACAGCAGTCATTGTGTCGATAGTCGTGACCGCCAATGGCATAATAGCCAAGAGCCTCGACCAACTCCTGAAGAGGGTCTCGTTAGGCAGCTGGATCCAGAAAGCTCCATCGGATCCAGAAACCGTGTACTGCTGGACACGGCGCGTATCGTTAGGAGATTCCTCTCTCAGGAGCCCTGGACCCTGTTCCCGATGTGGGCTACTAAAAAACATTAAAAATATATCGTAATGAATTGCTTTATTGCAAAACATAAAAAAACCAGATACGATTTTTTTTTATCCGGCAAGGTTACTATGACGAGGCTACCAATCATTATTATTCTTTGGGGTATTCCATGTTTTGTAAAGTTTGCAGTAGCAATAAGATATGTCAAATAACTGAGTAAATAATCTAGTAGTTCTAGTACTTAAATATAAAAAGCTAAGTAAAACTTTAGCTAAGTAATTTCATAACATCACGCCTGGTAATTCCCGAACGGTTAGGCAGATATCTAACTATAGTACCTATTGTTAGGGTTAAAGGTTGGACACTAAAGGAAAGACCGTGCTAAGGATTAGGAAACGTATTATTGAACGTTCATTATCCTTTTCTTTATATATTGGAAGGCGTGTTTTACTAGTACCTAATATGTGAGACGCGTGATCCCACACAAGGCTAAAAGTATAGTACAGTTACTATGAGAAAGTAAGGATTTCATCAAGTGGTTAAGGGCGGGCTCGGATAGAAAAAATAATATTTATGACTTAGAAAGAGACAGACTGTGTTGACGTAGGATCGATATGTTTTTTGCTATACTCCAACACACCCACATTTTGCCAGTTATTTCTAAGTCCCATGTAATAGGGGGCGAGCCTATTGCCATCAACAGGGCATAATTCCGGACTCCGACTGAGAAAGTCCAGATGGAAACACCCCAGAATCCTTTGCCCGACCTGGGAATCGGTTGCTACCACGACCACTAGACACTAAAGTTTACAGTAGCAGTCAGATCTCTCAAATAAACTTTGAGTAAAGAATCTAGTACTATATAAAAAGCCTAGTAAAACTTTAACTAAGTATAATTCTTATTTCGACATGGGGATCAAAAATTCAGAACCATGAACTGTGCCATGAGCCTCGTCACCATACCATGCCTAGATTTAGAAAAACGTTAAAAGAAAATTGTGAAAGTCGGCCATTACAAGTCACTTTTGAATGTCATTTACAAGAAAATGAATTGATTCTAGGCGCCCCTTCCAAAAGGTCAATTTCGTATTGAGAAGAATGGGCAAGAAACTCCATATTTAATACTTGTTGTAAATGTTATTATTATGTGAAAATGTTACGAATAAAATTAAAATAAACGCGACTGTCCTGCTAAAAAAATAATTTAACTAAAAAGTAAAAAAACAAATTTATTTTTACTGACTAAAACCCACCCGTGTTCCTACCGTTGCCTGTGTACTGGGGCCGCGATATCCCTTTCGGACAAACTCGCAACCCCGGCAGGACAAACCCTGAAAACACAACACTCCTTTTTTGGGCAGTCGTGTAATAAAGCAACAATGACAGATAAATTAATTATGTTGGTTTAAACATGATGCTCACGTATTTACAAGCATTGTAATCGATTTGTCCTAATGTAACCATGTCACAAACAACAATAGCACATAAAGTTTCATAATAATCAAAGGACAATAACCGTAAGTAAGTACCAGGATAATCACACCGTTATTAAAGTCGTCAGCTGTCAAGACGCTAACAATGAAGCTGTGAATCACTGAGTCACTGGTCATTTTACTGTAGATTATTGTAATGGGCTGGTAATACCCGGGTTAGAAGGGACAGTCCAAGCGCAGAGGGCGGAAATAGTGGGCGCTTTTAATTTCTGTTGTCAATATTTGATAAGTATATGTAATATATTTTAAATTCTTTATTTAATTAGGGACTTATGATCGCAATGCGTGCTTATACATGATACCTAAGATTTTTTTTTATACTGCATGTTGACTTAATTATTGTATGCCTGTATGGCAGGACATAATGGTACTGTAATTTACCTAACATCTGTCTGTATAACCAATTCCCAAAATAAAAAGATTTGATTGATTGGTATGATTGTTCCATCGTGCCCTAAATACACACTTTTTACGAATTTCATTTGGGCCAGGAAGCTGAACAGCACCCAAATTGCGTAACACACGATCAATCACAATCTGTTTCATTTTGACAGTACAACAACATTCATTGCGTTATTTACGTTGTTGAGCATACAAATTTTTCGAACATATGAAGCAATGGATTAGCAATATCCTTCAAAATTATTCAAATTATTTTATGATTTGATTGAGGCAGTATTCTATGGAATGTGCCTAAATCTGCTGGTTCAATAGATCATTTCTATCAGACTCATATCCAACATAGTCAATCAATAAGTGATGTAGGTCTTCCATAACTTCACACTCCACACGATAATTAATTGATATAGACTGTTATTAATCTGTAACAAGCTTATTATATTGTAACTATATCAGTTACAATACTGCTACTGCAAATAATCTTTTGTAATTCTCGTCTAGCAACTTCGCCTTCACACGCACGTGTGGGATATACTTTTGTACAATGTGCAATATAAATAAAAACTTGACGGAATTCTCATGAATATAATATTGAGCATATCTCAGTCCACTTCTGGACAATGGACAGAAGTAAGCCTCTCTTTCATCATCATCGTCATCATTGGCAGCTTAGTTCCACGACTGCTGAGTATAGGCCTCCTCCCTTTTGTGCCATGGTTCCCTGGTCTGTGCGAGTCTCATTCAGGTGTTCCGCGCGTTCTTCTGAAGGCGTCCATACCTGGCCGTTGGATCCCTCTATATACTTGCCCTTATTTCTGTTACTCGTATTCAGTAACCGTATCAATTTTCATTATTTCTATTCTGGTAGGTTCCTAATGTTAAATGATAACTGTAAAAGGTGACTCAGACTCAGACATTTAACACCGTAGACAAAAAAGGCTCAACGTACCAGAACAAGTCTAAAAACTTGAAAAAATTATCAGTTTTTTTTTTGTAAACTAATCGTGACTTGTACTTTTTCTAGGATTAACATGAGATGAAGCAATAAACCCCACAAGTGTACTAGTATTATGACTTTTAACTATAATGCTTGCAAAAATTGCTAGGCATCATATATATATTTATACTAAAAGGTTTTGTGCAAACAGTGTATTAAAAAAAGAGGCCCAACCTAATGTTCAGAGGTGGACGCTTACGAGCAAACAAACAAATACTGAACAACAGGAATAAGTTACTAAAACTATATAATATGTATAACTTACATTAATAAAGCCAAAATATTAAATTACTTAAATAAATTAAATATTAGAAGAAGAAGAAAGAGTAGTAATAAAATTTAAATACAATTAAGTACCAGAATACATATATGTATAATATAAACGCAAATAATCGCTCTTCCTTCTCTCTCCTACCATGCTGTGCCCGACAGGGTTTCATTAATTTTAAGCCTATCCACTGTTATACCAACATTATGAAATGCAATAAAGAAATGAGTATTGAATTGAGCTGCAAAAGTACTGTGATGCTTTTCAATTCGGCACTATCTTAAACTACCTGTAGGTCTCTTGTTGGAAAAGTCAAATGACAGTTTCTCTACGGAACATTGGGTTGTAATTTATTTTGTAAAACGCTAAAATGATATCTGCAGTTCTATGACTCAACTTGACTTTTAATTTTAAGGATCAGCGAGATCACTGAATAACACGGGACTGACGTCGGGTTGAGTCTTATCAATTCATTTAATTAAAAACTTTTTTTTTATATAAAACACGCTAACACTGGCATATTTTCCTCAAAACATTTGGCAGATGCCATTTAAAAACAGACTAATTTTATTCTTAAAATAAAATTAATGGCCGCCGCCACAAGTTTTGACGTCAAGTGGAGCTTTTCCTACTAGTTTAATTACGTCATGTAAAAAGTATTGATTACATTTTATTGAATCCTTTGGAATTTATTATTCTTTTAATCATTTATGCTTATTTGTGTTAACCTCTTTAACGTCATTCTGGTAAGTATTTTATTATCCTCATTACCTACTGGAAACAATATTTTTAGTAGTACTTGCATAACGCCAACCGCCGGCTGTAATTTTTTATCAATTTTGACAATTTTATCAATTAAACACAAAACCCGGCACGACATATTATTTGTTTTTTTTATTTTTTTTATATAAACTTTTCTATATTACCCGACTTATTACCTTTAATTTACTCTCTTAATTACGGACACACATTCCTTGTGTTTATTATTATGGTGTATGGCACTCGTGGGTTGCAGGTGAAAATCAGCGTCAGGTGGTACTGTGTGTTGTCATCTGACATTATACTGAGCTGAGGCCCTTTTGGCATTATAATAATTGTTTTCGGTTTTTATAGTTTTAAAGTGTATGCTGTAATGCCAATAAACACATTTTTCTTTCTTTATTTTTTTATTTTTTCTTTCTTTCTACATACATAAATAAACTCGCGCCTTCTTCTAATTGGGGTAGGCAGAAATTATAGAACGCCACCTGCTTACGATCCCTATATTTTAGTAGTACTTTGCAACAATACGATTTAAAAGCCGTTGAACTGTCATAACAAGTTGTGTATGTTCGTTAGGTACTAGTATACAGGTAAATAGTGCTAGCCATTCCGTAGAATTACTAAAAGATTTAACCGTCACATTTATCAGTTCCGCTGTTTAGTTGTCCGTATTCCAAGGTACACACGTTATGAATTAATTATTATCTCTCAGTACGTAGTAGATTTCCTCATTCATTTTCCGCTTCTGTGCGCCAGTTCGCTGTAATTCTAATTATACAATGTCTGGTCGTCGTTCGAAATTCGCACTCTAATCTTACCTAGTATTCTTGGGTGATACAACGAATTATTTGATGTTATTTTTGTTTCAAGTTCAAATTAGAACGAAAAGGAAATTTTTGACCGAAAATGTTTTGCTGCTTGAAGTAAGATTACGAGTACGTCGTAATCTTACTTAAAGTTGTATTACCAGTGTGCTTGTGCCAGCTATAGTTTGACCAAGAGCGCTGTACCGCGCCTTAGGAATGCGCGGTGAGGCGGGTGCAGTGTTGACGAATAAGCGACGGGGCGTCGTGAGCATTGACGAATGAACAGCCTGCACTGCCCCCCGTCTCGCCGCGCACATACCTAAGGCGCGGTACAGCGCTCTTGGTCAAACTATATCTAATTAAGCAACTCAGTTTCGTAAACGATTACGACTAATCTGTTTCATTTTGACAATTCAACAACATTCATTGCACTCATTTACGTTGCCAAGTAGATTTTTTTTCGAACTTCTGAAGCAATGGATTAGCAATCTATTTCAAAACAATTCAGATTCTGATTGATTGTGTATTACGTAATTAACGTACATATCTATGAACTTAAACGAAGTAAAAGGAGTATGTTAGAATCGTAGTAGCTAGCGTTCTGAAGTCTCTGCCTACCCACCCCCAAGGAAAGTGTATGCATGTTATTATTTAATTTCGAGTTAAATTCGACAATGCACGTGTATTATCAAAGATATTCTAGTTACTAGACGAGGATAAAATTAAGAGTTATTTAACACACATGCAACGCCCGACCTATCCACGCACGTGCACATTGACCACATTTCGATTAAATTGTGCTCAATTCAGCACGTGCCTACTCCAGCATATCATTGCACGATGTTGCTAATCCGTTTTCCAATAGATTGTTTAACACGTTGAAACTATAAAGAGTCTGATGATATTTAGGAACTTGACATCCGGGAATTATTTCTAGAGGACATAATTAATTATTCGCAGTTTTACTTCTGAATTTTAGAATATAATTCTTAAAAGTCTGTCTATTTCTGTAAATTGGTTCAAAAAACACTTTTATGAGTCAAAACCTTCTGAGTTGAATTGGCGTGGCTTCATTTTGGTGATTTCTTGTTCAATGTTGGCTTCCAAGACTTGCAAGGTTGTGGTTTATGGTGGTAAACGCGAGATTTCAAAAAGCCCCAAAGGAAGAACTCTGACACCGTCAGATCTGGCCATTCAGATCAAATCGCCAAAACGAGATATTATACGGCCCAGAAAATCTCCGTCATTGCCTGAGGCTCCTGAGCTGTGTGTATGGCTCCATTGCATTGTCAACTAATTCTAAATGACAAAGCACAATGACATTTGTCGCTATTAGCAAAAATAATGGCATATTCACATTGTGACATTACTTTTGCCCCACCTTGTATTTTAGAACTAGACTACTCTGAGAAGAAGGACCGAAACTCATAATCTTGGTCAGGCCATACGAAGAACATGTAGATAATGTCTAAGATGTTCTTTTGAGGAAAGAACCATCCAGATTAAAAAAGAAAGAGTTCCACAAAGATATAAATTACAGAGACAGTATGAGATTCATTAACGACTCATAATTCAATTGCGTTAGAGTATTCTTCATTTCATTCAACAAAGTCTGTCCCCAGTCGACTCCGTCCTTCAGACTAGCACGTGTTGCGTCACAAGTACGCGCTGCACGCCTGGTTTCATTCATACGTTTCGCTTTCATTCGGCAGCTCCGGGTATGGCTCGGAGGTCATCGGTCTGGCATCGAATACTGGCGATCCTGCATGATCTACTGTGACAAGACATAATTTGTCGCATCTTTCTATGAAAGTATTGGCCACGCCCATGACATGTGTCGTGTTGTAGTCGAGTCTTGCAGATGTGTCCCGCGTGACTAGACACACGATCCGTCTTGCGGAAGGCTAGCTGCGGTTTTGTAATAGATGCGTCTTGAATTTCGAATTACGAATGCGATTTGGTAAATAAACTTTGCCATGTTGGTATAACCAGGATGTAATCGATTATTTATTTGATGGGGTTTTAATGTTAAGCAATAATATGAATAAAACAATTCTTTCAATATTCTTCCTTGAGGTAAAACTCGTGTATCGCCTATTTACACTAATGTAGGTTGATGATAAGCGTCCTCCTCTGTTGCTACGGTGCTATGTGAATCCCCATTTTGATTTTTCCTGACAGCAAGATTAATATAAAAACCAACTACCGTCTATCTACTTCTAAATGATCGGACATTCACTTGAGGAAGTTAATTGAAGTATCAAGTTATTAATTTATTCGGTCAATAAAAATGACTTATTCTTAAAAAGCGTATCAATGACTCAACTCAAGTATTATGTGCAAAGTAAGCTTAGCTAATCAAAAGCTTTAAAAGTTCTGGTCTTTATGATACAAACAAAACTCTCCAACATTACACTATCCTGCAACCTACCTTTTCAGATGAAAACACAAATACATAATTTCAGATAATCAACCTACGCAAACAAAAATCCAAATTCGTAGTAAAAGTCCGACACTGATATGTCTATCAGCACTTTACCAGGAAACGTGTAATTGTTTAATTCAATTAACATTAACGATGTGGGAGCAAAGTATCAAGTTCCCAAATTTCCCGGCGCTATCAGCTTTATTGTGAATCCGTTATCTCTGGTGGATGGTCGTGTCGCTCGCCGATGTCCCGAGCTAGCACCGCGTCTGTTTGTTTCCTTTCAGCCTACTGTTCGGATTGAATTTCATGATCCGCCCACTTCAGGGTAAAGTCCGTCTTTCCTGTTGTTATTGTAGTGTCCGTGACATTCTAGGTCTGATGCCATGAAATCAGCCTCGATACACGTGTCCTTATACCTATCATGTAGAATGTGCATAGAGCCATTACTTACAAATTTCTTCTTTTCGAATCGATGAAACAACATTCATCTAGATTACTTTGGCCCAGTACACGTTGATCGCGGCTTCAGTAGTGTTCTTTACGTTCTCAAATGTGCAGGAGTAGCGACACTTTGGACACCCCAACAAGTTGGCCTTCATCTGGTCAGGAGCACTACACTTGCACTGGGTGGTCGAAGGACATATAATCCCCCATTTTCCCAGATTTTATTTATAGTGACCTATCTGGGTCTTGAATTGATTAAGCGCTTTCCATGTGACTGCAGGTCGCGGCCGAGTCGTCCTCCTGAAAAGCACCTTACATAAACAGCTCTGCAATAAAAATCTTTTACTTATAAATGTTTAAAGAACATTTTCTAAGTCCTAACACTCCCATTGCTTTCCAGAAAGTCAAGCAAAAATCGTACTGCTGTCTAAGCACCTGATGTTGACCTGTTAATCCCTAAATCCTCACATATAAAAATAAAGTACGTAGTGACCTACTTTCGTACAAACACAGTTGAGCACGTTTTCCCCAAATGTTAAGAAAACATTAATGCACCTTATCACGCATATAAAAACAATGAGTGTTATTGATTTGTTTACATAACCAGTGCGACACAGCTGAATGAGAGTAACACGACACTGCAATGTTTTGACAATCGGCGTCACAGTGACCTCCCACTAAATAACTGTTGTCAAAACAAGTGTGATGCGTTAATGAATGAATGAATGAATGAAATGCACCGATCCCAGCGTGGTTTAACCAGACTCGATAAATCGAATGAACCCCAAGATTTGCACTAGCCCATGAAGCCTCATGTTTCATGGGACTACAAAGGCCATTGCATATCTAGGAGTAGACCGGGGGGCGCGGGTAATGGTAAGGAAGACGTGCCCTTAGGATAAGGAAGGATTTGAGAGCCATACCGGATATGCATCCTAGAGTAAGCATTGGAATAGTGGAGAGACGGGTGTTAATTATCTATGGATGGGCATCTTTTTACGACGTCGCAGCCAGTTGGCTTAGTCGATCTTCGCCTGTGAATCCTTTGGCGGAGTTACGTTGCTTTCTAGGCTCTTTTCTATCTCCCTGCTGTGCTGTTTTAGACTTTACTGTTTTCTGTGTCTTCATCAAAGGACTCGCTGTCCGTTTCAGGTTTCTAGTACCTCTCGCTGGCCGTCTTCTTGATATTGTATCGGTCTTCAGCCGTGTCCATCCAAAAGTTGATTTCCTTATCGAAGTGCGCCATGTCCTGTTTAAGATTGTCGTTCCATGTGTAATCCAATCGGCCTACTTTCTTGAATTTGGGCTTGTACTGTATTGCTGCATGTAACAGGTGAGGTTTGCCGCGTCTGTGAACGTCTGCGAGATAGCACACCTGTGGTTCTTGATGAGTTTGGTTACTGTTTTTTCCGTCTAAAATTTCGTGTAATTTCCTTAGCTTGGTTTATTCCTAGCGTGGTTAATCAAATCTCTCATGATAACTTTCTCATATCTTCTCGTCTTGGTTTGTTAGCTTTGGTGATTGTCGATACTTTCAAACCGTATATCATACAGGTACGATTACTATTCTATACATGAGTCTGGCTGCTTGCCCGTCCATCTTTAAGTTTTCTATGAATGGTAGTAATGATGATTTTGATTTGTGTTTCTAGTGGCCTGTTCGCATCGTTTTCTTATTGTGCTTCTCCTGTTTAGTGTAGATGTTATGTATGTGCCTAGGTATTTAATTTCAACGATTGTAGGTAGATTTTATTCATTCATTGACACGTATGTCGCTTTCCATGTAGTTATGGGGTCTCTAATTAGTATTTTTGTTTCGTTTATTTGGAGGCCGACACTAGCTATTAGGGGTTTACTAACTAATGATAACAACTAATGTAGATGAGGTCATCCGCGAATGATAGTACCAGAGGGAGTGAGATTTCACGATCTTGGTCTAGTTTGATTAGATGGGTTTCTTCCTCGAGTGTTCTAAGAACCTTATCCATGACCACTGTAAAGCGGTGAGGGGATAACGGGCAACCTTGTTTGACTTCCTTTCCTTTGATGATGCACCTACTTTGCTGTCCACACCATTTATTGTGTGTTCGTTCGTTCATGCATACCTTGATTATCCTGTTGTTTAACGTTTTTTGGTTCGATGTATTAAAATATATCGCAGTGCTTGGAGCTTAACCTTTTGAAGTGTTGCCTGACATTCTTTTACCCGAGTTTGGGTTACCAGGTTTTCTTTTTGTAAGAATTTTGCCTTTTGTAGGTTGGCAAGAGCTATACGATGATCCCTAGGGTTAATCGGCTGATAAAACTAAGGTTACTGGGCAGCCGCTTTTCAAACTCCAGTTATGGTGCTCCATGATATGTTGATGCTTTTCACTGCTGAGTTGATTGCTATGTTTTCCAGTTTTTTTGTTATGCATGCTTGGTATTTTGTTTTGGAGGATTTTTATTGAGAGCGGCATCGGTAGCATTGTTTGTGGTTGAAATCTTTGTTCTCAATTGTTGTCCGATTCTTTTATGTCTCGTGTTTGGTGCTTTCAACTTTGTTTAAAATTTGACTTGTTTGAAGTTGTCCCCAGATTATTTTATGGTCGGAGGGACCCTACCGGACCTAAGGAGTTTTCCTGTTGCCTGTAGCGTAATAATGTAATCCAATTGGGATTTCTGCGTGGCCGTAGATTATGTTATCCTGCATGATGATGTCCTTTTTGTTGTTTCTATTTGAAGTTTTTCCCTATTGGCCATACCATTAACATTTTAGTAGTTAGAATATTAATGATGTAGATTTTGGTGACTCAGCCCTTTGCGTTGAGAGTTTAGTGTATCCTGTCTACCAATAATATATATATTATAATAATAATATAATAATAAATTTATTTCAGACCATAAGTCCATAAACAACACACATTACAATTTTATACACAAAACATACATATATACATGAAAACACATACCTACACAAAAAATACAATAAAACAACTTATTTTAAATAATGGAATGACGCACGATGAGTGGTCATCCACTGCCACATAATTGGACTGTCCATCCTGTCGGCTACTATAGCTACCAAGTTGTTGGAGCTGTCGCGCACTCGCCGCATCAGGGATGCTATCCGTGTCCGCATCAGTGCGTAAAAATCTGGCACGCCATTCTCCGCGAACATCCCCGATGCACTGCAAAAGCGCGGCAGCCCCAACATAACTCTGAAGGCATTATTGTATTGGACTCGCAGAGCATTGTACGAGCTTTTTGTATAGTTGACCCATAGGGCACACGTGTACATAGATTGGCAATACGCTCTAAAGAGTGTAATTTTCACCTCCCTAGTACAACGTGCAAACCTACGAGCCAGCATGTTACATCGAACTGCCAATGCTCTGCGTTCCCTCTCCACGTCCGCATCGTCGGACAGACTATCGGTGACCCAATGCCCCAGGTACTTGAACTTCGTGACCCTGGAAAGCTGAGCGCCCCCCAAGGTGACTGGTGGGACAGTATTATAACATTTGTTACCCGCTTTGAAAACCAGTAGCTCGCTCTTGGTCGCATTATACCTGAGGCCGTGAGCCACCGCATAGTCCTCACAGATGCGAAGAAGCCTCCTAAGTGCACTGATCGATGGGCTCAGCAATACCATATCATCCGCGTAGCTGATGTTATTGACGCAGTGTCCGTTAATGGAGCACCCGATATTGGTATTGCTGAGCTCACAGATCAGCTCGTTTACATACAGGTTGAATAACTTGGGTGAGCTGATTCCGCCCTGCCTCACACCGCACTCCAACCCGTATGCATCCGACAGGACACCCGCCCACTTAACATAATTGTATTGGTTTTTATACCAATACTTTAGCATCCTAATGATATCGCTTGGGAGGTTCTCAACATTTGACAGTTTCCTCCATAGGCAGTCATAAGATACGAGGTCGAAGGCCTTGGAGAGGTCCAGAAAACATGCATACACAGGTGTTTTCCTACTTGCATAGTATTGAACAGTCTGTTTGAGGCATAGTATAGCTGTTTCCGTGGATAAACGTGGCTTAAACCCATATTAATAGGCGTTAAAGTCGCCTAGGATTAATAGAGTACCTTTCCTTGGTTTTTGTCTAATCAAGTTTAATAGACCTGTGAATGATCTGGGTTGCTTTAGAGGTCGAGCTGTTGATGTGAGAGTTAATTATATAAAGAGGAGCAGATTTGTCGCTTCCCCTATCAACTTTACTAGTGATTGACATCGCGTCAGTATCCTTCTTACTGTTTATTGTTTCGATTTGCGCATCATTTCTGATTAAAATTGCAAATCCCCGGTGAGCTTTATCTGCAGTTCCAGATAGGTACCATTTTTAGTGGGTGGAAGTTTTACGTTCCTAAGTTCATCCCTGTTTCTTGTAGGCAGGCTACGTGAATTCCCCTATTTGAAAGGTCCGCATCTGCTTTGTTTCTTTTTTTTTTTTTTTTTTTGTCCAGTTACGAGGCCCCACGGACATTCCAAGTTGCAATACGCAGGTCTGGGCAAGTGTACTTAATTGATCAAGAAGGCGGGTTTCTAAGTATTGTGTATACTTTGTCGTCCTCGACTTCCCCTGATATCGGTGTACGTAATGTTGATTCTAATTTTTCACACGGTATTAATGAGCTAGCAAATTGGAGGCTGTTCCGGAATCGGGGTTTTGTGGTCTGCCCTCGCTCATCTCTTGTGTTGTATTTGTTACCTGCCGATTTGTTATGTTGTGATGGTTGGTTTGGTTTGTTGATTCTTGTGTTAGGCTTTGCAGGTTATTTTTGTATTGTTCATCGGCCCTCATAGCCTTGCTGTCATAATGCTGATCCTATTATAATATATGTATGTTTCCGGGTACTGAAGTGCCGGCAACTGAATATTCAATTCAATTCAATTTATTCAGCAGTAATTCACGCTGTGTTTGAAATCATAAATAAATAAAAACACGATCATTAAAACTAACACATTCACAACACAATAAATTATAGAAAAAACGTTTTTTTTTCCGACCTATCATATTATATATATAAGAGCTCTTGTAAATTATAGTTTTTAAATCCAATGGCAACCTGTTAAAAAAACCCGCACACCACCAATAAACCAGTATGTTGTCGTTATTGCACATGCATATTTACGAGATAGAATTCGGACGCAGCGATTATGATGTCTTTTCCTCCCCAGAACGTCTCGTTAAACTGCGCGGTTATGTATTTTGTTATTATTTGTTCCTGAGAAAGCTAGCTGTTAGGAAGAAACTCATGAATGTTATTTATAAGTGTTAATCGAATTCTGGTGTCACCTCGGTTCGTTGAAACATAGGTAGCGAGGTCTCGGTGGACAGACACGTGGTCGAACGTCAGCCCGTAAACGGGCAGTCACCAACTTTTGTAAAAACTTACCATTACCATTGTAAAACTTTTGTTTGGGTAATAGACTGGGTTTCGTTTTGAGGGATACATAACTTTGACAGGGCTGCGGGTTGCCCGGAGATTTATTATTGCTTCTTAATTTTTCTGTAGCATCTTGTTGCATGCATCTTGTTATGTAGACTTAGATTTCCGGGTCAAGTTTTTTTGTTTTTTGTGAGTGGGCCACTCATGTGCAATCCCATAAAAAGCTTGCGCAAAGTAGGTACTATCAAGGAATTCCATATCTAAGCACCTTAAGGACTATTTTTGCTTGCAGCGCTCGGCCGCTATAGAAATCTCATCAACCAATAGCATCGCACTATCAGATTTTTGATGCGTCCCTTGTTTTTGTAAATGAAAAAAAAAAAAAAAAGGACGATTCAATGGAAATAAATATCAATGGGGACCCTCGTTCGGTCGTAGTTCGAGAACGTTTGGGACAAGTTTATGGGTTTTTTTTTATGAATGGGTTTGCTATGCTGTCAGAAAAGTATAAAATATAATTATTATGATCCGTGCCTAAAGAAACACTTTGGTCAATCTAAGGTCATTTACGCATTGGTCGGTGCGGTAAGATAAGATAAGATATCTCTATATAGCGGTATCGTTTCGGTATAGTATGCTCGATATACCGAAACGATACCGCACCGCTTTCATTTATCAATTTATGCAGTACCGCTTAATTCGTTAAATTAAAGGCGCTTGCCTATATTTCAATCCAGTATATCGAGCATGCTGTAAAACGTGTGACATAAGCGAGTACTGCACCAGATGTTTCTACAGAGCTGCAAAAAAAACTAAGTATGTCGTATTTTATAAAATCTACAGTTTACACTTTCATTTTTTGGGATTCCCCGATACGGCATCCCATAGTATACACAAATAATGAGTGTCATAAAAGTTAAAATACCAATTTCTAAGCCAAACAAATATCAACATTGCAGGCCTAAAAATAAAGTCGAAAATAAATAACCAAAAATGTGCATATTTATTCTCAACTTTATTTAAACTATAGCAAGGTCGATATTTGTTTGGCAGGGACAACCGCGCTGCGTTCGATTTCGACACATGTTCCCGGGTCTCAATGGTTAAGTAGAGAAGCTAGAAAACTATTATAAGTAGTATAGAAATAAAAAAACCTAAACAATTTTTATATGAATTCAGCTCTAAACAAGGGGAAAGTGGTATGAAAAATTATTAATAATTATGATCCTGTACGGGTTGCGTTTTTTCATGAACCCTAAAAATTACAAACTGTCGAATAAATGTAAATAATACTAGATTACAATTTCAACGACAAGGCAAAGCTGGATATAAACAAACACTTGAAATGTACAAAATAATGTCGCCTTGTTCCTTAAAAATAAACATGGGCTCATTTCTTAATTTGTGAAGCTAAGAAGATGTAAATTGTTAAGTATAAAAACATTAAAATTAAAAACTTTCTCATTTTTGTTTATTTTGTTCTATTCCTAGTGGTCGAGAAAGGGTCACCATAAATCCGTAGTCAGACATCTGTGATCATTGTAACACAGCCTACAAAAAACACACGAACAACAAAAACACAAAAACTACAAAATATTATTCATTTTTATTTCATTGGTCGATACAAAAAGGGGCGTAAATCAGATGTGGTCATTGTGCTCACGGGATTTTGTTTTAAAATTGCTTAGTTATGAACTTCCGCAATAGTACTACACCGACCGAAGTCCTGCGCGCATACGGGTATAATAAAACTTGATTAATGGCTGTCAGAAGTAATATTTGTTGAAGGAACTTTTTGTATGGCTAATAGCCAATTAGTTAAGGGTAGTTTATGGGGATTAAGCTTGATGTTATAATCGTCAGCATGCAAGAGGTTAGAACACTGGTCAAAATAAGAAGTTTTATGAGAAGATAGCTTTTATGCTAAATCTAAAGCTAAAATTAGCTTAGAAAATAATGAAATAAATAGTTGAATGTGCGCTTGACATCAAACGCCAGACACTTCACCACTGTACATGCGCGCTAGAAATGTTGTCCCATAATTTATTAAATAAAATAACGATTTTGCAGAGGGAAGTAATGCCCTGAAGGATAATGGAAAGGTCTCACCAGATCATCTTGGGTTCCTTGGCTCGCCTGAGATTAGGAACACACTTCACTTTAGCACAATTTTAATATCCTCCTACTACACACACGCTATACACTATTTAACTTTTCTTTTTCTCTTACTGCACTATTTTAATGAATTTATTTGGCGGTTAGTAAAGTCACAGCAGTATCCAAACAGAATCACTATTCGATTTCGCCGGCAAGTGCCGCGCCACATGTGCATTTGTGCAAGCATGTCTCACTGCTTTTTTTTGTTTTTCCTAATATTTTTTTTTGGACGGGGCTCTCTCCCGGGACGACCGCGCTCTTTGACGTCCAACGACCGAATCCAAGTGTGATGCGTTAAGAGCAAATATCTGATAATATTGTTGTTTTCAGCTAAAACAATTGATTTTGTATGGTATCTCGGCACTTTGAATAGCATATCAATATCAGCTTTGTTTTTTTTCGTCACAGATCTTGGGAACTCGGTACCTACGTACGCGGCAAAATTAGGTGTGGTTTGACCAAAGATCATTTTGGTGTAAATGTTAGTATTTCTTCAGATAGTAGCTGGAAGATGAATGAATGAATGAAATACACCGATCCCAGCGTGGTTTAACCTGACTTGATAATTCGAATGAGCCCCAAGATTTGTAATAACCCCTGGAGCCTCATGTTGCATCGGGCTACAGAGGCCATTGCATATCAAGGAGTAGACCGGGTGGCGCGGTAATGGTAAGGAAAACGTGCCCTAAGGATATGGAAGGATTTGTGAGCCATTCCGGATATGCATCCTTTCAGGTCGTAGCTGAAAGATCCCGAAAATTTAATCTACAAACACGGTATACCTTAATTAAAATCTGACTAAACATAACTTGGAGATGGAGTCGCAATCCACAGCAGAGAGGGAACAAAGAAGAAGATTAGTCATAAATATGAAATCCTCTGAGATTTTAGGTAACTGATGAAGTCAATGGACGTCAACCTGATAATTCAATCCAAAAAAAAGAACCGTGTAGGTATCGTTTTGCACCGTATACCGTCACCAATAAATATTGTAGAGTAAAGACGTAAGATTTCTCAAAAACCTAGCTATAATTTTTATTTTCCTCAAAAAACCAGTTAGGTATTTAGTTGACAGAGTTTTCCTGTTAGCCAAATAAGTCTTTAGTTTTTCCAAAACCCCCTACAACTTCCTTCGTATCAAATGAGAATGCTAATACACCTCATTGCAAGACGTGATCAGAATCATTAAGGTGTCCTTCAGTACCTAGTATTTATTCTAATCATTCCTAAGACCATATTTATATTGACAATACGGAGTAATGTTACATTCTCAGAAGCTCTATCAATGTATGAATGGAAGTGTTTATTAATATGTTAATTTGATTGGAAGGTAAAACCCGCGGCTCCTAAAATTTCCAAGCAGAAAGATTGTTTGTTAACAAATAAACGATCTGCGTCAAGTCATTGCACGGCTGATTTACATAAATTCAAGAAATTTGGAACTGATGTGAATCTGTGAAACACTTTTTTGTGAGAACTTCTACCCACATTTTATAAAGAGTTCATGCATTTCTTTTCTCCATAATATGTAGGTATATAGATTTAGGGATAAAAGTTATCTAAGAAGTTTCACTTTCTTTCGCAACTAATTTTCTTTACGCTTATTGAATGTTTCAATTCTGGTTCTTCGCATCGATAAATTTTTGGTCTTTTCGACCTTGTCAATTTTGGGCTTTGGTAAATTGGTTCTTCTTTTGGTCTTTATGCTTCTAACCTGAGAAAGCCTACTTCTTACAAAGACTAGAATCCTTTTTTCCATTTCCCTATGCGCCTGTGCTTAGAGTAATAAACAGCTCTAAACAATGTTGGTCGTTTTTCCAAAATGTGTTGATCTTTTACGAATCTTCCGATTGCGAACTTTGATCATTGGCTTAACTTGTCGACTTCATTGTGTTCTATTTTTAGCCACTATAAAAATATTTTGTTTACCAACCTATTTGGGTTTTCAAACCATTAGGAATTTTTATACGATCTCTAAAAATATCTCGTCTCACACATAAAAACGTTGAATTAATTGACAGGTTAATTTGACCAATTTATTATTAATGTTTATTAAAAACATGCCTTCAACAACGTGCCTTCTCGGTATGAGAAGAGGCCTTTGCCCTGCAGTGTAATAATAGGCTGGTATTGCTTTTCTATTTTTAAGAACAACCTAACAGCCTAACAACATTGACTTTCAATAGTACATATTTAGGACACTTATTACTGCCTGCATAGACACAAATTGTAAGGAGGTGTACATAACATTTAAAGCGAGAAATCATTAGACAGAAGCTGCATGTAAACTAGAAGTTATAGACAAAGTTAATTAACTTTAATAAAAATATAATAATAGAACACAATTTAAGAGTGACGCATCTGAACCTTACCTAAACATATAATGAGTCCATAATGTTATTCAATGACGTCTCCACACACACTGGACCGAAGTTTTTTTATTCGTTCATACCAACTGTCAATGAAATATCTTGTAATACCGGTTCCAACGGATCTGACATACGCGTCGGTACCATTATGTATCGCGTCATTAATTTCGTAATACGTAGGTATTGCTTTTATATATTTAAAAACAGAAATAGATTTTTTTTATTGTCCAGGTACTTAATACAGTAAGCCGGTTCACTGGTTAACGGCAAGTTGAGACGATTTGAGTAGCTTAAAATATTACCTACAGGCGCAAGGTTACAATTTATTATATTATTTGTAGGTGAGCCCAAACTAGACAGTCTGTATCTCTTCTCTGGGCTCGAGGTACGTTCCAGAGTCTCCACTCCATACCTGAAATCACCTCTCTAGTCTCCACTAGAGGTGATTTCAGGTATGGTATAGTATATGTATGTGTAATATGTATGTGATGTGTGTAGACGATTTTCATATTTGGATATCAATATTTTCTCCTCTATCGATCGTTATTTCTCCTGGCAAGGTTTATTTTGTTCATATATATGTATGTATGAAACTATTTAGGTTTAAGTTAGAAGAGTTATTCTTGTATTTTATAGTTTTTTCCGAGCTATCCATCCCGTATGTTGCACCTGCCATATTTTGTCTCTGCATCACCCTAAGGTTGACTGGTAGAAAATTCTTCAGGCGTTAACTCCGGGTTTGTACAGTATTTCTTACGTGAGGGCGTGCATAAAGTATCAATAAATAAATATTGCGTTTATCACACTAATGCTTACATTTACGTGCATCGATAACTCTTCAAAATATTATTGAAGACTTGATAAAAGTTGATAAAATTACTGAAATTCCAGGTGGTGCAATAATATTATCTGTTTTCGAAGGTGGTTCTCGAAATTGTGGTAAGTACTATCGAAGAATTTCATATCTAAGCAGTTTAAAAACAAAATCCCGTGAATACCATGGCCACATCTGTTACCGGCCCGGTTCTATACCGACCAAGCCCTGCAAGCATGAATAGTCCTTACGGTGTATAGATATGAACTTCTCCGATGGTACTACATCGATGCTATGGAATTTTGGCTATTCGAACGTTCGATCTGAAGACTTCGGGGAATTAGCCATCGCGCATTGACATTCGAAATGAATCAGTAAATTCCTTTTGATAGGGTTTGTTATAGGTAAGCATTGCACTTTTCTATCAAATAGCAGTTACTTTTTTCGGAAGTTCATAAGTCATCATAACAAAAGTCGTTCATATTATGAGTGCCTTCAGTCCCTGGAAGAATGTATGAATGAATTGAAAGTCATCTGATGGGACGTGACATAGGAATAAACAATCTTAACTTCTACGGTCAACTGTGGAATCTTTCCTTTCCATTAGCTACTTTACCCATGAGTACTGCAATAATCTGTTGCCGCCATTTAACATCAAAGTGAAACAAGGGTAAAAAAATAGACTATTGTGTTTTATTTTTACCGATTTCAAAAAAGGAGGAGGTTAGGTACCTGTATGTTTTTTATGTTGCTATTTATTTTCGTCAATTGTGGACCGACTTTGAAAATTCTTTTTTTTTTTTCATTTTGTAGAGGACGCTTATGCAGTGGTCCCATATTTTTTTTATTAACTTTACTGGGTAGTATTTCAGTTAGCTTCGATTAAAAGTAATTAATCCACTTTGTGTATCTTGAAGATATTATAATACTTCCTGTAACTATTGTTTACATAGCAAGTAGGTAGTGGTATAAAAAATGGTGTGGGGTACATACCACAACTAAAAAGTAAAAAAAAGTACAATACTCAAGGGTAACGTTGCTCATGGAATGTAAAGATGCCACAGTTGACTAAACTGGTATTCAGCCTTGAGGACAGTATAGTCAACATATATCAACGTATATTCTTGAAACCCAGAAGGCCCTTGAATCATTGCAACATAATTGCGATAATTTGCCGGTCTCTAACAATGAGTGTGTCGAGCGGTGACCGTGTGATTGAACTTGGACAAGGCCGCGACTGCGCGAGCGCATGCCAAGGCGCGGCGCGCCGGCGCTGTACCGACCTACTACAACTGCTGTGACGCAACACCGAGTAACTGTGGAGACATGATCCTGTTTCATTGTACCTTCGTTAGGATTATTCATTCATTCAATTCTGACTCGGAAAAGTGTTAATCGGTTTTTCAGCAAAATACTATTTGTTCCGCGCCACGTTGTTCCTATACATTTTGTATGAAATATGAAATGGATGGCGCAATGGCCGCCTGTCGCCACTTGTGTATGCCTTAGATTTTGGTACGTTGGTCTGGTAGGTTGTAAAATGTCCCATCCTTGTCTTCGTCATTCAAAACTGGGTCCTAACTTCCTAAGCCTACCAAAAAAGACCGTCCCTGTTCGGGAACTCCTGCGTTAAAACTCCCAAATTTTATTACTCAATAAGGAAAATATGGAAACCTACAAAAGATGCATATAAAATCTGACATCACTATTGCATACAAGCACTGGTGTCTGGACAACAAAACATATGGCAATCATCCATCTCCGCAGACCGAAGAACCCACACGGATGATGAACCACGCCTCTTCTTTGTTCACAACTACACCAGTTGATAAAGCAAAAGAGGCTCGTCTCTGCAATCAACCAACCACGTTGCGCAACGTATTATCTAGTATATAAAACCTCCTTTAAACGACCTGTGTCTAGCCAGTACCCTAACTAGGCTGCTGATTGATGATGATCATACACCAAGGAATATGATGTAAACATAAACATTCAGTGATGTAACGTTATCTTATTTTGTTTTTTAACTCTCTGACGTCAGCACACATTGCGCTGATCAAATGACGCAGAAGAATTAATTGAACTGTACCAGTTTCGCAAAAGGTGAATTATGAAAAGGATGTCCTTATGGAATAGGATATTACAACGTTGGTAGAATCATTTATTTATTATATATATATATATATATATATATATATTAGACGATACTCAAAGTGTTCGCGTCTGGCGTACCCTGAATCATCATCATCATCATTTCAGCCAAAAGACGTCCACTGCTGAACATAGGCCTCAAGCACCGCCACCTCGACCGATTCTGTGCTTCCCGCATCCAGCGGATTCCTGCGGCCTTCACAAGATCATCGTTCCATCTTGTGGGAGGCCTTCCAACGCGTCGTCTTCCGGGACGCGGTCGCCACTCCAGAACCTTTCGGCCCCATCGGCCATCTACGAGCAATGTGCCCTGCCCATTGCCACTTAATTTTGGCAATTCTTCGGGCTATGTCGGTTACCTTGGTTCTCCTACGGATCTCTTCATTTCTTATCACGTCACGCTAATATTTTAACTACGGCACGAGCTATTATCATCATCATCATTGGCAATCTTGTTCTACTCACTGCTGTATATAGGCCTGCTCCCTTTTGTGCCAAGCTTCCTTGGTCTGTGCGACTCTCATCCCGGTCTCCCCGCGATCTTTCTTTCCGGCCTTTCTCATAGTTCTGGCCAATACAAGTAAAGAGGACAATCTTGTGAAAACTACCGGAAAACTCAACATAGGTGTGTTGGCAAATCACCAACATTAAAATGAAGCAAATGACAGGACTCAGACTTCTTATACACAAATTCACTTGAATCACTAGGGCTTTCTGGGGCTTTGGGTTTAGAGTAAAACCATATTTTTTTTTGTAAGTATACAACAACTCAAAGGAAACTTGTAATCGGCACCGGGGATACAGCGGGACTCAGTAGGACTCTATTGAGGCGCTACCCGCGCTACCTTTGAGTTATGTGCTACATTTAATTGTTTAGTTAGTTTATCAAATCAGACACCATCTGAGTTATATCAAAGAGAACCTCTCATAAGAAAGTCAATTTCTTTTCCCGAGAATGATTTAACGATGTTCTGATTCTGAGACGTAAACAATAGTAAAACGACACACCCACATCGCAAAACAGTAAATATTATCGTGATCTATTTGTCCAATTTCGTGATTTGCGCCGTAGCCCCTCAATGATTGTCAAGTGCGCCTGACCGATCTAACGAGGTGCTATTGGCTATGACGTTGTTCTCACATAGTGACGCGTGTCGGAGAAAACCTCTTGTAACTTATATTTTCCTAGTACATTAGCATTTGTTGTTCTTTTCCTATAGGGGTTTTTAGTGAAATGGCATGGGTTTTAATGATGTAAATAAATGGAAATTGTTTGTAAACTTTTTATTTACTTGTAATTGATTGATTATGTGAATAAAAGTGTTTGAAACTATAATCTCCTTGAACTTTGCATAAATGTTTTAAAATAAAGTGGTCGCAAGCGCTACTCTACTGAGCATTAGGTTCTGCTTTCGATTCCTAAGTCAGGCAAAGTGTTATTGGGTTTTTCCATCAGGTATTTCTCAGTAGCAGCCCGGAGTCTGGATTTGGGCCCAGTTGATGACAATATGCTCGCCTCCTATTACGCGGGACTGAAACATAACTGGCGAAATGTTGGTGTACTAGAGATACACCTCTGCCTTACGTAATTAAAAATAATTCACTTCAATGGAAAATTCTTAAACACATTAGAAAGCTGTTTCCACAAGTTTTGACGGTAAGAAATATTCCAAGATGTGTATTAATATCGATACAATCTGCCTTATAATTGTTTCCAAGTCGTTCTTGACCGAGTTACTTCTCACATGTAGCTATGTATAGAGGTATGCAGCCAACGTACGCGAGCCCTAAAAACACCATTTCTTTTGCTTACTTATATCATTTCGATTTTTGATGCAATCTTGTGCAAGAATAATTAAAGTAAAACAAACAACTATGTATGTATTTTTAGAATCTAATATCGAACTGTAGTAATCTCAGAATTAAGGCCCTAATCGCTCGAAATAGAGCATTGTTTACATTGTAGCGTTTGAATGTTCTAAAGGACAACGAACCGACAAACGTAATAAACTGCAATGTGCGTACCAGCTGTAAAGTGTATTGTAAGTTTCCTCTCAGATATCTGTGGCCCCATTTATCAAGATATTACACGATATACAAATTAACTATTTGTATATCGTGTAATATATTGCCGTTTGTTTTTTGGTCGCTTCTTCCTTTACACATTTGGAAGCAGTTAACAGTGGATTTATTTAAGATTCAGTGGGCTCACCACGTTTTTGACGTAGTTACTTCTTCAGTTGAGGTATTGCTTATTTAGGGTAAGTAACTGGATACCATTAGGAAAACCAGAACACAACACAATATTTCACACTTCCTATTAACAGACTGTCTTGCGACTAATCAGTAGGTAGGTACGCCTGACGTCACAGCCTCATATATACAAGTTCATTTACAATAACAATTAGTAGCATCACTTGTTTCTATAATTTATTGCAATTAAGGTTATTTTTCTCAATTATTGTTCTGTGACGAATGTATAGGGTTTACCTAACTATGTCTAAATTGTTATTCACATTACAACATAACAACATCACCCCTGAATTCTCTCAAACCGCAGACCACCAGTGACCTTGAGTGGTTAGCTTGCGGTTTCTGTACTGAGCTCACGCAACGCGTCGTACGTCCAGCCAGTAATAGGACTCGCCCATCAAGGAGCGCTGTCCCAAATTAGACGCATTGTTAATTTATTATACATAAAACAAAAGGTATTTTAATAAAACACGTGTACTAAAAGATCAATAATTAAATTATCTTTAAAATGGTGAAGGTTTCAGAAAAATACGCTTGATAGGTTTTGCGTGATTCTGTTTTTTATCCGCCTTAGAAATTAATTTCACTATGTAATATAAACATAATCTAAAATATTCATATATTAAGTTATTAAGAAAATGCTCTCTAATTTATTTATTTTTCTAAATTATTAACACTACTCGTTGAGACGTGATCTTCAGTATAAAATCATTAAAAGTCGATTATCGTCGCCTTAATACTCCGTTTTCTCCCCAGGAACAATGTTGAAAGAAGCAGCATCCCTGATACTGAAGCACACAATAACATCCCGCAGACACCTGACTCCTGAGCTGGCACTGAGGTTGATCACCCCTGACTGTCCGCTGTGGAGAGCTACGGAGGAACAAGTGCCGTTTAAGGACCCCTTCTGGGCTTTCTACTGGCCAGGGGGACAAGCTACTGCAAGGTAAGGAGGTTTTACTTATAACTGCTCGACAGTGCAATATCTTCTACTTTATAGAAACTCATTCATTAATTAACACTGACAGACAACGAACAGCCTTTTAACCTCTGAGTCTTGAAGCATGCCATTTTGCACAAGAGTTTCTTATATGTATAATGAAAATTCGACCCCTAAAGGGGTTAAATAGGGGATGAAAGATTGTATGAAAAGTAGTTTAACAATTTTTTGGGTTCCGTACGTTCGATTGTAAAACGGAGTCACTCGGATGGTTGTGAATAGCTATGCTGGTTTTGTTACCATTTACTTGCGGCTGTACAGAGTGTACAGTGATAATGTGGACTAGCTGCTTCCCGTGGCTTCGGCCGCGTGGACCCTAAATGTTTTTCTTTTAAGAAAATAAAGTAAGTTGCTCCATATAACATCAGCTATCTGCTAGTGAAAGTCCTGTTGAAATCGGTTCACCCGTTTCGGAAATTAGACGGAAAACACAAACAGACAGACAATCATTTTAAAAATTGATTTTAAATAATTTAAGAATAATAATAATAAGTCATTATGATTGTCGTAACGGTCAATGGCCTGATGGCCGCGACCGACATCTCTCGAGGCTGTCGTTAGGCGGTTGGATCAAGGGCCTGATTCAGAAGGCAGTACTCCTCGATACGGCTCGCATTGTGGGGAAGTTCATGTCTCTGCAGCCCTAACCTCCGGTAGCTTGGACCCTGCTCCCGACACCGGCAGACTTCAATATATCTTATTAATGTAAGAAATATTTAAAAATGTAATTTTATATGAAAGGAAATAAATAAACGACATAATAATAATATTTTAGAATAATTTAATTTTTCTTCAGTTTTATTTAGATAAAAATTACCTTTAGTAACTTTAAGAGGTACTTTAGACCATCGAGATCGAATTGAATAACTTTTACTATGGGACCAACTTTGAAATCGAGAAAAAATTATCAGCTGTTCCACAGTAAAGTTTAATACTTACATACTTTTCTAAACTGTATGGGACAGAGAAGGAGGAGAAGAGTTATTCAGTTCGATGGTCTAACTAAAGCACCTCTTAAAGTTACTAAAGTTAATTTTTTAACAGTGCCATGCTAAACTAACTGCGCTCTTGTTACAGCAATTTATTCAAACAAAAATTTTCCAACTTTCTCCCAAAAACCTAAGTTTCACAGCTCATAACTAAAACAGCCCGTTTCTCAGAAGTATGAGTCACAGAAAAATTATCCTGAAAACTCCTGGATGAGTCACGAATTGCTATCCTTTTCGGGAATCATTCTGTCCCGCTCTAGCTTTACTCCTGAATAGACAAGGACGAGGTGTGTGGGGGAGGTATGGGGGTTAATAGGAGGCTCGTAACATTACAGAGGCTTATAGTTCCCGGAAACGATAAGGATGACTCAGGTGTGTACTGATATTTATTTTTGTTTTTTGTATAATTCTACATAGTTGGTTACTGAATCAACCGCATCTGTTAGAATTAATGCTAATATCAGCGTAATTCCCCAAGGTTATATTAGATTCCTGAAAAAAAAAATCTTTGTCAACTTACTGTTGAGTTTAGGCGCCGGCACGTAACTTGGCAAGAATCGTAGATGCGCAAAATTCGTTTTCGCTTGTTTTTCTTAACAGACTTGTTCAAAAATAAATTATGGCAATAACCATAGAATAATGACATGCAATAAAAGTGTAAATTTTATAATTGCACTAAGTGTACCATTCGCAAACTTACTCTTTATACGCCAAAACCTTGCCAAGTTACGTGCCGGTGACTGTAATTGGTTACACACAAATAATGATCAAAATCAAAAGTGATTTATTTAAATTAGGCTGAGAATGAGCACCCTAATTGCGTAACACACGATCAATCAAAATCTGTTTCATTTCGACGGTTCAACAAAATTCAATGCGTTATTTACATTGTTGAGCAGACAAATTTTTCGGTCATACGAAGCAATGGATGAGCAATATCTTCAAAATAATTCAGATTGTGATTAATCGTATGTTACGCAATTAGGATGCAGAACTTTTTGAATATCGAAATTACATAAAACAGTCCCCCAAAACGCCCGTCCATCATGATGTGAAAGATGTTAGCCATACAATTGAGATATCTATAAAATCCAATAGATAGATACCCTGATATTACCCGTTAAGTAACGCACATACTTACCTTGAGTAGGTACTACCAAGAAGGTAAATTTTCCTTGACTGTTATGGCAAAAAAACAAGAATCTCTAAAGGGAAAACCGATGGTCAAAGACATTCCTTGCGTGCTTACATATACAACTTATTATCTTTACGCTCATTAGGGCAATTCATGAAAATTATCTTAAGTAGGTATTTCAAGGGGAATATTAAACTGTGAAATTTAATATTTCTGGTTTTCCCCTGATCGTCTTGCTATAATAATTTTTAATTTGTATTATCACCGTTCTTATCTCTATAATTCGGTATGTCAATACGTACCAATTTTCAAAACAAATATAAATCTATTGTCCTCATTCTCATCGCACAGGAAAACGCGATAAGAGCAAACCCCGAGCTATAAACATTAATTTATGTGGGCAACACTGAGTAGTGCGCGGGAGTTTACCTCGCCTCAAAGTATCAATACTGTTGGTAAGTACGCCCTACGCGTACGTATAAACGGGGGAATTACGTACAGTTGAATAAACTGAAGTGGTGGAATGTTGATATGTATTAATAAAAGTGGGAACTTATCCTTATCTTGGCCTTGTTGAAACCAGTTACTTGGACGTGTGCTGAGTGTCTTACTAAGGGATCTCACGCACTAGAGGGCCACACACAACCACGGCCAGGAATCTTAGCATGACCACAATAGATACGGGTTTTGTTGACGGAAGAATAGACAAAATGACATACTTATAACAATACAATCACAATCTTCCATTTTGTCTATTCTTCCGTCGGCCGTGAGATCCCTTCTTCTTTCTTCTTCGTGTTAGTGACTAACCTGGTACTTATCAGAGTTTTAAAGCCACCCATGGGCCTCTGATTTGGCTCACACATGCAGTCGAGAAATATCTCTCAGGCATGCCGGTTTCCTCACAATGTTTTCCTTCACCGTTTTTGAAGCACGTGATAATTATTCAATACGCACATGAATCCGAAAAGTCAGAGGTGCGTGCCTTGGGTTCGAATTCGAGAGCTATGACTTGGCAGTCTCCGAGTCACACACCTAGGCTATCACTGTCTGCCAACGGAACCAATGGATCTGTTCATAAAAGCGCTAGAGCGAGATCCCTAAATATCGTAGATTAATTATTACTGTTGAAATGCTTACCTCTAATGAGATCTAAGAGAACAAAATTGACAGGTGTCAATTGGGAGTAAAAACAAGTATAGAGGAAGACATTGGAAACGATAGAAAGATTGTGTGAAAGATATGGCAAGATTAAGTGGAGAAGACCTGGGATGATGGCTGATAAGGATGTTTGGAGAAAGAAGACATGCTGCACCAAATCAAAAACAAAATAACAATAAGGGCGGGAAGGTAAATCAAAATATTTTATTTCATGGGCACTCATGCAACGTCAGAAGCTAGGTGCACGGTTCCAAATTGGTCGTTTCCTATGGAAGAGCCGGCAAGAAAATCCACGGTTACTTAAAAATCAATAGCTTTACCAATGTTTTCAAATTAAAGGACGGTGTTGGACTGTCAACAAGGACCAGATACTTAACAAAATAGAAAATGGTCTACCAATCTACAGTCTACAGAATCAAACTTACAGTTAATCTAAACGAAACAAACCTGGAAAAATAATTGCAAAGGATGACTAATTACTCACTCAGTGGTACTTCTCAAGCTGCAGTCGTTGTTTATTTGTTTTTTAGTCCTACATCCTGCGGTGTGGGTAATTTCTTCGGGGCTTTATGAACAGTTCCGTTGGTGGCGAGGGGAATATTGTATACTCGGGAACATTCTGCGAAGTAGTTGATGTATGTAGGTACAATGTGGGAAAGACCAACGAATTCAGGTCACTGATTTGAATATTAAGCTAGTGATCCGGATTTATCTAGTTGTCCCAAGCGTGAATATTGAGTTTGATACCCCGTAGATTGTTCAGTGAGACATTGGGTTTTTTATTAGGAATTTCTCAGTAGCAGCCCGGAGTCTGAACGTCTGCCCAGTAATGGCAATAGGCTTTCCCCTTATTACATAGGACTTAAGATGCAGGTATATGCCAGTAACCTTGAGTGGTTAGCTTGCGTGTTCTGTACCTACTGAGCTCACGCAACGTGTCGTACGTCCAGCCAGTAATAGGACTCGCCTATCAAGGAGCGCTGTCCCAAATTAGACGCATTATTAATTTATTATACATAAAAATAAAGGTATTTTAATAAAACACGTATACTAAAAGATTAATAATTAAATTATTAAATTATATTAACTGGTGAAGGTTTTAGAAAAATACGCTTGATAGATTTTTCGTGATTCTCAGTTTTTTATCCGCGTTAGACATAACTTTACAAATTAATTTCACTATGTAATATAAACATAATGTAAAATATTCGTATACTAAATTATTAAGAAAATGCTTTTATTTAACAAATATTTTTTCCAAATCATTAACACTACTCGTTTAGACGTGATCTTCAGTATAAAATCATTAAAAGTCGGTTATTGTCGCCTTAAATATAACTGGCCAAATGTAGGTGGTACACACGGCTAAATATCAAGCTATACATTTCCAGTATAAGCTGATCTCGCATTGTATAGAATTTCCGTAATAGGGATGCTGACAAGTTTTTTTTTTAATTCTGTCTTTAAGATTATAAAAAAATATTGGACACGTATTTTTTCTTTTTTTACGTAATCTAAAGATTACGGCGATACATTGAGGTAAAATGTGCCATGACGTCACGAGTATGTAGATTTTATACGTAATAGTGACGTAGCGACCCCCACTCCCCAACTTAAAATGCGTTTTTATCTGAGTAATTTTGTATTAATATGATAGATAAAGCAAAAAATACTTGTCAAATATTTTTTTATTATCTGACTGTCAGACTAATTAGATTATTTTTTTTTATTAGGCATCATCCCTATTAGAGGTCAGCAGTTATACTGGAAATGTATAGCTTGATATGTGGTCGTGTGTACCATACACACTTTTTTTTTTGATGTAGGGCAATTATCAAATAACTTCTCCCGCTCTGGCCGGAGCGGGAGGATGTGTCAGACTTTTACTGACTAAAACCCACCCGTGTTCCTTCCGTTGCCTGTGTGCCAGGGCCGCGATATCCCTTTCGGACAAACTCGCAACCCTGGCGGGCATTGGTCCTTACGGACCCCGTCAATTGGTGCTGACATCTGTTTGAGGCGCGCGTGGAACACAACGCGCCGTCGACCCGGAGTACCATACACCCTGCCTGACCCTTCGGGAAAATCGGGATTATAATATAAAGCTAAAAATCTATATGGTAACCAGTAATTGTTCATGGACACGGTAGCCTTTTGACTTGACATTCATACTATTGCTATGAGTCATTTTAATTTCTATGTCAACTACCTTTCCTGGTATAGCACATTCTTCGATATGATTATGCGGCATAGTTATAATATTGATTAGTAGTAGTAAGCATATACAGGGTGACTTGTAATTTGACGTATTCCTTTTAGGACGTGATAGTGTGACCCATTTGCAACAATTAAGCACTCCCTAAAGCCTAGGTGAAAATTCATGGGTTTCGAGAAAACCCAATTTTTATGTTTTTTTTTTTAATTTCCCAGAATTCGTCACTAAAAATTACTTTTCTCTATACTCTCAAATTGAATGGCCTTCACTGCTTCACTGCGAAAAAAATAAAGAACAATACAAGCAGCGGAAAACACATAAGAACTAATTTCAGTTAAATGTTAAAAACTCCAAAGCCGCTCCACGACTTGTTTTTTTCTTTAAATTATAAAAATTGGGTTTTCTCGAAAACCATGAATTTTCACCTAGACTATTAGGGTGCTTAATTGTTGCAAATGGGTCATACTATCACGTCCTAGAAGGAATAGGTACGTCAAATTTATGCTGCAGATCGCTGTTACCGAGAAATTCCGGAAGTCAATCAAGTGTCAAACACAAAAAAATCTACGATATTTTTTATTCACAATAAAGATATCATTTTGGGAAATCATGTAGGTCATGAATTTTCCCGTTAAATATGAAAAACCCAGAGATTGATCTCTAAAGCACATGCTCATAACGATTCATATTTGTTTTTGTAATATCGACTGACATTATCAATGAGAAAACCGATACTTTGTATGCACGTGACCATTGAAAGAATGCAATGAATGGAATTTCAAAAAGCTTCATTGAAAAATGAGTCTTAAAGTGATCAGCTTAAATATTATTATTTTAATTATATTTTTTATCACTTACAAACATGCTTGTTATGCAAACTACAACCTTAAATTCATAGTTTTAAAGATTGGTTTAGAGACAACATTTTGGGTGACAGTGACTCATGCGAAGGGTTTTTCAGGTCTATTCATAGTGCAGACATTGACTACATTTGTTTCACTAGGAATTAAATTCTGTCTTGCTGTACATTGGTTTCTTTGAAGTTTTTAACAGCTGTAACTACTACTTTAAATTAGGTAGATAATTGTTTACGAAAAATTTAATAAACTAGCTTCTGCCCGCGTGAAATTTCTTACATGCCAGTGACCTTAAGTGGTTAGCTTGCGTGTTCTGTACAGAGCTCACGCAACGCGTCGTACGTCCAGCCAGTGATAGGACTCGCCCATCAAAGAATGCTGTCCCAAATTAGACGCATTATTAATTTATTATACATAAAACAAAAGGTATTTTATTAAAACACGGACACTAAAAGGTCAATAACTAAATTATCTTTAAAATTGTGAAGGTATCAGAAAAATACGCTTTATAGATTTTGCATGATTCTCAGATATCTATGTAATATAAACATAATCTAAAATATTCCTACATTAAGTTATTAAGAAAATGCTCTAATTTAACGTATATTTTTTCCAAATCATTAACACTACTCGTTTAGACGTGATTTTCAGTATAAAATCATTAAAACTCGGTTATCATCGCCTTAACATAAAATATGAATTTTCCGAAGATTACCGCCTGCATACAAACTCAACAATGTTTACCGCTTTATGATACTTTAAGAACAGATGAAAAATTATTAAGTAATAATATTAGCCTTATCTAATTATTGTGATATCTAAGTACAGGCACTTGCGACCGCAACCATAACGGAAGTAAATCCGTATTAATTAATTAAATACAATCACCCATTGTAAACCTATAATAATTGGGCACTGATTCGACCTATACTATAAGCTCAACTTGTGGGAACAATGGAACAAAAGAGTGGGCGCGTGCCGTCCTTATTAATGGTTGTGACTCGCTGTAAATAGGTAGGGACCTAGAAAAGTTATGAATATTGTTGCAGCAGAGTGAAAGAACATAGACAAAAATGTTATTATGAAAGAGTCAAGCAATTCGTCAAAATTCAGTACATAATCATAATTAGATCCAGTAATAATGTACCCCATTAAGACGAAACCAACCCGCTCTGGGCCCGCGTGTTGGATTATGGCCCAGTCCCTCTCACAGAGACGAGGCCTGTCCCCCAGGCTCCGAGCAGTGGGAACAAGGCTGATTATGAAGACGCTGACAAGAGCAAATCCGTGGTTACTGTCGGACTTCATAGAAAAGAACGAGAAACGCGATGATAGAACGGTTGTAATTTATTGCAAAATATAAAGCAACTATCTATTTACAAAAAAATGAGTTGAGTAATTGAAAATAAAAAACAACCAAGTTCTGCATTCAAATAAGACGTTTCTTGTTATTCACCACCCAGATCAAACTCAAAGTAAAAGATTAGTCTACCGTTAATTTGTATCGAGTTTTTTATTTTCAAAACGTGTCTTGGTAATAACCAAGTTCTGAGAAATATGTTTAAGAGTCACATAAATTCTTTCTGCTACCAAAAACTATATAGATTTAGGGTTTTTTTAAACAAGTTTGTTTAGAACATTTACCTCTTGTCATCCTATCACTTGCACTCATTGAAATTAATCAAGGGGTTAACTATTTTTTTTTCTCTTTTAGAAAAGACTACTTAAACTTATTCAATGTTTTCATTAAAACCGAAACATTGTAACAGAATAGATACTTCGTTCTCTTTTACCGATGAAAAAAAATCACAAACAATATGGTACACATTGCTTAACAAAAGCTTCCCAATTTGAAGCATGGACTCTTCTAAAATCCATTTATTGCTTGTTAGTTTGTATTGTTCGTAAATGTTTAACAATGTTCTAGATTACAAAAGAACAATGGACATTTTTTGTCTCACTCGGTGGCCCAAAACTCCAGACTTTTGGGCAACAAAACCATTGGTAAAACATTCTAAAGAGCTCGACTATCGATATGACCGAAAGGAAGAAAGCCCATTGAGAATAAACCGCATTGCACGTGGAAAAGAGACAGAAACACATTTGCATACGTTCAAGCAAGACAAAACGCTATAGCCAAATTAAAGAAGGGAGAGAGCACTATTGTTCCAGGTTAAAAGACAAGGATAGAGCACGATGAGTCACTCGAAAGAATTTTTCAGGATAGTAGCACGGTGAGTCATATTTTGAATTACAGTATTGTTATGAACAGTTGATTTATAAAATTGGGGCATCCGATAGCGAATTAGCTTTCCCATGATAACGATAACATAGTATAACAAAGACAGGCGCTTTACTTTGTGTAAATTATTTCATCACAACTGCTCTCAAAACGTCGAAGAAAAACATCGTGAGGAAACCGACATGTCTTAGACCAAAAAATTCGAAGACATGTGACATTACCAACCCGCACTGGGCCGACGTACGGCCTACTCCGTCTCACAAAGAGGAGGCCTGTGTCCCAGCAGTGGGAACATTAGTACTTATTGAGCTTAAAACCAGCGCATAATGAACTACAAAGGTCTTATTACTGATGGAATGCACAGAAATCGATATAAATTCAAATTCAAAAGTCATTTATTCAAACTAGGCTGAGAATCAGCACTTTTCGAACGTCAAAATTACATAAGATAGTCCCCCAAAACGCCCACCCTTCACCACTTCCTAGTGCATTAGCTGGGAAGAAGAAGTGGCGCAACAAACTCCCCAGCAGCACTGCTGTCTGTTCAGTTAGAAGAACAAAAAAAATAAAGATTCTATATAATAGTATTCAAAATAATTTACATTACGCAATACAAAACATAATTTAAATTATTAGCCATATGTTAGCTAGCTAGCACACGCCAATATACCACACAAAATCATCGAGAAGTATACTCAGGCAGAAATAAAACTAAACGTAAACAGAACTTAATATCTAAATGAAAGCCTCCAAGGCATAAAGGGCGTGCCCGCTTACATATAGTTGTAACTGGAAGTTATAAATGATAAACTAGGACCATCGAGATAAAATAAATAAAACAAACAGTTAATTACTAGTAACAATAACTAATATGATCAATATTGTCGAGGTCACTAGCTAAACACATATTGCAATACAACTCATTAAAAAAAACATTGTAATGAGTAGATTATGTCAACAACAAATTGAAATAAAATTAAAAATAGCTTGACGATAGTCAAATAAAAAAATACAATTATATAAACTCATATAACTTGTCAGTAGGTAATCTGGAGAAAGAACATAAACATTGTCTTGAGTTAATCACAGCGACCAACTATTCTTATCATTTAAGTAGTCGTTTATAGAATAGTATGCCTTTGAACAAAGCTTGGATTTTACTTTCGTTTTAAACGCATTAAATGGCAAATCTAGCAAAGAAGAGGGTAGCTTGTTATAAAAGGTTATACCAACCGCATCAAATGAGTTATGAACCTTATGAAGCCGGTGAAAGGGAGCTCGTAGTTTGTCCTTATTTCTAGTGTTAACATTGTGAAAATCACTGTTTTTAGTGTATAAGTGTATATTTTGCCTGATATATAAGATGTTGGCGAAGATGAATTGAGACGCCACCGTGAGGATACCAATATCTTTGAAAAAATCTCTCAGAGAAACTCTGGCACCTAGCTGGTAAATAGTGTAATAATGTGGCTCACTTAGTGTAGGCACGGCCCATATTTACTAGGCTTAGTGGTATCATTTGGTAAAAGCTATTGTAAAAAGCTTTTTCTAAATGTGGGCGACCGTTACATACCTACGTATATGTTGGCTAAGACTCAAAGCATTTATTTCAAATAAACCAATAGAGATACATTTTTTTTAGTCCGTCTTTAAGATTATAAAAAAATATTAGACACGTATTTTTTATTTTTTTACGTAATCTCAAGATTACGGCGATACATTGAAGTAAAATGTGCCATGACGTCACGAGTATGAAGATTTTATACGTACTAGAACGACGTAGACCCCCACTCCCCAGATTAAAATGTGTTTTATCTAAGTAATTTTTTACTAATATGATAAAGCAAAAAATACGTGTCTAATCTTTTTTTATTATCTGACTGACGGACTAGTTAGTTTTTTTTTTTTTACTCAGGCATCACCCCTATTACAGGTACTTCTGAATTGTCAAGTGGTCGATCAGGCAGAAATATGGAGTTAGTTGCCCATTCCAACACGTAGTAGGTTCATATGGAGAACGGGCAAGAAACTCCACGGACACTCTTTTAAATGAAAATATTGGTTACATCATTCATGTTGTAATTATACATGTGAGAACAATGTAGAGAGACGTGCACGTTATAAGCGTCCGTAATAAAACAATAAAAACAAAAACAATTAAAAAATTAAAATAAGCCGTGGCAGTTAAGAGATGACCAGTCCCCACTGACGGCGCCCGTTCACGAACATGACGCATGGACTTAAAAGGTCGTCTCCACGGATATCTATGGTGGTCCTGTGGCCCAAATGAATGTGACTAAAACATTTTGTGCAGTAGTATTTTTGAGTTATGAGGAACAGGGTGTAACGTTCACTAATCCTCTATAGAAAAGGGAGGATCCTCCTACCAGACGGGTGTTGTGTCTGGCGGGCAACTGCCCAACGACTGATGTCGGGGAAGTTATTTATATATATGCTTTCCCGCGGTAAACTCTAATTGCGCGATGCAGAATTTGTGTGACGTCAGGTCTTTGATGCGTAGGTCGAATGTGGCGATGTAGATGCCGCCACAGTCTTACAGTTTGAAGACTATACTAATACTCCAATGCTGGGTACAGATTCATCATCACCCACAACTCGATTGCAACCACGTCTTCTTCTTATCGTGTGGTTAGTGACTAACCTGGTGTCAGAATTTTAAAGCCGCCCATTCGCCTCTGACTTGACTTCACATACCATCGATAAATATCTCCCAGGTATGCCGGTTTCCTCACGATGTTTTCCTTCACCGTTTTTGAAGCAAGTGATAATTATACAATACGCACATGAATCCGAAAAGTCAGAGGTGCCTTGGGTTCGAACTCGAGACCTATGACTTGGCAGTCTGACGGTCACACCACTAGGTTGTCACTGCTCTTACCACTGCTGCACGGGCATAAGACAAATTGATTGAGCTAGGGATGTGAGTGTACCTACCTCATACATTTTCTGGTGGAGATGCATCCATGCATAAGTACCATCAAAAAAGTTTATATCTAACCAGTTTCAAAACAAAATTCCGTGAACAAGATGACCACATCTGTTATCGGCCCGGTTCTATAGCCGCCGAGCGCTGCAAGCAAGAATAGTCCTTACGGTGGTTAGATATGAACTTCTTCAATGGTACCTACATAGTTGGGTACATAAATAAATGAATGACACATTATTTCTGCAATTCAAAACTATAAATAACTCTTTGAAAGTAGCTGATACTCTTTATAAACACCAGTTTTCCTTATCCATACATAATATTATTGATCCGAAAGTAACCATCTGTCTGTACCTTTCGGATTTCGATTTAATTTGGTACTCAGGTAGACCATGACCTGGGTTAGGGCATAAAATACTTTTTATCCCGATACTACAGTCTGTGATCAACATTACCTAACACGCTTTAGTTTTCAGCAATTTAAACCTTATCGGGATTTTTAATACTGTGTGGTGGCTAATACAACGCCGCATGCGAACTATACATCAAAGACCTGACGTCACACAAATCCTGGATCGGGCAAGCAGAGTTTACCGCGCGATCAGCATAAATACAGGGTGGCAGGGACATCGTCGCGAAAACTGTTACCATGGATTCAGTACATGAATAGGGTTATAAAAAAAAATCTGCTCTTCCAAACATTTTGACCGCGTAGGTATTGCACTTTTCTATGAAACAAAAGATTTTTTTTTATACAAAAAATTACAACTGAAGGGGGTTTAGACTCATGTACTGAAGCGTCGATGTCCCTGCCACCCTGTATAACTTTCCGACTTCAATCGTTGGGCAGTTGCCCGCCAGACACGACACCCGTCTGGTCAGAGGATCCTCCCTTTTCTATGGAGAATGAGTGATGATGATGCTGTACACCCTGTTCACCATGCTTCCATAACTCCGTCGTGTATTTCAATAAATAATGTTGTTAAGCGATTTTAATCATTATCTGGCTGTTTTTAAGGTTGAAAGGCTTAAGGCTATTAGGGATCTCGCGCACTAGTCGGCCACGACTTCGGTAAACGTAGGTCGTGGCCGTCTAGTGGTATTGTATAGTCTGCGGCTATTTGGCTATAGCGACCAAGTGCGCGATTCGTGTAGGTTTCTATAGTTTGTAAGCCTAAAGGACTACTACTCCGACAATTTCGGAGTATAAGTCCTTTAGGCTTACTACTACTATAGGTTACGAAAATATAGTTTTTGGATGTTAGCAACACTGGGAAAATGCCGCCAACACCACGTTTTGACGTTAGAGCGAAAACACAGTGCAAAATTAATGGCAATTCTCTGTAATTATTTGGAAACAAAATTAAGAATCTTTTTATCCAGTTTCGAAGTCATTTTATTTACAAGTTTACCTGGTCGCTGAGACCACTGGTCGTGGTCGTGTCGTAGCCGTTTAGTGCGTGAGCAACACGTCTATTAAAACTTACAAAAGAGAGGGTATATTGACAAAAAAAATACCGCGCTTCAGTGACCATGACAATATTGTAGTTAACTGTCTACGCTTAAGGCGACGATAACTCGATAACCGACTTTTAATGAATTTTACCGAATTTTATACCAAAGATCACGTCTAAACAAGTAGAGTTAATGATTTAGAAAAAATATATGTTCAATTAGAGCATTTTCTTAACAACTTAGTATATGAATATTTTAAATTATGTTTATATTACATAGTGAAATTAATTTGTAAAGTCATGTCTAACGCGGATAAAAAACTGAGAATCACGCAATATCTATCTAGCGTATTTTTCTGAATCCTTCACGATTTTAAAGTGTTTTAATAAAATACCTTTTGTTTTATGTATAATAAATTATTAATGCGTCTAATTTGGGACAGCGCTCCTTGATGGGCGAGTCCTATTACTGGCTGGACGTACGACGCGTTGCGTGAGCTCAGTACAGAACACGCAAGCTAACCACTCAAGGTCACTGGCATATATCTGCGTCTTAATAGCAGTGACAACGGTCCCGTGGGGTAATTTCCGACCTCTAAACAGACAAAACTGCGGGCAATAGCTAGTTCACTTGTATATAATTAAAGACCAATGATTCACTGCCACTGTCAAGTACATTGATAGCTCTTAGAACAAGGCCACTTATAGCACATGTGTGATCGGCGTGGTACCATCCTAGGCAGTACTACGAATTTGATGAGTAACGCGATTAGATTAGATAAGCTGAATTATATCAGTTAACAGTGTGCAGCAACCTCAACCATAAGATGTTTCACGATTTTTATTTCCGTTTTGTTCTTGGTTTTCATTTTGGACTTCTGACAGCGACTGTCAAGTAATTTACTTACCGAGACGAAATATATTTTATTATTTTTATATTTTAAACTATATTTATTTTTCCTACCCATCTCCCACAATTGCGTATCTTGGCTTCCATTGAATTTGGATAGATTTGAAAACTGGTGTACTTCGATATTTTAGGAGGACGAATAATTCGTATCTTACCTCGCCCCCTAGTATTACATGGGAATTAAACATAATACGCGGAAATTTGGGTTAGCCTATAGGTACTATCGAAGAACTTCAAATCTAAGCAGTTTTAAAACAAAATCCCGTGAGCACGATGACCACATCTGTTACCGCCCTGGTTCTATTGCCGCCGAGCGCTGCAAGCAGAAATAGTCCTTACGGTGTATAGATATGAAATTCTTCTATGGTACACCTCTGCCTAACCCTTCGGGGACATACAGCCGTGATGTTATGTTATGAATAATTCGATCACAATCATCACCAATCCTCCTGCTCTAACCCGAATTTATCTTCTACAATTGCCCCGTTAGTCTCGGACTACTTACAAATCTTCTCTGTATCACGGTCTACTTAAAGAAATTTAATCTAATTCAGCAGTAGATATTTACTATATTACAAGCCGTTTGCCCGATGGGTTCCCATAAAAAAAATCGGCCAAGTGCGTGTCGGACCACGCACAATGAAGGGTTCCGTAGTTGGGCTGAATGTATCGCAAAAAAGAACAAACTTAACTTTCTAATTGAAAAACATGTTCTCCCAAACATTATGTATCGGAGAACATGCTTTTGCAACCGCAAATTTAAGTTGGTCGATTATTACTCGTTAACTTGTAAAGCCTACTTACCTGTGATAGCCTTTTAAATTCGTTATTGTTTACACTACTGCCGTTTTTTCATATATCCAAAACCAGCCATTTAGCTGGCAGGGGGGGGGGGGGGGGGGGGGGGGCACTTGACTCTAACAAAAATTAACAATTTAAAGCTTAATATTTCGCGAACGGATCCCTGAATCGAAAAATAGTTTTGACTAACTCATATTTTTAAACGACCTTTAAAACGATACCCCACACTATGGGATAGACGAGAAAAAAAATAAACATCCCTACTTTACGAGTAGGGGAGGTCTGTACCCTAAAAAAACATATTTTTCTTGATTTTACTATACCACCATTTATATATATATATATATACAACTTTTCTCGGCGTGATAAGTATGTATACCCATGCCAAATTACAGCTTTTAGTACTCACCGTTTCTGAGCGAAGCTGCGGACAGATAGACAGACGGACATGGCGATACTATAAGGGTTCCTTGTTTACTACGGAACCCTAAAAATGACGAACTTCCAATAGAAAATTTCATCCTCCTTTAGGGGATGAATTTTCAAATATCCTTTCTTAGTGCTCCCCTTAGTTACAAAAGGAACTCATCATTATCCTCCTGCCCTTATTCCAATTTATTTGCTGTCGGTACAACATGTCTTTCTCTTCCATACTTCTCTATTAGTCATCATCTCGATAGTCACCCCCGTTCAAGTCATATTATCTCTCACATCCATCGTTTCTTTGGTGCCCCCCTTTCGTTGGTTAATCCATCCACATTGATGCTGTTACATCCAGCGGTTTACGCTGTGCGTTGTCTGTCGTTGAATTAATTCAACAATTTTATTAAGTAGACATTTAACACTTTACCTATCTTTGCCTTTACTTTACTTTTTCTTTCTTTTCATCTCTGACTTTTCGGATTCATGTGCGTATTGTATAATTATCACTTGCTTCAAAACCGGTGGAGGAAAACATCGTGAGGAAACCGGCATGCCTGAGAGATATATCTCGACGGCATGTGAAGCCATTTCAGAGGCCCATGGGCGGCTTTAAAACTCCGACACCAGTTTAGTCACTAACCACACGAAAAGAAGAAGAGAAGAATTCTTTAGCAGTAGACATTTAGTCACTCTACAGCTGATATAAGTATTAAGTAAACACTACAGAATCGATTGTATTACAACACTGAATCATTAGATAGTCACTCGTTTCCTTACCGTAATGACTGTACTGACTAGTGACTACCGTAGTGCTGTTGCCACAACAAACAGCTGCCCTGCGGGGTTTAAACAAGATGATTCACCCCCCGAGGTGAGTCACTCACTCGAGGTCGCGACCTCAAGCCGCGCGGTCGTGTCCTTGACCCGTAGTGCCAGACGTGGTCGCGAGTTCGCAAAAGACCTGCGCAGACCGACGGCCCGGGTAAGGTACACGTGGGTCAAATAGAGATGATTCGTTGTTACTATGCTCAAACTCAAAATATTTATTTCAATTAAACCATTTACAGGCACTTTTATTATTGTTAAGAAGTCGGTCAGTCAGAATTTTGTTGCCAATTCCAATGCATAGTAGGTTCCTATGAAGAGGAACGGGCAAGAAACTCCAAGGACCCGAGATATGTAGGCAACGTCGCAAATAGCTGTCAAAAATTTACCAATAAGAAGTATGGAAATAAGAAATGTGGCTAACTAGCGAACTAGAATATTAATAATGAATTGCAATTATAACATTGAATTTGATGTCGTACCCGGTTTAGGTGTAAAAATGGCATTTGGAAAGTTTCCAAATGCTTTTTTTTACAACTAAAACTAAATATTCGGTGTTAAGATATTAATTATTGCATTTCATAATCAATATTCTAGTTCACTAGTTAGCCACATTTCTTATTTCCATACAGTAATGTTGCCAAATTAATCAAAATAGCGAAATACTCGTATTTGACAACTATTTGCGACGTTGCCCACTTTCAGAATAAACGCTCTTAAATCTTTGCAGGATTAGAGTCCTATACAGAGATATCCGCCCTAGATAGAGGTGATAACAATAAACCTTCTCTTGTGACTCGTTCAGTATTGTTCAAGCGATTAATACCGAGGTGACCTAAAAATCTGGTGCCAATTGTCAGTCTTAAATACAAGGGAGGATTTGTTAATTGTTTATGTTACATCTACTTATATGCCCGTAGCTATGCCATGGCTAAATTCTCTGATAAATATCATCTCGAAACTTTACATCTATTCAAAGTCGCGCTACATTTTTGTAGCTAATAAATAATTCACACGCGTAGCATGACCACCATAGAAACGGGCTTTGTCGACGGTAGAATAGACAAAATGACAGATTTAATTGTGCATCTGTCATTTTGTCTATTCTTCCGTAGATCATGTGTCGTGTCATGTTACGCGTGCTGGAAAGTGGAAACTTTACCTCAATCAATCTGCCCGTCTTTTCCTACCTATATTGAGGTCATCTTCCAGTCTATCCGGATGCAGCTGAATACCAGTATTTTACATGGAGTGACTGTCTATCTGACCTCCGCAACCTAGGTAATACGATACCGTTTTGGTAAGACTGGTTGTCAGACTTTTGGGCATCTGACTACCCGTAGTGACTGTCAAAGACCTACAAATGACAGCCGGGACGGCGTGCTGTCCGAGGCAAGAAAGGGGTCGCACCCATCCACGAACCGGCCGCGGCAAGCTTAGCTTAACTTTCGATCAACCCAAGCTGTTATCATTTAGCTACGAGCCCTTGAAAAGTGGAAACTTTATCTACACACTAATTACATTACACACTACACACAAACTGCAAGTAATATTGTACAAGGCTTAACGTATTTGCTTGGATTACCTACTGACGCATCATACAATTTAATCAGCTAATCCATTTTAACTCTAAAGCAAATGTCCCCAAAACAAACAAATGAAGAAGAAATCACACAACTGGTTGAAACAATTACGTTCACAGTAACTATAACATAAATCCCTGGAACACAAACATTACGTGAAATTCTCAGAAAACTCAGCCGCAGTATTATATCTGTTTTCGCAGACCCTCCCTTAAGGGGGTGGTGACAGTCACTCGCCCCCCGCTAAAGGGAGGATTCTTAGTATTACTGGATTAGTCTGAAGCTGAACACTAGAAAATTCTAAATGTCTTTCTAGGAATTTCGAAACTCTTATTGTTAGCTCGGGGTTGGAAATGTGCCAAACATATGGCTGATGGCCTGCCCACACTTACTTGGAACCAGCCCGTATAGACAATCTGCCATCGTATATGTGAGAGCAGACAGCGTGTTTTCCAGTTAGAGATCACACTGATTTCTGGGAGACAAAGGACGAGAGAGATAGACAGATACTTCATCATAATTGAATTCTAGGTCATTAATGCATTTATGACGCAGATATATGCTAGTGACCTTGAGTGGTTGGCTTGCGTGTTCTGTACTGAGCTCACGCAACGCGTCGTACGTCCAGCCAGTAATAGGACTCGCCCATCAAGAAGCGCTGTCCCAAATTAGACGCATTATTAATTTATTATACATAAACAAATGGTATTATAATAAAACATGTATACTAAAAGATGAATAATTCAATTATCTTTAAAATGGTGAAGGTTTCAGAAAAATACGCTTGATAGATTTTGCTTTAGACATAACTTTACAAATTAATTTCACTATGTAATATAAATGTAAACTAAAATATTCATATTTTAAGCTATTACGAAAATGCTCTAATTTAAGATATATTTTTTCCAAATCATTAACAATCGTACTCGTTTAGACGTTATCTTCAGTATAAAATCATTAAAAGTCGGATATCATCGCCTAAATATGTGTTAATGATCCAATGTTTCGAATTAAAATTAAGATCACGCAACTCAGGCTCCCAAGATACAGGCGCTGCCTAGTTTGGGGACCACTGTTTTAATACTATGTTAAATATTCTAGTTACAGTAAGCATACAATATCATTATTTTTTTAAAATTTATTTTGTAACAATGGACCAATAAATTATTCTTATTCTTATTCTTAATTTGGAATACTGTTTGGTGTAACTTGGAATAACTAGCCCATAGGTCACAAAAGTGTTTGTCTATGGCTTTTTTCTTATAACTATGACCTGAATTGATGCTCGAATCTGCCTTTATGTTATGAAAATACTTCTTGTGTTTAGAACTTAGGCCACAATCCCGTATGAGAATATAAAACGGAGTGTGTTTCGGCGAGAAAACGTAGATAGACCGTTGCGAAAATACCTTAAACAGTCATCAATTTGTTCAAAAGTTCCTTAATTGCATTTATGTGAAACCTTTCGGTAATCATTAGCGGCTTTTCTAAGAACCCCAAAACCCCCAAAAACTCCAATTTGGCTTCATGTTCCAGTTATTTTCAAAATTTTTATACAGTTTCTGATTCGAAGAACTTGCAAAGTGTGCATCATTAGAATTGAATTGTGAAGTTGATAATTGCCAAAAACCTGCTAAAACTGCTTCCGCGAACAATTAATTTTGTTCTGGATCTACGTTCGTTTCAATAACATCGTCCATAGTGTCCAATTATTAGTGAATTTTGGCAAATGTATTCTAATACCATTCTATTGTACTTGCAACTAACAAACCTGCTTCATTTTAATTCATGAATACGTTCATTGTTTTGATCCTCATTAGAATGTTACGCAACGCAGTTGGACTTTCCGTTTTGTCGTAGGTAATTAGGAATTGTGTTTTTCAATGATTATTTTTAGGGTAGGTACTGACTCTTATCTGTTTTGTGCCACTGCAGGGTTAAAGGCCTCGGTTTTCCACAAACTCTGTTCTGAGCTTTTAAAAAAAGAAAATTCAAAAGTTATTTATTCAAAATAGGCTGAAAACCAGCGCTTTTCGAACGTCAAAATTACATAAGACAGTCCCCCAAAAACGCCCGCCCTTCACCACTTCCTAGTGCTTTAGTTGGGAAGAAGAAGAGACGCAAAAAATTTGTGGGAGAAAAGGAATTGGGCAGCGAAGATCTATTTGGTCAATAAAAAGTTATTTACAAACTAAAGTCCTGATTGAACTTTGAAGACCTTTCCTAGAAGACTTATATGGAAATTTCCCAATTTGTCACAAATGAACAGGTGCACTGCATTTTCCTTATAGGTACTCACATATGGTGCTCAAACCTGTTTTTGACACTTCAGCAGAGAGGTATAGGTTTGCCAGGGGGTATGCAGCGCAGTATCCTAGGATTCTTACCTTTGTGTTTGTTTCCTGAAATAAATCCTGCCGTTCGGTGCATTTGATTACTTGAAATCGCACGTATACTGCATACATTTTTCTAATGCCTGTAATTTTACCGGCAATCCGGCATCGTTCCATTGTTGATAAAATCGTAAAACTGTTCAAGAGCTTCTAGCGCCATCTAGTTATCGAGCTTGCTAACTAAACAAACAGCATCGAAACACCGCACCGTGTTGTAGTTTAGTGACGTACTTTAGTTAGTAGTTATGAATAGAGATAGTAGATGGCGCTGTTTATAATAAAGGAAAGTATTCAGCTGCATCCGGTTAGACTTAAAAGCCAACCCCAACGTAGTTGAGAAAAGGCTAGGCAGATTGATATATTTTCTTTGTTTATTTGAATATTGGTACTTTCACCGAAAATAAATAAAGCATCTTTTAATATTTAACATGTTACAGATTCATCCTAGACAACGGCGATTTGGTTGAGAACCGTAAAGTTCTGGACGTCGGCTGTGGCTGCGGAGCAGGAAGCATAGCTGCAGCTAAAATGAAAGCCAAGGGAGTGATGGCCAACGACATTGACGATTGTAAGTTTGCTTGGTCTAATATTTACCTAATACTTTAATGAAATTAGTTTTAATCTGCTTCAAGTGCAAATGCTATGTTTGTAAAAAGTTTTAACGTTTCTGCTATACCAAAAAAGTGAAACTAGCGTGAAGAAACTTCGCCTAAAATACAGTAAAAGAATTCAAAAAGTTTGGAGATGCCGGGGATCGAACCCGGGGCCTTTCACATGCAAAGCGAACGCTCTACCACTGAGCTACATCCCCACTTGTGATCTTAGTGAAAATTACCGTTCACGTTCACAGTTGCCGTTACCGCTACAGAAATGAATGCGAAACTGAATGACGTCACTATCGAGACATGTACTACAAACTTGGTTGGCGACCGTTGTACTGAATTTGATACGATTCTGATTGGAGATATGTTTTATGATGAAGAATTCGCAAATTTACTGTTTGAATGGCTTCATACACTTAGCGACGATGGGAAGTTGGTAAGTTTTTATTAACTACATAAATATGCTTTAACAAATCTACTCTCGGTTTTATTAGCACTAAGTAGGATATTAGATGTGCGAATATTAAATTACTTATATTCAATTTGACGGGATATTGGTCGGAGAAGGCAATGCATAAAAAACAATGGAAAGCTATGCAATAAAAAATGAAAAAATATATTGTAGTTGTGTAGGTTTTATTAGCCAGTCCAAATGCATAAAATATCAATTCCTTTTGGGCTTTCAAAATTATAAATAAGTATGTGGCAGGGACATCGACGCGAAGCCGGCAATTTCAACGCAGGGGGGTTCACGTACTGAATCCATGGTAACCGGCTTCGCGTCGATGTCCCGGACACCCCGTATTAGCTACATTTTTTTTTTCTCTTACTTATTCTTTGACCAACAATTTAGACTGAACATACAAAATCATTTTATATCTCAAAGATAATGCACCCAAAAGTGCCTCCTTGCATCCATTCTAATATTATGATTGAGAAAGTAACTCTGTTAGTCTATCTGTTACCTTTTCACGGCTCAACGGCTGAACAGATTTGGATGAAATTTGGCACACGAATAAACCATACCCTGGATGGTCCCGTGGGATTAGGGTTGCCAGGTGTCCGTCTTTTGACAGACGTGTCCGGCCAAATAGGTATACACAAGTCCGGCCTGTCCGGCTTTTGTCAGGCTTTTGAACAATCGCGCCCCGCCAAAAAATGCCTGATTATTGATTGTTTTAGTAACTTTCAATGTGAAGAAATTTATTAAGAACAAAATGTGTGTCTCATATGAATAACAGTAATAAATATCCAAAAAAATCGATTCTTTTTTTTTCTTTTTAAAACCAGTGTCAGGCTTTCAGGACAAATGTCCGGCTAAATATGAATCTGTGTCCAGCTTTTAAATTTTTGGGCCTGGCAACCCAACGTGTGATACTTTTAGACCTCCATGCGGGTGAAGCCCTGGGTAAAAGCTAGTGAATTATACTTAACTTCAAAGAAAATATGTCTAGATAGACAGTCAAACCTGTGAACTCGTCGAAAAAAGTAGCATCCAACTGTTGGCCGCTAAATGCACGCACAACACAGACTAAGTAGTACTTACGCACAATGACAGCACAATGACGTGACGCGCGTGTAAGACGTAGCTGACACTGTCACGCACGCCAGCATAACAAAGTTGAAGTTGGCCTGATTGTTTTAGGTCTTTTGCAGTGCAACACTCTATCTAGACATAGGTAAATAATCAAAGCTTAATACTTATCCTCACTAACGCTCGATATAATCTACAGGTCCTGATAGGCGACCCCGGTCGTCACGGACTGACAGCCAGACGAAGACATTCCATGACACTACTAGCAAAGTACCAGCTGCCGGAACACACCTCTATGGAAAACAACGGGTTCACTCACAGCACCGTATGGCAGCTCAATAAATGAAAAACTTGAGGAAGTTACTTGTTTTATTCACTGTACTGCCTTGTTCCTTTTCTCTTATGCCAGATTACGAAAGATTAGCCTTAAAACAGCAACGTCGCAAATAGCTGTCAAATATTTATATGTTTTGACAAATTTGGCAATATTACTGTATCGAAATAAGAAATATGGATACCTATCTAGAATATTAATAATGAATTGCAATTATAACACTGAATTGGATGTTGTAACCGTTTTAGGTGTAAAAAAGGCATTCGAAAAGTTTCCAAATACTTTTTTTACTTCTTTAACTAAATATTCGGTGTTACGATATTAATTATTGTATTTCATAATCAATATTTTAGTTCACTGGTTAGTCATATTTCATATTTTCATACAGTAATATTGCCAAATTAATCAAAACAGCGAAATATTTGACAGATTATTTGCAACGTTGTCCACTTTCAGAATGTACCTACGCTCAGTAAGCCTTATCTCATATTTCCTTAGAGTACCTAATATTGCCAAGTTAATCAAAACAGCGAAATATTTGATATCTATTTTCAACGTTGTCCACTTTCAGAATGTACCTACTCTCATAATAGGTCGGTAGCATGATTGGCGTACGATCACCTAACAAAAACGTTGATCACTTAAACTACGCCATTTGCATCGTATTTATGCGTACTTAAAGTTACCTAATTGTTTCTAGGGGTTCTTTAGAACGCACAAAGGTTAAAAGGGCGTAAGTAGAATATCTAGAAGATTATTTATACAGATTTTGCAGTAAGATGAATACGACCCAGCCTGTCCCTTGCTGTTCTCCCCTAGCGACGCCCTAAGCCGAGGTCCGTACTCCACAGGGGGTGCCTTTAGCGTGTCTTAATTTTTAAAGTTTTATGCTCTGGCTGGAGGCCTTAATTGATTGAGGCAGCCACAGGAAAGTCTGGTTAACAAGCCGACAACGTCCTAGGTTGAGATGCATAAAAAAAAATGGTTTTGCATTCAGTCTACGGATGATGTCCTACTGTTGATGACGAGGTACAGACAGTTGTAGGAATGCAGGTGTGTAAGAAATAAGAATAATTGCAACACAATTTCTAAGAAACTTATATAATTATCAAATAATTAATAACAACATTACATTACGCTTTCTACAAGGCACATTATCATAAGTCGTTGTCTGTAGTCGTTGATATTCGAGGCACAATAGTGGGTATCTACTTATTCAACATTGAAGTTTAGTAAATTAAGACAGTTATCTTCATTATTACCGGACGGAAAACCTTAAATATAATACAAATTCTATGAAAATTATATTTAAGTACAAAACCATTAAGGATTATTTACAATGCTACAAAATTATCTTACATTTAAAAAATCTTAAAAACTACAATTTGTATTTTCAGAAATAATTTAATACAACGCCATCTAGTGGCGACTGGCGGTACTTCTAAGGAAGTATCAAGACCAAAAGTGCGTAGATTTACAATATAACAAGATTACAGTTGGTAATTATGCATAGTGTTGGCGTAGATGCCGTGTTTTGATCGGGCTGTTCTTCCGGAGTAGTGTGAGTAGGTGTCCATGTCCATGGTAGCGTGGGGGTGCATGATGAGAACTGGTTGTAGGGCGAGTGACTTCCTGGAGCCGGACACAGATGTCGCGTCGGTGACGTACCCGTTGTTCACTTCACCTGCAACCAAAGACAAGCCACATTGTGTAAATTGATACACAAACGGTACAAAAGAAAGTGTTTGCCTGCTGTATTTGGTAATACGAGTTAGTCACGAGTCACGACATCAACAAGTTTAAAAGGTTTTATGATAAGCTACAGGCTCATGAAGAGTGACATAAATAAAGATCCCTGTAGTAAGAAGGGAATCGGATACCCACTTAAATTTAAAATATAAAATCTTCAAACTGGATAAATTGGCGTAATCGTTAAACTTGGGTAGTATACTTACAATAACACACCAACATGTTATTGTAAATATAAACCAGTTGACCATGAAATAATGCACATTAACAAAACATAGGAACTACATTCTACAAAGTTGTTAGAATTAATTTACAGAAATCGATAATAATGTAAGTGCCTATACAAACGCGTATCATAGATATACCCTGAACACTTTTTAAGAGGCTTTATCAGTGTACGTATCTCCTATTTGAAACCATGAAAATACTGTCAACTACAACCAATCAATCACTCAATCAATATTCTTTATTTGTAAACATAGGTTACAACAGTGTGCGAGATGTTACAATTGTTATATTATAGTTTCTCCATGTTTTGCCATTTGGCGTACAAATATACATTTATGGGAGGCTTTCGCCAATTAAGTAAATTAATATAAAATAAAATAATTCAGTAGTATCAATGTCAATTTTTTTAACGTAATTTAATAAAATGTAATAGGTAATGTCAGGTAATTAATGAAAATATTTAACGAAATGTATGTCAATAAGTTAGATCAGAAAAAATAAAACTGACAATGTCCACAGAATTACTAGTTACTTAATAATAAAGTCATCATGCTTACACTAAATAGACGAGGTACCTATAGCTTGTCTATGGTAAAGCTTTACTACTGTTGACTTTAAAGTTCAAACAACCCACGTTGTGATAAGTCCTACTTAAGACACAATAACATTTACCCACACCATAAGTTTACAAGATCCGGCAAGGTCCTAAAACATGCCTTCACATAAATAATAAATTGACAGAAGGTTCAATCTTCAAAACTCTAAAGCAAGATGGAACAGAGGCCGAAAAATATCCTTGACAGTCTTTACGGGTAAGTCATCAGGAGCCCGAAAGTCTCGCAAACTGGCAACCAGTTTTTACCAAGAACTGGCTTGTGGAGGTCAGATAGGCAGTCGCTCCATGTAAAATACTGGTAAGTATTCAGCTGCATCCGGTTAGATTGGAAACCGACCCCAACTTAGTTGGGAAAAGGCTAGGCAGGCAGATAACGGAACGTAATAAAGTTCCTTCTGTATCTAGGTACTATCCCTCACTAGCTTAGGGCACATTATGGCTACTTGAATGCTTATACCGTGCCACTCACGGAATAGATAAAGAGCCACTTGGTTGACTTCAAAACCTAGTCCACTTACTTCTATCATAATCAGCCTGTATCGTTCCCTCTGCTGGGACACAGACCTCCTCTCTGTGAAAGAAAACTTACTTCGTCTGGTGTTGGTAAGATCGACGTTTCGAATGCGTATGCATTTTACTTCATACAAGCCGTTTGCCCGTGGTATTTCCCATCGGTAAAAATTTCCAACTTCCATACAAACTTTCATCCGTTATTTTTGGGTTTAACCCTAAGCCCATTAGGGGATGAATTTTCCAAAATCCTTCCTTAGTGCTCTCCATCATTATAATAGGAACTGTTATGTAAAATTTCAATCTTCTAGACTGTATTTTTGGCTGTGCGTTGTCTGTCAGTAAATTTAAGATTTTGATTATGTAACAGAAGATGTCTACCGATGACAACGTGTATTCTAGTGATTGTGTGTAGTGGACATTCTGTCTTCCACCTACTGCATGGTCCCGTGAGGTAACTGTGTCGGGAGGTGATAGCATATTCATGAGATTGGTTCAGTCTCCGTCGTATGCGACACACATAATCTCAGGTATGCGACGATTTGTGGAGACTAGCAAGTTGTATGTGGACTGATTTGTGTGTCGGTACAAAACAACGCCTGCTCGGGCTGCTCCCTAGTAACTGTGATGTATTCGTTCATCTTTACAAGTTCGAGCATATAATGCATTTCCAACGCTGTCCCTACAAATCTTTGACCGGGGACATTTTTTTTTTTTAACTAATTTTTACTTCGGATTACAGCTCCTAAGATAAAGCAACCCTTTAAATAATATAGCCAACTGTGCCCAGAACCCATTTAACCAAAAACAACAGCACAATTTCTAAACATGCAACACTTTCAAACAGCATTTGTAGCTCGTACTACAAATCCTATACAATTCCCATACAATTTCGGTACTTCTCGTAGATTTTACCATTGTTTACAAAAATAATGATTTCTCCAAATTCATGCACTTTCACTGTCGTTCACATTGTGCGTGTGATCCAATTAGGGTTGATGTGCGCGCGCAATGTTTTTATCTACAATGTGTTATTTCAACTTTAGAGTGCATTACATAACTTTTGTTGTTGCATTCTCATATAGCTGGAAACAAACACAAGGGTTTTTTTTTCAGTTCAATGCTTCAGCTCTCTTTATCTCTTTGTACAAGTATAGCTGGTATTTCAACTTTATTCTCCTCTTTCTTTGTTTTTCGCATTGTGTATTGGTCTTCCACGCTTAGGAATAGTTCTCACCTCTATTTTCTCTAATATGATTTTGAAAATTACAATTATTAGGTCTCTAAAAAGGCCTTTTACAGTCTTCATAGAAGTCCCGAATTTTTTATACCTGTCTACATTTATTACTATTCCAAATTTATCTTCTTCTCTTTGTTTCGACGGTACTATCTACGTATATTTGGTCTGTTAGCGCCCTTATTGTGGTCACATTTATTGCGGAGTCAGAGGTGGTTCCAAATTATACTATAACATAACATCACACCTGCATTCCCCGATGGGTTAGGCAGAGGTGTTCCTATAGTACACCCACATTTCGCTAGTTATGTTTAAGTTCCAAGTAATAGGGGGCGAGCCTATTGCCATCAACCGGGCACAAATCCAGACTCCGGGCTGCTACTGAGAAATTCCTAATGGAACAAACCTATCACACTTCTCCCGAACCTGGGAACCTGGGTTACGAGACCTCTGTCAGATATGTACCATTCGCTAATACTTGTAATCTGTAAACAAACACGAGTTTTCCACTTACACAAACATCAATCTTATGTGAGTGTAAATAAAGTTGATTTTAGACCGACTAGTATTGTTGAAAAAGTCATAAAAATATGAAGTTGTAGCGCAAACTGAACCTTTTCTGTAGGCATGACAGTTGTTTTTCCTAAAACTCCTGTTTGTTAACATGTTTGGCAAATGAATTGCGAACGCAGATTAGGTATATTTTACGATAGAAAAACATGCTATGTCCTAAGTGTCTTTCATAATTCAGGAAGGAAGCCGTTATAACAATTACCATTCATATCATTACCTCGTGAACTATGGAGGAAACCTCGTAAAGCAGTAAAGTACCATTTTATAGCCTGCGCGGTGCTATATTGGCCCACAGCATTAGTCTATGTCCATAATTATGATTTTATGACTTCACTACTCGCAGATCAGTGTATTACGGAAATAATTACAAATTATGTAGATTATATACAGTATGTTAACTAATGCATACCTACATTCAAAAAAATATTACCATTTTTTTTGTTGGTAGTAAATTATTCCCAATTTAAAAAAAATCTGACTTCGTCTTTCCACGTTGAAAGACAAGTGCGCGTATGCAGAGTTTTTTTTTTTGCGTTTCTGGATGTACTACTACGGGATAACGGGAACACCCTTCGTTAGTAAACATTCTGAATACGTTAAACTTCTTTCCAAATGATTTTTTTTGTCATTTCAGTATTATTCCATTACCAAACAAGTAAGAATGTCCTAGTACCTATCTAATTCAACCTGAGGGTTGCAGAACTCCTTGCTAGAACAATTACGCACACACAACTCTGTTGTCCGTTTTCCAGCAGTGCCATCCCTAATAGCACAGTAACACACAGACACACAGCCTCGGTCACACCGTGTCGCACCGTGCCCACAGCAATCAGGCTGGAAACTCAGATAATATCGTGTTTGTTGCGCAATTGTAATTGTAGTATTCTTGTTTAGTGTTGTGTGAGGTTGGCTTTGTTTTATGTGGTACAGCTTCAGCTTTTGTAGACGTTATCCTTCTAGCTAAGACCTAGCGAAACTGGTTTAAGTCCAATTTGATGATAATGTTGCTTAAAGCGAGTGGTATCTCTTCTGTAAAGAAATGAAACGAATAACAACGTTCTGCAGCGACCACAACACTGTCTCCATAACATGGACTATGACACCTAGCATTGTGTCATCAAAGATTATGGAGCAAACGGGCCTTTCACATGGAATTTATAGCAGATTCATAGCCATCTTTCATTTAGCCGAAGGAAGTCTGATGCTGGACATAATAATATGTCAGCACAACTGACGGGGTCGGCTAGGGCCGATGTCTGCCAGGGTCGCGAGAAAGTCCGAAAGGGATACCGTGGCCCCTGGCAACGTACAGGCAACTGAAGGAACACGGGTGGGTTTAAGTCAGTAAGAGCTAACACGCCGTGAAGCTTCGCCCAGAGCAGAAGAAGTTAATTGAATATTTCCCACACCAAAAAGAAAAAATAATGCTGGACATAGGCCTCCTCTAAGCACCTCCACTATACCGGGTCTTATGCCTTCTGCAAAGGATCCTCGCGACCTGCATGCATCGCGGTCATCGGTCCTTCTCTTGCAGGGCCCATCCACAGTACTGCCCAATCCAAAACTTTCAGTCCCATGGCCGATGGCAGCACTGAGCCCGGAGTAAATTCCAAAGACGCATTATTTTTGAGTTTATCTTGGACATTACTGACATCGGTGAAGGAAAAACATCGTGAGGAAACCAGTACCGTAATTGCGTAATAAACAATCAATCAGAATCTCAATTGTTTTGAAACAGATGGCTAATCCATTGCTTCATAAGTTAAAAAAAAATACTGTTCAACAACGTAAATAACGCAATGAATGTTGTTGAACTTTCAAAATGAAACAGATTAGCCGTGTAATCGTTTACGAAAATGTGTTGCTTATTTAGATACAGGGTTTTTGATAAATCACGGAAAACCTCTTAAGGGGTCATTGTATCTACTCCAGTTTTACCAATAACCCTGTTTAGTTGATGTAAGTCTGAAATCACTAACCCGTCTTGAGCAAGCGTGGTTGGTGATCAACGCTCGTGCCTTCTCTGTATGAGAAGAGGCCTTTGCCCTGCAGTGGGACAGGAATAGGCTGGTATTATTTTTACCTTTGTAAAGCGAGGGAGGCGGGTAGCCGCTGTCGGGCTGCAGCCTCACGTGGCGGGTGGCCAGGATGAACGCCAGCGCGGACAGCACGATGCCGTCCAGACAGCCTATCACCGCCAGCAGGTACGCCCAGCGGATGTGACATCGACCTGGAGAGGAGAGATCATGACGTTAGTCTAAATTAACTTACATTGGGGCTAAGTAAGAAAATTTCCCCGACCGCTAATCCCAAGTTGGTCGCAGTTACTTGGCATTTTTGACTACACCTTAAACCATGGTTAACCTACACTAATGATATGGCTAAACATTGACTGACATATCATTAAACGTTGACGTTAATCCTATATTGTCAATTTTAGCAGGCTATTTCATGAAATAAAACCATTTCATAAAATGGTTCAAAACTTCATGTTGTATATTTTGTAGTGTATTACATTTTCTTTATGTATAATCTGGTGTACAATAAAGTATATATAAATAAATAAATAAATGAAATTATCAATTCTAAGATCTAGCCACGACACAAACTTACATTATCCAGTGTTATACAAGGCCTTCCCTTCGGCGCATGATCTCGGCAGACAGTTCCAATAAAAACTGTTGTTAACAGGCTAAAGTCTTTAACATCAACATGGACGATTGTCTCAAGTCCAGTTCGTGGCAACAAGAGATTAACTCATCGAGAATGATTGATTCTGAGTGTGTTATATATCAAGGACATTAGGGTGGTTCATGAGACCCCGAATACTCTAAAATTGGCATTGTGGTTGTGGATGCTGCTCTACTGAGCGCAGAAACTTTGCTGACTGATACAACTGTCTACTATAGTTTGACCGAGATCGCTGTTCCGTGCTTTACTAGCGGCCTACACTGCTCCCCATCTCGCCGCGCACATACCGCGGCGAGATGGGGAGCAGTGTAGGCCGCTTTTTGGTCAAAGCGCCTTGAGCGCACGACGGCCCATCCGCCGCTCAAGGCGGCTCAGGCGCATTCCTAATGCGCAAAACAGAGGTTTCGGTCAAACTATAGGTAATGCTTTGAATAAAATACCTAAATAGCAAACAGGAGTAGCAGGCACCTAAATGCTTCTAAGACTCAGTGACTAAAATAATGATTGCATTTCAAGTAATGTTACGCAAGCTTATCTAGATCACCAAGAACATTAATAGATCGTTAGGCGTCAAAAGGGCAACACCGTTAGATTGATATTTAATTAAAAGAATCAAGGCTAACAATTAATCTTTCTGAACATTTTATAGATCTGACCAACTATTCGATTTGCCATTAAATTCAATTTGATAGGAGGACGGACTAGCGAAGGTCGCTCACTATCACATTCATCTCTTGACTTTATATTTTTACTAGGTATCGCCCGCGGCTTCACCTGCGTGTTATGTCGATAATAAGTAGCCTAAGTCGCGAAAACTGATACCATTGATTCCGTACCTGATTCCGAACCCACCTTTATTTTTTTAATATTTTTTTTTTGAGGGTTGGAAATTATCAAATAACTTCTCCCGCTCTGGGCGGAGCGGGAGGGTGTGTCAGACTTTTACTGACTAAAACCCACCCGTGTTCCTTCCGTTGCCTGTGTGCCGGGGCCGCGATATCCCTTTCGGACAAACCCGCAACCCCAGCAGTTCCGAACCCACCTGCGTTGAAATGCTTCGTCGGTTATTAAAAAAAAATCTGCTGTTTCATAGAAAAGTGCAATACCTACGCGATCAAAATGTATGGAACAGGTGATTTTTTTTAAATAACCGACGATAATTTTCAACGCAGCGGGGTTCAGAATCATGTACTGAATCAATGGTATCCGTTTTCGCGTCGATGTCCCTGCCATCCTGTATATTATATTGCTATATGAGAGGCCTAAATACTATATTTCAAAAGAAAAAATACTATAGGCGAAATTACTATATTTTCATTACAAAACAAAACGGCCAGATGATCGCAATAGGGCCAGTATTAATCTCATAAAAGCTGAATAGTATTTTGTGACCCTAATTTAGAGTGTAATAATTATTACCTAGCTATGAGACCGTTAATAAACATGGTACATAAAAACATTTTTAAAAATCTACAATATTTTTCAGGCAATGGCTTCGAAAATATAGTAGATTTCATATAAAAAAAGTTGGCAACCCGACGCAAGATAGACACGAAAAGCGACATTAATTTATAATAGATATACAGTCATATAATATAGAATCATTCTAGATTATATGACTGTGATAGGGCTTATTTATGTGACTGGGCCGAGCCTGCGTGTCTATCGAATTCAGTTTAAACGATTTTACGTATCAACATATTTGACTCGATATTGAAAGAAGTTACATTTTAGTCTATGAGGACGCAATTCATACATTGGCATTCGAAACACTTAAGATTTGTTGAAAATGAGAAGTGAGAACGTAATGAAACAATGTTTAAAGTTTTAAACTCAAGGTTGCTTCTAAAAGTTTTGTAACATCACATTGTATTGTAAAGTGACTGGAACATACTCGTATTAGAAACTGAATAGTATCTTAAGCTTGAGCCAATTTGGGTAGTATTAGAAGTGGACTTAAGCGCTGTTGCTAAGTCTGTGGTAGCAATAGTATCTGACTATTCTAAGATGTTATTGGTACTCCGCCTTGCAGGTTCTTATCAAGAAAGAGCCGTTACTTCTGGTTATTTCTTTTCACTTAACTTTTAAAGTATATTTTAGGTGGTTATGGTTCATTATAAGTGACACAAATGATTGATAATAAACGTTGATGGATGGAGATCCCGAGGAAGGCCAAAGAAAAGATTCTGTGAGGAATGATCAGAAAGTGAATGGGAGTGAATGATATCGTGACGGTTGACAGGGGAGAGTGGAAGAAGAAAACGTGGTGCACAAACCCCACGGACATGGGACAAGGGCAGGAAGACGCTATGATTAATTTGAGCCTCAAGGTCAGCTCATGGTGTACTAGGTGGATCTAGTTACACTGGAAACCGAATCTTACTTTATCAGGGTACGAATGAAATCTGTTATGAATGACTGCCTCGATAATCTAGTGTCGTTACCCAGCTCGGGCACTACTCAGTAATGCTAAGGAGGCAGCGGAGCACGTGAGGGAGAGACAAATTTCGCGCCCTCACGCCCCTAGCCGCTGCAGGAGACGCCCTGGGCGTCGGGAATTGCAGGCCGATTCCCGACCACCGGTGAGCAATGAGTAGCTCGCTGTCCGATAAGGAACAGGCCTGGGTCGACGGCGCGTTGTGTTCCACACACGCCTCAAAGAGATGTCAGCACAACTGACGGGGTCCGCAAGGAACGCTGCCTGCCGGGTTCGCGGGAAAGTCCGAAAGGGATACCGTGGCCCCTGGCAATGTACAGGCAACTGAAGGAACACGGGGGGGTTTTAGTCAGTAAGAGTCGGACACGCCTTCCTGCTCCGCCCAGAGCGGGAGAAGTTATTTGATAATTTCCCACAAAAAAAAAAAAAAACTTGGGCACTATTGTTACTGGGTTTTTCCAGGTCTCAGATGACCTGTGTCTGGGTTTGTCCCCGGTTGAAGGGCATTATCCTCGAACAGATATAAATTTTCTGTTCTGTGGCTTGTCCACTATTACATTCATGAGACTGAACCATAACTGGCGAAATGTGTGTGTACTATAGGTACTACCCCCCCCCCCCCCCCCTAACCCTTCGGGCCTGGTAACTCCCTAACCCTTCGGGCCTGGTAACTCCCTAACCCTTCGGGGGTTACCAGGTGATGCTGTGTCATGTGATAATGATTGCCTCACCTATATTGTACTGGTCTGCCGTAGGCCCGCAGGTCTCTTGCACGGCGGTCTCGCTCCACCCGGCCGGGTAGACTGCCACTCCTGCCACCATACTCAGCGCTGGAATCAGAAACATCAAACGTTTATTATACGATTTCAAGATATAAAGCCTATATACTTTGAAACAATTTTAATCATTCATTCACTGACACAGAACGCACAGCCTGAACCGCTGGGTCCTGGAACCTGAAGAGTTCTTTGTAACAAAGTTGAGCACTAGGGAAGGAAAAACTGGATAAGAGAAGGTTAGTTAGGAAGTGACTACACTTATCGACGCGGAATCCGCTTGGTCAATAAGAGACTTTATAAAAGCGAAAAAGAAGTCGCCTCGTTTAGCTTCGGAGGAGCGACTCGATACCCATTGGAAACGAATACACATCCTGCCGAATTTCTGAACGCTAAAGTGACCGAAGTATGAACCGATTCCGCGTCGATAAGTGCGATCACTCGCGTATTACATGACTGCGCGACAGCAAAGACAGGTTTATACTCTTGCCTAATCAGCTGCTTTACAATTTGGCTAACCAGGTGCCACTGTGCCCCCGCCGCCCCCCCCCTGGATTCGCCCTTGATGCCAAACTGCGATAGTTGTGAAAAGACACTTAAAAATGAGTGGTTTCCTAATCCTAAATATATGATGCACTATCTTAAGGAAACGCCTACTTCCGTGCAAGTTATTGACGGTTAGTAAAGTACCTACAAAGAAATGAGCATTCGTTTTAAAAGTCTAAACTAAACGTTACGAAAGGTTTAGTAAGGTTAATACTAAATACCAACTCAAGATTTTAACCGTCGAAACATCACTTAGTGGTGGTGTGTTACGGACATACTGACTATTACCTGTGAAACAGAGGAGGCCTCACTCCCAGGTGAACGGCCACCTATCATTAGACTTAGCCTAAATGTACGGACATTTAGGCGAAGTATCTAATGAGTCAATCAATCTGCCTAGCCTAGCCCCAACTACGTTGGGATCAGCTTTCAGTCTAACCGGATGCAGCTGAATACCAGTAGATTACATGGAGCGGTTGCCTATCTGACCTCCACATCCCAGTAACTGGGTAATACGATACCCCTTGGTAAGACTGGTGTCAGACTTCCGGGTTTCTGACGTCTCATAACGACTGTCAAAGATCCACGAATGACAGCCGGGATCAACGGCTTAACGTGCTTTCCGAGGCACGGAGGAGTCTCGGTATGTAAAGATGGTCACCCATCCACGGACCAACCCTGGCAAGCGTAGCTTAACTTGATGGATCGACCCATGCGGCTGTCATTACCTAGCCACGAGCTCCTCAATAAAAAAATCAAATCATATTTAATTATCTAATGAGTATCTTTCGATAATAGATAGAATAAGAAATTAATATAATTTATAAGTGGAAGTTTGTAAGTGGCGCTGATGACTGAGAAGTTGCGTGGAAATCAGTGGTCATGGTATGGGCATGTGATGCGGAGGAGTCAAGAAGATGTCGTGAGGAGAGTTTTGAGTATGAATTAGGATGGCTATAAGAGTAGGGGAAGACCAAAGAAACGGTAGATGGACTGTGTGGAAGATGATGTGGCTAGAAAGTGAGTGACTATCGAGATGACGACTAATAGAGAAGTATATATCGAAGCCAGCAAAGCATATCATAACACTTGTTTCTCACGACCAAACCACAGGAGTAAAAACAAACAGAAACAGGTATTTTGTTTAGTTCTCATAACAGGTGTAATTGTAACGAGAACCGCAGTAAGCAGATCGAATTGAAACGGAAACCGACCGGCTATTGTGGGAACTAATGGCAGTAAATACATTGTATTGTATTGTATACTTAGTGGTACTTTATTATTGTATTGTATTGTTTGTACAGCTCAAGGTATTAAGACGCAGGTGCCGCTACTTCCAATGTACAACGAGAGGCTGTTGAAAGAATTTGAGAACTAATTAGCTGATTGAAAATGAATTCTTTGGATGTTTGTAGATCGAGATTTGTTACTGTAAATGCAGGAGAATTTCAATCAATGAGAGCGACTACTTTTGTAGGTCTGTCGATATGTATATTGTATATTTTAAAACCTATATATTATCTCACTAAAATTATCGCATGCCAATATGGTGCTGTATGATAAAAAATCGAAAATTTTAAAAGATACGATACACCAAAATAAGAAACATCAAAAGCCACCGATGCTCTAAAATATGCTAAAAAGCTGAAATGGAAATGGACGGGACTCGTAGCGAAACTAGTAGATGACAGATGGACCATAAGAAATAGTGGAAGGGCCCAGAAGGGAAAGAGGAAGAGCGTACACGAGGTGGGAAGACGACATATGAGATACAGCTGGCCCACACTGGATGCAAAAGGCCCAGGACAGAACCAAATGGAATTCTTTGGAGGAGGCGTTCACCTGCGGAGGGGTTCTTGCAGATTAGCATAAAAAAACCTGTTTAAAGGCTTGTGCAGACCAGCGCGACTTGTCGCGCGACGCGACACGAACAATACAATTTCTAAGAAAACTTCACAGTATAACAATAACCGGTGTCGCGTCGCGCGACAAGTCGCGCTGGTCTGCACAAGCCTTAATAGATTAGTAGAAAATTGTGTAGTAAGTAGAATATCATCATATTTAACCGATGAACTAAAAGGCTTTTTTATTTATTATCTCACTATCCCCGTGGCGACGAGCAACAAAAGCGACAAGCGTCTTTTTGCAGCAACTGCTGAGAAAACAAATGAAAGAACTTGTTCCGACGGCAACAGGTGACGCAAGTCATGCAACAAGTCGCATCGCTCGAGGGCTTACATTTTCTAAGACTATACATAAGCCATCTTTCAAAACAAGGATCATGTCGGCAGTTCGTAAACTTTCTTTCAGAAAGAAAATAGAATATGCAAAATTTTCTAGCGAAATTTTTGAGCACAAAAGTTAACTGTATATTGATAGCCTACTATGGCCCCCACGTATGTAAACTGTTGTTATGTAGGTACAAGTAAGTAAGTAGGTAAGTGCATACATCAAGATATGCAAAGGTGTGGAAATTCAAGATACCTAACTACTTTAGCTTTCCATGCATTTAATACGTAAGACTAGAGTTAGTCAACATGGTTTGTATAAGTGAATTCCGAATGTGTAAGCGCAATTACGTAGATGCGAGTGTTTTTCAAAACTTGTTTATTTTTGGCCTTACTGATAGGGTAATTTAGAGGATCTATGCCTCGAATTAGTTCGTTACACAATCTAATAGCAGCTAAGGATTTAACTGCCTACTATTTTATGTAGTTCTGTCTATTTACAAATCTTCTGTTAAACATTTATTATGTTCAGTCACTTAGAAATTCATTATGTTACACCGTTTACAAAATATCCCGTAGCCGCAAAGAATCTGAACACCATTTCACTTCGATTGCTACATTGCAACATCATTCAAATAACAGGCGTAGCAAAATAATCAAAATTATAGAAGAAAAGCGTTCTGGTTCCGTTACGCAGTAGTCTTTCCGTTACGAATAAGGAATTAGCAGATGCTTGTCGTTCAGTTTCCCTTCATTAGGCCAGTGTGAAACTAAGGCTGTGTTCGCAGTCGACGGAGCGTGAACCGGCCGTTCGCGCCAGTGCTTCATGACTTTCGACGACGATTGTAATTTTTACTCTGTGCTGTCACGGTGTCAGCTGTCATCAGTAAAGGGAAACGCGGGAAATTGGAGCTGAGTAGTGATGATTTTGCTGATTGCGTAATAATGTTGATTTCGTTTTCGTATTATTCATCAGATTGAATTTTTTGTTTGCGGATCGCCTCATACAGTTAAAGTAGTTTAGTCATTTTGTTACATGCTCTTAACATTTTGTTATTTTTATAGGCCTGCCTGGCCTACAGCGCAGCACCAATATGATAAATCTCAATGTTTATGGCAGATTCGATTCAATAGGTAACTAATCATTTATTGGTAACTTCACTGTATACCTTACTTCACAGAACTCACAGATCACAGACGTGCGTGACACTATGGTAAGTTGTGGAGTGGATCAAAGCGTGGTCGTGAATTTCCTACACAGTACCTAAGTTTTAAAAAATATTGCGGAAATCTGAAACGGCCAGTCATGCCACGTAATAAATACGTTTATAAGAGAAGATGGGTGATTCGATCATTTTAATACAATACGGCCAATAAAACTTGGCATGCGCGAGCTTCGCGCAGAAGGGAGCGCAATATGTTTTTTTAGAAACCAAATGGTGACATGAGGCCAGTGTATGTGAGAGAACGTAGCCAAGTCAGTTAACTGTCAAAAATTTCAATAAGAACTATTTGGATACGTAGCCGGCGACTTCGCCATGGCATCCCAGTGTGTTAGCGCTGTTTTACAGGACAGATCGGCAGGTTTGTCATTTTCCATGCCACGAACTGAGGAACCACACGCACGAAGTACGACACATCGTTGCACACACCACACACTCGTCTAAACAAGCACTGTTTCCCACAGGGATCCTTCAAGCGCGACGCAACAAGCTACCACTAACAACAGCAGTAATTAAAGTATCCAGCCGTCAGTCGCATATGTAACGCTTTCGCAAACTTTATCACATAATGTGCATGTAACGCGTGTCATAATGCTAGCAAAGGTCAGGCAGAGTGCCTAATTAGCTACAGGTACAGGCGTTTTATAATTTTTTATAACAAAAAAAAAAAAGAAAACGTCGGTTTTTTTTTTGTAATTTTTTTTTTTCGTTTGACAGGAACTTGTCATCATATTATCCACAAATACTTAGTGGGAAAAAAATACGTATTATTGAAGTTTACTCAAAAACTATCCAAGCAAAGTTGATAAAATTTATATGGGACCATCTTGAAAGTGACATTTGTTTTTTAAGTATGTCCATCGATTTCTCCGTCAATTGTGAAAATTCTTTTTTGTATGAAAGGGTATGTTCATAAACAAAAGAATTTTCGAAGTTGGTTATAAATGTGTTTGGCTTTTATTAAGAGAGTGTTCGAAGGGGAACCTTTAGTAAGCACTGCTGATGAAAGAAGGTGATTCGCCCGCGTGGGTTACAGAAATTATCCCAAGGGACCGTCCTACCGGGATTAAAAGTATCCTATAACCTAACCCAGGTCATTGTCTACCAACGTGCCAAATTTCATCTAAATCCGTTCAGGCGTTTATGCGTGATTGAGTAACAAACATCCAAACACGCAAACATTCACATTTATAATAAAATTAGGATGAAATAATAAGTAATTGTTTCTAATTATATAAACCGCAGAAATTGCAAACAAAATTGACCTCAAATTAAACCAAGTAACAGCTTATAGGTAATGTTACCTCAAAAAACAACAACTATTAAGAAAATACCAAAGAAACTATGGTACTAACCTTAATCTCAGCTGCTTCAGAAATTGAATAAAGAAGAATTACTTGAGTATTGTAACAGTGACGAAAACAAACTCGTAATAAGAACCAATTTCACACGTAGACTTGAAAATAGCTTCATCTTACAGAACATTACCAAATCACTTCTCACACACTCGTTAAATCTAGGTAATAAACTAATAAGCTAGATTTTAAGCGAATATTGCAACTTTCGAACACTATTGTGAGTTGTGAGTGGCTGTTACACCTTCCCCGGTGCAAAATAAAACCAAGAGTGCAAAGGTGAAGTGGCGAGAGCGTAGCCGTAACGTAACTTAAATTGTGTAACGAAACTGTTAAAATCAAACAAATTGAGATCATTATGCACTCTGACTTATTAGATGACTAAAAACATAGACAATTATTGCTAGATATGAGACTCTTGATAACTGCATTAACGGTTATAGTGGGTAATTTATGTAACTCAAGCTATCAGAGTCTACTGTTGGTCAGAGGCTTCTTTCAAATTGCGCCATAACACCCACCAGTGCTTCTCCCGCATCAAGTCTACTCTCGCTGCTTTCTGTGCTTCATGGTCAAATATTTCCTTAATCACCATGCTTGGCAAAAAATTTGAATTTTTTTGAGAGGAGTTTGTGGCTTAGTGATTGCAGCTGCACGGGTCGACAATCTTTACATACTGAGACTCCTCCGTGCCTCGGAAAGCAGGTTAAGCCGTTGATCCCAGCTGTCATTCGTGGATCTTTGACAGTCGTTACGGGTTGTCAGAAGCCCGAAAGTCTGACAACCAAGGAGGATCGTATGACTAAGTCACTGGGTCGGAGGTTAGATAGACAGTCGCTCCATGGAAATACTGGTATTCAGCTGCATCCGGTTGGACTGGAAGCCGACCCCAACATAGTTGGAAAAAGCCTAGGCAGATTTTTGACCACGCTTGTCAAAATTGAACTGTTTTATATTACTGATTATTACTCATCAGCACAAGACAAGAGTTAGTACTTTATCGTGCGAGGTAATTGGGTAACACACTTAAACTGGCAATGGCTTTCATTTTGATAGTTCAACAACATTGCTTGCGTCATTTACGTTGTCGAGCAGACAAATATTTTCAAACATATGAAGCAATGGATTAGCTATTTCCTTCAAAATTCTTAGGATTGTGATTGAAAATGTGTTACGCATTTAGAGGCATGAGGAACAGGGTATAAAGTTTACTCAACCTCTATAGAAATGGGAGGATTCGCCGACCAGACGAGTGTCGTGTCTGGCGGGCATCCGTCCAACGATTGATGTCGGAAAGTTATAATATATATGTTGATCGCGCGGTAAACTTTGCTTGCGCGATGCAGGATTTGTGTGACGTCAGGATTTTGTGTAACGTCAGGTTTTTGATGCGTACTTCGCATGTGGCGATGTAGAATCATGCCGCCACGTGCAAATTCGGGTGCAAGAATGTGTGACCTTCTACTTTACTTTTACACCTACATTCAGCCCAAACATAACGACGACGCTACTTTTAGCATACAAGCGCTAACATTTCATTGCAGATTTCTAGTTTTCTAAAGAGCATGACAACTTTGCAAGTAAGTACTATATTTTATATTAAATCTCATAAAGCAGCGATTATTATAAAACTACCCACCTCGTGTACCGGAGAAACTTTAATTACAGCTTGCACAGTTAATGTTGACGGCTATGAACTGGAGAGCGTTGACAAATTATGTCCGCTTTCTAACTGGATTAACTATAGTGACAGAAGAGATTGAAAGGCTGTCTGTGTGTCACTGAAGCAACAGAAATGATAACATGTTTAATGAATGTTTATATAGCTTCGTAGTTATCAAGGATGGAATCATCAGGACCTCTGTAAAGATGCTACGTGGGAAAAGGATAAACGCAGATTATTAAGATGCCCAGTAGCGGATGTTGGGGAAAAAATAGCCAGGTTGAAGTGGGAGTGGGCTGGCCACGTCACATGAATGCACCCGGAGAAATGGAGGCCTGAGGGAGGGCATCGCCATGGAGGTAGACCGCGGCGAAGGTGGTTTAACGATTTGCCAACAATGCCAGAGATCGCACAAATCGCACAACTTTGGAAGGCCTTAGGGTATGGTTATTACTAAAAAACAAAACCGACTTCGAAAACACAACACTACAAAGTAAAAAATAACTTTAATTTCGAAAGTCGGTGTCTTTGGTTTTGAATTTTAGTTTTTTGCCAGGAAGTTATAATCATATCATCCACATATACTAAGTGAGAAAAATACGTATTATTGAAGCTTACTCAAAAACTATCCAAGTAAAGTTAATACAATTTGGGACCAACTTGGGAGCATACCCATACATAACAAAAAAGAATTTTCAAAATCGGTCCACAATTGTTGGAGAAATCGGCGGAAACAAATAAAAAAAAATAAAAAACATACATTCGCGACGAACATAATAACCTCCTCCTTTTTGGAAGTCGTTTAAAAAAAAAAACTTACGCTCATTTTGGTCAGTTGACTGTTCGGAAAAGTAAAGTTTGTAAGCCAACAGAAGTTATAATAAGTTACTTAATGGAGATTCTCCAAGTCAACAGACGAAGTAGCGGGAATATCTATAACTTTGCAAGCTCATAGTGCTTATAAAAGAGTCAGTGGCTATCTGGCTAGTTAGCTACCTACCTGCTTTCTAGTCCACTTTCGATGTTATCGACTTGCGGTCACTATACTTGCTTAGACTACTCTCGATAACTAACTTTACGTCGTTTAGCTAATGAGGCGTTTTGGTTGGTTTAATTAAAACTTTAGAGAAATTATTGAAGAAAAGAAAATACCGCTCTTTCTATTATTATCACTATTAGTTTGGTAATTTCTCAATTACCTACGGAACAAAGAAAGTTAATCTGCCTAGCCTTTTCTCGAATATGTTGGGGTCGGTTTCAAGTCTAACCGCAGCATGGAGCCACTGCCTAACTGATGTCTACAACCCAGTTACCCCCTAGTAAGACTGGTTGTCAGACTTTCGGGATTCTGACTACCTTACCGACTGTCAATGATCTATGAATGACAGCCGGGACGGCATGCTGTCCGAGGCAGCTCCACAACCCAGTTACTGGGTAATACGATACCCCTTTTTCGGTTTAACACGTTCAGTGCCCGGAACCCTCCTGGACCGTTCACTTAGTCGCATATGGGTTGCCGGGAGCTATAAATCTAGGTTTTTCTTAGCATTATAAACCGTGAAAATAAAATCTGATGTATATTTTAAAAAGATTTATTTCTTTAAGCGTTGGTTTTTAAATCCATGCATATTTATTTTGTGATTTCTTGGTCACTGTTACAAATATTCACAAAAAAATTAAAAGTTTGGAAACTACGTATAGCGACAAGAACCCCTGAAAACACAATTTTACGTTGTTTTACAGTGTTTTATAACAAGGTTTTAACCCTAATGCCGTTGACCGTCCGCGATGGTTAACTTTAGCGCAAACGTAATGCTGGCAACCGGCAACCCTCCCGGAGCGTTCACTTCCAATATGTATGGCGGCATGGCGTATGAGTTAATGAAAATGGGTGGAGTCGAAAATGTTTACGTGCTTTTCAAGCCACGGAGGGGTCTGAATATGCGTTATTATTCAGCCACGAGCCTCTCGATATTATTTAGGAACAAAGAAAGTATCCATGGCAAAATGCTACGTAGATAAAACACAGTCCAATGTAGACGGATCATTCACTTTGAGCAAATCCATGGTTTTCACTTAGAAAAGCTCAGTTTCTCTTCGCGTTTAAATGTTGTTGAGAGCTGTCGATCAAGTTCTTCAAACTAAACAGACAGCTGTATTGCTGGGGAGTTTGTTGCGCGTCTTCTTCCCAGTTAATGCACTAGGAAGTGGTGAAGCGTTTTGGGGGACTGTCTTATGTAATTTTGACGTTCAAAAACTGCTGATTCTCAGCCTAATTTGAATACCTATATGACTTACGATTTGGATTTTGAAAGTCAGAATAACTCGCCTGGATTCGATCATAGCATGTAGATTAGATGGCTAAATTTCCAATTTTAATCAAAGACTAGAACCTAGATTTCTGCATTAATTACATAACATTGTGTCGTCAGTTTACATGAATTCCATGGCTTCTTAAAAAAAATCCTTCCTGGTATCATGAATTTATGATACGTTTTTAAGTCATAATAAAACATGATTGATTTAAAATGAGAAATGTTTAACTTATCCTGTAAAAAAGCTTATTGGACTTCTAAAGATGGACACTTTTAGAACTCAAACTTAAAGCATTTATTTCAAATAAACCAATTAAATACAAGCAATTTTGAATTGTCAAGGGGTCGGTCAGTCAGAAAATATGAAGCTAGTTGCCTATTAAATGGAGAAGAACGGGCAAGAAACTCCACGGACACTCTTCTAAATCAAAATAATTTTACAAAATATTGGTTAATCATTAATGTTGAAAGTATACATGTGAGAACGACGCAGAACGTTAAAAGCGTCCGTAATAAAGAGAAAAAAATAATATTAATACATGAATTAAGATGCCGTGGCACCTAAGAGATGACCAGACCTTAATTAATGAACCTCCAAAAGCTATTTATTTGTGCTTCTAATGCAGTCGCATTAAAAGTAAAACTAGTTTTTAGAGGTTCATAAACTAAGCTAGTTGCTAATACCCGGCCCCGACCAAGGTTAGTTTTTTTTTATTGATTCGCTTGTTTTGTTGTTTCTTTTGGTTTTTGATTTCATTTTTAGAATTATTCTCATTTTCGACATATATCTGCGATTTGATACGGATAACGGGTTAGGTGAGGTTGGAACTTTAACCAACCACGCGCGAACCGAATTGGTCCCAGCAAGTAAGTAAGGGCACCCCGACCTGGGTTAGGTTAAAACTGTGACAAACTGCGTCCTACATCCAAGCTTGTCGCAGTTACTTGGCTATTTAGAATTTCTAGGACCCCAAAATAGGAATATTTAGAGGTTCACAAAAATAAGTGCATTGATTATAATATTAGAGTGTTCAATAACAGTAGAGTACCTGGTCGACCGAGCTCTGGTCGGGTGAAAATAGAAAATGGTCATTTAATAGTATAGGATAGTTCATACTAATTCCATCTATAGTAATTCCATTTATAGTACACACTAATTCCATGCTGCCATGATAGTAGGTACTTACTAATTCCATGCTGCTATGTCATTATTCTAAATTAGTCATCTTGTTCTAAACTAGGGACGACCGAGCTCTGTTCGGGTGAAAATACGGAGAAAAAGAATTTTCCCAGATATGAGACCTAGCTAGATCTATTTTTCACCCACGTAACCCCTTTATTGCAACTTTCATCGAAATCTTTAGAGCCGTTTTCGAGAACGTAATTACAAATAGATATATATATTCAAATATTGCTCGTTAATAGTATAGGTTTATGATATTTAGGAGCGCAAAATGAAAATTATTAGAGATTCGATTAAATGCAAGCCATTTCGAAGTCATAAAACATAATAGATTTGAAATCAATCACGTTCAATGTTTCTAGTATCATAATTGATTTGTTTTACTTTGGTGCTAGTGTGACTGCTGCTAACACCGGAACCTTTGTTTATTTCATATCTATACATCTCGCCTCGCGCTGCAAGAGAACTACAAGTGAAATTATATTAAATCTTAAAAAAAAAACCGACACAAACATTTCCTCATTTCTCTTTCCTACTCCGTCACCAGACCCTGTTCATCATCTATCTATAACAACCTATTTATTGAGACCATTCCAATGACCCCAAACACGATACCTGTGCTGTAAGTTGGTAAGGAAGTTGGGTATCCTGCAAATTCCAGGTGATGCTGCAGCATCACCGAGTCCATAACCTGAATGTCAAAGGTATACTAATTCATTGGACTTATTGTAAATCACAAATCTTAAAATTAATAATGTACTTAGTTAAGAACGACCATATACTTTGTGGTAGAATGTAAACTAACAAAAATACTAACACCATACTATGTAAAACTACATTCTCACAAATAAATAAATTCTGATTCTGATTCTAAAACCGGCGGGTACCTACACGGTTGGCACAGTGGCTGAGCGATCGACTGCTGCGCAACGTGTCGCGGTTTCGATCCCCGCACGGAACCAATATTTGTATGATCTGCAAGTAGTTGTTCCGGGTCTGGGTGTTAGTGTATGTGTGTTTCTATGTTTGTAAACGCACCCACGATACAGGAAGAAATTCTTAGGGCGGGGCAACGTTTAAAAAAAAAAAAATCGTTAGTAGAAGCTTGTAATTGGCCATCGTTTACACGTTGTAAAATATATTAAAATGTGTTTAAATTAACTGTAAGTTTTCTTAAAAACAATTTAAACAATAATAATTTAATAGTTAATAAGTATAAGTACTAGCTTTGCCCGTGGTTTCGTCGTGGAGTTCCGAAATTATCCCTCGGAAACATACTACCGGGATAAAAATATATACTTTGTCCTAACCCAGGTCATGGTCTATCCGCGTGCGAAATTTCACTTAAATCCGTTCAGCCATTTGGGCGTGAAAAGGTTACAGACAGACGGAGTTACCATCGCATATAATATAATACTAGCTTATGCCCGCGGCTTTGCCCGCTTCGAGTTTGGAAATTATCCCACGGGAACGAACTACCAGGAAAAAAAAAGTCCTAACTATGTCCTAACCCAGGTCTTGGTCTACCTGTGTGCCAAATTCCATCCAAATCCTTTTGAGCGTTAAAGCGTAACAAACAAACTCACTTTCGCATTTATGTAACGTTAGGATTAGTTAGGATTACGTATGGATTATTGACATTAGTAATGCATTTGGTATTTGGTAAGCATAGCGCAACTTGCAAGAGACTGTATCCGACAAAGTACAAAAGGCTTAGTTACTCAGTAAGTAGGTATGTAGTCCAGCGAACAAGCCATCAGGGCCAACGCACTTACTGTCATTTCCACATTGCCTAGTCTGCTAGTCACCCCGTTAGGTAAAATGTGCGTGAAGGCACAAATGCACACAAAACGGTCATGTTTACATGCAGATGCGTGCGTGCATGGCTTCTGCGAAATGAGGAAAACCGCTAGCCAATCAGAACAAGCATAGCAATGACTCATTCTAAAAGAATTTTGTATGAAAGATTCTTTTGCAGAAATATGCACTAATGCTAAATACGTGTTATGAAACTGTGAAATGATCTGAAATAGAATTCTTCATCATAAGACACACACACACTTGCTCCTGTGTCTACATCGCCACATGCGAACTACACATCAGCGTCACGTGATATCCTGCATCAAGTAGCGCGCAGCGTTTACCGCGCGATCAGCATATATATAACTTCCCGACATCAATAGTCGGTTAGTTGCCCACCAGACACGACACCCGTCTGGTCGGAGGATCCTCCCTTTTCTATAGAGGATGAGTGAACTTTACACCCTGTTCCTCATGCCTCTAAACTCCTAAGTTTTATCTTGATTTCTTATTGCCAAAAGTAGATAGGTTTTTTTAGTTCTATAAGACCAATCAACTCAACTCAGCCTATCACAGTCCACTGCTGGACAATGCTTCACCTCTAACAAAATGTGCCACAACATCCGGTTCTGCGCCTTCCTCATCCAGTCTAGTCTATAAATTATGTCTGTCCCGAGTCCCAGCCTTTATAAGGTCATCATAGAATGTATAGTACTGTACTTATTACAACGCTATATCAATCTGCCTCACCTTTTCCCAACTATGTTGGGGTCCGCTTCCAGTCTAACCGGATGCAGCTGAATACCGCTATTTACATGGAGCGACTGCCTATCTGACCTCCACAACCCTGGGTAATACGATACCCCTTTGTAAGACTGGTTGTCAGACTTTCGGGCTTCTGACGACCTGTAACGACTGTCAAAGATCCACGAATGACAGCCAGGACCAACGGTTTTACGTGCTTTCCGAAGCACGGAGGAGTCTCGGTATCAAAAGGATGGTCATCCATGCACGGCCCAACCCCGGCAAGCGTAGCTTAACCTGATGGATCAACCCGTACGGCTGTTATTATTTAGCCACGAGCTCTACTTACAACACTATACTATACAATATGATTGAAGTGTGTTAGTCCTAAAATACAAGATAACCTTTAAAAAAACAAGTTTTCTCACTTATAAATTCCAATAAACGCTGATGATCCAATATCTTAGTCATCGGCAACGCTGGCTCGTGTTGAGTTCGATTTTACTAGTAGGTAGTGGTTATTAGGTAAATCTTCAGGTTGGATAGCAGATACGAGACCTCTCAATTACATCCATACTAATAACTACTAATACTAGTAGCTCTGGTAACAGTAGACCTCGCGAGCACAAACTTTAAAAAAGTAAGCAATTTACTGCATTTTGAGGAACTACTCTGCTCATCATAACCAGATCTTCACCAAATTTTTATGAGACCAATTTAAAGTTTCAAATAAAAAAGAACCATCGAAATAGATCAGATCTCATAAGGTGAAGATATCCAGTAGCCCCCATGTTACACTTCTTTGGAGGAAGTAAAAATCCAATCCAATCAAAGTTCCCGACGAAAAAATAATTCTATAGTTTTAGTCGTAAAACCTGTACACCAAGTTTCGTCCAGATCGATTGTAAAATACAACCAGCTATCTGTTACGTAACACATTTTCCTAAACATATAACGACTAATCTGTTTCATTTTGACAGTTCAACAACATTCATTGCGTTACTTACGTTGTACGCAATTAGGGTGCTGGAGGAGCACCAACAAACTGACAGAGGAAAGCAAATTTTGCCAGACTTGAAGCAGAGACTCTTCGCTCGCTCGGTTAATTAATATTATAAATGCGAAAGTATCTATCTATTTGTCTGTCTGTTACCTTATCACGCCGAACGGCTGAATGGATGATTACGATGTGAGACACAGGTAGACCATGACCTGGGTTAGGATATAGGATACTTTTATCCCGGTAGTACTTTCCCGTGGGATAATTTCAGACCTCCACGCGGACGAAGCGGCGGGCTAAAGCCTCCACGAATAGGTCAGAAAGTGGTGGTACGTGGTGATACCGACTTTGCTGACTAGCTTTGTTTGCTGTATGAGCTATCCTTGTAAAGATCGTGCCGATACTTGAGAAGATCTTATCTTTCATCATTATCTTCCGTACTATCTTGTAGATCATACATTTTACTCAATTGAGCGCATCTACTCAAAATTACGTGAATGCACGCGTTCACGTGCCGCGCGCGTTACATCGCGTGTCACGTCGTCATCTACAGATTAGGTTGTCGTTTATTATTTAAATTAACAGTTAACTGTTAATTTTTTTATAGTTAACTGTATCTCTAAATGACTGGCCTTTGGAGGCATAGCTTGCTATCTAAACATTTCACATGTCTAGAGATATCAACCTTGGTAATTTTGTAAAGTCAATTTGATTTTGCTTAAAACCTTGCGCGTGCAAAATCAAATTAAGTGCCATGTTCGTGTCAGTAAATTCAAAGAGCCATAAAACAGACTAAACCACAGATGAATACAGATGCTCCGTATTTTAGGTATGAAGCTACAAGTACGCGGCGGGCTCGACTTGTCGGGCCATTCAGTGAGTGTAGTTAGAAAATAATATAAGACGATATACGCGATAGAAGGAGGGGCCACTTCTAGGTGAATATAACTGCAGGTAATTAGCGCTGTGCGACCTGAATTGCACTTTATTGTGTCTTAGCAAGAGTCTCTTTTTACTTTAATGATTTTGCGGAGTGAACCATCTTTCCAAAAAACGTTAATAATCAATAGTGTTTTTGTTCAAGAAACAAAATTTTAAATCCACAGGAATCACACATAACGGGCAATTAATACTCGGCGAGGAGGTCTCATCGTACCACCTCCTATTACGATGCCCGTGAGAACCGAAGCACTCCCGATTAATGACAACCAGACGGTTGCATGCCCCATTACATGAATTAACGCTTCCGTATCAACACTTTCTAATGTAATCTTACACGCAACTTACACTACAACTCTTGTGCAGGATGCAATACGTCGGATTTGACATCGCAGAATTTAAGTGCTGCTGTGCAACATATTGACAAAGGTAATCTTTAAGAAATTCATGTAGGTACTTTAGGCAAATTCTGGGGAACCTCCCCAGAATAATTCCCATTAGGTATCTACTAACATGTCTGCCGCATTTCAGGTGAGCTGTGGGGCTAAAATAACCACTGATTGGGTCCCATTAAATGCTAAACAACATCGCGGCAGACCAAGACCAAGAAGACGAACTTGACTCCTGGCCCGCAATAGCAGTGGACAGAGGTGAGTGGAAAAGTTGCCCAGTAGTGGGACATTAGGGGTTAAATAGATAGATAGATAGAGACACGCCATTCGTCGGTATATGACGCAAAAGCTTTTGTTTGGAACACCTTGTAGTAGATATTATATTAATATTCCTGAAATGAATCGGTTTTATTTTTAACCTATCGACACTCAAGGATGAGCCTATGAATAGGCCACAGTATAAATATGGACGGAATAGAAACTACGTAGGTTCGAAAAGGCACACTCACATACATGCGCTCATTGACGCGACCCCAAGCGATTGTCGCGGTGAGCCGCGATATTTTTTTTAAAGGTTGGTCCACCATCTTAATGGGAACTAGGAATAGTAAAACCAACAATCCGAAAGGGAAAGGGATAGCAGTGTATCTACAGATTTCAGTTTAATAACAATAATTAGATAATTACTAAAGTAACTTGTTATAAAATATTCACTTAGATACAGTAGCGAGATAACTGAGATTATCGACGTAATTAAAACATTACATAATCTTTGAAAAGACACGTCTTTGTCAAATGTTCTGCATTACATCATTTTCTCATTGAACTGGGTCGACGTGGCTCAACCGCAAATATTTTAACAATGAATGGATCACTTTATGGGAATGTTACAACAGATCTTATTAAGATGTGTGGTGGAGGCTTTATTGTCATGTAGTGTCGCAAGGAGTGGGTGGTGCAGTCCCATCGAACAAAAAACATAACACTTGACACATTACTAAGGAACATAATATTATTATGTTCCTTAGTAATGTGTCAAGTGTCAAGTATATTAGGACTATTTAGACGGGGACAGGGTGTTGTAGCGCTGCTTGAGACAGGCCAAGCCAGGTCCAGCAGTGGACTGCGAGACAATCCATTAGTGGATTGGCCCCGTCTAAACGGTCCATTACACTCAAGTGCACCCTACTCTAAACGGTTAACTCGTAGCTTTTGGCTGACATAATTAAATTGCGATCTGTTAAGAATGCTAAAAAGGTGAGAATCAAATTCATAGCTATTTAATAAAAATCTTAAATTCATTCATTCACTGACAGACAACGTACAGGTTAAACCGCTAGGTTTAGAAGCATGCAGTTTTGCTCATAAGTTCCTTATAATAAGGAATGTGAGCACAAAGGAAGGATTTTTGAAAATTCTAACCCTTAAGGCAGCTTAAGATTTATACGACCCAAGTAATGTGACAGTACAGTCAGTTCAGCGCGGACTTGCAACTGAGCTCGTGTAGACACTAGTTTCAACCCTATCCAATTCTGACTTCGCGTCCTCAAGTCAATCCAGTTGACTAAACTACCCGTTTATTTTCGGGCCCAATAGCTTTCCTTGCCTGACTCGTCTACATGAACTCGCTGACTAGGTCCGAAATTCTGATTCACTAGGTTCAGTCACTGCCATCGTATAAACCAGGCATAAAGGAGTTAGGTGACGAACGTTTGTGTTCAAGTTTTTCATTTCGCCGATGTACCTTACATTCAGGCCCTCAGGCCAAGTAAAAAACTAAAGGCTTAAAGCATAGTAAGTGACGAGTGCAGTTTGCAGGTTGGTAGTTCTCTTAATTTCACGAGGGCATATGAAAATGTTGATAGCTTTGCTCTTATTTTCTGTATATGGGATTTCCAATATATGTGGGTATCTATAGACAAACCGAGGAGAGTAAATTCGTTTACTTGTTCCAGGTTTGCATTATTAAAAAAAAAAAATATACTTATACTTATGAAAAGTAATTAATTTTGTTTTGGTGAAGTTAATTTCTAGATTATAGTTATCCATCCAGTTTACAGCTGTAGAAAAAAGGGGGTTTAATTTGGCGTTTATATTGTCAACGTTCTGAGTGACGTGAAGCCGGCTGCGGAAACATGTGTGCATTTAGTGAGGTGTAGTTTGATTTTAGTTTGATTCTAAATGGTCGCACATTGAGTGCGTGTTGTAGTTTTAGCCTGCTTACCTAACTGTATTGTTCGTAGCGTTATTTCTTGGTGTGCTTCAGGCACACGGCTAAAGAATAAAGTTGTAGGGAACGACTTGGTCCTAATAATAGCATGACAATTACAAACAAGAAAGCGTAAAATGAAAAAAAATACGTCAACAAACACCGATGTATTACATGAATTGTTAAAGACAAAGATAATGCAAACATGAACGGCAAGAAGATGCGTTGAATAATGTAATAAACCTGAAAGTTTGTTACATAACAAGTAATAACTCAGCAGCATAAGGCACAGAAAGAACTATCGTTCCATCATACAAATAATTCACCTGTTGACATTTCAACAGTTGAATTTGTATGGTAAAACGAGATATATGTAAACGGAGTTCGCACATTCGCCGTTTAAAATGGTGGAGGAGAGCCATAGAAAGAGCTTAGTCATTCGCCGTTTAAAATGCTTGAAGAGAGCGATCAAAAGAGCTTAGTCATTACTAAACTTTTCTATTGCTCCCCTCAACCATCTTAAACGTGTGTAAACTTTTAACAAAAAGTGTGACCTATCAAGCAACCCCTTTATTAATGAGACATACTCTTAGGAGCATTCGCCTGTAATGTAACATTTCAGATTCGATTTGAGCATTACGTTACAATACTGCCTCCCTGACTGACGAGCATTCGCTTGTAATGTAACATTTCAGATTAAATATTATTACAGATATTGCGCACTGTAATGCTCGGTTCTCCTCCCTCACTGATGTAATATTCGACTCTGAACGTTACATTACAGGCGAATACTCTCGGTAAGGGAGCACCTTTACGATCAAATAATGGAAACATATTAAACGATTTTTTTATCAACCCCTGGTTGCGGTGAAAAGGGGGAATATAGCTTGAATGAATCTCATTCCTTCAGTTTAGAAACTTGAAACTTGGCACAAATTCTTATCTAGGTAAATAATAAAGTTCATAATCATTAACGATGTGACGAAGTTTTGGACGAAGAGCTAATAAAACATATAATTAATATAACGATTCCCCCGGAGGGCACACGCCGCACGCGCATTAATAAGTTAACGAAGTTAAGTTATCGGTAACAAAATCTGCAATGCAATGTAGCGAAATAGGTATAAAAAAAGAAGATTACTTAGGTTCTATTACTAATCTGTGGTTCTATGTACCTATAGCTTGCTTAAAATAAAACGTCGATTTGATACGGAAATTTTAATAAGGTTTCCATTTCACAAAATAGCTGTTCTCAAGCATTTGCAAATTCCTCAGGCGTAGGCAAATGTGCTCGAACTCTAGCAATTCTGTCCTGGTCAATATTCAGACTCTTTCTTTTACACGCTATGTCCTTCTCCAATTCTCCTCTATACTTCATCAGTTCCGCTCGCACCGACTCCGCTTGCCTCATCTGGCCAGTCAGGGACTCGGCTGTCTCTTTGATAAACTTAGCTTCTCCCATCAAAGCATACTGCGCCTCATCTCTACAGTTTTCTACATTTGGTCGATTGTAATTCCTGCTTTTTATCCTCGTGTTCGACAGTTTATCCCTCTCGTCTACTTTCCTCAACGAATCCTTCAGAAAATCAATAAGTTTTTCTACATTAGCTATAGTTTGCAAATTGTCTTTCAACGTTTCTTCTAACTTCGCACATAATTGTTCTGTAGCAGCGACACTTTCTCCTAGCGCATGATTAGTTCTATCAGCTTGTATTTTCATGTCTTGGGAACCTTTCACAATTACATTCATCAATTCCCCTCGCAATTTTGCAGACTGCTCCCTAACTTCCTCACAGTTTCTGATGGTTTCTGCACAAAAGTGTTCCCAGTACTCCAAGGTGGTTGCGTTTTCAGGCCACCGAGCCACACCTGGGTGATGGAGTATCAGATTCGATTCCGGTGTTAAATGCGAATTAATGATATCTTGCTTCAACGTTATCATCTTGTCGCCCCAGTCAAACTCGGTACTGGATTTGACAGCTTTGTTATTCGCCATCTGTTTCTCAACCTTCGCCAGAGTCTCCTGGAACACTCGTCTTATCTCTGAGGCAATGGCCACCTCTTTTATTAATTCTTGTTCCGCATTGTCCCTTACCAAATCCGGTTCATATCTGAATGTGCGTAGTTCCAAACATTCTCTCGAAATAGATTCAGGCAACATCAAAATTCTACAAGCACCCTTTAGTTTAGCTCTATAATCATCTAAATTCATAATTTCTTCAGCCATAGCATTTATGGCCTTTTCAGCTTGTTTTTTCCAGCGACGCAAGGTTTTAACTCTTTCTTCTAGCTTTTTGTTGGTGTCAGCCTGCTTGTTATCCATGCCCTGAAAAGCTTTTTGCAGATCAGATTTAATGGATGCTTCTAATGCTTTAGCTTTGTCGGTCGCTCTTGGGGTTAAAGTGTATTGGTTATTCTGTCTCCATTCTCCAGTAGAATATCGAGTGATAGAGTACTTGTCGACTACAGGCCTGACGCCTGTCATACCAGCTTGAGGCGTCCAGTCCACGTGGCCCGGCGCCCATGGCCCGATGGGGCCCATGGTTAGCATATCGCCGCTCGTGCTGTCCGTGGGCTGCGGGAGGTATAAAGGCGGTGCATCCGGAGGGTAGAACTTTTTCTGTGGTGGTACTATAAAACCAGGAACATAGAAGGTCGCATTAGGTTTCTCAGCCGCAGGTTGCTTACCCGCTTGCAGGGTCTTCTGCCCCGTGTCGCGACCAGTACTTGTATTTGTTGGACAAATAAAAGGGCAATCTAACATAGCGTTGTCGTTCTTTGGATTAGTCATTTTAACAAGAATTTAGAAACAGCTGTATCAAGAAACTAAATAATATCAAAATAAAATTAAGAAAATTGTTACTCAAGCAAAAAATTACATTATAATGACATAAAATTAAATTACAATTTTGTCTTTGAACTTGTCATAATGATTTATGATTGATTACATATGGCCAGGAATGTTATTCGCACATGTTCCAAACTTTTTGACAAGCCGGGACTTGTAAATGTCATTCAGGCGCCAAAAGCTCCTTGTAGCTCTATTCTGATCTGAGTGCCGTAGCTTCAAAAGGTATCAATAATAATATGTGTCCTGACTTGAAAACTATCGAATATAATATAAAAAATAAGGTGCGTAGTACCCACTTGCAACCAGAACGAATCAAAGGGAGTATGTAAGGATTTAGCAGGTGGTATTCAGTAGAGTCTGCCTATCCATAAGGGAAAAAGACGTTTGTTTATGTAAACTTATGTATATACGAGTAAAGGACTTGACTGTAGGTACTTTGTGATAAAACCCAAAATCCACGCGGACAAAGCTCTAATTTTGTATTCCAAGGGCACTAAACAATGCGCTGTAAAAGCTGTAGATAAAGAACTACATTATTCCCAATCCATGAGAGAACACCATCGGTTCAAAGAGCAGTTTTAATGTATGAAATCAAATCTTCCCAATCTTTCTCTAACGGCGAAACCAACGGTTCTACTATAAAACCTGATGTGTAATTTTAGCAATATCTTTGATCAAATTATGGGATTCACTATCTTCTCGACGGCGCGATGGGAGAACACTTGCTTCATACAAAAGGTCAGTATAATGTACTCATTGTTCTTCGGTTCTCATCAATCGTGGGATACTGCATTGTTCAGTAATGATATCTTAAACATACATGGTATTTGTTTGAAGAAGGTTCCTTCGCTCAATAGGTTCTGTTTCCGTATTTTTTCTTCACTTCCCTGTCCTTCAGGTATCTACCGGACTACGAGGTGTTACCACCAAATGAATAATATGATTTCTTTTCATCAGCTTAGTTTAACGCTGCTTAGGATCTTTTGGCTCTCGAATGACGATGACAGGAAGGCACTGTTGGTAATCAATTAAATTTTTTGCAATTGTTTTGTGAAATGTCACTTGCATTGCATGTATTAAAAAAAAGATTATTTGGCGTTAGTTCCGATTTTGGCCACGCGCCAAAATAATCTTGTAGCGCTGTAATTTTGGGAGAAATGAGAAATCTCATATTACCCGATTGCGTGGCAGTAAAAGACAGGGTTATGTTTTCATACACATCTTTGCAATTGGTGGCATAAAATCTAAACCTGAAATTGAACTAAAACACTTCCCGCTAACTGCATCAGACTGCTTGATAACCGACCTTGTTTTGAACTTTTTAGGTGCCGTCGGGGTTTTTTTTTTATTTTTTTATCTATAATGTAGATTTTTCACCGCAGGGCAAAGGTCTCAACCCTCAACACTTCTTCGCCAACTTATTTCTCAGCCCTAATTTTTAGAGACTAAGAAAAAATATTTTCTCAAACCATCATAACGAAATTGATACCCAGTCGCTTAGCGTAGATATTATATTATGACTTGTTACATAAATCTGATGATGCCAGCCGGACGTCACCTGCAGTGGCCTATGTTGGCAAGTCCAAATTGTCCATACACCTACACTTCTGAGGACCTGATGCCGCGATTGGCGTGCCCACTTACTGGGCCCAATTCATTTAATAATTGACCATCGACTCGAAAACAAAATAAATCTGATAGTTGTTGCTCGTTGCGTCGTTGCACAATGCGCACTCTGCGTAGATGATGTGAAAAACAATATTAAAGAGTGAATGGTTGTGGCAAATAGCACTTCGTCACGATGGTTAAGTCTGAAATGAGGTACGACAACCTACTAAGAGAGAGTAAGAGAGAGAGAGAGCTAAGAAGACCTATAAAAGATTTAATGCCTCTATAAATTAAGTGTGGTGTGAATAGTTCCGGTGTTCGCCCACCAGCTAACAACGGCGAAAATTTTACGTCAAAACACATAATCGAAACGTTCGAAAGGTACCTAGTTTGTGGAATAATCAAAAGTAAGATACAATAATTATAATATTAATAGTATATTTGGCTGCCAGGAAAGAATAAAACCGCGGTTTTCCAAAAAATCTACAGTAAAATATTCGAAATAACATCAAAGCATACAAATCAAAACAAACATATTAAACATGACAAATTCAGAATCCAGCTAGTTCTGACGCAGAGGGGTAGTGAGAGCGAACCATCCCACATCGATCCCGGTCTATGTTTAGAGTCTTCCTCTTTGCTGCTATCGCTTCTTCCAACTCGGTCCTTTTCTGCATCAAATCTCGTCTCAATCTCTCGGCATTGTTCAGTTGACCAAGAAGTGACGTCACCGTCTCATGAATCTTCTTTACTTCATCTATCAAACCGAAATGTGGCTGGTCTCTAACAGCTTCTCCATGAGGTCTCCAATTGTTTCTATTGTCAAGTCTGGTTTGAGCTAATTTCATCGCCGCGTCCATTTTTCTAATAGACTGTTTCAGGTCTTCTATCAACGCTTCCATATCAGCAGTTCTTTGCAGTGTGGCTCTCAAAGTTTCCTCCAATTTTGTGCACAGTTCTGAAGTAATAGCTACAGTTTCAGCTAACGCCATGTCAGTTCTGTCGGCTTGGTTACGCAACATTCTACCATTGTTCACTAAAATGGCGTTTAAGCTACCTCTTAAGTCGGCCGATTTTTGTCGAGCTGTTTCACAGTTTTTGACATTTTCTCGACAAAAATACTCCCAATATTCCAATGGTGCGGTAAAGTTACTGAATCTCGTCGAGCCAGGTCTGAACATTATGGTGTTAGATTTTGTGTTAAGACCTAAATTTGTAGCTTCTGTATTATAGGCCCTATTTTTATCACACCAATCATATTCTATCTTGTGCTTCGCTGCTTTGTTTACTGCCATTTGTTCTTCTATACTATCGAGTGTATTTTTCAAAGTAGCTCTGACTTCTTTAACAAGTTTCATTTCTTTGTTCAACTCCTGCTCTGCAATGTCTGCCACCAAATCTGGTTTAAATCGATTTGAACGAAGGTCTAAACATTCTTTGGAAATCGATTCAGGTAACATTAATACTTTGGCAGCACCTTTTAACCGTTGTCTATCGATTTCAAGCATTTCTACTTCGTGGGTGATTTCCTTGCAAGCTTTCTCTACCTCAGTCTTCCATCTGAATATGTCTCTTGCCTTTTGCTTTAACCTTTTATTATTCTCCAATTGCTGTTTATCAATATTTCCAAACGCTTGCATCATAGAAGTCTTAGCGTTGTAATCTACGATGTTAGACTCGTTTATTATTGCAGGGTCTAAAACACGCTCGTTATGTTTCCTCCATTCGTTGAGGGAATATCTACTTATAGAATACTTATTAACATTCGGTCTTGTACCAGTCATCGGTCCTAGCGGAGACCAGTCAACTTTACCGTCTGGACCAGGTTTTAAATTCGGCAGATACTGAAAACCATCTCTTCCAGATGGTAATGGTAGTGGATCTTTTGTAGGCGTTTCCTGTGGAGCTTTTTTAGGTTGCACATCACTTGGGATCGTCATCTCTTGCTCAGCTAATTGAGCTTCTTTAATTTCCTCCAAAGCTTTTTTGGGTGATTTTAGAGATTTTTTATAAGCTATCAAGTCTCTTTTCGTTGGGCAAATCTCTTTGTCGGGATAACCGGCAGCTGAATTCATCATGGTTACCGTTAAAAGAACACGGTATAAAAACTAATTTATAAGAAAAATCATAGAAAAATCATTGAAAAAAATAATAAAAACCACATTGGCGCAATGACTTTTGTCATAAACGTCACATATCAATTCTATGGTTTAAAAATATGTTTTCATAATTAATAGACTAGTGATCACTTTTCTTTCTCTTCTTTTTTTTTTTTTTTTTAAATCGTTGCCCCACACTAAGAATTGCTTCTTGTATCGTGGGTGCGTTTACAAACATAGAAACTCACATACACTAACACCCAGACCCGGGACAACTACTTGTAGATCATACAAATATTTGTTCCATGCGGGGATCGAACCCGCGATACGTTGCGCAGCAGTCGACCGCTCAGCCACTGCGCCAACCGTGTCATCAAACTTGTGGAAAGGTCAGCCCTTTTCTATTCTATAGAAACATCTTGGATAATTTGTACATGTTACACACACTGATCAGATTGAACATAACCCTTATTGCGTAATACACGATCAATCAGAATCTGAATCGTTTTGAAACACATTTTTAATCTGTTGTTTCATAAGTTCGAAAAAATAATCCGCTCAACAACGTAAATAACGCTATGAATGTTATTGAACTGTCAAAATGGAACAGATTAGTCGTAATCGTTTAAGAAAATATGTTACGTAATTAGATAGCGGGTGTCCTGCTCATTTTTTCGGGGAACCCAAACGCGTCGTCACACCGGCAGAAGGCACCTGCCGGTTTTTCGAACTTATGGGTGACAAACGATGGCTACGATCGCTTAAATTTGGACAAGGGGTAATTATTATTAAATTAATACGTGAAGCAAAAACTTTGTACCCCTTTTTTACGAAAATTACGCGGACGGAGGAGTACGAAATTTGGCACAGTTAAAGTTTATATGGAGAAGGAGTGCAGAAAGCTAATATTTTTATATAATATAACAATATTCATTGCGTTATTTACGTTGTCGAGCAGTTTTTTTTTCGAACTTATGAAGCAATGGATTAGCAATCTGTTTCAAAATGATTCATTTTGTCATCGATCGTGTATTACGCAATAAGGGTGCTGCGCCACTCTTGCCGGAGGCTCTACGCGGGGGTCGTGCGGTCCATGGCCCTTTACGGGGCACCGGTGTGGGCGCATTCCTTTTTACAAAAAAAAAAAAAAAAACAAACGACTACAAAAAAAAAAACACTACAACGTGAGGTCTTAGTGTCGGAATGGCGGGAAAGGCTTTCACACCCTACCGCCAGCCTCGACATTATCGAGGCAGTTCGGCCGGTGCTCGAGCGCTGGCTCGGGAGGAGGCACGGCTCCCTGTCGTTTCGGGTGACGCAGGTGCTCTCGGGGCATGGTTGCTTCGGGAAGTACCTGTGTCGCATAAACAGGGAGCCGGACGCCCGGTGCCACCACTGTGTCGACTGGAGGACATGGCGCGGCATACACTGGCAGAGTGTGCCGTTTGGGAGGAGTCGCACCGTGCGCTCATCTCAGAAGTACACAATGACTTTTCGCTGCCGGCCGTAGTAGGGTCGATGATCGGTGTCGAGGAGTACTGGGACGCGGTGGTTTTCGCAGCCTCCTTCTGCAAGACAGTAGTCTCGCAGAAGGGCTGCGGATAGGGAGAGGGAGATCTCGTTCACTCACCCGGGCCGCAGCAGGCGCACCGGGCGTCGGCGGAAAGCGCCCTTTTCCAGCACCCCTAAATGGGTCCAGGGGCGACAGACTCAGGGACGTCCGTCGCCCCCCACACATCAAGACCCGAGGTAGCGGCGCGTAGTGTTCCACGCACGCCCCTCTTAGACGTCGCGGGGGGAGTGAAACACCTCACTCCCCCGAGCACCGAACTCTCGAGCCGAGGACGCCCGCAGGCGCGGGCCGGCACCAGTCGGGGGTTCCGGAAGATTCTTACGTTCCCGCGACCCCCGGCATAGGTGTGTGTTGGAACACCGGGGTGGGTTTTAGTCAGTAAGAGTCTGACAGACCCCTCCGCCCGCCCAAGGGCGGAGGACATCCGTGAGGATTTTCCACAACGGAAACAAAAAAAAAAAGGTTAAGATATCTACCAATTTTGAGGTTTTCACAGGTTGCCCCTGTAACTCACAGTACGGTGTGACGTGAAAACATATTATTGCAGTTGCGTGAAAAATTATCAAAAGAATACAATTAATTGTCTCAACATTGTTTTCGTAGTTAATACTGCTGCCACGTGTGAGTAAAACCGCGTTGTACTTATTATTAAAACAATTATTATTCAAAAAATCTAGAAGTAAATATTCTAAATAACATTAACGCATGTAAAACTAAAGAAACTAAAATACATGTAAAAAATTCAGAATCCAGCTAGTTCTGACGCAGAGGGGTAGTGAGAGCGAATCATCCCACATCGATCCCGGTCTATGTTTAGAGTCTTCCTCTTTGCTGCTATCGCTTCTTCCAAGTCGGTCCTTTTCTGCATCAAATCTCGTCTCAATCTCTCGGCATTGTTCAGTTGACCAAGAAGTGACGTCACCGTCTCATGAATCTTCTTTACTTCATCTATCAAACCGAAATGTGGCTGGTTTCTAACAGCTTCTCCATGAGGTCTCCAATTGTTTCTATTGTCAAGTCTGGTTTGAGCTAATTTCATCGCTGCGTCCATTTTTCTAATAGACTGTTTCAGGTCTTCTATCAACGCTTCCATATCAGCAGTTCTTTGCAGTGTGGCTCTCAAAGTTTCCTCCAATTTTGTGCACAATTCTGAAGTAATAGCTACAGTTTCAGCTAATGCCATGTCAGTTCTGTCGGCTTGGTTACGCAACATTCTACCATTGTTCACTAAAATGGCGTTTAAGCTACCTCTTAAGTCGGCCGATTTTTGTCGAGCTGTTTCACAGTTTTGGACATTTTCTCGACAAAAATACTCCCAATATTCCAATGGTGCGGTAAAGTTACTGAATCTCGTCGAGCCAGGTCTGAACATTATGGTGTTAGATTTTGTGTTAAGACCTAAATTTGTAGCTTCTGTATTATAGGCCCTATTTTTATCACACCAATCATATTCTATCTTGTGCTTCGCTGCTTTGTTTACTGCCATTTGTTCTTCTATACTATCGAGTGTATTTTTCAAAGTAGCTCTGACTTCTTTAACAAGTTTCATTTCTTTGTTCAACTCCTGCTCTGCAATGTCTGCCACCAAATCTGGTTTAAATCGATTTGAACGAAGGTCTAAACATTCTTTGGAAATCGATTCAGGTAACATTAATACTTTGGCAGCACCTTTTAACCGTTGTCTATCGATTTCAAGCATTTCTACTTCGTGGGTGATTTCCTTGCAAGCTTTCTCTACCTCAGTCTTCCATCTGAATATGTCTCTTGCCTTTTGCTTTAACCTTTTATTATTCTCCAATTGCTGTTTATCAATATTTCCAAACGCTTGCATCATAGAAGTCTTAGCGTTGTAATTTACGATGTTAGACTCGTTTATTATTGCAGGGTCTAAAACACGCTCGTTATGTTTCCTCCATTCGTTGAGGGAATATCTACTTATAGAATACTTATTAACATTCGGTCTTGTACCAGTCATCGGTCCTAGCGGAGACCAGTCAACTTTACCGTCTGGACCAGGTTTTAAATTCGGCAGATACTGAAAACCATCTCTTCCAGATGGTAATGGTAGTGGATCTTTTGTAGGCGTTTCCTGTGGAGCTTTTTTAGGTTGCACATCACTTGGGATCGTCATCTCTTGCTCAGCTAATTGAGCTTCTTTAATTTCCTCCAAAGCTTTTTTGGGTGATTTTAGAGATTTTTTATAAGCTATCAAGTCTCTTTTCGTTGGGCAAATCTCTTTGTCGGGATAACCGGCAGCTGAATTCATCATGGTTACCGTTAAAAAAACACGGTATAAAAACTAATTTATAAGAAAAATCATAGAAAAATCATTGAAAAAAATAATAAAAACCACATTGGCGCAATGACTTTTTCATAAACGTCACATATCAATTCTATGGTTTAAAAATATGTTTTCATAATTAATAGACTAGTGATCACTTTTCTTTCTCTTCTTTTTTTTTTTTTTTAAATCGTTGCCCCACACTAAGAATTGCTTCTTGTATCGTGGGTGCGTTTACAAACATAGAAACTCACATACACTAACACCCAGACCCGGAACAACTACTTGTAGATCATACAAATATTTGTTCCATGCGGGGATCGAACCCGCGACACGTTGCGCAGCAGTCGACCGCTCAGCTACTGCGCCAACCGTGTCATCAAACTTGTGGAAAGGTCAGCCCTTTTCTATTCTATAGAAACTTCTTGGATAATTTGTACATGTTACACACACTGATCAGATTGAACATAACCCTTATTGCGTAATACACGATCAATCAGCATGTCGATTCTGTAAAAATATCACCGTGAAAACTTGCGTGGAGTGAGCTGTCAGTGAAAACTCACTGATGCTAGGGATTGACCAAGCATTACATTTACAATCGTAATCGAGATTTAAATTATATTTTTTATGCTAATTCTATTGGACATTTTTTATTAAGTATTCTAAAGCTAGTATCTAAATGTCTAAACATTACATTATATACCCCCCTATATAGTAATGTTTAGTAAAATAACAAAGCAGATATCCAATCAGAAACTCAATTTTGTTTTATTCTATTTTGTTCCTAGACTAGTCCCTTAATATATATTATAGCCTGAGGCGCAACGCGTTACGCACGTAGGTGCCAACGCGTGCACCAACAATAAATAAAATAGAACGTACCTACATAGGTATTTACACGTTGCTACTACTTAAGTACTAAAGAAAATGCTCATCGACATAGTTTGTTATTATGAACCCATTGTTAACTTATATTATAAACGCAATCGAGTGTTAATAGTGTGTAATTTAACCCCACACAAACTATGTGGGAACCTACCTAAACGATGTAAGTAGTCATATAGATAAAAAGATGTGTATATTATTTGTACTTACCTACCGAATATTTTATTGGAGATAACCTACCTACGCGTTGAATAAAATCATATTCATCAAATCATTACAAAATTCTTAAGTTCAACAGCTGACACTCTTGCAGCGCGCGCAAACCGAATCACTTCACCACGTTGAAGCGATAAGAATCGCGCTTGCGCGCTAGGTAGACACTATCACATTGAGTTTTTTTTTACTTACTACGTACCTACATACTTATTTAACTTGTAACGCGTCACGTACTTGCGTACTAAATACCAACGTCCAATAAGTACCTACAATGTTTTATTCATCATCATCATATATAACCCAAGTAAAACTGACACTTGTAGCGCGCGCATATCACATCACCGAAGTGTTGTCGCCGAGGAAATAACACGCGTTACCATGGTGACCACCCGCGTGATCACTTCACCCGATTCTTAAAGAATCGGATGAAGTGATCACTTCGCGCAGGCGCGCCGCTGAGGAAATAACACGCGTTACCATGGTGACCACACGCGTGATCACTTCACCCGATTCTTAAAGAATCGGATGAAGTGATCACGCCGCGCAGGCGCGCTGTTACGCACTTTGTTTTTTTGCTGCTTATTGCTGTACTTATTGGTACCTACTTATTAAATTTTATTTTATATATGTTCTGACTGCACATGCGTGACGCGTTACATACCTACAGGTTAAATAAGTAGTATGTAACTAGTTCATTTAAAAAAAACTAGTTTAATTATTGAAAACAAAATGTATCTAGGCAATAAACTGAGTTTTTAAATGTACAAAACGGTATGATTTAGACATTGAATTATCTAAAAGTATTGAAATAAATAGGTACTCATTATTGACTCTGAATACGTATAGGCTTATGGAAATGGCCGTCAAAGAGGGGAAAAAAAAAATAAAGTGCGTAACAGCGCGCCTGCGCGGCGTGATCACTTCATCCGATTCTTTAAGAATCGGGTGAAGTGATCACGCGGGTGGTCACCGTGGTAAGGCGTGTTATTTCCTCGGCGACAACACTTCGGTGATGTGATGTGCGCGCGCTACAAGTGTCAGTTTTACTTGGGTTATATATAATGATGATGAATAAAACATTGTATCTAGGTACTTATTGGACGTTGGTATTTAGTAAGCAAGTACGTGACGCGTTACAAGTTGAATAAGTATGTAGGTACGTAGTAAGTAAAAAAAAACCTCAATGTGATAGTGTCTACCTAGCGCGCAAGCGCAATTCTTACCGCTTCAACGTGGTGAAGTGATTCGGTGTGCGCGCGCTGCAAGAGTGTCAGCTGTTGAACTTAAGAAGGATTTGATGAATATGATTTTATTCAACGCGTAGGTAGGTTATCTCCAATAAAATATTCGGTAGGTAGGTACAAATAATATACACATCTTTTTATCTATATGACTACTTACATCGTTTAGGTAGGTTCCCACATAGTTTGTGTGGGGTTAAATTACACACTATTAACACTCGATTGCGTTTATAATATAAGTTAACAATGGGTTCATAATAACAAACTATGTCGATGAGCATTTTCTTTAGTACTTAAGTAGCAGCAACGTGTAAATACCTATGTAGGTACGTTCTATTTTATTTATTGTTGGTGCACGCGTTGGCACCTACGTGCGTAACGCGTCGCGCCTCAGGCTATAATATATATTAAGGGACTAGTCTAGGAACAAAATAGAATAAAACAAAATTGAGTTTCTGATTGGATATCTGTTTTGCTATTTTATTAAAACCCCCCCTATATAATAATGTTTAGACATTTAAATACTAGCTTTAGAATACTTAATATAAAATTATCAATAGAATTAACATAAAAAATATAATTTAAATCTCGATTACGTTTGTAAATGTAATGCTTGGTCATCCCTAGTATCGGATGGGGTGACACTGACAGCTCACTGCACGAACACTTCCCCTAAGTTTTCACGGTGAGATGGTTACAGAATAGCACAGGATCTGAATCGTTTTGAAACACATTTTTAATCTGTTGTTTCATAAGTTCGAAAAAATAATCCGCTCAACAACGTAAATAACGCTATGAATGTTATTGAACTGTCAAAATGGAACAGATTAGTCGTAATCGTTTAAGAAAATATGTTACGTAATTAGATAGCGGGTGTCCTGCTCATTTTTTCGGGGAACCCAAACGCGTCGTCACACCGGCACCGACAGAAGGCACCTGCCGGTTTTTCGAACATATGGGTGACAAACGATGGCCACGATCGCTTAAATTTGGACAAGGGGTAATTATTATTAAATTATACGTGAAGCTAAAACTTTGTACCCCTTTTTTACGAAAATTACGCGGACGGAGGAGTACGAAATTTGGCACAGTTAAAGTTTATATGGAGAAGGAGTGCAGAAAGCTAATATTTTTATATAATATAACAATATTCATTGCGTTATTTACGTTGTCGAGCAGTTTTTTTTTCGAACTTATGAAGCAATGGATTAGCAATCTGTTTCAAAATGATTCATTTTGTCATCGATCGTGTATTACGCAATAAGGGTGCTGCGCCACTCTTGCCGGAGGCTCTACGCGGGGGTCGTGCGGTCCATGGCCCTTTACGGGGCACCGGTGTGGGCGCATTCCTTTTTACAAAAAAAAAAACAAACGACTACAAAAAAAAAAACACTACAACGTGAGGTCTTAGTGTCGGAATGGCGGGAAAGGCTTTCACACCCTACCGCCAGCCTCGACATTATCGAGGCAGTTCGGCCGGTGCTCGAGCGCTGGCTCGGGAGGAGGCACGGCTCCCTGTCGTTTCGGGTGACGCAGGTGCTCTCGGGGAATGGTTGCTTCGGGAAGTACCTGTGTCGCATAAACAGGGAGCCGGACGCCCGGTGCCACCACTGTGTCGACTGGAGGACATGGCGCGGCATACACTGGCAGAGTGTGCCGCTTGGGAGGAGTCGCACCGTGCCCTCATCTCAGAAGTACACAATGACTTTTCGCTGCCGGCCGTAGTAGGGTCGATGATCGGTGTCGAGGAGTACTGGGACGCGGTGGTTTTCGCAGCCTCCTTCTGCAAGACAGTAGTCTCGCAAAAGGGCTGCGGATAGGGAGAGGGAGATCTCGTTCACTCACCCGGGCCGCAGCAGGCGCACCAGGCGTCGGCGGAGAGCGCCCTTTTCCAGCACCCCTAAATGGGTCCAGGGGCGACAGACTCAGGGACGTCCGTCGCCCCCCACACATCAAGACCCGAGGTAGCGGCGCGTAGTGTTCTACGCGCGCCCCTCTTAGACGTCGCGGGGGGAGTGAAACACCTCACTCCCACTCTCGAGCCGAGGACGCCCGCAAGCGCGGGCCGGCACCAGTCGGGGGTTCCGGAAGATTCTTACGTTCCCGCGACCCCCGGCATAGGTGTGTGTTGGAACACCGGGGTGGGTTTTAGTCAGTAAGAGTCTGACAGACCCCTCCGCCCGCCCAAGGGCGGAGGACATCCGTGAGGATTTTCCACAACGGAAACAAAAAAAAAAAAGGTTAAGATATCTACCAATTTTGAGGTTTTCACAGGTTGCCCCTGTAACTCACAGTACGGTGTGACGTGAAAACATATTATTGCAGTTGCGTGAAAAATTATCAAAAGAATAAAATTAATTGTCTCAACATTGTTTTCGTAGTTAATACTGCTGCCACGTGTGAGTAAAACCGCGTTGTACTTATTATTAAAACAATTATTATTCAAAAAATCTAGAAGTAAATATTCTAAATAACATTAACGCATGTAAAACTAAAGAAACTAAAATACATGTAAAAAATTCAGAATCCAGCTAGTTCTGACGCAGAGGGGTAGTGAGAGCGAATCATCCCACATCGATCCCGGTCTATGTTTAGAGTCTTCCTCTTTGCTGCTATCGCTTCTTCCAAGTCGGTCCTTTTCTGCATCAAGTCCCGTCTCAATCTCTCGGCATTGTTCAGTTGACCAAGAAGTGACGTCACCGTCTCGTGAATCTTCTTTACTTCTTCTATCAAGCCTAAATGTGGCTGGTCTCTAACAGCTTCTCCATGAGGTCTCCAATTGTTTCTATTGTCAAGTCTGGTTTGAGCTAATTTCATCGCTGCGTCCATTTTTCTAACAGACTGTTTCAGGTTTTCTATCAACGCTTCCATATCAGCAGTTCTTTGCAGTGTGGCTCTCAAAGTTTCCTCCAGTTTTGTACACAATTCTGTAGTAATAGCTACAGTTTCAGCTAATGCCATGTCAGTTCTGTCAGCTTGGTTACGCAACATTCTACCATTATTCACTAAAATGGCGTTCAAGCTACCTCTTAAGTCGGCTGACTTTTGTCGAGCTGCTTCACAGTGTTGGACATTTTCTCGACAAAAATACTCCCAATATTCCAATGGTGCGGTAAAGTCACTGAATCTCGTCGAGCCAGGTCTGAACATTATGGTATTAGATTTTGTGTTGAGACCTAAATTTGTAGCTTCTGTATTATAGGCCATAGTTTTATCACACCAATCATATTCTATCTTGTGCTTCGCTGCTTTGTTTACTGCCATTTGTTCTTCTATACTATCGAGTGTATTTTTCAAAGTAGCTCTGACCTCTTTAACAAGTTTCATTTCTTTGATCAACTCCTGCTCTGCAATGTCTGCCACCAAATCTGGTTTAAATCGATTTGAACGAAGGTCTAAACATTCTTTGGAAATCGATTCAGGTAACATTAGTACTCTGGCAGCACCTTTTAACCGTTGTCTATCGATTTCAAGCATTTCTACTTCGTGGGTGATTTCATTGCAAGCTTTCTCTACCTCAGTCTTCCATCTGAATATATCTCTTGCCTTTTGCTTTAACCTTTTATTATTCTCCAATTGCTGTTTATCAATATTTCCAAATGCTTGCATCATAGAAGTCTTAGCGTTGTAATCTACGATGTTAGACTCGTTTATTATTGCAGGGTCTAAAACACGTTCGTTATGTTTCCTCCATTCGTTGAGGGAATATCTACTTATAGAATACTTATTAACATCCGGTCTTGTACCAGTCATCGGTCCTAGCGGAGTCCAGTCAACTTTACCGTCTGGACCAGGTTTTAAATTCGGCAGATACTGAAAACCATCTCTTCCAGATGGCAATGGTAAAGGATCTTTTGTAGGCATTTCCTGTGGAGCTTTTTTAGGTTGCACATCACTTGGGATCGTCATCTCTTGCTCAGCTAATTGAGCTTCTTTAATTTCCTCCAAAGCTTTTTTGGGTGATTTTAGAGATTTTTTATAAGCTATCAAGTCTCTTTTCGTTGGGCAAATTTCATGGTCGGGGTAACCGGCGGTTGTAGTCATCATGGTTGCTGTTAAAAGGACACGGTATAAAAACTAATTTATACGAAAAAACATAGAAAAATCATTGAGAAAAATAGTATAAACTTAATAAACACTTAAAAAACGCGTTTGGCGAAATGACTTTTGACATAAACGTTATATAACAATTCTATTGTTTAAAAAATTGTTTTCATAATTAATAGACTAAAAGATCACTTGTGAAAAGGCCAGGACTTTACTTGTGTACAGAAACTTCTTGAATAATTTGAACACGTTAAGGTGAGTTTTGTAACAAAACATCGAGCCGCTCTAATGTGTCACCCTTTCACGACCCAAACAATGAGTACGACGCTAGACGCTTTGTTACAATTTGATTTTGCGAAAAACGAGCGAATTTGGGTAACATTTAATCAAGCAAGATAAACGCATCATAGGCGACGTGAAAATCCGACTATTCAACGACGAGTTAACGCAAAATAGAAAGGAATGATACACGTAAATGCTCACTCGCCGTGAGCATTACTTCGAGCACCGTGTCGAGCATGAGCAGGAACGTGACATTACATGGAAATGCTTTTTTTTAAATTTAACTTTTGCTTGTATTGTACTATTCGTAATAACGTTACATTACATGGAAATGCTCGGGAAAATGTTCTAGTGCAGATTAACAGAATAAAAAGAAAGAAAAAAATGCATACATACATAGCCAGATAAAATCATAACCCTCCTTTGGCTTTGCCGTAGTTGAGTTAGTTCAGGTTAGGTTCTGGCCCGATCCCCGCCCTGGGACCTCGAGGCGAAAGTACTCGCGTCATCGTATCGGTGGCGCGAGGAAGCGAGGGCGCGGGGCGAGCGACCGATGCAGCGACATATGGAGCTGCATCGGTCTCAGCTTCGCGAGGTCCTGGTGGTGGAATGGCGGGACAGGCTTTCACGCCCTACCGCCGGCCTCGACATCATCGAGGCGGTACGGCCGGTGCTCGAGCGCTGGCTCGGGAGGAGGCACGGCTCCCTGTCGTTTCGGGTGACGCAGGTGCTCTCGGGGCATGGTTGCTTCGGGAAGTACCTGTGTCGCATAAACAGGGAGCCGGATGCCCGGTGTCACCACTGCGTCGATTGCAGGGAGGACACGGCGCGGCATACGTGGCAGAGTGTGCCGCTTGGGAGGAGCCACGCCGTGCCCTCATCTCAGAAGTAGGCAGTGACTTGTCGCTGCCGGCCCTAGTGAATGCGATGGTCGGCAGCGGCGAGTCCTGGGACGCGGTGGTTTCCTACTGCGAGACAGTCGTCTCGCAGAAGGAGGCTGCGGAAAGGGAGAGGGAGATCTCATCCACTCACCCGGGCCGCAGCAGGCGCACTGGGCGTCGGCGAAGGGCGGATAACACCCTCTTCCAGCCCCCTAAATGAGTCCAGGGGTGACGGACTCGGGGACGACCGTCTCGCCCCCTACACATCAGGACCCGAGGTGGCGGCGCGGAGTGTTCCACGTGCGCCCCTCTTAGACGTCTGCCGGCCCGCGGTAGCGGGCCGGCACCAGCCGGGGGTTGCGGAAAAATTTAAAGTTCCCGCGACCCCGGCGTAGGTGTGATATGGAACACCGGGGTGGTTTTTCGTCAGTAAGAGTCTAACAGACCCCTCCACCCGCCCCAGGGTGGAGGACATCCATGAGGATATTCCACCCAGGAAAAAAATAAAGGTTAGGTTAAGATATCTACTAATTTCAAGGCTTTCACAGGTTGCCCCTGTAACTCACAGTGTTGTGTGATGTGATCACGTGAAACATATTATTGAAGTAGCGTGAAATTCATTCAAATTTCATTGTCTTAACATTGTTTTTGTAATTCATATTGTTGCCACGTGTAAGTAAAACCGCGTTTTACTTATTATTAAAGCAATTATTATTAAAAAAATCTAGAATTAAATATTCAAAATAACATTAACGCATGTAAAACTAAAGAAATTAAATACATGTCAAAAATTCAGAACCCAGCTAGTTCTGACGCAGAGGGGTAGTGAGAGCGAATCATCCCACATCGATCCCGGTCTATGTTTAGAGTCTTCCTCTTTGCTGCTATCGCTTCTTCCAAGTCGGTCCTTTTCTGCATCAAGTCCCGTCTCAATCTCTCGGCATTGTTCAGTTGACCAAGAAGTGACGTCACCGTCTCATGAATCTTCTTTACTTCTTCAATCAAACCTAAATGTGGCTGGTCTCTAACAGCTTCTCCATGAGGTCTCCAATTGTTTCTGTTGTCAAGTCTGGTTTGAGCTAACTTCATCGCTGCGTCCATTTTTCTAACAGACTGTTTCAGGTCTTCTATCAACGCTTCCATATCAGCAGTTCTTTGCAGTGTGGCTCTCAAAGTTTCCTCCAGTTTTGTGCACAATTCTGTAGTAATAGCTACAGTTTCAGCTAATGCCATGTCAGTTCTGTCGGCTTGGTTACGCAACTTTCTACCATTATTCACTAAAATGGCGTTTAAGCTACCTCTTAAGTCGGCTGATTTTTGTCGAGCTGCTTCACAGTTTTGGACATTTTCTCGACAAAAATACTCCCAATATTCCAATGGTGCGGTAAAGTCACTGAATCTCGTCGAACCAGGTCTGAACATTATGGTATTAGATTTCGTGTTGAGACCTAAATTTGTGGCTTCTGTATTATAGGCCATAGTTTTATCACACCAATCATATTCTATCTTGTGCTTCGCTGCTTTGTTTACTGCCATTTGTTCTTCTATACTATCGAGTGTATTTTTCAAAGTAGCTCTGACCTCTTTAACAAGTTTCATTTCTTTGATCAACTCCTGCTCTGCAATGTCTGCCACCAAATCTGGTTTAAATCGATTTGAACGAAGGTCTAAACATTCTTTGGAAATCGATTCAGGTAACATTAATACTCTGGCAGCACCTTTTAACCGTTGTCTATCGATTTCAAGCATTTCTACTTCGTGGGTGATTTCGTTGCAAGCTTTCTCTACCTCAGTTTTCCATCTGAATATATCTCTTGCCTTTTGCTTTAACCTTTTATTATTCTCCAATTGCTGTTTATCAATATTTCCAAACGCTTGCATCATAGAAGTCTTAGCGTTGTAATCTACGATGTTAGACTCGTTTATTATTGCAGGGTCTAAAACACGTTCGTTATGTTTCCTCCATTCGTTGAGGGAATATCTACTTAAAGAATATTTATTAACATCCGGTCTTGTACCAGTCATCGGTCCTAGCGGAGTCCAGTCAACTTTACCGTCTGGACCAGGTTTTAAATTCGGCAGATACTGAAAACCACCTCTTCCAGATGGTAACGGTAGTGAATCTTTTGTAAGCGTTTCCTGTGGAGCTTCTTTAGGTTGCACATCACGTAGGATCGTCATCTCTTGCTCAGCTAATTGGGCTTCTTTAATTTCCTCCAAAGCTTTCTCGGGAGATTTTACAGATTTTTTAAAAGCTATCAAGTCTCTTTTCGTTGGGCAAATTTCATGGTCGGGATAACCGGCGGTTGCAGTTATCATGGTTGCTGTTTATAGGACACGGTATAAACACTAATTTATACGAAAAATCATTGAGAAAATTATTATAAACTTTATAACACTTAAGAAACGCGTTTGGCGAAATGACTTTTGACATAAACGTCATATAACAATGCTATTGTTTAAAATATGTTTTCTCAATTAATAGACTAAAAGATCACTTGTGAAAAGGCCAGGACTTTACTTTTCTATAGAAACTTCTTGAATAATTTGTACACGTTAAGGTGAGTTTTGTAACAAAACATCGAGCCGCTCTCATGTGTCACCCTTTCACGAACCAAACAATGAGTACGACGCTAGACGCTTTGTTACAACTTGATTTTGCAAAACGAGCGAATTTGTGTGAAATTTAATCGAGCAAGATAAACGCATCTTAGGCGACCTGAAAATCCGACTATTCAACGACGAGTTAACGCAAAATAGAAAGGAATGATACAAGTAAATGCTCTCTCGCCGTTAACATTATTTCGAACACCGTGTCGAGCATGAGCAGGAACGTGACATTACATGGAAATTATTTTTTCGGGCCCCACTTCCGAAGGCTGGCGCCCATGTTGCTGGGCGCTGCTGGGGCGCTGTCAAAGCTGCTTCCCAATCTGGGGGGCCCGAGCGCCGCTTGTAGGCGGCTCTACGTGGGGATCGTGCGATCGATGGCCCTTTACGGGGCCCCGATCTGGGCTGCTGACCTGACGGCCGGTAGCATCGCCGTAATAGGTAAACCGCAGAGGGCGATGGCCGTCACAGTCATCAGAGGGTATCGCACGATCTCCTACAAGGCGGCTTGTGCACTGGCCGGATCCCCGCCCTGGGACCTCGAGGTGAAAGTACTCGCGTCATCGTATCGGTGGCGCGAGAAAGCGAGGGCGCGGGGCGAGCGACCGATGCAGCGACACATGGAGCTGCATCGGTCTCAGCTTCGCGAGGTCCTGGTGGCGGAATGGCGGGACAGGCTTTCACGCCCTACCGCCGGCCTCGACATCATCGAGGCGGTCCAGCCAGTGCTCGAGCGCTGGCTCGGGAGGAGGCACGGCTCCCTGTCGTTTCGGGTGACGCAGATGCTCTCGGGGCATGATTGCTTCGGGAAGTACCTGTGTCGCATAAACAGGGAGCTGGACGCCCGGTGTCACCACAACGTCGACTGCCGGGAGGACATGGCGCGGCATACGCTGGCAGAGTGTGCCGCTTGGGAGGAGCCACGCCGTGCCCTCATCTCAGAAGTGGGCAGTGACTTGTCGCTGCCGGCCCTAGTGAATGCGATGGTCGGCGGCGGCGAGTCCTGGGACGCGGTGGTTTACTACTGCAAGACAGTCGTCTCGCAGAAGGAGGCTGCGGAAACGGAGAGGGAGATCTCGTCCACTCACCCGGCCCGCAGCAGGCGCACCGGGCGTCGACGGAGGGCGGATAACGCCCTATTCCAGCCCCCCTAAATGGGTCCAGGGGTGACGGACTCGGGGACGTCCGTCGCCCCCCACACATCAGGACCCGAGGTGGCGGCGCGTATTGTTCCACGCGCGCCCCTCTGAGACGTCGCGGGGGGAGTCAAACACCTCACTCCCCCCCCTGACCTGACGAGGCCCGCGGTTGCGGGCCGGCACCAGCCAGGGGTTGCGGAAGATTTCAAGTTCCCGCGACCCCCGGCGTAGGTGTGAGTTGGAACTCCGGGGTGGTTTTTTGTCAGTAATAGTCTGACAGACCCCTCCACCCGCCCCAGGGCGGAGGACATCCATGAGGATTTTCCACACCGGAAAAATAAATAAAAAAGATAAGGTTAGGTTAAGATATCTACTAATTTCAAGGCTTTCACAGGTTGCCCCTGTAACTCACAGTGTTGTGTGACGTGATCACGTGAAACATATTATTGAAGTAGCGTGAAATTCATTCAAATTTCATTGTCTTAACATTGTTTTTGTAGTTAATACTGCTGCCACGTGTGAGTAAAACTGCGTTTTTACTTATCATTAAATCAATTATTATTCAAAAAGTCTAGAATTAAATATTCGTAGTAACACTAACGCATGTAAAACTAAAGAAACTAAAATACATGTCAAAAATTCAGAATCCAGCTAGTTCTGAAGCGGAGGGGTAGTGAGAGCGAACCATCCCACATCGATCCCGGTCTATGTTTAGAGTCTTCCACTTTGCTGCTATCGCTTCTTCCAACTCGGTCCTTTTCTGCATCAAATCCCATCTCAATCTCTCGGCATTGTTCAGTTGACCAAGAAGTGACGTCACCGTCTCATGAATCTTCTTTACTTCTTCTAGCAAGCCTAAATGTGGCTGGTCTCTAACAGCTTCTCCATGAGGTCTCCAATTGTTTCTATTGTCAAGTCTGGTTTGAGCTAATTTTTATCGCTGCGTCCATTTTTCTAACAGATTGTTTTAGGTCTTCTATCAACGCTTCCATATCAGCAGTTCTTTGCAGTGTGGCTCTCAAAGTTTCCTCCATTTTTGTGCACAATTCTGTAGTAATAGCTACAGTTTCAGCTAATGCCATGTCAGTTCTGTCGGCTTGGTTACGCAACTTTCTTCCATTATTCACTAAAATGGCGTTTAAGCTACCTCTTAAGTCGGCTGATTTTTGTCGGGCTGCTTCACAGTTTCGGACATTTTCTCGACAAAAATACTCCCAATATTCCAATGGTGCGGTAAAGTCACTGAATCTCGTCGAACCAGGTCTGAACATTATGGTATTAGATTTCGTGTTGAGACCTAAATTTGTGGCTTCTGTATTATAGGCCATAGTTTTATCACACCAATCATATTCTATTTTGTGCTTCGCTGCTTTGTTTACTGCCATTTCTTCTTCTATACTATCGAGTGTATTTTTCAAAGTAGCTCTGACTTCTTTAACAAGTTGCGTTTCTTTGATCAACTCCTGCTCTGCAATGTCTGCCACCAAATCTGGTTTAAATCGATTTGAACGAAGGTCTAAACATTCTTTGGAAATCGATTCAGGTAACATTAATACTCTGGCAGCACCTTTTAACCGTTGTCTATCGATTTCAAGCATTTCTACTTCGTGGGTGATTTCGTTGCAAGCTTTCTCTACCTCAGTTTTCCATCTGAATATGTCTCTTGCCTTTTGCTTTAACCTTTTATTATTCTCCAATTGCTGTTTATCAATATTTCCAAACGCTTGCATCATAGAAGTCTTAGCGTTGTAATCTACGATGTTAGACTAATTTATTATTGCAGGGTCTAAAACACGTTCGTTATGTTTCCTCCATTCGTTGAGGGAATATCTACTTAAAGAATATTTATTAACATCCGGTCTTGTACCAGTCATCGGTCCTAGCGGAGCCCAGTCAACTTTACCGTCTGGACCAGGCTTTAAATTCGGCAGATACTGAAAACCATCTCTTCCAGATGGTAATGGTAGTGGATCTTTTGTATGCGTTTCCTGTGGAGCTCCTATAGGTTGCACGTCACGTGGGACCGTCGTATGTTGCACATCTATCTGGGCTTCTTTAATTTCCTCCAAAGCGTTTTCGGAAGTCTTTTCAGCTTTCTTAAAAGCTATCATAGTTCTTTTCGTTGGGCAAACATCTTGGTCAGGAAAACCGGTTGGCTTCATCATAGTTGCTATTAAAAATAGTAGTACGAGTTACACAAAACTTATTTATAAGAAAACTTAGGAAAAATCGTAGACAAATAATTATATCGTTATGAATATCGTGTGGCGTTTGGCGTAATGACTCTCTATATAGTTACTTTACTCTTTGGTAATGACTTTAGTTTTAGTTTCTGTCATCAACGTCATAAAACTTATCATAGACTCAGTTATTACTCTGAGATCATAGAATACACTAAAACTTATTTCATTTTTTTTTTACATAAATTCTAATAGACTAGCCATTATTCTCTCACTGCTGGGCAAAGGCCTCCCTACTCTCTTTCCACCTCTCTCTGTCCAGAGCTACCAAGGAGCAATCTTTAATAAAGGAGTCCAGCTCAGCCTGCCATCTCCGTCTGGGCCTGCCGCGATGTCGTTTGCCATTAAGCGGGACCAATTGGCCCATTGGTCGTCTGACATGCGGCAGATGTGTCCAGCGCAATTCCACTTGCCCAGCAATGGGACAATAATAGCAAATAAAAGTAGTGAGAGAGTAGTGCTCAGTAGCGCAAAAAACTTTAGCTTTTGTTTAGAAACTTTTTGGATAATGTAAACGTAATACAGAGGTGACTGGTAATTCAATTCATTCTTTGAAAGGGGTTATGGACCATTCAGACGAGGCTAATCTCCGAGACAATCCAATAATAGCCTCGTGTAAATAGTGTCAGCCCAGTACATTGCTAATTAGTCTAATTATTTCTTTTGATTTTTATTAATTTATTTAGTGAAATAGACAATTTATAAAGAAAACGAGCGCGTAAAATTTCTTGAACAAACAAACGGCGTATAGATTTATTGGTAAAACCACTGGATGTATTTACTCAAAATAAAATTATTTGAACTTTTGAATAAATTATCTATCCCTGTATGGTTTCTATTTTGCCATTTTTTTACTACAATCAGTTATTTATTTACACCCAAAGACAAGTTAAAATTAGTGTTGTAATATGGAAGTTTCGATGCTCATAACTTCTAAATATTTTTTTTTCCAATTCTGCTTCCATACAAGGCTAGATAATGACAAGACAACTTGATATAATTTTTAGTTTTGAACGTACACCGTCAAACAAACGAGTTATCACCATACTACGTTTGTATGGAAGAATGACCGCCTAGCGTGTCCTTAATCAATTGGCTTAGTAGATTGTCTCGGGGCTTGGCCCCGTCTAAATGGAAAATTTTCAAATTCCGAATTTTTCAAATTCTCCCTGTTATAACGGATCTATCGTTCTATCAGAGAAAATTTGAAAAATTTACTCTGGTAACATGGAGTCGAAACTGGGTTGTGTTGGAATTCTGGGTTGATTTTGTGCAACATGAACGTTGCGACGTCTTTCCAAACGTATGGGTATTTTTAATTTATTTATTTATATACATACATATAGTGGCGGATTTTTCCTAAGCCGGCAATATCTTACCTCAATAAATAATAGAGCTACCTATAACCCGGCTAAGGGCAGGCTCGCACTAGGCAGCCAGGTTATGGCAGCCAATCCAACATACAATGTCTAATTGGAGTCCAAGAATTTTCTCAATATTCCGGCTGCCGCAGCCTAACTGATGCTAGTCGGCTGCTTGGTGCGCGGGAGCACTAACTTCAATCGAAAGCAATGTTTTTGACATTTGATTTTTATCCCCCGTTTACACCAAGGTATAAAACATTTACGAGTATTTATAATCTTACATTTAACATGTATTTTCTGTTGTGCATAGTCAATAGAAAATCTAATCAACCCTAAATGGGGTGCTAACATTTTCGAGCTTGGTCGCTCTTGCATTCTAGTTTAGCTTTTCTGCATAAGTTGACAAAGTTATTCCTTGTATGAATGTACAAACGAAAACCTAACATATTTGAGGAGAAGCACAAAACTTATCGGGGTCGCTGCGTGGAGCTGAAGATGCAACCCCCTGAAAATAAACCTGCCGCCCATTAATGCCGTATAATTGCAGGTTTATGCTGCAAAATCATCAGAAAGGGGTGTGGGCGTCTATTACTAATCGGGCTAGGGCGGCCGAGACTGCTAGTCCGCCTTTGTGATGGCATAGGTACTCACAGTAAAATAAGAACTACTATTTAAATCCTTGTTTATTTTTACCCACTATAATAGGGTAGATGACTAAAAAAATTTTTTTAGTCCGTCTTTGAGATTCCAATAAAATATTGGACACGTATTTTTTCTTTTTTTACGTTATTTAAAGATTACGGCGATACATTGAGTTAAAATGTGCCATGACGTCACGAGTATGTAGATTTTATACATACTAGTGACGTAGCGACCCCCACTCCCCAACTTAAAATGCGTTTTATCTAAGTAATTCTTTATAAATATGATAAAGCAAAAAATACGTGTCTAATATTTTTTTATTATCCGACTGACGGACTAATTAGAATTTCTTTTTTTTTAGCCAGGCATCATCCCTATTATAATTATGAAAAACAGAAATAAGTATATTATTAATTATGTGACTTTGTATTTGGCAGTGCTTTTTGTACGTTTTTAGTAATATTCAATTATTTTCTTTAACAATCTTCTACAAGGTTATTCGTCAATCCGATTTTTTCACTGACTGGTGAAACTCTTCAGCTAGCCAGACGTTCTTTTTTCGTGGCTACTACTGAAGGTTTCTATAAAAACATATCCAAAACCCATAAAAGGATTTCCAGTAACCAACCCTTAAAACCACTGGGCTATCACGATTTTTTTTTACCTAATTAGTATTAAATTACTATATAAATAATAGTAGTTTAAATTACTATTTCCCTGTCTCGAAAAGAACGTCAAGCCGTTGGTCCCGGCCGTCATTCGTGGATCTTTGACAGTCGTTACGGGTCGTCAGAAGCCTGAATGTCTGACAACCAGTCTTACCAAGGGTTAACGTATTACTCAGTTACTGGGGGGTTGTGGAGGTCAGATAGGCAGTCGCTCCATGTAAAATACGATATTCAGCTGCATCCGGTTAGACTGGAAGCCGACCCCAATAAAGTTTGGAAAAGGGTAGGAAGATCGATTGAGTATTAAATTAAGTACTACTAACACAAAGTACAATGTCGTTAACATACATTCGACCGGCGGAGACTCACATACAGCTCTCTAACATGAGGATGTCCGGACATCCTGGTACCTACACATAACTTTACTTGAAATATTCGATGTACCTACTACTCAAGTCCAGTCTAGGCTCTGGACGACTTTCTAACAACCGCTTTTACTACAATCCGCTGGTTTCAAGTTAGGTAGGTACCACTTATTTCAAGTAATTTACAAGAACCCGCCACTTCACTCCGCCGTGTTTTCTAGAAAATTAACCGAAGGATATACGATGAAAGTCGACTGACTATAATCTGTATGTTCTTATTCAAAATTTATTAAACGATTTGGAGATACAGTTGGACGGAAAATTATAGCAACGTTATAAAATTATATTGGGGTGCTACTGCTAACACTTTATTGGCTCACTGCATATAGTGCTCTGTGCTCAGGCTGCTCACTGCCTTAGCCCCCCTCGTGCTGGACTGCGGGCTACGCTTCACTTTTACTGTTTTCCACCCTTTCCCGCCCTTTTTTTAGGGTTCCGTACCTCAAAAGGAAAAAACGGAACCCTTATAGGATCACTCAATCAAAAGATACAGCCGTTTATGCTGCAAATTTTCGACACTTGCAAGGGAATCAAAACCTACAGGGTACTTCCCGTGAACTCAGATTCTTGAAATTTGGTACGAAGCGACGTCTTATAGCACAGATAAAGGAAACATTGCAAAAAGCATAAATTTTTAGTTACATCATATAATAAAAATAATTTTAATAATTTTAAACTTACTACCCCTTTCCTCATGAACGCGTAGAGCAGGGTTTCTTAAAGTGGGGTCCACCGACCCCCAAGGCTCAAATTAATTCTTAAAAATGTGCAGTAAAGTAACTCATCATTTGTTCGACCACTCTCGCTGTTTTTTCATAAGTGAAAATATATCAAAAGTGGTAGAAACTGATGTGTCAAAGCATCTGGAAATATTGCAAAAGTCTTTTGAAGGTTACTTTAGCCCAGAACAGCTTGACAAAGAAACATGGGTGCGGAGTCCATTTCTAATTGATATGGATAATATCAGCGATGAAGATCTGATTAAAGATGAGTTAATTGACATGAGATCTAAAGAAGTGTTGAGAGCTGAATTTAATGTAAAAGATCTTGGCGAATTTTAGTGTTCTTTGAGTCAAGCTTACCTTTTTCTTGTCAAACGAGCTATTTCCGTTTTGATACCTTTTGCTACAACGTATCTTTATGAGGCAGGGTTTTCAGCTCTAATCTCGATTAAAACAAAAAATCGCAATCGATTGAACGTCAAAGACGACATGCGCCTTGCCTTATCGAAGACAATCCCACAATTTAAAGTGCTCATTGACGCCAAACAACAGCATCCATCTCATTAGCTATTTCTATTTATATTTAGCAATTTTAATTAAATTAAATTAAGCATTAGTACTTAAGTGTGAGTAAATTACCAATAAAAGTAATTTTTTCTATTAGTTTTTTTTTCCACAATATTATTTGCCAGGGTCCGTGGCATTTAAAAAATTCTGAAAGTGGTCCGTGGCTGCACATAGTTTAAGAACCCATGGCGTAGAGGTATTAAATTGAAATTCATATCAAATACTCAAATCTATAAAACCTTTAAGCTGTAACAAAATCAAACTTCTATGTCAACGCAATCAAAAGAAACAGCAATTTAAGCCGCATATTTTGAAACTCTCAACTACTCGCAAGGGAATCAAAACCTAAAGGATACTTCCAGTCAACCTAGAATCTTGAAATTTGGCATGGAAATTCATATCAAATACTTAGGTCTAATTGCCTTTAAGCTGTGAAAAAAAAAACAAATTTCTATATACCTACAGGTTTGTACGGCACCCTCGGTGCGCGAGTCCGACTCGCACTAGGCCGGTTTTTTTTTTCTTGTTTGGCAACTGTGCCGATCTCGATTATTCTGCCAGCGTCATGTGATGACGGCATCGGTAGCCCAGCAAGGTGAACCATCAAACTTTGCTTCGCCCCATAGGTTCCCGCCATTCGCAGTGGCTAACAGCTCGCTGACAGCACGCTGACAGTGGACATTAGTGACAGCATTATCTTCATGAGTGACAGTAGTTAGTAGTTTCTAGTTCTATCTCGTTCTATCTCTCAGTAGGTATTACAAACGTTAAATTAATTAAGTTAGGTACCGATAAAAACAAAATACATATTTTTGAATAACTGGTTAGAACGGTTAATATAAAAAAAATTGGCATGGAAACAGATTGCAACATAATTTCCGAACTGTAGTTTACCAATTATCTAACTGTCCAACGACCTTTCTTGCGCGTTCGCCGATGTTTATCGTTATGGATCTTGTAATCGATTCGCAATAATCATCGGATCATTCGATACGGGACAAAGTGAAAACAGTTTCTCAACTTGGGAAGGTGAATCGAATTTAAACCCTTTCACGTAATCGATATGAGGTAGCTAGGTAGTAGAGTACGGTACAGAAAAAGTCTGTGGAAAGATCAAGTCAAAATATTTAAAAAATGTTTTTGGTTTCCTATAAACCATGTAATAATTAAATTGTCTAATTAATTTTTAAATGTAGCTAGATCAAGGAATTAATAAGTAACAAATACATTTTATTTCTAAACGAAGGTTGAAAATCAAAGTTATCTTTTGAAAAATCCATGGCATTAGTATGTTCCATAAGTACTTATTGGAAAAATCTGAGTCACTGATAAATTAAAAATTCTCAAGAAAGTTGGGTTGAAAGTGAAGTTTGATTAAGGTAGCTGCACCAATTACCTGCCGTAGGTACGGCTATATATAACTACAATATTAATTATTCATAGGTAATCATTTACTTACCATCATCAATTTTTTTACCGATCTACATAATTATGTATATTTTCGAAAATGGTAACTATAATATTTATATTTTGGATATGATTATCCTACCTAATTAGGCAAGCAAGCCTAAGTGGTAATTATGAATGTACCTACCAGACAACGGTTCAATGAAATAATCACTGGTATATTGTTTCCGATGCACCTAGTGTAAGTAATCAGTGTCCAATTAAGAACAACGGATGAGCAAAGTTCCCACGACGTCAATTATTTGTAACACTTGCAAACCTGTCAGGCTTGCATTGCTGCAGACGCTGCAGTAATGCCGTGTGATCGGGATAGATTTTTCCTACACATTTTGTACCAATTTGTAGTCTACAGTGAAAAGCTATCAGCGGATACCTATCTATTAAAATTCAATGTAAATTGCCAGATTTTGTAGGTTCATCTTGTCATCCGAATAAAGGTAAATAACCTTCGTGTGTTCCATGTGGTGTAAAACGTGGTGTAAACGTGTGTAACGTAAAGAATAGTACCACCCCATTTCTTCCTGTGGGTGTCGTAAAAGGCCAATAAGGGACTTATTAGAGAATGGGCAGCAGCGTTCTCTATGTATTTTAACACCATACTGCGATCGCCAACCCGCCTGCCAAGCGTGGCGATTATGGCAAATCCCCCATTTGGGGGAGGCCTATGTCCAGCAGTGGACTTTTTTCAGCTGAAATGATGGTGATGATGAACCTTTGGGTTGATAAGAGGCATAGCAAGTACAGTAGTATTTCAGTCTGAATTAATTAGTATTTCGATAGAGATATGTTGTATATGGCCTATTATTTGAACTAGATGTAAAAATATTTTGAAAAAAATTACGCAATCTCATAATTTCACTACTTAGATTTAATTCTTTGATTTTTGCACTAGATTGGAGATTTAATTCAATTAATTTGAACAACGCAAAGTGCAGATGCTTGAACATTTTTGTGAACAAAACAGTCAGGGTGACGTAACCAATTAGTGGTACCAACTAGTTTAAATGTTAACACTCTCACTACTCTTTTTAATGATATATGGTGCTTTAAATACCAATTTATGATTATTAAGCGAATCACAAATCTGTGAAATAACTACCTATTCGTATGTTTAAGCGTGGTTATAAAAACCTAAAATTTTTCTCTAACGCCGCTTGTTGGTACTTTATGGCGTGGAACTATAATATCCGTCATCATTATATCACAGACAATCGTAGTCGACTTTTACTTTTTATGATGCCAAATTGGACAGAGCAGCAAAGTCATTGTACGTGCGTAGTATTTTATTTACACCTTTATAGTTATTATGGTAGTTGCGCAATTTTCTCTGGTAGGTAGTATAGGTACTATCGAACAAGTTCATATCTAACCACCGTAAGGACTATTCTCGCTTGCAGCACTCCGGCTATAGCACCGGGCCGGTAACAGATGTGGTCATCGTGTTCACGGGATTTTGTTTTGAAAATGGTTAGATATGAACTTCTTTGATGGTTCCCAATGACAGAATAATCACTTTTATCTGGATCAGAATGATCCAGATAGTAGTGAAGTAACGTGAAAGGTGGCCCTCATTTAAACTTATACGTATGTTACGATAATTTAAGCCATTTTCGGTTTGATACGGTTTGCTTTAATAAATTCTAAGATTATCTTTAAATCGAGTAAATTGCATCGATGAAGAAACTTGAAATCAATTTGGCTTGTTGGGGACTTAATGTTGGTCCACTGTTGATCTGTTGCTGGTCTTCCGTAGATCTGGCATAACACTTGGGGTGAGAATGGTAGATAAGTTAATACAGGCAAAGTTAAGATTATTTTTTGCTTATCTGAGTCGTCTTGAATATTCTCTAGGGAATGGTCCATCCCAGTTTACTATTAATTTGTTCAATCTATCGCTAAAGGAGAAAGGAGAAATATACCTAACATTAAGAAATGTTGCGATTTCCCATATACCAATTAACACATCGCAGAAAATCTAGTCCGCCTACTCGTACATCGGAACATTTTTTCCGGTCACGTAGCGGTTCACGAGTAGTGAACTCGCAACTTGATGAGGTCAGACATACATGGGGCTTCGTTCGCAATTGTGCGATATTATGTTAACACCGGTCGTCCGCATCAATGACTACTTACAAAGGCTTTACAGCTTTGTAAAGTCCATATAAAGACAAATTCGATTTTGTGGCTCACGGCGTCGCTGGCACTTGTATCGTCAATATTTTGGGTCTTCAAACTGATCTTTCTATCGTTTTGCTATAGATTTATTTTCCATTAGTATTCCATTTGATAAACGATTTACAAATGAAATTTATTGCATTAAATTCAAAAACATTTGGATCGTCGACTTGGACAAATTTTGCGTCTAATTAATCACTCTTGCCCCTAGTGTTCAATTCATAAATACGGAATTAGGTTACATAGGCCGGTAAACCTGTCCTTCTACTCAAATAAACATCGTTAGGCGTCTTTAAAACATATTACAGGTTGCGCTTCATTTTTGTGCAAAATTTTTGTTGCATGACAAAGGCGTTTTACCGGTTTCGTTGTCCACACTTCGTTACTTCTTATACTGTTTCGGATAAATTGGCGTTGTCTTATTCAATTTGTTCTAGGGAACGTTCTATGGTAATTGGAATAAGGAATTTGGCTATTCCCTCTATTGAATCTATATCGATAAGACCCAAATCTGAATAGAAACGACGCTTAAACATATCACCAACCAAGATATAGGGGTTTGATTCAGGGAGGCTGAACTGTTAAACCACTTTTCTAAGCTCTCAATTACCTCCTCCAGTTCTGGATTCCTTCATCTTTAGCTATACTTTCGACACCGGCTACATCAGCACGCCATTTTCCCGTAAGACATATGTGATCAGAATTCCATAAAGTATATTATAAGGTGTGCTAAGATACACCTAAGTGCAGAAATATTTCAGAGCTGTGCCACTGGTGACTGGTGGATTAGCCGCGTGACAAGTCGATGCCTAAACCCTTGCTAAATTTCCTACACTATTCACGTCCATATTTTTATTTTTTGCCTAGATGAATTCGAGACATAGGTAATATTGCTTTCGATAAAGACCACTTAACATTTAAAAAATGTTCTTTAAGCCAATAACATTAAACGATAAGATTGAGTGATTACATTGTTTAGCAAACTCAAGGAGTTTCAACACTATTGATATTCAAATGAACCCAAAGATGCAATTTTTACTCGCGTAGGTACGTACGGTTCCATTTCAAAGATGTCAAGGCTAGTTGCACTTATTGGATTAATGGTAAAAGTAAGCTTAACCTGTTTAAGTAGATTATATAACGTCTTCTAAGAATGCGACGTTGTTAAAACCGATGCTTAATCCAATTAATTGTGACTATGCTGGGAATATCGTAAAATCTGTTTCCCGTTGTGTATGACTAAAGTATCAATCTTCTAAAGATTTCAAAATGTTTTTATGGCCACTTTTAGTGCAACCATGTCCATTTTGTCTGTTTGAATTTTTTTCATCTCTTCCTGATTTTTAAGTAGGTACCTTATGATCGCATTGAAGCGATCGTTTGAATTCCTTCACAAAGTTATAAGTAAGTATTAAAAGCTCCCTGCTTCTACGGTTTAATTGATAAAAACCAAAGCGCGTAGCCAAACAAATCACCATGAGCCTATTGCCATTATGGTATGTCTCATTTTCTAATATCCACAGTTCAACGGAGTCTACAAATGTAAATCCATTGTCCAATGTCCTCAGTTGTTAGTCACGTCAACTTTGGCATTTTAAACGCCTTTCATTTTTGCCGTTAGCAGGTAACTCCAGGATAAAGAGATTGTTGGAATCTAGCACCTGTCCCGTACCGGATGTTTGGGGCTTGGTACACACCTGTCTGGGCTACACATACTGCTGTATATCACCTACGTCTGTTCCACTCAAGACTTGTTCAACGACCAACTCAGAGCAAGGTCAATCGGAGTCGACTGTATGCAAAACTTTCACTCAAAACAATTTATGACCGATTCTGAAGTCGATAAAAATGACACTGAGTGTGTCTGGTGTGCCAGTTCCCTCCTTTTTAACTGGTTTATAACTTTTCAAAAACACTCAAATTTTAATCTTTTCTGTTTTCTAAAGTTGGAGGTTAGTAAGAACTTTGTTAGATATGAGTATTGAGGAGTTAGTAATCAACCCTTAGAGCTAGACATGCTTTAACCCTTAAGTTTTCCCATTAGAACTCACCAGACAACAGCTGCAGCCAGCCGCAGATATGAAACACCGTCGTCGATTGACAAAAGAAGAATAACAACATTGCACAGATAGTAAACAGGGCCAGGGCGACCGCTATGCCTACTAACACAGTCGCAATCTTAAACACGAGCCCATTTATTGATAGGAAATCATCGAGTCTTCCTTTACAGTCCTCCAGAGCCTCATCCGCTCTGCATATCTGCCACAACCCGAACTTTCTCGGGTATTCAGTCTCTAAATCACCCATCCACTCTGGGGTAACAAAAGCCACAACGCTTATAATCGCATAGCAAATGGTGAATATCGCCCAAAGCACACCGATAGCTTTCGAATTGCGGACATAGTTGGTCGCGTATAAATGTGATGAATCCACGTACTCGATTTTTGAACCCATCTTGTTGATATCCGGTTGTTTACTTAACTTTTTTCAAACACTACACAAAAAACAAATCACACGTTATTGATAACACATTTTTCGAATATGGTTCTTGTGGAACAGTTCTTAAGGCTTGTCTGTTTGCGTAGCACTGATTCCATTCATGTCTCAAAGGAAAAGTATTATTGCAAAGTACTCGAGGACGCGAGAAACACGACACGGAACGGACGAAATACGAGTTGGCACAACCTCTCGCCGCGCGCCATTCGGTTAAGTGAGTCAGAGTGGGGATAAGTAAGTAATGAAGCTGCAAGCTTGACCTATCGCCTTCGAGTTGTAGCACCTTTATTTTTGTTTTTACTGTTATTTGTCTCAGTTACATCTGAAATAAATTATTAATAACATCAATAACCATAATAAGTAAAGAAGAACTTCATGCTCATTATTCAAAAGTTTTTATATTTTTACGTTTTCAAACTATAAAAACCTTTGTATGTATTATATGTACCTACTATAAGCGACATCTAGGCTGTGGAATGGAATAACAAAAGCGTCAAGCAATCGCGACACCTATTGTAAAAGTTATAAACTAACCACCTGTTATGTTATCCTTTAGATGCTCCGTAATCACAAAGCACTTTAGCATAACTGTAATACATTTTTAGTTTCGTACTTACCGTAAACTTGAATGTAATCAAATAGTAAAGAAAGAAAGAAAGAAAATATGTTTATTTGCGGTAATCATATTTTATTAGAATGAAAGAAAATAAGCTATCATAGAAAAATAACCGAATGAGACTTATTTTAATGTATGTCCATCAAGTAGGTCTTTTACCCTGATAACCTCATTTCAAACCAACCGAGAAATTGTATTGTAAATCCTAAAATTTTTCGTTTCATGTATTCAACTTCCAAGAAGGCCTTTTCTTTCAGCTTTTCAATGTTGAAAACAATAAAAAAAACGATCTTTTCTTTACGAGTTGACATAAGGTGCATTTAGAAAGAGACACGCTCATCGTTTCCTCATGAGAAGAAATGAAATAGGTAATGCGAATGGTTGAATTATGACATGACATGTGTCAGCTGCACAGAGTACTTACCTGGAACGCGAATGCAAATGCAACTTTTTGTGTACTAGTTTCTACATTGTTCGATTAATGTGTTTTGTGAATTTATCAAGTTAATTTAACATATTTTCAGTGCTATATAATGATCTTTATGTCGTATATGCTTTGCGTTTGTGTAAAATAGTGATGTGATAGTGTAAAATTAAATATATCTGGCGCATTTTGCAATGTCGGCTAAAGACAAGTGGGTTCGCCGGTTCTCAGTTGACGAAACAGCAAAACACAAGAATGGATTTACTATTTACAAAATTACTTCAGTGGTAAATATTCCGGTATATATCGTAGAAATGATATTATCTTATTAATAAACCGTAGATCATAGCAAAACAGATTCTACGCCAATAGAATATAATTATTACTACTACTTTTTCCTTTTACTTTTAACATTCATTTAATAACTAGGTCAAACTCTCTTTTGAACGTTTATGATAATGAATGGATATTTTTTTATATGAACTGGGAGAGTGAAAGATAGCAGAAGTCAATGTATTTTATTTAAATACTTAATTTATATTTTAAAATAATTTTATAGTAGGGAAATGATTCATCAGTTGCACAATATTTGCAAGGTTCCCTTTCTGGTTGGGTAACTTCGAGATTTTCGACTTCAATCACAAATTTCCTAAGAAGAAAGCTATGGAAAATATACTAATATATAAAATAAAAAAAAATTGGCTCATTATACTTACTGAAACCTTTATAATAATGGAATCAATTCCTCTCATTAATCTTATTTAATTGATTAGCAGAAGCATGTCAATATACAGATAATAAATAGCTTCTGCGATTGTGACGAGAATGTAAACATGAACAATGATTATTTTGCTGCTAAACATTAGGCGACAGTCTGCCCCTCCTCTTTTGTATTTATTACAACTTTAAAATTACGGATGATATCAAGTGGATGGATATTATAATAAAATTATTTTCAGATATCTTTATAAGTCTTAACTTAGAAACAAATCGAGATTTTTACCCAATAACTGGGTTGCATCGGTAGGATAGGCAGTCGCTCCATGTTAAATACTGGTATTCAGCTGAATCTAATAAAACAGGAAACCGACCACAACATAGTTGGGAAAAGGCAAGGTAGAAGATATTTTATTTTATTTTATTATCCACACGAGGAATCTCTTGACCTGCATCTCATCTAATAGTAAGTAATGATCAGGCCGAAGGTGGAAGCGAGCTTCACCCGGAATCCTCAACCACAGAGGAACTGGCAATCTTACCTGTAACTGCCGAAACACAACAATGCTGTTAACATTGTTGTTATGGCGACAGACTTAGATAAGATGGTGGTAGCGAGCCAGGCGGACTTAGGACAAGCCCTACCACGAACCAAACCAAACAGAAAATTTTGCCCCTACTAGAACACAGAGGCGGTTCAACAGCTATCTTTATAAAACAATGTAGTACCACATAACTTCTGTCTAAAATGATTAAGAATGTCAGTCACATTCAGTAAAAGAACTATAACACGTCTTCATCCTATAATCTATACTAATAATAAAGCTGAAGAGTTTTTTTATTTGAATGAGCTAATCTCTGGAACTACCAGCCGGATTTCAAAAATTATTTTGGATTGGACAGGCCAATTCTTGAGGAGGCTACTTAACATCACGCTACGACCCTCAGAGCTTAGCAAAAACCAAAAAGAAATACTGAAAGAACGCTAAGCGACAAAATACAAATAGAGCGGGCAGGCTATAGGATGCAATGTGGTGGGTAGAAGTTGCTGGCAGAACGTAGTGGTAGGTATAGATAAATGAATAAACACAGCCAATTGACGAGCTGTCACTTTGATAAACGTTACATTTACCTGACTGTACTTGAAAGGCTAGCAATGGAAGTCTTAATACAAATTTTGTTATAATTCCAGCTGTTCCTCTTACAGTCTCCGGAAGCCCTGACGGTGATTTCGGTGTGGAAGCGGTACAGCGATGTACAGCGACTCCACAAGAGCATGCGGTCCATGCACACGGGGTTGCATCTTCGAGGAAACTTCCCCTCGCTGCCCCGATACAGTTTCTTTAAAAGATTTCAGAAGGAGGTCAGTTTTCTTCATTATTTTTATCTCTCTAATTTAAAAACTTATACATCATTAATTAATAAAAAAGAATATTATATCCTAACTTAACTAAAACTATTAACAAACTAAAAAAAAGGTTCTGTTCACATTGTTTTCCCATTTTATCAGCAACCGAAATCAGAATTGTAACTTTACACTCTTTTAAATTAATTTGTTTTAAACCATTGGCTAACTTGCTTCTTCGTCTATTTTTCTTATTTGTCGTATTGATAGCTAACCTGCTGTATTTATAACTTATCTCTCAAGGAATAAGTTGTGAAACAGATACAGACTAAGGCTCCACACACAGGCGCGACGCGACTCTAGTAGAAAAAATTCTATGACAACTTCATGGAAATTGTTCTACCCGAATCGCGTCGCACCGTCGCGTCGCGCCTGTGCCTTTAAAAATGGTACATTAAGTTATTATTAATATAGTCTTAAAATAATAATTATGGTCGGCAATAGTCCTGATTCGATCATGTAGGGAAACTCCAAGCATAGACCTCCCCATTGCCCTGTGAGTGACTTTCAGCCTTCTTATGAGGCCCATTGTGAGCGACTGCGTTTTAATAAACTCAGGCAAATTTACACCCTTGGTCAACAATAGCACTACTAGATTAAGGATGTTAAGGATTAGGAACAAAAACACATCGGTCAAGTGGCCCCGATTGCATATAACTTGATTATAAACCTTAACACTCAAACTTAAAGTTTATTATCGTTTGCAATATATTTAGTTTGAAAGTAAACAAAAATATTTATGGAAAAATAATTATTTTTTTCTAAGCTATAAGGTTGAAAACTATGTTCCAAAATAAGACCACAACATTATTTGTGGTCTTATTTTCCGGGCCGTTTTTGATACGCTCATCGGAAATCTAGTACTATTGTTGATCGAAACTTACACCAGGCTATACATAACTCCAGAGCGGGAAAAGTCATTTGATGATTCCCCATCATCAAAAAAAAAAAAATGCTATACACATAATTACGTTTTAATAAACTATCAGGCTATAATTTTTTGCCTTTGAAGCAACAATTTTATTTTAAAGATTTTATTATTAATCTTAGGAGTTATGAGGAACTGGGTGTAAAGTTCACTCATTCTCTATAGATAAGGGATGATCCTCCGACCAGACGGGTCTGGTGTCTGGTGGGCTACTGCCCAACGATTGTTGTTGGGACGTTGTATATATGCTAGTCGCGCGGTAAACGCTGCTTGCGCGATGCAAAATTTTGCGTGATGTCAGTGTGATGCGTAGTTCGCATGTGGCGATGTAGATGCCGCCACAATTTTCTGGTAGTTATATGTATGCTATGTTAAACAAAGCAACATAAAAATGTAGTAGGCCATTGTTGTCATGGGGAAACAGGATAAACAGATAAACTACTTTATTAAAGTTAAGGACAAACGAAATATAATTAACGAAGTAAAATGTGGACTTTTCCTTAAATTGGGAATGGTAATACCTTATTCCGAAATATACAGTGCCAGTAAACGGACTAATCGTGTATAGATTGCGACAAATTGTGAACTGGTATCAACTTGTTTGCGCCCTATCAAAATACCAGCGCTGCAACATTTATTATTAAATGTCGCAGCATCGTGCTGAGATAGGAGCCTTTTGTCCTCGCACAGGAGTTTCTGCCTTTATTTTAATTTTACTATGTTTTTATTTTTATTGTTTTTTTTTCTATTTATTTTTCGAGGTCTCCTATGCTTGTCTCAATAAAAACTTTCTTTCTTTCTTTGCGACGCAATGCATCTTGCGCTAATACTAAATAGCCTGCCTGGCTACGAGCAACTTGGAAGTAGCGCTCGCTCGGCTCACGTGCGGTTGTTCACTCTTCTAACTTAACCTATCCTTAGCCATTTAACCCAGTTCACATTTCAGTTTTTTTTTCACACAATCATAGAACAGATAACTCTTTTTGTAATCGACTTCCAAAAATGAGGCCTTTTTAGGGTTCCGTAGTAAACAAGGGACCCTTATAGTTTCGCCATGTCCGTCTATCTGTCTGTCTGTCTGTCCGCCCTTAGCTCAGAGATGATGAGTACTAGAATGCTGTAATTTGGCATGGGTATACATATTAATTACGCCGACAAAGTGGTAAAATAAAATCAAGTTTTTTTTCTCGTCTATCCCATATTGTGAAGTATCGTTGGAAAGGTCGTTCAAAAAAAAACATTACGAGAAGAACGTACAAGGGTTTGATTTCCTCGATTATGTATGAATTAATATGTGACGAAATGGAGTTCTCAAGGCGTTAAAGAACCCTAATCTACCGAAAAGAACTTTGATTACCTAAATTTTGTGCGAAAATCGTAACGTATTTTTTTAAAATAATAAACAAGTTTCCCTTCATTTCTGCTTTATTATCTTCTTTTATACCAAATTTCATGTTTCTAAATCTACGGGAAGAACGTACGATATCTTAAAAGGGTTTGATTTCCTCGAATATGTATGAAAATAATATTTGACGAAAAATCTTTTTTTTAATAATTTTATTTCAATTATTAAACTATATAATAACGAAAACTCACTCGAAAGAGCAGTCCATCGATTTATAAATTTCGATGAATCGTTCAGTCGAAGTAGCGTTTGGCGATAAAAGGTTGTTTCGCAATAAATTCCATCCGAACAATCGTTCAGTCGACTTTCCATTAATGGAACATATGACTCTTGAAGTAAAGTTACGGACCCAGTCAAATGTCCCCCCCGCCTCCCTGCCAGCTAGATGGTTGGTTTTGGATATGTGCAAAAATTCACGGCAGTAGTATATACGGGGTGTCCGGGACATCGACTCGAAGGCGGTTAACAAGGATTCAGTTCATGATTCTGAACACCACTACGTTGAAATTTTTCCTCGATTATAAAAAAAACCGTCGATGTCCCTGCCACCCTGTATATAACGAAATTAAAAGGAAAACTATCACAGCTAAGTAAGCTTTACAAGTTAACGAGTAATAATCGACCAACTTAAATTTGCGGTTGCAAAAACATGTTCTCCAATACGGAATGTATAGAATGTACGAACATGTTTTTCAAATACAAAGTCAAGTTTGTTCTTGCGATAAATTCATCGCAACTACGGAACCCTTCATTGTGCGTGGTCCGACACGCACTTGACCGGTTTTTTTATTGTATTTTCACCGATTCCTCCGTCAATCGGAACGGATTTTAAAAATTCGTGCTTGAAAGGATTCGTGTATGCTCTCGAGGTGGTGCCATATAAATTTTATTAATTTTGCTTGGATTTGAGTTAGTGATGTTTTTGATTTGGCTTCAATAATACGTATTTTTTCCACATAGTCTATGTGGATGGAATTATAAGTTCCTGTCACTGTTATTTACATAGCAGGTAGTGACATTCGAATTTGTGTGGGGTAGGTACCATAAAAAAAAGAAACTTATTAATATTTTTATAATCCTATGTTCCAGGTGATCACGGAGAGAGCAAAAACAATCAAATCTCTGTTGGAGTTCATCGCAGAACACCGCCTGCTCTTCACTAGCACAGACTTTGTCAACTTTTTACAGGTTTGTTAATTAGTTTATTTATTTATTAAAACTTCATGCACAAGTAAGAAACTGTACAAAGGCGGACTTAATGCCTGAGGCATTTTCTACCAGTCAACCTTAGGGGGATGCAGAGACAAAACATGGCAGGAGCAACATAAGGGATAGATAACTTGAAAATTAATACACACTAATACATAGATACATACATACATATAAACCGAGTAAACTTTATCAGGAGAAATAAAGATAGGTAGAGGAGAAAATAAATCCAACAAATCAGCGCTGTAATGATTCTGCCAACTTTTTACGAATATGTTCACGTGCCTTCACTTTGAAAGATAACCGACTGGTTGCCATCCTGATGTTCAGAGGGAGAGCATTCCAAAGAAAAACCGCCTGGACAAAGAAAGAAGAGTGAATAAAACCAGAACGGTGAGAAGGACATCGTAGAAAACGATTGTTGGTAGAACGAAGTAATTAACTATTTACAAACATTTTAATGGATGAAATAGCCGTCTGCCTTCAAAGCACCAGTGAACTGCTATCTTCTGGGCACGCTCGTTCCTTCGTAAACCTCATCCATCGCTTTCCACCAGGCGAAATCGACGTCAAGAGCAGGCCCATTCTGCAGTCAAAATTAAAAAATATTAAGGAGGATTTTCTGTGCTTACTTAAAGGCTTCCGCGTGTAGAGGCATATACAATTTGAACTGATGACGATACCATCAACCCTTTCAGACTGGCTACCCCGAGCCGGAGCCTCAAGCGGGCGGTGTGATCAACGCGATCAGATCATCGCTTCACCTGCCCATAGAAGAGACGCCGCCGCTTGAGTACCAGACTGACGACGATGATGCGACCAGCCCCGCACATACCGGTAAGTGGTAACAATTTAATTAGAACATTAAGGTTGAACTAATCACGGGCTCGAGGTCACTGGTGGGCGTGGCCAAAAAGAACGCTGTCTTACCTGGCATGGTGTCCGACAGAGATAGTATCAGTGATAAGCAGTTAGAAGCTGGTCTACATGCACAACGTCTAGTTCGCACGCACATAAACACCGTTCCGAACTATTTTAGTAAAACGAACGCGTAAAAAATTACAAAATATCCTTTCGATAATCGAGTTTTATGAAAAAATCACTGCTTATATGGACATTACAAATACAGTTTATTGAACTCTTCGATAATTGAACTGTGTCGGTGCCGATTTTGTTTTAGAGATTTTACACTTCTTTAGTTACTTTCTTTTAATAAGAAAAAAGTAATCTTTGTTGGCTCCTAACTTTTTAATCGCTTTTTATTTTGTATTTTGATTCCGTACAACGACTAGTGCAACCTTAAGGTGCAAATCAGGGACCGAAACAGGTATGACCAATACGGGTAGTTTTCGTTTGCATTTATATTTTTTACAGGTATTTTTAAAGGTTACATTAAACTGAATACATCTTGTACTAATACCGGTTACCGACATAAAAATCACCTCAATCTTACACGTCCGTCGGCATTAGTCAAGGGGCGCGCATCGCCTGTGTGTGTGTAACATGTATTAAAACGGTAACCAATAGAGGTAACAGGTTTCTTCTTGGTTACCCAAATAGCCATAGGCGTACCCCGGGGGGGGGGGGGGGGGGGGGTTACTTGCTCCCTACTGGATTTTGTATGCCTAAGTACCTAATGTTGTTCATAAAAGTTATGAGTCACGTTAAGACTTACTTTGCAATTACAAATATACTATAAAATTTTTAGAAAAAACCGCGCTGCGCTGCCTTAGTAAGTTTTATTAGCAATGCTTTATTCCACGGCTACAATCGGATGCTCATCGTAAAAACATGACTGAGATCAACAATGCTCAAAGACAGGTTAAATGGTCTTTGCTCTGTCAGATTTGTTCCATTGAATACCTAGTCCCACATGAATGACCTACATTAATGTGTATTACCTATGTGTGTACTAAGTGTGTGAAAACTATTAGAAGCAAAAGACCCAACGGGGGTATTACTCGTGGTATTCAAGCCATTATGATGTGTATTTGATAAATTCCTGTAGACCGATATTAATGTGTACCTTTACCTTTAACCATTGAATGACTTTTTCATGAAATCATGACATTTCAGAACAAATCTAACTTAGAGAGATATATTAATGATTCTAAAGATTATAATTCTGTAAATACATATTTGTTATGGTGGCGAATCATATTTTAATCAAGATACAATCTGACACTGACTTGCGAATTGCAAAAAACTTGAGAAATTTTCGCGGACTATTCTTCGATACCTGTACCATCATTTAATAATAATAACCCCACCGCCGTATCTCTACGTTGACGTCGTGGTGGGGCTTGCACGCTCCAAACTCTGGGTCTGTGCCGGTAGAGTTTACTTTGCCGGAACAGGTCTAGGATGAGGGGCCAGATCAAGAGAGATACAGAATACCCGCAGGGCAGCATGTGGCGAGCTGTTGGGCAGTAGCGACCCCACGGACCCTATCTCCCGGGAGAAATCTTGTTCCTCATCTCTGGCTTGCCTTTGTTGGCCGGCTGGAATGAACACTGACGAGGAACAGAGCTCCCACCTCATTCTTGCCTTAATTGGCCGGCTTGAGTGGAGATTCGCAAGAGCAAACGTGCTCGGAGGAAGGAAGTATTCCAGTAAGTGCTCGTAGGGATCTTGACCATCTTCCGGGCTCTGGGATTGTTCTGAAAGCCGTGGAATACCTCTCCACTCCTCAAGCACCTCAGGACATGTTGCCCCCTTGTCGTTACGTCACTATGTGCTAGCGACAGTTTCGGGGGCCCATTATTGAGTGTGCAAGTCACCCCCTGCCATTTTTCCGTGTACATATAAATCATTGATCAGGCAGGGCCATAGTCCTTCCATAGTTCCAGGTCACCAGTCAACTTTAGCCACCCAAACCCATAGCCCAATTTATTTTGTTTCCATGTTCTGCAATAGTCCTGCACCAACCTGGGGTTGTCCTTGGGTGCACTTGCGTAGTGCATACAGGCATAATCGTCGGTTGGTGCCTCAATACATAAAAATGTCTAAGGGGCCTCTGTGAGTTGGCTTCGGCCCCTCGTACGCCTTCCAAAGGTCCGGGACTCCAGGGTCCCGAGAAATGTCAATGACCAAAAAATAATAATAATAAAAACGTTTATTGTGTCTAAAAGTTGCACATAATCAATTTTGGGTTTGGAGTCTTCATTTAAGCAAATAATGCCTGTATTAAAAGACTCCGCTCCTTCACAACAGTAGGTACTTACTTAAAACACAATAAAAACTGTACATGGGCAAACAGAAATATAGTTATGTAAACGTGTGTGTGCGTATGCGTGTTATTGAATGTGCATGAGTGTTATGGATGTGTGGTTGTATGTGTATGAGTGTGTGAATTTACGTGTAGGTATGGGAGAGTATCTGTGAGTGTGAGAGTTGGTCGTGTACTTGTATTAAGTTACGTTTTGTAGGAGAGCTTCAGTATTTTCATATGCCAGTGGTTTTAACCAGTCAGTTAGCATTTCTTTACAAATATGATAAGATTTTGCATATACGAAAATTTCTTTATTTATTTTGTTATATAATTGAGCTGATCGTTTGCTAAATTGCATAGATCCGAATTTCGTCTTGATTTTAGGTATTTGAACTATATTGTGTTTTCTTCTCCTAGAGAGTATATCTGCATTATAAGGTAAGGTTTTGTGCTTTTTTTGGATTATTTGAGTAATGTATAGTTTCCTAACTGACAATACATCACTAGGTTTGTAGAGGTTCTCTGTAGAATATCTCCTTTTTTTTAAATACATTATTTTGAGCAGGGCTCGTTGAGCTCGCTCCAATTGAATGAATTTAGATTTTGTTGCCTCACCCCAAACAGAAATACAGTATATCAATATTGATTGCGCAAGAGAATCATATATTTGCGTGAGCACATCTCTATCAGGCTTACCGCTTCTCTGTATAGACCTAGGCAGAACGTGACGCAGGGTCTTAAAAATCCAGTTTAGCTTGCGGACTCTATTGGCAACTTGCTCAAGATGGGGGTACCAGCACAAACTCTGATCCAGCGTTATCCCTAAGTATTTTGTGCTAGAGACTTTGCCAATACTGGAACAGTTACAATTATCAACATTAGTACCATCACAACTGTGTATAGTGATACGAAAATCGCCGGTTGGTTGAGTACGATTGCGGATGCTGAAACTTATAAAGTTTGTTTTGGAGGTATTTAATGTGAGAACATTAGCATTGAGCCAATTCGCAACCTAGGGCTTTCCTGTTTCAGCACTTACCTGCACATCTGGCCATGTCTTACCACAGAAAATGACAGCAGTATCATCGGCGTACGACAGGACTTTGGCATTAGGAATTTCCATGTTACACAGGTCCTTTATGTATACCAAGAAGAGCGTTGGACCTAATACGCTTCCTTGGGGGACGCCATATGATACATCCGTGTCATCACTTAAATGTTGCCCCACTTTGACACTCTGCTTCCTATTTGAAAGATAGTTCTTGAACAGATCAAGCGCGATATCTCTAATACCTACTTTTTCCAACTTGTTTACAAGGATAGGCACAAAGACGGTGTCAAATGCCTTTTTGAGGTCTAAAAAGACAGTTAGGCACTTGTCACCATTGTCAAGATGGTTAGCTACTGATGAAGTTAGTGATATGACGGCGTCCTCTGTGGAAATACCCTGATGAAAACCAAATTGTGAGTCGGAGATGATATTGAATTTGTTTAAGAAATTAAGCAGCCTAACATTTATTAATTTTTCAATAATTTTGGATATACTAGTAAGAACGGAAATTGGTCTATAATTATTAATATCTTCCCTACACCCACCCTTGTGCACAGGAGTAATAATGGCTATTTTTAACAGGACAGGGACGATGCCGGTTTTAAAGCAGAGGTTCGTAAGATGGGCTATGATAGGGACGGCTTCCATGCCTATAAACTGTAAAAAAATTGTAGAGATGTGGTCCCAGCCAGGGGCACTGTCAGTTTTTAGGTTAATTAATATTCTGTATACTTCGTCGGCGTCAGTTTCAAGAAGCACAAAAGAAGTAACTAGATTTGATGCGTTACTACTCTGACTGAAGGCAAAATTGTCAGTTGTAGGTAGGATTTGTTGAGCCAGGTTGTGACCGATTTTAGAAAACTAATTGTTGATAAAATTTACTGAATCAAGCGGGGATGGCTGAAGTTTCAACAATTCTGGATAATAATTATTTGTTTTCTGTGAGTAGGTGATAGCTTTTATATTTTTCTACAGTAATTTATTGTTATTAACTGATTTGGATAACAGATTCCTTTCATATTGTCTTTTAAATTTTTTAATCAAATTGTTACAGTAGTTTCTGTAACGTCTGAATGTTTTTTTTAGAATTTCATTGGTTTGATCCTGACGAAGTTTTTTTTGGAGTTTATTCCGATTATGTATACAACGCAAAATACCATTGGTAATCCACGGTTTTAAAATGCGTTTTTGCAAGGGATCTGTAATGTGATTGTATTTAATTTAATGGAGTCAGCTAGAGTTTGTATCAACAGAGTACACAGAGAATCAGGATCATCACAGAAAAGTAGTTCACTCAAGTTCTTTTCTTTTAGATAATATAGGGCTTGTTCAAAGTCAACAAAAGTCTTAGTTTTACAAACATTTTGTAAACATTTTTGTTTAGATAATACTAGAAGAGTTGTGAGATGGTCGGGTACTGTAGTATTAAGGATAGCAATAGTGGATGAAAACTTTTTCTTATTTACTTTAAGCATGAATTGGTCCAGGCATGATTTGTCTCTCGTTGGCAACAGATGCCCTGGAAGGATACCGTGTAAAGACAACATGTTTAGGTAGTTCATTCTATTTTTCAGATCATGAGACTGCTCGAATAGTTTAGGTATAATATTAATGTTTATGTCGCCAGCCACAATAATGTTTTTATTTGGTGGTGTAGTCTCCAAATGATTGTTGAGCGAACTGACAAAACTGTCAGTGTTAGGGTTTGATGGTGATCGGTAAATACAGAGAATGACGTTATTAATTATTTCCAGGCTTAGACAAGAGGCCTGAGACAGTGATATTTCTGTAACCTGATGTTCGAGGGCACTCTTCACATAAACGACTACCCCATCATTTCGGTTTAGCTGACTTGAAGTCATATAAAAACTGTAATTGTTAAGTTGAGGAATAGCTTTAATAGGATTTAACCTATCAATATAATCATTTATAAAGGTTTTTGGTCCTTGGGTGCAAATTACTCCTCAAACTATAGAAGGCCTCGGAAAGCACGTTAAGCCGTCAGTCCCGGATTTCATTTATAGATCTTTGACAGTCGTTACGAGTAGTAGGAAGCCCGAAACTCTGACAACCAGTCTTACCAAGTGATAGAGCTATCGTTTTACCCTGTAACTGGGCTATGGAGGTCAGATAGGCAGTCGCTCCATGTAAAATACTGGTGTTTAGCAGCATCCGGTTCGACTGGAAGCAAACCCCAACGTAGATGGAAAAAGACTAGGCAGATTTGAAGGTGTAATAAGGTATTTGACTGAATTATATTAATATTGAATTTAGAAAACCTAAAAAAAATGTTTAAGTATCTTTAAAAAAAATGCAAAGTTTTGCGTTTTAAAGTAGACTGAGACTGCACTATCAGCATCTGACGTCATAGTTACTTTCCGCACAATGGTCGTTTTACGTGACAAGGATCCTTGTCACCTCTCCATTTTTCCGCCGATTTTAATATTCTTGATGTGTAACATCATTCCTATCGCTTTCCTGCAATCTGTGAGAGTGATTTCGTGAAAAGGGACGGAAGTGTGTAACAGAAAGCCGGGGACGCCCGCGCTATTTTTATATATGTGTATATTTTTTATAGTAGTCAAATAAGTACCCTATGAAACGGGACACCACAGAACTCAAACTCAAAGCATTTATTTCAATTAAACCATTTACAGGCACTTTTGAATTGTCAAATAGTCGCGTCAGTTAGTCAGAAAGTTGAAGCTAGTTGCCCATTTCAAAACGTAGATCTCTATGGAGAAGAACGGGCAAGAAACTCCAAGGCTTTAAAATATAGATGTTACAAAATCCTGGGTACATTATTCTTGTTGCTTCTATATGTGAGAACAATGTACAAAAAATAATCAAAACAATTCAAAATATAAGATTAAAAATAAGCCTTGGCAGATAAGAAATGACCATGATATGAAATGTCACTAGTGACGGCGCCCGTTTACGAACATGACGCGTGGATCAGCACCAGAGCACGGAGAAGCCTCGGCGGCAGCTGCTAGAGGCGGCATTGTCAAAACTTTGCATACAAACCTAACCTAGCATCTCACCGATTACACGCACTACGACAGAAATGACATATAGAAACTGGCGGCTTTGAAGACGGTCCGCGACCACCGATGAATACAGATAGTTCACTCCGCATTTTAGGTATGAAGCTACAAGTACGCGGCGGACTCGTCTTGTCAGGCCAATTCAGTGAGCGTAACGTGGTCAGAAGATATATGAGTATCGCGATAGAAAGAGAGGCAACTTCTAGGTGATGTAGGTAATTAGCGGGTGACCGCTGAAAATCAGCGCTGTGCTGTGGGTCTCCATAGCACAGCATCATGCTGAGTGGTAGCCTTCTTGTCACAGACGTGCTGACGTGCCAGCAGCTGCCGACTATTTCTGTTTTGTGCTCGTTATTGTTTTGTTTTCTACTCGAGTTTTATAAAAAAAAATATGCACGTGTTTCTTTTCTTTCTTTCTTTCACTATGCGACCAGAATTGCACATTATTGTGTCGTAGCAAGAGCCGCTTTTTATTTAAATTATTTTGTGGAGTGAACCATCTTAATGTGTGTGTGCCATTGGCAATGTATAAGCAGTCACTATGTATACACGCAGTGGTCACGGTCGAAGTAATAATACTATGTTTTGTTACGGTATTTTGTGTATTTCACTAAACACGAATGTTGATAACAATGTAATATTAATTCGTTCCACTGCTAAACAAAAAGGGTTTCGTAATATTTAGGCCAGTCAAATGAATCATTCATCATAAGTTGATTCGTTTTTAATGTCATCTAAATTACGAGTAATTAATCCAAATTAACTTTAAAATACAATTTAATAACTGTGAGTCAGCTGAGACCCACAAAATCATAGTTAATCTTAATAAGTGTAATTAACAAAACACTAATTAACATTAGCATTCCTTATTATTCCTTTTTATTTATTTTTAAATGTCGCGGCATCATGCTGAGATAGGAGCCTTTTGGCCTCGTACAGGATTTCCTTCTTTTTATGTTACTGTTACTTTGTTTTTTATTGTTTTTGTTTTTTTCCTGTGCGAGTCACAATAAATACTTTTTCTTTCTTTCTTTCTTTCTTTCTTTATTACCAGCCACGTGCCCGATGGAACTTGACTAACTTCCATTCAAACTTTCATCCCCTATTTCACCCCTCTAGGGGGTGAAATTTCTAAAATCCTTCCTTTAGCGCACTTTCGTTATAAAGGGTTTTTTAATAAGGGCGGGTTGATGTTGAAATGGAATAAAACAAGCTGTGTGTGAGGTGTTAACGATTTTTTATTTTTATTTGTCATTATTTGTGGAATATGATTTCAATTACTCTGCCGCATAGATCTTGCTGATTTTGAGCGATGGCCTGGGTTATGTAGACTTTGAAGGCATCGGTCGATTGCGACTTATTGGCATACAACATGCGACTTTAGGAAACACCACAAGAAAAGGTCTAGTGGGGTCAAATCGCATGATCTTGGCGGCCAATTCACATCACCTCTGCGAAAGATTACCATAACCTCAAATCATTCATGCAGAATGTCTATGGTGGCGTTCGTTTGGACTAATGAACACTCATTTTGGTAATAAAGTGTTATCATTACGACGTGCTGCTCATTCGTGTAACTTACCATGATGATTTGGCACCAGTTACTGATTAATAAACAACATATTTGACAGATCCCGCCAAAACAACATGGCCGCCACAGACTGTCAAAATCGACCCGATCCTTTAAGAAAACCCTGTAGTAACTCTTGTACAAAATTTCATGCTTCTAAACCTAGTGGTTTAGGCTGTGCATTGTATATCAGTGAGTGAATGAATTAAATATTTTTTAAGTAGATTCTGCACGAAAAGCACCTAATTAGAAAACCATACAATTTCAGCACGCGCCGCCACAGAGTCCTCGCACACTTCCCTCACGAGTCGCGACGAGACCGACTTCATCTCACAGATACCCATCTACGAAGCCTCAGACGTCGAAATACGACACTCACCCAAAAAGGTCTCGCTCGCAGACAGCTTCGAATCAATCAACTCCATAGAAAGCATAGACAGCGACCTCTACGACGAACTCAGCAAACTCACAGTGGACAAAAAGCCTAGTGTCAAAACAAAATCAGTGTTGCCAGACTTAATAAATTTCGACGCACCGTCAACGTCAAAATTCGATGATTACCACACTATGCAGAAAAGGGTGGAATCAGATACAGTGTCTCTAAATTCAAATGTTTGTTCGTCGACTTCGTGCGAGGTCGACTCGAGACGGAGTAGCTCGCGGGTGTCGTTGTACAGTAAAAGTGTTCTGTCTCTGTCTAACGCGGAGTGTAAGACGAAGACGGAGGATAGTTATGTGTTTGAAGCGGGTTATATGCTGAATTTGGCGGCGAGGTGTGAAGATATGGGGGATTACCAGCGAGCCTTCGAGTGTTACAAGTCTGGTATTGAGAAGATGCTTATTGGAGTTCAAAGTGAGTATCACACACACACCTTTTCAAGTAGTTTCCTAGGAGAGCTTATACAGGGTGGCAGGGACATCGACGCGAAAACTGATACCATGGATTCAGTACATGATTCTGAACACCCACTGCGTTGAAATTTTTCGTCGGTAATTTTTTTTTAAACAGCTGTTCCATGCTTTTTGACCCCGTAGGTAGGTAGGTAGTGCACTTTTCTATGACGACGAAAAATTTCAACGCAGTGTTCAGAAGTCGTAGTTGTATTTAATCCATGGTATCCGTTTTCGCGTTGATGGCCGTGCAATCCAGTATATATGTTTGTATTTCGCTTGTTTAAATAACTGAGAGCTATGCTTGAGCATAATTTATACATCTCTGCTAACTCATTGACATTCTCCTGCACTTGTCCCAATTTATTCGTGGTCAGCGCAACATATCTTTTACTTCCACACTTCTCTATTAGTCGTCATCTCGGTAGTCACCCCCTGTCTATCCATATCATCTTCCATCCATCGTTTCTTTGGTCTTCCCCTACTCGTATAGCCATCCGCATTCATACTCAAAACTTTCCTCACCACATTTTCCTCATTCCTCCGCATCACATGCCCATACCATGGCAACCGATTTCCACACAACTCAGTCACCGGTGCCAATTTCAGACTTCCTCTTATCTACTCACTAACTGCGCCTCGCGGTTTCACTCGCATGAGTATCGAACCTATCGAAGGACGGGAGAATCTTGAGGCTATCCAATGCAAAACTAATTTTTCAAACCCGACTTGTAGTTCCAGATGTTAGCGCGTTCAAACAAACAAACTCTTCAGCGTTATTACGAGTATATTACTTTTTCATATCAAGTACGGTAAAGAGATTGACGTAATGCTGGCCACTTCAGTTTTGCAATATTGTAGAGTACCTGTGGCTAGTATTTAATATAGATACCAATCAAAGCTATGGTCGCTTTCAAGGTAACGCCGCGGTAGCATGTATAACGCCACATACGAACTACGCATTGCTCCAGCCATGGTCTAATAAAACAAGGTCTGGCACTCCGGGAGTGACACATGCTTACAAGCGCGGATCTACCGTTGTGGGCACGATGGGCATGCCCGCAACCCTAATAGACTTATGACGTCTTCCTTTCACGGTTTATTAAGGGCGATAGGCTGATGATATTATATCCAATGCCTTTACAAAATAAAATAAAACAATGAATCGTGCGAGATCTGGCTACGACATATACATTGCCGCCAGAACTTCCGAACCGCCTTCCTTTTTGGTGTCGTGGCGTGGCGCTGACGTTAGGAGTTTGTACTGTGTATAAATATAGCTAACCTAAATTGAATCGTTTTGATGAAATCGAATAATTTCATCAAAATCGGTTCAGTAGTTTAGAGTCTAAATATGACACTGTGATGTGCAAACAAACACACATTTACTTTTGTAATGTTCGTGAGCGAACAAACTAACATTTATTAAACAAACTACCGGTTTATTCATGTACTAGTATTCGCCCCACGGATTTGCCCACGTGGAACTTATACACTGAACAAAATCTTGGTCAGGGCTTCATATGTTTTGTAAACATCTCCTTTTTAGGAATACACTATATTAATCATGAGCGAGTTCATACTACGACTCGCACTTGGCTGATTTTCGAATGGCTATGACCACAACCTTTTTTGAGGGCTGGATCCGCGCTTGCATGCTTACGTCACTATTCAGTTGCCACTTTATTGCAACAAAACACGAATCAAGAAAAGATTTTCAGTCACCATTCTGTTTAAAAATATGTACAAAGCATTTAAATTGTCGTTTCGTTTTTCTAATCAAAATAAACAATTAAATTTAAACATATACCAAAGTAATTGTTAATTAAAACCTCATTGTTTTATCGAATTCGCACGGGTAATAACGGTGTTTGGGGAGTTATTATTACAAACTTCTGGTACAGACACAGATTTATATATATATCTTTTTTAATTAAATAAAAACGTTTACAAAAAGTATACAATTAGTCCACAGTAAGATTTCACAAACAATTAATTATAGTGCCTAAAAATTAACTAAATTTAAAATATGTTTAGAACAGGTGCAAGTAATAATGGTCCGGAATTACAATGTTTGGGGTTGCGGGTTTGTCCGAAAGGGATATCGCGGCCTCGGCACACAGGCAATGGAAGGAACACGGGTGGGTTTTAGTCAGTAAAAGTCTGACACACCCTCTCGCTCTGCCCAGAGCGGGAGAAGTCATTTGATGATTTCCAACCCTCAAAAAAAAAAAAAAAGGAAGCGACCCGCCCGATCTAGGTTAATTCAAACCTGTGTTTCAGGCCATCACTTTGCATTTAAATTAAATTGGAACACTAAAATTTAAAGTTAAACTGATTTGTGATAATCTATTAACGAATATGAGAAAAAGCATATTGGTACATTCATATCTAAAACTAAACCTATGTAAATATACAAAAGTAAATACTTACGAGGGAATACATTATCATAATGACAAAATTTCCAGAAGTTTTCTGTGTCTGTGTAATTGAGTATCGCCAAATGTTCTGATAACATTTTACTAAATGTTTTATATCTTTCACTATAGTAGTTTAGTAACTTGTTGAGCCTATTATACAGAAAAGGTCCTAAAAAAAACATAAAATCGGTTAGCATACGCATGTCTAGTTTGGGGCTTTATGCAGATATGATAGATATGAGATGTGATGACGTACACTTGTGTCACGTGACCACTGATCCTCGGAATGCTATACCTGGCTCCTAGCTCCAAAGTCTTCGAGAGCCTGTGCTTCGTTCCAGTGTGACGTCACGCAAATGCTACATCGCGCAAGCAGAGTTATTCGCGCTATTAGCGTATACAACATGGAGACAACAATAAACAAAGAAATTAAAAACTGGTAATACATATGCATAGGAGTATTTTGAAACTACCACATAAATCATAAAATCTAAATTAAAAAGTGTTTTTTTTTTCAAACAAACTATCTAGTAGTGATGGACCGACTATGGATCTTATCGTTCATCATCATCATCATCATTTCTGCCGAAAGACGTCCACTGCTGGACATAGGCCTCTGTTTGCCATAATCGCCACGCTTGGCAAGCGGGTCGGCGATCGCAGTATGGTGTTAAAAATGCATAGAGAACGCTGCTGCCCATTCTCTAGTAAGTCCCTTAGTCGCCTTTTACGACACCCACAGGAAGAAAAGGGATGGTACTATTGTTTACGTCCACACCACACGGACACTTTACTTTTATCGTTCAGCCAACTAATATTGACTAAACAATTGTTTTTTTTTTTCAATATTCGAATGCAGACCGGTAACGTCATAAGATAGACACAGTTTAATTAATTGTCGTATTATCGTCTCCTCCTTGTATATTTTTTTATGTCACGAAGCGACGCACGCTTTGCTTGTGGTATATCCAAGTGTACAAACACGCTGTGAATGGCTGCGTGAAGTCGAGTAGCGTTAGCACATAACGCACACACACACACACACAAACACGAACACACACACACTTTCGCCTACGCCATTGTCTCAGACGGTACCGACAGCTCCTGCGCTTGGCTGTTGTCAGCTTTTGGCACTTCGACACACCAGTGCGATACACTGGTGCGTCGAAATGAAAGTCAAAGTCATTTATTTGCTTTAAATGCGGTAATACAAAGGTGTTATTTAATATGTAATCTTGTGCGATGACACATTTCGCCATATTAAATGGTAAGGCTTATTTTTAAATAAGCAATTATTTTTATGTAGCTAAATTTCAAAATATTGACTAAACATGAAACTATTTAAATCAATCTTCAATTTACACAACACGAATAAAAAATATAAGTACATATAAACATTTGGCACAACATAAAAAATAACAGAACGAAATTATATCTACAATCACAGATTTAATGGGTAAAGAAATGATTACCTACTTACATACCTATCGATTCTTTAATTTTATATGCCAACAGCTTTACACACAATATTTATTGAGATTCTCAGCTTTTCATGGTATGTCAGCAATGTTGGGCTGGGCTGACTAGCCAGGATCCGCCCCGCATATTTCCACATGTCATCTGTCGAAGCTTAAAAATATAGCCTGTTTCTTTTTCGCTTTTGTGCCGATTCGATTCCTAGCGTTTTTAATTTATTTTTTATTTAATTTTATACAGGGTGGCAGGGACATCGACGCGAAAACGGTTACCATGAATTCATTACGTGATTCTGAACACCCCTGAGTTGACATTTTTAGTCTGTTATTTTAAAAAAAATAGCTCTTTCATAGAAAAGTGCAATACCTACGCAGCCAAAATGTATGCAACAGCAGATTTTTTTTTTATAACTGATGAAAAATTTCAACGGGGCTTCAGAATCTTGTACTGAATCTATGGTAGGTATCAGTTTTCGCGTCGATGTCCCTGCCACCCTATATAATGTTTTGGCTTAAGGCTTTGGGGGAATCCTTTGCTCAGCAGCGGGACAGTGTAGGATTAAAAAAAAAATTAGATTAATGTTGGCTCACCTCATTATTTAGGGTTATTTCTTGCCTTCAATCGAACTTTCCACCTTAAGTGTTTTTACAGTCGGGTATTTTAATCTTTGCGAGTTTACACGCCAACATAAACTGATGGGTATAAGAGAAGCTTGAAATCATGCGAGATTACATTGTTAGCAGCTAGGAAGTGATAAGCTGGCGTCCACGTTGTTATCGACACGACCCAGTAATGCGCTAGCCGGCGTCGCGATAACATACGTACATACCTGTACCTTTGTTTACTTATTCGATTTCGGAGAAAAATATTATTATTATGAGTGGATTTACCAGTTTCCCGATGTGAAAAGTAAATAATTTGATTTTGGATCCAATTCTGTTATGATGTGAGTGCAAGTTTTGTTCAAAGTTCGGTTTAATATTTTTTGCCGCACAGAAAAGCTTAGTAATTTTTCATAACAACTAATTTAAATAAGTGCTACATTAAAATGATCAGTGTTGTTATTGCTCCTACCATCTTTGTTCAATAAACTGATTATTGTTAATATTGCTCAATGTTACAACACCCGACATGGTATTACCACACAAGTACCTTAAACAGTGCTCATATGTACGGTAAGCGACAAGTCTTCATTCAGAAATCTCTTCTGAAACTAATTAACACTTTGGATAGTGTTATTACACCTGCTTCTCGCTGATGCTACCAAAAATAAACAATTTGGGCTCAAATAAAAAAACTAAACGTTTTCACATAAAAGAACAGGATATAAGACCTCTTGAAGTGAAGTAGCGATATGATAAGTGAAATTCCCAGAAACTAAATAATTGTGTGTAGTGTGAAGTGGTAAAGATGGACTTCTTGCATTTGTGTCACTATCTGAGGGCCTATGACAAGTGTGCCGCTATTGAGCCGACTAACGATGCTGATATTCTGGCCGATCCCTGTGAATTTGGTTAGTATAAATTAATAACATAACATGATATAATTACGTGGCTATTTTTTCCCGAAAAGTTAGGCAGATGTAGACCCACATTTCTCCAGTTATGTTTAAGTCCCATAAATCATTTAAGAGCCTATTGGCATCAACCGGGCACAACTTCAGACTCCGGGCTGCTACAAAAAACTTCTAATTCGTATTTAGTATGCTGCGGCAGCGGCCGGCGACCACTATATCTAAGTTGCTCGCAGTTACTTGACTATTTAGTATTTTTAGGACCCCAAAATAAGAATTATTTGAGGTTTAAAAAAAGAGGCACAATCATTATATTAGAGGGTTCAATATATTTTATTGAAGCGCAAAATAGAGTTTATAAAAATAATTGGCATTATTTAGGTAGATATAGCTTGTCCATACTGAATTGACGCGCCCCATTACCGCATTACACATAGAAATCCGCCTTACCGTAGTGGGGCGCGTCATTTCAGAGTGGACAAGCTATACTCGTAAGCAGCTTCATTCTCATTTAAACGTCTCCGCACCGTTTTGTGGCAACTATAATTATGACAATACTTAATACTTTACTATTTTTGATAGAAACTAAGAGATACCTTACCTTGTAGTGGAAAGTTAAGCAATAATAAGTTAGTAAGTTAAGTATAAGTAAGGGCAGACGAGTCGGCCAAATGTACTTCAGTGTCTTCAGTTTCACACAATAGTATATTTTGATACAAGTGTGTAAAGTTTATCATTGCACACCGGGCCGAGATCGCGAGGGCGTAATGGTCTCTAGAATGTTATACACGTGTTGCATTGAATTTTGAACCTAAAAGCTGTGTTATAAGTGTCACTTTTCGAGCAAGTGTGAAGAAACTTTTTATTTTGAGCTATTTTCTACGATTGAAATTCGTAAGAATTCTGAACCTCGTCGCTCGAAAATGATTGAGCGACGTAAATGAACGCTCTTATAGCCACTCCTTCGTGGGCCGCACCCAAAAAGTCTACGTACACGCTTATGTCGTTCAAACAAGCTTATCTTTGGCAGACGTTTCCAAATCCAATCAAACAAACATTTGTTTTAAGATTAATTAATTGATAACGTTCTTTTAGTACTTATAGGAAGCGAAATTGTCCAAATATTCAACCTTAGGGTGTTTTTAAACAGAAAGTTTCCGGTGCAGGCGAGTCTGTGCGGGTCGGTACCGATCGGTACAAGTATAATATTCCCACGTTATCTTATGCACTCACTTGAACAGGGTGTCAGGGACATCGACGCGAAAACTTTTATCATGGATTCAGTACATGATTGGTTATTTAAAAAAAAAATTGCTGTTCCATACATTTTGACCGCGGAGGTATTGCACTTTTCTATGAAACAGCTGTTATTTTTTTTTTTATAACTGATGAAAATTTTCAACGCAGGGCGATTCAGAATCATGTACCTACTGAATCCATGGTGCCAGTTTTCGCGTCGATGTCCCTGCCACCCTGTATAGAAACAGGTTTCCATAAAGAAACATAAAAAACTTGTTTCTTTTTTATCACCCTCGTGCACTGATCGGGAATGTCCTGCACGGGAATGTCCCGCACGGTTTTCTGCCGGAAACCAGGGGACCTACCACCACCTCTAAAGCAGTATTATTATAATCTGACTTCAGTGGGGGAAAGAGATGGACCTATACGTCCTGTAGAGCATCATCTCTTTCCCACACTAAAGTAATATGCCCCCTGTTTCTTTATGTAAGCACCCTTAGGCTTCGTTCACATTGATGCGTGCGTGTTACTCGAGCGTGTTTGCGATACAACAGCAAAGGCATCGCTCCACAGCAGCCCACGGCTAAGCTACGCATATGTTCTTAGCTTTGCCGGGATCGTTTTCCGACCCACGGCCACGCTAGGCACGAATGCCTGGCTGGCAAACAAATGGACAGCGCAGTTAATGTAGCAAACACTCCGTGCACTACTCCTACTTAGTATTGGGGAGTTCGGTGCGCCACTTCTTCCCAGATACTGCAGTAGAAAGTGATGAAGGGCGGGCCTCAGACCAAATCAAAAACCAAGACAGAGCGCTGTCAATAGTGAAGTGAAGTCGGTTTCGTAAACATGTGTGCACTTTATGTGGTGTAGTTTGATTGTAGTGTCATGTCACGTGTGTGTGTCACAGAGCGCCGGTGTAGTTTTGGCATGCTTCACTGTTTTGTTCGCAGCGCTCTGTCTTGTTTTTTTATTTGGCATACCAAATAAAAAAACAGGGTCGGGCCTTTTGGAGGACTGTCTTATGTAATTTTGACGTTCAAAAAGTGCTGATCCTTGATATTATGAATACATAAATGATTTTTGATTTCAAAATTCAAAATATTTTATTTCACATAAACCTACAAGGGCACTTATGAAACGTCAGAAGCTAGGTGCACTGTTCCAATTGGTCGTTTCCTATGGAGAAGAGCCGGCAAGAAACTCCACGGTTACTCTTTTAAAAGTAAATGGTTTTTACAATGTTTTCAAATTACAGTGTAAAAAGTATGAGAGGACAGTGTAGGCCTTTCAACAAGTACCAGGTACTTAGCAAAATATAAACTGGTCCACAGATCTACAGTCTGTTAAGCCTATAACGTTCTCGCATTCACAAATTTTTAAAGAAAATAATCTATAATAAAAATAATAACCAATTTAAACAAAATGACATGATTTCATCTGAGTGGACGTTCGAGAAACGCGCACGCTTGACGGGCACCAATGTGAAGGAGGTCTTAGGGAACCAGAATCTTATCAACATTTCTAATTTATTGAACAATAAAAAGGTGTTAATCATATCACGCGACTCTGTTAGATAACATGGGTTATATTGAGTTGCTTATTTTCTTTTATAAGTTTTACACGCTTATCCATTAAAACAAAATAAGACAAGCCTATCGTATATATTCTAATGACTGGTCAGGTCTCGGCCGCGTGATTCTTTATAAATTATAGCCTACTAGCAGCGCCCTGCCGTTTCACCCGCATAAGTCTCGATCCCTTGGGAATATCGGGATAAAAGTATCCTACGACCTAATCTAGGTCATGGTGCCAAATTTCGTCCAAATCCGTTCAGCCGTTTTAAAAGCATACAAACAAACTCACTTTGGCATTTATAATATTACTTAGGATATTACTCAGTGATGATAATATAGCATAATACTAGTGAAATATTTTTTTAAATCGTTGCAGTAGTTTTTGAGTTTATTCATAACTAGCTTTTGCCCGCGACTTCGTCCGCGAGCCTATAACATTCCTCAAGATACAAATCTTTTCCTTTACATCTTCTTATATATAAAATTCTCGTGTCACAATGTTCGTTCCCGTACTCCTCCGAAACGGCTTGACCGATTCTCATGAAATTTTGTGAGCATATTGAGTAGGTCTGAGAATCGGCCAACATCTATTTTTCATACCCCTAAGATAGGTAGGTAAGTAGGTAGGGTAGGTAGGTAGGTAGGTAGGTAGGGTAGGTAGGTAGGTAGGTAGGGTAGGTAAGTAGGTAGGGTAGGTAGGTAGGTAGGGTAGGTAGGGTAGGTAGGTAGGTAGTTGCACCGTAGATAAGTACATAGTACATACATACCCGTGCGAAGCCGGGGCGGGCAGCTAGTTTTATATAAACATTTAGGACACATTAGGACTAAGTATCGTATTTATAATATTATAGTCTTATTTTGTTATTTCACTATATGTTGCACCGGTTGATGTCACGTCAACGTCATCATGAAAACCAGCGCTGAAGCTCTGTCTCGCATAGGGTCGCAGCATTATGCTGAGCGATGGCCGTTTTGCGTGGATGTGACGCATATTTTCCTCCAAATAGTTATTTTCGTGTTTTGTTCACTTCCGTCATGTGTGCCGCAAATAAACGAATTTTCTCTCTTTATAATATCTGTATAGATAGAACAATATAAGTAGATACATTGGAAATCAATCTACCATACCATATCATACCATGTTTTATGCAAATAAATGATCTTATCTTATCTTTCATCGATTTTAATCGACGATGCCTTAGGTAGAGTGACCTCGTCGCAGTCTCTAATGTACGAAAAATCTATGCCATTTAAAGCTAAACAACGGCCTTTTGGCACGTGGCCAAAATCGGAACTAACGCCGCCATCTTAGTTTTTCAATACAATTCAGAAAACAATCGCACAAATGTTTACCAACAGCGCCCCCCCTGTCAACGTCATTCGAGTGCCAAAAGATCCTTGTAGCAGAAGGAACGTCCTTGTAGGAGTGGGGTTTTAGTCGGAATCCTCCGTTCTTCCCAGATGGAGGCTCATAGGTACCCTCCATAATGTAACGAAAGAAAAAGTGAGCGCCATCTAGCTTCTATAGTACAGCACTACAACGCGAGCATGTCGGTGACGCGGCTCCATAAGTTTATCCAAAAATCTCTCAACGCGGCTATGGAATATTTCAAACACAGTATCCAAAGTTCCCAAAGTAAATTGTTATTTGTATCAATTCCAGGTGACACGGACCCACAGAGGCGAGCGTTGATCAAGGAGAAGACCAACAAGTACCTGTCGTACGCTGAGGAGATCTACAAGAATCATCTGTGTGATACTGAACAGAGCGTGAGTACTATTGTAATCATTTAGGGCACATTAACACAGCCTTTTCAATTAACAATACGGCACACGAAGCCTCGCATCAAACTTGTGTCGATACCAATTAGTCTTTTGAATGGCATGAGCAATACTTGAGAATCTACTATTCATCATCATTCATGAGAAAGGAGCGGCTTGTGGCTAAGTAATAACAGTCGCACGGGTCGATCGTTCAGGTTAAGCTACGCTTGCCGCGGTTGGTCCGTGGATGGGTGACCATCTTTACAAGACCCCTCCGTGTCTCGGAAAGCACGTTAAGCCATTGGTCCCGACTGCCGGCTGTAGTCAGAAGCCCGAAAGTCTGACAACCAGTCTTACCAAGGGGTATCGTATAACCCAGTAATTGGGTTGTGGAGGTCAGATAGGCAGCCGCTCCATGTAAAATACTGGTAGTCGGCTCCAGTTGGACTTGAAGCCGACCCCAACACAGTTTGGAAAAGGCTAGACAGATGATGATTCATGAGAATGGCATTAGCATTCATATTATTGACGTTCAAAAGTGCCTTTTATGTGCTTACTTGAAATAAATTATCTAACTTTGATCATTCCAGCCAGTAAATGCGGAATGTGGGCTACAAATAATTTAATTTTTGGAAATTATTTTAATCGCAAAACTTAGCGATAATTCGAACCTAGTATTCCTGCAATAGGTACGCTTTTCTCATTCAGAGAATGAATGTGGCGGCATCTACATCGCCACATGCGAACTACGTGTCAAAGACCTGACACAAAAATCCTGACGTCACACAAAAATCCTGATGTCACACAAAAATCCTGACGTCACACAAATCCTGCATCGCGCAATTAGGGTTTACCTCGCGAACACAATCCTTCCTTGCCCCCCAACGACATCAATCGTTGGTCAGTTGCCCACCAGACACACTCGTCTGGTCGGAGGATCCTCCCTTTTCTATAGAGGATGAGTGAACTTTACCCCTGTTCCTCATACCTCTAAACGACCGTTAATACGCTCTCCCCATATAATACTGTTAGTTTCATAACATAACCTATATGCTGGTCTGTTCATGATCATCAACATTAGCAGCCTCGTTGCACCCAATACTTGGTATAGGCCTCCCTCCCCCCTTTTGTGCCATGTTGGTCTGTTGTTAGTTTTAAAATATTTACCAAAAAAATTGCTTGCCAAAAGTGTATTCAAAAATCTACGTACAGAAATAAACATCATTTTCATTTCACATATTTTCATTTCAGTTTACATCATTTCATTTAATTTCACATAATTTCTTTTCATTTCACATCATTCCATTTCAGCAATAATTATCCACACAATTAATAAAATACAATAATCACCCAATATCAATTCCAGCTGCTACCTGACCGCGATGACAACCTCCGACCTCTCCACTGTCCCATACCGATCTCAATGCTAAAGCGTCCGTACGAAGAGCTGTCGCTATACAGAGTACTAGATATTCTGGGCTCGAGTATCATGTTAGTGCTGCATCGACGGGAACAGGCGTATTATGCTATGAAGGTCAGTTTATTACAAACGTTATACATCTCAATGCTAAAGCGTCCGTACGAAGAGATACTCGGCGTCAGTATTATCGATAGGAATAAAGGCCTATTCAGATATAATCGATATCACTGTCGCGCTCGGTAGCTATGCTGGTCCGCCTTCTGGTTATACACTTTGGACCAGGGGGCTTACTCCCTAAGAGAAATCCTTAGGTAGTTTCGAACGTCGTTACGAACGGTTCATTCTCCTTCTCGCTTACGGGAAGTCTGTAAGTGAGACGGAGAACGATGCGCCCGTACCGAACCCCTTTAACGTTCTGACTAAACAAATACATAAACATGTATTTAAGATTGGCAAAAGCCTTGGTCACGGTATAAATATGGACAGTACAGAAACCACGTAGGTAAACGTTCGAAACGGAACGCGCTCACAGACGCACATTGACGAGACCCTAAGCGATTTTCGCGGTGCTGTCGCAACTGACAGAACCGCGACAATCACTTGGGGTTGCCGCAATCTTTTTAAAAATGGACGGTAAGTGCAATCATTGCCAAAAGAAATTCTTCCTATTCTATATCATAACTTTTCATCCACAGGTCATACAAAAAATACCAAACAACCTAACAGAATTCGACGAATTCTTCCTCCAGCGAACAAATGAGACCCGGCAACCAGTACTGCCAACCGTAATACCATACATGGTGCCACTACAAGCATACATAGAGACCAACAACTTAATATTCCTAATACTCTCCTACGCTCCAGGGAAGAAGCTATTCGAGTACATCAAGAACTATACAAAATCATTACCAACAACTCCTGCAAGAGAAGTTAACTTAGAAAATGTGTTTACAGAACCGAAGAACAAAAATGTTGAACAGAATGATAATGTTGGTAGCACCAATAGTACCAACAGTACCAACATGTTGGAGAATGTTGAGCCGTCCAACAATAATGAGAATCTCTCAGTGAATGAACTAGTGTTGAACTCTCAGAAGCTGTTGTTGACGGTTGATAAGGTGTTGAGCGAGGTGCCCGAGGCTGTGATTGATAAGCAGATTGATCAGATTGATAACGCTTGTGATACTCCTACTTTTAAAAGGGTGAGTTGTTTTCGTAGTACTTGTACTTTGAAAACATTTCAAGTGAAGATTTCTTTGGAAGTTAAGCTGGTGGTAGATTGCACCTGGTTCTTTGTCAATAAATAGAGATTAGATATGTCTAAAGAGGAAATGCTTTTCTCCATAGAAACGCTCTCGCCTGTTTTATTTCTAAATACTGTTTTTTTTGTTTTTTTTTCAATTTTTTTTTTTTTTCTTGGCTTTTTTCTGTTTTAGTTTATAACCTTAAAGCAATGACTTTTTACAGTAAAATAAATATCAACAGTATTTCCCTATGTTTTCCTTTTTGATGATACGTTCAATTAGTAAGCACTACAAGCTTCAAAAAATTGTCTTGTGAAGCTTTATTATTAGCATAGATTTATGAATGAAAACTTATTATAACTTATTTTTGTTTGTAACAATTTATTGAAAAGTAAAAAATCTTTTTCTTCCTAGTATTGTTATTAAATCGTAACAAAGTTGCAATTCATTCCGATTCTTTGAGGCATTACATGTTTAGGGGCATGAGGAACAGAGTGTAAAGTTCACTCATCCTCCATAGAAAAGGGAGGATCCTCCGACCAGACGTGTGTCGTGTCTGGCGGGCAACTGCGCAGAGGTTGAAGTTGGGAGATTGTATATATGTCCATCGCGCGGTAAACTCTAATTGCGCGTTGCAAGATTTGTGTGACGTCAGGTCTTTGATGCGTAGTTCGCATGTGGCGAATGTATGCCGCCACACATGCCTACATTAATATATCCTCATAACATTCCAGCCGCCGCTCGTCGGGCGCGACGTGTTGCCTCCGTCAGCTGTGTGCAAGTGGGGCGCGGAGATACTGACCGCTATTGAGAGCTTACACAACAGCGGGGTTATATGCAGGTAAAACTGAGTTCTGACATAAAGTTGGTGGTCAGAAGATGCCTCCCAAAAACTAGCAAAAGAATCAATAAGTATGGCCGTAATTACAGAAACAAAAAAAGCCATTGTGTATTGTATGGATCCACGTTCGACACGAAGTGTTAAGGTTCAGCTATGTTTTTTTTAGGGTTCCAGAGTAAACAAGGAACCCTTATAGTTTCGCCATGTCCGTCTGTCTGTCTGTCCACGACTTAGCTCAGAGACAGTTAGTACTAGAAAGCTGTAATTTGGCATATATATACATATTAATCATGCCGACAAAGTGGTAAAATAAAATCAAGAAAAAAAATACTCGTAAAGTGGAAATGTATTTTTTCCCTCATCTCTCTCATCCATGTTGTGGGGTATCGTTAGAAAGGTCTTTCAACAATATTGTGAGTTTGTCGAAACCTTTTTGGATTCAGCGATTCGTTTGCGAAATATTTAGCTTTTAACTGAAATTTTTTGTAAGAGTCAAGTGTCCCCCCCCCCCTTCTAACTAAATGTTTTTGCTTGGACTTGTGAAAAAATTCACAGCATTAGTATATATGTATAACGAAATTAAAAGGAAAACTATGAGAGCTAAGTAGGCTGTACAGGTTAACGAAAAATAATCAACTACACCAAGAACAAACTTAATTTTGCAGTTTGAAAAACATGATCTCCCATACATTCCGTATGGGAGAACACGTTTTTCAACTACAATGTTAAGTTTGTTCTTGGGATAAATTCATCCCAACTACGGGACCCTTCATTGTGCGTGGTCCGACACGCACTTGGCCGGTTTTTTTAATCATGAAGTAGTCTCAATCTGCCTGTGTTTCTGACGTCATTTAGAAGTCAAGTGGCGTCATGTGTTTATGTTAAAATAAACCTCCACCTTATAATTTTAAGCGCTAAAAATAGAAAAATTAGGTTAAGAAACCTAAAAGCTCGAAATGGTTTTGGAATCAGCGTAGAACATTTTTACTTTACCTACATACCGAATTCTTGAGGAAGGCAGAATCTCTACTGTCAGTTTGATAGAACTCTCGGTAATCATTCTAATGTATACCTTACCTCACAGAGACAAGAATTACATTGCAATGACTTGACTAATGGTTTGACGTCAATCGTGAATGTCCTACCTAACAATTTTTTTCTCATTTTCAGAGACCTAAACCCTTCCAACATTCTCCTAGGCGACCGGGGGCAGGTCATCCTAACATACTTCATCCACTACCCAGGCACGGACATGAGACTATCCAAACTACGGACATCACACACTAATACTGTCAACATGTATATAGCGCCCGAAGTATACGTCAATACGCTGGACGAGAGTGTGGAGCTGGACCGGGTGGGTGACTATTGGAGCTTCGGAGCGGTGCTGTATGAGCTCATGTGTGGAGTGGTGAGCTATTTATTATCTATACTATACTAATACTCAATCTGCCTAGCCCTTTCCCAACTATGTTGGGGTCGGCTTTCAGTCTAACCGGATGCAGCTGAATACCAGTATTTTACATGAAGCGACTGCATATCTGACCTCCACAACCCAGTAACTGGGTAATACGATAACCCTTGGTAAGACTGGTGTCAGACTTTCGGCCTTCGGACAACTCTTACCGACTGTCAAAGATCCACGAATGACAGCCGGGACCAACGGCTTAACGTGCTTTCCGAGGCACGGAGGAGTCTCGGTATGTACAGATGGTTATCCATCCACAAACCAACCCCGAGAAGCGTAGCTTAACCTGATGGATCGACCCATGCGGCCATTATTACTTAGCCATGAGCTCCTCATATATATACTATACTAATATAATATTATAAAGAGGTAAAATTAGTTTGTTTATTTGTAAATTTGAATGTAGGGTGTAATCTCCGGAACTACCAGTCGGATTTGAAAAATTATTTTTGCATTGGATAGCCCAATTTTCGAGGAAGCTTATAGGCTATGTAACATCATGCTGCGACTCGAGCAAAAAGAAAAAGTCAGAAAGAACGCTAAGCGAAAACGAAGTAAAAGCGCGGCCGGGCGATGCGATGCGACGCGGTGGGCCGGGGGAACATGAAATTTCACGCTGACGAAGTCGCGGGTAGAAGCTAGTTATTCAAAAATACATACTGAGAAAAATCCTCATGGAGTAACTACAGAACGCCATCGGCTTCGGGCCCTATCAGAATACCAGCGCTGCGACATTTTAAATGTCGCGGCATCATGCTGAGAAAGGAGCCTTTTAGCCTCGTACAGGACTTCCTTCTTTAAATTTTAATGTTACTTTGTTTTTTTATTTATGTTAAGTGTGTTTTTAATTCAATGTGTGATTTCCTGTGCGAGTCTCAATAAATAATTTTTCTTTCTTTCTTTGATCCTTACATAGTCGTTTTGCCTCGTTCACGTGTCCTCGTGAACGAGGCACGTTCATACATCTGGCCATACACGCACGCCGGCTGCGAGCACTACACCTGATGGTAGCACTTCACCATCGTTATTCGTGTTTGTGTATTTGTCTTGACGATGTGAAGCTACTCTATTCGCCTATATTTGCATATTTTTCACTAATACGCTAATACACGAACACTCGTATCCGCCGGTTGTCGGTTTTTGGTCACATATCAAAGGATTGCGAATATACCGAATAAGTTTGTTTACCGTCCACACATGGCTTGCTCACTAGAGTGCGGTGTTTTATATACGCCTAACATGTATTGGTAATTAACACAGAGGAAATAATAAGTCGCTGCTGCCGTCAACACGTCCATTTTTAATTTTACTATGTTTTTTTATTTATGTTTGATGTGTTTTTAGTTTAATTTGTGATTTCTTTCTTTACATCTTTGCAAATGGATAGCCAAAAAAATTTTTGAATGTTCGCCATATTCGCTATTCATGACGATGTGTGGACGGTGTGTTCGAGTTATTCGGACTTCTACACTATATAGCCGAATAAAACACAGTAAAAACGCAAATTCCGAATAGCGATGTGAAGTGCCGCCATTACAAGACGTCAATACGTTCGTAAAATTTGTCTGCTCGACAAAAGAAAAACCGATTGTGATTGATCGTGTGTTACGCAATTAAGGTTAGTATCTAACAATTCTTCTTGTTATAATTACAGCCGCTGTCGCACTATCACCGCAGTGTGTTCACCTCGCACACGATCCTGCAGCTGCCAGACGGCCTGCCGGTAGAGATACAGTCTCTACTCACACAGGTAATATAATACTGTTTTGGCCTATTTCACGATGTCCGCAGAGCCTCTACTTACTAAATAAATAAAAAAATGGAACAGAATATCTGTTCTGAAAAATAGTTACTTTTACAAATATCACATTTAGAAAAAGAGAAAGGTAGAATTACATTATTAAATGTTTCAATATATAAAAACAAAATTTGACCACATATAGTTTTAGCTTTATTTTGTTATTTAACAGGGAATTTTCACAAAGTTTGTGAAACTTTTCTTTTTTTGTTTTTTAAATTTTTTAATAATAATTTAATTTATTGCGGATCACACATAAAAATCACATATAATCCATACAGTATTAGTAACAAAGACTTAGAAGCTATGTTAGTAAAACTTATAAACTAACCTAACTACAAGTAATACCTACATGGCTCAACACATGTTGGCACGTGCCTCCACATCCAGTGCCTAATAAAGGGGCTGTCCACCTTGTCGGCCAATGTTTTCCATAATTTATTTATTTACCTGACCCAACCACAATTAATTATTGTTAATTTTATTCCCGTGTTCTTGAGTGGAGACCGCGAATCGGCAAACGTAGGGTAAGACGCCCTCAGACTGTGGCGCGACCATCTTCGCGGGGTCACTGGTACAGCTTGTCCACTCAGAAATGCCCCTCCCCACTACCGCGTCACCGTGTGCGGAAATGCGGTAGTGGGGAGCGGCATTTCAGAGTGGTTGACAGTTGCCAAGAACCGAGCTGAATGGCGAGCAATTGGAGAGGCCTATGTCCAGCAGTGAAATGCTGTAGGCTGATGTTGATGACGTGAAATAAAACTATTTACCTCAAAACTCAGTTTCAAGTAATGTAGATAAATTGTCGATTACAAACTCTAAGTATGATAAATCAATATATGTCTCGAGAATCGGTTTTTAAAGCAACTGGTTATTTTTTCCCATTACTACACAAAATATTTTGACATTTTGAGTCAATTAAGCAACAGCAAGCTTTGGTTATAAAGTGCTTACTGGCATCTTGTCCATAGTTTAAAAAATTGTATGTTATTGGTCTAATATTTCGGCGCAGTATTCGCCAACGTCCATACTACGTTGAATACACCGGTTCTCGTCCGATCACCGAAGTTAAGCAACATCGGGTGCGGTCAGTACTTGGATGGGTGACCGCCTGGGAACACCGCGTGACGTTGGCTTTTTGCATTTTTTTTTTGTGTTTATTTGATTTACAAAAAAAAAAAATGTAACGAGGTTTTATTTTATTAATTTTAATCTTAGAGGTAAAAAAAAATGACATACTCTATGCGACTCTATTCCAAGTGTCATAGGATATATTTTATTTTATGTTAAAACAAAAAGTCACGCGAATGAAGTCGCGGACAAAAGATAGTATCAAATAACTACCAAGCATAATATTGATGACATAAATCGTATAAGGCCAAAATATTGATCTCGAAGATCAAAAGAAATCGTACAATAGTGTTATTATGAAATTAATTGTAATCAGTATAACAATTTCAAGTACACCTGTTGTTAATCAGTTATTCATAATAAATAATTATTATAATCTTGAAACAAAGGAGATTATTTTATAAATCATTGTGCGATTATTGCATAATATCAATATATTGCAAATAGGGTATTGAAAGTCAAAGTTAAATATTTTTTTTCAAGTAGTTCAGTAAAAGGCACTTTTGAACGTCAACATGTTATAAAAAATAAGCGGGGCAGTCTGGGGACTGCCCATAGACAGTCAACATATACTTACACATATATACACAGTGTACATATAGCTCATGGAAAGCGTTCGGTGACGATGACGCGAGTTCCATGATTTTTGTTCACCCAAAAAGTGCTCAACGCGCCTAAAGGAGTTTTCACTTCAAAAATAGATATTTTCTTGTAAATTTTGACACCTTCCAAAAGGAAGTTTCGTATGGAGAAGAATGGGCAAGAAACTTAGTTATTTTAACAAAAAAGATACAATATTTATATACATTATTTTATTTATAATTATATGTGAAGACGATGTACCTAGAATAAAATTACTATCCTATAATAGTGACAAAGTATTAAATTTGCGATGACAAATAAATTAGTTGATAGATACATGGTGCTCACATACAAATATTGCAATCATAGACAATTTCTCCAAAAGCTCTAGCGACGTGGTATCGTATTTCGACAACTCACTCATCGGCCCATTAGCTCAGTTGGTTAGAGCGTCGTGCTAATAACGCGAAGGTCGCGGGTTCGATCCCCTCATGGGCCACAATTCTCTTTTTGTGTTTTTGAGATTGTGTTGTAACAGTAAACGTTTTTGTAGAAGAATGTTTGTAATTTTACCTTAGTTTAGACAAGATTTTGACATGGTAGAATAGTTTGGCAGATAAAATTGTTTGTATGGATTCAGAGATGTGGCTCGTAACGGGTCGTCAGAAGCCCGAAAGTCTAACAAACAGTTTTACCAAGGGGTATTGTATTACCCAGTTACTGGGTTGTGGAGGCCAGATAGGCAGTCGCTCCATGTAAAATATTGGTATTCAGCTGCATCCGGTTATACTGGAAGCCGACCCCAACATAGTTGGGAAAAGGCTAGGCAGATTGATTGTTGTGCTACTCAACTGATCAAATCCTAGATTGTATGATACTATCAGCAGTCTTTGTGTTCTTATCAGTCAAAGAACTTGATCTTTACCCCCATTAAAAAACAAAAGAAAGAAGAAAAAAAGAAAGAAAATACGTTTATTTGCGAAAAGAAAGAAAGAAAAACACGAAAATAACAATTTAGGGGAAAATATGCGTCACATCCTACGCAAAACGGCCATCGCTTAGCGTAATGCTACGAAACAGAGTCCCAGGGCTGGTTTTCAGACACAGCTGCCGTTGACTTGATGACGTCAACCGGTGCAGCATATAGTGAAATAACAAAATAAGAAATCAAAAATAAAATAAATACAATACTTAATCCTAAATATAATATTTAAAATGTCAACATTTCGTTCCGTCGCCGACTCACGCGTCGCAGCCTTGTGCAATCTATGCGCGCAGCTGTCATAAAACTATTATTGTTTAACGTTTTGACATGTTGGTTAGTGGTTAATCGTTACGTAATAATTTTAAAGGTTGGGTGGTATCTATAGTACACCCACATTTCGCCAGTTATGTTTAAGTCCCATGTAATAGGGGACGAGCCTATTGCCATCAACCGGGCACAAATCCAGACTACATAATTTATAATTTATTTTAATTTTAACATTATTTTTTTCCAATTTCCAGCTTCTAACCTACGAGCCATCAGAACGTTTAGGCGCTGGCAAAGACGGCATCGAAGAGATAAAACGCCATCCTTACTTCAAACACATCGACTGGCAGTACATATACGACAGCTGGACTGTGCCCGACTAGCTGTGACGTCATAGTGAGGCTGTAAAGTACTATCGAAGAATTTCACATCTAAGCAGTTTGAAAACAGAATCCCGTGAACACGATGACCATATCTGTTACCGCTCCGGTTTTATAGCCGCCGAGCGCTGCAAGCAGAAATAGTCTTTACGGTCTATTGATATGAAGTTTTTCGATGGAACATTGTAGTGTAGTGAGTGTTATGTGGCTTCTGGACGTAGTGGATCTCAATATAACCTTAGGTACCAATCAAAGAAGTTCATATCTGATCAGTATCAAAACAAAATCCCGTGAACACGATGACAACATCTGTTACCGGCCCGGTGCTATAGCTGCCGAGCGCTGCAAGCAAAAATAGTCCTTACGGTGGTTAGATATGAACTTTTTCGATGGTACATGTCCCACCGCCGACGAGGAAGCGACAAGCTATCGACTATTTTCTCGCCCAAGAAACGTACAATAGATGTAGGTTCCGTGTCAGTAATTATATTAATAGTTGATCGCACACGGCCGGCGAGGGCTCTCTCTCCTATAGTTTGTTGTAGCGACAAGAGTTATCAAGGAAAAAACGATAACTTGTTACTAGCGTTACCACAGATGAATCTAGATGGGACACTCCGCAGTTTAGGTATGAAGCTACAAGTACGCGGCGGGCCCGTTTTGTTGGGCCAATTCAGTGAGTGTAACGTAGTCAGACGATCTAAGAGTCACTCGATAGAAGGAGAGGCAACTTCTGGATGAATATAACTGTAGGTAATTAGCGCTGTGAGACCTGAATTGTACTTTATTGTGTCGTAGCAAGAGTCGCTTTTTATTTAAATGATTTTGCGGAGTGTCCCATCTTTATTAATCTGTGGTTCGACTCGCTTTCACTAGTCGTTGGCGGTGGGACGGGTGCACCAAAGATATTCAAACATGGCCTGTCTCCAGCTGTGGAACACAACATCGCTTATGAGAAAAAAAAAAAACTTAAAATGTAGAATTTATTGCTGACATTTTTCCAAAATGTTCAAGGGCCACGATAATCATCATATTTCAAATTGGCTAGCTAAACTCCGCAGACGCTATGAGTATCGATATCTAAACACGATAAAATTAACGTCAACCTCTCCAGCGATCCCATCACCTGTTCATAATTATTTTGTACCCAATATGTACTCATTTTGTACATACTTTAAAATAAAAAGGACTTTTAAAGGTTAAGAGTACAGACACTTCATTTTTGTTGCTGTAGAGCAGTGTTTCTCAAAGTGGGCGATAACGCCCCTTTGTGGGCGCTGGAGGCCTAGAGAGGGGCGGTAAGGGGCCCAGCAAAAATTGGGGGGTGTTGAAGTGGTTTAGGGGGCGATGGCTGATTTGTAATTTCATCTACTTAATATTTTAAAATTCACTGAAATTAAATGTACTTACTACACAACATCGATTAGTTAGTTCATATTTCTGCCCTGTTTGATTGTATAAAAACTAAAAATATTTAACAAAGATTTCGTAGGATACTCCATGAGCAATCAAGTTTTAATAACGCGATTTATGCAATCCTGTATCAATCGGCTGTTTCATCGATACTTGTTCTTACTTGCTCAGTACGATTGAACGTCGAATGAGATAAACGAGTTTGCGTTCTAATTGCTCTCACTGGTCAAAAAAGTTAGTCTAGTTTAGAATGTAAGTTAAGACCAGACTAATATAGCACACTGCAATTAAATTAATTAAAGTAATGAATGTCATTGTGGTTTTTAAGCTATGATAAAGTAAAAAAAATGGGGTGCGCTGAAAAATAATTTATTTTCAAAGTGGGCGGTAGATGAAATAAGTTTGAGAACCTCTACTGTAGGGCATCTCTCCAGCAACACCAAGTTAAAATATAAAGAAGTGTCAGAAAATTATTGTACTGTTGTTTTTACCATTCAATAAGCAAGCTGTGACTAGTTATGTCTAGTTTAAAATTCTCGGGATATATATTTTTTTTCTTTTCTATCATATTCAGATATCGATACCAATCGCATCTGCGGAGTTTAGCTAGCCAATTTAAAATAACCCTGTATATATTAGATCTGTATAGTACAACCAATATTCCTATATTTATCAGATAACGAAAAATATGAATGATAATGTTCAGCCTAAAATGAATTGTTCAGTAAAGTCCAGCAGTTTATTTTAGAAATTTAAGTTTTAAAGTTATTTTATTGTCAGTTTTCAAATGTAATTTATTGTTTATTACACGTTATTTAATTTTTTTGTTATTTTAAATTCTATAATTATAAAAATTTCAAGTACGAAGAACTTCATATCTAAGCAGTTTGAAAACAAAATCCCGTGAACACGATGACCATATCTGTTACCGCCTCGGTTCTATAGCCGCCGAGCGCTGCAAGCAAAAATAGTCCTTACGGTGTATAGATATGAAGTTCGCCGATAGTACATCATACATATTTAACAAAATGTTCGAGAATTTAATCTGAGGTGAAATGAAGGGAATTTGTTACATAACATTACGCCTTTAAAAACCGATAGGGTAGCTAGAAGTAAATGGTACTCCCACATTTTGCCAGTTATGTTATAAGTATCATGTAAAAGGGATTTCGTTGCAAAACGGTGTGAAAATATCTCTGCGGAGCTTATAAACTGTAGTGTGATATTATAGAAGTAAGTCATATATGTGTGGGACTAAATATATTTGTAGACACATAGTCCTCACATAATGTAGTGGAATAATAATAGTTCTGTGTTTTTATCACTTGCAAACTTAACACTATTATCCTGTGTCCTAACCGAAGGCCATTGTCGCGAGGGTGCGCGATTACGCGATCGGATATATGAATGTTACGTACGCGCGCGATCTACTAAGTCGCGTATTAAACGATGTAGGTCGTGAGGCAAGATATCCAAGGTCTTTTTAAATCTTTGTTTCCAATTTCCACTCAAACAATCATCAACTTTATAGTAGTGTAAATAAAGTTGATTTTAGACCGACTAGTGCTGTTGAGAAAGTCATGAAAAAATATGAAGTTGTAGCGCAAACTGAACCTTAAGTGTAGGCATTACAGTTGTTTCTCCTAAGACTCGTCTTTGTTTAAATGTTTGGCAAATAAATTGCGAACGCAGATTAGAGTTATTGGTCGACATCGCCCGACATCAAGCGACTGGTGCCGCGGTACATTTGTCCAGTGAATACGTGGATTTATCACTGAAGTACGTCATCTAAATATCTATAATAATAATAAAGCTGAAGAGTTTGTCTTTTGTTTGCTAATCGCTAATAAAATAATAAATTATTTTTGAATTTGATAACCCAATGCTATAAGAAGGTTATAGGTTATTTAACATCACGTTACAACCCTTAAGAGTCGAGCAAAACGACAAAAACTTAGAAAGCATGCTAAGCGAAAACGTAGTAATTGCGTGGGCGGGCGATACGATGCGACGTGCTGGGTCGGGGCTGAAATTTTACACGGACGAAGTTGCGGGCGGAAGCGAGTAATTCTTATAAACGATCGCGTATCCGCACGACAGTCGCGTTTTGTTAGAACACGGCCTTACACCAAGAATTCATCACAATTTGAGGACAATATTGTATATATCGCAGTATTATTATTGGATGGAAGTTTGAAGATTTGATCCAAATAATGCATGAAATTGATTGGAACAATGTTCTTTCACGCTATTGTTGTGGAGGTAAACAGGTAGAAATCGTCACGTAACAAAAAAGCGTCATGCCCGAAAACGTCAGTTTCAAGTGTCACACTTGAGACCAAACTAGATGGCGCTGTATTAAAGTATTAACACATAATAAACAGCGAAAAGCCCGTTTAAAGTTTGAGAATAGGTCGAGGTCGTTCCAGCTCAATGCCTCTATCATTCGCTTTACCGGATGAGACTGTTCAAATCGACGCCAGCTATCCTGAAGGAAACTTCGGGACGGAACCAGCTACTAGATGGTTCGATTAGTCTTTCGCCCTTGATACCATACTAGATGGCTCTGTATTAAACCTACCACACATCGACTTTTTAATGTACTCCTTTTCAAAGCGTTAAAAAATATGTATATTTGAATTTTCTGAAATGTAATAAATAAAAATCTCACCATAATTATGTATTTTATGTTTAAATTGTGTGCATCTAGTCTGTATGTTGATTATCCAATGGTTACTTAAGAGTATTATTCACCATATTGATTTATATTTTAAGTAGATTTTAGTACAAATATGTAATCCTATGTGTATAAGTTCAGTGTAACCGTGTTTGTATGTGTTAGTTGTAATTTTAAAGACAGAAATATGTAGTTTTAATTTGTGGTTGTTTTTACACAAAAAATACAGTTGTTCACTTTCAGGCCTCGTTCAAACCGAAACGAACGTCGCGAGAACTAGCGATAGTCGCGTTGTTTTTGTTAGGTGAACCTAAGCGCTTGGTCGCGCCGATAGAGGGCGCTTTCCGGTTTTCCAAAAAACTGAGTGACTAAGGCCGCTGGCCGCATTCTATTTGAAAGCGATCGTCGCGCGAATACGCGATATGTCACTTTTTGTTCGGAAAACCGGAAAGCGCTCTGTCGGTGCGACCACGCGTTCAGGTTCACCGAACAAAAAGTTCGAACGATCGTGTATTCGTGCGTCGCGACGATCGCTTTTAAATGGGACACGGGATTATGAACGCGATGATCGCGTATTCGCGCAAACTATAATTTTGGTTAGGACGCGCGGACAAATTGCTTTGAAAAGTACACATGCATTTACTGACAGTAATCTATTATTAGTGCTTTGCTTGCCACGGAAGAGGATTTTTCTTTTTATTATTGAACAAAAGCCTGTGCAAAGGGATCGTAAAAATCATGAGGGATATTTTTTTTCTTGTGAAAGTTCATGTTAAATACATTAGTATTATTACGATTGTTAACTAGTAAAGAAATACGTCGAAAAGTCAGAACCCAGCCATGTCTTCATTACACGAGTTACCAATGTTACTAATAACTTTTCAATACATGTAAAGAAAGAAATTCATAGTCAATTCTTGAATTATCTGTCACGTAATCTACGAAAAAAAGAAAAACGTTTATTTGGCACAGTATCTTAAGGGTCGACACACATAAAAGCGTTGCGACGTTGCATCGCAAAAATCAGCGACAGCACCCTAAGATTTTCTTAAGAAATGCCCGAAGCTTCTGCGTTACGACGACGCAAAACAATGAACACTTGTGATCAAATACCGGTCTCGCACTGTTAACGCACCCGTGCCTACCGAAACCATACCAACTCACATAATTTAAAATATAGTACTATGTTCATGGCCGCGCCAAATAGTTTCATTTCCGCAACAATGCTAGACAGATGCTGTCTGACGCTGATTACACAGTATACTATAAGAAGGCCTTTTCCGAATCCAAACGGAATATTTTATGAGATCTTTGTATGATGAAAATATAGAGACGAGTACACAGGGTGGATTTTTGACCGTTTTCCTGTAGCTACAATGATTAAGGTATAGTTGACCGCGACCGCCGTACCGCGCCTTAGTAATGTGCGTGGCGAGATGGAGGGGGCAGGCTGCTCATTCGTCAACGCTCACGGCGTCCCGCCGCTCATTCGTTAACGCTGCCCCCCGCCTCGCCGCGCGGTACAGCGGTCTCGGTCAAACTATACCTGTTCTTACTGCCCCGTCTCAATAATCCACCTTGTGTAGTAGAGAGATAATTTTGAGTTACATTACAATATTGCTGTTCAAGTCAAAAAATACTGAACGAACGGCGTAGTTATAGGTTTGTTTTTAACCTACATATCCAGGGCGATCATTATCGTCATCACAAACAATATCAGTCGAGGATCGAAGATGTATGAACTCGCGTACCGTATCTTGCCGTACCCCGCGTCCTAACCAAAAGACATCATGGCGGCTCGGTTAACCGAGAGAAAAGCGATTTAAGGTGACCGCACACTTATCCGAGCCGAACGCATCGAACGAAACGATTTTATAATTCTTTATATGAAATTCTATGAAACCTCGCGCACCTGCCCGTGTCGAATCGTCCGAATCTGGAAGACCGTTCCTAGCGTTCTCGTTAACTTCGATTCGTTCGACGCGTTCAGCTCGGATTATGAACGCGATGATCGCGTATTCGCGCATTTGATTAGGATGCGGCTTTTAGTCGCCTCAATTACATGACAGCGGAACGAGGTAATGTTTTACTTTTCATAGGTTTTTTCTGTGTAATTGTAAATTCAAAATTGTATGATCTCATTTTTGGGTTCATTAAATCAGACCAAATTGTTGCATTTTATTTTTAAATTAAATAAAGAAACATAAGTTGTGAGTGTTATATTTAATAGGATTCTCTCTAAATAGAATTTGTATGATAGAATAAATGAATACGAGTAAGTTGTCTTTTCATTCTCATAAATGTTTGAATCTTTTTTATTTTCCTCCCTGAATAAGGATGTTTACAAAGAAGTCGGTGGACTAACTCAACAGTAGGTACTGCAGAGCCAAAAAGTAAACGTCAGGACCGCAGGACCAAGTCAAGGTTAAGAATGTTGAATAGCATAATTAATTAGTATCTTATTGGTACTAATGGGTACCTTTAATAAAATGATTAGTACCTAAATACACGTCTGGATGGCGGGACCACTCTTAGAAGACCAAGTTTTCCAGCTGAAATGAGGATTCAAATAGCTCAAGAATTAGTACTTAATTGGTTGGTCACTGTAATTAACCCGTTCAATGAAGCAGTATCTTTTACTTTCGAAAACCACCGGTTGTAGCGTCGCTGAATACACAAATGAGTGGATAGGATAGGTTCATTATTAACTTTACGTAACAAAAGAGTTATAGAACGAATACGGCATGAGAGGAATCGTGGTTTTGTACAGTTTCCATTCACTAGATGGCGCTTTACATTTACGTCACGTTTCTGAATCGCGGTGTTAAGATTGTCCGCCGTTGAATGACCTTCGCGCGTTTCTGTAGAAAAATCATACTTACCTGGCATAGGGGATACCGTGATCATTAAGGCGGTTCCCCCAGGGCGAGGCCTTCCCATTGCACTGCGGTTGGGTTGACCCCTGCGATTATCCCTAATGTGGATAACTCGGATGCGTAATTTTTGGTAGTGGGGACTGCGTACGCGCCGTCCCCTCGGAATTCCCTTCATAATAAAGATATTTTGGTTGATCATTTGATGCGTAAAAATTCAACCAAACAGTCAGGGACCGTCATGTAAAGTCAACTCATGTTTCACTATTTATTTTGTCTACGAGGGCAGATAACACAAACTGTAATAAGGACGCCCGCCGTAACGACAGAGAATCTGTCACTAACGAGAATGGTCACAAGATTAATTTGAAGATGTTTCTATTTACAATCAAGAAAGGGAGTCGATTTTGATTTTTAAGATAAGTACACGCATATTGGTAGATACCTATGTACAATGCAGTGTCGATAACAATCATTGTTGTGCAAAAGAACAATTGCGTGCAGATAAATTCTTCCGCAAAAACTGCCATCCAAGCCGCGTAATTTAGTGTTCACACCTAATAATTATTGTTTAACAATTACCAAATAATAAACTGTCAGCAAATTTCTCTTTTACAGTATCTACTTACATCTTCACATTATATAACCACGGAAGTAGCCATTAGTCAGATAATTAACAGTATTTGCAAAGTTATTAGTCGCTAAGTTGAAAATTATTGACGCCTCATTGCGCATTCGGTCACGTATATTGACGGAAGTGAATATGTAAAGACTACGTGAGTGACAGTAACTGGTTTCTATTCTAGGCGCATTTGTAACTCATTGGCCTGATACCTAAGGAATTCTAGAAAAATGATTGGCTTCTATTAATTTGCTAATTATAAACGTACCGCGGTATCTCTGTAATTATGTGTTTAGGTGTTATAGAGATTGTTTCGTTTTAGATTAACACCATCTAGCGTTGAGTAGCTAAAGTAACGAAACGCAAGCTTTTAAAATAAAATACCTACTGTTCGAAACATAACTATCAAAGTGACTAAAGTATATCAATTTAATTGGAAATCATCACATAAAATGACATGATGTATGTACGGTATAAATTAAATTGTTTACTTGAAGAAATATTTTATGCACCTAGATGTCGTTAGTGGTCGAAACAGAATCTTACTAGAAAATTATATTTTATTCAAATTGAATAAAAGTCGTTTGACACATAATATTATTTTTTTAATAAAGGCCGTTATCATTTCACAATTACAATACATGAATTGGGAAACAATAGATAAGTTCAGCAGGTGTTACATCACGTGTGATGATAAAATATCAAGATTCTGCGCGGGCTTTCGGGCCACTCAACTATGCACTGCACATACCACTCGAGGCCACAGCATTTCTTCTAAGGTGATCAACTCAGCATTAACATAAACATGCCATTTTAACCACTATTCCTTGAGTCATAAAACTCAAAATATCTCTCATAAAAAGTCTTATTCATTTCGTTACCTGTTAAATAAATATAAATCTTAAGCAACATGCTCGTAATATCAATTTCCTGTAGCAAACTCATGTCAACACTTCAAGAAAATAAATACAGACAGAAAAGTATTCTGAATCTTAATACCAAAGAATATGATTGCTTTTACGGTGTTAACAATAAGAAACAATCGTATTAGCCGGTTCTACAAGAACGTATACTCAGCTTAGCTTATTTACGACAGCTGACGACCATTCAAACTCGTTTGTGTAATAACTCGATCTTCGGAGAATGCAACACGCCGATTGGCTCAGACAGTCGCACCGTCGACGAAGGAACGCTCGTTTGTTGTGCGCATGCGCGGTGACGCCGAAGTGAACGTTTCTAAATTTGAAAAAACTAGACTTGAGTGAGTGTAAATATCGATTAAAATTGTTAAATTAATCGATTATTTGAAGGATTTGTTGTGTAATATCGATTTTTGTCAACTCAGTGAATATTGGAAAGGAAAGGAATTTCATAATGTGGAAACGGGTTCGCATCCCATGATTGTTTGCATTTTGTAATAATTTTATACTTATAACTACGATTGAATGCTGGTTGTTTACGTCTGAAACCGTGGATTTTTGATTGAAGACTATCGACATTCTTACTTACTGGATTCCAGTTCAAAAGGTAAGTTTCAATATCAACATTACTTCACTAAAAAATTTAAAATGTTAGAAAGTGCAACTCATTAGAATTATGGAAAGTGTATTAATTAGACTTATTTTCTAACTAATCACTGCATACTGCATGTGTTTATTTTTAATTTCAGAAATAAAATAAGTAATAACTACCTACCTAACTTAAAATTAATTTGTTATTTTGTTGGTAAACATAGCATTCTCATAATTAACTCAAATACGCTATGAAGGTCGAGTTTAGACGATTATTTTATTCAGAAAACCTTTTTTATGGCTAACTACGAGCACAAAAAGTTAATAGGTAACCAAATTGCAGCATGGTCAATCTTTGTTCTATTTATAAATGACATGCACATTCGAAGTTCAAAAGAGAAACGTATTGGCCATGAATTTTGATGAATAATACAGGATACGACAGTATTATTTTAAAGTTACGACAGATTGTGTGCAAATTTTACTATAAAATAATTAAGACAACATGAAGGACTGTTGAGTAATATTAATTCATGTAGTGCAATGTTGAAAAAATAGAAATAAAATATTGCCTTTTAAGCCTTGAAAATTACTAAACTACATAAATTATTAATTAAATACGCAATTAGATACTATTTTTTCTTTTAATTGTTGGTATTTAGTAAGCTGTTTGAGTTGAGTGAGAACCTACATGGGTTAATGAACTGAAAGACACGAATATCTCCAGAAAAAGTAAAATAAAACCGCACTTAATCAACTACTTGTTTAGTCTTGTCACGCAATACCTTTCGAAACACCCATAGAATGCCAGTTATCAATTTATTTGACAGATCCCAGTATTCATGGAATTTTTCAATTCTGAGAATAAACTGCATGAAAAATAACATCATTGTCGATGCTTTACGAAATTTACGACCGACACCGAGGCGGTCATAATTCTTGTCATTCGATGAAGCAGATATAAAATTTAGGAGCAAATTGCGTGATTGTTGATGATCGATTGAAACGCATCCATATCAGGCGTGCGTGCAGCGTGCATAACGTGTTGAAAAGCGAAAGAGATACCTACCTATCTTTAAAATCTTGATAGTGAAATTCCGAGAATAGGAAGTGCAGTAAAAATTGAATGCGAGTCACGTTTTATTCAACGTTCCATGAATTACTTACGTTATAGTCAACGATCTATGAATTACGTTTTATTTAACAAACTAATACGATAATCTTATACTTAGTTAGTTGCCAGTGAAGTGAAGCACCGAGGAAGAGTTGCCCTCGACGGTCGGGGCTTAAACTTGGCAACGTCATCGACCGTTGACCCTCGAAACCATGAGAAATCATTCGAAGCCAGTTACTTCCTTTTTTGAAAACAAGCAAGAATAGAATTTGAAAAGTTGTAGGTACATTCCAACACTCTCAAAACCAATTTATTTACGAATACTAATTGGTAGATTATTGAGAGAACTGCCACTCTCGTAACAGGGTAGCGTAAGACATATTCATTATACCTATATTTAATATGAGGCTCGCCACCTATTACATGGAACTTAAACATAACTGGCCAAATGTGGGTGTATCTACTATACACACCTCTGCCCAACCTTTCGGAATGTTATGTTATGTTAATTAATATGACCTCAGCAAAATGTTTAAACTTTTTGCTTCACATATATTATTTGCCTTTAACCTGTTAAAGAACACAGCCTTTTTAGTTTTTTAGCCCAGTAGGTATAAAAACTTGCTCAAAAGCCCAGTTTTTTTAAACGTTTAGCTTTATATGGTACCTGCGACTTGTGGAGCATTACGTAATTATCACAAATAATAATGTGAGTCATGCATTATTGAATTGATATATTCCATTATCCATACATTTGTGCAAATATATGTTTGCGTGTTGTTGGTGTTTCTCAGTGTGACTACTGACTTAGATTGTCATGAATCGACGTTTTATTGCCTTAGTTTTATTAAGCAATGTTGATGTTGAAGGAACTGGAAGGAAAAAACGTACACAAACACATACATTTTTATTATGACGCAAAAAACAACCACCAAACCATCGCTACAATCTTCTTCTTCTTTTGATGACACGAGAGTGAATTGGATCCATCCATTAAATAGATCCAATGGTGAAGCAAGATCACAAAAATACCTCTTCAAACATTCACCAAGATTCTCTTTTCTGTCACCATAGTAACTTAAAACAATAAACACCACTTTTTAGCCAGCGACCATGTGTAAATTTTGTTATTCTACAAAGTTTAGCCACTTTCCCTTATGTAACTGACTAGTTTATGCAAATCGGAGTCGCGTTAATCTTCTCCGCCACGCCTCGCGCTCCGGCGAGATGATATCACATGCCTACCTGCCTACCTCTTGGGTATCGTAGTGGAAAACGGAACTCATCAACATTGCGAAAATTGACGCTAAATATAACTTTGAATACGGAGGTAACCTTTTCGTTTTAATTTAGGCGTATAAACAAGAACTGTCACAGCAGGTTGAAGAACCAGCAAATTTTGATGATTTTCTTAGCTTCACCTATAAAATTGAGTCTCAAAATATAACAATGGATTCATTTCTTATGTGGGTCAAAACAAAACATTAACAAAATACTATGAAATATGGAATTCAAGTACGGAACCATTACTCAATGTTTTCCTTTATTATGGTTGAAGATGTGACATTAGGCAATCTATTACGAAAAAGCCATTTGTATGCAACAGCTGAGCTTAGGGCCAGCGACATCTCATAATAAATTGTTTATTATAGTTTCTTAGAAATCGTTGAAAATTATGATGGACGATAAATACTACGAATCTTTAAACTTGCGGGGTAATTGCGTAACACACTAACAGTAGCAATGGCTTTCATGTTGACAGTTCAACAACATTCATTGTGTTATTTACGATGTAAATAACACAATGTTCGAAAAATTTGTCTGCTCAACATCGTTGAGCAGACAAATTTTTCGATCATAATGAAGCAATGGATTAGCAATATCCTTCAAAATCATTCAGATTGTGATTGAAATTGTGTAAATTAGGGTGCTAGTACATGCTAGTAGTATCATGATACCAATTGCGGTATATTGGTACATGACTTCAGAAATGTTCAGATTATGTAATAATTGCCTATTGCAGTAGGCATTTGCAGTCTGATGTTGGATGTTGAGCATATTTGTCCTAAAAAGAGTTTATTAATGAAGCCAAGTAGGTCGATTAGGCATACATATAGTTAGCTAACGCTAGCTAATAAATCTGTATTTAAAGGCTAAAGGAAAAAGGTACTATTAACATGTTTCATGAATATTTGAGAGACGAAAACTGGCAATAGTACGCTCTGTACTCCGTTCCTGTCTGTACACACAACTAAGTTTCCGGAATTCCGTTGTGTATGGAGCCGGCCTAAATCACTGCCATAGACGAATTGTCAAATAAGTATTAGCATTCCCTCCTCTCCGCGTATCTCTTCTGAGTATACAAGAATGAAAGTACCGTGTGAAGAATGTTGGCACCTATTAGTCTTCTATTTACCTTGACTTATGCAAAAAATCGAAAGTAAGTAAAGAAAAACGCTCTAAATTTTTCAACTTGTTAAATTCCGTTTGCGCAATATTTAGCAGTCTTCTATGATTTCTCTTTTCTATAAACATTCCAATGTCAGCAACGAATCGAGCTCTGTGGAATACCAATGCTGCCGTTCTCCTATAAGCTTGCAATTACATGAATTTAATTCAAATCTGCAGGTAATAATTGAGCTCAGCATAAGGTCAGATGACATTACAAGGTTACCACCTGACGCCGATTTTCAGCTGCAGCCCACGAGTGCCATTACATACGTTAGAGTGATAAACACCATGATATTTCACACTATTTTACAAGAACTAAAAATAAAGGCTTGCAAGAAATAGTTTCAATTTTGTAAATCTTGCTGGAAACAATACATAAATAACGCAGTATCTCTCGAGACTGTCCTCAAGATTTAGCTTACTGGGACACCCTAACCATTTGACATTTCTTTTTCTTTTTTTGTACCTTTAAGGCGTCCAAAACATGCTGGTTCTCAGCCTAATTCATTTTGACCGTATTCCAAAATCTCTACTTAATACTCCGGGAATTACAGGTAAGATGTTTGTTATGTTTACTTATCATAATAATTCATTATGTTATTGTATATTGTATTATAATGAAATTCTCGTCATGCATAAAGAAGCGTCAGTACCGTCGCTTGTTGTGAAGCCAATCGATGGTTTATGTTTATGAATAAAGATGAATATTCTCAGGCATTCAACCGATCTCCCATAGACGGTCAATTAGTGATTGTTGATTGTCAAAGAAAAAGCACACAGCCGTGTTCCGCACACGGTTGTGTGGGGAGGGCTATTGAATAAACTGCGAGAAAAAACGATAGGCAATAACCTTTGCTTGAATAATTCATAAATTAAATAGCTACTATCTGTGGGCCGTGACTGGCTGCGTAATTAGGGGTTTATTTATAAAAAATTGCTTAAAACTGTGTGACTTTCAAACGTCAAAAATGTACCTAAGGGGGAGATTCTTTCTATCCATATCATCATCCACACAGTCCATCCATCGTTTATTTGGTCTTCTCCTACTCTTATAGCCATCGACATTCATACAGTATTGTTTCGTAAGCACAATCATAAGCAACTAATTAATAAATTAATGTGCTTTGGAAAGTGGGCATTCTATCTATGCCTCGGTAAACTAATATTAAAATTCGTAGAAATAGCGAGCACATTACGACAATAACTACTTTAAGTGTTGCAATATAATTATGATACCTAGTACATTTGAAATGAAACCGATAGTTGTAAATGGAAAGGTGGTTCTAAGGAACGCCATTTTGAATTTTGTGAGGTGAGTAGGTCGCTAGGTTTAGGTTGTTTTTCAATTCATATGTACCTTCTGAGTTTATCTTGGACATCACTGACATCGGTGGAGGAAAATATCGTGAGGAAACCTGAACTATAAGTCTGAAATCGCCAACCCGTTTCGAGCAATCGTGGTGATCAATGCTCGTGCCTTTTCTGTTTTTATATTTTTTTGACTTATTCGGTGTTCTAAATTTTATTGAATTTTATTTTTGTGAAAACTTCTGAAAATTGGGGTTGCAATTTTGAATAATTTATATAAGAAAGGGCGGGGGGAACAATCATATGGCATCAAAAAACTCACCCGTATCGCTGTCAACAGGAAAAGTGCCCAAAAAGCTGGCAGCATTGCCGCATTATATGGCAATGTTGATTCTTTGGCCGAAGAATAGATCAGCCTTCTGGTCACAAGCTGATATTTTAAACAATGCACAATTTTATCTGCCTATTAATTTAGGAGAAGTCACATGGGGTCTATTTCCCAGACGTAGGTACCTAAAATTCGTGGTGAATTTTAAATTGGTCCATTAGGAGTCCAACTCGCACTGGGCACCAACCTGCACTGGGCCCGCGTGGTAGATTACAGCCCACTACCTCTCGAAGAGAGGAGTCCCAGCAGTGGGCACATTATAGGATAAATATATTATTATGCCATAACGTGTAGGGTGACCATTATTGCGGAAAATCCCAAAAATAATTGTTTAGTTAGTTTTATACATTCATCAGGTAGTCTAAGTGATGTAACTTGATAATAATGTAAATAAATAAAATGTTGTTCTATCGCGTGGGTACACGTTTTAATAACATTTTGATGAGGTCATAAGTTAAACCTTCAATCATCTTAATAAACTGATAGGCTATTTCCTGTTGGCACGACTTCATTGTACTCTGATAATGTAGGTTTATAAAACATTTTTAACGATCGATTCAATAGGGATGTGGGCTGGGAAAAAAAAAACTATTTAGTCCGTCCGTCAGATAATAAAAAAATATTAGACACGTATTTTTTGCTCTATCAAATTAATAAAAAATGGTTTTGATAAAATGCATTAAAGTGGGGGAGTAGGGGCTCGCTACGTCACAAGTCAGTATACAATTTACCGCCCAGTGACGTCATGCTACATTTTAACACATTGCCTACTCAATGTGTTGCCGTAATCTTTTGATTATGTAAAAAAAGAAAAAATACGTGTCCAATATTTTTTAATAATCTACCTGACAGACAATTTTTTTGTTTTTTTTTGTCAACTTCCCTATTATGCTTGGCGTCTATTTTGCAGAAAACTAATTAAAACTGACTTTTTCGCTGAAGAATGTGTTTATTTATTTATTCTGACAAATCTTAAATACAATATACCATCTAACATTAAATATATTTATGCAAGTATATATAGAAAAAAAAGCGAAGAGCTTGGGCTTTGGGCATAAAAAAATTCGTGCGCATCGCTGTCAATGGGAAAAATGCCCAAAAGGCTGGCAGTATGGCCTCTTTGGGTGGCAATGCTGATGCTTTTTAACTTATATTTGCGACCTCGATGCACCATTACAACTATTTACTTCCATAAAGAATGAAACAAAACAGTTTAAATACTTAGAAAAAACGCTAGAGTCCGCATTACAGCTGCCAACGAGGCTGTATGTAACTTTCCTGCGTTAAGTATTTAAAAAGCGAACGCGGAAAACGCTTAGCATACTAAACTAAGTGCTGTGTATGTTATTACTAATTATAGTAAATACCGCTTCTTGTGGGAAATTTGTCCAGGAAACACTTGTAGGCGGTATGTGATTAGAGCAATCACTGTAATTTTGTAAATCGGTCTGAACTTTAAATTCGTTCTACGTAAGCTCAGTTTCGCACCGGTGATTTTTGACGCGACAATTTTTTATTAGTCCAGTCATTTCGTCCGAAAAAAAGGCAAATAAAAGAAAATGAATTTGCGCTTCTAATTTTTTAATATGTTGTAGGGGATACCTAGAAAAGCTTAACTTGAGATTGTCGACCAAGCTTTCCTAGGAGCTTTCGCCGCCATCTTGGAAAACGCTTAAAATTTGTTTTTCGGCAATAACTCGGCTATCCGATGAGATTCGAAAATTTTTGTAGGACACTTTTTGTAGCTTTCTTTGTGCTCTACAATAACGCTCGAACCACTTTTAGCGTATCATGCATCGTTATCGAGATATCGATCGATAAAGTCAAAAATTTAGGACACAATTTTTGTTTTTTGCTTTTTTTTTCTTTGGGTCTTAATAAATATGAAAACTTGTGGAATTCAAACTTGTAGAGCATATTCAGACCTACAATTTCCTTCTTGGATTTTTTTATGTTGGACAAAAATTACGATCTCCAGCGCGCCGCAAAGTCGGTGAATCCACGCTCAGCGTCGAGCGCGCTCAAGTTAGTATATCGTATCGTGTTGAGTTTTTGCTGTGCGTAGTGTAAATCGAGGGTTCCGATATTCTGGGCAAAAATTTCGATATCTAGTTGGCTGTAAACTCGTTATAACGGAGTGCCCGCATAGAGCGTCCGTTGGAGTTGGAGGGGTCAGGTATAAAGGGACCCTTTTGTTAGGGTCTACGTGTTGAAACGTGTTCTTCTTTTCGTAGCATCTCGGTTAGTTGCCTCGAGCCTTTCGAAGTGAGCACACGTGTTTCAATAATTTTGTGACCATGGGAGACTGTTTTATTTGTAAAAAAGCGTTAATCGACGACATTTATGTTGCTAAAAAAAGAGCTGTTCGAACTCTCTTGACGGTGAGTGAGAAAAGAGGACATGTGGACCATCAACGCATGCTAGAAAGTGTCGAATCTGTGAGTGTGCATAGGGCGTGTTACAAGAATTATGCGAACGAAAGACTCGCGTCGTTTGTCGCTCGTCGAACAAAATCAGTCTCGGAAGAACAGGAACCTGAACCTGAACCGGAACCCGAACAACAACAGCAGCTCGAAGACCGTTTCGATTTTTCAAGCGAAAAAAAACGTGAAAAAAGTCCATCGTTCGTGTCTCGAGTGCAGAAAAAAATATTTTTCTTTCCGTTTATTTTGTTTTGTTTATTTTGTATTGTAAAAAAATATTTTTTTTTACTGCACAAACAAATTATTTGTTTAATAAATTACTATTGTGTGATCCTTAATTTGTTGCTCTATGTACTTATTTTTTATCCCATCAATTTCCTGAACAATTTCCCATTCGATTCGACATCCAGACACAACCGAGCGAGCAGCTCGCTCGACGCTGAGTGTGGATTCACCGACTTTGCGGCGCGCTGGTGATCGTAATTTTTGTCCAACATAAAAAAAACCAAGAAGGAAATTGTAGGTCTGAATATGCTCTACAAGTTTGAATTCCACAATTTTTCATATTTATTAAGACCCAAAGAAAAAAAAAGCAAAAAACAAAAATTGTGTCCTAAATTTTTGACTTTATCGATCGATATCTCGATAACGATGCATGATACGCTAAAAATGGTTCGGGCGTTATTGTAGAGCACAAAGAAAGCTACAAAAAGTGTTACTGAGCTACAAAATATGTTTTACAATTAGAAATCGCTCACAACCAGATCAAGACTTAAATATAAAAATACATTCCTGTAAAAGAGCCATGAATTATGCCTGTACATGTCCTGTAATTAATAAAGTATCACAGACAAAATATTTAGGGGTTATAATTGACCAGCACTTAAGTTGGTACTCCCACCTCGAACATGTTGCTGGTAGAATACGAAAGTTGGGATGGATATTTAAATCATTGAGATACGTAATCCCTGCAGGTGTAGCCACAAAGGGGGGCGTCAAAAGAAATCTTTTAAATGAAATCTACACAGCCCTTGCACAATCTGTGATAGTCTACTGTATACCTGTATGGGGTGGGGCAGCAAAATCAAAATTTATGGACGTGGAACGTGCGCAAAGAGGTCTGATAAAAATAATGTATTTTAAGAAACGGAGATTCCCCACTGAAAGTCTATATGAGATCAGCGGCCTGCTATCTGTTAGGAAACTATATATCTGTGCCGTGATCTTAAAAAAACATAAGACACTTACATATGATAAAAACATAACATTAAAAAGGAGAAAGGATATTATTGCTCAAGGCACACAAACTAAAACCAATTTTGCTGCTACGCAATATAATAATCAATCATCACGGTTATATAATAAAATAAATAAGGACATATACATTTACACTGAATATCTTCATAAAGTTAAGAAAATGTTAATAGAATGGTTAAAATCGCGCACTTATGCAGATATTGAATTATTGTTATAATAAGTGGAAGTTAGTTAATACTGGTACCGCCACTCCCACACGCACATCATCCCTCATACACACAAACACACCAACCACACAACTCTCACACCTTACATACCTCAAACATATCACACACCACACTCGCTCTACACACCGCACACACCTCTCACACACCACACACTCCGCACACCCAACACACCCACATTAATGTACTTTTAAGAAAATAGTAAAAATAATTCTGTAAGTAGTACAAACAGCCAAAGCTATGGAAGTGCGGAGTCTCCTAACACAGGCGTCATCATGCTTAAAAGGAGGCTCCAATCATAAACTAATGTATACTAGTTGGTACAGAAATAAACATTTTGTATTTGTATTTGTATTTGTATTTGTAAAAGTGTCCTACAAAAATTTTCGAAATCTCATCGGATAGCCGAGTTATTGCCGAGAAACAAATTTTACCCCTTTTTTCAACATGGCGGCGAAAGCTCCTAGGAAAGCTTGGTCGACAATCTCAAGTTAAGCTTTTCTAGGTATCCTCTACAACATATTAAAAAATTAGAAGCGCAAATTCATTTTCTTTTTTAAATGTACGTAATGACTGGACTATATAGCTCACTGGATTTTCAACTTTCGGTATTAAGCCGAGCATTGAGAATCCAACAGAGCGCATCTTAGCGCGTCATAGAAACAATGTTGGATTTTCAATTTGAAAATGCAGTGCTCGAAAAAAAAAAAATCGGTGTAAAAATTCGCCCGTTCGAACCTTTTTTTTTTCAGGATGGGAAATCATCAAATGACTTCTTCCACTCTGGGCAGAGCGAGAGGGTGTGTCAGACTTTTACTGACTAAAACCCACCCGTGTTCCTTCCGTTGCCTGTGTGCCGGGGCCGCGATATCCCTTTCGGACAAACCCGCAACCCCAGCAGGGCCCGTTCGAACCTGCGGGGGTAATTGCGCAACACACCGGAGCAATGGCTTTCATTTTGAGTTCAACAATATTCATTGCGTTATTTACGTTGTTGAGCAGATCAATTTTTCGAAAATATTATTTATTATTTATTTATTTATTACATCCATACGCTACCATTACAGAGTCCCAAATGATAAAATATGAAGCAATCGATTAGCAATATTCTTTAAAATAATTCAGATTGTGATTGATAGTCTGTTAAGCAAATACGGTGCTGGGCTCAGTCAGATTCAATTTTAGTTGCTTGTTAAAGGAGTGGATGACATTAACATTGACTATTCGACCGTGGCAAGGAGCCAGGATAATGCTGCGATTTCTGTGCTACTTGCATTGGAAGTAGGATAACCTCGAATGGGTGCTGTAATGCTTCGAAACGCTATTCCGAATAGCAGACCTGTCGGTCGATTCTGTAAAAATATGAACGTGAAGCTTAGGTGAAGTGAGCTGTCACTGCCACAGAATCGACCAGCAGGATGCTAGGGATTAACACTATTGACAGCTCACTTCACGCTCACTTCACCTAAGTTTCACGGTGATATTTTTACAGAATCGAACGGCTGTTTTCGAAATAAAGTGCCCATTAAGAGCTTGAGAAAAAGGGAATCTAAGGGACCTTATAACGACAATAATAATATTTATTAATTTTATTTATTTATTACATACATACGCTATTACCATTACAGTCTCCCAATTCGGGACTGTGTAGTTATGTAATTAAAAGAGGAAGGGCTCGTGGCTAAGTAATAGCAGTCGCAAGGGTCGATCCATCAGGTTAAGCTACGCTTGCCAGGGTTGGTCCGTGGATGGGTGACTATCTTTACAAACCGAGACTCCTCCGTGCCTCGGAAAGCACGTTAATTAAGCCGCTGGTCCCGGCTGTCATTCGTGGATCTTTTATAGTCGTCACGGGTCGTCAGAAGCCCGAAAGTTTGACAACCAGCCTTACCAAGGGGTATCGTATTACCCAGTAACTGGGTTGTGGAGGTCAGATAGGCAGTCGATCCATGTAAAATACTGGTATTCAGCTGCATTTGGTTAGACTGGAAGCCGAACCCAACATAGTTGGGAAAAGGCTAGGCAGATTGATTGTAGATAATTAACAGTTTATGAAATAATTTACAACATAAGATTTACAAATTAAAAACCTAACACGTGTAGCGTTCGTTACCCTTGCGAACTCGCTCAATGAACATGAGAAAATATCTATTCTGTCGGCAACCTAATTTATAAAACCAGTGCCCTGCCAACTTAAATGATAAATGATTTTATTTTTGTAAGTAATTTTGTACACGTCAATCATATTTTAAAAACTAGATGAAGTCGGCGATTCGTATCCGACTACTGTGAGAAGAAATACCAAAACAGACAGTCTCTTTTTAAGTCCAGACATAATCTTGCTCAGGCCATATGAGGACCATGTAGATTAGTGTCTGAAGTGGATTTTTGAGGAAAGAACCACACAGATTTGAGTGGACCTGTCCAGACAGTACAAGCATTTGTCAGTAATCGTGTAGCTCAACTCAGAGCTTACATTGTTTTATCAATAATAAGGCTAACGAAATATCAATGAACAAGGCCAAGAAAAGTATCGAATTCTAGGGCCTGACCAGCAAAAACCACAACTATATTGTGCAACTAGTTACCTATTCTATTTCTTTCTCACAGGAGGCTACTCGAAGCAAGTGCAACAATACCCTGCTGTGAGTTACGACCATTATGATTGAAGATGTATGCCTCTGATAACGACGAATTTATTGCGAGTTGCTTTAGAACAGTGTTACTTTTGTTTGTTGGAACTTTAGAAGTGTTTGTTTATGGCCGTTTGAAGGTTGATGGCGATCTCATGGCTTGAAAGTTGCCGTGTTAAATTGAGTAATATCATCTCTTCAATGACGTGGCACCGCTTTAGATGTTGTACCAATTGCCAGCTTGTAATTAATGAGGGGAATGGAAACTTCATAACATAATATCACGGCTATATTCACCGAAGTTTTAAGCAGATGTTTACCTACCTATAGTACACCTACATTTCGTCAGTTATGTTTAAGTCTCATGTAATAGGGGGCGAACCTATTGCCATCAACCGGGCACAAATCCAGACTCTGGGCTACTACAGTACTACTGAGAAAATCCAGATTGAAAAACCACATGCCCAGATACTGCGCCTGGGACCACTCTAGACCAACGAGACAGAAACTTCAATAAGGTCAAGTCGATGTTAGTTTACTCCTTTCTTATTGGAATGCACTAAATGAAGATAGCTCATGCTGGCGTAAAAATCTTAGCTTGTCGTAAAAGTGGTAACGGGAATGACGGCCCAGCATAGCCAGGATATGCCACTTGCGGCAGCCTTTACAGCCCCAGGGGTCGCAGAAACAATAACCAATTAATTGTGTCTCATTAGATAAAGATTGATTGATAAAATAACACCGATTACACAATATATCACTTCTTTTGGTCTCTAAGGCCCGTATTACAGAACTCCACTCAAAGCTCAACCATTACTCAAAACTCGTTTAAAGCCTTTTGATTGGTTGAAACTAGTTTTAAGTAATGATTGAGGTTCTATAATACGGGCCTAAGACACTTCTTTTTGTCTCTATTGCGTCTTTCCCAAAATCGCGCGGACATTACAAAGCTTCATAGTGATTCATCACAGCGCGGTCTTCGTCGTCCTCGACAGTAAATATCAGTTATTTAAAATAATGACCATTATAACTTATTATCCGTTTAAAACTTGCAAAAGTTAACCGCACAGTTCACGGGTTATTACGGTGACAGAAGACGGATTAACCCGTCAAGAAAACTCGCGGTTCTACTTACGGAGATTTTATCTCGACTTTTATGTTTTTTACAGCAATCTCTCAAGAAAATTGTGAAATACCGCACGTACATAAGAGTTTTCACATATTAGTGTAGCGGAACTTAAACGAGGGGCTAACTAGCAAGTCAGTTACTCTAGCGACAAAGATTACACAAGCTCGAGCAGTTTACTCGCTCATTTGCACGGTGACTACATACCAAGATGGCTGAGAACTCGCAGAAGTCAAGTTAGCTACGCAACTCGGGTAACGTAGCTAATTTGACTTCCAGCTCTTTAGATCCAGGGCAAATGTGAACCACTGGTAGATTGTTGTCTCACTTGTCCCGCCATCTACGGTTATGATTTTGAAATTAGAATATAATCTTGATTATCCGGACAAATTCTTTCGGGTAGTAACCCCAAAAGCGCAACCCCAAAAGCTTAAACGCACGGCCATCGCGATCAACATCTAAATAGGTACTTAAACGCTGACAGTAAACTTGGTTGGAGCTTGCCTGACTTAGTGGGATTCTTGACTGTATGAAGCTTTTGTCCTATCTGAGAGAGCTATGTGATCTGTATCTCAGGACCTTCCTACTTCAGACACCTTTAAATGATTTTGCATTTTATTAACCAGTGCCTGAAATAATTATAAAATGATGTTGAGATAAATGAAGATTTATGATTATTTAATTCATTCACCCAGAAGCAGAGCCATCTCTTACATATTCATTATCCATCGGTATTTGCAAATTTTCATATCATTTGACAAGCAGGTACAACTCTACAAGCTTATTTTACCAGTACCCAACGCCGCCATCTTGTTGTTTTCAATGTAACATATTACAAATGTTTACCAACATTGCCCCCTGTCAACGTCATTCAAACGCCAAAACATCCCTGTATTCATAGTTATACAAGTTTTGAATATAACATACAAGCTTTTAATCAGTGTAAAGTTGCCCTTCTGTATCCGTCAGATTTTGACGCGGGAGTCCGCCATTTTTTGTAGCGCGGCGCATGCGCGGTGACGCAACTCGCCGGTATGCACGGAACAGGTTTGCGACCGCCAGCTAGTCCGGACATTGGGAGTCCGTATACCGTAGGCGTTCGAACGTGCTTAGAACTTAGGACTGTTTAGAGAAAAAATATTGACTCAAAACTATTTTAGTCTTCGTAATACGTGATTTTGTCGTACGATACTCATCGCGTTACATCCTTGATGTTTCACTATGATAACTGTCGTACCCAATTTTTTTATAGTTTTCCATGTTGCGAAATATTAGGCCGGACATTCTTGTTTGCAAAAATATTAAAATTATTCATTTAGTTGTGTTTTATGATAAAAGTTAGTAATGAAATGTAAGTTATGCATGGATATTCATGTTAATAGATTTCAACTTTTTGTTTTTCTATCTCTCAATTTTTTTTACATTAAACAAGTAGTTAAGTTATTTATATAAAATAAACACTATTCAGTTTAGGAAAACACGGTACCTACTTACAAACATAAAAAGTAAAGTCTCGGTAGAAAAAAAAGAATAAAGTTTCTTAATTTTTTTTTAACAAAACTTTACTTTTTAATTTATAAATAAATATAAATTATATAGAAGTCTGGTTAATAAACACGACAATATTATTATTTATTCTTAGTTACCTACTAAGTTACTGACAGACACATGCCGTAAACGCAAGGCAACATTTTTTCCTCGCAAGATTTAGCAATACGACATAGAATGCCAACTAATGGCGAACATAGTAAAAGGAATTGTGTCAGCATTTTAATTAACCGAGTTTTTTACGTGCACAGGCTCTATACTAATAAAGAGAATATAATGGCGTAGGATTCTGCAATATTTAATTATTTTCCTTTATGGAGTTTTTAAATGGTTTATATAGGTACTTATGAATGAAATGTACCGATCCCAGCGTGGTTTAACCAGACTCGATAAATCGAATGAACCTCAAGGTTTGCACTAGCCTCTGGAGCCTCATGTTGTATGGAGCTACAGAGGCCATTGCATATCAAAGAGTAGACCGGGTGGCGCGGTAATAGTAAGGAAGACGTGCTCTTAGGATATGGAAGGATTTGCGAGCCATATCGGATATGCATCCTTGAGTAGGCAATGGACTTGTGGAGAGACGGGTAAATGGTTTATAGGTACTTACTTAATTAATTAAACATTTAGAATTTCTGTTCTGAAGTGGATGTACGCCAGAAAGAAGTATGAGTGAAAAAGATAAGTTACGTTGGGACGACCCCAAACTAATTGGAATAAGGGCAGGATAGTGATGATGATGAAGTGACTTTATGAACTCTCAATCGCTTTTAAATGGACAAGTTATTAATTTTAACGTATTTCTTCATAATCTGACTGGTCAGAAAAGCTGTGTCAAAAAATGGAACCTAGAACTATCGGATAGATAAACTTGAATAAATCTGGGGGTTTGCTGTTTGGCTGGGGAGTTAGATGCGCCATTTCTTCTTCCCAGCTAAAGCACTGAGAAGTGGCGAAGGGAGGCCGTTTTAGGGGATTGTCTTATGTAATTCTAGCGTTCAAAAACCGCTGATTTGAATGAAAAACATTTTTTTAATTCTACGAGACTATATTAATATTATAAATGTGAAAGTTTGTATGTTTGGATGTTTGGTACTCAATCACGCAAAAATGGCTGAACGGATTTGGCTGAAATTTGGCACACTGGTAGTTTATAACCTGGATTAACACTTAGAATACTTTTTATCTCGTTAGCACGTTTCCGTGGGATAAAATCGCTAGTTTAAAATAAACTCAGAAACCGAGTTCGTTTTCCCTGTTAGCTTTTCCTTCTAATTCAAAATTTCAGCGAATTGATGCACACAAAATGCTATAAAGAAACTTTTCCATTCATCCATTCCATATCCTGAACATAACTCAAAAAGTCGCCAAAAACACGGCCTTAAGGTTTTTCGTTCATTATTTATAGCTTATTATAGTCATGTTACAGTTTTATCGCCGATACAAGTTGACACGTTCCGTTTTCTTGTTATTAATCACTTGACAACGTTTTTTTGGCATGTTTTTTGTTTCTGCATTTAATTAAGCTCAGAGCTGCTCTATTTATTGATATATTACCTGTTACACAGGAAGTTGGGTCAATAAATATATCACTTTGATTAAAATATTTAAGACGCAGATATATGCCAGTGACCTTGAGTGGTTAGCTTGCGTGTTCTGTACCGAGCTCACGCAACGCATCGTACGTCCAGCCAGTAATAGGACTCACCCATCAGGGAGCGCTGTTCCAAATTAGATGCATTATTAATTACTTATACATAAATGAAAAGGTATTTTAATAAAATACGTGTACTAAAAGATCATTCATTAAATTATCTTTAAAATGGTGAAGATTTCTGAAAAACACGCTTGATAGATTTTGCGCGATTCTCATTTTTTTATCCGCGTTAGACATAACTTTACAAATTAATTTCACTACGTAATATAAACATAATCTGGACTATTCCTATAGTAGGTTATTAAGAAAATGCTCTAATTTAACATATATTTTTTCCAATTCATTAAGACTCCTCGTTTAGACGTGATCTTCAGTATAAAATCATTAAAAGTCGGTTATCGTCGCCTTAAGAAAAAAATATTACACGGATCAAATTTTTATCAAGTTTTACATAGCTAAATGGTTTTACATGATGACTTATTACAATACCTGTTGGTCAGTAGTCTCAAGCACTACTGCTGAGCTATAGGTCCAATTCCCAGGTCAAAGTGTTGTTACTGTTAGGTTCTTCCATCAGGAATTTCTCATCAGCCTGGAGTCTGGATTTGTGCCCGGTTGATGATAACAGGCTCGCCTATCACAACACATGGGACTTATACATAACTGGAGAATTGTGTGTGTAGGTACTGTGACCTCTGCCTAACCCTTCGAGAAGAACAGGTGTGGTGTTATGTTATGTTTTAAATACAATACAAAACAAAGAGCTTGAATATCTTTTTACTTTGTACCATTTCCGCCGTCAGAAGTCAAGTACTTACAAGTAAGTGCATTATTCTTCTCAGGGCACATCTTAGCCTGTGACCTGCACACACTCAAACAGACAAACACAAGGCTGCCAACATAACAGTCATTAGAGTAATTACACTTGTTGAGTAACATCTGCCCTATAAGGCACGCAGGTTACACATCAAGCGACCTTCTGATAGTCTATGGTGTTTTTATAAGAGAATCGTGTCTATGGCATCCTGCTCAGTTCTCAATGTCGTGGCTGTAAATGTTATCGTTTTATAAAACACTTCGTTTCGTTTTACGATTATTATAATCTTTCTTCCTATAGCAATAAATAGCTAATCAATAAAGTATGAGGAATGATAAAATTATTTAAATGGTAGGGAAATTACGGGGAGAGAAGAGGGATGTGTGGTGTAACGCGAACTAAGGATAGAATAAGAAATGGGTACCTTGTATATATAGAGGAGATAGCAGCCTTGAAAAGCTGATCATCACCGTTGGCAACACCGAAGTAAAGAGAGTACGAGGCCGGTCGCCAACACGATGGTCCAACCAAGTAAAAGAAGCTATGTCCGCAAGCAAATTTCAGCAGGTGGTGATGGTAACTTTGGACCGGAACCGATGGAGGCAGATTGTCCGTTTAAAGGGAACCAGTTACCACGATCCTCAGTCCTTCCTATCTAAGAGGAAGTTTGAAAGTGGCACCGGTGACTGAAAAGTTGTATGGAAATCCATTATCATGGTTTTGAAGTGGAGGAATGAGGAAAGTTTTGAGTATGAATGTGGATGGCTATAAGAGTAGGAGAAGACCAAAGAAACGATGGATGGACTTTGTGAAAGATGATATGTATAGAAAGAGGGTGACTACCGAGATGACGGCTAATAGAGAAATGTGAAAGGAAAAGACATGTTGCGGTGACTTTGGATAAATTGGGGCAAGAGAATGATTTATTTATTTATTAAAACTTTATGCACAAGTAAAAATAAAATACCGTACAAAGGCGGACTTAATGCCTGAGGCATTTTCTACCAGTCAACATTAGGGTTATGCAGAGACAAAACATGGCAGGAGCAACATAAGGGATTGATAACACGAGATTAACTATAAAATAACTTTTTCAGGAGAAATAACGATCGGTAGAGGAGAAATAACGATCATTAGAGGATTTATGATAAGTGATGGCGAAACGTACCGCTTTTAAAATCTTGAAGTTGAAACCAATCTCAACTTGAGGAAACACTGCGTGAAGGGCAGCGTGTTAGGGCTAAATAACCAGTTTTTGTTACCTTTTCCCTGTCTTTCATTGAACACTCCAATTTGGGACATAACAGAACAATTACCACTCCTGTAATTCTCGAAGGATTAGGCAGAGACGTACCTGCCTATAGTACACCCACATTTCGCCGGTTATGTTTAAGTCCCATGTAATAGGAGGCGAGCCTATTGCCATTAACCGGGCACAAATCCAGACTCCGGGCTGCTATTGAGAAATTCCTGATGGAAAAACCCAATAATACTTTGCCAAACCTGGGAATCGAACCCTGGAGCGCATGCTCATTAGTATCAGCTAGACCAACGAGGCAGTTATGAATGGCAATCAATCTGCCTAGCCTTTTCCCTACTATGTTAGGGTCGGCTTCAAGTCTAACCGGATGCAGCTGAATACCGTATTTTACATGGAGCGACTGTCCTGACTGATCTGACCTCCACAACCCAGTAACTGAGTAATACGACACCCCCTTGGTAAGACTGGTTGTCAGACTTTCGGGCTTCTGACAACCCGTAACGACTGTCAAAGATCTACGAATGACAGCCAGGATCACCGGCATAACGTGCTTTCCGAGGTGCGAAGGAGTCTCGATATGTTAAGATGGTCATCCATCCACATACCAACCGTGGTACCAACCAATCGAACCGTGCGGCTGTTATTACTTAGCCACGAGCTCCTCCGGCAAGTTGTGCTTAAGAACATGTTATTTTGCGGTTTCCCTATATTTCATTGCCAACATCAATTTTGGACATAATACTTCACAAATGTCTTGTATAAGTCTGAAATCACCAACCCGCCTTGAGCAAGTCTTGAGGTCTTTGTCCTGCAGTGGGACAGTAACACGCTGGTAATATACTTCACAAATGTGGTTATAATTATAATAACTCATTAAATCAGTGAATGAAAACCAGTTAATGAGGTTTTCTAAACGCACGTTCACGAACTATAATAAAACTGTTGACGAGTGGTGACATACATACGACATTTATATGTTATTAACAGATCAACACTATATAATGGGAATAAAATTATAATGATTTACGTAATTACATAGTGTTATGTTAAAATTATGTGCACATGAGTGGTTATGGTTTGGGTTCAAAAATATCTGGCCAAAAATGATATAAAATAAATAATCGACAATAGATTTCGTAACTTATATTCAAGCTCATGTCTGTGGCGGCATCTACATCGCCACATGGGACCTACGCATCAAAGGCCTGACGTCACACAAATCCTGCATCGCGCAATTAGACTTTACCCCGCGAATGACATAATTATACGAGTATAAGACTATTCGACATCAATCGTTGGGCAGTTGCCCGCCAGACATGACACCCGTCTGTGCGGAGGATCCTCCCTTTTCTATAGAGGATGAGTGAACTTTACACCCTGTTCCTCATGCCTCTAAATGTCTGAGCGTCTTTAAAGTTCCAACCTCGATTTAAAACAAGATTTCGCTGATTTGTATGAAGTCTGCCCATTTTGAATCATGCTTGAACCGCATTCGTATCTAAGGACTAACGTCCTAATACCTTTTCTCTAATCCTAATTCCTAATGTTATAAACTGATACTTGTTTCTGCCCAGGTACTGCCCAAGGTTTATTAATAACCTCTTCTATATCTGCGCATTTGCAAACACGAGACTGGTTACTGGTTACCCATGGTAGGACGAGTCATTTCCGCGGCTTCTAGGAAATCAAGTTTTCCAAGTATAAAGTTACAAGTATAGTGAACACTTTTGCCTATTCAAACGTTGTACTATGTAGTACTTACTAACTCCATGTTCAGACGTTTCTTACGACACCGAAATAGCTTGCACCTGCACCGAAGTTGTTGGCCTGTATAATTTATACCAATAAGAGTGTGTTTCATAGTTTCCGCAATATCTAAGAGTGGGGCAATTCCCGTAATTTAAACTGTCCCATTCGCATCTCAATCGCAATCTGTCAAAAACGCAATCAATTTACCAAAAATTTTGACAAGTTTGACAGATTGCGACTTAAATGTGAACGTTTTTTAAGTAAGAGACTTGGCCTCCAGATCATTTCAAAAATAGAACCGAATTTAGATGAAACAATCTGTCAGATGAGTTTAAAAATGGAACTGATGATGACGGAGATGATGAAACTGTTCATTACTCAGATTATTCGTCACAAATTCTTGTTTCCATGTCATTCTCAAGATATGGGAAGTACACAATCTCAAGATTGAATTGCACGACTGACAGGCAGTCTCGATTGGACATTATAAATTCATTTACGCTGAGGTCGCGTAATGTCGTCCGGTGACGAAGGCCGTGACCGTTTACTTGCGTTTAAGGGCAGTTTCATTATTTATTACTCATGAAACGTAAGTTTGGTTTCTATGCGAAAATTAACTACTTGGTTGGTAGCTTAAGTTTTGAGAAAAAGGTTAGAAAAGACACCTACTACAACAACATTAGTTCTTAAAATACAATAAAATACCTTAAGACTCTTGGACAAACTAAAAATCGATCTTCGTAGCCTTTTCCCAACTATGTTCGGATCGGTTTCCAGTCTAACCGGATGCAACTAGATACCAGTATTTTACATGGAGCGACTGTCTATCTGACCTCCACAACCCAGTTACTGGGTAACACGATACTCCTAGATAAGACTGGTTGTCAGATTTTTGGGCTTCTGAGTACTCGTAACTACCTAGATACTCTCCGAAACCAATAGGTTTTAATGTTTCGGAAAATCAAGACTATGAAATTCGTCTATGGCATTGACGCATATTTTCAGCTTATTAATATCCCTGAAATTCCGGAAGCATGGTAACCCTATACAAGAAATAAAATGTGTAAATATTGCAAAATACACGATACTTGCAACATCGTGATGTTTATAAAATTACCAGGTGGGTTATTGTTGCATGTAATTTGATCTGTAATAAAACTTTCGTGCTGTGTAAAACGAATGTCCTAACTTAGGTACTGACTCGGACTTGCAAATAGGAAGCAAAAACATTGCAAAAGATATGTCAATTGACTTTTAATTACAGTAGATAGTGTGGATACTATGGTAATACGTCATAATCTGCTGAACAGTAAAAAAAAAAAATTGCACGCTGCCTGTCCCGCGTGGTGGTTCGGAATTATCCCACGGGAATATATTATGTACTACCGAGATAAAAGTATCCTGATTCTTAACTAAAGTCTCTACCTGTACGCTTAATTTTATAGAAATCTGTCCAGCAGGACAGACAGACTGAGTCATTTTCGCATTTATAATATTAATATTAGCTATGAAAGTAGGTATGGATATTATTGAAAGCCTCGTCCAGAGCAATAGAGCTGGAGAACTCAGAAATTAATCTGCGAAAGACCTTTTACGTGCGGTGCCTTAACACTGGCTAGACTCATACCGTAGCCCCCAGGCTGATATTATAAAAGGTCGCAGAGACATCGACGCGAAAACTGATAGGTACCATGGATTCAGTACATGATTCTGAACCCCCCTGCATTGAATTTTTTCGTTGGTTATTACAAAAAAAAAATGCTGTTCCATAAAAAATTGGCGATTTGCGAGCGAGTTATCAGTGATTGCTCAACACGCTCGCTGCGTGAGCACAACGTGTTCGCCGCGTTTGAGTAATGAGAGCGATTGACGTGAATGTACAAGAGACAGCGAGAGGACAAGCGAGTGTACAATATTGAGGAAACGCAGAGAACACGTCGCGTAGTCGCGGGTAGCTCGCTTCGCACCCGCAGAGAGCACGTTTAGACCCTGCCTCTCTAAAAACACGCTCGCAAATCGTCAGTGTGATAACAGTTTAACTGCTGTGCATCCCATCAGAATGTATCCTCCATCATGAAACCTTGAGTCTACGGTGTCAATTGCTTCATTCACAAAGGACCTCCATGAGACCAGTTGTGCATTTATCAACGAGCATCAAAATGCGGCCAGCCTTGGCCAAAGTGTACTCGACGCATTAGAACCATCAGCATGTTCCTATTGATTGCGGTAACCGATTGACAAAACGTACCTGCGACACAAATAACCTAACCTAACCTACTTTTAAACTTAGGCAATATTTACATGTAGAGCCTACTACGGTGACCACACACACAGGTTTTGAAGGTCATGTGTGTACTTGGTCTATGATCTGATTGTGACGTAATAGATTGAGGATGCTGTTTACAAAAAAATGTCTTTGAAGAGTTTTTGTTTGTGGATAAAAAGTTAAGACGTGTTTGCTCAATTTGGATATATATGATGCAATTTTGTTATTTTAGTTACGGATGGTTTTAACTTATTTGATCATTCCCCTGCCATTATCTAAATTTATTTGAGATCTTCGCAACGTTTCTTTTTCTTCCATACTTCTATATTAGCCGTCTTCTCAGTAGTTCCCTCCTTTCTAGCCATAACATCTTCCACACAGACGATCCATCGTTTCTTAGGTCTTCCCCAACTCTTATAACCATTATATATGTTTTAACTTATTTATAGATGATAATTATACAATAAGTTGTTATTTTTCCATTAGTAATCTACTAAACACATAGATTTACAATGAAATTACCATTGTTTTGCATAATAAAATTGTTTAAACGCGTTGAATTATTGGTTTTACATACAAAACCTATTTTAAACCCGATAACTTTACCTGACAATAAATCACAGTTAAATACAATTTGAGATTTTTATTTAGTTGCGTTTGCGTCATCAAGATCTCAAAAGATTACTCTTCGAGATATAGCAAAGCTGTTAATGGAATTCAAGCAAAAACGTTACAAACTGATCGTGTACGTAACACATTATGTAGTAGATTGAGCATCATTACATCTAAGACGCAACTTGATGGCATGTGGGTGTTAGAACGATCTGCAATTAAGTCCATAGAGTATAGACTTGTAATTGAGACGCTTTACGACAAAAAACTGATGAAGTGAGACAATCACGACTGTTTTTTTTGTCGTTATGATGTTAATAATGACAGGACAACTGCGAACATGAAAATTTAAGAACAAATATTGAGTAGATTGATAATTCTGAAATCGCCAATCCAGCGTGGTGATCAATGCTCACTGTATGTGAAAAGGCCTTTGCCATGCAGGGAGACAAAATTATGTATTATTATTTACCACACAATCAATCACAACCTGAATCATTTTGAAGGATATTGCTAATCCATTGCTTCATATGTTAGAAAAATTTGTCTGGTCAACACCGTAAATAACGCAATGAATGTTGTTGAATTGTCAAAATGAAACAGATGTGATTGATTGTGTGTTACGCCAGTGCTGGTATTATTATTGTTTTTAGGTAGATAAATAAATTAAACATTTACATGCGATGATTCTACAATGCTGGAGAAACTAGGAAGAATCTTGATCCAAAATTGGCAGAATATTTCATACTAATCTCTACTCGAATTTCGTTTAAATTATTCATTTATGTTTCTTGTTTTCGTCCAGTTTTGAATAGCATTCGTTAAAATAAAATATTAATGGAATTTCCTATTGCGGTGAGAAGGCCGGTGAAGGACGATTTGAATGTTTTCAAATGTTAATCCAAATAGAGACGAATGATTTGTATCTAATTAAAATTCTGAGAAGCTGCAACGCAATACAATTCGTAATATTGGTGTTATTTTTCATAATTAGCCTATAATATTCCTACTTCTGGGACACAGGCCTCCTCTTTATGAGAGGGAGTGGGCATAATCGACCACGTGGGCCCAGTGGGGTTGGTGGATGTCACGTCTTCGTTTTTTTTTGGTTCTTGGACGGGTTATTTATAAATTGGTAACGAGAGTATTCTGAAATGACATTCATTACGTGGCAGCACTGAATTGTCAGGTCCGGGCACCTGTCAAAAGTGTCAAAGACCCAAAAATTTTTTTTTCGTGACTATGGTGAACGAATGATGAACGTCATCATATATTTCATATTCATTGTCGAAATGGAAAACGTCTTGTCAAAGTGGCGCCAATTGATGGCGCGAAATTTCATGAAAACCCACATTCTTAACTTTGCTACTCTTGCTAGGTTCTCGTAAACATAGAAGACTTCAATTTATTGTATCTTTGTCTAGAGCACAGAGGTTCTCTCATTTTCTACGAAGCTAAGGTAACTGGCAGGACAAGTTCCTTAGCAGTTCCTTTTTTGAATCACCTCTATTTTTTTTCCATCGCGAATGTTATCTGCATGGAGAACGCGTCTCATATCTAGTTCGCACTGAATACAGTGAATACTCAGCTTTTAAATATGGTAGCGTTCGAAAATGGCTTGAAACTGATATGGAAACTCGATTACGACAAAATTGGATTTATATTCGTAATTTAACGCATTAGGACAGTGTTTGTCTGAATTATACGTTGCATTAGGAATATACAGCGAATAATATTCATTCCTTCCTTCATTATTATTGGCGAATCATATCTGACGTGTGTGTCTGAGTAGAATGTCTTATTGGCAAAGCATTTACACCACAATTTTCATCAAAATTAGCGGCAAAACATACAATTCTAAGTACAGTTATTGGACTTCCAACCCAGATGCTGGACAGATAATCTAATATAGTCTTCTTACAGAAACAAAATTTTCCTCGTTTCTTTTTAAACCTCAAGGAACTTCCTGATTAAAACTTTCTTGTTTGCGTAACCTTTTTGGGACGTAATTGGTGGTTATGAAGTACATTATATGCCTATACATGAGTAAGTGCCGGGGTCGCGACTCTTGTAGGTCTTGTAAATAAGGGTGCGGCCGTGGATCGCAATGACCTACTGTCGCAGGTGGGTCTGTGTGAGAGATTTTTACTCGAAACGTTTTTGCAATTCAGAGTTAGTAACTAATAGGCATTTTTATAGACACGCACGCGCTAGTTGTGCAAGCTTGTAATTTCCATATAAATCGGAATATTTGACACACTCTGTCTACCAACGCTGTATGACTTATGCTCATTCAGAAACGTGTTTGAGTAAGCATTTAGAATGTTTTCTAAAGGCCCCATGAAGCTAAGGATTCGTTTTTGGACTCAATGTTTAAGAATAAGGTGAACCTCAGTTTAAAAATTGTCTTCACCAATATTGTTGACCCTGGTCATTTTACTAGCATGTTACAAACCTTACTAACTGGCACTCCACTTTCCATCATGGCATAACGCATAAGTATGTGCAAAAGGTGCGCTTCCATGTTGCGCAGGGTGTGGAGCAGCTCCAACAGTATCCTAAGCATGATTTCAAGTCGCTTAGACTATGTTTTCGTGAGTCGTTGTTGTGCCTTCTCGCATGGGTCGCCACAACGGTGATCCACTACTATTTGTTTGTTTTTGTGAAGTGTTCGTTTTTTACTAGTCTCACTAATCATTTTTGAGTCATGATACTTGATTAAAGATACTTCTATTGTATAACCCATTCTTGTATAGGTACCTCAAGCGTAGATAAAGGAGCACGAAAAGCCAATCGTGATCTTAGTTTACCAATCAAATATCAGAAACATGTACAAGAACCTGAGGAAACTTTTGAGTACCTATGAATGTGGATGGTTGTAAGAGTAGGGGAAGACCAAAGAAACGATGGATGGACCGTGTGGAAGATGATATGGCTGGAGAGGGAGTGACTACCGATATGACGACTAATAGAGAAGTATGGAGGAAAAATATATGTTGTGCTGATCCCAAATATATTGGAATAAGGGCAGGAGAATAATGACACAAGAACCTTACATTAAAACCTGCATAATGCATCCAACGATAACTAGTAGAAACAATAATATCGTCCGTACATAGAGGTACTTTCTAGCCAATACTCGCCTTTGAAACAAAAGAGTCGCCATCAAAAGAAGATGGCGACTGTTAGCATAATTATTGGCCAGTGAAAGTGGCAGTTACGTGCTTTGAGTGTTGTATCACTATCGGCAGGATTGCTGAGTAGATCGTAAAGAGAAAATACATTGATAAGTCATATTGATTGTTGCTTGGATAGTAAACATTTTAAACAAATACATAAATATACGTAACAAACGAAGCAATCGGAATTTGAAGGCAATCCAGCTCATTTTAGGTTATGTCACAAATAAATTAAATATTTCCTAAGATTTAACTTACAATGAACATGCTTAAACAGCATTCCGGGACCTAATAAAGCCGTTGGTAAATCGATAAATTAATTTATTTCATTTCGTAACGTTCTTGCACGAAAACAAAGCTTGGAAATTGTCTTGCGAATAATTTTATTATTGTCACCTAAATTTTTCAAAGTGCTGCGGAATCTAATAGCTGATTTAGACTTTTTTGTCACCGGCCTCGGTAGCGCAGTAGGCAGCGCGTAAGTCTCATAATCTTAAGGTCGTGAGTTCGATCCTCACCCGGGGCAAATGTTTTGGCATTTTCCTCAACACTTTTTATTCCTTACCCGTAATTTTTTCTCAACCAACGAGGCCATGGAACCTGTTTGCCACTAGTTCTGTTGCAACTATCAATCTATACGCACCTGGCGTTCATTGCGAAATGTTAACGCGTATGCAAATCCCATCAGCTTAAACAATGAAATGTCTTTACCAAGCCAGCCCACGTCGGTACCATAGTATCTGTGATTGTTTACATTCATAAATAGTAATAAGACTTGTAATTAAGTCGCTACGCAATTTCGCAACTTACATTCCGCTACCACAATGCGTGCGACATTTCACAAATAGATTGCTGTCAAAATTAATTTCTACGCCATCTATTGACAAGTAGGAATACTATTCATATTTGAAAATTGACATTTTGCAATGCATACGTAATTATTTCCTTCATACGAAATATAATGTACCTAATTCAGGTCATATTTAATCATTTTGTGTAATAATAATGTCCATTTTATAGCCGTAATAATAGCAAAACATAAATTGATTTTGTTCCTTTCTTGCAGATCGGATCATACTGGAGCACCTCTAAGAAAGATGTAAGTGCAAATTTTGTTTAGTGCGTAATTGTTTAAAACGTTTTATTGTTTATTTTTATCTCATTTCGTCATCTAAGCTAACAACCAAAACGAATACCGTTAGCTTATCGATAGGCCATCTTTAACGAATTTATAAGCGGATGGAGTTTACCTCTTTTGTAATAGGTACACAATTACCAACTTAGCTTTACTGCACATTTTAAGACTTGCAGCTCTTATGTTAGAGCATGAAGGGTGGTTTTCGTGTATTTGTTGTCTTACTTGGGGTGTATTGAGCAACAAGTGCCAAAAACTCGTATGAGCATATGAAAACGAGTAAGGTTAAATAATTACTGACAGTAGGTGTGACCAGCCCGACTCTTGTTGTGATGTCAACAATTCTTATTTATATTTTGTTTTTTTTTTAAAGCACATTACTGTACACCATATGAAACAAAAAGCACAATCATATTTATTTACTTATATACAATGTGCTGTTGATGAAAATTATTTCTTAATTCAGTAAGGTCAAACCAAGCGTGATGACTGATAGTTTAAATCCACTAATTATAGCCACAATGTGATGGGATTAAAGATCATAAACGTAGAGTTAATGACTAAATATATTTTATGATTACTGCTTACAACTGTAACCTTAACCTTATTGACCTTTGTAGTGTAGGCAGAAACTTAACCCAAAACTTCTCACCATAAAAATCTTTATGAAATAATTCATGCATGCTCTTGTAATGTTTTTTTTCATTCTAGTGTTATCTAGAACATATTTTTTACGAGGTTAAGACTTCCTTGCGTTCTTGTACCTAATAGATAGCACGTAAAAATTTCAAAATTTCAAATTTTTGCGAATAAATTCTCAATCTCGGAAAGTAGAACCAACACTTTCGCATTTAAATCACGCTTGTATAATATTTACAAAAGAATTTAGGATTTTAATTGTTGTTGAACCTGGTATTTTCTCATCTTATACACAAAGAAGTGAAATAGATCAAATATGAGTAATATTTCGCAATGTTACGACTTACTTACAAACTTATTGTTGGCGGCACATTGAAAGCATGCCGTGAGAATTCCCAGCCCCTGATTAGCCAACCACTGATAGTAAAAAGGGCTTCTGGTAAACGATTACAGTTGTCGACTGCAATTTGTATTGCGTTAATCGTTGAGTTAACTGGGGTTATTTGATTGCTCCATTCAATCTTGTGAGTTTAGGGGTTATGACTTGTGACCCGTAATTGTTCCAGTGCAAGAGACTGGGAAAGCTCCATGCTTTACCAGACGTATGGCACCCTTCCTCTTTCACACTAGAGTAGGTAACGATGGCTTCAACTTCAACGCTTCCTAATACAGCCCCTAGTGTCCTGGGTCTTGTTTTTGTGGCTACTATTACATAAGATTTATCAGATCTATCTAATTAATTCTTAAAATAATCAGGTTATTTATTTGTTTAAACTAGTAAAAAAGATATCGTACAAAGGCGGACTTAATGCCTGAGGAATGTTTTACCAGTCAACGTTAGGGTGATGCAGAGAGAAAACATGGCAGGTTATCTAAGTTCTAAGCACATTCCACAGAATAAAAATGTAAGGACCTTTATCTCCCAACAACGCAGTCTATCTACATTCCAGACAGAAGCTAGATAAGTGTAGTATCAATATGTTTACGTGGTAGTCACGGCTGCTGCCCGACATTGGACAGTGCGTGACAAAAACTGCATGCCCAATGCATTACCGACAATACATACAGATTACGTGATGTTTTATTTAACAACGAGCTCATAATTTCGCTAACTGAGCATAGACAAGGACATTCCGTAAATGTTTCAAGATCAATTTTTTTAGTAGCCTTTTGTAAGTTTTATGTAATATTTTGCTGAAATTTCAGTTAGTTGAGTACATAATGTGTTATTGTAATATTTAAACTGGGCTTTAAAACGGTTGAACTAGATTAATAGAGAAACTCTTTCATTAACGTATTCGAGCTTTGCTTATCATAATAATTTACAGATTTCATTATCAGTCCGACATTGTCTGGACATAAAACGCCATCAATGTTTACAATCAATCAATCAGATAACAAATCTCAGCGTCAATGTTAATAAAAATACTTTCTCTATATTAATGGGTAGGGTTTAAAACGGTACCCATTAATCATTCAAATCCTTTGCCCAACCATGTGATTGTGTACAAACTTTTACTTATAAATAAAAACTGTTACATAAATCACGCCATATCAGTATTTCTGGATCAAATTACGCCACACTTGTACCAGACACCTTTCATAAATAAGATTTCATTGCAAGCTACAAACTTGATGTAGTCGTTGATGATTTTTTGGCGAAATTACAATTTCACCAGCGACCAGAAAAGTGGGTTCTTTTTGCGCTGTTTTTCAAAGAAATCGCGACATATTTGATGCTATCAAAACGAGTTATTACTGTAAGATTACGAATTTACACCTGACCGTGGTCACGTTATTAAATTAAAGTTAATGATGTGGATACAGCAGCAAAAGTGACAATTCTTTGAAGTGTCCGCAACCAGTTCGCGGAGAAAAGAAAGAATTCTATTCTAAAACGATGCTCAAGCTTGTTAATCTTCTTCAAAACGGTTAGATTTTATCTGCATTCAATAATTTCAAGATTTACGCATCGCTTTAAATCATAAGACTATAAACAGTCGATACTTCTTTCTAATAACAATTTGTCCCATTTGCCACAGCAATAACAGTTTCATCAATCTTCAGCAAACTGGAATTCTCACATGTTTGTCATATTCTATCATCGGTGATCGGTTGTGTAATTCACGACCTCTTACGTATGTAGGTGCAACCTTGTAGTTAGTGGGTTATGCTGCGTCAGCGTGGGATGATCATTGTTTGCAATTAAGCACCCGCCTCCTCTTACTAATCTGTTCGGAGATGTGAATACAAAATATTTTTGGGTTGACGACCTTCGTTTATTAATCCTACGGAGTTTATATCATAAGTTGGCGCTATTTGAGCCTATGTTCTGCAGTGGACGTCTTTCGGCTGAAATGATAATGATACGACCTTCTAAAATAAAAACATTCTACAATAGGGAGGCAGGTTTGATACCGAAGTATACTACTATGGTACACCACTGACTACCTGCAGTATTGTCTCTCCTTCTTCCTTTAATCCATCCAAAGGTTGTCTGTAAAAGATCGCTCTTAGCGATAAGACCGCCCATTGTGTCACCCTATGTAAAATGTCTACATTTATATCTGTACTTTTTATGGTGTACATAATAAAGAATATTCTATTCTATTCTAAGTATCTGTTTTGTAGCCAGAAAATAGAAGAACTTAACGAGATCCAATTTACAATAGCCTCGGGTGCCATTTGCTGCCAAATGTACGGTTTTTAACAACCATTGTGTGATACCCCGGGCGATCACAAAACGACGACAGCTCCTAAATCATTCCTCATGCAAAAAGTCTCTACAAAACTCTCTCGATAAATCCTCAGTGGCAAGAAATTTTCTGCGAAATTTCGTGTCCATTGCAAAGGACGCCGACAGTTCAGTGTGTGCACCTGTACTTTCCTTCTTACGCAAGTATCAAGTAACCGCTGACCGATTACGTTTTATGGGCGTTTTGTTATGGCCGTAATTTTTATCTTCAAGATTCTTTCACGGTCCGAATCGGGAACAAAGATGAAATACACGGAAATGACTATAAATACCGTGCATTATTAGACCTAGAATGTTAATGGCTGCCTATTATTCATTACTCTCAGAATATGGCTGCAAACTCCGCATTCTTTAACAGTTAGTTTTAGACGACAGCGTATTAAGTAACTAGTTATTAGTGCTGGATCATGTTGTAAATATTTTCTTTTTAAATCAAGTTGGTTGAGCATTGTGAAAGTTTATGCGGTAACAATCAGTTCAATGAATTGCCCTACAGCAAAAGCAAAAGAAGAAAATAATACAAATTAATCATTCGCCTCATTGGTGACATAGTTTGAGGCCTCCGCTTCTAAATAAGAGGATCATATCGCGTCTAATAATTGGGCTGTAGAGCAATTTGAGACCGATATCATTAAATCAACAGGAAATTAAAAAAAATCCAGAAGCAATTTCAGAATTCAGAACAAAAGGCACTCATAAATAGTTGATCACGTAACAAAACGCTAGTTCAAAACAATAAAAAATCCAACAATTACCGCAAAGGGACAGCTTGGTTGATTTACGAAATAACTTACATAAAGAAAAAACTAATTATTACGTCAGTTAAACCTTGCAATGGCCCAGTGTGTTATCTATTTGCATAGAGGTAATGGATGTAAACTATACTAAACTAACACAATTCGACAATACACCGAGTCCATTGATTGTTATTGAAAAGTATACGTATGATAATGAGAGAAAGGTGCCGTGAATGGACTCGCCTAATAGAGAACTCTTTCTTCAAAGGATTGCTAATAAATTAAAAAATATTATTTGAAAAAACAACAGCATTGTTTGGAAATCAATAATAAACTTCACTTGATATTATGAATTAGACAAGTGTTTAGACAAGGGCATGGCTTAATAGCACCGCCGTGAATGTTCTTTAATATTATAATTATATAAGTAAAAGACTTATGGTAAAGAATTATCATACTTCATAAATCTCGATGGTGATATTACTATTCTGTGCTTAAATAGATCATAAATATTCATGTAATTTTGTAACGTGTGGGTAATCTATGCTGCGCTGTGTCAATGCCAGATTCATAATCATCTCTTCTCTAAATATCACGTGGCAGTTGTAAACCTCGATAATCATAGTGAATGAGAAGTGAGTGTTATTTAATGAACCTTTACCAGATAAGTGACAGTGATAACCCTTGTAAAGTATCAGTAATAGTGTGGCTATGATTGGTGGCAACGCCCTCAGCGGTCACTTGACTTTAGTATAACCAGCGGTTACAATTCCGCAGCCTAAAGTGACCATGAAGATACTGACAGATAAAAATCGAAAGTGTCAGAACGACAGACAAGTGGGCGGCGCACTCTCTTCATATACAAGATCGAATTTACATTTTCATATTTATGGGCGCGGTTGTCTGTCTCATGCATGCCCGTCGCTTAATACTCGCTAATGTGGTTTATGTAAGTACTAATAATTTAAGATTTTTTTAAACCAGGGTAAAGAAAACTTTACTTTTTCTGGAAATTAACTTCCATTTGCACATCTGAATTCTTCACCGCTTTGGCTTAAATTCTGTAGACTTCCTTTCTTTATTAAAAAGTTAAATTCATAATACAATGTGAAAGTATAAAGAAATTAGTTATCCGAGTTAATTAAAACACTTAAGCAGCAATAATGTATACGCAGATGGTTTATGATAGTATCTAGTTATTATTTATAAATGAGAAATACCAGTAATAAAATATCTTTTAACGAGCACCGTCTGAAATTATTGTTTCAGTAGAAAATACAGTCTATCATTTCAAATAATACAAATTTTATATTTCCTTCCACATTATTAATTAATTAATAGCGAAACTAACGTCGTACAAGAATCACAGGTTGTAAAAACATCTAATCATTGTCACCGACTTTCACATATTTACCGCAGATTCTAATCGTTCAGTATTGCCACAACAAAGCCTTTTGATACGATCGAGGACAATTTTGTGTAATTAGATCTGTTCAGCCATTGTTAAGTCGTGTGCACCTAATACAGGACAAGTGATACAGTTATGAGATAGCAGCCTCAGAGGTGAGTGTCGCGAGATTTTAATTACTGAGAAAACTTGATACAAGAATGTCGTATAACTATGGAAGGTTGTGTGGGAACAGTGAAATTATTCAAGAAATACTCAGCCGTTCTTAATCATTGCTTATGCAAAGAATATTACTTAAGAACAATTTACGTTGCCACTAATGCACGTAACATTCAAAATTAGATAATGCCAAGTAATAACAGCAAGTACCACAATTCACACAATGCTAATTGGCAAAAAGACGTAAAATAAACTTCACTTTCGTCTATAATTTCTATATAAATAAAAAACATGCAAACAAAATGCTTTCTTAGATTTTTGTGAGCGCTTTTCGTTGGGTCCGGCAATCTCACGTACGTGCCACTTCGCGACCACCGTCGCGCTTTCCAATCGCGAATTTGAATTTAGAAGATCAAAAATTAAAATTTATATTCGCGCCATCTACTGACGAGTAGCCTCATACTCTGTAATAACTTGATTATTTCAAATGTATATCTTCCTCCTAATAATATAGCGCAAGAGTTTGCTTGTTTTTTTGTTTGAACGGGATAATCTCTGAAACAACCAGTCGGATTTCAACAAATATTTTTGCATTTGATTTGCCTAATTCTCGAGGATTCAATACATAATTATATAGGCTATTCAACCTCACGCGAGGACCCTTAGGAGAGAGCAAAAAGAAAAACACTACCTAACCTAAAACTAAGTAATCGCTGGCAGCCGAGATGCGATGCGACGACGCGGACCCCCGGTAGGTAGGGGATTTTTTTTTTTCACGCGGACGATACTCGAAGCTGCGGGCAGAAACTAAAAAATGAAAGCCAATAGTGTTTACTTATTATTAATGCTTTCATTTAATTGGACAAAATTTTAGGCAATTACGAAATACTATTGATAATACAATAACAAGGGTGCAGGTTCGGGTTATTATTTTAAGTTTTTGATTGAATTATGTAAGTTTAGAACTTTAGAAGTGCTGCGAATACTAGTGTAACAGACAACAGTCACTGTTCAAAAGAACTGTTACTTACTCCGAAAAGTATTCAATAACGGTTATATATTATCGGTTCATTTATCAGAGTAATTCCCATGTACTCGCATAGCTTCGCGTTTCGTTACGTCAAGCCAGCGAAAGTGTTTGTCCTACTGCTCAGTAGGTACATATTGATAGGTACTTATTTATTCGTACCTGCACCATGGAATTTCTCTCATTGGTATGTCCGACCAGTTGGGTTATGAAGAATTCGAGATGAGATTCCACAAGTTTTTTTATTCATCGATATTATGGTCTTTGCCATGGATCACAATTTCGACAAAAAATTAAAAACCTGAACATTGGCTCAATGGTCAATTTGGTAAATTAATCTGCCTCAGCCTGTTCCCAATTAAGTTGGAGTCGGCTTCCAGTCTAACCGAATGGAGCGACTGCCTATCTGACCACAACCCAGTTACACCCCTTGGTAAGACTGGTTGCTAGTTTTTTTTTGGTTTTTGACTACCTTTAACGGATGTCTAAGATCTACTAATGGCAGCTAAAGTGCTTTCCGAGGCATATTGACTCTATAGATGAGTAATAAAAATATCGATACGTCATGTAACTTATGAAATAAACAGATAAAGTCTAATATAAACATTCTTGGCTGTCTTTAGCATATGTAGCGGCATCTACATCGCTACATGCGAACTACGCATCAGAGACCTGACGTCACACAACATCCTGACGTCACACAAATCCTGCATCGCGCAATTAGAGTTTACCGCGCGATAAACATATATACAAGCTTCCCGACTTCAACCTCTGGGCAGTTGCCCGCCAGACACGACACCCGTCTGGTCGGAGGATCCTCCCTTTTCTATGGTGGATGAGTGAACTTTACACCCTGTTCCTCATGCCGCAAAAAAGATATTAGCAATATTATTTTGGTTTAGAATGTTATTTTAGTACACAGCGACGTTGCTTCAGCATTGTGCAGATCGCTTGGTCGGAGAAGCAGTTAAATGAAGCAATACAAACATTTTAAACACAGTTAACGGTTTTAATGTTCGTTAACCTTTATTATATCGTAAGTAAGTACTTATCTACATAACATTAATTTTTATGTTTATAAATAGGTATTATTATCATTTATATGTATGTGCTAAAGTGCTAAACATGATGTCTTCAATTTTCACAATTATAATCATTGTGTTTTAGTTAGCTGTTCTTGGAAGCTTAGAAAATATAGGATTTAATTTTATTGAATGTAGATAGGTAGTAAATACTGCAAAAGTTCTTCCGATTACGAAATAAGGACCTAATTGCAATTATATCCATGGCCATGGCCATGTAAAAGTTATAGTAATGCTTAAAAAGCGAATAAAGCCAACAGCTTGTTGCCTTTTCTGAAAATGAAGAACTAGTCTAAGGAGATGCTGGTGCTTGGGTTGATGTTAAATACTCGAAATTTTATACGAATATGCAGGGTATATTGTGTTAACTTCAGCGCTGGGATAAGACCGTAAGAATGAAATCGAACACAATGTTTACGATGGCAACATCACCTCGGAAAGATGTGATCTTTGACGAAAGAAGCTCAAACCTACTGATTCTTTCATCTAGCCATCAGAAATTCTTTATAGAGGTCAGGAGGTTAAATGGAGCCAACATACTCTATAGCATAGCAAGTAGCAATCTTATCAATTTTATAGGAAAAGCCCCAATTATGCAAAACAGTGACTCAAACATATAAACATGATTGCTGGGTATAGGCAAGAAATAAAATCGGTAAACGTTAAAGTGTTAATAACTGCTTTTACAACATGCTGAGTTTCAAAACATCTTGTGAAAAGCCGCTTTAAAATAACAAGCCATGGTCAAGTGTGAACCGTAAAGAGTAATTAAACCGACTTGACCAACTCGATTACGTGTGTAAATAGTAAATCGATATAAAATTTGGCAATCGAATGAAATGAATTATTTTTGGTGTCATAATAGTGATGCTTTTTTGCGTAATTTGACAGTAGAATTCGACCGTTCTTTGTTTAAAATTTCTCGTTTTAATTAATGAAAATCGGCATCTATTTTTTATAAGGCCGAAATGCTATTCTACACAAATAGAGTGTTAGAAGGATCTTTTGGCGCTAGAATGACATGAAGTTAATTTATTGGTAGGTGAATCGATAATTCCAGAAATCGATTCGCCTACAAATTAATTAACTATCCGAATGCTATTTTTTAGGGTTTTTTTTTTTACATTAATATGTAAAAAAAAACAAAACCTTTATAAAAATCAGTTTTTCGTTCGCAGTTTTTCTCGAGATTCATGCAACGTAAGAATATGAATTTTCGCATAATAGTAAAGTATTCATGGCGCGCATAGGTAACTACAGATCGCAGGTCAAAGAAAAACATTTTTCCTTCCTTTGAAATAAAGTAAAAATAAACTTAACGCTTTTTAGTAAAAAAACTATGAATAACTAAAGCATATAATAGGATCGTCCACAGTTACATGAGCGCATCTTGCTAAATTACAGTTTCATCATTGATTATCATGAAGAATCATACTTACTTGACATGCTTCATCTTTGACTCAATCTAGATTAGTAACGAAAATAGCAATTAATTTGCGTGAAATAAAATAAAATGATCGGATAAATAGATATCTACTTATTGTTGAGAGAATGTAGCTAAGGTACTAAGTATTTCGAACTGTCTATAGAGACATGACTTTATTGTGGGAAAGAGATGAAGCTCTACAAGGCATAAAGCGCCATCTCTTTCCCCCCACTGAAGTAAGATTAAAATAATACTGCTTTAGAGGTGGTGGTAGATCCCCTGACACACTACGTCAATTAGCCGTATTATAACCATCCTAACTATAGTATTATATATGCGAAATTGAGTTTGTTTATTTGTTTGCTACGCTTTCACGCTAAAATGACTGAACGGATTTGGATGAAATTTGGCACATGGGTAGAACATAACCTGGGTTAAGACATAAGACTTTTTTTATGTCGATATTCCTACGGGATCAAGACTTATGCGGGTGAAACCGCGTGAAAACGTAGGTAACAAACAAACTAACTTTCGCAGTTATAATATAAGTTAGGAATAGGATAATAAGATAATTTCCGCGTTGCATTAACGGCGTAATAAAACCCCTCAGCATTTCATTAAGTAAGGTCAAATTAAAAAATCCGTTTGCTCTTTCCCGCCTTATATAGGACATCCCTACAATTATAACAGTGACGGAAATAACAGTTCCTTCTTGTTACTACTGCGAAAAATAATGCAAAATTCATCTTTATACATACGACTTAAGATAGAAATAAAACGCAAACATAATATTGTAATCAAACAATATTGTCCCATAAAACTCATTGTAATATAACCTTTATTACGACGTGATAAAGTTCAGTGCAAGTGCATTGATAGCATTGTGTTCTAAGTAACGGTGAAGGCGGCATTGCTGTGAGGTAAATCACTTTGTCACGATAATTTCAAGCTTTTTATCGAAGATTTTACACAATTTTCACTGTTTCTGATTAATGTTGATTTTATGATTTATGGATTAGATGCATACATTATCATCAAAATTTTCTTATAATTATTATAATAACTCATACTGCAGAGATGTTCACAAGTCACAACAATTCTTGCAACAGTCAAGTTTTTCCTATCGGATAGTTCTTTGATAATTATGTTGACCTACAAACTTGATAAATGATTAATTACCGCTACTCGTCACTAGATGGCATTACGTAAGCGTACTTAAAATATTAAGGAATTTATTATATTATTTCGTATATTTATTTTAAAACATTTATGAATATTAATTTTCGTAGTACTACATGGCGGGTCCCAAATTAGCACATTTATATCCTTAATAATAATATTTCATAAAGTCCGGTAGTTATATTTACTGACTGCTAGAGGGCAGTAGTGGAGTCGCCACGTTTGTGCAATATCGTTGCGTTATTATTTTATTATAGATTAGTCAGAATAATAATACAGTAGCACTAACGAACAAATTACAGTTATTAAATATTTTATGAAGAAATTATTATACGCCAGTTAAGATTGGCCAAGATTGTGCTATGAACAATATAAAAGTTGAGCAAAGATTATAAAACGTTACGTAATCTATGTTATAATAAAATAATGGGAGCAGAATATTTTCCGGTTACAAAAATATCAGAGTAAAGTTGACAAAAAACACTTCCGATACCGGGAATCGAACCCGAGCCTCCTGGGTGAGAGCCAGGTATCCTAGCCACTAGACCATATCGGATATTGAAAGACGTATCGAAATTGTCGTATACAAACTGTAGTTAACCAATTTCCAAGTTTTAAATTTCAGCTGTAATTCTTTTTTATTTTTGTTTGCTAGTCCCCACGAACAGCCATTCTCAAGAAAAAATTAACAATTAAAAAAATTAGGTTTGATTCCGAACAACGCTGCATGTGGCAGTACTGCCATGTCACTACTAACTAGACCCATTCATTTTCCATAGGTTTATAAGAGATTACATTCTGAGCACGGCAGCAATGCTGCGCGGCAATGTCGCCTTGCCGCTGCGGCAGACCCAGTAGTGCAGCGTTCATCACAGCGATAACGCGTGAATGTTGACAACTGGTGAGAAGTAAACCACGAACAGCAGTGCCAAAATTTACTTTTTCTCATAGGCAGACAGACAAAATAGCTTACCTTTACTCTCCCAAAAGTCTCCCAATAACTATTATTCTTCCACTACACATAATATTAGCATAGCATCGTCGTTTACATAACACTTACATTTGGACACGCATGTCATTGTTCTGCTGCGCTTGCGAACTTACTACACAATGCTTACTATAAGCTTCTATGGGAAGGGAAAACGTAGTAACTACAGATTTCCCTCAGTAATAGGTGTAATGAATCCTTAGCTATATGACCCTCTTACTGTAAGATAGTGGTCTGTAACTCTGTACGTCTCGAGGATTAACCAAATCAGAAACTCCATATGCAATGGAAAACACCGACCGCATCTAGTTAAAAAAACTTAAACTGGTTCAAGCGCCATCTATGTTCTATCTAAAGAAGTTTACTCTTTAAAAAATATTTTTGACGTTTTAAGTGTTTGTACAAATCTACTTACAGAAATAAATACCTACATAATATAATTTATCTTTTAATGTGCCGCAGTCAGTCAGATTACTGACCAAATGGCTATTTATTCTTCATACATCGAATCGAATTGAGACCCATCAAAGATTGCAAATATTGCAATTGTTTACGAATTTTCCTACTACAGCCGAGGACGACGTCGTATTTTCCCGGAATTATATTTGTTTTACCATCTTACTCGCATGTTGTATGATCCTGACTAGGACTGCCACAGCGGCAGTTATCCATGGCCTCACGAAAGGAAAGAAGTTAAGTCTGGGTTGTTGTATACGGTGAAGAGGAGAGGACTATACACCATCAATGGCCCAACTAATACACGAACAAATAATACAATACCAAACAACACCGAAGTACACAACAAACAGGTGGTTGCTGCTTACGACCACTTTCACTACATTCCTACACTTGATCACTGGCACCATAACCACGTCGCGAATGATTGCGTGAGTCTTAACGAACCCTCGGAGCGATGACAAGAGGAAATATTAGTTAGATTGCAGTATAGGTATTGCCCCCTGCGTGCCTCGTCAAAGTCTAACAACCAGTCTTACCAAGGGGTAGCATATTACCCAGTAACTGGGTTGTGGTGGGCAGATAGGCAGTCACTTCAAGTAAAATACTGGTATTCAGCTGCATTCGGTTAGACTAGAAGCCGACCCCAACAGCAGTCCTGCTACCACTTGAGTTATTAGTGTAGTGACGTTTTAGTTCTTCCAGACGAATAAGAGATTCGTCATTACTGTGCAAATTATAGTACTTATAAACGTGGGGGCTTCACAAGTATGACGAATAAGATTCTTATGATGACTTGAGTTGATCAATGCTATTGGCAGTATTGACACTATGCATTTATCGTCATTTTACAGTCAGTAAACACATTATTATGAAAATGAGTTATTATTTACTAAATTATTATTAAACAATACGTGATCATAGCTAGGAGTGTGGCCAACAGAGCTACTTGTAAAGCCTCAGAGGTAATTGGTCCACAGTTAAACATTAGAATTTAGAGTGAATCACGAAATATATCGAACGTTTGCTCAATCATGGGATATGGGATATCTACGCGACCGTAGATAAACCATAGATGGCCCTGGACAATGCTGATTTCATGAAAGAGTAGAAACCATAAGTGGGTCTTAAGTGAAGACACTTGAAAATAACTTTGAAATCAATACTATTCTATAAGGCAGGCGTTTAGCAGGGAATATCCACAGGCATTCCATAAACCAATGACCATAATAACAGTCTTAAAGAAATTACCGTGATCATTGGTGACGGAAGTATGTAGGTACTTACATTTATAATATATCCGTTATTAGCGTCAACAATAGTCGACACGACGATAACAACACTGGAGGGCCTAGAAGTCGTATTTATCAAAGCTTGCGAGCAGCTTGTTTGTAATATATCAGACAGCACTATTAAACTATTGTCTTGACAGGACATTAACGACATTAAACAGGTTTCAGAGATATCAAACAAACCATCAAAACATTCAAATACTTACACAAATGAAGTTATTACTTCATCCAGCCATTCATCTGCGGCGGTCAACAGCCAAGCTATAGAAAACAAAAGTGATTATATTAATAAACAAGAAACTATTGTTGAGGAGAAAGTTAAGAACCCCGCCGACTGTGACGACCAGATAATTGACCTTCATGCAGGGATGGCACTAGTAGATGCAGAGTGGATTGAAGGCGATGAAATGGCAAACATTTGTAGAAAACCAATTGTAGATAGATAAGCGGAAGCAAGCTAAATACGCTAATCAAGTGTTTTTGGAGTAGATTTATCGTCGTGATGGTGACAATGTATCTCTAATCTCACTGTAAAACTTCCTAGATACATATTAAGTGGAAACGAGATGTGAAGGAATTGTGATTCATATAATTGTGGAATTTCTGGCCGGGTCTCCTCCATAGGACAAGACACATCCAATTGGAACCGTGCACCAAGCTTTTGACGTTTGTTAAGTGCCCATGTAGGTTTATGTGAACTAAAATATTTTGAAATGAATTGAGTAATCAAGAATTACTCAATTAATTTCAAAAACACGTTATGTAAAACACATTAAATTCTGCTCGTATATTGAACTTATTGTTAGCATCTTTGTCAACCCTAATCATAGAAGACACAGCATTCTGATACTGTCTAAAGATTAACAAACTAAATCCAACCTTAAAACTGACAAGTTAAGTCTAAATTCATTTACATGTAAGCAACACTTTGGAGATGAGAATGAAAATGGCAAGTTGCACGCAACATCACGTTAATTGGCTTCAATTTGAAGCTGTTTGTACACCTGTCTCTGTACATTATGTATATCTTTGATTATATATATATATGTCTAGATAGAGTGTGGCTCTGCAAAAGAACTAAATCAAATAGGCCAACTTTATTATGCTAGTGTGCGTGACAGCTACATCTTACACTCGCGCCACGTCATTGTGCTGTCATTGTGCTTTTCTAGGGTGCGTGCATTAATTGCGCAAACAGACCAGGAGCATTAATTAGCTTCTGGAGGGAGGTGGGCTGGTTGGAATAACCACCAAATGGCCGCCATGGCCCACGCACAATGGTCCACCTGACGGACTAAGTGCGGAAACCAACCCTATAACATAGAACATACAAAATGCAGGCACCCTTGCATTTAGTGGTCAACAGTTGGACGGAATTATTTCGACGACTTCACAGCTTTGACTGTCTTTATCTAGATATATTAATTATATCTTTGATGTATATGATGAAATAATTGAAATGACTTTGCATAGAATAATGACTGTGTTTTGGCACCTTGGCAAAAAATTCAACAGTCCAACTTCTATCCTCTAAGAAGTCTTTGAGTCCACGTTCAGAGTTTTTTGTTTCACCCCGATTGAGAAAACCTGTAGCATAGTGGCAGTTATCCTCAACACCCTAATTGCGTAACACGCGATCAATATCTATCTGTTTAATTTTGACAATTCACCAACAGTCATTGCGTTATTTACTTTGTTGAGCAGACAAAATATTATTGAACATGAAGCAATGGATTAGCAATATCCATCAAAATGATTCAGATTGATTGATCGTGTATTACGCAATTAGACTAGTAGTTAAAAGAAGATTAAATTAAATGGTGTGCGACTGAAGTGGTCTATGTCCAGCGTTAAATACTTACTACTATTATTTGTGGATAGTAGTAAGTATTTAACGCTGGACATAGACCTCTTCACTTACTTACCTACTATACACAAATAATCATCATTATTTGTGAATAGTAGTAAGTATGTAGCGCTGGACATAGACCTCTTCACTTCTACTATCCACAAATAATCATCATTATTTGTGGATAGTAAGTAGTAAGTATTTAATGCTGGACCTCTTCAATATCCACAAATAATGATGATGACGATGATGGCAATCTATTTGGTTGTATTTATGAACAAGATAATATTTATTTACTAACATCGTCAATGTCCATAAGATTTACGCAAGATTGTATCAATTTGAGACACCATTTGTTAGAGATTGTTGTAATGAAAGGAAGTCGATATCCTGCAGATAATGAGTGTACAATAAGTATAAGAAATCTGGTGTTTGGATCTTGATCTCTTTTGACCTAATTTAGTAATGATGGGGGTACTTAGGTACTAACTCTTGCCAGCGGCTTTGCTCGCGTGGAGTTCGGAAATTATCCCACGATAACAGGTGACTATGTCCTAACCCAGGTCATTGTCTAGTCGTGTGCCAAATTTCATCCAAATCCATTCACCCGTTTTAGCGTGAAAGCATAACAAACAAACAAACTCACTTTTGCATGTATAATATGTATTAGTCAGGATTGTAAATTACCAATGTTAATTATCTCATTTTGTTGTTAACATGATTAATAAAGGGGAAGAGAAGAATAACTTACAGCACTTATGAGCGTTTAATCTGAAAGTGGACAACGTTGCAAATAGATGTCAAATATTTCACTGTTTTGATTAATTTGGCAATATTACTGTACGGAAATAAGAAATGTGGATATCTAGCGAACTAGAATATAAATAATAATTGCAATTATAACATTGAGTTTGATGTTGTAACCGTTTTAGGTGTAAAAAGGCATTTAGAAAGTTTCCAAATACTGTTTTTACATCAAAACTAAATATTCCGTGTTACGATATTAATTATTGCTTTTCATAATCAATATTTTAGTTTACTAGTTAGCCACATTTGATATTTCCATACAGTCATATTGCCAAATTAATCAAAATAGGAAAATATATGACAGCTATTTACGACGTTGCCAACTTTTAGGATAAACGCTCTTAACGTCATAAGAAAGAATCCTTTTCATAGGATCAATTCTGTAAAAAACCCGTGAAAAATAAGGTGAGGTGAGCTTGAAACAAGCTGTCAATAGTGTCAATCCCTAGCATCAGTGGAATGATAGCTCACTTCACCGAAGTTTTCACGGTGGGTGGCCGTTCACGGGCACTCCATTTCCATCACTCCCATTCAATATTATCTACAACACCACTTCGGAATGTTTTTGGAGTGTTGACGTGGAATGTTATGGAGTTGAGAGCCCGTGAATGGCCACCTTTATAGACTAGACCGGCTGGAGTCCTTCCAACCGTAGATCACAATCACAAGACATTTTATTTTGACACACTTTCTTGTTAGAATTAATAAAATTACATTTGAGTGGTGACTTTCTAAGAAAGTAATTGCTTGAACCAGTACGTGTAACGAAATTGATCTTATTTACCGATACGAACGTTCAACGTGTAATGCAACTTGATTACTGCAATTATACCCTCGTTACGCGATTGTTTTCATCAACATCGGCACTTGTTTTTTTAGCAAATTGTTTTTGTAGGCATTCATCGTTATGAAATCTTATCCGCAGTGGTTTGAGGTTGTCTATCATATTTGTAATATTATCATCATATTCATCATCATGACTACCGAGATGTCGACTAATAGAGTAGTCAAATCTGCTGCCTTTTTCCAACTATGTTGGTGTCGGCTTCCAGTCTAACCGGATGCAGCTGAATACCAGTATTTTACATGGAGTGACTGCCTATCTGACCTCCACAAACCAGTTACTGGGTAGCACAATACCCCTTAGTAGGATTGATTGTCTGACTTTTGGACTTCTGACGATCAGTAACGACCATCAAAGATCTAAGAATGACAGCCGGGACCAACGGCTAAACGTGCTTTCAGAGGCACGGAGGAGTCTCGGTATGTAAAGATGGTCACCGATCGACGGACTGACCGCAGCAAGCGAAGCTTAAGCTGATCGATCGACCGATGTGGCTATTATAACTTAGCCACGAGCCCCTCTCTAATACGTAGAGACTAATAGAGAAGTATGATAGAAAAAGACATGTTGCGCTGATTCCACGTAAATTGGGATAGGGGCAGGAGAAAACTGATTCATCACATCATCATTAGCCTATATGCATCCACTGCTGGATAAGGACGGAGGTATCTCCAATCTTGCTCTATTTATCTTGTCCCTCGACTAATCCAGCCTCTACTAGATGATGATCGTCATTCGTCACTCCTAGGCATTTCTTGGGTGGCCCGCGGGAGTCCTACGTTTGCCGATTCGCGGTCTCCACTCTAGTACATATATACCAACAATCATAGGCCTTGCCTACGGCTACTTTAGCCGGCCTTTTGCAACTTCAGCTTTTGTATTCTGTGGGTTATCTAGCATTACTTGAAAGTACTAACGTCTCGCTCTAAGAAACATTAAATGTCTCAAGTGGCAATTAGAGAGAGAATATCTTTTTTCGCTAGTGGTAGTGGCTCCTCCTTTGGGTATGGAAATATTCTCCCTTTTACCCCTGTTTCCCTTTTTTTTATTCGTGGTTGTCACCACCAGCCAGTGTTTCTCTTAACCCACCATATTTGTTTCTGAAATAATTTGCGTATTCGCCACGTTCAAAAGGCAGTCACGGTTGGCTACCGGCGTGTATACAATGGCACTACGTGGCTGTTGGTTGTTTCCTTGAGACCAACATCCTACGTATTGTTTGCAGTATGAGTGAGCGGCCATTATCTTCTCAATGTTCGCAGAATGTGTGGGGTGTATGTAATAATAGGCATGGTGCATAGACGCAAGAAAAAAATCTGGTAACCTGTGATCATTCTGTTCCGTTTATGTCATATGTGCACAGTTTATCTAAGCTTTCGTCTGAGCCTGCAGCCATGTTTTATTGCGGCCTCTGAATGAAATGATACATAATTATTATCTACTGTAGATCATATTTGTAAAATCCTGTCTTGACTTTATTTTTATCTGTATTTTATATTTTTATTTCGTTCATTTTAAATCATAAAACCTCAAATTACTCGAAAATGGTTGACATTGGCATAGGGGTCATTAGGGTTATTTGGTTGCAAATGACCTCCCCTACATCCCCTTAGTGGATTGCCGACATAATAACCAATAACCCTGTAGATCTACGTTTTAGTCATAAGTTTTCATATATATCACATATCAATTAGGTACTTCTAACAATTTCAATTTAATTAATATTATTTATTTTCTTTTGTTACAGATCTTTTGAGACCACAAACCTTGGGCACCAGTAAAAAGGAGGGAATAAAAACAAAATGACAAGATAGAAAAAAGTTTATTCCAACAATGATTAGGACGTTCTAAATTCAAAAGTGATGAAGTGAGTGCGTCATAAAAGCAAGATGGCGTCGTTATTAAGTGTAGTGTTACTATTAGTGTACTGTTGTGTGAGTGTGTATGGACATGTTGCCCTGACCTTCCCTCCGGCCAGGAGGTACGACCTGGATTTTCTGGATAATTCCAGAACGAAGCCGCCATGTGGAATGCCTAAAGGTAATTTTAAGTTATTTGTTAACGTTTTAAAAAAATCTACCTAGCGGTTACCAACTATTTTGGGGTCGACTTCCAGTCTAACCGGATGCAGCTACATATAAGTATTTTACATGGAGCGACTGCCTCTCTGACCTCTACAATCCAGTTACTGGATAACACGATACCCCTTGGTAAGACTGGTTGTCAGACTTTTGGGCCTCTGACTACCCGCAACGACTGTCAAAGATCTACGAATGACAGCCGGGACCGACGTGCTTTCCGAGGCACGGAGAGGTCTCGATACGTAATGAATGGTCACCCATCCACGTACCGACCACAGCAAGCGTAGCTTAACTTTCAATTGACCCGTGCGGCGTCCATTAGCCACGAGCCCCTTGTTAAAGCCAATTTAATCAGCTGTTATTTTTGTCCCAATTATTTTGGTATTATCCGGTACGACTGCCTGAAGGATAGCATTTGACACTAAAGGCTTGTTAGTGACTTTGTGTCTTAAATTCGAAGCTATCGTCGGCGGGATACGTACCACCGCCAGTCACCACGGTTGTACACACGGCTACATAACAAGCTATAAATTTCCAGTATAAGCTGACCTCGCATTGTACGGAAATCCTATACAACGCGAGATCAGCATAAACTGGAAATGTATATCTTGATGTGTAGTCGTGTGTACCTACAGAATGAATCAAAATAGGGATGACGACAAAAAATATTTATTTAGTCCGTCTTTGAGATTATAAAAAAATATTGGACACGTATTTTTTTCTTTTTTTACGTAAGTAATCTAAAGATTACGGCGATGCATTGAGGTAAAATGTGCCATGACGTCACGAGTATGTTTATTTTATAGATACTAGTGACGTAGCGACCCCCACTCCCCAACTCAAAATGCGTTTTATCTAAGTATTTTTTTATTAATATGTTAAAGCAAAAAATACGTGTCTAATATTTGTTTAGTATCTTACTGACGGACTAATTAGATTTTTTTTTTACCCAGGCATCATCCCTATTCTTAAGTTAGGTAGGTACCTATCTACTGGAACTTTTGTGCTTTTCATTGACTGTAAAGACTGCGTCCAATGGGTCTTACTTAGCTGTTGCATAACAATATCTGCTTCTTCTTTTCGTGTGATTATTGACTAACCTGGTGTCAGAGTTTTAAAGCAGCCCATGGGCCTCTGACTAGGCGTCACATGCCGTCGAGATATGTATATCTCTCAGGCATGCCGGTTTCCTCACGATGTTTTCCTTCACCGTTTTTGAAGCAAGTGATTATTATACAATACGCACATGAATCCGAAAAGACAGGTGCGTGTCTTGGGATCGGTGGTGGTATTCGAATTTGTGGGGTAGACACCACAACTAAAAAGTGAAAAAAAAAACTTTTTACAAAAATGCACAACCAACTTCCAAAAAAAAACACTAGTTTAATCTGCCTAGCCTTTTTCCCAACTTTATTAGAGTCGAATGAAATCAAATCAAATCACTTTTATTTGTTAACTCAGGTAAAGAAATACAGATCTTGAGTTTGGGGAACAGAGCGCTATGTTATGCCAGGAGGCGTACAAATATGGTGTGCATCTAGCTCAAATATTACGAATTTAAATTAAAAAATTATGTTTGAAAGTCATGCATAATTAAAATTTCAAAATAAATTAAGTATAACAATTACATAATATTTTTTTTTTTTAATTGAGTGTTGTGTGTCCGATTTAAAGGAGGAATTATTTAGTTATAAATGTCAAGAAATTAAATAAAAAAAAAAATCTAAGTCAGAATAATTGAAAACGTCGACGTTTACGGATTCAGCTGAATACCAGTATTTTACATGTAGCGACTGCCTATCTGACCTCCACAACCCAGTTACTGGCTAATACGATACCCCTTGGTAAGACTGGTTGTCAGACTTTCGGGCTTCTGACTGAGGCTGTTATTACAACAAAAAAACACTACCTACTTACAAAGTGAAAAATTACTTTAACTTCGGAAGTCGGTGGCAAAAGCAAAAAACGAACATTCAAAACCAAAGACACCGACTTCCGAAATTAAAGTAGATTTTCACTATGTAGCGTTTTTTTTTTTTTTTTGCAGAAATATAGGTAGGTACGTAGAAAAGAGTCAGATATAAAAAAATACCGGTTCTAAAACTAGCGAAAAACAAAAAAACACTCCTTACACCAGACGGCATGGCTCAAGCGTAATTAGTAAATTAGACACACGGTCTAGCTAGTCTGTCAGACCGAAATCCAGACCCAGATGAAAACGAATCTGTTTACAAACAGCTGACCTCGGGGTCTTTGACCTCGGCTGAGTCATCCTCGTCTAACATTGTTGCGAATCTTATTTTATGCTGTAATCTTGTATTGAGGTAGGATTCTTGTTGGACGAATTTATTGTTATCCAAAATGTTGGTGACTAACTCCCAAAATATTCGAATTCTGAACTGGATGTAGGTATCACAAACCTACCTAACCTACAAAAATAAATAAACACGGTACGATTTAAGGGGCATGCGCTAAGGTAGCCCGCGAAATTCAAATTTTCTTTAGTTTTTTACATTTGGCAGGTCAGGGTGGGGTTTTATGTTGATTAAAATATGATTTGCGACCGTAACCAATATGGCTTTACATAATTATAATCATTACAATCAGCAATACAACTCCGTATGTAAGCACAGTCACCAAATATCATGATTTCATGAAATAGTCATTCAATGCGATTATATGAACTTAGCGAGTTGTATTGATCATTGTTATGATTATAATTCTATAAATAAACATTTGATACGGCCGCAAATCATATTTAGATCAACATACAACATGATACTGACCTGCAAATTGCAAACGTAAGAAAATTTGAATTTCGCGGGCTACCTTGACGCTTTCGCCTTAAATTCAAGCTTTGCACGTTTGTACAGGGTGGCAACTGGCATGGGTCAGTTTCTAATAAGAAAAGAAAGAAATTACGTTTATTTTCGGTAAACATGACGTAAAGAAAGAAAAAAAGAACAAGTTGGGGGAAAATATGCGTCACATCCACGCAAAACGGCCATCGCTCAGCGTAATGCTGCTGCCCTATACGAGACAGAGCCCCAGCGCTGGTTTTCAGCGACATATCGCAACATATAACCGCCTCTCTGGTCTAGTGGTTAGACCACTTGTCTTAGACCCAGAGGTCCCGGGTTCGATTCCCAGTGGGGCAACATTTTCTGCTCGGTTTGTTGCTGGTAGGACTTGTTCTAAGTCCGCCTAGTATCTGACCACCATCTTATCTAAGTCTGCCGCCATAATAACAACAATGTTTTACAGCATTATTCTGTTGGCAGTTAGAGGGAAGATAGCCAGTTCCTCTGTGGTTGAGGATTCCGGGTGAAGCTCGCTATCATTTTCAGCCTGATCATCACTTACCATCAGGTGAGATGTAGGCCAAGAGGTTCCCAGTTGTGGTTTAAAAAAATAAAAAAAACATTGACAAATAGTCAAAGACACGTGTACTCCGACACGATTGGGTGAATGATTCATCAACAACCAATCACAGCTGTTTACTCGCGCTTGACAATTTGTCGTAATAATTTTCGGTCGTGAAACTGGCCGTTAGTCATCTGCTTGCACCCCATAAACCTAGGGGAAGAATGGAAGATAGTAGAAAGGGTAGAATCAAAACCTAAACGGGTGTTATAGTCCGTGCGCGACTGTTACTCACCGCCTGAGATATGTGAGGTGAGCGGTGGGACGGGCGGCCGACGTGGTCTTTGTTGTCTACCTCACCCGTCTCACCGTACCACAGGCGGTGACTAGCAGTCGCGCACGTACTATAGTGACTTTTAGTGACTTTGGCGCCATTCTCCACTTTGTACTTTTACCCGACTGTGGTGAAACTCAAAAGTACCTACCTATCCTAATGGACCTAATAGACCATTTAATTCGTTTGTTGTGGTGTTTCTGCTGTTAAGTATTTTGTGTTTGTGTCAAACGGACATTCATTCGATGATTGAATTTCAAACGCTGTATTTTTACCATTATTGAGCTAAGATTAAGGGTTTTTTTTTTTTTTTTTTTTTTTACCATTATTGAGCTAAGAGTAAGTAGAGATGTCAGCACCAACCGACGGGGTCGAAAGACCAATGCCTGCTGGGGTTGCGGGTTTGTCTGAAAGGGATATCGTGGCCCCGGCACACAGGCAACGGAAGGAACACGGGTGGGTGTTAGTCAGTAAAAGTCTGACACACCCTCTCGCTCTGCCCAGAGCGGGTCATTTGATGATTTCCCATCCAAAAAAAAAAAAAAAAAAAAGCTAAGAGTAAGTCGCAGTTCCAGTTCATTTCTGCTTTTCTGGTACTTTTAATAGATAAACAATTAGGACATTTGAATTTTAAAACGTCTACCGTTATTCGTTATCTACCATTTATTACAAATCCTACTTCATGCTCTTCTCTATGTTTCATTATTGGTGCGTTTCGAGGAATAAAATTATAATATTTTTAAGTAATTTGATTTTGTTAGCGCACCTGAATGGTGCGTTTCGAGAAATACTTTTGGTGCGCTTCATTTGGTGCGTTACAAAATTGGTGCGCTTCGAGGAAACAGTTACATAAAAAAATTATATCAAACCTACTTATGTTTTGGCAAAGCAGCACTACGGCCTAGTTAGTGTTGCCAGTACTTGAGAACTGACAACACAAACTAGGCCGTAGGTAATTGTAAAGATTATATTTTAGAGCTATTTAATAGACCTGTCATTGAACCGAGTCGGGCAATCAACACTATATAATTGCCACTATTGCCAGCTGTAATCTGCCATTTTGCATATTTGAATACCAACTGGGCACTGGGCACCATATTTTAGAATTCACACCAATTTAGGCACCTGTGGACGACCAGGGTTCCCAACTTTAATTACAAGAAATAAAGTATTTCTGATTTCAGAGAGGGATTATAGAGTACAGACATAAAAGAACATAAGTAAGATGATTTTGCTCTAAACTGCTCGCGGGGATGACACGCACAGAGGGAGGCAACAAAACCCCGGCAAAGCTTACCTACCTACCTATGTGTTTCCTTTAAGGCTTGTGCAGAACAGCGCGACACGAAAAATACAATTTCTAAGAAAACTTCATAGTATAACAATAACCTGTGTCTCGTCGCGCGACAAGTCGCGCTGGTCTGCACATGCCTTAACCCAATTACTGTCAGTAGCTCAGTAGTAGGTAAGTAAGTGCTTTTATTACTGACAATGCGTTTCTGACACCTGTCAGTTGGTAAAAGTAGTATTTAGTGACCTAGTCCGAAGGACCAAATTCGTAAAACACATAAAAAAAACCAACTAATATTTTATACGCGAAAGTTTGTGAGTATGGGTGGATATATGGATGTTTGTTACTCTTTCACGCATAAACTACTGGACGGATTTGGATGAAATTTGGCACACAGATAGTTTATAACCTGGATTAACACATAGGATACTTTTTATTCCGATATTCCCACGGGATCGAGACTTATGCGGGTGAAACCGCGGGGCGCTGCTAGTACATACATATTCCTTTTTATGAAACTGACAGGTGTTAAGAACGCATTCTGTCGACGGCCGGACTATATTTGTGATCCTTTAGTAATTTGTGTTGCTACTACTACCAATTATCGATCGTAATTAAATTAATTCTTCGTGATTTACATGTAATTAAATAAGTACCAAAGTACGTAGGTACTTACTTAAATGTTACGTAAGTACCTAACTACCTACACCAAGGAAAAGATGAATGTCTTGTAAATTCGTGAGCAGATTTATACCGGATCGTAAATATTGTATCACTTGGTATTTTATGTAGAGTATTTTATACCTGCATACTTCAAATACCTGTGACTCACTGAGCTGAGGGCACGACAACACGACGAAGGGAAATGCAAACGGCTCAAGGGCGTCCTTGCTTTGCCCTCTTAAAACCTGACTTGTTGTGATTATTATGTTGACTGTGACTTGTGATCAATTTTCTCAGCTGTCGAACAAATTAAAATGTTGTTAAGGTGTTCATTGCAATACTCTAAATCAGATTTATTGTCTTATGGGTAATTATTTTATTTATATATATTACTTTATAAAACCAGAAAATACATAGGTAGCAAAAAATAATTTATCACTACAAAAAATGGACAGCCTTATCGCTTTCTGCGATCTCTTCCAGGCAACCTTGGAATGGACAATGATTGCGTGGACATAAAATTGGGGTTGTCATTGGTGCAAAGAATGAAGTTGATCATCTGAATGATTTTGAGCTGTATTGACATTATTATTGATCAAATATTTTGAAAAACAATTGGTTTCTGCATGTTGGTAAATTTATAACATCAAATTCGTATAATATTTGCTCGTGGAGACAGTGTACGGTAATTTCGAACTTCTGTTTCAAGCAGTCGTGGCCGAGTGGTTAAGGCGTCTGACTCGAAATCAGATTCCCTCTGGGAGCGTAGGTTCGAATCCTACCGGCTGCGAATCTTTTTGGGCTTCCTTTTCATAATATTTTTAAGTTTAGTATTATTTGTTTATTGTCATTTATTTTAGCTGTTTAAAATATCTAGGAAAAAAAAAAACAATTGAAAGTTTCAAGTTATTCTTCTTGTGGTTTTAAATACGGTGTACTTACTGGATCGCTCAAATCAACCTTGACTTTCATATTTAATTGTACGTTATCAACAATCTTCTTCTTCCAGTTTAATTCTTCTGCCGAACGTCAACACTTCTTCTCTGATTAAACCGTTAAAGCGCTGACAGGTCTGCTGAATCAATCTCTTGTCTTTGGTGACTTCCAAAGCTTTGATTTCTTCATCTAGGTATATTTCTCTATACATTTCATCCATAAGTTCTTATACTTAATGCTGTTTACGTAGTCCGTCAATGGTTCTCCATTCATAAGTTCTTTATCTTTCTGTAGATTTGTTGACCATCTTCTATTTTTTTACTACCTGGTACTTGTTGAAAGACCTCACACTGCTTTTTGAAATTATTGTAAAAGCCAATTATTTTTAAAAGAGTAAACGTGGATATTCTTGCCGGCTCTTCTACATAGGAAAAGACCAATTGGAACCTGACGCTTCATAAGTGCCCATGTAGGTTTAAATGTGAAATAAAATATTTTGAATTAGTTTTTTTTTTTTTCGAACACTATTTCTCGAGAATGCGCTCAGCTTTTTAAGATCAAAACTAACAGATGATGGTCTGTTAGTTTTGATATTTTTATTTCGTGATCAAAAAAAACTGTATGCCACCATGCCATGAGATGACATCCCTCCCCTACCAACATGAAGTTATATCAATTAGCACTCATCTTTCAAAGTCAGTTTGTTCTTGGATTCTTCTTCAGCAGTTTCTTAATATATCAAATCTTCATACTTTCCATAATTTTCCCAATTAATTCGTTCCCAGTATCCCTACCCAGTTTTGAATTTATGAGGGAGAAGCAAGCAAGATGAATCTATTTTTGCCACCATGCATCGCTCACTAGCTGTACTTCTATTGTGCGTTCTAGAGAAGAATACCCACATGTCTAGCAGACGAATACAATAAATTGTTGATTTGGAGATAGGTACTCTCTGGCATTTGACCTATGTGCCTAATAAAGATAATTTATTTCTTCTTTCTTTAAACCCTTCGATGAGAAGGTGAATCTAATCTACTTAGTGCGACTTTCTGGCATATCAACTATCAACGTTAATCTCTAAGAAGAATAATTACTACCACTGTAATCTAGATATCATAAGGAACAAATCAACATGCGTTTCATTAATAAACGCCACAATTTTAGGTGGGCCTAATACCCGAACAAACAAAACTATCTCCTTTGATGTTAATAAGGCACATCGAGCTTTATAAAAGTTTGACTTTGTGGAACGCTGTCACTGGAAACCTGTGTCTTACCATCGGGTAATTAAACATGTAACCCGGTAAGTAACTGGGTTGAGGTCCGTTGAGGAGAGATAGGCAGTCGCTCCATGTAAAATACTGGTACTTATTCAGCTGCATCTGGTTAGACTGGAAGCTGACCCCTAACATATTTGGGAAAAGGCTAGACACTTGACTGTGATGAGTCTCTAAAGGTACCTACAAGTCCGTAGCCGACTGCAGGCAGCAGCAGCTGGCGACATGTCGTCGCAACACTACTGGTTTCTAGTATTTCTATGAAATACTGTGTCGCTAGCTGCGGAAGGTATTTCATAGAAATACATTTGTATCTTAAATCTCCGTACTGTACAGATGCCTGACTCCACCCGAGAGTGTTTCTATCCTTAGTATCCCACAACCAATAAGCCAATAATGATCAACCTGTTTATATGTGTGCCATAATCGTTAGCATAATTATTATTGTAGTTATTCATCACGGCCACCCGTGGCCTCTGAATTTCCATTTCTCTTTTCCTATGCAAAGCATCCAATAAATTAACAGTTGCTCATCAAATGACATCAAAAACTCGCCATCGGCCACTGTGTAATGATAACGAACCATGGCTTACTGACACCGCGCACGATTTTTCTGCGTGCGCACGACTTCTGAAGCTACCCTCTTGTACGGCCTCCCTTCTCATACGACCGTGTGGCCTAATGGATAAGGCGTCGGACTTCGGATCCGAAGATTGCAGGTTCGAGTCCTGTCACGGTCGAAGGCTTTTTGTGGATCTTAGGTGAAGGTCGCTGAAGTTCGTCGACCTTTGTTTGTTGATTTGTTTAATAAGGAGGAAAATGTTTTTGGTCGGTAAATGGGTAAATGTAAAGGAAAACAGTGCATTCCTAAAACTAAAAAAAAAATATAGGAGTACTATGTTTTTTTAACCTAAACACTCATAATTCTTCATTTATGACAATCTTACAAACCGATATTACAAAATTCATTCAATTTGTATTAAGTATAAAAATTGATGTTTTGTTGTGACATTATCAAGGGATAGATAGGTACTTTCCATGATTCGGTAGTTTTACTACAACTTACGAAACAATTGGGTTTTCTAGTATTTTGCAAACAAAATTTTTTATCATCACAATACCAAAAATTTTACCATAAAACATATTTTTTATAATGTAGGTAGGTACTTAATGTTTTTAAAGGCAAAATAAACTTTAAATCAACCAAAGGTATGTAGGCCCGATGAGTATTCCAGATAACTATGGTTACTACAATTTCATCAACCGTAAACCGTAAGCAAAAAGTACTTAATTAATTAGAAAACCTGTTTATTAGGCGCAATAATTTCTTAACAAGATAAAAAAAACCCGTTCCCACCGATACCGGAATGTTACGTCTAAAACTAGTTGCGACATCTACATTTCGTTGCGTAACAACTATGCAAATGGTGTCATAAAAGTTTCGCTACTTGGTAAGAGATGGCGTTGATAGCAACTAAAACTGATGGTGCAACGTTTTGTTGAACATTGAAGCTACTTTTTACACGTTTTTCTGTTGGTGAGGAATTTAATTATAAATGTAGAACTAACCCTTTTTTAATAAAAATCTAAACAAAATGCTACACACCGAGATTTTTTATGTTGTTTATAAATGCCTTGTTCTCTTTTGTTTCAGGAACATTAAAAACATCGTTTTTAGCTGGATCAACGTTCACAGTACATTGGCATTTAGCATACGCACACCGAGTAAGTGATAACTTTTTTTAACAAGTCTATCACAGCCCGGCTAGCTCAGTCGGTAGAGCATGAGACTCTTAATCTCAGGGTCGTGGGTTCGAGCCCCACGTTGGGCGAAATTTTTTTGTTCATGTTTTGTTTCTTTTTATTTCAGGGAGGATTTAGTTTGCGGATATTGGACGATTTGGAGAGACCACTGCTTGATCTGACGCCGAGGGCAGGTGGAACTGAATTTGTTCGAGATGATGTTACGTAAGACCTTTTGAACAGTTTGTTAACCTTCAGAGTACGTATTAGATTTAGTTTATAATATCTAATGTTTGTTTTTTACAGCGCCCAAAAGTACGAGGTGCGTCTACCAAGCGACTTCACGTGCGAGAACTGCACGCTACAACTGCAGCGGGAGGCGGGGGAGTGGGGTAGTAACTACAGGTTCTGGTCCTGTTCCGACATCGACATACTGCCACGTGAGTATCATATTCCTACAGACAAATGCCAATACCAAGCGACTTCACGTGTGAGAACTGCACGCTACAACTGCAGCCGCGAATTCCTAAGGCGCGATACAGCGGTCTTGGTCAAACTATATCTACCTACATCGTGAACGGGGCAACAAGAAAGACCATTATTGCTGTGGTATTTCTCAGTCATGTAGCCTTTCTCCACATAAAGCCATGAAAAGAACCTCTCAAGAAGCCATGAATATAAATTAAAAATAATTTATCATCTCACTCTCAATATTTTAGCCACGCACTAATTTACTTATTAAAAATGCTAATAACAAAATACTTGATTGTCGAGATGTGGCAGTAATCGCTTGGCATCCGAACGATCAGTTAAGAAGTAAGTCAAGGTAGACTTGGTAACACTTAAAAATATGCGAGGCTTATTAAAATAGATAAATTCTCTTGTAGTATTTTGACAGCTCAGATATATCATGGGATAAATTATTGTAGAATTTATGCAAGCTTATGCATTTCATTAGTAAATAGATCTGTACAACTTTTGTCCCATCTTGTAAGACATGTTTGTCCTCTTGGAAATCAGTGGTCATGGTATGACCATGTAATGTGGAGGAATGTAATGACGACTAATAGAGAAGTAAGTATGGAAGAATAGGACATGTTTGCCGCCTCAAAATAAATTGGGGTGACATTTTTGTCTTCTTCTTTGTCGACGAATCAGTTGGAAGTTTATGCAGTACAGCATGATTTGTTCAGTAGTTTTTGGGCTGAATATTGAAAATATATCAAACAGACAAAAAAATGCAACGCTTTTCCTTCTTTAAGAATATTTTTTATGAGTCGATTAAAAAAAACAAATTCATAACCATTAGCGTAGTTTATGATTGCAATTACCGTAGAATATTTTATATATCGGTAAATTACCGGTTTGATTTGTTTTTACCTGTAATTTTTTAACCATCAAAATGGGCGGTTTGCCGGAGAAAAAAACCGGGAAATCAGTATTGCATGCCCTAGCTAAATGTAATCTACATTTAATGTTCCATTAATCAGACTTTATCAATTCAGTTCTCTTTGTGTAACTACTTAGTTAGCAAGGTATTCCCATTAATGTCGTCTGATTGAATGCTCTGTCCACATTTAATAAGCCACTGTTCGGAATGTTAATGAATGCACATCTCATTACAATACATTAGATTGTCGGATAAGATTGCTTGATTTGATTGACAAGGCTGTAAAGATTTAAGTGACAAGATTTTTATCTGCTGTCAATGATTTTGTTGAAATTATCTACTAAAGTTCCTGGTAAAAGACGAAACTTAGGAGTTTTGGGAAGTAAAACTTTGATAACTTGTGCATTGGTTGGTACATCTAAATACCTGCACGGAGTTAGATTTATAGTCGTATTATTTTCACCGAGGTTATGACAAAAACGCATTAAGTTATGGTTTCAGAAAAGCTCTCCTTAATACCGACCGTTAAATGAAGCCACGACTTTCGTAGGAAACTCAAGCTAAAGATTCAACTGTCAAAAATCATGTGACAACAGAATCTAAGCTAATTCACATTTCTATCTCCATTCCAGGCAAAGAATACCACGAGACATGTTCAGGCCACGGCTTTTACATCCTGGGACGATGCAAATGTAACAAGATGTTCTCCGGGCCACGCTGTCAGTTCAGCGACGAGTGCTCTGACGATAACGACTGCGGGTTGAGGGGCAAATGCATAGATGTTAACGCGACTGAGTCACCCAGCAAGATGTGCTACTGTCCGTTTGGATTCTACGGGAAGGGATGTAATAAGAGTGAGTATTGATTTAAGTACTTACCTAACTGGGACGTCTAAGCATAATAAGTCTATAATCTTCCCAGTACTGGGACACAGGCCTCCTCTCTGTGAGAGTGGGCCGTAATCCACCACGCGGGCCCATTGCGGGTTGGTGGATGTCACATGTCTTCGAATTTTTGGTTCTAGGACATGCCGGTTTCCTCACAATGTTTTCCTTCACCGTTTTGAGAGCAGTGGTGATGAAATTAAATATACAAAGTAAAGTGCCTGTCCGTAAAGCCAATTCCTGTATATGAGACAACACTGGATGGTGCTGAATAGTAAACAGACATTGTTCTGCACAATTTTGAAAACAATCATACAAATCTGTTTCGAGCCAGCACCTTAGTTAATTGGTTTTTACCGCACAGAGTTGGCCCTCATAATGTTTGCAACAAATAAAGGACAATCATGTTCGCTCTGAACACTTTTCTTAAAGCTACGAGCAATAACGCAACATGATTCTCCCTGTCTCCTTCGTCATCCTGAGGATGCCTCGTTTGGAGATGGATTTCCGCAAAGTCACGCATGAGTCAATTTATTTTATATTTCACCTTTATGCCCACAGAGTCGCCATGGAAGGACAAGAAGGTGAACCTCGGACTATACAACAAGCGAGAACTGTCCAAACACTTCAACCTGTACTGGAGGATCCTGAAGGACGGGGCTGAGGCCGAGGTCGAGTTCATTATGATGGTCAACGGCACGTCGTATGCGGGTGAGTGACGACATCAAATCACTATATCTCCCTCAATCTGCCTAGCCATTTCCCATGTTGGGGTCGGCTTCCAGTCTAACCGGATGCAGCTGAATACTAGTATTTTACATGGAGCGACTAACTATCTGACCTCCACAACCCAGGTAGTGGGTAATACGATAACCCTTGGTAAGACTGGTTGTCAGGCTTTTGGGTCGTAACGACTGTCAAAGATCTACGAATGACAGCCAGGACCAACGGCTTAAAGTGCTTTCCAAGTCACGATATGTAATGGATGGTCAACCATCTACGAACCGACCGCGACAAGCGTAGCTTAACCTTCAATCGACCCTTGCGGCCGTTATTATTTAGCCACGAGTCCCTCTTTATTAATATGTCTCCCTACTGGAAACAAATTGAGGGTTTCTTAAAAATAATAGGGATGTTGACAAAAAAAAAAACTTATGATAGATTATTATTAAAAAATATTAGACACGTATTTTTTTTTTTTACGTAGTCTAAAGACTACGGTAGTAAATTGAGTTAAAATGTGGCATGACGTCACTCTCCGATAGATTTTATACTGAGTTGTGACGTAGCGAGGCCCCACTCCCCAACTAATGCGTTTTATCTAAACCTTTTTTTATTAAAATGATAAATAAAAATATACGTGTCTAATATTTTTTTATTATCTGACTGACGGACTAATTAGTTTATTTTGTTTTCCCCAGTTAGCATCCCTATTATGCAAAAGGATTAATCTTTATGCATGTGCATGCATGATCTGATGGTAATGTCGTCGAGCTAAATAATCCATGTGGATCAATATCGCAATATTCTCCAAGATATTTCATGTTACTGCGCTATTGCTGAGCGTGAGCTCCTGGGTTCAATTCCAAGATCAGGCATAGTGTTATTGGGTTTTTCCATCAGGAATTTCTCAGTAGCAGCCCGGAGTCTGGATTTGTGCCCGGTTGATGGCAATGGGCTCGCCCCCTATTACATGAGACTTAAACATAACTGACAAAATGTGGGTGTACTATAGATGAAATAGGCGCTATATTATATTCATGTATCTCATTCTGCCATTTGTTTGTATTTCAGGCGTAGGATGGCGTCCAACCGGTATAACTAAACAGTGCAAGAACTTCCCAGTGTTAGGACCCCCAGTAGATGCTAAAGGTAATGATAGTTAATTAATTACATTTTAAGTAACAAATTAGAAAAATAAATATGAAAGACACATTTTGTGCAGAAATTACTTAAAAACTGTATAAAAAAAACCATCTTATGTTATTTTATTTTATTGCAGCAACCACACAAAAAACCGAACCCCTACCACAACCAGAACCGAAAGCAGAGCCAGAACCCAGTTCCGAACCGGAACCCAGTTCAGCACCAGAGCCAAACCCAGAGCCGTCAGCCGAACCAGAACCAGGTTCAGAACCGAAATCCGAGCCAGAACCGACAGCAGAACCTAGTTCTATTCCTGAACCTAGTGCTGAGCCAGAACCCAGTGCTATCCCAGAACCGACTTCTGAGCCAGAACCGAGTCCCGAACCGAGTGTAGAACCTGAACCGGAACCAACGAAAGTGCCAGTGAATGACAACAGGAATAAGAGAGTTGCTATGCATTCACTTGACGGATTTGATTTTAAGAACCTTGGCAATGACGTCACGGTGAAAACTAGTGTTTCCTATAAGGTGTCTAGCTCTAAAGGTAAGGAGTACTCTTATAGTAGATTCTTATCAATATCCTTTATTTTGATTATTAAATCCATTCCATGGCATGCTAGACCAAAACGAAATCATAAAGCTTCGTGCAGACCAGCGCGACGCGACTCGAACAATACGATTTCTAAGAAAACTTCACGGTATAACAATAGCCGGAGTCGCGTCGCGCTGTCGCGCCGCGCTAGTCTGCACGAAGCTTGATACACATAAAATATAACATCACACCCGAAAATCCCGAAGGGTTACGCTGATGTGCGTGTATAGAAAAAAAATAAAAAAATACGTTGTTTTGCGTCATCCAAGAAAGAACTCAAACCACCACCCACCCGGTTCAACCACATTTCGCCAGTTATGTTTGTAAAAAATTATGGTGGAATAAAGAAAGCCACATACATACATGACCTCTGAAAACATTACACTTCTTTTTGTACAGTCGTGTAAAAACGAAAGTCAAGTCTTTAATTGTTTTCTGCAATGTACAGCATACACGTGTGCGTGTGTGTACCTTTGACTACAAATGAAAATACTCAAAAAAAATACTTTTTGTTGTTTCTTTTTTCAATTGTTTTGATTCTGAAGTCAAAATATTTCAAAACTAATTTACATACATCGCTACAAGGATCTTTTGAAAGTCGGAACTAACCCGTAATCTTGATTTGTTTTTCAATACCATTTCTGTGATAATGTTAGTAATATTTGCCAACAACGCCCCCATTTCAATATCATTCAGGCGCCAAAACTACTTGTAGTACTCTAACCCAGTTTGTTGCCTATACAGTATAGTCAGCAAACTGGATTAGAGTACAACTAAAATATACTGCCCTGCTAAGCCGAAAGGCGCTATCTCTGAGATACGCCCTTTTAGTTTTTTTTATACCATATAGCTATAACAATTTCCCATCAAATGGTATAAGCCAAATACCGCTATCTAACTTAAAACATTTAAAAAAACCACTGAGAAGTTTTTTATATCCTTAAGTTTCCTTAAATTACAATTTACAAAAAGTCAATTTTCTCAAAACTTACTCCGATAGAGATAGCGCCTTTCGGCTTAGCAGGGCAGTATATTTTCCAAATGATGTCAGTGTTCTCTCCACAAAATATTATTTTTCAAGAATTAATAAAATATAATATTGCAGGTCGTAAAAAGCGAGCAGTAACAGAGACCACGAGTAAGTAACCTAACCCTCACATTATAAATACCGCACCACACTTAACACTACGCTAAACGATCCACCACAGCCAAGCAACACTCCGCACTTAGAATTATATAATTATAACAATATATGAGGCTACTAACTGCGATATTTTATTATATGTTCTGGCGCTACCTGATATCTAAGTATATTTTAACTATAAATAAAAAAAAATACTAAAAAGTTTCAGACTTGCAAAAGTTGGAGATGGTTTTTTTTTTTACTTGATCTTAAATACAATTTCTGTAAAAACAAAAAAATAAGCTTGTTAAGAAAGGTCTGTTTGAACTGATTAATTAGTAAATAACAATTATTGCAACATAATTAAGTATATTTTTGTTATCATTATTAGAATAGTATGTTCTGGCATTGTAAAACCTCTAAAATATTGCCAAGTGCTATAATAATCCCGATATGTATTAATATCACGTATTACACGTAAATATGTAAAGGTACACTGTATAAAATAAGTTCCTGCTAAACACCCAGAAAACATATCTGTCCAAACGAACTATCAGGTAGCGATGGAATAAGCTGTATTATATGATGCTGCATGATGAATTATTTTTACAGATTCGGACACTACAACAACTCTTAAATCCCATAATCACTCTGTTGTATCCACTGCAGAACTCACAGCTTCCCCGGAACCTACTTCCGAACCAGAACCCGAACCAGAACCTCATGCTGAACCCACCTCTGTACCAGAACCTCACCCCGAGCCTAGCCCTGAACCCAGTGCCGAACCTACCCCCGAACCCAGTGCCGAACCTACCCCCGAACCCAGTGCCGAACCTTCCCCCGAACCCAGTGCGGAACCCACCCCCGAACCCAGTGCGGAACCCACCCCCGAACCCAGTGCGGAACCTAGCCCCAAACCCAGTGTGGAACGCAAACCAAAAGTTACAACTAAGCCAAAGTTCAAACCAAAGTCTAAACAATTAGCTGAACTTAGATCAACCCCTGAACCCACACCGGAACCGATTTCGGAACCCGAATCGTCCTCAGTACCCGAACCGACTGTAGAACCCGAACCGGAACCAATATCCGAACCAGAACCTACCCCAGAGCCTAATTCAGAGCCAGAACCTAGTCCTGAGCCAAGTTCTCATCCTGAACCCGCCCCGGAGCCTACTTCTCTCCCAAAACCCACTTCTGAGCCAGAGCCCCAACCAGAACCTAGTTCTGAGCCTGAACCTACTTCTGAACCAGAACCCAATTCTCATCCCGAACCAACACCAGAACCCAGTTCCGAGCCAGAACCGACCCCAGAACCCAAATCTGAACCGGAACCTAGTCCTGAACCTACTCCTGAACCTACCATTGAACCTATCGCAGCATTGGAACCTGAGACATTGCTAGTGAAGGGACTTACAGACGAAGCAGGTAACGCCACATGCTTTGCACTATCTTACAGGTTCATTGGTATTGAATGCAGTAAAATTTACAAACGAATAAAATTGAGAACCTTCCATTCCACATTTTGATGACGGGATAAAAAAAATAAAAAAAGGTCGCAATATTTGAAAATTGGATGTGGTTGAAAATTTGAAAAAACTACGGGAAAGTATTTCAAAATCGCCAAAACATTTTATGCAAGTGTGGTAATAAATTCTTTTCTGTAAAAAACAGGGGACCAAATCACAAACCAAATTGTTATTGTCTATTTAACGGAAAGAAATCCACAGTTGGATTGGTTTGTTTTGAGTTGTTGGTTGGTTGGTTGTTGAGTTCTATAGATAAAAAAAACTATTTTCAATCAAATGTTGATTTCTTGATTGATTTTTTAATTGTGTGATACCAATGAATGTGTTTGTATAAAAATTAGATGTATTTGTATAGCAAGTTGCTGCACTTGTCAATAATTATGTTATTAAATATTTTTGTGTTTAATTTCAATATTTTATGCTTTTTTTTTGTAAATGAAAAGAGTGAAATAGATGACTCAGAAATAATGATTATTTTGAATAGTATTATTTTAAAAATTAGGGCATGAAAATTGGAGACGAATTATGTACACACGGCTACACATCAAGCTATACATTTCCAATATAAGCTGGCCTCGCATTGTACGGAAATCCTATATAATGCGAGACCAGCATAAACTGGAAATGTATAGCTTGATGTGTAGCCGTGTGTACTAATGATTCTTCTTCGAGAAAGTGAGGAATTTGTGAGCTACGATTTCATAAAATCAGATTTTGTAATTTTTTATTTAATGCAAAAAATCTTAAATATTTCAGTACTTAATCCTACAAATCAAGTCTCTAATTTCCATGCTCTGTTTATAAAAATACTATCTTCACTTATCTATCATTCATAAACTATCTCCATTCCATCTGACTCTTGCATGCGAGAAAGAGATACCATCCATTCACAGTACCTAAATCTTGCATGTTAGTAAAATTCGCTTTAAATTTTCTGCTATAATATTTTCTAAGCTTTGCCGGGCTTTTGGTTACCACCTCGATTCCTTTATCCTCAGATCCTATTCCTTTAGTATTAAAAACTGTCAACCTTTAAAATTATATTTTCTACAATCTTTACTGATATATCTTTTCCCCTGCTTCTTTTTTTTTTTTTGTTTCAGCTCCTTTTTTTTGTTATCTTTAACTTCCTACCTAGTTATTTACTTACACTTTATACATTTTTACCAACTTTAACAGGAGGAGGTAATTTTATTATACATTTCCGTAGGTACTGTTTTCGTTTTGTCTGATTGTGGCCCATTTTCTTCAACGAAAATTATCGCATTATTAATGTGACAAATTGTGAAGCGCACGTGATTGGTTGAATGATTTTTCAACAGCGAATCGCAGCAGTTTACGCGCGCTTGACAATAGGGATGACGCCTGGGTAAAAAAAAGAAATTCTTATTAGTCCGTCAGTCAGATAATAAAAAAATATTAGTTTTTATAAAAAAAAAATTATACGTTTTTGCTTTATCATATTAATAAAAAAATACTTAGATAAAACCCATTTTAAGTTGGGGAGTGGGGATTGCTACGTCACAAGTAAGTATAAAATCTACATACTCGTGACGTCATGGCACATTTTAACTAAATTTATCGCCGTAATCCAAGTAAAATATTTTTTAATAAACTCCTTGACGGACTAAAAAATTGTCATCATCCCTATTTGACACATTATTTTGCTATAATTTTCGTTCGAGAATCTGGCCCTGTGTGTTTTAAAAATTAATCTTTGGTGTATGTGTACATAAATACGATGGGTAACAACAATAATAATGTATTCATGTGGTTTAGGCTGGTTTCAGGCAGTGGTAAGATATTTGCGGTAGATACCGATTATGCAATAGTTGCAGAATCAGGGGCGGATTCAAGATTTCATTTTGGGGGGGGAGCATTCTGTCAAGTTTTGGAGCTAGGTTTAAAATCACAAGTAAACAAAATATAAAGTTATATTAGCTTGAATTTTCTAACATTACGTGGTGAGCGTTTTTAGAAATTCAACCCCAATTCCATTGGGGGCAATGAAAATTTCATGGCCCCCATGTCCCCTCCTCCTGTATCCGCCAAGGTGCAGAATGCAGATTATTGTATATTGGTTATGAGAATCTCTTTTTTAGAAGTTTCTGTTCTCTTAGGTCTAGGATCAGATTTATTTTCATTGGAATATTAAATTATCTCTCTATATTAGTTTTGAAATACTCGTAACTTTCTTAAGACCAAACTTCTTTGTTGAATTCGAACCATATTCGCACTATAGAAAAAAAAGGAGCTAAATCTGTTCAAATAAAACATTAAAACTAAAGGATATGGTCAACATTAGTTCTAAGCGAACGAATTTTATACAGCAGCCGAAGTCGATGAAATAATTTCTTCTTTAGGGCGGTACTCTTCCATAGTTCCCACTTCCCACCATACGTCTAAACTTGTTATAAAACATAATTTGTACATCGTAGGTTACTTCCCCGACCACGAGTACGTTCCTAAGTTCGACTTCAACCCCATGGACTGCACCGACATCGTCATCGGCTCCGCGAAGGGCAACTACCATCGAGTGCTCGACTATTATACGAGGGACAGGTGAGATTTCTTCTTTGTTTTAGCGATTATTTGGTTTCCTCTGCGATTTTTAGGGGTTCTTAATTTTGAACTATAAAAGGACATAGTTCATTGATTCAGGCGTGACTGCGGAAATCCATTTTAAAATAAAATAAACGAATAGTAACCTATTCCGCTTAACTATTCCTGAAGAGTCATAAAAAAACTCTGTAAGAAATCGACACGTGTGTCACCTCTCAACGAGGCATCGTCAGGATGACGATTGACTTGTCTCGAATCCGAACACGGCGTGTTACCACCCCGAGTGCTGAACTGAATAAAAGGACCTCAACAGACAGCTTTTAGCAACGGCGATCAGCGATTTAGTAGTTTTTCGGAATATTGATACAGCAACTGGTAGAAAAGCGAGAGATAGAAAACAAGCTATTTTTAAACCGCGCCCAAATGCAGAGAGTTGTGCATACGCGTGATGCGTTTGGTTCAATCAAAATCAATCGCCAATAGCATGTGTAATTAGATCTGATTGAAGCAAGAAGGAACCAGGTAAAAATTACATCAGAAAAAAAAAAGAAATGTCATTATGATAACACGCGCTGATCAGAAACATTGGATATTGATCGCAGTCACTGAGGTTTTGCTGAAAAAGTCGCAATTTTACCCTCATCTTATGCATTTCAGGTCGACTCCTCGAGTGGACACATTCTGGGGCGGTCACGACGATATCACGGCGGCGTCCGGTTACGAAGAGAATGGAGTTACCACCATCATGTTCAGGAAGAAGATTAAGGTAACAAATACTATATTTTGCCACAATTATCTACTTGCCTTTGAAGGCTTTGCAGTTTCATTGGTAAAGGATCAAAAATGGACACTGATAAAAAAAAATACTGAAAAGGATATTTTCTGAGCCTATATATATACGTATAGCGTATTTTATACGCAAAGGGAAACGCCGGAATAAGCTTTTCTAATGTTCTACCATTTCTTCTTTTGAATAATTTCACTTGGTTTATTTCGATGATCACAAATTCCCGGTCTGATAATTTTGTGTCTTTGTTCTTGACTTCGATCAACCCCGAACGAAGACAGATGGTCGAACACCACGATGTTAGGAGCGAAATCAAACGATGTTTTAAATTTGTTTCGCTAAGTTAATTGTGGTGTAAGCGGGCCTTAGTGCTTTTAACTTGAGTATACCGCTGGAAAAATTTACATGCTAAGGCACTTCGAAACCTCCAGCGTTGTGCAAGAGTTTAAGTGACGACTTGTAATTAAATATGAGTTCTAGAATGATGGAGATAAAACATAAAATGGTTTCAGCTTTAAAAATCTTACTCCACAGTCTTAAATGATCACAAATCATACTTTTTTGCAGGCTAAGGAACCAACCGACCACTCAATCGTAGACGACGCCATGCATGTAATCTGGGCACGCGGCCAAGAGCCCGGACACTACGTGCACTCGCCGCCCTCGGGGCTGGAGCGAGGCACTGCTTCCACAGGGGACTTCTATAGAGTGGACGAGCTCAAGTACCACGGACACGGCGCACAGAGGGGCGTGGCTAGCATCAACTTCTTCGGTAAGTTTCAGGGTGTAAAACAACCCATTGCCTAACCGATATCTACGTATTCTGTACACCAAACTTTAAGTAACATTGAGCAACAATGTTTGCTGGGAAATGACTTTTTTTTTTGTTATATAGATAGAACAGTCTTTACTATGTTATTGTTCTCCATAAAAATTACAGATATAAATTAAGAAATTTTACAAGGGGTGACACATTGGGCGATCTTATCGCTAAAAGCGAACTTTTAAAAACATGACCTTTGGATGGATTAAGGGAGAAGGAGAGACAATACTGCAGGGTTGGTTATTTTTGTGTGAAAAATCACTGTTTACGGTTCAGTTTAAAACTGTCGGCAAATGCCACATACCGATTTAAAAAAAGTTTTTTACCCAATCCAACCACCTGCTCCCAAATGATCCTCCATTTGGCCTTTATAATCCAGTTCGCAAGTTTTTTATTTTTGCCCACGGACTAAAAAGTACTTTTTTATTTTTTTGCGATTACGATTTCAACTTAAATACTACACCGGTGGCGGCATCTACATCGCCACATGCGAACTCCTGACTTCACGCAAAATCCTGCATCGCGCAAATAGAGTTTACCGTGCGACTGGCATATATACAACGTCACGACAACAATCGTCAGGCAGTAGCCCACCAGACACGACACCCGTCTGTGCGGAGGATCCTCCCTTTTCTATAGAGGATTAGTGAACTTTACACCCTGTTCCTCATACTCTGTACTCCTATTTATCTACCAAACTTACATTCACTCCTTCATCTTTACAGAAGATACAAAAGTCTCAATTTCCGGCGGAATTGTACCCCTCGCGGACAAATGTGGCGCCCAGTGGCGTCTGCCAGCGGAGTGCGACCCCTCCGACCGCAGGTCGTGCGAGTTCGTGGCCGCGTGGGAGTACCTCGGGCAGGTGCGCGGCAAGGACTCCGTGCGCTTCACTGTCAGCACCAAGCAGAGCAAGCACTGGACTGGCATCGCTTTCAGTGATAACAGGAAGATGGTAAGTTAATTGTGACTTTTCTATGAGGGTGTTGTGAGAAGAATCGAAAAAAGTTATAGAGTAAAGAGTTCCGATGGAATATGCAATGTAAAAAACTTTTTACAAAAAAACACTACAAATTGAAAAATAACTTTAATTTCGGAAGTCGGTGTCTCTGGTTTTGAATTTTCGTTTTTTGCCGAATTTATTTTTCACTTTTTAGTTGTGATACCCCACACAAATTCCAATACCACTACCAAAACAAAAACAACAGTGACAGGAAGTTATCATCATATCATCCACATCTACTAAGTTGGAAAAATACGTATTATTGAAACTTACTTAAAAACTATCCAAGCAAAGTTAATAAAATTTATATGGGACCAACTTGAGAGACCCTACATACCCTTTCATACAAAAAAATAGTTTTCAAAATCGGTTTACAATTGACGGAAAAATCGACTGACATACATAAAAAAAAACGCTACGAACATAGAACCTCCTCCTTTTTGGAAGTCGGTTAATAAAAGAACAATGTACAAAATTACAATCAATGCTCCGAATGTGAATAAAGACGGAACAAAGGAAAATCGCATTAAACTTTCATTAAAATAAGCATGTGCACCATGACGAACAATATTATGATTCAATTTTAAATATTACTTTTTCATGAGTCAGAATGGTAGAAGATAATGAACTGTCAATTCAACCAATTCACGTTGGCATAAGAGCGTTTATACAGAAAGTGGGCAACGTCGCAAATACCGGTCAAATATTTCGCTGTTTTGATTAATTTGGCAATATTACTGTATGGACATAAGAAATATGGCTAACTACTGAACTAAAATATTGATTATGAAATGCAATAATTAATATCGTAACATTGAATATTTAGTTTTAGATGTTATACACCTAAAACGGTTACAGCATCAAATTCAGTGTAATAATTGCAATTAATTATTAATATTCTAGTTCACTAGTTAGCCATATTTCTTATTTCCATACAGTAATATTGCCAAATTAATCAAAACAGGTAAATATTGACAGCTATTTGCGACGTGGCCGACTTTTTGGATGAACGCTCTTAATTAAGTCCTCAAAATATTTAAAGCTCCCTGTATTAAATATTTACATTTCACAATAAACTCTTGTCAAATCGAAAAAATCTATTAGCGATTAGCGAACCATTTCCTCTTCCCCCACCAAAATAACAGGACAATAATCAAAACCTCTTTTTTCTCCCCAGTCTCAATCCGACGCAATAATCGGCTGGGTGGACGCGCGGTCTGGTCGCCCATTCCTCATGGACACCTGGGTATCCGGATACTCCGCACCCAGGGTGGACCAGCGCCAGGACTTGTCCAAGGAGTCAGGCAGCATGGTGGACGGAGTCACGACCCTCAGCTTTGTGAGGAAGAGGAACACGACAGACCAGAAGGTAACTAACTATCAAATTCGTCTGCGAGGTAATACAAATATAAAAACACACATAAAATGGCAATCGATCTCAATGCCTTTCATTTTGAAATCTATTGATACATTGAATCCAAAATTCGTCTGCTCAACAAAGAAAAAAAAATTGCATGCTGTTTATCCTTGCTAAATATGTTTGTGCAGTTTTAATTATATTTAACACCACTGTACCATGTTTTATGCAAATATTTTTTATTTTATTATTATTAATGTTGAGTCGGCCCATGCAAAGTTTGTGGATACAGCTCTGAATGAAACGTGCAATCATCATTTGGTTGCCTATTAAACTTGCACCCTAATTGCGTACGTAATACACGATCAATCGCAATCTGAATCATTTTAAAACTGATTGCTAATCGATTGCTTCAAAAGTTCGAATCTAATTTTCCCAGTTATGGGACCTAGCTACATCGATTTTTCGCCCCCGTAAACCCCTATATTGCAACTTTGTGATTACAAATATATATATTAAATACAAATATTGCTCGTTTAATAAATAGTATAGGATAATATTTGTTATTTGGTTATTTACCTAACTCTAGAGGAGGATTGGAGTTTCTGTGGATAGAAGTAATAATTCTAAAATATGCTTATAGATTGTTTATTGTTGGACGAAAGGGCAGTACTTGTCAAGTTGTGTTGCATGTCATGTGCAGCATTGTAAAACAAAATGCAAAAAGATATGCGTCGGCCGGGAATCGAACCCGGATCAACTGCTTGGAAGGCAACTATGCTGACCATTACACCACCGACGCATGTATTGGTTCCGTACAAATGACTGCACTGTATTCAATTCAATAACCATGACAATTTCTATTGTTGATACAGTTTGTTATTAATTTGTAATTTAACAGTTGCGTTTGCTATGATTCATATTTCTTATGAAATTTTTACTATAACTCTGACATAATTCGATTTAGGCCTGATAAAAAAAAAAAGGTAGGTAACAATCCTTATTAGGTAAATCAACTTTGGAACTTTCCCAAGATTTTTGCAGCCCTGTTTTCATAGTTTGCCACTCTTGATTCCATGATATCATTTAGATTAACAAAACAACTTTCAGGAAAAATATCTGCCTATCTTCGTAAAGCCAAATATTATAACAATCGTAATGCATATTTTTTGCTACCATGAACCTTCAATAACAGGTTTTTTTTAATGTCTCATAACTATTTCACACTCTAAATTAAGGTTCCAAAATACCATTTATTCAGCTTATATGAGATTAATACTCGACGCGAAAACTGTTACCATGGATTCAGTACATGATTTGAACCTGGATTTGAGCGTGGAAATGTTTCGTCGATTATTTAAAAAAAAAAAATCTGCTGCTCCATACATTTTGACCGCGTAAGCATTGCACTTTTCTATGACACAGGAGTTTTTTTTTCGAAGTGAAAACTTCTTCAGGTGCGTTGAGCACTTTTTGGGTGAACAAAAAGCGTGGAACTCGCGTCATCGTCACCGCACGCTTCCCATGAGCTATACGAGTATGTATACTGAAAGAAAAGAAAGAAAGAAAAATATTTTATTTGGGACACGCACAGGAAATACAAACAGTAAGTAATAATAAAAAATTAAAATATAAAATTAAAATACAAACAGAAAAGTAAATACCTGTGCGAGGCCAAAAAGGCCACTATCTCAGCATAATGCGGCGATATTTAAAAATAAATACCGCAGCGCTGGTATCCTGATAGGGCCCACTGTGATGTCACGGACACACCTACGGACATAGATAAATGCCATTAAGGGATAGACCAAATAATAAAGCAATAAAAATAATAAGAAATAAAATAGTACAAATAAAAACTGAAACACTGAACTAATGTGTATATACTCGTATGTGTACTTTTTGGGTGAACAAAAAGCGTGAAACTCGCGTCATCGTCACCGAACGCTTTCCATGAGCTATATGTATACTGTGTATATATACAATTCACAAGTTACTTAGTTTTCACTTCTATCGGCAGTCCCCAAAGACTGCCCGGCATGTTTTTTTGAAACCGTCGAAATATTCAACGCAGGGAGGGAGGTTCAGAATCATGTACTGAATTCATGGTAACAGTTTTCGCGTCGATGTCCATGCCATCCTGTATAGTAGTTTCACCCACTATATTTTTTCTTTATTTAGGCCTCTAATATAGCACGATACTATATTATATATTAGGGTTGGTAACCCTACTTGTAGCACTAGCTACTTTGCTTTCTTCCACTTTCTGATCTACTTCAATTTGTTACAGGACCTCGCCTTCACCGACTCTCAATGTCTGTACATGATGTTCATCACTCACGGCGGTGGCTTTGATCCGGTGAACAAGAGAACTAGCAAACACATGCAGACACCGTTCATTACTGATGAGAGAGTGTGCATCAGGCCTTGTGGACCTGGTGAGGACTTAGCTTATTTTAAATACACTCCGAACCTCCACTCCACTCACTGCGACTCCATCGCATACCGGCGCATCGGTATGCGATGGAGTCTTCTTTTATTGACTTGAATGTGCCCTGGCGGCTGTGAGTATGTCATGCTCACTCAGATGTCTCGCTGACGGTGGCGCGTGTGTTGGATCATTTAGCTCCCTTCAAAATGGTTGAGCTGAATGGTGCTAATCCATGCGTCATGTTCGTGAACGGGCGCCGTCAGTGGGGACTAGTCAACTCTTAGCTGCCTTGGCTGATTTAAATTTTTGAATTGTTCTTTTTTTATCTTTTTATTACGGACGCTTCAAACGTGCACGTCTTTCTACATTGTTCTCACATGTTTAATTTCAACATGAATGATGTAACCAATATTTTGTAACAATTTATTTAAAAGAGTCCGTGGATTTTCTTGCCCGTTCTTCTCCATATTCCGTTATTCTACCTACTACGCTTTGGAATGGGCAACTAGCTTCATATTTCTGACTGACTGATTTCTTGACAGTTCAAAAGTGCCTGTAAATGGTTTAATTGAAATAAATACTTTGAGTTTGAGTCAAAAGCAACTTTTCGACTGCGTAGTCGCTAGTGGAATAATCAAATCCCAGCGAGCGTTGGCTACTCGGTGGATGCCGCGGTATACCGGCGGATGCTCCAGTAATCTAGCGGACGTTCGAGGTATCGCAGAGGATTATTCAGACAGTGTGTGCTGGCGGATAGAGGAATCCTCCTCGATACTCTCCCCTGCCGTCCACCAGTGTGCGCAGGCCATTATTGATCAATATATGGTCAAGCGCATGTCAGTAGTGAAAACAGGAAAACTGCCTTAACTGCCAATTCCATAGGCGAGGAGCAGGTGACTGTACGCTTGTAACCATAAATTAAAACTTCCTAAAAACCAACCATTTCCCCCCACAGAACCAGTCGAAGAAGAAATAACAACCGAGCCCATCCTACCGGGCCAGTCGTCCTACACAGTACTGATCCGCATCACCGGCCTGGGAGACAGCTTCAAGCCGCCCGCGTCGGGCAGCAAGGAGTACGACGAGCTCAGCAAGCAGGTCGCCGACAACCTTGCCGGGGAGCTGGCGAAGAACAAGGGATACCATGCCGTCGTTGTCAATGGGTTCATGCAGTAAGTTGTGTATAGTTTGACCGGGACCACTGTATCGCGCCTTAGGAATGCGCGGCGAGGCGGGGTGGAGCGTTGACGAATGAGCGGCAAGGCGCCGTGAGCGTTGACGAATGAGAGGCGGGACGCCGTGAGCGTTGAGGAATGAGTAGCTGGACGCCGTGAGCGTTAACAAATGAAAGGTGGGACGCCGTGAGCGTTGACGAATGAGTAGCCTATACTGTGCCCCCGTCTCGTTGCGCATATACCTAAGGCGCTCTACAGCAGTTTCGGTCAAACTATAGTAAATGGTATTGTTTCTAGGACCTTGAACAGTATTGCTACCGCCATATCTGTTATGTCTACCATAATGATAATTATTTCTACTATTTAATTACTCTATTAATTCTTCTATTTTTCTACTATAATGTTTATTTCTACCAGGTTAACAATTACTTTTGCCATTGTACTCGTATTATCATAATTTTTGGTTTGAATGGCTGTGAAATTATACAAAAAATAATAATATTACTTTGTGACTTTTGCACTGCATAAGCAATCCCCACATAATTAAAATAATTGTCTATGGGTCGAGTTAGAAGCAACATCTTCAAAAATATTCTAACGTTATAGAAAATGTGTCTACTCTGGATGCCTGACAAACACAAAATATCAATCTGCCTGCCTTTTCACAACTATGTTGGGATCGGCTTCCAGTCTAACCGGAGACAGCTGAATACCAGGATTTTACATGGAGCGACTGCCTATCTGACTTCCACAACCCAGTAACTGGGTAATACGACACCCCTTGGTAAAACTGGTTGTCAGACTTTCGGGCTACTGACGACCTGTAACGACTGTCAAAGATCCACGAATGACAGCCGGGACCAACGGCTTAACGTGCTTTCCGAGGCACGGAGGAGTCTCGGTATGTAAAGATGGTCACCCTTCCATGGACCAACCCCGGCAAGCTGATGGATCGACCCAACCATCAGTTTGCCGCGATGCCGGATGCGAAACATGTTTGCATAATTTTATAGCCAATATTAAAATCACATTATTTTCACAGAAACGAAACGAAAGCAATCATAGCTGAACTGACTCTAAAGTCAATAGAGATGAACTCGATAGAGGGCTCCACCGGTCGTGCGCTAGACGGCGACAACTCCACGGCCACAGAGGGAGACGCGGAGCGCTGGGAGCGGGTCGTGAGGGACACGCTGGCACAGGGGAGAGTCGGGAACCTTAACGTGGATCCTGAGTTTCTGGTGTTTGAGCCGATGAGCTGTAAGTATCTTAAACTTGGCTATATTTTCTTTGTTATTGTCTATACAATGTCGTGATGGCCCAGTGGTAAAGGCCTCGGCAAGTGCCAATGTGAATATTCAATTCATTTATACTTTCTAAGTAAGAAAGACATCTAAGGAAAAAATCGTGAGAAACCTACAACTTATAGTTAATATTAGACAGTCTCGAACCCGTCTTGAGCAAGCGTGGTGATGAATGAAAAGAGATACGTGGCAATGGGCTGGCCATATAAGCCGTAGACTATTGAAGTAAACATGTTCTTCAGTGGAGACCATAAATCGGCAAACGGGTGGTTGCTGTCAGGCAGAGTAAAGATTTTGGAATCTTAATTGTTCGCTTGCCTCATTCGGTAACCGACAAAACTGCCAATTTAAGACGCAGATATATGCCAGTGACCTTGAGTGGTTAGCTTGTGTGTTCTGTATTGAGCTCACGCAACGCGTCGTACGTCCAGCCAGTAATACGAGTCGCCCATTTAGGCGCTGTTCCAAATTAGACGCGTTATTCATTTATCATACAACAAACAAAAGGTATTTAGTAAATCATGTATATTATCTTTAAAATGGTGAAGGTTTCAGAAAAATACGCTTGATAAATTTTGCGTGATTCTCAGTTTTTTATCCGCGTTAGACATAACTTTACAAATTAATTTCACTATGTAATATGAACATAATCTAAAATTTTCCCATAATGAGTTGTTAAGAAAATGTTCTAATTCAACATATATATTTCCAAATCATTACCACTACTATTACTACCTATTCCACCCTATTCCTTCCTATTTCTATTATCACTACTCGTTTAGACGTGATCTTCAGTATAAAATCAAGTATCTTTTTTTCTCTCAGAATGGCGGAATAAGTATTTTTCACCATCAATGTTCATTCCTTCTCTCTCATGTGTTGAAAGGTTATGAGGTTTATACATTCACAAACTCATGTCTTCTTGCCAAGGGGATGAGCAGAAACTACAGAAGACCATCTGCTACGATCCTACCATACTACATATGCTTGGTGTACGTTCATTAATCTGGTCATACACGCACGCCGGTTGCAAGTACTACGTACCTGACCTTACTGAAGAACGTCACCAATAAGGTCACTATCTCTTCTTAGGGCGTTTCCACTCTAGGAGAGCCAAATATCGCGCCCACACGCCCTAGTCGCCGCAGGAGACGTCCCGGGCCTCGGGAATCGCAGGCCGATTCCCGGCCAACGTAGGCGCGGGCTTGCGGACGGTGAGCAATGGGCAGCTCGCCGTCCGATAAGGACCAGGCCCGTCTCGACGGCGCGTTGTGTTCCACGCGCGCCTCAAAGAGATGTCAGCACCAACCGACGGGGTCCGCTAGGGGCGATGCCTGCCGGTGTCGCGGGAAACTCCGAAAGGGATACCGTGGCCTCTGGCAACGTACAGGCAACTGAAGGAACACGGGTGGGTTTTAGTCAGTAAGAGTCTGACACGCCGCCCGCTCCGCCCAGAGCGGGAGAAGTTATTTGATAAGTACACACCCAAAAAAAAGGGCGTTTCCGCTCACATCTGGAGGTCTTTGTATGTTATAAAGCTAATATTATAATTTTTCTCCACAGTGATATCCGAACGCCCAACAGAAGACTCGACCGGCAACGCGCGCACATTCTTTGGATCAGCAGAAACAAAACTATACGTGGTAGTGGGATGTGTTGCGGCCCTTATACTAGTGGCATTACTACAGGCGGGATGTACGCTGTACCGCAGCGGCAGTACTGCGCAGAAGACTAAGGTAACAATAGATGACACTATATGACATATGTAATATGACACTAGGTGACATTAGAGGATGGCATTTATTTACATACTATACGTGGTAGTGGGATGTGTGGCGGCCCTTATACTAGCGGCATTACTACAGGCGGGATATACGCTGTACCGCAGCGGCAGTACTGCGCAGAAGACTAAGGTAATATTAGATGACACTATATGACATAATATGACACTAGGTGACATTAGAGGATGGTATTTATTAATAAACAATACGTCGTAGTGGGATGTGTAGGGGCCCTTATATTACTGGCATTACTACAGGTGGGATGCACGCTGTACCACAGCGGCAGTACCGTGCAGAATAATAAGGTAACAATAGACAGTGGCGTAGCTAGGGGGGGGGGGGGCGGCCCGCCCCGGGTGTCACCCCGGAACCGGTGACTGTATAAAAAAAATTACACAAACTGTCACGTTTTTTAATTATAAATAATTTGGGTTTGAAGCTATTTTATTCAAGTTATCCCAACAAAATAATTTAATTTATCAATTGTGATTATTTATAAATGCACGTATTATTTGAAATAAATGTTAACAAGAAATTATTCACTCTGACCACACATACACATACACTCTGACCATGATTTTTTTCCAGTGTACACACTGTTATTTTTATGTTCATGGCTCTATGGCGCGATCGGTCGGGGATCCCCTCATAATCTTGTCGTTTGACAACATTTTAACTAACTATGATTGGGGATTCCCCTGAAATAATCGTTGCTTGTCGCCTGTGTCATTGCTCATTTCTTTCGCGAATTTTGTTTGACGTGAAGTGAATATTGTTGTTATAAAAGTAAAAGTGTTTTATTAGAAGGCTTTTAACAATAGAACATGAGGCAACACAAAATATAAATTTTGATGATGTGATTTCCGAGTTTGCAGCTGTTAAAGCTAGAAAAAAGAGATTTTAGTGCTTGTATTTAGATTGGTATAAACAAATGTAGGTATAAGTAATTAGTAACTATTATTATCAAAATTTCTATTGTACGTAAAATTATGATAGATTTATTTGTAATAATTAAATAAAAACATACTATACGCAGTGGCGTAGCGTAGTGGGGGCGGTAGGGGCGATTCGCCCCGGGCGACACTTTTTAGGGGGCGGCAAAATTTCACAATAAATAATAAAAATATTTGAACCATTTCATATTTTTATCGCAACTACAGGACCGATTAAAAAGAGCACGGAATTTTTCATTACTTATTCTGTGACGAAATCGGGGAATCCCCTTTCTTTGAATGATATTTTGTAGCGACTGCTGGCAAGACCCTCTATACTGGTTGAAGTAAAATATTTTTTGTATTAATAAACGTGATTGTAAAACTTAGATAAACTATTTTATTTAAAATCTAACCTGTATAATGCAAAATAATGATGACTGTTCTTGCCGAAAAGTTCTCTAGAATTAATGTATGTAATGTATAGTATACATTAAATTGAAATACCTAAGTAAGAGGGCGGCATAATTGTCTTCCGCCCCGGGCGGCCAAAACCCACGCTACGCCGCTGACTATACGTTTATTGAATATTTATTCATTTTAACAGATTTCATTCTTGGGTGACACCACCATTATGCGCACCGGGTGCCACCCATGCTAGCTACGCCACTGACAATAAATGACAGCATCTATTCACAATCTAGACGTGGTAGTGGGATGTGTAGCGGCCCTTATATTAGTGGCATTACTACAGGCGGGATGTACCTACGCTGTACCGCAGTGGCATTACTGCGCAGAAGACTAAGATAACATTAGATGACACTATATGACACTAGGTGACATTAGAGGACGTAATTTCTTCCCAAATTATACATGGTAGTGGGATATCTGGCCGCTCTTAGTGGCACTATTACAGGCGGGACGAACGCAGTGCAATAAAAAAAAAATGGTTTTCTGCATAATTTATGCTCCAAAATGGTATAAAAATACATTTAATTGAAGATAAACAATTAGGTATTAAGGTGCAAGTCTCTGCCTGACCCTTTGGGAAATACGGGGGTGATGTAATGTGTGAACGATTCACTTAAACTGATCCCTCTACCCCAGGACCAACTGATCCCCAACTCAGCCTGGAAGGACTATTCGAACGCGAACACCAACTACGCTTTCGAGCCGTTCGAGAACGACGACAAGTACAACAGCACGGCGTCCACCGCGCCCATGCGGCACCGCGCGCCCGCCGCCGCGCGCCCCGCCGACCCGCCGCCGCCCAGGCCGGGGAGCGCTCACAAGGGCTCCGGTGGGAAGGCCGGGAAACCTAATGGCCAACATGAGCACAATGGCCAGCATAGACCCAATGGTCAACATGAACCCAACGGTCAGCACAGAGGCAATGGTCAGCATGTGCCTCACGGGGTGAATGGCCAGCACATGCCTCATGGGGCTAATGGCCAGCACATGCCTCATGGGGCTAATGGCCAGCATGTGCCACATGGCCCGCATGGAGCAAATGGCCACGGTACGAATGGCCGCATGACGCCGAAGCATCAGAACAGTGCGGCGCAGTACTATCATGAAACGAGGTCGCTACAACGGCCTAGAGGAGGTGGCCAGTATGGGTGAGTGTTTTTGTTTCTAGTTTTACTCACCTTCTCATCATCATCGTCATCAGTCTAAAGCAGTCCACTGCCAGCAGTGGACTGCTTTAGACTGATGATGATGTTAAGGCCTATGTCCAGACATAGGCCTTTCCAAATGCACGTTAATTCTAAAATTAAAAAAAAATATTTTGTTTCACTTCGAAAATCCACCATTTTGATTTAATAAAAATGAAATCTAGCCTTTAACTAGACATGTTGATAGACATTTCTTGAACAAATAATCCATCCACCCATAAGAATGCACAGCCACAAGAATCCCACAAACAAAAATACATAGATACGCGACAACAACATAACCCTGGCTATCGGGTAAAAAAAAGAGAAAGAAATAAAAACAAAAGTTATTCAACAATGTTTTTAATTTAACAACGCTTACAATGGCCATCTTTAAAAAAAAATGGTTGAGCATAACGGGCAATTCAATGTCAATTCTATTTGAATGCAAAACTTTTTGCCAACAATAGATAAATAGGTACCACCGCGGACACTGGCGCCTGACCACTTTCGACCTAACATCACGGACACTGGCGCCTGACCACTTTTCGACCTTATTCTTAGGCAATAAGGTCGAAAAGTGGTCAGGCGCCAGTGTCTGCGATAGTACCTACGCACCAATACATAAGTAGGTACCGTTGTCCCTACAAAGGGTTCGCGAGTCGGTTCGTATGATATATTGATTTAAAGCCGCATCAGTGAGTCAGGAACACCATGATCGAACTTAACACGGTATTACTGGAAAGTCTACTCTAGAGAAATGTCGTGTCGTTTTGAATATGAATGTGGATGATTATATGAGTAGCCGAGTAGGGGACGACCTAAGAAACGATGGATGGACTGTGTGGAAGATGATATGGATAGAAAGGGGGTGACTGCCGAGATGACGACTAATAGAGAAGTATGGAAGAAAAAGATATGTTGCCCCAAAACCAAATTAATTGGGATAAGGGAAGGAGATAATAAGTCTAGTGTAGGTAAAGCATAAAGCATTAAAAGAGTTATTTACGCTACGAGTGCGGAAAGTAGGTGATTTCTTACGCACGAGTATCATACAACGTTTTACTATGCATTGTGTGAGGTCATCGTCATCGCCATCGTCATCGTCATTCATCATCAACATCATCTTTGTGAAACTTATCTCAAATAAAAATTTTATTTTTTTTATTTTATTTTTTATTTTACTCTGCATCGGGCTGACGATGACGACGGAGTTAAAAATAAAATAAAAAAACAGAAAAGTAAAAGCACTAGTGAAAAAAAGTAACACTTTCCGCACACATTCGCTGCTTGGAAAACGCTCTTTTCGAGCAAATGCATTGTAAAATATTAAACGAAACAATAGAACTACGAAAACAGGTGATAATCTAAATTACAATTAAATAACATTAGAAATCTAACTGATAGCTCTGTAAATAGTAAAAAAATACGTCATATACTTACACTTGTCTAAATATCGTCATTAATTCTTGCTAGAAACTAGCTCACATCGCACACAACCAAAACCACTCAATTATCAAGATTATTTTCAATGTTCTAAAAGTTACAATACTATAAATAGTGTTATGTTTACAATTCTTTGCCCAACAAAGGGTGGTCATTAAAGGGTGGTGTTACTACTCAAGCGGTTCACAATTTCGCGCCGTTATGTACAGGACCGTGTGGCCTAATGGATAAGGCGTCGGACTTCGGATCCGAAGATTGCAGGTTCGAGTCCTGTCACGGTCGACAAGTAACTTGTGACACAATGTCAACAATGTTATACAAGTTGCTTTTACGATAACTTTTGGTATTGTTTTTAAACATTTTTCGCTGTTCTTTTTTTGGCAATTTCTTATTAATCAAGTTTTTTTGGTAGATACAATGTAATTGTAAATGTAAAATGCAATTGTTGTGCAATGTAGTTGTATTGTTGTTGTTGTATTTGTTTATTGATTAATTTATGTAGTCACTACAGTGAATATTGTATCAACGATTTGTTGCCTAGAATTTTCCCAAACATCTTGGGATCGGCTTCCAGTCTAACCGGATGCAGCTGGATAGGTACCAGTATTTTATATTTATGGAGCGACTGCCTATCTGACCTCCACAAGCCAATTACTGGCTTGTCGAGTCTGAAATGACGCGCCCCATCTACCGAATTTTACGTAATAGCTGCGGCGCCGCACTGTGGGTCGAAAACAGGCTCTCGAAGAAATAGGAGCTTAAAATGGCATCTAATAGCCAATATTATGCATAAATATATCATATGATACAATCAGGTAGGCAAATTAACAAGTTATTTTTTTTTTCCAGAAAAAGTGTAAGTATTTAGCTAATGCATATATCTCCGGAACGGAGAGAATAACCGTTATATCCTTGCACACGGTCATGTAATTATTTTTTAATGATTTTTTACTTACGTCATTTTACGAGATATAGTGCTATTTTTTAAAAAAAAAAACGGTACCCAATCTGAAAAAATCCAGTATTATTCGGCATTAGCTCAATACATTTTATTGCAAAAAAAATTAAGTTGCTAATTTGCCTACCTGATTGTATCCTATGATAATATATTTATGCATATTAGAAGCCATTTTAAGCTAAAAGCGGAGACTTTAAAATTTAAGCTCCTATTTCTTCGAGAGCCTTTTTCGATCCACAGTGCGGCGGGTACAATGCCGTAAAATGCCGTAGTAGGGCGCGTCATTTCAGAGTTGTCAAGCTATACGAGTATATCACGATACCTCTTAGCAAGACTGGTTGTCAGACTTTCGGGATTCTCACTATCCGTAACGCTGACACAGGAGGTAGGGGCTATACATAGCTTGTCCACTCTGAAATGACTCAATTATTATTAAAGGGGATAATTAAGTTATGATACCTATTTACATTGCAAATAAGTAGACATTTTGAATGGATAAAAATCATGATGCAATACCAATTTTCAAATTGCGATTTCACTTTAATTAATGGCAGTGTATAGAGTGCAGCTAGCGGCACTCTATTCCTATTGGATAAAGTATATTATATATAAATATTGTTAAAATATACAACTGATTTCATTTTCACAGTTTTAAGATATGATAAGAAAATCCTACATTTAAAATGAGGCTCCCGGCATCCCATATGCGACTAGAGTGACCCCTCCAGGAGGGCTCCCGGCACTAAACGTTAAAGTTGACCTTCTAAATACTAATTCCATGTAGTGAGTGATTACGTAAAAAATTTACATGAACAGGATTTGTTTACACCTTCAACAGATCAGATACTTTTGAATCAAATCATAGTTCAATGGTTAACCATTGAACCTTTTCCTTACGAAACAATGATTTCACCCTTTACCTACTAAAGTGAGATAATGACTATCTTTAAATCTCCTTATAACCAAGCATATTATGATGATGTTTTAACCGGCCGCCGGCTGTCGCTGAAAACTAGCGCTGGGGCTCTGTCTTGCATAGGGTCGCAGCATTATGCTGAGCGATGGCCGTTTTGCGTGGATGTGACGCATATTTTCCCCCAAATTGTTTATTTTCGTGTTTTGTTCTTTCCTTGCGTCATTGTTACCGCAAATAAACGTATTTTCTTTCTAACCCCTTAATAATCTCTACTTCCAGGTACTCGAATCGTCCGGACCGCAACACATACTCGCTGCCGCGCGGCGTGCGCCCCGAACCCGGACTGTCGGCGCACCCCGACTTCTACTTCATGCCGTCGCAGCGCAAATACGAAGGTGAAGTAGTCAGGGTTTACGTAGACTATCGGGATAGGCGACACCAGTAGTGGGTCGGGAGTAGTGCCTAGAGTAGTTTGACTAGAAAAAAATTGTGGTGTGTATACAATCTTAGTTTTTGTTTACTCTAATCCTCATAAGCTACAGTTTTCTAGAAGAGCGGTGACAGCTCACGTAGCGGCCGCAATTTACGGGGGCGAATGACGTCACTAAACCGTTGACGGTTTTCTAGAGAGCGTTGTTGACACCGTAAAGCAAACCAAAGATTTAAATTGATTTGCCCTCACCGTACTCAGTTACAAGAAAAAGTGTCCATACTGAGAAGAGTGAGCTCACACATTATTAAATACCGTTTCCATGACAAACAAGTGTAGTCACTGCGTCATTGTGTCTCAGAGGTGTCAAAACGAAACAGAAACACCATCTTTTGACGCGGTAGGGCGAATCTAAAGATTTAAATCTTTGCCACTGTCATCATTTTCATGACAGCCGTCACTCGGTGACGATTGCATATTCACTCGAGCGATCATTTACCTATTTAGGTAACGAACGCGGGGTTAGGCGGTTCAAGATCCCTCGAGTAATGCGAATAGGGACGCGACTTGCGTCACGCGACACTCGCGCGCGTCATTTGTTTTCGTCCGTCGCGGTGACTCGTGGCATGCTCTAAACAACTTCTATCATTTGTTTATCGAGATTCGAGGATTGGTCTAAAAGTATAAGTGGTTCATTTATTAGTACAATGAGATTTAGCGTACTTATGAGGTTTAGGGTAAACGAAAATTAATGTTGTATTGAAAGTTTGGTCAATTTGGTATCGACAGCAAAAGACTTAAGTTATTAGTAGCTAACTTGCAATTACTTTTTATTTATGTTGTGCATGTGTCAAGTACTTGACTTCACTTCTCTGTTGTTTTGAAAAACTACGGTTTATTCATCGTATGTAGGCACAGTCGTCAGTGTTGTATGGATCACTATGGAAGCTTGTTGACAGACACGGTTTTTTCTGCTTTAAGAAACCGTGCCGTGTAAACTTAAGGATTCCTTAAATAACTTTCAAAAGTTATTTATCGCAGACATACAGTTCTTTAAACATCACGTGTGTTTTATAACATTGCTTTGCGTTAGTTACTTGATTTTAATAAATAAAATAAAATAATTAATTAAGGCATTTGAAATATTTCAAGCCAAAATATATTTTGAATAAATGTTGCTCATTTTCACTGTTGCTTAGTTTATAAGCTTTTAGTACAAATTTTAATAAATTAATACCTAATATAAGAATATAATTAATTACTACTCTACTCACATAAAATTGCTTATGACTTATAAAAGTGCCAATATGTCATAATTATTAATAATGCAAAATAATAATACCTACGTAACATTATATTTAGACATATATTATGTAGATTGTAAGTACCTTTAGTAATATATTTAAATTTTTGTTGGACATGTCAAAGTGCAGCAGTTTGAATACGTTATAATAAATTTTATCTATGTTTATTCATGATAGATTTATTTGAGAAATACATAAACAGGGTGTAAAAAAGTGTTTTTGTCTTTGTTATTTCATGTAATTTTGTATCTTTCACCTTGACTGAATGACCATTTAATTCTCAAATTCAAACCGCGTTTTCTACATTTTTTTTTTCTATTAATAAATATTATAAGAATCGCTGCACTTTGGCACCTGGGGCGCTCTGTTGACTTGTTTATGGCTCTGCATGAAATGTTCTGTAGTTATTTTATTATAGTGTACTTTGCTTCCGCCGCTTGGGACATTCTTAACAATATGGAATTCCTAACCAACCTTTACATAACCTACACAACACGGGTAGTATTACAATGACTATTCAAAACATGTATGAATATTTGACTCACCATTTAATGAACCCACTTATTGTTGGTGGTTACTAGCTACTTATTTATTATACTTACCTAGTTAAAATTCAAAATAAATACATAATAAACATACTAAATGTTGTGTAGTAAATGGATAAAACTCATTGTAATATAATTTGAAATTAATACAATTTGCCATCGTGGTGAAAGGATTAGCCAATAGACAGAAGGCGATTGCCCAGCACACGTACCATGACCCTATAGAAACGGGTTTTGTCGACGGAAGAATAGACAAAATGACAGATAAACATTCACAATCTATTATTTTGTCTATTCTTCCGTCGACAAAACCCGTTTCTATTGTGGTCATGCGTGGTGGGTGCGCCGGACGTAACAGAAGGTCGGAGGCTACGTCGCTCGGGGATACTCCTTTTATGCACCCCTAAGTTTCATGAACCTCAAGTGCATAGGTATTGCCATCCACAAAGTCGCGCCCCATTCCGCTTCGCTCCGTACTAAAGAAACTACAGTTTACAGTAAAGTAATCGCGGAGTGGGGCGCGTTTTCATGTTTTTTTTTTTTGTGGGTGGGAAATTATCTAATAACTTCTCCCGCTCTGGGCGGAGCGGGAGGGCGTGTCAGACTTTTACTGACTAAAACCTACCCGTGCTCCTTCCGTTGCCTGTGTGCCGGGGTCGCGATATCCCTTTCGGACAAACTCGCAACTTCGCGGCAGGCATTGGCCCTTACGGACCCCGTCAGTTGGTGCTGACATCTCTTTGAGGCGCGCGTGGAACACAACGCGCCGTCGACCCGGGCCTCTAATCGGACGGCGATCTACCCATTGCTCACCGTCCCGAAGTCCGCGCCTACGACGGCCGGAAGTCGGATCGCGACTGCGTTTTCATGGATGGCACTGCATTATCTGTATATGCGGCGTCTCCGCAGACAATGACCCACCTTCCACCTGGCGCCGGATGGCCTGGCACACAGGTGCAAGTGCACAGGCACTTGAGGATCTTATGACTGCGTCAGTGAACTGAGTTCGCGTGGCAGAATTTAGGGCTAAACATTTTTTTTTTATGTGTAACATTTTACCTATCGCTTTCCTCGGATTAGTTTTGGGACAAGGGATTGAAGTGTCTAACAGGAAGCGGGGAAGCGCGCGCTATTTGATTTGACAAATGAGCGCGTGCGGTGATAGTTGGCTGTCAGATGGTACCAGCCTATTTTCCGAGAGGTTGATACTGTCAGCCAAGATTTCAGATGTTACACATTATAAGCGACTACTGTAAGGCTCGCTCGTTTTTTTTTTATATCCGGATTTCCCATCGATACGCTAAGAAGAAGATTGATAAAATCGGCCTTTAACTAACTGGGTTTTATTATTTTATTAATTTACCGAGGGCTGATTTTTCCAACGTCAGATATCTTTTATGAAGACACTGACACAGGTACCGCCTAGCTCAGGAGTCAGGGCTTAAAATTAAAATGTAACAACATTTTTATGTCAATAATACGAGTACATTCTTTTTTTTATCCCATTGACAGTTTTTGTATGAAAAACATACCTATTCCTCGGATAAAAATATTTCGTTGAAAAAATCAGCACTTAATGAGTTATACATTTTGCTAATAATATCCTGCAATTGGTTAAGAAAAGCACGTAGTTTGATTCGCTGCAGTAATGTAGGCTTGCTGTGATTGGCTTATTAATTACTAGAATGCACTTTCTTTTTGTATGTTTTCGTTTAACTTTTTGAACAAAAACAAATTATTTCTTATCCTGACATACACAATTGTAGGTACCTACAGACAAAAAAAAAAACGTAGATGTTTGAAATACTTATCTGTCATCACAAATCTAAATCATTAATTCATCAGTTCTTGTGTACTTACAATTAAAATTATTTACAATTTAATATTTATTAGAAAAAATACTTACGTATTAAAATTATGTTTTATTCAAAAAGTTAACACACCGTTCCCTATGTTGTGTCTCAATGCCTTAGTAACAGTAATTATTATCATTTTATTTATTTAATATTAGACTACGCTGTGTATTAATATTCTATTCTCTATATTATTATTTATTTTGACAATTGACCAGATCTTAACATTGATTTTAAACAAGATAATGTTCTAAAAATATATATTTTGTCGTTATTTTATGCCTTCGGTTTGTTTCTTTACAGATTTTTGAAGGAGACTTCGCTGAATTCTGATTACTTTTAGTTACCAATTACTCTGTAACTTTTTAAAGCACCGATTTATTTTAAGAATTTTTATTTTATTTCTCACAATTATAATAATAATTTTATATTTTTTATTTCCAAACCAGATCTAGTCTCATGTCACAGTTTTAAAAAATAAGTTATTTTCACTTCTAATTATAATTGTACTTAAATATTTTATTTTCTTCTTTTACAAAAAAAGTTGTAAATATTATTTGTAAAATTATTCGCTGTAAATTGCACTTTAGTAGTAAGATTTGACTAATAAATTAGAATATTATTCTTATATGGATAGTTTAGTGATAACAAAATATGAGACAAATTCACAACGCCAGAAACGTTGAATAGGTAAACTAATTTAATGTACTTACAAGATTATTATTTTAGTTTGAAAAATTAATCAAAAGGAGGATTTTTCAATTTAGTTTTAAGAATACGGAGCCTTTGTATAAAAGCCTTTATTTTAATAAATAAGTAAAATAATATTAAGATGCAATAAGAATTAATAGGTACTTACTTAAGTAATTTAATCATTCCGAGCCCGATAAATTAAAAATAACCGAAAATGAGTATTACAACAAACATAGGTAGAGATAAGTGTTTACCGTACCTAAGATTATAAATGAAATAAAATATTTTTTTTATAATTTACGAATTGTTTTATTAATTTAATCAATACTTGTTCCCTTAACATTACCCCTTATTATTTAACTGCATTCTAATAATTTCATTACAAGTTGCTTCGGACACCTCGCACTTGCTTTGTTTTTATCCGCCACATATCCTGGAATAAGGAACCGGTTAACAAAACATATATTATGTCCGGGCAACGGAGTTTCAGTTCCCGGGCGCGGACGTGTGTGAACAAGTTCATGTACAATGTACTCACTGATATTTTTTGAGCCCCTAACGGAGCAAGGTTCGTCCAAGTCATATGTTATTGCCTAAAGTCTAGATTTTCCTATGGAGCAGGACCAGCATGTTTCCAAGCATTCTCAATTGGTTATTATCTCCTAATTTGTAAAGGTGTGACGTTGCCCACGTCGCAAATAAATGTCAAATATTTCGCTGTTTCATTATTAATATTATAGTTCGCTAGCCACATTTCTTATTTCCATTCAGTAATATTGCCAAGTTTTCGGATAAACGTTAAGTAAACTAAATTCAAGTAAGGGGTAAACTTACAGCATAACTAAGGTCGCTGCCCCTCCGTCTAAGCTCGGCTTCCATTTGCCTCGCTAGCTCATCCTGTCGCGTGCCGTACACCTCGATGTAATGGCAACTACTGTTCGCGTAGTGACATGTAATGGCTTTGCGGTATAACTGTGGATTAAATGGGAATTAGGACCACTTTGGCCTGTTCTAAAAGTATGTGGTGAAAATGTATACAAATGGTTTTTTTTATGTCATCTCGCAGTTTAACCTAGGAGGTTGTCGACTGCTTAACCAGACTGCCTCAATCAATTAAGGCCTCCAGCCAGGGCATAAAACTTAGAAACCCCCTATGGGGTACGGACCTTGGCTTAGGGCGTCACTGGGTGAGGACAGCAATGGACAGGCTGGATCGGATTAATCAAATGGATCAGACACAGTACCAGTGGATGCCTATTGGCAGTGCCACTTACAAATTGAGTTCTTTGATTTGATTATTTGAATTTCTAATTTTAATTCACCTTAAAGATGTTTGTCATTTGACAATTGAGTTAATTTTATAACCCCAATTTTCTTCGATTTAAATATTTACGTTATTCAAACAATAAATCGGGAAAAGTGGTGAGATATAAAGTTGAACCTTTCCTCCTTCCTTCCTGTCCGTGTAACTAATTCCCTATCCGACCGTCAAGTCATAGGTCTCGAGTTCGAACCCAAGACACGCACCTCTGACTTTTCGGACTCATGTGCGTATTCTATAATTATCACTTGCTCCAAAAACGGTGAAGGAAAACATCGCGAGGACACCGGCCATGCCTGAGAGATGTGAAGCCAAGTTAGAGACCCATGGGCGGCATAAAAACTCTGACTCCAGGTTAGTCACTAACCACACGAAAAAGAAGAAGAACGAATTCCTTATATTAAGTTAATTCGTCAGAATTAAACCTGAACGGGATTTATTTATACGTTCATCAGATAATTTTGGAATAGACTATAGGTTCAGATAGTAAGGTACGGATTTTGATGAAATATATGACTTAAGATATTTTTTATTCCGGTATTACGTTTCCGTGGGGTAATTCCCGACCTCCATGCGGTGAAACCGCCGGCAAAAGCTTTTTATATTTTAGCTACTGTTCTCTACAACATACCTGAGTTACATTAGGCCTGGAGCCATGCACGACGTTGGACTGGAAGAACACGGTGTCACCGGGGTCCATCTCCACGTAGACTCGAGCATGTTCCGGAGCCACATCGCCGGAGTTCACGATGCCGAAGTAGAATAGTTTCGCTGCCTGAATCAAGTATTCATATTTTAGGGTCCCTTCATATCTAAAGCCGGCAATACATGTTGGTCACAGCTCGCCGAGGGAAGGCGAGTATCAACGTATAGACAGCCCGTTTGTCTAGCCTCGCCTTTGATCGTCGATGCTCGCCTACCTGGCTGAGTGCGTGCGAGCGCCAACGTGTATAGGGTTCGTTTGGCGTGGCTTGCTACCACTCGGGATCGCTCGCTACGACTCGTCTCACTTTGGAACAGTGTCGGTATTTCTGCACAAATCAATGGCGCTCACCTGCACTCGGTGGTTACGGCCAACATGTGGATAGCTCCGCAAAAACTCGTGAACATTGGCAGTTGGCTTTGGTCACTTTCGAACTTGACCAATATGGACATCGTAGCACTCGTCTTGTATAAATTTGCCTACACTCGCATTGGCTGAGGCTTGGTCAACACGTATTGCCAGCTTAACGCTGGTACTTGGTAGGCGGGTCCTATTTAAAAGCGATCGTGGCGCGAATACGCGATCATCGCGGTCATATTTATGTCACTTTTTGTTCGGAAAACCGGAAAGCGCTCTCTGTCGGCGCGACCACGCGTTCGTGTTCACCGAACAAGATGTGACATTATGAACACGATGGTCGCGTATGCGCGATAGGACGCGAGTAACACAGCGTATGTATTTACCTACCCAGCATGAATGCGAAGTGAATGTTTACGCCAAATTCACTCATAGCGAAGATACTATTTCTGTATGTAAACAACCAAGCTAAAATTTGTTTTTAATAGGACAATGCTGGTACAGTACGACACAACTAAGATGTAGCATATATTTGAAAATTGTCATTAATTCACTTCAATTTTACGAATGTATTTGGTTATATGACTTTACAAGTTATTGCGTTTTCGTAAAGATCATTTTCACGTAAAGCAGTAATAAAGATTGGTGATTTAAAGTCCTCATTTCAAAGGACTCAGTTCGGATGGTGATCAGTTTTACGAATTTTGCAGATGCTACATCTGAGTTGTCTCTGCTCACGGGGTCTATGATAATGTTACTGACATCAATTTGCTCTCTGTGTTCATACAAGACATCCGCCTTGTGTGACCCCGGTAGCATGTAGAGGCAGCCGTTGTCTCTGGTCACGGGATCTATGGCCGTCCACGTAGCCAGTATCTTGTCTGCGGGTCGGAACGGGAAGTATAGCAGGTCCTAAAGTTAAAGTAGACCAACGGTTAAAGTGCGGTTTTGCGAGCGAGAGGTCTTGAATTCGATCTTCAACAACTTAATTTTAATTTTAATAAGGTTAGCTTAGTACCCTCACAATGAAAAAAAATATACAAAAAAGCAAGTACTGGCAAAAAAAACACAAAGTTGATTGGCATTACAGTTGTTTTTCCTAAGAATCGTGTTTGTTTACATGTTTGGTAAATAAATTGCGAACGCAGATTACATACCTGATGAGTTGGATGTTCGCTAGTCCCCGGCGGTTTGTTGATGAGCATGCAGTTGACAGCAGTGATGTCTTCCCCTATGAGCTGCGTCACGATGTGCAGTAGTCGAGGGTCTTCGGAGTACGTGCTGTATACGTCATCGAATAGGAGTTCCTGGATCTATGAAAGAAAGATGTAACACCAATCATTTCGGTAAAGTCAATGTTTAGTAAATTGACACTACGTTTCATACAACTGTCAAGGACAATTGGTAGGTACACTTTTAATACGATCTAGCTAGGTCTCATATCTGGGAAAAATGCTTTTCTCCGTATTTTTACCCGAGCACAGCTCGGTCGCCCAAAGTTTAGAACAAGATGGCTACCTTAGAATAATGACATGGCAGCATGGAGTCAGTATGTACTATCATGGCAGCATGGAATTAGTATGAACTATCTATTAAATGAGCATTCTCTATTTTCATCTGAGCAGAGTTCGGTCGCCCAGGTACCTGCTATACGTCTATATACATTTGGAATCAGGTTCTCGAAACCGGCTCTAACGATTTCGATGAAAGTTGCATTACGGGGGCGAAAAATCGATCTAGCTTAGGTCTCATATCTGGGAATATTCGTTTTCTCTATTTTCACCCGAGCAGAGCTCGGTCGCCCAGATATTAGTCTGTTAATTAGCCATTAGCATTAGGTAATTTAAAGGTGCGGCGATTAAAATAATATTTTTTTTGATGACTCGGGATAATTAGGTGTTTATAAATTATTTAAGTAGTCTTATATGATTGAATCGACACGGTTTGAATCAAATGGTAATTATACGAACACGAATGATGTTATCATAATCGGTAATGTAAAAATAATCAAATTGAGATCTATTTATAACCTTGTTTCCAATTGATGTTATTTCCATTTTAAAAAACATCAACTTAATTTCATTGTAAATAAAGTTGATTTTAGTGTGACTAGAACTGTTGAAAAAGTCATAAAAAATATAAAGTTGTTTTTCCTAAAACTCGTGTTTGTTTACATGTTTGGCAAATAAAATTGCGAACGCAGATTAGGTAGCTGAATTTTAGGTACCTAACAAATAATTCAAAAGTGTGAGAATCAAGCTTTTTTGTAAGTTTTTACCTTGTCGAAATTCACATTAATTTTAAAGTTATCAAGGACACTTAGATGCAGACAGGCCCGAGGCAACTCTAGTAGAATTATTAGTATGCTTATTTATGGTATGGTCTTTCTGAGGTTATCTTGGACATTACTGACATCGGTGAAGGAAAACATCGTGAGGAAACCTGGACTATAGTTAATATAAGTCTGAAATCGCCAACCCGTCTTGAGCAAGCGTGGTGTTAATGCTCGTGCCTTCTCTGTATGAGAAGAGGCCTTTGCCCTGCAGTGGGACAGTAGCAGGCTGGTATTATTATTTATTTATGGTAGTTGTATTTCCACAAAGCGGCACGGGAGTGAAGACACAAACATCAAAGGCGTCGCTGGCGAAGATGGAGATCTTTGACGGAGACAGCATGGCAACTCGGTGGCATTAGCAAAAGTATGAAACTTCATGGAAATCGTTCTACCAGAATCGCGTGTTACCGTCGCGTCGCATCGCGCGTTCGCGCCTGTCGGACCCTTCAAGCCACTCGTAGGTATTTACCTACTTATGTTTACGTGTTGTATTTACACTTAATAGAGGAAAATGGAAAACAAAACAGCCTAAAATCATCAGGACCAACCTAGACGAGGCGATATGGACACCTGATGTATTAAGACCCATCCAGCGGTAGGATGCTTCGAGGGTATACAGAATCCCACATACAAAGACTATTGTGAAAACCGCATAAAATCCATTGTGCAGTTTAGTAGATCAAAGCGATTACACAAACAGACACAAAAAGAGACTTTGTTTTACATTATGTAGGTAGTCCTTTTTCTTTTTTTTATGGTAGGAAATTATTAAATAACTTCTCCCGCTCTGGGCGGAGTGTGGAGGCGTGTCAGACTCTTGCTGACTAAAATCCACCCGTGTTGGCTGTACGTTGCCAGGGGCCACGGTATCCCTTTCGGACTCTCCCGCGACCCCAGCAGGCTTACGCTTCAGAACGAATTTCGGTCATGGCGACCAATCTCAGCGGGGACTAGCCTTCGACGACGCGGAAAATATTATAGTGTACTTAGTGTGTGCGCAGACACAGGTGCACTCTCTCTCCCCTCACTCTCATAGTCCGATGGGCCGGCAATCCGACACGACCGGAGAGAGATCAGCAGTGCCAACGGTGTAACGTGCTTTCCGAGGCACGGGGGTATCACACCGCCAACTTCCAAACATACTAAAAAAATCCTGATTGGAAAACCCAATAACACTGTCCGACCCGGGAAATAAACCCCAGGACCCCACACTTTTGACCGCGAGACCAACGGGGCTTATACGGGGTGGCAGGGACAACGACGCGAAAACTGATACCATGGATTCAGTACATGATTCTGAACCCCCCTGTGTTGAAAATTTACGTCAGTAAGTTTTTTTTAATCAGCTTTTCCATAGAAAAGTGCAATACCTACGCGGTCATAATGTATGTAACAGCTGATTTTTTTTCCAATAACAGACGAAAACTTTCAACTCAGGGGGGTTCAGAATCATGTACCGAATCCATGATGTCCCTGCCACCCTGTATAGGTATAATATAACCTCAGCCCTAGACATAGATCTTCGGTCACTATAATAAACACCTCTTCATCAGCATCATCATAATAATTTCTGCCGAAAGACATCCACGGCTGAACATAGGCGTCCCCCAACCACCGCCACTTCAACCGGTTCTCTGCTTCCCGCATCCAGCGGATTCCTGCGGCCTTCACAAGGTCATCGGTCCACCTCGTGGGAGGCCTTCCAACGCTACGTCTTCCGGTACTCGGTCACCACTCCAGATGTCTGTTCTGCGAGCAACGTGCCCTGCCCATTGCCACTTAGTCTGACAATTCTTCGGTTCTATAAACGCCTACCTTATTGATATAATCCTCTGCTTTCGCCTGTGTCTTGGACAGGGAGCGATCTTTGACCACAGTGACACGCCCCTTCTCCACCCGCCCTTCGCATACGTCTGTGAAACGTTGTCTGCAAAGAAAACAATTGATACGCCTATGATCATTTCGGAGTAACAAACCTGATTTTTACAACCTCTTCGCAGCGTAGCTGTAGAGATCTGTCAAGATCTTGATCTGCTCGGTTTTACCATGAAACTTTTTTGAGTAATTAAATATATATAATGGCATAAGGTTATGAGATATACGCGATAATTATGCAATTAATAATGTACCGATTAGGTACATAACTTTACTGTATTATTTGTATAGTAGTATTTATTTGTATTTTTGTCTCACCAACCAACACGCCCTTTACTTGTGGTAACCAAGTACAGTACAGTGCGTGAAGACGAGTAGCGTCAGCACATAGCACACACACACACACTTCCGACTTCGCCATTTTCTCGGACGGTACCGAGAGCTCCTTCGCTTACACACACATTCACAACCGTGTTTGTACACATGGTAACCAGAAGTTAAGCGTGCATCGCTTCGTGAGATAATAAAAATACTGCCAAAGTCAAAATACGCGCCTGGACGTGGAATTGCGAACATCATACTTTTAAAACTTTAAGCATGCCGTTCCGATACTCGTTTCTTACGAATGTTCATGTATGTTAATGCGCTGATAGAGAGGCTCAACAGCACGCATGTCGGTTGCCATATTGGAGGTGTGTGCCTAAACAATATCAGTTACGCTGACGACATGGTGCTGCTGAGCGCCTCTGTCTGTGATCTGTTAAGGCTGATTGGCATCTGTGAAAAGTATGCTGAAGAACATGGTTTGTTGTACAACACGAACAAGAGCGAGTGCATGGTATTTCACGCCAAGAGGAAGTGTCCTGATTATTTACCGGCAATTAAGATCAACGGATGCGCACTTAATAGAGTTGATACGTTTAAATATCTTGGACATTTATTAACCTCTGACCTGCACGCGTAGCATGAGCACCGTTTTGTCGACGGAAGAGTAGACAAAAATGACGTTCCGTGTAGACAGTACGACGGCACCAAAGTAGAAAGAGTCAACTGCACTTTTTACGAAATTCACTCTGACATAATTCGACTCAGAATTCTTTGTTTTGTCATATGACCTTTTCTGTTTGATTCTCTATTTTTACTTATATAAAGACAACTACAACAATTATTCTTAAAATGACGAAGTTCCGTGTTTTGGAACAAAACATATTACAGTAATATTGGCCGTAACCATTTCCTTGGTAATGCCCTATTTTAACTAAATGATGTAAAATAGGAGAAAATAGCTTTGTTCTTCTATTAATTATCACAATTTTGCTTTCAAAACGTTCTTCTGTAAAATCATGATTTTAAGATTTTGTAGATAACCGTATATACATTGCGGCCGTCGAGTAGAAAGTTTTCTACTGTCTTTAGCATGGCGATTAAAAAATCAAATTTTCTTCACTAGTTTAGACAACTGTCAGTTGTCAATGTGATTTTGACAGTTTGGGATAGAAAACTTTCTTCTGAAATAGTCTACGTATAAAAGGACCTAGACAAAGATTGTTAGAAACGTAAGACAAAATGACAGATTGTAGAAAGATTTCTACGGTGCGATGTCAAAAATGGAGAAACGAAATGTCACCTTGTATAGAAAGAGCTATGTCTATTCTTCGTAGAAATAGAAAGCGTCATACTACGCGTGCTGGAAGACGATGCAGATACTGAAAGGGAACGTAGGGCGCTGTCTGTTCGTGCAAATATGATAGCCTGCAGATTTGCTCGGTGTTCGAGGGTCATCAAAATACCCATATTTAGGGCATTTTGTAGGTCCTTTTATACTGGCAGTCTGTGGATGAATTACGCGCAGAAACAGTGCAGCGCTCTACGCGTTCAATACAACAACGCGTTTAGGGTGCTCTTGGGGCTGCCTCGCTTCTGTAGTGCGTCGGGGATGTTTGCCGAGGCGCGTGTGGATTGTTTCCACACAATCACGCGCAAGCGGTGCACATCCCTGATGCGTAGGGTGCGGGGCAGTCCCAACCGTATCCTGAACGCTTTTGCTCAACGTTTCAACTGTCAGTACGTGAACCACTGCTGCATGGTTCACGTACTGCCTAATGTTAAGGTATTATTTTAATTTTGTTTATTTGTTATAAATTCAAAAGTATTAATGTATTGTATAATTCACAATTTTAAATGTAATTGTTTAATTTAATTGTAGGTATACCTTATACCTATAGTTTGACCGACACCGCTGTACCGCGCCTTAGGTATGTGCACCGCGAGACGGGGGGGCAGTGCAGGCCGCTCATTCGTCAACGCTCACGGCGTCCCGCCCCGCCCATTCTTCAATGCTACCAGCCTGTACGGTCCAGCGGTCTCGGTCAAACTATACTCAATTATTTTTGGATGAATACGATACGGTTACGTTACCTGTAGCTATTCAACGCTGGTATACCGATGAGCCTCTTGATGACCAGATATCCATTATCTCTGTAGAATTGGATTTGTTCAGGAGATAAAGGGTACGTGAGTGTAGACTCCGCTCTTACGCTGAAAGCGAATACACTATATTATCATTTGCAAAAGGTATCACAGGCTTGCCAATGTGCTGCCGACTCTTGAGACAAACTTGAATTGTCTCCGGAAATGTTCAGTAGCAGCTAGCACAGGTTAGGTACTTTTTAGTAGTTATTTGTGTGTTCCAGGATTCTGAATTTGTGCAGGAAAATCGCATGGCTATATCCAGGTGGCCCAAATAGTGACGTCATAAAAAAAAATATTCCTCCTGCTCAGGGGTATCCGAAAATACCCCATATATGTTCTGCGATTCTTGATAGTTTTCGAGTTTTTTTTTTTTTGTGAATTTTATTGGAACCGCTTTGACAAAAAAATAAATACATCTATCTTTATTTTTACACGGCTTTTTCACATTCCCCTGGGTATGAGGAATCTTTTTTTATGACCTCACTATGTGTACCACCCTGTTTACAAAACTTAAGCGCACAAAACGCCATAGTAAGTCGAGCGGGTTTCGTGTGTTGTCGTCCACATAAACCCATTAAAAACATTTCAGACTTGTATTTTTGTACATGTTGTAGAAAAATGCAATTCTCGCAACGCAGTTCTTCTACCGCAAAAAGTTGCACGTCTAAAACCAAGTCGGTGAATTTATACAGTAATTATCTATGGGAGCATCTATCCAACAACTTTGTCATAAATTGTTCCCTAATTAGTTAACTAACAACATAGTTAAAATATAGTTACATCATAATTATGATGTAATACGGTGACCGTATTAATATTAGACGTCTAATATATTTTTTAAATAAATAGAACCGACTTGGCAATCAACAATAGAATCTAGGTACATACAACAAAATCTACTACATATCCTTTTTTATGCATATTCATGATTTTTGATGTTGTAGTTTAATATATATATATATAGTATATAATATATTGCTGAAGCTGTAACATGTTGGCACGTAGGTTTGCACGATGTACCTACTGAATAAGTAAAGGTGACCTCATTTAAAGCCTATTGTCAGTCTTTATAAGCGTGCAGCCTATGGGACAACTACGTGCAGCGAGCATGCAGTGCCATGCGCGTACAGGATAACAATGTGTTTAGGGTGCTGCTAGGGCTGCCGCGGTTTTGCAGCGCTTCTACGATGTCCGCGCAGGCGCAAACTGAGGACTTTTATGCTGTTATTAGGAAGAGGAGCGCCTCGCTACTAAGTCGCTTACGATGCAGCACTAACAGTATCCTCAGCGTATTGTTCGAACGGTGGGACTCGGTGGTGTTGGAGAGGTGAATGCACCTGCATGTCAGCTCTTCACCATATATTAAATAATTTAATTTATAATTTATTTTTCATAATAATAATTAAATGTAATTGAATAAATTAATAACTGTAATTGAAATTTAACTTTAAATAGTTTTTAATGTGTAATATTTGGATCTTTGTGTATATTATGTCTATTATGTAACTTGTAGTGTTTAATATGGGAATAATTTCGTGAAAGTTGGAGTTATACATTAAAAAATTATTTTCTTATAATTTACTATAAATATTTTACGTACTCAGTTTGCAAGAAAACGCGCTCAATTTCACATGTTTCATTCAATTTCAATAAAATCATAGAATACGCAGAGGAACGACATGCACCCATCTGTTTAATGGATGAAAAGTATTTTAAATCAAATTACGTATGTTAGAGAATAATATCGTGATATATTTTCTACTTTATACTGTGATTACTTAATAATAAATTAAAAAAAACGACTTTTTTTTAAACATTCACATCACAACAAACAAGCCTTTAAGGAGCTTTGCTACTAAGACTAACTCGACTTTTGCCTATTGTTAGTCAATTCAGAGTTAATGACGTAATATATGTGACTACTTGACCACCTAAGTTTAAAATGTTCCTGGCGCCCAATAGCCATAAGTTTTGTAACAATGGATAGTGCTTTTTAAGAGAAAATTTGTTATTTGCAATTTTTGAAAAAATACATTTTTAATATTTTTATTAATCATACTCTGGAGCTTTTTGGACTACAAAATAGTAGATTATTCTTATGTGATGACCACACCGTGGTCTCACAAAAAAAACAATTTCTTCTTTCTCCTGGCAAGAACCAGGAAAAATAAGATTTTTGGCCCCTGAATACCACCTTAACATTTGACCTGCACCACCAAACAACACACTATTTTACATTGTAAATAAGTAGTAAACAAATGAGAATTTACCATTTCGGAATAACTTTAAAATTCCCGCTCGCCATTACACAATATTTTATTTCTCTTTTATCACACGCAAACCAAATCTCATGAATTAAGTAATGATTTTGTTATTATTTTAGTACGCGTAGTATGTACTGCCTGTTTGAAAACTATTAATCAAATACAGACGAAACTTGTCTGACCGAATTGATGGTAAGATATTTAAATAATTCGTTTCCTATTGTTTTAACGAATTAATAATGTTTTAGGAATCCGCAGGTGATTGAATGGAACAATAGACTTCTTTTTGATATATAACAAAATACCAACAACAATGCATAGAAAACTAAGTATAATAAAAATAGACTGGTAAAAGGTGCAGGCAAGCAATGGGTCAAGTAATAAGTTATTACTTGACCCATTGCTTGCCTGCACCTTTGTTTGTGTTATTACTAATAAATAACACAGGGTCACACAACATTACTTAGCGAAACTCTACCGACGTGATGAGTATACCGACATGCCGGCTGTCGCTGAAAACCAGCGCTGGGGCTCTCTCGCATAGGGTGGCAGCATTATGCTGAGCGATGGCCGTTTTGCTTGGATGTGACGCATATTTTCCCCCAAATTGTTTATTTTCGTGTTTTGTTCTTACCTTGCGTCATGTGTACAGTCGCCGTCGGATATATTGTAGAAGACAAGGTGACCAAATATTTCTGAACAAATTAAAATTTCAATAAGTTCCATACACTACAAGTTACCGTTAATATCTGAACATTCATTACTTTATTAATATCTGAGCAGATGCTTGTCAATAATTTCTATACAAACAACTAACCAAAAATATCTGAACACTTACAACGTCAATTGTATCTACGCAGACGAACACTGAGCTTACCTAATTCGTTACTGCATGATATAAAAGACGAACCAGAAACAAACGCTAACATCTGTGGTATAAATACGATGAAGAGGGAATAAAAATTGTTTAGAAAATCATTTGATTAGGATACAACTGATATGTTAATGTCAAACTATTGAAAGAAAATAGCTTCTGATGTTGTAATAAAAAAAAGTTATTGTAATAAGAAAATTGACAACATACTCGTAGATAAAAATATTATTTGTATTTTTAACCAACTTCCAAAAGGAGGGGTTATCAATTCGAATGTTTACGTATATAGTTATTTATGCTATAAGTCAAATCAAATCAAATCAAATCAAATCATTTATTTCTTTGCAAACATGGGTATAGTACATAGGTGTTTTTATAATAAAGTTCTCCATATTTTACCGTCACGTGGGCATGCAAAGGTTTACAATTCTAAATAAAAAAACAAAAATAAGCTGCAGATCATTGGAAATTACATAACAAATAATAATATTAAAAATGTCAGTGTGGTCACAGCAATAAAAAATAAGTGCGGAAGGTAGGTGATTTCTGACGAGTGTATAAGTCGACACGAGTCGGAAATCATCTTACGCACGTGTATGATACAACGTTTTACTATGCATTGTGCGAAGAAAAAAAAAAAATGAGCGACCCTTACGGTAGTTGCCTATGATGTGTAACATCTAACATAATATATGACGATGTATATAAATTATAAAAACAACATTCATGACTCGATGTTTCGACTTCTACTTCGACTTCGACTTTGGCTTTTTGATTTGACTATTGTTATAATCATCGCCATTGCCATCGCCATCGTCATCGCCATCGTCATCTCCATCGCCATTGCCATCACCATCGTTATCATCATTCTTTTTTTCTTTGAAAGGGTATAATTCCGAGGTGGTCCAGGATCTGATGATGGGATCCTGAAGATATCGAGGGACTCTTCAAATATTATAGGCACACCAATAGCGATTTGGTTATTTTTTTATAGTAACTCGTGCAATTAATTAAGCAATTTATGCTCGTCAAGTCGTCAGACGTCGTCGTCATACGGAGAAGTGGAGCTGATGGAGAAGTACCAGGAAAACTCCTCAACGATTATTCCTGCATCGCGAAAAGCAATATTTTGTAAAAGGTGATGAGCAGTTGACATTAGGCTATTGCAACTTAGATACATTAAAAACTGACTCACTAGAAAACCAGAAATAAAAACTTTTATACAAAAAAAAAACAACCGACTTCCAAAAAAATCACTACAAAGTGATAAATAACTTAAATTTAGGAAGTTTTAAGACCACCCCATCTGCGTAGATGCACTTGACGTTATATGTGTTCAGATATTTTTGACTAGTTGTGTGTATAGGAATTATTGACAAGCATCTGCTCAGATATTAATGAAGTAATTAATGTTCAGATATTAATGGAAACTTGTAGTGTATGGAACATATTGGAATTTTAAATTGTTCAGAAGTATTTGGTCACCTTGTTTGCTACAATATATCTGACGGCGACTGTACCGCAAATAAACGTATTTTCTTTCTTTTTCTTTTTTACATGTAAGGGGTTCGGAAAAAATCACGAAATATCACACGGAGGGGGGTGTAGTGAGATATCACATGCTTCACTATTTAACCTCGTCAATTGTGAGTTTAGGAAGATTTTCACCTCAAAAACATTGCCTGTTTCTGTAGGCAGAGGTTATTTGATTTGTATTATGAAAAAACATATAACCATGATTAAACTTTTTAAAAAGCCTGTTCCTCAGCAAAAGCCATACACATTAAAAATAAAATAAAATCTTCGGGAAATAAAATTAAAACAACTTGGAATATTATTAATTCAGAAACGGGAAGAACGACAGTACGGAATCGTGACTTCCATCTAAAAATCAATAATGTAGATATTAAGGCAGACGTGGACTGAGTTTGAAAATATCTTTACTAATGTTCCCATTTTGACAACCAAAACTCTGTCATCGTCGTCCTCTACTTCTGCTTACTCAATCCTTAAAGAATGTGTACCAGAATGAGACAAACTTTTTGAATTCACAATTACTACTGCTATATTATAGAATCTTTAAAAAATCTGGATGTAAGAAAAACTGCTGACCCTTGGGAATTATGAGTACGTATAGTCAGTCTTCAATAATTGATGTTATTTCACCCTTTTGAGCAATTCTTTTTAACTCTTGTATTGCATCTGGTGTATTTCCTGATTTGATGAAACTTAGCAAAGTGATTCCACTGTTCAAATCAGGCAGCACAACTGACCCCACAAATTTTCGGCCTTTTCGATATTACCTACATCGAGCGAAATCGTTGAAAAATAAATTTTTAAACAAATGTTAGGACATTTCAATGCACATAATTTACTTCATCTGAAACAGTTTGGTTTTACAAAGGGTCGTGCAACTACAGACGCGGGCGTGGAATTACTGAAGAGCATATTGGCCTGGGAGGAGTCGCATGATGCTCTTGGCATTTTCTGCGACTTGTTCAAGGCCTTCGATTGCGTACATCATGATACACTCATCAGGAAACTGTACCACTATGGTACGAGGGACAAGGTTCTTAACCTTCTGACTTCTTATCTAAACAACAGAATTCAGAGGGTCGATGTTAATGGCAAGAGATCTGCAGGATCTGCGGTTACCATGGGCGTTCTGCAAGGTTCAATTCAAGGTCCTGTTTTATTTCTAATTTATTTATATGACTTACCTTCCCACGTATGGGATAATCACAAGATTACATTGTTCGCATATGACACTTTCCTCATTTTTTTAATCAAACGTCAGTTATTCAACTTTGAACAAGTTAACGATGCACTCTCTAAAGTTGTGCATTGGTTTAATGTAAATTATCTTCTCCTGAACGAAAAAAAGACTAAACTCATTAAATTTTCGACGCCAAATGTCAGGCAGCTAACTACCAATGTTAAAATTAATGGAATAGAGTTGGACCCTGTTGAGTCAACAGTTTTTCTTGGAATAACTATTGACGGTAAATTACAATGGGGCCCACACATAGAAAAATTGTTAGGAAGGCTTAGTTCGGCCGCATAAGCTGTTAAAAAAATTAGACACTGACGTAGATACCGCCAGAATTGTTTATTTTAGTTATTTTCATAGTCTTATAGGATTCTTTTCTGGGGAACCTGTGCGGACATTCGAGCATTATTTTGACAACCTTCTACGAGATAAATCGAAAATGCTTTACTGTATGGCTATCATGACAAGCGCGAGAAAGCTCTTTTTCTCGTTTTGTCGAAATTTGTCTACGATTCTGACGTCATTCTAATCCCTAACATGACCGTAAACGATGAGTAAACTCGAAAAAGGCACTTTGACACTTCTATATCTCGTGACGAGAAACCGATGTTGCATTTAAAAAAATATTTTTTATGATAGCAACATCGGCTTGAGATTCCGTTTCATTCATGCAATGGTGCCGATTCTCTTGTCACAAATGCCTCGAAATTAGACAAAAAATCACCAAAATTTTATTTATTCCTCTCAAACGACGTTTTCCCACTAATATGGCACTGAGTTATTAATTTTGTGAAAATGGAAATTTTGCTATTGAGAATTTGACGTTTTCCACCTAAAATTTTGATTGTTTATCTAAATCTGACTATTTTTAATCGCGATTAAAAAGATGTGGATTAAAATGAGTTGTCATGAACCAAAATTCACACCAACACTTCGACGGTGCAAAAACTGTATCTGTTTTTCTTTTCTTTTGCTTATATCTCGAAAATGCTGTGTCCTATCGCAAAAATAATCAAAATTTCGAGCCTCTTTATAAAAGCCATAAACCCGTAAAACTCAACATGTAGGTAACATTTTTTTTAATTTTCCATACAAAAAGCGTAAAATTCCATATATAACATGTCGTCCCAATATAAATAGTAGTTTAAAACTAAGTATTTTCATTATTAATATATTGTAAAAAAAAATGGCTAAAATAAGTACAATTGTGAAACTGCCACGCTATTTGGGAGTTTTTTTTGTATAATTATTTTGTCTACTCTTCTCGTCATCAAAATCGAGGACGAGTAAATACGACAAAACGACAAAAAAATTGCAGATTATCTCGTGTTGAATTGTCAAAAATCGAGATAACTAAGGTGTCATGTTAGGGTTTGTCGAAAAAACATCAAGTTTGATAGAACGAGTCGACTATTTTGTATAGCAGCGCTGTCAGACGCTACGACAAAAGTGACAAAAATAGACGACAATTACTCACGTGAGAGTGAGTAATTGTCGCGTGTGTCATGCTAGGCCAACTGGTCAAATACAAGCGAGCAAGCGGCCGGCAATGTTAGTATGAAAATCCATAACTGTCGTGTTTAGTGGCCGAATAAATTACTATGAAAACTACGTGTAATTTAAAAATGGAAAGAACTTTTTATTTAACACGTGGCAACCAAGGAGATAACTTATCATTATATTACTTAAATTTCGAATTTGGCTTGCAAATAGAGCTGTTTAAATTAAAAAGAAACAAATTAACATAAAGGCGCGTGAAAAATTATCGTTGTTCGTCATTGATTCTGTTTTTTTTTTTACCGACTTCAAAAAAGAAGGAGGTTCTGTATTCGTCTGTTATTTTTTATATGTATGTTCATCGATCGATATTTTCGTCAATTGTAGGCCGATTTTTAATAAAAGTTAAATTCATATTAAAAATAATTTTCAAAATTGGTCCACAATTGGAGAAACTATCGATGAACTTGTAAGCAAAAAAAAAAAAAACTATGAAAGGCCGCGCAGCGCGGTTTTTTCTAAAAATTAATGCATTTTATATTGTAATTGTAAAGTACCTAAGTCTTAACGTGACTGTAACATATTTTTTATCGACAACAGTACTTATTTATTGTATTACTATCGGTATACAAAATCCAGGGGGGGGGGGGGGGGGGCAGCTGCCTTCCCCTGCCCCGCCTGGATATCACGATGATTGAAGCTAACTCAATAACTACACTATATTATTATTACCACTGCGCGGCTTCCTGTACCGAATAAAAAAATATCACGTACATCGGATCAGTAATTAAGGAGAAATCAGTTTACAACTACTATTAGGCACCAATTTAAAAAAAAACCGACCATTTGCGAGTCGGACCACGCACAATAAAGAGTTCCGTGGTTAGGATGAATTTATCCCAAGAAAAAACTTAACATTATAGTTGAAAAACATGTTCTCCCATACATTCCAATTGGAAATGTAAGTTTATACGAATAATAATGAGATTTACCATGTTTTTTTAAGACTATAGATTTCTTATAGGTAAGTATACAGGGTGGCAGGGACATCCACGCGAAGCCTGTTACCATGAATTCAGTACATGATTCTGAACCCCCCTGCGTTGAAATTTTTCGTCGGTTAAAAAGCAAAAGACAGCTGTTCCATACATGTTCACCGCGTAGGTATTGCACTTTTATATGAAACAGCTGTTGTTTTTTTTAATAACCGACGAAAAATTTCAGTGCTGGGGCGTTCAGTATCATGTACTGAATCCATGGTAACGGTTTTCGCGTCGACGTCCCCGACACTCTGTATATTCCGATATTCTCTATTTTTTTTTATTTAAGGCTCAGAAGCTAAGGCTCAGTAGTTAAGGTAGCTACTATTTATTAAAAAAAAAAAATGAAACAAAAAAAATAGCGATTATATTAAGATATTAAACATTGAGATATTTATTTAAACGAAAAAATTGAGACCCTCACAATAAGTCCTTTCATTTGATATTTCATACGGTACAGTTTGCATTTTTTTTTTCCTTATCTCTCAAAACTGACCCCCATATTCAAAATTCATTCATTTACGTTTCACGTCCGTGTTTGGGTCACAAAAATTCATATGTGTACCTTTCAACTTGATTGGTCCATTAGATTTGGAAAAATTTAGTTTTAATTGCAATGGGTGGCTGTTAGAAACATTTTGATGACGTGCATACATCATCATTTGTCTAGCCTTTTCCAAACTATGTTGAAGTCAGCTTCCAGTCAGACCGGATGCAGCTGAATACCAACATAACCGATGACGTGCATAAACCATCTGCCTAGCGTTTTCCCAAATATGTTGGGGTCGGTTTCCAGTCTAACCAGATGCAGCTGAATACCAGTATTTTACATGGAGCGAGTGCCTATCTGATCTCCACAACCCAGTTACTGGTAAGACTGGTTGTCAGACTTTCAGGCCTCTGACGACCCGTAACAACTGTCAAAGATGTGCAAATGACAGTCGGGACCAACGGTTTAACGTGCTTTCCAAGGCACGGAGGGGTCTTAGTATGGAAAGATGTTTACCCAACCACAGACCAACCGCGGCAAGCGTAGCTTAACCTGATCGATCGACCCGTGCGGCTGTCATTACTTAGCCACAAGCTCTTTCTGATGACGTGACGATAAATGCATATGAAAAAACGACTTTTTATGTAAAAATATATTTATTTAGATTATTACCACAAATCAAAAAATACAAAATACATTAATACAGACTTAATTGTAATTAAATTGCCGCTAGCTTTTTTAAACAATACATTACCAGAGTGCAACAAAAACTTAAACTTAATAGGTATGTATAAATAATTTCAATTATTAATCACATCTACAAATCTTTGAATTGTTCATTATCTTATGTCATGTTTATTGTGATCTAAAAACAAACTTTACAATGTAAAAACCCTATACCGGTTAGCAATTATTAAAAAGGCAGTTAATTGAATCAGGCGTGACTTTGCGGAAATCCATTATAAAATACAATAGACGACGTATATTTAGTGACCTGATTCGCTTAACTGTTCTTAAAGAGTCATAAAGAACCCAGTAAGAAATCGACACGTGTTTCACCTCTCAACGGGCCACTTCGCCCGACAACCCCACTTATATAAGATTACTGCTCGGCCGAGTGGCTCACTCTGCTCTCGACGCTTGACGTGTCAACACGTTGGGTCCGGGTTCAGAATAAGTCAATCGTCATCCTGAGGATGCCTCGTTAAGAGGTCAAACACGTGTCGATTTCTTACAGTTAAGCGGATTAGGTTACTAAATATACGTCGTTTTTGTAAAGTTCGCTCATGCTCCATTGAAAAGGGAGGATCCTCCGACCAGACGGGTGTCGTGTCTGGCGGGCAACTGCCCAACGATTGATGTCGGATAGTCTTATATATGTCGTTCGCGCGGTAAGCTCTAATTGCGCGATGCAGGATTTGTGTGACGTCAGGTCTTTGATGCGTAGTTCGCATGCGGCGATGTAGATGCCGCCACAGTCCCATGGATAAAATTGTACAGTTAAATAGTCGGTAGCTTTAAATATGACATCACCTTTCTGATACATGCTGTATCCGAGTTAGATATGATTGACCGTGGAGTTTCTTGCCGGCTCTTCTCCATAGGAAACGACCAATTGGAACCGTGCACCTAGCTTCTGACGTTTCGTAAGTGCCCATGTAGGTTTATGTGAAATAAAATATTTTGATTTTGATCCTTTTAGGTACTATTAAAAATATTCATCTTTGATTCTTTTCATTGCATGATAAGATTGTATTAAAAACAGATTTACAAAATAAAAACTTGACAAAAACATATACAATTATATTAACAATACCTTATATAAATGCAAGTATTTGCTACTTTTATATACTTATCTCCATTTAATTTCAACAATCTCCATATTAAGGCGCTGACAAGATGCACATTTAATGTTCTTAGTCCTGCCTTGTCTTAAAAAAAGCCTAATCTATATAGTTTGTGATAGTGGAAAAATATATGAACATATTTCTCGGAACTTTGTTTTGTTTAATTTTTTTTATTCAAATTGCTGGCTGGCTTTGACGCACATGCGATTATGCCGCATACTAATTCCTATTCCTATTTTGGAACATTTTTGTTACCAAAAATTAACGGTAAACTAACCTTTTAACTTAACTTAAATTAACGTTCTTATTATGAATAAATATCAACGTACGTTGACATTTATTCATAATAAGAACGTCATATTTGAATGCAGAACTTGTTTTCGATTTTCTATTTTCGATCGTAATCGAAAATAAAACAACAACCAAGGCCAAGTTTTTGAAGCAATTAATTGGTTACTAAACAGTAAGTTGAGTACAGCTCATTTTTGAGTAAATAGATAATTGCTTCATATTTTGCAACAAATTACAAGCGCTGTGTTATCGCGCTTCTCTTTCTTTCCTATGCAGTCCGACAGTGACCGCGGCTTAGCTCTTGTCAGCGTCTTAAGGAGTATTTTCCAATAAAAATAGTCACATCTGAATATCACAAGTTTCCCCTTACCACAGGTGAGTACAAATGGGTCACTCCGAATTTTAGGTATGAAGCTACAAGTAGGTACGCGGCGGGCTCGAATTGTCGGGCCAATTCTGTGAGTGTAACGTAGTCAGAAGATATAAGAGTCACGCGATAGAAAGAGAGGCGACGAGAGGTAATCAGCGCTGTGCGACCTGAATTGCACTTTATTGTGTCATAGCAAGAGTCGCTTTTTATTTCAACGTTATTGCGGAGTTACCTATCTGTGTTAATCTGTGTCCTTACTCTGTTACAATACAATGTCGCCAATGGGCATGTGCCGCCCGTATTTTTCTGAATATTCATGATAAATTTCCGAAAATAAACTTGAAAAGGTCTATCTTAATTTCTTTTTCTTATTCTTTTTTCGATATCCCGCTATGATTTTATGGACTTACACTTGTGTTTTTTAAAATAAATACTGTTTTATTAAAAAAAAAATGTCTTCACCTCCGTTATTTTTTTCAGAGTCGATAAATTTTTGTATTTTTTTTTAGTTTATCCGATAAAATAACTCATACGCTATTAGAAATAATAAACAGAATCCAAATCGAGCCAATAACATAGGAGATATGGCAAACGCTACTAAAAATATTAAAAATTGAATAACATGAAAAATATTTGTAAGCGCGTGGATTTCACGACTTACATTTAGAAATTAATTCTTATGAAGGAAAACACAGTCAGTTGACTTGAACACTTTAAGTTTAATTATTTATATTTTTACATGTAATTTATTATTATACTAGAGTAACGTTGGTGGGCGCGCGGTAGTGAGATGGTAGGGAGCGCATGGGCGCGTGTGTAGTCCTTGGCGATAGCGGAGCAAAGGGAGCGCGAGTGCGGCTCGCTCGACGCAGACGCGTTGCGGGGCGTGAGGGCAGGCGCGGGGCGCTTCATAGTGATGGGAAGCGCGGCGCAGGCGAAACTATGGTCGCGTAGTGTTGGCGCGAACAATATTAAAGTTAGACCCGCCATTTAAAGTTAATTTTCGAAAAAAAATCTTGAATATTCAGAAAAATACGGGCGGTCACATGCCCGTGGGCGACATTGTATAAACAATAATTGGAATATATAAGAAACTATAGTTTTTTATTACTTTAACAAAAACCCACACCGTGTAGTGAATCATTTCGATGTGTTTCTATAAGTTTGAACGCACTCCTTTGACTTGCTTGCTCTTGAAACGCCAGACATCCTGAAAAAAGAAAACAAGAAATCAATCTATCTGCCTAGCCTTTTACCAACTATGTTGGGGTCGGCTACCAGTCTAACCAGATGCAGCTGAATACCAGTATTTTACATGGAGCGACTGCCTATCTGACCTCCACAGTTACTGAGTAATACGGTACCCCTTGGTAAGACTGGTTGGACTTGGTAAAAAAAATCTACTGTTTTATAGAAAAGTGCGGTCTAAATGTATGGAACAGCAAGTTTTTTTATAATAACCGACATAAAATTTCAACGCAGGGGTGTTCAGAATCATGTACCTTTACAAATAAATAGATAGGAAAAACAACGAGAAGTTAAAAAAAAGCAAAAAGCCAACGTCACGCGGTGTTCCCAGGCGGTCTCCCATCCAAGTACTGACCGCGCCCGATGTTGCTTAACTTCGGTGATCGGACGAGAACCGGTGTATTCAACGTAGTATGGACGTTGGCGAATGACAATCTCAAATACACGACTATTTTTTCAGACTCCATGTTTAGTCACGTGATCGGTAAACGATCATAATGATGATTACTGCGATTACTCGTGAGCTTGTGACTTGTCTTATTGAGAGACAATTTGCCTGTCGAAAGCTAGCCAGTAGAAAACTTATTATACAATATGTAAAAAAAACCCTGTAGATCCGAAACGGGCACATAGGTACTGCAATAACATTACCAAAAAGTAATAAAAAAAAACTTATTATTATTGATAATAAAAAACTTATTGCTATTTCAAATTCTCATTTTTAGTACCGAAATTACACCAAAACCATTAAAAATTTGCAATTTTTCAACAGGGGTTATAATAATACAAGATATGACTTACGTTATGTAGTACCCGATAAAATTCGCCATTGAAAAAAAATGTGGCGAATTTTTTATAGAGGGGTCTCCATAATGGTACTTGCAAAATAAATCATCTCTATTAACTGTTGCCAACAACATCTTCTCCGTGTTTTTTTGTAATACAAATATCCAGGATTCTGTTCTATTTTTAATAAATGGCAAGCAAAGCCGATGTCGACTATTCTGCCAATGTCTGAAGTGTGTTGGAAGAAGTAAGTGTGTTTGATATATAAAAAAAAAAGTTAAAAACAAATAAAAAATCTTCGGTTGATACAGTTGAACACAATGTAAAATATCCAGGATGAATAGCCTATGTCCTTTTGTCAAACTGTCACAGACTGACAGACGTCAAATTTCAGTGTCAATGTCAAATGGATCTAATATGTTGCCATTATTTTAATGAACGAACTTCGAATAAACCTGAGGAATAAACTAGAGAATGTTGCCATGTGAAAATACTAATCGCATAACTAATCTGTTAATTTTTTCCATTAGATCTTAGGACTGTAGATTAAACCATCGATCGTAGATTCCGTTGACCATAGTTTAAGCTGCTTTTGATCTTACGGCTCTGTATACCAAGGCACAGATGGTTCACTCCGCAAAATAATTTAAATAAAAAGCGACTCTTGCTACGACACAATAAAGTGCAATTTAGTTTCTATAATTACCTTCAGTTAAATTCACCTAGAAGTTGCCTCTCTTTCTATCGCGTAACTCTTAGATCTTCTGACTACATACCACCCACTGAATTCGACAAGTCGAGCCCGCCGCGTACCTAATCTGCGCTCGCAATTCATTTGCCAAACATGTAAACAAACACTAGATATAGGAAAAACAACTGTACAGCCTATACATAAGGTTCAGTTTGCGCTACAACTTCCTATTTTTATGACTTTTTCAACAGTACTAGTCGGTCTAAAATCAACTTTATTTACAGTTGCATAAAGTTGATGTTTGTCTAAGTGGAGAACTCGTGTTTGTTTACATGTTTGGCAAATAAATTGCGAACGCAGATTACTTGTAGCTTCATACCTAAAATGCTGAGTGACCTATCTGTATTTATCCGTGACCAAAGCAATACTCACAATATAGTTCATTTGTCCAAAGCCCATCTTCTCAGTTTGTGCTTCCACTTCCTTAGCCAAGTGTTCCTGTACCGTGCCCTTCAAGTCGATGTACTCACAGGAACTGTTTGCGAAATGGAACGTTATCGCTTTGCGGTAGTTCTGAAAGTATAGAAAAACAAATTCTCATCAAAAATACAGTGTGAATTTTTTCAATGGGACATATATTAATAAAAAGCTCTAATAATAAATAGAGCTAAGTGGTTATAGGAACCAAGAACACGATTTTTAGAGAAAACTGTTTTTAGGGTTCCGTACTTAAAAAAATTAAAAAAACAATTGAAATTATAAAATTAAAACCCAACTACGGCAAAAATGCCAACTAAAAAGGTATAAATAAGAAATCACAGACAGACAGACAGACAAATAAAAAATCCGGAGTCACACGTAATCTGATTACGTGTGACTCCGGATTTTTAATTTGCGCCCTATAGTGTTCATGACTTTATGCACTCTAGAGGGCCCCTCTTTAGGGTTCCGTAGTAAACGAGGAACCCTTATAGTTTCGCCATGTCCGTCTGTCTGTCTGTCCGCGGCTTAGCTCAGAGACGGTTAGTACTAGAAAACTGTAATTTGGCATATATATACATATTAATCAGGCCGACAAAGTGGTAAAATAAAATTTTTTTTTAGGGTACGTCCCGGACACGTAAAGTAGGAATGTTTTTTTTTTCCTCATCTACCCCATGTTGTGGAGTATCGTTAGAAAGGTCGTTCAAAAATATTGTGAGTTTGTGAAAATCATTTTTGTATTCAGGGGTCTGTTTGCGAAATATTAAACTTTTAACTGACATTTTTTGTAAGTCAAGTGTCCCTCCCCCTTCTAACTAAATGGTAGTACTTGGACTTGTGAAAAAATTCACAGCAGTAGGATATATAACGAAATTAAATGGAAAACTATCAGAGCTAAGGAGGCTGTACAGGTTAACGAGTAATAATCGACCAACTTAAATTTGCGGTTTGAAAAACATGATCTCCCATACATTCCGTATGGGAGAACACGTTTTTCAACTACAATGTAAAGTTTGTTCTTGGGATAAACTCATCCCAACTACGGAACCCTTCATTGTGCGTGCTCCAACACGCACTTGGCCGGTTTTTCAATGTAATGTGACGTCACATAGCCTCCGTTTTCTGTAGACACGTTACGTCCTGAGCCATGCAGTAGGTACCGGTGTAAGAACACCGTGTTTCCGGGACTCATGCCAAGTTGAATCTAGTACCACAAGTTTGTCCACCGTTGGACATAGTTGGGCTTACCTTGGACACGTTAGGTCCTGAGCCGTGCAGTAGGTACGGGTGTAAGAACACCGTGTCTCCGGGACTCATCTCGAGGTGAATCCTCTTATCTAGGGGAGCGATCGCTTCTTCATCCACGCCGTGGTACAATTTTAGGGCATCCTGAAATAATAAAAAATGGTTTGTGGAAACTGTGCTATTTTTGCATTCCGGAAAGGACAAAGATCGCGAAAGACATAATGATTAATTTCGAGGTTAGTAATGTGCGTCCTTGGGGTTTTGTGGTAATATTTTCTATCATAGAGGTCTTAGTGAATCAATTGGCTCACAGAAGTCACACCTCTCTCTCGTTATGAGGAAGCCGCAAAAAAAAAATAGAAGACCCATTTGGAAGAAAGGGAATTAAAATTGCATGGGATTTAAACATAGGGTGTACTATACAGGGTGGCAGTATACCACCGCGGTACCATGGATTCGGTACTAGATTCTGAAGAAACCTTTTTTTTTAATTCTTGGTGGGAATATTATCAAATAACTTGTAGGGAGTGTCAGACTCTTACAGACTAAAACCCACCCGTGTTCCTTCAGTGTTGCCTGTACGTTGCCAGGGGCCACGGTATCCCTGCCGGACTTTCCCACGACACCGGCCGGCATCGCCCCTAGCAGATCCCTTCCGTTGTGCTGACATCTTTGAGGCGCGCGTGGAACACAACGCGCTGTATTCTGAACGCCCCTGCGTTGAAATGCTTCATCGGTTTTTTTTTTTTAATCTGCTGTTCCATACATTTTGACCGCGTAGGTATTGCACTTTTATATGGAAGAGCAGATTAAAAAAAAATAACCGACGAAAAATTTCAATGCATGGGCGTTCAGAATCCAAGATTTACTTAATAATTAGTACCAACTACAATCTGTCACCATACACCTAATTGTTATTTGTAAGAATTGTTTTATATGTGATACTTAAGAATTGTTTTATACTGCATGTTGACATAATTATTGTATGCCTATTAGGCAGGACATAATGGAACTGTAATTTACCTAAATCTGTCTGTATAGCCTTCTGTTTTTTTTTTTGGGTGGGAAATTATCAAATAACTTCTCCCGCTCTGGCCGGAGCGGGAGGGTGTGTCAGACTATTACTGACTAAAACCCACCCGTGTTCCTTCCGTTGCCTGTGCGCCGGGGCCGCGATATCCCTTTCGGACAAACTCGCAACCTTGGCAGGTGTCTGTATAACCTATGCCCACGATAAAAAGATTTGATTTAATCATGAACAAGTAAAAGAGATATTTTGGAGATTACCGTCCTCCTAGCATGTTCGTACAGCTCCTTGGTTTTGTGCGAGCCTGGTATTGCGTACAGGCAACCGTTCTCATTATTCACGTGGTCTACGGCCGTCCACGCGCCGATAATCTTCTCGGCCGGACGGAACGGGAAGTAGAATAAATCCTGCAACAAATAACTGACTTTTTGAAAAAGGAACTAAAACGATTTAGTAAATAAATGTGTGTGTTAAGCTACGCTTGCCGGGGTTGGTCAGTGGATGGGTGACCATCTTTACATACCGAATCAACCGAGCATCCGAAAGCACGTTAAGCCGTTGGTCCCAGCTGTCAGTCGTGGCTCTTTGACAGTCGTTACGGGTCGTCAGAAGCCCGGAAGTCTGACAACCAGTCGTACCGAGGGGTATCGTGTTACCCAGTTACAGTTAGGTTGTGGTCAGATAGGCAGTCGCTCCATGTAAAATACTGGTATTTAGCTGCATCCGGTTATACTGGAAGCCGACGCCAACATAGTTGGGAAAAGGCTAAGCAGATTGACGACCTTCCATTTAAACATTCCCTACTTTTGAGAATTCGGCCCCAAAACGGGTAAGTGAAAGAAATTTCAACAAAATTCCTTCCTTATTGCTTACTTTCGCTATATATGGAAATTTTATGCTAAATTTCAAGCTCCTAGACCCAGCGGTTTAGGCTGTGCGTCAGTGAATTAATGAATTTAAGATTTTTATTATTTGGTACGTCACCTGATGCGGCGGGTGTCGCGACGAGCCGGGCGGCTTGTTGATGAACATGCTGTGGACGGCCGTGATGTCATCTCCAATGAACTGGGACAGTACCGACAACATCCGTGGATGTTGTCCGTACGTAATGAATATATCATCGTATAGGAGCTCTTGTATCTGGAAATTGTAAGATCACAAATTAATTCAGGACTAATAAGGCGAATAACAAAATGTATTTACAAGGCACGGGTGAGTGGAAAACTGACGGGGTCCGTAAGGACCAATGCCTGCTGGGGTTGCGGGTTTGTCCGAAAGGGATATCGCGGCCCGCCGGCACAGGGGCAACGGAAGGAACACGGGTGGGTTTTAGTCAGTAAAAGTCTGACACGCCCTCTCGCTCCGCCCAGAGCGGGAGAAGTCATTTGATGATTTCTCATCCTCAAAAAAAAATAAAAAAGGGGTGAGTGGAAACACTGGGATGGGACGCCATTCTTCAGAAAGTTCAGGTGGATAGTACTCGCTACCGGCGTGCGTGTAATGTTGCAAAAGGAGTATGCAAGAATGGATCTGTGTGGATCTTTGGTTTGAAATTCCAGATGGAAAACCCAATACGGACGATGACTAAACATTTTTTTTTTGTCCGTCTTTGAGATTATAAAAAAATATTGGACACGTATTTTTTCTTTTTTACGTAATTTAAAGATTACGGCGATACATTGAGTTAAAATGTGCCATGACGTCACGAGTATGTAGATTTTATACATACTAGTGACGTAGCGACCCCCACTCCCCAACTTAAAATACGTTTTATCTAAGTATTTTTTTATTAATATGATAAAGCAAAAAATACGTGTCTAATATTTTTTTATTATCTGACTGACGGACTAATTAGAATTTCATTTTTTTTACCCAGTCATCATCCCTGTTACACTTTGCCCGACCTGGGAATCGAACCCAGGACCTCATGCTCAGCAGTAGCGCTTGCGAACACTAGACAAGGCAGTTTGATAAAATCTTAATAATATCATATTTAGACTTTAAAGAGACCATGACCTCTGAGTTTATTTCGGCATTTCTTCTCAACGATCAGCTAGGAAATTCCGGCACCATCCAGTTTTAAAATGTTATCCTTCTTCTTTTCGTGTGGTTATTGTGACTAACCTGGTGTCAGAGTTTTAAAGCCGCCCATGGGCCTCTGACTTGGCTTCACATGCCGTCGAGAAATATCTCTCAGGCATGCCGGTTTCCTTACGAAGTTTTCCTTCACCGTTTTTGAAGCAAGTGACAATTATACAATACGCACATGAGTCCGAAAAGTCAGAGGTGCGTGCCTTGGGTTTGAACTCGAGGCCTATGACTTGGCAGTCCGACGGTCACACCACTAGGCTATCACTGCTATATAAAAATGTTAACCAAATTTACGTAACAATTTTGTAAATTTACGTAACAATTTTGTAAATTTACGTAACAATTTTGTAAATTTACGTAACAATTTTGTAAATGTCTTAAATAAACATAATTTAATCGTAATTTCCTTTTGTTTTTTTTATTTATTTGTATAGTGAGTTAGTCATTTAATTTAGTACCTAGCTAGTGTTAATAGTTAGTTATGTGAAACCTACGGAAGAAAAACTGTCGTGTACGAAGGATCTAAAATATTTAATAAATTACCTAGAGACATCAAGGAATCTAAATCCAAAACAACTTTTAAAAAGCTGCTTAAACAATTTATAGAAAAAAAAACACATTCCCTACTATAGTGTCGAGCCACATCCAGTTGGCGTTTATTGAGTGTTACACGGATACTTGTTTGCAGGTATCGAACGAACATTTTGAGTGACCAAAAGATTTATAACCTACCCTCGAAACATTTTAGATAATCGAGGTCTAAACTTTGTAATACCCCCAACTTTATGCAATTTTTAAGTGTTTAGTTTTAATATTCTCATGTAAGTGAATAGTGTTATTCTTATGAGAATAAATGATCTTAAACCAGAAACCTGAATACCCGCGAAACTTCGCGTTGTTGCTTATCTTTTTAATTAGTAGAGGCTTTTAATTCATGTTCTTTATGGCACCTCTCTCTTTAGGTCATGAGCTATCCGATTATCATAACATATTTTGCCTATTCGTCCGTGTGGTGCCGGACGTAAAGAATAGTACCACCCCATTTATTTCCGTGGGTGTCGTAAAAGGCGACTAAAGGACTCACTAGAGAATGAGCAGCAGCGTTCTCTATGTATTTTAACACCATACTGCGATCGCCAACCCGCCTGCCAAGCGTGGCGATTATGGCAAACCCCCCATTTGGGGGAGGCCTATGTTCAGCAGTGGACGTCTTTTGGCTAAGATGATGATGATGATGATTTGGTCTAGGTCTTAAGGGTGGAGGGAGGTGTGAAAATTGATTCAGTGTTAGACCGCATACCTATACTTCATAGATTTAGTTAGTTAAATAAAGGTAAACAAAAAAAACCACGTGACGAGACAGCTGTCCAGTAACCGACTAAACGTAATACCTGCCACTTCAGTTGTCCTGCTACGTCACAGTTGTACTCTTCAATTTAGCAACGTTATAATTCGTTGACGTTTACAGTTTGGGCTCTTTACAATAGACAGATTATAAAATATTATACTTATTATTATTATCAATCAAACTAAAAAATTGTGCTCAAGCAGTTGATATAACTGCTACGAAGAGTAGTTTATGAATAAATGAGAAAGTTTAACATACTTACATTAATAAAAGAGGAAACTATTGTAAAAATCGAAAATAAATTTAGTTTGGTTTATCGTATTTTTAGACAAGAAAGTGTCAATTATAAAAACCCTTTTTACGTTTTGTTTACTTTTATGTAACTATCTAAACCTATGGAGTGAAGTAAGTGTGAGTAAATATTAGAAAAGTTTAGATTTTTATTTAGAGAAATAAAACTATTGTATTTCACAATCATTTCATTACCTTATTAATATAATCTTCAGCGTTCAAGTTCTGTTTCACCAGCGACGGTTCTTTAATAACTCTCACATTGCCAGCCGGAACGATACCCTTGCATATTTGAATGAAGCGCTGTCTGTAAATTTAAAAAAAAATCCTTTAAAACAAGTATTTATTAAAATCACAGACAAAAAATACAGATAGTTCACTCCGCAAAATCATTTAAATAAAAAGCGACTCTTGCTACGACACAATAAAGTGCAATTCAGGTCGCACAGCGCTAATTAATTACAGTTATATTAACCTAGAAGTTGCCCCTCTTTCTATCGCGTAACTCTTAGAGCCATGTCCGAACAGCCACTACTTACCAAATAAATTTAAAAATGGAACAGAATTTGTAGGATATTATCTGCCAAGTATGGTAACGACAACTTAATCGTAGGTGGTGCACTTAGAGGCCTCGCCCACGGCGACTTTTTATAGCGATGCTGTCGCGCATGCGTATCGATACAGCCGCGATGCTATCGCTGGCTGTATACCTTCGCCCAGATTCTGTATCGGTACTATCACGATGCTGTCGCGTTTAGAGCACATTCCCCTGCAGTCCCTCCGTTCTCCAGCCTTCGTTCACCCGATGTCGTCAGAAACGGTCGCGCGTTTGCCTCGTTTCTGTCGCACGTTGCAAACGCGACTAACGCGCGATAGTAGCGATGCAGAAGCACGTTTACAAAACGCTCGACAGCATCGCTGCAAAAAGTCGTAGTGGGCGAGGGACCTTAGATCTTCTGACTACGTTACACTCACTGAATAGGCCCGACAAGACAGGCCCGCCGCGTAATTGTAGCTTCATACCTAAAAAAGCGGAGTGAACCATCGCTTATCGTTAAGCGAGTAATAATGATAAATGATGATGACCAATTATGAAACTAATATAATAATAGATCTTTACTGGCCGAGAAAGATGAAATAAGACTTCAGCGGATTATGTATCTTTGACAGATACAAACGTTAGAAGTGAGGGTCGTGATATCGCGAAGGAGGAGGCGGGGCGCGCGAGGGAGATGCAAGCTGCACGCCCTCGCGGCCCTAGTCGCCGCAGGAGACTTCCCGGGCGTCGGGAGTCGAGAGCCGACTTCCGGCCACCGTAGGCACGGGCCTGCGGACGGTGAGCAATGGGCAGCTCGCCGTCCGATAAGGACCAGGCCCGTGTCGACGGCGCGTTGTGTTCCACGCGCGCCTCAAAGAGATGTCAGCACCAACCGACGGGGTCGAAAGACCAATGCGTGCTGGGGTTGCGGGTTTGTCCGAAAGGGATATCGCGGCCCCGGCACATAGGTAACGGAAGGAACACGGGTGGGTTTTAGTCATTAAAAGTCTGACACACCCTCTCGCTCTGCCCAGAGCGGGAGAAGTCATTTGATGATTTCCCATAATGAAAAAAAAAAAGGGTCGTGATATAGTTTATACTGACGTGACTTACATACATGCCACACATACAAAAGAAAGTAGTTGGACGGATAGTTCTAAGGAAGGCTTAAAAAAACCGATATCAAAAGGTGAAATATTAATTTTTGTCCACGCTGGCAGCTCAAGAAATTTGTACCTGCCGCCCTCTTAGTTTATAAATCTTCTCAAAATACCGGGGATTATCACCACGAGATGAATAAAGATAATAACGAAAAATGGCTAAATCATCTCATTCCGAATCTACGACCTAATATTGTTGTGGTCGTTGATAACGCTTCTTCCCATAACAATTCACCGAATCACAACTCTCTAAAAGGAATCATGCAATCATGGCTTACATCTAAAAACATACCGAAACCAGAATTGTATGAAATCATTAAAACGCCACAAAGCAGAACACATTAAATACTCAATGGACCAAATAAAGTCAGAACATGGTCATTCTGTTTTACGGCTTCCTCCTTATCACCCGGATTTTAACCCAATCGAGAATATTTTGGACCCCGTGAAAGGCTATGCAAGTTCTAAAAATGTCACGATGAATCTAACCGAAAGTCAAAGTACTATTAATGGAGAAATTCGAATCTATTAGCGTATCCGAATGGGAAAAAGTAGTGGATCACGCGATAAAATGCGAAAAAGCGCATAAGCGACACGAGCATAGAACAGCTATCTAATTACGCAACACATTTTCGATTTGCAATTGAGGCAAATTGGTTTCGTTTGACTAGAATTGCTTTCAATTTACAACTTTTGAAAGCAATTCTAGTCAAACGAAACCAATTTGACTCAATTGCATATCGAAAATGTATTGCGTAATTAGATAGCTGACCAACATTTGGATAAATTTATTATAAACTTAAATGACTTCTCATCAGACAGCGACGAATCGTTTGACGACTTTAGTGGAGCTGTTGAGACTGGGGATATAAATATGCATGTCGAAGGTGTACAACCATTCGAACAAGAATAAACTATTTTTATAATATCTGGTATTACGTCGTTCAAGGGCCTTGAACGACGTAATATAAAAACATATTGCCATGGCTTTTTTAAATATCACCTATTTTATTTAATGCATGCCCTTCATTATAATGACTAAAAATATATAAAGCCTACATAATTATACATAATAATAACTTTTATTAGTATCTCTATGAATTACATTGAAGGGTACAAGACTAGAACCTTTTTTATATAATATAGGGTAGTATTTATTTATCACTAGCTTTTGCCCACGCGCATGGAGGTTGGAAAATATCCTACGGGAACGTACTAACCGGAATCCTATGTCCTGACCCACGTCATGGTCTACCCATGCGTCCATTCCATTTCATCCAAATCCGTTTAGCCGTTTAAGCGTAAAAAACGAACAAATAAACTCTCTTTCGCAATTATAATATTAGTGAGAATAAAGTAATAATTCAATAAAACAAATAATTTTAACAATATTGAAGTTTTTAACTTTAAAATAACTCTAAAAGTTTGATTTGTGATATTCATCGTTCTAGCCTTGTATCCTTCAAATCGAATCTAAAAAACAAACAAATATTACAGACTTTATTTACGTGATCATTTATTTTGCAAGAAAGTACATGTCAATCTACGCATCTAAATATATTACGAATGTATTTGGTTAAATTACTTTACACGTTATTGCGTTTCCGTAAAGATAATTTTCGCCTAAAGCAGTAATAAAGATTGATGATTTTGAAAGCGCACTTAGTTCGGATGTGATCGGTTTTACGAATTTTGTCGATGTTACATATAAGTTGTGTCGACCTTTACGGAGGGAGGAATGTATGTGACTAAAAAAAAACAAAACTAGACTAAACTAGAGTGATGAATATAAATGATAATGGATGAAAAGGGAGAGGAAGGCCAAAGAAAAGATGGATGGATTGTGTGAGGAATGATATGAAAGAGAAGGAAGTGAATGACAGAGTGACGGTTGACAGGGGAGAGTGGACGTTGAAAACGTGGTGCGCCGACCCCACGTAACATGAAACAAACGCAGGAAGATGATGATGATCTCATCTCCTGTATTTGTATCTTTCCAAATCAAAATTCATTTATTCAAATAAGGCTGAGAATAAGCACGTTTTGAACCTGACAGTCCCCCAAAATGCCCGCCCACCACTACCTAGTGCTTTAGCTGGGAAGAAGTGGCGTAACAAACTCCCCAGGAGCACAATTTTCTGTTAAATAATTTTTTTTTATGTCCACCGATTTCTCCGTCAATTGTGGACCGATTTTGAAAATTATTTTTTTGTATGAAAGGGTGTGCGTCCAAGTTGGTCCCATATAAATTTTATTAACTTTGCTGGGGTAGTTTTTGAGTAAGCTTCAATAATACGTATTTTCCCACTCAGTATATGTGGATGATATCATAATAACTTCCTGTCACTGTTATTGACATAGCAGGTAGTGGTATTCGAATTTGTGTGGGGTAGGTACCACAGCAAAAAAGTGTTTTTTTTTTTTAACTTACTGAAGACTTGCTTCATCTCTACCTTTCTACTATCTTTCTTTTGCTGTGCCCGACAGGGTCCACGATTGTTCCTCAAGCAAATGTTTACCACCTAAGCACATACATTGTGGAATGCAATAAATAATTGAGTATTGACTTTAAAAAAAAAAAACACTACAAAGTTTTTGTTTTTGGTTTTGAATTTTCGCCAAAAAATCGGTCCACAATCGACGGAGAAAGCGGTGGACATAATTTTTTTTTCCGACTTCCAAAAAGGTGTATGGTATGGTTATAATATAATTACCTCCTCCCTTTTTGGAAGTCGGTTAAAAAGAAGAACTTGATTCAATTCAATAGTCATAGTTTCGTATTATAATTATTTGTATATTTTGTTGGTATACAATAAATTGTAATAAAAAAAAAAAAATTGCCATTGACACTTACTTGTAACTGTATAGAGAAGTGAAATCAATTAATTCTTTAATGACCAGGAAACCGTTGTCATTATAGAATTGGATTTGTTCTGGTGATAGTATATAGCTGTCTGTTGCCTCTGCACATACCCTGAAATAAAAATAGAATGTTAGTAGACTGATGTACAATTCTCGTTTAAGTAAAGTCGCGGTCTGCATTCGATAAGCAGTCGGCAGCGTACGGATCCTATCTATCCAGGGTGTCGAGTTCGGTGTAAGTCCAAGTATTGGACAAGAATAATTAGGATAGTAGTTTATAGACTAAGTGTACAAAGCTGTTATCATCTTTTAATTGTCCGAGATCCATAAACAGCCCACAAAAATGTCAGAGGATGGAAACACGACCCCTCCCCAATGTCCTGTAGCGACAGATAGGTCTTATGATGATTATGCTAGTAAATACGAAATTTTGCATTTTGAGTTTATATTTATGCGAAATTTCGATTTACTATTTGCGTAATATACATACTTAACCCTAATGACAGGGCCGCGCCGCCCACAAATGTGCGAAGTGTGCGTTTCAGATATCACTCACACTCATTTTTCACCTTCCACCTTTCGTGGTATTTTTTTTTTAATCACTCACTCATTTTTCATTTTTCACCTTCCACCTTTTTCGTGGTAAATATTTTTTTTTTTTTTTTTTGTTTTATACCAATACTCACTTATTTTGAATTTTGCTTACTAATTGTATTTTATGTTTAGTTTTCATAACTTTTTTCTAGTTTAATACGATGATGTTTTGTGGTGAATGCTGTGCATACCTATAATAGACATACATAGGTACCAGTAATTATATTATGGTTTTATTCTGTTTTAAATTTTGTGTATGTACTGCTGTTGGTGTACCAAATAAATAAAAAAATACCCTCTAACGTTCATCAGTCGAGTATCGATAAGGAAAAACAAATCTCCAAGACAATATTTACGTCTGTGGTTCAACTTCATTATTTGAACTGACACAATGTTTAGGTCTCGGGTTTTAGTTTACTTTAATTATGAGCTCTGCGTTAAAATCAAAAGAACCGCGGCTGTCGCTATGCTTAGGCTGCGGTCTATTTGCTATGATAGTTTTTTTTTTTGCATTATGAGGGTTTATCCTAAAAGTTGGCAACGTCGCAAATAACTGTCAAATATTTACCTGTTTTGATTCATATAGCAATATTACTGTGTGGAAATAAAAAATGTGGCTAATTAGCGAACTAGAATATTAATTAATAATGAATTGCAAATATAGGTAACATTGATTTTGATGTTGTACCCATTTTAGGTGTAAAAAACGCATTTGGAAAGTTTCCAAAAAGTTTTTTTACATCTAAAACTAAACATTCGGTGTTACGATATTAATTATTGCATTTCATAATCAATATTTTAGTTCGCTAGTTAGCCACATTTTTTATTTCCACACAGTAATATTGATAAATTAATCAAAACAGTGAAATATTTGACATCTATTTGCGACGCTGCCCACCTGCAGAATAAACACTCTTAAGTATATTAATGTACTAGCTTCTGCCCACGACTTCGTCCGCGTGTTTAATAACGATAACAAAAAATTCATACAAAATTTTCGCAGTCGCCATCTTTTTTTTTTTTTTTCCAGGTTGGGAAATCATCAAATGACTTCTCCCGCTCTGGGCAGAGCGAGAGGGTGTGTCAGACTTTTACTGACTAAAACCCACCCGTGTTCCTTCCGTTGCCTGTGTGCCGGGGCCGCGATATCCCTTTCGGACAAACCCGCAACCCCAGCAGGCATTGGTCTTTCGACCCCGTCGGTTGGTGCTGACATCTCTTTGAGGCGCGCGTGAGTAGGATATTATTGGGTATTCTACCCCACCTTCCGTTCCATCGGCTCACTCCGTTCGCCTCGTCACTCTCGGTGGAGTAGAATGCCCAATAATATAAATGAGATCCTATAAAGTGCAGTAAAATATTGGTTCGGCGCCTATTCCACCCGATGAACGGAAGGTGGAGAATGAATTCCTACATAGTGCAGTAAAATACTGGTTCGGCGCCTATTCCAGTTCGACGTCTATTCCACCCGATGGAACGAGTTATAAATGTTAATGTGATATATTAATTGTCACCAAGTTGAAGGGATCAGTTAGCCTTGAAACTGCGTTACCGTGTCAAGCTGCTTCCAGGGTGCGCCACGAGGAGGCTCCTTTCGTACACCCCGCTAACCTAAAATTCAGGACAGCTTGTCTCATGTCTCTCCACAAAATTAGAGATATCGCATATACACACATCACTCCGTTTTCTGTGACCAGATTGGCTCGAGGACATCTGAACATTAGGATCGTTTACAATAAACTAAAATTCAGGACAGCTTGTCTCATGTCTCTCCACAAAATTAGAGATAACGCATAAACACAGATCACTCCGTTTTCTGTGACCAGATTGGCTCGAGGACATCTGAACGTTAGGCTATCGTAAACATTAAACTAAAATTTAGGACAGTTTGTCTCATATCTCTTCACAGAGCAAGAAATAGCATGCACCTAGAGGAACACACACATTCTATTTCTATGGCCCCAGATTGGGCACCAAGGACATCCAAATTTTAATTTAATTTATTAATACACTACAATACACGTTAACTAACAAGGGCGCTCGCTGTTTGAACCGTTAGCCTAAAATTCAGGACAGTTTGTCTCATATCTCTCCACAAAAGTTAGAGATAGTGCATTACCACATAGGCTTAACACGTACTCCGTTTTCTATGACCCTGATTGGCTCGAGGACATCTGAACGTTAGGCTATCGTATACAATAAACTAAAATTCAGGACAGCTTGTCTCATGTCTCTCCACAAAATTAGAGATAGCGCATAAACACAGATGACTCCGTTTTCTGTGACCAGATTGGCTCGAGGACATCTGAATATTAGGATCGTTTACAATAAACTAAAATTCAGGACAGCTTGTTTCATGTCTCTCCACAAAATTAGAGATAACGCATAAACACAGATCACTCCGTTTTCTGTGACCAGATTGGCTCGAGGACATCTGAACGTTACGCTATCGTTTACAATAAAATAAAATTTAGTACAGGTAATCTCATGTCTCTTCACAAAGCAAGAAATAGCATGCACCTACAGATACACACACATTCTATTTCTATGACCCCAGATTGGGCACCAAGGACATCTGAACTTTAGGATATCGTAAACATTAAACTAAAATTTAGGACAGTTTGTCTCATATCTCTTCACAGAGCAAGAAATAGCATGCACCTAGAGGAACACACACATTCTATTTCTATGGCCCCAGATTGGGCACCAAGGACATCCAAATTTTAATTTAATTTATTAATACACTACAATACACGTTAACTAACAAGGGCGCTCGCTGTTTGAACCGTTAGCCTAAAATTCAGGACAGTTTGTCTCATATCTCACCACAAAAGTTAGAGATAGTGCATTACCACATAGGCTTAACGCGTACTCCGTTTTCTATGACCCTGATTGGCTCGAGGACATCTGAACGTTAGGCTATAAAATTTGGGATAGATTTTCTTATATCACTCCACGAAAGTAAGAAATAGCGGACAAGCACACACGCACATTCTATTATTAGTGACCAGATTAGCTCGAGGACATCCAAATTTTAATTTAATTAATTCAAACAGACGACACTACCTTTTTTTTTTTTTTTTTTTTTTTTTGGATGGGAAATCATCAAATGACTTCTCCCGCTCTGGGCAGAGCGAGAGGGTGTGTCAGACTTTTACTGACTAAAACCCACCCGTGTTCCTTCCGTTGCCTGTGTGCCGGGGCCGCGATATCCCTTTCAGACAAACCCGCAACCCCAGCAGGGGACGACACTACCTTACACACAAGTAATGTATTGAGTGGTTCTCTCACGCTCTGCTGTCCGAGCATTCTGCAGGTTTCGCATGCTTATACACTTGCCATCGTACCGTCTAGTGCGGCCGTATAATCACCGTCAAAACGGAGCATGCGCCGTTCAACGGTTAGCCGCTGCGCCGTACTCATTCGTAAACCGTCTAGCGATAAGCGTCTGGAAACGTATCAGACAGCCGTCGTGTATGTATAAATGGTCATTTACAATATCAAAGACAGCAAAATTGCATCATGCATTAATTTGCTTATTCGAACTTTATTGTATTGTAAGATGATCGCCGTACATGATGTAGTCCGTAATTAAAATTTGAGTTTGGGGGATATCTCTATTATCATCTTCATCAAACGGGGGTGTTCCTTAAATAAGAACGATACCAATTCCATAACTTGCAAATTAGTCATTCTTTCCATGACACAACTTTACGCATTTTTGCAATAAGTTGGTTTTAGTCTAAGAATTCTTTACAAAGGCTATCCCTTAATGTCATTGCTGAATTTAGAAACAGAGTTTCTATACGTGAATAGTTTTATAATAGTTTATTAGTTTCAGTAGTTTCACGATTTTACACCAGCTTTGAGTTTAACTGCAACATAAAATTAACTAAGTTTTTAACGTGAATTTGTTCACGTGGATGGTTCTGCACACAACAAATTTTGTAAGGATTTTGCATCTTTAGGTACATCCTGATTTCTGACTCTCATAAATGCGATTTTATTAATTTCACGAGTGTGATGTCATTCAAAGTTTTATATCAAAACGTATTAAACAAACACACATACCTACTTTAAATAAAATATGTATTGTAGTAATTCTAAGCTACAGACAGGTATTGTTGCGGCTTCGTCTTTGTCGGCGAGGGCAAAACTAGTTTCATATTTAATTTCTCACGATAAAAAATGCAATTTTGCAGTAACGGTATGCAATCAATATGATTTTAAAATGATGTAACTAACGTAAATGATGTAAATTAGGTATACAACTGTAAGGCATGAAGTTAAGGTTTAATTTTGTAATGAAGTAAATTTTTGCTGAAATGGTATTTTTTATGAATAAACAATTCTGACCAAAAAATCACATTCGATCCAGTGTGTCTTCCAGTGGCGAAGTTCTGCCCTACGTTACATTCAACACCAACTATTTTCGTAAAATGTAAGTAAGTACTATAAGTTTACTGAATTTGTAGTAGAATGTAATGGCTACCCAGCTACGGACCTGGTTTCTGCCTGCCGGCTGGTGTAACTATTACCATCGTGGAGCGAGTGATATTCTGTTAAAAAAATGAATTCATAGTTGCATAATTATTAAATGAATGTTTTGTGTTCCATTAGGTCTGACTTCGAATCAAAATACCCGCAGTCTCAGCGCTCTGCTGCTGTATTTGAGGTTGCAAAGGTGCAGCCGAAAAAAAAAGACGACGAAACGTAAAGCTTCTGAAAGCACAGCCACGTCTTTAGAATATAAATCAAGGTAATTTAAATTTACTGCTTATATCTTTCTATATACTACTATTTTCATTGAATGTAATTAAGTAGTCTAAGTTTACTGAATTTGCTGTAGAATATAATTGCTACCCAGCTACGGACCCGGTTTCTGCCTGCCGGCTGGTGTAGCTATTATCATCTTCGAGCGATTGATATTTCTTTACATTTCTCCCGGAATTATTAATGAGTTCGCTATAATACATCAGTCTTTCACGAAAAGGTTCCTAAAATGTTTGTAGGCTTCTTTTAACTCATAGCTGCATAATTATATAATTAATGCTTCGTGTTCCATTTCAGATCTGGCTCTGAATCAGAATACCAGCAGTCACGGCGCTCAGCTGCTGTAGTTGAGGTTGCAAAGGTGCAGCCGAAGAAAAATACGACGAAGCGTATTAAAGCTTTTGAAAGCAACACCACGCTGCTTTCAAAAGCTTTAATACGCTTCGTCGTATTTTTCTTCAGAATATAAATCAAGGTAATTTTACTATTACTGCTTTATATCTTTAGATACCTTCTTGTTGAGTATGATAAATTAATTTCAGTGGTTATTGGATTTATATATGTGACGCAGACAGCGTTCAAAACAATTTTAGATTATATTTGATAAAGTTTACATACAGTTAGTTCATGAGGTATTTTTCTTTTATTTTTACAGTAAAAAATGCAGCTCGAACCTCTTTGGTTTGGAGGAATGCGATAGCGTTCCACCACCAACCTCAAGCGGAGAATTCGCTTCGTCCCTCGTAAGCCGTGTCGCCAACGTGAAAGTGCGACGAACAGCGGACTTGACGGGGGACTTTTATATAGAGGTAAAAGTCTATAATAAGAGCGAAGTTGCCTCCACTCCTAAAGAGGATCGGTGGAAGAAGGCATCAGTTGCACTTAAAGTGCAACTTAACAGAGACACTCCGCAGTGGGACGGGTTACAGATATTTATGAGACGGACTCATGAGTTGTTCGATAATTCTGAACCAGTCTTTTATAGGTACTGATAGATAGATAGGAATAAATAATAATAATTAGGAAAAAAAAAAAAAGGTAATTTATTATTTGATATCTTTTCCGATCATACTTAATCATATTGCAACATCATAATTATAGTAAGTCTAAAATTACTTTAACGTACGAGCTATTAGCCGTAAAAGTAAACTAAAATGCCTTTCTGTACGGTTTGTAACACATCTGTTGAGCGCAGTCACTGGTCACCTACGTAGTATACTAATCATAAAAACAAACATATTTCGCATTTTCGTGAAGGTGTTGAGATAATACATTCTAAGTGTCCTTTTGTTTTTTGTATCTATTCGTGTAGTTAGTTATTGTATTTCGTACCTAGTGTTAATAGTTTGTAAATAATTTATTACTACCACTTGTTAATAAATAACTTTTAAATACATTCTGCATTCCGTAATCGTATAGCTTCCTATAGAATTGTTGATCCGTCTGAGAATTGTTCAATAGAATCATTTTTAAATAATATTCGAGACAAAATTAAAACCTTAATCAACATGTCTCTTAAAGAACACACTTGTCTAAAAGTTAACTTCGAATACTTCGCTTTGTTTTTAATGGTTAAAAATGATTCTCAGGAAATGAAATCATTTGCCACAAAAAACTTTACTTTGCATCAGAATTATGAGTTGGATGCATTACTGTCTCAACTCAAAAACACTTTAACAAAAAAGATAGAAGAATTTCAGGATCGAGATAGTGGGTAGACGTTCTTGAACAATTCCCATTTGGAAATCAATGTTAACAAATATCAACCTTTGCGCGGTTCAGGTTTTGTCAAATTGCCTGCATCATTAAAATCTAAAAAAGCATGTGTTAATATCCGCAATAATGATGAGTATTGTTTTTTATGGTCAGTTATTGCTGCTTTATATCCAGCTAAAAGTCATCCTGAAAGAGTCTCGTCTTACCCTGATTTTCGAAACGTGTTAAATGTAAAGGATATATGATTCCCAATTAATTTCTCGGATATTACGCGGTTCGAAGTAAATAACCCTGGAATTTGCATTTATATTTATGGTTTAAAAAATAATAACATCATAGGACCTCTTTACAAACCAAAAACCTTAAACGGAAAGGTAATTCATTTACTTTATTTAGAAAATGATGATTTATCACATTACTGTCTGATTAAAGACTTGCCGCGACTTGTTAAGAATCAAATAACAAAGCACCACAGTAAATTGTACTTTTGCGACGTTTGTTTAATGTTTTTTAATTCATGCGACGATCTTAGGTCACATAATTGTGGAGGTATCGCCACGGAACTGCCTCCAAAAGGGTCTTTCATACAGTTTGAAAATTATAACAGAAAGCAAATTGTACTATTTGTTATATACGCAGATTTTGAAACAATGTTAGAACGGTATGAATCTTGTGACCCCGAACCAACTAAGGCGAGCACTGTAACGCGACAGCGATATGTGCCTATAGCTTACGCATACCATATTACGTGTGCGCTAGACGAAAGCTACAATCGTTACGTTTCTTATCGCGGCTCGGATTGTGTATCTAATTTTGTGAAGTCTATTTATAAAGATGTCCGAAAAATTTACGATATTTTAAAAAATAATGTTCCCATGGTATACTCAGATAATAACGCTCGCGACTTTGAAAACGCGATGACTTGTCATATTTGTGATCGCTTCTTGTTCGGCGACAGGGTTCGCGATCATTGTCGCTTGACTGGTAAATATCGCGGCGCAGCTCATTGTTATTGTAATATGCAATATAAGCTACCAAAATTTTTACCAGTATTTTTTCATACCTTGTCTGGTTATGATTGCCATCTTTTCATAAAAGAATTAGGTCAAGCTCCTGGATCTATTAAAGTAATACCTAAAACAAAATAAAACTACATCTCCTTTACAAAGTTTATTCCTATTTCCACCGAGGAAAGCATGCAGGTTCGGTTTGTAGACTCTTTCAAGTTTTTAGGAACAAGCTTAGAAAAATTGGTTAGTACAATGAAAAAAACAAGAGTTTAAACAATTAAAATCATATTTTCCGGACAAAAAACAATTCGACCTACTTACCCGTAAAGGAGTTTATCCGTACGACTATATGTCTCAATGGAAACATTATGAAGACACGTGTTTACCAGATAATTTACACATTGAACACAATGACTTTCCATTTTGTCCAGAAAAATGTTTGCCACCCGGTGGTAAGAATAAAAAACTAATACCGAATTTATACGATAAATATCACTATGTTATTCATTACATACATTTAAAAAAGTGCTTACAGCACGGTTTAATATTAAAAAGGATCCATCGCGCTATTGTATTTAAGCAAAGTTGCTTTTTAAAACAATATATTGATATTAACACTCAGTTACGTCAAAAAGCAGAGTCAACGTTTGAACAAGATTTTTTCAAATTATTAAACAATAGTATTTTTGGAAAGACTCTGGAAAATAATGAAAATCGAATAGATGTTAAGTTAGTAAACAAGTGGTGTGATTTGAACAATAAGACAAAAAAGACTACTTGTGCAGAGAAATTGATCGGCAGTCCGTATTTTCATAGCGCCTCTGTATTTTCTGATAATCTCGTAGCAATCCAAATGAAGCCTTCGCGTGTTATTCTTAATAAACCAATATACATAGGATTCACTGTATTGGAATTATCTAAGAGTCACATGTATGACTTCCACTATTCAATCATAAAGCCTTATTATGGTAACCGAATTGAATTGTATTATACTGATACGGATAGTTTAGTTTATGATGTAAATACCGATGACATTTATGAAGATATCAATAAACATTTTCTAAATTATTTTGATATCTGCAACTACGACGTAAACAACGAATTTAACTTGCCAATTATTAATAAGAAGGTTCCAGGGCTATTTAAGGATGAAATGGGTGGCAAAATAATCAAAGAATTCGTAGGACTGCGCTCAAAGCTTTATTGTATAAAAACTTTAAACAAAACAATAAAGAAAGCAAACGGTATAAAAAAATGTGTTACGAAAAATTTTAAATGTTACATTATAAAAACGTTTTGTACAATGGCAATGTCATTCGCAAAAAAAATGTCTTGTTTAAGACAATAAAACATGAAATATTCACTCAGGATGTAAATAAAATAGCACTTTCAAGCAATGATGATAAGCGGTTGCTATCCTTTGATAAGGTATCTACTTTAGCCTGGGGTAATGCAACTATATTTAAGTAATGCATCATTAATTTCAATTTTATTTACAGTAGATACAATTTTACAATGTATTTTAGATAACGTCCTAAAATGTAGAGATAGGAATTAATATGTATCTACTAATGACAATTATCTAACGTAGGGTCCAGACACAAGTAATGTGTGATGTAATTGTAAAACATGTATTTTCTTGGTACCCCAAATAGATATTATAATCTCATGACTTGTATCAAACGATGTTAGAACTCATCCAGTTTTAAGAGTGTTAAATTTCATGAAAATTACTAAAATATTCTCTAATAACTTTTTATATCGTATCTTAGACGTATCACGTTTTTTTAAATAATATTATTAATTTCCAAACTTCTGACTTTAAAATTTGCATGAAATGCCATGCCGCTTAAACGTGATAAGTTTTTTTTTTATTTGTAACAAATAAATAGTATTTTATGATCATAATTATATCTGTTTCATTTCCATTCCTGATTGATGACAAAGCACCAAAGGCTAGCAGCGTATCGCGCACGATTTTACAGGCTTCAACTTGATAAAACATGTAATGTTCATTTTAGATGACAAAGCACTCATGGCTCGAAATTCGCACGCGCGGTGTTGAATTTAACACCGAACAGGTGCGCGTGCACGAGCTCGGACATGTAGAAACATGAAATTGAATTTCAGCGTAAGGCTTTATGGAGTCTACTTACTTAATAGCTGCGTTCCACAGTAACATTATTATGTAGAACATCCATCATTAGACAGTCAGCCGGAGCGGTCATATCACGTCGAATAAAAACGAATCGAATTGTAAGTATTGTACAAGTACCCATCTACATACTAGCACGCAGGAGAGGAGTTTGCATACTAGCATTAGCTATTAGGTTAAGAGGTTCTGTTACAGGTTTGAAAACAGATTCCAGTGCTTGTTTATTGTTAATCTCAGCATCTCTCATTTTTCGTAGTTTTATCTTTATAGCTTCTGCCGCATCAACAATTTGTCGTTTCAATGATTTGTCCATATTGATAATATAGGTCGTAATTGATTTAGCGTCGTAAGGTGAATAATAATGTCAGGCAGGTAATAGCCTTATATATGTATTCGTGTTCTTAGTCAAAGACTACAAAAGTATCAAATTTACTTCTATAACATCCTTTGTTTTTGGAACAATCTTTATTAATTACAACATAATTGAAAGGTAGACTCCATATTTTTGAACACATTTCACGAAATTCAATCCATGTCATGTAGTGTTGACACGTTCTTCATAAACATGTCTCATATTTCTTTCATCTTGTTTAAAAAGTACGATTAGGTTTGCGTTGTCTCTTACTAACTGCTTAGGGATTTTGCTATACGTCTGATTTAGATAAAAACAATCGATGGACTTGTGCCTCCCCATAGCAAAATAATCACGCATACTACTTTGATTTTCACAAGCAACATCATCAAATGCAATTACAGAATTCGGTTTTGCGGTCTGAACACTCAGCACTTGCTCATTTTCATGATATTTCTGAAATGAAATGCCTGGTACTCGTTGCAAGACTTTTTCTAAAAAAACGTACTTGGGTTGTTGCAAGGTTTTCGAATAAAAATAAACATTTCGAAATCTTAAACCATTCTCGTGTATAAGAAGACCAATTAATAAATTAGTTTTTCCGCAATTTGACGGCCCGCAAATGATGCATCGTACCGATTTAGGTAATAATTCTCCAGGACGAAAACCTCTCGTCTCTTGAGAATGAACACAAAGTTTGTTTACATGTAACGATTGTGGTTGTTTTACAAATGTCATGACGATTGCTTGAAATGGTTATATTAATAATGAGTGAATTAATGTATTACATTGACATTTATAACTCGTTCCATCGGGTGGAATAGGCGCCGAACCAGTATTTTACTGCTCTATAAAGGATTTCATTTATATTATTGGGCATTCTACTCCACCGAGAGTGACGAGGCGAACGGAGTGAGCCGATGGAACGGAAGGTGGGGTAGAATACCCAATAATATCCTACTCGCGTGGAACACAACGCGCCGTCGACACGGGCCTGGTCCTTATCGTACGGCGAGCTGCCCATTGCTCACCTTCCGCAGGCCCGCGCCTACGGTGGCCGGAAGTCGGCTCTTGACTCCCGACGCCCGGGGCGTCTCCTGCGGCGACTAGGGCCGCGAGGGCGTGCAACTTGCATCTCCCTCGCGCGCCCCGCCTCCTCCTTCGCGAACATAACTGCTTCGCAGAAGGAGGTAACGGCCTCCCATGCACTCTCGCTCCGAACCATGGCCTGAACCAGGGCCGGACGCGAGAGATCGCCGCCGCCGATCGCCTCCGTTAGGACACGGCGGTGCTCCGCTCAAGCCGGGCAGACCTTCACCGTATGCTGCACCGTGTCCTCCGGGCGATCCACGCAGTGGTGACACCCGGGCGTTTCCTCCCGCCTTATTCGGAAAAGGAACCTCCCGAAACAGCAGTCGCCATCTTGGATTTTCATTTTGATCAAAGTCACTTTCTCTCTCTATCGAATTAGAAGAAGACAGTCGCAAGTTTAAACCCTTTTTCGCGTGACGATTTCTGCTTTATTTACTCGAACCGCAAGTCGCGTTAAAACTTCGTTCCAATAAAGACAGTCATTTTGTAAATATCTTGAATAAAGAATGTAAATAATTTAATTCGCGTTTTGTTTTTCTCAGTAATTACCATTGCCATTGCGGAAGCGAATTTTATCTATTTATGAAAAATTTAAATAACTGGAGAACATTAGTTATAGGAGTCAAAGTTTAAAAAAAGAGGCGCTTCAATGGTTTCGTACACCTCAGTTCTGCCTAATGATGATAGATAACGACACAAGTCATTTATCTTTCAGTGTTTAATTTTTAATACTTTGTAACTGTTGAGTACTTGCCTACTTATACTAATTTTATGGTAGACACATCGTCTTCACATAATATATAATTATAATTAATGTACATAAACAAAATATTTTAAAACATTTTGAAAGAGAGAACTATGGAATTTCTTGCCCATTCTTCTCCATACGAAACTACCTTTTGGAAGGGGCAACTAGAACCAATTGATTAAATTCTATTTTTCTCGTACATTTTACGGTTTACGGTTTAAGACATTTATTTCTCAAAAAGAATACAATTCACTTATCATGAGAAATACAAGTTAATTTTACTACTAAATACATGAACATATGAAGAACGGTAGGTACTCGTAAATAATCTATTAAGTAGTAGATGCCAGAAGCCTTGTAATGGTAGGCCATTACAAGGCTTTTGAACGTCAAAGTGGTGTACTTGTAATAAATTATTTGACATTGACAAAGATTTAAAAAAAAAAAGACATTGTTACTCTTTCATTCAAATATGTATTTTGAATATCTACTTAATTAGTTTATGAAACTTGAATATTATTTCATGAAGCCTATATTTTTTTTTAATAAACGCTCTTAAAAGTAACGAACATTTTGTACAAATTTTAGCATAATGCAAGATTTTCAAGACATTAAGTACCAACATCTGCCTAGCTAAATATAGTTGGGTCAGTTTCCAGTCTGACCTGATGCAGCTGAATATACCAGTATTTTACATGGATCAACTGCCTATCTGAAGTCCACAATCCATGGCAGTTACTGGGTAATTATAATAATAATTAATGTTCAAGACAGTACTTTTAAGTAATTGATAAAGCGGATTGTACCCAGCACTGTGTGGACAATCCTGGCTGCAGTAGCACGTAAATTTTACCTAATATGTGTTTTCTCATCAGAACGTAATAAGTAAGTACATAGGGTAAGATTCAGCAAGAATCCTTCTTAACATACTTACAAGGGAAAGTTATTAAAATTTTTACCAACATGGGCATACCCAGCTTCTGCCCCATTGGGGGCAAATCAGCATGTTTTATATTGCTGTTGCGTTCGCGTATTTATAACCGATTTAAAATCAATATTTTCGTCAATTGTGGACCGATTTTTCTCAAAAAAAAAAAAAAATCTATTGTAATTGTAGAGTAAGTCTTAATGTGACTTTTATTGACAGCCGTACTTAGGCATAGAAAATCTAGGGGGGCAGCTGCCCTTCCCTGCCCCCCTTGGGTACGCCCATGAATACTAAGTTATAATAATATAAAACCAGCATTTTATCATCCCACTGCAGGGCAAAGGCCTCTTCTCATACAGAGAAGGCACGAGCATTGATCACTATGCTCGCTCAAGACGGGTTGGCGATTTCAGACTTATATTTACTTACCATAAGACAGTTGTCTCATGACATTTTCCCTTTACCAATGACAGTAACGTCCAACATAAACTCAGAAAGTATAAACTACATATAAAGTTACAATTATTTAAATAAGCAGTAAGGATAGGTACATAAAGGGGTTCTAACATAATCCTAATATTTATAATAATATTAGTAGGTAACTACCAAAGTATACTTGATAAACATAATGATAATGATGTCATTATGTTTATCAAGTATACATTCCCGTACGTACCGTCTTTTACCATTCCCTTTCCGTTAATACCCTCTGACTGGTGGACCATTTTGGAGGATCCTTGCATGTGTAAGGATCTCCCAAAACTGTCCAGTCAGAGGGTCGTCTTCAAGACATGCAATTGCAAAATAATTATGGTCCCTTAAAAGTAGTTAGTAATTTAAGAATAATACCAGTTTACATTTGTGACTTAATTTTATTGATAAAGTAGGACCTGATTAACCTTTGTACCTTAAATAAAAATTATCTACCAACCGAAATGCGAACTATGAAAAATAATTAAGATTTAATTAGCTAATTGACTTGTACGTCAATCATGGTCAATCATTTCGTATTTTTCTGTCACAATCATGTATTCTAAAGACAGATAATCAAATTATATAGATAAGACAATATGTTATTATCTCTTCTGAACAATTTTATACGTCTAAAACATCATAATTTTACTATAAAACTTTATAAAAACAAAAGATGATCCTGACAAAGTTGACAAAAAATTACTTACGACTTAAAAAGGGTTCTAACACCAGCCAAAGAATTTACTCGCACCATTATGAACACAATTAATGAAATATAAACTATATTATCTTTCAACAAACTTGTTCGAACGATTTTAAGTCGTTGAATGCATATATCTGTTGAATGTTTACAAAAACAATTTATTATCACTTCATGACTTCATTGCCGTTCAGTGTTGTCAGCCCTATCACACTAAAAAAACAGCAAATCAACGATAAAAAAACAATAGAAAACAGTAAATATTAATTTAAGAACAGTAATTCTATTGACGAACACAAGTTAAAGAAGACTGCCGATAAAAGTAAAACACTTTAAACTGGTATTAGCGTCATCTATATTCTATAGTACAATACTACGTTTCCTTCTTTATACATTTTAGAAACAGCTCTATTTGTAAAAAACAATCCACAATTTATTATTTGAAAAACTGTCAGCAGTTCGAAAAAATCCGATACGGACTCAATATGTAAACAAACTATGCCAAGTGAAATGTAAAACCGCACTTATGCAGAAAAGTTTTTTTGGTAGTGCCTAGTATTTATAATAAAGTACCCGATGTGATAAAAAATATGACTGTAATAAAATTTAAAAGGGCATTAATCCAAATATTAATTGAGAAAAGCTATTACACAATTGACGACTTCCTTACTGATAAATCTCTGCACTGATTGTTACCTAATATTATGATTGACATACATGTTCCTATTCTAACACTTTTTATTCTGATTGACACTTTGACATACTTATATTATTTTTTGTCATTAGTTCATTACTGTAAAAATGTCACTACTTACTGTTACTAGTCTATTTTTTGTTTTTTGTAATTCTAACGATTTGACATTTATATTTATTCGGTATCAATTGAATTTCTGTTTAATTTTGGAATTGAATATTATTTGCATGCCCATGAGACGGTAGAATATGGAGGACTACTTTTTTTAAGAAAACATCTATGTACCAATTTACCCATGTTTGCAATAAAAAATTATTTGATTTACGGCGCGAGCATGTTGTTGCCGCGAATCCATTAGTTTATCCTCTACCAAAAATCGCTCAATTTGCCTAAAGAAATTTTCACTTCAAAAAAGTTTGAAAATTGAACTTGCATACCTTTTGTACTTACGTTTCATAAATTTTGAGTTAAACACTAGAATCGGTAGACGGTTAACCTTGTTTTTAAACACACGAAAAACAAGAAACAAGCATTTTGGATGTTTTGCAAAAAACCGGCCAAGTGCGTGTCGGACCACGCACAATGAAGGGTTCCGTAGTTGAGATGAAATATCCTAAGAATAAACTTAACATTATAGATAGTTGAAAAACATGTTCTCTCATGCATGTCAACTGCAAATGTAAGTTTGCACGCACAATATAAAAAAAAAGTTTGTACTTGAGAACCTTTAATTTGGTATGTCACACGGGACAGTGAGCAATTTTTTTGTTCCCAAATGTGACCCCCTTATTCAAAATTCATTTATTTACACACGTTGTCACACGTCTGTATTTGGGGTACAGAAATTCAATGTGTACCAAATTTCAACTTATCGGTCCGTTTGATTCGGAGCAAATTGACTGTGACAGGCGGACAAATAGACAGACACACGAGTTATCCTAACGGGTTCCGTTTTTGCATTCGGACACACGGAACCCTAAAAACAGTAGAAATATGGACTAAAACAGAAAACAGGGAAGTCATTGAAAAAACAGCAGAACTACTGTTAAAACAGTAGGACTGGCAACACTGTTGACGTTTGACGGACTTTGCTAAAGCCTGTTCTACACAATAATTTATAGTCTGGCCGTGTCAAGAGAATGCTACATGTATATTTTTCTATCTCAATGAGATAATGCGTTCCTGACACCTTTCAGTGCGACAATTTCTAGTACTAATAGGGATCTAATTCGCAAAACACTGACACAACCAGACGCAACGCATTTTCTCGACGACGACGATCGGACTGTAGTTCATGTAGTTTCCAGTTTGATATTTGATAAATGTCTAGGATTTTTGGTAAGACTGCTTCAATAAAATATTCTTTGAAGATTAACTATGAATTTGTGCAAGAGGATAATGTTTAAATTTATGGAATTAAAGTCTGATTATTTTTTAAAGTAGGTATGGTATTGGAACGTCAATGCTGGCGTTAAATAGGTCTTGCCATAAAAGAAATATTAAATTAACAATCATCATAACCATTTGCGTATCTAAACTCAGCGGATGCAATTGCCTTTCATCCATCCCTTTTGTGGCCCAAGATTCTGACCCATACAAGACAGCAGGTTTAACTTTATAACTGTATCATAAATCAAAAATCTGTATAAATACGGAGAAATCTGTATATATGGCAGCACTGCACAAATTAACAAACGTACATTACGGATCTGTTGGCGCTCGAATGACGTTAACAAGAAAATATGAAGAAATATGAACGCAACCTTCTGTCATGTTGATGAACGCGACGAAAATTAATTTTGTATTTAGTCTGTCTCCTGTCTGCTGCTTTATTATTTTATAATCTTTCTCTTACATAATCTAGTCTTAAGTCACACTCGTAAGTTTTCATCAAAATGCATTGTCAAAACAAGATGGCAGCGTTAGTTCCACTTTTGGCCACGCGCCAAAAGATCCTTATACAGCTATACAGGTTTTTGGGTTTTTTTTTTCTTGCGGCCTTCGACATATCTTGTTTTTCGACTACAGAATAGTGTAACAAACGAAACTTATTCGACATGCTATCACTAAACTCAGTCCGAAATGGTTAGAAGAAATAATTAGCACTCGACAAAACAACTAAAGATTGAATTGCCGCTTTCCCGCAATTTTTATTATATTTATTTTTCTGTGGTTACCAGCCAGTATTTTTTATCACTGATGACGTTAAATGTTTAGCTCAAATCTATGTAAATTAAATAATAATTTAGTGAAAAGTAAATTATAAGTACTTGGTCATGTTACAAAAGTGTTGATAATATTTTTTATTACATAGTTTTTAAATTTTTTGACAGCAGGGAAAATCGCTTCCCCGGGACGAAAAGTACTATTTCTCTGATCAGGCCACTTCAAGCGTACTTTCCGTATGAAAAATGAAAAATGATATATTTTTAACCGACTTCCAAAATGAGGAGGTTATTAATTCGGGTGTCTATATATATATATATTTTTTATGTATGTTCGGGCATAACTTCGTCATAATATATAGACGGATTTGTAAAATTATTTTTTGTTTGAAAGGATATTCTTCCGAGATGGTCCCATTGTCATCAGGTCAGGATATGATGATGGAATCCTGAAGAAATCGAGCGATCTCTTCAAATATACACATATATAGCTATTTGGGTATTTTTCATAGTAACTCGTGCAGTTGCTCTCGCACCATTTGGCGAAGTGGAACTGATGATGAAGACCACAAATGGCCACCGGAACCATTTAAAACGATAAAAACTTTTTTACAAAAAAAAAAAAAACAACCGACTTCCAAAAAAACACTATAAAGTGAAAAATAACTTATTTTTTTTTGTAAAAAGTTTTTATCTTTTTAAATGGTATTTGTCAAAAATGTTTTATACCGGTATTGTGATACTCTGCCGTGGATACTGTGCCAGTAGTGAAATGAAATGAAATGAAATGAAATGAAATGAAATTGTTTATTCTGTAAATAGGATATAGGAATCACTTTTACACGTCATATTAAAAATATATTAAATTTTGCTAGATGAGTTCGGCGTTTCCTATCCGACTACTCTGAGAAGAAAGGCCGAAACAAACTCAGAGGTCACAGTCTCTTTTAAAGTCCAGACATAATCTTGGTCAAGCCATATGAGGACCATGTAGATTCACGTCTGAAATGGTCTTTTGAGAAAAGAACCACACAGATTTGAGTGGACCTGTCCAGTCAGTGCAAGCATTTGTCAGTAATCGTGGAGCTCAACTCAGAACAAAAGGAGCTCAACTCGACGAACAATACCAAAGAAAGGACATTTGGGTAGGCCGCATAAACTACTCAAACTGCCAGACCATCATTAAAACTAACTGAGAGAGGATAAAAAAGGAGTAATGAGAAAAAAAAAAAATTAAATTAAAAAAATATCCACATAGTCCTCACATTCACAATAGGTAATTAAAATAATATTATACTTTACAAAGTAATCATGTCATTTTGTTTTAATGTTTAAATAAAATTGGTATATTTTAATGATTTTACTAAATAATTCTAATGTCAAGTTTTATGGTTTTATCACAAGGTTTAGCAGAGCGAGCAGCTCAATCCCAAGCTTTTTTATCTTCTAAATAATCTGAAATTTTATAGTACCCTTTTTTACAAAGTTTGGTTTTAATACAAATTTTAAATCGTTTAATGGGTAAGTTTCGAATGTCAATGGGAAGTTTGTTGTAAAAGCGTATACATTGACCCATGAACGAGTTGCCTACTCTGTGGAGACGAGTGCGATGTACAGCAAGGTTGTGTTTATTCCTGGTATTTAAACTATGAATATCAGACATTTTCTTAAAATTTGATATATTTTTGTGTACATACATTAGGTTTTCAAAAATATATTGTGAGGCTAGAGTCAGAATATTTACTTCTTTGAATTTTCCTCGAAGGGAATCTCTCGGACCTAGGTTGTAAATGGCTCGAACAGCCCTTTTCTGTAGAACAAAGATAGTATTAATGTCCGCACAGGTTCCCCAGAGAAGAATCCCATATGACATAAGACTATGAAAATAACTAAAATAAACAATTCTGGCTGTATCTACGTCAGTTATCTGTCTAATTTTTTTAACAGCATAGGCGGCCGAACTAAGCTTTCCTGACAATTTTTCTATGTGTGGGCCCCATTGTAATTTACTATCAATAGTGATTCCAAGAAAAACTGTCGACTCAACAGGGTCCAGCTCTATTCCATTAACTTGAACATTGGTAGTTAGCTGCCTGACATTTGGCGTTGAAAATTTTATGAGTTTAGTCTTGTTTTCGTTCAGAAGAAGATTATTTACATTAAACCAATGCACAACTTTAGAGAGTGCATCGTTAATTTGTTCAAAGTTAACTAACTGACGTTTGATTTTAAAAATAAGGGAAGTATCATCTGCGAATAATACGATCTTGTGATTATCCCTTATGTGGTAAGGTAAGTCATTTATATAAATTAAAAATAAGAAAGGACCTAGAATTGAACCCTGCGGAACGCCCATGGTGACTGCAGATCCTGCAGATCTCTTGCCATTAACATCGACCCTCTGAATTCTGTTGTTCAGATAAGAAGTCAGAAGGTCGAGAGCCTTGTTCCTCATACCATAGTGGTACAGTTTCTTGATGAGTGTATCATGATGTACGCAATCGAAGGCCTTGGACAAGTCGCAGAAAATGCCAAGAGCATCCTGCGACTCCTCCCAGGCCTCGAATATGCTCTTCAGTAATTCCACGCCCGCATCTGTAGTTGAACGACCCTTTGTAAAACCAAACTGTTTTAGATGTAATAAATTATGTGTACATTGAAATGTTCTAACATTTGTTTCAAAATTAATTTCTCAAAAATTTTGCTTAATGTAGGTAATATCGAAATAGGCCGAAAATTCGTAGGATCAGTTGTGCTGCCAGACTTGAACAGTGGAATAACTTTACTAAGTTTCATCTGATCAGGAAATACACCAGACGCAACACAAGAGTTAAAAATAATTGCTAAAAAGGGTGCAATAACATCAATTATTGAAGATATGGTATGTACTGATAATCCCCAAAGGTCAGCAGTTTTTTTTACATCAAGATTTTTAAAAGATTCTATAATGTCTTTAGCAGAAGCAATTGAAAATTCAAAAAGTTTGTCAGATTCTGGTACACATTCTTTTAGTATTGAGTAAGCAGAAGTGGAGGACGACGATGACAGAGTTTTGGTTGTTAAAATGGGAATATTAGTGAAAAAAAATTCAAACTCAGTTGCCACCTCCACGTCTGCTTCAATATCTACATCATTGATTTTTAGATGGAAGTCACGATTCCGTACCGTCGTACTTCCCGTTTCTGAATTAATAATATTCCAGGTTGTTTTTATTTTATTTCCAGAAGATATTATTTTATTTTTAATGTGTAAGGCTTTTGCTGAGGAACAGGCTCTTTTAAAAGTTTTAGAATATTTCTTAACAAATTCTTTAAAAGTTTCATCATGGTTATATGTTTTTTCATGATACAACTCAAATAACCTCTCCCTACTTTTGTAAATACCTGGTGTTGCCCAATCACTAAATATAACGCGGTCACAAACAGGCAATGTTTTTGAGGTGAAAACCTTCTTAAACTCACAATTGATGAGGTTAAATAGTGAAGTATAAGCTCGATCCGGGTCGTTGTGATAAGGCAAACCCGGTAGTTTTTCCATTAAACTATTTTTAAATTGTCCTAAGCGACTTTTATTTACAGGAACAAAACTCACAAGTTTTCTTTGAGCTCTGACTGTTTTCTGAGGGAAAGTGACTAACTGGCCACAGTGATCAGAGTCCAGCTCATTTATAATTAAATGGCTAGAAGGTCTTAAGTTTGTAAAAATATTATCAATACAGGTAGCACTAGTGGCAGTTATTCTAGTCGGCTCAAAGAATGTATTGTACAAATTATATGACTTAAATAAAGTTATAAAATTATTTACAATAGCAGATTTTTCCAGTATGTTAATGTTGAAATCTCCACAGACAACAACTGTTTTATTACTGTTACAAGTCTTTAATAATACTTCTTCCATATATTTCTCAAACATATCATATGAAGCACATGGGGGCCTATACACACTTATTACAATGAACTGCTCAAGCTCAATGCAAGCTATTTCAATGACTCGCTCAACAGAGAGGCTCACAATATCCTTACGTTCTTTAAATTTCGTATTGTTACGAACAATTATTAGAGAGCCACCACGTATCATATTAACTCTGCTGAATGAGCTGGCAACCTGGTGGTTGTTAAAGCTGAACATGAACTGGTGGACTTTTAACCAATGTTCAGTTACACATAGGATATCAATATAACTACAGTTCATGAACAGCTCCAATTCTAATTCCTTACCTATAACACCCTGTATATTTTGATGAACTATTTTGAGGCTATTATTATTACATTTATTTAGGTTACTGCAATTTGATAGGTGTGATATTAAACCAGTATTTAAATTTTCTTCATTTATTATGCAAGAGGTTTCCTCTATTGTCTTAATTTCTAATTTAAATGATATTCAATATCATTAGTTGATGCCAAATTATTGGCAGAATTATTCAGAATGTCTTTGCATTGCTCAAAAGAAGCAAGTTGTTTAGCCAAGTTTTTGGCTGAAATAGAAAAAAAATATGATAGCGACACAGCTATCTGTCTTTTGAAATAGTTAGAAAGATAGTACATAACAATATTATGTCTATCTCTTGTCAAATACAAATTATTAGCAACATAATTGTTGGTATCAACTAAATGAAATAAATTATTATTAAATGTCAAGTTATGCAAAGTCATATTTATTGAAAATCTTAAGTTATTTTCTTCCTGTGGCAAACTGTTACTATATGGGAATGTAAACAACACAATTTTTCTTAAATTAAGATTACACAATGTACTATAGTATTGGAGCAGTTCTCCTTTGTTCACATTTCCCCTGTTACCCATAAAAATTAATAATATAGTGTTCTGTTTAAAGTTACATTTAATAATTTCTTTCATAATATCAAATAAAGAACAACCAGGCATACAGTAATTTATTATGGAGTGTCCCGGATATTCATCTGACAACAAGTGACCTAAGTCCTTTCCAATCTCATCGCAAAATAGTACTATATCATTTTTTACAATTTGTTTACATTGTTTATTGGAACTAATAATAGCAGGAAATGTCAAATTAACACAGGGCTGCGGTAAGGTGGTATTGCAAGTTGTCAATGAATGTTCTGGTGTAAGTACATTAGATAGTGTTTGACACTGCTCACAGTTGTTTGTTTGTGAGTATTTAGCCGTTGGCGTTTCATTTCTTAATACTTTGTTTATTTTAACCACCAGTAATTTCTCTCTTGCAGACTGACGGATTCATCCACCGGGTTCAATCCAATAACAATCACCGCCGATCAACTAAAATAATCTTTAGCCAATCTAACGGACTCCTGAGCAACCCACTAGATTGTATTTGTAGCGAGCAGGGGGTAGCATTGCCTTTAATAAAATCATAGGTGCTTTAAATGAGTGTTTATTCTGAAAGTGGGCAACGTCGCAAATAGATGTCAAATATTTCGCTGTTTTGATTAATTTGGTAATATTACTGTATGGAAATAAGTAATGTGGCTAACTACCGAACTACGAGTAGAATAGTAAAAATGGATTGCAATTATAACATTGAATTTGACGTTTTAACCGTTTTAGGTGTAAAAAAGGCATTTCGAAAGTTTCCAAATGTTTTTTTTACTTCTAATACTAAATATTCGGTGTTCGGATATTAATGATTGCTTTTCATAATCAATATTCTAGTTCGCTAATTAGAAACATTTCTTATTTCCATACAGTAATATTGCCAAATTCATCAAAACAGGTAAATATTTGACAGCTATTTGCGGCGTTGCCAAATATTAGGATAAACGCTCTTAATCATAGACAGTTCCTCTATTACCTAACTATATATATACCTGATGCATTGCTAGTTATTAATCCCCTCCATTTCTTAGAACACTTATAGGAAGTCATAACACCAGATCTTCTATAATTAGCTGAGACACGCCGCTATGTAGATTCAAACAGATTACTTGGTAGGTATCAGTCGACTCGGCAAACTAGCCATGAACAATTTTCGTCTCACATAACAGTGTCTCAAGGGAAACATTTTAACTGGTGCGTGCTGCCAATGAAAAACAGCACTGAAACGTGGTCACTCACAATGGGCCCCCATTAGAAGGCGATAAGTTACCCACAAGGCAATGCCCTGCGTGATCGATCAGAAATGAAGAAATCCGCAGCAGTAATGCAGAAGAATTGCCAAATTAAAGCAGTATGCACATTGCTCGGAGACCGAATGGCCCATGGGGCCGAATGGATCTGAAGTGGCGACCTCGTAATGGAAATCACAGCGCTGGAGGCTCCGACAAGGTGGACCGACGACCTTCTGAAGGCTGCGGGAATCTGCTGGATGCGAGAAACCATAGTCATTTTACTTAGGTGTGGATATATAGTCTACTTGGCCGCAAATGGCCATTTGCGTTACCTAGCGGGTTAATAGATTATGTATATCAGCCGCAAAATTCGCAAGCTCAGTGGTGGCCCAGTGATAACAGACAGGCGCTTTACTTTGTGTAAATTATTTCATTATCAAAACTGTGAAAGAAAATTAGGAAACCGCATGTCCTAGAACCGAAAATTAGGAAACCGCATGTCCTAGAACCGAAAATTCGAAGACATGTGACATCTACCAACCCGCACGGGGCCCGCGTGGTGGATTACGGTCCACTCTTTCTCGAAAAGAGGAGGCCTGTGTCCCAGTAGTGGAAATATTATAGGCTCATTATGCTTAATAAATAAAACAAAAAATAGAAAAGTTAGTTGTACTTAAAAGAAAGCAAACACCGCCTTTACAACTAGGTAACTAGATTAGTTTCTTTTAATAATTCGTTAACCTATTTACGATAAATGCTGGGTTTTGAATAAGCTCCGGTGAAAATTGGCACATGCAGGACTCTGTCAACAATCATGAACAGGAAAGGTTTGTTAGCGACGAACTCTTCATACGAGAAGCGGGACTGCATCAACGTAGCGGTTGCTCTGCCAACCTTCATTCCTTCTTCACTAAATTTTAATTCCACTTTCTGTATAAAATTCGTCAAGAACAGCTGGTAATAAGATATACCAGAAAAATTCGCTTCTTGCTTATCGAATATAGCATGAATACCCATATTCATGAGAAGTTTCCTCCATTTACCAAAATGTGAAGATATTTTGAATCTCGGAATCTGCACGGTAATCTTTGTCGGGCTGCTCAGTTCGTATAATTTAAATATGGAGCTTATATTGATGGTCTTCATCAAATCCAGCATGGTTGTGAGGGAAACATTACATTTTGGTAGAAATATTAACATGGAGTACTGGTGTTCATCTCCATAGTATGGAAGTTCTAAGACTTGCGCTTGTATTTCTCGTATTGTTGTTACGTTGAATGATGCACACAGGTACATCAGAGAAACGTCTCCGATTTGTTGACTTTTATCGTCATAGAACACACCGGTTTCAGTATCTTCGTAAGGGAACGGTACCTTCCAAAGACCTTTGAAGGACATAGCGTCTATCGTAAGTGTCGAAATGCCGACCAAATCTTTTGGCTGGACCATTTTATGTATGTCTGTAAAACTTCGTACATGGTCGTTTATACTGCGAGCTGTTTCGTTATGGTCTACAAAGTACATGATTCTGGAATTATAAAAACCACCCTTGGACAAATCGTCGAAGAAACTTTGTTTGACGTTTAGTGAAGCATTGAAGAATATTGTGGAGGTCCGTTCCAGTATTGATGACGCCGGGTTATTCGGTTTCATGATCACTTGGTTCACGAGGTCTAAGTAAAAGTAGACGAAACAATTACTGTGAGGGTGCAGTTGGAGTACTTTTTTTATTTCATGGAGCGTGGTGTCCGAGACGTTGAGTGATATGGCCGTCAGTAGCGTCCATGGTGACAGCGCTGACGTAAGGAAGTGACTCTTCGTTTTTTGATTGATCTTCTTCACTAACTTCAGTGTGAAGTCGTAGACGGATTTCTGGAAGACTGGCGTCGCCGTCGTATCGTCACACTGCGCCGAAACTGAAGTTATTGACGCCGTTAAAAACAAAAACACTGTGGTGAGTGTCACCATTTCGCTGGCGATGTGAAAGACTGCTAATATTGTGAGTGAGTGTTTTTACTGTCGCTTTAAGATGCATGTTATCAAGAATTTTACGTTCATAACAAGGCCGGTGGCGGCGCCGGAGTGTGATTATCATGTTGATGGTCGTAACGTGGTTCTCATTATTACTTATTGCAAAGTACTTGAATTTTTGTTTTTCCTTTTGGCCTCGTACAGGTTTTTCGGTTTCTTATTTTCATTTTTTTTTTATATACTTTTGTATTTTTTTCGATGTTTGTGTTAAGTTTAGTTTGTGATCATCTGGTCCGAGTCCCAGGGCCGAATTAGCCACGTAGCAGGTGTAGCAAATGCTACAGGCCCCGCATTTTGGAGGGCTCTTGGACGTACAAAAAAAACGTGTCTTTTTGCCAATACTAACGGTAGGCCGAAAAGAATATTACGTATGAAAGGTCAAAACAAATCTAATATCTCTGAGGAGAGTTGCAAAAAAAAATCTAGTTCGCTTCACTCGCTCTTGCATCCTAGTTTCTCTTAATTTGGTTCAAGTAGGAAAATAACGTATTTTTTTAAAAAGATTGATTTGCTTATTTTGTAAAAGTACTGCTTTATTTTATCTCCTAATTTTTAAACCTTGGTAGAATTTGCTACAGGCCCCATGCTGGCTTAATCCGGCACTGGCGAGTCCCAATAAATGCTTTTTCATTAATTTCTATAAAATAACATCCCATAAAAACCGCCGTAAAAATAACATGCTATAACAATAGGCACCTGGTTTGTGTTTGTGTGTAAAACTGTTTTAAAAGACTGACGTGCTTTTGTTTTTTTTCTGGAACTGAATTCCAAACTTTTGCGACGGGGTGTAATTTAGATAATGCGAATGATGGAATGTTTTCTTCAGCAAACGTCCTTCAAGAGATGTTATAATGGAGTCCAAGTATGGTACTTATTAGTAATAACCTCTTCCAGACTAGGAATGTTGACTGAAAAAAAAAAATATATCCGTCAGTCAGATAATAGGAGTTCCTGGATCTATGAAAGAAAGATGTAACACCAATCATTTTGGTAAAGTTAGGTTAGGTTAGGTTTTGGTTAAGGGAATAGGGATGACACCTGGGTAAAAAAAAAAAAAAACTAATTAATTCGTCAGTCAGATGATAGACAAAATATTAGACACGTATTTTTTGTTTTAAGATATGAATAAAAAATGGTTTAGATAAAACGCATTAAAGTTCCCTAGTGGGGGCTCGCCACATCACAAGTCAGTATAAAATCTACCGGGGAGTGACGTCATGCCACATTTTAACTCAATGTATTGCCGTAATCTTTTGATTACGTAAAAAAAGAAAAAGACGTGTCCAATATTTTTAATAAAATACACTAAGGACAAAAAAAAATTGTATTACATTTACACCAACAACGATAGCATTCCTTTATTATTTTATCTGTGAGTGACAATCCCGATAAAGTCGCAAATGAAAATTTTATTCTCGTTAAGGGTCGACTATAGGCAAATCGTGTTATGAGTTTTGGATAAGTTTATGTAGAAAACTTAAAGTAGTTGGCACGAAAAAAAACGTCTGGCTAGCTGAAGAGTTTCACCAGTCAGTGACAAAATCGGATTGAGGATAAACCTTATAGATAATTGCAAAAAAAAAAAACACAAAAATCTTGCAAAAAACACTGCCGTATTTTGATAACTTTCAGAAGTCACCTAAAATTGAATAAAGACAACAAAGAACAGTGAACCCACTGTTTTTCTGTTTTCCATAACATTCCTTCTGTTTTGCGTCAAAAATTCACAAGCTTTCGGAGTTTTCACGGTCACTAAAATTTAATTCAACAGAAAATTCAGAAAATTTCCGAACATTAAAGTAATTTTTCACTTTGTTGTGTTTTTTTGGAAATTAATTGTTTTTTTCTCAGAAACTCATCGATGTTATTGGTATGCAGTAGATAATTGAATGATCGGTCAAGCAAGTCAAGTGAGTGGACTGTTGTTCCTTTGCATTTGGCAACATTTTTTTAATGTCTTGGATAAGCTTTGGCCAGCTGCCTCTCCTTGTCCCCTTGGGGTCGCTCTTGGGGCGAGCCTATTGCCACTAACCACAAATCCAGACTCCAGGCTGTTACTGAGAAATTCTTGAAAGAAAAACCCAATAAAAATATGATTTGAAGCCACTTACAATGGATGGCTCTAATGCTCTAAGCTTAACTTAGAAAATTACGATTTTAGGGCGTAAACAAGCTCTTCCTTCGTTTCATTCACAAGTCCAATTAGCCAAAAATGTGACTATTCCATGACTTAATTGTCATGAGTCTGCAAAGTACGAACTATTTATAAAGCTAGGAGTTCATCGACCTAAGATAAATATTGACAAACTAGAAACAAAACAAAAACGAATACACTCAGAAAACAAATTAACTAAGAAACGCGCTATTTATTTCTTCAAGAATTGGTAGATGAACAGCATAGTGTTTTAGCAAAAATACTCCTTAAATAAAATAAAAGAGGTTTATGTACATACGTAGGTAATCACGTAACACTGAATGTATTATATAATTGGAGTAATGACCACAATCAAAATCATGCCAAACTCCGAGCCGGGGCGGTGTTATCATAGGGTCATGCTTGATAACGCGACTCTTAAAACGACAGTAAAACAACTCTCAATAGATTAGTAGTCCTTTTACATCGCCAGCGAAATGGCGAGACTCGGAACAATATTACTGTTTTTAACGGTTTTAGTGCCCTTTATTTCGGCGCAGTGCAACTATAGGACGGCGACGCCATACTTCAAAAGATCTGTCTACGAGTTCACATTGAAGTTAGTAGAGAAGATTAATCAAGAAACCGAGAGTCACTTTGTGACGTCCGCGCTGTCACCATGGACGCTATTGTCGGCGATGTCACTCGGCGCCTCGGACACAACGCTCCAAGAAATACGAGAAGTACTCCAACTGCACCCTCACAGATGCTTCAACAACTTATACTTCGAACTCGTGAATCAACTGACCATGAAGCCTAGTAACCCGACCGCGTCTATGCTGGAACGGAGCTCCACAATTTTCTTCGATGACTCCCTGTACGTCAAACAAAGTTTCTTCGACGATGTGGCCAAGGTTGGTATCTGTGACGCCAGGATTGTGTCCTTCGTAGATACAGTTGAAACAGCCGCGATTATTAACGAACATGTGCGAAGTGTTACGAACGAAGCTATAGATGAAATCGTCACGCCAAATGATTTGGATGGTATTCTGACAGTTATGGTAGATGCTTTGTACTTCAAAGGTGCTTGGAAAGTACCTTTTCCTTATGAAGATACTGAATCCAGTGCGTTTTACAACGATAAAGGTCAACAAATTGGTGACGTCTCCCTGATGTACGTTGGTGGATCGTTCAACATCACGACAGTGTCGCAAATAAAGGCTAAAGTTTTAGAATTACCGTACGGAGACGACAGCAGATACTCCATGTTAATATTCCTACCAAACCCTGATGTTTCTCTCACAACCATGTTAGATTTAATGAAGACCATCAGTATAAGTTCTATATTCATTTTGTACAAGCAGTACGGAGCGACGACTGTTGACGTGCAAATTCCAAGATTCAAAATATCTTCCGACATTGATAATTTGAAGGAGCTCCTTATTGATATGGGCATAAAGACTATTTTTGACCAACAACAAGCTAATTTCCCTGGTATATCTGATTACCAGCTGTACTTGTCGAACTTTATACAGAAGGCTGATATAGAGGTAACTGAAGATGGAACGGTGGCAGCAGCGGCAACTGTAGCGTTATTTGAGTCCAGAATGCTGCCGGAACAATTCGTTGCTAACAAACCTTTCTTGTTCATGATTGTTGACAGAATATTACATGTTCCAATATTCACTGGAGCTTATTCAAAACCCAGCATCTTCTAAACTAGCTACTAATAGATTTGTGAACGATTTTGTGTATTGTATGGGATTTGAGTAAATTGTTTAATGTTTTACGTCTTGTTTTATTGACAAATCCATTGACTTGATTAGTACTTGTAATGAACGCGTGGAGTTAACAGATGACTGATACTAATGATAAACATAAGTATCAAGTATCATGTAAACATACAACGAAAAGTGATTAGATTATTTCTAATGACTATTAAAACCAAAGGAAACCATTATCTCCGTAAATTTTCCCGAATGAACAGACATTTGTATAATTCTTTTAGGCGCGGACTCCACCAAAGTGTAGATATGCGGAGATGTCCGAAGCGGAGACTAGAAGAGATTTTTTTCAGCTAGATTGTAGGGTCCACCGAAGCTGTGCGGAGATGCGTACTGGCTAGACTGGAGCGGCGATGTGTGTGATGTAACGCGGGGGGAACTAGCGGCGCGGCGCAACGGCCGCTTACTGCACGCCGCCGCCGCGCCGCTTACATCTATTCTCGCACGCTGCGCGCTGTCGCCAGCTTGCGAGGCACAGCTCACATCTTCACTTTGTACCGCCCGCGCCGCCCAGCTCATTTTCGGTGAGGCACAGCTCACTACTTCGCTTTGTACCGCCCGCGCCAACCAGTTCATTCTCGGCGAGGCACAGCTCACATTTTCGCTTTGTACCGCCCTCGCCGCCCAGCTTATTCTCGGCGAGGCACAGCTCACATCTTCGCTTCGATCGCGCGATACAAATATAATACATCTCCGCTCGGTGGTATCCCCTGAAGCTGAGTGGAGACGAGATGTGTGAGTACCGAAATTCTATTGCTTGTTTAAAACGTATCTCCTCTCCTTTCGTTTCGTCTCCATTTTGGTATTAATAGAGTCCTGGCCTTAATAGCTTTCAGTGTAACTAGTTTCAGTTGAATATCGTTAATGATAACCATGACAACTATCATAAATAAACCGACTTGATAACGTTGACGATTTGCAAAAAAACAAGATCGTTGTAAATATAACTCTCACATCATAAATAATTCCAGTATAACATTTGGTGCTCATTTCTTTTTGATGTGAGTTATAAAAATACATATATATGTTCACATAAAAATATTGATGGATGATCATATTAAAAATGTCCATGAAACTTTTGACGTCTTTCATTCTAGACTAGACGGTAATCCAGAAAATAATAATTTGGTCTCTCTTATAATGGTATAGTTCCTTCCTTTTCGTGTGGTTAGTGACTAACCTGGTGTCAGAGATTTTAAGCCGCCCATGGGCCTCCGACTTGGCTTCACATGCCGTCGAGAAATATCTCTCGGCATACCGGTTTCCTCACGATGTTTTCTTTGGTAAAGGTATAGTTAATATAGTTAAAGAAGATAAAGACATCAGGTGACACATCACCTGATTCTTTATCTTCTTCTTCTCTTCTTTAAAAAGAAGAAGAACAAGGCCATCAGGTGGTGTAGTACCACAGTACTACACCACCTGATGGTCTTGTTCTTCTTCTTTTTAGCGTGTCGCGATGGCAAAAAGTTCATATACATATACATGTCAGAAATACGTTACTGAGTTGACTTATCGGGAGGCCAGCGCTGCCTAGTGGCGCTCGCCAGTCTACGAGTACATTAAAAACTACTTGACCGGTTAGGCGGTTTTGATGACTCCGCCGGACGAGCTCCATCACAGAGAGATCTACTACTAACATAAACATAATATAACGTCACGCCTAAATTCCCCGAAGGGTTTGGCAGAGGTGTAACCACATTTTGCCAGTTATGTTTATATCCCAATTCAAATTCAAAATAATTTATTTCACATAAACCTACATGATGGGCACTTAAGAAACGTCAGAAGCTAGGTGCACGGTTCCAATTTATCGTTTCCTATGGAGAAGAGCCGGCAAGAAACTCCACGGTTACTCTTTTAAAAATAATTGTTTTTTACAATTATATAATTTCAAATAACAGTATTAATAGGTATGGGAGGACAGTATAGGTCTTCCAACAAGTACCAGGTACTTAACAAAATAGAATATGGTCAATAAATCTACAGTCCACTAAGCCTACAGCGTTCTCACATTCACAAAATAGAAAAGAATCTATATAAAATATGAATTAATAAATAAAAATAAAAACCTATTTTAAACGAAATGACATGATTGCTATTACAACTGTAACAAATCTGAATAATTATCATGTACACAAAAGCCACTAATAAAGCGTCAGAATTCCGAAAGTCTGACAACCGGTCTTACCAAGGGGTATCATATTATCCAGTTACTGGGTTGAGGAGGTTAGATAGGCAGTCACTCCATGTAAATTATTGGTATTAAGCTGCATCCGGTAAGCCTGGAAGCCGACCAACATAGGGAAAAGGCTAGGCAGATTGATTTTTTGATTTTTATTGCCGAAAAAACACGGTAATAACTCAAAGGTTTGATTGAATAGTTTGTTGTTTCTTAGATATCTTCAGAGCAGCAATGAACGTTTCACTTAGCTTTTTTTTAATATTAGTGTTTAAAGGAATTTGGATAGCAGCCATTGTTTATTTATTTTCAATATATTTTTCTATATGCATAAGTCTTTATGGTGATGCGTAAGGAATTCAGGAAACATATAAAATGATATTCATTTCTGTAAATTGGTAAAAAAAAAACTAACTAAATTATATTTTAAAACTATATGAGTTCGGTGTTTCCTAACTGACCACTCTGATAAGAAAGACGGAAATAAATTCAGAGGTCACAGCCTCTTTTAAAGTCCAGCTAGATTAGTTTCTGAGATGGTTTTTGTTTCCATCTCACTAACTAATTAGGGGAAAAACCGAAAGATTTGATGTGTTATGGCACAGTATAAATAAGTAACAGTATTATGTCTCGGCAGTAACCTTGAAATATGACCTTCGGTCGCTCGGTAGATAAACCTTCCGCGTCCGTCACTCGATACCGATATACACTGAGATTTCGAAGCCCGTCGTATAGGTCGTTTTCTATGAAGATATAATACTGTTACTTATTTATACTGTAGTTAATGGTTAATGGTTTCGACAACTGCATTTATGATTGTTTAATATTCCGTATATAGGTTTTCCCATAATAATTGTGACTCAACAGACGATATTACGCTTGTTAAAGTTCCTAGGTATTTTCAAACTCGCTGTTCCCAGAAACAGCCAAAATAGCATAATACAAGCCATTATGTGCCCGATGGAATTTTCCAATCGTAAAAATTACGAACTTCTCAGTAGCAGCCCCGACTCTGGATTTGTGCCCGATTTATGTCAATAAATTCAAAAGTAATTTATTCAAGCTAGGCTGAGAATCAGCACTTTACGAACGTCAAAATTACATAAGACAGTACCCCAAAAACGTCCGCCCTTCACCACTTCCTAGTGCTAGAGAGAAGAAGTGGCGCCTTGTAGGCGAATAGGCTCGCCCCCTATTACATGGGACTTAAACATAACTGGCAAAATGTGGGGTGTACCTTCTATAGGTGTAGCTCTGCTAAAGGCATAGACAAGTTACTGATGTTACGTCGGATGCAGACACGCGGACTACATATATTTTACTTTTTTTTGTATTTATTTATTTATTAAAACATTATGCACAAGTAAAAAAAATCTGTACAAAGGCGGACTTAATGTCTGAGGCATTTTCTACCAGTCAACCTTATGGTGATGCAGAGACCAAACATGGCAGGTGCAACATAAGCGATAGATAACTTGAAAATTAATACATACATACATAAAAATGGAGAACAATAGAGGAAATAATATACCGCCTTGAGGGACGCCAGCTGCAAGATCACACCAACACAACATACTCCAACGTATTTCACAGAACGATTTTTTTTTATTTAGTATTTTTTCTGTATCTATCTATCCGTGACATCACTGCGGGCCCTATCAGAATACCAGCGCTGCGACATTTATTTTTAAATGTCGCAGCATCATGCTGAGATATCCTTTTGGCCTTTTGGCCTCGTACAGGACGCCTTTATTTTACTTTGTTTTTTCTTTTTTCTTTATATTTAGTGTGTTTTTAGTTTAAGTTGTGTGCCTGTGCGAGTCTCAATAAATACTTTTTATTTTTTTCTTCCCAACCTTTTTGTTATGTTATGTTAGACCCAGCGGCTTAAGATGTGCGTTGTCTGTCAATGAATGAATGAATCAATGAATTTAACAGTTATATTTAGTGTATTGTTTTGGCAAGAACATTATTTTCATTGAAAGACAGACTGAGAAACAGATGCGTGGTTTGTATATATACCAGAATTTTCACTGAAGATTTTATTGATCAAAATATTTACTTTTCCGTTTTCAGAAACTAGTTTCCAGCCAGGTGAATGGACTTTAAATAACATGAACGAAATACGGTTACTTGTTTTAAATGCAACCCATATAAACCCTGATTTTGACGATTCAAGTTCCTGGAACGTTCATCATTCTCCTGAAGTGAAACCACATTTTTTTTGAGGTCGGCGCAACGTCTCGTTGTATTTTTCTGCCATACCTCTCTAATTAGTCGTCATCTCGATAGTCACCCCCTTTCTATACATATCATTTTCCACACAGTCCATCCATCGTTTCTTTGATCTTCCCCTACTCTTATAGCCATCCACATTCATACTCAAAACTTTCCTCACGACATTTTTCTCGTTCCACGTTTAAGAGCAATCATTGCTGCTGAGACTGCTCTATTGCGTTATCATTCCATCATCAGCGTCTATCTGTCCACTGCTGGCCAAAGGCTGCTCCAATCACACGCCATTCATCTCAATCCTTGGCTACTCTCATCCAGCTGCTACCAGTCACCCTGCGAAGATTGTCGCTCCAACTAGATATACCTTGCCAGTATTCAACACTGCACTTGCCGATTCCGGGTCTCCACTCATGAACACACAAATCCCAAAGAGTGCGATAGAGATAGAAGATTAGAATGCGAATAGTAATCAAAATACCAGCGCTGCAACACCTATTTTTAAATGTCGTAGCATCATGCTGAGATCCAGCATTTTGGTCTCGTATGGGACTTTCTGCTTTTATTTTCATTTCACTTTCTTTTTTTATTTATGTTGCTATGAGTGTATTTAGTTTTATTTGTGATATCCTGTGATATCCTGTGTGTATCTTTGTGATGTCCGAGTACCAATAAATACTTATTCTTTTGTTTCTTTAATCATTATCGTCTTTTTACCCGAGTGACGTTCAATGTTGGACATAAGAATCCCCCAAGGATTGCCACAACTACCGACCCTACGTTGCCTGCATCCAGAACATTCTCGCAACCTTCACCAGGTCGTTGTCGGTCCCACGAAGTAAGTCGGTCTACCTTTTCGGGACTATTCGGTCGCATCTGCCATTCGTTCTCCGCTTTCATACATGTTTAACTCAACGATTCTGCGATTGAAGAATCAAATGTGAATATTAACTGTCATTAGCATTTCAGCCGAAGGATGTCCAGCTGCTGCAGATAAGCGTCCCCCAGGCATTGCCACACTCACCGGTCCTACATTGCTAGCATCCAAAAGATTCTCGCAAACTTCACCGGGTCGTGGGTTATGGACTTTTTGGTCACATCTGCCATCCCCTTTGCGAGCTACGTAATGACACCAGCCTATTATTGTCCCACTGCAGGGCAAAGGCCTCTTCTCATACAGAGAAGGCACGAGCGTTGATCACCACGCTTGCTCAAAACGGGTTGGTGATTTCAGACTTATATTAACTATAAGTCCAGGTTTTTTCACGATGTTTTTCTTCACCGATGTCAGTAATGTTCAAGATAAACTCAGAAACATATGAATGGAAAATGTCACATTGGTATGTGGCACAGCGAACTACGTGCAGTATACCAATCCTCGGCTATGTATCGGAAGGTACTCCTAGCTCGTTTTCCAAAATAACAACACAGGTGAACCCATGAGCAAAGCCAAGTGCTAGTGCAAATCTATTGAGACAATCGAAATGTTTTCCGCTAGGCTACTGACCTGAGTCTGAGGTGCTAACTAATTATGAAAGTGTGTTTATTTTCATTTGCCTGTTGCAAATGTTTGAACTTTTCTTACAAACTAATAGCTTGTTGTTCTTTCTAGCAGGTGTACTGTGGGTGCAAACTTGTTTTTATGGCGGAATGAACTGCTGGCACAAATATTGATGAATGTTTCTTCATTAGCATGGGTTGGTAGTTTTTCTGTTTTGTAGTGTTTTCTCGACTTTCTAGTGGGATTTGAATTTAGCATTATATTTGCCGCGAATAAATGCTATTAAGTTCATCAGGTATCAACGATCGATAATCGTGCGTTTTTCTTTCTCCATGTTCGGCCAAAGTTTCAGTATATTAAATTCCTTTGCGGGATCGTATGCCACCCGCGGGTCTTGAAGAGGTGGCATAAATGAAATGCTACCTCATAATAAACCTATTACATAAACTTTTAAACTTTTTTATTTTTCAATTATTAGTTAATTTTTTGTTACCACAACCAAAACAGAAAAAATAATAACCCACACAAATTCGTATACCACTACTTACTAAAACAGTCTATGGTCAAAACCACTCATCAGAACTTGATTCACATGATGGGACCACATCTGAAAAATACTCTTTCAAACAAAAAAAAAAAAATCATTGGAATAAGGTCACAAAAAAATAATTAAGAACATCTTCTATTTTGTACTCTGTTAAAAATCCCCTCTGGTTTTTAACAGACTACAGAAAAGAAGATGTCTAATTCCCGTATCTTTTTAGAACGTTAGCATTTAAATCTCATTCGCAATCTGTCAATAATACAATCAATTTACAGGATGGCGATCAACCGATTATCTTTTAAAGTTAAAGTTCGCGAGCACATTCGCAAGAAGCTGGCAGTATCATCACAACGGTAATGTTTTCCCATTGATTGTCTAGTTGTTTTAATATATATTTATGTGTATTTATTTGTACTTATATTTATATATAATTAGGTGTATTTGTATATATATAATATTTATTCCTCAATTCTCGCTATTGCACCTACCACTGTGTTCGGTGTATTAACCAAACACTAACGTCAATGCAAATGCAAGTATGCAGAAAATGTCAATGAATGCTCAACGGGAATGAATCTAAATGAAAATGCAAGTTGTCCGACTCAAATTACATCTAATTGAACACTAATTAAATTATGTACAAAAATGCATCATCTAGGCTCCGCCGTAAGTAAATGCACTTCCGAATGTAGGTCGCGATCAAAGTGCAAATACGCGAACCTAGTAACTAACTTATTGCATCAAAAATACATATTTCAAAACCATGTACTTACGCCGTAAACACTGTTTGTCTCTGCATCACCCAAAAGTTGACTGGTAGAAAATGCTTATGGCATTAAGTCCGCCTCTGTACATTTGTGCTTGAAGTATTAAATAAATAAATAATTTATCAAACATTTTGACAAGTTTAACAGATTGCAATTTGAATGTGAACGATTTTTAAGTACGAGAATTGAAACATACTAAACTAAATAAGGTCTAATATAGCGCCAAACGAACCCGTTCTATTAATAAGAATAAAATAACTCCCATAAATGTGAACAACATTTATAAATTTGTCGGACAGTTTTCTAAAATAACCGTAACACAAAACAAACAAACAAAATCTCTTTTTATAACGCAGACGTACCTGGATTCACTCAGATTAAATCGGAGCATCATCACAATTAGCTCCGCGATTTCCGCGATAGGCTCACATAAACATACAAATTAGAGGGAGACTAGCGATTCGACTTGGCATCGCCTTGGATGTTGAGATTAAAATTAGCTGTAGGTACGGGAGTAAATGTTGTTTAACACAACATTGTAGGTAACTAAGTAGATATTGGTAGAAATGTTAGAAAGAGAAACTCATACTCGAAGCATTTATTTCAATTACCCCATTTACAGGCACTTTTTAAATATAATATAATTGTCAAGGAGTCAGTCAGTAAAAAATTTGAAGCTAGTTACCCATTCCAAAGCTTAGTAGGTACCTATGAAGAAGAACTTCCAAAAAGGAGGAGGTTCTATGTTCATAGCGTATATGTTTTTTTTAATTAATGTATTTCCGTCAATTTCTCCTTCAATTTCTCCGCCAATTTCTCCGTCAATTGTGTACAAAAAAAAAATCAAAATCGGTCCACAATTGTCTTTACGTAGTTTTGAATTTTCGTTATTTACCATCGACTTCCGAAATTAAAGTTATATTTCAGTTTATAGTGTTTTTTTTTTAAGACGGTTGTTTTTTTTTTGTAAAAAGATTTTGTAAATCATAACGAAAGAAAGGTGCACAGCCCAATACGCAGACACAGAGGTGCTGGGTGCGGAGGCGGAGGATAACCTGTTGTACACACGAACTGCAGAAGCAATAGGTTTTGTTTTGACAGTTCAACAACATGCATTTGCATTATTTACGTAGTTGAGCAGACATATTTTTCGGACAAAATAGGAAGCAATGGATTAGCATTTTTCGAAATTATTCAGATTGTGATTGATCGTGTGTTACCGAATTAGGGTCATCACTTGTACATAATGATAATCTTAATTTCATTCACAAGTTTATAATAAACTACCAGATTGTTTTAAAACTCTAGACTTCACGACTTTTAAATGTAAATTATTCAATTACCTCTTAAGTAAATGCTGCTACTCGACTAATGATTTTATGAATGATAAGTTGACATAAATATTAGGAAATAATTATAATATTGTTTTCTTATCTATCTCTTTGACTTAATTAAATCTTTTTGACATTTCTATAGCTAATATTTGACTAATCTGCCATTTGAATGTTATCCCATTTATTTAATTCAATATATATTCAATGTGTGATCTAATAAACGGACCAAAACCCTGACAATGTATTTGTACGCCGAAAACGGCAGAATATTATGTACTTAAAAACCATGTAACATCTCTGTAACTATATTCTTACAAATAAATGCACTATTACTATTACTATAGACAACACACAACTTTTAAACCACTCGGGTCTAGAAGCGTGACAAGCACAAGACCACTAGGGATGGATTTTTGAAAATTCACCTGTCACTTTAGTTGTCATGCTACGTCACAGTTGTACTCTTCAATTTAGCAACGTTATAATTCGTTGACGTTTACAGTTTGGGCTCTTTACAATAGACAGATTACAAAATATTATATTATTATTATAAATCTAACAAAAAAAATGTGCTCAAGCAGTTACATCTGCGAAGAGTTGTTTGAAAATAAGTTTAACATACATTAATAAAAGAGGAAACTATTGTAAAAATCTAAAAGAATAAAACAAATTTAATTTGGGTAGATCGTATTTTTTTTTAAGAAATTGTCATCTATAAAAACTCTTTTTATCCTTTGTTTATCTTTATTTAATTACCCAAACCAAACGAGTATATATTCTCATTTTAAAATGCATAACCAAAAACAAAATGGCCGTCAATACAATGTCTTTTGTTTCGAAAAACATTCAGACAGGCGCTTCATCTTACATGTAGTGAACTAAGATCATACCTGGATAAGCAGGAAATTCGCTGTAAACCAACAAGACATAAAATAATGTTGGTTTAAGAAATAGCAGAGTCGACCATGAACTCGGGTCGTTGACTGCAGGCGCATCAGACGGATAAAACTGAGAAATTAGATGTTTTTACATAGAGAGATGAAATGTTTTGGTAATTCGTGTTTATTTCTGTTCAGAAGGCCAATTCTCGTACATAAAAAAACGTTCACATTCAAGTCGCAATCTGACAAACTTGTCAAAAAAGTTGGTAGCTTGATTGTATTTTTGACAGAATGCGAAGGAGATTAAAATTCGAATGTTCTTAAAAAATACGGGAATTGTCCCTCTGTTCTGTGATTTAAAATAACTGCATCTTGCACACTTATTATCTCTTATGTTTCAAGTGGAATCTATCCTTATATATTTATAAATGAATTGATGTTATAAATGAATGATTCCCTATTTTTCTGGTCACGCCATAACTTGAGAACGGCTGCACCAAATTGGATAATTATTTTTTTCTTATGTTCGTTATTCTCAGGACAAGGTTCTCAGTATAAGTAGGTTTAAGTAGGTAGGTAGGTATGTGGGTAATGTTGATGGTAATATGCTTGCCTCCTCTTACATAGGACTGGCTGGATTACATCTGGTGAAATATGGGTGTACTATAGGGGCGTTTCTGCCTAACCCTTTGGGCGTGATGGCGTGATGTTATATTATATTGAGTAAGTACGACGGCAGAGAATAGAAGCTCGGGTCGGGTCAGGCAGTTTTATTGAGTTTATTTGCAATTAAATTCTCAGTATCGACTGCGACACGGTATTCGAATACTGTCCGGTTAGTGGCAATAGACTCACCACCTATTGCATGCCAAATTTAAACTCACCACCTAGTGCATAAGAGGCGAGGCGTTAACCACTAGGCTATCACAACAACCGATTACAATTATTTAAGATTACAAAGAAAATACTTTCAACTAAATAAATTGTAAAAATAAATGTTTAATTTAATTTGTGGTCTTGTCCTTTTTAAAGACTCCTAAATTAATTCGTACTTTTATCAATCATTCTAAAGGTTCCATTCCATAACCGACCGCAGGCGGCAACTGCAGGCGACGTGTCGCCGCGACACGACTGGTTTCTATAAATTTCTATGAAATACCTTCCGTAGCTAGCGTCACGTCGCCGCAGCGTGCAGGCAGACCGCAGACCATTTTTTTTTTCTTTTTTTACCAGCTAGGTGCCAGAGTTTCTTTGAGAGATTTTTTCAAAGATATTGGTATCCTCACGGTGGCATCTCAATTCATCTTCGCCAATATCTTATATATTAGGCAAAATATACACTAATACACAAAAAACAGTGATTTTCACAATGTTAACACTAGAAATAAGGACAAACTACGAGCTCCCTTTCACCGGCTTCATAAGGTTCATAACTCATTTGTTGGGCTTGGTATACGTTTTTATAACAAGCTACCCTCTTCTCTGGTAGATTTGCCTTTTAATGCGTTTAAAACGAAACTAAAATCCAAGCTTTAAAGGCATACTATTCTATCAACGACTACTTAAATGATAAGAATAGTTGGTCGCTGTGATTAACTCAAGACAATGTTTATGTTCTTTCTCCAGCTTACCTACTGACAAGTTATATGAGTTTATATAATTGTTTATTTTATTTGACTTTATAAGTCAAGTTATTTAAATTTAATTTATTGTTGACATAATCTACTCATCACAATGTTTTATTTTTATGAGTTGTATTGCAATATGTGGTTAGCTAGTGACCTCGACAATTGATCATATTATTTATTGTTATTAGTAATTGACTGTTTGTTTATTTATTTTACCTCGAAGGTCCTAGTTTATCATTTATAACTTCCAGTTACAACTATATGTAAGCGGGCACGCCCTTTGTGCCTAGGGGGTTTTATTTAGATATTAAGTTCTGTTTACGTATTTTTTTTTATTTCTGCCTGAGCGTAGCTGTTCTCAATGATTTTGTCTGGTATATTGGCGTGTGCTAGCTAACATATGGCTAATAATTTAAATTATGTTTTGTGTTGCGTAGGTAATGTAAATTATTTTGAATATATATAGAATCTTTTTTTGTTGTTCTTCTAACTGAACAGACAGCTGTGCAGCTGGGGAGTTTGTTGCGCTACTTCTTCTTCCCAGCTAATGCACTAGGAAGTGGTGAAGGGTGGGCGTTTTGGGGTACTGTCTTATGTAATTGACGTTCGAAAAGTGCTGATTCTCAGCCTAGTTTGAATAAATTACTTTTGAATTTTCAATTTTCAATCTTCTATCTACCGACTGGAATACGGGCTGCTGCCGCCATTTTTTTTTTTTTTTTCAGGATGAGAAATCATCAAATGACTTCTCCCGCTCTGGGCAGAGCGAGAGGGTGTGTCAGACTTTTACTGACTAAAACCCACCCGTGTTCCTTCCGTTGCCTATGTGCCGGGGCCGCGATATCCCTTTCGGACAAACCCGCAACCCCAGCAGGCATTGGTCTTTCGACCCCGTCGGTTGGTGCTGACATCTCTTTGAGGCGCGCGTGGAACACAACGCGCCGTCGACACGGGCCTGGTTCTTATCGGACGGCGAGCTGCCCATTGTTCACCGTCCGCAAGCCCGCGCCTACGGTGGCCGGAAGTCGGCTCTCGACTCCCGACGCCCGGGGCGTCTCCTGCGGCGACTAGGCCCGCGAGGGCGTGCAGCTTGCATCTCCCTCGCGCGCTCCGCCTCCTTCTTCGCGAACATAACTGCTTCGCAGAAGGAGGTGACGGCCTCCCATGCACTCTCGCTCCGAACCATGGCCTGAACCAGGGCCGGACGCGAGAGATCGCCGCCGCCGATCGCCTCCGTGAGGACACGGCGGTGCTCCGCCCAAGCTGGGCAGACCTCCACCGTATGCTCCACCGTGTCCTCCGGGCGATCCACACAGTGGTGACACCCGGGCGTTTCCTCTCGCCTTACGCGGAACAGGAACCTCCCGAAACAACCGTGTCCGGTGAAGACCTGCGTCAGGCGAAAGGTGAGGACGCCATGGCGCCTCTCAAGCCACTCCTCAAAGAGGGGACTTATCGCCGCAATTGTGGCGTGCCCAGCGCTGGGTTGCGACAATCGCACACTCCATGCCGCCATGAGAACCCGCCGGAGCTCTGTCCACTGTGCCGTGATTTCTCGCGGCAGCGGAGTTACACCCCGGCGTTTCTCCTCCTCGCGCAACTCCCACATGTGCGCGAGGACTTTAGCCTCCAGATCCCATGGCGGTAGTCCGGCCGGCGGTGGCTGCTGACGCCTGCGGTCGGGTTCGGAATCATGACTGCAGCGACATGTCGCCTGCAGTTGTCGCCTGCGGTCGAGTATGGAATGGCACCTTTGTTATAATCTTCTATGATCGATCAGACGTAATTGCTATGAATAATTTGAAAGGCACTTATTGTTCTATGAAAGGAATAATATGTACCTACGAAAGTGAAAGTAAGACGTATTGTTTGTGCAAACCTACTACAACAAAACTACTATTAGATAAACTATTATCAAGAACAATGACTTGTCAGCCGTTTATCTAGCAAACAGATGCTTTCTGGCCATTCACTCTAAACTCGTAAGATAAAGACGTAAGTAATTGCTTATTGTGTGTTTTTGCTTTCTTATCTAAGCAAATATGAGTAGTATTTACGGCCCTTGACTTAACCAGTCAGATTTCTTTACTAGCTTTCTGTTCAACTGCCCCATTTCCAACTCTATATCATTATTAGTCTACAACATGTAAAAAAACCCTGTCCAAACCCTGACTGTGTTGTAAGTATCGTTCTGAGAGTCTATTTATGTAATAATTTTCAGGAAAAAAGGAAAAAAAAAACGCCACATTTTTTTCCAATGGAGAATTATACCGTGTTCTGAAAGTGGGCAACGTCGCAAATGGATGTCAAACATTTCGCTGTTTTGATTAATTTAGCAATATTACTGTATGGAAATAAGAAATGTGGCTAACTAACTACAATATTAATTGCAATTTTAATATTGAATTTGATGTTGTAACCGTTTTAGGTGTAAAAAGGCACTTCCAAATATATTTTTTTTCAACAAAAACTAAATATTCAGTGTTACGATATTAATTATTGCATTTCAAATCAATATTTTAGTTCGCTAGCTAGCCACATTTCATATTTCCATACAGTAATATTACCAAATTAATCAAAACAGGGAAATATTTGACAGCTACTTGCGACGTTGCCAACTTTTAGGATAAACGCGGGCGCCCGTCATTTAGCGGGTCTCTACAAGTCCTAACATATAAGTTATAACCCTGTTGACAATTTGCAAAATATTGATGGATTTGGAATAAGTGGTTTAGGTACACTTAAATTTTAATTAGCAATAACTTTTTTAATTTCATTGATTCCAATTTTTTTTATTACTTTTTGGTAATGTTATTGCAGTAGATACCTATGTGCCCCTTTCGGAACGGACCGGGTTTTTTTACATTTGTATAGGTCTACTGTTGAAGTAAGAAATGAATATACACGGGGAAGTTTGAAAGTGGCGCCAGAGACAGAAAAGTTGAAAGGAAATAGTTTGGAAGTCTTTGTATTTCAGTCATGACTTGGAGTTTTCAAGTCACGGGTGTATAAGAATTAGAATACTTCTAGGAGAGCGTGCACCATCATCGACCGCATCATTTCATCCCTTACTATCAGGTGAGGTAGTGGTCAGACGCAAACCATAAAATAAACCGTTGTGCTGGGCATCATCATCATTATTTCAGCTAAAAGACGTCCACTGCTAGTCAGAGGCTTGCCCCAAGCGTCCCCACATCAACCGGTCCTGTGCTCTCCTGTGCTACTCTCGCTTCTCTTCGTGCTGGGCATAATTTGACTTAAGTCTTTCATTTTGTGTATGTCCGTCAAAAGGTTGAATTTAAATGGGGACGCCTAACTGCGCCATTGAGATGGTCGTACTTGTAGTCACCTACACCGTATGACAATAAACCTCCCTCTTCGTGCTGGGCATAATTTGCCTTAAAGTGCTCCCTCACCGGGAGCATTCGCCTGTAATGCAACGTTCAGAGTCGAGCACATCAGTGAGGGAGGAGAACCGAGCATTACAGTGTGCAATGTCTGTAATATTTAATCTGAAATGTACATTAGAGGCGAATGCTCGTCAGTCAGGGAGCCAGTATTGTAAAGTAATGCTCAAAATCGAATCTGTAACGTTACATTCACAGAAATATATTATATCTATGGTGACATTACAGGTGAATGCTCCCTGTGATAGCACCTTTAAGTATATCATTCATTTTGTGACCGTCCCTAAATATGTTGAACGAAAATGGCGTCGCCTAACTGCGCCATTTCGAAGGTCGTCTCCGTAGTCACCTGCACCGTTTGACTATAAACCAGTCCTGTCCTGTGCTTCTCGCACTTCTCTTCGTGCTGGGCATAACTTGACTTTTAACCTTCATTTTGTGTCTGTCCGACAAAAGGTTGATTCTAAATGGGGACGCCTAATTACGCCATTTCGAAGGTCGTCTCCGTAGTCACTTGTACCGTTTGACAATATACCAGTCCTGTCCTGTGCTTCTAGCACTTCTCTTCGTGCTGGGCATAATTTTACTTTTAACCTTCATTTTGTTTCTGTCCGACAAAAGGTTGATCCTAAATGGGGACGCCTAACTGCGCCCTTTGGGAGGTCGTCTTCGTAGTCACCTGCAGCGTTTGACAATATACTAGTCCTATCCTGTGCTTCTCGCACTTCCCATTTCGAAGGTCGTCTTCGTAGTCACTTGTACCGTTTGACAATATACTAGTCCCGTCCTGTGCTTCTAGCACTTCTCTTCGTGCTGGGCATAATTTTACTTTTAACCTTCATTTTGCGTCTGTCCGTCAAAATGTTGAACCTAAATGGGGACACCTAACTGCGCCATTTCGAAGGTCGGCTCCATAGTCACCGGCAGCGTTTGACAATCATTTTAATTATGATAATTTGTCTATAACTATCGGATCGTAAAATGGTAATTAAATGAGATTTATAGTTATTTTAATATGAGTCGTATGTGCACGAGTTAAATTAACATTTTAATGCGTCTCGTATATTTTTAAACGTATAACAGTGGCTTAAGCACTTGTCCCAGCGCCCGGCAGTTTACGAGGAGCGAGAAGAGAGAGCAACTAAAAACTAATTAATTTCATTTAATTTTTGAATTGTTAATTTTTTTATTTCTGTTACGGACGCTTTTAACGTTTTGCATCGTTCTCACATGTATAATTTCAACATGAATGATTTAACCAATATTTTGTAACCGTATCATGATTTAAAAGAGTGTCCGTGGACTTTCTTGCCCGTTCTTCTCCATAGGTTACTACGCTTTGGAATGGGCATCTAGCTTCATCTTTCTGACTGACGACCTCTTGACAATTCAAAAGTACCTGTAATTGGTTTATTTGAAATAAATGCTTTGAGTTTGAGTTCGAACTGGCGAGCAACGAGCAGCGATTTTATCAACGGCGACGAGCGATTACACATGGCTACATATCAGGTTATAATTTTCAGTATAAGCTGATCTTGCATTGTATAGGAGTTGTGTACAATGCGAGGTCGGCTTAAACTGGAGTAGCCGTGTGTACCAAGCGTGATCTCTCAGCGCACTCTGCACGTAAAGCGAGCGTCGCTGAGCGAGTACTCTCTTTGATAGCTCTTGTCGCTGCAACAAATAAGAACTCGCTCGCGGTGTGAACAGTCAGCGAACAACCATTAATATATGTATCTCTTTTTTACTTACACGGGACCTCCAAACTTTAGTTTGTTTCGTGAGTAAGTAAATCGTTGATAGCTAGGCGCTTCCTCGTCGGGCGGTGGAACAGGTGCTTAATGACCGAGTTCTTGGACGATTTATTATTTGGATTGAATTTATTAACGTTAGGAAGTTTATGATGGGTTAGCAAGTTCATCGTCAAGGTTTGTCGAATGACGCTTATTTATTGTAACGACACAAATTAACAAATTACCTACAATTTGTTATTTTGTGTCGAGAAATTGTCATAATAACACGGAGTGTCCGGGACATCGACGCGAAGCCGATTACCATGGATTCAGTACATGATTCTGAATCCCCCTGCGTTGAAATTTATCGTCGGTAATTAAAAAAAAAAAACAGCTGCTCCATACATTTTGACCGCGTAGGTATTGCACTTTTCCATGAAACAGCAGATTTTTATTTTAATAACCGACGAAAAGTTTCAATGCAGGGGGGTTCAGAATCATGTACTGAATCCATGGTAGCCGGCTTCGCGTCGATGTCCCTGCCGCCCTGTATATTCTTTATTTCGGACTACACATACAAGTATACAAAATCCATGTAGTTGTTAGTAACAATGACTTAAAAACTAAGTTAGTAAACGAACTAAAGCTGACGTGACCCAACACACGTTGGTACCGTGTGCCTCCGTACCCAGTGCCTTGGGACTAGGGATTGTCAACTTTGTATAATAATAATTAATGATGCTGTTCCATTACCACAACTACCATTCTACACAACTACCATGTACTGGGTATGTCTTTCATTGACTTGAATGAGCCCTGGCGGCTGAGAGTACCTATATCATCGCACTCAAATGTCTCGCTGGTGGTGGCGTGTGTGTTGGATCATAAAGTTCCCTTCAAAATGGTTGAGCTGAATGGTGCTGATCCATGCGTCATTTTCTTGAACGGGCGCCGTCAGTAGGGACTGGTCATCTCTTAGCTGCCATGGCTTATTTTAATTTTTTATTGTGTTTTTAATTTTATCTTTTCTTTACGGACGCTTTTAACGTGCACGTCTTTCTACATTGTTCTCACATGTATAATTTCAACATGAATGATGTAACCAATATTTTGTAAGAATATGTTTATTTAAAAGAGTGTCCGTGGAGTTTCTTGCCCGTTCTTTTCCATAGGAACCTACTACGCTTTTTAATGGGCAACTAGCTTCATCTTTCTGACTGACCGACCCCTTGACAATTCAAAAGTGCCTGTAATTGGTTTATTTGAAATAAATGCTTTGAGTTTGAGTTTGAATGTTGCAATAAATGACAATTTCTTAAAATTTTCTTGTTGCCAGTATTAAATAAACACACTAATATTATAAAGAGTAAAGCATTTTTTTTGTTTTTGGAATGCATACATTCAATAATTACTGGAAAGATTAAAAAAAAAAAAACTCCACTACAATGCTATAATATTAATTTATGACTGTGTAACATAGGCTATAATATAGAAATATATACGTGGGCGAAGTCGCTGTCGGAAGTTAGTACTGAATACAGTACCTGGGCGACCGAGCTCTGCTCTGGTGAAAATAGAGAATGCTGATTTAATAGTATAGGATAGTTCATATTAATTCCAAGCTGCCATGATACTAGGTACTTACTAATTTCATGCTCCCATCAAAGTCAGTACTTACTAATTCCATGCTGCCATGTCATTATTCTGAGGTAGCCATCTTGTTCTAAAGTTTGGGCGACCGAGCTCTGCTCGGGTGAAAATACGAACAAAACGAATTTAGATCTAGCTAGACCGATTTATCGCCCCCGTCACCTATATATATATTGCAACTTTCATCGAAATAGTTAGAGCCGTTTTCGAGAACGTGATTACAAATATATATATACAAGGTGACACCCTGCCAGGGTTGCGAGTTTGTCCGAAAGGGATATCGCGGCCCCAGCACACAGGCAACGGAAGGAACACGGGTGGGTTTTAGTCAGTAAAAGTCTGACACGCCCTCCCGCTCCGCCTAGAGCGGGAGAAGTCATTTGACAATTTGCCAAACAAAAAAAAAAAAAGGGTGACATAGACATCGACGCGAAAACGGATACCATGGATTCAGTACATTATTCTGAACCCCCGTGCGTTAAATCTGCTGTTTGTAAGAAAAGTGCAATACCTATGCGGTGAAAATGTATGGAACAGCTGATTTTTTTTTTATAACCGACTATAAATTTAAACGCTGGGGCGTTCAGAATCATGTACTGAATCCAATTGAATCCATGGTAACAGGGTTCGCGCCGATGTCCCTGCCACCCTGTATATACAAATATTGCTTATTTAATAGTATTATTATTTATTGTCGTTTTGAGTTAGTATTTTTATATAATGTACCAACCAAATCATCATGTATTCGTGTCATATATTTATTATTGCAAGCCGTCTGACTCACAGACAGACAGATGTACAACGAAGTGACCCTTTAAGGGTTCCATTTTTCCTTTTGAGGTAAGGAACCCTAAAAACTCGCAGCAGCTGCAGTTGGATAAGAGTAGTTGAGGATTGAGTTAAATGGCGTGCGATTGGAGTTTTTTTGTGCAACAAAGAACTGTTGAACGCTAATGATAATGATGGATTACTGAGTCTGTTTTATTGATAACTAGCAACCTGCCCCTACTTTGCATGGGTTTTACGACTTGAAAAAACATGGGGCTTTCCTATATTATTTTTAAGTTTAATTTAAATGTTTTACGCCTGATTTGTCAATAGTCAGATAATTTTTATCTGAAGAATAAATATGACAGTTTTTCTATACAAAAGCTGTCAAACCACAATATTTATTGCTCAGATAGAAGTTATCAGACTATTGAAAAATCTGCCCAAGTTAGAGAATTTATTCCGGAAGGTTTATGTGTGTGAAGGTTTATATGTGTGTATAAATAAACCTTCCGGAATAAATTCTCTAACTAAACGATGGTGAAGTAATCTGCATCAAAATCTGTTGCGCAGTTTAGTAGAACAGCGCGGTCACACGGAAAGACACGAAATGTGACTTTAATTTATAATTTGTATAGATGTATTTTTTTATATCCCATAACTCTAGGGAATTAATGAGACCATGTCAAAGAATCAACTAGCATATAAATTATTTGTCTTTTTTTTTTTAAAGATCATTTACCACTAGATTCTTGATGTGTGTATCTAAGCTTAATTGATAAGCACGAGTAAATAATTTACATGAAATGAAAATGTAAAAATAATAATAATTAATAAATAATTATATAATTAATAATTGTAGTATAATGTCAAAATGTTTTTTTAATTTTATATATTTCATAAAAAAAATTATAAAAAATAATAATAATTTTGTTTTTATTTTTGTTATTTTTTTTTTTTTTATAAATTTTATATTTTTTACAAAAATAATCGTAACTTTAATTATTTTAAATGAAAAAAAAAAACATGTCAGTTGATTATTTGATGTGGTCTCATTCATATCTTACAGTTATGGGAAATAAAAAAATATCTTGTATATTATCTGTCTCGATGCGACATCCTCCGCAAAACCTGCATTGCGTTACTGTATTCTATGTACTGTAGTAAAGAAACATCGTGTACGTTGTAATTTGTATTCGTAGTTGTTCTACTGACTATTCTATGTTCTGTGGCAGAAAAGTCTTGTACGTTATAATTTGCTTCAGTACCGGTAGTAGATATCAAGAGGTAATTGATTTGTAGTGATTCATCCGAACAATGATTACGTGAGTCATCTTTTGAACCAGCAATTTCAAGATGGGAGCTTTTTGCTCGGTTTCTTAACGGATGAGTAAAATTGAGAGTTGAATGACCTAGGTGTTTTTTGTAAGCGACTTTTTTACCGACTTCATATACACGAACGCCGGTTGCGAGTACTACGCACCTCACCTTTCTGAAAAACATCACCAATAGGGAAGATGACAAATTTTTTTTAGTCCGTCTTGGAGATTATTAAAAAATATTGGACACGTATTTTTAATTTTTTTACCTAATCTCACTAACTGGACTAATTAGAATTTCTTTTTTTTTACCCAGGCATCATCCCTATTAGGTCAGTATATGTCCTCCTAGGGCGTCCCCTATCCTGCCAGGGTTGCGAGTTTGTCCGAAAGGGATATCGTGGCCCCGGCACACAGGTAATGGAAGGAACACGGGTGGGTTTTAGTCAGTAAAAGTCCAACACGCCCTCCCACTCCGCTCAGAGCGGGAGAAGTTATTTGATCATTCCCCACCCAGGTAAAAGGAGTATGTAAGAATCGTAGCAGGTGGGCTCTGTAATTCTGCTTACCCCTATGGGCAGAAGGCGTGAATTTATGTATGTTAAAAATTAAGGAGGTAACCGTGTGTCCTAACCAAAATCGATGGTCGCGCGAATACGCGAACCATTTACATGAATTTTGACGGACACACGCGACTTGATTGATCGCGCGAGTGCGTCATATTAATGTTAAGGAGACGATAACCGACTTTTAATTATTTTATAGTGAAGATCACGTCTAAATGAGTAGTGTTAATGATCTGGAAAAAATATATGTTAAATTAGAGCATTGTCTTAATATATTATGAATATTTTAGATTATGTTTACATAGTGAAATTAATTTGTAAAATGTCTAACGTGGATAAAAAACTGAGCATCACGCAGAATCTATCACGCGCATTTTTCTGAAACCTTCACCATTTTAAAGATAATTTAATTATTGATCTTTTAGTATTCGTGTGTTATTAAAATACCTTTTTTTATTTATAATAAATTAATAATGCGTCTAATTTGGGATGCAGCAGTTTTTACGTCTTTTCGGTGATTTTATAATGATAAAGAAATTAATTAGGGTTCGATTCCTGGTCGGGCAAAGTTTTATTCGGTTTTTCTATCAGGAATTTCTCAGTAGCAGCCCGGAGTCTGGATTTTTGCCCGGTTGATTGCAATAGGATAGGTTAGACAGACCAAATAAAAAACCAAGACAGAGCGCTGTCAACAATGAAGTGAATCGAAGAAGAAGTGAAGTAAACATGTGTGCACTTTGTGTGGTGTAGATTGATTGTAGTGTCATTGTAAAAGGTTGTAAATGTGTGCGTGTGAGCGTGTATTCACAGAGCGGAGGTGTAGTTTTGGCATGCTTCACTGTATTGTTCGGAGGACTCTGTCTTGTTTTTTCTTTAGGATTGCCACCTATCACAATTATTGTACCTAGCCTTTACATGGAGCGACTGCCTACCTGACCTCCAGAACCCAGTTACTGGGTAACACGATACCCCTTGGTAAGACTGGTTGTCAGACTTTCGGGCTTCTGACGACCCGTAACGACTGTCTAAGATCCACGATTGACAGCCGGGACCACCGGCTTAACGTGCTTTCCGAGGCACGGAGAAGTCTCGGTATGTAAAGAAGGTCCCCCATCCACGGAACAACACCGGCAAGCGTAGTTTAACCTGATGGATCGACACAAGTGGCTGTTATTACTTAGGCACGAGCTGTTGCCACCAATTATTACAAGGGACTTAACATAACTGGCGAAATGTGGGTGTACATCTCTACTTCTACTAACTAGCTTCAACTTTGTGACTAACTGACGCAACTATTTGACAATTCAAAAGTGCCTGTAAATGGTTTAATTGAAATAAATGCTTTGTGTTTGAGTTTGAGTTTTAGTCTCTGCCTAACCCATCGGGTTTACAGGCGTGATGTAAATAAGATGACACCATTCAATTTTATAACAGGTATTTTAATAACTCATTCTAACTACGTCACAGATAAATACAGATGAGACACTCCGCATTTTAGGTATGAAGCTACAAGTACGCGGCGGGCCCGTCTTGCTGGGCCAATTCAGCGAGTGTAGTCAGAAGATCTAAGGGCCGAGTCACACCGAAATGGCAGCGGCCGGCAGCGACGTGGCGAGCACTTTTAGTGTGATATAATTTTAAACTTTATCTACATAATTAAAAGGCCAGTATCGCTTGAAATGGTCGCAAGGCCGCCCGTGGTGACGCGAGGGGCCACGCGCTACACTGAGCGCACCATAGAGGAGACTAGGCGTGAGGTCTGGAGGTGGCGCGAGGCCGCCAGCGGCGACACTGGGAGCCGCTGCCGGCCGCTGCCATTCCGGTGTGACTCGGCCTTAAGAGGTACGTGATAGAAAGAGAGGCAACGTCTAGGTGAATATAACTGTAGGCAATTAGCGCTGTGCGACCTGAATTACACTTTATTGTGTCGTAGCAAGAGTCGTTTTTTATTAAAATGATTTTGCGGAGTGTCTGATCTGTATTTATCTGTGACTACGCCTTGAATTCGCGTGTGTGTGTAGACTGCGTAAAGAACCTATTGATGAACCAAGTTTAATGAAGGCCTCACTAATTATTCTGTGTGCGCACTTTCTTTCGCAATTGCACTGTTGTCTTAGATGAGGTAATTATATGACTTGACTCGAACAATTTTCAGTATTCTCACTGTGTTCTTGCGTTTTCTGTTTACCTACGTGCGTAAAATTTGAGTGTAAGTTGATTAGATCAGTGTTTTGCATTAGGTTATTAATAAGTCCAGCACACTAATTGCCTAACACACATTAAGTCACAACCAGAATGATTTTGAAGGATATTGCTCATCCATTGCTTCATATGTTGGAAAAATTTGTTTGCTCAACAATGTAAATAACGCAATGAATGTTGTTGAACTGTCAGAATGAACACCATTGCTACTGTTAGTGTGTTACGCAATTACCCCGTTGAGTAGTCTAGGTTAATAGGGATGATGCCTGGGTAAAAAAAAAAAAAACTAATTAGTCCGTCAGTCAGATAATAAAAAAATATTAGACACGTATTTTTTGCTTTATGATATTAATAATTACTTAGTTAAAACGCATTGTAAGTTTGGGAGTGAGGGTCGCTACGTCACTAGTATGTATAAAATCTACTTACTCGTGACGTCATGGCACCTTTTACTTCAATGTATCGCCGTAATCTTTAGATTACGTAAAAAAAGAAAAAATACGTGTCCAATATATTTTTTAATATCAAAGACTTGTGTCACCCACGTGACCACTGTGTCTCGGAATGCTGTACCCGGCGAAGTATATTATTATATCATGGTCCAGCGTAACTCCAAAACGTAATGGTGAAAATGAAAACATTACCACACTTCTGGGTATTTAACAATTATATTCTAGAACAAAATACTGTTGCAAGAATAAAGGCAGGTACACGGTACTCACGACAATTCAATAAAATTTTATGTACAGCAACTAACAAGTTAATTACTGATCAATAAACTGCATAATTGCTGTAATAAATTGAACATAATAGTCACCAATATTCTATTTTAGACTGCTGATTGTGCTTGATTATTGACTTGTTCTTGGCTTACTTTTTGCTAGTAAGTACCTATATCATATTAAAAAGAAGAAAAAAAAAGGGAGTATCAAAACCGAGATCAAGGGCTGTCAGTGTCAGTATACCACAGAAAATAACACTGACAGCTTGTGCTTAGATGTGGATCTCTTTCTGTTTCATTGGTGATATTTACCTTTAGCATGATAATAAACAGTCGGTCGATTCTGTAAAAATATTAACGCGAAGCTTAGGTGAAGTGAGCGTGAAGTGAGCGTGAAGTGAGCGTGAAGTGAGCGTGAAGTGAGCTGTCACTGCCACAGAATCGACCGGCAGGATGCTAGGGATTAACACTATTGACAGCTCACTTCACACTCACTTCACCTAAGTTTCACGGTGATATTTTTACTGAATCGAACGGCTGTTTGCGATTATATGAGTCAACAAAAACAGGCACACTTAGTCGAAGACACGTCATGTCATCGGAGCGCAGGTCATCTTGTATTGTTTTAAATATTTTAAATGACCAGAAAAGTTGTTTATTTAAAATATTTAAAAAAAAAATAATCAAAAAACAAATCGGCTGCAGCCGATTTTGTTTTTTTTTCTGTTTGGAACCACTGTGTGACGTTGTAACACGGCACACTTTTAGCATCGGCGATCGGCGATTTAGCCGCTTTTTATAAGATAAATGCGTCGATATAGTCGCAAAATCGGCGATCGCCAATGCTAAAAGTAGCTAGTCAACTGCGGCCCTTATTTTTTTTTTTGGTGGGAAATTATCAAATAACTTCTCCCGCTCTGACCGGAGCGGGAGGGCGTGTCAGACTTTTACTGACTAAAACTCAGCCGGGTTCCTTCCGTTGCCTGGGTGCCGGGGCTGCGATATCCCTTTCGGACAAACTTGCAACCCTGGCAGGCATTGGCCTTTACGGACCCCGTCAGTTGGTGCTGACATCTCTTTGCGGCGCGCGTAGAACACAACTCGCCGTCGACGTGTTGTCATCCTTATCGGACGGCGAGCTACGGTGGCCGGAAGTCGGCTCGTGACTCCCGACGCCCGGAGCGTCTCCTGCGGCGACTAGGGGCGCGAGGGCGCGAATCTTGCCTCTCCCTCGCGCGTTCCGCCTCCTCCTTCGCGAGCATTACTGCTTCGCAGAAGGAAGTGACGGCCGCCCATGCACTCTCGCTCCGAACCTGGCCTGAACCAGGGCCGGACGCGAGAGATCGCCGCCGTCGATCGCCTCCGTGAGGACACGGCGGTGCTCCGCCCAAGCCGGGCAGACCTCCACCGTATGCTCCACCGTGTCCTCCGGGCGATCCTCACAGTGGTGACACCCGGGCGTTTCCTCCCGCCTTATGCGGCACAGGAACCCTTTGAAACAACCGTGTCCGGTGAGGACCTGCGTCAGGCGGAAGGTGAGGACGCCGTGGCACCTGTCTAGCCACTCCTCAAAGAGGGGACTTATCGCCACAATTGTGGCGTGCCCAAGTCTGCTGTGGACCTTAGGCAGTGTTTGCACTTTGCTGAGCGTTGGCTGAGCGATGTAATGTTTCGTGCCTGCTTCACGTCATCGGTATTTGTGATTTTGTTTATTCACACGGTAAAGTGATATGACTACTATTAGACTGTTTTATTTTATGTAAGTAAGTAAAATGGCGACGTCTTGAAAACATACATACTCGTACTTCTTTATTTAATTGATTTATTATCTACTAAGCCATCGATATGGGCATCGGTATCGCCGATTATTTACTACAATAATCGGTATCGGTATCTTAAGGGGAAAATTATGTATCGTTACATCTGTTAATAGGGTTCCACTTGGCACGTTTCGGGTACGGAACCCTAAAAATGAAATAAAAATGTAGGTAAATAATGTTGAGCTCGATTTGCAGTCCACCAAGCTTATCGTTGAACATATGCCAATACTGCAATTAAACACACAATGATTTCAGCTCGCGACCTCATGTGAAGTCTTGTGTGCTCAGTAAGTCGAGACACATGCAAACATTATGATAAATGTCTGTGTTGCCACTGTGTAAATATTGTACAAACTTATGGCCTGTGTTGCAATGTTGAGTAACTGTAAATTGACAATTAAAGAAAAGAAAAGAAAGAAAATACTTTTATTTGCGGTAAACATGACGCAAAGAAAGGACACAAAACAAAACAAGAACAAGTTGGAGGAAAATGTGCGTCACATCCACGCGAAACGACCATCGCTCAGCATAATGCTGCGACCCTATGCGAGACAGAGCCCCAGCGTTGGTTTTCAGCGACAGCCGGCGTTGACATTATGACGTCGACCTGTGCAGCATAAAAAAATATCATATATAAATAAATATATTAATATTATATCTAATTTAAAACCATCAATACCTACATGATTTGATCTTTGACATGATCTGTAATCTCCAAAACGGCTGGACCGATTTTGACGGGACTTTCACTAGCAGATAGCTCATGTTGTATGTATGTTTGTATGTGTAGGTATGTGTCAACTAATTTAGATTATGTATAAAAGTAGTCGACTTTGGTTGGTCTAGTTTGGTTTCCCTACTTACTGATAACCATAATCCAATGGTTGTCCCAACCCTATATATGTGTAGGGGCTTGACTTTTTTGTGCTTGTCAAGCAACTTTGACCGTCGAGGGACTTCATTTTGACTTTGCGACCGAATTCGGTCGTATAGCGATCGCTATTTTTGTCGAGACTGCCGCCCCAGCGCTAGCGATCGGCACGCAAAGGTTGAGAGACGAAAAATATTCGGGAGTGCGCGGGAGAGTAACGTGTTGTTCCTTTTGTATACAATATAATTATTATAAAGAACTCATAGTTTAATTTCAAGACCTTTTTTTTTTTTTTTTTTTTTTCGGGATGGGAAATCATCAAATGACTTCTCCCGCTCTGGGCAGAGTGAGAGAGTGTGTCAGACTTTTACTGACTACCCGCAACCTAATTTCAAGACCTAACATTGCAAACAGATAGCGGCTATATGTAAAATAAATTGAATTGATAGCATTTGATCTTTAACCTGAGACTTATGCATGACAGCGGCTTATCTCGGCTGGATTTTCTCAGCTGGGTTTTTTTCAATTGCTTGCCTGCCGGATCAACAATAGTTTTGGCACTTGCGGATGCGGATAAATTTTGGGCATCAGAATTGCCCCGCACCTCGTAGCAATAACTTATATAATATTTAATGTACAGTTTTGACTTCACTACGATTTTATTACAATGTACAGAAGTACCTTAATTGCGTAATAGACGAACAGTCAGAATCTGAATCGTTTTGAAACAGTTTGCGAATCCATTGCTTCATAAGTTCGAAAAAAATATCTGCTCAGCAACGTAAATAACGTAATGAATGTTGTTGAACTGTCAAAATGAAACATATTAATCGTAATCGTTTACGAAAATATGTTACATAATAAGATAGCTGATTAAGAATTAAAATAACAATAATAAAAATAAAAAAACTCGCTCCTTACAATAGTTTTTGTTAAAAACCCTATTGAGACATCGGTCTGCCTCGTTGCCCGGGGTTCGATTCCCGGATCGGCTAAAGTGTTATTGGGGTTTTGCCATCTGGAATTTCTCAGTAGCAGCCCGGAGTCTGAATTCGTGCCCGGTTGATGGCAATAGGCTCGCCCCCTATTACATGGGACTTAAACATAACTGGTGAAATGTGGGTGTACTATAGATACACCTCTGCCTAAACCTTCCAGGAAAACAGGCGTGATTTTTCTATTGAGAAATTCCAAAATGCTAAATAACATTCCCAGACAGTTTATATCCATACTAGTTACTACTTCCAGTCTGTTACACGAACAACAAACAATTGGCCATCAAGTGTTAGACCTCAAGTGTCAACTTGTCTACTGTCAACTGTTTGATCAAACAATACGTCTAAAGGACATCGCTCATCATAGCAGCACTGCTCCGACACGGCAAATAACTTGTCATTCAAGCTAGGCTTTTAAATCAAATGCTTTAAAGTCTATTTTACGATGGCTATATAGAATAGTAGACGGCTCGCGGGTAGGTAGCGGCCCGCGACTGCACGCTTGAAGCGAGGAGCCCGCTCCCCGGTGAAGACACGCCTGCAGGCGGTATGCATAATAACGAGATCAAGTGTTTTTTTTTTAAACCGCACATAATCTGAAAAAATCAAGTACGTCAAAAAATCATAAATAAATAGTTACATCATAACCCTGTGCAAGAATATAACGGTTATTTTCTCCGTTCCGGAGATTTCCATAAATTTCTTTAGCAAAAAAATAAAGTTGCCAATTTGCGTACCAGATTGCGTTCTATGATATATGTAAGCATAATATTGGCCGAAAAACCGATACTCTAAAATTTAAGTTTAAATGTCTTCGAGACCCTTTTTTCGTTCGCGTTACTGCGCTGGAGCGGTGCTGTTATAATGGGCGATGTCCTTTGTTAACACTTCAATCGTTTTTGTGAAATCAAAAAGCAAGTGTTGTACTTAGATAAACTTTATTTTTCTTTAGTTGTTTTATTTGGCACATACATATATACTTACGATAGATTTCGACATTGAGGAAATGTGATAATTTGAATCTATAGTCATCTGCCTAAATTTTCGCTATGTAATAACAGCCGCATAGGTCGGTCCATCAAGTTAAGCTACACTTGCCGGGATGTGATGACCTTCTTTATATATCGAGGAACCTCCGTGGTCCGGAAAGCACGTTAAGCCGTTGGTCCCGGCTGTCATTCGTGGATCTTTGACAGTCGTTACGGGTCGTCAGAAGCCCGAAAGTCTGACAACCAGTCTTACCAAGGGGTATCGTATTACCCAGTTACTGGATTGTGGAGGTCAGATAGGCAGTCACTCCATGTAAAATACTTGTATTCAGCTGCATCTGGTTAGACTGGAAGCCGACCCCGACATAGTTGGGAAAAGGCTAGGCAGATCATGAGATTTCGACATTGAGATCCTAACTAATATTATAAATGCGAAATTGAGTTCGTTTGTTTGTGTGTTACGTTTTCACGCTAAAACGGCTGCACGGATTTGGATGAAATTTAGCACATGGGTAGACCATGACCTGGGTTGGGACATACTTTTTATCCCGATATTTCCATGGAATCGAGACTTATGCAGTTGAAACCGAGGAGCGTAGCTAGTAATTAGATAATTTGAATACCCGTAAGGAAATTATGTATTAATAAAATCTCGAATAATTAATCGAATTTAAAATTTTAAGCTATCTGCTAGTACTGTACTAATCTTAACTTATTTTTGTTGTGTAACCGTCAAGTAGCGGTCAATGTATACTAATTAGAAATAAGTTTTTTTCTCATATAGTAAGTGAATGTAATTCTTTAAAAATGCACCATACAAATATTTTGTAAAAAAGTGTGAGTAATTGGGTAGTAGAATAAATGGCTTTATTATTTTATTTTATTTAAGGAAATTACGATAATGTTGTTTTCAGTGAACTTATACTCATACCACTTTAGCAATTTGTGGATTTTCCATCGTCAAAAAAAACATGCGGGGCAGTCTTTAGGGACTGCCGATAGAAGTGAAAACTAAGTAACTTGTGAATTGTTATCTATGTACATATATATACAGTACGTATACATATAGCTCATGGGAAGCGTGTGGTGACGATGACGCGAGTTCCATGATTTTTGCTCACCCAAAAAGTGCTCAACGCGCCTAAAGAAGTTTTCATTTAAAAAATTACGGACCTCCATACAAACTTTCATCCCCCATTTAATCCCTTAAGAATAGAATAGAATATAATAATATTTATTAGCTTAAAACATGGTGTAAAAAGATGGAAAGACAGCGATGAATTTTCAGAAATCCTTCCTTACTGTGGTCACTTTCGTAAAGAAATCTTATGCATGGTTTCAGACCCAGGGGTTTACGGTGTGCGTGTCTGACAGTTTTTTTAATATTTATTTTTTATTTGTGCTCTAGACAGCAATATCGCCTGATGAAAAGCGATGGATGAGGTCTATGATGGATCGAGCGTGCCCAGAAGATGACTGTTCACTCTTACTTTTAAGGCAGACGGGTTATATGTGGAAGGGAACACAGACGCTGGCAGAGAGTTCCACACTTTGGCTGTGCGCATAATAAATGTGGAGGAGAAGCGCTGAGTACGACTGGACTACCATCACTGCAGGGTACCATCCGCACTTGCTTGATATCCTATCAATCAAGTGCGAATGGTACCCTGCAGTAAGTCTGGTAGTCCGGTTATAAAAGAGCGATGGTGGGATCAGGTCGTGTATGAACGAATTCTAGATTTTAATAAAGTAGAATGCGGGCAGTGATAATCTAGTGGTGTGACCGTCAGACTGCCAAGTCATAGGTCTCGAGTTCGAAAGGACCGTGGCCCCTGGCAGCGTACAGGCAACAGAAGGAACACAGGTGGGTTTTAGTCAGAAAGAGTCTGACACGCCCTTCCGCTCCGCCCAGAGCGGGAGAAGTTATTTGATCATTTCCCAACCAAAAAAAAATGAAAAGGTAAAAATCACCCATGACTTTTTGGATTCATGTGCGTATTGTATAATTATAACTTGGTTAAAAAACGGTGAAGGAAAACGCGGGGAAACCGGCATGCCTGAGAGATATTTCTCGACTGCATTTGAAGCCAACTCAAAGGCCCATGGGCGGCTTTAAAACTCGGAGGTTAGTCCACACGAAAAGAAGAAGATTAAGTAGATGTGTTTCCAACAAAAAATCATTAATGATGCTGTTGACTGGTGATTAATGCAAAAACTCATTGATTATTTTACTTTGTTTGCTTTGTAAATTAGCCGTATAAGGAAAAATATAGTAAGTTTACAAGTGAGTTATATCAAACGAACGCTCAATCCAATGTGTATAGAACTTTGTTTGAATGCAAACAGTCGAACAAAAACAAAGATTTGATTAGAGCTATGATAACACGGAAGAGGAGTCAGATTTGATGCAGACAGCTCCGAGAATTCAGAAAATAAATTGCCAAAGATCTAATGGATATGACTCTGCAAAATATCATGATAGACAGACACAACATTTTAATAAACTAAAATAAAATAAATATTATTTAGTAGACTTTTTGCTGACTCATGTTCCTTTGACAGCAGCAACTCACCAGCAACCTTATAGAAACGACATTAAAGATCACTGTGATTTTGACAGACTTGTCAGTGGCAGCAACCTAACAGTAACCTTATTGAAACGACATTAAAGACCAGTGTGATTTTGACAGACTTGTCAGTGGCAGCAACCTAACAGTAACCTTATTGTTACGACATTAAAGACCAGTGTGATTTTGACAGACTTGTCAGTGGCAGCAACCTAACAGTAACCTTATTGAAACAACATTAAAGACCACTGTGATTTTGACAGACTTGTCAGTGGCAGCAACCCAACAGTAACCTTATTGTAACGACATTAAACATCAGTGTGATTTTGACAGACTTATCAGAGGAAACAACCCAACAGTAACCTTATTGTAACGGCATTAAAGATCACTTGGATTTTGACAGTCTTGGCTGTGGCACAGCAACCCAACAGCAACCGTATTACAACGACAATAATGATCACCGTGATTTTGACAGTAATTCAATATCAGAGGAAAACAACTGTGAAAGAACTGTAGGACTACTACTATTGAACTTAAGAAAAGTCTTATAAAAAGCCAAAATAACATCGTTATTTTTATTAAAATACAATATCATCAATATTCGGAGGTCAACAGCTATCACTTTGTGATTAACTTAACACATCATATACTTTACCTACTATAAAAGTGTTAAGTAGGAAGAATTAAATATGCAGATGATTAAGTATGATGATGGTAAAACTGTATCGATATACCAGAATACCTAGCACTGACATAGTTTATCGGATCTACCTTACGTTGTACAGCGTGGTGCAAAGTAATCACCATGTTACATAAACCGTAAATTTTTGCCAAAGGTGTATTCTGTTCATCGCGATTTATATATTTGTGAAGTAGATAGACACGGTGACTAATAATAGAGCGCTATACTCCACAAGAATACGGAATACGTAACGAAACTCAACGAATTTGTGTCGTCAATTTTCAAATCATTGCCCGATATATCCGCTGCAGATTCGAAAATAATCGATACGAAGAAATCGTTTGGATTGGTATGTGATGAGGAGGGAAGAAACGCATGTGACTAAAAAGAGTGACGAATACAATGGAGTATTTGGAAAGACCATACAAAATATGGATGGATTATGTGAGTGATATGAAAGAAAACGCAGTGAATGATAGCATGACGGTTGACAGGGGAGAAAAGAAGAAGAAAATCTGTTGGGCCGAACCCGAGTAACATGGAACACTAGGTCAGGAAGATGATGATGATGATGATTTATTGGAAATGACGCGGCTATGTAAACAAGCCCCAAACATAGGCGTCCCTAAAAAGAACATCAAAGAAGCAAATCTATCGCCAGAAGAAATGCGGAAAGTAAATGCGGGGTATTTGAGCACTCGGTATTCTGGCTCAGTTGAAGAACGCTACAAGTCCAAGGCAAGTGAGAGCTGCGATTGCTCAAGAAGATCAATTGATTGAAAGAAGCAGTACATACGTACGTTAATTTAAAGCGCATTCGTGATTAAGGTCAGATAACATAGTGGAATGTTGACGCACACCGGCCTGTAAGTTAGATGGTACGCAAAAAATGCCACTCTCTCATAGATGGTTTCAATGTGTTGTTATTGCAGAGGCTCGTATAGCTTTTTATTGTAGTTGTACTCCTGCCGGTCGATTCTCTAACAATCTCACCGCGAAAATTAGGCTAAGTAAGCTCTAAGTGAGCTGTCAATAGTGTCAAACGCTGGTGAAATGATAGGTAACTTCACCGATCCACACGATTTCTACAGAATAGATAGGCAGGAAAAGACATATTATTTTCACGATTTTTAGCGTCTCTTTTCTATTTCTATGGACGACATCTAGTCACCACTCGCGGTCCCTCTCTCATACGTGGACTACCGACTGTCTGCCAGGGATAATACTAACCTTTATTGTTACTGAACGCTCATGGGATTGCCAAAATAACGAAAGATTGACAGAGGCTTTGATGATTGTTATAAAAGCTGCACCTTGATATCTTCTTGGTTTGGGCTTCGCACTAAGTGACCTTGCCGTCGAGATTCCTCCATTATCTCTTTCCAGTTTTCATCATCATCATCATTCCACCCACTGGTTAGTATAAGCCTCCTCCCTTTTCAGCCATGCTTCCCTGGTCTGTGCGAGTCTCATCCAGGTTTTCCCTGCAATCTTCGTCCACCTGGCTATTTGTTTTTCCAGTCTTACTTGTTAGTAAAATATAGCATTTTAAGTTTAGTGTTAAGTTTATTCGGTGAGCAGCAGAATCTGCTTAATACCTACATTAATTTAACGCCATTGTAATTAACAATTTTATTATTCGTGCCCTGCTGTGCTCTTGCATATTGAGTACCACTGACCTAGACAGTAAAGTCGGCAAATTGTGTATTTACCGCGTCGAATGCCTTGACGACTCAGTGTCGAATTCTCAGCACCGCCGGTCACGGTATTTATAACTCTGAATTTTTATAATACATTACGGTATGATGCGTAGAATATAATATTACGGCGTACTAATGAATAATATAGCCGCCTCTACCTCATCATTTAGATATGTGAAGCATGAGAATCTTTTCTGTTTGTTCTGCCTAGAAAAAGAACTGCCAAGATTCGCATAGCTGCAACTTACAGCATTTTGTTAAAAATTCAGTTGACTTACAATTTCTAATATAATAGCCCTATGACAGACGTGCAGATAATAGTTTTGTTTTTGTTTTAATGTTGGCCAATTAGGTACGGAAACCTTAGATATTATTTTAAGAAAAACCACGCAATTTATGATAATTTATTAATATGATGGCTAATTAATCGATTAAGATAATAATATTTTGATTGGATAGCTAACAATATCGTGAAAAAAATGCAGTTCTTGGAGAACTGGATTTATAAGCTCATTTAAGTTTGGTGTTTAATATTTTGCTGCTATTAAATTTAAATTAGTTCCGTACGTAACCTAACCTTGGTATTTAGAAAACATGGTAGCAACGTATTATAAACGTTGACCTTTTTATGGTACGAAGGGAAGTCGCATGCGCGCTTGAGAAATATATGCAAGAAGCCGATTCCCGACATCCCTTCTACGAACATCCAACAACCCGGGGTAGACTAAAGATCCGGAATAGCTTTCATCATTGTTATCAGGTCATCCATGACCAACCGCCAAAAGGTAAGAATTAGAGTTGTGTAAAAAAACAGCACCCGCCACCAACCATCTTCGTCCAGCACCAGGAGCACCTGTCACCCGGACGTAACCTGCAGTGACCTATATGGAAAGCAATTAACAGCGGACCCAAGTAGGCCGTTGCAAGCACAATCTTGCGAAATGCCCCAGATTAGTGATCCAACCGACACCCAGTGCGAATGCGGTGCTCCTACCAAACTCAAACTCAAAGCATTTATTTCAAATAAACCAATTACAGGCACTTTTGAATTGTCACGGGGTCGGTCAGTTAGAAAGATGAAGCTAGTTACCCATTCCAAAGCGTAGTAGGCACCTATGGAGAAGAACGAGCAAGAAATTCCACGGACACTCGTTTTAAATCACAATATGGTTACAAAATATTGGTGACATCATTCATGTTGAAGTTATACATGTGAGAACGATGCAAAACGTTAAAAGCGTCCATAATAAAAAAGAAAATCAAAAATTAAATTAAATTAAAATAATCCGTGGCAGCCAAGAGACGACCAGTCCCCACTGACGGCGCCCGTTCACGAACATGACGCATGGATTAGGACTATTCAGCTCAACCATTTTGAAGGGAGCTAAATGATCCAACACACGCGCCACCGTCAGCGAGACATTAGAGTGAGCATGACATACTCTCAGCCGCCAAGGCACATTCAAGTCAATGAAAGACATATCCAGTACCTAAATGGTAGCTTTATAGACGACCAAACCATGCCCCATATGTTGGAGTGTCTAAAGTGTCCATATACCTGCACTTTCGTCCATATACTTGCGGACCTAGAAACTGCCACTGCTGCCGCGATTGGCGTGGCCAGCTACTGGGCCAAACTAATATTTTACAGACAAAACATTTAATTTTTTGTATGTTTGTTACGCTTTCACGCTAAAATGGCAAGACGGATTTTGATGAAATTTGGCACATGGGTAGACCATGATCGTTGTTAGGACATAGGATACTTTTGATTCCGATATTCCCACGGGATCGAGACTTATGCGGATGAAACCACGGGGCGCAGCTAGTGTAACATAATATGATTTTTACCTTTGCCGTCGACTCGATAGGAAGAAGACCTGTAAAAGTTGTGAATGTGAGTAAATGGGAAACGATATCGTGTCTAAATTGTGACCGCATATCTGTGTTCTCACTTGTAATCAGTTTAAGACATAGCTTATTTATTTGACTACAAGCCGTGTGTCACATGGTGTTTCTCATTGACAGAAATACAGATTATCCATACAAACTTTCAACCCCTGTTTCACCCCTTTAGGGGATCAATTTCCAAAATTCATTCTTACTATTAACCTTGATTATATAAGGCACGGTTGTGCAAAATTTCATGCTTTTGGCGATTCTGTTTAGGCTGAGCATCGTTTGAAAGTGAATGAATGAATGAATTAAAGATTTATTTGAGAATGTGGGTAAATGGGAATATCTTGACTAAATTAAGTCTTCTTCACTAAATCAAGGGTCTCTAGCTAGTTCTATAGCTTATTTATTTGAATACCAGCCATCTGGCATATGGTATTTCCGATAGATATGCGGTATTTCCTACTTACTATGAAGATCTTTTATACAAACTTTTTTTAACCCCTCTAGGGGATGAAATTTACAAAAATCTTTTCTTTGTGCTCGACCATTGTTGTATATGGAACTCTTATGCAAAATTTAATGCTTCTACACCCAACTGTTTAGGCTGAGCGTTGTCTATCAATGTCAAATTGAATGAATAAATGAATGAATTTAAGATTTTTAATAAGTATATGGATCCAAAAAATATACATAGTTCGATGTTTTTATTATAAATTAAAATGTTAATATACATAATGTCTACCGATTTTATTTGTGCAAACTAGTTTGGTGATAATAATATACCTACTGAACATTAAAGTTTGGTTGGATTGTTGATAATGATTATTATTATAATGGCTGTTCCATATGTTATAGGATATTGATTGTCTTGACCTTTGTGTCTATCGTAGTCATTTGTAGTCTAATAGGGATGATGACAAAAACAATTTTTAGTCCGTCTTAGAGATTATTAAAACATATTGGACACGTATTTTTTCTTTTTTACGTAATCCAAAGATTACGGCGACACATTGAGTTACAATGTGCCATGACGTCACGAGTATGTAGATTTTATACTTACTTGTGACTTAGCGACTCCCACTCCCCAACTTAAAATGCGTTTTATCTAAATATTTTATTATTAATATGATAAAGCAAAAAATACGTGTCTAATATTTTTTTTTTATCTGACTGACGGACTAATTAGAATTTCTTTTTTTTTACGCAGGCATCATTCCTATTATCTGTGTCTTTCTGTTTTCTTCGATAATATTATACATATTCATACATACTTATTACTTACTGAACATATTTTAATATTATAAATGCGAAAATAACTCTGATCTGTGTCTCGGTTGTTTACTTTTTAGCACCGTAACAGCTGAAAGGATTTCGATGGAATTGGGTACATAGATCATGACCGTGGTTAACACATAGGATACTCTTATCTCGGTAGAACATTCTCGTGGCATAATTGCCGACAACCACGTGCAGGGCAAAACCTAGTCACTCAATAAGAGCGATATCGTTCTGTGTACTGGTTCTACTGTTTTTTGGATGAGAAGCCCACGATCTACCTGATGTTAAGTGCTGACCACTGCCAATGGACAACTGCAATATCAGAGGCGTCGGGTTGATCCTAGACACAGAGCTAAAATGTCTCACCATCATCATTGGCAGCCTTGTTCCCCCCACTGCTAAGTATAGACCTCCTCCCTTATGTGCTATGCTTCCCTGGTCTGTGCGAATCTCATCCGGGTCTTCCCCACTATCTTCTTTCTGTAGATTTTGTTTTTTTAAATTTGGTTGGCAAGAAACTCCAGGTGAGTAGACGACTCACCTGGAGTTTCTTGCCAACCAAATTACATGGGTCAGTAATTGCATCCTTCAAAAGTAAAAGGTATTGAATATCTGACATCCTCAATCCTGATTCTGAATGTAGAGTAACGTATTAGTACACGATTTTCTTGCCGTGAAAAAATACGGTCTATTTGCCGTGTAGGCACGATCGTCAGTGTTGTATGGATCACTATGGAAGCTTGTTGACAGACATGTTTTTTCTACGGCGCGATTAATGCGCCGTTCCGTAAAGAAACCGTGCCGTGTAGCCCGTGTACAAATTGCCTAATACTCGTAAACCCAAAAAAGAAAGATAATTTTAATCCGAATGCCCCAGAATGGGGGGCATAATTTACTCGTATTGTTTTGGATAACGTATACAATAATTAATTCTGATGATAAAACGAATGCACAGGTATTTTTGATAATGAGGCAAATTCACAGAAAGTCCTTCAAGAAGACAAACCTTACATTATAACTTCGTTAGTCAAAGGCCGCGTGTCGTCATCTCGTGTGCTCATCACATTTCGTAACGTTGACTTCATAAGCCTATCAAGTATCACGGTAAAGGCAGAAATACGGTCATTAGTAAAGTACATGAACAAGCTGATTTTCTACTACCTACGTAATTCAATTATTGTGAATGTGAGGACTATTTGGGTCATATTTTTTTATATATTTTTTCTTTTTCAATTTCTTTTAATGATGGTCTGGCAGTTTGAGTACCTACTTTATTCGGCCTACCGAAATTTCCTTTCTGTGGAATTTTTCATCGAGTCGTTAAGCTCCTTAAGTTCTGAGTATGATGGTCTGGCAGTTTGAGTACTTTATACAGCCTACCCAAATGACCTTTCTTTGGTATTTTTCGTCGAGTTATGGAGCTCCTTAAGTTCTGAGTGTGATGGTCTGTCAGTTTGAGTACTTATGCGGCCTACCCAAATGTCCTTTCTTTGGTACCTACTGTTCATCGAGTCGTTGAGCTCCTTAAGTTCTGAGTATGATGGTCTGGCAGTTTGAGTACTTTATGCGGCCTAGCCAAATGTCCTTTCTTTGGTACTGTTCATCGAGTCGTTGAGCTCCTTAAGTTCTGAGTATGATGGTCTGGCAGTTTGAGTACTTTATGCGGCCTACCCAAATGTCCTTTTTTGGTATTGTTCGTCAAGTCGTGGAGCTCCTTAAGTTCTGAGTTGAGCTGTACGTGCACTGACTGGACAGGTCCACTCGAATGTGTGGTTCTTTCCTCAAAAGTCAATTTCAGACACTAATCTACATGGTCCGCACATGATCTGACCAAGATTATGTCTGGACTTTAAAAGAGACTTTGACCACACACCTTTTTTTCCGTTCCTTTCTTCTTGTCTATTTATAATGTGTGTGCATAAACTGTTAAATAAATAAATAAATATGAAGGGTTCCGTAGTTACAATGAATTATTTATATCAAAAACAAAGATAGTTAATGGACTCAGGGCTTTGCGGAAATCCACGCACACATCACGCGCGCATCATTAGTATATATAAATATATTTCGTCTATTGTATTTTTCCCAAGAACAATGAGATTCTCACAACAAGCTCTTTGATTTGGAACTTTTTTTTTTTTTTTTCCAATTTGCCCCCGAAAAGTGACCCCATATTCAAAAAACATATATTTACGTTACACGACTGTGTTTGGGTCACAAAAATTTATATGTTGACCAAATTTCAACTAAATTGGTCCAGTAGATTCGGAGCAAATTGGCTGTGACAGACGGATAGCCAGCTAGACAGACAGATAGACACACGAGTTATCCTATAAGGGCTCTGGTTTTTCCTTTTGTGGTACGGAACCCTAAAAAAGTAGTGTTAAATATTGTACGTTTGTACGTAAGGCTTCGTATACGCGTCCGACTCGCACTAGACAAAATCAAACTGGCTGCTAATTTAATAATATAATTTATTATTTTTTTATAACATTGATTTTACATTCTGTGATTACTAGAACACACACACTGACTTATTAGTATTACTTGTTAAAATGTTAGGAATATCGTATAATTTTACAATGTTTGTAAATATGTGAGGACCATAATTAATATATCTGTCATTGCTTCATTTTTCATTATTTTCTGCCTATCGTGGTGTAGTAATCTAACTAATAGTATAAAACATATAATTATATAATTACAAATTAATGTAAAACATTTTAAAAGGGTGGAGTTTCTTGCCTATTCTTCTCCATACGAAAACTACCTTTTGGAAGGGGCGACTAGAATCAATTCTATTTTTTATTTCAATTAGGCACATAAAAGGCACTTTGAACGTCAATTTTACAAATAAAGAATTGATTCTAGTCGCCCCTTCCAAAACGTAGTTTTCGTATGGAGAAGAATGGGCAAGAAACTCCACCGTTACTCTTTTAAAATATGTTTACAAAATATTGCTGCTGATCTTTCTCCTTTTATAAGACATCTACTTATTACGATTCGTTCATATGATCTCTTGATCGCCAGTCCGACGCCTCAACTATTTCTGCTTCAGTAGTTCTTCAAGTACATATTTGTAATACAGCATTGCTCGTTACGGATCACCAATATATTGCTATTATTGTGTACTTATCATCATTATTCTCGGTATATAGAGCGGCGTGTACGACCTTAGGGAACTAATGCAGCGTAGAAAATGAGATCACAAATGACATCAACTGTGACGGATTTCCGTCGATATTCTGGTATTGGTATTTATGGTGTTCAATGTTACATAACATTATGCTTGTATTCCTCGAAGGGTTAGGTAGAGGTCTAGCTTTAATACCTAGACCAACATTTCACCAATTATGTTTAAGTCCCATGTAACAGGGGGCGAGCCTATTGCCATTAATCGGGCACAAATCCAGACTCTGGGCTGCTACTGAGAAATTCCAGATGGAAAAACCCAATAACACAATGTTAATTGTTACTGAATAAATGTTTCTCAAACATGCTTGGAAATTCGAGTATTGTTTTGACAACCTTCTTCGAGATAAATCGAAATTGCTGTACCTACTGGCTAAATACATGCGAGCACCCGGCTGGCCATGTTAGTATGAAAATCCATAGCTGTCGTGTTATTTAAAAATGGAATGAACTTTTTATTTCGCCACATGGCAACCAAGGAGGTATACTAACAATGATTTTATTTAAAGTTTGGTTAAGCGCGGGGAATGATCTGGGGTCTGATCGGATTTCGATTTGGCTTGCAAATAGAGCTGTTCGAAAAAAACAAATGAACATATTGGCCCGTGAAAAATGATCGTTGTTCATCATTGATACTGGAATTTATTATTAATATAGGTACTTAGTTTGAATTTCCGCGCATTATTTGAGAAAAGTACTATACACGCTTTGGCCGCAACCAGGCATTGATGGACTCACGTATGTTTGTATTTTCACGACCCTCCATCAATGCGTCTGGTGCAGGCCGCGACAGTAATGTACTATTATAATTTCGGAGTATTTGGTCATTAAAAGGAAGGCATTAAAAACTTTTAACAAATGAAACTTCAAACACTGCCACATTAACCACAATTTTTTTTTACAGAGGTCATTTATAAAGAAAAAAAGTCAATTTTATTCTCTTGATAAGTATAGGGCAATTTCCATAAATTCTTTGACGACAAATGGCCTGCATTACTACATTATTTTTATCACTTATGGAAAGAGTTTTAATTACTTTCAGTATGGAACAAAAAGACGTGTTGCGCCGGCCACGAATAAATTTGAAAAGAATGATGATATTCCTTTGAAAGCATTATTAACCCTTATTATTTAGGGCGATCAGTAACCGGATTGAATCCGTCAGGCTGTTGTTAGTGAGAAATTCTTGGCGGTAAAATGCCACATTTTATTTCAATCGGGGCTATTTTTCTGCTCACCAGTTGGCGCCACTGGTGAGTAAGGTCCTGGCAGTACTTTTATTTGATATGTTTTGGATATGTACCCATTATTTTATACATCACTCTGCCTAGCCTTTTCCCAACTATGTTGGGGTCGGCTTCCAGTCAAACCGTATGCAGCTGATTAACAGTATTTTACATGGAGTGACTGCTTATCTGACCTCCACAACCCAGTAACTGGGTAATACGATAACCCTTAGTAAGACTGGTGTCAGACTTTCGGGCTTCTGACGACTCTTAACGACTGTCAAAGATTCACGAATGACAGCCGGGACCAACGGCTTAACGTGCTTTCCGAGGTACGCAGGAGTCTCGGTGTGTAATGGTCACCCATCCACGGACCAACCCCGGCAAGCGTAGCTTAACCGGATGGATCGACCCCTGCGGCTGCTATTACTTAGCCACGAGCTCCTCACCCATTATTTTATAGATATTATGTTTATTTTATTACATTTTAAAACTTCAAATGAATATTTACATTATTATGTTCCTAAAATTGGCAAAAATGAAGCGGACATATATTATTCTTCCTCCAAGTGTTACCAAATTAGATCTTAAAAGTCTGTTGTTACGGCACGTTGTGTTCCACGCGCGCCTCAAAGAGATGTCAGCACAACTGACGGGGTCCGCTAGGGCCGATGCCTACTAAGGTCGCGGGAAAGTCCGAAAGGGATACCGTGGCCCCTGGCAACGTACAGGCAACTGAAGGTACACGGGTGGGTTTTAGCCAGCAAGAGTCTGACACACCCTCCCGCTCCGGCCAGAGCGGCAGAAGTTATATAACAATTTCCCACCCAAAAAAAAATGTTGTTCATTAAAATAGAAAGCCATAATTAGTAAGGAATGGCATAATCTTTATAAAAAATATGAATAATAAGTAAAAATTCGCGATAGAAAATCCCGCAAACAGTGAACATTCAGTGACTTTTGACATTTCTAGAGACACTCTACACTAGCGCCTCTACCGGCGAATTCAAGCGCGATAGTCCTTATTTAGTGCACTACTGCAACTGCTTTTCATCATCTATCATCATCATTTCAGTCAAAATACGTCTACTGCTGAACATAGGCCTCCCCCAAGCATCGTCATTTCGACCGATTCTCTGCTTCCCGCATCCAGCGGATTCCTGCGGCCTTCACAAGGTCATCGGTCCATCTTGTGGGAGGCCTTCTAACGCTTCGTCTTCCGGTACGCGGTTGCCACTCCAGAACCTTTCGGCCCCATCTGCCATCTGTTCTAAGAGCAATGTGCAATTTCAGGTTAATTCGAAATCAGACCAAAAATATTGTAAGTATCCTTATGTTAGATCTATACTGTGTGGAAAAAAAACATCGTGATCATGGTCAGTGTGTAAAAGTGATTCCAATTTCCTTATATCATTTACAGAATAAACAATTTCATTTCATTTTAGCGAGAGATCTAAATATAGCAACAATTTATAGACAAACCAAAATAACTATTATAGTCTCTGTGCCATCTCTGTGAGGACTATGACAGTATTTGGCCATCTTTGTATTAAGCTGCGTCCCAAACCTTGATTGTCTTTTGAAAATAACTGAAACGATCTCATTGGTTAACACCTTGAAAATCGATACCAGAACCTCATTATTTCAAACAGTCTCGAGTAACTTATGGAGCAGATAACTAACTGTGTTGTTTTTCTAAACACAAAAGTATTTGTTAGCCTGATCTGTAAATTCACAGTTAGTAGGTGCATAATTCAATACAAAATAATTATATATGCCATAACTATTTAAAGTGTGCCTACGAGATAGAGGAGATAACATTATCCAAAGACGTAATTAAGGCGCGACCCTAGACCAGTTAGTTCGGCCACAAATGTACCACATACGACAGTCACCGTTAGACGTGCGCGTAATTAGGTTACCGGCAAAACAACCTATAGGGTAATCTAAACACGTAAACTTGCTAAAGTACTTGTAGCATCTTACTAAAACACATCAAACCATTCAGAGAATATTTAAAACTTAAAGTTTCCAAACAAATCTAGACGAGATACGTAGATTTATCTTTATAAATAACTGTAACTCCGTAGGAGCTGCGCGGACGCAGCAGGCTCATTCAACTTGTAGCGCGCGCGCCATTCAGTTGCTCGGTAACAACGCTGAACACAGTGCGCGAAAATGGAGATTAGAATTTTTACGTTAGTGACTCTGTGGACTTACGGTGTTTTAGCGTATGAGTACCATTGTAGTAAACGATCTGCTCTGCTACTACTCAAAAGGCCAGCGTACGACTTTTCAGTGAGAATGTTGCAAAGGGTCACTCAAGAAACAGACTCGCACTTCGTTTACTCACCCATGTCGACCTGGCTGCAGCTGTCCGCGCTAGCCGAAGGAGCTGACGGACGCACCCTCAAAGAAATCTGGAATGTAACCAAACATCACAAGAACAGATGCTTCAAAAAACAGTTGAGCTATATCTTGAATAAGCTCAGCAGAGATTTAAAATATGAATGTCGGAGAAAGAGTGTGATTGCCATGGACAAACTGATGGCAGTGAAGAAATACTACGTGCGCCAGATAGAAAAACTGTACGGGATCAAAGCTTTGTTGCTTGATTTCAACGAACCCGTGAAATCTGCGAGAGAGGTGAACCAGGTGATCGAAGACGGCACCGGCGGATTGATCAACCATATAGTGTATTACGATGACTTTATGTCCTCAGTGCTTCTTATGAGTGATGCGAACTATTTCAGAAGTGAATGGAAAACACCTTTCAACAGTGTCAATGAGATACAACCCTTTTACTCGCGTAAAGGAGTGAAAATCGGTGAAGTGAGTATGATGAACCAAGTAGGATTATACAATATCGTAGATTTCCCACACATAGGCGCTACGGTGTTAGCAATTCCATGTGCATCACGTAGAATAACCATGTTAGTGTTTTTGCCAAAAGAACGAGTCTGGGTCAGTGACTTATTTTATAATATACAGGGAATTGGGTTGACGTCAATTTTCAATATGTATAAACATGAAGGGGAGAAGGTCGTAAATGTTACGATTCCTAGATTTAAGCAACGTACAGAGATTGAGAATTTGCCTGAACTTATCTACGATATGGGAATCAAAAAGATATTCGATCCTGACAAGGCAGAATTTAAAGGTATCAGTAAATTTAATATGCACGCTTCTCTCATGACGCAAATTGCTGTTATAGAAGTTAATGAGAGAGGGGTAACAGCATCCGCAAGTTACCTGATTAAGAATGATACTGCTATAGAATTTCTTGTAAATAGGCCTTTCGCGTATATGTTAGTAGATAGAATAACAGATTTCATTCTATTTGCTGGTATTTACTCAGTGCCCAGTGTGATTTGAATAGGAAGTATAAAACTAACAGCCTTGATGTATGTGACGGATCGAGAATCTCTTCTGCGAATGATTTGATTGCGGAATGCATTCGCGATGTTTGGTTTGTAAATAAATTCTGAAAACGAGGACGTCTGCGTTGAGTAGATAGAGGGCATGTGCCGTCGACATAGATTGACATTTTGTGAACTTAGTGAAACTACCCGATGACATTATTGAAGTGGCTGAAAGTATAAAATGTTCGAACGTGTAACTGTATTGCTTTAAAAATTACTTATAAAACATTTTAAATGAATTGTAAGCTAACCAAGGGTAGTTCAACATAAACAAATTGTAGAAAGAAGTTTTTGAATGTCTGTATTTCTAAACTTGTGATTAAAATTTGGCTTTCTGTAACCAACTATGTAGTTTTTTTGATCGCCCCATTGAAAAATATATTTAGTCAAAAATGCTTAATACAAATAATTATCGTCGGTTTGACGTCCTGTAATAAAAGGTGAAGTAGGTAATATCAAGTTGCTTGAACCAGCCGTATAAAATAAAGCGATTATTAATAAAAATAATATGTTTATTCATTATAACAATGCACATTTAACAATGTTTCTATGACTAGTATCACAGAAACTGCTTTGTATCGCAAGCAAAATATTTTAATATAACAATGGTCTTATTGTAATTTTTTCTATAATTAATTATGACTATCCTCTTCCTGTATTCAATGACTTAATTTTTTTTAAGGAATGTATTTAATTGAACCTCTTATAATTACTCTTTTTGCGCTCCTAAAAATATTATTGAGCTCTCTAATATAATGATTGCACCTATTTGGGATTCTAAAAATACTTAATACCCAAGTATAACTGCGACCAACTTGTACATGGCATTAAGTCATTATTAGAAGCGCAAATAGTTAAATATTTCCCTTTTTTAAATACAAACGTTTTGAAGGTTATTCTTACTCGAGTTTCAATAATTTGCACTTGGCCGTGCCTCGGTGTTTCTCGGAATGTCATTAATATTTATTTATTACTACAGATAGGTATTCATTTACAATATAACGAATGTTTATATAGCTGTAGGTACTTCCTTAGACTAGTATAATGTATTTTGCTTAAAAATAGGCATGTATTTAATCGAAAATCTAATAATTTCCATTTTGCGCTCCTTAAAATATGATTGAACACGCTAATATAATGATTGCACCTCTTTTTGTGAACCTCAAATTATTTGTATTTTGGGGACCTAAAATACAAAATTGCCAAGTAACTGCGGCCAAATTGGATGTAGCCTGAGAGAAAAGGCCAGAATCTTAAAAAGAGGCTCAATTATCTAAAAAAAATTGTGCATCATTAGAAGCGTAAAACGTTTAAATATTTCCCTTAAAAATATACACTTTCTAGCGTGGTCTAGATTATCGGTAAGGCCACTTTTATTACGATCCTATATCGATTTTAACACTATTCGTAAAATAGACGCCCCAATTTCTAAAACCGACGATTGTCTGTCTCTCTGTACATTTGTTTTCGAGTTAATCGTACTAATTTAGTATCGAATTACAATACTAATCGATTTCATATCCACAACTGAAGCCGACTAATTGAATCGATATGTCAAACTCATTGTGACCAATTCATTTTGTAATGTTTGAAATACGATAAAATCGTTTGGAAATTAATAATTGGAGCTGTCTATCGATAATATGGCTTTGGAATATCGATACCTAGCTTCAGTAGTTTGTCTTCTTCTGCATCCTCCCTTGAAAAGTTTGCACGTTTTGCAGGAAGTATCTAGAAAAGAAAAAAAATACATTTATTATTCGGTGGTACAATAATTTACTCAAACTTTTTCGGGTATAAAATTATTTTTTGATAATTGCCATAATTGTTGGGTATGAATGAGTCCATATCAAAGAATCAACAGGGATGTTTTTTTTTAAATTATTATTATTATTTTTACATTTTTCAATGAAAATAAGTCCACAAAGTAACGATTATTTATGTAAAAAACCCTAGGGTGAAATATAAAAAATAAACATTTAATTCAGACTAATTTTGTTCATAATAAAAAGAAAATATGTATATGACAACGTCGCATTTTCTTAGCTTTAAATATGAATGATTGGTTGGAATGAAAATTATTTACCTACTCGTACTTATCAATGAAACTAAGATACACACATCGAGAGTCTAGAGGTAAATTATAGTTAAAAAAAAAAAAAAAAAATATGCGATTTGAATCTTTGACATGGTCTCATTAATACCCTAAGGTTATGGGATATCAAAATAATCACGTTGTATTTATCTCAAATGGTAATTCTATTAAATCTTCTCAAGATAAATTTCATGAGACAAAAGTAAATGAAAACTGAAACAATAACATCATAAAAACTGAAACAACAACCTCATACTATCACGCCCGTAATCTCCAAAGGGTTAGGCAGAGGTGTACATAAAATACACCCATATTTCGCCATTTATGTTCAAGACCGTTCATCCAAAAAATTGGCAACGTCGCAAATAGCTGTCAACTTTTTTTACATCTTAAACTAAATATTCGGTGTTACGATATTAATTATTGCATTTCATATTGAATATTTTTAGTTCACAGTTAGCCATATTTCTTATTTCCATACAGTAATATTTCCAAATTAATCAAAACAGCGAAATATTTGACAGCTATTTGCGATGTTGCCCACTTTCTGTATAAGTCCTCATAAGCCCCATAAAAATGGGATGGAGCTGAAATAATATTGACCAAATAACACTTTACAGTTCAAGTGTGACCACTAACATTGACCACAACCTCAAAAGATTAATAAAAGCTCTGTAACACAAAATGTTCTCGTACCGTTTGCAAATAACCGTAGACCGCGGCTTATGGGTCAAAGATCAAGAATTTATATTTGAAAAGATTTGGGTCTAAAATATTCGCGATACGTGTTAAGAAAAAAATAATGTTTGGGCTGTTTAAGATTACGACCTTGTTATTTATCAAGTTAATGGCTAATTTTTTTATGAAATTATGACAGTTTCTATAATTTAAATGTCTGTTGTCTTGCAAACGTTACAGAAAAGTTTATTTCGAACATATTTTTTTATCTGCATCCGGCCCTCTCTCTTTACCATAGTCAAACAGTAATAGAACTTTTAATATACCAAGGGACTAATATTGAAACTTTCTCAGTAAAGCCGTTACTGCTGCTTTCTCGGGCGTCGCCGCGAGTAAAAGCTAGTGTTTGAGTTATTACGACATTTGCGCCAATGTCTCGGTACAAGGCCGCTGTGACGTCACAGCGAGGAATTTTAGAATTTATAACTCTGGGTGCGTTTTTTTATTGAGTTAGTCGCGAATAGTGTGTGTTTTCCGGTTATTTAGGTTCAAGGCTCGAGCAGGGCGTGACGCGACTTGGTAGAACAATTTTCATGAAGTTTTGATAGAAATTGTGCCATCAGAGTCCTGTCCCTTCGGACCAGGAGGCCTACCAGCACCTCTAAAGCAGTATTATTTCAATCTTACTTCAGTGAGGGAAAGAGATGGAGCTATATGTCCTGTAGAGCTTCATCTCTTTCCCACACGAAAGTATTAAAACGGGGACGTCTGTAGCCGAGGTGTAGGTATAATGTACGGTCAGCAATGTAGCCGCAGATAAATGAAAGAATATGCTATCACTTTCTACGAGTTTCTGTCTTAGTTAATAACAGTGTAACTGATAGGTACTTATCAACAGATTATTAATGATTATAGAGGCAGTTAAGAGCGTTTATTCTGAAAGTGGGCAACGTCGCAAATAGATGTCAAATATTTCGCAGTTTTGATTAATTTGACAATATTTTTGTACGGAAATAAGAAATGTGGCTAACTAGCGAACTAGAATATTGATTATGAAATGCAATAAGTATTTGGAACCTTTCAAAATGCCTTTTTTACACCTAAAACGGGTACAACATCAAATTCAATGTTATAATTGCAATAAATTATTAATGTTCTAGTTCGCTAGTTAGCCACATTTCTTATTTCCATACAGTAACATTGCCAAATCAATCAAATCAGGTACATTTTTGACAGCTATTTGCGACGTTGCCAACTTTTGGGATAAACGCTCTTAAGTGAATTTACAAACTTCAAGTTTGAAAATTATTAGGATGCTCTACTATTACTTGTGCTGACCGTCCACTGTAGTAAGACACACTGCAATTTTGTCACATGTAAAAGGAGTTGATATAGGATACTACTTATCATACCCACTTATAAAGCTTGAGGGTCTTGTGGTTAACTAATAACAGCCGCACGAGTCAACCGATCAGGTTAAGCTATGCTTGCCACGGTTGGTCCGTGGATGGGTGACTAAAAAAAGAAAGAAAGAAAGAAAGAATGCTATTTGTAGATATTTAACAGTTGTATACGGGTCGTCAGAAACCCGAAAGTCAGACAGCCAGTCTTACCAAGGGGTATCGTGTTACCCAGTAACTGGGTTGTGGAGGTCAGATAGACAGTAGCTCCATGTAAAATACTGGTATTCAGCTGCATCTGGAAGTCGAGCCCAATATAGTGGGGAAAAGGCTAGGCAGATTGATTGAATTGTTCTCATATGGAATAGGGATGTTGACAAAAAAAATATGGTCCGTCTGGTAGATTATTAAAAAACATTGGACACGTATTTTTTCTTTTTTTACTTAAACAAAAGATTACAGCAATGTATTGAGTAGGCAATACGTTAAAATGTGGAATGACATCACTCCCCGGTTGATTTTATACCGGCTTGTGACGTAGCGAGCCCTCATTCAACCAATTTTATTAATATTATAAAGCAAAAAATACGTGTCTAATATTTTTTTATTATCCGACTGACGGACTAAATAGTTTTTTTTTTCTCAGTCACCGTCCCTATTCTGTTAGCAACAGAATACAGGTACAATGTCTTTAGAAAACAGCCCTAGTTACAGTTTACTTTAGCAACTTTGGCATTATCTCAATAACATTCATGAATGTTGCTAAGTCCCATTGGACTTAGCTACACGGAACTTCTATACAAAGCCTAGAGAAAACAGCTCTACTTAGGCACCTGTCCCACTGCCGACGAGGAACCGACTGGCTATCGATTATTTTCCCTCTCAAGAAACGTGTAAAAAGATGTAGGTCCCGTGTCAGTAAAAGAGATGCATATATTTTCGGAGTTTCATAGTTTTTGTGATGGGGCAGGATCAGCCTTGAATGAATCCATAAAAACAATTCGGAAATGCAAGCTCATTCATAAACACACACACACAAATACTTACACTAACAAACATACTTCCGCGCAAAAGAACTACCGTGTTATGTTATATTTTTTGTATTCTTGGTTATTACATTTATTTTTATTTTATTGTAAAGTCTCTTTTGTTTCCTCTTTTTTTTTTGTGTAGTCATATATTCATAATACAACAAAAAATGTGTGTCTTTTTATTACGGGAGGACTTGTGCAATACAGTTATAACTAGCGCGGTAGTCAGAGAATTCTATCTTTGGCTGTAAAAAATGTTTTATGTCAATATTTTTTTTTTTCTTTCATATTAATACTTATTGATCGCTGACTGTTCACACTGCCGATGCCGGCGAGCAAATTAGAAGAGAGAGAGTTCTCTCTCTCTTCAAGTTTGTCGCAGTGACAAGAGCAATTCATTCACTTGTTCTATTGGTAGCTATTTTGTTATTATTTTCACTTTTTTATTTTGTATTTTGTGTTTCGCGAAGTGTGCGAAATAAACATTATTCTTTCTTTTCTTTCTTGACACAATAGCAGTTTAATAAAACAGAGGAAGCTCAGCGACGCTCGCTACGCTTTTCGGGCAGAACACTCGCTGCGAGACTCACACTTGGTACATACGCATATCAGCGAGTAATCGCTCGTCGACGCACTCGCTGCTCGTTGCTCGCCAATTCGTTTTTAGTTGCTAGCTCTAGTCGCTTTTCGGTGGGACAGATGCCTTACTCCTACAAGTACTTAGTAACTAATATACACTTGTACCACTGGCCTGTGACCTCGATCGTCTTAGGTTAAGCACGTGTTGTTGTACTGCATAATCTGCGCCAGTTCGCTTCAGTAGATAGTTGCTCTGTAGCGTTATCGTCCTATCTCAACTTGGATACTATTTACAGAAGTTTTCTGTGCATACTTTCGGACGTTTGGGTTTTAAACTGTAGTGGCAATGAGCCAAATTAATCTTACTGGCTGAAATAATGTTTTATATTTTAATTTTAATACTTCATCGTCGACATAATGTTTGACCTATAAGTAACGTGACAGGAGTGACTTTCGGCGATTGTATAGAACTTGACCTTTGATTATTATGTATCGTACCTGGTCGACCGAGCTCTGCTCGGGTGAATAGATAAACATATCGTCCAGGTATATCAACGTTGTATCACATTACCGAGGCTGTGAAAATAGAGAAAACTAATTTTCCCAGATATGAGACCTAGCTAGATCGATTTGCAACTTTTATCGAAATCGTTAGAGCCGTTTTGAAAAACGTGATTACAAATATACAATATCGGGTGGCATGTCGGGGGATTCAATATAGTGACGCAGGTGACGCTTGAGATAAAGTAAGTTAGTTACTTGACTTAGGCGTGACTTTGCGGCCATCCATTATAAAATACAATAGACGACGTATTTATTAGCATTATTTAGTAACCTAATCCGTTGATTTGTTCTTAAAGAGTCATAAAGAACCCGGTAAGAAATGGACACGTGTTTCACCTCTCAGCGAGGCATCCTTTTTTTTTTTTTTGTGGGTGGGATATCATCAAATGACTTCTCCCGCTCTGGGCAGAGCGAGAGGGTGTGTCAGACTTTTACTGACTAAAACCCACCCGTGTTCCTTCCGTTGCCTGTGTGCCGGGGCCGCGATATCCTTTTCGGACAAACCCGCAACCCCAGCAGGCATTGGTCTTTCGACCCCGTCAGTTGGTGCTGACATCTCTTTGAGGCGCGCGTGGAACACAACGCGCCGTCGACACGGGCCTGGTCCTTATCGGACGGCGAGCTGCCCATTGCTCACCGTCCGCAAGCCCGCGCCTACGGTGGCCGGAAGTCGGCTCTCGACTCCCGACGCCCGGGGCGTCTCCTGCGGCGACAAGGGCCTCGAGGGCGTGCAGCTTGCATCTCCCTCGCGCGCTCCGCCTCCTCCTTCGCGAACATAACTGCTTCGCAGAAGGAGGTGACGGCCTCCCATGCACTCTCGCTCCGGACCATGGCCTGAACCAGGGCCGGACGCGAGAGATCGCCGCCGCCGATCGTCTCCGTGAGGACACGGCGGTGCTCCGCTCAAGCAGGGCAGACCTCCACCGTATGCTCCATCGTGTCCTCCGGGCGATCCACACAGTGGTGACACCCAGACGTTTCCTCCCGCCTTAAGGCTTGTGCAGACCAGCGCGACTTGTCGCGCGACGCGACACGAACAATACAATTTCTAAGAAAACTTCACAGTATAACAATAACCGGTGTCGCGTCGCGCGACAAGTCGCGCTGGTCTGCACAAGCCTTTATGTGGAACAGGAACCTCCCGAAACAACCGTGTCTGTTTGTATTTTAAATTTATAATTTTTTATTATTAGTTAGGTACTGTTTGTATTTCCTGTGCGTGTCCCAAATTAAATATTTTTTAATTTCCACATATAGTAAGTGGGAAAAATACGTATTATTGAAGCTACATAACTCCAAAACTATCCAAGCAAAGTTGATAGAATTAAACATATGGGACCAACTTGAGAGCATACCCTTTCATACAAAAAATAATTTTCAAAACCGGTCCACAATTGACGGAGAATTCGGTGGAAAAAAACAAAAAAAAAACAAACATACGTTACGAACATAGAACTTCCTCCTTTTTGGAACTCGGTTAAAAATAGGGAAAAATTTATCATAGTGTTGAGTGTGTTTTCCATCTACAAAAAATATGCTCAAGGTTAAACATATAATTTGAATCGGGATAAAACAATAACAATAATTTCTTGAGGGTCGGAGCTAGGGTCATTTTCATACTTGTATAGAAACGTAGGTACTACAGAACTGGTGTACTTAGTACATTTTTAGAATCATCTCGGCCAATTTTGTTAGTGATTTTGGACAAGCGTCGAAAACTATGACTCTGCTCTCAACGCGTGACGTGTCAACACGTCGGGTACGGGTTCGCAACAAGTCAATCGTCATCCTGAGGATGCCTCGCTGAGAAGTGAAACACGTCAATTTCTTACAGGGTTCTTTATGACTCTTTAAGGACAAATAAATGGATTAGGTTACTAAGTAATGGTAATAAATACGTCGTCTATTGTATATTATAATATTTATAATGGAAGGCCGCAAAGTTACGCCTGAGTCAATTAACTGACTTACTCTATGTTAAGCGTCACTATATTTAACTCAAGTAAAACGATAGGTACTAAACCTCAATCTTTTACGCGTTAACGACAGCAAAAAGTGGTTTTGTCAAGAGTTGGGAACGGCCTCTAATACATATGAAACAGACATGATTTGTTTTATCATTTGAAATTCCATCGCCCATCGAAGGTCTTTGCAGCCAGACAAAATAACAAAATGTACAGTCACAAGCATAAATATTTTACAGCTACGCAATATAAAAAACCGGTAAAGTGCAGTATAGGCAACACTGAAGGAACACGGGTGGGTTTTAGTCAGTAGGAGTCTGACACGCTCCGCCCAGAGTGGGAGAAATTATTTGATAATTTCCAAAAAAAAAAGGGTTTTTATAGTTGACGTGACTGTACCTACCTACATACAAATTGTGGAGACATAATCATTTGTGTTATGTAAAAACTCGCGTAAACATTGACCTTTATCTAACAAAACAATATTACAAAGAAAAGGTAAAATATTACCATAACTAAGCGAGGAATATTTACATACTCATTGCTTGGAACTTAACACTTAAATGGTTGACGTTCCAATATTAAAATTCCCGCGTTTACTGTTTTCAAAATTTTTTTTTTTAATAGACTATTCTAGGTGTAATCATATATTTGTGGAAGGATCTTTTGGCGCATGGCCAAAATCAGAACTAACACCGCCATCTTGTTTTTCAATACAATAGGGATGATGACAAAAAAAAAACCGTCAGGTAGATTATAAAAAATATTGGCCACGTAATTTTTATTTTGTTACGTACCTACCTAATTAAAAGATTACGTCGATACGTTGAGTTAAAAAGTGGCTTGATGTCACGAATTGATAAATTTAATACTGAGTTCTGATGTAGCGAGCCCCCACTCCCCAACTTTAATGCGCTTTATCCAAAATACGTGACAAATTTTTTTTTAATCCCTAATAGGGATTTAGCTCAAAACAATTTAACAAATAACCAACCATATCATACCATATCTATGTTTACCAACTAGTTATTCAAGCGCAAAAAGATCCTTGAACCACTGTATACGTAAAAGGCAGGTAAAAAGATGACGATGGTTGGGGAAGGCAACGCAAAAATTATGACAGCTCTAGAACTAATTTATTACAACCAATCAGAGCGAGTTAAATTGACATCAAGCAATAATGTCAAACATTCTTATCCAATGAAAATCTAATAAGTAAACTAGTAAATTATATTGGCGCCGGTCTTAAAATTGCCAACTTTTAAATGATTAATAGTGGGAATTTCATTTGTGTTCATTGTATGAAGCACCTATTATATACCTACATAAACTAGCTTCTGCCCGCGACTTTGTCTGCTTTTTTCTTATTCCCCAACCCACCGCGGCTCATCGCATCGCCCGCTCGCGCTGACACTTCGTTTTAGCTTAGCGTTGTTTCAGACTTTCTTTCTTTTTGTTCAACTCCTAAGGGTTGCAGCGTGATGTTAAATAGCCTATAAGCTTCCTCAAGAATTTAGCTATCCAATGCAAAAATAATTATTCAAATCCGACTGGGAGTTTCAGAGATTAGTGCGTTCAAACAAACAAACTCTTCAGCGTTATTATATTTTAGTAGGTACCCATAAAAGATCGTAATAACCTCTCATTGTCACCTTTCATTATCGACTCTTTCATTATATATAGACTTGCGGATAAGTAATTTAATTTAAAAATAGATTAATTTATTATTATTCTTTGTAGAACTTCTTTATGAGTTTACTTGTAAGTGATTGTTGCACTGTTGAATATACATTTTTGCATGTTACCCATTAGCACTAATCTAGTGTAAATAATTATTGGTAAACCTATAAAAAAATATATAAAAAAAAACAACTAATAAGCCAAGCAAGTAGCTGTCTTCAATCAATCTGCCTAGCCTTTTCCCAACTATGTTGGGGTCGGCTTCCAGTCTAACCGGATGCAGCTGAATACCAGTATTTTACATGGAGCGACTGCCTATCTGACCTCCACAACCCAGTAACTGGGTAATACGATACCCCTTGGTAAGACTGGTGTCAGACTTTCGGGCTCCTGACGACTCGTAACGACTGTCAAAGATCCACGAATGACAGCCGGGACCAACGGCTTAACGTGCTTTCCGAGGCACGGAGGATTCTCGGTATGTAAAGATGGTCACCCATCCACTGACCAACCCCGGCAAGCGTAGCTTAACCTGATGGATCGACCAGTGCGGCTGTTGTTACTTAGCCACGAGCTCCTCAAGCAAGTAGCTGTCTTATTCGATAAATAAACAAATCGATTGCTGTAAGCATCGTTATGTCAGTTGGCCAATCGATGTGATACTGTTGCACCAGTCAATTTGTTATTTCACACCTCTATCAAATATTTATAGTACGGAAACTGACTTAATAACTGTCTCTTGCGCAAAGATGTTTGTTATGGTCTGGCCAGCCGGGCCTACCTACATACATAATCTATAGAAACCTGATTTAATTTGTTGATAGATGTTCAAAGAAATATCAGTGAGATATTTAGATTACGTACTTAGACGCATCCCGCTCCCGAATATATAGTGGAGCGCCTGGGGGTTTTGACCTTGGATTTTTGTTACAGTGAATAAATTTTTAAAGATCGAGTTGGGATTTTGTTTTTTAAACTATAAATTGCAACGACAACCAATATTTTTTTGTGCTTTGATTTTTAGCATTGAAAATGCTTTTTCGATCGCCTCAGTAGGGTATGTTTTCAAGAAAAGTGCGAACCGGCTAGCGTCCTCAATTATTAAGATAGATATCAAAAGATACGCTACTGATAATTTTTTTAATGATTATATTTCTTTTTTAAGTTATTAAAAAATATATATCAAAAGGGGTCTCCGAAAGAGGTAAACATCTACCCTTAATTATATTCCTATCGAAACCAGAATGGTATCATTTCAAATCTCTTTAAATTCTCAAGGATTATTTTTTTTTTACTTTTTCGATACCTCTTTTCGTTTTTGAGAAGTTTAAGATTCTTTGAAAAAAAGTTCCAAAAGAAACGGTCAAAAATAGGCATTGTTTATAGATTTAAAAAAAGAATACAAACAAAAAAAAGTTTGCAGTATTGTAGCCCTTTCAGTATCGCTTCTTTTGATACCATTTTCATTTCTCTCTCTTAATAATTGAGGACGCTAGCTAGAAATATTTGTTTAAATACTCCACCTATCATTCAAATAAATGAAGTCAAAGAAAATATTTTGATATAGACAACGATGTAAATTGTTCATATGAACAAATATTTTATTGAACATTTTCTTATTTATTAAATTTTCCTTAATTAACTTCTTTTTTCTATTACTATCTCTATAAAAATAGATAGGTTAATTTAATTTTGATATACAAAAATATTCTACAGCCTACTTGAATTATTCCAAAAAACTTTTTTATATTTTTTCAAATCTTGGTCACAATTTTTTAACAGGTAACTTTTTTTATAAATATATTATTAGCTAAACATTCCATTTTGATTTTAAAATTTCGTTCACTGTAACAGAAATCCGAGGTTTTCATATTTTCAACGCTCTAGGCACTCCTCTAATAGGACGATTAGATTGGATTGGGATTACTATTGTCATTGGGAAACTGAATAAACTCCATCAATCTGTTCTAGCCTTTTCCTATGTAGGAGTCGGCTTCCAGTCTAACCGGATGCAGCTGAATACCAGTCTGTTTTACATGGGGCGACTGCCTGTCTGATCTCCACAACCCCGTATATCTCGTGGTAAGACTGGTTGTCAGACTTTTGGACTTTTGACTACTTGTAACGACTGTCAAAGCTCTATGAATGACAGCCTGGAACAACGGCGTCGATATGTAATGGATGGTCCCCATCCATGAACCGACCGCATCAAGCGTAACTTAACGTTCGATCGATCCGTGCGGCTGTTATTACTTAGCGCGGAGCGAGAAATTATTCCAAGGATTATTGCCATAATTTTCGAAACGTACTGGCAACCAATCCTAAACTTGACCATAAACTCAAATGATAATTCAAACCGACATTCGAAGATTCTTTCTAATTTTAAACTACTAATCCATCTCAAGTGTTTGACTGACTTGGACATGTGGTACTACAGATGTACTCCTTATAATGAACGAAGCATTATACTAATGGGTACGTGCGCGTAGACATGCTTTGAACGTAGTTACAGTCAACCGCAGTGCATGGTAACAATTTGACATTGACAGCGCCTTTATTACTTAGTAGCAGAGTAGTTTTCGTAGTTCAAGTCTTACCAATGACTTACGGTTGACCGTACCAATTGAAGGTGAATGTTAGGCTAGCAGCCATTGAGAAATGTGTTTTGAACTTTGGAAGCTATGGAAATAGTTTAAACCGCTATAAAAGTTTATTTTTTGGCCAGTGAGAGAAGAAAAAATATATTTAGAGAAGCGTTATTAATAAAAGTTTAATGGGTGCGTTCGCTTTAAGCAGGTTTGTAAATTCTTGAAACACTTTTTTTAATAATAATCTTTTGATCTTAAGACTCATAAAAACCTTTTGCGTAGGTACCCATAGGATTTTGAAAAATCTAAATATCGTTAAAACGCGACCTCCTATCACTGTTGACGATAAAATCTATTGCTGTAAAAATTTCGTTTTTTTTAAATTGCTAAAATATTTATTGAGTTTTTAACATGGTCCATGGTATTTCCGCTAACGCCTGTCTGATTATTAAATTAATTTGATTAAAAAGAATTCTGATTATATATATCAAATGAGTCGTGTGACCCAGTAACTGGTTGTGGAGGAACCCAGTCAAAATCGGCAAAAGAAGGCGAACGTTGTAAACGCGCATTTCACTACGATTATTTTATATGTTGTTCCCCTGTGAGTAGTTTATACCCAAGTTTGCAACCCTGAAAACCTTGTGCTACTTCCATGGTGTTCGAAAAAGTGCGAAATTCAGGCACATCTCTGTGTTTTTGAAAAATATTCCTTAAAGACGCATTTTTAGGTATAATTGTCCGATATTTTTGTGAACCAAGCTAAATTTTCACCAATCTGAGCCCAACCCAAGTACTCTAGGCTTATTAGTTGCGAAGTTACAGCTTATCAAAGATGGATTATTTTTTCCAAAAAGTGTTTTTTTTTCGATATAGTCGTATTATGATTTAGTGCTCTGACAGAATCATTTGGATGCCACCATCAAACACTGTGAACGTTTCGTTTCCTCGATGGTGGCACAGAGATTATTTGATTTGACATAAACATTACCATTGTCCCAAATTTCCTGAACTCCGATCTGATCATTAGTTATCTCCATTAATTTAATTAGAAAGTGAAAGTGTTTCGAATATGGCACGGTACATCAAGATTTTAATAGTAAACCAGTTACTATTCAATGGAGAATGGCTCGATATGGCAAAGCAATGAGGTTTAATTAGAATGATTAAGATAAGCTGTAATAATTGGTCTGGTCCAGTCTGGTCTAGCCAGAATAATGGAAGAGAAAGTTGATTGTAGCCCTTTCATAGCTAGTATTTAAAGGTAGATAAAATATGATGTTGATTTTTTCATTTTAATTGTCTAAAGCGAAGAAATTGCCGAGGTGGGACCGTGGATGGGTGACCGTCCGTTTCATACCGAGATCCCTGCGTTCCTCGGAAAGCAAGCCGTTGGCCCCGGTTGCCATTCAAAGATCTGCCATTCAAAAATCTGGGACAGTCGTTACGCGTAGACAGAAGCCCGAAAGTCTGACAACTAGTCTTAGTTTTACCAAAGGGTATCGTGTTACTAGTAAATGGGTTGTGGAGGTCAGATAGGCGGTTGGCCCATAAAGCCGTGGGCCCCGGCTGGCATTCAAAGATCTTGGACAGTCGTTACGCGTAAATAAAAGCCCGAAAGTCTGACAGCTAGTCTTAGTCTTATCAAGGGGTATCGTCTTACCCAGTAACTGGGTTGTGGAGGACAGATAGGCAGTCAGTCCATGTTAAATACTGGTATTTAGGTGCATCCGGTTAGACTGGAAGTCGACCCCAACATTGTAGGGAAAAGGCTTGATAGACGATATCGATGACTAAAGCGAAGTCGAAGACAATGTGTTCGTGAAGTTTGGAAGTGGCACCAACGTTTGTGACCACATCATCCGCATCGTTATTTGTATAATTCCTTTGTTCTATAGGAATGTTGGTTCAAACATCTTAATTGTTCTCAGATGAGTGAAACCTTACATAATTCTTACAGCCGAATTGTTTTGTGTTGAGTGGCCCAAAGAGAAGCTTGTAAACTCTGTATTTACGATTGTCTAGCCCCACCCATAGAGCACGTCACACTACAAAACTATTTTGAATGCGGACACTAGACGAAATAGTTCAGAACTGTTTTTGCAAATGTAAAAGTTCTTGGCAATGTATCAAAGAAAGTAAAAAAAAAATCATGATGGCGCGAAAACTGACCTTAACATAGACAAGACACGCGACACTTTTATTTTCTGAAAGGATAGTTAAAAATTAATAAAGATTTTCCATTCAAAGGGAATTCGTAAACAAACAAATAGATCGATAAATGACATCCGGCCCAGAAATGTCAACACCATAAATATTATATAGACGATTCTATTTTCAGAGTTTGTTTATAAAGCATTTCCGGTCTCTGGGCATAGACAAATGTTATGACGAAAATATGTCAAACTTTATGACATTTTCATAGTTGCTGGGTTTTCTTATCGAAATAGCTAGTTTAAAACTCTACAACCGACATAATATTTATCTAAGATAGCAATGTTTTACTTTAATTTCCGTGTTTTGGTATTTTTGCTACCTACTGCTTTCCGAGGTAAATTTTATACTTTTGTAGCAGTCACATGTCAAATGTCAAATTGAATATGTTTAAAAATCGAATATGAAATTGATATCGAGTGTAGTCACAGCTTCACAAATCATGATAATAAACAGAGCCAGTGTCATCTGAGCGATCAAAATACGAATATGTATGACCGATCCATTACTATTTGGATCGCATTTATAGGGTAGACCAGTGATAGCCTAGTGGTGTGACCGTCAGACTGTCAAGTCAAGTTCTCGAGTTCGAACCCAAGGCACCTCTGACTTTTCGGATTCATGTGCGTATTGTATAATTATCTCTTTTTTCAAAAACGGTGATGGAAAACATTGTGAGGAAACCGGCATGCCTGAGAGATATTTCTTCGACGGCTTGTGAAGCCAAGTCAGTGGCCCATGGGCGGCTTTAAAACTCTGACACCAGGTTAGTCACTAACCACACGAAAAGAAGAGAGGGTAAAACCCTTGCCAATCAATCAACCAATCAACTCAGCCTATCTCAGTCCACTGCTGGTCATAGGCCTCCTAGGTTGCGCCACAAAACCCTGTTCTCCGCCCTCCGTATTCCATCAATCCCAGCTTTTTAAAGTCGTCGGTCCATCTAGCTGGGCCCTTGGTAACAACACTGATTATTTTTCAACAGAAAACTTAAGAGCGTTCGTCCAAAAAGTTAGCAACGTCGCAAATAGCTGTCAATTTTTTACCTGTTTTTATTTGTCAATATTACTGTATGGAAATAAGAAATATGTCTAACTAGTGAACTAGAATATTAATAATGAATTGCAATTATAACACTGAATTTGATTTTGTAATCGTTTTAGGTGTAAAAAAGGCATTTGGAAAGTTTGCAATTACTTTTTTTCTATCTAAAACAAAATTTTCGGTGTTACGATATTAATTATTGCATTTCATAATCAATATGAAATAATAATAGTTCACTAGTTAGCCATATTTTTTATTTCCATACAGTAATATTGCCAAATTAATCAAAACAGCGAAATATTTGACAGGTATTGGCGACGTTGCCCAGTTTCTGTATAAACGCTCTTAATTGGATCATCTTGTATCTACACTGTTTTCATGCGTAGGTTTACAATGTTTAAATACTTATCATTGTATCTTGCAAAAGTTGCAATTTTCAAACAAATTATATTATATCATTATATTTATTTTTTACTCTCACATTATCGGGCAGTTATTCCATAGCATATATTCTGTTAGATAATGTTACATAGTTGTTAATATATTGTGTTAACTAGTACAATGTAACCTTCTGTAAGTACCTTGTCACATATTTATTTGTTCAAGTGATAAGTAAAATTTTATGAAGTGCTGACCGTTTGTTTCTTTGTGAAAACATTGTTTTGTAACATTGTGTGAAGTAACTTTGTATGCCTTTTGAGGATAATCAGTTTAACTGAAATTATTTACTGGCAGACATTACACACATACACACAAACATACACACATACACACACACATACGACACATAACATACACACACACATATGACATATTTATTGACAGGCAGCATCATGTTTCATTTTTGTATGTTATTTCTTATTAAGCCAAGGAGAATTGTCACCGAACTATGGGTTTCTGCCCTGAAGCCTAATAGCCATAAGGTATACATCAATGGAAAGAGCTTTTCAAGTAAAACCTTTGCTACTAACACGACTTTGGCCAATTATTAGTCAGTTCGGAGTTAATCACGTAAATAGGTGACAACTTGGGCACCGTAGTTAAGCAATTATTGGCGCCGAATAGCCATAAGATATACACCTTATACATATTTATACTGATTGCGTTAGTGCTTAGCGTGAGGTCCCGGGTTCCATTCCCGAGTCGGGCAAAGTTTTATTGAGGTTTGCCATCTAGAATTTCTCAGTAGCAGCCCGGAGTTTGGATTTGTGCCCGTTTGTTGGCAATAGGCTCGCCCTCTATTACAATCAATGTGCCTAGCCTTTTTCCAACTTTATTGGGGTCGGCTTCCAGTATAACCGGATTCAGCTGAATACCAGTATTTTACATGGAGCGACTGCCTATCTGACCTCCACAACCCAGTAACTGGGTAATACGATACCCCTGGTAAGACTGGTTGTACGACTTTCGGGCTTCTGACGACACGTAACGACTGTCAAAGATCCATGAATGACAGCCGGAACCAACGGCTTTACGTGCTTTCCGAGGCACGGAGGAGTCTCGGTATTAAAGATGACTCATCTACAGACCAACCCCGGCAAGCGTAGCTTTATCTGACGGATCGACCCGTGCAGCAGTTATTACTTAGCCACGAGCTCCTCGCCCCTTAACACATGATAGGAACTTAAACATAACTGGCGAAGGGTGTACTATAGGAACACCTCTGCCTAGCCCTTCGGAGAACACAGCCGTGATGTTTGTTGTGTGTAAAAATAAAAATATTATATTTTGAATTGGCTTAAGCCAGCAATTACAAAACTACATTAACGCGCTTTAAAATCATTAAACAATGGAATTGACGATACTAACAAATTGGTTGATGGGTCTAACAAAATATTCACGTCACTATTTCGGTTAACCCTCCGCGCACGGACTACTGTCATCATGAATCATGCACAAACAAACTGTCAAAAATTCTGACTTAACAAAAATAAATTAAAATATTTCTGTCAACAATTCCGTCATCTTATGAACGTTCGCAGTCAGACGGCATTCAATCGGAGGCCGTTTTTTTGTAGGAACTAAATGAAACAGTATATCAAATGTATCAACGCACACGTCTTACAAAACGTAGGTCATACAAAAAAACTGACCGATTTTAGGTCTACAAACAATATGCCACACTGACTAACTAACTAACAATATGCGCGCTAACAGGAAATTAATCAAATTCCTTAGACGATAACACTGAAGTTTGTTCATGTTTCAAGGAATTGTCTATAAAAAGCCTGAACATAATTTATGGTGTCGAATTATTCTGTACTGTGAGCGGAAGTCGGTTCTAAGAACTGTGGTAACACTTCACTGTAGGCGACTAAGTCATGCGGAACAAGCTATAGGGCTGGAATTTTATCGATATTGTATTTAATTTATTTTTGTCGTATTTTGTTATTTCACTATAAATGTTGCACCAGTTGAGGTCATCACGTCAACGCCGGCTGTCGCCGAAAACCAATTTTCTTTTCTTTTTTTTTTCTTTTCTTTTCCTTTCTCTATATTTATATTTATGCTTTTTGAGAAAGGTAAAGTATATAATTTTATAATAGCATGCTGCACGTCTTTTCTCACATTGACAAAAAATTCAACATTTATGATGTAAGTAGGTAGGTAATATTTTGTAACAATATAATTAAATAAATAAAAGTTATAAAAACTAAAACCCAACTACTAGCCCGGGGAAGTTACGCCGAATTTTAGGCCAACTTTGTAATTATTTAAAACAGCGATTTTTTTCATTTAACGTGTAGGGTATGGACAAGGGAGTATGTTAAAATGTATGCGTGTACGTTTATTTAAAGAAAACATCTTATTTAAATTTTACGTGGTAGAAAAAAATATTAACAGATAGTTATTTTTGTATGGAGTGTTTGTCGAAGAGGTTATGTATCACACGTAGGTAAAAAAAAAACATTTTCGCCCACGGAAATTTCCATAAAAATAAAATAACGATTTTTTTTTATTGTACTTCAAACAAAAAGATTAAGAGCAGTTTTTTTGCATTAAATAACTTAATTACATTTTTTAATACGCTATTCAACAAAATTAAACATAATATTGTACTAGCGCAAGTTATTAATCAAAGTTTTTTTGCAGTAACTGTTTAGGCAAAAATGTTACAGAGTTAAATGTAGTTTAACTTTTATTTATAGGCTCTATCTCACTTAATTACAAAAGAATTAAACCCATTAAAGCAAATTATTTTTTATTTTTTTTAACAGATTGTTATACAACATTTTCATTTTCATTTTCGGTCGAAAATCACATTATAATGTTATTATTATCTTTGGGACAGTTACTGAGGAACTACACTTTATAGGCAACGCGTAATTTAATTTTTGTTAATTCTTCAAGAAGATCAGTATTCGAGATGTTCCTCTAAGTTTTAACATTCACTACTCATACCATTACGATAAGAACTAAATTATCTACATATTAATACGTGGAGCAAAAACTCTGTACCCCTTTTTACGAAAATTACGCGGACAGAGTATGAAATTTAGCACAGTTAAAGTGTATATGGAGAAAGAGTGCAGAAAACTAATATATTTATTTATAATATGTATTAGAAATAAATTAAATCAATTGAAGAAGCATTACACACACTACCATGCGTTTGAAACAAGATGGCTACCTTAGAATAATAACATGGCAGCATCGAATTAGTATGTATGCACTACTAATGCACTAGGAAGTGGTGAAGGGTGGGCGTTTTGGGGGACTGTCTTATGTAATTTTGACGTTCGAAAAGTGCTGATTCTCAGCCTAGTTTGAATAAATGACTTTTGAATTTTGAATTTTGAATTTTGAATTTTTATGTACTATCATGACAACTTACAATTTAAATGAATGAAGGTCGTATTTCGAGCACCGGGCGACCACTAGTTTTTAGAAATCCAAAGAACTCATCAAATCATTTTATAACCCAACCTTGTACTTTAGATAAACCAACAAAACAATTCATTTTGCACACGTCAAATACTATTATCTCCTAGGTTTTTATCTAAAAAAACAAGAAAAAAAAAGTAGAAAAGATAAATAGTACTAGTTATAGGCTTATCTAGTACGAAATTATCTGTACAATTTTTTTGGTAAACCTGATAATATCATAACATAACACCACGACTGTATGCCGCGAAGGGTTAGGCAGAGATGTACCCACACATTTCGCCAGTTAAATTTAAGTCCCATGTAATAGGGGGCGAGCCTATTGCCATCAACCGGGTACAAATCCAGATTCCGGGCTGCTATTGTGAAATTCCAGATGGAAAAAGTCAATGAATCGAAACCAGTATCTCAAGCTCAGTACTAGCGTTTGCGACCAGTAGACTGTCGGGGTAGCCCTGATAATAGTCAGGCAATAAGATCATTGAAGTGTATCGGAATAGTCGAGATGCATCGATTCCTCATTTTATTCGGTCATCGCCCGCGCGGAGTTACACGGGTTATATGTTATCTGTCAATGGAAAATCCAACACTATTAAGCGTTTGATGGTAAACTTCCTGTTTTTCATGGAAAATGGGTTAACGTATTCAGCGGATTTTTTCATGCAGGTTAAAATATTGAAAGGTATAACAGCCTTTCGATTCTGTAAAAATATCACCGTGAAACTTAGGTGAAGTGAGCGTGAAGTGAGCTGTCAATAGTGTTATTCCCTAGCATCCTGCCGGTCGATTCTGTGGCAGTGACAGCTCACTTCACCTAAGCTTCACGTTAATATTTTTACAGAATCGACCGACTGTTTTGTTTATTTTTACCTGACTGCGTGACAGCCAAGACAGGGTTATGTTTTTCACCGGTATCAGTGTAACTTTGTATATGGGATAGTAAAAATTCAAGCAGTCTGGAATCAAAGCTGTGGTGACCATCGAGACGAGTTGTAAGTCGTAGGTTTGAACCCTCGCGGGCTTTACTTTGAGTAAATTATTTCATCACCGCTGCTCTCAAAACGGTGAAGGAAAACATCTTGAGGAAACCGGCATGTCCTAGAACCAAAAATTCGAAGATATGTGACATCTAGCAACCCATACTAACACCTAACACATAAATAACTTCTTCCGCTCTGGGCGGAGCGGGAGGGCGTGTCAGACTCTTACTGACTAAAACCCACCCGTGTTCCTTCAGTTGCCTGTACGTTGCCAGGGGCCACGGTATCCCTTTCGGATTTTCCAATGACCCCGGCAGGAGGAGGCCTGTGGGCTGTGTCCCAGAAATGGGAACATTTAGGCTGAATATGCTAAAATCAATCATAAGCAATTTCAAATCTGAGATTGAACTTTAATAACTGCCATGAACTGTATCAGACTGTTTTGAGCTTTTTAGTCGAATTCGGGTTTTGGATTTTAAATATTTCTTATTATTTTCATTCCGGAGTCCAAGACAGAATGATGAATAATTTCATGGGACACGCATATTTTAATGTTAAGGCAAGTCTAGTCGATATTTATTTTATTTAATCTTCGTTTGAAGTTGCAGAAAGTGTAGTGGCCATATCTTGGATAAGAACTGAACTTATTATGCCGTTTTAAAGAACTATAAAAGAACGATAATCTTGGCATTTTTACTAAGAGGTGACCTCTCGGCCTTAACAATGATATCATTCATCACTTTTATACATTTTGAGTAAATACCTACGAAAATGATGATAATATTGGTTTGATAAATGTTGAGCTAGAACTGCACTCGCTAATACTTGCTACTTAGTTAATTGATGCAGGCGTGACTTTGCGGAAATCCATTATAAAATACAATAGACGACGTATATTTAGTAACCTAATCCGCTTAACTGTTCTTAAGGAGTCACAAAGAACCCTGTAAGAAATCGACACGTGTTTCACCTCTCAACGAGGCATCCTCAGGATGGCTATTGACTTATTGCGAACCCGGACCCGACGTGTGGACACGTCAAGCGTTGAGAGTAGTGTGAGCCACTTCGCCCGCCAACCCCACTTATCCTAGCCGAGATGGACGGGGCAGTAATCCTATACAAGTGGGGTTGGCGGGTGAAGTGGCTCACACTGCTCTCGACGCTTGACGTGTCCACACGTAGAGTCCGGGTTCGCAATAAGTCAATAGCCATCCTGAGGATGCCTCGTTGAGAGGTGAAACACGTGTCGATTTCTTACAGGGTTCTTTATGACTCTTTAAGAACAGATAAGCGGATAAGGTTACAAAATATATGTCGTCTATTGTATTTTCCTTGCTACTTATCACTTGCTTGACGGCATGTGAATCCATGTTAGAAAAAAAGTCACGAATCAAACGCGGCAAGTGTAGCTTAACCTTCAATCGACCCGTACAACTGTTATCACTTAGGCACAGTGATAAGTAGTGTATTTTATAATTTAAAAAACAATTAATACCGTTGTTATACTAAGTGTTCGCTTATATTTAGAACACATCACGACAATAATATAGCAATACAATACGAAGCTCACATAGCATCGGTACCCACTGGATGACACCATTAACGTTGATGGATGAGTTAACTAAAAATAGGGCTGTAATTTTAATTTAATAGACGTTATTAACTGTATTATAGCTGGGCTGCTTTTAACGAAGTCGGTAGATACAGAAATCGTTAAACGTTATGAATGACGCCATTTTTTTGTCACATTTTTTTTTTGTTGTAATTAAAATTGTGATGTCGAAACTGTCGGGTGATTGACGTTTGTTATGTATACAGTGTCCTCTGAAACGAAGTCCAAAGAAAAATGTTGAAGCCTCTCCAAAGGCTTCCCGAATCATCCTCATGTACGAATGTGTTCAGCGATTATTTACAATTTAGGAGAAAAACGGTTTAAAAAAAAAATAACTTAGAGGTTTACAAAAAAGAGAAATATATAAAACTCTGAAGTCAAGAGAGAATTTCCCATAAAATATTAAAAACCTTCTAGCTCCTAAACTGTAAAAAATTGCTGAATACGGGGGGGTTTCGGGAAGCCCTTGGACAGAGACTTCAATAAAAAAAAATTGTACGTCGTTTCATGGGTTACCCTCTAAGTTATTTTATATGTGTTTGTGAGAAGATATGTTATTGCAACGGTAAAACACGATTATTTATGTACTCATTTTTTTGACTTTTTTATTAATAAGCTATTACGTTAAAAACTTCTGCGAGCATTGAAAAACATAAACAAAATGGAATCTAGATTTTTGAGTAAACATTCTAGTAAAAACAAATTACATTTTGCGAAAAAAATTACACGCGGTGTAAAAATAATAATGTAACGTTATGATTTATTTAAAATATTTGCATGGTACCTATTTAAAATAAATCAAACCATAGAGATTTTTATAAAACACCACAATATTGATTCACGTTCGCTCAAATATTTATGTGTTCCAATGTTTATTTAAACTTGACCTCTTTTCGGAACCAACTGTAAAATTTATTAATATAGTAGTCGTGAACTAACTAAATAATTACTTCGTTTAATTTTAACGATATAGTTAGGAGCCAACAGCTTACTCTGGTTTTAGGTTCAACTATCTAGGCCATCGGTTTATATCTGTGATCTTTGGTACAGATAATAATAATATTAAGATTGCTTAACTGTCATAAATGTCAAAATAGATTGACTTTACTTGCCTTGTGAAGTTTGTAGGGTTGGGCAAAAGTATTCTATTATGAAATATTCGATTGTCATTGACTACGAGATGCATGGAATTAGTATGTACTTACTATCTTGATGAGATGTCACGTTGTTTTTAATAGTCAAGTGGGTCTCCGAATACAAAATTAATGTATCACAAATTGCCAGCATGTCAACGAATTCATAAAAAATATTTATTATTATCTGACGTTGGGGCATATTAAGGCCGAATGCTAAAAATTTGTAAAGTAAAGGTAACACTACCATTGCCTTTAAACTAATTTTGAGCCATACAATATTTTCTTAGTAACATTTTATAATGATCGCAATTTTAATTGGCAACAAAATGAGTTGGCGCCACACGCCAGTGTTGCCAAGTTCAAGTACAAAACAATTAAATTCTAAACCTCAATTTTTGATGCTAACTGTTTTGCTACCAGCTGACCTCTCATGAGAGAGAAGGCCTTGACAACGAATAATGAAGAATATGCCGTAATGAACGTGTTTAATTGCATAAAAACTAGTTTCTTTTAATTAACCGATCGTCTGATATTGTTCCACAGAAATAATAGTGACGTAAGACTCCACGTTATGTTATACAGCGTGTATTAGAAATGCGAGATAATATTTATGGGTATGTAGTACAGGCAGTCAAACTAAACAACTTTCTCAGTGGGAACATTGTAATCGCAAAAAAATCATCATAGTTCCATAAAAAAACTCCAATCTGATACCTACTCGACTCAAATGTAAAGGACAGCTGATTATTTTTTCATGATGACAATGTTGGTGTCATCGAGAAAGTTTGAAGGTCTGTACTGTAACCATACCCTTAAAATAATAATTATGACCACACATTTATGATACACGCTGAACGAGTATGCAAGGTGTTGAGAAATTTACTTTAGAAACTTTAAGAGGTGAAACTTTTTCTTTGTTTTGTTTTTTTTTTTTTGAAAAAAAAACAGCTGTCCCATACAGTGCGTATTAAACTTTAGTATGGAACAGCTGATTTTTTTTTCACTATATCAAAGTTGGTCTCATAGTAAAAGTTATTAAGTTCGATGGTCTAAAGCACCTCTTAAAGTTTGTAAAGTAATTTTTTTAACAATTATATGAATGGTATTGGGTGTTAATATCTTCTCATAAATTAAATAATTGATGACTTCCTCGTAAAAATATTGATGTATAGCTTCTTGATTGTAGTTATTCAATCAAATTGTATCGTTTTTTTTTTTCCTAAATATGGAAACAATGTACGAGAGTTAATTGCGAGAAGTTAATTATAATTATATACCTACCTGATATAATTTTGTATCATTTATTGTATGATTTATGTACGTAATATCCTTTTAAATTACTGTTATTTCTATTAATAATTATAGCTGTTACCAACTTTGTTAAAATGTAGTTCCTTCTCTAGTCTATTCACGATAACTAACTTAAGTTGTAACTTGCATATGTACTTATAACATAATGTAAACATGACTTTTAATATAGAAATATTCCTAATTAAAGTATTTTTATTTACTTTCCTAATGTCAACGTTTGACTATGTAATGGATTTTCATCCAGGTTTTTTCTCGAAAGTTGACATACTATGTACTCTTTATAAAATAAGTGTATCTAATTGATAATTACTTGCAAAACACCAATCAATCTGCCTAGCCTTTTCCCAATTATGTTGGGGTCGGCTTCCAGTCTAACCGGATGCAGCTGAATACCAGTATTTTACATGGAGCGACTGCCTATCTGACCTCCACAACCCAGTAACTGGGTAATACGATACCCGTTGGTAAGACTGGTGTCAGACTTTCGGGCTTCTGACGACTCGTAACGACTGTCAAAGATCCACGAATGACAGCCGGGACCAACGGCTTAACGTGCTTTCCGAGGCACGGAGGATTCTCGGGATATATATCTGTCCACTGACCAACGTAAATGCGTAGCTTAACCTGATGGGTCCACCAGTGCGGCTGTTGCTACTTAGCCACGAGCTCCCTCCACTTGCAAAACACCACAAAACTATATATATACTTGTATGGTAATCGGTTATCATTCAAATTCAAATTCAAATTCAAATCATTTATTGTTTGTTACATGTCAATAGAGATGTTATGGTTATAATTGTAGTAACAATGTAACATACCTATAAGGTGTACAATATTTATAAATTTAATTCTTACTTAGGAACTTAATAAATTATTGTAAAATTTAATTCGAATTAGTCAAAATTATACATTATTTAAAGTTCTTATACATTAGTCAATTTAAAAATTATTCATCAAAAATATTATACATGTAAAATTTTACTACATAAAATAAAAAAGTCATAATTACATTGCATTCATTAGTCATTATAAAAAGGAAAAAACAATTAGACTAACCCAAATTTTTGTCGTTAAAAAACTCGTTTATAGAGTAGTACGCTTTGTTTAGCAAAAAATCCTTTAGCTTTTGTTTAAAACTATTGATCTCTGAACTACTTTTCACATAGTTTGGTAATTTGTTATAAATCTTTATTCCTATTCCAAATATACTGGATTTAAATTTAACAGTTCTACATCTAATACCCGATAACTCATTTTTGTGTCGTGCACTTCTAAGTGTTTCATATTTACTAATATCGCCTTTTATCATTACAGCCGCTTCATAAATATATAATGAAGGCAGAGTTAAAAATTTTAACCTTCGAAACACTTCTAGGCATGAATCTGTCTGTTTGAGACCAGTTATGCTTCTCAAACATTTTTTTTGGGCTTTAAAAGCATAATCTCTGTCAGAAGAGTTCCCCCAGAGCAGAAGCCCATATCTTAGAGTGGAGCCCACATACGCATGGTATGCGTTTAATAGTGCACTCTCATTCACCACTTTCCTTAGCATGTACAGGGCGTACGAATATTGGTTTAATTTTTTGCAGACGTGATCAATATGGTGTTTCCAGTTCAGACTACGGTCAATGTACATACCTAAGAATTTTGTTACTTCGACTTCCTTTATTGTTTCAACTTTGTAACTTATGCGAAGTATTTTTGGTTTTGTGTTTTTATTCGTAAATGTCATGTAATTTGTTTTGTCAAGATTAACTTTAAGATTATTTTGATTTAACCAATTTATAATAGCATCTAATGATTTATTAATATTTGTCTCATATTCATTTTTGTCTATGTCGGTAAAAATGGCCGTGCTGTCGTCCGCAAATAATATCATCTGCTGGTTTATAACTTTTGGGAGATCATTTATATAAATTATAAACAAAAGAGGTCCAAGGATGCTTCCTTGGGGCACTCCATACTTAACAATTTTCGGATCTGATATAAAAGTCTGTTCTAACCTTGTATTCTTTGTTATCCGTGTTATTTGTGTCATTTGGAATCTATTTGTGAGGTATGATCTTATAAGCTTTAGTGCATTGCCTCTTACTCCATATTTCTCAAGCTTAGTCATAAGTATGTCATGATCGACATGATCAAAGGCCTTGGACATGTCCATGAAAATCGCTGTTAAGTGTTGTTTGTTATCCAGCCCTGTCATTACTGTCTTTAGAAAATTAATCAATGCATCACCTGTAGATCTACCTTTTCTAAAACCAAATTGTTCGTTAGCAAATATGTGGTTATGTTCGAAGTATCCATAGAGGTTATTATAAATAACTCTCTCAAAAATTTTGGCAAAGACTGGTATTAAAGCGATTGGTCTGTAATATTTCATCTCATCTTTGTTTTCTTTTTTAAATAAGGGATTTATAATTGTAAGTTTCAGCTTTGAAGGAAACACTCCCTGTTCAAGACAAAGATTTATAATATGGCTAAGAACGGGCGCGATAATATGAGAAACCCTTTTAATTATCTTAGTATTTATGTTATCATAACCTGTACTGTTTGTGTTATTAAGCATTTTGATTATCTGGTCAATGTCATGTGGATTTGTAGGTCCTAAAAATATTGAATTATAGTTATTATATGTCAGTGTGTTTACAATAGAGTTATTCTCCTTTGGCGTCGGCTTAATATCGTCAATAAAGTAATTATTAAATGCTTGAGCTATTTCTGTCGGCGTTGTTACTAATTTATCAGCTACTTTTATCATGTATCATGTGTGTTTTATCATGGTATGGGCATGTGATGCGGAGGAATGAGGAAAATGTCGTGAGGAAAGTTTTGAGTACGAATGAGGATGGCGAGACGATGGATGGACTGTGTGAAAGAAAGAAAGAAAGAAAAAGTATTTATTGAGACTCGCATAGGAAATCACAAATTAACTAAAAACACACTAAACATAAATAAAAAAAACAAAGTATACTTAAAAATTAATGAAGTTCTGTACGAGGCCAAAAGGCCACCATCTCAGCATAAAGCTGCGACATTAAAAAAAAAAAGTCACAGCGCTGGTACTCTGATAGGGTCCGCAGTGATGTCACGGAAAGATAGATACAGAATTATATATTAAATAAAATAAAAAATAAAGAAATTGGTGTGTGAAATATAATAAAAAGTAAAATATATGTAGTCCGCGTGTCTGTATCTGGAGTAACATCAGTGTGAAAGATGATAAGACTAGAAAGGGGATGACTAAGGAGATGATGACTAATAGAGAAGTATGGAAGAAAAATATATGTTGCGCCCACCACAATAATATATAATAGATTTATTATTTTATGTAGGATATACACAGATATTGGTTATTTAGTTTAGTTTCTCATTTAATCACAACACAACGCACACACATGTATGTCACAAAATTTTATTTGATTGTTTATGAGTTTATCTTATTTTATTTTTATACTTTCTTTATATTATTTATTGTAACGGACAGACACTTCCCTATGTTTATTATTCTAGCGTATGGCACTAGTGGGTTGCAGCTGAAAATCAGCGTCAGGTGGTTCACTTTGTGTTGTCATCTGACATTATACTGAGCTGAGGGCCTTTTGGCATTATATTTTTTTTTTCTTTTTTTTTCTTTTTTATAGATTTAAGGTGTATTTTTTGTAATGCCAATAAACGCATTTTTCTTTCTTTCTTTCACAATAAATTGGGTAAGGACAGTGGCGGATTTGCAGTCTTGGCCGCCCTAGGCCCCAGGCCATGTAGTAACTATCAGCCGCCCCTTTCTCAGCACCCATCATATAGCCTACATAATGAATTAACTTTATTGCCAACTTTTATCGAAATCGGTTCAGAAATTTAGTTAACTATAAGTCGGATTGGCGCCGCGAAATTCAATGACGCGTTTCGATTAGTTATTTGGAAATATTTTTAAATGGTTTTAAGTTATTATTGTTATACGATGCGGTGCAGTGCGGCCCGCCATAATGTGCGTGAACGTTGAGAATATATAGGTACTTTGAGTTATTTCTTGTTATCATCAGTGATATTTTTGTCACAATGGGCCGCCCCTAATATCTGGCCGCCCTAGGCCCGGGCCTACTGGGCCTTAGGGCAAATCCGCCACTGGGTAAGGACCAGGATAACGAAGCGCAAAAATAAAAAAAAAGTGCTCAACCGACCTCAACATTGGGATCATCGACTCTAGACTACAATGCATTGTGCCCCAAGCATAAGTACCGGTTGATATAGCCACAATGCATGCACGAACATAAAGCACAAGGTCGAGGAATAATAGCAGTAATCAATACACAAGCTAGATTCAATGGTGGAATCACAACAGATCAGAATTTATTGACCAATCGGAATGTAAGGACAAAGACGGGGTCAGGTATTTTTAGATTGACAAAAGGTATACAGTCTCAAACTAACAACAAAATGTTTAAAAAAAAAAATAGCAACCATCTTCCAAAACAAAACACTACAAAGTGAAAAATAATTTTTATTTCGGAAGTCGGTGTCTTTGGTTTTGAATTTTCTATTTTTGCCACCGACTTCCGAAATTAAAGTTATTAACCGACTTTCAAAAAGGAAGAAGTTTATGTTCGTCGTGTATGTATGTTTTTTTTATGTATGTCCGCCGATTTCTCCGTCAATTGTGACCGATTTTGAAAGTTCTTTTTTTGTATGAAAGGGTATGCTCCCAAGTTGGTCCCATATAAATTTTATTAATTTTGCTTGGGTAGGTTAAATGCGAATATAACTGTCTTTCTGTTACCTTTGCAAGTCTTAGGCTAAGCATATGCTGAGACGCAGGTGACGCAGGTCCACGCAGCGCAGGGCAGAGAAGATTTTGTAATGCATGAACGTACTGACAGCTGCGTACGCGACGCAGACATGTGTCTGTCCTGCGACACAGATTTCTGCGCGACGCATGCAGGTCGTCACTTGTTTTTTACCACTGATTCATAATATTGTTTCAATGACAGATTGATTGTACTAGCTAGGACTCGAATGTGTCTGTGTAGCTGTCACAGCATGCGCTCGCGGCCTATGTCTGCCTCGGCTGCCTTGTCTGTGTCAGTACTGTGTTGTGTCACCTGCGTCTGAACATATGCTTAGCCTTAACGGCTGAACGGACACAAGTCGACCTTGACCTGGGTTAGGACTTTAGGATAATTTTATTCTGGTAGTACGTTTCGTTCGGATAATTTACGACCTCCACTCGGGCAGAGTCGCCGACAAAAGTTATGTAGTATATCATAGGATGGAAAGGACTTTTCCTAAGTCGTAAATTTTCAGGTCGTTTTCAAAAGTGTGAAACCTTATTTTGTTATTCATCCTCTTTATTCAAATTGAAATGAAATATCAGCTACTGGCCACCTAATGTCAAAATAATGAAAATGCCATTTGTTTTTCTTTTTAATTTGTTTATTTTTTCGGAAATTTAGGGCTACATTGTTTTTTTTTTCATCCTTAATAGCCTGCTTTATATTAATTAAGGAACATTTATTGATGACATTATTTTAAACGTCATGATTAAAGATTTTAATTTTACAACTTTAACAATTAATATAACTAAAACTACTTAGTTTTAATAATACATCTAGGAAAACTAAGATAATAAGTCTCTATATTTTTTTGGCTTGTTGCTAAAGGAAGAATACAGGGGAACAACAGGCAGCGAAAAAAAACATGTTTAGCGGGATTTCGATTCGGAATTTCGAAGGCAGTAAATCCATACAAAATCAAGGATCTACTTAGAACTAAGCATCTAAGGATCTACTAAGAATACACGTATGTATTTGGCCGGCCTAAATCAACGCTCGTGATACCGAAATAATGTAGTCTTGCAACATAGAAAACAAAAAAAAATATGAAAGAATCGCCAGATTCGCACAAAATCTTGTAAAAAGTCCCGTTAAACAGACCTGACAACAGAACAAAAATTCTAGACGACAAAAAAATCATCTACAAAGCAAGTTCATGATAACGGAGTAATCAATTAAGTATGGTATTGTAGCGCTTTTTTACTGGACCACAAAAAAAAGCGTTCGTGCAAGCAAAGTTCGAAGGCACCACTTGTTGCTGCGTTTAGACCACGAGTCCACGACAACAGATATATTATCTGATAGTGATAATACAGGCTGATTATTATGAATTCATTGGCATCCTTTGATGTGGTGAATGTCTTCATAAGTTAAAGACAACTTTTACCGAGACCTAACTGTATAATATTTAAAATAATATCCGCTGTTTCATTCAAAAATACAAAAAAAAACAATCAATCTGCCTAGCCCTTTTCCCAACTATGTTGGGGTCGGCTTGCAGTCTATTTGACATGGGGCGATTGCCTATCTGACCTCCACAACCCAGTAAGTGGGCAATACGATTGCTTTACCCCTTGGTAAGACTGGTGGTCAGACTCTTTAGAATCAATTCTATTTTTTGTAAAATTGACGTTCATAAGTGCCTTTTATGTGCCTAATTGAAATAAATTGTTTGACTTTGACTTTATTATTAATTATTGGCATCCTTTAACGTGGTAAAAGCTCTCAAAATATTAACAAAAATGTTGATACAAACTATGAAACTAACGATGCCATATCGAAAAAAAACATCCACTGTTTCATACAAAAATACAATAAACACAAAATGTACGAAACATTAGCTTTAGTTTTCTCTATTTCAGAGTTTGTTTGTCCTCTGTACTAGCTGGCATAACCTGTATAATCCTTTAGAAATATTCGTGGTACCTGACTGCAGAGGTGGTGCTTTAAGGCTAAATATCCTGTACCTAGTTTCAGGGCCGTAGGTAGGGGGGGTTTTGGGGGTTTAAACCCCCCCGAAATGTGAGAAACCAGAATCTCAATCCAGAGATCAAATACAACAGCAGTAAGAGTACGCTTAAATACTGTATTTTTATCGGCTCTGACTTTGTGTTCAAAGAACTCCTGCAACATCAGTATTCTCTGTGAGAATCTAATCTGTCCCAGTCCGTTTGCGCTTCGCTCGCTCTTGAACCCTATAATCTCCATAGCGGCTCTATTATACAAAAGTGGCCTTAAAGGTTAGAAATGTCCCTGTTTTTGGTCATGATTGCAAAGTGGCGCGAAGAGAGAAACCGGGCTGAGAAAGCCCCATTATACTAAAGTGGTCTTAAGGGTTAGACATGTCCCTGTTTTTGACAATGATTGCAAAGTGGCGGGAAGAGAGAAACCGGGCTGTGAAAGCCACATTATACTAAAGTGGCCTAAAGGGTTAGAAATGTCCCTGTTTTTGGTCATGATTGCAAAGTGGCGGGAAGAGAGAAACCGTGTGAACCCTAACCCCCCCGAAATTAATTCCTGGCTTCGGCCCTGCCTAGTTTCCAAACTTTTGGTGGCGCAACACTACCCACTACCGACTCGGTGTCGGAATACTCTTGCGTAACTTCTAAGCGTTAAAGGGAAATAAATGCATAACTAATTGATAATCGATTATCATAATGGGGAATATCGTTATTTTCCCAATGCGCTGGTTAACGTTCATTACAATCAATTTGACCCGAGGGCATAGAGTCTCTTGTCGGCAAGCGGCAGCTTGATCGCATTCCGATGTTCGATTGGAATCAATCATTACATACGTATTTTGATGATACGATCTGTTGACAAGTTTTATTAGTCCCTTAATGGTATAGTTATCATAACATTGCGCCTATAGTTCCTAAAGAGTTGGGCAGAGGTTTATATACCCACTTATCGCTTGTTATGTTCGAAGATATTTTTTTTGGAACGAAGTGCTTTAACTCGGCTTGCGGCAGGAATTTACGGTTAGAAATCGTCACGTAATGAAAAAGCGTTAGCAATGTCCGAAAACTCAGTTTCAAGGTCACAAGTTTCAAGTTTCAAAAGTTCTTTAACGCGGCTTGCGGTAGAAGTTGACGGGTAGAAATCGTCACGTAACGAAAAAGCGTTATGTATGCCCGAAAAAGTCAGTTACAAGGTCACAAGTTTCAAGTTTCAAAACTTCTTTAACGGGGCTTGTGGTAGAAGTTGACGGGTAGAAATCGTCACGTGACAAGTGCTACTATACCATTGACGAATTCCTAGTTGACAAAATTTCATGTGACTGACCATTTATTGTATTTATGTTTTAATGTAATATTCTTATACATATGTCCATTAATTTATTACAATATATTAAATCTTAAATTTTATTTTTTATGGACATTAATTAGTTCTTTATGTTGCATGTAATGTATAACATCTAATATTGTAATTTAACAATGCATGCCTTTTAAGGTAGATTTTTGAGCTACTATAAAATATGTTTAAGACCCTGTTGTATCACCAAAAATCGCATTAATAAAAACTTTGAACTTTGAACTTTGAACGAAAAATCGTTAGGTATGCCCGAAAACGTCAAACGTCGTTTTGTTTTTGTTTTGTAATACAGAGCCATCTAGTATACGTTTTTAGCTTCTAAAAACTTATGCTAGATGACTAATGTATCGTCGTAATCTTTAGTTTACGTAAAAAAAGAAAAAAAACGTGTCCAATATTTTTTAATAATCTCCATGACGGACTAACAAACAATATTAGTCATCATCCCTATTCCTCTGTCATTGAATGTCGTCCCACAATTAAGTAAGATTCCTTATTCTCTGACAGATTAATGAGACGTTAAACCCATACATAGGTAGGTTTTTCTATCTCCAATATGCAAAAACTGGTGATAGATAGGTTATTAGGTTCGGCCGTAGGAAGGTAGATTGACTGTTATCACGAGTCGCCAATTTCAACAGCTATAGCTCTAAAAGGATCTTTTGTTTGGCGCGTGGCCAAAATCACAAAAGAGAGGGTGTAAAAAACGCCGCCATCTTGGTTTTTCAATACATTTCACAAAACAATTGCACATAAGTTTACCAACAACGCCTCCCTGTTATCTTCATTCAAACCCCAAATGATCCTTAAAAGACCGTTCACTATAACTTGGCACCATTGCTTGTCAAGCCATTTTGAACTCTATTAGTATTGAAACTAAACTTGACAAGCAATGGTGCTAACATGACGGCAAGGGACAAGTTATAGTGAACGGTTTTGTTTTGGCGCTTGCACTGACTAATAGCAGCTATTTTTTGACAGCACATCAAGAAACCATGATTCACATGTATCTATGATTCAATAATGGAATTAGTAAGCACTGATTCAATTCATAACAATGTCACGACTGCTCTTGAGAAGTCAATAGATCTTCAAGAGCGAGCTCTGAAGTGCATTGACACCACTTAAACTCTTGCGCAGCGATCGAGTTCCAAGCCACCACTTGAGTAGTGGAGCGCTGACAGGCTGATTACTCTATGGCCTGTGGCCGTAACATTAAGTTATTATAGTCCGTCTTACATCACGAATTTATTGTAGATTTTTATCGGATTACCGTGAGCCCGATTGGATTCCCCGTCGGCAGAAATCGCGAATTACCAAACGAACTTTCATCCCCTATTTAGGTCCTTAATGAAAGTGAGCACTAAGGAAGCACTTTTCATTCCATTTTCAAAAATTCTTATCTTATTGCTCCATCCTACTTTCGTTTAAAACGGAACTCTTGTGCAAAATTTCATGCCTCTAGAGGCCAAGCAATTTAGTCTGTGCGTTGTCTATCAGCGAATTTTAACTTTGAAACTTTTTAAGGTCGGTATTTGTCCTCCTTCTGCGAAGCAGTTATGTTCGCGAAGGAGGAGGCGGAGCGCGCGACGGAGATGCAAGCTGCACGCCCTCGCGCCCCTAGTCGCCGCAGGAGACGCCCCGGGCGTCGGGAGTCACGAGCCGACTTCCGGCCACCGTAGGCGCGGGCTTGCGGACGGTGAGCAATGGGTAGCTCGCCGTCCGGTAAAGACCAGGCCCGGGTCGACGGCGCGTTGTATTCCACGCGCGCCTCAAAGAGATGTCAGCAGCAACTGACGGGGTCCGTAAGGACCAATGCCTGCTGGGGTTGCGGGTTTGTCCGAAAGAGATATTGCGGCCCTGGCACACGAGCAACGGAAGGAACACGGGTGGGTTTTAGTCAGTAAAAGTCTGACATGCCCTCGTGAAAGCCTCACTCCGCCCAGAGCGGGAGAAGTCATTTGATGATTTCACACCCTCAAAAGAAAAGAAAAGGTCGGTATTTGTCGGTATTTTAACTTTGAAACTTTTTAAGGTCGGTATTTGGCTGCGATGTTCAACTTTGACAATCATTTTCTTAGCTGGTTATGTTATGAGTTAATTTATAATGCGTACACACGTACGTACGGAAAACGTACTACCGGAATAAAAAGTATTCTACGTGCTAGTAATGTTAAAGTAACCCAGCAATTAATTGCGTAACACGCGATCAATCACAATCTGTTTAATTTTGACAGTTAAAAAACATTCATTGCGTTATTTACGTTGCTGAGAAGACAACATTTTTCGAACATAAGTAGCAATGGATTAGCGATATCCTTCAAAATTATTCAATTTGTATTAATCGTGAGTTAGGGTGCTAGTCATGATCTATCCGTGTGCCAAATTTCATTGAAATATATTCAGCCATAAAGGCATAAAAAGCTAACAGGCAGATTGATGGACAGACAGAGTAATTTTCGCATTTATAATATTAAATACTATGGAAGTCTCTGCCGGGGTTGCGAGTTGTCCGAAAGGGATATCGTGGCCCCGGCACACAGGGTGGGTTTGTAAAAGTCTGACACGCCCTCCCGCTCCGGCCAGAGCGGGAGAAGTTATTTGATAATTTACCACACTCAAAAAAAAAAAGAAAAAGGTATGGAAGTATAGATTTTCGCTTTAAAACTATTGGAGAAACAAGAGCACCTCATAAAACTTTATTGTATCCGTTATGTACCTAGTTTTTAGTAATGTAGATTCTGAATAACGAAGAATAATACACGTCTACCCAACCCTTCTTGAAATACCAGCGTGATGTTATAATAAGGGAACAATAATAAAACATTCGTCATGCAGCATGTCGCACCTTTGGTAGAACAAGGGCATAATTGTCATAAATTGCCAAAATGACTTAAATATGCAGAAATGCTGTAAAAAGGCCCTTTGAACTGGAGGGACAAAGACCCGCCAGATGGAAATAGTGGCGTTGTCTTTTCGGCGCCATTTTGTTACTCTCTTGGCGCGACAAAGAAAAAAATAATTAATAATAAAATTGCGAAAACTGCAATTGTGCCCTTGTTCTACCAAAGGTGCGATGTGTGCTTCCATAAACCCATAAAAAGTCTATTGAGTTTCATGATTTGTTTGGCAAAGTTCCAATTTAGAACGCCCGAATTGCTACGGGGAATCCCAGAACAAAAAAAAAACCCAATAACAAAATTCAATTCCAGAGATTCTGACAGGAATTTGAGAACAGGGAAAATCCAATATCGTTAAGCACTTACGTCATTTTCCCTAATAAGCATAATATAATGTTCTCACTACTGAGACACAGGCCTCTCTGAGTGGATCATAATCTACTACGCGGGCTGGTTGGTAGATGTCACATGTCTTCGAATTTTTGGTTCTAGGACATGCCGGTTTCCTCACGATTTTTTCCTTTCACCGTTTTGAGAGCAGTGGTGATGAAATAATTTTCACAAAGTAAAGTGCACAGCAACAGTATAAGAAAGAAAGAAAAATAATTTATTGAGACTCGCACAGGAAATCACACATTAAACTAAAAATATACTAAACAAAAATAAAAAACAAAGTAAAATTAAAATTTAAAGAAGGAAGTCCTGTACGAGACCAAAAGGCTCCTATTTCAGCATGATGCTGCAACATATAAAGAAAAAAAAAATGATGTCGCAACGCTGGTATTCTGGTAGGGCCGGATATATGCAGGGCATTAAAACAATTGCAGCTATTAAAACTCCGTACTACGCTAAACCAGCTCTAGGTCAAAATGTTATCAATCACATCGTGCGGCCTACGTGTGCTAGCGATGTTTCTCATCATCAGCCTAGTCCTTTCAGCTATGTTGGGGTCGACTTCCTCGCTAACCTGATGCAGCTGAACACCAGTATTTCACATAGACAGACTGCCTTCCTAACCTCCGCAACCTATTTACTGGGTAATACGATACCCCTTGGTCAGACTAGCGATGCTTCGAATGACTGCAAATTAAAAATCAATTGTTCGAGTAATACATTGCATTGCTGAGTAGCATATTTATAGAATAGAATAGAATATATTTATTTGCATTAAACATGGTACAATAATGGTCTTAATAATAGGGTTATGATCTACATATCTCGCTATGGACTGGCATACAAATATTTTATAGGAGAAGAAGTTCCTAAAAATTGTACAACTAGCATCAATAATAACAGTGTATGCAACAGTCATTATACCTACTAGTACAAAATTGTAATTCTAAAATGTTTACAATGTTTATTAACGGTTTTAAATCGAAGCAGTATCTATCTATCAGTAAATAGTAACAATATTTATCACTTACTTTACTATTCTTTGCCGTATTAAATTCAAGCGAAATTGCAAATTGTCTTCCTTTACAATAACTAGTATAGTGCTCACATTTCGCGCCTTCGATCGAAACGACGATGGTTGGATTGTCTATACCTATACTTTTATACTATAATATACTTATAATATAACGTTATAAAGAGGTAAAATTTGGTTGTTTGTTTGTAAGTTTGTATGTACTAGGGGGTAATCTCCGAAACAAGTCGGATTTGAAAAATTATCTTTGCATTGGATAGCCCAATTCTTGAGGAATGTTATAGGCTCGCGGACGAAGTCGCGGAGTCCAGAAGCTAGTGTGAAATATAAAGGCGGTGACTATTGGGATGAGTAGAAGCTGAAGACACATATTACTGAGCCACTTCAAATAAATTGGGATGGGGCATAATCAGCCAAGATTGTTCCCACTGCAGGCCTCCTCTCGGGCCGTAATTCACCACGCGGGCCCAGTGCGGGTTGGTAGATGTCACAGAGCAGTGGTAGGACGAACCCAGGCTGGCGCTTTACTTTGTAAAAAAATATTTCATCACCACTGCTCTCAAAACGGTGAAGGAAAACATCGTGAGGAAACCGGCATGTCCCATGAACCAGAAATTGGGATGGATGCAGGAGGATAATTTGCTGCCTGAACTTGCGAATTTCTCGTTTCGTGCGTATTTGCAGACACACAAAAATAATGATTGGCAATTTGGCATGCAGGCTTGTGACAACACTGTTATCTCTACAACCGACAAATTTATGACTCTGGTGTGTCTAGAATCTAGAGACTAACGTATGGGTGGTCGATACTCGTTCGGAATACCGATGGTCTAAGCTCAGACCAAACAAAAAACCAAGACATAGCTGTCAACAACGAGGTGAGGCCGATTGCGTAAACATGTATTCACTTAGTGAGGTGTAGTTAGATTGTAGTTTCGTTGTAAATGGTTGTGCGTGTGAGCATGGTTGCAGAGAGCGGAGGTGTAGTTTTGGCATGCTTCACTGTATTGTTCGCACAGCTCTTTTTTTTACCGTGGGAAATTTTCAAATAACTTCTCCCGCTCTGGGCGGAGCGGGAGGGCCTGTCAGGCTCTTACTGACTAAACCCACCCGTGTTCCTTCAGTTGTCTGTACGTTGTCAGGGGCCACGGTATCCCTTTCGGACTTTCCCTGTCTGGGTTTTTTATTTGGCATGAGTGTTTAGGTACCATAGACTGGAAATAACATCCGTCTGTCATTCAAATTCAATGACAAATGTTTTATGACTGCACTGTTTTTAAATTCAGAACACCTAGCCTTTTCCCTAAAGAGGTTTTACACCCGTTTCAACCGTTTTAGGAGTCGAGCAGCATTCAACCACGGCTACATATTTGGTAGTAAGTGCAATTAAGAATTACGTGTTAAGTATCTGCTAACCTAATCTAGGCAATTGGTTAAACGACTGGGTAGTTTCGCTACCAGATGGTAAATTGATACAAACGTAAATATAACGAACATTTTGCCAGTTATGCTTAACTTTCGAAATGTACAGTTAAGCATAACTGGCGAAATGTAGGTGTATTTATAATACACTACTGCTTAACATAACATTACGCTTGTAATCCCCGAACGGTAAGGCGTAGGTGCGCCTATAGTACACCCACATTTCGCCAGTTATGTTTAAGTCCCATGTCATAAGGGGCAAGCCTATTGTTATCAATCGGGCACATATTCAGAATCCGGGTTTTTTTTTTAGCTTGTGAAATTATCGAATAACTTCTCGAGCGGCGGTCTTCGGAGGGCGTGTCAGACTCTTACTGACTAAAACCCACCCGTGTTCCTTCAGTTGCCTGCACGTTGCCAGGGGCCACGGTATCCCTTTCGGACTTTCCCGCGACCCCGACAGGCGTCGGTCCTAGCAGACCCCTTCCGTTGTGCTGACATCTCTTTGAGGCGCGCCTGGAACACAACGCGCCGTCGACCCGGGCCTGGTCCTTATCGGACGGCGAGCTACCCATTGCTCACCGTCCGCAAGCCCGCGCCTACGGTGCGGCCTGTGATTCCCGACGAGAATCCGGGCTGCTGCTGAGAAGTTCCTGACGGACGAATCCAATAACAGTTTGCCTAATCTGGGAATCGAACCCAGGACCTTCATGCTCAGTAGTACCTAGCGCTGTTTAAACCTTTGGGGCATACAGTTCTGATGTTACGGGTGAATTGTTTTGGTAACTGTTATATTCTAACATTCCACATTGATACATCTGTCAGTTCGCATACATTAAGTCTTCAGCATGCTCGGTCAATAGTTCAGGTTTTATGCATTTAGTAAAATATCATGTCGGTAAAATCTTTGCGGGTACCGAAGTATATGCGCCACTAGTTAGTAGTTACGATAACGTTCAAGTTGCATGCACAGAGCACCTCGTACACAAGCATCCTTGGGGTTATTTTTATGGGTTTTCAACTGCAACATTGGTATCACCAGTAACAAGTATGCAATAAAAGAAAAATACAAATTTTCGGTCGTAATTTGTAGAACACATTTGACAGTTTCTAATGACTGCTGAGGATGCGGAAGAATTGCCTTTTGGTGCTTTGGTACACAAAAGTATAGTATAGAACTTAATTGGTAGGTAGGTACCCACCACAAGTTCTTAATTAAATTACAGCCGTGTTAGACAAAACATGTTGTGTCTGACACACATGGTACCGCATATGGTGCAAAAATATTGCCATTTTTCTATTTTGGGACAAGGCCAAAAATGAACAAAAACAAACTGGGCTATAAAACTCCCCAAAATCTTTAAAATGTCTATGTAATTTCAGATGTCAGACAAGGCGAAGTAAGATAAGTGTTTTAGGACAATCACGAAGGAAAATTAGGGCCTCTTGCCACATAATGTCATACAAACATTGATAATGATGTTATCGCAAATATGTGGCTACCTTAGAAACTTAATAGTACGTCGGGAGCGACCTTGGCCCTTTTATGAGACGAAGTTACATCATCGACAGAAAATGTGTGGCAAGTAAATCGTTCTAGAAATATTTCAAAAACAAAATGTAAAGATAAAAGAAGTAACTACAGACTTCTTTAACTGTTTATTTGGGGTAATATTTACAAGTGGGTCCATAACAACTTATGACTAAATAAAAATAGCAAAATTATATATTATATTCTAACTTAACTAAAACTATTCAAAAACTAAAATACAGCATCGTAAAATTCATCCGCATCGCTGTCGACTGGTAATGTACCCAAGAGACTGGCCGCGTTGCCACGTTGTATGGCAATGCTTAGCCTCTGCTCAAAGTAAAAACCAGCTCTTGGGTACAGACTACATCATCATTCTCTTCCTGCACGCGTAGCATGTCCACCGTAGAAACGGGTTTTGTCGACGGAAGAATAGACAAAATGACAGATTGTGATTATCTGTTATTTTGTCTATTCTTCCGTCGACAAAATTCGTTTCTATGGTGATCATGCTACGCGTGTTGCTGTTGTCCCATGTTACAGATACTACCATCCACGAAGACGCGGCCCACTCTTTTTCCTAACCGTCTACAGTACAAGTGTGCAACATACCGCTCTAGTGTTACAGTTTTGTCGTGTTTACTAATACCCACACATTAGGAATTAGTGTGTATCGACAATACTAAAACACTAGCGGAATAGTTGGAGCTGCTGAAGATTTTAAGACCATCTTTTTTTGCATTGTATAAAATCAATCTCCTTTGTATTATATAATTGCAGACCACAGGTGTGAGTACTATGTAAAGAGCTACCATTTACCGGGTAATACGTCTTTTAATGACTTGAATGTGCCCTGGCGGCTGTGAGTATGTCATGCTCACTCAGATGTCTCACTGATGGTGGCGCGTGTGTTGGATCATTTAGCTCCCTTCAAAATGGTTGAGCTGAATGGTGCTAATCCATGCGTCATGTTCGTGAACGGGCGCCGTCAGTTGGGACTGGTCAACTCTTAGCTGCCATGGCTGATTTAAATTTTTGAATTGTTCTTTGTTTTATCTTTTTATTACGAACGCTTCTCGTGCACGTCTTTCTACATTGTTCTCACATGTATAATTTCAACATGAATCATGTAACCAATATTTTGTAATATTTTTTTATTTATTTAAAACAGTGTCCGTTGAGTTTCTTGCCAGTTCTTCTCCATAGGTACCTACTACGCTTTGGAATGGGCAACTAGCTTCATATTTCTGACTGACCGATTCCTTGACAATTCAAAAGTGCCTGTTAATGGTTTAATTGAAATAAATGCTTTGAGTTTGAGAATGTTGCACTCTTGTACTGTAAGCGTTTAGGAAGAAGAGTGGGGCGCGTCTTTGTGGAGGGCACTATCTATACTTCTAAAATCTACGATACTTGTAATCTCTAACTATCTACTATCTACACCCAAGTACAGATGTACATAGGTAGTAGATAGTTATATGGGAGATAGATAGATCAGTCGTTTTGTTATTATTTTTAATAAATTATCTGTTTATTTATTTTACTTCGATGGTCCTATTTTAAAAGCTTTTATTTAACTTGCAATGTATACGTATGTATGGATGTTTGTTCGCGTGGAATCTTGCTACTCAATTTTGAAGCAGATATCTTCAACCGATTGAGCTGAAATTTTGTATACTCGTTTAGTTTGGATGACAATACACGATAAGCTGTGTCACGTCATTCTGAATCCAATATGGCGGGCCATCCAAGATGGCGGAATAGTTATTTTTTATGTACTTCTGTAATATGGGTATCAAATGAAAGGGCTTGCCGAGAATAATAATAAATACCTAAAAAGTAAAAAAAAAGCAAAAAACCTTTAAAAAAAAGCTTTTATTTAAATGCTCTAAAAAGAAGAAAATAAAATTTTCTTTTAAAATTTTAACCGTCAACTTATAACCTCATTATACACAATTTATATGATCATAAAAGTTTGTCGCGAGGTTTGCGTAAGTACCTATAAGTATTTAATTAAACTGAAATTGAAATAAATTAAACTTAGCAGATTAAGTTACTCAATTAAATATGTACTAGTTTATTTACACAAGTAAATCGCGCGACAAGCTTCTATGATCATATAAATTGTGTATCCATTATACACAATTTATACGTTGATAGTTAAAAATTTAAAAGATAATTTTATTTTCTTCTTTTTAGAGCATTTAAATAAAAGCTTTTTTTAAAAAAGGTCTTTTTGCTTTTAATTTTTATCATTTATGACTTACAGTTTCAGCTATATATAGCTACATATACAAGTATGTAAGCGGGCACGCCTTTTATGCCTGGAGACTTTTTATTTTTAGAATCAATTTAGATATTAAGTTCTGTTTACGTTTGATTTTGTATTTTTATTTCTGTTCTCAATTTTTTCGCTTGGTATATTGGCGTGTGCTAGCTGCTGTGTTTTGTGTTGTCGTAATGTAAATGTTTTTGGATACTATTGTATAGAATCATTTTTTTCTAATTGAACAGACAGCTGTGCTGCTGGGGAGTTTGTTGCGCCACTTCTTCTTCCCAGCCAAAGCACTAGGAAGTGCTGAAGGGCGGGCGTTTTGGGGGACTGTCTTATGTAATTTTGACGTTCGAAAAGTGATGATTCTCAGCCTAGTTTGAATAAATGACTGAATGAATTTTGAATTGAATTTTGTTTATTTGGTGCAGACAACAGACATAGCACAACATACAAAAACACGATTAAATAATAACAAAATACATGGATAATAAGTAAATAAATACCTACAAGGTGCCTTTATACAAAAAAAAAAAACACTATTGGCTATGGCACACTTTAAATGAAATAACGAACATAGAAAGAGCGGTGTGCGTCTCAAGGTTGCACCAAATGGGAGTCCAGCTCAGCATGTGCTGGATCCCTGCAGTTAGTATTTTAGCCCAATAAACGATGGTCAGAAACCGCCACGTTTCCCAGGCATATTGGCCGTCATACCCTGTAAATTATGACCACTCCTTTTGGTACCCATGACAACGATATATACCTTAGTCACGGAGCTAAGTCTTAACAACCAAGGTGTATCGTGTTACCCATCAACTGGGTTGTGGAGGTCAGATAAGCAGTCGCTCCATGTAAAATACTGGTATTCAACTGCATCCGGTTAGACTGGAAGCCGACCAGAACTTAGTTGGGAAAAGACTAGGCAGTTGATGATGGTTAGTCAAGGTGACCAACGTTAACTATCTCCTGAGCAGAGATGTTACGTAGTTTCAATTCCGACTCTGAAAGGTCGGAGCTTCCGAGTAATATAACACCTCCGGTTTCGACTTCGGTTCCGATAATTTTGAATCAGACTTCTATCGATGATCAAAACGCAGTGACGCACGTGACTAGAGCGCGTACAAACAATTTTTAACTTGTCGCCCGGGTAATTTTTATACATGCTCGCGCTCGAAGTCTCAGTTTATTGTTTTATGTATGTCAGACGCGTGAGACGCGTCACGTTAATTTGTTAAATTAAGAGCGGTGTATTAAGTAGATAAATTGTTGTGATAAGTTAATTTCAATATGGAGTTAAAACAAAAGTGTTATATGGAACATCTTTCTTATACTTCCGCCTCCAACTCCGCCTCCAGTTCCGACTCTGACTCCGGTTGCGACTCCGATCAATCAAGTTTGAAACCTCGGACCCCGGCTCCAGTTCCGGTAAAACAACCTCCGTAACATTTTTACTCCTGAGAAAAGCACGCACTGAATCCGGTAACTCATGACATATGAACCATGTTCCTACTGCCAAATTGCTAACGCTGTTTATTGTACTTACAGGAAGTGTTAATCTTTGTAGCTCTAATGACAGACATTGAGGGGCAATAAAAATGTCGTATAGTACATTTTACGACTGTCATACGTCTGTGTTTGTAGTTCGGTGCGAAGAGCGACCCTGAACGATGTCTTGATTTTTAGCGCGGGCAACAATCCAGTCGTAGAGCGATACTATGCAGATAACAGCAGGTTATATCCTAGAACATAAAATGGATGCAGAATGCAAATAGGAAAATGAAATGGCCCAAGTGTACCATGACTCCATGAGGCACTATGACCACCATAAAAATAATAAAAACAAAGGACAGATAATAGAAGATATCTACGATGCGATGTCCAAATTAAAGAAAAGAAATGTCACATTGTTTGTAGTCTGTTTTTTTACTCGTAGATTAATTTGACAGGTGCAAATGTCAAACTCCAAATTGATAAAACAAACAACAATCAATTTAAATGTCACATTAGTATGTAAAATTTAAAAAAAAACTGGCCAAGTGCGTGTCGGACCGCGCACAATGACGAGTTCCGTAGTTGGGATAAATTTATTCCAAGAAGAAACTTAACATTGTAGTTGAAAAACGTTCTCCCATACGGAATGTATGGGAGATCATGTTTTTCAAACCGCGAATTTAAGTTGGTTGATTATTACTCGTTAATCTGTACAGCCTACTTAGCTCTGATAGTTTTCCTTTTAATTTCGTTATATTTACTACTACTGTGAATTTTTTCAAAAATTCAATTAATTTATAAGAAATTAAATAAATATACTTACAATACTGAATTCTGAATGTTTACAACTTTTTTTTTTATGGCAACATTCCGTTCAGCCAGCATCATCTCACGCGACGCGGGCGAATATAATTGTGATTACCTATAGCTTTCAATGGAGTACGAGCTTAATCCTTAGCATGTACTCGTATTTGCAATATAACGTATTAAATTGATTGGGCTGGGCTATAAAAAGCACACCACATTGGAATATTAACGTCTACTACTGTTTTCATAATGTAACGGTTTCCTTGAACCTTTTGATGATTTGCATGCCTAATTCTTGATGACGTCAGAGGTATGTTTCTGCCGTTTCTAATTCAAGGATATTGGTAACCTGAGGCCGATCGTCCACGACGCTACTCAAAAATAAGCAGTAGGAATTGCCATTGAAAGACTCATAGATCTACAATACGGCCGATTAATTATGGCCGGTTTGAACTTTGCGCAGAATCTGCGCAATAAAATTTTAAGGAACCAAAGGGTGACATGAAGCAAGTGGCGTACTATGCGGGCTTGCGCACGATGAGTAGTGGGTAGCTCGCCGTCCGATAAGGACCCTGGCCCGGGTCGACGGCGCGTTGTGTTCCACGCGCGCCTCAAAGAGATGTCAGCACAACAGAAGGGGTCTGCTAGGACCGATGCCTGCCGGAGTCGCGGGAAAGTCCGAAAGGGATACCGTGGCCCCTGGCAACGTACAGGCAACTGAAGGAACATGGGTGGGTTTTAGTCAGTAAGAGTCTGACATGCACTCCCGCTCCGCCCAGAGCGGGAGAAGAAGTTATTTGATAAATGCCCACACAAAAAAAGAAGGCAAGTATACTATCGGCAAAATTTTAGCATGCTCAGTTTAGAAAATATTTCCAAACCCCTTACTGATTTGCCCAATTAGAGACAATATAAATGCATTATTGTCTCTAATTGGGCGCGAGTAGTACAGGCCGTGTAACAAAAAAAGAGGTAATTAAAAAAACAAAAACCCCGACTGCAAAAATATATAACTCAAAAGAGAAAAACAAGCTTTGTAATCTATAGAATTTTGATATAGCAGACACAAACAAAAGTTACACCATATTTCAGGTTATCGGTTTGTGCCAAATCTTTCTTTTTACAATCTTTTCCAAGCGTAATTTTGTATTGTGGTATCGGTAAAGTTCTCTTAAAGCTCCCATATTATTTCATGTTAAAAACTTCGGTGTAATTGCGTTACACACATAATCCCAATGTCATTCATTCTGGGAGTTTAACCATTTTCATTACGTTATTTACGTAGTTGAACAGACTATTTCTTTCAAACTTTGGCAGCAATGTATTATGAATTTTCTCCAAAACCTTCAGATTGTGATGGAAAGTTGTTACGCAATTGGGGTACTGATCTTCTGTGATTTGTATAATTGCTTAATCTCATTCTGCCTAGCCTTTTTTCAACTATGTTGGGGTCGGCTTCCAGTCGAACCGGATGCAGCTGAATACAAGTATTTTACATGGAGCGACTGCCTATCTGACGTCCACAACTCAGTAACTGGATACGATACCTCTTGGTAAGACTGGTTGTAAGAGTATTGGTGTTTTGACTACTTGTAACGACTGTCAAAGATTTAGGAACGACAGCCGGGACCAACAACTTAACGTGCTTTCCGAGGCACGGAGGTCTCTCGGCATCTAAAGATGGTCACACATCCACGGACCAACCCCGGCAAGCGTAGCTTCACCTGATGGATCGATCCGTGCGGCTGTTATTACTTAGCCACGAGCTCCTCTAGAAGTGTATCTCTGCTTAGCGTCGCAGATTAAAATGGTGATAGTGCTTTCTTACCATAATGATAACTGTATCTTAGTATCACGCCAGTAGCCCACCTCCGCCGCGAAACCATAGCAGCAAAACCGCAGTAGTTCAATTCAACTGGCTCGCGTCATGTTCCGCTACGCGCAATTCGAGTAGCGGAACATGACGCGAGCCAGTTGAATTGAACTATTGCGGTTTCGCGGCGGAGGTGGGCTACTCAGTGGCTACTCAAGTGCTTCTTACTAACAAAGGTGTATGTTGTCATTCATTCATTGCCAGATTTAATCTAAATTAAAATCTCGGCACCTATTAGTCACAATTAAAAGCTTGTTAATATAACGACAGTTCCTAATTGAGATGTCCTAGCCACTGTTATAACGTTAATTACTCTGATTGACTTCACTGGTATTTCAGTAAATTTACGATTCGCTTCTAGACCCAGAGCTACGGGTAGCAGTTTAGAATCTCGTACGGGATAACTATTTGTATGCACTACAGATAGATAAGATAAATATTTGAAATTATTTCTCACCACAATATATAAGTACATTTTTTTCATACGGGCTGCGGCCAGGACCCTTTACCCGGTCCTGCGCGCTACCTACAGCTGTGCTGCACGCTACTTGTGCACGCTGCCAAGGTCTAAAGAAGGCCCGCCGTACCAGCGGCCTACCACCGCAAGCTACCTGCGCGAGCCTGTGCTGACAGGCCTACATGTGCTACCGACGATTACTACCTGTCGGACTTACGAAGGCCGTCCGTACTATTACTGAGCCTGTGCTGAACAGGCCCCCACGTCTGCCACGTGCTGCCAAGGACGGTACCCTTCTTACCTATGTGTGCGAGTGCTCAAGACTCAGTGTTTAGGACCTTACCCACGACCTAACCGTGTTACTACTACCTTCTTACCCTAAATATATATGTATTAACTTATCCGAGTGTCTCAATCATCTACTTAACTACCTACCTATCAGTTAACGGCCTGCGCAGCCTACCCTGCGCAGTCCTAGCCGTTACAGTGATCAAGAACAATACATAAAAGTTTTAATTATACTGTGGGAGACTGGTGCCTAAGCTAGGCTTAAGACTTGTTTTTCAGGACTCCGGATCTCTAGACCTTCGGAAGCAGTTACATTTATTAAGGATTATGCACTCGTACAGAAATGAGGTAAGTTATACAAAACCAGAAAAAAGACAGATTTCACTATTGATTATTACTAGACATCGGATTATATGCACTAACAAAGTGCCAAAATATGCATGCAAATATTCACAAAAAAAGGCCGACATATGCACTAACCCTCTTCACAAGTCCGAAATATGCACAATGCAAAATCAACAAAACCTGTTTTATTTTTATACATTTTAATTAAGACGGTACAGAAACGTTTAAGTTTTTGTGACAGTATACAATGAAAAAAAATCAAAATTTTCGAGAGCAAAGTGACGTTTGTCACCCAGTACTAATTTAGACGTTATTGTTTTTTTAGGTTTCCGTAGTAAACAAGGAACCCTTATAGTCTCGCCATGTCCGTCTGTCTGTCCGTCCGTCGGTCTGTCTATCTGTCTGTCCGTCTGTCTGCCCGCGGCTTAGCTCAGAGACGGTTAGTACTAGAAAGCTGTAATTTGGCATATGTATACATATTAATCATGCCGACAAAGTGGTAAAATAAAATCAAGAAAAAAACATTTTTTAGGGCACCTCCCCTACACGTAAAGTGGAGATGTTTTTTTTATTTCCTCATCTACCCCACGTTGTGGGGTATCGTTAGAAAGGTCTTTTAAAAATATTGGGAGTTTGTCAGAACCATTTTTGGATTCAGGGATCCGTTTGCGAAATATTAAGCTTTTAACTGAAATTTTTTGTTAGAGTCAAGTGTCCCCCCTTCTAGCTAAATGGTTGTACTTGGACTTGTGAAAAAATTCACAGCAGTAGTAATTTATAACGAAATTAAAAGGAAAACTATGAGAGCTAAGTAGGCTGTACAGGTTACCGAGTAATAATCGACCAACTTAAATTTGCGGTTTGAAAAACATGATCTCCCATACATTCCGTATGGGAGAACATGTTTTTCAACTACAATGTTAAGTTTGTTCTTGGGATAAATTCATCCCATCTACGGAACCCTTCTTTGTGCGTGGTCCGACACGCACTTGGTCGGTTTTTTTTTATTTGGCGCCATTTCCTCAGATACCTTTTTAAGCAGGGAATGATGTAGGCTCCCTATACGTACTTCCCGCAGCCCGGTACTAAACGAAATATGCACGATTGGGAAAAATGGCTAAAATATGCATTAACGCCGTAATTAGAGAGTTATATACATTTGCATATGCAAATGCATAAAATCCGATGTCTAATTATTACTTATTCAAGGGTTAGTATGCGTGTGTGTGTGTGTGTGTGTGTGTGTGTGTGTGAGTGTGTGTGTGTGTGCGTAGTGTGTATGGTGTGTGTACACGTGTGCGTGGGCGAGTGTGTAAGGAAATATGATAGGAAAGGTGAAGGGCTGAATGCACAGAATGGTGATATATATAAATATATATGGTGGATTTAAGTAACGGGGCAGCAAAGGCAGGTACCATAACAGTTGAAGTCACAGAAAATGAAGATGTTACGGGTTTAGGTGTTAGTGTTTCTTTGTTAGTATATTGGCTTGTGCTAGCTGACATATAGCCCAGAGTAAGTAATTTAATCTATTGTTTTGTGTTTTGTAAATTAAATTACTTTCAATTAAGTTTTTCTAAGTTAACCGACAGCTGTGCTGCTGGGAAGTTTGTTACGCCATTTCTTCACAGCTAAAGCACTAGGACGTGGTGCAAGGTGGGCGGGTCAGTGAATCGTCTTAGGCGTTGGAGACAGTCTTAAGTAATTTTGACGTTCAATGAGTGCTGATCCTCAGCTTCATTTGAATAAATGACTTTTGTTTTTTCTGTAATTCAGGTTAAATCCTTGGGACAACTTTTATGTAACAGTAATTATCCAACAAGTTCTGTTATCGAAACCGTTGGAATAATACACAATAATACACAATAATTTTTGTTAAAATTTAAGACCGTTTTTAAAATGGAACGAGCTTATATTTCGAGAACAATTGCTGGTTTTTATATAACCATCAACTACTTACGAAGCAAAAAATTGTCTTGTCTGCTAAAACTTAAACAATAGGTAATAGTTCCGGTTTCAAATCTCCACACATACTCAAGAATGGTAATTAATAGATATATTAAGTATACATAATTATAATGTTTGATAATTTTTGATCATAGAGGTTTAAAACTTTTGTTTTAGTTCATCAACTTCCCACTAGATGGCAATAAATTCAAAATATAAAATTCAATACTTCAGCTACTAGTCACTAGATGGCACTGGTTTCAGCTTTATCATACACATCACACCGACATGTTATCGAATGTATGATAAAGAGTAATATTTTATGTGAAAATTCCTTACCTCATCATTGGAAAGCAAACACGAGGATGAGTATTGGCACAGCGATGACGCAGACGATGTAAACCGAAGTGCGCGGCTCACACTCTGATATGATGACGAACTGCTCGTTCCAGAGCGAGTCGTTGTTGCGGAGAGGCACTTCTAACACTACCTGCAAGGGGATAAAAGGGGGTGGGTGAAGTGTATTTTGGTTAATAGCACTTTGGTAGAGGTTTGGGGTATGCATAGTGCCATGAGGCTGCCCTCCACTCATATTAAGACAAATGCAAACTGAAAATAACCTAATAATGTAAGTAAGTTTTAATACGTATTAACGAAATCACTATGCTAAGCAAATAACCCTCAAGGCAGTTTGTGATTAGGTCTCTCAGCTAGTCAGTCAAGCTTACGTTTTCGGATAGCTTTTATTAGTTGAGTAGACCAACTGGAACACCTCTCTGATACTCAGCTGCATCTGCCTTCCAAATGGATCATCCAACGTTTTTTCAAAAGCTTATGATTAAGTTAGAACTCAACTTTCGGAGTAGTTGAAGTCCCGTTTGTAGGAGCTTAAAAAAAGAAAGGAAAAGTAGAATATCTCACCTTCTGAGAAGAAAAGATATCGAGCGACAGGTCACACCTCTCCGTATTGTTGATACACTCCCTGAGCTTGGTCCTCGCTACGTCATACTTGGTCTTCTGAAGGTCGAACCGCGCGCGGATGAAGTTGCGCTGCACCTCGTTTTCCGAGTTAAACACGAAGAAGTAGTAGCTGTTGGCTGGTACCCTGGATAAGATAGGATTGAAATAAACGCCGATTTTGAAATGGGGAGGTGTGATTGATGTATATAGTTTTTCATTTATAGGAGACTGTCTAAGCATATTAGTGGAAAGCAGTAGGCTATAACCCCAAGATCTATTTAAAAGTGATCGACGCGCGAATATGCGATCGTCGCGTGCATATGTAATTTTTTGATTGGAAATCCGGAAAACATCCTCTGTCGGTGCGACCACGCGTTCAGGTTCACCGAAAAGTGACATATTAGCGCGACGATCGCGAATTTCGCGACTATCGCTTTTACATAGGACGTAGCCAGAGTATTTTTGACTCAACAAAAGTACATATAAAGGTCTCTTCTTGCTGATTAAATTGATAGCATTCCATGATCATTGAACTTGGGCCTTCTTTATACTACCTTATGAGGATGATGAGTAGTAGTAGTAGTCCTAGAACCAAAAATTCGAAATTCATGTGACATCTACCAACCCGCACTGGGCCCGCGTGGTAGATTACAGCCCACTCCCTCTCACAGAGAGGAGGCCTATGTCCCAGCAGTGGGAATATTATCGGCTGATTGCGATTATTATTATTATGATCGTGCATTTACTTAATCCTCACCTATATGTAAGCGCATTAGCCTTCGCAGCGGCGAAGCCGTCGCCCTGGGAGGCATCTCGATGGCAGTGCCTGTGAGGAGTCAGAGGCAGGTTAAGGATCAGACCCTCGCACTCCAGCAGGGCTTCCTCGCTGCTGGAGAAGGACGACCAGAACTCCGAGTTACTCATGTCGAGAGGAGTCGTCTCGTTGACTACCATGTGGTGGTCTGCGTACCCGTCTACATCCTGGAATCAGAAAGTGGTGTTGTGGTAAATAAATCATTTTGTTCTTCGCAGATGCTTTACCAATGTACGAGTACCTACTATTAAAACTTTACCTGTGTGAAGTCTTGGAATGTAACTGTATTTTTGTGTGCAAAAATTCTCATGGATATTTTTCGTCTGGAGCAAGGGATAGGTTGGATTTTTTGCAGTGAAAAAGTCGTAACTGATATAACTAGTCAGACATCTGAAAGGTATTCGTGACTGTCTCGGGTGCGCCAGATGTATTAAATTAATAAAGTATTATTACCCCGTGAAGGATGTTTTACTAAAATTTCAAAGAGTTGGGTTACTTACCACCTCACCAGCATTGTTTCTCTCTTCATCATCTTCGTTAAACTCCTTCACCAAGTCTATATGACCTAACATTGATTCTCTCTTCTTTCTCGCTTGCTCCACAGCGTCACGACGTTTTTCTGTAAATCGAATAAATCTGCATAAAAGAGAGAAGATTAAATATATCCTGTACCGTGTCTAGCATTGATCGCCTGTACAAAGGTCTTAACGAAAATGAGTGGTGTCGGAGTAAGTGCAGAAATAATGAAATTAACAGATTTGTGGATACGATTGTTCATCATCAAGATATATTATAGTGTAAAACTTTGATATAGGTCTTAATTTTTAAACGATTTCCTAATCTTGAGTTTTTCTCCATAAATTCCCCGTTTACCAGGAACCATGACTTGGCAGCTTCCGTGTGGTGCCGGACGTAAAGAATAGCAACCCATTTCTTCCCGTGGATGTCGTAAAAGGCGACTAAGGGACTTACTATAGAATGGGCAGCAGCGTTCTCTATGTATTTTGACACCATACTGCGATCGCCAACTCGCCTGCCAAGCGTGGTGATTATGGCAAACTCCCCATTTGGGAAGGCCTAAGTCCAGCAGTGGACGTCATTCGGCTGAAATGATGATGATGACCTGGCCGTCATGATGCAGATAAATTAACTATTAGTAATCTAATAATAGATATTTTCTTGAAAACTATTACGTTATTATTTACAGTTAACAATAGTTATGAAAATGTACCTAAGTACTTGTTTAAGCGTGTACGTTGTACCTAATCTTCACACCGTAAATAAATCCTTTGAGCCAGTTACATTAGACATAGCACTAAAGACTTACAAACGACTGCACTAACGAACAATTTTACGTATTATTTTAAGTGCAGAATGACTAAGAACTTCAAATATATTGGAATACATTCCATCGATGTTGTTACTTCGTGAAGTATTGTTTTATGAGATTTGGCAACATTCCAATTGGAAGGAATTACTGAACTATCGCAGAACAAACAGAAATGAGGAAGCCCAACAAGATTATAGGTATTGTTTTAGATTGGCAGTAAAATTAGTCTATCACAAGAAATAAAGGCTAGTTCCTACTGAAGTTATGTGGTTGGTCTGGCAATCTAGAATAGTGGAGTTTAGTAACCACGTTTAGGAGTGGACCCACTAGGAATTTTCTGCAACCAAATTCCAATCGATGCTAGAAGTATGAACAAACAAGAAACAGTCCTGTTTGAAATTGAGAAAATGATGTAAAAAAGATTCCCCCCCATTAAGAAAATCTTAGAGTCTAAGATTTATTTAATTCATATCTCGTGTCTGCTCTAGCGAGATAATGAATGGCTCGCGATGAAAATATTTGCTGGTGAACATGGCGGGCTGTCCCTCACTGAGAGGACGCCTGTGTCTAAGCAGTGGGAACATTATAGGCTGATCATGTTTATCCTATGGCAAGCTGTCCGGGAAATGTTACAGGTCACATTAAGGAAGTAGATAACACTTACGCTCCCTCTCCGCTCTGTTCTTCTCCTCATCAATGGCCTCGACCAGCACTTTCCTCAGTCTATCCAACTCCTCACCACTTCCCGTTACAACTGACATTATATCAGGCTTCGGTTTTTTTGACGCCTGAAATTGAAATAAGAGCTATGTTTGGTTCATCGTATAAATTCATTGCAAATGGCATGTCGATAGCAAAGTGAATCGTCACTGTCGTAGCCTAGCCATTCACCTAGGTTCCAGTTTTTATTTTTTCTTTAAGAACATCAACAACCTGCTAGGAACTATAGTTTCTGTAACGATATTTTAATTTTAACATCAAGATTAAAATTATAAGCCCTAGCGCTTGAATGTTGATGAGTGAAACGTGCAAAACGCCAACTTCTTGCAATATGTATAAAAGCAGTTACTGTTTTTATGTTTACCTTCTCGTGGTACTCAACACCCATAGTCTTGTGCAGCCTGATCAGCACCCTCTTTCCTTTGTCTCCCAATGCTTGCAGTCTGTTCAGGACATCTTCAAACACCTCTTTCGAATTCGGCTCCGTAGGATTCTGCTGAAGTATATATATTGACATATAAGTTAATAGTTAGATAGTCTCGGCACATATCTAGACTGATTTGTGCCTGGTTGATGACTAATGGTTGTTTGAAGACGTAGCGTTGGAAAGGTTCCTACAAAGTGGACGGATGACCTTACGAAGGCCGCAAGAATCCGCTGAATGAGGCAAGCACAGAACTGGTTGAAGTGGTGGTGCTTGGGGAAAACCTATGTCCAGCAGTGGACGTCTTTCGGCTGACATGATAATAATGATGGCCTTCGGAGGGGGGGGGAGTGTTTAAAGATTATTTATCAAAATCCAACACACTAAACCAAAACTCAAATATTGTTGATGTTCTTAGCAAGACAATACACCATTCATAGATAAATTAAATCTACTTTGATAAGAAACTTTCCATTACATCTACAGTGTATTTAGGATGACAGTTTTCTATCTAAACATTGTATAATATTTGCTCTTAGAAATCATAATGAGTAATACTATATATTAGTATTGGGATCATTATTGCCATCATTACGATAATCTTGTCTTTGTAGCATTACAAAAAGTTGGGATCGTCATCCGAACTATAACATCATCCGTAATGATAAATTATCATAACATAACATAACATTACGCCTGTATTCCCCGAAGTGATAGGCAGAGGTATACCTTTAAAACACCCACATTTCGCCAGTTATGTTTAGTCCGATGCAATAAGGGGCGAGCCTATTGCCATCAATCGGGCAGAAATCCAGACTACGGCCTGCTACTGAGAATTTTTTTTTGGAAAAACCCCATAACATTTTGCCTGACCTGAGAATGGAACCTAGGACCTCATGCTCCGCAGTAGCGCTTACGAACACTTGACCAAATAGGCAGTCCAATTAATTACAAGATCCGTAGTAAATACTCACCCACCACTCATCATCATCACTCACCTCTAATGTATAATCCGTAGCCACTTCTTTCAGGTCCATAGATGATTTATTTTCCAAATCGTCAACCTTCAATTCAAATTGTCCCGTCTCTTCAGCGCCCACATTTCCCCTTTTTTCGTGTTCATCTGTTTCTTCTCCCGTCATTTCTGCATTTTCTTCAACATTTTTGTCATCAACGTTGACGTTTTTGACTTTCTCATCAACTGTTGTGTTATTGGCTTTGGCTTGAGCTTCAGGTACCTTCGTTCCTTCCATTGTGTTATTTTCAAGTTTATTTGGTAAAGTTTCTGTAGAATTATTTTCAGATGATTTTGTTAATTTTACGCTGCTGTTGCCGTCAAGATCTGTGGAAATACATTTATTCCAGTGTCAGGTTGACATTGATGGAATGTTTATAAGTAGGAGAAGTTTCACGAGGACAGTACAGGCTATAAACCTGTATTGTGTATGAAACTTTTCCTCGCAGGGATATCGACCCGCAAATTGTAACCATGAATTCTGTACCGGATTCAGACCTACCAGTGGGGTTCTAGAATCATGTGGGGGCTATGGGTGTGTAGATGTATGTGTTCGCAAAAGGTATTGTATAATGTTCTGATGTTTGAGAACTTTCTTTTTCGAAATTTATCAATGTCCAGTCATAATAACTCATTTCATGGTGACAATTTAAATTTTTATCAGCCTGTCATCGGCACATATTCTTACTGATATGTAAATAATGCGTTTATCATTGCGTTTTATTATTCTGTTTTATTATGATAAAATGGCCACGAGTAAAAGTTTCGCAAGTCAGCGAAATCAAATAAAAGAGTAACCTCGAGATTATCTGATGATCGTATGCGTAAACAACAGCTGCTAAATATTATAGCATTCCTACTTTGTTTTTCCTTGTTCCCTTTATTATAATTAGAACCAAAAAGTTAATGTTGTTGTTTTATTCGTCAAAATCTTCAATTTGTTTTCCGTAATTTGTGCCAATTTTGCCCATGTCTTTCCGAAAATCTCTTGCAGTGAGTCTTTAAAATATTTTTTCGTTATTGAATTAACATCAACCTGGTGTTTGATAGGTATAATTGGACTAATAATTCCAAGATATTACAACATAGGCCTATCAACAAGTTATCAAAATAATCTATAAATATTAGAGTATCTATTTGTAATTTGTATATCATATCTTGTTACTGTCTCAATATTTAGATAGTGTTCCATTTTATCAGATGAAGATTAATAAGGATAAATCGACTGTAACTTCTGTCTGACTTTTATCAGTGTGTGCCAAAATTGACGCATTTACTTACATAATACCAAGATAATGCTTTCTTACATTTGTATGTTATTCTCAGATAGAAAGTTTGTTGTTTCTGCAATGATGACACTCTAGATACGTTATCGTTGGGTTAGGGTTAGACATCAGTATTCTAAAATCTTTTAAGAAGACGTTAATGTGAATGAAGTTATGAAAGTTAATGAAATAGCTGCACAAAAATTGAAGATTGTATAATGAACTGTCACTGCTCTCACTCTCACTACTCACGCCTTCTTCTCATATGCTAAATTACAGAAAGCCACCTCCTACGATTCTTACATACTCCTTTTGCTTCATCTACATCTGGTCATACACGCACGCCGGTTGCAAGTACTACGCACCTGAACTTCTGAAGTACGTTACCAATAAGGTTACTATATGTCTCACTTGTGCGTCAGTCCCAGTGTTACACTTACATCTGAATGAATGAATGAATGAAATGCAGCCACCCCAGCGTGGTTCAACTAGACTCGATAAATCGAATGAACACCAAGATTTGCACTAGCCTCTGGAGCCTCATGCTATATGGGGCTACAGAGGCGATTGCATATCAAGGAGTTGACGTGACCTTAGGATATGGATGAAATTGCAATAATAATACAGGGTGGCAGGGACACCGACGCGAAAACTGATACCATGAATTCAGTACATGATTCTGGAGCCCCCTGTGTTGAAATTTTTCGTCGGTTATAAAAAAAAATGCTTTTTCATAGAAAAGTGCAATACCTACGCGGTCAAAATTTATGGAACAGCAGATTTTTTTTTAAATAACCGACGAAAAGTTTCAAGGAAGGGCTGTTCAGAATCATGTACTGAATCCATGGTATCAGTTTTCGCGTCGATGTCCCTGCCACCCTGTATAAATGAAGACAATGCGTACATACCTTGAAAAGATAACCATTTCCTCTCATCTTTATCGACATTGACATCCCTGTGCCTATTGGTCACATGCAGTGGTATAATGTTCGGTGGCGGTTTGTAGTTCTTGGCTATCTGGATTTTTGCCGCTTCTCGTAAAGCATGGAGACGTTCTAGGATTTCTCTTAGCTCCTGGAAGTAATGAAATGGATTTTTTATAATAGCTATTTACTGCAGCGTCGTCTAGGGCCACCAGTTGATTGTTGAAGCCAAAGATACAATCTCCGATCCTCTCGAGATACTTAACTGATAACTCCGAACTTATTTAATTTATTTATAGGTGCTTCTTCCTCCCAGAAGATGTCTAGTTCAAGAGGCAGAATACCATTGTGATGTTACTTAATTGAACACGTTTTTTCGTAAAAAAAAGCAATTTTTGTTACCTTAGGATCATGATCAGTGACGTCGCCGGTAGCTAGGCTGTCAGCTGATGACGATGACGTCTCGTTCTCTTTATTGTTCGGATCGTGGAAGCTGACTCCTGACTTGTGTCTCCTCATAGTATCTATTTTAAAGAAATTAGTTTTAATGTTTATCTCGTCTGACAACTTAACTTGAAGAGATGGAAATGAATCGGGGTTTTGATGTTGTCAGTCTTTCGCAGTTTCATCTCCACAACGATAGTCTTAGTTGTTTGTTGTAATGGGAGTCATCATCAGCCCCAGACCGATTTCAGTCACTGATGGGCATTGAAAGACCTATTTTTTGTTTGCACCAAATTCGGCGCTACTGTGCCAATCTTATTCCATATCATACTTATATCATAAATGCGAAATTAACTATGTCTGGCTTTCTCTCTGTTACAGTTTCACACCAAAAAAGCGGAACGAATTACGATGAAAATTGCTGAAAATATTTTTTATCCCGGTAGTGACAATTTCCGACCTCCACGCAGTTGAAGCCGTGGGCAAAAGCTAGTGCTCTATAATTCATTTTGAAACTCACCTGGATCATTGGTTTTTCCTTTGACCAGAGCCAGCTCCTTTATCTTCTCATCCATGGCGGTCTTGGACAGTAGCCCGAGCTTAAAGGCTTCCTCCAACTCCTCGACTTCCTCTGAGGAGTCATCTCCGATGTACGCGCAATCCTGTAGGTGTTTGTAGCCCTTGATCATGATGAGGGATGCACCGGGATAACTGGGGAGAAACTGGTATTTAATATACTATAGTTAACCATATCAATTACAAATATAAGATCGCTTCGTTGATCTGGGCATCGCTAGTGCAACTGTTGAGCCTATGCTCAGAAATACCTTGGAATCGACCCACGCCCTATATAGTCTTAGTTTCAATCTAAGTCGGGCATGGTGCTGATCTGGTTTTTCGTTATGAAACTCAGTGCAGCTTGGAGTCTGGATTTGTACTCCGTGATGGCGTTACGACGACGGCGGCGGCGTGGCGACTTTAGTTTGCAATGTAAAAATTGTTAAGTAATACGAGTAGTGTACTCAGTGTTGAAGAGCCTACTAAATAAATAAATAAGGCTCGCCTTTGTTTACATGTGTCTTCAATGTAACTGATAAAATTTGAGTATATTACACTTCTGCGTTCCACATTGGGAATACAAACTTGATGTTATATCCTTCTGAAATCTCACCTAACACAAGCAGACACAGTAACAGAAGATCCCTTCAGTAGATAGAAGCCCCAGTACTCCTTCATATCGTCTTCTAGCTCCAGTTCCCTGGTCATGGACACTGGCACCAGGTCTTCAGTCAGCTCCGGAGGGCCGGGCACCACGAACGCGTTGAACGTCGTGTTGGAGCGCACCACCTGTGTCTAAAGGAAATGTGGACGGTAAGATTATGGACGTTAAAACTCAAATTAATTGATTTGCCACAAACACGGTGTGAATGTTCATACGTTTAAGAGTAAACATTCGCGTTTCACCATTAACTGGTATACAATATGAGTTATATGATTTATTGATATAGTTTGACCGAGATCGCTGAACCGCGCCTTAGGTATGTGCGCGGCGAGACAAGGGCTCAGTGCAGGCCGCTCATTCATCAACGCCCGCCTCGTCGAGCATTCCTAAGGCGCGGTACAGCGGAACTCAAACTATAATAAATTATTCAATCGATTGACGCAACTAAACGCATTGAAAATATTGTGTTTAATATTTTATGTACCATAAAACATTTACTAAAGTCTCTAAATACTAACTGTAAAGATAAATAATTGAAGATAACGTTATCGGTTAAAACATAAAATATTATTTGGCTCAGGACTTTACGAATCTTCCATTTTAAAACTTGTCTTCCTGTACCTAAGGTGTATTTCAGTTTGCTGCTAGGAGATATAATTAATGTGTTACCAGTGTTATCAGAAGTATTTATTTGATGTCTGTCTAGTGGTTAAACGGTATACTTAGTGTAGCCATCGTAATAAGCATTCTTGTATTTTTGCTGTTAAGTAGTAAATAACTGCTGTGTTCCGGTTCGACATTGTATCTTAAGTTGGCAACATAAATATCTTTACGTCCGCGTCATCACTCAAGTCCGATAAACGCGGTGCTAGTGTCATTGCATAAAATTGCATTAAAAAATCGTTCCATAATTTTCCGCCTAACTTCAGTGATGGCGCGGCCTCCATTTTAACGAAATAGGGTGGCAAGGACATCGACGCGAAGCCTGTTACCATGGATTCAGTACATGATTCTGAACGCCCCAGCGTTGAAATTTTTCGCCCGTTATTTAAAAAGATGGAGACCCACAGCACAGCGCTGATTTTCAGTGGTATTTAATTTCTTGAGGCACACAGAAGACTTACATTACAATGAAGACCAGAAACGACCTTCCACTTATTCTCTTTAGTCACTAAGAAATTTGGTGCACTAAGAAAATCTATTCCCGGGTCGGGAAAAGTATAATTAGGTTTTCCATCTGGAATTTCTCAGTAGCCCGTACTCTGGATTTTTGCCCGGTTGATGGCAATAGGCTCGCCTCCTATTAAATGGGACTTAAACATAACTGGCGAAATGTGGGTGTACTGTAGGTGTACTTATAGTGCAGAGCAGTGGTGTATCTCTGCCCAACCCTACGGGGAAAAAGAGCGTCATGTTATGTTATATTAAAGTTTTTTTTTTATATTGTTATGTTACATTCAGATTTTTCTTTGTATTTTTATGGCGTACCTAGTAAAGAATATTCTATTCTTTATTAGGTACGCCACTACTTTTGAAACGATTCCCGTGCCATTAAAGGAGTTTGCTTGTGAACAAAATGGCGGGCAATAGTAAGTGAAGATTGTGTTTCCACTGACTCTTATACACGTGCTAAAACATATACTACGCAATACGCATATTAATATAATATTTATTTAATTATGATTGCTATACAGTATTGTTAGTGCTTATGATTGCGACATGTGCTTACTCTGACACGTGTCAGAATCTCAGGCTAGATAGTGTGATATATTTGTGAAATTGTCACAGAAGTTGAGAGTTTGGGATGAATTGATACCTCCATTCGTTTCTGAAAAAAGGGTCTTCACAGACAGACAGACTGACAGACGGGCGGACGAACAACGAAGTGATCCTATGAGGGTTCCGTTGTTTCCTTTTGTGGTACGGAACCCTAAAAACAAGGTATTGATTCTGATTTTGGGCACGTGCTAAAAGATTCTTGTACACTTGTACATTTTGAGTGTGATTTGCAACGTGATTACCAAATCCCCTTCATTAAAAAGGGTTTAAACTTGTATACTTTTTATCGTATAATAATATGTTGTTGATCGAAAAATCTTCCCTACATACCGAGACTCCTCCGTGCTTCGGAAAGCACGTTAAGCCGTTGGTCCCAGCTGTCATTCGTGGATCTTTGACAGCCGTTCAAGAAGAAGACAAGAAGTCTGACAACCAGTCTTACCAAGGGGTATCGTGCTCTCCAGTAACTGGATAGATGAGGTCAGCTAGGCAGTCGCTTCATGTAACATACTGGTATCAGCTGCATCCGGTTAGGCTGGAAGCCGACCCGAAGAGGCTAGGTAGATTGATGCTTATATAGATAATTAATCATTCTGGTCAAATCATAGAAATATAACTTATATCTATGGTTCAAACTAAGTTTAGATCTAGGTTTTGCTGAATAAGTGATATATTTCAGTGCCTTTTAGTTGTTCCTAACTTTCTTATTAATGACTGAAAAATAAATCTCGGAAATGCGGATTTTGAATTCATTTAGAAAATAATGCTTTAACTTTAAACCTTAAAAATGAAAGATTTGCCAAATAAATGCATGTTTTCAACGTATTCATTCCACCACAAACCAGAAAATAATGGAGACCCTCTATAATTTTTATTTTTATATAAAGAACATATTAATCTACTCATATGTGTACCAATAGTGTTCACAAGTAGTTGTATAACATTTATTTCCATAAATAGTTAATCGTTTCTGTATAAATGAATTAATTTACAAGCAGGTACCTATTATGAGGGTTTTATTATGCCGACTCGTCGCTACTACGGCAAAGCCAAAGGAGAGTTATGATTTTAACAGGCTATTGTATGTTCATCTGTTCCCTTATAACTCCTAAACTGCCGTTCGATTCTGTAAAAATATTAGCGTGAAACTTAGGTGAAGTGAGCGTGAAGTGAGCTGTCAATAGTGTTAATCCCTAGCATCCAGCCGGTCGATTCTGTGGCAGTGACAGCTCACTTCACGCTCACTTCACCTAAGCTTCACGTTAATATTTTTACAGAATCGACCGACTGTTCGTCGTATTTTGACAAACGAGGTATCGTTGAAACCCAAGTTGTTCCGCAGGTTAGGCTATATGATGTCTCATAAAATCCAACATGGCGGCTAATAACGGATGTAAAATGTTTAAGGTAAAAAAAAAATGTTATATCGTGCTTGGTATCTAATGAAATATCTTAAGGAGTACTTTCTGAAAATATATTGGTAACTAATTATACAAACATAAACCCTAGGTATATTTCTAAGAATAAAACAATTATGTTTCACTCTGAATTTTTCTTCACGCGTAGCATGACGCTTTCTATTTCTACGAAGAATAGACATAGCTCTTTCTATACAAACTGACATTTTGTTTCTCCATTTTTGACATCGCACCGTAGAAATCTTTCTACAATCTGTCATTTTATCTTACGTTTCTAACAATCTTTGTCTAGGTCCTTTTCTATGAAAACTATTTCAGAAGAAAGTTTTCTATCCCAAACTGTTAAAATCACACTGTCATCTGACAGTTGTCTAAAGTAGTGAAGACAATTTGATTTTGTAATCGCCATGCTAAAGACAGTAGAAAACTTTCTACTCGACGGCCACAAAGTATATACGGTTATCTACAAAATCACATGATTTTACAGAAGAACGTTTTGAATGCAAACTTGTGATAATTAATAGAAGAACAAAGCTATCTTCTCCTATTTTACATCCTTTAGTTATTAGGGCATTACCAAGGAAATGGTTAAGGCCAATATTACTGTAATATCTTTTGTTCCAAAACGCGAAACTTCGTCATTTTAAGAATAATTGTTGTAGTTGTCTTTATATACGTGACTTATAAGTAAAAATAGAGAATCAAACAAAAACAAGTCTTATGACAAAACATAGAATTCTAAGTCGAATTATGTCATAGAGTGAATTTCGTAAAAAGTGCAGTTGACTCTTTCTACTTTGCTGCCGTCGTACTGTCTACACGGAACGTCATTTTTGTCTACTCTTCCGTCGACAAAACGGTGCTCATGCTACGCGTGCTGTACGATTTATCCCATTCTATTAAATGCGCAATATTTGTATACATATATTTGTAATCATGATCTCGAAAACGCCTCTAACGATTTCGATGAAAGTTGCAGTATATGGGTTTACGGGGGCGAAAAATCTATTCAGCTAGATCTCATTTCTGGGAAAAATCGTTTTCTCTTTTTTTACCCGAGCAGAGCTTGGTCGACCAGGTCCTGCCTGACATATTTTCAATAACATATTTACATTGTAATGGCGTGTGACTCCGGCTGTACGAAATCGACATCGATATCTTGTTTACGCCTTTTTAGTTGGCCTTTTTTTTTGGTAGTAGGGTTTACGTTAAAAACCCCTTTTTTACCTTCAGAATTTGCCATACTTATTGATAGCAATCAACGTCATCCTCAAGTTTCAAGTTAAATTGGTGCCCCCTTACTTAAGGCTTGTGCAGACCAGCGCGACTTGTCGCGCGACGCCGGTTATTGTTATACTGTGAAGTTTTCTTAGAAATTGTATTGTTCGTGTCGCGTCGCGCGACAAGTCGCGCTGGTCTGCACAAGCCTTTATAGTTCGCTCTAAATTCTAATGTATTCTTTTAGAAAATATTTACGTTTGACTGAATGCATGAATAATGGTGAATGAATCACCATGATTAATTAAATGATTGATCGTAACGCAAAAACTTTACCTTAAATTGAATACAACCAGTATTAATACCGGTTACCGAAATAAAAATTACCTCTATCTTGCACCAGCCGTCGGCATTAGTCAAAGGGCGCGCATCGCCTGTGTGTAAATGGTAAAAAGAGGTAGGTAACATATTTCTTCTTCTTGGTTACCCAGATAGCGGTAACCTTCGTCGTAGAAATAACCAAAATTCTTCGACTCTGTAATTTATAAAGGTTTTCGGTTAGTATATGGTTTAGCACGTGTATAAGAGTCAGTGGAAACACAATCTTCACTTACTAGTGCCCGCCATCTTGTTCACTAGCAAATTCCTTTAATGACACGGGAATCGTTTCAAAAGTAGAAAAGAATAGAATATTCTTTATTTAGTACGCCATAAAAATACAAAAAAAAACTTAATATAACATAACAATGTAAAAAAAAAACTTTAATATAACATAACATGACGCTCTGTTGCCCCGTAGGGTTGGGCAGAGATACACCACTGCTCTGCATTATAAGTAAACCTATAGTACACCCACATTTCGCTAGTTATGTTTAAGTCTCATGTAATAGGGGCGAGCCTATTGCCATCAATCGGGCACAGATCCAGACTCCGGGTTTATGGATTTAATATTGGTAATTATGATTTTGATGTTAATAAAAGCCATCGATCGTCAACGAATCATCACCACCAGTCTCAGCGAGTCTGTTGTATAACAACACAAGCGATCCACCCCTACTTCGCACGGTTTTTGAGGACTTGAGAAAACATCGAGATTTCTTTAATAAATGTAATTTTAATATCAAAGTATTATGCACATAAACCTTCCAGAATAAATTATCTAAATTATGGTGAAAACCGCACGAAAATCCGTTACAGACACAAAAAAACAACTTCAAATTTTATAATATGTAAAGTTACTGCTATGACCAGTTTTCTAGCTAATCATGGTGTTTTAGAAAATGTTTCATCTGATTGTGCATTGTGTCCAAGTTCAACAGACATAATATTGACATAATCTTCTTCTTCTCTAAAATATTAGTCATACAGCAAGGCTGAGGAGTGCTACACATCTATTCGGGTCGATAAACCCAATTCTACAGTATTTCTTTAACAACAAAGCCAGTCCGAAGCAATTATTACACGTATTCGGCTTTCATTTGGGTCGTGCTGATCGGCAAACTTTGTTTGGCATCTACCCTCGGTGAATCATGTGCGTGTCCGCTCGGAACAAATCGGGCTAAGAGGATTAGGTTTTTTTCCTAACGTATAAACAACTTTAATTTAAATGCACCACAGCGCTTCACATGACTCGTGCTCAACAAGGCTCATACTAAACACGGCCCATGCTCAACAAGGCCCACGCTCAAAACGGCCGATGCTCAACTTGGACGCATACTGATGATAATGATGAGAAAGATTGGCATACAATGGTACACACCTACCTGGCACCAAGTGGGCGATATCTTACTGTCTATCAGCCGCATGTCCGTCATACTCATTGGGTAGATCTGGCCGGAGAACACGCGGTATCTAGAACAAGGAATATTCAGGTTAGTTTGCAGTTCATCTTCTTTCGTATGCATGAGAATATTGATTGTTCAGCAAGCTGATGCTTGTCTTGGCAGGAAATTATGTGCTGAGTCAACTACAATGTTTTTTTGTTCTCAAATAAATAAACTACAGTGTGCCCACACTCATTTTGAAAATTAATGACGATCCACAGAGGTAAATTACCTTATAAATATTGATCATAGCAGATACTTAATGGAAACATTCCAAGGATTATGATGAAAATCGTAACCTTATTTTAAGAAATGAGTAACTAGCAGTTGATCAACACTTAACACAACACACACACACAACGTCAACACACAAACACACCCCCACTCAACGCAAACACACACACACACACAACAGATACACACAACAAACACACTCGTGGTATGGTTCACACTTTTATTTAGTGCTCCTTGTCCGTACTGGACTATCTAGTCTGTTTATAATGTACTTAAATAAATAAATAAACGATAAAGTAATACCAGCAAAATTACTACTAATTTATGTCAAGCGTTGCTAAAATTACTACTAATTTATGTCAAGCGTTGTTATGCAGACATCAGCATTATCTTACACGTTGCATGTATGTCAACAGTGTAAGGACTATATTTATATAATATCATTTAATTATTACTCAAGCATAGAAACGCGATTAATTGTTTATTATAATTAAAAGGTAATCATAATTATAACATAATTGTGTGGCAGGTACAACGACTGGTGGATGAGATAAAAGTCCGTGGAGTTTCTTGCCCGTTCTTCTCCATAGGAACCTACTACGCTTGGGAATGGGCAACAAGCTTCAATTTTCTAATCCGACCTCTTGACAATTCAAAAGTGCCTGTAATTGTTTATTCGTAATAAACGGTTTGAGTTTATGACAATTTGCTGGTGATTAAAATGCTGTCTGAAGCAGAGAAAGGTGAAGATTTACATACGAATGTGTTGTTTACGTGGTTTTCGGTGGTCCGTCTGCAGCTGTATATCAGTATTTTATATAGATCGACCGATCCTATCTTGGATTGGACATGGATTACTTCAGCTTTGACTTTGACCTCCACCAACCAGTTACTGGGTAACGATAAACCTTTGGTAAGACTGGTTGTCAGGGTTGTCAGACTTTCAACAAATTAATGGTATCATTACTGATAAAAATAAAATAATAAATCTGACTGTTTGAATTTAGGCTCAAAACTAGCACTGGAAATAAATATACTGAAAAACAGGCATTGGAATACATAATATATCGTAATACGCCTTCTAACAGGTCTCTAAATCAACAGCAGAACTACTGATACTTAGGTTATCGACCAGCACTTGCAGTCAAGTGTCTGGCTGGAGATAATAATTGATCCTTTTGTACACGAATGGTACTATAAGTACCGATACTAATGTGACTTAGAAACTGTGTCGAGAGAGACTTAAGACTTAAGGCGACGATAACCGACTTTTAATGTTTCTTACTGAAGATCACGTCTAACCGAGTAGTGTTAATGATTTGGAAAAAATATATGTTAAATTAGAGCATTTTCTTAATAACTTAATATAGGAATATTTAAGATTATGTTTATATTACATAGTGAAATGAATTTGTCAAACGCGGATAAAAAACTGAGAATCACGCAAAATCTGTCAAGCGTATTTTGCTGAAACCTTCACTATTTTAAAGATAATTTAATTATTTATATTTTAGCGTACATGTTTTATTAAAATACGTTGTGTTTTATGTATAATTAATTAATATTGCGTCTAATTTTAGACAGCGCTCCTTGATGGGCGAGTCCTATTACTGGCTAGACGAACGACGCGTTGCGTGCTTAGTGCAGAACACGCAAGCTAACCACTCACACGCAGTCTCGATGTTTAAAGAGGGGATCTCACCCACCCATTCTTGGAGCGACCGCGACAGCTTAACTTTACGGATCAAGCCCCCAGCCTCCTATACCCAATCCTCTCCTCCTCTTGCTTCAATCCTTAATCTCCAAAGAAAGGGCTGTCTAACTTAATAAGGATTAGCCCATCCATTATGACCTGCCTAGTCTTTTCCCAATTTTATTGGAGTTGGCTTCCAGTCTAACCGGATGCAAAAGAATAGGTACCAGTATTTTACATAGAACGACTGCTTATCTGATCTCCACAACCCAGTACCCCTTGGTAAGACTATTTATCTAACGGGCCTCTGACTACCCGTAACGACTGTCAAAGATCTGACGAATGACATGCAGCGCGGACCAACGGCAACACGTAAAGTCCCAGTGGCGCCCGGAGGGGTCAGCTGCTCAAAGTAATATCCGGGTTGTACTCCTCTAAATGTGGTTTCTGAGGCACGGAAGGTTCTCGATATGTAATGGATGGTTTCAGTCATGCTTTAATACCTATAGCAAATTGAAATCTCAGATTTGTGTTATGTGGTAAATGTTGTCTTTACCTTAAATAGAGCGGCACCATGAGGAACATGCTCGGCAGACAGATGACCAGGGCCAGAAGCCGGCACAGCTTCAGAGGTGCTGTGTAGCAGGTGCGGGGGGCAAGGTAGCAGTTCCTGGTACTGTGGACCACTCGTGGTGGGCGAAGACCAGCTGTGAACAAGTAACGGGGTATAAGGGTGGAAAAATTATGATGACAACTAAGACTAGTAAGTAAGATAAACGGCAGAGCAAAGCAACTGGGAAGATTGAATGAAGTAAAGTCTTAGCTCTGTGTGGTGCCGGACGTAAAGAATAGTACCGTCCCATTTCTTCCCGTGGATGTCGTAAAAGGCGACTAAGGGGGACTCACTAGAGAATGGGCGCAACATTCTCTATGTAATCTAACACCATACTGCGATCGCCAACCCGCCTGCCAAGCTGGGCGATTATGGCAAACCCCTCCATTTGGGGGAGGGCTCTTTCCAGCAGTGGACGTATTTTCGGCTGAAATGATGATGATGATGAAAGTATTAGCTGAGCAGTATAAAACCTCATAGGAAAATGGAGGAGTCAATAACGTAGACTGTGATGGTAAGAGTCAGAAATGGTCATCATATGATGATGGCTAAATAATAAATCAAGTAGCTGATAGATAAAGAAGAATCTAGCACCTATTTAAAAGGTGGCTGGGACAGACCGGGAGGTGGAGGACATGTTTTTTGTGGTGCAGCCTAGGAGAAGCCTATGCCCAGCAGTGGACTGCGATAGGATGAGTTGGTTGAACACTTATTGACGTCATAGAAAGGATTTACAATGGTTCTGCTCAAATGAGTATGTAGTCTAAAAGGATGAAAAGTCTGCATGCACCTAAAATAGTGAATTATTTTGTAAACTATACTCCATAGGTTTAGATAGTTAAAATAAAGGTAAACAAAAAAAACCACGTGACTTGACAGCTGTCCAGTAACCGACTAAACGTAATACCTGCCACTTCAGTTGTCCTGCTACGTCACAGTTGTACTCTTCAATTTAGCGACGTTATAATTCGTTGACGTTTAGAGTTTGGGCTCTTTACAATAGACAAATTACAAAATTTTATATTTTTATTATAAATGTACTGTATATTATAATGTAGTTTAAAAATAAATGATAAAGTTTAATAACATTAATAAAAGAGAAAACGGTTGTAAAATCTACAATTAATTTAATTGGGTTTATCATATTTAAAATAAAATAATACTTACACTCTAAAGGCATTAATTCTTGCGGATCCATGTTTGAGTCACATCACTCCGTCCGGATCAATCGGTAAACCTGCGGACAGTCATTATAAACTATAATTAATACCAAATAAACCACTTGGCGAATACCTTGGTTAGCCGTAAATGACGTCAATTTGTTAGTGGTCTTCTAATCAAGTGGTTTGAGTATTTTGGCCTTATTAGAAGCAAGGATAGATATTTTGGATGGTGTTATCAATGGTCCCATAATTACCATTTATGAACATATCTAGGTTTTACCCGCAGCTTCGCCTACGTGGATGTCGGAAAATATCACACGGTAACGTACTACTAGGATTACAAGTGTTAGTGCATATTATCCTATGTAACACATAGGATAATATGCACTAGGACTTTTAATCCAGGTTAAAAACTATGCGCCAAGTTTCATCCAACTCCGTTCAGTCGTTTTTGCGTGATGGAGTATCAAACGTTCAAACATACAAACTTTCACATTCTTATTCGTTTCGTGTGGTTAGTAACTAACATGTAAATCAATTCATAATTTGCGAGGTAAACGCGTAACAAATTCTCCTTTTTGAAGTCAACTTGAAAGGCCCTTATTTTCGCATGAACTGAACTGCTTAGATCGCCCTTGAACGGTTACATAACACATGCCTGATTAGTTGTTTTTAGTTGTTAGCGCCTTTAAATCGTAAAATACTGCGTGAATTGTAAGCATGTATGAGGAGGTTAAAAATAACTTTTGATTCCTTGTGATTAATGAATAATAAGTGGCTCCAGCGCGTTTTTTTCACATCAATGATAATAACAAAACAGACTATTAATAGATATCATTAGCATTTATTAACACGATATAATTTGGACTGTATGGTATAATTTTAACTGCTTTGTTGGTCTAGCTAGTGGTCGCAAGCACTACTGCTGAGCATGAGGTCCTGGGTTCGATTTCCAGGTCGGGAATCGAACCCAAAAGTGTTATTGGGTTTTTCTATCTGAAATTTCCCAGTAGGAGTCCAGAGTCTGGATGTGCCCGGTTGATGGCAATCGGCTCGCTACATGAGATTAAAACATAACTGGCGAAATGTGGGTGTACTATAGGTACACCTCTGCCGAACCCTTCGAAGAAACAAGGCGTGCCGTTATGTTATCTATAATTCAAAATGATACATATACAAAACAGCAAAAGAAAACCAGATTTTACACCGGTCTGTAAAGAAATAGACGAATACGAAAATTTGGTTATCGTTCGAGGCCTCTGTAATATACTTGTCGGAAATACGTCACTGAGTTGACTAATCGGGACGCCAGCGCCGCTTAGCGGCGCTCGTCAGACTCTACAACATAACGCTCGGACCGGCCGGAGCTAAGCAAGGTTCATCGGTGGCGGTCAAGTAGTGAACACGTTTACAAACTGTCGCGCATTCCGAATAGTTGTGTCGTGTACCTACAGTGTGTGAATTGGTAGTGTAATTAATTTGATAGTTAATTATAATTTAATCTGAACTGCGAACGGTTTTATTATTGCGCAATAACCAACACTACCCATAGTAAGCCCACTGTAGTTAAAATATGGCTGATAATAACAAAAGAGACACATACCTTCTCAGTTACATTAATATTATAAAAGGTTTTGTGAGTTTGTATGTAGGGGGTAATCTCCGGAACTACTGATCCGATTCCGAAAATTCGTTCACTAATGACAAGTTACAGTATTGCCGAGTGTCTTATGATATATTTTATGTTAAAACAAGAAGTTTAACGCGGACGAAGTCGCGGTTAGAAGCTAGTGGGCCATAAGTCTGTGTTTGCTGTGTTCCACTTTGAAGGCAAGAAATCAGGGAAGCCGTTGGTTTCCTTGCCTTTCAATAACATACAAATCAGGAGAAAACTATACTGCGAAAAAAAAAAAAAAAAATTATATAAATGACTAGCTGTGCCTCGCGGATTCAACCGCCGTTTAATTGACAAGAAATCGGATTATTTATAAATTAGGTACTTCGTTTACTTTCTTCCTAAGGGTCGTATCGTGATATCAAATAACCTTTCTCCTCAAATAAAACACATAGACAGAGCCGGTTTCGTAAACATGTGTGCACTTTGTGTGGCGTAGTTTGATTGTAAAAGGTTGTAGACGTGTGCGTGTGAGCGTGTATGCACAGAGCGGCGGTGTAGTTTTGGCATGCTTCACTGTATTGTTCGCAGCGCTCTTTCTTGGTATTTTATTTGGTCTGAGTTTTCTCAAGAAAAAACAAATCCGACTAGTACCGTGAAACATGCCAACTTTGCCCACGTTTTTCGAATATAGTAATAGTATTAGTATCGCTAAATTTTGTTGGCGGGCAAAGTAATGTGTACTTTTAGCCAACTTTGCCCACATTGATTTTTTGACGCAAATATGGCCTTTATGCAGATGACAATAAAAACGGGATAAGAATTTTGGTATAGATGGCGTTTACTTTAGGAATGTAAATGACACTATGAAAACTTTTTTACTAAAATAACTGGGTAATGTTACCCTGACCTTGCACAATTTGCCTGCAAAAACAGGCACCTCATTCGACGAGTTCCAACAACCTACTAAGCGAAGTTAGCAACAAACACGATAGTCAGTATTGCCATACATATAACCTATTTTCTACTTAAGTCAATCAATGCTGGCATAATATTAAGATATTTAATCACCAAAGTTATTCTTATAAATGGTACTTCGGCCAAAGTTTCCCTTGGCGGCAATGTTTGCTTATTTCACGGTAGTTCCATAGTAGATAAGCGCGTTCAAACAAACAAACAAACTCTTCAGCGTTATTATATTAGTACTTATAGAAGTATAGATAAATGTTGTAGTAAGGTTGAGTGCCAATAAGTCAATAACATGAGGACAAACACGTACTATGTAAACGTTACGCATCGAGCAAGTCTCGTGATTAGAGATAACTAGAAAATACTCATTAAAATATCTCAATGTTGTGTAGTTAAAACTTAACCGGGCACAAATCCAGACTCCGGGCTGCTACTGAAAAATCCCAGATGGAAAAACCCAATAACACTTTGTCCGACCCGGGAATCGAAACCAGGACCTCATGTTCGTAGCGCTTGCGACCACTAGAACAACGAGGCACCAGACTAAAATACGAGGCAGTCGTAGACAGACTAAAATACGAAGCGGCCACAGACAAACTAAAATACGAGGTAGTCGCAGACAGACTAAAATACGAGGCAGTCACATACAAAAATGCGAGGCAGTCACAGACAGACTAAAATATACAGGGTCAAATTAAATTAGCTAGCAAAACTCCGCAGACGTGGATAATCGTTATCTATCATGTCTGTGGAGTTTACCTGACTAATTTAATATAACCCTGTTTGCTACTTCGTAACGTATTATCAGTCTATCACCTACTATTAACATTAACAGTTATATAACAACCCATATTATTTACAACCAAGAGAAAATAGAGCGTATCGTGTATCTTTATGATATAAGCTTTCTTTGCCGTCTGGTTGATACCTCGTCTTAAATCATTATAGATAGGAATAATCGTAGACTCTAATCCTACGACAGCTATTCGTTCTGCTCTTATTACTACCTAGGTGAAATAATTGACATAGATAAAGAAATTATGCTTTGTATAGAAGTAGTTCATTGAAAATCCGCAGGCGCATATTTAGTGCAGTGCTGGAAAATGAGCAATGGTGGACGCAGTACGAGCATGATCTCTTCGAGATGTACGATTAGCCATTAAAATAGGACGTCTTCGATGGGCAGGACATGTCACAGGAATGGAGGAGACCAAAGCACACAAACGTTTCCTTGGTAGTAAACTAGATGGCCGGAGAAGTCGAGGCCGACCCAAGATCAAATAGTCGAATGGCGTAGACCAAAATTTAAGAACGGTTTTAGTGAGAAATCGCAGGAAATAGGTCACGGTGAAGAAAAATACTTGACTAGGCTAAAGTCGCTTGTACAGTCTTAGGTGATGAGGATGATCACCTTAGAGTTTAGCGGTAAACGTTTCTTTTAATTCATTTTCCAAAAAATTCCCGCAGTAAGAAAAAGAGTGCTATATTTTATGCCAAAAACCACATGGTTTTTATTATTCAGATCCTTTCCTACTATCCTACTTATCCTACTATCCTAATATCCTACTATCCTTCTTATTCTACTATCCTACTTATCCTACTATCCTACTTATCCTATCATCCTACTTATCCTACTAGTCCTACTATCCTACTTCCTACTAATATTATAAATGTGAAAGTTTGTATGTTTGGATGTTTGTTACTCAATCACGCAAAAACGGTTGAACGGATTTGGATGAAATTTGGTACACAGATAGTTTATAACCTGGATTAACACATAGGATACTTTTTATCCCGATTGTGTTGTATGTTCCCGTGAGATAATTTCCGACGTCCACGCGGGCGAAGCCGCGGGCGCAAGCTAGTAATATTATAAATGTGAAAGTGTGTTTGTTTATTACACTTTTATGCTAAAACGGCTGTAAAGATTTGGATGAAATTTGGCATATGGGTACACTTTTTATCCCGATATTCCCACGGGATCAAGTCTTATGATGGTGAAACCGCGGGCCGCAGCTAGTAAAACAATAATGAAAGTTGTCTATTAGTTCGTTGTCAAACCACTTTCTCTTTTCTGTCTGATAAGTGGGGTCTGACCTCTGACATTAAGACAATTAACACAACAGACCTTTTGTTATCATTATCATCAGCTAGTAATAAAAGACAATTTGTTATTACAGAATTGTTGATTGTTGAAAACTATCAAGTATTAATTGATGTAGGTATAATGTTCCCGACCGATTTCTGTCACGGTGGCCAATCTCAACGGAGATAAAAGGTACCATTCCGTTTCCGACCGCAGGCAGCAACAGCATGCGACGTCTTGACATGTTGCGGCGACCCGTCGCGGCATCATGTCGCTGCAGTCATGATTCCGAACCCGACCGCAGGCGCCAGCAGCCCGTATTCGATAGATAAAAGATAGAAAAATGTATTATCGCTCGAGCGTTGGCGGCACTATTCTGGTCTGCGGTCAAGCTGTATGTGTCGCCCGTAGCTGCCAACGACGACGTATCGCTAGCTACGGAAGGAATTTCATAGAAACCAGTCGTGTTGCGAACGAATGTTTTGACTGTCTCTTGCACGCGAACCATTCGCTAACGGCTCGCGAACATATCTAAACGTATCCATACTATGTTGGTAAGATGCACGCGAACCGTACTGTTCGTGTCCGCGAGAGGACATTTAAACTTGCACGCGAACTACTCGCTACGGGCGCCCAAACGTGTCCAAAGGTGTCCATAATTATGTTCATAAGATGCACGCGAACTGCACTATTCGTGCGCAAGCACGGGTGTGGACCCGCCTTAAGAAAGACAGTTGTGACTTGATTTGAGACGGACAGTTTACGTTGGTAATCAATTTACTTAACGATTAATTTCTCTTCATTACTCAAACATAAGTAATAGTCTATTATTTTCTTGATGTCAATACTTAGTCATCAACCACCGCTAGATAGGGGTATCCTTATCGGTAAAATGAGTCGATAATAATATCGTGTGTATAAGCCTAAGGGTTCATGCACACACGTCAGTCTCGTCAACGTCAATTCGCCGATAAATCACGTCAGAAATATAGTTTTGTAGAAGTTCTAGGACGTTGGCTACACATATCAGTCACGTCACTACCGGTGCGTCTCAGTCGACGTCGCGTCACCGGCAAGTCAAAACTTGTATTGCTACGAACGAAACAGGCATTGCTATGAGTGACTGACTGACTATCTGTCCACACAAGTCCCTGAAACTGACGTGACCGGTCGGCAACTCGAAGTTGACGTGACTGACGTATGTGCATGAACCTTAAGTCACGACTATTTATTATGGAGCATGCGTGGCCGATGCGTCCACGAAGCTGATAAAACCATCATGTCCGTACCGACTGACTACTCAAATGCTGTGATTACGTACTATCCATTACTTACTTTACTTAGTATCTATAAATAGCGTAATCGGTCAACGGTTTATTAATCATTACGGGGGTAAAATAATGACAGGAAAATGAGATAAAACGTTAAGGTGTAAATAGGGTTTGTAATCCGGATATTCGGATACCCGTATTATACGGATATTCCGGATAGTAAAATGTTAATATCCGTATTATCCGGATAGTAAAAATTAACAGATATTGCAAGCCCTCGCTGTAAATCAAAGCATAAAGGTTTTGTTGTCGACTGCTTAACCGGGCTATCCTGTAAAGCCTGCAGCCAGGGCGGATAGGGTTGCCAACTTTTTTTATATCAATTATAGTATTTACGAAGCCATCGCCTGTAAAAATATAAGTAGTAAATGGCGAAAAAATATAGTCAGTATGTTCCAATAAAATTTTAATTATTTAAATGCATATGTTTTGGTACTATGAACCTTTACTAACAGGTTATTTTTTTTTCTCATACCTTAATATATTTACACTCTAAAATTTTGAGTCTCATCAAGGTTTTTTTAATAATACTGGCCCCATTGCGATCAGCCTGCGTACGCCATTTTGTATTGAAATGAAAAAAATATTGTAGTTTTGTAGAAGCTGTAGGACGTTGGCTACACACACATATCAGTCACGTCACTACCGGCGCGTCTCAGTTGACATCGCGTCACTGGCAAGTCAAAACTTGTATTGCTACGAACGAAACAGGCGTTGCGTACTTAATCCTCTTATAAAGTAGGATACTATATTATATAGTAGTGTTGGCAACCCTAGGTACGGACCTCGGCTTAGGGCGACGCTGGAGAAGGGCAACAAGGGACACAAAAAAATATTAGACACTTATTTTTTGCTTTATCATATTAATAAAAAAATACTTAGATAAAACGCATTTTAAGTTGGGGACTGGGGGTCACTACGTCACTTACTATGAAATCTACATACTCGTGACGCCATGGCACATTTTATAACTAGATATATAGCCGTAATCTTTAAAAAATAAAAAAATAGAAAAAATATGTGTCCAATGTTTTTTTATAATCTCAATGACTAAAAAAAATGTTTGTCTTCTTCCCTATTGTAAATGAAGGCATGAATAGTAAGTAGGTAATGTGCAACATAGCCTGAATACTGAGGTTACGTATACGGGTATTTGTTAAGACTGTACTTAGCATAATTTGAGGAAAATGATTACAATTTATAATTAAACTAGGTATTATGTATCTTGACGGAGCACGACCTACTCCTAATGATAACGGTATCAATGCGAGGGTCAACGAATTTGTAACAGTAAGGAACAAAATAAATTAAAACAAAAGAAATACTAGGCATAGCTCTGAAGTCTGAAGTATTTGCCGCTGAATAAAAAAACTTTAAAAAAAAGCACTGAAAAGTGAATTCGGAAGTCGGTGTCTGGTTCTGTATTTAAGTTTTTTGCCACCGACTTCCAAAATGAAAGTTATGTTTCACTTTTTTTTCGAAGTCAGTAATTTTTTTGTTTTTTTGTAAAATTGTTTTTTATTTTTGACTTTTTATTTGTGGTTGACCAACGTTTTGAGGTGTTTTCCTTTCCACCACGCCCATAGCTGGTATCAATTAGCCAGGGCGTCACACGTATATATATATTCGATTAATAGTTTCGGAGAAATGCGTGGACAAACATACATAAATACATACAATACACCTATATTTTTTTTAAATATTTTTTTTGGAAGCCCTAATAGATTTCCTAATGTGAATATATCGCAGTTCTAATAATATTACATACATACGTGTCACATTGATAACCTCCTCTTTTTAAGAAGTCGGTTAGTAAGAAGTCGGTTAATATGAAGTCGATTAATAAGAAGTCGGTTAATACGAAGTCGGTTAATACGAAGTCGGTTAATAAGAAGTCGGTTAATAAGAAGTCGGTGAAAAAGAGGGTTATGACTACACGAAAGAAGAGGCAACTTACGACTGGAGCCGAACATGCGTGATTCAGCGCAGGATAACGCAATTAAACGCCAGTAAACGCCACCGACCAACTGGAGCCGAGGATACCCGATTCAGCGTACCCACCCGAGCATGACAGTCGATACGTGTCTAATATGTTTTTAATATCTGACTCACGGACAATTTTTCTTTTACCTAGCCGTCATCCCTATTGTAAGATTTTTTTTTTTTTTTTTAAATAAATCTAAATGAATGAATTGGATCTGGTCTGTAGAATAAATAAATTATATAGTAATATTATTTAATACTTTTCTGGCGGTTTTAAGACAAGATTTTTACATAGATCTAAGTTCCAGTTATAGTTTTAGCCTTCCAGCTTTTTGTTAAAAACCTAGCTGAGAGATGAGAAACTTGTTTTCTGGGGTTCTATACGATCGAATGAAAAAACGGAACCCTTATATTATCACTCTTGTGTTTTTCTGTCTATCCGTGTGTGACAGCCAGCTGGAGAGCAATGTGTCTATGATTGACATAAACGTAGGTACAGTACGACACAACTTAGATGTAGCGTCGGCAAAATTCGTAAAACCGATCACCATCCGAACTGATTGCGCCTTCAAATTCATCACTCTTTATTACTGCTTTAGGTGACAATGGTCTTTACACAAACGCAATAGGGTTGACTGGGGTAAAAAAAAAACTATTAGGTAAGTCCGTCAGTCAGATAATAAAAAAATATTAGACACGTATTTCTTGCTTTATCATATTAATAAAAATGGTTTAGATAAAACGCATTAAAGTTGGGGAGTGAGGGCTCGCTACGTCACAAGTCAGTATAAAATTTACCGGCCAGTGACGTCATGCCACATTTTAACGTATTGCCGTAATCTTTTGACTACGTAAAAAAAAAGAAAAAAATATGTGTCCAATATTTTTTAATAATCAACATGACGGACAAAAACACATTATTAGTCCTATTAATTGCACAATCATATCCAAATACATTCGTAAACTTGAAATGAATGAATGCAATTTTAAAATTAATGCTAGGTACATCTAATTTGTGTCGTACTGTACTTACGTCTCTATGTAAATTAATACTTAAGCTGATAAGTAACCTCAATGAGTCAATACACGTTTCTATCTGAAACGCAGTTGAGGGCCTTACCTCAGATCTCATAGCTTATCATTATCAGACAGCGGTAATCTCTTGGATCAGTCAATAAGTTTCTACATGTCTATATAGGGCCTATTTGAATCAATCCTTATGTGTTGGCGTGATGGTGATGCCTATTCAGGGTGGCAGAGACATCGGCGTAAAAACTGTTACCATGGATTCGGTACATGATTCATCATGATTCTTAGTTTTAAATTGTAATTAAGTTAATTTTAAGGCCGCGCTATCGCATTAGGTATACACTTGTAATGATAGTTATATGGGAGATTTAAATAAATAAATAAAATAATGATTCTGAACCCCCCTTTTTTTTTTTGAGCGTGGGATATTATCAAATAACTTCTCCCGCTCTGGGCGGACCGGAGGGTGTGTCAGACTTTCAGACTTTTACTGATTAAAACCCACCCGTGTTCCTTCCGTTGCCTGTGTGCAGGGGCCGCGATATCCCTTTCGGACAAACTCGCAACCCTGGCAGGCATTGGCCCTTACGGACCCCGTCAGTTGGTGCTGACATCTCTTCGAGGCGCGCGTGGAACACAACGCGCCGTCGACCCGGGCCTGGTCCTTATCGGACGGCGAGCTACCCATTGCTCACCGTCCGCAAGCCCGCGCCTACGGTGGCCGGAAGTCGGCTCGCGACTGCCGACGCCCGGGGCGTCTCCTGCGGCGACTAGGGGCGCGAGGGCGCGCATCTTGCCTCTCCCTCGCGCGCTCCGCCTCCTCCTTCGCGAGCATTACTTATTTCATTATGAAAAATTTCAACGCAGGGGGCGTTGAAATTTTTCGTCGGCTGTTTAAAAAAAAAGACAGCTGTTCCATACCTTTTCACCGCGTAGGTATTGCACTTTTCTATGAAACAGCAGATTTTTTTAAACAACCGACCAAAAATGTCAGGGGGGTTCAGAATCGTGTAGGTACTGAATCCATGGTAACAGTTTTCGCATCGATGTCCCTCCCACCCTATATAGTCCTCTTCACCGTATCCGGCGACCGACCAAGACTCATTTTCATTCCTTTTTTTACCTCTCTGATGACTCAGTCAGTTGAAAACTCAGTCATACCGTGTCCAGAAGAGCTGATCACGAGATAGTGATGCTCATGCATGTATTACTGACAATATCCGGCATGCCTGAGAGATATTTCTCGACGGCACGTGAAGCCAAGTCAGAGGCCCATGGGCGGTTTTAAAACTCTGACACCAGGTTAGTCACCAACCACACAAAAAGAAGAAGACTGACAATATGTTTCTATTAAATGCTAATTAAATAATAATTAGACAAACTGTTGGTCTAGTCGTAACAAGCGCTACTGCTGAGCTTGAGGTTTGATTCCCGGCTCGGGCAAAGCGTTATTGGGTTTTTCCATCTGGAATTTCTCAGTAGCAGCCCGGAGTCTGGATTTGTACTTGGTTGGTGGCAATAGGCTTTTTTTACAATATTTTAAACTAGATTGAACTGGTAATTTATCGTAATGCGACATAATCAGTGTGTTTACTATCCAAAGTTTTGTTTTATTTTTAAAACATGTTTCATAATTACATTGTTATTTTTCGGTAATTACGAGCGGCCGATTACTGTAATGACTATTTCTAATAGTCTTAACAAAGCAAAAGTAATTAGTTTTTAAATGTCCATTGTTTGAACTAAAAAAAATGCAATTAATATAGGTAATTGCACCAAAGAATCTTTCAGTTGATAATTCGACTAAAATATTTTAATAGCATATGAGTGGTGATGGTCCGAACTTGGCTAGTTGGTGGGACTTCACTTTATGAAGAATCTTAGACATCACCAATTGTCGGTAAAGGAAAACATCTTGAACGTGATAAACAGAGTCTGTAGGTTGTGGATTTTGTGATTTCTCGTATCGATAGTCTCAGAACATCAATGAATGAGAATTTATAAAGAGCACAGTTGACCTGTAAAACTTTCGCAACAATGAAAATTTTCGCAATGCGTTCTGTGCAGTTCGTCGAAAAACTTTCAGAAATTTTCGCTATTCGAAGTTATGAATTATTTTTGCTCAGGATTTGAAATGTTATCTATCAGTAGAACTTTCTAGAACGGAAGAAAGGATTTGTAATGTTTATTTCTTGTAACTGTTTGATCATAGTGTTATCATGTGAATTGTGAATGAGAAAGTAAATACATCAAGATAGTTACTTAAGTTATTCGTATACTTTGTTATGTCTAAAATAACATCACATAACATCACGCCTTGTTTCCCCGTAGGGTTGGGCAGAGGCGTACTACATAATTATAGTACACCCATATTTCGCCAGTTATGTTTAAGTCCCATGTAATAGGAGGCGAGCCTAGTGCCATAAACCGGATACAAATCCACACTCCGGGCTACTACTGAGAAATTACAACCCAATAACACTTTGCTCGACCCAGGATTAATTAAACCCAGGACCACATGGTCAGCAGTAGCGCTTGCGATTGCGACCACTAGAACAACTAATAAAACCGAATCTATACATATTATAAAACAAACTCGCTTTACGAATTTGTCTGTAGGTATGTCCGCGTTGTTCTTCTAAAACACGCAACAGATTTTGACAAGGTTTTCACCATCGTTTAGAGAATATATTTCGGAAGATTCAGATATGTGCATACGTTAATATTAAAGTTACGTTATCTAAGAAACCTCGATGTTTTGTCAAGTCGTAAAAACCGTGCAAAGTAGGAGAGGGTCGCTAGTATGTCTATAAACCCGTTATTTTATCGGGTGGCCAATTAGGAAGTAAACAGCGTTCTTAGCCCCCATTCTGATTTGACGCCAAATTTAGCAGTTGTTTGGTGTCTATTATTAAGTTAAAATGCGGCAAATTCGTTACGCATAAGTCTATAAGACCGTGACCACCGCAATACTTTCAGTAACTTTATCCTGAATTTCTTAAACGACTCAATTTTTCGAATACCATTTTGATCACTGAGGATTTCGAGACACGTCCTGACTTTTTTTCTGTTGGGTTATCTAAAGGGACGTGTCGTGGGCAAGCTTGAATACGAAAAGCAGAATATTTGTGACTTTGTTAGTGGGATACCTAATAAAGTATGCGAAAACTTAATAAAAAACACGATGAAAAGCGATTGCATTTTTAAGAATAAAACAGGAGCAGATTAGGCATTCACCGAATAAAATTGCCAAGCCTGGATAATATACCTATAGAAAAATATATAGTAATTTTCGTTTATAATAAAAATAATCTTGATTTAAAGTTGTATACATCCTAATCGGCCACCCTGTAGTTTAGCCGGGAAAACTACAAACAACAGAGGTGTGGTGGATACAGCTAGCTAGAAATCTAACAAAAGAAAATTATTTTTATTTCAAGAATAGCTGAAACAGCACCTGTTAAAACAATAATAAAACTAACTCACTTCTTTCTCTCAAAGTAAAATCGTCCACAATTCACAAAGAACACACACCGATTAATTATTTACACTTTAATTAATTATCAACAAAACAAACACTTGACAGTCTTCTTATTAAAAAAGTTACAAAAATATCAACAAAATTCGCGCAAATTAAAAGTTTTTCACATAAAAACGATTATTTCTGTTAAAACTTTTCTCGTAATAACGCTTTCGCAAAAATGAATATAAAATAATTGATCGCGCGTCGTTTTGCATCAACGACTGATACGCTACTAATGTGTTTATGGTTTATCGCGAGCGCGCATTCAAATTATCGAATAATACAGATTATAAATAGTATGGCTAATGATTTTTTTTTTCTTTTCTATCACGAGGCGGGCACGTTTCTAGTTAGTGGTTAGTGGGGTAGTCAATGTTTTGGTGGGATTTGTAATCGATGCTGCAGTATTTGATGGAGGGCAATGAACTGACTTTGTATTGTAAACAAACTGAGAGAAATGTTGATTCGAAGTCAGTCATTTAAGAATTCATAGGTACACAACGGGTATAATTATTAAGAACAAAATTGTTCTGCTATAATAATTATCTCGGAAATTAATCATGCATAGACAGACTGATGAGCTAGAGTGACCGAAAGTCAAAGGATCATTTCAAATCTAATCTAAGTAAAATATTAAATGGATTATAATTTCCAAAATATTACGGACGCTATTATGTGCGGGGGAATGTTCTTACTTGACTTTAAATTCTTTAAAAAACAAAACATTTAATAGAATAGTCATTAATATAATAAATTTAATTTTATAGTCATCGCCTTTTCGGTCGTCACTCCATTTCTGAAGAGCATATTTCGATCATTATTTAATTTATCTACGATATATAAGTGCTTACTTACGATTATCATTTGGTTCGTTTACATTAGTCCATAGTGAATTGATGCTCCAAGTTACATTAAATATTATTTGGATTTCTATTACAGTATATACCTACCTACTAGACAACATATTATAGTTAATAAATAGGCATACATAACAGGAAAACCTTATCTATACTAATAATAAACCTGAAGAGTTTGTTTTTTGTTTGTTTGTTTGAACGCGCTTATCTCTGGAACTACCAGTCGGAACAGAAACAAAAAATGCGTTTAATGGCCCAATTCTTGAGGAAGACTTTAGGCTAATTAACATCACGCTAGGACATTCATGAGCCGGGCAAAAAAAGAAGTTAAAACTAAACAAACACGAAGTAATAGCGCGTAATTTCACGAAGACGAAGTGGCAGGCAGAAGCAAGTCAATATTAAAAATGCAAAAGAGGTTAGCAGTCGCAAACGCTACTGCTGAGGATGAGGTCCTGGGTTCGATTTCCGGTTCGGGTAAAGTGTTATTGGGTTTTTCCATCTGAAATTTCTCAGTAGCAGTCCGGAGTCTGGATTTGTGCCCGGTTGATGGCAATAGGCTCCGCCTTATTACATGGGACTCAAACATAACTGGGGAAATGTGGGTGTACTATAGGTGCACCTCTGCCTAGCCCTTCGGGAGATACAGGTGTGATGTTATGTTATGTTTATGTTATGTTATGATAATTTATCATTACGGTAAATCAATATCAATCTGCCTAGCCTTTTCCCAACTATATTGGGGTCGGCTTCCAGTCTAATCGGATGCAGCTGGATACCAGTATTTTACATGGAGCGACTGCCTATCCGACCTCCACAACCCAGTAACTGGGTATTACGATATCCTTTGGTAAGACTGGTGTTAGACTTTCGAGCTTCTGACGACTCCTAACGACTGTCAAAGATCCACGAATGACAGCCGGGACCAATGGCTTAATGTGCTTTCCGAGGTACGGAGGAGTCTCGGTATGTAAAGATGGTCACCCATCCACTGACCAACCACGGCAAGCGTAGCTTAACCTGATGGACCGACCCGTGCGGCTGTTATCACTTCGCCACGAGCTCCTTGGATATAAATATAGTCTTAGAATTAAGTAAATATGATTTATTATTATCACGAGCTCCTATTCCACGGAAAAAAAAAACTTGGAATTATTCACGCGATTCTTTCATTCGACAAGTTAAAGTCATTTGGCTTAATTTGTTAATCTTGCGAGCGGACTTTGATGATTTTTACGGGAAGTTAATTAAAACAGAAGGAAGATAAAGAAAACTTTTAACTCCGGAAAATCTCGAAGCGTTTAACGCTGGTGTTTACGATTTTTTTAAGAAGTGAAGAGGTTTGGGGTTCTGGGCCTCTAAAATAAGTGCTTGTATTTAGCTAAGATGCAGTATTATGTATCTTGTTTTAATCTGTGGGCAAGGTTTTTTTAATGGGACAGTCAAACACAACCTAGTATCAGAAACTTGCATGTTCGAATCACGTCGGCGATCGCCAGTATAGAGATGTGAGGAACAGGGTGTAAAGTTCACACATCCTCTATAGACATGGGAGGATCCTCCAACCGTTGTGTCTAGTGGGCAACTGCCCGACGATTGCTGTCGGGACGTTGTATACATAAAATATAAAATATATTGGCGTGTGCTAGCTAACATATGGCTAATAATTTAAATTATGTTTTGTGTTGCGTAATGTAAATTATTTTGAATACTATTATATAGAATCTTTTTTTATTTGTTCTTCTAATCGGTGACGCATGGACCTCTGGGGAAAATATCAATTATAAAGTAGGTAGGTACTTTAATAAAAGTATTAAAAACATATTCAAGCTAAAATTCCTCTACTTAGTACTTAGTCTATTTTTAAATTCCGTAAAAGTAATTAAATTATTTTGCATACTATTGTATAGAATCAAGTTTTTTTTTCTAACTGAACAGACAGCTGTGCTGCTGGAGAGTTTGTTGCGCCACTTCTTCTTCCCAGCTAAAGCACTAGGAAGTGGTGAAGGGTGGGCGTTTTGGGGGACTGTCTTATGTAATTGACGTTCGAAAAGTGCTGATTCTCAGCCTAGTTTGAATAAATGACTTTTGAATTTTGTTCCAATATCTTTATGATTTTGTTGTATAAAGTCATTTTCGCTTATATAATACTATTGCGCGGTAAATTCTGCTTACGTGATGCAAGATTTTGCGCATGTGCTGCGTAGTTCGCATGTGGCGTTGTAGATGCCGCCACAGTCTACGTGATGGTAATATCAACGCTACCATTACATAGATATTTGCAATACCAGACGGTAGAAATAGCTGGTAGGTTTTCTAGTACGAGTTCTTTTACATAGAGATCATTATTTATTTAATTTTTCATGCACAACATTACAGAATAGAATCGTACAGAACAATTTACAAACTAAAAAGTGACACACATACCTACCTAAGCAGGTATGGAAAAGACAATAAAAAATATAATTAAAATTTAAAATTTAAAAAAAGTTTTTGCGTCGACGTCCCTGCCACCCTGTATGGGTGCGTTGCGTCGACGCAAAAACTGTTATTATGGATTCAGTACATGATTTTGAACCCCCTGCGTTGAAATTTTTCGTCAGTTATTTTTTTTTTATCTGCTGTTTCACGGAAAAGAACCTACGCGATCAAAATTTATGGAACAGCAGTTTTTTTTTAAATAACCGACAAAAAAAATACTTTGGGGAGTCAGATTCATGTACTGAATCCATGGTAACAGTTTTCGCGTCGATGTCCCTGCCACCCTGTATAATCACGAGAAAATAACAGAATTAACAAACAAAATAACACTTGTATAATAAATAAACTGCAAACAAGAGAGAAAAAAAAATGTATTTATCTTTCATCCATCTTCCCAAAAAACTTAAACATTCACGACACACATCCATCTCCCAGCAAACAAGTCACACTCGCGTTGATGAGTAAGAAAGTGGATGTGGAATAAGAGAATCAATACATCCACTCGCGAGACTCGATTAAACATTTTTTTTGGCCAATAATGATTTGGTTCATCGCAGTGGATGTAAGTAAGAGAGCGCGGATGTATTGACTTAAAATCAATACATCCACTCGCGAGACTTGATTAAACTAATTTATTGGCTAATGATGATATGATTCATTTCAGTCTAAGATAACCAGCTAATCCAACCATTCCATATCTGTGGAATTATGGTATGACGCTTAGTTCTCTAATATGATATTTATTAAGCCTTGTGCAACCATATAAAATTACCTAAGCATTTTATGACATTAAAAAGTCGATAAGTTTTCACGCTAAAAATATTGTAAACATAAATAACTTTCTTATCTGATTTTAATTGATAAATGGTTTATTTCTGCAAGTATATGTGTAATCATTTTTACACGTTAATGATAATGTATTTTAAAAACTATATGAGCTCGGCGTTTCCTATCTGACTCGGTACTCTGAGAAGAAAGGTCGAAACAAACTCAGAGGTCACAGTCTCTTTTAAAGTTCAGACATAATCTTGATATACCTCGGTAGGTATCAGGATACTCTCGGATCTCATAGGATCATTTGAAAACCATGTAGATTGGTGTCTGAAATGGTCTTTTGAGGAAAGAACCACACAGATTGAGTGGACCTGTTAAGTTAGTGCCAACATTTATCAGTAATCGTGCAGCTCAGCTCAGAACTTAAGGAGTTCAATTGATTCGACGAAGGTATTTGCAGGGTATAAGGCCGCTTAAATTACTCGACCATGATGAAAACAAACTGAGAAAAAAAATCAAAAAGAAACTAAGACCCACATAATCTTCACATTCACAATAAATAATATAATACATTACAAAGTTAATATTCATGTCAGTGTATAGAATAAATAAAATTCATCAATGTCAATGTAAAGGATAAAAATCCGGAAATACAAACTGTATACCAAACTATTTGAAATATAATAATTATGCTGCTTAGCAACCCATCCATACTATCATTATTTAATTTTATCTCACTGTTATATAATAATTTTGATACAACCATATATTTTTTTGATAATTTTAATTTTATGGGACAATGTACTTATATATTACAACTAGGAGGTAGTTGATAGCAGAGGATAAGGAGGTGGATGGGAGGGGTAGGGGTGGAGGTAGTGGTTCTTAAGTCCAACTTTTAAAACGCCTTAATCACCATCCGTTTCGGAAAACTTTATAAATTGGTAAACCAGTGTTGGAAAATAAATATTTCGGTTGGATTTTTTGTATTAAAAAAGAAACATTCTCTATCGGTATGGTGTAAGGACCACTCCTTGTTAGTAAACAACAGTGACAGGAAATATTAAAACATCAACAAGATACACAAAGTGGATTAAATGTTCTTGCAAATAATAATAATATAACTATCTTTCTTCTCCGCACCTCTCACAGCAATACAGACACATACTTCCTAATTTAAAAACACGACTGTCCAATCCAATGATTCCAACAAGGCTAATCGGTGACGCATGGACCTCTGCGGAAAATATCAATTATAAAGTAGGTAGGTACTTTCATAAAAGTATTAAAAACATATTCAAGCTAAAATTCCTCTACTTAGTACTTAGTCATTTAGATTAGATTTAGTTATTTGCATCTCGTCAGTATTAGGTATTATGTTGTTGTATCGTTCTATTTATCTTGGGAAAATTATAAGCATGTATGAAGCATCCAATTACGTGCTATCGAAGTCAGCTCAAAAACTACACTAGCAAAGTTAGTAAAAGTATATACAGGGTGGCAGGGACATCGACGCGAAGCCGGCTACCATGCATTCAGTACATGATTCTGAACCTCCCTGCATTGAAATTTTTCATCGGTTATTAAAAAAAAAAACAGCTGCTCCATACATTTTGACCGTGAAGGTATTGCACTTTTCTATGAAACAGCAGATTTTTTTCGGACACCCCGTATAGGACCACTACGCATGCTTCCTCTACCAATTTTTTTTTCATAATAGGGACGATGAGTAAACATTTTTTTTTGTCCCTCAGATATATTATTTAAAAAAAAATGGACATAATTTTTTTTATTTTTTTACGTTATCAAATCTAATCAAATCAAATCTTTTTATTGTGGCATAGGTCATACAGACAGATGTTAGGTAGATTACAGTTCCATTATGTCCTGCCTAACCATACAATAATTACGCATCAAAAGATTACGGCGATACATTCGGTTAAAATGTGCCATGACGTCACGAGTATGTAGATTTTATACTTACTTGTGAAGTAGCAAGCCCTACTCCTCAACTTAATGCGTTTTATCTGAGTCATTTTTTAATAAAAAGATAAAGCAAAAAATACGTGTCTAATATTTTTTATTATCTGAATGACGGACTTAATAGAATTGCTTTTTTTGACCCAGGCATCATTCCTATTGGTCCATAATTGACGAAAATATCGATGAACCTCCTCCCGATTTCAAAGTCAGTAAAAAATAATAATATAGCCCATCTAGGTTTAGCACCCATACTTTGAAGTCTTTCAGTTGTAAATAGCTGTAGGTATGCTTCAAGCTCTAGTAACTGCAGGGAAAGTCTGAGCGATCGATGAAACTCTATAATACGTGCAATATATCAATGTATTATGAAGCTTACGACAAAAGAAAATCCTTGCCCCGCCTTCTATAACACTGATTGGTCAATCTCGTCACCACAATCAGCCAATCACAGCACTTCCTGCCAACCCCATTTCGAAATTTAAATATTGTTATAGATTTTTGCCAGTCGCCTTCGATTCGTCGCGCTGTTAACAAGTTTTGGTGCGTTGTCAATATAAATAGAACTGCATTGTGAATTGGTTTTTATTCGTTTTTGTTAGTGATTTCATTTTTATGCCAACCGTGACAGATATTCCAGGAGGAAACGGTATGAGACTTGCTGGTTCTTAATTAATTAAGTATATAAATAGTTTTCGATACAGTCAGAGAAAAAATATTGTTAAGATTACGAAAACAGATGAATTCAGACTGAATAGGATTAAATTGATTTAAAGTTAAACAACGAATGCGATTCTGAACATTTTCTAGTTAACATTAAATTTCAGTAATCTAAAGAGAAGTATGTATTGAAAGTAGCCTTACTGAAAACCCAATTCATTTATCAAATCGAGCACCCGAAACAAGCATGCATAGTTATTTATTGTTAATGGTTTTGTAACCTAATTAGCGACGTAGGTAACGTTAGTTTTCCAGAATATAGAAGCAGGAAAATTGCGGGAAGTTGATTAATTTTAGCAATACCTATTTACCATTTAGGTTTAGGTGTACTTACTCAGTCATACCAAATGTTTTAAAGTATCATGCATAAACTAAATTATCTAAACTTTTATACTAATATTATAAAGAGAAAAGATGTATTTATTTGCATGATTGTAAGTTTGTCACAAAAAAAAAAACATCAGTTGAATGTTATATTATTACTGAGTAGCCTAGACTATAATTTGAAAAGATACTAGCTATCGCACGTGGCTTCACCCGTGTGGATGTCGGAAATTATCCCACGCGAACGTACTCTACCAGGATAAAAAGTATCCTGTATCCAGGTTATAAAATATCTGTCTGCCAAATTTCATCCAAATCCGTTCAGCCGTTATTGCGTGATTGTAGTAACAAACATCCAAACATACAAACTTTCGCATTTATAATATTAGTAGGATAGGATTACGCGGGCAAAACCACTGGCGGAAGCTAATCATTTGTGAAGAACCCATTACTCAGATTGGATTTTCAACAAAATTTATAGTAAAAATCGATTCCAGTCGGTCCATTTCTTTGTTAGCAAATGCAGTTTTGTCATCTTCTTCATAAAATATTTCCATACATTATGTCTAACAATACCATTTGGTGTTATAACATTTGGTACCTCTGGCATTGTAGATGCCCATAGCAACGGGAACCACTTATCTACTTAAAATGGGCCGTAGCATCGACTTCCATCCAATAACATCTAAAAAAATCAAAATACTACTCGTATCACGCCACCTTGCCTGTCATTGTCAAATTAGTCCTTAACAGTCGTATTTTTTAAGTTTATTATTAAAATTAACAAGCTGTACTGTAAATGGTGCTCAGTTAATTATAGCGACATCCTGTGATAACTGTTTCCTGCGATAGCCAACAATAACGGCGCTTTATATAGACGCAGCTGCTTTATTTACTTCGCCACTGAAATGTGACTCTGTTTCATCGTCATTATCGTTAGGTTTAGTGTCATTTACTGTTGGACTTAGGTCTTCCCCGTCACTTTTAGCAACAGCACTTTCATTTGCATCAGCTCCTTTACAAATTTAGTTTTTTATACTAGTTTATGTTGTTTTTAGTTAGTAAGTTTTTTTTTTTTACGAGATAACGTTTAGAGTCATCTTCTAATAGATACACACGGCTACACATATCAAGCTATACATTTCGAGTATACGCTGATCTCGCATTATATAGGATTTCCATATAATGAAAGGTTAGCTTATACTGGAATTCTACAGCTTGATAATGTAGCCGTGTGTACGTCTAGCAAGCCTGCCGCATTTTTGGTACTTTCGTTTGGCCTTTTGATTTTCAATGTTTACTTTCGAATTAATAAAATGTTGGAACAGTGCGTAAGAAGATAAACGATATTGGAATTACAGGAACCATTAAAAATGAATTTTCTTTCTCTTAACGATCTGTATCATTTCTGTTTTTCTCAATCATACAGGTAGAGTGTTCTGTAGGTTGTCTTCTAACTATCTACATAAAATCATTTTCGTTGAAGTGTATCCACCAACGATGGCATCTGACCAAGAGTCCTGTTCTGATGAGGAGCCTGACAGTGAAATGTTGAGCGACGACCTCTGTCTACCTGACAGTGATGATGACAGACAGTCTGGCAGGAATACTCAGGTAAGAATAACTTAAAAAACGAATTTAAAGGATTATCATGTATCTTTGTTACGAATGTTAAATCATCATTTGGGTTACACATTAATCACGTCAATATTACCAAAATGAAAAAGTAAAGAGAACAAGGTAAGTACAGTACTTACTACTTTTTTCCTAATGTCCCTCGGTAAACTTCGTGTCTCGTCAGTTGTCGGATTTCTAGCGATCGATCGAACTCTCTCAATCGACTTGGAAGTATATAGAGTTCCAGACTCTATTTACATATACGTACTTCTAAGTCGATTGAGAGCGTCCAAGGGCAATTGATAGAAATCCGACGACTGAAGAAACACGAAGTTTGCCGAGGGATATTAAGGAAATAGTTGTACTGTACTGCAGTAGATATTAGTTTTATAAAGTTTTACAAGTCCAATCTCAGAAGCTTTGGAGACCGACTTACTAGTCTTATCTTAGTAGTTTTACTAATGTTCCGTAAAATATGTCGCATCGTCTCATGATCTTTCAAAAATTCTGCCAGATTTATTTGTAACATTCATCCCCTTAGATAGGAGACGTTTAAACGTCAAAAAAATGTGGTTAATCAGAAGCTAATCATTATTTAACTTTAAGCAACGTTTATAAACATAGGGGTTACTCTACTAACTCCAATCACTCATGCTGTAATGAAACTCTCGTATCCTGCACAGAGTCTACCAGAAGACCTGCCTTCCCTCAACTCCTGCCTCCTCCGACCTCCTCGGAAGCTGTTCACTAACTGCCGTGAGCGCTGGAGACAGCAGAATGTCAGCGGAGCCTTCGCAGAGCTCAGGAGATTAGTACCCACACACCCGCCCGATAAGAAGCTGTCCAAGAATGAGATACTAAGGATGGCTATCAGGTGAGAATGAAATATCTAACTTTGTATAAATATACAGGAGCCTATAGTTACTAGTTTCATATAACAATATCATCACCATTTAGAGCCAGTCTTCGCTTTGTCTTACCATATCGATGTGTGTGTCAGCTCAGAATTTATCATTACCAGGAACAGTCGTAGTTCTTCTAGTCTTCCATTGCTTGCGGAACAGTATCACATAATATATTTTGTTTTTTCTAGACTGAAATATTCGATAAATCTAGCATATACAAGCATCTTATTTTTCAGAAAGGTCTATAATTTTGATGATTTATCTTTACGCATTATAATCATTGCCAATTTATTCGACAGGTACATAGGCCTACTCTGCGAAGTCCTAGAATGGCAGAAGACCCACGGCCTATCCATGAACAAAGAGAACTCAGCAAGCCTCGCGATCAAATGTGAATCCCCTTTGAGCCCACAATCCCGTCGACTACGATTAAAAAGACCATACTTCAGCGAAGAAGAATGTCCAAGAGCAAAGATTTACCACGAGAGTAATGAATACCAAAGATATGGTAATGAAGAAAATGAAGAAGTGAGAAGGGGTTACCAAAGACCAGTCGGCAGCAGAACAGATTTCTTTTTCGGTAAAGAGCACTTAAGGGTTCTAAGAAATCAGTTTTACTTCTCTCCAAGATGGCGGCAGAATATGCCGTTCAGAAACTTGGCTGACAGGAATGGTAACAACCTGCTGATGATAGCTCCAGCACAAAATGGTAAAGAAGAACATGATGGTAAAATGCAAAATGGTCACGGCAGTAAAGACAAAAATGACAAGGATGGTAAATGAATGGCTGTAGATGATTTTGGAATGTTATACTACAGTTTCCTAGAAGAGCGGTGGCCGCCACATAGTGTCCGCAATTTACTAGCACATGACGTTACTGGAATGGAAAATAAATAACTATTTATGAAAGTAAGTTGGTGTGTGTATAGAGAGCGTTTTTTGACACCGTAAAATCAAACCCCGACGATCATTTTCATGTCCGCCGTCACTGCGAGCGTTATGTGGCGGCCACCGCTTTTCTATGAAACCGTGGCTTTATAAATATTAGTTGTATTAGTAGGTAATTCTAGTTGAGTCAAGAAGAGTTTAAAGCCAAATGTGAGAGAATATTTAAATAGTTTTCCGAGTTTTTTTTCTTTATCCACAACGGCTCTTGGCCTGCATCTCACCTGATAGTAGATAATTGACGATCAGGCCGAAGGTGAAAGTAAGCTCAACCTGGAATCCTCAACCACAGAGGAACGGCTACCTTACCTCTAACTGCCGAAACACAACAATGCTATTAACATAGTTGTTATGGCGACAGACTTAGATAAGATGGTGGTAGCTAGCCAGGCGGACTTAGAACAAGCCAATTATAATTTCATTATTTTATCCGTCCGGTTTGTTTTATTCATATGTCATTTGAAATACTATTCATTAATAATAACTATGTTCATTTTCAATGTGCACATTTTAATTTCGCCCAGCTATTAAATTACGGAACACATTTTCAAAGGATTTTATTAATTTTTATTTTTTTTAAGAGTAATCTGTTTCATTTTGACGGTTCAACAACATTCATTATGTTATTTAGAACAAGCCAATTATAATTTCATTATTTTATCCGTCCGGTTTGTTTTATTCATGTCATTTGAAATACTATTCATTAATAATACCTATGTTCATTTTCAATGTGCACATTTAAATTCCTCCCAGCTATTTAATTGCGTAACACATTTTCAAAAGATTTTATTAAGATATATTTTTTATTAAGACTAATCTGTTTCATTTTGACGGTTCAACAACATACATTATGTTATTAATGTTGTTGAGCAGATTTATTTTCGAACATATTTACCAATGGATTAGCAATCTGTTTCAATATTATTCAGATTGTTATTGATCGTGTATTACGTCATTTGGGTTCAGAAGTCTATACGAATCTCGTTGTATCTATAAAGTTATTATTTTTTTTGTGAATAGTGCCTAGATTTTAGCATATTACTTAAATAGTAATTATAAGTTATAATTATGTAAAAGTTGTTTTCTATAGCTAATAATACCAAATACTTTCATAAATATCCCACCGTCGCATGGCCAAATGAGATTTCGACGATTTCCATGTAATTTTCGTTCCGAGTTTTGTTCCCGGTTCTAAAATGTTTAGACTGTAAGTACTTAGTTCTAAGTTTTATTTTGTGATTCCTATCTATAGTCAGTCAAATTTTATTCTTAGTTTTCTTTATTCTAAACTCCCGTTTGGTGGCAATAGGGTTGCTATTGTATGGGACAGTAACATAACTGGCGAATGTGCGTGTACTATAGGTACACCTCTGCTTAATCCTTCGGGGAAATAAGCGTGATGTTATGTGTTATTCTAAACTAAAACGTAATTTTAAACGACCTAATAAAATTTAAAGTACCACGTAATATTTCCATTTGATTTCTCTTTCCCTCTTACACCTTGTGTTGTGTGATCAATGTGATCATCTATCTCTTTGTGTGTATCATCTATCTCTTTCTGTTGAAAGGGGCGGGTCGCTACGCCCCCTACCCTATTCATGATGGAAATTGAATTTCCACCCCTTGAGAAGATGACTATGGAGTGTTTGTCGACCATCCTTATCTCACGTTAGCAGAGGTTTTAGAGTAATTGTTTTATGTTTCATATTGATGGCATTCGTGAGAAAAGTTTTGAGTATGAATATGTGTTTAAAAGAGTAGGGGAAGACCAAAGAAACGATGGGTAGACTGTGTGGAAGATGATATGGATAGACAGGGGGTGACTACCGAGATGACGTTTTATAGAGAAGTATGGAAGAAAAATACATGTTGTCCTCTCTAATGTTTATTAACTATATCTAATAAAAGTAGTAATAACTCTGTCTTATAATTTATTTTAATTTAATAAAGTTTGACACACATTTAAGTAGTTACTTTGTGAATAATAAGGTAGGTAAGTACAATTTTTTTTTTTTTTTATTCGTAATTGATATTAATTATGCTTTATTACATTTTTATACATACACATTACATTTTTAAATATTTTAATGAAAAAGAAATAAAAAAATAAAACATTTTAAATAAATATTTATTATTATTATTTTACTATTAATGTTGTGCCAAACGTCAATTGTGCTAAAATTGCAAGATTGCTTTTCATAGCAGACGAATGATTTGTGGATAAATATTAAAATTCGTTTTTTATCATATTATGTCAACTTTTTGTACAAGAAATAAAGTATTTAAGGACAAAGTAGGAAAATGAACAGTATTTTGGAACAATAAACAGTATTTTCATGTTTGAAATAGTGTTATCAATACATAAGTCACAGTGCTACTCTCGTAAGTCATCAATCGCAAATCAAAAAATCTAAAAGCCTCACCAAATAGACGAGGAGCAATTTTTTTATTAAATTTATTGGAGCTTTATTTCTACTGAAAACACCCATTCTGTGAATACTGAGAGGGCATAACTGACTGATACTATTATCTAAAAATAGTACTAGTATCTAAAAGGTATTCTGATAACAATTATCTATCTACTATTTTCCGAAAATTCGAGACATTAACAGTTTTATTCTGGAATTAAGACTGCTGAACCGCTGCGCCCATGCCCAGGTGCATGCATGATGTTCAACGTAGTATATGGTATTTTTTTGGCACTGGATATCAGTGAAAACAGTATATTCATAAGTTAGTTTATTTATGTTGAACAGTAAGCAGTATTTTGGAATGAGAAGCAGTACTTATAATACATACTGTTTTAAACAGTATGGTTAGCAACCCCACCTGTGACACTTGGCAATACTGTAGCTATCCATTAGTAAAATAATTTTCGGAATTGGATCAGTAGTTTCGGAGATTACCCCCCTATATACAAACTCAATTTTTTTTACTCAAGTATCCCCTACCTAGTAAGTACCTACTAACAAATCTCACTAGGTACCGAAGGACCAATAAAATAAATACGCACGCGCTTCGTAGGAATTGTATTAACTATGCATTTATCGAATTAATTCATTAACTTAATGATTCTCGTTAAGTGTCATTAACCGTTAATTACTTGTCAGTAATGGTGAAACAGCTTAAGTGTTTACCGACTTTAAACGAAAAGTGGGGTAATGACTTTAACACGTGTGACATTAGAAGGTGTCTTAATTAGGTAGATAATAATACCAGCCTGTGACTGTCCCACTGCAGGGCAAAGGCCTATTCTCATACAGAGAAGGCACGAGCGTTGATCAACACGCTTGCTCAAGACGGGTTAGTGATTTCAGACTTATATTAATAACTAGCTTTCGTCCGCAGCTTCGACTGCGTGGATGTCGGAAATTATTCCACGAGAACGTACTACGGGGATAAAAAGTATTCTATATGTTAATCCATATTATAAACTATCTGTGTGCCAAATTTCATATAAATCCGTTCAGCAGTTTTTGCGTGATTGAGTAACAAACATCCAAACATACAAACTTTCACATTTATAATATTATAAGTAGGATTATTAGTAGCTAGTAGGATAAGTTCAGGTTACGAAGTTCATCATGAAGTTTTCCTTCACTGATGTTAGTAATGTTCAAGATGAACTCAGAAAGTACATACTTATGAAATGAAAAAATCACATCGGGACTAGCTCGGGTTTGAACCCACAACTCCAATTAGGTGTATACGCACTTAACTTTAATTAAATATATCTAATGGTAATTTAAATTTTAAATACGAATTTGTCTTAGATTTTTAGCTATCTAAAAAGAAACAGACAATTTGACCATGTATATTGGTCACATTTTAAAAGCCCTAAAAGTGGTTTTAGTTTCTCGCGTTTAAATAGTCAACAAAACAAACCCTCACATCTCACATCAATTCGATTATTAAGTACCTATAAAAAAAATATAATCTCAAAAAATATCCCACACACCACAAAAATATCAATAACGCACTAACGCCTACTCAAATAAAATAGCAAATGATGACAAATAAGCACCTTTGCGATACCATTTATAATCCTCCTTGCGTATGCGAGCGCGAGCGGCACGCGACCGAACGACGCTCGCGCACAAATCCGGGCGGGTGCGAGATAACGGCTAATTGATTTTTATTAGACCAATAGTAAGCTTAAGTGACATTTTATGACATTTGTAAGGGAGTTGGTGAAAGTCAGTGTGGCGTTTTGTAGATAGCGACATAATTTTTCTGGTCAATGATTTTGAGTTAGGGAAAATGTATAAAAATACAACTTTTATTTCGGACCCTTAAGTACAGTCCATTTGGTTAGCATACACGCGACTTAGAAACTAGTGTTAGTACTTAAAGTAGTACCAGAAAATCAACTAACTATTCATTATTACGCAGCAACGCCACAATGGCTATAATGGCAATACGGGGCTGCTACACCTATCGGCTATAGTTTTCAGGATGCTATTGGGGCTGGCATAATGAAAGCGCAACGCTTGCGCATGATGGTGAGAAAGCCATCTTTTCTCACCTCTGGGCCTGGGAACATGCCGGAAGCACTGCAGTAGCGCAGCAACCCTATCAACACCCTGAAAGCATTACATGAGCATAATTTGTACATAATTATAAATTAAAGTCGCTTTTCGTGTTTATCTGTATGACTGCGTTCTTCTAAACCACATTTTGTCATGTCGTAAAACTGTGCGAAGCAGGAGCGGGTCCTATAGCGGGAGCTATATAATAAATTAGTACAATTTCTGAGTAACAAGTAATGAGTACATTATTTTATCATCGGAGTTACTAACGTAAGATTCACCCAATTCACCCGTTGTAAGTGATATATCGATCAAGGTTTTGTGATTATTATAATGCAAATATAAATGGTCCTTTGAGTCTTGATTGGTGGTGAAATAGCCATAAATGGCAGACAATATGGGTGATTTATAATAGCTTTTACAAGTGGCAATCCTTAAATTTACACGCCCAGATCAGTCCAGAGCTCCACTGTCACCTTGCTGACTAGGCAATATTTATTACTTAGTACGACATGACATAATATTCTCATTACGTTCGTTTAGTTTTCAATAGGACCAGCAATAAAAATACTCTCTAATTTTCTTTAAAAATGCTTTAATTCCCAAAAAAAATTACAAATCAGTCTTCGCGTTCTTCGTCGCCAGTTTCCTGAACTCTCCTATCGCTTTCAGAACATCTTCAGAGAAAGGTTTGGGCAGCTCAAAGGCCAAGAAATGCCCGCCATCATCCAGGACTGTCTCGCCCGCCTCGTTGGGGAACTTCAGCTTCCGGATGCAAGCAGGCTGGTATGCCAACTCGTATTTCGCTTGGAGTGCCCAAGTTGGTACTGGGGATGGGATTCTGAGGAAAGAAAAATTATAGTTGTTATTTTTATTCACGTCACGGTTAAAATAAAGCCCCCAAAAGCTTTTCAACTCTTTCTAGCCTTCTTTAGCTGACAAAAAAAACCGATTCAATGAACTCCTCCTATACAAAGTTTCGTTGGGAATAAAGTTATTTGCCAATTACCGTGAAAAGTGGATATTTCTTGTTTCTTTGCTTTTGCCCAATTTTGAGTGCAGGTTTTATTTCGTTTGTGCTAAAAAAAACCCTGCAACCGTCAATACTTTTGCCTAGCATGGTGTTACGCTTTTCTCACGACAATTCCTGGTCGAAGTTTTATAAACGATTTTTTTTACAGAAAATAAAAACTTAATCTTACTGGTCAAGCTTCCACCCCATGATCTTAGAGTTGAAATTCTCAGAATACAGTCTCATGGACGTAGTAATGGACCCGGTAGCCCAGTACATCATCAGGTTATCAATGAGCTGTTCCTTAGTGAAGCGGAACGTGAGACCTCCGTCGAGCTTCGAACGGTGGTCAGGTCGCGTCCAGGTGGAGAACTTCTCGAGGATGTATACCAGAAGACCAGTTGGTGAATCAGAGAGGGCGACACCTGAAAATAGATGAAAAAAAAAACATTGATATCGTTCATTCCTTTTGGGAGCTGCCATGTTACAGATAGACAAAGGCTTACTAACTTATAAAAATGTGAACCCTGTGTGTAAATCTGTGTGTATTTTATGTATTTTTTTTGTAATGTTCGTCTTGTTTGTACAGAATAATATTATAAAGAGAAAATATATGATTTTTTTGTATTTTGTTTTGTAATAGATAAACTAAAACACGACTTAAACACGATTTTAAAAAATCACCCATAGAAGGCTACTTTATCAGTGAGTAACACAGGCTATTTTTATCAACTTTCACGTGAACTAAGTCGCGGGCAGAAGCTATTACAGAATTTTAAAAAAAAAACCTTTTTCTTTTCTCCTTTTATATTTTGTTGAATCAAACCAACGGCTGTACTGACCCTGATGGACAGTGGCTAGCGCTTCATTTCAGCCGAAAGACGTCCACTGTTGGACATAGGCCTCCCCCAAATGGAGGGGGTTTGTGCCCATTTGGGCTTGGCATAGGCTACCGCCTATAGAAATGTAAAAACTAATAACAATGGCTTTGGGTGGCCAAACTCAAAAGGTTATGAAACAAAAAATATTTATGAAAATGTGTTCAGATAAAGAGATTGCAAATTTTGGTACTTTCGACATGCCTTCGATAGCTCAGTTGGTAGAGCGGTGGACTGTAGACGTAACTATAAGCTGATATCCATAGGTCGCTGGTTCAAATCCGGCTCGAAGGATTTCTTTTTGTTCACAGAAAAGAAAAGTTTCCACCCTGGTAACGTTTTCTTTACTTCTTATTTTAAATCATGGACATTAAGTATCAGCACAGATTAATACAGATGGTTCACTCCGGGAATTCATTTAAATAAAAATCGACTCTTGCTATGACAGAATAAAGTGCAAATCAGGTCGCACAGCGCTATAATAATTACCTGCCTCTCTAAGTTGCCTCTCTTTCTATCGCGTAACTTTTTATCTACTGACAAGACGAGCCCATCGCGTACTTGTCAAACTCAAACCACTTATTTCAATTACAGGCTTATGAATTGTCAAAGAGTCGGTCAGTTAGTCAGAGAGTGGAAGCTAGTTGGCTAATTGTAGCTTCATACCTAAAATGTGGAGTGCGTCTTCTGTGGTATCTGTAATTTTTTTTAGAACACTTTGTAAAGTTTACAAAACGACTGCAAAGTAGCTTGAGAAAACCTATTACCTGAAGACATATTATATTACTTATGTTCAAATTGCCGTCGACCAACTTACCGATAGTATCAGGTTTGCTGGCTTGGATGTGCAGGTAGCCGGTTTCCTCCAATATGAAGGCGAACCTCTTCTTCAAAGGATACATTCTGTCTGCAAGGTGTGCCTCCACAATCAGAGGGGGGTAGAAAGAACCGATAAACTCCAGCAGTGTAACAACCGGAGACATAGACAGCGCTATGTTTGTGTGGAAACCAAGGACCTCCTGTAAATATAATTTTTGTTTTTGTAAATCTTTTTTGAAATGGTTGTTTATGGGATATTATTAATTGCACATCAAATAAAGAATCACCTATCGATTTATTTCCATAATTTATATACTTTTTTACATCAAATAAATTATTTCACTACAAATAAACTAATTGTAGACAAAAACTAGTACAAAACTAGTTCAGGCAGATAATTTGAAAATATACTTCAACACTACATCAGGTACAGAAATACGATAATCACATCATAAATACTGACTGCACAGCAAATTAACCAGAGCGTACATACATAATACTCACACTCATAGCGAAATAACTATCCGCGTAACACACATCCTAATAAGCATCTAAAAACTCAAATACTAAGTACCGGGAACGGTACTAGTTAAATTAGGTTAAATATTTTTACTCGCAAAAAAGGTTAGGTTAGGTTAGAGCTGTGACCCCGTACGCACGAACCGAGCAGGCGTTACGGAAAAAAAAACGACTAGAATATCGAGATTCTATATTTTTGCTTATTTCGTTATATTTTGAGTTGAGTATTTTGCTGTGTAATTTTGATTGGAATTCGGGTTATTTATGGATACAAAAAGATTTTTTTTTTCCTCGCCTATATTTTGCCTTGTTCTGATGATGCGTTCAAGGTTACTTTAAGGTGAAATGGGTTCCAAAGCAGATATTTCGACTTCACGCAAAATCAATGTTTCTCTTAAACAAACAACTAATTTGCATATTTATTTTTTTGATTACAAAAATTGAAGAGTGTCCTTAGTGAAGTATGAGGCCCGAAACACGATTGACAAAACTTTCCTCGATAGAAAAAAACGGCCAAGCGACCTTAAAATCTGCTTTTTTTGTTACAACCACTAAGAGAAAAACCTATTTCATTCGATTGTTACCAAAGCAATTGTATTAAAATTTTGTCTACGTCTACGTGTTCACTATTAAATACTTTAAGGAATTATGGACTTATTTTTCTATATCAACACAAGTAAAAAATTTAAATTCAATTTTTGTAAACATAGTGCAATAGAATTGCGCGCGGGCAGGTCATACCACCACTCTCGGAACGCTACCACGATACCATTTCGCCTTAACTGTAGTGTGCCAAATTGTCATGGTTAGGAATCATCCATATCCTGTCGGTCGATTCTGTAAAAATATTAACGTGAAGCTTAGGTGAAGTGAGCTGTTACTGCCACAGAATCGACCGGCAGGATGCTAGGGATTAACACTATTGACAGCTCACTTCACCTAAGTTTCACGGTGATATTTTTACAGAATCGAACGGCTGATCTTTCTTTTTGTAGTTTAAAAAACTTACTTATTATTTTCTTTAGAGAATATGGCCAATCCATGTTTCAACCATGGAATATCTCACCTTGGGGAAAAAAGTGGCCATGTTGCTGCCGATTAAACCACCCCAGTCACCTCCCTGGACGTAGAACTTCTTAAACCCGAGTCTGTGCATCAAGTTCCTCATCACCACACCTATATGTGGGGTCCCAAGACCGGGACGTACTGCAGCCTGTGGGCGAAATTATAATAAGTCAGAATTTGGATTTTTGGTCCTTTGCGCTGTTCGCAGTTTTTCTCTTTCATTATTGGAATTGGTCCTTTATCTTTGTCTAGTCTTAAACTATTCGATAGCATTTTGTCTTGTATCGTGATTTTACAAATATTTAGCTAATATATCTTCGACATCAACAATAATATTTTTTATGATTAATTTTTTAATTAAGTCAATTTGTAATAATTGTAGTGTAGGGCAAAGGCCTTTTAACACACCGATACTCAAGCAGTGATGCCCAGTGCTTTTATTAAAATTAAATACAAATTGATAAAAAATAAATATTGTTTGTTTTCTTCCGATGGATGTATTTTGGTTCAAAATTAAAGTCATTTATTCAAACTAGGCTGAGAATCAGCACTTTTCGAACGTCAAAACTTTCTTGGTTGGTGATTTCGAATGTTTGTGGTTGAATTTTTCCATTTTTTTTTTCTTTTTTTTTATCCATTCATACTGCGACGAACAAAAGGGATTCGAATGGCAGTCCCTGGTCCACTTCTGTCTGAATAATCGTTATAAACTCAGCCATTAAGTGTTGGCTCTTGTGAAACAGAAACTTCTAGTACATGAGCCAAGGCTACAAGGTCTTGGAGTGAAAATAAAGAAATTAGTATTATTATTAGGTAGGTTCGTTATGAGCGTAAATGTACAAACATACCTATAAGTGTAAAGTATTCGGTGCGAATGCGAATAAAATTTTATTTTGAATAATTATTCTTACATATTATAAAACAAAATCATCCGCCGCGTCTATGTCTGTCTGCACGCGATAAAGTAAAAAAGTACCGAACGGGTTTTCAAACAGTTTTCACCAATGGACGGTGTGCGACAAAAGGTTCTGGTGTATAATTCATTTAGGTTTTGTGTAAATTGGCTGAAATATGACGATTATTGTTGAAGATGTCGGAAAAAATCTTGCCTACTGGGAGCTTTACTGGCGTGCGCCGCGTAAAGGCTTGTACAGACCAGCGCGACTTGTCGCTCGACGCGACACGAACAATAGAATTCCTAAGAAAACTTCACAGTATAACAAAGACCGGTGTCGCGTCGCGCGACAAGTCGCGCTGGTCTGCACAAGCCTTAAACCGTGAGAGTAAATAAAATTTACGATAATACATTTTAAAAAGTTCAACAAAAATTCCGCGATGGCTTATGTCTATCTTCTAAGGATGACCCACAATAATCATTTTAATCTTTCAGAATTTAATAAAATTTCATTGTTATTTCCGAAGCTATTTTGACCGGTATTATATTTTTATCCTTATCCAATAAAATATGTTATTTAAATTGGGCATTTAATTTAGATTAAAATATGCCTTGACATCATATCATTAAAATGAATAGATACTTTACAAGATATCACAGATTGAAAATAACGCGTAACAAACGGCTTCGCGGGCGCAGTGCTACAAGAGTCAATGACCTTTTCCTTTATTAGGTATACGACCATTTCTTCGCTTCTTATTAATTCCGGTAGTACGTTTACGTGATATTTTCCAACATCCACGCGGGCGAAGCCGCGGGCAAAGGCTAGTAAATACTAAGTAGGTAATTAAAATGTAAATGTTATTATAGGTACTTGATTTATCTTTCGTGAGCAAAATATAAAATGCCAGTTGGACTTTGGCATTTAATATTTTGCTCACGCAAGCATGAGACGACAAAATAAGTGAACAAATATCTTAACATAAATGAAGATTACATTTTTGTCAATTCATCGTGATAAATCATTAATTCTTGATTACAAAATCTTGTTTGAATCTTCTTGTTTCTGAAAATAATATTAGTAAGGTACCTACTTATAAAAGAGACAGACTTTGCGATCGTATTCTTGAATTAGTATACAACAAACGCGAAATTGGTTTTACACATGATAGCGGGATGGTCGACAGACCTTTAGACCCAATCTTTTAAATGGTACTCCTATTTAAATTATTGGGACAAAATACCAGTTTCTCGATCAGCACGCGTAGCATGACAACCATAGAAACGATAACGACCACAATAGACACGGGTTTTGTTGACGGAACAATAGACAAAGTGATAGATTGTGATTGTTTATCAGTCATTTGTCTATTCTTCTGTCGACAACAGACCCGGATCTAGGGGGGGGAGGGGGGGGCATAGAGATGCCTCCCAGGGCGACTGCTTCGCCGCTGCGAAGGCTAAAGCACTAACATATAGGTGAGGATTAAGTAGATGCACGATCATAATAATAATAATCACAATCGGCCGATAATATTCCCACTGCTGGGACACAGGCCTCCTCTCTGTGAGAGAGAGTGGGCTGTAACTACCACACGTGCCTAGTGCGGGTTGGTAGAAGTCACATGTCTTCGATATTTTGGTTGTAGGACATGCCGGTTTCCTCACGATGTTTTCCTTCACCGTTTTGGGAGCAGTTGCGATTGACGACTGAGTTGGAAAGCACGACGTACAACTCGTAAGTCGGGGCTGTTACTACTGGGCCGCCATTGCTCGTATATTCAATAACATAAATACTTACATCAGAGAATCCATAGCCAGGCAGACTGGGCACGATGACCTCAATAGCGAAGTCTCTGTCCTTGCTAACAGCAGTGATGAGAGGGATAGCCTCGTAGAACTCTCTGACGGAGCCCGGCCATCCGTGGAGCAGGAGGAGTGGTACGACCTCTACTCCTGCGGGCACCTGGGGCAGAGAAGAGGAGGTTATCCTTACTGGGTCGTTGTAATGTTTGTGTAGTTGTTCTGAATGGAATCGATAGTATTTTCTGTTTGATGATATTACCGCCTATATTTTTGTCTGACTCAACAGTTCAGTAATAAAAATAAATAAATAAATTGTAATCAGAAAAACCACGTGAGTAATGAACATTAAAAGTCTCAGTCTCCTGCCCTTGAAGACTAAAATTTATTTTCTATTCAGCCGATTATAGATTATGCCGACGCCTGCTACCTGGATGAAACTGAGGAGCTATTAAACTAGCTTCAGGGCTTGCAAAACTTTTGCATTCGCTTTGTTTTTGGTCTTCGAAATTATGATCATGTTTCTCATCTTCGCAAGGAACTTAAGTGGCTCCCAATCCGCTTTCGCAGAAACACTCGGATTTTATGTCTCCTCTTCAACGCCTTACACAACCCGTCTTATCCTTCTTAACTACGTGAGCGTTTTTCCTACGCTCGCCCTAGCGACGCACCGCGTAGCTCACATTTTAGATCCCTCCTTAAATCTCATCCTCATAAAACAAGCTACTATTCCTATTCCTTCTCTGTCCATGCAGTAAGATTGTGGAACTCACTTCCGCCTAGCATTCGTTATTTAAAAACTGTTTCTCAATTTAAATATCGAATAAAGAGCATTACCTTTCCTCTCAACTGTGAGTATTTATATACCTGTGTATATATGTTTATATATTTAAGCTTTATATATTTATTCAAGTATATGTTAATTTATTCGGTATACGTGTAGGTTTATTTCAATATTTTAGTTTAAGATTTCGCATATTTATATTTTTCTCTTCTTGTTCTCACACACTATTGTATATATTTTTTTCTCATTTCTCCTTTCGCACGTCTGCTGGAATAAATTTTTCTTTGTACTCAAAATTATGATTATGTCGTATCTGTATCTATTTTACTGTGTATACATAAATAACAAAATAATTTTAAAAAAAGTGTGTCATTGGTGCCTGTACTCATGATAATCTTTGTATCACAGACAAGACCTACCAATCTTCACAACTTTTATATTTTAAATACGAGTAATATTATGACATTATCAGTATCCTACTGTTTCACTTAATTCGGTCTGCTATGTACAACGGCATAATAAAATTTATGATTGAATTGACATAATTTTATACACGTGTTTTGTTAGGACACCCGACAACCTGTATGATACGCGCTTCCTTTATCCAGCACGCTTAGCATGACCACCATAGATACAGATTTTGTCGACGGAAGAATAGACAAAATGACAGATAAACAATCACAATCTGTCATTTTGTCTATTCTTCCGTCGACAAAACCCCTTTCTATTGTTGTCATAGTACGCGTGCAGAAGTAAAGTAACCATGAACAAAAATTCTAGAAGATTAAATTATTCCAGACATCACTAGAAACAAAATACATAATTACCTAGTTCATTGTAAAGTTCTACAAACCTTTGGTGTAACTCTAATGAAGTGGATATCAAGACCTTGCACGTTCGTCTTGAACTGCGGGAACTGGTTCAGGAAGGTCTCCCGCTCCTTAAACTGGTACTCATTGGCCCAGTACTTCACCCAGCCGTCGATCTGCGCACTGTTGAACCCGTACTCAAAGCCCACCCCTTCCAGGGCGGGGGTGAAAGGACGCGACCTTTTGAGACGGTCCTTCAGGTCTCTTATGGTCTGGAAGATTGATAGATGGGTTTTTATGGTGTTAAATGCGACTCTCTATTGTTACTTGTTATAAGATCATCATGCGCCATTGTTATTAAAAATTGTCTAATAAACAGAAAATGGGCAATGTTGCAAAAAGCTGTCAAATATTTTGCTGTTTAGATTAATTTTACAATATTTCTGTATGTAAATATTAATATTTTAGTTCGCTAGTTAGCCATATTTCTTATTTCCATACTACTGTATGGAAATAAGAAATTTGGCTAACTAGCTAGTAATAACTGGCTAATATTTCCAAATTAATCAAAACAGATAAATATTTGACAGCTATTTGCAACGTTGCCGACTATTTGGATGAACGCTCTTCAGCACATTTTAATGGTGTTGGACACAACCATGAAATAAAAGTGTTGAGCAAGGAATAAATGAGTTGTATTTAGATTATCTAAAACAACTATCAATGTCACTTACAGTCTCTGGAAAGCTAATTTTGAATGGCTTGACACTGGTATCCTGCTTGTCTTTCAAGCTCTCTGGTCCCCACCACTCATTGTAATCAATCTCTGGTAATGGTGGTGGTCCTTTCAGGAACAGGAAATACACTGGCAGTATGGTGATTGCCACAATGGGCGCAATGAATAGGAGACGCACCATCTGCAAGTACGAAATGAAAATACGAGGTAAAATAGGTTGCTTTGCGGTTGTGGCAGCATGCTACATCGCCACATGCATACTACGCATCACACTGACATCACGCAAAATCCTGCATCGCGCAAGCAGGGTTTATCGCGCGACTGGCATATATACAACGTCCCGTTCCATCGTTGGGCAGTTGCACCCTGTTCCTCATACCTCTATATAGGCAAGCGTACCGTCAGTGGTAAGACTTTGACCTTGAGGTGACCTTGCGTAGTACAGATGTGCAGATGTGTGTGAGACCAGCTTAACCTAATACAGGTTTCGTTACCACTGACGTGCGGCCATTTTGTTATACTATACATTATCATCATCAACCTCATCGAGCATGTCAGATAGCGGTCAATAAAAAAATAAGCTGAAAATCACATAAACATCAGACCAGAAATCTCTGAAGGGTTAGGCAGAGTACCTACACCTAATTTCGCCAGTTACGTCTAAGTCCCATGTAACAGGGGGCGAGCCGATTGCCAGCAACTGGGCACAAATCCAGACTACGGGCGACTACGGAGGAAAAACCCAGTTTTTCCGATCTGGGAATTAAACCCAGGACCTCATGCTCGGCAGTAGCGCTTGCGTCCGTAAAACCAACAGTCAGCTGAAAATCAATCTAAAAATAAATACACGGTGTAGGAAATTCTATAAATATCCACTATTGATCACGGGCTCTCCTGCAAACTACTTTTATGAAAGACTGTCCTGGGACATATTTCCAAAATTAGAATGGAATTTCAGAATCTGTTGATAGAAGTGATAACCGTACTTTTTTGAACTATCGGTAGGAAGGCTGATTCAGTATTTGGTGGGTGTAGGGCCCTTCTCTGGTGAGAATGGTGACGGTCTGCCCGCATGCGGCTGGCCAAGTGACTTTATATCGCCGCTTAAAGAAGAGTTATTGTTACAAAAAATTAACAATAACTAGGAAGACTGATACTAGTACGGCATTATGATATGAGTAGTACCCGCGTGAACAGTATAAAAACTGACGATATTCATCGGCCGGTTCACTAGATATGGCCGCTCAAAGACGTGTTATGGTTACAAAAAAATAACGAGCGCTAGGAAGGCTGATACTTGTATAGTATTAAAGTATGCGCAGTACATTGTAGTGAACATTATAAAAACTGACAATATTCATCGGGCAGTTCAGGAGCTATAGCCAATTCAACACGTAAAAATATTGAGTACCTACTAAATAATATGTTTTGTGATTTACATCAGTCGTAATGCTTTTCCACCATTCTTATCATGTCTAGCATCGACATAGGTAGGTATCATAAGGTAGATATTATATATTATGGAAACATTAAAACTGAGATATACATACGTTTATAGCTTTTAATAGAATAAAAGAAAACACCATTAGTTTTATTTTATTAATTTTAATAATTGCGTGGCATAATGCGACATACTCTTAGATACTTCTCTATTGCCTTTGGTACAAAGATAATAATATTATTCTTTAAGGGTAATATTTCTTATTAAGAACTTAGAATGTTGAAAGACACGAAATATGTAATTCTAAATAAATCAAATATAAACTCAACATTAAACAGAATAACTAGAAATATGAAAGTGCTTATAAACATTAAAAATAACATATACCACGCACACCTTTGAGCGGTTATATTTAGTGAACCGGCCGATGAATATCGTCAGTTTTATACTGTTCACACATGTACTACTCATATCACAATGCCGTACTAGTATCAGCTCCTAGTTATTGTTCATTTTTGGTAACAATAACTCGTCTTTGAGCGGCGACCATGCGGGCAGACCGTCACCATTCTCACTAGAGGAAGGCCCTATACCCATCAAATACTGAATCAACCTTCCTAGCGATAATTACCAAAAGTACGGCTATCTCTTATTCATATTTTTAGGTATTTTATAAAGCTGTGCGAATAAGACAAGCAATCAATGTCATGTTATCATTGTTTTGTTAGCCAGTGTTTCCTATGTGATGTTGATCGGAGACTAAATTTGGTCCTTCTCTCCCTTCTGCTAAAAATATACAATTTGGTCCTACGAGAAACACATGTTGTTGGTATTCAGTTTTTGGCCATCCTTTCAACATGGCTTTGTCCTCTTCTTTAGCGAGGGTGAATACTTAGATAGATATTTAAGAGTACATTATCGATTCCCTTTATAAATAAAGTAGCTTCCGCCAGCGGCTCAGCTCGCGTGATATCTTTATAAATTATAGCCTATGTTACTCAATAATAATAAAGCATACATTTTTTAAATTGGTCTTGTAGTTTTTGAGTTTATTCTTTAAAAATAAAAATCTTTTCTCTTTATAATATTAGTGTAGATGTAGATGCATTTCTCAATTACGCGTTGGAGGCCATTTCGACCAAGGCCGGCCAGTCGGTATTTTAGGTGTAGTTTGAAATAATTTAAATGTACAATTTATAGCCACAAAAACAGGAACCTGTTTCGAAACACTGACAAAAAACTGTACCCAGACATTTTGAGCAAAAAACGTTTAAACTTTAAGTCCAACAGATGGTTTTGACTATTTATTTAAGTTTATGTATGACTCACGCCATCCAAATAGGTATTTTCTTACAGTCTAGTAGCTTCTAGGGAGCGGTCTTCGAGTACCAGCCACTCATCCTAACCTTGACCGCGACAAATGCAACTTGACCTTGCAATTTTACAGATTATGCGGCAGACTATCTGCAGAAGCGTATCAAAGCGGTGAAGTCTGACGTGTATTGAATTGATAAGTTACATGTTTTGACCTAAATACTTTTAAAATTTTTGTATACATGAAGACACGTATATTTATTTAATCATTAAATAAAAATATAAAGACTGTCTTAGCCATCGACATGCATTGTATACTTGGTAACAGGAAAAACTTTGTCAATATTTACATCCAGTGCAACAATTATAACAGCAACATTTGCTTAAGTGGGTAAGTTTATTTCACGTAAAGTTAGTTTAAATAATGCAAAAAGACCACAAACCATTAAAATTATTCTCCCAAAGGACCAATTTTTCGTGCGGCATTTTAGCTGTACATGACAATCGGTGGTTCATGGTCGTTCAATAAAACAGACTATTAGGGGGCCGGTGTCCCAATAATATTGATGATGATACCGTACAATCTACTTGTCACGTACCAATTTCAATGATTAGCTATTCAAGACTCATTTTATTTTAAAAACCAAAACGAAGCATAGATAGCGCAAATATTTGGCTATGCTGTAACCTAATATTTTAATAAATAGTCTTCATTTACTTACATTGAGAATGTAAACAAACACTGAAAGTACTACTGATAAATTAACAACAAATAAAACTACTTAACACAAGCTTCGAACGACACGACTGCTTTCAAAGGCAGCGTATCTTCAACTGCAGATTAAAGCCGGCCGGCACGATGCCTTATCATTACATAAGTTATCATAATTAAGGATATATAAGTAGCGATAGCAATAAATACCTCAGTATTTACAACTGTCACTAGGTTAAAAAGTACAATATGATTAGGTACACGATTTTTCGTAATTATATCACGCCCGGAAAGTGTCATGTGATTGCGGTTTTGGGCTTCTTTGTAAAAAGGTTGGTGCGAATTAAATTCCACAACAAGATCCTATCTCATGGCTGAAGGACCAAAGAATAAGGACCATATCTGTGTGATAATTAGCTATGTATTTTTCAAACTTTATATCTATTATTGGGACTATAACGCCGTACTTAGCCTTAATATTTAATTAGGGTGTGGATCAAGAAGTCTCCCCAGATCTAATGAAATACAGTAAGGTAATATCACTTTTCAAATCCGGGGACAGTAAAGCCACCAATCATTATAGCCCCATATCCGAGTTGCCGGTTTTCAGCAAAGTGTTTGAAAAATGCTTAATGAAATGCTCAATCATTTTAACAACAATAAAATCTTACAAGATAAGCAATATGGTTTCACCAAGGGATGTTTTACGACTGACTCCTCTGGTTAATAAGGCCCAAGACGCTATAGGAATCTTTTGGCATTTGATTGCGTCGATCACGAAGCCTAACTCTTAAAACTTGAGCATTTCGGATTTTGAAAACTTGCGCTCAGTTAAATAAAATCTTATTTAAATGATAGGCAAGTTGAAATATAGAAGGTATCAATTCAGTCGGTATAAAAGTAAAAATGGGTGTTCCACAAGGCTCGATATTGGTTTCTTTCGTCTTTTTAGTATGAATTAATGATCTACCCAATTGATTAAAAACCCAACCACAAATGGTGTTGTTTGCTGACGATACTTCCTTAATAAAAAAAAAAAATAGACTTGCATCAAATCTTGATGACGTAAACAAAACCGTACAGTAGGTGGTTCACTACTAATAATTTAGTATTAAATTGGAAAAAAACTAAGTGCATAAGATTTTCATTACCAAATGTCAAAATAGAATTGTGAGGTAGTATTGAATCAAGAGAAACTAGAATTCGTCGATATAACTGTTTTCCTGGGGATCACGCATGACTCAAGGCTTCATTGGGGTCTAAATTTAACATTCCTCGGCTAAATTCAGAAGCCTATGCTGTGAAAAAACCGTAAATTTACAGATGTACATACCGCGAGGTGTTGTCTATTTTAGATACTTTCATAGTATTATGTCGCACATGAAAATATCATGTACTTAAGATTTTTTTTTTTTTAATACTTTGACATCACAGTTATGAATCGCTAGAAATAGGGACCAATTAATTCAACCAGGTTTCAGGTTGGCTAAAGTAGACTCATCTTTCATGTCACTGTTTAAAATGTTACAATAAAATACCTCCTCACAAACTTCAACTGAATGAAACAGTAATTTAAATCTTGAAAAAAACGCACACTATGAAGCCAAGCATATTATAAGTTGAGGGATTACATCACTGATAAAATGCTTGGTTCAACGCGGCGCTGGTCCTGGCTCTACAGGGGTGCATAAACTAGATGATTAACATTTGACATTATTATTGGAGCTGCTGAAGATTTTGAATGACTATCTTTTTTTGCCTATTTTTTTTTTGTATAAATTCAATCTCTTAGTATTGTATAATTGCATAAAACATGTGTGAGTACTCAAACCAAACTCAAACTTGAAGTATTTATTTCAACTAAAATTGAAATGGAGTCAGTCAGTCAGAAATATGAAGCTAGTTGCCCATTCCAAAGCGTAGTAGGTACCTATGGAGAAGAACGGGCAAGAAACTCCACGGACAATCTTTTAAATAAAATAAAATAGTTACAAAATATTGGTTACATCACTCATGTTGAAATTATACATGTGAGAAAAATGCAGACTGTAACAAAAAGATAAAAAAGAACAATTCAAAAATTAAAATAGCTGCCATGGGTTGGCAGCTAAGAGATGACCAGTCCCATCCGACGGCGCCTGTTCACGAACATGAAGCATGGATCAGCACCATTCAGCTCAACCATTTTGAAGGGAGCTAAATGATCCAACATACACGCGCCACATAATCACAGCCACCAGGGCATATTCAAGTCAATGAAAGACATAACCCGGTAAACGGTAGCTCTATTGTACATACATAGTACTCACACCTATGCTATGCAATTATATAATCCAAAGGAGATGAAATTTATACAATGCAAAGATGGTCTTACCCTACTTCTAACTTTCATTTATAAGTCATCCTCGTAGAGATAGATCGATAATTACAAGCTCGCTTTGCTAGTATAGTTCTAAGGTCAATGACCATATATTAGTCATAAATGACTCGACCATTGCTGTTTCCACTTGAGATTACCTACCATTAATTTGAAATTAATAATAATACCAGCCTGTTACTGTCCCACTGCAGGGCAAAGGCCTCTTCTCATACAAAGAAGGAAAAAAAAAACATAAAAAAAAAAAAAAAAAAAAAATATATATATTTTTTTTTTCAAAATTTGAAATTATTATTTATGCAAAATCCTCTTCAGTAGCTGAAGCTACCTGCAGTCTTTTGTTTTAACTCTAAACTAGAGAAATGTCTACTCTACCGATTACAAAATATTATGGTTATCAATGTGTTGGCTAACAGGACTCATGCTAATACGAGCTGAGTCGCGATAATACGACAGTTTTGTCGGTAGATAGCGACCGAACCCCACCCAATTTTTATAAATGTATGTTTGTCTTAAATAAACATTAAAACATTTCTAAGAATCTTAATCAAATCCAGTGGTTCGCTTTGACCAGGAAAATGCAACTTTCAATTCTAGAAATATTGGGGCAGGTAATAAAATCTAAAAACGTCAAGAGCACCATGAGGCAATAACAAAAAGAATACCGCCTTAGAACCATACAAAATATCTAACTAATCACAGTCTAATTTGGTAAAATCTGATCTACCGCTTAAAATAAGCGACTTGTTGTCAGTCTTTTGAGTCTTGTGAATGCCCTTAGCTCATAAATAAAATGAGTTTCGATGACTGCGTTTTATGACCTCAGTGTTTGTTAAAAAAAATACAAAATAAACTTAATTTATCATTTATTACTAAAAAAACGTGTTAAATCACGATCCATAAAAATAAAAAACTGTTCCTCGATAATATGCATTCATTCAATAATGAGAATTTAGACGACGCTTCATTTACATTAAACCCAATCAACGGTGGTCATCATAATCAACATTAGCCTACAGCAGTCCACTGCTGGATATAGGCCTCTCCAATTGCACACCATTCAGCTCGTTTCTCGGCAACTCTCATCCAGCTGTTACCAGCTACACTGCGTAGATCGTCGCTCCACCTAGCCTGAGGGCGACCTCGATTACGTCTGCCGATTCGCGGTCTCCAGTTGACAACACGTCTACCCCAACGGTCATCGGTTCTACAGCTAATATGACCGGCCCGTTGCCACTTTAGCATGCTTGCTACGGTGCTCTTACTTGCACTCCAATAAATTCGAATAAAATAAACTTACTCGTCTAATTTAAGTCCTTTTCAAAGTCAAACTCAAACTCAAAGCATTTGTTTCAATTAAACCATTTACAGGCACTTTTGTGTCAAATAGTCGTTCAGTTAGTCACAAAGTTGAAGCTAGTTGCCCATTCCAAAACGTAGATCTTTATGGAGAAAAACGGGCAGGGAACCCCAAAGACACTCTTTTAAATATAGAAAATTACAAAATCCTGGGTACGTTATTCTTGTTGCTTCTATATGTGAGAACAATGTACAAAAAATAATCAAAATATAAGATTAAAATATGTTTTTATTTTATTTGAAGAGTTCTCAGCATAGAACCTCATGGAAGTGGCGATAGAGTTCGAAGTCCAGTAGATCATCAGGTTATCAATGAGTTGGTCCTTCGAGAATCAGGTTCAGTGAATGGGGACCTTCCTCAATAATTTCCTTCACTATCATCGAGCTGAATACCAGTATAACTGGATATGGATTCTCTGATGTAAGTACGAGGATTAATGATAATAATATGAATGAAAACTACTTTAATGCGTATATTATTTGTTCATTGCGAGAAGATGAGTGAAAGGCGACGAACAAAAAGTATTTACAAAGCGTGGAAACGTCGGGATGCCCTAGAAGGACATATAGTGACCTTATTGGTGATGTTCCTCAGAAAGGTCAGGTGCGTAGTACTCGCAACCAATGTGTGTGTATGACCAGAGATGTATGAGCCTAGATAAAGCAAAAGGAGTATGTTAGGATCGTAGGAACCCCATGGGAAGAAGGCGGGTTTATGTAGGTATGTGTGTAACATACTTCATTGAACATGCGTGTAACTTTGGTGATCCTACTTCAAATTGGTGTGACTGACACTGGCATGGCCACAATCAGGGATTTTAATATTTTTCGTAAACTTCGATCTAGCTCTTGGACTATACCTTATAAATTGAACTCATTATATCTTCTAATCTAAGACCTGACTAAATCTGTGACTGTGTGAAAAAAAACAACCGACTTCAAAAAAACAAACACTACAAAGTGAAGTCGGTGACAAAAAACGAAAATTCAAAACCATGACAACCATTTCTAATCAGTTGCAACATCGGTCTCTCGCCGCGAGATATAGAAGCGTCAAAGTGCTTTTTTCGAGTTTACGGTCATGTTAGGTTTTAGAATGACATCAGAAGCGTACACAAATTTCGACAAAACGAGAAAAAGAGCGTTTTTGTGCTTGTCATGTTAACCCTACTGGAAGCGTTAGGACAGTGAAAATCGTATGTCGTCCAATGGCAAGTTCTAGGAAAATACAACTGTAGAAAGAACTAACAAGTTCAAAGTGCAACAAAACATAAAACACCAGCTTAAAACCGTAAAAAAACTTTAATAACCCTTAACCAAATTACAGTTCAGTCTTCTTATTCTTCTGATGCCATTCCTTGAACGCTTTGACAGCCTTGAACACGTCTGTAGTAAAGACTTGGGGCAGTTCGAAGGCCAGGAAGTGCCCTCCATCATCCAAGACTGTGGTGTTTATCAAGTTGAGGTACTTCCTGTTCAGAAGGCTCGGAGGTTGGTACATGATTTCATTCTTCGCTTGAATGGCCCAGGTCGGGACCGTTGTTGTGGCCCTGTAAAAGTAGTTCATCTATTGGTATTGAATAGTGAGTTTGACGTTGACAAAATAAGGATTGTAAATACCCTTAATTTTAGGGGTCCGTAGCAAACAAGGAACCCTTATAGTTTCGCCATGTCCGTCTGTCTGTCTGTCCGCGGCTTAGCTTAGTGACTCTTAGTTCTAGAAAGCTGTATTTGGGAATAGATATACACGTTCCAACTACGGAACCCTTCATTGTTCTTGATCCGACACGCACTTGGCAGGTTTTTCTGGTTGGCTTAACTACGGTGATGCAAGAATCCGCAAAAAATATATATTTCTCACATGACTACTGAGAGTTAATTCTCAAAACATCAACACACTATTATTTTCATGATTAGAGGTACAGATAAACTTTTTAAACGACACTTTTGATGGCACCGAAACGAAAATAAATATTTAGTATATTGAAATTTATGACCATCATAATACAATAGGTAGTGACAGTTAACCTGTATGAAAGTATACTTACTGGTCCAACTTATGATCCCTAATTTTGTTTGAAAAGTTCTCAGCATAGAATCTCATGGAAGTGGTGATAGTGTTGGTAGACCAGTAGATCATCAGGTTGTCAATGAGTTGGTCCTTCGAGAACCTGAGACCCAGTCCGCCATCAGCCTTAACTTTGTTCTCTCTGTTGGTCCATGTGGCGAATTTCTCTAAGATGTACGCCAAAAGACCAGCAGGAGAGTCTGTCAGAGGCACACCTGGGGACAATGATGACAACGACGTTATAAATCGTTTTCATACTCTGATGTCACTTCGTGGACAATAGTGTGGGTTATACGTTTTTTCGACTGTATTTTAACTACTTTTTGTAAATGCTGTAATGTATAACTGTTTTTTGTCCCAAATAAAATAAATAAATAAATAAAATAAAAATTCTAGGAGAGGTACAAGGCAATTTGTTTTTTCAAAACAAGAGATCTAAGAGGTTCCCATTTTGAAGGAACTAACCAATGGTGATGAAATATATTCACCCAGCAAAAAAATCAAACCATCTAAAAATAAAGGCTAAAATATTGAACTCACCAACGGTATCAGGTTTAGTGGCCTGAATGTGCATGTAGCCGAATTCTTCCATTAAATAGGCAAAGAAACTTGAGAGTGGGTACATCCTGTCTGCTAGATGGTCCTCAACAATGAGGGATGGGAAGAAGGCTCCGATGAACATCCTTATCATTGAGCAGGAGTGCTGTAGCAAAAAATAATATTATTATATTTATTATTATTTATTTATTAGTTTGCCATTGGCAATACAAATTGGAAAGACTTGAGACACCTGCCGTATTAATTGGTTTTCAATCTGTCTGGCGGTCACTGACTCACCTGAGACATTAACATATTAGAGTGGTGCCCCAAGATGTCTTCAGGGAAGAGAGTGGACATGACGGCGACGATACCCGCCCCCCAGTCACCTCCCTGCACGTAGAACTTCTGATGTCCCAGACGGTTCATCAGGTTTCTGAAGATGACAGCTGTTTGTGGCATACCAAGACCGGGTCGTACTGCAGGCTGTGAAAGATATCAAAGAATAAAAAAATTTGATGGACTAACTATATTTATCGCTTCGGCAAATATAAAAGTTTGCACTTACATCAGAGAATCCATATCCAGGTATACTGGGGATGATCAGTTCGAAGACGAAGTTGTATCCTGGCGTATGTCGGGTGAGCAAAGGGATCGCCTCGTAGAACTCTCTAATCGAGCCTGGCCAACCGTGTATCATGAGGAGAGGAACTGTCTGCACGTCTTTGGGAACCTGAAAAAGTTGCATGCTCACATAATTACGCGTGAGATTTATAGAAGATGAAGGACCAAACAATTCAAAGATGTGTAGATTTCCATTAAAACTGGTCCTCGTGGATTAGCTGAAACTCACCTGCGGTTTAATCCTGATGAAATGAATATCCAGCCCTTGGATATTGGTCTTGAAGTGAGGGAACTTATTGAGGAAGACTTCTCGTTCACTGAAGTTGTACTTATCAGCCCAGTAGTTCAGCCAGCCGTCTATTTGAGCGGTGTTGAACCCGTACTCAAAACCAACGCCTTCAAGAGGTGGTGTGAACTTACGGTGGTTCTTCAGGCGGTATTTGAGGTCTTTCACCATCTGAAACAAAGCATGATTTTCATACCTATATACCATATATAAAATTGTAAATGAGAAAGTATGTTGTTTTATTAGTCCTATCCCACATCTACCTGCACCCTATTTGCGTAACACACGTTCAATCACAATCTGAATCATTTTGAAGGATATTGCTTATCCATTGCTTCATAATATGTTCGAAAATTGTGTAAACGTAAATAACGCAATGATTGTTGTTGAACTTTCAATATGAAAAAGACTGTGATTGATCATGTGTTACGTAATTAGGGTGCTGATCAAGGGATGGACATTTTTAGCGTAGACAGCTTAGACCAGAAGGTATTTTAGGAAAGAACATGAAGTTCAAAAATATTTAAGTTATATAAAGTATATTTATGTCGTGTATATTATATTTTTCTGCTAGGTATCGATAAAAAACGGACACGATGAAAAATATAAAAATATTTTTTTTTTCTCAAATATGACTTAAAGATAAAGCAGTCCTAAGTGAAATAAAGGCATTTCGAGAAACCACGATGTCTTGATTATACATCTGGTAATTGAAAATGCGGCTTCTTATGTGGATTTGGATACCAACTTGCCATTTTTATTTAATCCACGTCTTTGGCATCGACCTTCTATCTGTGTCTTTATTCAAAAAGTTATTATGCACATGGAATATTAACAAGAAATGAAAGTACGTCATTAATTTTCATTAATTGATTCATTTAATTTTATAATTTTTTTGTTGACTGAATGACGCTAATCCACGCGTCATGTTTGTCATCGGTTGCCGTCAGTTAAACTGGCCATCTCTTAACGGCTTATTTTCATTTTTTATATTTTGAATTGTATTCAATTGTTTTTTTATATCGTTCTCACATATGGGAGCAATAATAAGATTGTACCACGGATTTAATAATAATCTTGATTTAAAAAAAATACCATGGTGTTTTTGCTTTTTTTCTACATAGAGATCTAGGTTTTGTATGGGGCAACTAGCTCCAACTATAAATGGTTTAATTAAAATAAATGCTTTGGGATTAACTAAATCAAAATAATTATATTCGCTTACCGCCTCATCGAACTTGATTTTGAAAGGCCTAATGCTGTTGTCAGTTTTTCCTTTGAGATCCTTCGGCCCCCACCACTCTTCACTGTCGAACTTCGGGATAGTTTGTTCGCAGCAGCCATTGAAGTAAAACCATGCTGCCACGCCTAAAGCGGCCACCAACACCACTTTCACTAGAAAACCCATGATGATCTGAAAAATAGAATTCATGTTAGTATTTCTGTTATTTACGGGTTAGAAAAATTTGATCTTTGTACAATAATTGAACCTCTGGCCACTGTAACAATAAGATCTCCTATTGCTTGGAGGTTTTTGACTCCCAGGACCAAACGCTAAAATGAAAGAAAAATTCCCATCTCCCATCCATCAAAACCACGCATCTGATCTGGTGATTATCGTGGGAAGAGGCAACGCATAATAGATTAAATTAATAGGCCGGGGAAATTAGGTTTGAACCCTGCACTAAATAACAGCGATTTTTTTCCTAAATCGTGTTTTTGAACTTAGTTCTTCAAATAATATAAAAAAAATTAAACATTTTCCAGGACCGCATCAAGGTAAAAAAAAACAAAAACGTATTTTTGTGAATAAAAATTGAGGTAAAATAGTCAGCAGGAAAATTTTAGTTGTATTATGTAAAAAATTCGTAAAACTTATATATTATTTCAGAATTAAACATTTTCGCCCACAGGAATTTCCATAAAATTAAATTACGATTTTTTTAAATTGTACTTCAACCTAAAATTTTAACAGCAGTTTTTTTGCATTAAATTACTTAATTAAATATTTTAATACGCTATTCAACAAAATTAAACATATTGTACTAGCGCAAGATATTAATAAAAGTTTTTTTGCAATAACGGTTCAGGCAAAAATGTAACAGAGTTAAATTTAGTTTAACTTTAATTTAATAAAAAAAAAAAAAAATAAGCTAGATGGAGTCGATTTTTCCTATCTGACTTAAGAAATGGAAAAACAAACTCAGGGCCCAAGCCGGGCAGACTTTGACCCCTGAGTTTGTTTTTCCATTTCTTAAGTCAGATAGGAAAAATCGACTCCATCTAGCTTATTTAATTTTTTTATATGACTTGAAAAAGTTATTCCTATATCCTATTTGAAGAATAATTAATTTCATTTCGTTTATCACATTTCGATCACTTATCATTTGTCATAAATGGTGAATAATGAAACGACGATAATGAGTCCCATTATCGTCGTAATATTCACCATTTTATTTATGATCATCGTCATAATCATTAGCCCTAATCGACCTACTGCGAGGTATTTGAGACCGCCTCTCCCTTTTGCCTTTTACCTTTTGCCCTGATAGTATTCAAAGGGGTTATTGCGTAACACACTGACAATTGTAATGTCTTTCATTTTAACAATTGGACAACATTTATTGCGTTATTTAAATGAAATGAAATGTAACGAAATTTATTTGCAAGAATTGTAGTACATTACAGTTGGTGGGGTTATTTAACAGTTAGTTCGTTGTTTACGTTACATTAGTTTATGTTGTAGAGTAGACGAATTTGTCAAACATATGAAGCAATGGATCAGGAATTTCCTTCAAAATCCTTCGGATAGTGAAACAATAGGTAAGTAATTGGAGAGTTGGTCTTATTTCTACGCTCTAATATCGTCAACCTATCTGAGAATGGTTTAACTAGCCTACGGTAAATATTGCTCAGCCTATCTCAACAGCCCTTCAACTTTTGATTTTGCCCTTTGAATAGCAATGTCCAATGGCCTTGCAATTTGGACTGCCCATCGCCTTGAGTGTCATTATGCGATTCAAAATTCAAAAGTCATTTATTCAAACTAGGCTGAGAATCAGCACTTTTCGAACGTCAAAATTACATAAGACAGTCCCCCAAAACGCCCACCCTTCACCACTTCCTAGTGCATTAGCTGGGAAGAAGAAGTGGCGCAACAAACTCCCCAGCAGCACAGCTGTCTGTTCAGTTAGAAGAACAAAAAAATAAGATTCTATATAATAGTATTCAAAATAATTTAGATAATTTAGATTACGCAACACAAAACATAATTTAAATTATTAGCCATATGTTAGCTAGCACACGCCAATATACCACACAACATCATCGAGAACTATACTCAGGCAGAAATAAAAACTAAACGTAAACAGAACTTATCTAAATAAAAGCCTCCAGGCATAAAGGGCGTGCCCGCTTACATATAGTTGTAACTGGAAGTTATAAATGATAAACTAGGACCATCGAGATAAAATAAATAAAACAAACAGTTAATTACTAATAACAATAACTAATATGATCAATTGTCGAGGTCACTAGCTAACCACATATTGCAATACAACTCATTAGAAAAAACATTGTAATGAGTAGATTATGTCAACAATAAATTGAAATAAAATTAAAAAATAGCTTGACTTATAAAGTCAAATAAAAAAATAAAAAAAAAATTATATAAAGTCATATAACTTGTCAGTAGGTAATCTGGAGAAAGAACATAAACATTGTCTTGAGTTAATCACAGCGACCAACTATTCTTATCATTTAAGTAGTCGTTTATAGAATAGTATGCCTTTGAACAAAGCTTGGATTTTACTTCCGTTTTAAACGCATCAAAAGGCAAATCTAGCAAAGCGATTTCCAACTGACAGCGAAATAATCAGATAGATAGATAGAATAGTCTTTATTATGCACACCATACAAATTACAGAAATAAATTTAGAAATTTTACTTATGGTGACACAATGGGCGGTCTTATTGCTAAAAGCGATCTTTTACAGACAACCTTTGGATAGATTAAAGGGAGAAGGAGAGACAATACTGCAGGTAGTCAGTGGTGTACTATTTACATATGCAATAAATAAGCATAAACATATCAATTATTATATATAATTATATACATAGATATATATAAAATAATAAATATGAAACTAGAATAAGGAAATATATGTAATGATGGTGTTTGAGGAAAAAGGAAGTGTTTTTTCACCAGAATTTTAAAAGTGGACAAAGATTGAGCACGCCTTATCGACACGGGCAAGGCATTCCATAATCTTAAAAGATTTGTCATAGAATCAGAAATCAAGAATCAGTTTCTACTATTAGTGTATAGATATATAGATGGATAATATGGATTTATTTAGTTTTTTATTTAGCAATTTTATTTCTGAATACTCAAATTTTATGATATATTCTCGCTAACTTAAGCAATGGGTGAAGCAGTAAGTAATAAATTGTGAATATTCTGACTATATCTCGGGAGTGGGTTCATGCCTCGATGCGCACCATTGCGCCGCAGTAAAATACGTTGGTTACGGTATTTATATCAGATCTTTGTTTTAGATAAAATACTTCTTATTGTTAATTATTAGGATTAAATAGTTTATCAGGTATGAGAGCCCTTTTTTTTTGTTTTGAGGGTGCGAAATTATCAAATAACTTCTCCCGCTCTGGGTGGAGCGGGAGAAGTATAAATTAAATTTAAACTAAATTTAACTCTGTTACATTTTTGCCTGAACCGTTATTGCAAAAAAACTTTTATTAATATCTTGCGCTAGTACAATATGTTTAATTTTGTTGAATAGCGTATTGAAATTTTATTAAGTAATTTAATGCAAAAAAAAACTGCTGTTAATATTTTTGCTTGAAGTACAATTAAAAAAATTCGTAATTTTATTTTTATGGAAATTTCCGTGGACGAACATGTTTAATTATGAAATAATATATAAGTTTCACGAATTTTTTACATAATAAAACCAAAATTTTCCTGTTGACTATTTTGCCTCAATTTTTATTACCAAAAATACGTTTTTGTTTTTTTTTTACCTTGATGCGGTCCTGGAAAATGTTTAATTTTTTTATATTATTTGAAGAACTAACTTCAAAAACACGATTTACCCGAGTCGATTTTTCCTATCTGACTTAAGAAATGGAAAATCAAACTCAGAAGTCAAAGTCTGCCCGGCTTGGGTGGGGCACCGCCGCCGCCGTGTCCTTGTGGAGGCGATCGGCGGCAGTGATCTCTTGCGTCCGGCCCTGGTCCAGGCCATAGTAGGGAGCGAGAGGGCGTGGGAAGCCGTCACCTTCTACTGCGTATCAGTAATGCTTCCAAAGGAGGAGGCAGAACGCGTGAAAGGGAGGCAAATTTCGCGCCCGCACGCCCCTAGCCACCGCAAGAGACGCCCTGGGCGTCGGGAATCGCAGGCCGATTCCCGGCCACCTTAGGCGCGGGGTTGCGGATGGTGAGCAATGGGTAGCTCGCCGGCCGATAAGGACCAGGCCCGGGTCGACGGCGCGTTGTGTTCCACATGCGCCTCAAAGAGATGTCAGCACAACAGAAGGGGTCTGTTAGGACCGATGCCTGCCGGGGTCGCGGGAAAGTGCGAAAGGGATACCGTGGCCCCTGGTAACGTACAGGCAACACTAAAGGAACACTAGTCAGTTAGAGTCTGACACACCCTCCCGCTCCGCCCAGAGCGGGATAAGTAATTTGATAATTAGCCACCCAAAAAAAAAAGGGTCAAAGTCTCCTTTAAAGTCCAGACATAATTTTGGTCAGTTTATGTAAGGACCATGTAGACCAGTGACTGAAATGGTCTTTTGAGGAAAGAAACACACACAGATTTGAATAGACCTATACAGTGCAAGCATTTGTCAGCAACTTAGAACTTAATGACCAAGAAAAAGACCAGACGCAGTGCCAACCAAGTGTTAAAGCAATGCATTCACTGAAAAGTACTAAAGTTTTTGTTAACCGCAAAGTTACCGGTTAAGTAACTAACTATGTAACATCAGGAACTAAGACCGGTCGAGCAGATAATTTGCGATAATTAGACGTTGAACGACAGACAACACAAGACTTCGCTGTCATGCAATCATTAGGGTTCAGCACCTAATGGTGATCAAGTTAGATGTTAAATCCGCTGGGATGCATGGCCAGGACCCATGCCACGACTGCAGATTTGCGGCCATCATCATCATCATTTCAGCCGAAAGACGCCCACTGTTGGACAACGGTCTCTCCCAAACACCGCCACTTAGACCTGTTCTGTAACTTAGACATATTGTCGTCTCTATCTTGCACTTGTAGTTTGACAGCTGTGCAACAGTGACAGGAATATCGCTAAGTCTAAGTAGGTGCTAAGTAACATATTAAAGATCTCGGCCTAACACAGTCACTTCAACTTTTTGACTCTGTGGACTTCATCAGTTCTTTTTCCGAATTGTTCCGTATCACCGTACAATATTTAGCAAAAAACGCCGTAAAAAACGCGTTTTTTGTTTATGGACCTTAAAGGCTTGTGCAGACCAGCGCGACTTGTCGCGCGACGCGACGCCGGTTATTGTTATACCGTACAGTTTTCTTGGAAATTGCATTGTTTGAGTCGCGTCGCGCGACAAGTCGCGCTGGTCTGCACAAGCCTTTAATTTTTAACTTTATTTTATTTTTATTTTTGTATTGTTATAGCGACATACCGCCCGCTGACAGACTGACGGACATCGGTTGGTTATTGGGTTCCATTTGGCATAGTTAGCATACGTATATCTGTCGCAGGCAGATTGTATGATTCGTCATTTTACAAACGGCGCCGTCCGTTTACAAACGCTGCTGCTGGCGGTTTTGCAAAAGGCAAAATGTAAATTGTCTAGTGACTTTATAATACGCCACAACATTGATGGATAATGCAAACGTCGTTTACAAAATGCCGCGGCAAATTGAAGTTTTTAGTTTATCCGGCACGTGAAAAACTTAAGGTGTTCATGGAATCTAGAAAGAAAGAAAGAAGAAAGAAAATACGTTTATTTGCGGTACACATGACGCAAGGTAAGAACAAAACACGAAAATTAACAATTTGGGGGCAAATATGCGTCACATCCAAGCAAAACGGCCATCGCTCAGCATAAAGCTGCGACCCTATGCGAGACAGAGCCCCAGCGCTGGTTTTCAGCGACAGCCGGCGTTGACGTTATGACGTCAACCGGTGCAGCAGAGAAAAATAACAAAAAATAAAATGAATAAATACAATACACAAGTCCTAAATGTTTATAAAAAATATAATATTTAAAATGGTAACATTTCGTACCATCGGCGACTCACGCGCCACAGACTGTGCGCGCAGCTGTCGTTTATGCTTTTTGTTTGACGTTTTGAATCTGTAATTGGCTTGTAGATGTCAAATGGCAGTCGCTTCATGTGCAATTTTGATATTACGACTCGTATAATTAGGTAGGTAACCTGTAAACCGACTCCATTATAGTTGGGATTTTAATTAAAGTCGAAAAGCTGTAAATTAATTAATAAAGGATCCTTGAGGATTGATCTTTGGTTGTTCCGGCTCTAAAGACCACAACTGACATACTCACATTAGGTGCTATTTATATTAATCTCCACAGATCTAGAAATATCCAGCATCCAAATTGCGTAACTACTATCAATCAAAATCTTAATGATTTTGAAGGATATTGTTAATCCATTGCTTCATCATGTTCGATAAATTTGTCTGCTCAAGTTGTTGAGCAGACAATTTTTTACAACACGACTACATTTATTGCGTTATTTACCAACAATAAATGTTGTTGAACTGTCAAAATGAAAGCCATTGCTACTGTGTGCAATTACGCAATTACTCCGCTAGCTCCACTATGCTACAATACATATACTACAATACCTACTACAATGGTATTTCTGAGTTTGTATATAGGGCTAAATCGTCGGAACTCCTGATCCCATTCCAAAAATTCTTTCACCAATGGGAAGCTACGGTATTGCCGAGTGTTATAGGATATTTTATGTTCAAACAAAGAATTTCACGCGGACAAATTCGTGGGCAGAAGCTAGTAATTATAATTTCAAATTAGTACTATGTTATCGTGGTACCTAGTATACTTTTGGACTATCATACAATATTTTGATTATCTGAAGAATACCGGCCAAGAGCGTGTTGGACCATGCAGACTACTACTATATTTTGTATTAAAGTTTAGCCTGTAATATGCCATGATAGAAAAAAATTACACTTAGGCTATTATTCATGTAGCCATTACCTACTTTAATTTGTTTGATTATAAAAATAATCACTGAGTCCTTACCTCCTTAAGAAATAAAGACTTCGTGATTCTTATAAAATAATTATGTTGTTTGTATTTTATTTTTAGCCGATGGGGATTTCTGATCTTTTTGTCCCTCAATCCCCATCAATGGATTTGTTGACAAAAAGTTCATAAATCCTGATTGACAATGGTGATTAGAGGAATAACCTTTCTGTTGATATGTCACACAGTACAAAGTACAAAACATTTTTTTAAATTTGCCCCTGAAAAGTAATAATATTGAATTTTTTTTTTAGTTCGACTTCCGTGGTTCGGTCACATAAATTGATATGTGTACCAAACTTCAACTTAATCAGTCCATTAGATTCGGAGAAAATTGACTGTGACAGACGGATTAGCTTCATATTTCTGACTGACCGACCCCTTGACAATTCAAAAGTACCTGTATCTAATTGGTTTATTTGAAATAAATACTTTGAGTTGAGTTTTGAGGACAGACAGACACACGAGTGATCCAATAAGGGGCCGTTTTTTTCCTTTTGAGTTCCGGAACCCTAATAAATGTATTTATTCACCATACAACAATGTACAGTCACTTTGTACCTATAAGACCTTCAAAAGTTGAACTTTAGACCTTAAAGGTGGATAAACACTGAATTAATCTTTGACTTCTTCTTAGGAATTACAAACATTAAGTACAGTTTACATATGAAATTATAATGTAAATAAAATGTTTTTTCAACACACTTGATTGAAAAAAGGCTCAGCTCTTATTGCACCGCTTTTAGGTTCACAATGCAGTTTAGTCTAAGCAAAGGGCCGTCATGCCTAAAACTTTGTACTTAAATAAATAATATTTCATCTTAAATAAATACAAACGTCTATATATAAAAATATTTGGTTTTTATATTTTTAATAATTATTAAGTAAGCTATTTGGCGGTTTCGAGTCTCTCAAAATGCGAAAGGCCACAATAAAAATCAGTTACAAAATTATTATTTTTGTAAAATTTTACTATTGTTTCCTTGAAAGTGTGTTGAAAAATGTCGTTTAATACGCGTGAGCATTGGTCATTGCACTCTTGCATCAAAAACAAAATGACTATTACTTAATAGTACCTACTTCTTGTCTTCAAAACTCTACGTATATATTAGCCAATCAACAAGATGGTTGAGGCGATTACCAAGGAGGCACCAGACGTCTAGTCACGAGCATTCATGTACCATCGAAGAATTTCATATCTAAGCAATTTGAAAACAAAATCCCGTGAACGCGATGACCACATCTGTTACCACCCCGGTTCTATGGCGGCCGAGCACTGCAAGCAGAAATAGTCCTTACGGTGCATAGATATGAACTTCTTCGATGGTACCTTACAGTTTATAGGTACGCAAAATTCAAAAGCGTTTTTCACATGAAATAAAAATAGTAACTTTGAGAAAGAACTATTTATACATTTATACAAATAAATAAAATTGAAGTGTCTGTTTGTAATGTCAAAATAACAGCTGTTTAATAAATGTATAATTATATGAAAGTGACAGTTAGTATGCATAACATTTTTTTTTTAATTTTTGCTTGTTAATCCGGCTAATCTCCCAGACGGCTGAACCGATTTCGAGGGGACTTTCATTGACAGATAGGTGATGTTATAATGAATAATGAGTAACTTAGGCTAGGTACTTTTATTTTATATGAATATAGGGCGACCCACCCACGCGGGCGAAGTCGCAGGCAGCATTTAGTTTAATAATAGTAGTAATATATGTCGTATGTTTACAATGTGAATATGTTTATGTGTTCTATGTTCGTAACAACATAAATGTCTTTAGGAGAAAATCGCTTTTTAATTTTGCATATGTGTAAAGGCGCGCTGCGACACCGGTAGAACAAATTTCGTGAAGTTTTCATAGAAATTGTTTCACCAGTGTTGACTTGGATGCTCGACTCATGACTGTACCTATATTTATGTCCACTGGTCTAGCTAGGCTATTTGAACGCTTTTAATTAACAAAATGGACTTGCAAAGATCCAGACTTGTTTTAATAATGACCTTGAATCTTTATAATGATTATTTTTTACGGTGTTTGACTTTACACACGAGTATGCACATAGATATGGGACTGTCCTGCAAATGTCATAATTCACTGCTCATAAAGATCAAAATCAAAAGTGCGGTAAAAAATTCGGTGTCGGTGAAATATCGTGGGGAGCCACCTTTACACATATAAAATATTACCTAATAATGTTTACAGTAACAACAATCTATTGTGAACTATTTTTAGACGACAGATAAACATACAAAGCTGGGTTGTGCGAAAACTGGAATGAGATGACATAAGAACGGATACTATCCGTGTTACTAAACAGTTCGTACTAACGAACTTGTTTACACTTGTCGACCTTATCTTAAACGGTATCACACTCAATGATATTACATAAAACTTTGCACTGATATTTACAATTGTTTTTTTTTAAATAAAAAGTTAAGAAAAAAAAGCCGGGAGGTATCGTGGAACACCCGCATCTTAATTGCGTAGTGGGTTTTAGTCAGTAAGAGTCTGACACGCCCGGAGAAGTAGGTTGACAAATTCCAAACCAAAAAAAAAAAAAAAAAATCCTCTTGTTGTAAGCTCAGACCAAATAAAAAGCCAAGACAGAGCGCTGCCAACAATACAGTGAAGCATGCCAAAACTACACCTCTGCTCTGTTCATACACGCTCACACGTAGTTTGATTGTAAATGTGTGGGTACACATTTAAAATCAAACTACACCTCACTAAGTGCACACAATGTTTTCGAAACTGGCTTCACGTCACTGTTGACCGCTCTCTGACTTGGTTTTTTATTTGGTCTGACGCTGTAAGTAGGTAAATTGTGTATAAATTAGCAGGCACAATTAATGAAATAAATTAACAACGTTTGAGATAATTGTCGTTTTTTCTTTTAATTTATTATGAAAAAAAAAGTGTCGTGACGGTCAAAATGTTACACTTTTTTCAGTCAAGCTCTCATTCGCCAACTGTTCAGAGTATAACATGCTATAAGGAAGGAGGTTCGTTCCAAAAATTACACTTGATTTCTCACATAGTAACAAATAACGTAAACATGACATCGAAAGTCCTTGAGACTTACTAAAATGTGTCATCAATCGCAAACCTTTCAAAACAAACTTTAATAAAAGTTACAAAAGCGTAATTTTTTTACTTTTAAGAACTACAGCATATTGGAAACCTATTTTTAGCTTATCGCAAAAATATCAAAGTATTTTTAGTGAGTCATAGTACTACTTACGATAACACGTCTGGGTAACACCGCTCCGCGCACCGGACTCGTTGATGTAACATTTAGGTATGTTTATCAACCGGTGTTCAGATACCGGTTTGTGTTGCCAGTGCTCAGAATACTAGTTCTACCATTTATATTTTTATGGTAGAAATCGAATAAGGTGCGATTGTGTTTATGTAGCTAACTTTGAGAGTTGGCTGGCTATAATTAGTTGATTATTTAATTACAAAAAATTAAGGTTGCCTGGAAGAGATCGCAGCGATAAGACCCATTGTATATTTTGTAGTGTATTATTTTTTCTTTATGTAATGTATAATCTGGTGTACAATAAAGTATATATAAATAAATAAATAAATTAACATTTGTACGCCCCCTTGCATAATCTTTATTATCTTTAGTATCGTACTTATGTTAAAACACATAATAAATGACTTATGACTCTAAGATAACAATTTAGATGTTTTTCATTAAAAAGTGACAAATCGAACTGTAAATTCATTGCAGCTGACAGATAATCGTACCGTAGCATTATGTTAATACAAACCACGACATTTTAAGGCTCCTGCTGACAGGCGCGCCACGACGGTGCGACGCGATTCTAGTAGGATAATTTCCATGAAATTTTCATAGAAATGCTCTACTATTATCGCGACCCGCCTGTTAGCAGGAGTCTTTAAGTAGAACGACTAATGTAGGTCTTGGATTTGAACCCAGACAGGCACTTTACTTAGTGTAAATAATTTGATCACCACTGCTCGCAAAACGGTGAAGGAAAACATTGCGAGGAAACCGGCATGTCCTAGAACCAAAAATTCGAAGTCATGTGACATCCACGAACCCGCACTAGGCCCGCGTTGTGGATTACAGCCCACTCCCTCTCGAAGAGAGGAGGCCTGTGTCTCAGCAGTGGGAACTAAAGGCTGATTCTGCTTAATCTAAAATCTTCCAATAGTACACAACATAGATTACTTGGCAACCCTGTTATCTATCTTGAATAGTAATCAGCTAATCAAATCATCTCGGAGTCAAATAATGAAATGTTATTTATGTAGGTAAATGTGTGGTTTGAATTTAAAAGAATGACGAACGCACACAAATATAATTAAGAAACACTAGCTTTCACCCGCGGCTTCGCCCGCGTGTATGTCTACTACGGTGATAAAAAGTATCCTATGTGTTAATCCAGTTTATAAACTATATATATGCCAAATTTCATCCCAATCCGTTCAGCCATTTCTACGTGATTAGGTAGCAAACATTCAAACATACAAACTTTCACATTTATAATATAAAAACTAGGATATAAAATAATATGTATTTATAATATTATTATTATTAAATTATTAATTAATGTAGAATATTATATTATATAGTAGTTTAATCATATTCATAATTGTCTGTTGTAAAAAATCATGATCTGAATGTAATAGGTCCCTAAAATGGTGATGAATGACGTCTTGCGTTGTCGTGTCAACTGAATGGAACAAGCGCCAAAGGTCAAGGTCGGGACACGCTTGTGTTTGTGTTACCTAATAATGGCGCAATTACACTTGGTCTTGATGTTTTGTTTTAAAAAACATGGTAAATATCCCGGTTTATATAACTTGGTAAGTTAACATGCTTTCGAGGTCAACTGTTCGCAGAACTACTAGTTTGTATAGATATCATGCGGGCGGAACCGGTGGCGGAAGCATTAGGAGGATCTTCAAATGCGCGAGCGCAACGGCAATACATTTGTGCGCGAGCGATAGAGATAAGTAATGAGGGGTCATTGTACGAAATTCTTTCTGCTTCGCGACCGGACTTTAGTATAATATAAGCGGTGTAAATTGTTATACTAAGGAAGACATTTTAAATATTCTTAATTAGAAGCTCAGTGCTTTTTGACAAGAAAACAAAATCTAGTTTATCCAAACTTAAACGCTGTCATTGGAATCACTTGCAGTAGCCACAAAGCCACCTAATTTTGTCTAATTTTGTTTAATTTCATTTATTTTCATCACAGTTTGTCAATTTTTATGTAGTTTAACCAAATTTTATGATTGTATGTGTATTTAACGATAACTTGTAGGTATGTGTGGTGCAAACTGTAAATAAGTTGGTTATACTTATGACGAAATAAATAAATAAACTAAGCAATCTTTAGTGCTAGCAAAGTTTAGTAAGGCCACTTTGTAAGGCACTTTAGACATCACTCGGATTTAGAGGGTAACTAACTATAATTAATTATGATACGTATGGTTTCAAAAGTATCTGATGATATTGTAAACACACCCTTTTCAGGTTAAATTCTTACGCAATCATTCGAAAAAGGGAATTAATACCAACTTTTCAACTTTATATCTCATCAACTCATCAGTCATAACTTTTCCAACAGTTATTGTTTGAAGAACATTATTTGTTTATTTTATGAAGTGAATTGTTTTTATGTATTGTACTTTCTCTCTACTCTTACACACGGTGTTTACATCTCTTTTTACCCTCTGTCCTGTCGCAGGTATGCTGGAAGAGATTTCTTTAGAAATAAGCATTACCTTTGTACGTATTTTTCTGTTCTTTTCATCTTGTCTGATTATATATGTATGTACATAAAGGGTTAAATAAATAATAAAAATATTTAAAAAAAAGGAAAAAAAAACATTAATTAATAAATTAAATTATAATTTATTGAGTAATCGTAGACGAAAATGGAAGTTATATAATTAACCAAAATTTTGTAAATGTTTAAGGTGATTTAACATCAGAATTTCGGGTTTTAAGTTTTGAAATAATGATATCATTAAAACGATAATTAATTCTGGTATGGGCCAGTACTTACAAAAAAACAATTCATATTCATATACATTTATTTGCGTTCCACAAGGTAAAACAAAAGGCTTAGAGCTAAGAGCCGTTGTAGACCCTGTCAGGGCACAGCAAAAAAACTTTTTAGATACATTACTTACAAGTTAAAAATCTAAGTCGTAGTAAGTTAAAAATAAACATAAAATAAAATTGTACATGTAAACTGAATAATTACATTCGTATAAAAGTCAACAACAATAACATAAATAATTCTATTATCAATAAGTAGGTAGCCATTTTTCTTAAAATACTATTATTACATTTAGATAAACAAATATAACCTACAATCATAATAACGAAGAGAACAAGTGACACTCGGCTTCGTTAAGAGTAGGATTTTTACAACCCGTTATTGCTAATGCCATCTATTGACAAAAAGAAGTAACAAACATCCCCTTTTATGTTGATTTCGTATCTTAAAACTAACTAATATCAATGGCTTAAAATTAATTAGAGATCATCGTCGAACGACGCCGGGTCGCGTGGCTAGTCTCATGAATACTTATGAGGGATTAATGGCTTATCTATGGGGAAGCTGGTCGTTTGTCTGTTTGTGTGGGGTGACGTTTTGTGTTTTTAAGAATGATTTATGGTGGCATTTATTTTGTACTAGCTGGGCCCCTCGCATAAGTATCGATCCCGTAGAAATATCGAGATAAAACTATTTTATGTCCTAACCCAGATCATGGTCTACCCAAGTACCAAATTTCATCCAAATCCGTTTTGCCGTTTTAGCGTGAAAGCGTAACAAATAAACGAACAAACTTCTAGCGGCATCTACATCGCTACAACTACGCATCAAAGACCTGACGTCACATAACATCCTGACGTCACACAAATCCTGCATCGCGCAATTAGAGTTTACCGCGTGATAAACATATATACAAGCTTCCTGACTTCAACCTCAGGGCAGTTGCCCGCCAGACACGACACCCGTCTGGTCGGAGGTTCCTCCCTTTTCTATGGGGGATGAGTAAACTTTACACCCTGTTCCTCATACCCCGAGAAACTCACTTTCGCGTTTATAATATTTATTATAAGTTAGGATTAATTCTTTTCAGAATTGTCTACACCCAAATGGGGATGTAGGTATTCTTAGTTTTTAGGAGACTAGGCGACTGTTCATCGCTAAATAATGGTGTAGTGAAATAAAATTACGAAAAAAATAATTAGAGGTGGTACTCCCCATTCATGTGACGAAGGAATGAACAAAAAAAAACATATTTGAAAAGATCATTATGTATCTAAGAGAGTTTGTTATTTAAGTCAAAAGTAGTTATGATATTTTGTATTATACTCGTATTTATTTTCGGTGAAAACCGTAGAACTAACTTTATTTTTCATATTTTTATGGGAAATACACATTTATTTTTGCGCTCGATAAAATCAATACTGTGCTTGCCTTAATATTCATCCTCACTACGAAACTCTTAATTGCGCGTGGTTAGATACGCAATTTGCCGTTTTTTTGCGTACTAGTTTCTTGTTCATCATTTCATCATTATCATTTCAGCCGAAAGACATCCACTGCTGGACATAGGCCTCCCTCAAGCACCGCCACTTCAACCGGTTCTGGGCTTATCACATTCAGTGGATTCCTGTGGCCCTCACCAGGTCCACCTTGTGGAAGGCTTCCAACGCTACGTCATCAAAGCGTCGCTCATCAATTAATTCATCATAATCAAGCTAAAGCAGACAGCAGTCTACTACTGGACATTGGCTTGCCCAATTGTACGCCATTTATCTCAATCCTCGGCCACTCTCATCCCCATTGCAGCCGCCCTGTGAAGAGCATCGCTCCACCTAGAATGAGGTAATCTCGCACTACTGCTTGCCGATTCAAAATGCTCACGTTAGTTTTAAAGATGGTCTGGAAATTAATGCGGCCTACCAAATGTCCTTTCTTTGGTATTGTGCGTCGAGTCGTTCAGGTCCTGAGTTGAGCTAAATGAGTACTGACAAATGCTTGCAGTGACGTCACTGGCCAGATCTACTCAAATCTAGGTGTGTGTTCTTTCCTCAAAAGACCATTTGTCCATTTGCAAGACGTATTTTTAAAACCTACTGAGAGCTCTAAAATCATTTATACCACTCACACACTCCAATCTACGCACGTAATGCGCGCCTGCTTTCTTTATTCTGCCATAATTTGCTTCGGAACAAGTTGCTATTCGTTTATGAATAGGCTCTGTTTTAAATGCCTCCCATATTCGCAATCACCGTGCATAAACCTAACTTTTTTAATAATGATTAATTTCAAGAAACTGTAACTCAGTCTCTGTAGTTTTTAATACCCCTGATTTTAATATACATATCTGTTCCATCTTCATCGTTGGTTGAGTGGTCGTAAGCGCGACTGCTGAGCATGAAGGCCTGGGTTGGATTCCTAGGTCGGGCGAAGTGTTATCGGGTTTTTCCATTAGAAATTTTCAGTAGCAGCACGGAGGCTGGACTTTTGGCCAGCTATTGGCAATAGGCTCACCCGCTAATACATAGGACTTAAACATATTTGGTGAAATTTGGGTGTTCTATGATAAACCTCTGCCATCCTTCGGGGAAAACCGATTTGATGCTAATAGGTATTATTTTCAAAAATCTTTAAGTACTCAGGATATTCATAAGTTCACATTAACAGCTCTTCAACTCAAGACCCAGTGAAACGTAAAAACTACTGATCCTGCAAATGTGTTGCAAATCCCTTCCCCTCGTTATCAACACCACACACGCCCTCATCCCGTTCAGTCAGGCGGTAAAAATTGACTACTGTCATTTTGTTCATAAAAGGATGCTCACTTCTTCCACAGTATAATAAAGTAACCAGTATTACGTCTCGGCAGTGTCCTTGAAATAATTACCTACGGCCGTAAATGTACTGGGGTTTGTCCGAAAGAGATATCATGGCCCCGGCACACGGGCAACGGAAGGAACACGGGTAGGTCTTAGTCAGTAAAAGTCTGACACACCCCCCGCTCCGGCCAGAGTGGGAGAAGTTATTTGATAATATCCCAACATAAAAAAAAAAAAAAAAAAAATTGTTTCTCGCAGCGTCCGCGTCCTTACGGCACATGCGCGACTCTAAAATGCTAATGAACACTGAGATTTCGTAATACTGCTTACTTTATTATACAGTGCTTCTTCCGTAACTCCAAGTAGGTATAAATAAAACTACGTGGCTTGTACAATTAAACCTTTTTAAAATATAGAAATGAGTAAAAGCCAACCGTTGGCTTTGCCTCTTGTTAAAACAAAACCTATAATCTTCGTAAATAAACGCTTTGTCAAACAATACACAATAAACCAAAACTAAAATCGCTAGATTTACTCTGACCATACTTTGTTACGCGAAAAAGTGTCAATACTGAGAACTGTGACTACACACATAATTAAATACCGTTTCCATGACAATCAAGTCAACTCAATGCGTCATTGTGTGTCAGAGGTGTCAAAACAAAACAGAAACGATGATCTTTTGACGCTCTAGGGCGAATCTAGCGATGTTAATCTTTTTAAGAAACAATATATATGTTACAATTCATCTTTGCACGCTCCCTTCGCATGCCACTTTCGAAACAACTCGATAGCATGCAGAACATTTTCGGAGAAGAAGTCTGGCTGCTCCATAGCTAAGAAATGACCATAATCTTCCAGAACAGTTGAATTCAGTAGGTTAGGAAACTTGAATTGTAACATAGTAGGGGGCTGGTATATCAGTTCACTTTTGGCGTGAACTGTACATACTGGAACTGGTGTTGACAGCCTGAAAAAATAACGGTGATTGGTTATCATTGGCGTAAAGAGATTGGAAGTGAATGGTGGTATTAACCACTATTTACTCCCAAACAAAAAAAAAAAACTAAACAGAGGCGAAAAAAAAAATTGCTATTCCGTACATTGTTCGTCGAAACGTAGGGAACACCTGATTTTTTTTTGCGATTTCTGTGTTGTTCCCATAGTGAAAGTTGTTCATAATGATGAGTACAGTGGACTGCAGAGAATTCGAGAGAGTGGAAGAAGAAAACGCGTGCGCCGACCACAAGTATCATGACAACGACAAGGCCACATAGGGTTATTTTTATCCCGGTAGCAACGCGGGCGAAGCCACGGGCAAAAGGACCTCTTCTTAGAATTGAAAAACAACTTAAAAAAAAAACTAACGCAAATGATTTCATTTCAACATTCCTCATGTTGAAAGTCTCAGCATAGATCCTGATAACCGTGGTGAAGGCGTTGTTCATCCAGTAGATCATGAGGTTGTCGATCAGCTCCTCGCAAGGGTACAACTCGTACAGACCTCCATCGTGCCTGTCTATGTAGTCAGGTCGAGAAGCCATGGAAACTATCTGTAGAATGTAGGCGGCAAGACCTGACGGACTGTCTGACATTGCTACACCTGTGGAAGATGGAATAACAGTGATAGACTGATGATACATTTACGTATCAGGCCGTCAAGTTGTTGACTGCCCAGAGTGCGGCATAGATGATTTTTATTTCCTACGACATCAGTTATGTTGAAAAAAAAAGCAAGGTCGGTCGCAAAGTCCTAATGGGGACCCTAGACGGTCAAAATTCGACGGACAAGCACGAAAAAATTACGTGCTTGTCAAATAATTTTGACCGTCCCCCAGTAGGACTGTGCGATCGCTATCTATGTCGAGACCTACAGCCCCTGCACATTAACTTCTTTCAGTCACAACAACGACTCATAACGACAGCTCGTCAGTGTTCTGCTGCAGTGTGCTTGCTGCTTTCAGATACCATCGCACTTGTATGCTCTGAGACGTTAGGCAGAGGTTCATAGTTACTACACCAACTTTTCGCCAGTTATGTTTATATCTCTTATAATATGGGGTGAGCCTATATCCATCAAACACTGTGTATTTTCAGACTTGGCTGTTCACTTCATAAGTAAAGCTTCTTCTAATGGTACCCTACCTTTCCTTTGATTAGGGAGAAGTACATACCAATTGGAGCAGTGGTGCCCAGTGGTAAGGGAATTACGAGTTATACCTAGGTCTTGGTTTCGAACCTAGGCAGACGCTTTACTTTGTGTAAATAATTTCATCATCACTGCTCTCAAAACGGTGAAGGAAAACATCGTGAGGAAACCAGCATGTTCTAGAAAAAATCGAAGACTTATGATATCTACCAACCCGCACTGGGCCCGCGGCGTCTTTCCATTCTATTCTCGGCCAGAACGCAAGGGTGTGAAGCTAATCGCGTATAGATTGGAAATCACTTTTTACTAAGGTCTTCCAATCTATACAAGAGTAGTACGCAAATACTCGCGTATACTTTGTAGTGACCTAATTAACTACTTTATTCCAAAATATACAGTGCCAGTACGCATACGGACTAATCGTATACAGATTGCGACAAATTGTAAACTGGTATCAACTTGTTTGCGACGTCATGCACCTTGCGCTGAATAGCCCGCCTGGCTGGGAGCAACTTGGAATTAGCGCTCGCCGGCTGCTGCCGCGGCACCGCTCACTACGTTCGCTCGGCTCGCGCGCGGTTGGTCACAGTTCTAACCTAACCTAACCCATTTCATATTCCGTTATCTGTTAGCTGTTCCATTTCACCCAGTTCAATTATTTTTTATTTATTAATCTATATTATTAAAACTCATGTCAAGCGTAAGTGATGTAGTATAGTTTGGAACTAGGACACTCGCGTCCACGTTACCAACTATACACGAGCAGTACGCAAAATTCGTGTAAACATTGTAATCAAAGATTAAAAAATAGCATTACAATGTATACGCGAGCAGTTTCCTATGGCTGCGTTCTGGCTTTGTATAAATTGGTAATACGCAGAAACGGAACGCGTAGATAACAGCCCACTCCCCCTCTCGAAGAGAGGAGGCCTGTGGACCAGCAGTGAGAATATTACAGGCTGATTATTCTACATACCAATTGTGTCAGGCTTAGTAGCCTGTATATGCAGGTATCCAGTTTCAGTGACCAAACCCTTCAAAATAGTAAGGATCGGGTACAATCTCTCAGCCAATGAGGCGTCCACCAACAATGACTGCAACTGTTTGTTGAGCGAACCAAAGAACCATGTCGCGAATGTGCCTGGTGCGAATGATATCGCAAAGTTCGTATGGTACCCTAGTACTTCCTGTAAAGAGAAGAATAGAACAATATATATTTTGTATATACATTGTTGAAGGGCTCCGTTTATGATAGGCGCAAAACGGAGAAGTTCAAAGTAAGGAAATCATTAACCTATCATATCATATATCTATCATAAACCAAAATAAGATATAATTTTCTTGGTTTAAAATATTATAAACTAGCAGCAGCCCGTGGTTTCACCCGCGTTAGTCTCAATTCCGTGGGAATATCGGGATAAAAAGTAAGTATCCTATGTGTTAATCCAGGTTATAAACTATCTGCTTGCCAAATTTCATCCGAACCGTTCAGTAGTTTTTGCGTGAAACAGAACACACCTCACGAACTTTCGCGTTTATAATATAAGTAAGATGTGTGCTGCATCGTGACTTGCATCGTCTAAAATCTGTTTAGACGGTACAACTTTTATTGTTGTATAAGTTAGGGTATGCCACAGCCGTTAAATCGCACCATGTAAGGCTTTAGGGTCAGAAAGGGCTAGATATACAGGATCTAGGTAAAAAATGTCTGACACTCTCTTTGCTGAATGTGAATCATATTCTTAAGTCAACTGATATGAACTCTATTTTAAATCGATATAAAAAACATACATCTGGAAACAGAGTAGCAAGGCTGTTGCATATAAGACCGCCCCAGTCTCCTCCTTGAATGTAGAACTTTTTGAAACCAAGTCTGTGCATCAAATTTCTGAAAACCACTGCCATTTCTGTCGCTCCTAAACCTTTGCGAACTGCTGCCTGGGAAAAATAGAAATTAGTAGTTTAATTTTAGAATCTTTTGGTAGATGCCAGGTGGCACTACTCGGTAAGCAGGGACTCTGGAATAGTCGAAGAGAATGCCCAGAAGTTGGTGAAGTCATCCTGAGGATGATGAGGATCCATTGATGAGTCTCAGGAGAGTTGTATGAAGCCACTAGGACTACGACATCCACATTTGTCGTATTTTTTCCATTATTGCGCCTCGATCGTCCACTAGTTGGACACAGAGTGAAGGACCGCGTGTGGGTTGACGTCACATATTTACATTGTCTAGTTGGATTTTTTTTCTAAGGCATTCTCGTTTCATTTAACACTTTTTTCAGTTTAAACAACTTGCTTAATGTAAATTGCGCGTCTATCTAGATTAGAAACGACGACTTACAATTTATTCAACCTAGTAATACGAGTACAGTTTAAGTTTGTTGTTTTAATTAGTAACTTATCACTTTTGACCTTCAATGGTTTTAAAATAATTCGGTGTAATGCCTTGTCACAATCATAATCCAAAGACTGAATCCATTGCTGAGAATATTCTCAAAAACGTTCCATAAAAAATTCAATACTCAACTTACCCCAGAAAATCCAAATCCAGGCAGACTGGGCACTATGACTTCGACAGCGAAACCTCTCTGTGCACAATAAGCTGTTAGTAGAGGTATGGCGCCGTAGAACTCCCTGATAGACCCGGGCCATCCGTGCAGCAGCAGGAGAGGTACCACTTCTACGCTATCAGGAACCTGTAGATGAAATGAGGTAATCAAGATTTGAGGATTTTTTTCTGTTGTTTTTACTTGCTGCATCCCGTATGGATTCATTCGAAATTAAAATCAAAAGTCATTTATGTGTGCTGATCGCGCATCCTAATTTGATTAGGCTGCGCATCAGCACTGTTTGAACGTCAAATTTACATAAGACAGTCCCCTACTCCTACCACTAATCCTAGTGCTTTAGTGGGGAAAAAGAAGTAACGCAAAAAACTCTCCAGCAGCACAGCTGTAACTTGATTCTATTTGTATTTATTTATTTGCCTAAAACATGGTATACAAAGGTGTTACATGAGTTAAGGATGAGATCATACATGTTTTGCTGAAGACTAAAGCATGCAAAATGATTAACACAACTTATATTCAAAGTATTCCTTAATGCTATAAAAAATATTATCATTTAGCCATTTAAACAAGTGAATTTAAAACAGTCTGCTATTTAGTCATTTAAGTTTACATGGCAATTAGTTATATATACGTACAGCCATAGCTAAACAGCTTTTACTATATTTTGTTAATCGAGGGATTTCATCTAAGACAAGTCTAAATTTGTCACGCCGATTCCTAGAGCTTACCTATGCTGCTGTTCTGAATAGATCTTTGTGTTTCCGTACAAACATACATGTTTCATATAGATATAGTGAGGGTACTGGTAGCAGACCGAATTTTTTAAATAATGGTCGACATGATACGTCCGGTAGAATACCCTGAATTGCTCGAACATATTTCTTTTGGCCGATAAATGCTTTGTTATGGTCGGTACTGTTTCTCCATACAATTAGTGCATATCGCAGCGAGGACTCCACATAATGCACGATTGGACATTACAGCTTTTTTAATGTTTGTAACATGTTTAGTCAATATATGAGCGTATACGAATTTATTGATTTTATTACATATATTATCGATTTGAGCTTTCCAGTCTAGATGTTCGTCTATGATCGTTTCCAAAAACTTAGTAAAATTCTTATGTCAAATTTCAGGCATCTAGACCCAGTTGTTTAGGCTGTCCGTTGTCTGTCAGTCAATAAATTTAAGATTTCTATTAAGTAGAAGATTGGTGTCGCCCTTATTGACGCACTGCCGGCTATAACTAATGGCAAATCATATGCGAAGTCGAGTTAATTTTAATATAGCTGACGGAGGTACAGTAAAGACTGGCTAAGCTAAAGAAAACCTTTAGAAAAATACTTACATCTGGTTTAACCCTGATGAAATGCATATCCAAACCCTGAATATTTGTCTTGAAGTGAGGAAACTTGTTCAGGTACGCCTCCCGCTCTGTGAAGTTGTACCCATCAGCCCAGTAGTCTATCCAATTCTGCATGTTATCCGTGTTGAAGCCGTAGTGGAACGCTGCACCTTTTAGAGGTGGTGTGAAAGATCTATGGTTCTTGAGACGTTCCTTGAGGTCAGTTATCATCTGTAATCAGATTTAAAGATTGGTCAATATATTTCAATAATTGAATTTATTCATATCACAGAAAAGATTTTTCTGCAATAGTTCTTATTTCTTGATGATTATCAGAATACAATTCTAGATTGCTCCACTATCTCCGGCAATTGTTGCTGAGCATTGATTGCTGAACAAAATTGCCCGTCTTAACGCAGTTTTATCTATTGGTTATTCATTATAGAAAATCATAATTGACATGAGATCATAATAATAAGTTGTCACTCACCTCTTCCTCGAATTTAATTTCAAAATGTCTGATGCTGGTGTCATAGTCACACTTCGATTCTTCTGTACCCCACCAATCATCAATCTTCGGTAGATTGAAGCCATTTATTTCGATCATAGAATTCTGTACTCCTAGTACTAAAGTACCAAGTACAATTAATTTAAGTAGATCAAGCATGTTGCTATAATATTTCAAAAACCGGTTTTTATACCTGCTTGGAAGAAAGTATTATTTAATTTAAATTACAGTGTGTATCTCGATGTTTTTGAAATGTGGAAGGAATTATGTTTATCCACATCCACGCGGCAAAGCTAAGCGCGGTGCAGTGCTGTCGCTCTCGTTTTATTTTCTTTATTTTTTAAAGGCTTCTTATCTTTTTGTTCTACATAAATGGTTGTTTGTATTTATTATGTTAACTAGCTTCTGTCCGCGACTTTTTTCGTGTGGAAGTCGAAAGACAGCACAATATAAAAAAAAAAACAGCCACAGTTTTATAAAAAACTCTCCCGTAGTAGTCGCAAGCGCTACTGTTGAGCATGATTGAGGTTCTGGGTAAAGTTTTATTGGGTTTTCCATCTGGAATTTCTCAGCAACAGTCTGAAGTCTGGATTTGTGCCCGGTTAGTGGCAATAGGCTTACCCCCTATTACATGGGACTTAGACATAACTGGCCAAAATATGGGTATAGGTATTATAGGTGATGTTATGTTATTTTTATAAATCTTCCCTGTATACTACATTTGTATTTTTGGTCGCAGCAGCCAAAATATATAGAGCAGGACTGGTGACGCGGAAGTAACACGCGTAAAATGTATTACCCTCCAGTACGAAAACAATGCTTGTGTAGTCATATCATCGATTATGGTGATGTGCGCTACTATGACCTGAATGCAGATTTACTCGACAAACTTGACCATCTTCTCAATAACTGTATTCGATTCGTTTTCAATCTGCATAAATATGATCATGTCTCTGCGCAACGGTCGCTTCTAAAGTGGTTACCCATACGCCAGCGCAGAGAGCAAAGGGCGCTGACCACCTTTTTTTTTTGTGGGTGGCTTGGTGGCCTAGTGGGTGTAGGTATTATAGGTACATCGCTGCCTAACCCTTTGGGAACACAGGCGTGATGTTATTTTTATAATTCTTCTCTGTATACTAAGTTTATATTTTTGGTCGCAGCCGCTAAAATATATAGAGCAGGACTGGTGACGCAGAAGTAACTGACGTACAGTTGTCCGTGTGAGAAGCAGTTAGTCCTGAAGTCGACTCCGCAGTCTTCAGTAGGAATTTCCCATTGCTTGCAAAGTTGTTCGTTTTTAGTAAAAGAATAGAATGAAAGTATAAAGAAAGAATAATGTTTATTTGGACAGTTTTTACACACAAATAACAGAATAAAAATAATGTTTTAACAACAATAGTTTTTGTAATACATTTTCTAGTTTACATTGAACCTCAATGACTTAGTCACGCGAGAAAATGTTCACACTGAGAAGAGTGAGCTCACAAGAGACAATCAAGTCGAGTCAATGCGTCATTATGTGTCAGAGGTGTCAAAACGAAACAGAAACGCAAATTTTTTGACGCTGTAAAGCGAATCTAACGATGTTAATCTTTGTAAGCAACCAAAATATGTGTTACAATTCATCTTTGCACGCTTCTTTTGTATGCCACTTTCGAATCAACTCGATAGCATGCAGAACATTTTCGGAGAAGAAGTCTGGCTTCTCCATAGCTAAGAAAAGACCATAATCTTACAGAACAGTTGAATTCAGTAGGCTAGGGAACTTGAACTGTAATTTACTTGGGGGCTGGTATAGCAGTTCACTTTTGACGTGAACTGTACAGACTGGAACTGGAGTTGACAGCCTAAAAAAATAACGGTGATTGGTTATTATTGGCGTAAAGAGATTGGAAGTGAATGGTGATACCAACCACTATTCACTTCTAAACTTAAAACAAAGAAAACTACACAAACGCGAAAATAAATATGCCATTCCTTCAAAACTGAACAGCAGATTTTTTTATCGTGTTTGTTTGATTTATTTTTTTTTAAGTTTGGAAGTGATATATTGGTGTCTGTTATATAATAATAATAATTTATTTATTTCAGACACCCATATGCCACCACACCAATACCATATATTCATGTCACCTATATGCCTACAGGTGACATGGTAGCTGACTTGCTCACTAAACCGTTAACTAAAGAGAAACATGTTAATCTTGATATTACAATCACAGTCATATCCTTGAAGTCAGTCATTGCGTCTTACGTCCGGTGAAACTGTCTCGCTACCAACTTGTTCCCTGACTATAATTTTTTCCACGGAATTAGGAGTTTTCATATGGTTGACAGAAATGTATACTGCCTACATGTACACCACACACACCATGTACCGTACATCATGTACCGGGTCAAAAAACTTATAACTCAAAACGATCTTTGGCGAACTTAAAATAATTTTTTTTTTTTTAATTATAACAATATAAACTTTAACCTATCGCATATCACCAAGATAAAATAATTGTAATGCATATTTTCGAAAGACTTGACAAATCCTGTGTGCTAACCGAAAGCGATTGTCGCGAACTAAATAATAACAGCCGCATGGTTCGATCAAAGTTAAGCTACGAGGCTTGGCCAAGTCGGTCCTCGGATGGGTCTAAAGTTACGTTTACCTCCGTGGAGCTAAACTTAGGTCACAAATAAAATCAGACATGAAGCGTACTAAAAGATAAAGGTACATGGAATTATAAAAAGGAAGAGTAGTGGCATCGCGGCTTGAGACGCGCGGCGCTGGTAGCAGTGGCGAAGCAGCGACCCGGAGCTAAAAGTTCCGGAGCGGGAAAAGCAGGCTGTAGAGAAGCAGCGGCTTGGAGTCACGAACACGAACGAAGCAACACGAAACAGGAGAGTAACGGAGGAGTTTGAAATCCTCTCGCTCAGCAGGTCCGGCAGCAGCGAACAGTAGCGGAGGAGCTTGAAATCCTCCCGCTTAGCAGGTCCGTGAGAGGGACGCCCTCCAGCGTTGGAGGTCTCCCTGCCCTAGAGGGGCTAGGGTTTGAAGGCTACGGTGTCATACGCCGAAGTATCGGACCTCAGAGACCGTCCTTAGAAGGAGTGCCTGAGGAATGCCTGAAGAAGCCGGTGGGCTACGGGAACTGGTTCCCGTAGCCCACCGGCTAATAAAACTACTCTATAGTGTGGACTGTAGACTGTCGATCGTAGACTGTCGATCGTAGACTGTCGATCGTAGACTGTCGATCGTAGACTGTCGATCGTAGACTGTCGATCGTAGAATGTCGATCGTAGACTGTCGATCGTAGACTGTCGATCGTAGACTGTCGATCGTAGACTGTCGATCGTAGACTGTCGATCGTAGACTGTCGATCGTAGACTGTAGATCATAGACTGTCGATCGCAGACTGTCGATCGTAGACTGTCGATCGTAGACTGTCGATCGTAGACTGTATTTATTTGAAGTGAATTTTATAAACATTTTGAATATTTCAAATACAGATCAAATTTCTTCATAATTACACGTCGGCCGGTAACTTTAGACGGCCAGTAATTTATTCGACTAGTGATAGTGTAGGACCGCCTAATCATGGCAAGTTATACAGAAAAACAAATATGGCAGGTAACAATGACGAAAATGTCAGAATATAAGATATTCTAAGATTTTTACAAAAAGATTTTCACAGATTATGTATTTCTATTGCCGCTATAACAACATATGGGTCCTACACACTATGCCGGCGGCACGTATCCCCGGCTTTTGCGCCTTCATTTCCTTTGCGATCCTTTGTGCGGCAGAGCGGGGCGCGCCGCGGCTTGCCCGGCGGCAGGGCCGACGGCAGTGCCGCCGGCATAGTGTTTAGGAGCTATAAGATGAAAAATACTCTTCGTTTAGTATTTTCATTTACCTATCTGAACTTAAAAACCGGCCAAGTGCGAGTCGGTCTCGCACACGAAGGGTTCTGTACCACCGTAAAATATTTAGCACTACATACTTTCAGGGTTCCCAAAATAAAATAAACTTTATTTTATTTTTATACAAGAAAAATAAAACCGTACGTAAAGATTTTTCAAAATACAACCCCTATTGGTTTGAAAAGGGTGAATACAGCTAGTTTAAGAAATTTAGTTTTTTAGAAGCTCGATACTTCGCATTAATACTTATCTGGGTAAATAATAAAGATCAAAATGATAAATTTAATTTAATTTTTAAACGAACCTTTAAAGGCGATGGAGGATGTATTGAAGTTCGAAGAGGAAATTAGTAAAGCGTAGATTTGCTACTTGGACGAAGTCGCGGGCGAAGAGCTAGTATTCATATAAACAAGCGCGACGAACGCGTAACCGCGCGGCAGTCACATTCGGTTAGGACAAGGCCTTACAGTGGTTTCAGTAACTCAGTTCCAAATGAACTGTAACCTCTACTCAGATTACAAAGAAACAACCAATTATAAATTAGAGATAAAAAATATACTAGACATATAAGGGTTTGTAAACATATACCAATCATTACCATTTTGCGCTGCGGAACATTCAAGTTCCAAAAATGTGGAAGTCACTAGTTGGTGTGACATTACTGTTTCTAACTGGTGAGTTTTTAACAAGCTTTCATTAGGTACTCTCTCTACGCATGCATTGTTTAACCAACTTTCCAAATAAAATGTAAAGAAAGGAAATAAATGAAATTGTTTATCCTGTAAATAGTATATCAGAATCACTTTTACGCATCATATTAAAAAAATATAAAAAATAAGCTAGATGCGTTCTGCGTTTCCAATCTGACTACTCTGAGAAGAAAGGTCGAAATAAACACAGAGGTCGAAGTCTCTTTTAAAATACACTTCAAATAGTTAAATGGTTTTCCCATTTAACTAAACTTCTGCTTATTTCCCATGCGATTTATGTAAGAAATAGCTGCCGTATTGTCAATTCGTAAAATAATTTGATAGCTTTGTTTGAATAACTTTTTGCTAAAAAAATTAAGGCCAATGAAAGCAGCCATTAATTCTAAATAATTAATATGCTGATTTCTTTCCTCTTGACTCCAGCAACCGCTTGCCGTTTTCCCCGCCCAAGCTACATTCCATCCGGTAATTGAGGCGTTAAACTGAATTTCTAAATTATATTTATCAAATTTAATTTTGCAATTATTGATGGTGTTTATCCACCATCTCACGCACGATGAGGTGCAGAGGCGGCAGTCCCTGCATTGCCTGTAGGGCGGCATTGGGTGCAGTTCTGATACTGCTAGTGATTGCAAGACATGCAAACTCCTGCAGTTTTTCGATATCTTGTAGGTTGTTTGTAGGGTTCACTGAGAGTTGGTGCTTGTTGCACCATTCTTCTACTATTTTCAGGGCTTGACGCATGAGGTTGCATAGAGTGTTTTCGTGGGCCCCGTTTATTATTATTGTTGTATCATTGGCGTAGCCTACGGTGAAATAAGCTTTTTCATTGAGTGTTTTGATGAGGCTGTCTACTACCAGGTTCCATAGAAGCGGCGAAAGGATGCTCCCTTGCGGGCAGCCTATCGCAACGATGGCCCTCGTAGTGTCATTTACTGTGACTTGTACAGCTCTCAGTTTGAGCATCTTTGTGATCCAGCCACTCAGGGTCGAGTTTGTGCTGTGTCAGTCGAGGGCCATGTTTACGTCTCTGCCATTATGACGATGTCATTGGCAAAGTGAAGGTGGAGATTTGTACTCACCGTTCACGTTGATACCCTGTCCAGTCCAGTTCAGGCGTCTTAACGACGTCCTCCAACGCATTAGTGAACAGTTTCGGGGATATTACATCCCCCTGTCTCACCCCTCTGACCAGTTGGATGGGGCTGGTTTTCTTGTCCTGGATCTGGACAGTCATCGTGACCGCATCATACAAATACCTTACTAGAGGTTGCTGACATTTAAATTATTTGGACATTTAAATTTGGACACGCACTTGCGGTATCGATATGTTTTGGTATTGTCCTGAATACATACGTCCTATCACTACAAACTGTATGCAGGTGCCGTTCGGAGACTGAAAATAATATTGATAAACTGTTCCACCGAACCGCACTTATCAATATTTTGTTTCAGTGCAGTTAGTGCAAGTGCTCAGGTGCAGTTCGGACAAGTGCTGTTGAAATCAATGCTCTGAGTGGAATACCTGCTTATTTTAACTTGGGATTCCTTTATTATTTCATTTTGTTTTTGAATATAATTATATAGGTATGTAGTTCATAACCATCATTTTTTGTTTATAGATATCGTGGTATGTAAACCTGACTACCTTTTTAACCAGGAGGTGAATGGCTGGCTCAACCTGCACGCAGTACCTGCGACATGGCAGCAAGCCTTCCTCAACTGCCACTATGAAGGTAACGAGCATAATCTTGCCTGTTCTCCTCGATTTGAAACTGCACTTTGAAATAGGCAACTGGCTTCATCTTTCTAAATAATAACTGTCTTACTCTTGGATAAAAATACCTGTAACAAATGGTTTAATTGAAACACATTTTTTTATTTGCAGGTGCTGTGTTAGCGTCTCCTATAAACGCGGAGCTTGCCACTGCTCTGCGCAACATCATGACCCAATTAAAACTGGATAGTCCTATCTTCTTAGGAGTTAATGCATTCGCTCAAGGAGTCTTTATGTCTATCGAAGGTATGCGATCTTGAATTCTTAAATTCATTCATTCATTGACAAGCAGTGCTCAGCCGCGACGCTGAGGATGGTCGACTGGGCTGGCATAAGACTTCCTTAAATAACGAAATAGAAGCAATTAGGAAGGAATTTAGAAAATTCGTCCCCCGAAGGGTTTAAACGGGGGATGAAAGTTTGTACGGAAGATCGTCATTTCTGCCGATGGTATTTCTCAAAACGCACTTTTTGTTTTATACTAAAACCAACCGTAAGTTTCATATTCTGTGGCCTAAATATTCTAAGGTTTTCGTATCCAGCACGCGTAGTATGAGCAACTTTTTGTCGACGGAAGAGTAGACAAAAATGACGTTCCGTGTAGACAGTACGACGGCAGCAAAGTAGAAAGAGTCAACTGCACTTTTTACGAAATTCACTCTTTGACATAATTCGACTCAGAATTATTTGTTTTGTCATAGGACTTTTTTCTGTTTGAACACACACACACAACATTTATTCTTAAAATGACGAAGTACTGTGTTTTGGAACAAAAAATATTACAGTAATATTGGCCTTAACCATTTCCTTAGTAATGCCCTATTAACTAAATTATGTAAAATAGAAGATAGCTTTGTTCTTCTATTAATTATCACAATTTTGCATTCAAAACGTTCTTCTGTAAAATCATGATTTTGTAGATAACCGTGTATACTTTGTGGCCGTCGAGTAGAAAGTTTTCTACTGTCTTTAGCATGGCGATTACAAAATCAAATTGTCTTTACTACCTTAGACAACAGTCAGTTGTCAGTTTGATTTTCACAGTTTGGCATAGAAAACTTTCTTCTGAAATAGTCTACATGTAGAAGGACCTAGACAAAGATTGTTAGAAACGTAAGACAAAATGACAGATTGTAGAAAGATTTCTACGGTGCGATGTCAAAAATGGAGAAATGAAATGTCAGTTTGTATAGAAAGAGCTATGTCTATTCTTCGTAGAAATAGAAAGCGTCATGCTACGCGTGCAGATGATTAATTATCTGTTAGTTGCGTGCCTATATTGCGTTAAATAAAACAAAAAAACAAAAATTGTTTATTCTGCACAAACAAAACAAGTAAATACGCCATGGTCTGAATGCCCTGCAACAGTCCTCTAATCTTAACCCTAGAACCATACCCACAAAGAAACGTAAGTAACAGTACCCCTAGTAGAAAAGTGTCCGTATGGATTGAGGAGCCATGTCTCATATTTCAACGCGGGTACTACCAATATTTAGTAGCCGACCGATATTTTTGAACATTTGGTAGGATTTAGTAGTACCTATGCGTAGTCCGTACAAAAAAAAAAGGTAAAAAAATGGTTTGTAATACTGAACGTGCAGGATATTGGATTACGCCAATATTTTGTAGAAATTTCCACTGGTGCTATTGTTATCCGATTTGATCAACTACTTTAGTAGCTACGTACATAATATATTTTCTATAGACTGTCAGGATTGAGGAGCCACATAAAATGCTATTTGCGAAATTATATAGTTTTTTTTTTTTTTTTTTACTAATTAGAACACATTTAGAGGAGGTGATTTGGATTTAGAGGAGCTCGTGGCTAAGTAACAACAGCCGCACTGGTCGATCCATCAGGTTAAGCTACGCTTGCCGGGGTTGGTCAGTGGATGGGTGACCATCTTTACATACCGAGAATCCTCCGTGCCTCGGAAAGCACGTTAAGCCGTTGGTCCCGGCTGTCATTCGTGGATCTTTGACAGTCGTTACGAGTCGTCAGAAGCCCGAAAGTCTGACACCAGTCTTACCAAGGGGTATCGTATTACCCAGTTACTGGGTTGTGGAGGTCAGATAGGCAGTCGCTCCATGTAAAATACTGGTATTCAGCTGCATCCGACTGGAAGACTGGAAGCCGACCCCAACATAGTTGGGAAAAGGCTAGGCAGATTGATTTTAATTAGAACACATTTACGAGTGTACTAAAAATCTTTTGTAATCGGTCGATAACTTTTCGAGAAACAACGCGGTAAAACTTATGGATTTTTATGAAAAATAAAAGCATTGTAGCTATCTCATATTCAGCTCTTCAAAACCCATTTTTTTTGTACAGACTACGCATAAGTACTACTAAATCCTACCAAATTTTCAAAAATATCCGTCGGCTAGTTTTCGAGTTCTAAGGTGGCTCCTTAATTCAGATGTATGAGGTGAGGAGCCGCCTTAAGCGTCCTGTAACTTTTTAAGGGTTTTACTACAAATTCTAGCCTACAAAATCGGCTAATTTACTACTAAATATTGGTAGTACCCACGTTTAAATATGAGACATGGCTCCTCAATCCATACGGATACGTAGAACGATATAAAACATTATCACTACCAAATTGATGAAAAATCAACTTAAATAGACTTTTATGGTACTAACATCAGACTTAGGTAATTACTTATAAGTAGCAAATCTTAAAAAAAAAAAAAATTGTTAACAATTCTGGTTTTTTTTTATGCTCTTCACATTAAAAAAAATACATTTATCACATTTAGTTCGTGATTTACGGTCTTCTGACAACAGACATCTCCCAGATTTATTACGGAAGGGGTTTGAGCATCGGATGACCGGTTTTCCAAGTATATTCCCAATACTTATTTTAAGATGCGTCGATAACCAGGTATGCCGAGGGTCACTGGACTATCCCATGCGCAGCCTACCACGACCACATGCTCACAGGACTTGCGCTCGACTAACCATTACACGCTACTCCCGACGCCCAGCGCAAATACGTGGTAGCCCGAAACAATCGCTTGAGTAATAAAAAATCAATCTCTCCATTTACCTTTTCCTCTCCAAAGTTTAATATTTTTTTTATTTGTACCCCATGGTACGGTTCTAGGGTTAAATATTATAATTTATTTCTATTTCAGGAGTTCCACTAGCCGACTTATCAGTTACTTGGGGCACTTATGGCGATGGTAAAACACCTGAAGATTGTCTATCTCTGTCCACTGATGGAAAAACGTACATCACCTCGTGCACATTGTCACTTCCGTACATATGCTACAAGAAAAGAGATAATACCACGACCCTTAATCGATGCGGCACCTTTGATGACGGTAAATATTTTGAGGACAAAACCAGTAGTGCACATACACTGTTACGTCCGTCTGATACTAATGTTTTCTTTTTTAAAGTGACGTGAGAAATTAGATCCCTATTTCCTCTTTTTGCAGTGGGGAAATCCGCTGAAAACATTTTCAGACTTTAAGCCAGATTAGAAGCTAGACGAGACCCAGGATTAATAGCAATTGTCACATTTACAGATTATCACTATTACCATGCCACGGGTAGCTGTTACAAGTATCACAAACAAGAGCAGACATGGAAGAAAGCGTACACGATTTGCGCAGCCGAGGGAGGTTACCTAGTCATCATCAACGACAAACGCGAGGCTGATATCGTAAACGGTTTACTGGCCTCACCATCAGATGAATGGACGCACATTGGACTCCGAAATTGGAATAATGACAGTGATACCTGGCTTTCTATTCACGGTATGTCTATTTTCAACAAGAAAAAAACCTACTAAAATAACAATGGCTACTGCTTCTATAAAACAAGAATAATCCATCCGTACTAATATACCCCACGGTCTGGTAGTTTTGGTTTCTCTTTTTTCATTACCGTAACACTTTTTGGCTGAAAAGGAAACATCTACTTTGGTAAAGAGATAGATCCTTTGGTAAAAAGATAAGCTATATTTTGTCTAAAAACAAAAAACGTTTATTTGTCACTAAAAATACATTAAAATATAACATAGATTAAAATTCATAATCTTACAATTTATGTAAAGATCTAATCCTAATCAAAGATCGAATCCTAATTCCATAGGGTTCCGTACGTCAAAAGGATAAAACGGAACCCTTATAGAATCACTCGTGTGTCTGTTTATCTATCTGTCTGTCTGTCACAGCCAATTTGCTCCGAATCTAATGACCGATTAAGTTTAAAGGTACAACATCAATTTCTGTGACGCAAACACGGACGTTCAACGAAAATAAATGACGAAAATGTGTGACATATCAAATGAAAGGGCGAAATTGTGAGAATCTCAAATATATTTTTTTTTTTATTTTAAAATAAATACGCTTAAAGATATTTTAAAAAAAATTATGAAAATTGACCAATCCGCCCCCTTATCTCTGAAACCAAAGAGCCTTGAATTCTGAAAAAAATACAGAAAATAATTCTATACAGATTACAGAAGAACCTATAAGAAGTCTATGGTCTTAAAATAACATGGTAAATCTCCCAATATTATGCGTACAAACTTACATTTGCAATTGGAATGTATGGGAGAATATATTCTCAACTACAATGTTAAGTTTGTCCTTGGGATAAATTTATCCCAACTACGAACCCGGCTCTTGGTCAGTTTTTTTTTATTCTAGAAATACTTAAATATTTTCTTAAATATAGAAACTAATTAATATTCTTTTAAAAAGTAAAATAATATCAAACATTTGTGTGTATCATATTATTTTTATAATCGACGATTTTGTGACATATCTACAAAGAAAAAAATTTATAAAATATTTTTGAAAATGAAAAATGCCCTTACACAAGACGTCGCCGCACAAGTGCCGAAACCATACTTACTTGACACGTCCAAGCATCGCGTGCGATTATGGTGAGGCGGGGTATGCGGGTAGCCTACAGAGTAAGTAAAGTTACTGGGCGCGACCATGCAAAGTAACGAATTATTCAAGGAAAGAAAGAAAATATATTTATTTAGCACCGACTAAAAAGAAAATAAAAATCAAATAAAAAGTCTAAAGTTCGAAGTAAAAAATCAAAGAGCGATGTCTAAGAGTTATGAAATAAGAAACGAAGTATTGGGTCTTTTCGACCCATGCGCGACTACCCGCGGGTGAAAAGAGAATGAAAAGGTATTTTAAAGAAATAATAGGTTCCCTATCCATTTGCATAAAATTATAAGACATAATATAACATAGCATACAATTGTTTAAATCCTAATTAAATTTACGCATAACATTATTAACACATAAAAGCTTACGCATATTTTTTGACATATAATTTCACTAATCATAATAATGTTCAAGCCAATAGTAGTAGTATCATTCAAAAGCATAAAATTTATCATGATATTCAAACATAATTGTTATAGACATAACAAATACGCATAATAATTAAGTCCTAAAATGTTAGACACTAATATACATTTTTATACATTATTGCTTTAATGAAATTTGTATTCACTTTACATTGTAGGCAGTTTTTTTTTTCCCAATCGTTCGTAGCGACTGTGTAGTCGACGGTGATGGCGTAGTCGACCGAGCCCCTCCTCGCGTTGCTCCTATTACAAAATGGTTTAAGAAACAATGTCTTTCCGAGTCGTGGTGCCCCAAGTCCCGAGCTCGCTTCGCTCGCTCATCCATCCTAAGTTCTCTTAATAACAGTAGAAGTAACGTTGTAGTAACCTCCGCAGCTTTCTAACATTCTGTACTATGTACTTCGATAAACTCTGTACTTCGATATTTAGGTCTTTCGATGTTACTTTTGTAGATAATTAGATTTTAGATATATTGGACGTAGGTTATCTAACCATTCGAAAATATAAACTTACGTTATTCAAATTTTCGGTTTTATGAACATTTCAACCGTAGGAATTTTAATTTTCGACGTTCAGATATGTACCCATAATTTTGAATGCATGACAGTTACATAATCTATATCTATACATACGAGTATAATAAAATCGTAGCGAAGTCAAAACAGTACATTGAATATTTTTGAAAAAAAGTAATTGCTACGAGGTCCTGGATGCTGGTCCTAATGCCTAAAATATAGATTTTAAATTTTTTGTCTGTTTGTCTGTATGTATGTTCCAGCTTTCTACTGGACAAATTCTGTTAAAATTTGGCATAGATATTCCCTATAAGTCTGGTCAAGCTGTAGGGTATAAACTATCACGCTATTTGCTATGGGGGATGAGCAATATTAGATTATGTTCGTATTCTTCTCCGCAAATCTTAAAAGGACAGAAATGTTTTTCTTGGATGCTCCTGGTGGAACAGGAAAAACATTCAATACTGCTGGCATCCTTGTAGATGTCTAGAAGCAAGGCAACATTGCAATCGCGGTAGCGTTTTACAGAATCATTGCCAGGCTGCTTCCAGGTGGCAAAACAGCACACACCATGTTTAAAATTCCCATCGATTTAGAATGCAAGGACACGCCTGTTTGTGAGGTGTTGCGTTTTCATCGTATTGATGATTATGGCAAATAGGAAAGCAATGGTAGCTGTAAACAGAACCCTGCAGGACTTCCGCAGGAACCAAGACATGATGGGTGGTGTCACAGTTCTGTTTAGTAGCGATTTCCGGCAAACACTACCTGTAGCGACGCGAGTTTTGGATATTGTAAATAGTTACCGATTTAAATTTTTAAAGTAAATGATTATCATCACGCTATATTTTTATGGAGCTAAGCAGTCAATCATGAAATTCTATAAGAACGACTATTTTACCTAACTTTTCAGTTACAAAACATTCTTGTCAAGCTTCTGTACTGATCATTTTATAGCTAAAGACTAGAAGAATAAAATGTTTTTTTACAGGTCATACAATATACCTAATGAAAAAACAATATTATTAGTGATATTTACTTTAAAATGCATATTGTAAGGTAGTTCACAAAAACAAATATATGCATAAAATACTTACTTTAATCTTTTGGTATTATTTTAACATTATTAACAAGAATGAAATTAATGTGGTGATGCGTGGAACTAGGGCTGACGAATGCAAATGCAAAAGTAAATGCTTCGTTGAAAAGGTCGACTCTATGGTTGCCAGTTCATAGACTGCGCTTGGCCATCAACATGCGAGCTCGGCTTTACTTAAAAAATCACCAATGTTCTTCTAAAAGTTGGTGAAGGCACTCTACCAGAGGAGAGTGGCCAGGTGGCTCTACTAGAGACTCTTGGTAGAGTATTTCCCACTTTAGAAAATCTGATTCGTCTGGTGTACGGGGATATCAGTCTCATACTGTAGGTACCAAGAGAATTCATGGGTGCGTGAACGGGCCATTTTAACGCCCAAAAATGATGAAGCTGCAGCGATCAACCACAGTGTTCTCTTGCAAATTGAAGGGAGCGAAGTGATATACACCTCCATCGGTTAACACTGTTATGGAGCAAGATGATGCCACACATTACCCCGTAGAATTTCTGAATTCGCTAACGGCAAGTGGACTTCCGGCGTACATCATTCAGTCAGTCAGTCAGTCAAACAATTTATTTCAATTAGGCACATAAAAGGCACTTATGAAAGTCAACGTCATTCAGCTGAAGGTCGGTATCCCGATTATGATATTTCGGATCTTAACTCCACCGAAGCTGTGTAATGGAACCCGGCTCAAAGTCATGACTTTGCAAAGTAACGCCACCAAAGTGAAAATTCTAACAGGTTGTAGCGTTGGCGAGACAGTGTTTATACAGCGTATACCATTAATTCGCCACAGTTATGTCTTCCAGTTTGTGCAGTTCCCTGTGAGTATTGCTTTGCGATGATCATCAACAAGTCACAGGGGCAGACACTGAAGGCTGCGGGTCTTGACCTCAGGACAAGCTGTTTCTCCTACGGACAACTGCACGTTGCTTGCTCGCGCCTCACCAGTTCTGATTCTCTGTATATTTTGGCTGTTGAATACAAAACTACAAACGTACATAGTACACAGGAAAGTTATATAAAAATATGGCTGTTATTGTAGTATATTGTGGTGTGTTACGACTTCCACGTGAACGAAGTCAAGGGCAGAAGCCAGTATTATATATATAAAAAATCTTTTGCATGATAAATCAAAATAAAAACGTTAAATTAATTTAAATATATTTCCATTATTCTTATTAATTTATATGCCTTAACAATATTATGCTAATAGTCATTACGGCTAGTTACAGCTACATTATGCGAATTAAAATTATACCAAAAAAAAATTGCCTACATGATAATTATGTCAACATAAACTATATGCCAAAAACAATTATGGCAAAGTATTATTATATAAAAAAAAAAAATACTATAACAGTTATGCCAAAGTATATTAGGAAAAAAAAAACATTAAGCAAAAAGAAAGGATCCCAAAATAATAACCTCATTGATAGTTACAGGGTAAGTTGATCAATCAATCAATCAATCAATTATTATTATTCGTGAAACAGGTATTACAATAAAGGTCTTATGTATACATTTTAGTCGAGCTGTATGTCATTCCAATGAATTTGGTGTACAAATATTATTAGGTTTTTAGTAATAAGTCTGAATCTATACAATACAAAGTCACGAATGATCGAGTAAATAATGTCAATTAATCAGTTTGAGGTGGTACGATTGGAGGATGAGTGTGTGTGTGTCAGGTAGAGCGTATTTTTTTTTTTAAGTAAGTTAGATGAGTTCGGCGTTTCCTATCTGACTACTCCGAGAAGAAAGGCCGAAACAAACTCAGAAGTCGGTCTCTTTCAAAGATAAATCGAGTAAATCATTTACATTACTCGTAAAACCAATCATTCATATTTAAAGGCTGGTGCAGACCAGCGCGACACCGGTTATTGTTATACTGTGAAGTTGTATTGTCCATGTCGCGTCGCGCGAGAAGTCGCGCTGGTCTGCACAAGCCTTAAAGCAAAAAAATGCGACTTTGTCATATTTTTTTTATGGTCAAAATAACTCCGTTTTTTTTTTGTTTCACGTAACGATGTTTTACAGAAATTATCGTGACTTTGTCTAACTGTCCTTCCTTCTTCCTTTCGTGTGGTTGGTGACTAACCTGGTGTCAGACTTTTAACGCCGGCCATGGACCTCTGACTTGGCTTAGGTTCTGTGTACAAGGGGAGGGGGATGAGCGTGCTTCCAAATTTTGGAGGACGCACGCACGCAAGGAGGATGAGGAGCACGCGGGGTTGTCTTCGAGTGAGGAGCACCTACCGGCTGCCAAAGTGCCGACAGGCAAGAGAGGGCGAGGTCGCGCAATTGCTGGAGCGTCAGCTTCGTCGTCATCGCGCGATCCTATGGGTCGTTTTCTTAAACGCCCCGACACGCCGGCACCTAGCGGAGGAAGCGATTCGGGGACCGAGCAAGTTGAGGGTGCTTCCACCAAAAGTCCCTCTTTGATCAGCACAAAGGGGGAGATCAACTCCGCTAGGAGAGAGGAGAGGCGGGCAGTGGCTCTGGATGAGGTGTCCGAAATGGCCAATCAGGCCAGAGAGCAGCGGTCTGCTCGCTTAACCGCTGCTGAGGATCTATCGGCGGTGGCCCTAAGCCGCCAAGTGACGGACAGCGTGGACGTGGTTCTGAAGGTTGCCACCAAGTCTGGCAACCTGAAGGGCACGTTTACGCGAGCTCTTAAGGAGGCGGCAGAAGGAATTAAGGAGGCGGTCGGAGTCCTCCTTAATCGCACGACCTCAGAGGAGACGGCGAAGTTGTGGCAGGAGAACAGCCGTCTCCGATCTGAGTTGGAGGACCTCAAGCGGGAGTTTGCCGCTCAGAGGAATAAGCAAGCAGCTCCCACAAGCACCAGCCTCCCTCTTGCCGCGCCTTCATTGGCCCCTGCACCTGGACTTGCCCTGTCGGACTACGACATTCAGAGGGTGGCAAGAATTTGCATGCTGCAGTGTGGAGGCATGGTGAATGCCCGACTGGAGGCCATGGAGACGCGACTCCCCCCGGCCGAAATCCTCCGGCCGCCGCTTGCGGCAAATACGTGGAGGAAGGACGAGTCCGCCAGGACGAAGCCCGTGCAGGTGGCAAAAAAGCCTGCACAGGTGGCCAAAAAGCTGACGGAGGGGCCAAAAAAGCCAGCGGCAAGTATGTCCGCGCCCCTTTCCCACTCATCTGCACTCGCAGCGACCGTGCCACCCACCCAAGAGGTTTGGACAACGGTGGTTAAACGGGGCCGCAAGAAAAAGGCGGCAGTACCGGCACCCTCCGGTCCCGCCAAGGGCCGGGCTCTAAAAGAGGGCACGAGGACACCCAAGGTCAGGATCCCACGCTCCGAGGCTGTAATCATCACCCTGCAGCCCGAAGCCTCAAGCAGGGGCATCAATTATAAGTCGGTCCTGGCGGAGGTAAAAGAGAAGCTGAACTTCAGCGAATTTGCCACCCCGGGTGGGTTTGTTTTTAGAACGGCAGCCACAGGTGCCAAAGTATTTGAGGTCTCAGGTGATGCAAGGCAGGAGAGGGCGGACGTTCTGGCCGCCGAAATTCGAGAAGTCCTCAAACCAGAGGACGCTCGGGTGTCCAGGCCCACTAAAACGGCTGAATTGCGCATAGATGGGCTGGACGACTCCGTGACTCCGGAGGAAGTAGTGGCGGCCATTGCCCGAAACGGTGGGTGTCCGCCCGAGAGCGTGCAGGCGGGTGAAATTCGCAGCAGCGCGGCCGGGCAGGGCACAGTTTGGGTGCAGTGCCCGGTAGCGGCTGCAAACAAGGTCGTAGGTGGTAGACGGTTGCTGGTGGGGTGGGTGTCAGCGAGTGTTAAACTCCTGCCACCCAGGGTCATGCAGTGCTACCGCTGCCTGGAAAAGGGTCATGTCCGGGCACAGTGCACTGCAGAAGCAGATCGCAGTGAGCTCTGCTATCGCTGCAGTCAACCTGGGCACAAGGCAGCCCAGTGCTCCGCGGCACCAAACTGCAGCCTTTGCGCAGCTGCAGGAAAGCCTACGGAGCACAGACTTGGCGGGAAAGCCTGCAAGGCTCCGCGAAAGGTTGGCAGGAGAACTGGGCCTGCCGGAGGACCTAAGCCCGTCCCACAGCCAATCAACGAAGCGGTTGACTCCCGACCCAGGGAAGGAGGTGGTGCCGAAGAAATGGAATGCCAGTGATGGCACAATTCCATTTCCTCCAGGCGAATATCAACCACTCTGCCAGAGCTCAGGATCTCTTGCTCCAGAGCATGGCAGAGTGGTCGATTCACGTGGCTGTGGTCGCCGAACCGTATTTTGTCCCCCCCAGGGATAACTGGGTGGGCGACTTGGACGGTTTGGTGGCCATCATTGGCGGGGCTCTTGTCAACCCGTCCCGAGGTCACGGCTGGGTAGCCGCCCTCGCGGACGGCATTGGCACGGTTGGGGCGTATTTTTCGCCCAACAAGAGTCTCGCCGACTTCGAGAGGTTCCTTGTCGAGTTGGGTGCCGTCGTGGGCCGACTCCACCCTCGCCCGGTGCTGTTGCTGGGGGATCTCAACGCCAAGTCTGCGGCGTGGGGATCCCCTGTGACCGATGCTAGGGGCGAGGTGCTGGAGGAGTGGGCGGTCACGACTGGCTTGACCGTCCTAAATCGGGGCTCGGTCCACACGTGCGTGCGGATGCGGGGCGGGTCTATAGTGGACGTTTCGTTCGCTAGCCCCGCAGTCGCGGGCCGTGTCTGCGACTGGCGTGTCGCGGTGGAGGTGGAAACGTTGTCGGATCACAGATACATCCGCTTCGACGTTTCCGCCCAGACCACCGGCGGCCGCGGTCTACCGGCCTCGCGAACGGACGGTCCGCGATGGATGCGTAAGCGCATTGACAGGGAACTTCTCGAGGAGGCAGCAATTGTGCAGGCCTGGAGCCGGGAGTCGGCAACGAACGGACCCATCGACGTCGAGCAGGAGGCGCTGTGGTTCCGCGGGGCGATGACGCAAATTTGCGACGCGTCCATGCCCCGGGTTCACGCACAGTCCGCACGGCGCCAGGTGTACTGGTGGACTGCCGAGATCGCGCAGATGCGCGTCGCGTGCGTGGCGGTTAGACGCCAGTACACCCGATACCGGAAGAGACGTCGTCGGGTCCCTGACGAAGAGGCCGCGCTGTATGAGGTGTACCGCGCGGCCAAGGAGACTCTGTGGCTGGCCATCGGCGAGTCGAGGACGCGAGCCAGGGAGGAGATGTTGGAGACTCTAGACGTGGATCCGTGGGGGCGCCCTTATCGCGCGGTCCGAGGGAAACTTCGAGCCGCGGCGCCTCCACTAACGGAGAGTCTCCAACCCGAGCTGCTGGAGGAAGTGGTCGCAGCCCTCTTCCCGGCAAGAGCGGAGCATACTCCGCCGCCGATGGCTTTGCCCACAGCCGCAGAGTCTACAGAGGAGGAGAACGCCATCAGCGTCCCAGAGGTGACACACACAGAGATGAGGGCAGCCGTGATGCGGCTCCGGGCCAAGAACGTGGCTCCGGGGCCCGACGGGATCCACGGCTGCGTGTTAGCCCTCGCTCTGAAGGAGCTTGAGCCCCAACTGAGAGGACTCTACACAGCGTGCCTTGAGCGGGGCCAGTTTCCCAATTTGTGGAAATCTGGTCGTCTGGTCCTGCTCAGGAAGGCGGGGCGCCCTGCGGACTCGCCATCCGCGTACCGGCCCATAGTGCTGCTTGACGAGGTGGGCAAGCTGTTTGAGCGTATAATCGTAGCCCGCCTCGTCGGCCACTTGTGCAGAGAGGGGCCGGACCTGGACGACAGTCAGTTCGGGTTTCGGCATGGGCGCTCCACGATCCACGCTGTGTCGCGGGTTAGGGTCCTGGCGGAGGAAGCGGTGTCCCGGGGCGGGGTGATGTTGGCGGTGTCCTTGGACATCTCCAACGCCTTCAACACCCTGCCCTGGAGTTGTATTCGGGAGGCACTGCGCTATCATGGGGTGCCTCCCTACCTCCGCCACATCGTTGGGGCTTATCTGTCGGAGAGGTGTGTCACCTACATGGGACGTGATGGCGGAAACCAGCGCCGCATGTCGTGCGGTGTTCCACAGGGCTCGGTTTTAGGACCGCTCCTGTGGAACATCGGGTACGACTGGGTGCTGAGGGGCGAGCTCGGTGCCGGGGTGGACTTGACGTGTTATGCGGATGACACGCTGGTCACTGCCCGGGGGAGCTCGCACAGGGAGGCAGCGTTGTTGGCGACGGCTGCGGTCTCACAGGTGGTGGGCCGCATACGTCGCCTAGGCCTGGAGGTGGCCCTCAGCAAGTCGGAGGCCATGGTGTTTCATGGCCCCCGGCGGGCGCCGTCACCCGGCTCACACATCGTGGTCGGGGGGGCTCGGATCGCTGTCGAGTCTACCATGAAGTACCTAGGATTGGTGCTCGACAGCCGGTGGGACTTCGGGCCCCACTTCCGACGGCTGGCGCCCAAGTTGCTGGGCGCCGCTGGGGCGCTGTCAACGCTGCTTCCCAATCTGGGGGGCCCGAGCGCCGCTTGTAGGCGGCTCTACGTGGGGATCGTGCGATCGATGGCCCTGTACGGGGCCCCGATCTGGGCGGCTGACATGACGGCCGGTAGCATTGCGGTTCTGCGCAAGCCGCAGAGGGCTATGGCCGTCAGAGTCATCAGGGGGTATCGCACGATCTCCTACGAGGCGGCTTGTGCACTGGCCGGATCCCCGCCCTGGGACCTGGAGGCGAAAGTACTCGCGTCATCATATCGGTGGCGCGAGGAAGCGAGGGCGCGGGGCGAGCGACCGATGCAGCGACACATGGAGCTGCATCGGTCTCAGCTTCGCGAGGTCCTGGTGGCGGAATGGCGGGACAGGCTTTCACGCCCTACCGCCGGCCTCGACATCATCGAGGCGGTCCGGCCGGTGCTCGAGCGCTGGCTCGGGAGGAGGCACGGCTCCCTGTCGTTTCGGGTGACGCAGGTGCTCTCGGGGCATGGTTGCTTCGGGAAGTACCTGTGTCGCATAGACAGGGAGCCGGACGCCCGGTGTCACCACTGCGTCGACTGCCGGGAGGACACGGCGCGGCATACGCTGGCAGAGTGTGCCGCTTGGGAGGAGCCACGCCGTGCCCTCATCTCAGAAGTAGGCAGTGACTTGTCGCTGCCGGCCCTAGTGAATGCGATGGTCGGCGGCGGCGAGTCCTGGGACGCGGTGGTTTCCTACTGCGAGACAGTCGTCTCGCAGAAGGAGGCTGCGGAAAGGGAGAGGGAGATCTCGTCCACTCACCCGGCCCGCAGCAGGCGCACCGGGCGTCGGCGGAGGGCGGACAATGCCCTCTTCCAGCCCCCCTAAATGGGTCCAGGGGCGACGGACTCGGGGACGTCCGTCGCCCCCCAAACATCAGGACCCGAGGTGGCGGCGCGTAGTGTTCCACGCGCGCCCCTCTTAGACGTCGCGGGGGGAGTCAAACACCTCACTCCCCCCCCCCTGACCCGAGGAGGCCCGCGGTGGCGGGCCGGCACCAGCCGGGGGTTGCGGAAGATTTCAAGTTCCCGCGACCCCCGGCGTAGGTGTGAGTTGGAACACCGGGGTGGTTTTTAGTCAGTAAGAGTCTGACAGACCCCTCCGCCCGCCCCAGGGCGGGGGACATCCATGAGGATTTTCCAACCCGGAACAAAAAAAAAAAAAAAAAAAAAGGTTCTGTGTACAAAAGTGAAAAAAAAAAAAAAACTTTTGTCAGTTGATTCATTGACATTGTCTAATTAATACCGACTAAACTGAAATTTCAATATTAAAGCTTTAACTTCAACAGACTCGTCACTTTGTATTGTTACAGGAGAGAAAATCGAGGACTTGTTCAACACATGGGGTTCAGGTCTGCCAGAAAGCAGCGGAGAATATCCTTGTGGTCGTATTTCGCCACATGGCACCTTGGACACCGAATATTGTGACCTTCGAAGTGTTCGTTCGTTTGTTTGCGAAAAGGATCCTACTACTTCACGTTTCGAATGAAGCTGCTACTGAAGCTTTGGTGCATTCTTGTAGTAATTAAATGTTGTTGCGTCTAACAAAAATCAAGAAGACAAAATTTAAAAACAGTTTGACTGCCACGAATCATTAGTAATACTTGCTCCCTTAGCCCGTAAGTTTATAACCTTTACAATAATTACATCAACATAACTACCATACCTAAGCTTTATAGCTCCTACACACTATGCCGGCGGCATGGCCGCCGGCTCTTGCCGCGCGCCACGTACCCCCGGCTTTTGCGGCTTCTTTTTTCTTTGCGATCCTTTGTGCGGCAGGGCGGGGCGCGCCGCGGCTTGCGTGGCGGCATAGTGTGTAGGAGCTAAAAGATTAAAATATATATTTTTAGCAAACATTTTTATTTTATCATTATATAAGGAAGAACCATACAATGTAATGTCTGTTGGAGACACAAATCTCTCAGTTCTAATTTCTGAAAGCAGCCAAAGAATCATTAGAATCCGTAATACATCTCTCAAAGTTAGATTTGTTCTCAAATGTATCATGATTTCATGAAAAGAGATGTATTAATTATTTTAATTCTGTAAATACATATTTGTTATGGTCGCGAATCGTATTTTGATCAAGATACAACCTGACACTGATAATATAAGAGATAGCCGTACTTTTGGTAACTATCGCTAGGAAGGCTGATTCAGTATTTGGTGAGTATGTAGGGCTCTCCTCTGGTGAGAATAGTAATGGTCTGCCCGCATGCGGCTGGCCAAGTGACTATCTATCACCACTCAAAGACGAGTTATTGTTTCCAAAAATGAACAATAACTAGGAAGGCTGATACTAGTACGGCATTATGACATGTGTGAACAGTAGAAAAACTGACGATATTCATGGGCCACAAGATATGGCCGCTGAAAGACGTGTAAAAATATGTGAGTCGCATATTTTGAATGTTAAATTGAAAATATCCAGGGTCTGTCCGGCAAAGGGCTAGAGTTAAGTTTGTTTATAGAGAACTATGATGTTCAGGTGTTATTTTTGACTGAACATAGGTTGAAAGAACATGAAGTAGTATTTATCAATGATGATAATTTTACTGTACAAAGTGCGTTTGTAAGGAAAAGCGCCATTCGCGGTGGATCTTTAGTTCTTGTTTCAAACAAGTTGAAATGTAAACAACGTTTAGATTTAGTTAATCTTTCCATCGAGCGCACTATTTGAGTTGTCTTGTGTTGAACTCGAGCTATATGTTTTAATTTGCGTTTATCGACCCCCCTCTGCTGATTTCATTAGTTACGAATCGGTAATGGAGAATTCCGGAAGGACCGAATATTGTACGACGATAGTCTATACAGTTTGTTCAAGCGTACGATGATTGTTCTGTACACTGAAAAATAAATCTTATGACAAAACAAAGAATTCTGAGTTGAAAAGAGTGAAATTCGTAAATAGTGCAGTTGACTCTCTCTGCCGACTACTTTGCTGCCGTCGTACTGTCTCCACGGAACGTCATTTTAGTCTACTCTTCCGTCGACAAAACAGTGCTCGTGCTAAGCCTGCAGGGGTTAAGAGTCTATAATACTTGCAAATCAAATTGCTTAGCCTGATCCAATTCAAATTGCTGAGCCTATCGAAAAAACTACAGTATTCATTTTGAAATAAGTATATGTTAAAGATGAGGATTAATGTTAAGTACTATAATTGACGAAAATACGATTCCATAAAATTTTCTCCATAGAAAAAAAATTACAATGTTACCTCCAAACCAAACAATAAAGCGCTAACGCAGGTTTGCTATTGAACCCATTAGTGCTCGGTGACACGACGCTATCGCCGAGCTGTCACCGCACCGTCACCGCGCCGCGTAACCATGTAGACTGATCCGCCACCGTGCCGCCACCGCGCCGCCACCGCGCCGCCAACGCGCCGCCACCGCGCCGCCACCGCGCCGCCACCGCGCCACCACCGTGCAACCACCGCGCTGCCACCGCGCCGCCACTGCGCCGCCGCCACCGCGCCTAGCTGTGTATATACGCCACCATGCTGCCGCACGGCCGCCGCGCCGTCGCTGCATATTGTAGTTGATATGGCAAAATCAAGCGACGACGTTGCGGCGATGGCGCGGTGGCAGCTCGGCGACGGCGTCGTGTCGCCGAGCACTGATGGGTTCATTAGAAAACCAGCGTCAGACAGCATTTGTCTGGCATTCATGATGAAATGAACCTTTTTGGCGCATCCGTGAGTCACACACTATTGTTGTTAAAACATTATTTTAATTTAGTTATATATTGTGTTTCACGAACTGTGTCCAAATAAACGTTATAATCTTTCTTTATTCTTTCACAAAAAACTAACAACAAGCAATGGAAAATTGCTACTGAAGACTGCGGAGTCGACCTCAGGACTGACTGCTTCTCACACGGACAACTGTACATCCGTTACTTCCGCGTCACCAGTCCAGCTCTATATAATTATTTTGGCTGCTGCGACCAAAAATACAAACGTAGTTTACAGAGAAGATTTATGAAAATAGTATCACGCCTGTGTTCCCGAAGGGTTAGGCAGCGATGTACCTACTACCTACCCACTAGGGATAGCCTATTGCCATTAACTGGGCACAAAATCAGACTCTGGTTTGTTGCTGAGAAATTCCAGATGGAAAACCCAATAACATTAACATTTATAATTCACTTGTTTATCTATTTTATTTTTAATTATTTGAATATCTCATTGTATGTTGCACCGGTCGACGTCATAATGTTCTTGATGGTTGTTGTCATGATATTAAGAACTGCATCAAAATCCGTTCCGTTTCGTAGTTTAGAAGAACAACGCAGTCACACGATTTTTTGCATTGAAGGACTTTCTATTTATATATTATAGATAGATTTTTTATTTATTATTTTATTTTATTTTAATGTAGGTATTATGACACAGTTATTGGGTATTTATTTATTTTAGTTTCTCATTCACAACACACCACAGACACTGATGTATGTCAAAACATTTTATTTGATTTTGTGAGCTTTTCATGTTATCCTATCTTTTACTACTTACCTTTAATTTATTCTGTTAATTTATTAAAACGGACACACACACTTCCCTGTCTTTATTATTCTAGCGTAAGGTTGCAGCTGAAAATCAGCATCAGGTGGTACACTTTGTGTTGCCATCTGAATAAACACATTTTTCTTTCTTTCTTTCTAACACTTTGTCTGACCCGGGAATCGAACCCAGAACCTCATGCTCAACAGTAGAGCTTGCGACCACTAAACCGACAAGGCAGTTTTTTGTAAAACTGTGGCTGCTATTTTAGTATTATTGTGCTGTCTTTCGACTTCCACGTGAACGAAGTCATGGACAGAAGCTAGTTAACATAATTAATACAAACAGCCATTTAAGTAGATCAAAAAGATAAGAAGCCTTTAAAAAATAAAGAAAATAAAATGACAGCGCGTCACTGCACCGCGCTTAGCTTTGCCGCGTGGATGTGGATAAACATAATTCCTTCCACATTTCAAAAACATCGAGATAAACACTGTAATTTTAATTAAACAATACTTTCTTCCAAGCAGGTATAAAAACCGGTTTTTGAAATATTTTAGCAACATGCCTGATCTACTTAAATTAATTGTACTTGGTACTTTAGTACTAGGAGTACAGAATTCTATGATCAAAATAAATGGCTTCAATCTACCGAAGATTGATGATTGGTGGGGTACAGAAGAATCGAAGTGTAACTATGACACCAGCGTCAGACATTTTGAAATTAAATTCGAGGAAGAGGTGAGTGACAACTTATTATTATGATCGCATGTCAATTATGATTTTCTATAATGAATAACCAATAGATAAAACTGCGTTAAGACGGGCAATTTTGTTCAGCAATCATTGCCCAGCAACAATCGCCGGAGATAGTGGAGCAATCTAGAATTGTATTCTGATAATCAACAAGAAATAAGAACAATTGCAGAAAAATCTTTTCTGTGATATGAATAAAGTTAAATATTGAAATATATAGACCAATCTTTAAATCTGATTACAGATGATAACCGACCTCAAGCAACGTCTCAAGAACCACAGACCATTTACACCACCTCTAGAAGGTGCAGCGTTCCACTACGGCTTCAACACGGATAACATGCAGAATTGGATAGACTACTGGGCTGATGGGTACAACTTCACAGAGCGGGAGGCGTACCTGAACAAGTTTCCTCACTTTAAGACAAATATTCAGGGTTTGGATATGCATTTCATCAGGGTTAAACCAGATGTAAGTATTTTTCTTAAGGTTTTCTTCAGCTTAGCCGTTCTTTACTGTACCTACGTCAGCTATATTAAAATGAACTCGACTTCGCATATACGTAATTTGCCATTAGTTATAGCCGGCAGCGCGACAAAAAGGGCGATCTTCTACTTAATAGAAATCTTAAATTAATTCACTGACAGACAAACAACAGCCTAAACAACTGGGTCTAGATTCCTGAAATTTTATCTGGTGAATGTTGATCAAATTCGTCCCCTAAATAGGGTATGAGAGTTCGTATAGGTTCGGCATTTTTGTCGAAGAAAATCCTGTCGGGCTCACTGCTTTTATGCTATAACAAACTATCTTGGAAGGTAGTCTCTCAGGGCCGAACAGGGTTGAAGATTCCGCGTGGTAGCCATAATTTAAAAGAAGAAATAAAATCATCCCTGGAAACACCGATTCAATTACTCACTTACGTTACAAAACCGTGTTTATCAATTGTTTAAGCTAAATACCTTTTAAATACGACATTTTAATATGGAATAAGGAAGTTTGACTAGTAAGACTGGTATTAGACACACGTTGAACAACTGTCTAAACCCGACATCGAGAAAAGTAAAAAAGTCAAGTTTTTTTAAGTGTATCGTTCCAGTCACTGGTGAACGATCAAAAAAAGTATGCAGCTGTGGCGAGGCAGTACTTCCTTACCCGTACCTTTCGTTCCACCTGAAGATCTCCCACCAGCACTCTAATTGCATAACACGCTTTCACAATCTGAATCATTTTGAAGGCTATTGCTAATCCATTGCTTCATATGTTCGAAAAATGTGTCTGCTCAATGACGTAAGTAACGCAATGAATGGTGTTGAACTGTCAAAATTAAACCCATTGCTACTGTTAGTGTGTTACGCAATTACCCCGCTGGATATGAGTTGCTTTGGCTGACCTGGAAATCTTTGAACAGTCGTCGGACCCAGGTTGGCTAAAGCAAGGAAACCTGTTCTGGTGGAGGGAAACTCATAGACGAGTCCGCCTTGGGGTGTTAATGTGATGCTATTCCACAAACGATGGGACACTTAATATTGTGTCCTGCGTGTCCTGTCATCTGCACGTTACAGGAAATGATGGACGCTAGTGATGGCTCGAAACAGGTAGCAAATTCTTGGCCGAGACCATTTAGATTGCCATCGACACGCTAAAAAGAAGATTGTCGAGTGACATAGGATACTTTTTGTTTCCTTTCGCTATTAATTTGATTAAACAGTTTGTGATTCTTTGTTTTGTAATGTACTTCGCATACTATTGTATAGAATCGAGTTACAGCTGTGCTGCTGGGGAGTTTGTTGCGCCACTTTTTCTTCCCAGCTAAAGCACTAGGAAGTGGTGAAGGGCGGGCGTTTTAGGGGACTATTTGACGTTCAAAAAGTGCACAGCCTAATTTTAATTTCATCAGAAAAATACACAGTGCCCATGAGAATCTCCATACGGTATAGATTTACGGAGAACGAGGAAAACTGTTCCACCGGAATACAGTTTATACTAGAACGGGGAACAGAGTGATTCAGTTCCGCTTTGACAACCATAATAAGAACCTACTGATACATATTAAACGAAAAATTTACCCACCTTTCCTGCTTATTTGTAACTTACTGGAATTGTGCAAGGTTGTTATATTGATTTGGCAAATTTAACCTTTTTTATATGTTTTTATTTAGTAAAAACAAAATCCAAAAAATTTGAGTACCTCATTTCGTCTACAGGTGCCTGATAGCGTAGAAGTGGTACCTCTCCTGCTGCTGCACGGATGGCCCGGGTCTATCAGGGAGTTCTACGGCGCCATACCTTTACTCACAGCTTATTGTGCACAGAGAGGTTTCGCCGTCGAAGTCATAGTGCCCAGTCTGCCTGGATTTGGATTTTCTGGGGTAAGTTAAATATTGGATTTTTTTATCGACCATTTTTGAAAATATGCATAAGACCCAAATACAATAATACAATTTACTTTCTAAAACTACAAACTTAAACTGTACTACTAGGTTAAATTTTAGGTCGTCGTTTCTAATCTTGATAAACGTGCAATTTACTTTTGAGCAATTTGTTTAACACACAGTTCTGTTAAAATGAAACCAGCATGCCCTAGAAAAAAAATCTTTACTCCCGTATTTTAACGTGAAGGCGCTAATTTTACGTACAAGTCAATACAACTACTTTCAAACTGTTACACTATGTCACAGTAGGTAATGGAAAAATACGACAAATGTGGATGTTGTAGTTCTTAGTGGCTTCATACAACGCTCCTGAGACTCATCAACGGATACTGATTATCGTCAGAACAACTTCAGTCACTGCAGCACGCGTAGCATGACAACCTAGAATATAGAAACGGGTTTTCTACGGGTTTTGTCGACAGAAGAATAGACAAAATGACAGATTGTGATTATTTATCTGTCATTTTGTCTGTGGCGGCATCTACAATCGCCACATCTGAACTACGCATCAAAGACCTGACGTCACACAACATCCTGACGTCACACAAATCCTGCATCGCGCAATTAGAGTTTATCGCGCGATGGACACATATACAATCTCCCAACTTCAACCTTTGGGCAGTTGCCCGCCAGACACGACACCCGTCTGGTCAGAGGATCCTCCCTTTTCTATGGTGGATAAATGAACTTTACACCCTGTTCCTCATACTCCTAAATGTCTATTCTTCCGTCGACAAAACCCGTTTCTACTGTGGTCATGCTAAGCGTACTGGGCATAGGCATCTCTTCGACTATTCCAGTATCCCTGCTCCTGTACTAAGTAGTCTCACCTGGTACAGGAGCAGGATAAATAGATTCTAAAATTAAACGGATTATTTCTGTATTTCCCAGGCAGCAGTTCGCAAAGGCTTAGGAGGGACAGAAATGGCAGTAGTTTTCAGAAATCTGATGCACAGACTTGGTTTCAAAAAGTTCTACATTCAAGGAGGAGACTGGGGCGCTCATATATGCAACAGCATTGCTACTCTCTTCCCAGGTGTAAGTTTACTACAAGGATTTAAAAAAACACTACAAAGTGAAAAATAACGTTAATTTCGGAAGTCGGTGTCTATGGTTTTGAATTTTCGTTTTTTGCCACCGATTTCCATAATTGACGTTATTTTTTTTTGTAGTGTTTTTTTTTGGAAGTAGGTTGTTTTTTTTTGTAAAAAGTTTTTATGTGTCACTTATTAGTCAAAATCAAAATCAAAAGTCATTTATTCAAACTAGGCTGAGAATCAGCACTTTTCGAACGTCAATTACATAAGACAGTCCCCCAAAACGCCCACCCTTCACCACTTCCTAGTGCATTAGCTGGGAAGAAGAAGTGGCGCAACAAACTCCCCAGCAGCACAGCTGTCTGTTCAGTTAGAAGAACAACAAAAAAAAAGATTCTATATATTTATATTCAAAATAATTTACATTACGCAACATAAAACATAATTTAAATTATTAGCCATATGTTAGCTAGCACACGCCAGAGTTTTGGTACAGCTACCCCAAACAAATTCGAATACCATTACCTGCTATGTAATGTAAATAACAGTGATAGGAACTATCATATCATCCACATAGACTGTGGAAAAAATACGTATTATTGAAGCTAACTCAAAAAATATCCAAGCAAAGTTAATAAAATTTATATGGGACCACTTTGATACCAAACGCTTTCAAAGAAAAATTTTTTTTTTTTAAATCGGTCCACAATTGACGGAGAAATCGGTGGACATACATACGCGACGAACATTTTAACCTACTCGTTTTTGGAAGTCGGTTAAAAATAGAGTAATTATCGGCTGACTTAAGAATATTATTCACATTCAGCCTAGCAAAGCGAGTAGGTATCATACATCTTTTACCTAGATCCTGTATATCTGATCCTTTCTGACCCTAAAGTCCGATTTACAAGGTGCGATTTAATTGCCAGTGGCATACCATAACTTGAAGCAAAAATAAAGCCAGTTGCAGACCTAGAGCTAAGCCAGCTCGCATATGGCTTAGAAAATTTTTCATGCTTGTGTGCAGATCGCAAACTATGAACACAAGTATGAAAAATTACCTCAGCCATACGGGTCTAGTTAAAATAAGTTGCATCGTCTAAAGTTCTGCTTCAATTTTATTGTATTTTTATTGCTTAAGGATACAAAATTGCACAAAATTATAAACAATTGTAAATGCAGCATTAGTAATATTTTAAACCATCAAAATTATTGGTTAATGATTTCCTTACTTTTCCGCTTTGCACCTCGCATAAAATGCCCTTCGACAATTTATATACAAAATATAATTTTTCTTTTCTTCTCTTTGCAGGAAGTACTAGGGTACCATACGAACTACGCTGTATCGTTCGCACCAGGCACATTCGCGACGTGGTTCTCCGGTTCGCTCAACGAACAGTTGCAGTCATTGGTGGTGGACGCCTCATTGGCTGAGAGATTGTACCCGATCCTTACTATTTTGAAGGGTTTGGTCACTGAAACTGGATACCTGCATATACAGGCTACTAAGCCTGACACTATTGGTATGTACTTCTCCCTAATCAAAGGAAAGGTGAAGTACCATTAGAAGAAGCTTAGCAAGTTAGCAGCCAAGTAAGGATATTTGTCCGTTTGATGGCTTAGCCCCTACTATAAGGGACTTAAACATAACAGGCGAAAAGTTGGAGTAGGTACTATGCACCTTCATCGAGACGGTCCGGCCGGTGCTCGAGCGCTGGCTCGGGAGGAGGCACGGCTCCCTGTCGTTTCGGGTGACGCAGGTGCTTTCGGGGCATGGTTGCTTCGGGAAGTACCTGTGTCGCATAAACAGGGAGCCGGACGCCCGGTGTCACCACTGCGTCGACTGCCAGAAGGACACGGCGTGGCTTACGCTGGCAGAGTGTGCCGCTTGGGAGGAGCCACGCCGTGCCCTTATCTCAGAAGTAGGCAGTGACTTGTCGCTGCCGGCCCTAGTGTATGCGATGGTCGGCAGCGGCGAGTCCTGGGACGCAGTGGTTTCCTACTGCGAGACAGTCGTCTCGCAGAAGGAGGCTGCGGAAAGGGAGAGGGAGATCTCGTCCACTCACCCAGCCCGCAGCAGACGCACCGGGCGTCGGCGGAGGGCGGATAACACCCTCTTCCAGCCCCCCTAAATGGGTCCAGACACCATCCATCCTCCATCAAGACCCGAAGTGGCGGCGCGTAGTGATCCACGCGCGCCCCTCTGAGACGTCGCGGGGGGAGTCAAACACCTCACTCCCCCCCTGACCCGAGGAGGCCCGCGGTGGCGGGCCGGCACCACTCGGGTGTTGCGGAAGATTTCAAGTTCCCGCGACCCCAAGCGTAGGTGTGAGTTGGAACACCGGGGTGGTTTTTAGTCAGTAAGAGTCTGACAGACCCCTCCGAAAAAACCACCACCTCTCTCTTTTTTTCCACCTCGGGAAAAAAAAAAAAAAAGGTACTATGCACCTCCACCTTAAGCCTAGGAGCGTACAAACGCGTTTTTTTTGTTTTTTTATTTTTATATGAATGCAGCATGCATAACTAGAACACTGACAAGCCTTTGTTATGGGTCGTTTTGACCGAAAGAATTTAATATCCGGAAAAACTATTCTTTTTCGAAATAACATAGATAATCAAAATCGTCTATATCGCACTCTGGGCACCAACTTGACGGCCTGATACGTAAATGTTTCATCAGTCTATCACTGATATTCCATCTTCCACAGGTGTAGCAATGTCAGATACTCCGTCAGGTCTTGCCGCCTACATTCTACAGATAGTTTCCATGGCTTCTCGACCTGACTACATAGACAGGCACGATGGAGGCCTGTACGAGTTGTACCCTTGCGAGGAGCTGATCGACAACCTCATGATCTACTGGATGAACAACGCCTTCACCACGGCTATCAGGATCTATGCTGAGACTTTCAACATGAGGAATGTTGAAATGAAATCATTTGCGTTAGTTTTTTTTTAAGTTGTTTTTCAATTCTAAGTAGAGGTCCTTTTTCCCGTGGCTTCGCCCGCGTTGCTACCGGGATAAAAATAACCCTATGTGCCCTTGTCGTTGTCATGTTACTTGTGGTCGGCGCAACATGTTCTCTTCTTCCACTCTCCCCTGTCAACCGTCACGCTATCATTCACCCCTTCTCTACTATATCATTCCTCATACAATCCATCCATCTTTTTTTGTTATTTATTTAACAGTTTATGTACTCGTACACACATATAAACAGACAAGAAGAAAGGAACAGAAAAATACGTACAAAGGTGATGCTTACTTCAAAATAAATCTCTTCCAGCATAACTGCGATAGGAAAGTAGTTAAAGAGATGACAACGTTTGTAAGAGTAGAAGAAATAGTAAAATACATAAAATAAAAACACTTAACAATTCACTCATTTAAATATAAACATACAGTAAGAGAATATTCTTACACACATACTTCTAAAATAAATATCACTAAAATATATGTAATTAATTATAATGTAGTATAAAATAATAAATACAAAATATGCAACTATGAATATATAACTAGTTATATAGAGTGAAATTTAATTCATGGGCATCTTCTTAAAGGGGTCAATGTACAGTGGGCTGCAGAGAAATCTCACCCCCTAGCAATTTAACAAACAATTCAAGGGGGTGCGATTTATCTGTACTCCACTGTACTCATCATTATGAACAACTTTCAATATGGGACCAACGTTGAAATCGCGAAAAAAAAATCAGCTGTTCGCTACATTTTGACGAACAATGTAAGGAACAGCAAATTTTATTTTCGTATTTGTTGCGTTTTCTTTTTTTAAAGTTTGGAAGTTAATAGAATAGAATCTCTACGCCGATAATAACCAATCACCGTTATTTTTTCAGGCTGTCAACACCAGTTCCAGTATGTACAGTTCACGCCAAAAGTGAACTGCTATACCAGACCCCGAGTATGTTACAGTACAAGTTCCCTAACCTACTGAATTCAACTGTTCTAGAAGATTATGGTCATTTCTTAGCTATGGAGAAGCCAGACTTCTTCTCCGAAAATGTTCTGCATGCTATCGAGTTGTTTAGAAAGTGGCATGCGAAGGGAGCGTGCAAAGATGAATTGTAACATATATTTTGTTTCTTACAAATATTTACATCGTAAGATTCGCCCTAGAGCGTCAAAAGATCGTCGTTTCTGTTTCGTTTTGACACCTCAAACACACAATGACGCAGTGACTTGGCTTGATTGTCATGGAAACGTTATTTAATCATGTCTGAGCTCACTCTTCTCAGTTAGAACACTATTTCGCGTTGAGTTTCAATGTAAACTAGAGAAGCTATTACAAGCAAATGATGTGTCCGCGCGGATGTAAAATTTAACAAACGTGGTGTACAAAAATAGTTCATTAGAAAACCGGCGTCAGACAGCATTTGCCTGGCATTCATGCTGAAATGAACCTTTTTGGCGCAGCCGTGAGTCACACACCTTATTGTTGTTAAAACATTATTTTCATTTTGTCATTTTTTGTTTCACGAACTGTGTTGAAATAAACGTTAGTCTTTCTTTATTTCTATTCTTTCACTAAAACGAACCACAAGCAATGGTAAATTACTACTGAAGACTGCGGAGTCGATCTCAGGACTAACTGCTTCTCACACAGACAACTGTACGTCCGTTACTTCCGCGTCACCAGTCCTGGATGCCTACCATGATCTAATTAAAAACGATTCAAAAGCAAGGCATTTCAGTTTAGGTTCTAAAGCTGCATCGCTTCAAAGTCGTACCATGACGTCCAATACGCTCAGCGGCATTTGGATCGTTAAAAGTGAATGAAAGATCGCAATTTGTGGCTGAGCCGCGTTTGAAACGTTTTTGGTGAAAAAGAGACAACGCTATTATCAAATAAGTTTGTATCGCGCACATTCTTATGGATTTCCTTTCCTCTAATGTCCTTGGGAAAATACAATGTATTTATTTCTAATTTGGGGAGAATTTAATGCCGTGGTTATTTGAGACAATACTGATGACACCGTTTGTTGTGCCACGGAATAACAACAACTACACGGAATACTAACAATTGGAGACATAGGTGGTTATTCCGTGGCACAACAGCCACGGAATAACCACCTATGTCTCCAATTGATCTTTGATAAGACTTTGTGGCATAGAATGACAATGCAGTCAAAACCTTAAAACAATATTATTATTAGTACACTTATTATGGTTAATAAACCATAGAGTTCTAAAAATTGGATCTAAGTAGTTTCTCAAATCTTTTCTCACTAACAAAAACATTAACAACTTAATTCTTAAAGCTTAAGAATTAAGTAAACTATAGAGATAAGAAGTTATGATATGTTATCTACTTTGTTCTCTAAATATAAATCCGTTGACTTGACAGGCTCTTTGAAAATTGGGCTCAACTCAGCGCACAAATCGAGCACTAATTCTTTGGATAACATGTAGCGCCTAATGAATTCGGCATCCTCAAAATTATTGAAGGGGTCCAACTGGTCGCGTAACTGGAGCCTCTTACGTTTTTGGGCAGTGTGAGGCCGAATCTTCCTCAAAAAACTAGTAGTTCATCAGACATCTGTTAGAGAAAAACAAACGCGGTTAAAAAAAGCATGTAAAATAGGTATTTTAGACTTTAAAAGAAAGATTAAAGCACACTTACATCGGTTTTTGTAAAATTCCACTAAAATAGCACTAAAAAACTTTATTTTCGTCAATAATTCACCAAACGTTTCAGTTTATGTTAGAGAAATAGTAACTTTTATTGAATCGCTTATTTTGACAGTTGAGCGTTTCAGCTGAGCTGCTTTAAGGCCGTCATGGTACCAAACAAGAATGAATGAAACCAAAATTTGCGACTCAGTTTGGGACAATCGCTGTCAGATGGCATGGCCTAAATTGAATCCGTAAACTGACGTCATGGTACGAATTAGAAGAACAGTTCAGTTTAGGTCCTAAAATGGATCGCGCTAAGAGCTCGTGGTAGGCATCCTGCTCTATATATTTTGGCTGCTGCGACCAAAAATACAAACGTAGTATACAGAGAAGAAAATAACATAACATCACGCCTGTGCTCTCGAATGGTTAGGCAGCGATGTACCTATAATACGTCCGGAGAACCCGACTCGCTTCGGTTTAAAGAATTTTATTCTTATAAAGAACACAATACAGCACTTAATGTATGAGATTTAAAAATAAATCATGCAGTTACAAGGTCACAAAGACTTCGTGAGTCGATAACAGGAAAACAAAAAATATTTAAAACTAGGCTTCTAAAAATTCAATCCAAAAGGTTAATTTAGTTATTTATATCATGCAGGCATTTTCGAAATATGTGTTACAATGTTTCTGAAACATAAACTTTAAACATTTTTTTTTTAATAATTATATTTTTGCATTTACTATATTATCTGGCAGCTTATTGTACAGTACCGCTCCTGCGTACAAAATGTTTTTCTTTCCGTAATTGGTTCTGGGTGGACGATTTCTAGTGTATGTTCCGAGATTTACTTTTTTGAAAGTCAATTGGGAGCTTCCACCTTGCTCACAGACTTGTATTTTTACCACGGTATTAGGAATTTTCATATGGTTGACAGAAGTAGAACCTGCCTATTAGATATCGTTAAGAAATAGCATCATGCATCGGGTAAAAAAAAATCACGGATATTTAATGTTGTGATAGCTAAAAACCAAAACGATAATTAATCTTTGGAGTTTGTGTAGCGAGCGTATTATAAAAAAATGTTTATAATTTTTAGAATATAAACCTGACCTTTAAGCTATCACGTATCACCAAAATAAAATATTTATAATTACTTGCATATTTTCGAAAGACTTGACTTATCCTGTGTGCTAACCGAAAGCAATTGTCGCGATCGTTTGCGTCAAAATGACGCACACACGATATACTAATACATAATTCTATACTAGTTTAGTAAGTTTCATATTGAGACACAAAGCAACAAAATACGATCTAGAGAAATGTGGCTGCTTTTCTTTAGATCGAATTCTAAATCGAAATATTACTAGAAGAGACGCTACGATCAATACGTGGCTCGCCGAAATCTGCGCAGCTGTATGTTTTTTCCCATATTAAAGCTAGTTCCTCATTAATTCTCATATCTCTTTCCTACTCCATCATCAGACCCTGATCACCATCTATCTACAACTTATTTATTGAGACCTTTCCAATGAGCTCAAACACAATATCTCTGCTGTAAGTTGGTGAGGGAGTTGGGTATCCTGCAAATTCCAGCCACAATTGCGGCGATAAGTCCCCTCTTTGAGGAGTGGCTTGAGAGGCGCCATGAAGTCCTCACCTTCCGCCTGACGCAGGTCCTCACCGGACACGGTTGTTTCGGGAGGGTCCTGTTCCGCATAAGGCGGGAGGAAACGCCCGGGTGTCACAACTGTGTGGATCGCACCCGGGCGTTTCCTCCCGCCTTATGCGGTACAAAATTTTCAAAATTCGACCCTTAAGGGGTGAAAAGGGAAAATACAGTTAGTATAAAAAATCTCGTTACGTTGTTTTAGAAAGTCGAAACTTTGAATAAATACTTATTTGGGTAAAAAAATTCTACCCTTTAAAATGGGTAGAGGAGGTTCTATGTTATGGGGTTAAGTTTCCGCACTTAGTCCTTCAGTGGACCATTGCGCGTGGGCCATAGCGGCCGTTGGTGGTTATTCCAACCAGCCCACCGTCTGTTCAGAACATCTGCGAAAGTTCTGGGTGACCCGAGGGTTTCTGTTCTAATCTGGGTGACGCCTGTTCATTCAAAAAGCACGTGCGTGACGGTTTCCTCAGCCTCCATGCACCCCCTGCACAGAGGACTGTCTGTTATGCCTATTGTGTGGAAGTGTCTGTTTAGCGAGCAGTGACCCGTGATGGTCCCCGTCACCAGGCGCAGGCCGTTCCAGTCCAGGCGTAGTAAACGCCTAGTATCCAACGTTAGCCTGGTATCCAAGGATGGTATAGCTTCCTTGGACTGCCTGCAGCCCAGTGTCGAAGTCCACCAGTACCTCCAGGTAGAGGAGGTATTAAAGTTCGGAGGGGAAAGTAGGAAAGCGTGGATTTCCTACTTGGACGATGTCGCAGGCGAAGAGCTAGTATTCATATAAACTAGCGCGACGAACGCGTTATCGCGCGACAGTCTCATTCGGTTAGGACAAGGCCTTGCAGTGGTTTCAGTAAATCTGTTCCAACTGAACTGTAACCTCTATTGCGATGATAAAAAAACGAGCAATATTAATGAGAGATAAAAATTATACAAGATTTATATAGGTTTGTAAATTTATCCCAATCATTACCATTTTGCGCTGCGGAACATTCAAGTTCTGAAAATGTGGAAGTCACTAGTATGTGTGACATTACTGTTTCTAACTGGTAAGTTTCACAAGCCTTCATTACTCTACGCATGCATTGTTAAACTTATTTAACCGATTGTCCAGATGACTGTTTCGTTCCTTGGCCATAGAATTGGCAATACCACTCCACGTGGCAATGCTGCCAGTCTTCTCGGCACGTCCGGATATCAGCGATACAGAGGAGAACATTTACGCCTCCTTGTTTTAACTTGAGATTATTTTATTATTTAATTTTGTTTCTAAATATATATATATAGATGTGTAGTTTATAACCATACTTTTTTGTTTGTAGATGTCGTGTTATGTAAACCTGACTACCTTTTCGACCAGAACGTGAACGGTTGGCTCAACCTGCACGCAGGCCCAGCGACATGGCAGCAAGCCTTCCTCAACTGCCACTATGAAGGTAACGAGGATTATCTTGCCTCTTCTCTTCCATTGGAAACTGCACTTTGATGGGCAACTGGCTTCATCTTTGTAAATAATTGCCTTACTCTTGGACACAAGTATTTGTAAAATGGTTTAATTGAAACAAATTCCTTGAGTTTGTGTTTGAAAATCTCATTTAGAGCCAAACTTAATTTTTAATTTGCAGGTGCTGTGTTAGCGTCACCTATTAACGCAGAGCTCGCCACTGCTCTGGTCAAGATCATGAGCCAATCAAAACTGGAAAGTCCTATCTTCTTAGGAGTTAATGCATTTTCTCAAGGAGTCTTCATGTCTATCGAAGGTATGCGATCTTGAAAGTTCAAAATTCATTTATTCAAACTAGGCTTAGAATCAGCACTTTACGAACATCAAAATTACATGAGACAGTCCCCCAAAAGGCCTGACCTTCACCACTTCCTAGTGCTTTAGCTGGGAAGAAGCAAACTCCCCAACAGTACAGCTGTCTGTTCAGTTAGAAAAAAACCGATTCTATCAAATCATATGCAAAATAATTTTCATTACGCAACACAAAACATAATTTTATAGTATCCATATGTCAGCTAGCACACGCCAATATACTAACCAAAAACATCGACAAAGAGAAAAAACGCAAAAATAAAGAATTAAAAATAAACGTAACCAGAACATAACTTATACCACTATAACTTTACTTATAATAACTGGAAATTATAAATGATAAACTAGGTCCTAGTTTATCATTTATAACTTCCAATTTCAGCTCGAGGTAAAATAAATGAACAGTTAATTACTAATAACAATAACAAAACCATGATCAGCAAGCAGTACCCGTTCACGAGCATAAAGCAAAAGATCAACCACTACCCCCCTCGCCATATTTGAGGGAAGGAGGCAACCCGACCACCGACGCTACCGCAAGCAGTGACATCTAAGGGAGTATGACAAACTTGCTACTGGTTACTCAAGCAAAAAATAATATTATCAATTTTCGAGGTCGCTAGCTAATCACATATTGCAATACAACTCATTAAAAAACATTGTAATGAGTAGATAATGTCACCAATATTTTAAAATAAAATTGAAATAAAGTTTTATACTAAAAACAACCGTAAGTTTAATATTCTGTGGCCTAAAAATTTAAGGTTTCCGTAACCAGATTATTAATTATCAATTGGTTGTGTGCCTATAAAAGCAAAAGAAAAACAAAGAAAGAAAATTTGTTTATTCTGCACAAACAAGACAAATAGATAAGCCATGGCCTAAATGCACTGCAACAGTCCTATAATCTTAACCTTAGAATCATACCCATAGAGAAACATGAGTACCCCTAGTAGAAAGTAAGATATAGTACGTCATCACTACAAAATTTATTAAAATCAACTTTTATGGCACTAACATTAGCCCTAAGTACTTATAAGTAACAAATCTCCAAAAGAATAAGTTTCATTAACAATTAAGACATATATTTTTTGGTGCTCACATATAAATTTTACATTTATCAAACATAGTTTATGTTATACCGTCTTTGACAACAAACATCTCCCAGATTTATTCCGGAAGGGGTTCGACTATCGGATGGCAGCATCGCATTTATTTATTTATTTTTTATTGGTACTTCAAGGTACGGCTCTAGGGTTAAATCTTATAACTTATTTCTATTTCAGGAGTTCCACTAGACGACTTATCAGTTACTTGGGGCACTAATGGCGATGGTAAAACACCTGAAGATTGTCTATCTCTGTCCACTGATGGCAAAACGTACATCTCCTCGTGCACGTCGTCACTTCCGTACATATGCTACAAGAAAAGAGATAATACCACGATCCCTAATCGATGCGGCACCTTTGATGACGGTAAATATTTTGACGGCAAAATCAGTAGTGCAAATTCAGTGTTATGTCCGTCTGTCACAAATGTTTTCTTTTCGAAAGTAACGTGAGAAATTAGATCGCTATGTCCTTTTTAAGCTGTGAGGAAATCCTCGTAATATTTCTGAGTTTATACTTTACATAATTAGCTACACTACGGCAAGCAGTCATAATTACTAGCAGCAATATTAGACCCAGCATTAATAATGATTGTCACATTTACAGATTATCACTATCACCGTGTCACGGGTAGCTGTTACAAGCATCACAAACTAAAACAGACATGGAAGACAGCATACAGGATTTGCGCAGCCGAGGGAGGTCATCTAGTCATCATCAACGACAAACGCGAGGCTGATATAGTAATCGGTTTACTGGACCCACCATCAGATGGAAATATGGGAGAAACGGCGCACATTGGACTACGAGATTGGAATAAGGACAATACCTGGCTCTCTATTCACGGTATGTTTATTTTCACTGAATTTAGCTACTAAGATATCAATGGCTATAACTGCTTCTTTAATAAAAACAAGAATAATCTATCCATATTAATCGATACTTCCACACTACACTATTATAATATATATTTTACTATATAATTATTATTCAATCTGCCTAGCCTTTTCCTAACTATGTATGTTGGGGTCGGCTTCCAGTCTTACCGGATGCAGCTAACTACTTCACAAAAACATATTTAAATATTAAAACTTTAACTTCAACACAATCGTCACTTTTTAATGTTACAGGAGAGAAAATCGAGAACTTGTTCAACACATGGAGTCCAGATCAGCCGTCAAACAGCGAAAATTCAGATTGTGGCCTTATTTCCTCAGGAGGCACTTTGGCATCCGGATATTGTAATCTAAGTGTTTTTTCGTTTGTTTGCGAAAAGGATCCTAGTACTTTACGTTTCGGAAATATATCTGGTAATGTTTACAATGTTTCCACTGAACCTTTGAATTAAATGTGGTTATGTGTATAAAAATCAGGAAGACACAATTTAAAAACAGTTTAACTGCCACGAATCATTAGTAATAGTTGCTCCCTTAGTCCGTAAGTTTATAACCTTTACAATAATTACATCAACATAACTACCTACCATAATTATACCTAAGCTTATGATTAAAATACATATTTGTAGCAAACATTTTTATTTTATAATGAAGAACTATATAATGTATTGTCTGTTGGCGACACAATTCTCGTTCTAGTTTCTGGAAGCAGCCAAAGAATCAATAGAATCATTAATACATCTCTCTAAGTTAGATTTGTTCTCAAAAGTCATGATTTCATGAAAAAGTCATTCAATGGAAGAAATCGAACTTAGAGAGATGTATTAATGTAATTATTATAATTCTGTAAATACATATTTGTTATGGTCGCGAATCATATTTTGATTAAGATACAACCTGACACTGACCTGCAAATTACAAAAAAACGATTGAACTTCGGGCCACTCACCACACCCACCACACTCACCACTCACATGCAGAGAAATAACTTTCTTTTTTTTTCACCTTATTCTGTCACCCAGGAAAATAGCAATCTGTTAACATAATGCACCTAAAATTGTAGGGGAAATTAGATTTATGGTATTTTCAGTCAATCACATAGCAACCTGGCTGTTAATCGCAGGAATTACAGATGTATCTATAATAGTTGATTATGCTTCGTAATGTCGTCCTCATAAGCCGTGTGCACTCCATACATGCAAATAAGCTCTGCATACCCTGTAGTTCCATACATACATGTCCCTAATGATAAATATAAAATAACTATAACTTAAAAAAAAAAACAATTAAATTAATCTAACTTATTCGCCGTCTCTCCCCATAGCGTTTTGGCTTCCCGTGTTTGTTACGCGGCATCTATTACTTTTTTTTGGAACTAACTTGTTGTTACGGCGAATACCCACCGCCGCGCCGCTCCCGCTCACGGGAGAGCTGCCTTTCCCGTGAGCAAAAGCAGTACTACGCGTTGCTTATTCTTCATACAACGCATCTGATGAATTCTCGTGTACACAGCAAAAGTGTGACTGTGTGCGTGAAAATGTGTGCGCGTGTTTGTGTTTTGGAAGCATAGCTTAAATTGCAACCCGTCCAAATTGAGAAGCCATAAAAGCACAGCTTAATTATTGATTACTGAGGGTGGACTTTTTTTTGTCGGATTAACCAAATTTATTATTTCGTAAATGCAACGTTTTTTCTACCTATAGTTTCGATTCTTTTTCTTGGCGCAAAAGATTGATTGTTTATGCAATTATTTAGCAAGTTTATTGTAAAAAATGGAAAATTATATCTGTGAGACCTGTGCTGGCGGCAGATTTTAATTCATTGAAATACACTAAGACTTGTATTTCAATCAATTTAAATCGGCCGCTTAAGTTAAAGTTAAATTAATTGCAAAGGGAAGGTATCCTGGTGTACCTGGCTTGGATGTAATTAAAAAAATAGGTGATGCTACTTGTTATTTTGGCTAACAGGTTGTGTACACATAAACACATTGTATTTTGTTCACAAATTATAAAGAGAATGTTTGGACCTTTAACGGATATTCAGATTTGACACCATGGGAAGGCAATGGCGCCGTGCGTTAAGAGTCGGGTAGAGTAGGTAGTCGGTGGGCCACCGACCGAAACAACCTGAAACTGGTACGTTTTATTTAAATTTTTGCCGTGCATACCCTGTCTGAAATCTCTGTGCACACCACTGCTCGTAAGTACTTGTAGTTTGCACTCGTTGCACTACTCGCTTATCACAATTAAAGATGAAAGCCTTCATTATAATAAAATGTTATCTGTGGTCCGGTCGCTGGCGCGCTCGCATGACATCTATCAAACCATTGTACTTTTTTGTGCCGCGCGGGATGGAAAAACATAAAAAAATAATATAAAACATATAAGGGCGGCGTGGCGTTAGTTCTAATTATAGCCACGCACCAAAACATCAGGGATCTTATATATAGCTACACATGAAAATGTTGTTGTGATTACACCTACAAAACATTATCATCATCATTACATCTACAAAATGTATCACATTAAACATTTATTTACTTCTAATGTACTTAATAATTGTTATAACTTATAATGCAAGATTTCACAATTAATTATTTGTGACACTTCTCTCGTCCCAATTTCTGGGGAACGCCCATGGTGACCACAGATCCTGCAGATCTCTTGCCATTAACATTGACCCTCTTAATTCTGTTGTTCAGATAAGAAGTCAGAAGGTGGAGAGCATTGTCCCTCATACCATAGGTACAGTTTCCCGATGAGTGTATCATAATGTACGCAATTGAAGGCCTTGGACAAGTCGCAGAAAATGCTAAGAGCATATTACGACTCCTCCCAGGCCTCGAATATGCTCTTCAGTAATTCCACGCCCTTTCATTTTGCTCCACTATGACCTATAGTCACGGTCACAGAAAAGATCACAACGATTTTTGTAACATTTTATTTTTCTTGTTGGTTCTTTATTGTCAATTTCATAAAAAATATCGAAATATTGTAAATAATCCATGGTTTTCAAACCCAATACGACACAAGCTATTATTATAGGTTATACGTTTGCTACAAAAGGTCCAAGGGCTGTATAACGGTTGTACATTATCTCATTGTTGATATGACGACTAATATAGAAGTATGGAAGAAAAATATATGTTCCACCGCCTCCAAATAAATCGGGATGAGGGTAAGGAGAAACGATGATGAGGATCAGGTTGGTTTTCATAGGGACTAAGCCTTATAGATTCTTATTCTAAAACGACGTCCGAAATTAATAAATCTTAGGTACAAAACCCTTACGTTTCCCCCTATTTGATTTCGAATGGTCTGACCATCGTGTTGTAGTCAAATTACAATTCTTCTGGACCCCCCAATAGTCGTCAAACACAGGCCTAAATATCTCCGAATCCTGAACACCTAAGACTAAGGCGCCAAGAATTACATAAAACAAGTATGAAAATCTTAATAAAAGGCTTCATCTGTGGTCTGAGTTTTCCACTATTCATCACTCTTGTTTCTAGGTAGAAGTATTTTTTAATAATATATTAATGTTTTTTATTTTATTTAATGCATTTTTTTTGTATTGTTTGTTTTATAAACAAGACCATTACAAAGTTAAAGCTATAGTTATTTGTAGTAACATACGGTGTGTTAATATGGGCTGACAAGAAAATAATGTAATGTGTACATCGTAGATAGTAGCGGGGTAGCGTATAAGGAAATCCTGACTATTCAGAACCCCAGTACTTCTGAGCTGTCGGAGCCTTTATGCGATTGAACGCGCAGTTGTATAAATGCTACCCTGCTTTTAGTTGTGTAACGCTGGAAGATATTTATGATAATGTGGACATTTCAATTTTACATATTTATTTGTATAGATGTATTCTAGTCGATTTTGCCACTCACCGGCCGCTGCCGCGGCACCGCTTGCTACGCTCGCTCAGGTCGTGCGGAGAACGTCACAGTTCTAACCTAACCTAACCTTTTCTGCGAGTAAAAATATTTAACCTAATCTAACTAGTTCGGATCCGGGTAGCCTACTAAAATATTTTTTTCTAAAAGCTCAAGTCGTTTCTGCCTTCTAGGGATCTGAGTAGAGGAATCGTTTTAATTATGAAGTCTTGAATACTACACCGGATACATTACCCAAATACAGATCGTTCGCAACTCTGAATTGCGGAATGGTTTATGATAACTTTCTGTGAATTAATGCTAGTAAGCCCTCTCGCAGCTCAGAAGTGCTGGACTTCTGAACACTGAAAGAGTTTCCATAAACGCGTTGCCACATACTGTCAGCTGGCAAACTTGAAACGGCATTGGAATACATCGCACACGGGAGTGCCCTTGCGTCTTTTCAAGTTAACATGATCTAGATGTAACGTGGAGTCTTTCCGCAGCACAGCGCGGAGCACAAAAGGCTGTCTCACTGTCGATACTTCGACTTCTGAATAAAGTTGATTGGTCGAAAAGTCCCTGCGCTTAAAGTGCATGACTTTCAAGATCGCCCTTTGAGCTCATTCAACTTTAAGTAGATACCTAAGGAGATTTTGTAGGTTCTGCCCTAAACCGGGATACAATATAAACTAGCAAACCTAAAGCGAGATCAGCAGAGCCTAAGTTTCTTAAATATATACATTTTTTTATTGATCCTTGGGCTTTGATGTGGAGCTGCCAGCTGCTAAGTCAATGTGGACTCCTAAATATTTAATCATTGGAGTGGACCGATTATAATGAAATAAAGACTAAATGTTACCTCAAACTGCGGACTCTATTTCAAATCCTTTCAATATCGTAAAAAGGAATACCTAAACGATTAAAATATAAATGTTACATGTGAATTTTAAAATCAACACCGTTTTTAAACCCTTTGGGGATTATTTCCACGATACGTTCCAACACCCACACTGATCGGACTTTTTGTTTGTTACACGTTGAATATAAGAATTAATTGGAAAAAAATAATATAGGGGCATAATATAAAACCAATAGACATATCAATATTTTTTTTTGTTTTTTTCATTTAAGCTGTTTTTTTTCTACAAACTTACCCAAATACTAGGAACAGCGTGTGGTCAAGAATACAGCCCTGTGGGGACCTTATTCGATTTATTTATTCTCACTCCTCATTGTGGCAATTTTAAATGCCTACCTACGTACAATCTATCTGATAATCTTTAAAAATATCTAAAGACAGACCGCAAATCACAATGTGCTCCAGTTTTCATGAAAGGATTGTATAAAAGACCGTATCGAACGCTTTTGATGCATCCACGAATAATTATACCAAATGTCACAAACATAACATTACATAACATCACACCTGTAATCCCCGAAGGTGTAGGTAGAGGTGTACCTGTACACCCACTTTTAGCCAATTATGTTTAAGTCCCATATAATAGGGGGCGAGCACAAATCCAGTCTCCGGGCTGTTACTGAGAAATTTCTAATGGAAAAATTCAATAACACTTTGCCCGACCTAGGTAGCGAGCCCAGGACTGCATACTCAGCAGTAGCACTAGCGACTAAAAAATTTTCATACTATCATTTCATAGAATATTATTCTATGAAATGATGAGAATGAGATTTTTTTTTACACACAATACTTAGAAAACATTTAAAAATCTTTGGAAACATTTAAGTCATTGATTTTTGTTACAAATAAAATTTTACGTTTTTATATTCATATCCTAGAACAACAAATCAAATATTCTATATTCTCATACTGTTTAGTTACTATTAAACTTATTACCAAGATTTTTTTTTTATCAAGTGACACTTTCTAAACGTTTCAATTCATACCTTTAACAACATAATATACAATACGACAAAACTAAGATGTAGCATAAATTTCAAAATTTGCACTCATTCATTTCAATTTTGCGAATGTATTTGATTATATGACACAAGTTATTGCGTTTGCGTAAAGATCATTTTCACCTAAAGCAGTAATAAATATTGGTGATTTTGAAGGCGCGCTCAGTTTGCATGGTGATCGGTTTTACGAATTTTGCCGATCCTACATCTAAGTTGTGTCGTACTGTATCCTCCTATAAAATTACAACAACGCGTTCACTAAAATCTACCACTACTTAGACTTGGTTTTACTGGGACTATTTTATAATTGATAACACTAAGTACCGTTAAGTTATACGAAAGCGGTTCATAACTGTAAGTTGGAGTGCCCTAATTATGTTACTGCGACCAATTCCGCCGTAGTTGGTGGCACAGTTCTATCCTAACCTAACCTATTTGGTCACAGTCCCTTACTAGTTATATTACCAGATGCTCGTATCATAGTTAGAAGACTGAAGACCTTTTTTATTTGAATATTATCGCATTTGTTTGTTGTCCAATACTTTGATTTAAAGAGTTGATTGATTGTGTAGCGGCATCTACATCGCTACGTGCGAACTACGCATTAAAAGACCTGACGTCACACAACATCCTGACGTCACACAAATCCTGCATCGCGCAATTAGAGTTTACCGCGCGATAAACGGGCAGTTGCCCGCCAGACACGACACCCGTCTGGTCGGTGGATCCTCCCTTTTCTATGGTGGATGAGCGAACATTACACCCTGTTCCTCGTACTCCTAGCACTCCTAACTCCTCCTAATCGTTCAGGTGTGTATGTACTCGTATAAATAATAATCTACGTGACCAACACGCCAGGGCTTTTAACCTTAATCGTTTATGATTATTGCACATGATCATGATAATGAAATTGCTAAGTTACGTGATTGTTTATGTATGTACAACTGAAGATCATTATATTCATTTTCATTATCTTTACCTTAAAAATACCTGCTAGTTAAAATATTCGAACAAATTTTGATATAGGTAGTATGAGTGGAAAAAATTTAAGTAGATTGGAAATAATATTATTGATTTATCAATTATGAACTTAAATGTATTAAATGTTGACATTTTGAACTTAGGTATAATGACTGTCTACATCTTTAATCATTCGATATTTTAATCACTAGGCATTTCAATTTTAGACATTATTAGTTATAACAATTTTCGATATTTCGATACAATCGAGATTTAAATTTTTGATATTTTGAACATTGACATTTTACCCATAGGTATTTTAATTGTTAACGTTCAAATAAGGTAAGTCCTATTTATTTATAAAATTCAGTCTATTTTACATTTTCGTTGAAATAAAATACCTACCATGGAGAAATACATCGAACAAACAATATTCGTTCATAAATAATTCTACTGTTTGATAAGTTTGTTAAATAAAAAAAGGTGACTATAAAATTCATTGAATTGTGTTTCTGTGAAATATGTTTCATTCAAGTAAGTAGTCGGTAATATAATAATATTCGAAATAAAAATACATGGACCAAATATTATATGAAACATTTGCTGCGAAACGAAATTCTATGAAATCTCGGTCTGCGAAACTAGGGAATACCGCTCAAGCTAAGGCATGATTATGGTAGTTATGTTGATGTAATTATTGTAAAGGTTATAAACTTACGGGCTAAGGGAGCAAGTATTACTAATGATTCGTGGCAGTTAAAATGTTTTAATATTTTGTCTTCTTGATTTTTGTTAGACACAAGACACAAGAATGCAACAAAGCTTCAGTAGGTAGGAGCCTCATAAACTTCACCAGATATATTTTCGAAACGTATACTATTAGGATCCTTTTCACAAACAAACGAAAACGCATGATCAACACGGTCACAATATTCGGTGTCCAAATTGCCTCGTGCCCAAATACGGCCACAAAGAAATTTTCCGCTGTTATCCGGCTCACCTGCACCCCATCTGTTGAAGAGGTCCTCGATTTTCTCTCCTGCATCATAACAAAGTGACGATTGTGTTGAAGTTATAGTTTTATTAAAGCTGCTACTTTATATACCCACACTATACTGATATATTATTATAGTGTGGGTATATAAAGTAGTAGTTTATGCCCGCGGCTTCGCTCGCGTGGAGGTCAGAAAGTATCCCACGGTAACATACCCCGGGATAAAAGAATCCTGTTTGCCTATCAACCAAACCCATTCAGCCATTTTAAGGCGTCAAAAGGTTATAGACATAAAGTTAATTGACTCAGGCGTGACTTTTCGGAAATCCTTTATAAAATACAATAGACGACGTACATTTAGTAACCTAATCTGCTTAACTGCTCTTAAAGAGTCATAAAGAACCCAGTAAGAAATCGACACGTGTTGAACCTCTCAACGAGGTATCCTTAGAATGACGATTGACTTAAGAGAGAGGTGAAACACGTGTCGATTTCTTACAGGGTTCCTTATGACTCTTTTAGAACAGTGAAGTGGATTAAGTTACTGAATATACGTCGTCTATTCTATATATTAGACATACAGATAATATATTCAAATATTTATTTCAATACAAATAATAATTATTCGTTTTAATTAACCATTTTATTTGAAACTAGCTTTTGCCCGCGTGGATGTCGGAAAATATCCCACGGGTACGTACTACTGAGATTAGGCGAAAAAGGATGATCGCATACCTAAGAGCTTTGTTCCGCGTAATTTTAACGCCAGTAGCACACCTTCGCCGCGGCACCGCAGTAGTTCAATTCAACTGCCTCGCGTCATTTCCCCTATGCGACATTTGAGGAGTGGAACTCGAGTAGCGGAACATGACGCGAGCCAGTTGAATTGAACTACTGCGGTTTCGCTGCTATGGTTTCCATTTTACTATTTTATGTTGTAAATAATAATGTATTATAATTATTATAGTAATATAGTATTATATATTTGTAGTATAATAGTGTAATGTAGAAGTATTGATGAGTATGGATGGATTAATCTAGTTTTTATAGTAGCAGGTAGCCATTGTTATTTTATGTAGTGGCAAAATTTATTAAAACAGACATACCGTGAATAGAAAGCCAGGTATTTTCATTATTCCAATTTCGTAGTCCAACGTGCGCCGCTTCCCCCCAACCTTCACCTATTGGTGGGTCCAGTAAACCGAATACGATCTTAGACTCGCGTTTGTCGTTGATGATGACTAGATAACCTCCCTCGGCTGCGCAAATCGTGTATCCTTTCTTCCATGTCTGTCTTTTTTTGTGATGCTTATAACAGCTACCCGTGGTACGGTGATAGTGATAATCTGTAAATGTGACAATCGCTATTAACGCTGGGTCTAATTGTAAACTAAAAACTGTTTACAAAAAAAAACAACCGATTTCCAAAAAAAAACACTAGAAAGTGAAAAATAACTTTAATTGCGGAAGTCGGTGGCAAAAAACGAAAATTCAAAACCAAAGACACCGACTTCCGAAATTAAAGTTTGTTTTTATAAAAAGTTTGTATTTTTCACTTTTCAGTTGTGGTACCTACCCTACACAAATTCGAATACCAGTACCTGCCATGTAAATAACAGTCACAGGAAGTTATCATCATATCATCCATCTATCAATCATCAATCTATATCATAATTTTACTTTATACTTATACTTGAATATTTTTTTTTATTATTTTTTATTATTTTTTACTATACTAAGAGGGAAAAATACGTATTATTGAAGCTTACTCAAAAACTATCTAAGCAAAGTTAATAAAATTTATATGGGACCAATCCGAGCATACCCTTTCATACAAAAAAAAGATTTTTCTATATCCGTCTACAATTGACGGAGAAATCGGCGGAGATATATATAAAAAAAAAACATACATACGCGACGAACATATAACCTCCTCCTTTTTGGAAGTCGGTTAATACAATCAGAAAAAATACGTAGATTTCTCCACATTAAAAAAAGTACGATCTAATTTCTCACGTAACAAGAAATCATTATCATTAACAGTGAATGTGCATTCATTGTTACGTCCGTCTGTCACTACTGGTTTTGTCCTCAAAACATTTACCGTTATCAAAGGTGCCGCATCGATTAAGGATCGTGGTATTATCTCTTTTCTTGTAGCATATGTACGGAAGCGACAATGTGCACGAGGTGATGTATGTTTTTCCATCAGGGGACAAAGATAGACAATCTTCAGGTGTTTTGCCATCGCCATAAGGTCCCCAAGTAACTGATAAGTCGGCTAGTGGAACTCCTGAAATAGAAATAAGTTATAAGAGAACCGTATCCTGGGGTATAAATCATATTTATTTTTTTCATCATCATTTGACATATGACTTCCTTTAATACTCAAGCGATATCGCTTGAGTAATAAAAAAGTCATCGGATTTTTTTATTTTTATTTATTGTTTACACCACAGAATACGGTTCTAGGGTTAAATCTTTCGCGGTAATGCGTATACGCAGGGCGGGCGCGGTATCGTCGAATAATTAGTCGAGCGCAAGTCCTGAGAGCGTGTGGTCGTGGTAAGCTATGCTTGGGGTACTCCAATAACCCTGGGTGTACCTGGTTGTCGACGCATCTTAAAATAAGTATTGGGAATATACTTGGAAAAGCGGTCATCCGATGCTCCAACCCCTTCCGTAATAAATCTGGGAGATGTCTGCTGTCAAAAGACAGTAAATCACAAACAAAATATGGTAAATGTAATAATGTTAAATAATTTATTTCAATTAGGCACGTAAAAGGCACGTTTGAACGTCAAAATTCACAAAAAAAAATAATTGATTCTAGTCGCTCCATACAAAAACTACCTTTTGGAAAGTTTTTGTATGGAGCAGAATTTACATTCGCTACTTCTAACATTAGGTCATTTAAATCTAATGCATTTGGTTTTTTTTTACTTAGTACCAAATTATTTAGCGTAAACCAATCTTCGACCTGGAGAAAAGATCTATTCACGTCATCAAGATTTTGCCATGATACAATTTGACACTGACCTGCTAATTGCAAAAAACTTAAGAAAATTATGATGATCATTTATGCCCTAATCAGGTCCAAACAATTCATATCTTTAAGTATCCTTCATTTATTCAAACTAGATTTAAGATCTACAGTCAATAAAAGCATTTGTTTAAGATTGAATAAACATACTTAAATATTATTTTGGAGTTCCGGCTACATTTTCGGTTTAATGTCGATGAAGTGAAAAATTACGGGTCATTCCGTTCATTTGGTCAATGTGATCAGATAGGTGGTAGGAGTATAGCTTATTTTTGAGGATGGATGACACCGTATTATTTATTTGTTTATTGATATGGCACTTCAACGACTAAATTACTAAAACATACACAAAAAAAAAATCACATGCAGATTTAGGTATTGTGAATTCGTCACTTAAAGAAGTGCACAGCACTATAACAGAGAACTTAATAATTTTATGATGTGTTGTACGATAACGTTAATTGAATTAGTTACAAGTTTCAAAATGAAATTGCTATGTTAACAAATACGATGGGAAGTACAGAATTTCAGAGTCAGTCAGTCAATTGACGTATTGCTTCTGGGACGTGATAGTGTGACCCATTTGCAACAATTAAGTACCCAATAAAACCTAGGCAAAAATTTATGACATTCCAGAAAACCCATTCTTTTTTTTATTTGAAATTTTCGCTGTATTCGTCATTAAATATCACTTTCCTCTAAACTCTTAAATGGAATAGCCTTCATTGTGATTCCATTGGGTACCTAATTCCTAAACCTTTCGATGTAACCAAATTTTTTAAAATATCATCAGTAAGAAAATAAAGGAAGAAGTTTATTAACTATTTAAAAAAATCATCTCATCTCATCAGAGGTTGAATTTGGAAATTGTTGAATTATTTAAAAAATTGTGTGACAATCGAATTAATTAACTGGTTTATGCCATCCGACTAATTTCTAACTTCCTAGCAATCCATCACACGTTAGGCACCCAGGTTGTCATGACTATGTCACAAATAGTGTCGCCTGACGCCAGTAGCACACCTCCGCCGCGAAACCATAGCAGTGAAACCGCAGTAGTTCAATTCAACTGGCTCGCGTCTTGTTCCACTATTCAAAACTCGAGTAGCGGAACTCAAGCAGCGGAACATGACGCGAATTGAATTGAACTACTGCGGTATCGCTGCTACGGTTTCGCGACGGTGGTGTGCTACCGGCGTAAATTAAAGAATTCAAGATCGTATACCTTCAATAGACATATATACTCCTTGAGTAAATGCATTAACTCCTAAGAAGATAGGACTTTCTAGTTTTGATTGGCTCATTATCTTGACTAGAGCAGTGGCGAGTTCCGCGTTAATAGGTGACGTTAACACAGCACCTGCAAATTAAAAATTAAGTTTGGCTCTGAATGAGATTTTCAAACACAAACTCAAGGAATTTGTTTCAAATAAACCATTGTACAGGTATTTTTGTCCAAGAGTAAGACAGTTATTTAGAAAGATGAAGCCAGTTGCCCATTACATAGTGAAGTTTCAAATGGAGGAAAACCGGCAAGATAATCCTCGTTACCTTCATAGTGGCAGTTGAGGAAGGCTTGCTGCCATGTTGCAGGGACTGCGTGCAGTTTGAGCCAACCGTTCACCTCATGGTTGAAAAGGTAGTCAGGTTTACATACCACAACATCTACAAACAAAAAATATGGTAATAAACTACATACCTACACAATTATATTCAAAATCAAAATCAAATCCTCAGTATCGCTGTCATCCGGACGCGTACCCAGAAGACAGGCAGCATTGCCACGTGGAGTGGTATTGCTAATTCTATGGTCAAAGAACGAAACAGCCGTCTGGGCAGTTGGTTCAATCATATAAGTTAAATAATGCTTGCGTAGAGTAATGAAAGCTTGTAAAAACTTACCAGTTAGAAACAGTAATGTCACAAAAATTAGAGACTTCCACATTTTCGGAACTCGAATGTTCCGCAGCGCAAAATGATTGGTATATGTTTACATACGTTTATATATTTGGCATATTTTTTATCTCTTAATACATAATTGGTCGTTTCTTTATAATCTGAGTAGAGGTTACAGTTCAGTTGGAACTGATTTACTAAAACCACTGCAAGGCCTTGTCCTAACCGAATGCGAATATAATAATAGCTAATGCATATATATCCGGAACGGAGAGAATAACTGTTAAATCCTTGCACACGGTGCTGTAACCATTTATCTATGATTTTTTGACGTATTTGATTTTTTCAGATTAGGTGCCGTTTAAAAAAAAAAGGCAGTTGATGTTGAAGTTATATGACGTATGTCACAAAGTCAGTAAAATAATATGGGGACCCCTTTAATTTTTAACTTTGTGGTGGCATCTACAACGCCACATGCGAACTACGCATCAAAGACCTGACGTCACACAAATCCTGCATCTCGCAAGCAGGGTTTACCAGCATATATATAATTTTCCGACATCAATCGTTGGGCAGTTGCCCACAAGATACGACACTCGTCTGGTCGGAGGATCCTTTTCTATAGAGGATGAGTGAACTTTACACCCTGTTCCAAATATCTCTATATCTTTATTGAATTTTTATTATTTTTTGACATAGCGGCAATAGAAATACACAATCTGTAAAAAATTCAACTGTCTACCTATTTCGGTTCATGAGACACAGCCCGCTGACAGACAGACGGATGGATGGACAGCAGAGACTTAGTAATAGGGTTCCGTTAGGGATCTTTCGGGTACGAAACCCTTAAAAAAATGTAAACAATTATCTCAATTTATTCTGTCACAAGAATAGGGATGTTGCCTGGGTAAAAAAATGAAATTCTAATTAGTCCGTCAGTCAGATAATAAAAAAATATTAGACACGTATTTTTTGCTTTATCATATTAATAAAAAAATACTTAGATAAAACGCATTTTAAGTTGGGGCAGTGGGGGTCGATACGTCACCAATACGTATAAAATCTACATACTCGTGACGTCATGGCACATTTTACTTCAATGTATCGCCGTAATCTTTAGGTAACGTTAAAAAAGAAAAAATACGTGTCCAATATTTTTTTATAAGCTCAAAGACGGACAAAAAAAAATTTTTAGTCATCATCCCTATTACCCTATTTTAAAAACACAACATCACAGCTAATAATAATTAAAAAATACAAAGAAACCATTATAAGTCATTCGAGAACACGTCCACGAACGTCTTAAATATATATGTCTCATACTTATTATAAAATTGAAGAGTTTGTTTTTTTGCAGTTGAATGCAAAAGCTCTTGTTGATATGGCCTCCGCAGACGCGATTCTCTAAGGGAACTGTTTAAAGATATTAATATCATGACGGTACCTTGTCAATATATCTATGAAAACATCATGTACGTTAGGAAAAATCTGAGTCTTTTCAGTTAAAGAGGTGATAGACACAATTATAGGACTAGAAATAGGGACCAATTGATTCAACCGGGTTTCAGACTGGCTAAAGTAGACTCATCCTTCATGAGGTACTGTTTGAAATGTTACAATAAAATACCTCCCCACATACTCCAATTGAATGAAACGAAATTTAAATCTTGTATAAAACGCACACTATGCTGCCGAGCATATTATAAGTTGGGGGATTACATCGACGACAAAAATGCTTGGCTCAACGCTGGTCCAGCTCCACAAGGGCGCATAAACTAATTGATTAGCATTCAAAATATTGTTGCAGCTGCTGAAGATTGTAAAACTATCTTTAGATTGTATAAATTCAATCTCTTAGTATTTTTTTTATTTTTTTATTGATTTATCCAAAATCTGTATTAACAATACCATACATAAAGTCTGCCAAACTGCATAACAGTTTATCGGCAGTATAACAGTTTGTCAGCAGCATATAATTGCATAGCACATGTGTGAGCACTATGTCCCTACTTTACAGTTACCATTTACTGGGTACGTCTTTCATTGACTTGAGTGTGGCCTGGCGGTTGAGAGTATGTCATGCTCACTCAAATGTCTCGCTGGTGGTGGCGTGTGTGTTGGATCATTAAGTTCCCTTCAAAATGGTTGAGCTAAATGGTGCTGATGCATGCGTCATGTTCGTGAACGGGCGCCGTCAGTGGGGACTGGTCATCTCTTAGCTGCCACGGCTTATTTGAATTTATTTTAATTTTTGAATTGTTTTTTATTTTATTTTTATTACTGACGCTTTTAACGTGCACGTCTTTTTACATTGTTCTCACATATATAATTACAACATGGATGATGTAACCAATATTTTGTAAAAATATTCTGATTTAAAAGAGTGTCCGTGGAGTTTCTTGCCCGTTCTTCTCCATAGGAACCTACTACGCGTTGGAATGTGCAACTAGCTTCATATTTCTGACTGACCGACCCCTTGACAATTCAAAAGTACCTGTAATTGGTTTATTTGATATAAATGCTTTCAGTTTGAGGTTGAGTATGAGTTTGAGCTTTTTGAGCTGTTCGGCCTTTTTGGCCCAATTCGTGAGGAAAGTAAGTGGCTATTGAACATCACGCTATGACCGTAAAAAAAAAGTTAAAAAAAGATCTTTTTCCTTTTTTTTTTACGGTTTTTTACGTTAAGCGAAAACAAAGTAAAAGCGCGGGCGGGCGATGCGATGCGATGCGGTGGGTTGGGGCAGGAATTTCAATTGGACGAAGTGGCGGGCAGAAGCTAGTAGTAAATACTCACGGCTCCGATTTACTCACGAGTAACCTGAATCATGGTTACATAGAGTCCGTGTTAACGGGATTGCATGTGTGTGTGAGCCTATCCCGGCCATTACTGTCAAGTTCAAATACTGTGTGTTAATTATTATATAAATACGTAAAGCAAAAACATTGTACCCCTTTTTACAAAAAATTACGCTGACGGAGGAGTATGAAATTTAGCAAATTTAAAGTTTATATGGAGAAGGAGTGCAGAAAGCTAATATTTTTATATAATATGCATTAGAAATAAATTAAATTAATAAAAAAAACAATACTACCACTACCATGCGTTTGACACAAGATGGCTTAGAATATTGACAATTTAAATGAATTTATTATGGTCGTTTTTTTTTTTTTGTGTGTTGACATTTAGCCACGTGCCCCCTATTATATTAGTATATATAGATGACGTACTCGCGCGAACAAGTCGCGTGTGTGCGTCATTTTCATGCAAACGTTCGCGACAATTGCTTTCGGTTAGCACACAGGCTAAGTCAGGTCTTTCGAAAATATGCAAGTACATAATTACAAATATTTTATCTTGGTGATATGCTATAGGTTAAAGTTTATATTGTAATAATATACACGATTTTTCGAGTTCCGTACTTTAAAAGGAAAAAACGGAACCCTTATAGGATCACTCATGAGTCTGTCTGTCTGTCCGTCAGTCACAACCAATTTGCTCCGAATCTAATGGACCGATTAAGCTGTTTTTTTTTTTTTTTTAAACGTTGCCCGACACTAAGAATTTCTTCTTGTATGGTGGGTGCGTTTACAAACATAGAAACTCACATACATTAACATCCAGACACGGAACAACTACTTGCAGACCATACAAATGTATATTCGTTTATTTGTTTTGTTTGTTGTTTTAATTTGGTACACATATGTATTTCTCTGACCCAAACACGGACGTGTAACGTAAATAAATGCATTTTGAAAATGGGGGTCACTTTTGGAGGCAAATAAGAAAATTTAAAAAAAAATGTTTTGCTAACTGTACCATCTGACATATCAATGAAAGCGCTTTTTGCGAGGATCTCAATAATAAAAAAAATACATTTAAGAAAATAGATGAAATATGACCTTATCTCCGAAATTACAGAGAATGGTTCTTTACTCATCCATTACAGGAAAACTTATAAGAAGTCTATGGTCTTAAAATAACATGGAAAATCTCTCAATATTGTGCGTACAAATAAATTGACATTTGCAGTTGGAATGTAAGGGAAAACATGTTTTTCAACTACAAGTTTGTTCTTGGGATAACTCCGGAACCGTTCAGTGTGCGTAGTCCAACACGCACTTGGCTGGTTTTTTTTATTATAATTGCGCTACGCAAATGCGAAAGATTAATTATCGCTTTTTATTTTTTTTGTCCCGATGCATAATGATGATCCCATTGATGTAGGGAGTTTCTTTTTCTTTCAACCATATGAAAATTCCTAACACCGTGGTATAAATAATAGTCAGTGAGTAAGGTGGAAGCGAGACAGGTTCACCGGACGTAAGATAATGCAATGACTGGCTGCGAGGATATGGTTTTTTTTTTTTGTGGGTGGGAAATTATCAAATAACTTCTCCCGCTCTGGGCGGAGCGGGAGAGCGTGTCAGACTTTTACTGACTAAAACCCACCCGTGTTCCTTCCGTTGCCTGTGTGCGTGGGCCGCGATATCCCTTTCGGACAAACTCGCAACCCTGGCAGGCATTGGCCCTTACGGACCTCGTCAGTTGGTGCTGACATCTTTATTAGGCGCGCGTGGAACACAACGCGCCGTCGACCCGGGCCTGGTCCTAATCGGACGGCGAGCTACCCATTGCTCACCGTCCGCAAGCCCGCGCCTACGGTGGCCGGAAGTCAGCTCGCGACTCCCAACGCCCAGGGCGTCTCCTGCGGCGACTACGGGCGCGAGGGCGCGAATCTTGCCTCTCCCATATGAGGAGGAGGCAAGGATATGGCTGTGGTTGCAGTATCAAGATTATTAGTTATGTAAGCAATCGTAACTATAGACATACTATAGATTAAGTAAATATACGAGGATAGGTCACCACTAAAGTAGTAATTATATTTATTGTGATGTTGCATCTGTTGACGGAATCTTCGGCCCCACAAATATCTACCTTAGTAAAACATCTTGGAGCTGCAATCGCTGACTGGAATAGGCCCATAAGCGTAGTGATGGATTGGCTAAGATCAAGAATTATCATCTGAATAAGGTGCTATTAGCATGTGCATTCCCGGCACGTCATACATTTAAACCGATAGCCAAGTTATTCGGCTTCTGCTGGGGTTGCGGGTTTATCCGAAAGGGATATCGTGGCCTCGGCAGACAGGCAACGGAAGGAACACGGGTGGGTTTTAGTCAGTAAACAGGCCGATGAACTGAGAAGACGTCGATTGCAATAAATCGCGATATATAAGTGAGCTTGTGTTATGTTATCATCTTATGTTTGTTTATTTTATTTTTAAATTAATCTTCTGTGACCCGACCGAAGATAATCTCATAATTGTAAGAATTATGTACAATGCAAAATCTAAGTACAGAGTTGAATTTAAATCTTGAAATAAATACCACAAGTAACGAGGCAGACACTGAAGGCTGCGGGTGTCGACCTCAGGACAAGCTGCTTCTCCCACGGACAACTGAACGTCGCTTGCTCCCGCGTCACCAGTCCTGACTCTCTGTATATTTTGGCTATTGACTACAAAACTACAAACTTACGTAGTATACAGGGAAGTTTTATAAAAAGCTACTCTTGAAATAAATACGAAAAGGAAGACTATGTCGACACAGAAATTCACCAATTAAGTTCAAGTTACTGAATTAAGGGGCGAACACATCGCCAATAACTGGGTACAAATCGGGGCTCCGGGCTGCTATTAAGGAATTCATGATGAAAAAAGCGCAATAAGCAAAAAGCGCAGAGCTTGAAGCAGTTGCGCTTGCAACCACTAAACCAAGGAAGTAGAAAGGTCTTTGGAAAATTAACTGAAAATATGGACTACCTACATAATGTGGCGAGTCTTGTGCGAGATATAGATCTCCTACAAGTCAGACGATATAGATCAGCCTAATTACAACCTGAACATAGGCCCAGCAGAGGTTGTACTTAAGCTGAGGATGGATTAAACAAGAACACTCGAAACAATACGGCAACAGGCAGTCATTTTGAGACCTCATCATTATATTCCTGCCTATAACCCAATTTATTTGTGGTCCCCAATTTAGCTACAGGCTTTACACCACACTTCCTTATGGTTGGTAGGGAAATCCTTTGAGATCCTGCTCGCGTGCATGGATGGACTCGAAGCACCAATTTAGCCGAAAGTCATTATATCTTATCCTTAATATTTATATCCTATTCTTAGTTCTCACACTCCTAGTTGGTTTATATGTTAGTGGCCAATAGTTCCCAAATCGCTAGGTGTTAGGTTATTCATAGATTTAGTGGACACATCTGGAGTTCGAACAGATAACGTTTATAATTGGTATGCGTTCCAAACTAAATTTTTATCCGCTGCACTTTAATGTCGTTCGTTAGGTTATGTAGGTTATCTATAATGTTGCGCTTCCATTATGCGCAGGGTACGCGACAGCCCCAACAGCATTCTGAAAACTATAGCTGATAGGTGGGACAGCCCCATACTGGGACATTGGATACGCCTACATGCCACTGTGGCGTATTAATTAATGGTTTGTGGTGTTTTTCTGGTAGATGTAAGTACTAACACTAGTTTTTAAGTCGTGTGTATACTAACCAAATGGACTAGTTATGGGTCCGAAATAAAAGATATTATTATTATTATTATTATTATTATAAGATAAGGCTAGGCTATCTATAGGCTATACAATTAGGTAGTTCTTGATTCTTCCTTCTTTGCTACTTAAGCTGTCATTATATTATAGAGATGTCACGCTCTCCTAGAATTGGTAAATGTTTAATAGATAATATCGATTTAAAAAAATTGCTGGAAAGGGGGTGCAGCATTATCCTACATTCAGCCTGCATAAAACCTCAACATCTGCTTAATGATTGGCTGCATAGAGTTTGCATTGCTTTGTCGAGAATTGTTCTATTTTTTGAAATTTCATGACAGGTGCAGGAATGTTTAATTTTTTTCTGACTATATAGGCTAGTCGCTTCCAGGTTCCCGACGCAGCTTTAATAAAACCAACTTTTTCATCATAATTTTGGAAACTGGCGTAAAGCACTACATGAAGCGTCAACCAATCGACCTACTATTCAATAAATAAGTGTAGTATGTAGCTTTATCAAGAGGTACGTAAAATATAATTTTCCATTTCTTTCTCGTGTGAAATCCTATATTCCTATTCGACACCAACTTGTAGATTTCCCATCAGAATACTACCAACTTCGTATTTGCTATAGGTATTCGACCAAGAGAAATCCGTAACCAGTTTTCAGCTGGTTCAACCACTCGACCAACGAGGAAGATGGAACAGATATGTATAGTAGTAATAAAACCAGGGGTATTAAAAAACTACAGAAACTGAGTTATACTCGTAGTTTTGAAATTAATAATGATTAAAAAAGTTAGGTTTATACACGGTGATTGCGAATATGGGAGGCATTTAAAACAGAGCCTTTAAATAACTGAATAGCAACATGTTTCGTCGCAGATGATGGCAGAATAAAGCAAGGAGGCGCTAATTACGTGCGTGGAATGGAGTGTGTGAGTGGGACTTAAATCAAATAATAAACCATTTTATTTCTCTAAGTAGATTTGTACAAAAACTTGCACAAAACTAGATGGTTCGGACGAGTAGACACAAAAAAAAAATGGTCTGGCAAATAGGCTAATGGTCTTTTGAGGTAAGAACCAGACAGATTTACGTGGACTTGTCCAGTAAGTGCACGCATTTGTCAGTAATCGTGTAGCTCAACTCAGAACTTAAGGACATGAGCGACTCGACGCACAATACCAAAGAAAGGACATTTAGGTAGGCCGCATTAAGTTCCAGACCATCATTAAAACTAACATGGACATTTTGAATCGACAAGCAGTAGTGCGAGATGACCTCATTCTAGGTGGAGCGACGGTCCCCAAGGGCGGCTGCAATCTGGATGAGAGTGGCCGAGGATTGAGATAAATGGCGTAGGTGCAATTAGTTTGCAATAACTTGATTATGATGAATTCATTGATGAACGACGCGTTGATGACGTAGCGTTAGAAGTTCCCACAAGGTGAACCTGGTGAGGGCCGCAGGAATCCACTGAATGCGAGAAGCACAGAACCCGCCAAAGTGGCGGTGCTTGGGGAGGCCTATGTCCAGCAGTGGATGTCTTTTGGCTGAAATGACGATGATGATGAAATGATCAACAAGAAACTAGTTAGCAAAAAAACGGCCAATTGCGTGTCGAATCACGCGCAGTTAAGGGTTCCGTAGTGAGATAAAAAACTTTTGACTTAAATAACAAACTCACTTAGAAACAGCATGATCTTTTCAATTATGGCTTTTTTTTCATTCCTTCGTTACATGAATGGGGATTACCTCTAATTATTTTGCTCGTAATTTCACTACACAATTGTTTAGCGGTGCACAGAATACACCTCCTTTCGAATTTTCATCAATATAGTGCCAACAGTCACCTAGTCTCCTATAAACTAAGAATTCCTACATCCCCATTTAGGTGTAGTAAATTCTGAAAATAATGAATCGTAACTTAAAATAATAGTATAAATCCGAAAGTTTTTTTGTTTTTTTTTTATGACGAAGCCTATGTACATTTTTAATATTCAGACATATTGTGATGAAACCGTCTGCCCATTCTTTTGACTTAGTAGAAATGGGCTCCCGTAAAACTGCTACGTTTCTGACCGGTAGTTCCCACCGAGTCAGGTTGAGAACCATCTAAACTAACGATTTTATACGGTTTTGGCCGTAAAACGATGAGATATGGTTTTGGTCGTGGGCTCTCGTACCACACTAAATTCGATACTGAACCTACCCCTAAGCTATGGCAAGCAATTTCTTTTACTCTTTAATGGTATTTATTTTAAATTTTTTGCTGGTCCCTTTATCGACTCTGAACTCACCCTGAAGCTATGGCACGCAATTTCTTTAACAGCCCTGTGTATATTAAAAACAAACAAAAAAGAAAGTGCAATAACCCAAAATAAATATTATCTCTATCAATACAATGTCGCCCATGGGCATGTGACCGCCCGTATTTTTCTGAATATTCATGAAAAATTATAGAAAATTAACTTTAAAAGGGGGGTCTATCTTTAATATTTTTCATGTTATTCAATTTTTTATGTTTTTAGTAGCGTTTGCCATATCTTCTATGTTATTGGCTCGATTTGTATTCTGTTTATTATTTCTAATAGCTTACGAGTTATTTTATCGGATTAACTAAAAAATTTTAGTAAAATTTGTCGACTATGAAAAAAAAACGGAGGTGAAGATTTTTTTTTCCAAAAAAACAGTATTTATTTTTAAAAACATAAGTGAAATTATGTTAATTATACATAAAATTATAGCGGGATACTGAAAAAAAAAAATAAGAAGAAATGAAAAAAAAAACAATTAAAGATAGATTTTTAAGTTTATTATCGATAATTTGTCATGAATATTCAAAAAAATACGGGCGGTCACATGCCCATGGGCGACATTGTATATTCTCTAATCTCTATCTGTAATATCTTCTCTTCTCTAATCTCTAAATATTATAAAACAAAGTCGCTTTTTGTGATTGTCTGTGTGACCGCGTATCTTTCTAAAATTCCGACCGATTTTGATGCGGTTTTGGTGATTTTTTTGATGATTATGTAAAATTTATTCCGGAAGGATTTTTTATTTAATACTTCAGAAATCTTTATGTCTTGTCAAGTCATAAATTATTCGCTTCACATTTGACCTGAGTGCATTTTCATACAATGTCGCTCATGGACATGTGCCCGCCCGTATTTTTCTAAATATTCATGAAAAGGGGGTTCTATCTTTAATATTTTTCATGTTATTCAATTTTTACTTTTATTAGTAGCGTTTGCCATATCTCCTATGTTATTGTCTCGATTTGGATTCTGTTTATTATTTCCAAAAGCTTATGAACTATTTTATCGGATTAACTAACAGTTTTTACTAAAATTTTTCGACTATGAAAAAAAAGCGGAGGTGAAGACATTTAAAAAAAAAAAAACAGTATTTATTTAAAAAACACGAGACCATGAGTCCATGAAATCATAGGGAAATGTTGAAAAAAAATATATAGAAAAAAGAAAGAGGAAGAAGAGAAAAATTAAAGATTGAAAAAATTAAAGGAGGGTCAATAGACCCTTAAAAGTTAATTTTCGATCATTTGTCATGAATATTTAGAAATGGCAGCAGAAATGGACTCCCGTAAATTGTTAAGGAATGTTTATTTTATAAATTTCTTTGGAAATACTGAATGTGTAGGATGTTGGATTATGCCAATATTTAGTAGAAATTTCTACTAAATATTGGTGTTATTGTTATCCGATTTGATCAACTACTCGTAGTTTAGTAGCTACGTACATTTACGAGGAGCCACATAAAATGTGTTGTAGCAGCGAATTTTTACAGTACAAATTAAGTCACATTTGCTACAAAATTATACTTAAAATCTGTTGTAGTTGGTTGATTACTTTCCGAGAAACAGCGCGGTGAAATTTATGGATTTTTATGAAAAATCAAAGCATTGTAGCTATTTCAAATTCAGCCCTACAAAACCCATTTTTTTTGTACAGGCTACGCATAAGTACTACTAAATTGTACAACATTTTCAAAAATATCTGTTGGCTAGTTTTCGAGTTCTGAGGTGGCTCCTCAATTCAGACGTCTGGATTGAGCACCCACCTTTAATGTCGTATAACTTTTTAAGGGTTTTACTACAAATTCCAGGATCCGGCCTACAAAATCGGCAAATTTACTACAAAAAATTGGTAGTACCCTCGTTCAAATATGAGACATGGCTCCTCAATCCAGACGGACACCATATTTTCAGTTAATTTTCCAAAGACCTTTCTACTTCCTTGGTTAAGTGGTTGCAAGCGCAACTGCTTCAAGCTCTGCGCTTTTTGCTTATTGCGCTTTTTTCATCATGAATTCCTTAATAGCAGCCCGGAGCCCCGATTTGTTGCCAGTTATTGGCGATGTGTTCGCCCCTTATTTCAGGAACTTGAACTTAATTGGTGAATTTCTGTGTCGACATAGTCTTCCTTTTCGTATTTATTTCAAGAGTAGCTTTTTATAAAACTTCCCTGTATACTACGTACGTTTGTAGTTTTGTAGTCAATAGCCACAATATACAGAGAGTCAGGACTGGTGACGCGGGAGCAAGCGACGTTCAGTTGTCCGTGGGAGAAGCAGCTTGTCCTGAGGTCGACACCCGCAGCCTTCAGTGTCTGCCTCGTGACTTGTTGTATTTATTTCAAGATTTTAATTCAACTCTGTACCTAGATTTTGCATTGTACATAATTCTTACAATTATGACATTATCTTCGGTCGGGTCACATAAGATTAATTTAAAAATAAAATAAACAAACATAAGATGATAACATAACACAAGCTCACTTATATATCGCGATTTATTGCAATCGACGTCTTATGAAAGTAGGGCTGCTCCATCGCCGAAGCCGAATAACTTTTTTTTTTTTTTGAGGTTGGGAAATTATCAAATAACTTCTCCCGCTCTGGGCGGAGCGGGAGGGTGTGTCAGACTTTTATTGACTAAAACCCACCCGTGTTCCTTCCGTTGCCTGTGTGCCGGGGCCACGATATCTCTTTCGGACAAACCCGCAACCCCAGCAGAAGCCAGTAAAAGTTCAGGTGTTTCGCCATCGCCATATGTGCCCCAAGTAATTGATAAGTCGGCTAGTGGAACTCCTGAAATACAAATAAGAAATTATGATAAAAGATTAAAGGACTGTTGCAGTGCATTCAGACCATGGCTTATCTACTTGTCTTGTTTGTGCATAATAAACAATTTGTATATCTTTGTTTTTCTTTTACTTATGATTATGAACGAGGAGGGAAATTAGTTTTACTTATTTAAAAAATGATTGCGCACGCAAGTAGGTATCTTAATTAATAATCTGGTTACGGAAACCTTAAAATATTTAGGCCACAGAATACGAAACTCACGGTTGGTTTTAGTATAAAGGTACTATTTCGTAGCTGACCGCAGGCGGCAACTGCAGGCGACGTATCGTCGTTCTATGGATTCTTAGAATAGAATAGAATAGAATAGAATATTCTTTATTATGTACATCATAAAAAATACAGATATAAATGTAGACATTTTACATAGGGTGACACAATGGGCGGTCTTATCGCTAAAAGCGATCTTTTACAGACAACCTTTGGATGGATTAAAGGGAGAAGGAGAGACAATACTGCAGGTAGTCAGTGGTGTACCATTTACATACACAATAAATACATGCATTCATAAAGCATACACTTATCTATATATATATATATATATGACGGCGGGAACGTGGGCGTAGCGATAACGGGGTCATCTTCTTCGTTTCTTGGTACGGGTTCCATGTTGCAGGTGGGTACTCGGGCAAACCAGTAAAACGTAGGTAGAAGCACAATCAGAGTCACGTTTATTCGGCAATTTACAATAGTTGTCGTTATTAGTAGCTAGGAACAAAGGCTTGTACGGTGAACGTGACAGTTTCGATCGTATGATCTGCACAATAAGGCGTCAGCTACAGCAATGTGAATCTCGCATTCTCGATCGACTCTGTCCACGCTTGTGGCGGGAAAATTAAAGCGCCACCTCACGGCGTTCACAATACTAACCGATCAACCAATAAGAATTAAGTTACAGTTTGACCAATATTATGAAATCAACGGGTAGTAATTTTGATAAAGTTGTCGTCTTGAAATCGCTTGCGACGACACGGCCAAACTGATGAGTCACACGTCCTCGTGTGTATCTGTAACAAAATTCTCATTTGTAGCAAAACACTTGCTCGGCTTAACCTGACTACAAGGTTAACATAAAAAAAAGTTTGAAAGATACCTCACAAGTAAACATAATCAGAATAAACTTTAATTATTGTACAGTGAACAATACACAAACACACAACACTAATATGACCCGGCTGCTCCGCAGCGTAGTCTCATTGAGACCCAATTTAAACAGTAGTCTTATTTAGACCCAGACAATAGTCACAGTGACCCAAACAGTAGTCTCATAGAGACCCATTACTAGTCTTATTAAGACCCAAGCAATAATCTTACAGACTCAGCCACCATACATCTAGCCGCGCATTGCACCCTGAACGAATCATAGAATCGCAGTTACAACTACGACTAGACTGTACAGTTTGATTAGGAAAGGGTAGGTATTTACATAGTCATTTTAGTGTGCGTACATTTAAACAGTAGCGGAAGTACATTTACTATTATTATCTACACTGGATTCTATGTCAACAATCAGTTCAGATGGAACTTCACATTGAGGCATCTTTCTAAGACGATCGTGGGCATACTTATAGATTCTGTTACTGGTCAATGATTTCAAAGCGTAACGATCGCCTTCAAGTACATCAGTTATTTGAAATGGACCTTTATATTTCGGGTCTAATTTTGTTTGATTTCGCCCTTCGTTTTGAATAAGAACCAGGTCACCGACATTAAATTTGACTAATTTAGCCTTATTACTGTCAAAACGAGACTTTTCGTAATTAGAACTTCGTTCGATATTGTGGGCTGCGTGCTCTCTCGTCTCAGAAATATCTACCTCAACTTCAGTATCGTTAGCAGCCAAAAGATTCAGTGGTCTAGCTACGCGACCGATCATTAGTTCGAGGGGACTCGCCTTTGTCACTCTATTTACAGTGCAATTTAACGCCAGTTGTACCTCGTCAAGAGCATCCTGCCACGACCTTTGCGATGTTTCTACTGCAGTAAGCATGCTTTTTAGTGTACTCATCACGCGTTCTACCTGACCGTTAGCTCGGCTGGAACCTGTCGCGATTAGATGAAGGTGAATGTTATGCAAACTACAGTATTCCTTAAATTCCTTACTAGCAAAGCAACGACCTTGGTCCGCTATTACGCGTGAGGGTGCACCAAAGAGAGCTACACTAGATTTGAGCGCCTTGACGACACTAGTGGTGTCGATACGAAGCGTATGATAAAGAAGCACAAACTTTGTGAATGCGTCTATCAATACTATCACGTATTCTTTTTGGTCATTTTTACCGCTTAATTTACCGGTAATATCAGTATGCACTGTATGCCAGGGGACAGTAATTTTGGGAATGGGATGAAGCTCTGCTTGGATACGGCCGGAATGAGACTTTGAAACTTTGCACGTGATGCAATTATCTACGAATTTACGTACGTACTTAGCCATACCGTCAAACCAGTAATGTTCATATACCTTCTCTAATGTTTTATCCGCACCAAGATGCATGATCGATTCGTGTACGTGATTTATAACGGACCATCGAAACGCACGCGGTACTATCGGCAGACAACGCGTGCGATTATTTCTTTGAACTATACGATGCAATACACCCGATCGCAGCTCATATGTCTTGACAATGTCGGCAGGGAGTTGATTTTCTTTAAGTTTTATGACAATAGCTTGAATTTCATCATCTCGCAACTGTTCAGCCAATAGCCAGTTTTCTGAAAGAGTTGTAAGGTCAATTCGTTTTTGTTCTACCCTCTCGACCGTTGACACATTCTCAGGTAATGCGGGTAGTTCGGGCAAAGGGTTGCGAGATAAGAAATCAACATGACTCATACGTTTACCCTCCCTGTAGACAATCTCAAAATCATATGCCTGTAGGAAAGCCCAATAGCGATGGACTCGCGGGGACTGAGTCGGTAAGGGCGGCGATAAACAGTACGGGTTGAATCTTTAAAACGAATTTTCATTTCACCAGTATTTACCCGAGTTACCGGTAAACAATCAATAAACGCAAACGAAAATTCACTCAATACACGCGCAAGACTATCCCTAAAAGCGGGCGGAGCGTCGGTATTAATTGCATTTAAATTCATTTCTGTCACCGCGGCAAAACAAGAAACCGGTTTTGTTATCACTAGACACCCTTTCTATAAGGTAACGCTCAAATCACAATTTAAAATATCAGAGCCTATCATTATGTTATGCGGCATAAATTCATCCGGAACGATAAGAAATGACAAATGTAAACAATGTCCGGCAATAACTACCTCACATAAAATTTGTTCGCTACAGTAAACATGAGCGTTACCAACGCCTGTTAATTGTATGTTAGCAACGGAACGCTCTCCTAAGAATTTATTCGCGATACTTTCCTTTACGAGAGAACACTCAGCACCACTATCGAAATAAAAAATGTACGACTCACCGGATTGTGTTAGCTCTCCACGTACACCTTGGACTTGGCAGTAGTTGACTCTTCGTTCCAGGGCCGCACCGCTGATGGTGCTGGTGTTACTGGCTGCTGCGTTGCTCGTCTTCGGACAGCGAGGTGCGACGTGGCCTTGTTCTCCACAGCGGAAGCAGGTTACATTCTTCTTAGGATCCGATGACGTAGGCGTAGCGGTAGAAGTGGTCCTTTGTGTAGAAAAGTCCAAAATTCCTTTCAGAGATTTGCTGAGCGCAATAATCAGCGCGCCTCCTTCCAAGGGACGTTCTGTGAGGCAAATGTCCACCGTCGAGCTCCAAGCAAGTGGATCGACGTCTGGTAGGTCAGGTTGAAGTCTGGCAGCTTGATTGAATCTGGCTTCGGTGTTAATCCTCGCATGGCTTCAATCATGCGCATGGTAATCTGGTTTTGCTGCTCGAGGAGCTGGCGCCAATAAATATCCATGGTAGGCGCCCGAGTTGATCCCACTTCTGATGACGGCGGGAACGTGGGCGTAGCGATAACGGGGTCATCTTCTTCGTTTCTTGGTACGGGTTCCATGTTGCAGGTGGGTACTCGGGCAAACCAGTAAAACGTAGGTAGAAGCACAATCAGAGTCACGTTTATTCGGCAATTTACAATAGTTGTCGTTATTAGTAGCTAGGAACAAAGGCTTGTACGGTGAACGTGACAGTTTCGATCGTATGATCTGCACAATAAGGCGTCAGCTACAGCAATCTGAATCTCGCATTCTCGATCGACTCTGTCCACGCTTGTGGCGGGAAAATTAAAGCGCCACCTCACGGCGTTCACAGTACTAACCGATCAACCAATAAGAATTAAGTTACAGTTTGACCAATATTATGAAATCAACGGGTAGTAATTTTGATAAAGTTGTCGTCTTGAAATCGCTTGCGACGACATATATATAAAATGTATATACAATAATAAACATGAAACAAAATCAAGGAACTATATGTAATGATGATGTTTAAGGAGAGAGGAAGTGTTTTTTTTTCTTATGTATTTCTATGAAGCCGACGCCGACGTGTCGCTAGCTACGGAAGGTATTTCGTGTCGTGGCGACACGTCGCCTGCCGTTACCGCATGCGGTCAGGTACGGAATAGTACCTTGAAACAAGTCTGAGTTTTTTCGTCCTGAGAAATACCATCGGTAAAAATGACGAACTTCTACACAAACTTTTATCCCCCATTTAACCCCTTTAGGCGACGAATTTTCAAATTTTCTTCCTTAGTGCTCAACTTCGATAAACATAAAAACAACTCTTGTGTAAAATTGCATGCTTCTAGACCCATACCCTGTAGGCTGTGTGCACTCTGTCAGTGAAAGAATAAATTTAAGAATTCATGATCGCATACCTTCGATAGACATAAAGACCCCTTTAGCGAATGCATTAACTCCTAAGAAAATAGGACTATCCAGTTTTAATTGGCTTATGATGTTGCGCAGAGCAGTGGCAAGCTCCGCGTTTATAGGAGACGCTAACACAGCACCTGCAAATTAAAAAATAAGTTTGGCTCTGCATAAGATTTTCAAGGATGTTGTTTCAATTAAACAATTTTACAGGTAGTTTTGTCCAAGAGTAAGATAGTTATTTAGAAAGATTAAACCAACAGTTGCCCTTTTCAAGATGCAGTTTCAAATGGAGGAGAACGGGCAAGATAATTCTCGTTACCTTCATAGGGGCAGTTGAGGAAGGCTTGCTGCCATGTCGCAGGGACTGCATGCAGTTTGAGCCAGCCGTTCACCTCACGGTTGAAAAGGTAGTCAGGTTTACATAACACAACATCTACAAACAAAAAATTATGTTTATAAACTACACATCTAGGTACATAATTATATTCAAAATCAATCAAAATGAAACAATAAAAGAAAACAAGGAGGAGTTAATATTCTCCTCCGTATCGCTGTCATCCGGACACGTACCCAGAAGACTGGCAGCATTACCACGTTTAGTGGCATTGCCAATTCTATAGCCAAAGAACGAAATACTCGTCTGGACAATCGGTTAAATAAGCTTGACAATACATACGTAGAGTAATGAAAGTTTGTTAAAAACTCACCAGTTACAAACAGTAATGTCACACAAACTAGAGACTTCCACATTTTCGGAACTTGTATGTTCCGCAGCGCAAAATGATAATGATTGAGATAAATTTACATACGTTTATATACTCGTATCTGGCATAATTTTTATCTCTTAATAATAATTGGTCGTTTCTTTGTAATCAGAGTACAGGTTACAGTTCAGTTAGAACTGATTTACTAAAACCACTGCAAGGTCTTGTCCTAAACAAATGCGACTGTCGCGCGATTACGCGAATTAAGTTTAAGATCCTGCATGAAATAAGGGGCGAACACATCGCCAATAACCGGCCACAAATCGGGGATCCGGGCTGCTATTAAGGAATTCATGATGAAAAAAGCGCAACGACGCTTTGCCTGATCTAAGAATCGAACTCAGAGCTTGAAGCAGTCGCGTTTGCAACCACTATACCAAGGAAGTAGAAAGCCCGATGGAAAATTAACTGAAAATATGGATTACCTACATAATGAGGCGAGTCTTGTGGGAGATATAGATCTCCCCCAAGTCAGCCGATAGAGATCAGCTTAAGTACAACCTGAACATAGGTCCAGCAGATGTTGCACTTATCTATGATCTATTCATTTTCAAACTAAGTAGTTACCAATAAGATTTATTTCGTAGTTTCATATAATTTTATGATAATTAAAAAAAAAGACTTTTTAAGAAAAATATTTCGTTTTATTAAGTCTTTAAAATTGTTTGTTATTTAAAATATAAATAATACCCTATCATAACTCTTTATTTTCACAATTTGACAGCAAATATGTTTTTGATAACAGTCATTACAGAATAATTAGGAATTTCTCTTCCATGAACTCTAGGCTTTAAAAACTTCACGTGTGTTACCTTCATTCACGAATGTTACCGTGTGCTACCAATTCACGACTGTTATCGTACAATTTTTGGCGGCCATACTCGTAAGTAAAAACATTTTGTCCCGCGAGATAAACTCATCCCGGTGAGCAAAAGAGACAGGCATAGTTTGCATACGGCATGTCGGGCCCGCCCCAAGGCCCGTACTCAGTCAATGCTGAGTGCTTGGCGTGGAGCAACGGTCGCTACCTTACTGCGTCTTCTCGCCAAAAACATAAGTAATTCATTTCGGTGAATGAGGACAAAAAAAAACATTTACTAACTCTAGTAGAGCGTTACATCTCTATAATAATGTCAGCTTATGTAGCACAAAAAGAAGAATCAAGAACTACCTAATTGTATAACCTATACAATTAGGATACCTATAGATAGCCTTTTTTTTTGGCTGGGAAATTATCGAATAACTTCTCCCGCTCTGGGCGGAGCTGAGAGGGTGTGTCAGACTTTTACTGACTAAAACCCACCCGTGTTCCTTCCGTTGCCTGTGTGCCGGGGCCGCGATATCTCTTACGGACAAACTCGCAACCCTATCAGGAACCTATAGATAGCCTAGCCTTATCATATAGATAACCTACATAACCTAACGACACGACATTGAAGAGCAGCGGTAACAATTTGGTTTGGAGCGCGTACCAATTTAAACGTTATCTGTACGAACTCGAAATGTGTCCACGTGACGTCTTAAAATGACTGCCTGTTGCGGCATTGTTTCGAGTGTTCTTGTTTAATCCATCCTCATCCTAAGTGCAACATCTGCTGGACCTATGTTCAGGTTGTACTTAAGCTTATCTCTATCGGCTGGCTTGGGGGAGATCTATATCTCCCACAAGACTCGCCTCATTATGTATGTATTCCATATTTTCAGTTAATTTTCCATCGGGCTTTCTACTTCCTTGGTATAGTGGTTGCAAGCGCGACTGCTTCAAGCTCTGAGTTCGATTCTTAGATCAGGCAAAGCGTCGTTGCGCTTTTTTCATCATGAATTCCTTAATAGCAGCCCGGAGCCCCGATTTGTGGCCGGTTATTGGCGATATGTTCGCCCCTTATTTCATGCAGGATCTTAAACTTAATTCGCGTAATCGCGCGACAGTCGCATTTGTTTAGGACAAGACCTTGCAGTGGTTTTAGTAATTCAGTTCTAACTGAACTGTAACCTGTACTCTGATTACAAAGAAACGACTAATTATTATTAAGAGATAAAAATTATGCCAGATACGAGTATATAAACGTATGTAAATTTATCTCAATCATTATCATTTTGCGCTGCGGAACATACAAGTTCCGAAAATGTGGAAGTCTCTAGTTTGTGTGACATTACTGTTTGTAACTGGTGAGTTTTTAACAAACTTTCATTACTCTACGTATGTATTGTCAAGCTTATTTAACCGATTGTCCAGACGAGTATTTCGTTCTTTGGCTATAGAATTGGCAATGCCACTAAACGTGGTAATGCTGCCAGTCTTCTGGGTACGTGTCCGGATGACAGCGATACGGAGGAGAATATTAACTCCTCCTTGTTTTCTTTTATTGTTTCATTTTGATTGATTTTGAATATAATTATGTACCTAGATGTGTAGTTTATAAACATAATTTTTTGTTTGTAGATGTTGTGTTATGTAAACCTGACTACCTTTTCAACCGTGAGGTGAACGGCTGGCTCAAACTGCATGCAGTCCCTGCGACATGGCAGCAAGCCTTCCTCAACTGCCGCTATGAAGGTAACGAGAATTATCTTGCCCGTTCTCCTCCATTTGAAACTGCATCTTGAAAAGGGCAACTGTTGGTTTAATCTTTCTAAATAACTATCTTACTCTTGGACAAAACTACCTGTAAAATAGTTTAATTCAAACAATATCCTTGAAAATCTTATGCAGAGCCAAACTTATTTTTTAATTTGCAGGTGCTGTGTTAGCGTCTCCTATAAATGCGGAGCTTGCCACTGCTCTGCGCAACATCTTGAGCCAATTAAAACTGGATAGTCCTATTTTCTTAGGAGTTAATGCATTCGCTAAAGGGGTCTTTATGTCTATCGAAGGTATGCGATCATGAATTCTTAAATTTATTCTTTCACTGACAGAGTGCACACAGCCTACAGGGTATGGGTCTAGAAGCATGCAATTTTACATAAGAGTTGTTTTTATGTTTATCGAAGTTGAGCACTAAGGAAGGAAATTTGAAAATTCGTCGCCTAAAGGGGTTAAATGGGGGATAATAGTTTGTGTAGAAGTTCGTCATTTTTACCGATGGTATTTCTCAGGACGAAAAAACTCAGACTTGTTTCGAGGTACTATTCCGTACCCGACCGCATGCGGCAACGGCAGGCGACGTGTCGCCACGACACGAAATACCTTCCGTAGCTAGCGACACGTCAGCGTCGGCTTCATAGAAGTACATAAGAAAAAAAAAAACACTTCCTCTCTCCTTAAACATCATCATTACATATAGTTCCTTAACTTTGTTTCATGTTTATTATTGTATATACATACATATTATATAAATATATATAGATAAGTGTATGCTTTATGAATGCATGTATTTATTGTGTATGTAAATGGTACACCACTGACTACCTGCAGTATTGTCTCTCCTTGTCCCTTTAATCCATCCAAAGGTTGTCTGTAAAAGATCGCTTTTAGCGATAAGACCGTCCATTGTGTCACCCTATGTAAAATGTCTACATTTATATCTGTATTTTTTATGGTGTACATAATAAAGAATATTCTATTCTATTCTATTCTAAGAATCCATAGAACGACGATACGTCGCCTGCAGTTGCCGCCTGCGGTCAGCTACGAAATAGTACCTTTATACTAAAACCAACCGTGAGTTTCGTATTCTGTGGCCTAAATATTTTAAGGTTTCCGTAACCAGATTATTAATTAAGATACCTACTTGCGTGCGCAATAATTTTTTAAATAAGTAAAACTAATTTCCCTCCTCGTTCATAATCATAAGTAAAAGAAAAACAAAGATATACAAATTGTTTATTCTGCACAAACAAGACAAGTAGATAAGCCATGGTCTGAATGCACTGCAACAGTCCTTTAATCTTTTATCATAATTTCTTATTTGTATTTCAGGAGTTCCACTAGCCGACTTATCAATTACTTGGGGCACATATGGCGATGGCGAAACACCTGAAGATTGTTTATCTTTGTCCCCTGATGGAAAAACGTACATCTCCTCGTGCACATTGTCGCTTCCGTACATATGCTACAAGAAAAGAGATAATACCACGATCCTTAATCGATGCGGCACCTTTGATGACGGTAAATGTTTTGAGGGCAAAACCAGTAGTGCACATTCACTGTTACATCCGTCTGTCACTAATGTTTTCTTTTCGAAAGTGACGTGAGAAATTAGATCGCTATGTCCTTTTTAAGCTGTGGGAAAATCCTCGTAATATTTCTGAATTTATAGTTTACATAATTAGCTAAACTACGGCAAGCAGTCATATTAGAAGCCATATGAGACCCAGCATTAATAGTGATTGGCACACTTACAGATTATCACTATTACCCTGCCACGGGTAGCTGTTACAAGTATCACAAACAAATACAGACATGGAAGAAAGGACACACGATTTGCGCAGCCGAGGGAGGTCATCTAGTCATCATCAACGACCAACGCGAGGCTGACATCGTAACCGGTTTACTGACTTTAAATGGACACATTGGACTACGAGATTGGAATAATGACAATACGTGGCTTTCTATTCACGGTATGTCTATTTTCAAAAAAAAAACCTCGATAAAATTTTCTGAGGACGGGGTTTTTGGCCCAAAAATCGATAAATATATACATATTATTATATCGATAAATCATGTAGATAATAAATCTGTAGACGAGTCGTTTCTGTACATTGGAAACATTAATTTCCATTTCCACAATTTTTGGAATTATTGTCTGTTTGTCTGTTTGTTTATGAGAGATCAGTATGTTAAGGTATCACGTAAAAAGTACCGAAAATAACATGGTCAAATATTGTATATAACTCTAAGTATAATTTAGTTTTTGTTTCATCGCAATCGCTTCACTCTATCAAAAAATATAATCAATCGAAAGTGTTGAAGAAGAACTTTTTATTACGTAATGTATACAATATTATTCTTACATTATAATTGACCGACAAAGAAACGGACGAGATGCTATCACTCATTACTGTTGTACTTGCCTGAGTGGTAGGCGTACAGGTAGATGCTGCGCACATATTCTGTACGTGGTGTGGTATTTAGGATGGCCAAAAATTCTGCATCGGAAATAGATTCGTAAGTTCATAGAAATATATACTTTAAATGCTGCTTCCAACTTCCAAGCCTTGGTGGAAGAAAAATACTTGCATAGATTTTTGGCCCGTAACCTTATATAAATAACGAGCACTATTGCTTTAAAAAAAAAAGCGTCAAAGGAGCGAGTAGCAATTGGGTTGTTCATTCGTTGAAAATATTATTTTGATTGGTTTCGTCTTTTGGCGAGGCGCATCGTGAAGTCACTAGCAGCGCCACGCCTCGCTGGGCAGTGACACACAGCGCGGCGCAGCTGAATGTGTCTACATTCGCCGCGAGCCAGCTAATAGTAGAGACAAGTCGCCACGACAGCTTCAGGCTGCGCCTCGCGGCGTGGCGCAGCGTCGTTTCGCGTCACGTCTCGGTGTGAACTGACCTCAAATGATTTAATTGAAATAAATGCTTTGAGTTGGAATAGTTATAAAAAAATATTTGAATTTATTACCTATCTGTCTATAACATTTTCATGCCTTAACGCCTGAATTGATTTGAATGATAGGCATACAGGATACTTTATATCCCGGTGTATGTTCCCTTGGGATATTTACCGACCTCTACGCGAGCGAAGCCGCGGGCAAAAGCTACTACTTTATATACCCACACTAAACTATTAATACTCATTTTAATATTACGTCACCTTGTTATGTTACAGGGGAGAAAATCGAGGACTTGTTCAACACATGGCATTCAGGTAACCCGAAAACCCCGGAGGGAATGTATCCTTGTGTCATTATTTCGTCACGCACTTTTTACAACGAATATTGTGACCATCCAACTAATCATTGGTATCCGTTTGTTTGCGAAAAGGATCCTAGTACTTCCCGTTTCGAAAATATATCTTCTGAAGTTTATGAAGCTGCTACTGAAGCTTTGGTGACTTCTTGTAATAATTAAATGTAGCTGTGTCTAATAAAAATCAGGAAGATAAAATTTAAAAACAGTTGAACTGCCACGAATCATTAGTAATACTTGCTCCCTTAGCCTCCTCTAATAATCTTTGATTGTTTTAGCCTTAAAACCAATTTTATACTATTAACTTTCGTCTTTGTAAAAAATCTAAGAATATTTTATTCTATTCTATTTTTCCTTATGTCAATGGTGCCGATGTCGACAATTCTGCCAATGTCAATGTGTGGAGAAAACGTGCGGTGGGAAACAAAATAAAAAATAAAAATTGATAGAAGCTAAAATTAAATACCAATAAGTAATTGAGATTAATGCGAAACTTGTTGACGGATATTTTTAGTACACTGAAACAGACAGATAAAAAATATTGTTATAATATAATAATATATATATAATATATAATAATAATATAATAATATAAAAAATAAAGAATATTTTATATTCTGACATTTTCGTTGTAAGCTATCATCTGTCTAATATTTTTTTTCTAAACCATAGGCACCACGGACGAGTACACTTTATCTTCTTCTAGACCTTTTATAAAACTGGTGAATACACTGTAACCTTCTCAATAAGGGCAGGTGTAGGATTTTCCCTCTTTAAACCGTTTTTATTAGTTCTGGCCACCATTCAATTTAGAAATAACTTTATATATGTTTGAAATGTTTTGCACAGAACGATAAAAACGGCCTTCAAGTTTTTTAGTCTTGTTTTGGCTTTTGGCGAAGTCACTGTTTTTCTGCCCCTTGGGTCTATTTTTTAATACAGTTAACTTCTCGAACTTTAGTTCCATGTAAGTAGCGTGCGCGCGTGTATTAGCGTAATTATACGTATACCTAATCATACTGTGTATTCTAAACTGTTGATACTGAGTGGTCTCTGACAATAAACATTGAGTGCGTTTAATACTGTGTATCATTTGTCCGACCCTCTTGCCCACCCCTGTAGGAGGTGTCTACTCCGATTATAAACGAACTTTAATCACGCGGCGTAAAACGCCACGAATACAAAAAATAATTGACTCTAGTCGCCGAGAAGAATGGGCAAGAAACTCCACCGTTACTCTTTTAAAATGTTTTACAATATTTTGTATATGTAGGTTTTTATGGCTCACACTGCTCTCGACGCTTGACGTGTCCACACATCGGGTCCGGGTTCGCAGCGGATCAATCGCCATCCTGAGGATGCCTCGTTGAGAGGTGAAACACGTGTCTATTTCATACACGGTTCTTCATGACTCTTTAAGAACAGTTACGCGGGTTAGGTTACTATATATACGTCGTCTATTGTATTTTATTCATAGACTAGCTTCTGCTCGCGACTTCGTTCACGTGGAAGTCGTAACACACCACAATATACTACAATAACAGCCACATATTTATAAAACTTCCCTGTATACTATGTACGTTTGTAGTTTTGTATTCAACAGCCAAAATATACAGAGAATCAGGACTGGTGAGGCGGGAGCAAGCAACGTACAGTTGTCCGTGGGAGAAACAGCTTGTCCTGAGGTCAACACCCACAGCCTTCAGTGTCTGCCCCTGTCACTTGTTGATGATCATCGCAAAGTAATACTCACAGGGAACTGCACAAACTGGAAGACGTAACTGTGGCGAATTAGTGGTATACGCTGTATAAACACTGTCTCGCCAACGCTACAACCAATTTTCGCAGATGACGTTTCTTTGCAAAGACACGACTTTGAGCCGCGTTCCATTACACAGCTTCGGTGGAGGTAAGATCCGATAAATCATAATCGGGGCACCGACCTTCAGCTGAATGATGTACGCTGGAAGTCCACTTGCCGTTAGCGAATTCAGAAATTCTACGGAGTAATGTGTGGCATCATCTTGCTCCACAACAGTGTTAACCGATGGAGGTGTATATCACTTCGCTCCCTTTAATTTGCAAGAGAACACTGTGATTGATCGCTGCAGCTTCATAATTTTTGGGCGTTAAAATGGCCCCCGTTCACGCACCCAAGAACTCTCTTGGTACCTACAGTATGCGACTGATATCACCGTACACTAGAAGAATCAGATTTCCTTAAATGGGAACTACTCTACCAAGAGTCTCTGGTAGAGCCACCAGGCAACTCTTCTCTGGTAGAGTGCCTTCACCAACTTTCAGAAGAACATCGGATATTTTTTAAGCCAAGCCGAACTCGCCTATTGATGGTCAAGCGCAGTCTATGAACTCGCAACCATAGAGTCGACCTTTTCAACGAAGCATTAACCTCGTCAGTCCATCACCACACCACGCATCACCACATTAACTTCATTCTAGTTAATAATGTTAAAATAATACCAAAAGATTAAATTAATTATTTCATGCATATATTTGTTTTTGTGATATTGAACTACCTTACAATATGCTTTTTAAAGTAAATAGCACTAATAATATTATTTTTTCATTAGGACTATTGTATGACCTGTAAAAAAAGACTTCACTTATTCTAACTACTAAAATCACAGATTAATCATCATTTGGATACCTACACAAATTCTGCAAACCTTAGTGGGGAAGAATCCACAAGATTTTAGATTAGTGGAATTGCTCCACTATCTCGAACTAGTGGCTCAGATTCCACTGAAAAATGATCGTATTCGTTTTTGATAATTATTTCAAAAGGTGAGTTTATTTTTGAGGAGAGGCTAATGTTAATTTCTTTCATCTATAACAGCTAAACTTAAGTGTAGCCATAACGTCTTGGCTTAGTAAATGAAAATGGTTGAAAGGTAAGGTAAAGGTTAAGGTTAGGACGGCTTCACAGGACACGGGATGCTTGGGATAGGTGGAAGGCAGGATCAGGCAGATGGGCAGGCAGGCAGTCAGACAGGTAGGCAGGCAGGCAGGCAGAAGGCAGTGTGGAGGACCTGGGCTGCGGCGCCATAAGGAGTAGATTTATCCACCCTGTCGAAAGAAGAGGAGGGTGTGAGAGTTTGTAGATAGCGGAGGCGCTTTGTGGCGCCTCACGCTAGCGGGAGGACCGCGTCAGCATCACATGTGACGGCGGAGGCCTCTCCCAGAGTGTAACGTCGTCTTGCGTTACGAAAGCCTTTTTAAGTCATTTGATTTGTCAAATGTTTTTATTGAACCAACCCGAGTGACAGTTTCCTCTGCCACCTGTATAGATAATATTTTTTGTAATTGTGATTACTCACACAAACAAATTGTAAAGAAGTTGCCATCAGATCACAGTGGACAAACAATAACATTATGCTACTACAAATACCTTTACAAAAAAATCAAATAAGGTTTAGGTCAATTACATGTAAAAGTTTAGAGAAATTAAATAATTATTTGGCCAGTGAACTATGTGCTCTGAGTTTTTATAAGACAGGTGACCCAAATGAGTTCTACGCCGAATTGTTTTCACTATTAAACACGCAATTTAATGACACTTTTCCACTAAAGACTAAAAGTATTTACACAAAGTTCTTATTTAGTGATTGGGTGACTCCAGGTATTCGTAAAAGCAGGGAAAAACTATTTGAACTTTATGGCCTAAAGCAACATATGAATAATACAAGCTTTCATAAGTATGTTGCCAAATATTCAAAAACTGTTAAAAGTGTGGGCAAAATAGCCAAAGCTATTAGCAATAAAATAAAATCAGCTGATGATAAAATAAAAACTATCTAGCAAATAATAAATAATGAAACAGGTAGGAAAAAACAGCGAAATACTGAATCTAATTTAGAAACTGCACATGGCCCTATCAACTCAGACGTAGAAATAGCTCAGGTATTTGAAAACTTTTTTGCTAATATTCCCATTCAAACTACTGAAGCTTTAAATTCCTCACCCACGCTTTCTGCTTCGTTACTTAGACAGAAAGTGAAGGAATGCCCTTTGGAGATTAGGTTTCAGCATACAAACCCACAGGCTGTTATAAAAGCTTCTAAAGATCTTTGATGATTAAAATTAAATCAACAGAAGATCTTTGGGGAATGTCTGTAAAACTCTATAGAACTATTATCTAAACCATTACGCCCTACTAAGCTTTCATATTTAACACCACTGTAGACCAAGGAGTCTTTCCGGATCTCATGAAACACAGTTAAGTAGTTCCATTGTTCAAATCCGGTGATAATAAAGAACCATTATAGGCCTGTGTCAGTTCTACCAGTTCTCAGTGAGGTGTTTAAAAAGTTGAGGCTCAATAAAATGTTACGTCACTTTAACAAAAATTCCATCTTTCATGAACAACAGTACGGTTTCTCCAAAGAGCGTTGTACCACTGACGCTGGTGTCACCCTAATAAAGAACATTTTAATGCCTAGGAAGAAGCACAACATGTCATTGGAATCTTTTGCGACATCTCGAAGGCGTTCGATTGCGTAGACCAAGAGACACTTCTGCTGAAACTTGAGTACTATGAGATTAGGAATACAGCTCTTGATTTACTAAGATCATACCTTAAAGATAGAAAGGTTAAAGTTCAAGTAAACGGCGTAAACTCATTAGGGTCCGAAATGGCAGTAGGCGTTCCTCAAGGTTTTATATTGGGTCCATTCCTCTTTTTAGTTTACATGAATGATTTACCCCAATTACTTCAAAATCAACCGAAGATGGTGTTATTTGCAAATGACACATAATTGATCTTTAAAATCAACCACCGGTTACAAGATCTTACGGACGTGAATAGCTCTATTCTTCAGGTCCAAGATTGGTTTACGGTAAATAATTTGGTACTAAATAAAAAATTAAAAAAATGCATTCGATTTAAATTACCTAATGTTAGAAGTAGCGAATGTGACATCATATTCAATGGAGAAAAACTGGAATTTATTAATCAAACGGTTTTCCAAGGAATCACGCTAGACGAGAAATTACAACGGGGACCTCATATAACATATCTTGCGGGGCGGCTAAGCTCGGCCGCTTATGTTGTTAGAAAGATAAGACAGTTAACAGATGTAGAAACCGCGCGTTTGGTCTATTTTAGCTACTTCCACAGTATTATGTCGTATGGCATTTTAGTGTGGGGTCGGGTTGCTGACATTGAATCCATCTTTATTATACAAAAGAGAGCTGTCAGGGCCATTTATGATCTACATCGTCGCGAATCTCTCAGGGAACTATTTTGAAAGATTAATATTATGACGGTACCTTGCCAATTAATTTATGAAAATATTATGTTTGTAAGAAAACGTCTATATTCTTTTAATAAAATATGCGATAGACATAATTTTAATACTAGAAATAAAGATAAAATAGATCAACCATTTTTCAGATTATCTAAAGTACATACATCTCTTATGGGGTCCATTGTAATTCTCCATACGAAAACAACCTTTTGGAAGGGCCGAATAGAATCAATATTTTTTTTTGTGATTTTTGACGTACAAAAGTGCCTTGCAAGGGCCTATTTGAAATAAATGATTTGACTTTTACTTTGCGTTACGCCGCTTGGTGACGGAGGTCTCTTTTGAGTGTGTGTATTCGTGGCATTTTACGCCGCATGATTAAAGTTTGTTTGTAATCAGAGTAGACACCTCCTACAGGGGTGGGCAAGAGGGTCGGACAAATGATACACAGTATTAAACGCACTCAATGTTTATTGTCAGAGACCACTCAGTATCAACAGTTTAGAATACACAGTGTGGTTAGGTACACGTATAATTACGCTCATACACGCGCGCACGCTACTTACATGGAACTAAAGTTCGAGAAGTTAACTGTTTTAAAAAATAGTCCCAAGGGGCAGAAAAACAGTGACTTCGCCGAAAGCTAAAACAAGACTAAAAAACTGGAAGGCCGGTTTTATTGTTCTGTGTAAAACATTTCAAACATAATATAAAGTTATTTCTTAATTTAATGGTGGCCAGAACTATGTAATAAAACCGGCCAAGTGCGTGTCGGACCACGCACAATGAAGAGTTCCTCAGTTGGGATGTATTTATCCCAAGAACAAACTTAACATAGTAGTCGAAAAACATGTTCTCCCATACGGAATGTATGGGAGATCATGTTTTTCAAACCGCAAATTTAATTTGGTCGATTATTACTCGTTAACCTGTAGAGCCTACTTAGCTCTAATAGTTTTCCTTTTAATTTCGTTATATATACTACTGCTGTGAATTTTTTCACAAGTCCAAGTACAACCATTTAGCTAGAGGGGGGGGGGGGACACATGACTCTAACATGAAAATTCAGTTAATAATAATAATAATAATAATAAACTTTATTTATCCAAAAAACATACAGAGTTTGAAAAACAGTTTGATATTTGGTTTAGAAATAAATGCATTTAAAGGTAGTTTAAGTTACAAAATCTGTACAAGAATAATACTCTACCTCTTAAGCTAGGGTATACCTGTATTTTAAGAGGTAGTTTACGGTCATTAGTTAACAAAAACTAAAACTAAAAGCTTAATATTTCGCAAACAGATCCCTGAATCCAAAAATGTTTGCGACAAACTCACAATATTTTTGAAAGACCTTTCTAACGATACTCCACAACATGGGGTACATGAGGAAAAAAGAAAACATCCCAACTTTACGTGTAGGGGAGGTACCCTAAAAAAATATATTTTTCTTGATTTTATTTTTATTTTACCAATTTGTCGGCATGATTAATATGTATACATATGCCAAATTACAGCTTTCTAGTACTAACCGTCTCTGAGCTAAGCCGCGGACAGACAGACGAATCGAAATCGACGGGCGAAACCATAAGGGTTCCTTGTTTATTACGGAACCCTAAAAACGGTTTACAGAGGGAAAATCCTACATCTGCCCTTATTGCGAAGGTTACAGTGTATTCACCAGTTTTATAAAAGGTCTAGAAGAAGATAAAGTGTACTTGTCCGTGGTGCCTATGGTTTAGAACAGAGGTTCTCAAACTTATTTTATCTACCGCCCACTCTAAAAATAAATTATTTTCCAGCACCGCCCATTTTTTTTTACTTTACCATAGCTTAAAAACCACAATAACATTCATTACTTTAATTCATTTAATTGCAGTGTCCTAGATTAATCTGGTCTGGAGTTTAAACTTACATTCTAAACTAGACTTTTTTACCCACGGAACAGATAAATTATCTGTTCCGTGTTTTTACCAGTGAGAGCAATTAGAACGCAAACTCGTTTATCTCATTCGACGTTCAATCGTACTGAGCAAGTAAGAACAAGTATCAATGAACCAGCCGATTGATACAGGTTTGCATAAATCGCGTTATTAAAATTTGTTTGCTCATGACCTATCCTACGAAATCTATGTTAACTATTTTTAGTTTACAATCAAACAGGCCAGAAATATGAACTAAATAATCGATGTTGTGTAGTAAGTAGATTTAATTTCAGTGAATATTAAAATATTAAGTAGATTAAATTACAAATCAGCCATCGCCCCCCTAAACCACTTCAACACCCCCAATTTTGTCTGGGCCCCTTACCCCTCTAGGCTTCTAGCGCCCATAAAGGAGCGTTATCGCCCACTTTGAGAAACACTGGTTTAGAGAAATAAATTAGACAGATGACAGCTTAAAACCAAAATGTCAGAATATAAAATATTCTTAGATTGTTTACAAAGAGGAAAGCTTTTAGTATAAAATTGGTTTTGGATGCTAAAATAATCAAAGATTATTCAAGAAGGATACAGCACCATAGACCACATCCACACAGTACAACAAATTATACAGAAATCCGATGACTACAATCAGCCCATGTGTCTTGCGTTTGTGGACTATGAGAAGGCTTCAGACTCTATCGAGACCTGGTATGTTTTGGAGTCTCTGCAGCAATGCCAAATCGACTGGCGATACATCCAAGTGCTGAGATGTCTTTATGAAAACGCGACAATGACCGTCCAAGTTCACGATCAGCGAACTGAACATATCCCCCTGCGTCGAGGGGTGAGACAAGGGGACGTAATTTCCCCGAAATTGTTAACGCTGAACTGGGATGAGCGTGGCATTATCATCAACGGCGCGTACATTTCACACTTGAGATTTGCAGATGACATCGTCATACTAGCCGAATCGCTGCATGACTTGCAGCAGATGCTGGACGGCCTAGTTAATTCTTCTATACCTACGCATTGGTCTCCAGATGAACTTGGACAAAATCCAGGTTATTTTCAACGAACACGTCTCTCCGGGACCGATTGCTGTCAATGGCGGTGCTCTAAAGATTGTCCGAGAATACGTTTACCTCAGGCAAACTCTGCAGTTTGGTAAGAACAAGTTTGAGTGGGAGGCTAACAGAAGAATTCAGCTGGGCTGGGTAACGTTTGGGAAGCTTCGTCGAGTATTCACAGAGCCTAAAGACGAAGGTCTCTCTGAGGAATCGAATCCGGAACGTGGTGATCCGGCAGAGAACCAAAGTTTATTTATTTATTTATTTCCTTTATTACATCTTAAATACTTATAAATTATATTTTTAAATATTAGAATATAAAAAATTAAAACATTTAAAAATATAAAAAATAGTAGCCCACCGGTATCGGGAACAGGGTCCAAGCTACCGGCGGTCAGGGCTCCAGAGAGAGGAACCTCCTAACAATGCGAGCCGTGTCCAGAAGTACCGCTTTCTGAATCAAGCCCTTGATCCAGCTGCCCAACGAGAGCCTCCTTAGGTGTTGGTCGAGGCTCTTGGCAATTAAACCATTGGCTGATACGACTATCGGCACAATGATCGCTGAGTCCACATCCCACATGTCGACAACCTCGCGAGCCAAGTCAAGATACTTGATTTGTTTATCTTTCTCGGCTTTCACGAGGTTCCCGTCATGCGGGACCGTGATGTCAATAATCATTGTGCGCCGCTCTACTCGATCCACCACCACTATATCAGGTTTATTGGCAACAATAGTCCTGTCAGTGATGATGGATCGATCCCAGTACAAAGTGATATTTCCATTTTCGAGAACTGGGTCGGGCGCATACCTATAGTACGGCACTTCAGATTCCACAAGACTGTACTTCAGAGCAAGTTGCTGGTGGATAATCCTGGCTACAAGGTTGTGTCTATGCAAGTACTCTTCGTTAGCTAGACGAGAACAACCGGAGATAATGTGTCGGATTGATTCTCCCGGACGGTGGCATGCCCGACAGATGTCAACCGTGCCGTCTTTCACAATAAATCTACGGTAATTGTTCGTCATGATAACTTCGTCCATAATTGCACAGACAAAACCTTCGGTTTCCCCAAAGAGGTCACCAAAACGCAGCCAGGCTACGGACGCTAGAAAATCTACATCGGGTCCATGTAGGGCCCGGAAAAAGCGTCCGTGAAGCTCCTTACTCTGCCATACCTCCTTGCGATCGTTAGTGTCAAGCACTACAGGCTTGCGCCAGTTCTCTTTAGCCAAGGAGAGCGGGGTGAGGCCCTTGTCCACAGCGACCACATCTCGATGCATCCCCACGTCGGCTTCTAGGAAATATTCCCTGAGACCGCATATCTCGCGATTGTGGAGGGTCTTAGCGTTTAAAAAACCTCGACCTCCACACTTTCGCGGGATATACAGTCTCATTACCGATGACCGTGGGTGGTGCATTCGATATGCAGTCAGCAGCGTACGGACCCTCCTATCCAGAGCGTCGAGTTCGGTCTGAGTCCATTTGAGTATACCGAAAGAGTACATCAAAACCGGCATGACCCAACCATTGAAGGCGCGCACCTTATTTCCGCCTGATAGAAAACTATTAAATACTTTCTTCAGGCGGCCAAAGAAGCGCTCCTTCAATGATTGCTTCATGTCAGTAACATTGATGCCCAACGCTTCCGACATACCCAAATACTTATAGGTTTCGGATGCGGAGAGGGTCTAAGGTTTATGGAGTCCGCGAGCTGTGTTCCCACGGATTCCATAATCTCCCCTCGCTTTACATGCATGACCGCACATTTGTCCACACCAAATTCCATCCTGATGGCGCTACTGAAAGTTTCAGTTACTTTCAGTAGCTCCATCAGTTGCAAATTGTTGGGGGCACAGAGTTTAAGGTCATCCATGTAGAGGAGGTGAGATATAACCTGACCACCTCTCCTCAGCCGATAGCCTAGACCTGAATTCTCCAGCAGTGTGCTTAGAGGATTCAGGGCTAAACAGAACCAAAGCGGACTCAAACTATCGCCCTGAAATATGCCTCGCTCGATCCTTATCGGTTCGCTATTCCTCTGGATATTTCGACATCCTGGATAGCGAAGGACCGTCCTCCATTGCCCCATACACGACATCAGGAAGGTGCGCAGAGTTGCATCTACTTTATACAACTCCAGCACCCTCATGAGCCATGTATGTGGCACCGAGTCATAGGCCTTCTTATAATCTATCCAACATGTCGAAAGATCCTTTCGGGAACGACGAACCTGTTGGCTAATGGCCATATCAATGAGGAGTAGCTCCTTAGTACCGCGGGATCCGTTCCTACATCCATTTTGAGAGGCAGACATGATGGAGTTAGTGTCTATATGTTTGTTAATTTTAGCTCTCAAAATAGATGTAAGAACTTTATAGACCGTCGGTAAACATGTGATCGGCCTATAATTTTTGGGTTCCGCAGTGCTACCAGATTTATGGAGCAGGTGGGTAACTCCTGTCGTTAAGAACTGGGGTAGCGAACCAGACTCCAATGCAGCCTGGTACTGAGCCGCCAAGCGAGCGTGCGACCTTATAAACCATTTTATCCAGAAGTTGTGCAGCCCGTCCGGCCCTGGAGATTTCCAGTTAGGCAACGGACGAACTGCACGAGATACATCTTGGGGGCAGATGGTAATAGCCCCCATTTCTGGTATTGTCTCGCAGGCTCGCTCGACTTCCCGAGTCCAATCACCTTCGGTGTGACTGACAGGCACCGACCAGATGCTGCGCCAGAAAGAGCACATGGCAACATCATCCGGTAGACGCGTGTCAGTCTCACCTTGGTCCGGTCGCTCCCAAGCCCTATAAACCCACCTTTCATCACTCTGGAAGGTGCGATTCTAGTGTATCGCTCTACTCGCCGCTTATACCTACGAATACGGTTCGCCCATGCATACACTTTCTGCTTCAGGAAGTCGATGCGCTCTGTGACACGGGCCATATAGTCCTGAGGGCTGATATCAGTCCCTAAGAACGCCCGTCTCACAAAGCGCATCACTCTGGGGCGAGTATTGCCCGCCCTGAAGCAGATTAGTTTGCCGATGAGCGCTCTGGCCCCACCAATACGGCGCTCAATCCTGCACTGCCAAGCTGGTACAGCAGGTTTCGGTCGTGTAGCTCTAGAGGCATCAGCAAATTTGACGTGAGCTACACGACATGCTGCTACAGCCGCGCAGTACAGAATTGAATGAGTATCAGTGAGGTCTTCGCAGTCATCAAAATAGTTTGACAACTGCGAATCCAGAACCGCTATCAGTGCTCTATTTTTGTTATGCATGGGCAAACGAGGAAAACGTGGTCTAAGTTCGGGCGACATGAACCGATATTCCAGAATTGCACCCTCCAAAGCACTCCTCAGTTCCTCATTGCACTGGGTACTTACGTTTGTAGCCCTGTCATCAATCCTCTCGTCAGCTTGAATTGTAGTGACCTGTGATGGCACTACAATAACACTCCGCGGCGGGGGAGCGATGATAGGGCTACTCTGCATTTCATTTCGCAGGCGATCAAGTACAGCGTTATCCAACATATGATTACGCTGGATGACTCGCACCTGATCCGACAGTCGTTGTGCCGAAACGTTGACAGCTGGCTCAAGCACCTGAAAAAGAGAGAGCATCCGGACACGGTACGCGGTCAGGTTGTTTCCCCCCTCTGTAGCCCCATAGTATGAGCGCATGACGTTTTCGTTAATGGATCGTGTCCATCTCATGCGCTGCACACTTCCGCCGGGAGCTGGGACCCTATCAGAGGCCGGTGGGCCTCGAGGTCCTAAGCCGTCCGGCGGCCGGCGTTCTCTCCGTCGGCGAGCAGGTGGTGGCGTCGTGGGCGGGGAGAAATACTCGTCACTCGAGCTCGACGCAACTACCGCAGCCAGTGTCGTCACAGCGCTCACAGTGAGGCTGGGTACCGGCGGCGGCGAGGCGGAGCTGAGCGAAGAGTCCGGAGGTGGTGGGCGTGCTAGGCGTGCGGCAGATCTTGTCAACATATTATCTTCATTTTTATTTTCTGTTCATTGTTGTTTTATCGGAGGTGACATGGGCTGTCATGTCACCTCCGATTCGGCAGTTTTTAATAAAATTCTATTGCATTTTGGTGGTGAATTATGACCTTTTTATTATTATTTTTATGGTTTTCCGGTTTCAGGTTTACTTTGTATGGAAAAACTCTTGTAAAAATGCGTCAAAATTATTATAGTTGATAAAACTACGTGGACGAGATGTTTGATATTTATTTTATTTTTAGGAAAACTTACAGCTAAACAGATACAGTAAGAAATAGCTTATACAAAATATGGCCAATTACAAGTTTCCACATATAGTATATAAAGTTGTCGACATAGCTCACAGAATAAGCAAGCTGAAGTGGGAGGGGGCCGGCCATATTAGCCGTAGAACCGATGACCGTTGGGGTAGACGTGTTCTTGAGTGGAGACCGCCAATCGGCAAACGTACGGTAGGACCTCCTCAGGCTAGGTGGAGCGACGATCTTCGCAGGGTGGCAGGTAGCGGCTGGTTGAGAGTTGCCGACAATCGAGCTGAATGGCGTGCAATTGGAGAGGCCTACGTCCAGTAGTGGACTGCTGTAGGTTAACGATGATGATGGTTCTTTGGCTGCTTTTAGAAACTAGAACGAGAATTGTTTCTCTAACATACAATACATTATATGGTTCTTCATTACAAAAATAAAATAAAAATGATTGCTAAAAATATAATTAAATTTTAATCTTAAGCTAAGGCATAAAATAATTGTAAAGGTTATAAACTTACGGGCCAAGGGAGCCCGTAAGTTTATAACCTAATGACTCGTGGCAGTTAAAATATGTTTAAATTTTGTCTTCCTGATTTTTGTTAGACACAGCAACATTTAATTATTACAAGAATGCACCAAAGCTTCAGTAGTAGTTTCATAAATTGCACAAGATATATTTTCGAAGCGTAAAGTACTAGGATCCTTTTCGCAAACAAACGGAAACCTATGCTCCGTTGGATGGTCACAATATTCATTGCCAAAGGTGCGTTGTGACGTAATAATGACACAAGGATACGTTCCGTCCGGGGTTTTCGGGTTACCTGAATGCCATGTGTTGAATAAGTCCTCGATTTTCTCCCCTGTAACATAACAAAGTGACGTAATATTAAAATGAGTATCAATAGTTTAGTGTGAGTATATAAAGTAGTAGTTTTTGCCCGCGGTTTCGTTCGCGTAGAGGTCGGAAAATATCCCAAGGGAACATGCTCCGGGATAAAAATTATCCTGTATGCCTATCATTCAAATCCATTCTAGCGTTAAGGCATGAAAAGGTTACAGTTATATTTTTATACCTATACAAACTCAAACACAAAGCATTTATTTCAATTAAACCATTAACAGGCACTTTTGAATTGTCATTGTGACCGAAATCAACCAAAACACCAAACCAATCAAAACAATATTTTCAACGAATGAACAACCCAACTATTATATAGGGAAGGTGGTGGTATTTACGCGACCAGGTTTTTATACTAGGTATTTACTTGCAAGTACGCACCAAGTGTCGACCCGAAATGGTCACAAGACTTCGTATTTTGTTCAGCTACTCGCCCCTTCGACGCTTTTTTTTGTAAAAGCGATTGTGCTCGTTATTTATATAAGGTTACGGACCAAAGTTCTATGCAAGTATTTTTCTTCCACCAAGGCTTGGAAGTTGGAAGTAGCATTTGAAGTATATTTCTATGAACTTACGAATCTATTTCCGATGCAGAATTTTTGGCCATCCTAAATACCACACTACGTACAGAATATGTGCGCAGCATCTACCTGTACGCCTACCACTCAGGCAAGTACAACAGTAATGAGTGATAGCATCTCATCCGTTTCTTTGTCGGTCAATTATAATGTAAGAATAATGAATCCTGGATCAACATCACTACATTATTCACATTTGAATATATTTTTTTCCAAATGACCTTCGGCATAACGACCATAGTAAAAGTTTTTCCTTAGTAATTGAACTTTCATTTGGCACATACTTCGTTACTGGCCGCCGACAGGATGAAATGCAAACATTAAACAACAAACAACCGGTATGCCCCCACTATCTCCAAATGGATATTGAAACGAAAATGTCGACATATGTCGACTAAATCACCATTCCAAGATATAAAATAACAACGCTTATTGCATATAGTCTGTTATCTACGTCTGACGTTTTTTGCTGCTCCAGTATTTTAAGAGCGTTTATTCTGAAGGTGGGCAACGTCGCAAATAGATGTCAAATATTTCAATGTTTTGATTCATTTAGCAATATTACTTTGTGGAAATAAAAAATCTGGCGAACTAGCGAACGAATATTGATTATGAAATGCAATAATTAATATCGCAACACCGAATGTTTAGTTTTAGATGTAAAAAAAACTATTTGGAAACTTTCCAAATGCGTTTTTTACACCTAAAATGGGTACAACATCAAATTCAATGTTATAATTGCAATTCATTATTAATATTCCAGTTCGCTAGTTAGCCACATTTCTTATTTCTATTCAGTAATATTACTATAAGAATCAAAACAGGTAAATATTTGACAGTCATTTGCGACGTTGCCAACTTTTAGGATAAACCCTCTTAATTGTATTTTGTTATCGTGGTAAACACGTGCACGGTAATCACAACAAACAAAAGAACGAATTTATAATAGAATCTTTGGTACAGTTGAAGTAAATACGTGCTAGACAATAAAACAACAAAAGAACGCGATATAATGCGAAAACAACTACCCTAAAACAACACACGATCTTACAAACCTAGGTACTTTTTTTAAAAATATATATATATATACACTTGAGAGCAATAAAATCGCACACCCCTTGTAATTTGGTTTATTACTGATTGTTTTCTAAAATCGAAAGATATTGAGTAAAAATCATTAGACAAAATTAAAGCATACAAGCTTAGCTTTACAAAAACATAAAATTAAAATCATTGACCTTCACGTAACTTACAAAAACCGACCGTACACCGAATTCCCCAAATTCACGCGTTTGCGTTGTCACTACTTGCACCCTTAGCCGCAGGTATAAAAAGGTCAGTTTATTGGAATTTTTATTCAGTTGCATACCGAAGGTCAACGTGATAACATCTCTACTGGAAGCATACGGATTTACTGGAAAAATATGGATACCACGCCCGCAGAAGCCGCTCAAGTTATTGCCTTGCTCGAAGCAGGCCATAACCAAAGTGAAGTTGCTCGACGGCTAAATTTGAGCCGCTACTCTGTTCGTCGTGTATACGAGAGGTTCCAAGAGACCGGTGGCTACATTCGGCGACCAGGATCTGGCCGGCGACGCACAACATCAGAGCGTGATGACCGCTTTCTTGTGACAAGGTCTTTGAGAAATCGGCAACTGAACGCGGTTCAACTGGGACAACAGCTTCGAGAAGTTCGCAATGTCAGTATAAGTCGGTGGACAGTTCGAAGAAGACTAGGTGAAGCAGGAATGACTTCACATCGCCCAGCAAATGGTCCCAAATTGACCACAGCTCACCGACAAGCCCGGCTACAATTTGCTAGGGAACATTTAAATTGGACGTATGACCAATGGCGGGCTGTTATGTTCTCTGATGAGTGCAGAATGACTTTACATGGTCATGATGGACGCTCTAGGGTCTACAGAAGGTCATCAGAGCGATTTTCACAATGCTGCATAAGCGAACGTGTGGCTTTTGGAGGTGGATCGTGTATGTTTTGGGGTGGCATAATGTTGGACACTAAAACTGACATTGTATTCATCACTACGGCGAATACCGGCCCGAGATCGAGAAGTTTGACGGCTGCACGATACGTCGAAGAAGTGCTCGAAGAACATGTGAGGCCGCTTGCGTGGCTTATGGGAGAAGATTTTCTCTTAATGCACGACAACGCCAGACCGCATGTCGCTAGAACAGTTTGCGACTACATGGAAGATGTTGGAATCACCGCGATGGAGTGGCCAGCTCGTAGTCCTGATCTCAATCCGATTGAGCATGTCTGGGATGAGCTAAAAAGAAGAGTTCGAGCAAGAAGCCCTGCTCCTACGCGCCTCCAAGAGCTTCAACTTGCCATTGAAGAGGAGTGGAACGCCATACCACAAGATTTCATGGTGAAATTAATACGGTCCATGAAAAACCGATTAAGAGCTGTAATCAAGGCTAGGGGAGGGAATACACCTTATTAAAAAACAATTTGATCAAGCATTTTGAGTTTTATTTTTATTCTTTGTTAAGCTAAATTGGGTAATTTTATCCGTATGTTGGGTTTTGTGCCCTAAAACTCCCTATGGGTACTTTTTTTACACTGTATTTGATATCATTAGAAAGGTACTGAAGTAAACATTCAAATAGTGTAAGTTTTATTTTAATATGTATTCACATTTATGAAAAAAACTGCTTTAACAACAAAAAGTCAACGTGTGCGATTTTATTGCTCTCAAGTGTATTTTTTTATCATATGTACCACGATATGAATATTTACTTTGTGAAGTATATTTTTTTTTTAATATTATTGTGAACGTGAGGACTATGTGGATCATATTATTATAATTTTTTTTTTTTTTTTTCCTCAGTTATTTTCAATGATAATCTGGCAGTTCGAGTACTTTATGCGGCCTACCCAAATGTCCTTTCTTTGGTATTGTTCGTCGAGTCGTTGAACTCCTAAGTTCTGAGATGAGCTACACGATTACTGACAAATGCGTGCACTGACTGGTCAGGTCCACTCAAATCTGTATGGTTCTTTCCTCAAAAGACCATTTCAGACACAAATCTACATGGTCCTCAAATGATCTGACCAAGACTATTTCTGGGTTTTATATACACATTGACATTAATGAATTTTATATATACAATGACATGAATATTTACTTTTTAAAGTATTATATTGTTTTAATAATTGTGAATGTGAAGACTATGTGGGTCATTCTTTTTTATTTTTATTTTCTCATTTAGTTTTAACATGGTCTGGCAGCTTGAGTAATTTATGCGGCCTACCCAAATGTCCTTTCTTTGGTATTGTTCGTCGAATCGTTGAGCTCCTTAAACTCTGAGTTGAGCTGCACGGTCACTGACAAATGCATGCACTGACTGGACAGGTCCTCTCAATCTGTGTGGTTCTTTCCTCAAAAGACCATCTCAGACACCAATCTACATGATCTTCACATGATCTGACCAAGATTATGTCTGTACTTTAAAAGAGACTGTGACCTCTGAGTTTGTTTCGTAGTTCTCGGAGTAGTCAGATAGGAAACGCCGACCACATCTAGTTTAAAAAAATATGATTAACGTGTAAAAGTGTTTTGTCCAAACCTACTTACAGAAATAAAATCATTTATCATTTATCATTAAAACTTGAGTTTACGTTAATCATTTCAGGGCAATAGATGTCGTAACGTGTTTCTACATTACGTAACGAAAAGTTCTTCTTCAACACTTTCAATTGATTATACTCGTATCTTTTGATATAGATTGAAGCGATTGCGATGAAACAAAAACTACATGATATTTCGAGTTATACACAATATTTGAGTCTAAAATTTAACAACATTGCTTTCGTACTTTTTACGTGATACCTTAACATACTAATCTCTCACAGATAAACAGACAATAATTCCAAAAGTGGTGGAAATGGTTATCCTTTAGCACTCGCAACAATTTTTTTTAATATTTTCAATGTACATAAACGACTCGTCTACAGATTTATTACCTATATGTATATAGATTATATCGTTTTTTTTGGGCCAGAAACCCTCGCGGGCTTCCTCAGAACACCGTACCAAAGTTTCATCAACGCAAAGAAGACAAAAACATGCAATCATAGAGTTTTATTTATATATAATAATAATTACGTGTAATAAATCTATACTTATTATTAAAGTCGCTTTTTGTGTTTGTCTGTGTGTCCTCACTGTTGTTCTAAACCACGCAACAGATTTTGATGAGATTTTCACCATCGTTTCGAGAATATATTTCGAAAGGTTTATGTGTATAATACATTAATATTAAAGTGACATAACTAAAAAATCTCGATGTTTTATCAAGTCGTAAAAACCGAGTGAGAGAGTGGTTCGCTTGTATAGTATAATATACAGGGTGGCAGGGACATCGACGTGACAACGGATACCATGGATTAAATATTGAATCAGTTTTCGCGTCGATGTCCCTGCCAACCTGTATAGTATAATAGTGTAGTATGGAAAAATCGATTAGCATGGATGGATTATTCTTGTTTTTATAGAAGCAGCAGCCATTGCTATTTTAAAAGGTTTTTTTTTTAAATGGACATACCGTGAATAGAAAGCCAGGTACTGTCATTATTCCAATCTCGTAGTCCAATGTGCGTCCCATCCAAAGTCAGTAAACCGGTTACGATGTCAGCCTCGCGTTGGTCGTTGATGATGACTAGGTGACCTCCCTCGGCTGCGCAAATCGTGTATCCTTTCTTCCATGTCTGTCTTTGTTTGTGATACTTGTAACAGCTACCCGTGGCAGGGTAATAGTGATAATCTGTAAATGTGCCAATCACTATTAATGCTGGGTCTCATAAGGCTTCTAATATGACTGCTTGCCATTGTTCAGCTAAATGTGTAAACTATAAAGTCTGGAAAAATACGAGGATTTCCTCACAGCAAAAAAAGGACATAGCGATCTAATTCACGTCACTTTCGAAAAGAAAACGTTAGTGACAGACGGATGTAACAGTGAATGTGCACTACTGGTTTTGCCCTCAAAACATTTACCATCATCAAAGGTGCCGCATCGATTAAGGATCGTGGTATTATCTCTTTTCTTGTAGCATATGTACGGAAGCGACAATGTGCATGAGGAGATGTACGTTTTTCCATCAGGGGACAACGACAGACAATCTTCAGGTGGTTTACCATCTCCATAAGTGCCCCAAGTAATTGATAAGTCGGCTAGTGGAATTCCTGAAACAGAAATAAGAAATTATGATAAAAGATTAAAGGACTATTGCAGTGCATTCAGACCATGGCTCATCTTCTTTTGAGCAGAATATGTTTGTGCAGAATAAACAATTTTTATTTCTTTGTTTTTCTTTTACTTATGATTATGAACGAGGAGGGAAATTAGTTTTGCTTATTTTAAAAGTTATTGCTCACACAACTAATAGGTAATTAATATATTGGTTACGGAAACCTTTAAATATTTAGGCCAGAGAATACGAAACTCACTGTTGGTTTTAGTATAAAGGTACCATTTCGTAGCCGACCGCAGCACAGGCGACAACTGCAGGCGACGATTTCGTTATACAGGTTGACTTGTAATTTGACGGATTCCTTCCAGGACGTGATAGTGTGACCCATTTGCAACAATAAGGATATTGACAAAAAGCAATTTTGTCCGTCTGGTAGACTATAAAAAAATATTGGACACGTATTTTTTCTTTTTTTACGTAGTCAAAACATTACGGCAATGCATTGAGTAGGCAATGCGTTAAAATGTGGCATTACGTCACGGGCCGGTAGATTTTATACTAACTTGTGACGTAGCGGGCCCCCACTCCCCAACTCAGTTTTTTTTTTTCCAGTCGACATCCCTATTAATCACTCCATAAAGCCTAGGCAAAAATTCATAGGATTCGAGAAAAAACAAAAGATAAAAAAAATATTTAGAGGTGCCGATGAAACAGTCGATAGAACTGGTAAAGGTCGAATTTGCAAATTGTTGAAATATAAAAAAATACAATCAAATTAAATAACTGTTTTATGCCAACCCACTACTTTCTGACCTCCCAGTAATCCAACACACGGCAGGCACTCAAACTGCCATGACCAGGTTGTAAGTCATGGAGCGGCTTTTGAGTTTTTAACAAGACTCACGGTCTACTGGCTGGTCACGGTTCACTTGTCTACAAACTTTCATCCTCCATGTGTGTCGGATTAAATGAAGATGTCTTCAACGTAGTTTGTACGCTAAATGCCAAAGTAAAATTTCGAAATAACTGGTTCATGTATGCAGATGATTTTTGAAAATGGTTAATAAGGCTTTTTTTCCCTTTAACCTTTAACTGTTTTATTTTTCAGAAAATTTGGTTACATCAAAAGGTTTGCTAAAGTATTAAGTACCTAATGGGATAGCAATGAAGGTCTTTTAATTTGAGAATTTAGAGCAAAGTGGTATTTAGTGATGAATACCGGAAAATTAAAAAAAATAAACATAAAAATAGGTTTTCTCGAATCCCTTGAATTTTCGCCTAGGCTTAATTGTTGCAAATAGGTCACATTGTCACGTCCAGAAGGAATACGTCAAATTACAAGTTACCCTATATAAGGATCTCTTGTGCAAAATTGCATGCTTTTAGACCGCTGGGTCTAGAAGCATGCAATTTTGCACAGCCTAGGGCGCTGGCCCTAGCCTGTGCGCTGTCTGTCAGTGAATGAATGAATGAATTTAAGAATTCAAGATCGCATACCTTCGATAGACATAAAGACTCCTTGCGAGAATGCATTAACTCCTAAGAAGATAGGACTATCCAGTTTTGATTGGCCCATGGTGTTGACCAGAGCAGTGGCGAGTTGCGCGTTAATAGGAGACGCTAATACAGCTCCTGCAAATTAAAAATTCAGATTAGCTCTGAATGAGATTTTCAAACACAAACCTAAGGATGTTGTTTCAATTATACCATTTAACAGGTATTTTTGTCCACGAGTGAGACAGCTAATTAGAAAAAATGAAGCCAGTTGTCCATTTCAAAGTGCAATTTCAAATGGAGGAGAACAGGCAAGATAATCCTCGTTACCTTCATAGCGGCAGTTGAGGAAGGCTTGCTGCCATGTCGCAGGGACTGCGTGCAGATTGAGCCAACCGTTCACCTCATGGTTGAAAAGGTAGTCAGGTTTACATACCACGATATCTACAAACAAAGCATGATGGTAGTAAATTACATAACTACATAATTATATTCAAAAACAAAATGAAATAATAAAGTAATCTCAAGTTAAAACAAGGAGGAGTAAATGCTTTCCTCCGTATCGCTGTCATCCAGACACGTACCCAGAACACTGGTAGCATTGCCACGTTTAGTGGCAATGCCAACTATGTGGCCAAATAACGAAACAGTCGTCTGAACAATTGGTTAAAAAAGTTTAATCATACATGTGTAGTATAAGCTTTGCAAAACTTACCAGTTACCAACAGTAATGTCACACAAACTATTGATGTCCACATTTTCTGACATTGAATGTTCTGCTGCGCGATATAGTAATGATTGGGAGTTTACAAACCTCTTTATATCTGCTATAAATAATTTGTTATCTCTAGTTAATTTATGGTCTATTCAAATCCTTTTATTTCAATTCATTTTATTTCCACTTAAACTTCAACTTTATGCAAGTGTAAATAAAGTTAATTTTAGACTCACTAGTACTGTTGAAAAAGTCAAAAAAAATATAAAGTTGTAGCGCACACTGAATCTTATGTATAGGCATTATAGTTGCTTTTCCGAAAACTCGTGCTTGTTAACATGTTTGGCAAACAATTGCGAACGCAGATTAGGGCGTCCTTTATCATCTGGGTAGAGGTTACAGTTCAGTTGGTACGCGGTCGTTGCCGTTATTTATAATATGAATACTACCTCTTTACCCTCTCATAAGAGGGTGTTCAGTAGATACAAATGGAGAAAGTAATTAATTTTATTCGGACATTTTGCACATGCTAAGACATCAGTTTATTGACAACTGCCAAAGAGAACAAAAAGATCTACTTGTCATAGACAATGAGGTTTCAATCACAACACTACCCCTGAAACTATTGTCCTATAAAAACACAAATGTAACTAGTTAATTATTACTAAAATATGATGAGAAATATTACATTACCTAGTAATAATTCGAATAACAATATTACACTGATAAAAGAGACAAACAGAATTTAACATGTTTCTCTTTAGTCAACGGTTTAGTGAGCAAGTCAGCTACCATGTCACCTGTAGGCATATAAAAGACATCAATTAATTTATTAATTACAATATCCCTTATAAAATGGTGTCTAATATCTATATGCTTGGTACGAGCATGAAACATTGAGTTAGAGCATAGTTTTTGTGCCGACTGATTGTCATTGTATACATTTACCTTAAAATGAACTTGAAGACATTCATTCAAGAAACTACGTAAAAACAACGCTTCTTTGCAAGCATCTGAAATAGCCATGTACTCTGCTTTAGTACTCGAGAGAGCCACAGTCCTCTGCGTACGGCTTTCCCAAGATATAATAGAATCACCTAATTTAAATACATATCCTGTATATGAACGACGGTCAACCTCATTGGATGCCCAATCAGCATCCGTGTAGCCATTTATGAACAAACCGCTCTTAATATACTTAAGAAAGTAATGACTTGTACCTTTGAGGTATCGCAGGACCCTTTTCGCAGCTTTCCAATGTGTTTCATCGAAGCATTCGTTAAATTGGCTCAGAACACCTATTGCATGCGAGATAACTGGTCTGGAACAAACTGAAATATACATTAAGCAACCTATGAGATTTCTGTAGTCGAAACGAGTATCCTTGACTTCACTTTTCTTCAGTTTCGATCCTACTCCCATGGGGGTCGGAGACGGTTTGCATTCAGTCATATTAAATTAACGTAGAACAGTTTCAATATAATGTGACTGATCTAAAGTAATCATCATGCCTAATATTTGATGAGCAGGTCCCAAATCCTTCATCTCAAACTCTGACATCTCTTTCTTTGGATATTGATGAAGAAATAACATAATGTCGTCGACATAAAGAGCAATTATACCCATTTCCCCCTTTTGTCCTTTATAATAGACACATGGTTCTGAAGGCATCCTATTGAAATTAAGTTTGTTTATTAATACTCCGTTAATTTTTTCACTATGTCTAAGTCCCTGCATGAAATAAGGTGCGAACCAATCGCTAATAACCGGTCACAAATCGGGACTCCGTGCTACTATGAAGGAATTCCTGATGAAAATCAGCTTGAATCAGTCGCACTTGCAATGACTAATCCAACGAAGTAGGAAGGTGGATAGAAAATTAACTGAAAATAAGGATTACCTAGATAATGTGGCGAGTCTTGTGGTAGATATAGATCTCCCCCAAGCCAGCCGATAGAGATCAGTCTAAGTACAACCTGAACATAGGTTCATCAGAGGTTGCACTTAGGCTCAGGATGGATCCTGCCAGGTTTGTGAGTTTGTCCGAAAGGGATGTAGCGGCATCTACATCGCTACATGCAAACTACGCATCAAAGACCTGACGTCACACAACATCCTGACGTCACACAAATCCTGCATCGTGCAATTAGAGTTTACCGCGCGATAAACATATATACAATCTTCCCGACTTCAACCTCTGGGCAGTTGCCCACCAGACATCACACCCGTCTAGTCGGAGGATTCTCCCTTTTCTATGGAGGATGAGTGAACTTTACACCCTGTTCCTCATACCCCTAAAGGGATATCGCGGCCCCGGCACACAGGCAACGGGTGGAACACGGGTGGGTTTTAGTCAGTAAAAGTCTGGCACGCCCTCCCGCTCCGCCCAGAGCGGGAGAAGTTATTTGATAATGTCCCAAACTCAAAAAAAATAAAATGCTCAGGATGGATTAAACAAGAACACTCAAAACAATGCGGCAACAGGCAGTTATTTTGAGATCTCCTCATCAATCTCCTGTCATTATCCCAATCTATTTGGGGTCAGAGCAAAATAACTTTATTCTTCATTATTCTGTAATAGGCGTCATCTTTTTAGTCACTCCCTTTCTAGTCATAATCACCTTTCACATAGAACAAGATATCCATCGAATGATAATTTCGAGGATTCAAAGATCGGAATCGAGATTGGACAATAGATACGATTATTAATTCGGGCATTTGACCTACCACTCACAGGCACACCACAATGGCAAAATTCTATATTTAATTAATGTAGATATGCTAAAAAAATTAAATACTAGCTGATCCGACAGACGTTGTGCTGCCCAAAATTCAATAATTCATACAAAAATCCTTAAAAAACCCAATTTTGATGTCACATGTCTTCGAATGTTTGGTTCTAGAACATGCCGGTTTCCTCACGATAATGTCCTTTACCGTTTTAAGAGCAGTGGTGATGAAATGATTTACACAATGTAAAGTGTCGTGATGGCCCAGAGGTTAATTCCTCGCCTCTCATGCATGAGGTTGTGCGTTCAAATCCGGGCAAGTACCAATGTGACTTTTTCAAATCATATGTACTTTGTAAGTTTATCTTGGACATTACTGACATTGGTGAAGGAAAACACCGTGAGGAAACCTGGACTTATAGTTAATATAAGTCTGAAATCACCAACCCGTCTTGAGCAAGTGCGGTGATCAATGCTCGTGCCTTCTCTGTATGAGAAGAGGCTTTTGCCCTACAGTGGGACAGTAAGCGTCGGGTCATACCGGAATGGCAGCGGCCGGCAGCGACGCGGCACCGCGGGCGGCCGCGTGTATGTAATGTAGAAAATAAACTAGGTAATCAAGAGGAGACTAGGCACGTGGGATCTGGAGGTCGCGCGAGGCCGCCAGCGGTGACGCTGAAGGCCGCTGGCGGACGCTGGCAGCCGCTGGCGGACGTTGGCAGCCGCTGCCGGCCGCTGCCATTCCGGTGTGACTCGGCCCTAACAGGCTGGTATTATTATTATTAAAGCGTCTGCCTGGGTTTGAACCCACGACCTACAACTCGTAAGTCTAGGCCTCTGGGCCACAACTCCTGCACTGAACCACTACAGCTTCCTCCACCACGTCTACCATACTACTCCATAACCGTCCTCCTAGCCTTTGTCCAATTTATTTGGGGTCGACATATGTAGCATGTCTTGTTCTTCCAAACATTAACCTGTTGGCGTCATTTCAGTAGTCACTCACTTTCTACCCAGAACATCTATCATAACAATCTTTCTATCGTTTCTTTAGTCTTACAGAACCCATTTCTATTTATAAAGTTAAATTTTTAGATATCGCGATGTGCGAACCTGATTACAATTTCGACCACGAGGTGGACGGTTGGCTCAAACTGCACATGGTTCCTGCGACATGGCAACAAGCCTTCCTCAGCTGCCACTATGAAGGTAATAAGATTAAAATACAGAGATGGCAAATTCTAGTGGCACTTACAAATTGAGTGACTTGATTACTTGAATAAAATAGTAGATAGTTTGTCTAGGTTGGGAGCAAACAACAATTTTTAAGGGGAGAGTATTTCTTTGAATCCAGAGCGGAGCGAGGGATTCAAAGTACGTCACTCGAGCTTAAAGTATTATTGTTCCCGAGGTGACCACGCTACTTTTTATCACCTTCTATGAGAAAAACAAACGTGTGCGGTCCGACCCCTATCAGAAATGAAGTTCTTTCTCACGTATGATTTAAAACAAAAACAAAATTTTCGCAGCTGCCGTCTTGGATTTACATGTTGACCTCACTATCAGATTTAGCACCCTCAAAAATTATGAAAACGACACCCAAGACGAAAAATTTGAAAAATTTCGCAGTAGCCTTCTTGGATTTTCATATAGACCTCACTATAGCCTTTAGCACCCTCGAAAACTTTGAAAACGACACAATGGAGCCCCTGCATTATGCTACGGCTACATTGTCGCGCAAATATTCATGTCACGTTGTCGTGATAAAACTTTGTGTTCGATCTACGACGAACTATATTGGCCACATTGTGCTAGGGCTGCATTGGGCTAACGCGAACTATACTTCGTGCGCTCTCTGTTGCTCAGCGGTATGCGAGACAGAGCGTGCGAAGTTTAGTTCGCCTAATGCTGGGGCTACATTGTCACGTTATCGCGAAATAAAATTCGCGCGCTCTCTCTCACACACCGCTCGACGTCTCGCTAAATAACAGACAGTGCGCAATGTATAGTTAGCCATATCGCGACAATGTAGCATTATTGCGACAATGTGGCCCAGCATTACTACAATTTATATGTCTCTAGCAATAGCCACATACTAATGCTGGGGCTACAATGTCGCAATAATATACATATATACTTCGTGCACTCTCTACAAACACACTTTAATTAGGTATTTATTTGTATGCATGTATGTATAGATAAGTACCGTATGTACTTTCATCTGCATTTAGTAAAAAGCTGTTATTTTGACATTGCAAACAGACACTTCAATTTTATTTATTCGTTCCTATAGATATAGAGCAACTTAATAAACTAGGCTATAATTACAACTATGGTAACCTGTAGGGCTGTATTGCCAAAAAAATCAAAGCAATTATGGGAATAAAATTAAGTTGCTCTGCTAACTCCAGAAATGAAATACGGTTTAGGTTTAACTATGATCATATTGCAGGAAGATATTGGAGAAGGCCTTCCACAGGCTGGACCTTGTGAAGGGCGCAGGAATCAGCTGGATGCGGGAAGCACAGAGCCGACCGATGTGGCGATATTTGCAGATGACCTATGTCCAGGAGTGGACGTCTTTCGGATAAAATGATGATGATGATGAATATTACAGGTGCAGTATTGGCCTCTCCAATCAACTCGCTGCTCGCGGCTTCACTGCGGAACATCGTGTGTCGCCCCGCACTGGACATAAAGTTTATGTACATCGAAGCGAACGCTTTATTCTATCCGGGGGACTACATCTCCATAGAAGGTCAGTTAAAGAAAAAGGAGAGGAACTCCTTCCTCTTCTTTTATTTAATAAACTTTATATAACATAGGTTTAAAGAATTTATTTCTCATAAGAACTGAGATAACACTTCATTTCTTCTTTTCGTGTGGTTATTGACTAACCTGGTGTCAGAGTTTTAAAGCCGCCCATGGGCCTCTGACATGGCTTCACATGTCGTCGAGCAATATCTCTCAAGCATTCCAGTTTCCTCACGATGTTTTCCTTCACCGTTTTTGAAGCACGTGATAATTATACAATACGCACATGAATCCGAAAAGTCAGAGGTGCGTGCCTTGGGTTCGAACTTGAGACCTATGACTTGGCAGTCCGACGGTCACACCACTAGCCTATCACTGCTCCAACAACACTTCACTTAAACTGAGATACAACGTGCTTACATCTAGGTTATTATAATAGGGATAATACCTAGGTAAAAAAAGAATTTCTATTAGTCCGTCGGTCCGATAATAATAATAAAAATGCACGTACTTTTTACTTTAACTTATTAATAAAAAAAACATAAACGCATTAAATATGGGGAGTGAGGGCTCGCTACGTCACTAAGTATATTTACATTGGCATGCCACATTTTAACTCAATGTATTGCCGCAATATTTTGCTTAAGGCGTCAAGGTAGCGCGCGAAATTCAAATTTTGTTACGTTTTTTGCAATTTGCAGGTCAGTATCATGTTGTAAGTTAGTTTAAATATGATTCGCGGCCGTATCAAATGTATATTTATAGAACTGGAATCATAACAATGATCAATACAACTCTCTAAGTTCATATAATTCCATTGAATAACTATTTCATGAAATCATGACATTTGACGATTGTGCTTACTTATGGAGTTGTATTCCTGATTGTAATGATTATAATTATGTAAACCCTTATTTGTTACGGTCGCGAATCATATTTTAATCAACATAAAACCTGACACAGACCTGCAAAATACAAAAAACTAAACATGCCCCATAAGTAAATTAAAAATATACTCGTATTTTATAATAATCTTACTGACGGACAAAAAAAAATGTTGGATATCATCCCAGTTGTTGTTGTTGACTTAAGGCGAAAGCGCCAGGGAAGCACCGGGCCTTAAGTCCGCGAAATCCAATTTTTCTAACCTTTTTTGCAATTTTAAGAGCGTTTATTCGGAAGGTGGGCAACGTCGCAAATAGATGACAAATATTTTACTGTTTTGATTAATTTGGCAATATTTCTGTGTGGAAATAAAAAATGTGGCTAACTAGCGAACTAGCGAACTAGAATAAGGATTATAAAAAAAAAAAAGGTTTATTTCAGAAACTTGTACAACTTTTACAGTAAATCTTACATAGGGACCTCCTTTTAAGTAAAAGATATACCTGTGCTAGGAAAAATGCAATAATTAATATCGTAACACCGAATGTTTAGTTTTAGATGTAAAAAAAACTACTTATTTGGAACCTTTCCAAATGTGTTTTTTACACCTAAAATGGGTACCACATCAAATTCAATGTTATAATTGCAATTCATTATTAATATTCTAGTTCCCTAGTTAGTCACATTTCTTATTTATATTCAGTAATATTGCTATAAGAATCAAAACAGGTAAATATTTGACAGTTATTCGCGACGTTGCCAACTTTTAGGATAAACCCTCTAAGGTAAGTGTCAGGTTGTATGTTGATCAAATTTATCATTCGTTATCATTTGAACCATCAATATGACAATATCTACACTCTCTAAGTTCAATAACCCTATTGAAAGACTATTTCATGAAATCACAACTTTTGAAGCCAATTCTAATTAAGAGAGATTGATGAATTATGATTATAATTATAGATATACATATTTTCTTACGGTCGTAAATCATATTTTGGTCAATAGGCTAACCTGCTAATTACAAAAATATAAGAAAATTTGAATTTCACGGAATACATTAGCGCCACCCCCCTTAAAAAGGGGAAAATATCTACGGGGATTGAATTTTACAAACGGCCAGTCGCACAGAGTGCAGACTGCATGAGTGACAGGGATGACGCTCTACAAAACAGAACTTTTCTCAAACTTGATAAGTCATAGTATTAAGGGCCGCGTACAGTAGAACACAGTACCCCGCGTCCTAATCCAAAGCAATCGTCGCGTGAATACGCGATCGTCGCGTGAATACGCGATCATCGCGTAAATACGAGATTGTCGCGTTTATTATGTTTATATTCTATCTCTCTAGCATAACGTACAAAAAGCAATAATTAGTATCTTGTACATTTCAGGAGTGACATTAGCCGACATGGAGGTAAAATGGAATTTCAATAAGTATAGCGAGAAGCCTGAAGATTGTCTTCATTAGTCAGATTTCGGGACAGTGTATACAGCCACATGTGATCAGTGGTTACCGTATGTATGCTACAAGAAAAGAGACGAGACATCTGAAACAATGAATGAATGTGGTAACTTTGACAATGGTAAGTTTGGACCTATTGACTATTTTTACTAGACAAAATTGGTTTACGGAACCACTGAAGGAATCACTCCCGCGTTCATTTGTTTTTTACCCGACTGCTGCGAAACCAAGTAAGGAGAATTATGTGTTTGACCTGTAAGTATGTATGTATATATATCCGTCTCTATGTTTCCGCAAAACTACTAAACGGCTGAACCAGTTTTGATGAATTAAATGTCGTTAGATTTGTCTTTATTGCGCGAGTGTCACTGGTTATAATTATTATTATTGGCGACGGACAAACCAAATAACCTGAAATATGGTGTAAGTATTGTTTGACCAAGCCTGCGATACAAAAATTCTATAGATTATAATGCTTGTTTTTCTTTTTTCAGTTATGTGTTTTTGCAGTCGGGTTTTTTAGTTTTTTTAGCTCTTTCTTTTCAACTGTATTTAAAAATTTTGATGCTGCGTAAAAAAAAGGTGTAGATTTAATAAATGTTAATAGTGGGTATTCCATCACCGGTTGTTATAGTCCTTACCTCGCGTCGCATTTACAAGCGATCGTCGCGTCGCACGAATACGCGATCGTTCGAACTTTTTGTTCGATGAACCTAAACGCGTGGTCGCGGCGACAGAGGGCGCTTTCCGGTTTTCCGTACAAAGAGTGACATATGCACGCGACCGATCGCGTGTTCCCGCAACGGTTGTTTTTAATTAGAACGCAGACTTGCACACCGGACCCTAGTTTCCATTCATATTTTATAAAAAATATTACCATATGGCCTAAAATAATAGTTTTTTATTTGCCTAATTAAGCAAAAATATACAAAAAGTTAGAAGGATAAAAATAGCTAGATAAGATCGATTTATACAATTGATTACTGAACTGAGCCCAAACCGTTTCTTAAAATAATATTGTTTATTGTAGTAATGTATTAGTTGATTATTATTGATATTTAATTATGACTTTGATATTCTTATTAATTAAGACGCCGATATATGCCAGTGACCTTGACTGGCTAAAACACTTACACTTAAATATTAATAATTAAAGTATCTTTGAAATGGTGAAGGCTTCAGAAAAATACGCTTGATAGTTATTGCGTAATTCTCAGTTTTTTATCCGCGTTAGACATAACTTTATAAATTAATTACACTATCCAATATAAAGATATTCTAAAATATTCACAGATTAAATAATTAAAAAAGTGCTCGTGATCGACGTGATCTTCAGTATAAAATCATAAAAATTCGGTACCTAATCATCGCCTTAATACCAATATCTGCCAGCTTTATGTACTAACACGACACGACAACGACATATGAGAGGTCCTTACTGTAACGGCTCTGTTCGGTCCTGAGGAATGGGAATGGGAGATGGAACGAGCGCATATTGGACTGCGAGACTGGAATAAAGACAGCTACACATGGCTCACTATGTCATATGGGATTCTTCTCTGGGGAACCTGTGCGGACATTAATACTATCTTTGTTCTACAGAAAAGGGCTGTTCGAGCCATTTACAACCTAGGTCCGAGAGATTCCCTTCGAGGAAAATTCAAAGAAGTAAATATTCTGACTCTAGCCTCACAATATATTTTTGAAAACCTAATGTATGTACACAAAAATATATCAAATTTTAAGAAAATGTCCGATATTCATAGTTTAAATACCAGGAATAAACACAACCTTGCTGTACATCGCACTCGTCTCCACAGAGTGTATACGCTTTTACAACAAACTTCCCATTGACGTTCGAAACTTACCCATTAAACGATTTAAAATTTGTATTAAAACCAAACTTTGTAAAAAAGGGTACTATACAATTTCAGATTATTTAGAAGATAAAAAAGCTTGAGATTGAGCTGTTAGCTCTGCTAAACCTTGTGATAAAACTATAAAACTTGACATTAGAATTATTTAGTAAAATCATTAAAATATACCAGTTTTATTTAAACATTAAAACAAAATGACATGATTACTTTGTAAAGTATAATATTATTTTAATTACCTATTGTGAATGTGAGGACTATGTGGATATTTTTTTAATTTTAATTTTTTTTTTTTTCATTACTCCTTTTTTTCCTCTCTCAGTTAGTTTTAATGATAGTCTGGCAGTTTGAGTAGTTTATGCGGCCTACCCAAATGTCCTTTCTTTGGTATTGTTCGTCGAGTTGAGCTCCTTATGTTCTGAGTTGAGCTCCACGATTACTGACAAATGCTTGCACTGACTGGACAGGTCCACTCAAATCTGTGTGGTTCTTTTCTCAAAAGACCATTTCAGACATGAATCTACATGGTCCTCATATGGCTTGACCAAGATTATGTCTGGACTTTAAAAGAGACTGTGACCTCTGAGTTTGTTTCGGCCTTTCTTCTCAGAGTAGTCGGATAGGAAACGCCGAACTCATCTAGCAAAATTTAATATATTTTTAATATGACGTGTAAAAGTGATTCCTATATCCTATTTGCAGAATAAACAATTTCATTTCATTTCATTTCACAATTCATGGTAAGACTATTTCTTTACAAACTAAAATCAATCTACCTAACATTTTTCCAACTATGTTGGGGTCGGCTTCCAATCTAACCGAATGTAGCTGAATACCAGTATTTTACATGGAGCGACTGCCTATCTGACCTCCACAACCCAATTACTGGGCGATACTCCTTGGTAAAACTGGTTTTCAGACTTTCGCGCTTCTGACGACCCGTAATGACTGTCAAGGATCCACGAATGACAGCCGGGTCCAACGGCTTAATGTGCTTTCCGAGGCACGGAGGAGTCTAGATAAGTAAAGATGGTCACTCATCCGCGGATCAACCCCGGCAAGCGTAGCTTTACCTGATGGATCGACCCGTGCGGCTGTTATTACTTAGCCACGAGCTTAGTTATTTCTTTACAAACTCAAACCATTTATTTTAATTAAACAAATTACAAGCACTTTTTTTGACAAGGAGACGGTCAGTTAGTTAGAAAATTGCCCATTCCAAAACGTAGATCTCTTTGACCCAGTCAGTCTCGTCTCCTCTTTCTCTTTAAAATAAAGCTTCGTTTCCATGCAGAGAGTTTCTTGACTGTCAAAGTCAAAGTCATAACTTTTATTGCAGATTAAGTGCACAAATATTGGTCTTATATTATGTTAGTTTTTATGACTTAGCAGCCTTTTACAAGTATTGCAGGCAAAAAGACCATGCGAGACTGCGCTAGATGCAGCATGGAAGTGGTTGTCGCGATGCTTGGGGGAGGTGTTTGTCCAGCAGTGGACGTCGTTTAAGGCTGAATGATAATGATATTATGTTATTATTAATATCATTGAATTCTAGAGTGAAAATCATCATCTACCTAGCCATTTCCCAATTATGTTGGGGTCGGCTTCCAATCTTACCGGATGCAGCGGACTTTTAGTATTACTCATGGAGCTACTACCTATCTGAAACTTTGTCACAATTACCTGCAGCGGCGAGTTGGCAGTTTTTATAAGAAGGAAGCCGAAGAAAAAATTCATTCAATAGATAATATCCATAACATACTTCATCAATGAATCAATTTACTACATACTTTACTGAATTTAACTCTCTCTATTGTCAAGTAGAAGAACTAAAAAAATATTTAAAATTTTGTTTGCGATAGCGTCTCTTTAGTTCTACATTAAGCATTATAGGAATACTACGAATCGAATAAAATGCAGTATTTTTTCTATATCTGTCTTTGTCGTAACCCGCTATTCAGCGGGTTGCTCTCGTCCATTTCAAGCAGTGCCTCGTGACCTAAAGTGACGTCATAATGGGACAGCTTTAGTATGAATTTATAGTTCCCGATTAGTACGTTTTGGCGTCTAGTTATTTTAGAACAATTTGTTTGTTGTTGTAGGGAATTAAAAAAAAAAAATAGGCGTTTTTGTTGCTTGAATGTTATGGTGAATTAAATACTCGTAGTGTAACTATATTTTTTGGCCATAGGTCGCGATAGTGTTGCTGTTCAACTCGTTATTATGGAGCCTTCGCCTCTGATAACCTGTATATTGTTTCAGGGGAGAAAATAGGGAATGTGTAAAACACCTGGGCATCGGGTAAGCCAGATGGCAAAGGTTTCAATGTTTGTGGCTGTATCTTACGCGATGGCACTTTAGATGACAATTGCTGTACGCTTGAGCTCATGTTCATCTGCGAGAAGGATCCTCATACTTCACGTTTTGAACTTCCGTAAAAATCCGTCAAAAATGAGCGAGTCATTTTAGAAATAAGTAGTTGCAATGTTAGTACTGTGCAATTGAATGTGCAATAGATTTCAGTTATTATATTACTTTACATAGTTATAGGTAAACTTTTAGATAGTAGTGTCAAAATATAAAACATTATTTAGTATTTTTTTTTTAATGTATTAGTATATTTTTATTTTATAGATTAAATCATTTTTATTATCTACAATTAGATGTATTACTCAAACTTTTCAGCTTGTTTCATCAGGCACCTTTGCCAGATTAGTTTTGCCCTCCCACAACTCCCCACAAGAATTCCCACAAGTAATTAAAAAAAGGTAGGTACTTAAACCTAAATATTATCAAAATTCATAATTGATTATTTTCCCTATCTCTGTCTATGCCATCTTCTGAACGCAGCAATTGCATTAAGAACATCATCGGCAAAAACGTCAGGTTTCTCCAATGCCAGGAAATGGCCTCCAGTGTCCAGAACTGTGGAGTTCAGCAGGTTCGAAAATTTCAGCCCCAGTAGTGTTGGAGTCTGATAAAAGATCTCGTCTTTAGCGTGTATTGTCCAGGTAGGGACTGGTGTCGGTATTCTGAAAATAAATAACAGCAAAGGCTATTAGACAATGGTCTAGGTGAGAAAAATGACAAGGCTATCGATGACGCATGAGACAAAGTTGAAACCTCTGATGTGTCAAAAATATCAATGTACATAACTTTTTCCCAACTAGGTTGAGGTCGGCTTCCAGTCTAACCAGATGAAGCTAAATACTAGAATTTCACATCGAGCAACTCCACAGCAAAACGATACCCTTTAAAATAACAACCACGATTACTTACGCAAAAACTGCCATATGGATATTCCTCAAGTTCAAACTCTCTGCATAGATCCGGCTGGAGGTGGTGAAGCTGTTGGTGATCCAGTAGATCATAAGGTTGTCGATCAGTTCGTCTCTGGTGTACAGCTCATCGAGCCCGCTATCGCTCCTGTAGTAGAACTTCCTCCTACTGCCACTCGATAACAGCTGGTAGATGTAGGCGAGCAGACCTGATGGGGAGTCCGACATAGCAACACCTGGAAATTAAAGAAAAAATGTCACTGGTCTGTTTAATCTATAATTCCTGCAGGTGAATGGTTTGCTAACTAAGGTTCGACTTCGACCTTAAGAGGCCGTGCATGAAATCGACTGATTTTGTTAATTCGTTGTGAGAAAAGGAAACAGAATTTAAACAAAATTATTCATGATTTGTAAAGTAGAGTTCTTTGTCTTGCATGTGGCTGAAAGAGAGTTTTCAAATAAATTAAGAATTCATGGAAAATCACTAATATTCGCAACAAGTTTTCTGAAAAATTACGCGAGACTGACATTTGATTGTTTGGTTACAAGAAACTACTTTTGATTTTGAAAATTAGAAAATCTCATCAACATCACTATATGGTTTACTTGCATGTGGCTGAACCACTTTGTTTCAACTTCTTTACAAAATAAAGCAGTTTTTTTTTATAACTTAATTTTCTAGAAACTTCAAGACAAATAAGTTTTTTTTTTCTAATACTCAGAAGCACTTTTAAGAAATTTAAAAAATTACATATTAATCTTAAGATAACCATTTAACGCGCACGTTTTATATGTAGACATATTCCAGAAATTGGACGCCGACTACCACAGTTTGACCCGCTTGCTTGTTTCTGAAGAACATACAAATTTTGCATGCCTGGCAATAAATAAAATACCGGTGTGTGTGTGTTCATCATTATTCTTCTTACCCTAAACGACTTGACTGATTTAAATGTTTTTTTTGACACTGAGTTGGTTTTTAGCTAAAGTTTGACCCGGGTGGCGCTAGTTATATATTGAATGTAGGTTTTATAGTTTTTTTTTTAAGTGAAAAATTCTGCACTGCTTCGACTATGAGCGACCGTAACGTAGCTTACTGCTTTTGCATACAATCATATTTAACTTTTACAATATTCTATTACGAGTTAGGTAATACGTTATTAGTGACCCTGCTCTCAATCGCTTAACGAGGCCTTAAAATACTAACATAACGTAACATAATATCACGCCTGTTTTCCCCAAAGAGTTAAGCAGAGGTGTACATCCACATTTCACCAGTTATATTTAAGTCCCATGAAATAGGGGGCGAGCCTATTGCCGTCAACCTGGCACAAATCATGACTCCGGATTATAATATTAATTTAAAATAGAAAGAGCGTGATGAAATTCACTGAATACACGAAGTTGTCTGTTTATAGGCCTTGAAGAATAATTGTGAAAAACAGAAAACTAATAGTCTTGTGTTTTTTTATAGCATTGACAGACTGAAATCCGAATTCCCAACCAAAGTGAAAAACAAAGCAAAAACTCTTTTTGAGCTATAAAAAGACATAATAGTACATTATGATACGAGTGTGCTGTGTTGGTCATTAACCGCGATAATTTTACTGAGTGGGTAATGATCAATGCACACGCGTTTCATACGACGTTTTTCAACAAACTTGCGAGGAAAAAAACAGACTTGTTGTAAGAACTTATGCTAGAATAACGTAACTATAGAGATGATAAATTTAGATGTTGCCAGGTACTGTCAATCCTTGTTTTAAAAACTTTTATACATCGGTAGTGTTTTTAGCGAGTCGCAACTAAATCCTGATTAGTTATCTGTGGCATTACAGTACTAGCTCGATAATAAAGTAAAAAGCACGCGTTTTTAATACACTGCATTATGAACCTAAAAACGGTTCATTAAGAGCTACTTTACAAGCAAGTGTGTTGAAAACGATATTTGCTTTTGCTGTCACTTCCCCACAGTGTAACACTCTTGCCACGGAAGGTCATAGCAGTATCCATCAGAATATCATTCACTACCCACAATGCTAGCTAATATCACGTATCTCCGAAAATAGTAATATACCGATTGTATCAGGTTTGGTAGCAAGCAAGTGCAAGTAGCCTGACTCCCTGGTCATCCAGTAGACAATGCTGAGAATGGGGTACATTCTGTTGGCCAGGTGTGGTTCTACCACCAGAGGCGGGTAGACCGAGCCTAGCAACCAGATCGCTACGGATGATGGAGACACTGATAGTGCCAGATTCGTGTGGAAACCCAGGACTTCCTGAAAAGAAGATAGATATATTTTATTTACTTAGGTATATTACTTTGAATACAGGTTTCTCAGTCGGAGATAGGCTGTAAATAAATGAAACGAAATAATAATAAGGAACACAGACATCCAGATTTATAAAATCTTTGGAGAACGTTGTCTACTCGTATCACTCATACTGTGTGAATTTCATAATTTAAAACTCGATATGTCAACTAGTTACCGACATAGCTTGCAGAGTAAGCAAGCTGAAGTGGTAGTGAGCTGGCTATGTTTGTCGAAGGACCGATGGGCGGTGGAGCAAACGAGTCATAAAGTGGACACCGTGTGGCAAGCATAGTGTGGGACGCCCCCCAGCTAGATGGACCGATGACCTTAAAAGTGGCTAGGACAGACTGGATGCAGAAGGCAGAAGACAGGGTGTTATGGCAACTGCGAAATGCTGTGTTGATTGATAATACTGACAAAATACTTGTTTCTCAATTATTGGTAGCTGTTTCTTTTAAGTGATCTGACATTTGAATGATGCGCACAGCGCAATACAAGGACTCTCCACAAACCTATCAATGTATAATTCATAAAAAGACGAACCTTTGGATATAAAGTGGCCATGTTGAGTCCGATATAAGCACCCCAGTCGCCTCCCTGGACGTAGAACCTCTTAAAGCCAAGCCTGTTCATCAGGTTCCTGAGAACCACTGCCATCTCAGTGGCACCTAACCCTGGGCGGATCGCTGCCTGCAAGAATTATAAATGAAAATTAATCACTGATCTCCGCTCTCGTACCAGCACGCGTAGCATGACGCTTTCTATGTCTAAGAAGAATAGACATAGCTCTTTCTATACAAACTGACATTTCATTTCTCCATTTTTGACATCGCACCGTAGAAATCTTTCTACAATCTGTCATTTTGTCTTACGTTTCGAACAATCTTTGTCTAGGTCCTTTTATACGTAGACTATTTTAGAAGAAAGTTTTCTATCCCAAACTGTCAAAATCACACTGATAACTGACAGTTGTCCAAAGTAGTGAAGACAATTTGATTTTGGAATCCCTTTTTGAAACATTCTACTCGACGGCCGCAAAGTATATACGGTTATCAACAAAATCTTAAAATCATGATTTTACAGAAGAACGTTTTGAATGCAAAATTGTGATAATTAATAGAAGAACAAAGCTATCTTCTCCTATTTTACATCATTTAGTTAATAGGGCATTACCAAGGAAATGGTTAGGGCCAATATTACTGTAATATTTTTTGTTCCAAAACACGGACCTTCGTCATGTTAAGAATAATTGTTGTAGTTGTCTTTATATAAGTAAAAATAGAGAAACAAACAGAAAAAATCCTATGACAAAACAAAGAATTCTGAGTCGAATTATGTCAGAGTGAATTTCGTAAAAAGTGCAGTTGACTGAAATGAAATGAAATGAAATGAAATTGTTTATTCTGTAAATAGGATATGGGAATCACTTTTACACGTCATATTAAAAATATATTAAATTTTACTAGATGAGTTCGGCGTTTCCTATCCGACTACTCTGAGAAGAAAGGCCGAAACAAACTCAGAGGTCACAGTCTCTTTTAAAGTCCAGACATAATCTTGGTCAAGCCATATGAGGACCATGTAGATTCATGTCTGAAATGGTCTTTTGAGAAAAGAACCACACAGATTTGAGTGGACCTGTCCAGTCAGTGCAAGCATTTGTCAGTAATCGTGGAGCTCAACTCAGAACAAAAGGAGCTCAACTCGACGAACAATACCAAAGAAAGGACATTTGGGTAGGCCGCATAAACTACTCAAACTGCCAGACCATCATTAAAACTAACTGAGAGAGGATAAAAAAGGAGTAATGAGAGAAAAAAAAAAAAAAAAAAAAAATATCCACATAGTCCTCACATTCACAATAGGTAATTAAAATAATATTATACTTTACAAAGTAATCATGTCATTTTGTTTTAATGTTTAAATAAAACTGGTATATTTTAATGATTTTACTAAATAATTCTAATGTCAAGTTTTATGGCTTTATCACAAGGTTTAGCAGAGCGAGCAGCTCAATCCCAAGCTTTTTTATCTTCTAAATAATCTGAAATTTTATAGTACCCTTTTTTACAAAGTTTGGTTTTAATACAAATTTTAAATCGTTTAATGGGTAAGTTTCGAATGTCAATGGGAAGTTTGTTGTAAAAGCGTATACATTGACCCATGAACGAGTTGCCTACTCTGTGGAGACGAGTGCGATGTACAGCAAGGTTGTGTTTATTCCTGGTATTTAAACTATGAATATCAGACATTTTCTTAAAATTTGATATATTTTTGTGTACATACATTAGGTTTTCAAAAATATATTGTGAGGCTAGAGTTAGAATATTTACTTCTTTGAATTTTCCTCGAAGGGAATCTCTCGGACCTAGGTTGTAAATGGCTCGAACAGCCCTTTTCTGTAGAACAAAGATAGTATTAATGTCCGCACAGGTTCCCCAGAGAAGAATCCCATATGACATAAGACTATGAAAATAACTAAAATAAACAATTCTGGCTGTATCTACGTCAGTTATCTGTCTAATTTTTTTAACAGCATAGGCGGCCGAACTAAGCTTTCCTGATAATTTTTCTATGTGTGGGCCCCATTGTAATTTACTATCAATAGTGATTCCAAGAAAAACTGTCGACTCAACAGGGTCCAGTTCTATTCCATTAACTTGAACATTGGTAGTTAGCTGCCTGACATTTGGCGTTGAAAATTTTATGAGTTTAGTATTGTTTTCGTTCAGAAGAAGATTATTTACATTAAACCAATGCACAACTTTAGAGAGTGCATCGTTAATTTGTTCAAAGTTAACTAACTGACGTTTGATTTTAAAAATAAGGGAAGTGTCATCTGCGAATAATACGATCTTGTGATTATCCCTTACGTGGTAAGGTAAGTCATTTATATAAATTAAAAATAAGAAAGGACCTAGAATTGAACCCTGCGGAACGCCCATGGTGACTGCAGATCCTGCAGATCTCTTGCCATTAACATCGACCCTCTGAATTCTGTTGTTCAGATAAGAAGTCAGAAGGTCGAGAGCCTTGTTCCTCATACCATAGTGGTACAGTTTCTTGATGAGTGTATCATGATGTACGCAATCGAAGGCCTTGGACAAGTCGCAGAAAATGCCAAGAGCATCCTGCGACTCCTCCCAGGCCTCGAATATGCTCTTCAGTAATTCCACGCCCGCATCTGTGGTTGAACGACCCTTTGTAAAACCAAACTGTTTTAGATGTAATAAATTATGTGCATTGAAATGTTCTAACATTTGTTTCAAAATTAATTTCTCAAAAATTTTGCTTAATGTAGGTAATATCGAAATAGGCCGAAAATTCGTAGGATCAGTTGTGCTGTCAGACTTGAACAGTGGAATAACTTTACTAAGTTTCATCTGATCAGGAAATACACCAGACGCAACACAAGAGTTAAAAATAATTGCTAAAAAGGGTGCAATAACATCAATTATTGAAGATATGGTATGTACTGATAATCCCCAAAGGTCAGCAGTTTTTTTTACATCAAGATTTTTAAAAGATTCTATAATGTCTTTAGCAGAAGCAATTGAAAATTCAAAAAGTTTGTCAGATTCTGGTACACATTCTTTTAGTATTGAGTAAGCAGAAGTGGAGGACGACGATGACAGAGTTTTGGTTGTTAAAATGGGAATATTAGTGAAAAAAAATTCAAACTCAGTTGCCACCTCCACGTCTGCTTCAATATCTACATCATTGATTTTTAGATGGAAGTCACGATTCCGTACCGTCGTTCTTCCCGTTTCTGAATTAATAATATTCCAGGTTGTTTTTATTTTATTTCCAGAAGATATTATTTTATTTTTAATGTGTAAGGCTTTTGCTGAGGAACAGGCTCTTTTAAAAGTTTTAGAATATTTCTTAACAAATTCTTTAAAAGTTTCATCATGGTTATATGTTTTTTCATGATACAACTCAAATAACCTTTCCCTACTTTTGTAAATACCTGGTGTTGCCCAATCACTAAATATAACGCGGTCACAAACAGGCAATGTTTTTGAGGTGAAAACCTTCTTAAACTCACAATTGATGAGGTTAAATAGTGAAGTATAAGCTCGATCCGGGTTGTTGTGATAAGGCAAACCCGGTAGTTTTTCCATTAAACTATTTTTAAATTGTCCTAAGCGACTTTTATTTACAGGAACAAAACTCACAAGTTTTCTTTCTACTTTCTGCCGTCGTACTGTCTACAAGGAACGTTATTTTTGTCTACTCTTCCGTCGACAAAACGGCGCTCGTGCTACGCGTGCTGCACGAATAATTTTATTTTATTATTTATTTTTAACATATATCATAAACTCACGCCTTCCTCCCATAGGGGTAATCAAAAACTATAGAACGCTATCTGCTACAACAATAAGCTTTAACAAAGGCTTTTCAATGCTTACATCAGAGAACCCGAATCCCGGCAGGCTAGGAGCGATGACCTCGACTGCGAAGTCCCGAGACATGGACACAGCCGTGAGCCGTGGTAGTGTTCCAAAGAACTCCCGGACGGAGCCCGGCCAGCCGTGCAGCAGGAGGAGTGGTACCACTTCCACAGTAGGTGGCGCCTTGAAGATGGGTTAAGGAAATGTTTAATAAGAAATTTAAGAAATAGATTTTTTTGGAGGCTTCATAATATTATTTTGATTTTATTGAACTCTTTTTTGACATCTGTAATGAGAAGTTCAATGTTCTAATCAATTAAATGTTTAGAACTATGTAGCACAAGTTTGAAAGTACTTGCGAAGTAGTCGGCTTAGTTAGTCTCCTAAGTTATGAACTCGCATTGACCTCCTATAAGGCAAAGGCCTCCCTACTCTAATTCTACTTTTCTCTGTCTAGAGCTACTGAGGACCCGTCTTTATCAAAAGGAGTCCAGCTCATTCCACCATCTCTGTCTGAGCCTACTATGATGTCCTTTGCATTGCCATTTAGCGGATCGTTAGTATTGCGTCCATTGGTCATCTGACATACGACAGATGTCTTTAGTTTCTTTCCTTCTTAACTTCTAGCTTATTTTTAACTCAATTTTAGTATGCCACCTTTCTGACTGACAAAAGGTAAGAATAGGCTAGTCGTCACTTTTTTTTAATAGGTATTAAAATATTAATCATTGTTCTATCAGCCCGTTAAAAAATTTATTGTATTTTTTATAACTTTAATTTTAAACAAATTTTTTCGTGAACGTACAAAAAATGGTCTATAGATTATCCATGACGTGAGTCACATCATTTGGAAACAAACACTTTTTTATTTTTTTATTAATTTATTCAAAATCTGTATTAACAATAACATACATAAAGTCTGCCAAACTGCATAACAGTTTGTCTGCAGTTGTTCTCGTCTAACAATGAATTACAATTTTGAATTTTGAAAAATGTATGTGCTAAAACTTAATTATGATAAGTAAACTATAAAATAACATACCTACAGTTGAGATAAGAAATCTCACATTATACAAAAAGGCATTATAGCAAACGTGATGTTTGTTACAGATATAATAACTATGGATACAATGATAGGTAATGTTTTTGTAGAACTCTTTTAAGTTGATCCTTAGACTTGACATGCGATATCAGCTTTGGGGGTAGCTCATTCACTAACGTTGGTACTAAGTACCTTCGTGTGCGCTTACCAAAGTAGTTTTTTGCTTTTGGAACAGCAAGTGTCTTCTTCCTAGATAAACGAGTTGATTACATATGCGTACGTTCCACTTTGTGGTATTGATTGTTAAATTGTGCAGTCTAGATATTTAACTAACTTTTAGGATGGATCGGGAGTACTTTAATTTTTTTTTACAGTTGTTCATAATTTTTATTTAATGTTTTCTTAGTTTTTAGAGTTCCGTGCCTCAAAAGGAAAAAAACGGAACCCAACCACATACATTTTGGACTTTTCTACTGGCGATATCGCTAATCGAATGTTACTTTGTCTAGGCCCTCTGCTGACAACATATTTAAGATTTTTCAATTTACCCAAAATGGAGCGTAGCTTGTTACAAACGTTATTAACACGTAGATTCCATGTGAATCTGTTATCTATTACTAGTCCTAGGGATTTATAAGAGGAAACTGTTTCCAAACATAAACACTGTCAAAATTTCTTGTTGCTATGCAGAAATTCGTATGAATGACCTTTTACTTGTACTAATAAACTATTTTTATAATACGGCGAGTGAATAACCATGCACTTAGTTTTACTTATATTTATTATAATGCCATTACCATGTGCCCACTGAACCACATTGTCAAAATCGTTTTGCATAACTTGCTGAATGAGATCGATATTATTATGACTTTATAAACCAGGCAAGTGTCATCGACGTACATAAATGCCTTACATTTTTTTAATTTATTAGACATGCCATTGACATGCATTATGTATCCTAATGGGCCATATACTGAACCGGTCGGAACTCCGAAGTTAATGTCGCCCCGCATACTTTCTGTTCCCCTGACACAGAGTCTGAGTCACCTGTTCTCTTAGTACTTGCTAAACCATGCGTTCACGGGGCCCCTTATGCCACATTCATTCATAGCCTGCAACAAGCTGTCGTGGTCTAATGTATGAAATGCTTTTTGGAAGTCTATAAATATAACCATAACTATCTGTTTTTCATTAAGACGATTATTGACTTCGTCTGTAAATTTTTCCAGCACAGTTGCAGTACTTCTATTAAGTATAAAACCGTGTTGGACATCGTTTAAAATATTATTATTTTCCAAAAAACTATGTAGTTAGTTGTTTAACTATATTTTTTTTTCTATTGTTTTGTTTCCCGTATTTAGATTTGCTACAAGTCTATAATTACCATAATCGTGTTGAGATCCCTATTTAAATATTGGCCTGGCTTTTTAAGTTCATCCGGATATTGACATTTTTTAACACATACATTAATAATTAAATAAGCTATTACTGGACTTATTTGTTCTTTTATTTGTTTTAGATCCTTAATTCTAATACCATCTGACCCCGGCGACTTTTTGCAGTCTAATTTCTCTATAACAGTTTTTACGTCTTTAGGTAGCACTTTTTTAAATCGGAAACTTACATTACAAACATTAACATAGCTCTTTCTGTCTAAAAAAATATGTTGACACTTAGGTATGTTTGATCATATCGACTTCATTCGTAAAGGTTTCACAGAATTTGTTACAAATAGTTTGCAGTGATTCATTTTTTAATAAGTGTTTTTCTACTTACGAACCTTAGTCAGCAATCTTAATAAAATAATAAAAAAAACAGACTGCTTTACTTACGTGAGGTTTAACCCAAAGAAAGTGTATATCAAGACCTTGGACATTGGTCTTGAACTGCGGATACTGGTTGAGAATGTTCTCCTGCTGCTGGAATGGGTACTGGTTAGCCCAGTAGTCCACCAATCCGTGCAGGTGGTCCGTGTTGAAGCCATACTCGAACCCAACACCTTCCAGCGGAGGAGTGAAGGGGCGGTGGTTCTTGAGACGGTACCGCAGATCGAGAATCATCTGCAATTAAATAACAATACACTCTTCGTGATTCGTTATCGTGCATGCTGTGGTCTCCTAAAGGAGACCGAGGAGGACCGAGGAGGTTAAGGAGTACACCTACTCTATACCTGAAGTTGTCTATTATTTATTATATCTTTTATTGGAGAACTAAGTAAAAACATCACACACAAGCTACATTGACTTGGCTCGGGACTGTTAATGAAAGTTAAACTAGCTATAGAGCTAAGAAACAGCACATGTTCACCAGAGAATAATAATTCGATGAGGAAGGGGGTTACAGATTGTGTGAGGTCCCTGACTCTTGTCAATCTGCCTAGCCTTTTCCCAACTATGTTGGGGTCGAGTTCCAGTCTAACCGGATGCAGCTGAATACCAGTATTTTACATGGAGTGACTGCCTATCTGAACTCCACAACCCTGCATTGATCCGCTTTTATTTTTATTATTTCTGACATTACGAACTTAATGTTAATTTTTTTATTTAACCAAGTTTTAATTTTTGAATACTTCAATAGATAATAATGATTTTCTTTCTTTTTGGTAGTAAAATTCTACTAATCTCTCAAATACATATAGTTTTGTATAATTTAGAAGTTTTTTTATTTTTTTTGTAAGTGTGAGTATCATAGAGCCGTTTAATATGTTATTAAGATGTATGTTGACTTGAAAGAGCATGGCAGTTGAGAGTATGTCATGCTCACTTAAATGTCTCGCTGATGGTGGCGAATGTTTGTTGTATCATTCGGTTCCCTACAAAACGCTCAACAGCTGGATGGCGCTGATCCATGCGTCATGCTCGTGAACGGGCGCCATCAGTTGAGACTGGTCATCTCTTATCTGCCAGGGCTTATTTTTAATCTTATATTTTGAATTGTGTTAATAATTTTTTGTATATTATTCTCGCAGATGCACAACACAAGACAGAATAAACATACCCAGGATTTTTTAATATCTGTATTTAAAAGAGTGTCCTTTGAGTTTCTAGCCCGTTCTTCTCCATAAAGATCTACGTTTTGAAATGGGCTTAAAATGGACTAGCTTCAACTTTCTGACTAACTGACCGACTATTTGACAATTCAAAAGTGTATCTAAATAGCCAAAGTAAGTCTTCCAGTAAGTAATAATAAACTCGAAGTATTTATTTCAATTAAACCATTTAGTTTAATTTTAAGGCTTGAGTTTGAGTTTAAGGCAGGTCGCCCTCAGTCTAGGTGGATAAGCCCAAGTTAATGGGCGCGGCGGCTCGTTGTCAATGCTGTTTGCCAATCTGGGTGGTCCGAGTACCGCCTGTAGGCGGTTGTACCTGGGGATCGTGCGATCCATGGCCCTGTATGGTTCCCCGGTGTGGGCTTCTGACCTAACGGCCGGCAGCATCGCAATACTGCGACACCGCTGAGGGCGATGGCCGTCAGAGCTATCAGGGGATATCGCACGATCTCCTTCGAGGCGGCTTGTGCACTGGCCGGAACCCCTCCCTGGGACCTAGAGGCGAGAGCCGTCGCTTCACTGTACCGGTGGCGCGAGGAAGCGCAAAAACGGAGCGGTGGACTGATGCACCGAGAGATCGAGCTTCGCCGGTCAGAGCTCTACTATACTACATAGGCTACTGCGCCCCACCGCCAGCCTCGCTACCGTCGACGCGATTCGACCAGTGCTCGCCGAATGGCTCGGGAGAAGGCACGGACGCACTTCCTGTCGTTTCAAGCGACGCAGATGCTCTCGGAGAATGGCTACTTCGGGAAGTACCTGTGTCGCATAAACAGGAAGCCGGACGGTCGGAGCCATCACTGCACCCACTGTCGGGAGGACACCGCGCGGCATACACTGGCTGAGTGTACCGCATGGGAGGAGCCCTGTCGCTGCCAGCAGTCGTTCGTTCGATAGTCGGGATCGCCGAGTCGTGGGATGCAGTGATCTCCTTCTGGGGAACCGTCGTTTCGCCCCTCTCCCAGCCCCCGTAAACAGGTCCGGGGGGATTTTCCTGGTGGCGGCGCGTAGTATTCCACGCGCGCCCCTATTTGATGTCGCGGGTGGGGGAGTCTTTACACCTCACTTCCCACGCGGACATGAGCTGGCCCGCAAATTTCTTCAACAGTGGTGGTGTACAAAGAAATTGCAAAAAATAATACAGTGAACGTTACACTGTTGAAATTAAATACGAGTATTCCAAGGTCACCTTTGTTGCGATTGTTCGCAGCCCCTTATCGCACTGATAACGATCCTAGCCGAAGTGGACCGAACAGTAATCCTATATAAGTGGGGTTGTCGGGCATGTCCGGGTTCGCAACAAGTCAACCGTCATTGTAAGGATGCCTCGTTGAGGGTTGCGGGTTTGTCCGAAAGGGATATCGCGGCCCCGGCACACAGGCAACGGAAGGAACACGGGTGGGTTTTAGTCAGTAAAAATCAGACACACCCTCACGCTCCGTCCAGAGCGGGAGAAGTTATTTAATAATTTCCCAAAACTAAAAAAAAAAAAAAGGATGCCTCGTTGAGAGGTGAAACACGTGTCGATTTCTTACAGGGTTCTTTATGACTCTTTAACAACAGTTAAGCGGATTAGGCTACTAAACTAAAACTGTATCAAAACTTACCTGTTCATCAAAGTGCACTTGAAAAGGCCTAACACTTGTATTATTCTGAAACTTGGAATGCTCAGGTCCCCACCACACGTGATCAAAACGGGGAACTGACGGGGTCCTAAAGATACGCAAACAATAATTGATAATGAACACTACGAAACAAACCGAAAAGATCTTCCAAAGAACTTTCATGATTCTGCTTATAGTATTTTTTTTGCCCGAATGGTCGAATGGTTAAATACAAATTAAAACTAAATCTGGACTTATTTTACAAACAAAACCGACCCAAGTGGTATAACTTTTCATTAAAAGTGTTATTAATATTAAAAATGTGGTGGGAACTGTTTAAAAATTCAAATCACGGCTGGTCAACAGGTGACTGAACAGGCTTTTTTAAAAAAAAAAAATTGCCTAAAAAGCCTGTTCGCAGCACGCATAAGTAGCATATCGGCGTGCGTCCGCGCTCAGTGACGCACGCTCGCTCGCACCAAAGATTATATTGAAGACGGCACTGTCTCTAGGAAGACAATTTTTTTTTTTTTTTTCCAAATCTGGTTTTTTAATTGACCGTTAAGGCCAGTCAAGCGGAGCGATTTAAAATCTTTAAAAATGGCTCGACCCCTTCCCGTAATATGTCTAAGAATAGAGGGAATAAGAGGCAGGCTAGTAGATCTCCATCTCCCCCATCACCTTTGTGTAACGACAAAGAAGATATTCGGTCAATTATTCAAGAGATAATTAAGACAGAATTCAGCGATATGTACACACAATTCAATGAAAAATTGGTCAGCACTATGGACAATGAATTTAAAACAGTTAAGACAGAAATGAAAGAGATGATTAAGTCTATGCTATTCATGAACAAACAAATTGAAGACTTTGAGAGAAATCAGAAGGCATCAAACGAAACCATAAAGAGGCTGGAAATAGAAAATACGGAACTGAAGGAGTGGCTAGTCTTAGTATCCGAATTAATAACTTAGAGCAGCAATCTCGATCAATTAGGGAAACCTGTTGTGCCTAGGACAGCTTTTTATGATGATTTGACGTACAAATCTTATTTGCATATTTTGAAGGTCAATTATTTGTGTACTCACCACTAAAATACCAGAAATGTATATTTCATATTTACATAAATATTTAAAAGTAAAAAAAAAAAACGGTAAGTAAGGCCAAGGTACAACATAGCCTATGTACCTGGGCCAGGACTATGGTGTACCTACACATTGAGAATTTGGGGGTAATTTAAGTAAACTATCGCTATAATTTAACAAAACACCTTAGAAATTCCGAACAAAATCAAAATAAATTACTTTTTTTTTTTTGCTTTTCAAACTATATCTTTAAACAAAAACAACTTACTTTTAACCACTATTTTGTCACATCACATAAAATGAGTAGGCACATAGACCTAGGTAATCTGCGTTCGCAATTAATTTGCCAAAAATATAAACAAACACGACTTTTAGGAAAAATAACCAAAAGTAAAGTTTTTCCGAAAAGTCGTGTTGGGTGTTGGTGTCATACGGGTCAGTGTGCGCTACAGCTTCATATTTTTATATGACTTTTTCAACAGTCGGTCTAAAATCAACTTTATTTACACTAGCATAAACTTAATGTTTGTCTAAGTGGAAAACTCGTGTTTGTTTACATGTTTGGCAAATTCATTGCGAACGCAGATTAAGTTTATTTGAACATATCACATAATATATATAAAGGAACGCTAGGGGCGCTCTTCTAGTAAGCACGTCTTAAAGTTGTCTCCATAATTCGTAATTCAAAAAAATAGTTTAGCTCTATAAAGTACTGTTTATCTATATATATAAAATGGTAAACTGACTGACTGACTGGGTGATATATCAACACACAGCCCAAACCGCTGGACCTAGAGACATGAAACTTGGAGGGTGTGTTCTTTGTGAAGAGTGAGTATCCACTAAGAAAGGATTTTTGGGAATTCCACCCCTAAAGGGGTAAAATAGGGGATGAAAGTTTGTATGAAAGTCCGTCAGTTTTGAAGTTAGGATCTTCAAATTTTGTGCTTAGGCTGACAATTGAAAATAAATTTACACGTATCTTAGCGTTTTTGATAATTCTACCCCCGAAGGGTTAAAAAGGGGGATGAAGTTGAAAGGTCCTTATTTTCTAAGAAAAATCACATTTACTATCAAGGCTTATTGTTGGAAGCTAACGCAACGGTGTTGTTAGAATTTCAACCCTTAAGGGGGTGAAAAGGGGATGAAATTTTGTTTTTAATTAAAGTTCTTTATTTTTTTAGTTAAAATCACAAATATTTCGGCTTATGGTTGGAAACTAACACAACGTAAATCGTTCTTTTTTTCGTCATCGAGAGTGTGGTTGTCGCAACTCACTGCTGGGCACGCCACAATAGGGATAAAGACAAATGATTTTTACGTAATCTAAAGATTATGGCGATACATTGAGGTAAAATGTATGACGTACTCGTGACGTCATGGCACGTACGTAGATTTTATACATACTAGTGACGTAGCGACCCCCACTCCCCAACTTAAAATGCGTTTTATCTAAGTAATTTTTTATTAATATGATAAAGCAAAAAATACGTGTCTAATATTTTTTTATTATCTGACTGGCGGACTAATTAGAATTTAATTTATTTTACCCAGGCATCATCCCTATTGAGGCGATAAGTCCCCTCTTTGAGGAGTGGCTAGAGAGGCGCCACGGCGTCCTCACCTTCCGCCTGACGCAGGTCCTCACCGGACACGGTTGGTTCGGGAGGTTCCTGTCCCGCATAAAGCGGGAGGAAACGCCTGCGGTGTCACCACTGTGTGGATCGCCCGGAGGACACGGTGAAGCATACGGTGGAGGTCTGCCCGGCTTGGGCGGGGCACCGCCATGTCCTTGTGGAGGCTATCGGTGACAGTGATCTCTCGCGTCCGGCCCTGGTCCAGGCCATGGTACGGAGCGAGAGGGTATGGCAAGCCGTCACCTCCTTCTGCGAAGCAGTAATGCTCGCGGAGGAGGAGATGGAGAGGCAAATGTCGCGCCCTCACGCCCCCTAGCTGCCGCAGGAGACGCCCTGGGCGTCGGGAAACGCAGGCCGATTCCCGGCCACCGTAGCGTAGGCGCGGGCTTGCGGACGGTGAGCAATGAGTAGCTCGCCGTCCGATAAGGATCAGGCCCGGGTCGAGGACGCATTGAGTCCCACGCGCGCCTCAAAGATGTCAGCACAACGAAAGGGGTCCGCTAGGACCGATGCCTGCCAGGGTCGCGGGAAAGTCTGAAAGGGATACCGTGGCCCCTGGCAACGTACAGGCAACTGAAGGAACACGGGTGGGTTTTAGTCAGTAAGAGAATTACACGCCCTCGCGCTTTTAGCAGTTATTCGACAATTTGCCACCATAAAAAATGGGTCTGAAAAGGGCGATGAAGTTTTGTATTGAAGTTGTTCATTCGCTGAATTTTGTATTCAAGTAAAAATAATATAAGTACACGTGTACTGTTTCTAACTTTACAGTATTTTACATAGAGCGACTGCCTATCTGACCTCCACAACGCAGTTACTGGGTAATACAATACCCCTTGGTAAGAATGGTTGTCAGACTTTCGGACTTCAGACTTCCCGTAACGACTGTCAAGGATCCACGAATGACAGCCGGGACCAACGGCTTAACGTGCTTTCCGAGGCACGGATGGGGCTTTATATGGAAAGATGTTCACCCATCCACAGACCAACTGCGGCAAGTATAGCTTAACCTGATCGATCGACCTGTGCGGCTGTTATTATTTACCCACGGGCCCCTCCCCCGGAAACCCCCCCCCATCCCCTTCTCCGGGAGAATCGATATAGATATAGATTAGGATAGTAAGGATACGAACTAAATGCGATACTGCTCATGCCTCATAGCAAATAGCGTGATAATTTGTACCCTACATACTGACCACACATATTATAGGGAACATCTATGCAATGTTATTGAGGCCAAAATACTAACTGGATCTGCCAGAGGAGAAACAGTCTTCGTGCCGCGTATACCATTGATACCAAATGACCTTCCGTTTGAATTTAAAAGATTTTAGTTCCCAATCAAGGTTTGTTTCGCGATGACTATTAATAAGTCACAGGGACAAACTCTGAAATTTGGTGAACTTGATTTGCGGCAAGACTGTTTCTCCCACGGCCAAATTGTATGTGGCTTACTCACGTGTTAGCTCTCCAACTAGCCTGGTTGTTTTAGTGCCCGGTTCCGAATTAGTGAAAAACATTGTATATAGAGAAATACTGTGAAGGGTTTTGGTAGATACCGGTCCTTTACAGTAGGTATTTCTTGACAGTATTCCTCAAATATCACACATATTGGAGGACAATTAGCCATGAACAAAGGTCTATATTGTTGTTGTTATAATAATTCATAATTATCTAGAAAAAAAGAATTTATACTCTACGCAGACGAAGTAAAATAAAATAGTAACGAAGTCAAACCTTACATTGAATATTCGAGTCTGATGCCGAAAACAGTTTTTAGAATTTTGGTCTGTTTGTTTGTATGTATGTTCAGGTTTGCACAAAAACGGATGAACGAATTTGGATGATATTTGGCACACATATAGTTTATAACCTGGATTAACCTATAGGCTATTTTTTAATCCAGGTAGTACGTTCCCGTCGGATATTTTTCGACATCCACGCGGGCGAAGCCGCGGGCAAAATCTAGTGCTAACATATAACAATAGAGTAATATAAAAATTCCCTTTATCTCATTGCGGAGACAAAAAGCATAAATATTGATAACAAAATTTGACCTTTGCAAGAGTACCTAGATTGTAATTAAAAACTTCCGAAGTAAAAACTTAGGTATTTAGATCTTTATTTTTTATTTTAACCATTTATGTACACACATATATACAGACAAAAAGAAAAGAACAGAAAAATACGTACAAAGGTGATGCTTATTTCTAAAGAAATCTCTTCCAGCATACCTGCGATAGGACAGAGGATAAAAAGAGATGTAGACACCGTGTGTAAGAGTAGAGAGAAAGTAAAATACATAAAATCAAAACAATTCACGCAATAAAATAAAACAAATAATATGAGAATAAACTTACTTACATACATACATACAAACAAACAAAAAAAATATATCACTTAGATTCTATTAATAATAATGTAATAAAAAATAAAAATATATATAATTATATTTTTTTAAATAAATTTAAAAAAGAAATAAAATACAAAATAAATACCTATGACTATGACGCTGTGGAAAGATAGTGATCTTTCACTCTTCTTTTAAATACTGCAACAGGTTGGCAGTCCCTAATGTCGGGCGGAAGTGAATTCCACAACCGAACCGCGTGCACAGTGAAGGAGTAAGAGTAGAAGTGAGTGGAGTGGGGAGGGGACTTAAGTGCTTTGTGGCAATATTTTACGTAAATTTGCAGTATGTATTTAATTCCTTTTAGCAATTTCATACCGAAAGACTGAACAATTTTCAGATTTCCTCAGTCCTGATGTATTTTAATTCTTGTTGGCGCCATATCACACATAATAAACAGGTTCATAATTATGTAGTGGATCAAAGTCCCAGCAAAATTGATAGCCAATAATAATGAATGGCAACCAATTTTTATCTTGCCGTATACCGTTACTACGAATGGACCTTTTCTCAGGAGCTACCATATTTTTGGTTCTTATGCTAGGGCTACATTGCCGCGATAAAGCGAACTACACTTCGCGCGCTCTCTCTCACACACTGCTCGACATCTCTCGCCGTACATAGAGCGCGCGAAATTTAGTTCGCTTTATGCTGGGGCTCGCGATAGCGCACTCTCTGTTGCTCATTAGTGAGATGTATATCGGTGTGCGAATGAGAGCGCACGAAGTGTAGTGCGCGCTATCGCGACATTGTGGTCCCAGCATTACAGAATAGACCGGCTGTAATACGGTTTCAAAAGTGTTTATACATAAAAGTGGTTATTACTTACTTTCCATCGAAAAATCAACCTTTTTCCAACGCATTACGTTCTTTCATTTTCCCTTTCTGTCAATATTTTATGGTGTCCTGCACGGTCAAGATAAGATTTTTAATTTACTACCACGGAGGGGATTTAAACTTTTAAATATTTTTGTTTGAGCTTTAATTAAGCACCGTAGGCTGAAATTGGTATTTCTAATCACTGTAAAATGGAAAGATTTTTGACATAGTGATTAATTTTGTCAGAGATGGTTTGGATTAACATTTTTGCTGTCGCCTATTTTGATTTTGCAAGCTATATTTGTGCATTGTGATTGCAAATTCCAATATTTCGGGCATATTTCACTAGACAAAAAGGTTAAAAGGTAATGTTGAAATTATGTATCTAACTCCCGCATAAACTGAAATTTAATAAAAACTTTTTTACAAAAAAAAAAACAACCGACTTCTCGCTTTTTAGTGGGTCGGGTTGTAATTTATCTAAGTTACAATAGCCTAATGTCAACTGCTCATCAACTTTTACAAAATATTCCTTTTTCCGTTGCACGGACGTTCATTGTTGAGGAGTTCTCCTGGTACTTCACCAGCTATTTGGGAACCATATTAAAGTAATCGAATCGCAACCCGGGAAGTACTGAATATTGAGTAGTTCCGGTGGCCATCTGAAGTCTTCATCGTCAGTTTCACTTCACCAAACGATGCTTTTCAAGAGCAAATCCACAAGTTACTATAAAAAACACCCAGATCGTTATAGGTGTGCCTATAATATTTGAAGAGTTCTATCGATTTCTCCAGGAACTCATCATCAGATCCTGACCTGTCGGTCGATTCTGTGAAAAATATTAACGTGAAGCTTAGGTGAAGTGAGCTGTCACTGCCACAGAATCGACTGGCAGGATGCTAGGGATTAACACTATTGACAGCTCACTTCACACTCACTTCACCTAAGTTTCACGGTGATATTTTTACAGAATCGAACGGCTGATGACAATGGGACCATCTCGCAAGTATACCCTTTCAAACAAAAAAAGAGTTTTGCAAATCTGTCTAGGATATATGACGGTGTCATGCCCGAACATGCCCGAAGTCGGTTAAAAACGGGTCATAACTACAGTTATGACCCGTTTTCAACCGACTTCTACGAGAAGGATTCGAATGTTTAAATATATTTTTTAATGTATGTTTTTTATAGTAACTTGTGGATTTGCTCTTGAAAAGCATATGCAAAACGGATCATAACTGTAATAAGCCTTCAAAACTATATTATTAATTTAAATATTTTAGATGCAACATTAGGCATGATAATTATTATTAACATCGCGCAGAAACTTTCCCAGATGTATTAAAATCTCCACCAAAATATAAGTAATTTTCACATTTTGATAGTAATACGTTTTTTATCGCCCCTCGCACGCGCACCGTTTGTGCGGCCATGACACTTGACTTGACACCCATGGGAGCATGAGAACTCGCTATTGATAACATAAGCCCTCTAATTGATGGTGCCGATGATAATAATGTTTTATTAATATGAATTGGGGCGACAAATCTCAATTGTGAAACATAATTATATTGTTATCTGCCCACGTTTTGATAGGATCTTTAGTTTACTCAAAAAATCTATTGACTCAAGTAAAACAAAAAGTATTTCCTAAAAATCTTCTTTATGATGAAGGACTCTATTTTTGGCTATGCCAAACCGTATCTGTTAAGTTACATTACCAAACCGTAACTTAACAGATACGGTTTGATATTAGTTAAATACAAGAGTGTAAGATTTGTGCCTGGTTGATGGCAATAGGCTCGCCTCTTGTTGGGGACTCCCAATATGAAGATTTGAATGACGTTGTTTAATTGGCGAAATTCAGGTGTACTGTTAGGTAAAATAACAAGAAAACAAAGAGATCATGCAAAAACAATGTCCAAAGTGATAGACGGAGTACGATAGTAAATTAGTCCATTTGGTAATCCGACTCGAATGACCGAATTGTTGTTCTAGTTTAGGTGATACTTGCGATGTTAATAGTATAATTAAAATCTAAAAACTAATAAAATGTTGCATCTTTCATCAAATGTGTTAAGTGGCGTCCTCTACAATTTTGAGGTACTAAGTAACAAGTGGCGACATCTAGGAATAAAATGGTAAAACACGCATCCAAACACTGCGCAAAGTTTTTAAAACAGCAGCTTGTTGTAAAAGCTCTGGACAGAGGGCGCTGCCTTAAATTGGTCTACCATTATTGTAAGTAAACCAACATGTAAAATTCGTAATAGAAGAGGGGTACAACAGTGTAAAAAAGTTTGTTTTTGTGCAAATTGTATAACAAATTCTGCATAAAGCACTAAACAAAAGATTTCAGATTGGGGTGGGAAGGTCAGTTTTTTTTATTAATTAGCTTTTTATTATCTTTTGCTTTTAGTAAGCAACAAAATTAAAATAAGGTAATGTAAATTAATAAAACCACAGTGTATTTAAAAATCAAACTAATAATTACTTTATTTAGGCGTATTTTCCAGCGTTACATAAAACATACTAGAAGTTTTTAGTTCATAATATTCGATTTGACTTATCTCACTACGATAGAGGAAAATCTTGTGCCGTTTACACTTCTTCTGCTTCTTTTTGTGTGGTTAGTGACTAATTTGGTGTCAGAGTTTTAAAGCCGCCCATGGGCCTCATGGGTTTACACTTTAATTAGTAGCAATACAAATTGCGTTTAATGTATGAACCAAGTGCGACTATAAGTCTATTTGTGACCACCTTTACAACTTTAAATCAGTGTACTAGTTGAAGTATAAACGGTCCTTAAACATAATTTTAATAGTTTATTGTCCAACATGGCTAGTGTAATCATTCAAATATAGGTATATTTTCTTTGTCACTAATCTTAGTACCGAAAATTTCCAGAATATCTCAATGGCGCTAGTTTGAGTAAAGATTTAAGATTCGTGTGTATATATTATATTACTTGAGAAATGGAATAAAATAAAATAGAGTAAAGAAATTAATACAAATTTTTGCTTCTAGGTATCGCAAATACGATCCTATGGGCTCAAATTTTGTACTCCTAGTATGATCAGAATTTCATAGTAACGGCCGTACTGTTCACTAGTCCCAAACATTTTGCCAAAGTACACATTTCATAATTATTTTTAAACACTTGATCATTTAGTTAGGTACTACTAAAACGACTTTACAGTGCTCCTTTTTGTTATGTACGACGTACTAGAAGTACTTGAGAGTTGTCGTTTATTTATAAATATTTATTTAAATTATAGTAATTAATCTAGTCCTCTCCACCGTTACTCCTTCCATCTTTAAAATTATAGAATAACTTAAACTAGCGCCATCTACATTCAACCGTTATAATTATTATTGTCAATTTCAAACCTTATTGTCGTCTTGGAAGTTCGTTGCTTAGATTACAGAGAAAATTATAAATTATAATAATCTATGGTAAAATTGTTATTGTTTATAGTTATTTTGTACAATCTAAAGTCTTTTAAGGAGACACTAAGCTAGTTAAAGCCTTTCTATCTTATTCTACGAGGTGGTGTTGTGAGCCAAAATATACTTTATACGGTAGGTATTAGGTTTATATTTCTTGGTAATTTTCTGCGGGAAAATATAATTATTTTACTACCAAGAGATCAAATTAAATAAAATGTTTTTTCTTTGTATTCCGTTATAAAATCATTTAAATATTTAAAATGATAGTTATTCAATTTGAGATCCTGTTTTACTGGTCGACTGCAACCGTAAACCATAAGTGGGAACGTCGCCAAATGGCAACGTCGCCAAATCGCAATGACATCCCGCAACGACTCGATATGTCGCTGCGGGTTTTTAATTGCAAACGCAGCGCCACAACTTCGATGGCAGCGGCACATCTCTTCTTTCGTTTTGTGATAGTCATTTGTCAAACAAAAATCGTCTTGTCTCTCTGTTAATGACAGCCAGTGATGACATTACTGGTTTGCGGTCTGCAGTCAACTCTCGACCGCTGCGTCAGGTGGCAACGTCGCCATCTACGGAAGCGTTTTAGATTCACATAGAAACTAATCGAGCCGCTGCGGTCTGTAATTGCGATTAGGCGATGTTGCCGCTTGAGGTTTGCCGTTATTGTTGCCTTCGGAAGAGCACATTTAGTTTTTTATTAAAAATTGAACTATCTGTTTTAAAAAATAAAATGTATAAATACGATGAGGACGTTTAAACTTAGTACATAAACCTAATAAATACAAGAGATTTCACACGAACACGTAAATGCCTAATATACATAATAACATCTTATAGATCAATGTAAATACTTTAGTATTTAATAGTAATTACAATTAAAGTCATTACATTATGTACGATTCACTATCGTACTATATTTTCCCGCAAAAGAATTACTACAATAATAGTAATAATAGTCTGTATGGCAATTATTTGTAATTATACAGTAATTAATATAAGTACATTAGAATATTTTATCATCATAAGGACTCGGCCACGCTTAGCATAAGGACCAACCACATTTTTCTCACGTTCAATTGGTACGCTTACCTAACAAATCACATTAAAATCATCCTCATAAAGAATGAGATATTTTTAACTGATCCCCTAAAAAATTATTGAACTTCTAATGATGCACACTTTTTAAAATAATTGAGCATCTTTTTAACTTCGTTCTTTTTCTCAAACTTGGTCGCAGTAACTAAGCTAGGGCCCAACCAAACGAGTTAGGTTAGGTTGGAACTGTAACCAACCGCTAAGTAGAAGTTTGTTGCAGTTACTATTAAGTATTTTTAGAACCCCAAAACAGGCGTTATTTGAGTTTCACAAAAAGAGGCGCAATCATTATATTAGAGTAATATTAATATTGTTTGTATTGTAATACTTTTTTTTTGCATTTTTGTACAATAATATTTTAGGAGCGCAAAATGGGAAATAATAGAGGTTTGATTAATTATACACGAGAATGAGCAGCTTTTATAAGGTGAGTAAAAATGTTGACAAAATGTGATTGGAACTTTTTGTCGAGTTTTCAGTAGTTTCCTGTAAACGGAATAGAATCTAGAACAGGCACACTTGACTACCACATCACGTAGCTAAAAGGCTAAGCCTTAATACTAAAATTCATTTATTTGCATACTCCACACAGCTAAACACACCGTAATAAAAAAAAGTTGTTGAAGAACTGATATTGTTTTCGGTGCACATAAAAATGTCCAAATCATTGTTAAAACACGTTAATAATAGGTAAATGTCTATACAGCATGTATCAGAAAGGTGTGGTTATATTCAAGGGTGTGATGCAGACCATCGAACTGAACGACTTTCGCCATGGTACGAGCATCGTAATCACGAAAACTTATCAACTGTCCCATACAAAAATTCAATATACATGTAAAAAAAACCCAGTCTAATTCGTGAGGGTGTTGTTAGGTATCGTACTGAGAGTCTATTTATGTGGAAATTTTCAGAAAAAACGAAAAAAAAATCTTCACTTTTTTTGCAATAGGGAATAATACCGGGTTTATTACATAGGGCTTGGGCGAACGTTGTATAAGTCATAACTTATGATCCCTTTTGAAAATTTGCAAAATTTTAGTGGATTTGGGGTAATTTCGGTACGAAAAATGTGAATTTTAAATAGCTATAACTTTTTTATTTTCTACATTAATAAAAAAAAAACTTTTAGTATATCGAACGGTTGATAATTTTTTTGCGAATACGATGTTGGTTCCACGGAAAAAGTGGTTCAGTTTGATGGTCTGTACCACACCCTTAAATATTATCACACCTTTCTGATAGATGCTGTATAATAGTGACCATTTTATTTTATAATTTATCTTTTATTTAAAAAGTGCTCTAACATTAATACGCTCAGACCATTACAAAAATTTCAAAGCTTTTAAAAAAGTAGCATAAAATGTAGATAATTATTTTACTGTTAAATATATATTAAATACATATTTTTTTAAATAAAGGTAAGCCCACACTCATTTTCATCTACAACATACACTTCTAATGCAAGCAAGCTGTAATTAGAAGGGAACTTACGTAATACGAAGCGACACTATTTTTTTTTTAATACATATTTCATTTTAGTATTATAAAAAATCTAGAAAATGTATAAATTCACAACCTATTAAATTTGTCTATTAATAATCCATGTGATTATGATTTTTTATTATAATTATTTTTTCTCGAATATTCTTCTCTAGAGAAACTATTTGCAAATAATTGATTAATATATTTTACTTGATCTTACTGCAGGGGTTTAGGCCTTCTAATTAATGAATTATGTCTTATTAGATTATAATTACGTCAACTATTGTAATTATAATAAATATTTAAAAGTTTTGTCTTTACTATGTTTCTCAGTAGTGACCGTTATTCAGTCACTTCATTTTGAATGATTGTAACCAAAATAAAAGCAGCTATAAGTTTATTCTACGAATTTTCCTTTACAACGATGTTTGTAATTTTATGGTTCAAAGGACCACTGTCTACATAACATAACATCACGCCTTGTTTCCCCGAGGGATTGGGCAGACGTATACCTATAGTTCTCTATTGCTGTCAACCAGGCACAAATCCAGGCTGCTACTGAGATATTCCAGATAGAAAAACCCAATAATACTTTGCCCGACTTGGGAATCAAACCCAGGACCTCATGCTCAGCAGTAGCGCTTGCGAATACTAAACCAACGAGGCAGTCAACACAGTTACAAGTACATCATTGCATTATTCAAAGCCTATTTTAAAAAGTTCTGTTTTATAAATTGTTTTTTTTTTATAACATTGTTGGTATATACAATGTGGAAACAACGATACGACAATAATTTAAACTTTGTATCTAAAGCCAAAATTACGATACGAAATTAGTGACATTTAAAATAGAGGGCTACTTTTTCGTTGGTGACAATCTGATGCGTCACGCGGGCGTGCGACTGACACTCCCGCCAGGCGGTCCTGCCACCCGCGCAATTGTACGGAAAAGTCGTCCCATAATTTTATGTCTCTAATTCCGGCATAAAATTTTGGTTTTTGAAGTCCCGGTATATTGTGCATACAAAAATGTAATCAAAAGGTTAGTCACAATAGCCAGTTGATTGATAGGCAAAACCCATAGACAGCTATTTAGGTCGTTTGAAAAAAATATTTTCAATGTTTAGATTTATTTGATAGTTTCAAAATACTCCTATGCACTAGAATTGCCCGATTTTTTATTTATTGTCGTCTTGTTGTATCCACACTGTATATAACTTATCACTGTTTGTCCACCGCACCGTGAACGGGACCTTTCAACGAGAAACGAGATTACGCGGTCATAGTAAATGTGCTGTTACTACATCGGCGACTTATCTCAAGACGTCAACGAGCGTCCCGTTTACGGTGCGGTGGACAAACGGCCAAAAGCTTCTTGTAATTCTGTAGCTTATTATAGCTTTAAAAACATAACTAGTGAAATGTGGGTGTACCATGTAGGTACATCTCTGCCTAACCATTCGGGGAAAACAGGCGTCATGTTATGCATATAATGTAATTATATTTTTCTTATTGCATCCAAATATTTCAAATTTCGATTTTTTAAAGCGTCTTAGTTGTTTAAATAATTATAAATTTTAAATAAACAGTGATATAATAGATATTTGTATGGCAGGTTAAGACTAACGAAGGCAACGTTCTAACTGGACATTTACACAATCTTACAGTTCGGATTAAGTTTTCTTAAAGCAATATTATTAATAGGTCTAAATTATGTTTTCGATTCAAGAACATTTAATATGGGGGAGGTTTTTTTTATCTGAAATTTCTCAGTAGCCTCGAGACTGAATTTGTGCCCAGTTGATGGCAATAGGCTCGCCCCCTATTAGATGGGACTTTTATATATCTGGCGAAATGTGGGTGTACTATAATTATTCCTCTGTTCGCTAGTCGCGCGGTAAACTTTGCTTGCGCGATGCAGGATTTTGCTTGACGTCAGTGTGATGCGTAGTTCGCATGAGGCGTTGTAGATGCCGCCACAATCTCTTTCAATCCTGATCAAATGTTCTCAAGATCGGGTAACAAAAATCCCAAGGAACTATTTTGTTTTTCAGAATAAATATTTATAATATTAGGTACAATATTAAACAGTAAAGTATAGCAATAGAATCTAACGCTAACACACAACAGCATTTCATAAGTTACCGATTTTTATACGCTATTAAAAATAATATAATTGTTCCCATAATTTTTTTACAAATGAAAAATTATTTGAACTATACAAGAAATACATATGTTTTTTAGAATATTATGATTTAGATATCGTGTTTGAATGTCATAAAACTACATAAACAATTTTTTTTAAATCAAAGTAAGTTTTTTTTTTATTTCACCAGTAACGATTAATTACTGCTCAAATAGTTGTTTCAATCACGGCGCATTTAAAAAAAATTATCCTCCACTCCGTGAAAATTATGATGAAAGCTTCTTTATTTTCATTAAGTTCAGAATATAATCCTATAATAATATAATTTCTACAGTCACTGCATCCCTCTATAATTCACTCAAATAATCTTACCATTCAGAATCAAACCATCTCTAGGCTAATAATAATTATATTTGTTATTCATAATTAATTATTTATTTATTGTCTTAATTATTGTCGTAGTTAAGATAGGAAAGCTCGATAAAATATTAACCAGTATAATTTAGATAGATACTTTCGCTATTCTCGAGAACGTGGGAAATATTTTTTTTTCTATTTTCTTTTTAATATCTCTAAGGAGAGAGGTAAAGTATGGACCACTGCAATCTTAAATGAACTAGGTTTAAATGAAACTATTAAGATATGGATTTAAGGATATGCGAGTATAATATCTTTTTTTACTAAAATTTCTAAAGATTAAGATCGCCCACCATAAAATTATGTGGCGTATTATTTTTTATAAAAAAATCTTTTAAAAGCACAGCCAAAATTTCGCGGTGGATTCGATATAATTTTTTCCTACTTACAATTTGCTCTCGAAACTTTGTGTTTACTTGAAAACTTAACATTCTTTTAAGCCACTTTCAATACAGGGATCTACCTCTTTCTCTCTAGCCTATATTATATATGACATGATCCTAAATTAAAGAACATAATTTTGAAGGCCTTTCTCCATGGTGTTTATCGTCCATCATTTATCATTGACAGCTTGACATCGTGTCATCTTCATATTGCCTTTATACAGTTGACTGTCAATTTATACTTACTGTCAGTTTATTTTTTAAACCTCTATTTAACCTCTATTTTTCATAATTACTTTAAATACCCAACCCAAAATCCTTTCATTCAACCCTTTCTACATTATCTACATCTAAACCAAAAGGTTTCAAGTAAACACGAAGAAAAATTAACCTTTTAGCTCTTTGGTGATAAACTTTGAACGTAATTCGGGTCCATCTCATCCAAGTCCTTACCTTTGGTCTCCGGGACGCAGCACACCACGAAACAGAGACCGCCAACACTTATAGAAGCGTACAACCAAAACGCACCGTGTAATCCTAATGTCTGCTGAAAGTCCACGAAAGTCTTCACACCAACGAAAGCACAGAGATAGCTAAATGCCGTCGCCATTGCGCTGCCAAACGCTCTATATTCCAAAGGAAACAACTCCCCAATCAACAGCCACGATATAGGGCTCATGCCCAGAGAAAAGGCAATTGTAAAAACTAGGACACACAACAAAGGAATCCAGTCATTCTGTCCTATTGTCTGATGGAACATGACGTTCTGAATTCTCTGATTACGATGAACTTCTTCATAGTACGCGTAACTCCCAAACCCGGCTAATGCCATGGACATCAAGACAGAACTCACTATCAGTAACGGAAGACGGCCTACAGTATCTATCAGCAAGCCAGAGAGACATGAGGCGAGAAGCTGGACGAAGGACACAGCAATCGCCGCTCCATGTGGGTTCATACCACCAAAAGTCTTCCTAAATATTGGCACAGCGTAAAACGAAAACGCGTGAGCCCCAGAAAACCTTTGAAACATCATAAGACCGCACGTCACTAAAATTGGTCCTAAGAGCCTATTCATAGTCCTAACGTCAAAGGAGTTTATAAGTTGACTCCCAGACATTTGACTCTGTCTTTGGCTAAAGTTCTTGCTTGCTAGAACATTTGTACGTATTGTAGCTAACTCCTGAGCAACGTCTGAATTAGGACCACGTAACCAGAGAAGACTTTTGTACGCTTCCTCGTCTTTCCCTGTTAGGACCAGGTAGCTTGGTGTTTCTGGTATGTATAGCACGGTGCAGAACAGAAGTAAAGGGGCTGCAGATATGCATAAGGCTAGTTGTTGCCAGTCGAGGTAGGCACCGATGGTGAAGCTGAACAATACTCCGAGATGGCCGACTATTTTGAGCACAGCGCTGAGGCAGCCGCGGATGTCAGGCACTGATATCTCGCTGATGTAGACCTGAAATTACACAAACGTAATATGTATTAAAAATAGGTACAAATAGAAAACGATTATTTGCATAGTATTTAGATATACAGGTCAGTTGGTACACGGTAATGTTTGTTCTATTATGTGGAATGAGAATGAACACACAAATCCAAAGGCAAATTGAATTATAAACCTAAAAGTTATGGACAAACTTCTTTAAATTTTTAAGAAAAATAATTTTTGCCGAATCCCTAATTTACGAATTAATTCCAAGGCCGTTAATTCATTGTTCCTTTTTTATATAAAACTTCAAATTAGTTTTTAACAACGAATACTAATTACAAAGTTAGTGTTTAAATCACCAAGAATACATCAAACAAACGACAAATTAATTAAATTTTAACCGCTTTTGAAGTAATAAATAAGTAATTTTATCGTTAGAAGTTTCATTTCGAGCGAAATTTTCTGAAGAGGCGACTGAACCGAGGCTTGAAGGACCGGCCAGTATTACGGGCTGATTATACAACTCGTGTAAAATTTCAGAGTTTGACAATTATAAACGCGGTACCCATTCTAAATTACAAAAGTAAGAAAGACCACTCCAAGGTTGCCTGAAGAGATCGCAGAAAGCGATAAGACCGCTCATTGTATATATTTAAAGTGTTTGATTTATTGTTTATAATGTTTTTTGTGGTGTCCATAAAGTATTATATAAATATAAATAAATAAATAAAGACGATTATGACAAAAGAAAAATGTAAATTGCAAAAAAATACATTGTACTTAAATACATAAGTGGCCAATGATGCAAGTAACTGTATAAAACAGTGGATAGTAACACGTTGAAAAGGTTCTTGGGTATCCGATCAAGAGATGTTATTCCTAAAAGACAAATAACAAACTTGACATAAGGAACAAACAACGGCAACAAGTCAGCAGACAACCAAGGACTTTGCCTTTTAGTTGCAAACTATAGAGACGGTAGTGAAAATTATTGTCTAATTTGCTTGTCATTATCTTTCACAGACTGCGCCCTTTTTTAAGAAACTACACTACGAAGAGTAAATGCTAGAAAGAAGAAGATTAAAGCCAAATATCTACATAATCAAACAGCTAAGTACAATAGAGATTTGCTCTTGTCTTTGATCCGTCGTAAGGCGTGGTCAACTCACTAATTGTCTGAAACATGCGGGCTAGGAAATTGGTCCCTCAAGTCTTTGCCGAACATAGTTAAAGCAATGTGCTACTTATTTCAAAGAGTCAAAGCTCTGGTTTTGACTGGTTCGTGTGATTTAAATTGAAATGTCTGTACAAATAATTTCCCTTAACTTGTAATGAATAATTTGACAGTTATCTTTATCTGATGTTTAAATCTGTTTGAAGTTTCGGGAGACAAAGCAATTAGAGAGAATACTTTGTTTTGTTTTGTTATCTTTTGTTCTTCTGATACTAAAGGAACACGATGTCTTGTGTCGGAAGGATTGGGTTTTAGTGTTTATCACAAGCTATTGTGATCACCAATATGTAGCGTGGTGATTACAGTAATATTAATTTTAGAAGCATTATTATCCATCTTTCGCGAGCCCACGAAAGATAGGAAGGGAGGAGTCGAGGAAGGCCTTGCGCAGGAGTGGGACAGCGCAAGGTATTTGAAGAGGTTAATGATAGAAGAATTTGTAACCCCAACTGGGAAATTCTTGTTCGTCATCTCACCTGATGGTAAGTGAAGGCTAAAGCCGAAGGTGGAAGCGAGCTTCACCCGGAATCCTCAACCACAGAGAAACTGGCTATCTTATCTCTAGCTGCCGAAACACAACAATGCTGTTAACATTGTTGTTATGGTGACAGACTTAGATAAGATGGTGGTAGCTAGCCAGGCGGACTTAGAACAAGCCATATTTTGCCCTGTTTTGTAACTACGTGGTCTCTTGTTTAAAGACAAGGTAGTGGTGGTGATATTTACATGTTATTTGAGTTGGCTTTGCAGACATCATTTTTTCTAGAAAGCCAATATTATTTCCAAATGCACTAAACTGAAGATCATGTGAAAAACATTAAACCAGAAAAGAAAACGATGTCCATAATTATGAGAAAGACACTTAAACTTACCTGCGATAGCATAGTCAATATCGAGCAGCAGAATCCTCCCAAGAAAGCAGTAATGCACATCATCCTGACTGAGGTGGCGACGGTGGTCAGCAACCAGGAGAGGCTGCACGGTGCGGCTGCGAGGGACAGCACGCGACGACGACCGTGCCGCATTGCTGCCCCGCCTGCCATGCCGCCGAACAGCGCGCCTGGAAGGACCGGAGGAGGAGAATCATTATCATCATTCTCTTGCCCTTATCCAAATTTATTAGTGGTCAGCACAAAATATCTTTTTCTTCCATACTTCTCTATCAGTCGTCATTTCGGTAGTTACCCCCTTTCTAGCCATATCATCTTCCACACAGTCCATCCATCGTTTCTTTGGTCTTCCCCTACTTTTATAGCCATCTACATTCATACTCAAAAGTTTCCTCACGACATTTTCCTCATTCTTTCCATCGCATCATATGGCCATACCATAACAACCGATTTAATGGGTATTAGATTTTGTATAACATTACAGGATATTCGGGATTTCATCATCTGCCAAGTCTTTTCACAACTATGTTGGGGCCGGCTTTCAGCCTAACCAACTGCGTATATGGATCGACTACATGACCTGAAATCCAAAGCCCTCCAAATCTCTCACTACCATTTAATATGGGACTAACGTAATGAGGATGTAAACACCAAATCCTATCCTTTCGAAAAATACAGGCGTAGTGTTATCTTCAAGATTCTGAGCAATCACTGAAATCATATAAATTGGACATACATACTAAACTCACTGTCTGTGTGGTGCCGGACGTAAAGAATAGTACCATACCATTTTTTCCCAGGGGTGTCGTAAAAGGCGACTAAGGGACTCACTAGAGAATGGGCAGCAGCGTTTTCTATGCATTTTAACACCAAACTGCGATCGCCAACCCGCCTGCCAAGCGTGTCGATTATGGCAAACCATCCCATTTGGGGGAGGCCTATGTCCAGCAGTGGACGTCTTTCGGCTGAACTGATGATGATGATGATGATGACTCAACTCTCGCCTTCTTACCATGAAGGTAGACAGAAACTACAGAACGTCACTTACTACGATACTAATCGACTCATAATAACTTTGTTGTTCACCATGTCATACTCGCACGCTATTTGCGCTACGCACCTGACCTTTCTGAGGAACATCACCAATAAGGTAATTTTATCAATGTATAATTGCCATTGACTTACCATCGAGAAACGATACCACTCACTTTTTCTTGTTACCTACAAAAAATGCTTTTTGTGCATCTCAAAATTCAAAATTCAAAAGTCATTTATTCAAACGAGGCTGAGAATCAGCACTTTTCGAACGTCAAAATTACATAGGACAGTCCCCCAAAAAAGCCCACCCTTCACCACTTCCCAGTCCTAAGTTAATTGCTAGTGTAATTGCTTACTGTTTAATAACTTATGTTTATTAAAATGTCTTTGAATTGATCTAGCATAAAATTTTCAAATATTTGACTAAAGATGGGAAGCACAGAAATAGGTCTAAAGTTCGTGGGAGCTGATGATTTACTACTTAATAAATGATTAACGACTACCTACCGTTCTTCATAAGTTCGAGTATTAAGATTAACTTGTATTTCTCATGATAAGTCAATTGTATTCTATCTGAGAAATAAATGTCTTAAACCGTATATGTCCTCCTAGGGCGTGCCCTCCCATGCGTTTTCACTCTTATCTGCCTTGTAAATACATTTTGTTAGTCGCCTTACATTCATCCTCTCACCATGACCAAACCATCTGAACATATTCTTTTTTGTCATTGTATAGGAGTGTTTATTTATTTATTTATTTATTTGATAGGAATAACAAACAGCAGTATATTACACAGTAGGCATACAATATAAAACTTGCAATAAAAGTAACAAATACACTACTCAATACGTTATCCACAGATTACAATACAGAATAGCTAGCTGTTAGCAGAGCTAGTTAAAAAAGCACTTATTAACTATATACTATATACTAGGGCTATCTCTAGTATATAGTTCTATTAATAAATTGATACTTAAACAGTAGTTATTTAAGAATTAGCTTCAACATCACATTCTAATATTCTCTCCATACATCATGCTTCTGCTATGGACTCAAACAATTTCAATTAAATTCCTTCAATAAAAGTTTACGAGCTTCACAGCCACTCGGCTCTGTGTGCAGTACTTTCACAATTATTTTACCTCTGATAGCTACCCTCAGAATTATGATTACAAACCTTATAACAACGACACTAAAGATCATAATAAAGATCACTGTCATGCAGACGTAAAATAACTGAAAGAACTGTAGCGATATTGGTAATTTTTGCTTTTGCTTCTGCCTAGTTTCACAACAATCATCTTTGGATGGAATCATTTTTTATCACAATGGTAGATTGTTTGCCTAGGGAGCAAAAAACTATTTTAAAGGCGAGAGCGCAGCGAGGGATTCAAAGTTAAAACGTCACTCGAGCTTAAAATAGTGTGGCTCCCGAGGTGGACACTCTACTTTTTATCAACCTCTATGAGAAAATATTTAAGTGCAACTTATGATTATGTATGATTATGTAGTGTACCTACGTTTATTTATTTCATTCTCACTACTTGAGCAAGTCACACAATTTTTTTTATAAAACGTAAATTCCGAGCTAGAGTAAACAATTACGAACGAAGGCAGAATGCATTTCACGCGTTTTTAATGTATTCCAGAAACTTTTTTTTTCAATTTGCCTCACGCACGGTTTATTTTATCATTCAGCCTGTTACTTGTTCATACAACGTTCGTGATTGATCTCTTTGGTGATTGGAACTTTTACTAACAATATCCACATTCCAAATTCAAAGCACTTTTAGTCTCTAGGGATTAAAGAGCTATTTTGGTCCCTGTTTACGAAGAATAAACTAGCTTTTTTTGAATAGATGTAATAAAAAGACATTACGTTGTATTAAAACAAAACAATTGCAGCGTAGGTAATGTATCTATATCTTTATATACAGGATGGCAAGGTCTGCATCGACGCGCAATCTGTTACCATGGATTCAGTACATGATTATGAACGCCCCTCCGTTGAAATTTTTCGACGGTTATTTAAATAAAATATTGCTGGTCCCTCAGACCAAATATAGTGACTTGAGGCTTTTTTTTTTTTTGAGGATGGGAAATTATCAAATAACTTCTCCCGCTCTGTGCGGAGCGGGAGGGCGTGTCAGACTTTTACTGACTAAAACCCACCCGTGTTCCTTCCGTTGCCTGTGTGCCGGGGCCGCGATATCCCTTTCGGACAAACTCGCAACCCTGGCCCTGACTTGAGGCTGGGTTCGTAAACATGTATTGTGTGCACTTAGTGAGGTGTAGTTTGATTGTAAATGTGTGCGTGTGAGCGTGTATGCACAGAGCGGAGGTGTAGTTTTGGCATGCTTCACTTATTGTTCGCAACGATATGTCTTGGTTTTTTATTTGGTCTGAGGGTGGACCATACATTTTGATCGCATAGGGATTGCATGTTTATATGAAACAGCAGATTTTTCTTTTTATAACCTTCGAAAAATTTATACGCTAGTCTAGAATCATGTGCTGAATTCACGGTTACAGTTTGCGCGTCAATATCCCTAATAAAATTAAATGCTATTCCTTGTTAAGCGCATCACTTGAGAACGACAAGACCAAGTAATATTATTTGTTTTAAAATATTCGTAATAGACCGAATTAGGTTTTTATTAAGAGGAAAATTGGAAATGTTCCCGGAAAATTGGAAATGTTCCCGGAGAATTGGAAAAATTCCCGAAAAATTGGAAAATTCGACAACTATAACTACTATAACTTTAAGTATTTTATCTATGGGATTGTTGTATGAATATTAAAAATTGTACAAGACAACGTGTGTCGGGTCACCTAGTTGTTAATAAAAAAACATTTTTTCTAACTTAAGTCCCTGGTAATATAAGCTACTAAATATATTAAGCAAAAAAATACAAAATATTTCAAAAATCAGACACAAAAAGTACAGATATTGCGTAGGCCGGGAATCGAACCCGGATCAACTGCTTGGAAGGCTATGCTGACCATTACACCACCAACGCATATGAGTCACATATCCAAATACTGGTATAGTACAACTGTTCGTAGCCTCTTGTATACTAAGTGTAATTACAAACAAAATCTATTCAAATATGTACGCAACTTGGTCACGATTTTGTTTGTCAATCTGTAATAATCATAATTTAATTACAATATGGATGGAGTTACTAAAAATAGATTTACATAGTTATGCATCTTCATGTATTTTGATATATGCTCTTAAAAATAAAATAAATCTCAAACACAAGGATTTTTACGATTTTTCATTAAACGTAACTTATTGAACAAAAATCTGTTGAAGTTGTGTTTTTCAAGTAACAACATTTCCTACGGTCGTTGAACCCTAAGAAAAATCTATAGAGCAATACTGTCCCAGTGTTATCAGCCCCCATTTACAAGTTGTAGGTCGTGAGTTCGAACCCAGACAGGCACTTTATTTTGTATATTTAATTCCATTATTACAGTTACTCTCAAATCGGTGAAGGAAGACGGCATGTCCAAGGACCAAATTCGGAGACATGCTACATCCACCAATCGCCCGCGTGATAGATTATGGCCCACTCTATCTCATATCGATACCCATTGCATCTGCGAAGTTTTGCTAAATAATTTTATATTTAATAGAAGCGAATCATTCTATAATATCGCCTTACAATCAAAGAGAATCAATCTGGTGGAGCCTTAATAAAATACTTATACAAGACTTACCAAGAAAAGACAATGAAGCCAACCAGGACGCTTGCTGGTCGGTCAGCTGGAAGTCCCTCCTTGTGGCATTAGCCCCAGGTCCTTGCAGGGACGCTATGGCAGGGGAGCTGTACCCCTTGCCGAGACCAGCTGAGAACGGAGCTAAGGAGACTGCGAGGGCTGCTAGTACCTGTAAAATAAAGATATTTAAGACCGATCGCATACGAGTCGACGGTAACTCAACCTAAATTGGTTGGCAACGGAGGTTGCCAACCGCGATGCAATTGGTACACTCACATGGCGCAACTCAAGTTGTATCAATTTTAATATGATTTTTTTGCTCTGACGACACGATAAATGCACAAATTTTATGAAAAATTGCGTTGGCAACGACCAAGCGACCAGAATTGCCAGTCGCACGTGATCGGTTGCGTCGCTGTTAAAAACTAGTTCTCGACAAGTTGTGTCAAGTAAGAACTGCCATAGAAATGTATTTGTGCGAACACGATTGGTTGCGTCGGCGTTGGAAACTGGTTTTATTTTGGTCACCTCTTGTGAGAATGACCTTGGTGTTTAAAGCGACTTTTTGTCTATTTTGTATTACAGTTGAACCTGGATAAGCGAGAGTTCAAGGGACCGCGATCTCTTTTTTGATTATAGAAATTTCTCACTAACTCGGGTTTTTTAGCATATAGAGGTACGGGAGTGGCCTTTCGCACGTAGAGGTTGATGCTGGTTGGGAAAGGGTGAGAGGAACAAAAAAAATTGTTCCACGAAATTTAAGAATGAGCCATAAATAGTAGATGTTAAATTACGCTCGACTGTCGCTTATAGCAATCTCAGTTATAGAGTTCCACGAGTGAAAATTTACTTTCAATAATAATAATAAGCAGAAAGTGTATGCATGGGCGAACCGTATTCGTAGGTATAAGCGGCGAGTAGAGCGATACACTCAGAATCGCACCTTCCAGAGTGATGAAAGGTGGGTTTATAGGGCTTGGGAGCGACCGGACCAAGGTGAGACTGACACGCGTCTACCGGATGATGTTGCCATGTGCTCTTTCTGGCGCAGCATCTGGTCGGTGCCTGTCAGTCACACCGAAGGTGATTGGACTCGGGAAGTCGAGCGAGCCTGCGATCCAATACCAGAAATGGGGGCTATTACCATCTGCCCCCAAGATGTAGCTCGTGCAGTTCGTCCGTTGCCTAACTGGAAATCTCCAGGGCCGGACGGGCTGCACAACTTCTGGATAAAATGGTTTATAAGGTCGCACGCTCGCTTGGCGGCTCAGTACCAGGCTGCATTGGAGTCTGGTTCGCTACCCCAGTTCTTAACGACAGGAGTTACCCACCTGCTCCATAAATCTGGTAGCACTGCGGAGCCCAAAAATTATAGGCCGATCACATGTTTACCGACGGTCTATAAAGTTCTTACATCTATTTTGAGAGCTAAAATTAACAAACATATAGACACTAACTCCATCATGTCTGCCTCTCAAAATGGATGTAGGAACGGATCCCGCGGTACTAAGGAGCTACTCCTCATTGATATGGCCATTAGCCAACAGGTTCGTCGTTCCCGAAAGGATCTTTCGACATGTTGAATAGATTATAAGAAGGCCTATGACTCGGTGCCACATACATGGCTCATGAGGGTGCTGGAGTTGTATAAAGTAGATGCAACTCTGCGCACCTTCCTGATGTCGTGTATGGGGCAATGGAGGACGGTCCTTCGCTATCCAGGATGTCGAAATATCCAGAGGAATAGCGAACCGATAAGGATCGAGCGAGGCATATTTCAGGGCGATAGTTTGAGTCCGCTTTGGTTCTGTTTAGCCCTGAATCCTCTAAGCACACTGCTGGAGAATTCAGGTCTAGGCTATCGGCTGAGGAGAGGTGGTCAGGTTATATCTCACCTCCTCTACATGGATGACCTTAAACTCTGTGCCCCCAACAATTTGCAACTGATGGAGCTACTGAAAGTAACTGAAACTTTCAGTAGCGCCATCAGGATGGAATTTGGTGTGGACAAATGTGCGGTCATGCATGTAAAGCGAGGGGAGATTATGGAATCCGTGGGAACACAGCTCGCGGACTCCATAAACCTTAGAGCCCTCTCCGCATCCGAAACCTATAAGTATTTGGGTATGTCGGAAGCGTTGGGCATCAATGTTACTGACATGAAGCAATCATTGAAGGAGCGCTTCTTTGGCCGCCTGAAGAAAGTATTTAATAGTTTTCTATCAGGCGGAAATAAGGTGCGCGCCTTCAATGGTTGGGTCATGCCGGTTTTGATGTACTCTTTCGGTATACTCAAATGGACTCAGACCGAACTCGACGCTCTGGATAGGAGGGTCCGTACGCTGCTGACTGCATATCGAATGCACCACCCACGGTCATCGGTAATGAGACTGTATATCCCGCGAAAGTGTGGAGGTCGAGGTTTTTTAAACGCTAAGACCCTCCACAATCGCGAGATATGCAGTCTCAGGGAATATTTCCTAGAAGCCGACGTGGGGATGCATCGAGATGTGGTCGCTGTGGACAAGGGCCTCACCCCGCTCTCCTTGGCTAAAGAGAACTGGCGCAAGCCTGTAGTGCTTGACACTAACGATCGCAAGGAGGTATGGCAGAGTAAGGAGCTTCACGGACGCTTTTTCCGGGCCCTACATGGACCCGATGTAGATTTTCTAGCGTCCGTAGCCTGGCTGCGTTTTGGTGACCTCTTTGGGGAAACCGAAGGTTTTGTCTGTGCAATTATGGACGAAGTTATCATGACGAACAATTACCGTAGATTTATTGTGAAAGACGGCACGGTTGACATCTGTCGGGCATGCCACCGTCCGGGAGAATCAATCCGACACATTATCTCCGGTTGTTCTCGTCTAGCTAACGAAGAGTACTTGCATAGACACAACCTTGTAGCCAGGATTATCCACCAGCAACTTGCTCTGAAGTATAGTCTTGTGGAATCTGAAGTGCCGTACTATAGGTATGCGCCCGACCCAGTTCTCGAAAATGGAAATATCACTTTGTACTGGGATCGATCCATCATCACTGACAGGACTATTGTTGCCAATAAACCTGATATAGTGGTGGTGGATCGAGTAGAGCGGCGCACAATGATTATTGACATCACGGTCCCGCATGACGGGAACCTCGTGAAAGCCGAGAAAGATAAACAAATCAAGTATCTTGACTTGGCTCGCGAGGTTATCGACATGTGGGATGTGGACTCAGCGATCATTGTGCCGATAGTCGTATCAGCCAATGGTTTAATTGCCAAGAGCCTCGACCAACACCTAAGGAGGCTCTCGTTGGGCAGCTGGATCAAGGGCTTGATTCAGAAAGCGGTACTTCTGGACACGGCTCGCATTGTTAGGAGGTTCCTCTCTCTGGAGCCCTGACCGCCGGTAGCTTGGACCCTGTTCCCGATACCGGTGGGCTACTATTTTTTATATTTTTAAATGTTTTAATTTTTTATATTCTAATATTTAAAAATATAATTTATAAGTATTTAAGATGTAATAAAGGAAAATAATAATAATAAGAATGTATTGCATAAAACAAAGTCACATTGCACTGCATACATTCGGTTGACGTTTTCAATACAACTTTAGCGTAGGAGTACAATAAATTTCAACTCTATCCCTTAAACTAGGTCAGGCCTGTATCTTAAGAGATAGGGTTCAGCCATTATGTGGACTAAGTTATTATATTTATTAAAAGACAACAACAAGTTAAACCAGTGACGATGTGGTACCTAAAAATGTGCATTAATGAAAATAATAAAAATAAAAACAATAATAAACCAAAAACAAAAAAAATAATAAGGTATGAAGGTATGAATTGGTTGCGTATATTTGGGTAGATGATTGTGTGGTGTTGAGGGTAGTGTATGTGTGTAGTATGATGTGATGGTAGGGGAGATGTTAGGTATGTTTGAGTTTAAGAGATGTATGTCAGTAGATTTTCAGTTGTGATGTAGTCCTGTTGAAGTAGCCACTGTGTGATCTTATGTTTTAGCGCGTATCTGTTAGAATCCAGTAAGTTAAGTTTACGGTGTAGTTGTTTGTATAAATGTGTACCTATAACGTAGTGTTGGTGCCTTGCAAAGGATGTTTTATGTCCTACCCCGGAGGGGATGTTTTTGCGCTTTTCTGGGTTGGACTTGGGCATGGTTCTATGGGTTCTGAGGACCGCTTGCAGGATAAAGAGCTGCCTAACCGTTAAGACCTTGCATTCCTCATATAAATGCACTGTGGGAAATCTATATGGTTTACGAGTCATTGTTTTGAGGACTGCTCTTTGAGCTCTCTCTACCTTCAAGAAATTTGTTTTCATTGCACCACCCCAAGCAGTTATACAGTAGCCGATGATCGACTGGCATAGCGCATAGTAGACCATTTTTAATATATTGACGTCAGCAGAATCTCTTAAGGATTTGAAGATGTAGACGAGACGCATTGTTCGGCTTGTTACTGCTTCGAGTTGCCTGTCCCACCGTAACCCACTATCAATTTGAAGACCCAGGTATTTCACACATTCGGCTCTTGTCAACGAGGGACAGGAGCACGAGGTTGGGTTCCGACAGGAATGAGCGGATATTGCAAAACTCATATAGAGGTTTCTGTTACTCACTTATAGACGTTTTAGAAGGTTAAAATGACGGGACCTGGCAATTACTCTCATTTATAGAGTTTTGTCGCTTACCCAGTTTTCACTTACTCAGGTTTGACTGTAATTATCCGTCGACTGCTTCACGACTGCTGAGCATGGGCTCCTGATTTTAATCATCAGTTCGAGCTAGGTATTTGTGTTATTTCATTAGGATTTTATCTTTCTTCTTCTTTTTCGTGTGGTTAATGTGGCTAACCTGATGTCAGAGTTTTTATGCCGCCAATTTTTATTCTGGGCCTTTTTTTTTTTCTTGGCAGATTAATTAACTTCTCCCACTCTGGGCGGAGCGCGAACACAACGCGCCGTCGACACGGGCCTGGTCCTTATCGGACAGCGAGCTACCCATTGCTCACCGTCCGCAAGCCCGCGCCTACGGTGACCGGGAATCGGCCTGCGATTTCCGACGACCCATGAGCCTATGGCTTGGCTTCCGTCGAGAAATATCTCTCAAGCATGTCGGTTTCCTCATGATGAACGAATGAACATATTGAGTATTAAATTTATCATTACTCGGCCGAGATCTGGATCTGTGACTGGTTGATGGCAAAAGGCTAACGCCTAATGGCTTAAGGGACTTGAAAGTTACTGGCATGATACCTATGTGTTTACTTCGGGAATTATAGTCGTGTATAACATTTTATCCGTCATTATTTCGGTCGCATACTTCCCTCCATCTAAAGATCTCACAGGCGTAACTACCTACGAAGACATATGTTCTTGTAGCCATCTTCACCAGTTTCGTTTGTAGGATCTCGATAAGTAAATTATGATGGTGTGTTAATGTCAACTCAATCTATTCCGCGACACGTCCGAACGTGCTCGCTTACCGGTTACCGAAACTTCACGAAAAATAACTTAAAATAGCGGCCAAGTGCGTTCTCGGAGTCGCACACGAAGGATTCCGTACCACTGTATAATATTTAACACTCGGTATTTTTATTTTTAATACTTTCATAAAAATAAACAATAGTTTAATTTTTATTTTTATTTTATTTTTTGTTATAGTACGGCTATAGTACTACACACTCTGTAAAATTTTCAAGTATCTCTATTACGGTTGAAGACCCACCCTTGTAACAGATGGACGGATGGGCAGCGGAGCCTTAGTAATAGGGTCCCGTTGGCACCCTTCGGTTACGGAACCCTAAAAATCTTCCCGTAGGAACTTTTACCGGTTTGTTTGGCAAACAACAACACAGAAATATGGTAATATACAAACAAGGTTGGTTGAAAGACACGTAACGTTTTTAGGGACTTGCGATCCATTTTGAGATATTGATTTTTTAAAGTGTCAATTAATTATTCTATGTACCTACAGTTGATTGGTGGAGGTTATAAGTATCCGTCGTGTTTCTGTGACAAATAAAGGCTTGTGCAGACCAGCGCGACTTGCCGCGCGACGCGACGCCGGTTAATGTTATACCGTACAGTTTTTTTAGAAATTGCATTATTTGAGTCGCGTCGCGCGACATTTCGCGCTGGTCAGCACAAGCCTTAAACCAATTTTTCTTTTGTCTTTCTGAAACAAAGTTTAGGGCCCGCTTGCACCACAAATCAATAAATACTTTAAGTGTTAAAATTTGTAAAAACAGCATTCTGTCTCTAAAAACATTTTTAAATTTTAGCGGGAGAGTTCATCTGGACGCCGTTGCGGAAGGACGTCTCGAGCGCTCCGCGTCTTTTATCGCACACGTGTACGTACGGGCTTGGGTCCGAAACAAGATCCAACGTGTTTTTTGCCGGTCAAAATAAAAATAACATCGAGTGTTTTGTTTATTCAATGTGGCTATGACTCAAGCGTCTACAAATAATTACATTAAGTGCAAAAGTGAGGTGCGCTAAGCCTACGTACGTTCATGACCCAGAGCGAGCGATCCAGGGCATCCGAAGGCCTTATCGTCTGCCCAAGGTTTCCAGGGAACCAGAAACGTCGTAATAAGAAAAACCCGGTGAGATCATTCCTTTTATGTCAGGGCGTTCTGCTAATCACTCAGTTAATAAATCAAACTCCCATAGTTCAAACGCATGCTTAATGCTAAGTCCAACAGTAGATCCAGATACCAAAAAGACTTACACCTTAAATTGTTTCTAGTAAGTGTATCGATCACGAGAACTGAATTAAATTCCCGGCTTTATTTCGATTACGAGGCCAAAATTCAGCGACAACGTTCGGTAGATTATTTGTTAGATTAAGCGTCAACATCGTTAGCGCATATCTACGGTTGCGTAGTGACTGGCGAAGTTTAAAGGTTTGATGCTTCGCACTGAACCAACGCTTACTTTTAAGCTACATATTTAGTATATAGTAAAACGAGAACATCAAGATAAAAATTATAATATATACTCTAACAAAAATAACAGTGTCGATTTAGATTGCGTAACATTCTGGCAATTTCCATTGCCTTCCAAAAAGTCGCGTCTAAAGCAACTTCTTTTTTGTCGTGTTTCGGTCGAACAATTTACCCGAGTTTTTGTGAAGAAAGGCACACGTGTGATGAGCCTAAAGCCCACTCAACAAAAACAAAAACTGCATAACAAGTTATATTTCAATAGAAAAACAGAGGGTATCTAATAAATCTCAATCAACGCATGACCCTGTCAAACTTTTGTAGCTCTGTGTCTCAACACGTGGGGTCCAGAGTCCCAAACAATAGTGTTACAATGGTAATAATAGCGGCCATGCAAAAGGATGGCAATTGTCTGTTTAGTGCGATCGCCCATCAACTAAATCTTTTAATGGGGTTAACATTTGGCCATATGTCAATACGCCGAGACCTAGCTACGTATGTTTCGGATAACCGCGACGAAGCCAGAATTTGCTTAGCACTTAGGAATAACATTCAAGACTCTATTCCTAACAGCAAGCTCTCTCAGGAACAAATGATAACAAACTACATAACCGCGCAGTTTAACGAGACGTTCTGGGGAGGGGAAGACATCCTAATCGCCGCGGCCGAATTCTATCTCGTAAATGTGCATGTGCATAATAACTACGGAAACACACTGGTCTACTCACCTGCCGGCGAACCAGTACACGGAAACATACATATCATTTACAAAGATCAACATTATGATAGCTGGGTCATAAGCGCCGAAGAACAGTACAACAATAAGCTGCAAAGTCTATCGCATAAAACAACTAACAAAGATACACCACAACATGCCGAAACGGTAGGCAATAAATACAACAAAAGAGACGAACAAGGGCAGCCTACTAAACCCCGAATTCTGAGCAGCCCCCAACTAGCTTGCTCATTAACACCGGATGAACAATTAACATCAACATTATGTACACCGTTATCGGCTGAACTCGCGGACGACACCGGATACACAATACTTAGAAATTTGCCTTCTGCCGCGACTAAGTACACTTGCTCAGACCTGCGCATTGCAACCTGGAACGTTCGTGGGGCCTCGAAACCGGCCAAAAAAGATAAAATAGACGCGGAACTTTCAAATAGGGGCATTCACATAGCCTGCCTACAAGAAACAGGGATGAACTTAGGAACGTACAACTCCACCCATTACGAATGGCACCTATCCGGAACCGCAGGTAAAGCTCAACGGGGACTTGCAATTCTAGTCAGAAAGGATTCCCAAATTGAAATAATAAATAGAAATCGCGATACCGACGTGATGACAATAACTCTTAAAATTGGTAGGGGAAGCGACAAACCTGCTCCGCTTTATATAATTAACTCTCACATCAACAGCTGTACCTCTAAAGCAACCAGATCCTTCACGGGTATACTAAACTTGATCAGACAAAAACCAAGGAAATGTACTTTAATCATCCTAGGGGACTTTAACGCTCATATTGGTAGACAAGATACAATAAGTTTCCAACGCAAAGGGCTGATTCACCAAAATCTCCATCATGACTACTCCAATTACAACGGTGAAATGTTAATGGATATAGTCAGCAGGGAAAAACTGCAAATAGAAACAACAAAAGCGAGAACATCATGCAAGATAACATGGTCAAAGGGCACGCAGAAATCACAATTGGATCACATTATTACGCCACAGACAACAGAAAAACTCTTTAAGTATATTAAAGGCGAATGGGCAGGTAGGGCCATATCTGACCATAAAATAATTTGGGGGCAGCTAAGAACAAACCGAATCATAAACAATGATGAAAACAATAAACACCAGACTCAAAAAAATGAAACAACAATAAAGACCAAGGATTTCAATTACAAACAATACTACTATGCCGCTCTCAATATCAAATCAACCAAAGCAAAATACCAAGCTTGCATAATCAAAAAATTGGAAAACGTCGGAATAGACTCAACAGATGAAAGCGTCGAAATACCATGGTGTACCATAACTGAAGTATTAAAAGCGGCGGCCCAGGAAACCTTAACTTTTCAACAGAGTCACTCTAGGGAACATCGTATAGCTCTTGCTAACCTCCAAAAGGCTAAATTCCTACAAAGAAGACAATTAGATAACCCAAATAGACATAATCGCGTAAAGGAATGTCAGGCAATACTTCATATGATAAAAACGGAAGAAGAAAACAAAGAATCCAGTGCATTCTTCACTGGATTGGGGAAAAAACATCCATCAAAACGCATGCAGGTACTTTATCTATTTTACAGGAAAAACAAGCAAACTACCAAACGCCGGAAAAGAACCGCTTATATACCAATGTCCAAATGGGAGCAAATCCTAAAAACCTCCGAGGGCCTACCTATACCAACGGTTACCATAACAAAACGGGTATCCACCGCACAAAATGCAGGACCCTCACTGGACGAAGTAATGGAAATAATTAACAACATGCGGAACGGGACAGCGCCCGGAACAGACCAAGTGGTAATTGAGCTCTTCAAAGCAATGCCGCCGATATTACAGGAAGCCGTCACCAAGCACATGAACAAAGCGTGGACACAAAATGAAGCGCCCGACACCTGGCTAGAAACAGTACAAGTACCAATTCCAAAGAAAAACAACCCTAAAGATTCAAATGACTATAGACGAATATCGGTTTGCAATACGGGCTACAGAATCTACGCCTCCTACGTTTTAAAAAAATTAGACGAAACAATAAAAGAATTGGGTAACTACCAAGCGGCTTTTTTAAACAATAGATCTACAGATGATCACATATTTACACTAAAAAGGGTTCTGGACGAAGAATGGCGCGCAGGTAAAAGAATCTATGTACTCGCTCTGGATATAGAAAAAGCTTTTGACAACGTCAACCTCCAAGCTCTACGAGACATTCTAATACAAAGATCTAATATGACGCTAACTAACAGGATAATCAAAGTTTGCATGAATGAACGAACACACATCAAATGGTGTGGTCAGCAAAGTAGTTGGATCATTAAAGGAAAGGGAGTCAAACAGGGTTGCCCACTATCTCCTCGCCGTTTTACACTGGTCATGGATGAGGTCCTTAGAACCCTCGAAGAGGAAACTCAGTTAATTAAATTAGACCAAGATCTTGAAATATCACTCCCCTTGGTGTTATCATTTGCGGACGACCTCATCTTCATTACAGACGACCTAAAAGGGTTAGAAGGTATTGTATACCATATTAAACCCCTACTAGGTAGTGTCGGCCTACAAATAAACGAAACTAAAACAAAAATTCTAATTAGAGACCCATTAACTAAACAGAAAGCGACTTACGTGTCAATGAACGGATTAAAACTACATACTGTCGACGAAATTAAATATCTAGGTACATACATAACATCTGCATTAAGCAGGAGAAGCACAGTTAGAAAACGGTGTGAACAGGCCACTAGAAACGCAAAGTCACTATTACCATTCATAATAAACTCAAAGATGGACTGGAAACTAGCCAGACTCATGTATCGAATGGTTATAGTACCTTGCATGATATACGGATTGAAAGTATCGGCAATCACCAAAGCTAATAGGTCAAGACTGAGAAGATATGAGAGAGTCATCATGAGAGACTTGATTAACCACGCCAGAAATAAACCAACACAAAAGAAGATGCACGAAATCTTAGATGGAAAAACTGTAACCAAACGCATCAAGAACCACAGAATGTGCTATCTCGCACACGTCCACAGGCGTGGCAAACCACACCTTTTACACGCAGCAATGGAGTATAAGGCCAAATATAAGAAAGTAGGCCGTCCTATTTACACATGGAACGACAATCTTAAGCAGGACTCGACTTATTTCGACAAGGAATTAGACTTTTGGATGGATAAGGCTACAGACAGATCCAAGACCATGAAGGCCGCCAGCGAGATGTACAAGAAACCTGAAACGGATAGCAGCGACGCCTCTGACGAAGACTTAGACACAGCAAAATCGAACACAGCACACCAGCAGTATAGAAAAAGCTGAGAAAGCAGCGTATCCCCGTTCTCAAAATACACCGGTGAAGATCGACTCGAACCAACATAACGAAGACGTCGCAAAAGATGCCCATCCATAGATAATTAACACCCGTCTCTCCACTATTCCTATGCTTACTCTAGGATGCATATCCGGTATGGCTCTCAAATCCTTCCTTATCCTAAGGGCACGTCTTCCTTACCATTACCCGCGCCCCCCGGTCTACTCCTAGATATGCAATGGCCTTTGTAGTCCCATGAAACATGAGGCTTCATGGGCTAGTGCAAATCTTGGGGTTCATTCGATTTATCGAGTCTGGTTAAACCACGCTGGGATCGGTGCATTTCATTCATTCATCATTCATTCATAAAAACATTTTTAAATTTTAGCGGAGACAGAATGCTCCGAGAGATCTCGCGTAACGTTTTCTGGGAGTTACAATCCATTTTCAGACATCGATTTTTAAAAGTGATATCAGCCGATAAATCTTACACAATATAACGGTGTTATTCTGTAAAACTCATTATCGAGCTATTAGACATCCGTTGTAAAAAACGGAGTTTAAGACCCACCGGCACCACAAATTGCTACATAGGTACGTTTGGCTCTAACGTATTTAAAACATCATTTTATCTCGTTAAAGTTGAACGAATAAAAAAATCGTGATACACAGGGTAGCATCGACGCGAAATTTTTTGTCGGTTATAAAAAAAAAAATGGTGTTCCATACATTTTGAACGCGTAGGTATTGCACGTTTCTATGAAAAGCAGTTTTTTTTTAATAACCGACGCAAAATTTCAACCCAGGGGGGTTCAGAATCATGTACTGAACCCATGGTAACAGTTTTCGCGTCGATGCCCCCAAAACCCTGTAGGTATATCAAGATTTTTTAATTCGTTTAGCTTTAAATGTATTTCGTGATTCGTGGTGCAAGCGTGGCTTAGTCTAAAGTTATGATAAAACTGTCAGTATGAATAGTAAATTTGATTCTTACTTAGTGTAGTGTGAGTTTTCAAAATATAATTAAATAAGGACGTTCTTAGTAAGCACTGGATATAATAAACCCTCCCTAACGCTACTATAAAAATATTCTAACCTAGCTTATGTATAAATAGTTCAGTAGAAAGTCGACTGTAATATAGTTGGGAAACAGCATGTTTTTGCATCTATGTAACTCAGCTCTCGAAAAACCATGAATATTCATCACTTGATGCAAGCAATGTTGAAGATGTTCCTACATTAATATTGTTTGTCTATGCACTTCATTATAAAGAAACTTAGTTTAGAACGTAGGGTAAACGATTCTATTAATGTACCTAACAGACTTTTTCAATTTTCCCGGATATTTTTAATCACTAAACTTTGCCTCTAGCTAGGTACTATTTTATCCCTGAGAAGAATCTTCTTCTTCTTTTCGTGTGTTTAGTGACTAACCTGGTGTTAGAGTTTTAAAGCCGCCCTTGGGCATTTGACTTGGCTTCACATGCCGTCGAGAAATATCTCTCAGACATGCCGGTTTCCTCACGATGGTTTCCTTCACCGTTTTTGAAGCAAGTGATAATTATATAATACGCACATGAATCCGAAAAGTCAGAGGTGCGTGCCTTGGGTTAGAACTCGAGACCTATGACTTGGCAATCCGACTATCACACCACTAGGCTATCACTGTTTACCCTTGCTTTGCTGAGAAGAATAAGTCGTTAAAATTCATTATCAATACTGAGATATGACCTAGAGTGACATTTCGACTTAAAATATCCGGCTCGAAGGTCCAATGTGCAATACACTACAGGCTGGAGGTGGCAGACTGGGTAGTGCAGGTTGCATGGAATAAGCTTAAATTAATTTCTCTACTTGACCGTTAAGGGCTAAAGAAATCATCGACACGCGAATTTTTATTATGGACAAAGTAAATACAACTAATTATTTGTACTACTTAACAGCTGGTAACTGTGCAGCCTACCTTACTTCACTTTGGCGACGTTTTCTGTATAGCTAATAGTTGACGGGGTTGTACCGACAAGGCGTTCAAAGAGGCTGTTATCTTGTTTATATTGTTAATGTACCATCGAAAAACTTCATATCTATGCACCATAAGGACTATTTCTGCTTGCAACACTCGGCCGCTATATAGCCGGGGCGGTAACAGATGTGGTCATCGTGTTCACAGGATTTTGTTTTCAAACTGCTTAGATATGAAGTTCTTCGATAGTACCTACTTGGTTTCCTGTAGTACAAAACATGATGTAGGAAAATTCCGTCTTCACCTGAACTTTGTAACCTGAAATCTTGTAAGTAAGCGTGCTGATCGATGCAGGATGCTCAATCCTTCTCTGTTCAAGACGAAGGCCTGCCTTGTAATGGGAGTATTACAGACCGGTATTATGTTTAATTAAAAGTATTAATGTTATACTATTACTTCTTTGTCCAAAATCATCAATACGTTTTAAAATGAATGAAACTGGCTAATAATTTTCATAGCACTGAATGATTTAGAAACATTTGAAAGACTTCCACCACAGAGTTGAGGGTCCTCCCTCTAAGTGGAGTTCCTACTCCACTCCTGTATTTTATATTTATTCGACACACTATAGTTATTAATGAGATGAATCGCGCAAACAAATCCACTTGATTTAAAAAAAACGCAACATCAAACGAGATAAAATAAAAATAACAGCCCCAAAAAATCTACAAACGCTATTTACCTACGTAGCCGCAGGTAACCTTTACCAAATTCCGGCCACCCAAAAGCTTCATGCATCGATCCGAAAGCCCGAACTCCGGCCGTGTATGCAATCAAAAAAATTCCACGTCGGAAAGGGGAGGCGAAATTCCGTCCGGCCGGAGTTTCGGTCCGCTCCGAAGTTTTACGTGAGAGGCAATAATCCGACGGTCGTTAGTCCTTCCTAATGAGCTCGGAATACGTTAAGTATCAAGTTTTTCGGAATCAGGCTTTGAATTAGTTAAAAGGGATTATGATGCCATATAGGTAGGTGGTCGTAGATGTATGTGGCAGTAGCTAGGTGTAACTGTGAGGGTCAGCTGCGGTTGCAGCGGTCATCTTTTGAATGGGTGACCGTTCTACACATATACAAACCCTCTGTGTCTCGGAAAGCACGTTAATCCGCCTGATCGCCTTACAAATATCTTTGATAGCTTGTGAATAACGATGAAACCGAATATAGTGATCCAAGATGTAGATGTTACATAGTTATCGGGTTGAGGAGGTCAGATTGGAGACATATCATCTGTCAAACTCAATTTCAACAGTGCTACGGTTGGTTTAAGTCTGTCTAAATGTGGCTAAAACCGTCAGCCGCTGTTATCCCCAATTCCGCGGAGGAATATATCTATCTTTGATGCGTAGTTCGCATGTGGCGATGTAGATGCCGCCACAGTAGGTTGAAAGTGAGCAATAACATAGTTGGAAAAGTACGCAGACCATGCAAAAACATAGAAATGTTGCTAGTAAACTAGTAGGCACTAATGAAAGTCTTGTAGGCTAAAAAAGCAGATTACAGCGTACAGTGGATTCCAAACAACTAGTGGAAAGTTAATAGATGAGACAGGATAATGGTGCCGATTCTCTTGTACACCGAACTAAACTAACTAAACTATCACTAAAATTTCTTACTTTTGGCTGTGAGAATCTTAGAGCTATTCTGCAAATAAAATTCTCTAAACTAAAAATTCATTTTGACACAACTAAAATACTAAAATAGAGTTTGACAATCGCGAATCCACGTGGTACCCGTGGTTTGACCTAAACCGTGATTTATTTTAGAGTTTGCCGCCGCGACGTGTTTTATATGGAATTTTTCACTTTTTGTATGGAAAACATGAAAAAATATTGTCTACACGTTCAGGTTTAGGGGTTAAAGGCTTTTATAAAGGGGGTCGAAATTTTCATTATTTTTGCGATAGGACGCACCATTTTCGAGATATAAGCAAAAGAAAAAAAAAATACAGTACTGTTTTTGCACGTGAAGTCGAGATGTTGGTGTGAATTTTAGTACATGACAACTTATTTTATACCACACCTTTTTAATCGCGATTAAAAATTGTTACGTTTAGTCTGGTTTGGTATTTTACAATCAAAATTTTAGGTGAAAAATGTCAAATTCAGAATAGCAAAATTGGCATTTTCACTAAACTAAAAACTCAGTACTATCTTAGTGCTGTCAAACTAAAATATAGTTAAGTTGTGTCACTTTAGTCTATTTCAGAATGGGAAATCGTCGTTTGACAGGAATAAACAAAATTTTTGTGATTTTTAGTCTAGTTTAGAGGCATTTGTGACAAGAGAATCGGCACCATTGTACAGCTTGTTTAGTTTCACATGACTTTTTCGCAATGAATGAAGTCAATATTGTGTCTTCGCCGGAATACTCATATCTTATTTCAGCTCTACAGTATTTTGTTCAAGCCTACAACCCCCTCTTATCTTAAAAAACGTTTCAAGTTCCTTCATGACACACATAATAGGTATCTGAGGTCATCGGAAAACTTGAGACTAGAGATGCATTCCACCAGCTTTTATGACAAGTCTTTTACAGTTCAAGCAGTACGGTTATGGAATGCCTTACCCGTGTCGATAAGGCGTGCTCAATCTTTGTCCACTTTTAACATTCTGGTGCAAAAACACTTCCTCTCTCCTTAAACATTATCATTGCATATAGTTCCTTGATCTTGTTTCATGTATATTATTGTATACATATACATATATATATATATAGATAAGTGTATGCTTTATGAATGTATGTATTTATTGTGTATGTAAATGGTACACCACTGACTACCTGCAGTATTATCTCTCCTTCTTACTTTAATCCATCCAAAGGTTGTCTGTAAAAGATCGCTTTTGGCGATGAGACCGCCCATTATGTCACCCTATGTAAAATGTCTACATTTATATCTGTATTTTTTATGGTGTACATAATAAAGAATATTCTATTCTATTCTATTCGGAAACGGTACAAAATAAGGTGATATTTGTGAAATGAAATGGCTCATTCTAGTTAAAAACCTTAGATGCGGGCGAAGTAGTATAGCTTAAAACTGATACACATGAGAGGGGCGCCCTAGAGTTATTGTGCAGTTTTTGCGCATGGATCTGTACCTCAAAAGGTATTTTTTTCCTTATTTCCTGCTGTTTTATGAAATTTTGACGTTCGAAAAGTGCTGATTCTCAGCCTAGTTTGAATAAATGACTTTTGAATTTTGAATTTTGAATTTTATTTACTTGGCAGATGTGAGTGGGAATGCCGGGAAGGGACGCCCTAGGACATAATAATAGTGAATCTATTGGTGATGTTCTTCAGACTGGTCAGGTGCGTAGTACTTGCAACCGGCGTGCGTGTATGACCAAATGTATAAACGTACACGAAGCAAAAGAAGTATGTGAGGATCGTAGTAGATGGCATTCTATAGTTTCTGCCTACCTCAATGGTAAGAAGGCGTGGTTTTATGTATGTATGAATGTAGGTATGTATGAATGTATGTATGTATGAATGTAGGTATGAATGTATGTATGTATGAATGTATGTAAAACTGTTTTGTGTTTTGTTTTGTATTGTGTTAGACCAAAGATATGATAATAGCTGAGGTATTCCGTGGCTTATTGGTGATGTGCCCGTTTTTTTTTTTTTTTAGGTGATTCCCGCAGTTTAATTATTTGTAGGTGAATCGACAACGCAAGAAATCAATTCGCCTACAAATAAATTAATTTCATGCGAATCAACTCAAGAAAAAATAATATTAAATAAAAGTGTCGATTCGTCCGTTTTGGGCGAGTAAATTTCGGCGAATCACCAATAAGCCCGTGAGAGACAACTGTGCCCCGAGTGATGCAACAAATGTACTTAAGAATCGTTTAGAATGCATGTGGATACTCTTTTAATGCATCCGAAAAATATGATGAAACCCCTAAATTAAAGACTTTATACAGGGTGACAGGGACATCGACGCGAAGCCGGCTATCATGGATTCATTACATAATTCTGAAGCCCGCTTTTTTTTTTTTTTTTTTTTTTTTTCAGGATGGGAAATCATCAAATGACTTCTCCCGCTCAGGCAGAGCGAGAGGGTGTGTCAGACTTTTACTGACTAAAACCCACCCGTGTTCCTTCCGTGCCTGTGTGCCGGGGCCGCGTTATCCCTTTCGGACAAACCCGCAACCCCAGCAGGCATTGGTCTTTCGACCCCGTCGGTTGGTGCTGACATCTCTTTGAGGCGCGCGTGGAACACAACGCGCCGTCGACACGGGCCTGGTCCTTATCGGACGGCGAGCTGCCCATTGCTCACCGTCCGCAAGCCCGCGCCTACGGTGGCCGGAAGTCGGCTCTCGACTCCCGACGCCCGGGGCGTCTCCTGCGGCGACTAGGGCCGCGAGGGCGTGCAGCTTGCATCTCCCTCGCGCGCTCCGCCTCCTCCTTCGCGAACATAACTGCTTCGCAGAAGGAGGTGACGGCCTCCCATGCACTCTCGCGCTCCGAACCATGGCCTGAACCAGGGCCGGACGCGAGAGATCGCCGCCGCCGATCGCCTCCATGAGGACACGGCGGTGCCCCGCCCAAGCCGGGCAGACCTCCACCGTATGCTTCACCGTGTCCTCCGGGCGATCCACACAGTGGTGACACCCGGGCGTTTCCTCCCGCCTAAGCAGCAATTTTTTTTTTATAACAAAAAATTCTACGTGGGGGGTCCAGAATCATGTACTGAATCCATGGTAATCGGCTTCGCGTCGATGTCCCTGACACCCCGTATACTTTATGTAAAAAAACTAACAAAAAAATCTATTTCAAAATAAACCAAAAGGCTAATTTAATATCTATCAAAAACTCCACACACGACACCACCACCACACTGTCCATTGAAACGGCTTCAATACAAACAATAGAAGACGCGTGGCCGAAATTGACCGAAGCCGAGAGAATCGATCAAAGAATGGAACAATGGCGGCTCAGAATTTTAAATAAACTACTTCTAGCTGGTAAGTGAATCGAAAATTATACGTGGTTTTTTATCGTACGTTTAACGTAAATGGCTTTTTCGTTCAATGAGGGTCTCGTGGCTAAATAATAACAGCCGCACGGGTCGATCGAAGGCAGGGCCGTCTTAACCATATTGGGCGCCGGGATCCGAAAATCCATTTCGAAGATTCCATTTTTATTGACGCTCTTACACGGCCGATTCAATTTAAAACTCAAGTATGAAAACTACCCGGCTATTTCGTATCTATAGTTTGACCGAAACCGATAGTTGCTTTCAAAGGAAGCAACTGGTCTTCAGTGGACCCTCTGTCTTCGACGTCAGCCAAATTAATTTCTCATGTAAGACAGCCTTAATGACTGGTGCTCATAATCATATTCGCCTCTTTTTGTTCAGCAGGCTAATCTCAGTAATAACTATGTACAAAATATTCCGTGTTCAATGTTAACCAATTTTCCATTAAAGCGTTATGCTTATGGTTGAATCTTCCCATTGTTAAGAAGGCTTACTTTCAATAACGAACTCTGTCGGACTAACATCGTAATAAAAGCTTGTGGGCTCCAGGGCCCCCCGGGCCCCGGGTAGGAATTAAATAGGTCAGCCCTGACTGGGGTCGTAATTTTGTTACAGCTTATATTACTGGAGCAGAAATATCGTGGTTATAACACAGCTGTATACTAATTGGCTACTAACTAGTATTATTGTAAGAATTTTTCAGGGATTGGTAACTTTTTATATGCTTGTGTAGTGCTCATTTTAAATCATAAGATATTTTTTTAATATGTGTTAATAAATTGAGCATCAGTGACTGGCTGATTCCTCATCACCAACAATATTTCAGGAGATGATCACATCTCCTCAACTCTTTTACATACAAAAGCAGCTAATTATCAAATTAGCTGCTTTTGTATGTAAAAGAGTTATGTAGCCTACTAAGACGATTAAAATATTGAGATCGTGGATGCAAAATGGCCTTAAGAGCGTTTATACTGAAAGCAAACTAGAATATTAATAACGAATTTCAATTATATCACTGAATTTGATTTTGTAACCGATTTAATCTAAAAGTATAGTAGAAACATTCGGTGTTACGATATTATATTACTGCATTTCATAATAAATATTTTAGTTCACTAGTGAGCCATATTTCTTATTTCCATACAGTAATATTGCTAAATTATTAATCAAAACAGCGAAATATTTGACAGTTATTTGCGAGGGGGTAACGTCGCTAATAACTGTCAAATATTTCCTTTCGGTATAAACGCTAATTGTAATAAAGAAGTTTATTACTAGATATTGGAGTTTATTTATAAACGTTACTAAAATTTAATTAATGGTTAGCGACTGTTTGCCATAATATATTTTTGACGTGTAAACTTCTCTTAACTTTAAGCAATATTTTTAAACAAAATCAACGTGAACCAAAAGAGTAATTGTAGTCAGAATCGCAGCACGTAGCATTCTGTAGTTCCTGCCCATCCCCAAGGAAAAAGCCGTGACTTTAAGTAAACACATTAAATATTCAACATGGCACACGAACTCCGTACAAATCTGAGCCACACCGCATTTTAATAAGCCGCAATCCGTGTAAATAACAAGATTCGAGTCGCTCGACCGAGCTCCGACGTATATATAGCTTGTAACTCGCGAGCTTAAGAATATCCATTTTCTTTACTTGTGCGGCTTCGTGGAGACAACCTAGTTTTTTGTTAGAGATGGATAATTATGAGGGTCATCATTTATATTCAGGATTTTACTTGAAAATTATTATGTTTTAAGTTGAGAAATATTATATAAAATTGCCTACCTGAAGCTGTTTATATTCTGCCAAAGGGTTAGAGTTGAGTATCACCTTTGTCACCTATCGTTGTTGATATTGCAATACGTTCTACGTCAACATCTGATATTTTTTCTTTTTCTGCAAAATGACTTAATATTTTAATTATGAACGCATCCGTAAAACGTTCTATGTCAACAGCCAATCAGATCACTGGATTCGAAACTGATGCTTTAGGTCACGTGACAAAAAACACTCATTTGATACAATTTGCTATTGCAATAATTTTATATATGATCTTGAACAGGAATGGTTTTTCTTATTGTGAATGTTTTGTTGATTGTTTTGTTTCTTTGACATATAATTGTGGGTTCTAGTAGAAATGTTTTAATTTTGACTGAACACTTTCGGATAGCCAGTATTTATTTATTACAAAAATGTCCTATGTCATTATTAGACTAAAACTGAAATGCAATAGGTTCTATGTCACTGAATTTCTGAACTGAAGTATTAATATTACTATAGGTACAGGGTGGCAGGGACATCTACACGAAAACTGTTACCATGGATTCAGTATTACATGATTCTAAACACCGCTGCATTGAAAAAAAATCAAATAAATAAATCTGCTTTTCCATATATTTTGACCGCCTAGTATTGCACTTTTCAATGAAACAGCAGATTTTTTATAAATGACCGGCGAAATATTTCAACGCAGCGGGGTTCAGAATCATGTACTGAATTCATGGTAACAGTGTTCGCGTCGAGGTCCCCCACCCTGTATAATTGTCAAATATGATAAAAAACATCTTTATTGAAAATGTAGTTAAAAAAAAACACTTTATGTAATCGTAACGTCGTGGTCGTGGAGTAAAGGGGTGATTCTACCTGTGTTACTAAACAACATTCGCTATGAAACATACGATTCGTAAAAAAAAACTTTTCATTCATGAATCGAAATGTCTACTGCTGTATTGGAATTTATTTTGGGAGGCAGGTGTCTAAATCACCACTCTGTATAAAATGTGTTGTAATTGTAAGTGATTGTAATAGGTATCTGAGCTGATAATATATGTACTTACTAGTATTTTTTAAGATCTATCAATATAATAATATCAAAACACAGTTCCTTGCCATTCAACGTGGCAATGCTGCCAGTCTTCTGGGCACGTTTCCGGATGAAAGCGATGTGGACTAGTACTGCGACGTCTAAATGTCTTTTTGTCTTTGTATTTAGTTGTATAGTTAGTTAGTTAGTCATTTAATTTAGTATTAGATTGTATATCCTACTATATATATATATAATATATTATATTACATTACATTATATTATCTATCCTACTTCCTACTAATAATAAAGATGTGAAAGTTTGTATGTTTGGATGTTTGTTACTCAATCACGCAAAAACTTCAGAAAAGCCGTTCGATTCTGTAAAAATATCACCGTGAAACTTAGGTGAAGTGAGCGTGAAGTGAGCTGTCAATAGTGTTAATCCCTAGCATCCTGCCGGTCGATTCTGTGGCAGTGACAGCTCACTTCACGCTCACTTCACCTAAGCTTCACGTTAATATTTTTACAGAATCGACCGACAGATTTGGATGAAATTTGGTACACAGATAGTTTATAATCTGGATTAACGCATAGGATACTTTTTATACCGGAAGTACATTCCCGTGGGATAATTTCCGACCTCCACGCGGGCGATGCCGCGGGTGAAAGCTAGTTGTTTATAAGATTTATATGTAAAGATAAAAACTGAAACTCAATAAAGAAATATTTATTTTAGAGTGTCAACAAAAAATAAAAACTTTGACGGCGAAGCCATACGACTGAGAACCTTACAAAATCTCATTAACTTGTCGTTCAATTCGTTCGACACCTTGACACTTGACACTGAAAACTGGTAATTTTATTAGTGTCGAATCCTAATAGATGGATCCTTAACTCGTCCTACAATTCAGTTATCAAGTTTGAAACTTGATAACTGAATTATAGGACGTAAGCAAAGTCTTTCTAATGAATCTTTACTCCAACGGTTTAGTAAGCAATCGTCAAACTCTCAAATTGATTACTGCAAACAATAAATCTACATAGCTGATGAATACAATGGAGCGACTGCCTATCTGACCGATACCCCTTGGTAAAGGTACCATTCCGTACCCGACCGCAGGCCGCAAATGCAAGCGACGGGTCGCGGCGTCATGTCGCTGCAGTCATGATTCCGAACCCGACCGCAGGCGGCAGCAGCCCGTATTCCAGTCGGTAGATAGAAGATAGAAAAACGTCTTATCGCTCGAGCGTTGGCGACACTACTGGTTTGTGGTCGGGCAGCACGTGTCGCCTGTCGCTCGCCCGGAACTGCCAACGACGTGTCGCTAGCTACGGAAGGTATTTAATAGGAATTCATAGAAGCTAGTCATGTCGTGGCGAAACGTCGGCTCCTGCGGTCGGGTACGGAATGGTACCTTAAGCCTAGTTGTCAGACTTTCGGGTTTCTTATTACCCGTAATAACTGTCAAAGATCTACGAATGACAGCCGACCAACGACTTGACGTACTTTCCGAGGCATAGAGATATCGATATGCAATGGATGGTCATCCACCCACGAATCGACCGCGACAAGTGTAGTTTAACCTCCAATCGACCCTTGCGGATGTTATCATCTAGCCACCAGCCCCTCAACATCGATTACTGCAAACAATTAAATAAAATCAAGTTCACAAAATCAATTTAAATTGTATTTATCTAAACTCAAGCCTCAAAGGCTTTTAACTTCAAACATTTGAACTCTTTGAAAACCGCTAACTGAAATTCCAAACCAACATTCTGCTAAAGGAGTACAAATTCTATTACACTTCATTAGGGGCTTGTGAACTTATGATTAATCCGTCTGCCTTCGACAGATTATTAATTACAAGTCATTTAGTACGGTTTATCAACATTGCAGTGTTGGTAGGATTAAGACTGTTGTACACTGTTCAGAAAAGCCGCTTCGGAAGGGGCCACATTTGTTGCAGAATTTATGTGCTAATTGAACTATTACTTTATTCTATCGTGATCACATAATAGTTTTGTTTGAACTCTATACTAAGTATAAGATACGCATCTATTATTTTGTTTCAGCATAATTACTTGGTACAGCTCAATTTATTCACTTTAGATATAATTGACTCTCGAATATTGCTAGTAGTTCTGCGAGCAGTAGAACTCGCGAGCACAAACTTTTTGGCAACAATTAACCGCTTAGTCCGCGTAGAATTTTACTTTACCACATTGTCCTACATAATATCTATAGGCCCATGCCAAATCACATCTTTCTAGTACTAAGCTTCTCTGAGCTAAGCCGCAGATAGACAGAAAAAACAGGCAGACGGACATGGCGAAACTATATCGGTTCCTTGTTAACTACAGAACCCTAAAACCCATAAAAATTATGAGTTAAAATTTATAGGCCAGCTAGAAGAATCAACTAATAGATTTTAATAAATAGTGAGCAATTTACTGCATTCGAGGAGGTATTCTGTTCATCATGCCGAAGATCCTCATTAGATCTTCACAATTTTTTTTTTAGTTCCATTTAAAGTTACTACCTTTCCAATAAAAAAGAGACCATCGAAATCGGATCTCATAAGTGGAGATATCCAGTAGCCCCTTTTTTGCCCCATTTTGGAGGAAGTACCTTTTTTTTTGTTTTTTTTTTGAGTGTGGGAAATTATCAAATAACTTCTCCCGCTCTGGGTGGAGCGGGAGGGCGTGTCAGACTTTTACTGACTAAAACCCACCCGTGTTCCTTGCGTTGCCTGAGTGCCGGGGCCGCGATATCCCTTTCGGACAAACTCGCAACGAGGAAGTACCCCTACAATCAAAAAACAAAAACAAGACGAATAGAAAAACTTGTTTCGTCGAAACCTGACGAAACTTGACGAAATATACGACCTGTAGAGGAGTATACGTACAAACTGACACACGAAAGTAAATTTTGCCAGACTTGATGCAGAGACGCTTCGCTCTCTACGGTCGCTCGGTCAATTATTAGAGGAAAAACTCGAGTGATGCAACATGCACTTTTTCTTCAATATTGCATGTTATCTATACTAAAATTATGAAGAGGTAAAATTTGTTTGTTTGTAAGTTTGTATGTAATGGGTAATCTCCGGAACTACCAGTTGGATTTGAAAAATTATTTTTTCATTGGATAGCCCAATTCTTGAGGAAGGTTCTAGGCTAGACGAAGTCGCGGGCAGAAGCTAGTAATATTATAAAGAGGTAAAATTTCTGAGTTTGTATGTATGGGGGGTAATCGTCGGAACTACTGATCCAATTACGAAAATTCTTTCACTAATATGAAGTCACAGTATTGCCGAGTGTCAATTCCACGCGGATGAAGTCACGGGCAGAAATCAGTCAAGTAGAAATTGTTCAAAAGATGGCAAGGAAGGTAAAAGAATCAATTTATGACCATCTAGAAACCGTAGCCTTTCTATGAACATCGATTAGTAATTCATCCGACGCTGTTGTAATACTCGATATGTATGTTAGTTGCAAATAATTGGGGGCTATTACACCAATCTGTGCGTCTAATGGGCCCCCGGGCTCTCAGGCCCCCGTGCCTGAATAATGTGGGCCGACCCTTAAGCTGCGCTTACATGGGCTGCTATTTTTTAATAAATTACGGAGGTAGTGGATGTATTAGTGGAGTTTCTCCAATAGCATGGAAACGCGTGTGACTAAAAGAGTGATGAATATAAATGTTAATGGATGTGGAGTGAGAGGGAGGCCGAAGAAACGGATAGATTGTGTGAGGAATGATATGAAAGAGAAGGAAGTGAATGACAGCATAACGGTTGACAACGGAGAGTGGAAGAAGTAAACGGTTGCGTCGACTACAAGAGAAAGAAACAGAAACTAGAATCATCATCTTCCTGACCTGCATGTTAGCAGGTCAGGAAGATGATGATTCTAGTTTCTGCAATTGCTCCATATTGCGTAGGATTTCCTGTGACAATATGTAACAATATTGTCCACAGAGATCCCACACCGTTGTTGGCACCACAGTATTTTTTTATTTTTTTACCCAACATTTTGCAATGCGTTATGATGATGTCTAACATTTTTTTTTTAGTCCGTCGTGGAGATTATTAAAAAATATTAGACGCGCATTTTTTCTTTTTTTACGTAATCTAACGATTACGGCGATACATTGAGTTAAAATGTGCCATGACGTCACGATTATGTAGATTTTATATTTATTTGTGACGTAGCGACCCCCACTCCCCGACTTAAAATGCGTGTATCTAAGTAATTTTTTATTAATATTTTAAAGCAAAAAATACGTGTCAAATAATTTTTTATTATCTGACTGATGGACTAATAAGAATTTCCTTTTTTTTACCCAGGCATCATCCATATTATTTTGTCCGTGTATCTGCAGCCTTAGCCCGTTAGTGAGTTATAACGGTTTAATGTGTTTCGCAGTGCGTTCGGCAGATTTAATCATGGTCCGATAGTAAGGGGTTGTATTTGATTGTATGATGACGTGTGTGTTATGTGGACCTCGGCTTAGATTAGGATGACCGTGATTTCAGTCAGCCAATGACAGCAGTAACATGAGTTTGACATTGTACGCAGCAAAATGAGGCATTGCGCAGATTAGTTTTAACCCCTTAACGAAAATTAAAATAAGCTCGTCACTAGTCCGGAGCAGGCAGTGAGGGTCCAGTGGTAATGGCTACGATTTATGAACCCTGATATATATCCCATTATAAATCCCGTCCAATAAGCCTAAAACAAAATGTTTCCCTAATAATAAAAATCTTAACTTATATCATCCAAGTCCTGTAAGATTTACTTATAATCTCTAAACAAGGATTTATCATACTTAAGCTAGAATACTCCCGTCTTATTTTTTTTTGTTAGTAAACAACTATTTAGAAATACAATTTAATAATCATTATAAATCGCGTCCAGTAAGCCTAAAACAAAAACAATTCCTTATAATAACTTCATGGGAACTACAGTTCTTAAGTGAAAGTTGTTAAATTCGTGAGCTACCATTTATATTGAGCTGACATCAACTGGTCCCGGCGAACACCTGGGCCCGGCAAATTGTGAGGGTTTACTGCCTTGTCAGAAAATACACAAAAATGTACTTCTACATTTTATTGATGTTGAAGTTTGTTGTTTTCTCATTTCTTCATTTATGATATAAAAATAGAGTACAAGCCGGGTTCTCGATAGAATTTTCCATCGACAAAAATTACAAACTTCCATACAAATTTTCATATTTACCTATTTGGGAGCTTTATTTTCAAAAATCTTTCAATCGTGGTCACTTTCGCAATACATAGAAACTCTTGTGCAAAATTGCAAGCTTCTAACCCAGCTGTGTGCACAGAGCAATGGTGGCCTTGTGGTAAGAGGCGCTTTTCTTTGCGTAAATCATTTCATCACCACTGCTCTCAAAACGGTGAAGGAAAACATCGTGAGGAAACCGGCATGTCCTAGAACTAAAAATTCGAAGACATGTGACATCTCACAGAGAGGAGGCCTGAGTCCCAGCAGTGGGAATATTATAGGTTAATTATGGTTATGCTTATGCAGACCGGGGAAGCGGAATTATTATATTGCCTCTTCTACATCGTATTTTTTTGAATATTCATGAAAAAATATCGAAAATTAACTTTAAAAGGGTCTATCTTTAATATTTTTCATGTTATTATTTTTTTTTTTTTTATCGTATGGGGATTTTTATGGAGTTACACTTGTGTTTTTTAAATAAATACAGATTTTTTTAGAAAAAAATGTCTTCACCGCCATTTTTTTTAAGTCGATAAATATTAATAAAAAAATTTAGTTACTCCTATAAAATAACTCATAAGCTTTTAGAAATAATAAACAGAATCCGAATCGAGTCAATAACATCGGAGATATCACAAACGCTACTCAAAAAAAAAATTGAATATCTTGAAAAATATTAAACATAGACCCCCTATTAAATTAAATTTTCGAAAAAAAAAACAAGAATATTTAGAAAAATACGGGCGGTCACATGCCCATGGCTGGCATTGTATAGATGTAGAAGAGGCAATATAATAATTGCGCTTAACCGGACTGTATAAGCGTAAGCAAAATCAGCCTTTTTTTTAGGGTATCTAAAAAAAACATCACCTCTTTACGTGTAGAGGACACGTAAAGTGGGGATGTTTTTTTTTTCTCATCAGTCCCATGGTGTGAGGTGTCGTTGGGAAGGTCGTTAAAAAATATTTGGCGAGTTTGTGAAATCCAGTTTTGGATTCAAGGATCCGTTTACGAAATATTAAGCTTTAAAGTGCAAATTTTTGTTAGTCACGTGTGTGTCCCTTGCCAGCTAATTGGCTGGTTTTGGATGTGTGAAAACATTCACGGCAGTAGTATCACGAAATTAAAAGGAAAACTATCACAGCTCAGTGGGCTTTACAAGTTATCGTTTCATAATCGATCAATTTGGGAGAACATGTTTTTCAACTATAAAGTTAAGTTTGTTCTAGCGATAAATTCATCCCAGCTACGGAACCCTTCATTGTGCGTGGTCCGACACGCACGTGGCCGGTTTTTTCTGTCTGGAATTTCTAAGAGCAGCCCGGAGTCGGTATTTGTGCCCGGTTGATGGCAATAGGCTCACCCCCTATTACATAGGACTTAAGCATAACTGGTGAAATGTGGGTGTACTATACGTACAGCTCTGCCCGTCCCTTGGGCGAAACAAGGCGTGATGTTATGGAACCATGGCTCATTAATATCATATGTACCTAATCAGTTTCCGATTCAAGGAAACTGGGAACTCCTACTTTCTGAACATAGTCGATCGATGTTTTACACAGGGTTATATTTTTAAACTGATTCTAGCTAACGGCTCTCTCACAAAGAAACGAAGCGCCACGTAACTATTGATTTTCACCAGTTAACGTACTTACACTTAACAACATCGTATTTACATTCGCTGTTACAATGTATACATTGTAACAGCGAATCATTCATCAGTGTTTAGAATGCAGTGTAGATTTTTGCAAATGTTCGGAATATTTAATCAGGGAAGTGGTTTGTCTGGATTTGTTATGCATTGATGTTTTGGAGATTTATGGTTTCGCTTTGCGACTGACTGTGTGGTCTGCCGTGAGTGCACCACCACTCAGTTACTTATCTACGAAGTTAATATTCTTTCTGGCTTTTGCCAAATATCTTGGAATCTGTAGATGTTTCGCGTTATCATGAAGATTTGATTTAATTTTACCAAGTTGGATCCTAACAAGAAAGTATACTCAAACTGTATCCTTTCTACGAATTTAGTTTACCCCGATCTACATAACAAGCAATGCGCCCGATGTGTTCCCATCTGCAAAAATGACAAACTTCCAATCTAACTGTCATCCCCTATTTATCCCCTTTAGGGATGTATTTTCAAAAACATTTCCTTCTTGCTCACCTTCGTTATATAAGGAGCTCTTGTGCAAAATTTAAAGCTATAAGACCCAGCAGTTTTGGCTGTACGTTGTCTGTTAGTGAATGAACAAATTTTGAGATTTTAAGTTGATAATTCTATAGATACTAGCATACGCAAATATCACTGACTGAAGTACAACTTACCCGACTATTACTACATAGGTATCCCGACTGTCAAGTTGAATAACAGTTAATTTTTCTGTTTGATATTTGCTCGCGGATAGTCGTGAGGTTGAATTACTGCTGTGTATCAATTCCTAGTTCCTCTAGCTAGAGTCTAGACGATTTATGTCGATGTTTATACAGCTTTGGTATCGTGGGATACCGGTGAAGGGATAGGTACAGTTACCCTATGTATGGTATACATACATATAAATGGTAGTATACTGGCACATCTTTTTAATATAATTGACTAAAAATCTTCTTTTTTTGGATCATTATGAATTAGGTAAATGAGAATATGTAATGTTGTACTAAAAAACATATCGCAATCGCGTAAAAAGAACCCAGTTAGCATGGTGCTAGCGAGGGTAACTGTTCAGCATACACTAGACGTTCTTTTATTTAAAAGTATCAATTTTGAGCCCATTTCTAGTATTTTAGTTAGTTCTGTTCCGGAAATGTTATTTTATTTTCTTTCTTTCAACCAACTCAATTCTGATCATTTCTTTTACCATTACCGGTATTTTTTTACGTATTATCATGGCGCTAAACATAATCAAACAAACAATCCTGACGTGTATTGAAAAAATAGAGCTGCGTTATCGCTGCTGATAATTTTATATTTGTTATAATTAATTCCTATACAACACGACCATCGTGTATTATCGATATTGCTGCAATCCTCTCTCTGGGTCAGAGCTGTTACAATGTATACATTGTAACAGCGAATCAATTTTTCTGCCCCTTGACACCTAGGACAAAATATTTTTTGGTATTAGAATCAGGTCATGACCTAAAGAGTTTTAATTAAATGCGATACAGAATGTAAATACGATGTTGTTAAGTGTAAGTACGTTAACTGGTGATAATCAATAGTTACGTGGCGCTTGAAAAAAACAATGTTCACGCCTTAAGAGCGTTTATTCTGAAGGTGGGCAACGTCGCAAATAGATGTCAAATATTTCACTGTTTTGATTAATTTGGCAATATTACTGTGTGGAAATAAAAAATGTGGCTAACTAGCGAACTAGAATATTAATTATAAAATTCAATAATTAATATCGTAACACCGAATGTTTAGTTTTAGATGTAAAAAATCTATTTGGAAAGTTTCCAAATGCGTTTTTTACACCTAAAATGGGTACAACATCAAATTCAATGTTATAATTGCAATTCATTATTAATATTCTAGTTCGCTAGTTAGCCACATTTTTTATTTCTATTTAGTAATATTGCTATAAGAATCAAAACAGGTCAATATTTGACAGTTATTTGCGACGTTGCCAACTTTTAGGATAAACCCTCATAATACTATTCGCTAAATAAGGAAGGTTAATTTACAACAATGACAGTCAACAATTTGACAGTTTGAGACAGAGTTGATTCTCTTATTATTCTCTTAAAACGGATACTGTCTGCAGGTCCTAGAAATGTATATACGTCCAGCACATTCTGGGTAATCAAGCTACCTATCACCTTTACTGAGATAGGAGCTTTTAAACCACGGGGAGGAGCTTTTTTACAGGATTTTCTCTTTTTATTATATTTTTTTAAATATACATACTTTATAATATTATTTCTATAGGATTATTATTCTCATAAAATTTAATAATGAATGTTAGAGATCCTGTCTTTAGTACGAGTATTTGGTTTATTGAATTAATTATGTGTATGTTTTTTTTTACTGTATGCCTCGTCAGGCAAAACATGTACGGACTTTTTACCTATATTTAAGATCTTGCATGCTCGATTTGTAAACACATGTTTGACAAATAAATTATCTTTTATATCTTTTTTTATCTTTTGTTTTTAATGTTTCTATGATTATGTTTAATTTAGTTAGTGCAAGTGTAAGTGTAAGTCCCAATAAAATACCTTTTTTTTTCTTTCTTTCTTGCTGACTGACTTATATTATTGTTTGATGGCACGAGCACTTCAAAACCGTCAAAGCCGTCACTTTTCATCTTACTCTCACCGACCTCTCAATTAATCACTCATCCTTAATCACCTACCTCAAATTCTTAAAGCAACGTCATTCAAAAGAAGGATACAGCAGAAAAGCCCTTAATCCTGGTTGTTATAAGGCCTTTGTTTCTGTGCATCTCCGGACGCCCGGCCGGAGGGAAGCTTTGAGAACAATAGTCTTTATTTTGACACTTTAAATATCAAATGCAGAGATGGAAACGGGCCAGTGTCAGATTTTGTGGTGTTCGCGTTTTTGAAGAGATTATATTCCAGCTTAATTTTATAGAATAATTAATTCATTTTAAGAAAATTTTGTCCGTGGTCTAAAAGTATAGTGATTCACAATGTTCTAGCGTTAATAATGCACCTAGCTTCTGACTTTTTATAAGTGCCTATGTAGGTTTATGTGAAATAAAATATTTTGATTTTGATTTTTCTAGTTTGGATAAATAAATACCAGTTTTACGATGTCCTTAAATAGATAAATCATTTATTCAGTGCACAACCGTGTGGATTATATGTAGCTATATTTTTCATCTGTGATATAATTTGGACAGCTTTACAATAGAAAATCTGCCTACAATAGGTACCAATGTTCTTCTTAAATAGTGGAATGTCCACGTTGTTAGTACAGTCGTGGTCTAAAAATGTTTATCAGTTTTCAAATTAGGTCCTTAACACACTGTGTGCAGCAAAGTCTCAAATGCTATATCTAGGTACTTGTTACTTTTTAATAGTTGTGAAGCATCTATTCTAAGAAAAAGAGTATTAATAACTTTTTGATGATGAAACTATTTATTAATTTAAAAGTTGACTCATTGACATAATTGATGACATTTATCAAAAATATTAAGTTTAAATTTATACGTTTATGTGTGTAAAAAATAACAAATATTTATTCAAGATTGAAATAAAATGGCAAGTTTAACCCTCCAACAGAGGGCTGAAATACTCGTATTACTTCTCCATGAAGATGGCTTGAATATTAGTTCTTTATCGCGAGCACTAAATATATCTCGATTCACCGTGAGATTTTGGATGCGGTGACATGGCTAAGAAGGGTAAATATCTGATCATAGAAAGCAGTTCAGGACGACGGCGGATACTAACCACCGTGCAAATAACTGATATGGTTCGATATTACGAAGAGCACGTACGGCTTCACACCAACTAGACTATGTGCAGTCATATCTGCAGATTAATGCTATACCTACTAGTTATTAAAATAATAAACTGTTGTTAGAATTTATAAATATATATTCTTTTAAAAAATAAAGATGTTTTGAATTTCTATATGATTATTTCTTCCTATTTTTGAGTTTTTCGTAAGGCTTATATAGACTGGCACGACTTGTCACGCGTCATGTCGCGTCGCGTGTCTGCAATATTATCGCCATGCAACACTTCACACTGGCGCGCCACAACAGTGCGACACCAAAGGAACATTTTATATGGCGTCTCGCGTCGATATCATCGCGATAACGCATCGCGTTAGCGACGCGACACAAGAGAGTATTTTCTATGTCGCGGCGCGACAGGTTGCTGCTGTGTGTAATGTCGCACGCGTTTTCATAGAAATTGTTCTACGAATATAATATCACAGAATCGCGTCGCGTGACTGTCACGCCAATCTGTACGACCCTTAATAAGTTCGACCTCGCTTGGTTTATTTTATGTCTATAAATTAGGGATGTAACGGAGGTAGTTTTATCGGAACCGAAATCGGAATCGGAGTTTTCAAATTTGATTTATCGGAATCGGAATCGAAATCGGAGGCAGGGTCAGTTTGTTTAAGGACAAATAAAACATGATTTATAGTCAATTCTTTTCATTTTTATTTTTTATTATAAAATAAAAAACAACTGTGAAAAAAAATTGGCATAATTCCAAATAAACAAAAGATAAAATTAATGAATTTAAAGTTTAATTAAAATTAAAACTTAAAACCCAAAGTAGCGTGTTACATTTGGTTACATTACAATAAATGAACAAAAGCTAAAACAAATTAAATCAAAATGGACTCCAAAAGTAATGTATTGTACTTTATGAACAAAAGCTTTGATGCTTTGTCCCCCATCCAATCTATTTCTTAAAGAGTCGTAAATTAGGCCAGCACCACTAAAAAGTTGTTCGCTAGCTACCGAGCCCGGTGGACATGACAAATATTGCCGGGCAATTGATTGTAGGGGCTGGAATTTTGTATTTCCATTTACTTTCCACCACAATAACGGATCATCACTAATACTTATACGTTTTTCTTTATTGTACTCATTTAGCATACTTTTCATTACAACAAATTTGTCAAAAACTGCATATCTTCCAGATGTTGTATCATCATCGTCTTCATCACTACTTAACAAAGGGACCTAACCTAGAGTGCACGTAGTGGGGGTCGGGGGATTCCCCGCGCGACATGTATGAACCTGTTCGGCACAGGCCGTCGCGCGCCGCCCGCTTTGTTTCGTTCGACCTCCGATTAACATCCGATACAAAAGTATCGGAACCGAAGTCGGAACCGAAAGTGTAATAATAATCGGAAGTTCCGACTTAACGGAACCGGAATCGAAGCTCCGTTACATCTCTGCTATAAATGCCAGTATTTTTTTTTTTTGCAAAGGGCTCCCTACTTTCTTTTTACCTCTCTCTGTCCAGAGCTGCCGAGGGCCAATGGCTTCAGTTAATATTTCACCGTTTTCTAAAAAAAGTTTTCTATACTTATCCTACATAGACGACGTGTCAATACAAATAATCTATGTTCTATAACTAATCAAATCCTTTAACATCGACCTTGTGACATAGATGTGTGCATGCAATTATAAACCTTAAGGTGGTAAGCATTTTCAGACCGCGACTGTATGTTTGTAATATTCAGTAACTCTAAATAACAGACAGTTAAAGTAGGTTTAAAAAGGATGGACTCAATTAATTCAATAAAATACTGGCCTGTTCTCATCGAAAACCATTAGCAGTAGCCATTTAACAACAAAAAGAAAAACAATTTAAAAAAAAACTTTAATGGCATCACAGATTTTTTAACAAAAGATGGCCGGTGTTTGGTTATTGTTACTGAAAAGAGGTTACATTCAAATATTTATGATTATGACATGTAAAGTGCAACAAACGCATCTGTCCCAGTGAATATCGACACAAAAGAATACAACGTCGCAAACGCGCATGTAACTACAATTTTTTTATATGTTGTTAGGTCCCCTAAGACTAGTTTATACCCACTTTCTCTAGGACCAACAGATACGTGTCTTGGCAAATGACCCTAAATCGAGAATTTTTAACTTTTTGGAAAATAGACCTAGAGGGCTTGGGTTGGGCTGAGATTGAATCTAAATTAAACTGGCTTCGTGGCTCCACAAAAATATGCAACAAAGATACCTCGCATCCATAAGGTACATTTTTCAAAAAATTGAAGCTAGTGTCAGAATTTCGCAGTTTTTCGAGCAACATGGGAGTAGCACAAGGTTTTCAGGGTTGCAAACTTGGGTATAAACTACTATCAGGAGACATAACAACATATAAAAGCATCGTAGTTACAAGCGCGTCTGCAATGTTTGATGTTGTTATTGACTGGGCTACTAGGCGAAAAAGGTAACGTCCACACAAAATATTAAACGTTTCAGAGAAAGATTCTTCAAAAACATTTATAAATCAATTATGCAACATTATTCAACAGTTCCTAAAAAACGCCTAGTTCTCACCTGCGGTAGATGTCTTGTTTTCCTGGGCGCCTGGTGTTCCGTCCCACCGCCGGTGCCCGATAAGCACTTCCCGTTTGGCACGCTGCTGCCCGTCGCGACCTTTATCTCTTCCTTCACCGCCCCGCTAACAGGCCTCGATATCGGAATGTTATGCTTCTCAAAATAACCGTTCTGTATCATCTGATCTAACGATACCTCCAATTCTCTCACTGGAACCAATTTCCTCCCGCATATCGGATCGTCAACCACCATCTTTCGGTTGCAACCTGACACTTCGGAGAATTTAACGTTCTTTTTTGGCTCTTCGAATTTTTTCGGGCGATTACGGCCTCTTTCGGGCGGGTCCGTCGTCCAATATCGTGCGCTCTTGTCTGATATTCGATGCGGCTTACAAACAGCAACGTTTTTTGGTTGTTTCAGACTTGAATTCGTTGGAGCATTCAAGGTATTTCTGGTTGAATTATTAGTTAAATTAATTGTAGGTTTTATCGGATTCTTTGGATTTGAATTCATCTCTTTTGGTCTAGATTCGACAGCTTTCCTATAAGATTCATAAGATTCCCGCGTTCGCCTCTCGTTTTCGATTCTAAAGTCGTAATGATCCTTCTTGTACCTCCGATTATTTCTGTCCTCATAGTTATAATAATTTCTCGGCAGGGAGTTGTATTTAATGTCGTAAGTCGTCGGGAGGTTCAAGTACTCGGGCCTAATAGGTCTGAACAGAGATAATCGACCTTGTGCTTCATCGAAATCGGAGTATATATCTTCATACACATAGCCGTTCTTGCGTCGAGGTCGGTCGTGTAGATCACGTCTCCTTTCCTGCCTGTATCGATTGGTCTCCCTGTGGGTCTCCCTGTGGGTCTCCCTGTGGGTCTCCCTGTCGTACGATTCATATCGACGTCTGAATTCGTATTCATATTCGTAATCAGGCCTCCTTTCATAGAGCAATCTCTCACGGGAGCCGGCCATTGTCCTCTTATTAGGTTTTTCCCGCCTGAAAAGAAAAGAATCGTATATTAATGAGGGATTGGCGAGATTCAACGGATTTGCGAGCTCTGAATAGCAAGCGCGGATTGTGCGGCATTCTGTCCCGTTTTTACGACGATATTACCGAGGTGTAAAGACGGATAGTTAAATTATAGGTACATGTATATTACACACCTTTTTAGTACCATCCCAAAATTTTAGGGGTGTAATGCTGAAGCCATATTTTGGAATGTGGGCTTAAAAACACAATGGGTCATTGTCGGGAAAGGTTGTTAGCAAGGACTATATAACCCTTTTTTTATCTGCGTATCACGTAACCTAAAGCATATATGTACCTTCTACTCTCATATATTTTGGATTGTGTTTCACCTGCAGGTATTGCCTATGATAAAGTGGTTAGAGCTGTGCTTTTAACGCTTCAATATATACCATAATGCTTTGGTATCTGTAGAATCCTGTTGATTCCGTATTTCGATTATATCACAACACTGGCTGACTACCACACCAAGCCTCTCGTGCAGGCACTTCTCCATTATCTACTTTTTCCCACCATTCGTGGTGATTGACAGATGACATTAGTGACAGCAATACCTCATTACTTAAGTGAATGAACCTAGCTGTAAGTAATATTTTAAGCCACTCAAATCGTCTTAACTTGCTCTTAAGGTGACGATAACCGACTTTTATTGATTTTATATTAAAGATCACGTCCAAACGAGTAGTGTTAATGATTTGGAAAAAATATATGTTAAATTAGAGCATTTTCTTAATATCTTAATAAAGGAATATTTTAGATTATATTTATATAATATAGTGAAATTTATTTAATTTGTAAATGTATGTCTAACGCGGATAAAAAACTGAGAATCACGCAAAATCTTTCAAGCGTGTTTTTCTGAAACCTTCACCATTTCAAAGATGATTTAATTATGTATCTTTAAGTATACGTGTTTTATTAGAATACCTTTTTTTTACGTATAAGCAATTAATAATGCATCTAATTTGGGACAGCGCTCTTTGATGGGCGAGTCCTATTACTGGCTGGACATACGACGCGTTGCGCGAGCTCAGTACAGAACACGCAAGGTCACTGGCATATATCTGCGTCTTAACATGTGAACCTGCTTACTGTATTACTTGGACAGTAAATATTATCTTTCTTTCTATCTATTAAATAGATACACTGAAGCATATATTCCTTCTCTAATAAAAATCAATTATACTGACGACAGACTTATTTGGATATTCTGATCAGTTATGCACATGGAAATGTATGCCAGCCACTTTAATTAGTCTGCACCACCTCTGCTATGTACCCTTCCTGTTCCTACCATCCATAGTCTTATCTCCAAACTTTTACTACCTAAATTGATGTCAGCTAGTTCCTTTGTATAACCACCTCCATTTCACCCCTTTCTATATCTTCATTAATTTCGCTGTTCACCCCTTAAAACGCTATATGACAAGCACTTCCATCAGTTCCATCTGGGCCATACTAATAAATGAAACCGCGTACATTTGCATACGGAATCCAATTAGACGTAAAACGGAACTACCCACATGTCTGTTACCTCATCTTGCCAATGTTTAAGGCTACGCTTATACGGGCAATTTTTTTCGAAATCATTTCCCAGCAACAGTTATTGGTGGTGGAACATTCTAGTTTAGTTCCTGAAAATTACTTCAACTGTTTCGGCAACATTGGCTCTGATTGCTGCATTGCTAATAAATGAATTGCCTAGTGTAATGGTTACTCCATATCGCTCAATATGGTGTCGCGGTATCTCTACTTCTCTAGCAACAACCGATTGATTTATTATTGAAATTAAATAAAAAAAAAAAAAAAAAAAATTGTTTATTTCTTAACCAAATCAAGACAACAAGTTGATGATTGGAGCCTCGTTTAAGCAAAAAATTACTGTATTAGGAGACTCCGCTCTTCCATAACAAGACAGTTTTACAAAAAAAAACAGAATTACATTGTTAAGATTATGATATTTTTATTTTTGTAAGTGATTAATGTAACGTAATATAATGAAATTTAATTTTAATGACTACTCAGTTTTAATATAATTTTGTTTGTGAGTGCGTGGAATTTTTAATTTGAATTTTTATGTTGATATTTAATTTTAAATGGTCGATTGCATTGTAGTGTACTTATTTTATTATAATGATGTAGTGAATTGAATGAATTGTTAGTATTTGTGTGATTAGTATATTGGGACTTGGTGCCTTAGTAAATAAATAAATTAATTAATTCACGTGATTGATATGATATGTTGATATGTACCATTACAACCTAGGTCCAAGAGATTCCCTTCGAGAGAAATAAATATTCTGACTGTTGTTTCACAATATATTTTTGAAAACCTATTGTATGTACACAAAAATATATCAAATTTTAAGAAAATGTACGATATTCATAGTTTAAATACCAGGAATAAACACAACCTTGCTGTGCATCGCACGCGTCTCCACAGAGTAGGCAACTCGTTCATGGGTCAATGTATACGCTTTTACAACAAACTTCCCATTGACATTCGAAACTTACCCATTAAACGATTTAAAAGCTGTATTAAAACCAAGCTTTGTAAAAAAGGGTACTATAAAATTTCTGATTATTTAGAAGATAGAAAAGCTTGGGATTGAGCTGCTCGCTCTGCTAAGCCTTGTGAAAACCATAAAATTTGACACTTTAATTATTCATCACAATAAACCAGTTTTATATACACATTGACATTGTTGAAATTTATTTTTAAAATGACACGATTACGAAAGTATTATATTATTTAATTATTGTGAATGTAAGGACTAAGTGGATATTTTTTTAATTTATTTTTTTCGTTTTCATTTATTTTTTCTTTCTCAGTTAGTTTTAATAATGGTCTGGCAGTTTGAGAAGTTGATGCAGACTACCCAAATATCCTGTCTTTGGTGTTGTTCGTCGAGTTGAGCTCCACGATTACTGACAAATGCTTGCACTGACTGGACAGGTCCACTCGAATCTGTGTGGTTCTTTCCTCAAAAGACCATTTCAGACACTAATCTACATGGTCCTCACATGGCTTGACCAAGATTATGTCTGGACTTTGAAAGAGACTGCGGACCTCTGAGTTTGTTTCGGCCTTTCTTCTCAGAGTAGACAGATAGGAAACACCGACCTCATCTAGCTTATTTTTTAATATGTTTAGTATGACGTGTAAAAGTGATTCCGATATCCTATTTACAGAATAAACAATTTTATTTCATTTCATTTGTGTATGGGGACGGGGAGGGTTGTATTTGTAGACATAATTTATCTATCATTGCTTTATTTTTATTTTTTGTGCCTATTGTGGTTTATTTATTTTATTCTAGGTACAACGTCTTCAAATATAATTATATACCTAGTCAATGTAAACAAAACATTGTATAACATTTTAAAAGAGTGGGAGTATGGAGTTTCTGGTCCATTCTTCTACATACAAAACTACATTTTGGAAAGGCAACTAGAATCAGTTCTATATTTTTTCATGCAAATTTTGACGATCAATGCTATCAATCTATGTTAGCATATTGCCCAAAATACTAAGCAATGTAAGTAGTTCGTGTAAGGGTACCTTTACTAATCGAATTCCGGGCTCTATGCATGACTGTGGTATGAATTTGTTAGTCCGTTTTTATGCTAATACGTGAATGTAATTGGATTGTGGTTGGATGCATCTGTGTTCGTTGCTATAAGTTTTACTTGCAAGTTTTTTCTCTTGTTATTTACGTTCATTGTTGGTAGATGGCAAAAGCTATGGAGAAAGGTTGAAAATGTCGTGTCCAACTCCTCGAAAAAAAGATAAAAAATCGTAAACTAAAGAGCGAAGTATTCGTATACTCAAGTCGATTGTTGCTACGCGTTATCGACAAGGTAAAAATAACCGTTTCTAAAAACCACTAATCTAATAATAGAACAAATGGAAGGTTTTGAACAATTAAAATGGCAGGACCCAACGAAATTAGGGGAAGCAAACAAGATAAGATAAATAATTATAATATATATGAAATATTAATAGTGATGGCCTGAAACACAGGTTTGAATTAACCTAGATCGGACGGGTCGCTACCTAACATTGTAATTCCGAACCATCGTTACTTGCACCTGTGATATACATATTTTTGTTTATTTTTAGACACTATAATTGTTTGGGAAATCTTACTGTTGACTAAATGTACATTTTTGTAAACGTTTTATTCAATAAGAATATATTATTATATTATACTAGCTACCGCCAGCGGCTTCGCCCGAGTCATATCTTTATAAATTATAGCCTACGCTACTCAGTGATATTAAAGCATTGTACTGGTGAAAGAATATTTTAAATCGGTCCATAAGTTGAGTTTATTCATTACAAACAAACCTACAAACAATCAAAACTTTTATCTTTATGATATGGGTTATTATATAATATTATATTATAGTAACTGGTTCTTAGTATTTTTACATTTTTTACATTCAATTGCAAATTAATGAATAATGCAAAGTAGAAGAGCACAGTCTCCTAGCACAAGCAATTCTTGCTTAAAAGGTGATCTCCAAATCATGTATAGCATAATCAGCCTTCAATGTTCTCACTTCTGGGACACAGGCCTCCTTGGTGAGAGGTTGTGGGCCATAATCCACCAAGCAGGCTCAGTGCGGGTTGGTCAAAATCATGTATGTAAATAATAATATTACCAGCCTGTTACTGTCCCACTGCTGGGCAAAGGCCTCTTCTCATACAGAGAAGGCACGAGCATTGATCACCACGTTTGCTCAAGACGGGTTGGTGATTTCAGACTTATATTAACTATAAAGTCCAGGTTTCCTCACGATGTTTTCCTTCACCGATGTCAGCAATGTCCAAGATAAACTCAGTAAGTACATATGGATTGAAAAAGTCACATAGCTACTTGCCCGGATTTGAGCCCACAACCTCGTTCATGAGAGACGAGGCCTTAATCAGTGGGTCATCACGACATATAAATACACTTTGTATGTATGTACTTAAATGCACTTTGAAATAATAATTGAAATAAACATTTGTATTTTTTATTATAAATGGTATTTGTCCCGTACGCAAAATACGCGCTTAGTCGTGGAGTTGCGGATACCAGCCCGTATTACCTATTACCTATAAATGGATATCCATACTAAGAATATAAATGCGAAAGCAACTATATGTCTGCCTGTCTGTCTGTCTATCTGCCCACCTTTTCACACCTTAACGGCTGAACGAATTTGAATGAAATTTGGCACACAGGTAGACCATACCTTTGAACTTTGAATCCCGGTAGTAAGTTACCGTGGGAAGTTCGACATCTACGCGGACGAAGTCGCGGCAAAAATATAGTGACATATAAATTAGTAAGTACTTAAGTCAAATAACGCAGTAGTTGACCCTCAACATCGAACTACAAAACTATTTAAAACCCCGACCTCTGCTCACCGCAAAATGAACAAAAGCCTGAACATAAATAATACTTTCTGGTATGCAAAATAACTTCCTTAATATAATAACATTCCATTTTGTGAATGAGCGTCCCGGGCTCCGCAGACTGAGCGCAATAGTGTTGGGAAAGTCGAGGTCACACTGATGTCAAATATCGATAAATTAAAATGCATGAAAATTATCGACAGGCCATGCTTTCGCAGCCATGCTTTCGGGCCTTTAATTTGACTCAACGCGGAAGTCTCACTAAGTCCAGATTTATTGACAGCTTAAAAGCTCCATAAAGTTTTTATCGTAGGTTTTGTTTAATGAGAAATACTAAAAACTGTTTTATCTGAGTCTATGCTTATACGAAGCTTAAATCCATAATTATTTCATTACAAATTGTCACAGTCGTAAGGAAGAATTGGAAAGAGAAAGAGAAAAGCCTTGATAGATTTCCTAAATCAACTTTTATGAGGTCTCTGGGAGCAAAGTATATAAATAAAATCTTAAGCCGCTTTTTACGACACTTTTAGAGAAGGGTTGGCTCATAAATATTGGTCTTTGCATAACAAGTCTGGAGCTACACTGTATGATACGTCAGAAAATTGTTTATGAATGAAATCCATACTAATATGGCATTAAAGGCAGCAAAAAATCAAAGAAGTTCTTAAAGTATCGATATTTCAGTCACATCACTATTCCGCGGTCCCGTCTGGCGCAGTGCGGTACGTGGCGGACCATCGATAAATCTCCACGAACATTTAAACTAAACGATACAACACCTCGCGTACACTCTCGTGACTGTGAAGACGAATGATATTTTGATCATTCTTTATGACTGAAGGGGAGACCACAGTAACCGTTCGTAAGTCATTCAATTATTGGAAATAGGTCGAGGTCAAAGTAACGACGAATTTTTATTTCAATCTGTCAAAAATAAATCAATCTGCCTAGCCTTTTCTCAACGATGTTAGAGTCGGCTTCCATTCTAACCAGATGCAGCTGAATACCAGTGTATTTTATATGGAGCGAGTACCTATCTGACCCCAGTTCCTGGGTACTACGATATCACCTACAACCAGAAACGACTACCACGGTAAAACCTGTCAAAGATAATTTTAGGAATATTTTGCTGTGACCTTTATTCGACGCGGTCTTTTGAGATACCCATGTTCCAGTTCTGTCATTTCCATCCAGACTTGATAATGATAATGATGAAATCAATTCTGGGCTTCTAATTATTGACGCAACAGTTCAGGTTCATGTTAGAGAAATCTTAAAATAATCTTTGATTATTGATTTGATTTGAGGAGCTCGTGGCTAAATAATGACAGGCGCTCGGTTCGATCCATTAGGTTAAGTTACGCTTGCCGGGGTTGGTCTGTGGATGGGTAACCATCTTAACATACCGAGACGCCTGATCGTCAGAAGCCCGAAAATCTGATAACCATTCTTACCAAGGGGTATAGTATTATCCAGTTACTGGGTTGTGGAGGTCGGATAGGCAGTCGGTCCATAAAAAATACGATATTCAGCTGCATCCGGTTAGATTGGAAGCTGACCCCAACATAGTTGGGAAAAGGCTAGGCAGATTCAATCCTTGATTAACTTTGTAACACAAGCTTTAACAGGAAAAACCGTGCCAATGTATGGAAATACGTGCACGTTTCAATGTTATCGTGGACGGAAATTTAAAAGCGTCTTCATATATTTTTTCTTACATTTTACTTCCCTGCCCCGTTGGTCTCGTAATCGCGAGCGCTACTGCTGAGCGTGGGGTCCTGGGTTCGAATCCCAGGTTGGGCAAAGTGTTATGGGGTTATTCCATTAGGAAATTCTTAGCTAACAGCCCGGAGTTTGGAAGTTGGTGGTGTGATACCCCCGTGCAAAAGCGCGTTAAGCAGTTGGTCCTGCGCCTGATCTCTCTCCGGTCATGTCGGATTACGTGCTGTCCCATCGGACTATGAGAATGAGGGAAGAGAGAGTGCACCTGTGTCTGCGCACACGCTTGTGTACTATAATTATTAGCTCCCACGCCAAAGGGTAGTCTCCGATGGGATTGGCCACCATGGCCGAAATACGGTTTAGAGGACTATATATTTATGTACATTATTTTTCATAAGTACTATTGTATAGAATCAAGTTTTTCTAACTGAACAGACAGCTGTGCTGCTGGGGAGTTTGTTGCGTCACTTCTTCCCAGCTAAGCACTAGGAAGTGGTAAAGGTCGGGCGTTTTTGGGGGACTATCATATGTAATTTTGATGTTCTTAAAGTGCTGATTCTCAGCCTATTTTGAATAAATGACTTATGACTTTTTTTATTTCATACGTCCCTGTGTTATCTGTGACGTGACGTTACCTTGACGTGGACGTCGACGTCATCACGTTAGGAATTATATAAGTGCACATTTGGGTCAGTTGCTTCTTTCCACTATTATCTTGTTCTATACATTCAAGAAACGAACACAAAAACGTTCAAGTAAAATGACATAAAAACCAGCGCGCTCAAACTTGCATTCAATATAAACTTCTGAGCCGACTTTCTTTATTTGATCCGCGAACAGAGAAAACGCTCAACTCACGAAAACTTTCGGATACAACCTTGGGAGTGACATACGGCGATATTGACTCAATGTTCCTTATGTAGTATATAAAGGTTATATGCTGTAACGGAAACTCTTGCAATGTTTGTGCCTGTTATGTTGACAGCTGTTTCATCTATTGTTTTAGTTTATTAATAAAGGATTAGCTTTTATTAAACATGGTAATACAGCAAGTCCAAAATGGAGGACCTCGCGAAAGACAACAATGGAAATTATTAGAGGAAGCCTATGCCATGAGGCACACCGAAATGGGGAAATTAGAGACATTTGTGTTTTTTTGTTGTAACCCACTATCGTAAATTTTGCTGTCTAGATTCTGAATAAAAGGCTTTATTATTATTATTATCCTATATTTAATTTTCAATACATATTGATTATATTATTTTAAAAGAAAGTTGTTAAAAACATGGTTATCTGTCTCTTTATTGTATGAGGTTGTGTTCCTAAACTTGACAACAAAATGTCATCAAGGATCCTTCTCGGTTTTCAAAGATCTTTTGGCCCCTGAATGACATTGACAGTGGGGGCTAGTACACATTTGTGAAAATATTGATTGAAACAAACAAGATGGCGACGTTAGTTCGGATTTTGGCCACGTGCCAAAAGATCCTTGCGGCTTGTACCGTTGTTATAATTTTTTTAATGACAGTAGCCGTAGTTAAAGCAACAGTGTCAAGGTCGGCCAAATTAAATTCAAATTTTCTTACTTTTTACAACTTGACCGTATCAAATATTTATTTATATAATTATAGGTAATCATAAAAATTATCGATACAACTCTAATTTCATGTAATCCCATTGAATGAATGACTATTTCATGAAATCATGACATTTGGGGATTATGCTAATTAAAGGAGTTGTATTGCTGATTGTAATGATTATAATTATGTAAAGCCATTTTTGTTACAGTCGCGAATCATATTTTAATCAACATACAACCGGACACTGACCTGCAAATTGCAATAACTAAAGAAAAAATTGAATTTCGTGGGGTACCCTAGCGCATCCCCTATAAATAATAATTCAAAACCTACGTTCCGGTTATAGAAAGACAGATGTGATATTATCACCTTTCCCAAAGCCGTGAATATCCTGACACCGTATATTGCCCATTAAAACCTGGACTAACAGCTTTTAATTATTTTCAAAAGCAATTCCATCCCGAGGTCCACACCTTAGATGTAGCATAAATTTGAAAATTTTCATTCATTCATTTCAATTTTACGAATGTATTTGGTTATAAGACTTTACAAGTTACTGCGTTATCGTCAAGATAATTTTCATCTAAAGCAGTAATAAAGATGGTAATTTTGAAGACGCACTCAGTTCGGATGGTGATCGGTTTTTACGAATTTTGCCGATGCTACATCTAAGTTTTGTCGTACTGTAACAGCGCTTAAAGATTTACTACGATAGTGCCTTTTTAGTTCTATCTAGTATATTATCCTCTTGGAATCTCTCAACCGCACGATCCCTAGAGTTCCGAGTCTGCTAACCATCCAACTAATCCATTAGTAGCCTTTACACCGCCACAGAACATATGGAACAGACACGTCACATACAAACCGATCATTTCATGCCTACTTTCAAAAATCAGAAGGAGGAACTCCTGTCTTAATGAGGAGATCGTGGCTTATTATGATAACAGCCATTCGTAGAACTTTGGCAATCGGTACAGAAGCCCAAGTTTGACAACCAGTCTTACCAAGGTATCGTATCATGTTACCCATTAACTGGGTTCACGATAGAGGAGGTCAAATAGACAGTCGCTCCATGTAAAATACTGGTATTCAGCTGAATCTGGTTAAACTGGAAGCTGACCACAACATAGTGGGGAAAAGTCTAGGCAGATTGATTTTTCTCATAACTCAGAGACATTCAAGACTTGAGCATTTTATTTCAATATCCGATACAAAATATTTTGATGAGGCAGCAAGTTAGGGTATGCGGCCTAACATTTGTCGCAATGCGGTGCCACTGGCTGCCAAATCGTATTGTATTAATTGCTTCAGCTACCTTGAAGGTACGCTGGCGAATTATAGCGAATAATGTTTATAGTTAGCTGCGACAGTGCGAAATTGTAGGTACAATTTTCTTTGGAAATGTCCGAACTTTCGTTGCGGATCGGCAAATTCCGCTTTGCTCAAGAGTTCTGTTTGGTTGGTTCTACCTTTTTTATATTTATTTATTCAAAATCTGTATTAACAATAACATACATAAAGTCTACCAAACTGTATAAAAGTTTGTCGGCAGTTGTTCTCGTCTAACAATGAATTACAATTTTTTCATTTTGAAAAATGTATGTGCTAAAACTTAATTATGCTAAGTAAACTATAAAATAACATACCTGCAGTCAAGATAAGAAATCTCACATTATACAAAAAGGCATTATAGCAAACGTGATGTTTGTTACAGATATAACTATGGACACAATGATAGGTAATGTTTTTGTAGAACTATTTTAAGTTGATCCTTAGACTTGACATGCGATATCAGTTTTGGGGGTAGCTCGTTCACTAACGTCTTACTTCATTGTCATATACTACTATATTATATACTATTATATTATATGTACTAGAGGGGTTTTCCAGCAATGCAGGCCAAGCTCGTGATCATGGAGCAAACTAACAAAGGCCCAAAGATACGGAGACTGCGATAGGCTTATTGAAAATACTGTTTAGGATTTCAGGCTATTCACAACATCTACTAAAGTTTACCATCAAATGCCGCAGTAATAACCTTGATTTAGTAAATGGAGCCAAGCTGTACCTATATTTCAGAACCACCATGTTTAAAATAAAACTGTAAGGAGTATTCAAACAGCTCGCGCTTCGTCCTCCAAAGTTTAAACAACAAAATAAAAATGGAACTCATAAGTACATACACATGTCATGTAAGCGGGCTTCCGAGCAGTTATGTTCAAAATCTAAACAATGCCCAACATGCTTACACTCCTGCATTCCAACTTTATGAGAGAACATTCATATCTATTTGCTTCGCGAAAAATATGAAGTTTTTCTTTTAATTTCCGAGTTTTTGTGCCCGTTTCGGAATGAAAGGTATCTCGCTCGCTCGCTGGTAGCAGTATTTTTATGTTTCCTTTATATTTGTCTCCTTTCATGAACTGTTTTATCAATTTATTGTTTGTTGCTTTATTTTATGGAGTTTGCTCGCAAATGTTGTTAAAAAACTCGTGAAATATGACAATGGGAAGAGTTTAGTAACGGCACAGAGAGAAATGGATTTTTACCAGGGGACAATTTTTATCTTTTTTAACGAGATAACAAACAAGAAAACCAGCCCTGCAGTGTCTGTTATTCAGATTGCTATATATCTAGGTAACAACTGTTAAGTCTATGAATGAATGAATGAATGAAATGCACCGATCCCAGCGTGGTTTAACCAGACTCGATAAATCGAATGAACCCCAAGATTTGCACTAGCCCATGAAGCCTCATGTTTCATGGGACTATAAACGCCATTGCATATCGAGGAGTAGACCGGGGGGCGCGTGGTAATGGTAAGGAAGACGTGCCCTTAGGATAAGGAAGGATTTGAGAGCCGTACCGGATATGTATCCTAGAGTAAGCATTGGAATAGTGGAAAGACGGGTGTTAATTAATAACTGTTAACTCTAGTAGATATATTCAAAGTACTAGTTAAAATTAATCATTCATTCTCCTACCATTATCTCAATTTATTAGTGGTCGCCGCAACATATCTTTTTCTTCCATACTTCTCTATAAAACGTCATCTAGGTAGTCATTGCCAATCTAGCCATATCATCTTTTACACAGTTCATCCATCGTTTCTTTGGTCTTCTCCTACTCTTATAGCCATCCACATTCATACTCAAAACCTCCCGTACAACATTTTCCACATTCCTCCACATCACATACGCTTATCATGACAACCGATGCCTAATCCTGGCCCTAAAAGGCGTAGGCACTTAAGAAATACACATGCACCAAAAAGTTTATGCTATGAAGACATTTTTGGAACTTCAAAAGAAATAAAATTATCAAATATGGCACCGCTTTTATTCAAACACTTCACATCGCTAAACAAATCTATTAGAGCTTTAGTACTAATATGTCCTATTACGGTGACACTCTAGTAAATGCACCGAATGTTAAATAAGCAAACATTGTGATAGAAAGTCTGAAAATTATAGTGTTTTGTTGTGTATGTTAGTTGCATGTCACTGGGCTTGCTAATTTTGCTAATAGAACAATACTTTTGAATTTACATTCAGTACTCTGTTGAATAACGTGGTTAGATGTCATGCTTAATTATTTGAGTTTAAAATCTCTGAACACACTGGTCGATTTGAGGAGCTTGTGGCTTACTTATACGGCCACACGGGTCGATCCATCAGATTAAGCTACGCTTGCCGGGGTTGGGCCGTTGATGGGTGGCCATCTTTATATACCAAGACTCCTAAGTGCCTCGGAAAGCACGTTAAGCCGTTGGTCCCGGTTATCATTCGTGGATCTTAGAAGCCCGAAAGGGTCGTCAGAAGCCCGAAAGTCTGACAACCAGTCTTACCAAGGGGTATTGTATTATCCAGTTACTGGACCTCCACAACCCAGTTACTGGGTAATACGAATAACACTTGGTAAGACGGGTTGTTAGACTTTCAGGCTTCGATTTCCACACAAACAATAGCTATAAAACATTGTAACTATCGTTGTAAACATTAAGCTAAGCTAAGCCGGCTTAGTATCCTAGATAGCTTGAGATCTTGACCTATAATTCAAGCTGTTGTCTTGGCATGCACTCTTTGGCACTAAGCTGCAAACCAGTGCCAGATATATTTTCTCTTTCACATCATTTTGAGAGTGCTAGTAGTTTAGTTGGCACGTTGGTATTGTGAAATTTTTGGGCCAGGGTGACTGGGTCCCGTATGCCAGAAGAAAAGCAAAACATGTTCGTTTATTTAACACTGCGACCATTCGTGATAGCTATTCAAAATTCAAAAGTCATTTATTCAAACTAGGCTGAGAATCAGCACTTTTCGAACGTCAAAATTACATAAGGCAGTCCCCCAAAACGCCCACCCTTCACCACTTCCTAGTGCTTTAGCTGGGAAGAAGAAGTGACGTAACAAACTCCCCAGCAGCACTGCTATCTGTTATTAACAGACTTGCCGTTTATTTATATGTAAAACTTGCCCTGCCTCGGAAAGCACGTCCCAGCTTTCATTCGTGGATCTTTGACAGTTGTTACCGGTCGTCAGAAGCCCGAAACTCTGACAAACAGTCTTACCAAGGGGTATCGTATTACCCACTTACTGGGCTGCGCAGGTCAGTTTTAAGCAGTTGCTCCATGTAAAATACTGGTATTCAGCTGCATCCGGTTAGACTGGAAGCCGACCCCAATATAGTTGGGAAAAGGCTAGGCATATTGATGTTACTTTTCCGAATCGAAAATTGCACCCAGTACTTCACACTCAGCAGAATGACTACTAAGCCAATGGACAACACAGTCAACTTTCACCAATCCCAAGGAAAGTCTAAAATTTTACTGTAACAAAAATATCCCGTAATAATTCCATTTAATCTAGAACTGGCGTCATAACTCACGGTTGCAATTAAAATGCCTGAAATATTTGTTCAGTTGTAACTATACGGACGAGGCCCCATGAACACAATAAGTACGCGTTGTTACATTACTGAAATAGTTTACGTTTCGCTATACAATCGAATTAAATTAAAGCGTTTAATTACTTTTCAGACTGTTTTGTTTAACATTGATTAACTTTTATGGCATTGGCTTGGATTTGTACTTTGAAAATTCTTTTACGTAGATATTTAAGCCGTTATTTCTTCTTTCTTTAAGAACATTTTAGGGAGTGTAAAGCCTGATTGACTCAGTGCGATGTCTGCCATGCTGTTAGGACTGCCATGGCGTTGTAGTGCTTCGGAAATGTTCGCGGAGGCTCGCACAGATAGTTTCCATGCCATCATGCGAAAGAAAGCGGCCTCCTTACTACAGCGCCTGCATGGTAGTGACAACAGCATTCAAAAAATCATCGCTACCAGACCGGACTGTCCCTTTCAGGGAAACTGGGTGGGGACAGTCATAGGTCTACATAAATAAATAATTTGTGTAAACTTGCAATACTAACCTACCTATTTAAGCACCATTGTTACTAACAAAATTATGGACCTGGGTCTAAATAATTTAAGGCGAAAGAGTAAAGGTAGCCTGCGAAATTCAAATTTTCTTACGTTTTTTCCAAATTTGCAGGTCAGTGTCACAGTACATTTTATTAAATAATCGAGCCTTTTCTCACAGTTGACACAGTAACTAAGCTAGGGTACCCCAACCAAAACCTACATACAAGTTGGTCGCAGTTACTTGGCTATTAAGTATTTTTAGGACCCCAAAATATAAATTACTTGAGGTTCACAGAAAATTCAAAACTCATTTATTCAAGCTAGGCTGAGAATCAGCACTTTTCGAACGTCAAAATTACATAAGACAGTCCCCCAAAACGCCCACCCTTCACCACTTCCTAGTGCATTAGCTGGGAAGAAGAAGTGGCGCAACAAACTGCCCAGCGTCAATAAAAACAGTCGCAATCATTGTATTAGGGTGTTCAATAATATTTTTAGGAGCCCAAAACGGAAATGATTAGAAGTTCAATTTAATAAGAATGAAAAATAAAAAAGTGCCCATTTTAACACACACATTACACACTCCAATGACACTACCTTTCCTAGAATAAATCCGAGCTCCGAGCAAAACAATACAATAATATAAGTGAGTGCTCTTTTGAAAAATCGTTAATCGATATTCCTATTCGGAAATCGTAAACACGATACCTGTATCGAATACTAATATCTCGATTAGAAACGCACGAATAAGGATCTTGTTTTACGAAGATTATTTTTCAGTGATTTAATTTATGACGTCAATCATGATTGATGGTGGTCCTTGTATACATTTTATAAAATTTCAATAACATAACATAACAGCATGCCCTTATTCCCCAAAGGATTAGGCAGAGGTGTACCTATGGTGCACCCATATTTCGCCAGTTCTTTTAAGTCCCTTGTAAGTTCCAATAGTTCACGTTATCGGACAAAATGAATATTTTTGACTGCCAAAAATCTCAGTGACAAATATTTATTTAAAATAGGTTCGCGCGGGGTTCGGGTTTTCATTCACTAAGCAAGATACAAGATATCAAAATTCAAACTACATTTCAAACATTTCTTTCCGAAGCATTTTCACCAAAAATTAACAGAACATCGAAAACTAATGATTTACTGTACCTTTCAAAGTTTCCCAAGGTTAACTTATTAATATGTAAGATGCCTTCATCATATTTATTATCAGCCGATATGATGATGATGAAGGCATCCTGCTTCTTAGCAAATTAATTTTAGGAAGCGTTGTGGAGTGAAAGAGGATGGGAGTTTTAAGGATTAAGAAAAGTGTATTGAGACAGTTTGGACACACAGAAAGGATTGGCTCTCATAAGGTCGGTTGGTCTGGCAGTTTGAGTAGTTTATGCGGCCTACCCAAATGTCCTTTCTTTGGTATTGTTCGTCGAGTTGAGCTCCTTATGTTCGGAGTTGAGCTCCACGATTACTGACAAATGCTTGCACTGACTGGACAGGTCCACTCAATCTGTGTGGTTCTTTTCTCAAAAGACCATTTTAGACATTAATCTACATGGATCTCATATGGCTTGACCAAGATTATATCTGGACTTTAAAAGAGACTGTGACCTCTGAGTTTGTTTCGGCCTTTCTTCTCATAGTAGTCGGATAGGAAACGCCGAACTCATCTAGCATAATTTAATATATTTTAAATATGACGTGTAAAAGTGATTCCTATATCCTATTTACAGAATAAACAATTTAATTTCATTTCATTTCATTAAAAAATCTCAGTCGTTATAGTATTGATATTTGGTTCTATTGACTAATGAGTTTGCCGACCAATGTTCTAGGGCGTCACCTTCCGGCGTTTCCAGTCACACCTGCCTTGTAAATAATTTTTGTTAGTCGCCTTTCATTCATCCTTTCAACATGACCATCGAAATAGTCCTTCAATTGTTGTCAACTACATCTTTTAAACCGTAACGTTGCCTGCAAAAGGATTATATTTTATCTTCATTCTCGTTCGCAGTTCATCTGCAAATAAAGGACTACAAATACCTATTTAAAATTCAATTCACCCAGTACAGTTCAGAACCAATGTGCGCTAACCACAAGTAGAGTCGGGCTGACAGCATAAACAGACAGTTTTGGCAGACCCCGCTAGGTCAAGTATGTTTTAATGGTGGCTGCGAGCGTGCCAGAACTTGTTCGTGTATTATAATACAATCTTTAGCGAACATGTTTCATGATGGCTGAAAATGAACACCAATGAGCGTAAGCTGTGATGAGCCCATTGAGTGAAAAATTACAAGTCATATTAAATGGTTTGGCAGTCGAATTAGTTCATTGCACTGAATGCAATGCAATCAATGTTGTTGATTGTGTTTTTGAGTAGGTAGCTACATATTTATTCACGTTTATGCCTGCAGATATACATGTTTTATAGTAGTTATAATTCATAATGGTTGTACATTGTATTCTCAGTTATATTCGTTGTTCCTTACTTTATTATCTATTTGTTTAAAGTGTACAATTTTTTTATCCGGACTTTCCGTACGTCGTTTTCGGGTGACTACTGAAAATCAGCATCTCGCTTATTAGAAGCCTTCTTGTCACGGGCACGACGAGCAACTATCGACTATTTCTGTTATGATTATAGATCTGTTTTGTTTTTCTATTCCAATTATTCTATGTTTGTATGTGCACATGTTTCTGTGACCAATAAACCTATTGCTATTTATTTATTTTAAAATATATAATATATATTAAAGGTGCTTATTGGCGAAAAGTGACAGATTTAACAATATATACGTATATTGTGGAAGCTATAACTCTGCTCTTACTGAGATAACTGTTTGTCATCTCAGCAAGTCAAAAGGAAGGTTTAATAGGTAAACACGAAGATACAAACAAAGTTTTGAGCTCAAACTAAACTAAGCTGTATCTTTGTGGAATAGCTCTAATACATTCATAAAATGCCGTTATAAATGAGAATAAAAAATGTCAATGATGCAGTTGAGAGGAAGACAAATATTTTTTAATGTTAACTGTCGATTTCGTACGTATTCTTCCCTAGCTCGAACTCGCCCGGTCCGTATATATGTACCTGCAACAATAGCTAGATGGCGCAAAAGCTATGCTATAAAGCCCATGAATTTATAACCTCTCATTCAAACTCGAGACTGCAAAACACACATACATACTTGGTCCAAACATTTTTTACGTCCAACTTTCATTGAAAAAGAACATGGAGATGTTTGCCAAACATTCGACATTTATTTTTATCGTATTTGCCAAACGTGCAGATATGGTGTACCACCATAGCGTTAAAAGTGGTCGCAAATATTGCTTTGTTAGCTTAGGATCTTTTGGAGGTCAAAAAATAAAAATGGATATTCAGAAAAGAGAAAAATATCTGGCCCAATATGTGCACCTCCTTGGTTGTTTCTAATTAAAACAGAGTTTTTTTTTAACCACGTTGCTCGGTGTAAAAATATTAGCCCGTATTTAAGTTGTATCCCTCTCCGAGGCAAAGACATCTTCCGATACCGAAAATTCATATTGTCATATTACGATATATTTTCCATAGTAATCTTCGAGCGACCTCAAACGGAGCTATAATAAATATTACGTCACCAAAATATGTGGATAGATATAGCAAGATATATTAATATACATACCTATATTATGGTATATTAAACCGCAGACCAAATGAAGGTAAAAATACATATTATAGTGAGGAAACACATGTCTGAGAAATATTTCTCGACTGCATTGAAGCCAAGTCAGAGGTCCATGGACGGTTTTAAAACTCTGACACCAGGGTAGGTCACCCACACACACGAAAAGAAGAAGACAGTACCTATAGCTACCATGTGGTGACTTGCTATAATATAATATATAGCACTATATAATAATATATAAGCATTTGTATATAGATGTATATTATAGCTACGTCTGTGACGAGTTTAACTCAGAAAAAATTTTAAAACTCATCGTGATACGAAAAGGCCACCTTTTCCCACAACCTTTCACCTTTGTTTATTTTCTGAATTTCATGAAAATACTTCACGTGCACCGTGGAACTAAAAGCCGAAACGGATCAACATTAACACGTACTGGATTAATCGAGTGAAATCCGGCGGAATCCGGTTTGATCCAGTTAAGTCTGGCTGTCCGGATAATAAAATGACCGGGTGGGTGATACCGCGTATGAAAGCAGATAGAAGGGCCAGGTTGAGGACCTCGATAGCAAGACAACGATTAAAGGAAATTAACTAATTTATTTATTGATTTAACAATTTATCTAAACACAAGAAGAAAGGAACAGAAAAATACGTACAAAGGTGATGGTTATTTCTAAAGAAATCTCTTCCAGCATACCCGCGATAGGAAAGTAGTTAAAGAAATGTAGACAACGTGTGTAAGAGTTTAAAAAAAACATTAAAACATTTATTTATTTGCAAACATGGGTACATATATACATTGAGTAGAAGAGAAAACAAATTACATAATTTAATTTTGGTTTTTGGGTTTTTAGGCAGTTTAATTTAAAATAGATAATAATGGATAGTTTATAATTTAAATGTGTGTGTGTAAAATTATGGACTTGAATTTGTCTGAAATAAATGAATAAAAAATAAAAAATAATAATAATAACACCAGCCTGTTTAACCTGACTCTGATTACACAGGGCAAAGGCCTCTTCTCATACAAAGAAGGCACGAGCATTGATGCTCGCCACGCTTGCTCTTGAGCAAGCGTGGTGATCAATGCTCGAAACTACACCGTCCATGACACCGCAGAATATGCACCCTAGAACAACGCGGAATTAAAAATATTTAAACACTACAAAGGCCCTGAAAAAGTGGCTTTTATGTTTGAACATTTGAAATAAATCTTCTGAATCAATCACTTTCATTCATAACCTATGATTGGTATTACGATTGACATTTCAATCTGTCAATCTATCAGATTTTATCCGTATTTTAATGCGTTTCAATTACGGGGACAGACAATGGATTCGATTTTACATATTAATGGCTCTGAAAGCGTACAATTGTGAGAATCGTATTGGAATATTTTTTGTGTTCATGATTCGCTGTTTTCAGGTGAATATTTTTAGATTCCCGATTTTGAACAATAGGAAAGGTAACATTCCTTCACCTTTTTGTACTTTAAATCGGGTGAGAATAGGCACCTAGCGGTCGGAAAAGTGTGTCCGTTAATCCGTGTTCGTTCGTTGCAAAATAGATAATAATTATGTTTTAAAATTAAAAGTAATCACTGTGTAGATCAGCAGACATTGAATTTATTTGAAGCGTTGCTTTCGTTCCAGATAAAATAGGAAATTATTTAACTGATCCTCAAAAAAAAGATCTTTTAATGATGAACACTTTTTTTAAATAATGAACTTAATGCTCACATTTTTTTAATAATTGATCCTCTTTTTAACTAAGCTAGGACACTCCATCCAAATGGGTTAGGTCAGGTTAGAACCGTGAACAACCGCGCGCGAGCCAAGCGAGCGGTGCCGTGGCAGCGGCCGATGATCTCAGCAAGTTACTTGGCTATTAAGTATTTTTTGGTCTCCAAAATAGGAATTATTTGAGGTCCACCAAAAGAGGCGCAATCATTATATTAGAGTGTTCAATAATATTTTTAGGAGCGCAAAATGGGAATTATTAGAAGTTCGATTAAATACATGCTAATAAAATATAACCTAGTAAAATAGGTAGTTATCTCTTAGTATTCTGTAATATATTTTTGCAGTAACGTCGGAAGCCACATTATTGAATAAAGTAATGTGCGCTGCATTTCCTCTACCCGGACGTGAAGGCGCGATCACATTGGCAGAGTACACTGTCTAGTAGTACTGGCGGTATAGTACAGATAAATAGCAATCGCCAAACGCCGTATTGTCCCAGGGAAGAAAATTGCTTCCCCTCCTTTCCCGTGGGTTTTATAAAACGCGACCTTACGAATTTCCTTTAAAAAACTTTACTATTTGTATTTGTATTGGTAAGACGGGCTGGTTGTCCACAACTCCACGTCAAAGGGCATATTTTTCGTACGCGTGGGAAGTTCCATTATTCGATCCACCCCAGCTCCTCAAGGAAGGCCATCAACTTCTTGGTGTTACTGACAATCTCACGGAGTGTACCTGGGTTACCGAAATACTTTCCCCATAGACAACTTTACTAATAACAAAAAATTGTGATCAACTGTGATAAACTTGGCAATCAAGGCAATATCCCTTCTGACCATTTATTGGCTGTTAATACCAATAAATGGTCCATAATAGCATAAATGCTGCGGCCATATTGTCGCGATAAGACGAACTACACTTCGCGCGCTCTCTCTTGCGTCTCGCTGTGTAACGTAGTGTTAGTTCACTTTAGAGCGACAATGTAGTCGTAGCATATGTACCTAGTTGTATCTACTATGTTCTATGTTCTATGTTATGGGGTTTGGTTTCCGCACTTAGTCCTTCAGTGGATCATTGTGCGTGTATCTAGTATTTTAAGTTTCATTATATTTTTAGCGCTCAAGATCTGTTTTAAGACCAGACCAGTAAATGCAGGTATTCTAATACTATCCCGAGAGTACTGGACTACTGACTCGACTACAGCATGTAAATGCGCCCCAGCTAACCGCAGCCTGACCTAATTGACGTATTTTTCAGCGAATCTACATTTTTAAAATGGATCTGCCGCGGGTTTTAAATCAGTAAACTGAGAAGCTTTAATAGGATTGAAAATTCTAATTCTAAATATTTTTATTTCACATAAACCTACATGGGCACTTATGAAACGTCAGAAGTTAGGGGTCTGGTTCCAATTGTTCGTTTGCTATGGAGAAGAGCCGGCAAGAAATTCCACGAGAACTCTTTTTGAAATTGAAAGGAAATGTAGGGTACCTAATCTGACATGTACTTTATGATTGATCTTAAGAGAATTTTTATGATCTTTCTCCTGAAGTAGGTTACCTCTTGACTGTTTCTAAATAAGTCCTTATAATATAAATCCTAATTGTTCGTGTAATTTGACTGTATAAGTCAATTTATTTCACTTTGTTTTCATGTAATAAATAATTAGGTACAGTGTTGTATTAATGAGTTGTATTGCATTATGGCAAATTAATTCATTTAATGTTTTGTGTTTCATTGTTTGGCGTTTGCTTCCATGTAAAATACTGGTATCCAGCTGCAGCCGGTTAGACTGGAAGCCGACCCCAATATAGTTGGGAAAAGGTTAGGCAGATTGATTGTTTAATAGGTATAGTAGACTTCAAATGACTGCGCAGTAGTCAATCTTACTTAAAAAACAGTAGCGCGCATGACAGCACGCATGTCCAACCTAAATTCAGAGCGGCAAAGTTATTTCAAGCGAAATGAACTTGGTTTATTATTGTAAAGAATTATGTTCTAAATGAACAGACAGCTGCGCTGCTGGGGAGTTTGTTGCGCCACTTTTTCTTCCCAACTAAAGCACTAGGAAGTGATGTAGGGCGGGCGTTTTGGGGGACTGTTTTATGTAATTTTGACGATAAAAAAGTGCAGATTTTCAACATGATATTTTTTTAATATTTTTTTATAATTTCAACAATATATGTTAATGATACAGACTATAGTTGTATCCAACGACCAGCTAATATTTTAAGTTTTAAAAGTAAATGTTACTTTTAAGTTGTTTTCATTAATGTAATAATTACTGATAAGATAAGATAATAATAAGAGGAGGATCCCTAAATGGTATATTAATATTCTGAAACAGTAACGCATACAATCAAAATGGAATTTTAGTATATGATTAATTGGATATTTTTCTTTCCATGTACAAGACAGTTACGTAATTAAACATTTTCGCTCGTTTCTTTTTTTATTCGAAAAACATTTATTTTTTAAAGATTATTTAAATAAAATCAAGATTACTCGGCTTTTGTATCTAAAATAAGTATTGACAGTAAGAAAAAATAGTTTATTATCCAGCCACAAGATATTTTTTCTGTATATCAATTATTACTTTAGTTATAAACGAAATAGGAATTGAGACTTACGCCATTAAATTCCGTGCTCGAACACGATCAAAGAGCGCACGCGATATCCAACTTTATTACTCATGGGTTAGCGTTTAACACATATTGGAGTGGCGGGGTGCATGAGGGCGGAGCTTGCGTGGAAATTGTCTTAAGAGTACCTGGTCTTAAATAAAATGATTACAAAAAGATTTAACGTGGAACTAATCCCCGTTTTCTGTTTCGAAGTTCATTTATGCTGATCACAAAATAAATTATACTACGAACCCATATTAATGTGTTTACCCCAACTATGTTGGGTCGGTTTCCAGTCTAACCGGATGCGGCACAATACCAGTATTCTAACTTGGAGCTACTGACTATATATCTCAGTTACTGGGTAGCACGATACCCCTTGGTAAGACTGGTTGTCAGACTTTGGGGGTTCACGTAACGACTATCAAAGATCTTGTAATTAAAGCCAGGACCAACGACTTAAGGTGCTTTCCGAGGCACGAAGGGGTCTCAATATGTAATGGATGGACTTCCCAAATCCTTTGGTTACCCATCCACGAACTAACCGCGCGTTTAACCTTCGATCGACCATGGATCGACCGGTGCGGCTGTTATTCAAATTCAAAAATCAAAATATTTTATTTCACATAAATCTACAAGGGCACTTATGAAACGTCAGAAGCTAGATGCACGGTTCCAATTGGTGGTTTCCTATGGAGTAGAGCCGGCAAGAAACTCCACGGTAACTCTTTTAAAAGTAAATGTATCTATCACATAAGTAATTAATTAATCTGTTGTTGCTTTCTTTTTAAAATTATGTTTACCTATTGTGGTATAGTAATTTTTTTTAGATTGAAATTGATATTGTTTATTCATCAAAAAATATACATACAGATAGTTACAGATACATCAGTGGGTAGAAAGTTATACATATCTCTGATCAGATGCATCGTCTTCACATATACCTAATTATATAACTAATGTACCACATATACAAAATATTGTAAAACATTTTAAAAGAGTAACGGTGGAGTTTCTTGCCCATTCTTCTCTATACGAAAACTACCTTTTGGAAGGAGCGACTAGAACCAATAATCTTTTTTGTAATTTTTGACGTTCAAAAGTGCCTTGCAAGGGCCTATTTGAAATAAATGATTTGACTTTAACTTTGAATTTGAAATGGTTTTTACAATGTTTTCAAATTACAGTATTAGAAGGTATGAGAGGACAGTTTAAGCCTATCAACAAGTACCATTATTTTGTCACTACTACTACTACGAGTAGAAAACCTATAACTATTTGATCAGATGTTACAAGTACTGCAACAATACTTATACGAAATCAGCATTTATCCTTAGTAATGATCGCTTTTGTTCAGATTTTTTCTGAGCCACACAAAGTTTCAGCGAGTGATTGTGTTTTTGGGTAACTTCAGCACATGCGTCGGTGGTGTAATGGTCAGCATAGTTGCCTTCCAAGCAGTTGATCCGGGTTCGATTCCCGGCCGACGCATAAGTTTTTACCATGTTTTCTATACAATTAGCTAAACATCCTACGTTTTAGAGGCTTAATATTTATTTCGCGCTTTATTTCTTACAATGTACTTTATTTCGGGAAATTGCCAAGCGGTTGGTCGACTCTTCACGTGAATGGTCAAAGAATCAGCATTGCCATCCAACGTGGCCACGCTGCTAGCCTTTTGGACACTTTTCCCATTGACAGGGTTGCGGACGAATTTTTTGATGACCAATGAGATCTTCCCTTTTTTTCACTTTTCATAATGTACCTATATATTTTAGTGTTAACTTGTATATTGTATTAAGATGACAAACTATTGGTTGAAATAAAGTAACTATACATCAAAAAATTAAAACAAAGAAGTGTACAGCAGGACCAAATCCTAAAATATTTTCCATCTATTCCGCCTCGCAAGACCAATAACTCCTCAGAGGAGACAGTTCCGTTGTTATTACTATAGATCCCGTTACATACATTTACGTTACCGTATTATTGGCTGCGTACAATTTATCTCCAGTATCGGGGGACGTGTCTTATTGATCAAATCGAATTCATGTCAAGTGGGATGGAGCGTGGTGCTCTATACTGAGTTATTGGTCCTTGTGAGATAATGTGACGGCTTTTGTTTTTGTTTTTCGTATGAAAATCTGAAGTATTTGAAAATTATATTGATAAGGAGTCATGCCTCAGTGAACGATTGACTATCTTTGAAAATAGAGTCAAAATATAAGCCAAAACATTGTAAAATAAAATTTAATATATATACAGTGTAAACTCCATGTAACGTCACTCTATTTAACGACAAACTCCCTTAAGCGTCGAAATCAATTGGCTTTGGTTGGTTTAGCTTGTCTTTCATACAATGTTTCACTCTACATAGCATTACACCCACTCTCAATAACGACAACAATTGAGTAATAAAAAGTACCTTTTAAGTTGCTAAAATTAGTAAAAACTGCGCAGCTGTGTACGATCTATTGTCGCTTTATTATCCTAGCCCGCAATAAACTCGACTGTCGGCATCATGCATACCGAACTTTCTAAGAAATTCGTTCTTTTGTTTACTTTTGTTTATGAAGAAGATGAGACGGATGAGCCTGAGCCTCCGCCGAGCATTAAAGAAGCTCTGGAAGCAGCTAAATTATTGGAAAAATACTTCCTTTATAACCAAGATGCCTCAATATTGCTAGATATGAATAAAATAAGTAAAAAAATACAACAAAATTACTGGTGCAGCAAAAGACGTCAGACAAAAATAACAGACTATACGCAATAGCGTTCATATAACATTCTTTTTTATGCACATAACTACTAACAATAGTCGGAAATAAACTTTTTCTTTTTCTAATTCTGATGTTTCTTCTCTCCATTTAACGACAACTCTCTATAACGCCATAAAATGCACAGTCCCTTCAGTGTCGCTATATAGAGTTTACACTGTATATATTTTATTTTTATTTTTTTAAACGTTGCCCCACACTTAGAACTTCTTCTTGTATCGTGGGTGCGTTTACAAACTCACATACACTAACACCCAGACCCGGAACAACTACTTGCAGATCATACAAATATTTGTTCCGTGCGGGGACACGTTGCGCAGCAGTCGATCACTCAGCCACTGCGCCAACCGTGTCGCTGCCTTGGGTGACAGCCCAAGGTATACGGAACATACATAACAATACTAACTACTGAAATATTCAGGCACATGTATATCTATAATATAATCGCTTCTAACACAAAGTAAAGTAATTGCGGACATTTCATCAAATTCTCATTTCAGTGCGGTGGACGTTGAGAAATGGGTTGTGTCACAAAAAGTGACCGACTATGCTCAGGTGCGGAACCCGACTGGCGGTCCTCTGTTGTGGATAAACGATCATTTATCATTTCATGTCCAAACACTTGAGATTTTGAAAATGGTTAATATTATATTATATGAGCTAGAATAGTGGAGATTTAATACAGGGTTTAAGGAATTCAATACGTGATTCTAGATCACCAGGCTTGAAATTTTTCAATACTCAATAATTTCTTGCATGCCATATGTATTACATAGATGGTTTAATAAAGTAAAATACCAATATGGACCCTGTCAGGCACAGCAAAATTAGGAGAGAGGAAGAGAGCTAAGTATCAATTTAAGCAATTCAATATTATTATAAATTATTAGATGAGTTTAATTGGGTGTATAATTATGTATATATATAAGTATATATTATTAGGTTTGTGCATATATGTATAGTATATTAGTTATTTTAATTTTATATAGTAATGTAGGTAATTATTGTGAAATTCTTAGAAGTATTTTCATAATTATCAAATTAGTAATCTGCTCTCAGTGAGAAAATTATATATTGCTCAAATTGTCTTGAAAAAACACAAGACACTGCCTTACGATGCTGGTAATCTAACAAAAAGAAGGAAAGATCTTGTGGCGCATATTCCACAATCTAAAACTAGTTTCTTTAGTATGCAATATGACAGACGTGCATCCCAACTGTATAACAAATTAAACAAAGAACTAAATTTATACACCAAAAACTATTACGAATGCAAAAAACTTATAACTAAATCAATTAAACTACTTACATATGAGGAAACCGAGGACCTATTGCAGCACGCATCGTAATTCTTTCATCCACACGAACACCTACTCACTCACAAAAACACATACAATCCACACTCATTCACACACATACATCCCACTCATTAATTTCATTCATCACAAAACACGCACGCCTACTATATAAAAGTATATTATAAGATTTTTATTAGCTGCTAAAGTACATATTTAGCTTTTTTCCATTTTTATTCTTATATAAGTAAATTCAAAATTTGGCATAACTTTTTCTTATTGTAAAGTTATTTTGAATTGTTTTATTAAGATATTAAGATTCAAAATTGTTGGTACACCACGTAACTTTAAGCTTCGGAAGCGCGAAGTGTCCTAACACAGGCAATTTTTGTCTACAAGGTCCCTTCAACCACTAGATGTAGTACATAACTTGTGAAAGAAAATAAATTATTCGTCTTATTTGTATTATTTTATGTTAGTATATAAGTACTCAAATTTTCATATTTATATTATTTGATTTCTATATTCCATATTAAATTATATATATTTCATAATGTTTGGTGTAAGAGAGAATACTTTTATTTTATTTTGCAATCGATTTGAGTTTTTTTTTTTTCGTCCGTACTTAAGAAAATATCAGCTCTAATGTTATTATTTATTAATCAGGTTGTACAAGAACAGATTGGATGGTGACCCCCAAACTAGGCATGTATCTCGGGGGTCCGAATTGTAACATTTTCAGAGTTATGAATAGTACACAGTGATTATTGCAAAACCGGTAAACACACTTAAAATATACATTGCCATCAGCGTGCGATCTTTTAAGTTGTTTCATACAAAAGTACAATGCCTAACAGGGTTAAAAAGTATCGACAACAGATTTTTTTTAACAACCATTAACAAAAAAAACCGGCCAAGTGCGTGTCGGACCACGTACAATGAAGGATTCCGTATTCGGGATGAATTTATCCCAAGAACAAACTTAACATTGTAGTTGAAAAACATGTTCTCCAACTGCAAATGTAAATTTGTACGCACAATATTGAAATATTTACCAAGTTATTTTAAGACCATACACTTCTCTGAGTAAAGAACCATTCTCTGATTTTTTTTTCAAAATTTTAGAGTTAGTAGTTTCGGAGATAAGGGGGAAATGGTCATCTATTTTCTTAAATATCTTAAAAAGCATTTATTTTAAAATTATAAAATCTATCTGATTTTTTCACACCGGCTTTCATTTAATATACACGGTTAATTTTAGCTCGTTCTGGAACGAAAAGCCATAAACTCGATCATCGAACTCGAAACGATTGGGACTATTATTTTCAATAAATTACAATTTAAAAAAAAACACGAAAAATCTAATTTATTGTTTTTTTTGTGAAATAATGAGAACTCGAAGTAACTGCGATCAATGCATATGTGTGTAAAACGTATCGACGAACGGCAACACTTGCGAACGGTACCCATTGAAAAATCCATTCATCGATCAGACAGCATAAAAACACATACGCAATAGATAAATAGGTACACAAATAAAAATACGAAAAGCGAATTCAGACTTTATTTCTTAACCGTAAACGGTAACAAATAGAAAATTCACCAAACTAGGTACAAGGTAAGTAGGTACGCAGTTTACTAAAATTATTCTGAGAAGTGTCCGACTGGACTTCAAAAGGATGCACAACCGAATTCCGCGGTTAAGTATATAAAAATAAGGTCTTAATTAAGTCCAATATTTTCATAGAAAAGGGCACAACCATCTTATAATGAACTCTATTGGACAGATAAAACGATTCATTTTTTCTGTTTACATTGCCTGCCTTTGTAGAAGCCGCGTAGCTACTCGCAAGCAAGCATTGTCGTATAAAAATTGGTTTAGGCAGTATTATTTTTATTTATCATAAATATGGTAGGTTGGTATGCTTATTAAGTACCTATTAGGTCAATTGGTCGACACACGATTCAAGGCCTTAAATACAACTCCCAAGCGTACTCGTCGTGTCTAGTTGAAAAGTTACGAGTACTAGTGATTTGGTGATGCGAGAGTGGTGAATGAAATTTCAATTAGTTTCTCTCGTTTAAGAGGAGATGTGATAGTGGTAAACACCGTGCCGTGCTTCCCATACAAACGAGAGATAACGAGGTGAATGAACTTACACCAACCTATCGTACCAGAAATGAAATACCTACTTGCAGCCGGACTCGCACACGCACAGCTGTGCCGCGCTACGTCATCACCGAGCGGATCGCGTACGATCTTGCGTTTATGAATGAAATAGTGTAAGCGCTACTAAGATTTAACTCGAATGACAGAATAAAAGTGATAAATTTCTAACTTCTATATTAGATGTCTTAAAAAAACAATAACAATGCTAATAGTACCTATTAATCGTCTGGAGTCACTGTGTTTTGGCTCCAGAACGATTTAAAAATAATCGTGTATAACACGGTACAGTTTGCAAAACCTTTTTTTTATTTTATTATTTGCCCTCCAAAATTGAACCCATATTCAAAATTCATATATTTACGTTACACGTCCGCGTTTGGGTCACATAAATACATATGTGTACCAAATTTCAACTTAATCGATCCATTAGATTCGGAGCAAATTGGCTGTGATAGACGGACAGACAGACAGACACACGAGTGATCCTACAAGGGTTCCGTTTTTTCCTTTTGACGTACGGAACACTAAAAAGAGAACAGTTTCCGCGTCGATGTCCCTTAAACTCGATATAGACCCAAGATAACACAAATAAGAATCCCAAGGATTAGGAGAGGAATGAGACAGGTTCAATAATTGATTGCTCGACTCAATTTGCCCTCCTATCCAGTAAGCATAAGCTATATGTATAAAAAGACCAGATTATGCTCTGACCCGTAGCGGAAAGATTCGTAAATTGAAAAGCTATAAATATAAGTGAGGCTGACCTGCTGCAGGCGTAGCATGACGCTTTCTATTTCTACGAAGAATAGACGCAGGTGTTTCTATGCAAAGTGACATTTTGTTTCTCCATTTTTGACATCCCACTGTAGAAATCCTTCTACAATCTGTCATTTTGTCTTTCGTTTCTAACGATCTTTGTCTAGATCCTTTTTAAGTAGACTATTTCAGAAGAAAGTTTTCTTTCCCAAACTGTCAAAATCACACTGACAACTGGCAGTTGTCTAAGGTAGTGATGACAATTTATTTTATAATCGCTATGCTAAAGACAGTAGAGAACTTTCTTCTCGACGGCCACAAAGTATATATGGTTATCTACAAAATCATGATTTACAGAAGAGCATTATGAACGCAAAACTGTGATCTTTTACATCATTTAGTTAGTAAGGCATTACCAAGGAAAAGGCCAATATTACTGTAGTATTTTTTTATTCCAAAATACGGTTCTTCGACACTTTGAGAAACATTGTTGTAGTTGTCTTTATATACGTGACTTAATATCAGTAAAAATTGAGAATCAAACAGAAAAAAATATTCCTATGACAAAACAAAGAATTCTGAGTCGAATTCTGTAAAAGAGTGAATTTCGTAAAAAGTGCAATTGACTCTTTCTACTTTTGTTGCCGTCGTACTGTCTACAAGGAACGTAATTTTTGTCTAATCTTCCATCGACAAAACGGTGCTCGTGCTAAGCCTGATGAGGGCCTAGACAAAGTGACAGTCTATCAGTGTCAGGTATTTGCCTGACACATGCTGACGCACACCGCACTATGTATGTTTCATTATTTTAAAGTGTGTCATAGCCAGTAGTGTCATCACAATGTCATGTTTTTTTTTTATATTAGCACCTTTAAGCTTTTTCCTTTTATTAATGTAATTAGTTATTATTTAATCGTGCTTTTGTATGTTGTGCTATGTCTTTTGTGTGCACCAAATATACGATCTATCTAACTGTCTTCTATCAGCGATAACGATGATGAAAAAGTCAAAAATGTTTTAAATTGACATTTGACAGCTACCGAAAAGCTTATGTCAATCCTGTTGACAGTCGTTGTAGAAATACAAGATACTTTAAAAGCGATTACCACTTGTCTTCATTGAATGTACATTCTTATTTCGGCACTGGCATAAATTGTTCTTTCATATATAATTTCAAAATGAATGATGTAACCAATATGTTGTCATAATATTTTAATAGTGTCCGTAAACTTGCCCGTTCTTCTCGAATGGGCAACATTTCTCATTTCAGTAGCTTCATCTTTCTGACTGACCGAACCCTTGACAATTCGAAAAGTGCCTGTAATTGGTTTATTTGAAATAATTGCTATGAGTTTGAGTTTGATTCGAAAGGCTTTAGGTAATTTTTTGTAGGTATTAAATACTAACTACACTTTTAGGTTAAGTTTGGCTTCCAATAATCTGACAAGATCGTCTTTTCTATGAAATAAGTCACTTTCATTAATTGGACGCCACGTTTCTGATGCTAAATGGTGCTGAATACATCGATGGAAAGATTACATCAGAAAAGAAATCCGCTCGATCAAACCTTAGACTTCATTTTTGTTATAACCTAGCTTGATATGTTTTATTTCATAAAACATTTCAATAGAAATTTACTAAAATTACTTCAAACAAATTACACATTAAATCAATACGAAAACCTTTCAAAAGGCTAACATCCTCTAGGACACAAACGAAAAGCAATGATTTCCATTGCTATAATTAATTATAGCCTCTATTAAACAAACCGTGGGATCCATTGTGATCACTTTTGACAAACAAAATGGAAGTTATATTGATTGAAATGGAAAATTCATGTCACGTTTCTATTGTTAGGACCAACTGTAATTATTCGAGGGAATTTCGTTTCGTTAATATTTTCCAAGGAATTTCGTTAAAAGCAGGTTGAGAAAATATTGGTTTTGTATTTTGTTTTTGGTCGGCTACGTAATTATATTCATTCGCTTATTAAACTGTCAGCAATCAGAGCACGGGTGATTAAAGGTAGGCCTTGCTGTTAAAGAATTTGTTTTGTGATTTGAATTTTATTAACAACAATTTTGTGTTCAAGACTTTGAAAATCAAGCTTTTCATGTTAACGGAAAAAGTATGTTTAGAATAATTGGGTCTAACATAGGACCCTGAGGGACACCGGACTCTAAAGTAACTGTTTAGCGACAGGGATGTAAGTGAATAAAATATTATCTATGATACACCCTTGAGTGTACTAAATAATATGTAATATGCGGTGACAAACACTAACACATTAAAAAAAATAATTGCTAAACATTTTTTTTTTTTTTTTGGCCTATTGCCATCAACGGGGCATAAATCCAAACTCCAGGCTGCTACTGAGAACTCCCAGATAACAAACAAGAAACAATGCAAACGAACAATAAATAACAACAACAAACAATATTAAGCATAGCATAATGTGCTTGTAACGTTCCCACCGCTGGGACACAGGCTTCCTATCTGTGTACGATACGATGTAACTATATATACTGCAATGGTTGGAATAAACTACTAAAATGAACGCATAACAATTAATGTTTCCTTTTTCCCAACTATGTCGGGGTTGGCTTCCAGTCTAACCGGATGCAGCTGAATACCAGTATTTTACATGGAGCCTACACTGATTCACAACCCATTTATGTAGGTACTAGGTAAGACTGGTTGTCAGATTTTCGGGCTTCTGACGACCCGTAACGACTGTCAAAGATTCAAGAATGACAGCCGGGACGAACTGCTTGACGTGCTTTCCGAGGCAGGCCGTGGCAAGTGTAACTTAAACTGATCGATCGACCCGTGCGGCGGATTAATGTTTCCCTAATAATAAAAATCTTAACTTATATCATCCAAGTCCTGTAAAATTTACTTATAATCTCTAAACAAGGATTTATCATACTTAAGCTAGAATACTCCCGTCTTTATTTTTTTTGGTAATAAACAACTATTTAGAAATACAATTTAATAATCATTATAAATCCCGTCCAGTAAGCCTAAAACAAAAACAATTACTTATAATAACTTCATGGGAACTACAGTTCTTAAGTGAAAGTTGTTAAATTCGTGAGCTACCATTTATATTGAGCTGGCATCAGCTGGTCCCGGCGAACACCTGGGCCCGGCAAATTGTGAGGGTTACTGCCTTGTTAGAATGTACACAAAAATATACTTCTACATTTTACTGATGTTGAAGTTTGTTGTTTTCTTATTTGTTCATTTATGAAAAAAATATAGAGCACAAACCGGGTTTCTCGATAGAATTTTCCATCGACAAAAATTATCAACACACTTTCATATTTACCTATTTGGGAGCTTAATTTTCAAAAATCTTTCCTTAATGCTCACTTTCGCTATATAAGGAACTCTTGTGCAAAATTTCATGCTTCAGATCCAACTGTGTGCGTTGTCTGTCGGTGAATTTAAGATATTTATTCAGTGGAAATTAATGAAGTAATTAAAGGTAGACCCCTCCTTTTTAAGTAAATTTTCGATAATTTGCCATGAATATTCAGAAAAATATGGGCATGCCCATGGGCGACATTGTATAGATAAATGAATTATAATCAATAAAATAACACGTGACCAGAGGGTTGACCTATTTTTAGCCTAAGGAATCAGCATTGCTATCCATCGCGGCAATGTTGCCAGCCTTTTGGGCACTTTTCCCATTAATTGGGTTGCGGAAAAATTTTTTGATGCCCAATGACGTCAGCCCTTTTTTATCCATACCGCCGTGTCCTCACGGAGGCGATCGGCGGCGGCGATCTCTCGCGTCCGGCCCTGGTTCAGGCCATGGTTCGGAGCGAGAGTGCATGGGAGGCCGTCACCTCCTTCTGCGAAGCAGTTATGCTCGCGAAGGAGGAGGCGGAGCGCGCGAGGGAGATGCAAGCTGCACGCCCTCGCGGCCCTAGTCGCCGCAGGAGATGCCCCGGGCGTCGGGAGTCCAGAGCCGACTTCCGGCCACCGTAGGCGCGGGCTTGCGGACGGTGAGCAATGGGCAGCTCGCCGTCCGATAAGGACCAGGCCCGTGTCGACGGCGCGTTGTGTTCCACGCGCGCCTCAAAGAGATGTCAGCACCAACCGACGGGGTCGAAAGACCAATGCCTGCTGGGGTTGCGGGTTTGTCCGAAAGGGATAACGCGGCCCCGGCACACAGGCAACGGAAGGAACACGGGTGGGTTTTAGTCAGTAAAAGTCTGACACACCCTCTCGCTCTGCCCAGAGCGGGAGAAGTCATTTGATGATTTCCCATCCAAAAAAAAAAAAAAAAAAAAAAAAAAGGCCTTTTTTATCCATACGTCGACCGTAGGTTCAATTGGGGTAAGGGACAAAATACCCAAAAAGAGTTGAGTATACAGTTTTGATCAGAATTTTTCGCTCTTTCGAATGGTGTATATAAAAAAAATCTAGCTTATGAAAAATGTCCCTTACCCTACTGATTTTTGGATCCAAATTTCGAATCAGCCCCATAATAACAATGTATCTGAAAAACTATGCAATACAGCAACTTGAAATGGTGTAACTACCGCCGCCAATCCACCTCAAATAAGGTGTACTTAATTTTCTGTCAACAATCTCTTTACACTGTATTTTTTTCATAAATTTTTTCAACATGTCCTTTACACAACTTTTTCATTAATAGATTGGATCCAACGTAGAGGTCAATTTAATGTAAGGGACGGGACTAGGAGATACTTGGTCAGTAAGGGACATTACTAACAAAATACGTTGGTGTAAGGGAAATCTATTTTCTTAATTAACTAACTTATTTAAATAAATGTTACACAGGTTGATAGGAAACTAAAATACAAGATTATGTGTGAAATCAGATCCGAAAAAGGTTAATAACAAAAAAAGTTATGGGTGATTTAGTCCGAAGAAAAACTTTGTCGGGCACTCCTGAAAAATCGTATTTTGTCCCTTAACTCAATTGAACCTACGGTCGACGATATACCTAGTTGGACATAATATTTTTTTTAGTGTTAGCTTATACCAATATTGTATTTAACATGTGTCAAAATAAACCTAAAATATAATAAAGAATAAACTTGCAAGTTAATTAGTAGCTAAGAATACCAAACATTTTACCCAAAATTTCTCCCCATATTTTCCACCAGTTTCCCGAAAAGTCCTAATACTGTTACTACTCTAAAATTAGCTCACTAAATTAAGGGAGAAACTCACTATCTTAAGTTTTAGTGGTCCCCCGAGTAAGGGGGAATGGGGGCGGTCACAAAAATGTGTGGCTCCCTTCTAAGGGCTGACCGCGTTATGTAATTATGGACGAAAAGGCTTTTCTGACCTTGGGGCGAGGTTCTACTAGGCAATATTTTTAATTGTTGTTGTAAGTTTTTTTGCTTTTTTAGGAAGTAGACTTTTTTTTTAAGGCTGTTTCTATTTTATTTATTTAAATGGGTACAAACAACTTATAACTAATATATTAATAAAAGTAGCAAAATTATATACTAACTTAACTAAAACTATTTACAAACTAAAATATAGAATCGAAAAATTCATCCGCATCGCTGCCGACTGGTAATGTACCCAAGGGACTGGCCGCATTGCCAAGTTGTATGGCAATGCTTAGCCTCTAGCCAAGGTAAAAACCAGCCCTTGGGTCACGGGAAGTAATCTCCAATTTAGTGAATAAAGCTATCTAATCTTTGAAGAATTAAAATGAACGTTGTGTGTTATCTTATGTTCCGATGATGTAAATAAACTTATAATACCTATTAAAATGAACTGTAAATAATATAATTATAATACTTAAATAAATAAAATAAAAATATTATATCCTAAAGCTCATCATCATCACACACATTGAAGATAATTATTATATTAATACGTGAAGCAAAAACTTTGTACCCCTTTTTACGAAAATTACGTGGACTGAATAGTACGAAAGGCCCAGTTATACTTTATATGGAGAAGGAGTGCAGAAAGCTAATATTTTTATATAATATACATTAGAAATAAATTAAATTAATAAAAAAAAATTACACACACTTCCATGCGTTTGACACAAGATGGCTTGACCTTTGAATCATGACATGGCAGCATGGAATTAGTATGTACTATACAACTTAAAATTTAAATGAATTATGGTCGAATGTCGACCTCTGGGCGACCACTAGTACATATTAATAGCGCTTAAAAACGAGCGATATGTCAAAGATAATATATATTTTATATTACCTATCTTCAAAGTGACGACCTTAACTAGTTATACCTTAGTTATAATATCTTGACTGATATTTGCAAAATAAAATATGGCGTCGAAAGCGACCGATGTTTTAGTTGTGTGTTTGTTTTAGATGTGTAGTTTGGGTTTCAGGAGTTTCAAAAAATCGAGCATGCACTTGACTAATAACTATAAGGATTTCAGTCACATAAGTAATGCATTGTTAACTATTTTTCTCTACTTATGTACTAGGCTAATGATAAAAAAATAAAAATCTCTCAATCTTCTACGTACATTGTAGCTAGAGGTATATTGCCAAATCTTAAAGTACCATAGACTTTTCGCATCACCTCGAAATTAAAACTATTTGCTTGATTATAAGTTCTTGGTATTTCCATATTTCTTTACAGAAACCCCCAAAAGAATCAAGTAGTTGAAAAAAAGTAGCAGAAATTAATGAAGACACAGCGTTTAGTCTTCCATAATCACCAAACAATATTAAATAATAATAATCATAATGGAAAAAAAAGGAAAAGAAAATGAAAAAAATCTGCAAAAAGATATGCGTAGGCCGGGAATCGAACCCGGATCAACTGCTTGGAAGGCAACTATGCTGACCATTACACCACCAACGCCAGTGAATGACAGTTCCAATTTACCGAACACATTCACATATCAATAAATTGAAATATGAAACATTTTGTTTAGAATGTTTAAACAAATGTTCCTAAAATAATAATTTTATCTATCAATTAGGAGTAATTGTTATCAATGACGCTTCCAACCTTAGTTTACAAATTGAATTTAACTGTTTTGTGATAGCAATATTTTTATTATATTTTATGTTTGTTGACGGAGATTGATAACGGAGAATAGTCTTCAAAGATTAGATAAGGGAGTTTTTAATTGATATTTCCAGTTTTCAATGACTAATTAATATAGGTATGGGAATGAGACGGATAGGCATTTGATAATGAGCCTAATTTATGTGCGGTCAGAGTAATCAATGAGTTAATCGGTAAGATATTAATAAAACCGACCAAATGCGTGTCGGACCACGCACAATGAAGGGTTCCGTAGTTGGGAGGAATTTATCCCAAGAACAAACTAAATATTGCAGTTGAAAAACATGTTTTCCCATACATTTCAACGGCAAATGTAAGTTTGTACGCACAATATTGCGAGATTTACCATGTTATTTAAAGACTTCTTATAAGTTTTCCTGTAAATTATGAGTAAAGATTTAAAGAAGCATTATCTCAATTTTTTTTCAAAATTTTAAGCTCTTTAGTTTCGTAGTTAAGGGGTAGGTAAAGTAGATTCGGAGCAAATTGGATGTGATAGACAGACAGACAGCCAGACAGACAACCGTCTGATCCTATAAGGGTTCCGATTTTTCTTTCGGACGTACGGAACCCCTTATAATAATGTATTTCAATTTTCAAGTACTTATTTAATACTTACCGGCTTTTCTCGCTAATTCTATTGCTTCCTTAGTTCATTCATCTTTAACAAGCTAAACACCGCTCTTTCCATCTATCAGAAGCCCAAAAGTGGTTGTAAGGCTTCTGTGAGTAAATGTCTGAAAACTATGGATAATGAGGCAACTGAAAAAGTATTGATTCCTTTTACACTTTTACTTACACCTACACGGAGAGGAGCTTAGCTACGAGGAACTCGTGGCTAAGTAACAACAGCCGCACTGGTCGATCCATCAGGTTAAGCTACGCTTGCCGGGGTTGGTCAGTGGATGGGTGACCATCTTTACATACCGAGAATCAAATCAAATCATTTATTTGCTTGAATATGGGTAGGTACATGAGGTGACACATAAAACTGAAGATCTTTAATCCTCCGTGCCTACCAAAGCACGTTAAGCCGTTGGTCCCGGCTGTCATTCGTGGATCTTTGACAGTCGTTACGAGTCGTCAGAAGCCCGAAAGTCTGACACCAGTCTTACCAAGGGGTATCGTATTACCCAGTGACTGGGTTGTGGAGGTCAGATAGGCAGCCGCTCCATGTAAAATACTGGTATTCAGCTGCATCCGGTTAGACTGGAAGCCGACCACAACATAGCTGGGAAAAGGCTAGGCAGATTGACTTACACCTACACAAATCCACTCACTTACACTTACATTATGCACACAACACACAGTCAAATTCACTCTTGCAAACCTACACGAGTGAATTCCTCCATCCATTGCCGTTAGTTATTTGACTTACACTACGATGTTTAAAAAAAAAAAAATGTTTTATTTTAATTCTCTTCTGTTTCATAAAAACACCCAATGTAAGCTTGTACATATGAAGTGTCGTGGGGCCCACGTGACTTGTACCACAGGTGTTGCTTGCAATACCTATTTCAAGCACCAATCTCTCGCAAATGTAAACTATCCTTAATTAAGCTAATTTTAAGCACGACTACTGTACGTTTGTGAAGAGAAAATAAATATTGTTATACTTACACTTTGACAGTTGTAACAAATGGCTTAAAACACGGAAAATTGACATAGGGTGGCATTTTAATAATAATTTAGGATAAGACTTAGATAAGTACACTATCGCAATAGGTTACCCTGTAATGATAGATGTAAGTTGGAAATAAAATAAATAAAGAAATAAAATTTCCTTGAGCCCACACTACCTCAGCTCAAATTCACTTGTTATCTCGCTCGCACCATATTATTCGCGGACTGAGTGAGAGCGAGACGGCCTAAATAATTGAACTACATAATTGCTTTTTAAGGCGAAAATAAAGGAAATAAAAAAATAAAAAAATATAGTCGCTGCTTTATAGTTAGTTCAGCTATAATGTAGTTTCATGATCTAATTTGGGGAGTGTTTTTTATACCAGCGGTTTTTTTTTCGTTTTGGAGGTAACTTTGTATTTTTTTTCCAGCGAGAAAATTTTATAGAATCGTGTTTTCGTCAAACATAGTCCCTACTTAACATTAATCCTCAACAGTAACATAATATATTTGTTTCAAAATTAATGCTGCAGTATTTTCGATATAACGGAGGATCGTACTAAGCAATTAGAGGTACTATAGGCCCTTAACAATAACCCTGATAGTACTTAGAGTGAGTGACCTTTCCAGATACGACCATTAAGGAAGCCTCAGGAAGAAGTAACGCGGGCATTATCAAAGGACCATCAGGAACATTAACTTATTATGTCAGTAAGTTAAGTACTGGAAAAAGGGCCAGTTCCATATTCAAAGAAATTTTATTGAAGTCGTATCATTTGCAATACTCCCCGAAATGAGGAGATTTACTGAATGATATAATATTATCTACATAAAAAAACTGTATGGGGCATTTCATGGGACTTAGATTGGGATATTACAGTCTGTTCTCAAAGTACGGAAGTTTAAAATGTTCCAAAATTAGGAAATTACTGGTCCTTTGTGACCGTAATAATTTGGTCCTTACGGAAGAAAACTTTGAGTCATCATAATCCTTGGATGCCATCAGCCTGTAAATGAGAACGCATAAGCTTATTGTCATTATCATCAAGCGTGCAAAACAGATTAAGTGTTGACCTCATAATATTTTTGGACATAATATCTGTAAGTATTCAATAATTTTAGGATTATGATTAAGCTATTAAACGGGGAATCCGCTGGATGCGAGAAGCACAGAACTGGTTGGAGTTGCGGTGCTTGGGAAAACCGTATTTCCAGCAGTGGACAACTTTCAGCTAAACGATAATGATGATGAATGAACTTGCTGAAATAATGTATGTTTCATACAAAGATCCAGACGATCTTTAGTAAGTAGAAATAAAACCATTCACTCATAATTGTGTCTTGTAACTTTACAAAGCAGACAACAGACAATTACAATTACTACAGAATATTTAGTCTACGTATGGCAAAATTAACCGATCCCCATTAGAGCAAGATCGACTTAATATATTCAACTTATTCACTAAGTATTGCTTCAAAACACACTTTCTATCAAAAATACCGATAGAATTATATAAAAAATTCTACTTGTGTAGGTATCTCCAAAATTTTGAGTAGCTCCCATCCCATAGTGGTTCATGAATATTCAAGTACTCCGACCACCTTAAATATTATTCCACCTTCTGTAAAGCTACCTACAGCCCAAAATCTACCCTTCTATATTCTTGTCGCCACGTCAACAGCACTTCTTAGATTTAGTCCTCAGAAACTTACAAAGACTATCCACTATCCTACTTTCTCAATAGATAGAGAACTTTTATCATAAATCTCTACAGACTTGAGGAACTTCGTTACAACTGAAGCTTTTTCCTACAGGATCAATAGGTATGAATAAATAAGTTTTTCCTGTAAATGAAAGGACGGTTATATCTGATACAGAGCATAGTGATCTTGATTGAGCAGATTCATTTTGGTCCTTCGGAGCAGGGTTAGTTTAGTACATATTTTGATTGGAATCGAGGCATTATTCATGAAGAAGTCAAACTCAAATAGTTTAATATTATATAATTTCAAATAGGCACATAAAAGGCAATTTTGAACGTCAAGGATGAGTAAGGATTTTTGCTTCTGGAAGAAGCCTTACCTACCACTGCCTTGGGTACCATGCGTGCACAGGACAGGTCTACTCAAATCTCTGTAGTTCTTTCCTGAAAAGACCATTTCAGGCATGGTCCTCATATGGCCAAGATTATGACTGGACTTTCAAAAAGACTGTAACCTTTGAGTTTGTTTCGATCTTTCTTCTCAGAGTAGTGGGATAGGATATACCAAACTCATCTAGTTTTAAAACATACGTTATTTTTGACGTGTAAAAGTGTTTATTTGAACCAATTTACAAAAATAAATATAGTAAATCATTTACTGTAGCTGAAGCAAGGTTGACGACGCAGACATAATACTGTGAAAATTACGTGTGTGCTCTGTGCAAAGACTACGCCTTCCTTGATATCCAAATAATTCTGGATATATGGAAGATGAAGAATAGAACCTACAATCGATTCATATCAGATTTCACTATAGAAAAAGCTAATTCTCATATAACTCGAGCAGAGGAAGAAGAAGATTGCAATAATTACGATACTTAGACCATCAAAAATGATCAGACATTCATAATACATAATATGCTTACCTAGATAGATGAACAACTTAAGATACCGCCAGCTTATCTCCGTGAAGTCGTAAAAGTAGATGCGAGTGCGGTAATAAGGCATAATGGTTTTCATAGAGATAGGATGACTACGGTACTGTATAACTATGGTGATGTAAAAACTTACGTTGTACATTGCGGTTTGTAAACTGCTTAAATGAAACCTTAAGATTATGTATTTACAGCAATACATCTCTTTATGATCGATTTGTTCCCTAAGAACAAATCTCTTATGGCAAAGTTCATATGAAACAAATCTGACTATAGAGATATATTAATGATTTTAACGATTATAATTTTGAAAATACATATCTGTTTTAGTCGCGAATCATTATTTAGATCAAGATCAAGATACAACCTGACACTGACCTGCAAATTACAAAAAACCTAAAAAAAAATAGAATTTTGTGTGCTATAACTGCGGATCCACGTTATGTAAACTTAGATGATGTGAGCTAATAGCTATTGTAACTACCGTATTGTAAATACCTACATTCTGAACAAATACATGAATATTCTATATTAGCAGTGGACATAGGCCACCCCCAAAGGGGGGTTTGCCATAATAGCCAGGCTTGGCAGGGTTGGCGATCGCAGTATGGCGTTAAAATACGTAGAGAACGCTGCTGCCCATTCTGTAGTGAGTCACTTATGCCCGTTTTCACCGACATCCCTTATACTACCACCTACGTATGGGAGCCTTAGCTTAAAAGCTCCCCCAAAATAGCCCCTAAATTAAATTTCGTTTCACCATCATTTTTATCACTTAACTAGGGGACACATATCTATGTGACGTTTTGTATTCGATAATAGTGTTTAAACTTATCGATACTTTGAAACAAGATAGCTTTTTATGAAATTCTCTAAAGTATACACTCATTTGGATACAGTTATATTAATAAATCAAGTTTTGGTAGCAATAATAAATATTATTTCACTCATATTTTTAATTAATTTCATATTTTTTTGCTTATTTACTCTGTGTATACATAACGAAACCTCGCGTATTATCTGTGGTCTTATTTATATTTGACATTTCTTTCTTTTGTGACGTACTGACGTGAGATTTCATTGTCTATTTGTTGTGACTTGTGAGGATACTCTTCGACTGCACACTGATGCCTTGTCTGCCACAGCCAACTAATGATTACCCGTAGCATAAAACCTTAATGCTATTAATAATTGATTTATTGGATATAGAATTAATTCTGAAATAAGCATTAATATGCGAATACAATAAGGACAGACGTTCCTCACAAGTGTATGGTTTACATTAATTGGTAGGTATGTATCGTGGAACAAACAGAAAAAATACCACGGCCATATGTATTTTTTTAACGATTTTTTATTGCTTACATATATATAAGTACCTAGTACCCTAGTACTACTAGGTACTAGTTATACCTTTTACCAGGAAATTCTAAGATGAGTTTAATCTTTTCCAATAAATTCAACACTGAAGATTTACACAGCCTATATCTCCGAAAAAAACAGTTTCTTGATATGTTTTTGGTCTACGGCTGTTATTTACGTTGAATACTGTAGAAACAGTTTCAAAATTTTCCATAAATTCATATAAATCACTAATCTTGGTTGCTTGAGAGATCACTTACGTATGTGCCGGTTTATGGGCCCACATTTCGACCACCTAATTTTAGGGGACCTTGTAACGTTTAACTGACCCCTTACTGTTGGTGAAACAGAAACCACCTTCTAACAGCCCCCTAACCATTCTTAGGGGATCCCATACACTTAGGGGATGTCGGTGAAAACGGGCATTAGTCGCCATTTAAAACACCCATGGGAAGAAATGGGATGGTACTATTCTCAACGTCCGGCACTACACGGATACTATATTCTATTCTATTCTGAGCTGTCATTACACGTGATTATAATGATTGACACCATTGACATTTCACTTCAACTTCACTTCACCTAACCTGGGTGAGATTTTTACGGAATAGATCGGCTAGTTTAAGTACGATGTATATGTTTGGCTACAATGTGATAGGTGATTGAAAAAAGAGTAACTTTTGGGGCATGTTACAGCTGCATCATTTAAATAAGTAACCAAATTCTAGGATCACCAATTCACTGATTGGCCGAACCGTTGGCTTTAATATTTATTTGTTTGTCAATCAATCAGCCTAGCCATTTCCCAACTATGCTGAGGTCAGCTTCCAGTCTAACTGAATGCAGCTAAATACCAGTATTTTACATGAAGCGACTGCTTATCTAACTTCCACAATCCAGTTACTGGGTAACACGATACCCCTTGATAAGACTGGTTGTCAGACTTTTGGGCTTCTGACTGCCGACTGTCAAAGATCTACGAATGACAGCCGGGACCAAGGGCTTAACGTACGTGTTTTCCGAGGCATGGAGGGGCTAGACTCCTCCATGCCTCGGAAAGCATGTAATAGATGGTCACCCATCCACGAACCGACCGCGAATAGCGTTTGATCAGTCCGTGCGGCTGTTATCATCTAGCCACGAGCCCTTCTATTTGAAAATCTTTGTGAATTGTTTTGATTGGGTGTTATCATTTCTCGACCAATCACAGTATCAATCATCAGCAGCTTACCTTCATGAGATTTTTCAGCAGCCACGGCAAGTTTCCTGATCAGGAACTTGATCAACCTTTTCTAATACCCTACTACTACGTCAAAAGACCAATTCAGACACAAATCTAAATGATCCGCACATGATCTGACCATGTCTGGACTCTATAAGCGACTGTAACCTTTGATTTTTTTCGATCTTTTATCTCAGAGTAGGTGGATAGGAAACACCGAATTCATCTGGTTCCAAAAAATAATTGAATTATGACGTTTAAAAGAAATAAAATCATTTATCATGTTAACTGTTCTGTTCCTCAGAAAGCATCTACAGACTAATGTTATCGACTATTAGTTGCTTCATTATACCCCGTTTAATTATCTCATAATTCGTCAGTTATGAGAACAGTGGTTAAATAGAGCTATAAATTACAAAACCTGTTTACCCCACATTAGCACTAATTTATGTTCATAAATGTATCAAGCGAACGTATAATGATTCCGATATGTAGACGTTACAAACAATATAACTATAAAGCTAACTAGGACAATCTTAAAATAAATTAGAAGAGGAAAGGCTATTAAAGCACAAATAAAAGCTACGCTTTCTATAAAAGTTAATTATTTGAAAAAAGAAGCTGTTATAGAAATTTTTGGAACTGGCAACTCAAAAGAAGATAAGGACCAATAAAATAATAATTGGGAAAGCCACAATCTACACTACCAACATCTGGCTACATTTCTTGCAACAATCGATAACTTTCAACTGAACTCACTTGATCAACCCGTCATAATCCACAACAAGGCATCCCGAATTGTCGAAATTACATTAAAAACACTTATCCGTTAACATTATCTAAAAATAAAGAAAAGTAATCGTGAAAAAAGGGCAGGAAACATTTAGGGCAAGGGAATTTTTCGGTTGGCACAACAATTCAAAACATTCGTTGTTTTAAAACCGCTACTGCAATGCGCTTTTCGGGGGGAAAATACTGAAACTTTTCATTTGAAATTATAATTTAATTTTAGATTAGAAAAAAAAAGGTTTTATGTCAAAATAAATGAAAGAATAATTACTTTTTTTTGGTTATTTTTTTGCGGAGCGTTGCGGCTCCCCGCGTCTATTCGACGGCGCTCAGCCGCGTAGACTGGCGTCGCGCGCCCCTACGTCCTATACTTATGTGTTTACATCTTAAATGGGGTTGCACAGAGTAATGTCGGGTTCAGGCTTTACATTGGCTTGTTCCCTCGAAAAGAGCAATCGAGCTCTTGAGCATGAAAAGAAGAAATGGATCCATTATGCACTCCTGAATGTTTCTATTGTTCGATGCACATTTAGGTCCTTGTTTTGTTCTTCACCGTAGAAGGGTAGTTTTCTGAAAAAAAGGGGATTAAAGCATTAGAAAATATTGTGATATGTCCTTAGCACAAAAGATTATGCGTCGGCCGGGAATCGAACCCGGATCAACTGCTTGGAAGGCAACTATGCTGACCATTACACCACCGACGCATGTGCTCGTCTAGTTCAATATTGTATAAGCCAGTAGCTTAATCAATATTGTGTTAAGTTATTTACACAGATGGTCGGAAAACCATAATGAACTATGCATAAAATGAAAAGTACAAATTTTCCTCAAGGTCAATTTTCTCAAAAAATATCGAAGTCTACGAATAATGTCTAGTCACCTCGAAAAAAATTCGACGAACTGTGTAGAGCAACAAAGGACTGTAAATATAGGTCAAAAAGAAGCACACGTAACTGAAACCTTACTAAGAATTATACATTCCACAATTTATTTGTCAGCCACTGACTCTTCAACACTTAGCCCCAAAGGACCAAATTTTCGACCGAAAAGTTCGCCGCGTAACGTCTCCTCTATTCCCCTCTACTCTGTGTAGGTAGGCCTAGTCCGGTATAAGTATAAAATATAAAGCTCAGTCGGATGTTATTATTGCCCGTCGCGATTCATTGCCCCAGCCCTGATGTATTAACACCACTGTCCTTATTATGATTCTCATTAAAATATATGTTCTGGAAGTTTTTTTTTTGTTTGGGAAAAATATGGCAAATTGTTTTTTAGTCAGGAAAAATGGGTTTATGCGAAACGGTCGGGAAATATGGTGTTTGGGTGGAAAATATTTATTCACGGATTTATTTCTTGTTGTGAGTTTTGTAAGTTACACGATCTTCCCCCTTCCCTTGGTATCTTGTTACCCAGTAACTGGGTTTTGGGGGTCAGATAGGCAATCGCTCAATGTAAAATACTGATAATCAGCTGCATCTGGTTAGACTAGAAGCCGACCCCAACATAGTTGGGAAAAGGCTAGACAGATTGTTTTGTGAATTTTGTAAATTCCCAATTCTTTCAAATGTCAACCAATTAAGTTAACAAAATTATAATCATACTTTCCGAGTTTACCGAGTCTTGGACATTACTGACATCGGTGAAGGAAAACATCGTGAGGAAACCTGGACTTATTGTTAATATAAGTATGAAATCGCCAACCCGTCTTGAGCAAGCGTGGTGATCAATGCTCGTGTCTTCTCTGTATGAGAAGAGGACTTTGCCCTGCAGTGGCACAAAAATACGCTGGTATTATTATAATCATACGTCAACCTGAGAGCCTTAACCTAAAGAGCGATGGTGGCCCAGTGACTACGGCCGTGACTTACGAGTTGTAATAGGTCGGTAGGGTTCTCCGACTAACGAAACAACAGCTGCGTACAGTGACAGCAGCTGTAGCTGGCCATGGGTCATTTAATAAACACCTCTTTGTCATAGGAGTCACAGATAGTCCGCTGTGCAGAGCCTGCACGGAGGACGACGAGACAGCAGCTCATGTGCAGTTATACTGCCTAGTGGTCGCCACATACACGACAAAGTATTTCGGTAACCCAGGTACCCTACGTGAGATTGTCAGTGACACCAAGGTGTTGCTGGCCTTCTGGGAGGAGCTGAGGTGGATCGAATAACCGATTTTCCCACTCGTACGCAAAATACACGCTTTGACGTGGAGTTACGGATACCAGTCCGTATTAACTATTACCTAGGTCGCTAGGGTCATAGATTCGAAACCTGACGGGCGCATTACTTTGTTTAAATAATTTCATCACCACTGCTCTCAAAACGGTGAAGGAAAACATCGTGAGAAAACCGGCATGTCGTAGAACCAAAAATTCAAAGACATGTGACATCTATAAACCCGCTCTGGGCACACGTGGTGGATGGACGGCCCACTCCCTCTCACAGAAAGAAGGCCTGTAGCCCAGCAGTGGGAACATAATAGGCTAATCACAGCACTGTCAACACTGTCTATGGAAATTGACCCTATGACTGCAAGGTCATGTGATAAACGTCAGTAACGGCAAAAGATGTGACCTAGTTGCACTTTTAACCTCCCAGAACAGGACAGAGTTTGAAGATGAAATGAAAACAGAATTAATTATCCTTATTTCGGCATGATGGATAAATTAAAAGAGCAAGATTAGAGAATTCCCAAAGTTTATCCGCTCCAAATTAATCTATTTGGTAATTATAACGTTTACTGACATTGGGGCTGTGAAACAAGCGGGAAGTTAAACGATTCCATCTTCTATCGCATTTCCGTGGGTTTAACTGTTACTGATCTAAATATGGTCTGCTTTGTTAAAAAATCATTGACAATGTTTTGGGGAATAGGGAACATGCACGTAATTCAAAACTTATTCATTAAAGGAAGTGACCTCAAAAAGCATGTGAATAAAAACCTTTTAAAAACAACTTAATTTATTTGGGGCTAAAAAGCCTTAAAAAACAAATGTAAACAAAGCAGTAACGTGCCAAATGATGTCACATCCGGACCGCCGAGTTGAAAATTGTTGGCGTTTCATAATTTTTTGGAGCAACAAGCAGTAGTTGAATTTAACTTTTAATATTTTTCTTAGGTTTTTATTACTGTCTTTTATTGATATAGTCAAAAAAAATTACATTCATCACCTATATTCCCTATTCAAAACAATAGTCGAAATCCTAAAAATGTTTTTTTTTTAGTTTTAACAACAAGCTAGTTAAACAACAGTGACAGGAAGTTTTTTTTTTTGTATGTTGATAAATTAGCAATTTTTTCGTATTATTGAAGCTATCTCAAAAACTACCCAAGCAACGTTAATAAAATCTATATGGGACCACTGCGAGTGCTTTCTCTACTAAATGCAAAAAAATTACCTGAATCGGTACAGTAATCACGACAAAATCGGTGTACCTACACACAAAAAAAATGAACACGCTAAATACTTTTCTTGAAGCCGGTTAAAAACTTATTGAATCTCTCATGCACTCGGCACATCCAGGCAAATCTATTAGGATTTACACAAAAATATGATATGGAAATGTAGCTGGATGAGAGTTGCCGAGAATCGAGCTGAACGGCGTGCAATTGGAGACGACAAGTCATGATTATTTACACTTTTTATTTTCCTATAGCAGTTTATTACATGAGCTAAGAGATTACCTATTATTTGAACAGGACATTTCTCAACGTAGGCTAAAATAATAATCGCTTATTTCCTGGCCCAACACTAAAGGAAGTTTAAGTTCCAAAGCGATTAAAACCGTAATGAATTATTTGATCTTAAGATGTTTTTAGCACAAGACGTCTTGAATCCATCTGGCGTCACTTTAACTTCATTATGGACGTCATACAGGATTTTCTGCATTACAAAGTTGGTATCTCTATTCATTTCAATCAACTCAGCCTATCGCAATCCACTGCTGAACATAGGCCTCTCCCAGGCTGCGCCACAACATCCTGTCCTTCATCTTCCGCATCCAGTCTGTCCCAGCCACTTTTATAAGGTCGTCGGTCCACCTAGCTGGGGGAAGTTCAACACAATTTACGTGCGAAACTATAAGGGTTCCTTGTTGATTACGGATCCCTAAAAAGTACACGTTAAAAGCGTCCAGTGTCAAATACATAGAAACAAAGACTGCTACGACGCAAAAGGCTTACGAGACAAAAGGACTATGTAACTGCCGACCCCGATGGGAAGAAGGTGTGAGTTTATGTATGTATGTATATCCCATACTTTTAAATGAGCAATATTTGTATATATATATATATATATGTGTGTCGGAAATACGTTACTGAGCTGACTAATCAGGACGCAAGCGGCGCCTAGTGACGGCGCTCGACAGAGTCTACAACATAACGCTCGGACCGGCCGGGGCTCACCAGAGCTGAATTCATGGTGGCGGTCAAGCGGTGAAGTCGTTAAGAAACTGTCGCGCGTTTCGAATAGTTGTGTCGTGTACCTACAGTGTGTGAAATGCTAGTGTGATTGATGTTATCGTAAATTATAATTTGATCTGGACTGCAACGGTTTTTCTATTGCGCAATAGCCAACGCTACCCATGCCCACAGTAGGTAAAATATGCCTGTTAACGAAAGAGACAACCCACCCTCCTCCGACATATATACAGGGTGTCCAAGAACCTGGCGTCCAACTGGATTCCCACGATGCCCCAAGTTCTAACAGTACTCAGAAAAATATTTTAAAAAATCCACCCCATGTACTTACAGAATTATACTGATTTCAAAAAAAAAGGGGAAATGAGCACCCTGTGACATACTTTTGAATGCTGTGACTGCTAATGCTGATAATTTCGATATTTCTTGGAGGTTTTGTAATCTAGGGTATTGCTGTGTCTAAATAGAATGTAAAAATAAAGTACTTATTGTACCATTTTAAAATAAAATATTATTTTAACTAAAGGTGATATGGAAAACTATTGAATTTCGCAACTTTGACCGACTGTAGTGTAAAAAAAATGTACCAAAATAGTATGGCAAGTGACGTCAAATTTTGACGCGTTTATTCCTCTTTTTAAAAAGGTATAATACTTACACATTAATTTGAAAAAAAAAATTTTGATAATATTTTTACTCAACAACCCAATTTTTACGAAGTGCCTACCTACTAACGGTAACTGTCGGACCCTTTCTTATCTTAGAAACTGTTATGTTACTACTATTATTTACTTCGGTTCCAAGAGTGAGCAAGAAGGAAATACACACAGGTAGATGGGTTCCCAGTAGAATAAAAGCAAAGAATGTTAGTTTAAAGATATTTTATTACAATAAATGTTCAAAATGTTGACCACCCGCGGCAATACAAGCTCTCACTCTCCTTAAAAAGGACCGCTTTATGTTTCGCGAGTAACTTTTTTGACGTATCACCTGCACTGCTTGTGTTATCTTCTCACGAAGGTCAGCGATGTCATTAATGGGCTTCGCATAAACGAGCTCCTTCATAGTTCCCCAGAAAAAAAAATCCAGCGGATTTAAGTCAGGTGAGCGGGCTGGCCACGGGATTGTTCCTGATCGCCCAATCCACCTGTTCGGGTATTGCTCGTCCAAAAACTCTCTAACGGATACGCGAAAATGTGCTGGACAGCCGTCGTGTTGGAACCACATATCTGGTGGGGTCTCTTCTAGTAAGTTTGGCAAATCATTTTGAAGAAAATTTAAATATGATTCGCCAGTCAAATTCTCGGGCATCTCAAATGGACCAATAATATTCCCACAGAGAATACCGGTCCACATGTTCACTTTGAACCGGTACTGGGATCTATCTTCTCGCATCAAGTGCGGATTTTCCACATGCCACTCGTGCAAGTTGTGTAGGTTCATGTAGCCATCCTTCTTAAATGTTGATTCATCTGACCACAAAATTTTGTCGATAAAGTTTTCGTCTTCTCGATGTTTTTGCAGGATTGTTTCACAAAACGCGACTCGGCTCGGATAGTCTCGAGGTAAAAGACTTTGCACTCGCTGTACGTGGTACGGATGATATTCTTCTTTTTGGAGAATACTGTGTGCTGTGCTCTTCGGTATCCCCGTATCAGCTTCTATTCCTCGCACAGAGATGCTTGGATTTGCCGACACCGCCTCTAAAACTTCATCGCGTATGAAGTCATTTACGGGTCGTCCTTCACCAGCTACTTGATTGGGGAACCGCCCGTCACATAGTGATCTGTGCACATTAATGAAAACTCGATGGTCGGGATATCGCGTAGCCCTCGGATACCTTTCTCTGTAAAGTCTCGCTGCAGCTCGTCCATTACCTCTACATTCTCCATAAATGTAGTGCATATTTGCGTATTCTTGCGGAGTGTAGGTCGCCATGGTAGCACACACAAAACACAAACTGTCCAAACACAGGCAAAGGTCGTCGTAAAGAGTTCGTTTCAAAGTCCAGAGCACAAAGAGTAATCGAGTCCAATAAACAAAGCTTTAAATCGTAGTACGTGATCAATGGTAACAATAAGAGAGAGGTGCGTAGTAACGGCAGGAGGCAGTGACGCGTACTGACCGTACTGTTATCCTAAATAGCACGATCCCAGATAGCGTCACTGTCTATCTCACTAGCACCTCTAACCTTTTTCTCCCTCACTCTTACCTGAATAATGGGGTACCATAAAGAAGAACCAGCAAATCGCAAAGATAGTTTCTGTCTTGCTCCCTCCTGTTGTAATAACGAATCACTATGGTGAGATGCATGCACATACCGTCCCTTACGGTCTAACCTGTTTTTTGAGAGGCCTGTTGTTATTTTTATGAGCATACAATAGTAATTCTTTAGAGGTTAGATTCAATTCGTCGTAAATTTTTCTTTCTAAGAATTCTGTAAGACATCGTAAAAATTGGGTTGTTGAGTAAAAATATTATCAAAAATTTTTTTTTTCAAATTAATGTGTAAGTATTATACCTTTTTAAAAAGAGGAATAAACGCGTCAAAATTTGACGTCACTTGCCATACTATTTTGGTACATTTTTTTTACACTACAGTCGGTCAAAGTTGCGAAATTCAATAGTTTTCCATATCACCTTTAGTTAAAATAATATTTTATTTTAAAATGGTACAATAAGTACTTTATTTTTACATTCTATTTAGACACAGCAATACCCTAGATTACAAAACCTCCAAGAAATATCGAAATTATCAGCATTAGCAGTCACAGCATTCAAAAGTATGTCACAGGGTGCTCATTTCCCCTTTTTTTTTGAAATCAGTATAATTCTGTAAGTACATGGGGTGGATTTTTTAAAATATTTTTCTGAGTACTGTTAGAACTTGGGGCATCGTTGGAATCCAGTTGGACGCCAGGTTCTTGGACACCCTGTATATAAAATCACGTTCTGGAAAACGGCTCTAACGATTTCGATGAACTTTGCAATATAGGAGTTTATAAAATCGATCTAGCTAAGTCTCATAGCTGGAAAAAATCGTTTTCACCCGAGCAGAGCTCGGTTGCTCAAAGTGTAGAACAAGATGGCTACCTTAGAATAATGACATGGCAGCATAGAATTAGTAAGTACCCTACTATCACGGCAGCATGGAATTAGTATGAACTATCCTATACTATTAAATGAGCATTCTTTATTTTCACCCGAGCAGAGCCCGGCCTCTCGCTCGACCAGGTACTTATTACTAAAAATTTAACAGTCCAAGCTCACCACTCACTTTCTGTTAGTCAGTGGACAAACATCACATAGCAATGAAAGCTAAGCCTGGATTACTGCCCATACCGCAGCCGTCTAATGACTCGCTATAACGTAGGGAGACATTCTGTGACGTCACCAACTCACAACATACAGGCTGTGGCGTGTTTTTCAAGTAATGTTAAAACAAATCAAATCATTTATTTGCTTGAATATGGGTAATACATGAGGTGATACATATAACACAAGTTCTTTATACAATATTTTACCTGCACTGCGGAGTAATTGCGTAACTCACTTACAATAGCAATGGCTTCCATTTTGACAGTCCAACAACATTCATTGCGTTATTTACGTGTGTATACAATTAGGGTGCTGGTGTGCAAATATAAAAAAACCAGTAATTCGACGTGTCTATTATATACTCCATCGGTTTAGTTAGTTAAATAAAAGTAAAGAAAAAAAGACACGTGACGAGACAGCTTTCCAGTAACCGACTAAACGTAATACCTGTCAGTTCAGTTGTCATGCTACGTCACAGTTGTACTCTTCAATTTAGCAACGTTATGATTCGTTGACGTTTAGAGTTAAGGCTCTTTATAATAGACAGATTATAAAATATTATATTATTATTATAAATCTTTAAAAAAAAATTGTGCTCATGCAGTTACATCAACGAAGATTAGTTTATAAAAAAAAAGGATAAAGTTTCAAGAACATTCTTAAATAAAGGAGGAAACTATTGTAAAAATATAAAATAAATTAAGTTTGGTTTATTGTGTCTTCTATAAAACCCTTTTTACGATTTGTTTACCTTTATTTAACTACCTAAACTTATGTAGTATAAGACGTGGTGACAGCAGTCTAAATAAATTTCTGACAAAATAGTGATTGATAATGGAACAAGGTGGTTAGGAAGACCGACGACAAGATGGATCGATGACATAATAATGAAAGTTGTCGAAAAAGACCCAAAATAGGGAAGAATTACGTTAAAATAAAAGCATTGTTGGGTTAAACAGTTTGGAAAAATAAAATGCTTTTTTATCACATCTATTTAAAAAGAGCTAAGTAGTTTATACTTCTTAAACAGGGACTAAAATAGCTCTTTAATCTCTAGGTACCAAAAATGATTTGAATTTGGAATGTGTATATTGTTAGTTAAAAGTCCAATCACCAAAGAGATCAATCACCTGCCGGGGTTGCGAGTTTGTCCGAAAGGGATATCGTAGCCCCGGCACACAGGCAACGGAAGGAACACGGGTGGGTTTTAGTCTGTAAAGGTCTGACACACCCTCGCGCTCCGCGCAGAGCGGGTGAAGTTATTTGATAATTTCCCACACAAAAAAAAAATAAAGAAATCGATCACGAACATTGTATGAACAAGTAACAGGCTGAAAAGTAAACCACGCGCGAGTTACATTAAAAATGAGTGTGTCTTCCTCAATTAGTGATATAAACGTAGGTACTATTCTTATTCATAAGTTACACTTATTAAAAACCTCTCTCCTTCCCTTTCCTTTGAATCCCTCGCTGAATTCAAAGAAACACTCTCCTCTCGCCTTTAAAATGGTTGTTTGCTCCCTAGGCAAACAATCTATTATTACAACACCATTTCTCAAATCCACTTTGATTTACCCGTGAGACGAACTTAAAATCTACAGCATTACTAGACCAGTACCTAACATCATGTTTTCAGTGGGCCTAGCACGAACGTGCGGAGGAAACGCAACGTAAATTCGGACTATTTTAAAATTGAAAATACTCGTTGCGCACTTATCTGATATTTACTTAACTTTAAGACTTTATTCATATCAAACAAGATGGAGTAGACAATACAACATTAAATATATGTACGAGAATATCTAATGTTCTTTTTTTTTGAGGATGGGAAATTATCAAATAACTTCTCCCGCTCTGGGCGGAGCTGGAGGGCGTGTCAGACTTTTACTGACTAAAACCCACCCGTGTTCCTTCCGTTGCCTATGTGCCGGGGCCGCGATATTCGGACAAACTCGCAACCCTGGCAGGCATTGGCCCTAACGGACCCCGTCAGTTGGTGCTGACATCTCTTTGAGGCGCGCGTGGAACACAACGCGCCGTCGACCCGGGCCTGGTTCTTATTGGACGGTGAGCTGCCCATTGCTCACCGTCCGCAAGCCCGCGCCTACGGTGGCCGGAAGTAGGCTCGCGTCTCCTGCGGCGGCTAGGGCCGCGAGGGTGTGAATCTTGCCTCTCCCTCGCGGGCTCCGCCTCCTCCTTCGTGAGCATTACTGCTTCGCAGAAAGAAGTGACGGCCTCCCATGCACTCTCGCTCCGAACCATGGCCTGAACCAGGGCTGGACGCGAGAGATCGCCGCCGCCGATCGCTTCCGTGAGGACACGGCGGTGCTCCGCCCAAGCCAGGCAGACCTCCACCGTATACTCCACCGTGTCCTCCGGGCGATCCACACAGTGGTGACAGTATATCTAATCTTAAGAAGAGCAGTGGTTTTTCAGTGGTAACAGCCCCGACTTACGAGTTGTTAGGTCTTGGGTTAGAACCCAGACAGGCGCTTTAATTTGTGTAAATAATGACATCACCACATCACTGCTCTCAAAACGGTGAAGGAAAACATCGTGAAACTCCACGGTTACTCTTTAAAAAATACTTAATTGGCTTTTACAATCCGAAAATACAATAGACGACGTATATTTAGTAACCTAATCCGCTTAACTATTCTTAAGGGGACTCTGCTCTCGACGCTTGTCGTGTCCACACGTCGGGTCCGGGTTCGCAACAAGTCAATCGTCATCCTGAGAATGCCTCGTTGAGAGGTGAAATACGTGTCAATTTCTTGCAGGGTTCTTTATGACTCTTTAAGAACAGTTTAGCGTTTTAGGTTACTAAACATACGTCGTCTATTGTATTTTATAATGGATTTCCGCAAAGTCACGCCTGTATCAATTAACTATTTTACAATCTTTCTCAACTTCAATTCTAGTTCGCTAGTTAGCCTCATTTTTTATTTCCACACAGTAATATTGCTAAATTAATCAAAACGGTGAAATATTTGACATCTATTTGCTACGTTTGCCCACCTTCAGAATAAACGCTCTAAAGTCAGTGCATACGTCCATGGGCGGTGTGCATGAATAGCAACATATCCCGGCAGTCAATGATGATCTTCTTACAGTGCACTATCTACATAAGTCTCGAACTTACCTGTGAGGGATTGGGTACGTACTTAATGTAGGTACGGGTCGGAATAGTAGGGAACGTATGGTTAATATTATGGTAGGTAATATACGGACGACCACGGCTGTCAGGGAAATGGACACCTAGTCAAAGCTTGACAAAACCCAAAGTCGGCCCATCAATAATTAATAATAATAATACCAGCCTGTTACTGTCCCACTGCAGGGCAAAGGCCTCTTCTCATACAGAGAAGGCACGAGCATTGATCACCACGCTTGCTCAAGACGTGTTGGTGATTTCAGGCTTATATTAACTATATAAGTCCAGGTTTCCTCACGATGTTTTCCTTCACCGATGTCAGTAATGTCCAAGATAAACTCAGAAAGTACATATGAATTGAAAAAGTCACATTGGTACTTGCCCGGATTCGAACCCACAACCTCGTGCATGAGAGGCGAGGCCTTAACCACTGGTCCATCACGACATAATTAATAATATTATTGAAAAAACAAATAATAAAACTAAAATAATAAACCGTATTAAATCTAATTCAGATCTTATATATCTTTTTCTATAGTAAATAACAAAAGAAGAAAAAAAAAAAAACAAATATTATAAAAATTAATAAAGATATTCAATCCAATAAAATAGATATAACAATACATAGTTTGTTTTGATAGTTTCAAAGCTTTCATTTATTATCGTATAATGTTTCCACATTGCTTAAAAAAATGCTAAAGGATAGTTGTATGAAAATACGTAGGTATACGAATGCGTCGCGCGTTCCTGTTGGCCGCAGGTTAAATAAAAATATCGTCCTGTATCTCGCAATAATACATCAAGTCGGCAATATAGCGGACCCGTCCCGGCTCTGTTTATTTGAGTTTCTACGCACACTTCACAAATTGACAACATGACGTACAACACACACACAACACATACAAAACTATGTACTTGTACCCAAAGTAGACTGAAACTTAGAATGAAGGCTCGCAAAAAGGCGCGACGGGACTCCGGTAGAACAATTTCAATGAAGTTTTCATAGAAATTGCTCCACCAGAGTCGGGTCGCGTCTGACTGCAGGAGCCTTGAGGCGGTTTTCAATTTAATTTAGAAAAAAAATTAACATTGGAAGTCCAAATTAGAAAAAAACGGGAGAACAATTTGGCACCAAAAATTATAATGCGTCGGCCGGGAATCGAACCCGGATCAACTGCTTGGAAGGCAACTATGCTGACCATTACACCACCGACGCATACACTTCATTACTTCAATCAAGTTTGTGGGAGCTGCACAAAAGATTCATCTTGGAAATCTATCAAAATACCGACCTCGAAAAAGGAGGAAGTTCTCAATTCGACTGTATGTTTTTTTTGTATGTGCGATTACTCCGCAAATTATGAATTGATTTTGAAGATTCTTTTTTTTGGTAGGCTCAGAGGTAGTCACATATGAAATTTATCGAAATTGATACACCGCTTTTATGAAAAAAATAAAAACAATTAAACTACATATACAGGGTGACAGGGACATCGACGCGAAGCCTGTTGGATGGACCATGGATTCAGTACATGATTCTGAACCCAGGTTTTTTTTTTTTTTGAGGGTGGTAAATTATCAAATAACTTAGCCCCCTCTGGGCGGAGCGGGAGGGTGTGTCAGATTTTTACTGACTAAAACCCACCCGTGTTCCTTCCGTTGCCTGTGTGCTGGGGCCGCGATATCCCTTTCGGACAAACTCGCAACCCTGGCAGGCATTTATACAAAATTTTGTAATGATAATTTAAAATATATTGACTTTCCTAATGAATTAAGTGCATGTTGTGACTATGTTTGTAATAAATTGGACCACAGAATTATTATTGATAAAATGTATGATGACATTGTTAATATTTTGTGCCAAGCCGCTTCTGACAGTAACGAGATAAATTATGTGCGAAATAGGAAACCAGTAATGGGGTGGAATAAGCATGTGAGTGATGCTCACAGGCAGGCCAGGCAAAAGTTTGAGCAGTGGGTGTCGTATGGCAGACCACGTGAGGGTCGGGTTTGGACTGAAATGCAAACAAGCCGAACAATTTTTAAGTCGCGCTTACGTTGGTGCCAGAACATAGTGACCAAATTAAAATGGACAAGTTGGCGTCGCACCATTCTAGGGGCGATTTCCGCAGTTTTTGGAAGTCCACCGATAAACTCAATAGTAGGCCGGGTCTGCCTGTGAGTGTTAGCGGCGCTGCTGATGTCACTGGAATTGCCGAACTATTTAGGCAGCACTTCGCTGTCTCGTCACCATTGGGACCGTCACAGTTCACAAGCAGTCCTAGTGGTAGTGGTCAGGAGTTCAGCGTCCGGTTTACGGCAAAGGAAGTAAGACATTTAATTATGTCTATGTCGAGGGGTAAGTCTCCTGGCCACGATGATTTAAGTATTGAACATCTTAAACATGCTGGTCATCATCTGCCCAGGGTCTTATCGATGTTTTACTCCTTCTGTATAGGACATTCTTACTTGCCTGAGCGGATGATGAGAACTGTGTAGTGGTGCCAATTATTAAAAATAAAACCGGCGATGTCAGCGATAAGGCCAACTATAGGCCCATTTCATTGGCCACTGTAATATCAAAAGTGCTTGACAGTTTGCTTAACACACAGCTGGATAAATATCTAACTTTGCATGATAACCAGTTTGGTTTTAAAGCCGGTCTCTCTACAGAAACAGCCATATTGTGTTTAAAGCAGACTGTCAGGTACTATACTGATAGAAGTACACCGGTGTTTGCTTGCTTCCTCGACTTGTCGAAGGCATTTGACTTGGTTTGTTATGACCTGCTGTGGCAAAAACTGCAGCAAGCGGCAGTGCCAGACGAACTGATTCGTGTGTTCCAATACTGGTACAGCAATCAGGTCAATGTTGTTCGATGGTCGGGGGCTTACTCAACCCCGTATAGATTGGAGTGCGGTGTGAGGCAAGGGGGGCTAACCTCACCGAAGCTCTTCAATTTATATATTAATGCACTGATAGAGAGGCTTAGCAGCATGCATGTCGGTTGCCATTTTGGAGGTGTGTGCCTTAACAATATCAGCTACGCAGACGATATGGTGCTGCTGAGCGCCTCTGTCTGTGGAGTGGCAAAACTGATTGGCATTTGTGAAAAATATGCAAAAGAACATGGTTTGCTGTATAATACGAGCAAGAGCGAATGCATGGTCTTTCAGGCCAGGGGGAGTCCAAATTACTTACCAGCAATTAAGCTCAACGGATGCCCACTTAAAAGAGTTGACATGTTTAAATATCTTGGACATTTATTAACCTCTGACCTGAAAGATGATGCAGACATCGAAAGGGAACGTAGGGCGCTGTCTGTTCGTGCAAATATGATCGCCCGCAGATTTGCTCGGTGCTCGAGGGACGTCAAAATAGCCCTGTTTAGGGCATTCTGTACGTCCTTTTATACTGGCAGTCTGTGGTTGGATTACACGCAGAAACAGTATGGAGCTCTACGTGTCCAGTATAACAATGCGTTCAGGGTGCTCTTGAGGCTGCCTCGCTTCTGTAGCGCGTCGGGGATGTTTGCCGAAGCTCGTGTGGATTGTTTCCACACAATCATGCGCAAACGGTGCACATCCCTGGTGCGTAGGATGCGGGGCAGCCGCAACAGTATCCTGAGCGCGTTTTCTGAACGTTTTGACTGTCAGTACGTGAACCACTGCTGTATGGTTCACGTAAAGACTAATGTTATAATTATATTTTAAATCGTGAATCCAATTTAAATTTTCAAATGCCTATTTAATTTTGTAATATTTATTTTGTGATTTTTGTGCCTACTAACATAGTTTATAAGTTTCAATTGTTACTAACCATTATGGATCATTGTTTTCTGACAAATAAATAAATATATATATATTGGCCCTTACGGACCCCGTCAGTTGGTGCTGACATCTCTTTGAGGCGCGCGTGGAACACAACGCGCCATCGACCCGGGCCTGGTCCTAATCGAACGGCGAGCAACCCATTGCTCACCGTCCGCAAGCCCGCGCCTACGGTGGCCGGAAGTCGGCTCGCGACTCCCGACGCCCCGGGCGTCTCCTGCATTCTGAAAGATTTCAACGCAGTGGGGTTCAGAATCATATAGGTACTAAATCCATGGTAACAGGCCATGTCCCTACCACCCTGAGTACACAGATGACATTTTGGTTTGTGGTTCTCTTCAGCAAATGTTTTGATGAGGACTTTCAATCTCTGTTTTAATTGTCATCACAGAAACATTCGCCAAGAACAAAGAAGATTGTATGTATTTGTAAGGCGCCGTCATACTATTATACATTAATACCTATTCTAGTAGTGTTATACGATTGATTTGGCGTGGAGTAGGTACAACAACAAAAAAGTGAAAAATAACTTTAATTTCAGAAGTTGGTGGCTATGCATTTAAGAGTCTCTAATCCCTTGTAAAACACTGATAATTATTATACTTTACCTGGCTTAACAATTTACACGCACTCTAGTAAAGAAGTACGGAAAATGCAAAGGGATCAGATGCATGCATGCCCGCGCATCTAATCGCCCTTCATATGCTTAATACTCAATACTTTATGTGCATTCCACAATGTGTACTTAGGTGGTAAGTTAAAATTATATGTGATCATTATGGACCCCGTCGGGCACAGCAACATAGTAGGAGAGAGGTGCTTTGAAAAAACTTAGCTTATCAGTCTTCTGAACGAAATCTAATATTATTAGATTTTTTGGTTTATTTTTACATAAATAGTTTACTGTATTCATTCTTTTTAGATTATGTTAGCATTTACCTGTATTTTATCGTTTAAACTATAATAGCATTTTCTTATAAAAAAATGTTTTAGTTTTTTGAATAAATATATTCAATTTATCTTCTTTTTTATTAATACAGGTAGTTCAAGTTATATATTTTTATGGACATTATATAAGGACTTGTAGATTTTTTTTTTCCGAGATGTTGGAATGTAATCTTGATTTATATTGGAGTGTGTAACGTGATTGTATATCTTCGCGTTTTGTATAAAATTCTGGATGCTAACGAACAATTTTGCAAGTCTCAAATACGTATGTACTGGGTAGGGTTAAAATATTATAATTTTGGAAGTGAAGTTTACAGCTGTCAGTTTGATCGAAGTTTACTAGGATCCTAACTAATTTCTTTTGAAGGGTAAAGAGTGTTGGTGCATCTGTGTATTTTCCCAATCCGCGAACCAACCTTGGCAAGCGTAGCTTAACTTTCGATCGACCCCCGAGCCGCTCGTGGCTAAATAATAACAACCGCACTGTTATTATTTTGCCACGAGCGGCGGCCACACATGCAATATGAGTCATTATATCACCGAACTCCCCTCAAGTGACTGTGGCGGTCGGACGAGAGTGGTGTGGCGGCATCTACATCGCCACATGCGAATTACGCATCAAAGACTCGACGTCACTCAAAATCCTGCATCGCGCAATTAGAGTTTACCGTGGGAACGACATATAAAACTATCCGACGTGAATCGTCGGGCAGTTGCCCACAAAATACGACACCCGTCTGGTTGGAAGATCCAGCCTTTTCTATAGAGGATGAGTGAACTTTACACCCTGTTCCTGATACCTCTGCATCGTGCTGCCTGCTAATAAACCTTCGCAAAATAGTCAGAGCCAGGCCATTCAATAGTGAAGTAGGAAAAGAGATCAAAATTCAAAAGATCAAATTTATTCAAACTAGGCTGAGAATCAGCACTTTACGAACGTCAAAATTACATAAGACAGTCCTCCAAAACGCCCACCCTTCACCACTTCCTAGTTCTTTAGCTGGGAAGAAGAAGTGGCGCAACAAACTCCCCAGTGGCACAGCTGTCTGTTCAGTTGGAAAAAAAATTTATTCTATATAATAATAATAGTATGCAAATAAATTACATTACGCAAAACAAAACATAATTTAAATTATTAGCCATATTTCAGCTAGCACACGCCAATATACCAACGAAAATCGTCGAGAACTAAAAACTAAACGTAAACAGAACTTAATATAATGACTTTACTCTTAACTCTTAGCTAAGCCTAACATTATAGCCGCAGCGAGCCGCATCACAACGCGCAACGCAATAATAGTTTCAGTCAAATTCAAATTTTGTATTCTAATTTGAACTACAACGCAAATCAGTAGCCGCAAAAACACGCCTGGTGAGCGATCCGCCAGTGCGATGCGGCGCGGCGGCGCGGCCCGCCTGTAATGTGCGATGGTTCATTCAAAAGTGATGCAGGAGGTTTTTTGCAATGCGTTGCGTTGCGGAGCGGCCCGCCCCAATCTGCGCTAGTCTTTACAAGTAGCAATCAACACAATGATACTAAAATTAGTGCTTATTTACCTGTAATTAAAGTATATTGTTTCATAAAACAATCAAATTCATTAGGTACTGTAATTAAAACTTTTTTAACAATAAAGAGGTTTTGATTTCGTGTAATAATTTGGAAGGTTGTAGCACATGCGTCGGTGGTGTAATGGTCAGCATAGTTGCCTTCCAAGCAGTTGATCCGGGTTCGATTCCCGGCCGACGCATATCTTTTGCCTTCCCTTTGTTTAAATAAAATATTGTTTGGGGAGCTTGTTGACGGGTACGACTCACACGGGATGTTTACAGGGAATAAAATCACTGTTTTGTGTTTGTTAATGATTGACCGATTTTATTATGAAAAACATTAAAATATACACTTAAAGTAGGTGACTTGTGGTGGGCGCGATAGCTTATTCAGCGAATGTTGACAAGTATTCGGTGAATAAGCATTTGCTAGTTGGGGTAAAAACTAAAACAATACATTTCATGTGGCGATGCTCATACATCCTGCCAACTATAAAAAAACTACAATCAACAAGTCTCCTTCTTTTCGTGTGGTTAGTGACTAACCTGGTGTCAGAATTTTTAACGAAACATTTAGGTTTCAGAATCATGTACTGAATTCATGGTAACAGTTTTCGCGTCGCTGACACCCTGGAGGTCATCATGATTCTCTTGCCCATAACACAATTAATTTGCGGTCTGCACAACATGTTTTTTTCTTCCACACTTCTCTATCAGTCGTCATCTCGAGTCACCTCCTTTCTAGCCATATCATCTTCCACACAGTCCATCCATCGTTTCTTTGGTCATCCCCTACTCTTATAACCATCCACATTCATACTCAAAACTTTCCTCACGACCTTTTCCGCATCACATGCCCATACCATGACAACCACATCATCATTTGAGCCTTTTCCCAACTATGACGGGCTCGGCTTCCAGTCTAACCGGATGCAGCTGAATACCAGTATTTTACATGGAGCGATCGCTTATTTGACCTCCACAATCCAGTAACTGGGTAACACGATACCCCTTGGTACGACTGGTTGTCAGACTTTCGGGCTTCCGACGAACCGTAACAACTGCCAAAGATCTACAAATGACAGCCAGGACTAAGGGCTTTACGTACTTTCCGAGGCACGGAGGAGTCTTGATATGTAAAGATGATCACTCATCCACGGAGCAGCCGCGGCAAACGAAGCTTAACCTGATCGAGCCACTCAATGGCCTCATTTTTAATATTTTAGCAATGTCCATTTCCTATTTTGTTACATACATAGTACTTTTTGACAGGCCTACACTGTCCTCCCATACCTAATAACCAGTGATCGGAGTAGGTAGATTGATTTTTAGTACTTGTATCATAAATGCACACAGAAAGAATAACATGGATAAGCCATTTTTCCGGAAAGTAATTCCGGTATTTCCGGATTCAATTAAATATTGTTAATGTTGGTAGTGATATTATTACTAGTGGTATTATTATTAGTGGTAGTCGTTGGGTTTTGTCAAATCGTGACAAAAAAAAAATAGGAAGAATAATAAAGAATAAAATTGCTCATTTTATTACAATTCCTACCTTTTTTTTGAGGATGGCAAATCATCAAATGACTCCTGCCACTCTGGCAGAATACAATTCCTACATAAGTTCCGGTTTTTTTTTAATAATCCACCAATTCCGGAGGAATGTCCATAGTAATATATACGTTTCGGATCAATGACCCCAGTTCAATCTACCTACTCCGATCACTGCTAATAACAGTGTAATTTGAAAACATTGTAAAAGCCAATTATTTTTAAAAGAGTAACTGTGGAGTTTCTTGCCGACTCTTCTCCATAGGAAACGACTACTTGGAACCGTGCATCTAGCGTCTGACGTTTCGTATGACCATGTAAGTTTATGTAAAATAAGATATTTTGAATTTGAATTTGGAATAAAATATAGAATGGCTTTGAATAAGCAAAATTATTTTGATCACCGAAAAGAGGAAGACCTTTTTACGCAGTCAAAGCCGTGGTGGGGATTTTACTTGGTAAACTGCTTAATTTAAACTAGGATTTCCAATTCGTATAACAAAATATTTATATCATAGGGTAGCTCGCACCTAGTCTGTTTGTATTGCCATCTCTTTTTAACGCATTGTGTGCTGTATGTATCTGTCTCATTTATCCAGTAGCACTGATGTAATATATCGATTGACTAGCTTTGCTTTACAGGAGATAAATTTTGTCGGATAAATACGGAGTTTGGTCTTATGGTACGGTCGATAAATTAAAATCTCAAGGTACGGTTTCCTAGCTACGTAACGGCCGTAGTGGCAGCTGTCATGAAAATGATAGCAGGGGGTTTTACATATCGGTGACAAAAAACGCTTTATAAAAAACAAATCAATATAAGTACTCGTACTTTATAAGAGTCCGCGTATCACTGGTCATTTTCCCACAGTCGTCAGTTTAATTGATTAGTAATTTTCACTGATTCGTCAGTTTTGTCGATTAGACAGTTTCGTTAACTCGACAGTTTCCACTGTTTGCCAGTTTTCGTCGATTCGTCACTTTTATTAAATTCGTCAGTCAAAGTACAGTAGTCGGTAGAAAACTGCACACACGTCTGCTAATTTAAATATACAGTATGTTAACTAACAGAGGGTATTCCCGCTAACCCGCAGTAGTATAGCGTCCATACATGCAAAAAAAATATTAACATAAAAAAACGGAACCCTTATGGATTCATCATGTCTGTCTGTCTGTTTGTCTGTCCGTCCGTATGTCACAGCCACTTTTTTCTGAAACTATAAGAACTATACTGTTAAAACTTGGTAACTAGATGTATTCTGTGAACCGCATTAAGATTTTCACACAAAAATAGAAAAAAAAACAATACATTTTGGGGGTTCCCCATACTTAGAACTGAAACTAAAAAAAAAAAAACATCAAGCCCATGCGTGTGGGATATCTATGGATAGGTCTTCAAAAATGATATTGAGGTTTCCAATATCATTTTTTTCTAAACTGAATAGTTTGCGCGAGAGACACTTCCAAAGTGGTAAAATATGTAACTTCTAAAATAAGAGAATGATAAAACTAAAAAAAATATATGATGTACATTACCATGTATACTTCCACCGAAAAATGGTTTGAACGAGATCTAGTAAGTAGTTTTTTTTTGTACGTCTTAAATCGTAAACCGCAATTTACCTTTCATTCAATCAACTCAAATATAAAAATAAAAAAAAACATTTAATTTCAAAGTTACAACGAACTACAAGAACTTTTATATTATTTTACTTGCTGCTACGGAACCCTTCATGGGCGAGTCCGACTCGCACTTGGCCGCTTTTTGTTAGTGTTACTTGCTTGCTAGTTAATTTTGTGCATTTTTTTTTTTTATTCCTTCCTTATTAAGTCAGTTCGAAAGGCGCTCGTGGCTATGTAATAACAGCCTTATGGGATCCATTAGGTTAAGCTACGCTTGCCGGGGTTGGTCCGTGGATGGTTGCATCTTTACATACCGAGACTCCTCCATGCCTCGGAAAGCACGTTAAGCCGTTGGTCCCGGCTGTCATCCGTGGATCTTTGACAGTCGTTAAGAGTCGTCAGAAGCCCGAATGTCTGATAGGCAGTCGCTCCATGTAAAATTCTGGTATTCAGCTGCATCCGGTTACACTGGAAGCCGACCTCAACATAGTTGGGAAAAGGCTAGGCAGATTGATTGATTGTAATTAAGTCAGTTTTAACATATATTTTTGCCCAAGAAGGTTGAAGGAAAATACTTCTCTAGATACAGATATAAGCATAAGCATAGAGCATAATCAAGCTATACAACATGAAAAAAAAGCCCTGTCTAACCCGAAAGGGTGTTGTTAGATATCGTAATGAGAGTCTATTTATGTGGTAATTTCAGGGGAAAATAAAAAATCACTACATTTTTTTTCAATCGGGTATTTTATCGGGTTGTTACATGGGGCGCGGGCGGCCGTGGCAGCGGGTCATACTCATAACTCGTAACTGGGGTAATTTTTTAACTAAAAATATGAAATTAAAATAGCAGTAATCAAAAATGTTGTTTTTTGGTAATTTTATTGCAGTACCTATGTGCCCCTTTCGGATCCGACAGGGTTTTCTTTTTACATATTGTATAACGTTCCCACTGCTCGGACACAGGCCTCATCTCTTCGAGAGGTGGTGGGCAGTAATCAGTAAGCCACTACGCAGACCCAGTGCTGTTTGATAGATGTCAGTCACATGTCTTCGAACTTTTGGTTCTAGGACATGTCGGTTTCCTCACGATGTTTTCCTTCACCGTTTTGAGAGCAGTGGTGATGAAATATTGCCTACACAAAGTAAAGCGACTTGACCCCACGACCATCAACTCGTAAGTCGGGGCAGCTACTACTGGGCCACCACTGCTCAGATATTGATATGTACTGCTTTAAAACAACAGATTTTCTTTAAAAGATTTCATTCAATCTCATGTATACCGGACAGTTAATAATGCATTGCATCTCATACGTATTGGAGATCGGAGCACCGGGGCACACCGGGACACATTGGGGCACACTGGGGCACACTGAGGCACACAGGTACGCGATGGGGCACACCGGGGCACTGAACGCATTGCTCTCGTTACCGGGGCAACGCGAGCAACACAACTATACGACAGTTTTCTCACTTACAGAGCACTCTCTAATGCTTGTTTATTTACATAAAAGATACAACGACAAGTAAGCTGATGTTTCCATTTATCGATCTGATTATTCTTTTTGTAGTGTTCTCTCAGTTCAGCCGGATATAAAACCATTTAGGCTTATTTACATTAACTACATATTTTTTTATGACAGACTATGATATTACAGCTGTTCATCCCGGGGTGAACAGAGATGAAATTGTACACCCACATTTCGCTAGTTTTTTTAAAGTCCGATGTCCTCTAGACTAAATTTCGGCCATGGCAGCCAATCTCAGCGGAGGCCTTCGACGCGGGAGATATTATTGTGCAGAAGTGTGTGCGAAGACATAGATGCACTTCCTCTTCCCTCACTCTCATGGTTTGATAGGATGGTAATCCGACACGACCGGAGAGAGATCAAGTGCAAGACCAACGGCATAACGTGCTATCCGAGGCACGGGGTATCACACCGCCAACTTCCAAACTCCGGGCTGTTACTGAGAAATTCCTAATTTAAATACCCAATAACGCTTTGCCCGATCCGGGAATCGAAAACCCCACGTTCAGCAGTGGCGCTTGCTACCAACAGCCCAACAAGGCAGTTTTGTCTAACCGAAGGTAAAATACGTTGTCATTTGTTTTTCATGTAGGAAGTTGTTTCAATCCAATAATAAAAACAAAAGCTACCCACAAAGAAACCCTTGTGTTCGTCTAATTACAACAACAACATCATTACTTCCAACCCAGACAGTACTTTTTATAGCCTCAAGCGATGAATCAAATCTCGAGAGTCAAGCGTTTCATTCCTGGCACTTGAACGTATCTCTTAAGTGTTATAAGTACGTCTAAGCTGCATTTATTTCTGTTTGAAGCGATCCATTATGAATTTAATGATAATTTATTGGTTTAATTATTTTTGTATCAGGTTTTTTTTAATGTTTTGTTGTGGTTGAAAAAGTTCCTACATAAAAATAGGCGAGAATAAGTGCTACGTGCGTCTTGCTAAGATGTTTCAATCAGGCGTAGAGTGCCACCATAATAACCTGTTGCGTTGTTCACATGAAAGAACAAGAACGTGGTGAACATGAACATCGAACAATTTGTTTGCATGTGCATACCACTAAAGAACACACACACACACTGACTCACACACACACACTGGCACACACTGGCGCACTGGGACTGGCTCTCACTCTCATTTGTCACTGTGTTTGTCAAAAATGTTCGTGGTGATCCATAATCGAATCATTGGAGCCTAATATGGAGAGCGGAACGATTGAGCGCGAACTCAAGTCGAACTGTGTTCGTATTGTGCTCGTGTTGGCTTTGCTAATTTACGTCCACACATACGATCAAATGTCATCAAATGCGATCAAATCATCGCACCTAATGTTCCGTGTTCGATGTTCATGTTCACCATATTTGCCTGCCATGCCTTTATGGTTACCGACCAAAATTAAAAAAAAAGTAATCCTATTGTGTGAATTCGTGTATCTGTAAGTCCGTCACAGCTGCTTACTTCGAGAACTAAAAATTATTTCCATTGTTTGGAACAGTTTTTAATCATACTAGCCCACTATTAAAGATAAATAAAAAAGAAAAATAAAAAAACACGTCTTTGGGGACTGCAGATAGAAGTGAAAACTAAGTAACTTGTGAATTGTATATCTATGTACATATATCCACGTACAAGTATACATATAGCTCATGGAAAGCGTTCGGTGACGATGACGCGAGTTCCATGAATTTTGTTCACCCAAAAAGTGCTCAACGGGCCTAAAGAAGTTTTCACAAAAAAAAAAAAAGATTTGTTGAAATTGAAATATTATTGAAAGTGAAAGAATTGTAATATCGTAAACATAGCCTCACACCTGTATCTCCCCGAAGGGTTGCGCAGAGGTGTAGTAATTTTTACAGTTATTTATAGATAGATAGATAGATAGAATATTCTTTATTATGCACACCATACAACCTCTCAACTGTCAAGGGGTCTGTTTTTGACCCTAAAATTTGACGCTCATCTGTCAAGAGGTCTGTTTTTGACCTGCCACGACTGACATCCGTATTTGTCCAAAATTGCTACAGATAATAAATTAAACTCATGCTTAAAGTTGTACAAAAATATAGTGTATTAGACAAGGATGCCATATAATCTCACATGTCAAACATCTGACAATAGTTTGTAACCGTAATGTTTATTTCTTTGCGGTCAGTGCCGCTTCCGCTGACAAAGATGGCGGACGCGAATGTTTACATTTAGATATTGTTGTTTTGTGTTTGTGTTGTGTTATTCCATTAGTAAATATAATCTTACAGTAGAATGTACATTTCGATTCGAATAAAGTGCAACGAGAAATCTCGTGTGATCCAAAGTTTTGTTCGGGTTGTGTTGCCGTTGTGATGCAAGTGCCGTGATGTGAAAAGTGATAAAAATAAACAACAGTTAAAACTCTGTTGGCGTTAGCATGTGGCCTAAACAATAGATAAGCTACGATAATGCTTCTTTGTTGGAGTCTCCTTGGTCCAAAACAGGTATTTATAAACGACCCTTTGTTCACGTTATCGGGTTGACCGGATGACGTCATAAGTTTGTTTTTTATATTATTGCCGGTGGTTTGAAAAAAATTTTTTAGGGATTTATGTTTTTTTTATTGATTTCGGTCAAATAGTATGCAAATATGATAAGAAGTACCAACAAGACCAAATACATCACGTATTCTAAACTATTGCAAAAATGCATCTATAATGCTAAGCGGAATTCTAACATCAAGTTTATTAACAACAACAAAAACAAATGTAAAGCCACTTGGTCAGTTATAAAAAATGAAATACACAATATGGACCGTAAAGACAATATTGAATATTTACAGGTTGAAAACACTGTACTCACAAAACCAGCGGAAATAGCCTCTGCACTCAATAATCATTTCATAAACGGTATCACTACACAATATCAAATAAATAGCTGTCTCAATGAAAACGTAATTGCTAACTCGATGTTCCTCACTCCGATGTCTGAAACTGGGGTAAGGCAACAGATATTATCATTGAACAATACAAACTCTGAAGGTTACGATGAACTAAACACCAAAATTATTACGACATGTACCAATGAAATAAGTCAGGTGTTGACATATTTGATCAACTTGTCTTTTTCACAAGGAGTATTCCCAAAAGCGTTAAAATTATCCATTATTAAACCATTGCTCAAAAAGGGTGATAAACATGATATGAACAATTATCGCCCTATAACATTAATACCCATAATCTCAAAAATATACGAGAAATGTATGCATCAAAAATTAATAAATTACTGCGAGAAATTTAACATTATAAGAAAACATCAATTTGGATTTCAAAAAGGTAAATCCACAACGTTAGCCATATTCTCACTATTAAAAACGATACTGAACAATTTAAACAACAACCGGTTCGTAACGGGACTATTCTTTGATTTATCGAAGGCGTTCGATCTAGTTACACACGCAAACTTATTAAAAAAATTAGAAGCTCTCGGAATCAGAGGACAGCCACACCAATGGATATCGTCGTACCTAACTGACAGACAACAGTGTGTCGCTGTTACCAAATTGGACGAAAATGGGGATATGATACTGCATACGTCTGAATATCAATATGTAAAACGCGGTGTGCCACAGGGTAGTATATTGGGCCCCATCTTATTTCTCCTTTACATTAATGATATAGTTGATATGACTAATCACAAATGCTTTCTTTTTGCGGATGATATTTCTATAATTGTAACTGCTGACAAAAAATGTAATTCAATTACCGACCATGAAACTGACATAAATAATACAATTGACATTCTAATTAATTGGCTAAATAATAATAATCTATCTATTAATCTTGATAAATCTGTATACTTACAATTTAACAAATATTATAATAATAAATTTAATTTAAAAATGGACATTTCAAAAATTACGCATGTGACGCAAACTAAGTTTTTAGGTGTAGTAATAGACGAACACTTAGACTGGAAGGCGCAGGTTGAGAATGTCTGCAATAAAATAAATAAATTTGTATATGCCCTTAGGCAAATAAAAAAGGTAACAAATATAAAAACAGCCGTAATGTCATATCGAGCATACGTTGAGTCCTCGTTGAGGTACGGACTAATAAAATGGGGAAATAGTACCGACCACAACAGAGCATTTATCGCCCAGAAAAAATGTATACGGGCCTTATACGGGATTCCATCCGATGAATCTTGTAAACCGATATTCAAAAAGCTTGGTTTGCTACCGTTTCCGTCATTATATATATATGAGGTGTGTATGTTTGTAAAGAAACATAAAGAATTGTTTAAAACAGCAGCAGAGGTATGTTCACGAAGTCGGCGTGACCAATACACACTAGTACTAGACGAGCTGCCTAGGTATGCTAAATATAATAAAAATTGTGTAGCTATGTGTGTACGTATATTTAATAATTTACCAAAGACATTAAAAGTATTGAATTGTAGACTATTTAAAATTAAATTGTATAACTGGTTGAATGAAAATAATTTCTATAGTATTAAGGAGTTTTTAGAGCACTAACGTTGACATAACAATTTTGCATGCTTCAATTATAAGCAAAACATGTATGAGCTCATTTTGTATTGTAACAACTTTTTATACCGTGTTTTAAGCAAATAAATATTATTATTATTATTATTATTAGAAAAAAAAAAAACAAAATATAATAATAAAAAAAAAATACATATATATTTTTAAATATGTTAAAAAGCAAAAAACCCTGTACCGCCGCATTTACATTAAAATTGTCAATAGATTAGAGGCACAACTTCATTTTTAATGTGTTAGCTTATTTCATAACAATTCCAACAACATAAGTTCTTTATACATCTGCCATACAAAACTTTAGAGATATCGTTATTTTAATCTCAAGTGGTATCGGATTACGGGACCTTATAAAGATCGCTTGACAGATGCCCAGAAACAGCATTGACAGCTGAGAGGGGGTCAAAAACAGACCTCTTGACAGTTGAGAGGGGTGACACAATGGGCGGTCTTATCGCTAAAAGCGATCTTTTACAACCTTTGGACCTTTGGTTATTTATATTTTGTAAGCTTACATATTATGTCCGGATGTAATCACTATATTAATATTATGGTTCATACAATGAAATAAACGATAAAGGTAACACGTTTTTTAGGGTTCCGTAGTAAACTAGGAACCCTTATAGTTTCGCCATGTTCGTCTGTCTGTCTGTCCGCGACTTACCTCAGAGACGGTATGTACCAGAAAGCTGTAATTTGGCATGGGTATACATATTAATTACGCCGCCAAAGTGGTAAACTAAAATCAAGAAAAATTTTTTTTTTTAGTGTACCTCCCCTACATGTAAAGTAGGGAAGCTTTTTTTTCTCGTCTATCCCATAGTGTGGGGCGTCGTTGGAAAGTTCGTTCAAAAATATTGAGGGTGTGTAAAAATCATTTTTCAATTCAGGGATCCGTTTGTGAAATATTAAGCTTTAAAGTGCTCATTTTTGTTAGTCAAGTGTCCCCCCCCCCTCTGCCACCTAAGTGGTTGTACTTGGATTTGTGAAAAAAATCACAGCAGTAGTATATATAACGAAGTTAAAAGGAAAACTATCACAGCTAAGTAGGCTTTACAGGTTAACGAGTAATAATCGACCAACTTAAATTTGCAGTTTGATAAACATGATCTCCCATACATTCCGTATGGGGGAAAATATTTTTCAACTACAATGTTAAGTTTGTTCTTGGGATAAATTTATCGCAACTATGGAACCCTTCATTGTGCGTGGTCCGACACGCACAATGAAGGGTTCCGTAGTTGCACATGGCCGGTTTTTATTTCTACGTACGGTCCAAGTTAACTCGCGCCACACTTACTAAAACATGCATTCTTCCTATAGTCTGTTCTAAAAGTATCTGACGAAAGTGTAAACGAACCCTCTTCAGGTTAAATTCATGCAATCACTCACTTACATAACATACCAGCACGCCTAGTTTTCCCCGAACGGTAAGGCAGAGGTGTACCTATAGTTCACCCACATTTCACCAGTTATGTTTATGTCCCATGTAACAGGGGGGAGCCTATTGCCAACCGGGCACAAACCCAGACACCGGGCTGCTACTGAGAAATTCCAGATGGAAAACCCAATAAAGCTTTGCCCGCCTCTTGAATCGAACCCAGGACCTCATGCTCAGCAGTAGCACTTGCGACCATCAGACCAACGTGGCAGACCGTCTTATCGTAATATAGTCCTTATTTGTAGTACGCTACAGCTACTTTTGTCAAAATATAATAACTCAATAAATACTAATGTGAGTAATTTCGTAACCTTTTACTACACCCATAGACAGATTTAAGCTTCGTGCAGACTAGCGCGACGCGACAGCGCGGCGCGACACCGGAATTATTATAACGTGAAATTTTCTTAGAAATTGTATTATTCCCGTCTCGTTGCGCTGGTCTGCACGAGCCTTTATTGGTCCCTTTGTAGATAGCAAATCGCACTTAAGAGTCCATAATACCTCAAATTCACTCCTTATCTCGCTCACATGATACTGCTCGCAGGCTAAGTGAGAGCGAGATTGAGCAGCGGGGAGAAGGCTCCAAGGCGCCAATAGTTGAGGTAATTTCATTTTTACAGCGAAAATAATGGCAATTAAAATAAAATAAAACATAGTACCTGCTTTATAGTTAGTTCAGTTATTATGAAAAGTTTCATGATCTAATTTGAAGTATTTTATTAATATATTGTTCGGTTTGGAGGTAACTTTGGGTTTTTTTTCTGTAGAGGATTTTTTATGGAATCGTGTTTTCGTCAAACATAGAGGAGATCGTGGCTAAGTAACAACAGCCGCACTGGTCGATCCATCAGGTTAAGCTACGCTTGCCGGGGTTGGTCAGTGGATGGGTGACCATCTTTACATACCGAGAAGAGAACCCTCCGTGCCTCGAAAAGCACGTTAAGCCGTTAGTCTCGGCTGTCATCTTTGACAGTCGTTACGAGTCGTCAGAAGCCCGAAAGTCTGACACCAGTCTTACCAAGGGATATCGTATTACCCAGTTACTGGGTTGTGAAGGTCAGATAGGTAGTCGCTCCATGTAAAATACTGGTATTAAGCTTCATCCGGTTAGACTGGAAGCCGACCCCAACATAGTTGGGAAAAGGCTAGGCAGATTGATTGTTTTTCTTGTAATTGTAATTCTCAACTTTACCATATAATTATTTCAAAATGAAAGCTGCAGTATTATCGATATAACGGCGGATCATGCTAAGCAACTTAGGTACTATAGACTCTTAACATGGTGCTTTTTGAGTCGGTTTACTGTGGACTCCTATTAAAGCAAATTTTCTTAAAAGCATAATTAGCCTACAAAATCCCGCTGGAACACACACCTCCTCTCTAAGAGAGGCAATGGGCCGTAATCTACGACGCAGGACCAGTGCGGTTTATGGCCAGTTCATTGTAATTTTCCAAATGGCACAGCATAATAAAGAACAGTATGACAAAACTTAGATGTAGCACAAATTTGAAAATTTTCATTCATTCATTTCAATTTTACGAATGTATTTGCTTATAGGACTTAACAAGTTATTGCGTTTGCGTAAAGATCATTCTCACCTAAAGCAGTATTATATTGGTGATTTTGAAGGCGTACTCGGTTCAGATGTTGATTAGTTTTACGTTTTTTGCCGATACTACATCTAAGTTGTGTCGTACTGTAACAGTATTATATCTCGGCAGCTGCTTTTAAATTATTATCTTCGGCCACTCGATAGATAAACCGTCCACATTCGCAACTGCCGCGCACTCGATACTGTTGCATACTGATATACACTGAGATTTCGAAGCGCGTCGTTTCGGACGTTTTCTATGAAAATAGAATACTGTTACTTATTTATAAAAATAAATAAAAAATATATCTTTATTTCAGACCTAAGCAGTCCATAGGTAGTTAGTGGTTAGTAACAAACTGTGCTTACATGCTATGTTATTGTTGTTAGTACTTAATTCTATTTAACATAAACCTATACCTAACTCTACCCAGTGCCTTTGGATGGGGCAGTCCACTCTGCTAACAAAGCTAGCTAAGACTCGTGAAAGAACATTACTTGTCGTTATGATTTTGTTCTTATCGTTAGCTGTAATAATATTCGTCATTTATTTTCGTTGCTTATATAGTTAGTATGTATGTATCTATGTATCTATTATATAGCACTTATCTGTGTATCCATTATAGTATATTGTACTTATATACCTTTTATTTGCACCAAAGACAGCCCCATTTTATGTCCAGAGAATCACTGTCCATTCCAAGGTTGCCTGGAAGAGATCGCAGTAAGCGATAAGGCCGCCAATTGTATATTTTGTAGTGTATTACTTTTTCTTTATGTAATTATAATCTGGTGTACAATAAAGTATATATAAATAAATAAATAAACAATCATTTTCAGGATGCCGTTCCGAGTGCTACGCAAACGTTTATATATATTTATACTGTGCCAATGGTCACCCCTTAATTATTTCCAAATCTGTCTATTGCAGTTATATAATAAGTCTGCACTATCCCTATCAAATAAGAGATCAACAGACAGTTCAGAACTCGGCAGGAAATCGCTAATAAATGACTTAGTGCGGATTTCATCAATTAAATTGAACGCGTTTAGCACATCTAAACGCGTTCAAGAGCTGTCAGTGTCTGTCATAACATTTTTGACACTGACAGCTCTTGAACGCGTTTTAGAAATGCTGATCGCGTTCAGTTTCATTGGTGAAATCACACCTTAGTTTGACCATTTCTCCCAAAATCATAGGGAATCATCAACCAGGAACAAAATCACGTAATTGGGTAAGTTTCCACGGGATCCATGTTCATGGAACCGTGACACCATCATGATCGAATTATGAGGTACAATGGGGTACAATGGTGACACCGTAATGTCGGTACTTCCGGTAGTAATGATGAGTCTATTTTGTTGGTCAACTCGTGTATCAAGTTTGCGTATTTCGAGGTTAGGATAGTCGGGTAGAAAAGTGTTCGTTTAATTTTGTGGTGGTATTGTTGATCGAAGTGTGGTAGTTAGTGCAGCTTCTTAACTTATATATGTATAATTGAAGAAGTTCATATCTAACCACCGTAAGGACTATTCTTGCTTGCAGCGCTCGGCGACTATAGAACCGGACCGGTAACAGATATGGTCATCGTGTACACGGAATTTTGTTTTGAAACTGGTTAGATATGAACTTCATTGATGGTAAACTAATATTAAAATAAAAATAGAAAGTATTTGTATTTTTGTTTGTTATTAATAAACTCAAAAAGGACTGGACCGATTTTAAAAATTATTTCACCAGTAGGACGCTATATTATCAATTGATCACTGAGTAATATAAGCTATAATTTATAAAGTAATGACGCGGGCGAAGCCGCTGGCGGAAGCTAGTTATATATCCTAACTATATCCTTCTAATAATATTATAAATGTGAAATTTTGTGTGTTTGGATGTTTGTTACTTAATCACGCAAAAACGGCTGAACGGATTTGCATGAAATTTGGCACACAGATAGTTTATAACTTGGATTAGCATATAGGATACTTTTTCTCTTGATAGTGCGTTCCCGTGGGATAAGTACTTTCGACATGCACGCGGGCGAAGCCGCGGGCGAAAGCTAGTAATATTATAAATGCGAAAGTGAGCTTGTTTGCTTATTTGTTACGCTACCACGCTAAAACGAACTTAGATTAGAATTGGCACCCAGATAGGCCATGACCTGGGTAAAGACATAGGCTATTTTTCATCCTGGATCGCAGACGAAGTTGCGGGCAACAGCTAGTTAAATTTATATTTCATTTTTGTGATATAATTGGTGTTAACAAAATTTTATAAAGTTGTTATTGCTTATAAAACGGTGAAGGAAAATATCGTGAAGAAACTCCGCATGCCTTAGAAATATTTCTCGACGGCACGTGAAGCCCAGTCAGAGGCCCATGGGCGGCTTTAACTCTGACACCAGGTTAGTCACTAACCACATGAAAAGAAAAAGATCTTGCAGGATATGTAGATACCCATCCCGCTATGATTTTGTGAACAACAAGAAATTATTCTGTTTATGTTGTGTTTTCGTAAGTCAGATGTAGATATTTTTTTCATTTGTAGTCCTGTAACCAGTAATAATGATTGTAAAATTAAACAAAGAATAGGGTCACAAAGTTTTTATTGAAACACTTAAATTCGATTTTTAAGTACAAATCAATATTTTGAAATAGCTTCCTCGTATGGCAACGTGTTTTATTACAACACAATTACTTACTACATAAATATCTATAAAACATATACCTATTTACAAAACTTAATAATACTGCTTCTATATACACTCGCTATCTATAAAACATTTATTTTATATATTCGAAAAAAGAACATTAAAAATGCAAGGCACCGGTTTTAGCACCAACTTTTACAAAATAAAAATTGCAAAATATTTTGACATTCCGTCACTAGATTTAACAATATTTTTAATATGCACAAATTGTACCTACACAAATAGTGTAATACTCTTTTAACACATTATTAGATATAATACATTTTCGTAATAATTTACATTTTGTTTATGAAATATTTTTTAATACAATTTATGAGCGCTTCTGCTCGCGACTGTATGCCATACCCGTACAATACGATAAGTACAATGACATTGGTTGGCTTTAGATAACCTGTGCATTTTGGTTAAAAAATATTAACTTTAACCAAAATGCACAGGAAGGCAGATTAATTGTTTATTTAAAATTAAGAGTGCAGCTGAATGAGAGTTGCTGAGAATCGAGTTGAATGGAGAGGCCTATGCCCAGCAGTGGGATGCTGGAGGCAGATGAGGATCAATCAAGAGTTAGGATTTTCTATTAATATCAAATCATTATGGCAGTGATAGCCTAGAGGTGTGAACGTCGGACTGCCAAGTCATAAAGGCTTGTGCAGACCAGCGCGACTTGTCGCGCGACGCGACACCGGTTATTGTTATACTGTGAAGTTTTCTTAGAAACTGTATTGTTCGTGTCGCGTCGCGCGACAAGTCGCGCTGGTCTGCACAAGACTTAAGTCTCGAGCTAAGGCACGCACCTCTGACTTTTCGGATTCATGTGCGTATTGTATAATTATCACTTGCATCAAAAACGGTGAAGGAAAACATCGTGAGGAAACCGGCATGCCTGAGAGATATTTCTCGATGGCATGTGAAGCCAAGTCAGAGGCCCATGGGCGGCTTTAAAACGCTGACACCAAGTTACTCACTAACCACACGAAAAGAAGAAGCAAATTATGGTGACCTTAAACAGTCATGCTTTTAAGTTACAGCAACAAATTTTTTTACTCGTTTCTGTTACCTAATTTCAACCAACCAATATCATGATACTCACATCACACTACTACAACAGACTATATCATAAGCGAAGAGCGATTAACTTCAATTCAGTATTATTTCATAGCAAAAACAACCTTATAACAAACCAGCATAAGACCTAAGATCATTCGTACCCCGCTCCGCTCATGATATAGTCCACAAAATATCTTCTAACTATATTTACAATAAATATCACTAGTTTTGTAAAGAATATTCAGATCTCAACAACATTTAGATAAAATGCTACCTACTCGTACAACAGGAAAATAGATAATTTAGAAATTGCATCAGATTTTGGAAGCACATTGACAGTAAACGCACTATATAAGAATAATTTTGAAATTTGTAACAATACATTAGATCTATTATAAAAAACAGATACATTTAAATATCTTACAGTCATAAACAAATAATTCAACAAAAGCATTGAATGATTTCGTTTCAGATATAAAACAATCTATTTATATTATTCCTCTAAAGAAACGAGCACCATATGAAAAAATTTAGCACAATATTTTGATACAACGAACGCTCCTGATGCAATTTCTCAAGTCTTAGTAAGAAAATACAGGAACTTTTAAGATAAAGGCACTTTGAAGGAAATACTAACATTAATACTGGTTGAAAACTCCAGCTATGCTTAAGTTAAGCGCACACTGGCGACAAACCGCATTTTTATACACTAAGAGACCTGCTTAACACCGACTTATAGTTCCATTGCACTGCTTGTGACTAGCAAAACAGTATCTCTATAGCGGCGATTCTCAAAAAGAATCGTTTCGCGATTTTCTACTCCACATTCGATATTATGCGCTTAACTTGCGTCTTCTATCAAACAAACCAAGACATTTAATACATCGAAGACTATCGATTAATACATAATGATTCAACGTACTTCGGATCCATTTCATCGATCTCACGACCTTTCGTTTCTGGGACGAAAAGTACAACGAATAGGAGACATAGTACTGAAATTCCAGCGTACATCCAAAATAGCCCGTACAACCCTATATAGTCTTGGAAATCCGTTGCTGTCTTAACATTGACAAATCCGCAAAGATGACTGAAACTAGTAGCTAAAGCACTGCCCGTACTTCTATACTCAAGAGGAAACAGTTCCCCAATAAGAAGAGAAGAAATCGGACTGATACCCAAAGAAAAAGCGATCGTAAATGTTAAAACGCAAAGCAGAGGGATCCAATCATACGTCGGTTCTGATGCCATTAAATCTGACGAATTTCTGAAGACTTCTTGGTAGTACGCGAATGATCCAAAACCGGCGAGAGCTATTGACATCATCACTCCACTTATCATCAACAGAGGTAGTCTTCCAACGTTGTCTATCAGCATTCCTGATAGACATGACGCTAACAGTTGGGCAACACTCGTTGCTATCGCTCCGCCATGAGGATTCATTGTCCTAAAGGTCTTCTTAAACATTTTGACTGCGTAAAAGTTGAATAAGTTCGCTCCAGTAAACCTTTGGAAGAACATCAGGCCGCAAGTTATTAATACAGGCCTTGTCATCCTTTTCGAAAGCAGGGCCTTGAATTTTCCAGCGTTATTACCATTGAAAAGTTTACTTGCGAGGATATTGGTCCTTATCGTTGCTAGTTCTTGTCGTATATCTGCTTCTGGTCCTCGGAGCCATTGCAAAGACTCTTCTGCTTCCTGCTCTCTTCCTCTTAGAAGAAGAGAAGAGGGAGTTTCAGGAATAAAGAAGAGAGCGAAGAATAGGAGGATTGGTGCTGCGGCGACCATCAGGGCGAGTTGGTACCAGTTCAAGTAGGCGCCGATGGAGAATGATATCAGAATGCCGATCTGGCTCAGTATTTTGAGTACTGAACTGAGACATCCTCTGATTTCGGGGACTGCTATTTCTGTGACGTATACCTGGGAACAAGAGAAAAGCATGTTAGGAATTTTCATGAATAATAATTTATGTTTGATTCTAGCTATAACAATGACTAATTCACTGACGATGATGTTATCTTAGATTCGGTATCTTGATCAGGCGACAGATTGGAATCTGTCTTTAATTCCTAGTTAAAGGCAGTGTTAAGAGGGATGTCACCAGAATATTCAATGATTTCCATGAATCTTACAACCTTTGCATGCCATATTGACTATTTCCCGTTCACTATCTCGAGATGAGAGGCAGGGTGGCCCAATCTAATCTTAGCCCACACATTGTAGCAATAAAATACATTATACATTCCAATTACAAATGTAAAGCTAAACAAAGCACCTTCTAACGATGCATCGCTATGCTTTGTCGCATATAAGCCTTCCAAATAAAGATTAACACTGTATTAGTATTATTTTGTTCGTTATCAAGTGATTTTATGTTTTCCAAACTTTATTTTATTATCTACTATTAATTTACGTATAAGAGCATTTTGTTTCTCGCCTATCATTTTAGTGTGGGTGTCCAAAATTGTGGTTTTATTAGAATTCTTCTGTTTATTTTGATTGTTATTGGTTTTATTATGTAGTTCATTGATTTCTTTGACGTTGTTGTGTAATAGGAAATACATTGGATCAGCTGTTTCAACCCACGCTATTAATAAAATTTGTCTAGAGTGAAAAAGTTGTAGTTTTAGTAAGAAATTGTAATGGGCTAGTGATCTAAATCTACGTTATGGTATTTTTATGAGCTCTTCCCGTAAATATTATCGTAGAATGCTTTCACAGGTTGTGTCTATCATTGAATTAAGGCCCACATTCACACAAAGAAACGCAAGTACCTACAGTAGCGGTTGAAACTGATTGCAAAATCCGCCCTCTTTTACCAGTATTTAGCTTTTGTACATGAACGTGTGTAAAGCAACTACAAAATTAATGACAGTCAAAGAAATTACAACAATGTCAACTTTCTGTGACTGTTCAAGGGAGATATTACTATAATCTTCTAACTTTAGTGTTTATGTTAATATGTTTGTTGTTTATGGAAACCTTTTCGGTTTCCGCATTGGGAATCACAGCATGATATTATTGCTTCACAGACGAGTGCTGGAACACTCCTCCTCTTTTGTCCTACAAAGTAAGAGTGAAGACCACCCTGGGCCAGCCCATAGTTACTTAATACCACCACAACGCGAAATGACCAAAAACATAAAATTCATGAGCGATTCGCCACAATACCAGCCTTGTTTATTGTTAAAGTAATGTATGGAAATGCGTCAATGGTCCGTAGAATTATGTCATGAGCTATGGTAAGTATTTCTCGTGACCAGGCATGAGCCTGTGAAGTCATAACTGCTGTAGAATCGATGGTAATCATTTGTTTATTTGGAATACCACCTGTGCGGAATTGTGGAGAAATTGTGAGAGGAAGTGATCGTGTTTTGTTTTCATTTCGATTAAAGGAAAATTATTCCTATCGAGGTCAGATGGTTTTGATATTGCTGATTTTGAAATCATTACATACGGCGTTATTATGAGGAATGTTTTTAGGTGCAGATGCAAATAATTCTGCTAGCTAGGCGCCTATCTACTGAATAGTTGATTTTATGGGCACATAAGTAATTTTAAGCACGTTGACATTTTACCTCTTGGACAAAGTTCCTATTTATGCATAGGATAATGTTATAAGTCCCAATTGATATTTTTTTTATTACATCAACCATACTCATTAATTTTTTACTTTCGTTTGATCTGTTCGAAATGAAATTAAATGATTTGAAATAGAAATGAAATGAAATTGTTTATTCTGTAAATTGGATATCGGAATCACTTTTACACCACATATTATTAAATATTAAAAATAAGCTAGATGAGGTCTGCGTTTGCTATCTGACAACTGTGAGAAGGAAAGCCGAAACAAACTCAGAGGTCGCAGTGTCTTTTAAACTCCAGACATAATCTTGGTCAGACCATATGCCGAATATGTAGATAAGTGTATGAAATGGTCTTTTAGGGAAAGAACCACATAGATTTGACTGGACCTGACCAGACAGTGCAAGCATTTGTCAGCAATCGTGTAGCTCAACTCGGAGCTCAACGACTCGACAAACAATACCAAATAAAGGACTTTTAGTCGGTTTAGTTTAGTCGGCATTTAGAAAGTACTCAAACTGCCAGACCATCATTAAAACGATTTGTTGCGCCACTTCTTCTTCCCAGCTTAAGCACTAGGAAGTGGTGAAGGGTGGGCGTTTTTGGGGGACTTTCTTATTTAATTTTGACGTTCGAAAAGTGCTGATTCTCAGTCTAGTTTGAATAAATGACATTTGAATTTGACGAACTAATCAATAAAGTTCTTTGTAAGTCTCCTGATACTTTAAGTACATGTAACAGTTTGATCGACAACTGATACATCATAAAAAAAATATTCTCATTTGAGAAATTTATGTTAAAAAAACTTAACATGACTGCAACACCAAATATGTACCAAGTATATGATAAATATCATATAAATATAGTACTAATACGTATATTCAACGGTTTTCCATTGAACCTCAATCACAGTCAGCTCTACTAAAATCTAAAACTATACCAATAACTATTGATATTTTATTTCAATCAAGATCATTACTTAATTAATATTCCCCACACAATTCTCCTGACAGTAATATCCACGTTCTCACAATAAGTTTTCCGAAATGGTTCCGCCTGACAAATAATCATGCAATTCTTACTCAAAAACACTGGCCATCGGTTCATATAGTCTCGTAAAATTGTTAACAATAGATTACTTTACATAAATAATACTTAACAAGTCAATGTTAGTGCATAAACACAGAAATATATGTTTTGTTCGAAGAAAGGCAAAGAGTATGTATGGGAGAGATGGGACTGTCAAATTGACAGGTAGTAAATAAAGATGGCGTCTTATGGCGATTCGTTCGAGTGACGTTGGATTTAAACAATTGACGATTCAATTTCAAGACGGACTATTTCCGTTCCTCGGAAAGCACGTTGTAGGTTCTTGCTGTCATTCGTACATCTTTGACAGTCGTTACGAGTAGTCAGAAGCTCAAGTCTGACAACCACTCTTACCAAAGGGTATCGTGTTACCTAGTACCCAGGTTGTGGAGGAGAGATAGGCAGTCGCTCCATGTAAAATACTGGTATTCAGCTGCATCCAGTTTAGACTGGAAGCTGACCCCAATATAGTTGGGAAAAGGCTAGGAAGATTGAAATTCTATAGATGGGCTTTCTATCCATGTATGTTCAAATTCAATTTTGATTTCCGAATCGGGAATATTTTAGAGCTTATGAAGATTCTGTGTTGATTCCGAATTCGAGTTGTTTCTCATTATGATTCCTGTATCGTGGTTGTCAGATTTGCATGCAAAGGTTCTGTATTATTTATGACCACATAAATATGTGTTAAATTCTACGAATTCAAATGCTATATGCAATCCAATTTAGGTAATGATTTGTTAGTTTTGGTTTTCAGATTATACGGATTAGGGTTACCGAACCTTATATGGATGGTTTAGTATCGTCATTTACTAGTTTGGGTAGGGGTATAATTTGTCATAAAATGTAAAAACTATATTTTAAACCATTTGAAACTAAGAGGTAGTACCTTAATTCTGGTCAAGAGATACCATAAACTAAGAACATCGTCATCTACGTCTACATCTTTCCTACTCTATGTCTTTACCACAATAACGCTCAAAGTGACGTCTGTCAAAGATTGCACGATTCTGAAAACTACGCAGCACGCAGCAGCCAGTGCATTGCAAGTGGTCATTTATTTCACAATAACTTAAATTAAATGGTCAATTGTTTGGTATGCATCACGTTTCAACTTTCAATTATGGCAAAAAACATAAAAATTGTGGTTCTGTACTTAAAAAAATATTTGTGTGAGTTTCAGTATACAAAATCAGCTCGTAATATTGTCCGCAAAGGGTGTTTGCCCTTTGTCATACTGAGATTTTCATTTGCTGTTTATTTTATTTTATGTTTTCCGAATCATCAATTTATTTTTCTTTCTTTTTTCTTAGAGGAACAGATTATTCATTTGTTTTCTAACTTTAGGTTAATCAAGGTAAAACTTCATTGCTAAACTACAACAGTAGGTTCATCTTAGGTCAAAAGTGTGTTCAAAATCGCAATGGTCATTTTGAAAGAATTGATTAAAACTTTCCAACATTTGTTGTTTCGCATCAATCAATAGCTAATCTTACTTTACAAAGCCATCATTGAGCTACCTCAATAAAATCCCCAATAATTTTACGTTCAACATGGGTTAACCAAACTGACCTAACTTAACAATGATGACGCCATATTCACAATAACCAAGCTAGACATAAAGGTATCGCAACGTAAGGCTCATCGTCTTAATCATCATTGGCAGCCTTGTTCCACCTACTGAGTATAGGCATCCTTTCTTTTGTGCCATGCTTTCCTGGTCTGTACGAGTCTCATCTTATCAACGTAAGATTAGTTGTAAAAATTTGACGACACCTGTTACTGCTAACCTCTTACGTATGAAGTTATGACAGCTGACCACAATTAGATCATTCCCTAGATGAGTTGAGCAAGACGTTAAAGTAAATGCAGATCTATCAGCTTCATGAGTTACATATCGGGACGCATTAAAAGAAACCCATGATTGTTGATATCTTAGTTTATGGTATCTAAAAATCTATGGCTCATGTGACATTTCTTTTAATCTAGACTTTACATATGACTACACTGCGGAAGATTTTTTTGTGGCCATGCCACTACATTGACAAAATGTTTAATTTGATCCTCACTGGTCATTGATCATGATCATTGACCGATTCATAATTGTATATTCTCATAGGTTAGAAATCGCTATGTGAGCAGCAAGACAAACATCAGCTCTGACTTTACAGATAAATATGAATTCCTTATGATTTTCCACTGATGCTAGCACATTACTTGTCGACGAATGTGTGCTAGCCCTTACACCATCAGATAGATAAAGGGCCGGTCCATTCAATTTTAATGTTCCATGGAGTGACACAGGTAATGGTATCTCTCTATATGGTTTTATGGTAGACCCTAATGACCATATAAGGCCCTCCTCAGCTTTCTCTGTTCAAATGCATTTTCTATAAACGTTATGTTCGTAATCGGACAGACTATAACATTGGTTTATGTTTCCTAAGGTCTTCGGATTTGATCCCTAATGTTATGAGATTGGATTGTGAAGTTGGAAAATGATAATTTTAAAGCCAAATTAATTATGTCCCCTGCTACGTAGGATTTACAACATAGCTAACAAAATGTGGGTAAAGTACAATTCCATAGCCTCTTTAGGAAATACAGGCGAAGTGAATTTGTTAATGACATGCTAGGAAAATGGCTGAATTGTAGTAGAATTAACAACAATATTTTAGAGATATTGTTATAAAGGACCCCTTCAACAAGCTAGGTATAAAACCCAAAACGGGAACCTATTAAAGTAAAGAAAACAGTAGTGAATAACGAATATTTCGAAAAGAGAAAATTAGAATCGAATAATAACATGAAACTTACTTGTGTAGTCATATTAATACAACAGATGAGCATGCCCCCGCAGAAGGAAGCGGCGGATATCATATGGACACTCGTCGACAGTGCTGTAGCCAGCCACGCCAGCGTGTACGGCAGAGCAGTCGCGATCAACACTGAGCGACGGCCCAAGCGCATCGCGAACCCGCCCATTATGCCGCCGATGAATGCACCTGAGGGATAATAAAAAAAGAAGAATTAATTAAGTGTAAAGGACTTAATGAAAGGATGGTTGAGGATTGTCTGCATGAATTTAAAGAAGCTATAGACAGTAGGGAAGTCGGGCTGTAGATGATGGTGATGAATGATGTAAAAGAAGACTCAATAATTGAACCAACGTGTAAAACCAACAGTGATAAGTTACCTTTGTAGAGTTTTTTATTAGAGACACTAATAAAATAACGTGTCGAACTAACCATCTCAGTACCCACATGGCAAAAGCTTTTTCACATGCAGTGAAAGATCGAGCATGTTAATTAGTTCACGCTTGTTCATTGTGTTGGCAATTTTATACGTTTTCTTGTACAAATGTCGATGTCGATGTCGTGTCAGATTGACTATTAATATGTATCTATTAGCACGTATCATCCCACTACTGGTGCTCCCCATGACTTCCAGTACTTGCGACTCACTATTAATGTGTACCTAGTATTTCTTTAAACCTGATATGGCAAACAGGCGCCTGTGCTTACAAAGAACTGATTATGCTCTTGCTAAGTAACGCACTTAAACAATTAGTACGTTATGTTGGTCCACTGCATTGTAAGTTAAATAATCTTCACGAGTATACTTTAGTACTACGTCTTTCGCATCCAGCGGGGTAATTGCGTATATAACGACAATCGATCGCAATTCCTTTCATTTTGACAGTGCGGCCTTGTTCATTGCGTCAACTACGTTGTTGGACAGACGAATTTTTCAAACCTTCATAGGTTGAGGCTGTCAAAATGAAAGGCATTAAGATCGTTTGCAATTTGATGTGTGCTACGCAATTACGTGGACTGGCTACTCTTTTGACCTTTTTCACAGCTCAAATTCTCCTTCTTATTTTAAATACAAGTCGGAGATAGCAACAGTTTCAGCTTAGCTTAATTCGTAGCAAAAGATTTCAGGCATAGTTAGTTAGGTACTCGACAATGAAATCACAAATTCTTAGAAGTTAGAATTTAGAACAGTATTACATTTTCACACTCAATAGGATTTCATAGCAATAAATTGAAAAATTCTTTAAGCCTTGGATTCAGAGATCTGTTTGAAAATATTGTTACCGTGAAAAAGGGACAAATATTCTCTTTGACAACGGAATATCAAATATTTAGTAGTGTTCCGAGGATTCTTTCCTCCTTTTCCTTTTATTACAGACACTTCAATACCCGGTAAGATATTTTTTTTTTTTTGTTTTGTTATTATTTCCAGTTGATTTCGAAATAGATCGGTGAAATAATATTTCTTAGCAGTTGCAAGGATCAAAGGACCAAATGTGAAAAACCGCTATTCTGTGGCTCGATGATGATTATAAGTACGATTAAATCTATACAAAAAATAAAGCTTAAATTTTTTTTTGTTTGTTTTTGCTAATCTCTGAAACTACCAGTCGGATTTCAAAAAAAATTTTTGCTCTTGATAGCCCAATTCTTAAGAACGGCTATAGGCTATTTAACATCACGCTAGGACCGCAGAGCCACAAAAAAAAGTCAGACAGAACGCTAAGCGAAAACGAAGTAACAGCACGGACAGGCGATGCGATGCAACGGGGTGGGGGTAAAAAAAAATTACATTTACTATGGAAATGATGGCAATAGGCTCGCCCTCTATTACATGGGACCTAAATATAACTGACGATAAGTACAGCCCTGCCGAATCAAAATCACAGAATTACAGATAAACAATCACCATCTGTCATTTTGTCTATTCTTCCGTCGACAAAACCCATAGAAAACCCATTTCTATGGTTGTCAGGCTACGCGTGCAAGCGCTGTGTTACGTTATTTACCATGTAATTTTTCTGATAGATAAACTTCTCATTACAATACAATTACAATATTTTTTTATCTGCTTTGTATAATATTGTGTGTGTTTTAGTCTGTGCTAAATAAATGTATTTTCTTTCTTTATTGAAGACTTCACCGTCTTTTTTCCTACTTACATACACATAGTCGTTCACCTCTCAATACATCACGGTAATGACATGCGACAGAAGCGTAGGCAGACACGTAATTTATACGTGATCTCTCCCTTCATTAGCCGCGTTTAGGGACACGATATAAATCTAAGCGCGGCACCTTTCACGAAGAGCAGGTTCATTATTGACAACGTGCCTTAATGTTAGGGGATCGGTAGAGATGGTACTGATAAATAAAACATCATGCTTGTAGGCAAACCCCGAGGGCAGCCAGAGATACACAAATGTGTTGCAAATGTGTTCTAAGCCTTAAAAGTTGCCGGGACAAATTCAGGTCCTGGGTTGATACAGTTTTTTTTTATTTGGACTAGCTCACAAACACTTTGCTTGACATGGGCATTGAATCCAGGACACAACGCTCAGTAGTCGTGCTTGAGATCACTAGACTAAACCAACGAGGCCAAGAGGAGTATCTAAGGCTCAATTTACATTTCCGCGGAACGGAATGGAAGAGAATTTTCGGAACGAAATTGTACAAAGCATTATGAACTTTATGTCAATTATGTAACGTACAAACTAGATAGGATAGCAGCTAGCTGCGGGAATTCCCGAGAATGCGCGAGAATTCGCCGGAAGACACGCGACCTGTTTTTTGGCTCGTATCTACGTAGTTTGTACTTTACACAATTGGCATAAAGTTCATTATGCTTTACATTTACGCAATGTAAATTGAGCCTAAAGGTATTTTAGCCGTCAACCATTATTGCTGTGCGAACATGTTGCGAATTAACTATTAGACATATTTCTAATTCAGAGAGCCTGCCAGTTTCTCTAACTATTACCCAAGTATATATCTACACAAATATCCATGTTATTAATAATAAGGAAAAATCCATTCATCACTCGTTGTATGTGGTAATAAATCAGTCATACAATCCTAATGTGTATGATTTTCTTTCGTACCACTATCATAATGGAAATATTATAAGACTGCTTAGCTACTAACATAATACAGTTTATGTTCATACTATGAGCTAATAATAACATCCTGTTGTAATATTTTCTTATGGTATACTACACTGTTTGATTAAAATGCTTTCGTTTTTCATCCTTTCACAGAAAAAAGGAATTCAAATGTGTTTATTGGCCATAAACATGAATAGAACAATGATTGTAATTCCAAAAGGGCCTCAGCTCAGCGTAATGTCAGATGACAACGGAACGTACTCGTATACTACCGGACGCTGATTTTCAGCTGCAGCCTACGAGTCCGTTTGATTAATAAACACATAGGGCAGTGTATTTGTCCGTTTTAATTATTTAAGAAAAAAAAACAAAAGTGAAAAAGAGACAATGCTTCAATGTGACTACGGACGAGATGTGACACGTGTGACTACGTATTTTTAATTGGTCTGTCTGTGATGTCTTGTTACCTTTTTATATGACTTTTTTGTCGTAGTTGGGTTTTAGTTTTATAACTTTTATTTTTATTGAAATTATTTTGAGGTTATAATATAATATATATTTTCGAAATGTGCTAATAAAGTCCTTTCATTTGATACCCAACATGCTATATTTTTTTTTGTTCATGTGTTTATGTCTTCTATAGGGCGAGATATTCAATTTAATGTGACGTCACAAAACCTATAATAAGAAAGAAAATAAATTTATTTGACTCAGATTAAGGTACACAATATTCACATAAAAACAAAAAAAAAACAGAAAAATAAAGAAAACTTAAAATAATATTGTGTGCCTCACGGCTGCGTCAAATAGGCCCAGTAAAAACCAGCCGGCCCAGTATACTAGCGGACGATAAAGCGCTTCCAACCATACTTCATTGGTGAAATTATGATGAGGATTTTAGAAGTTATAAGGGAACAGATGAACATACATACATATCGGTCAAAATCATATCCCTCCTTTTTTCTTCGCCGTAGTCGGGTAAAAAAAATTCTTCAACTGTTTTCTCTCAAACCGAATCACGGAAAGCTACACTTCTCAATACTATTAATTGAAAGCTCCTCAGTTTGAGCGATTACCCTGCGTGTAAATATAACCGGGTATGTGTCTGTCTGTCTGTGCCGTTTATTTTGGTCTGGCACGGAATCATCCTGAGATGTAGCAGATTGGCTGGCATAGAATTAAACATTTGATTTCATTTAGCTGTCGGTTTTGTTTGCGTTGACTTTTTGCGATGTTGAGTTTATATACTTGTGAGCTTGGGACATAATGAAAGGTGATTGGCAGATATTTTTTCCAATGTGGTAAATAAAAAAAAATAAACGGCTTTGTAATATTTTTGAGGTTGGTCATGGTAGGTTAAGTTATTCAGATATTTAGTATTTAGACATAAATGTCTTAATACTAAATCGAAATAGTGTCAATTATAATAGTGACTAATTTTATTATTATAATATTAGAAATGCGAAAGTGAGTTTCTTTGTTTATTTGTATGTTACGCTTACACGCTAAAACGGCTGAACATATTGGGATGAAATTTGGCACATGGGTAGACCATGACCTGGGTTAGGACATAGGGCACTTTTTATTCCGATATTCCCATGGAATCGAGACTTATGCGGGTAAAACCACAGGGCGCAGCTAGTAAAAAAATAAAAGCTAAACAAAATCAATAAACAGATTATTACACCATGAAACTAAATGTGCCAGACAATTTAGCTATTACCTTCAAATTCCATAAAATACCAATATTGAATGCACCTATTTAAACTGAAGCTCTAGATAATGGTCCTATTGCGCACACAAATACCATGTATGATGAAATGATACACCAAACGGATGAGAGAGCAATAAATTGCGCGTTAACACAGAATTGCACGAAAACAAATAATCTCGCGCATGCGCTTCGTATTTCCGTAACATCACCAATCATTTCCACTGTAGTTCTTATAAAAGAGGATGCACATTGAACAATTTCCATTAAATAACGTCATGCATAAATCTCTGAGAATTACTTAGTATCTTTTAGTCACAGTTCCTGAATACATATTCAATGTCTACAACGCCACATGCGAACTACGCATCAAAAGACCTGACGACACACAAATCCTGCATCGCGCAAGCAGGTGATCACGACGTGATCCTCATATCTCTATAAATGTTACTATTATATATATATCATCTCACTGCTGGGCAAAGGCCTCTCCCCATGATCTCCAGTGCTTGCGATCCAGTGCTAATGATGACCACTGGTAGTTTTTTTTGTCCACCTCGTCCGTTAATTTAAATATTATGTAAGTTGCTTGAAAAATAATCTGATTTTGAAATTAATTATGAGAATGAGGATCTTTACTGCCATTTTATCACGATAGGTGGCGCGTCGTCGACATGGCCATTGAAAGCTGTCAATTCCATACATTTTGTAACCTATCATTCAGTAAATTTAAATTTTCTCGTAATATACTTAAGTGTGCTGTACCAGGATGTACTAAACTACTAACCGGTGTGTTCATTAATTTCCTAAAGATACTACGCTAAAAAAAAGTGGGAAACTAAAAGAGTACAACTAAAAGTAACTTTGACTATGTTGATTGGTAAACTTCGACAATGTGGTGGAGTTCTGGTGGAGCTATTAACGTATTCATAAAGTTCTACAGCAGGAACGTCAAGTGCTTGTCTTTTAGAAGCTTGAGGGCTTTGATTGCCGAAATTAAAATTTCGGTCATAGGTAACCTAAAAAAATAAAGGATACCATTTATAATTTAAGTAATTTTCTCTCAATTTTTGTAAATTTTCCAAAATTCGAAATTGCTAGAAAACGACCTTTTTGAAACTATAGTATGTGCATTACCATTCTTCTTTTAATCCAATCTACCTTATTCCTACGTCATCCACATTGAACCAAATAAACTATAACCAAATTGCCTGTTTGACCATAATCAGTCACACGTCATAAAGTTCCCAGTACTCGGACACAGGCCTCCTCTCTGTGAGAGAAAGCGGGCCGTAATCCACCACGCTGGCCCAGTACGGGTTGGTAGATGTCATATGTCTTCGAATCCATCCCGTTTTCCTCGCAATGTTTTCCTTCACCATTTTGAGAGCAGTGGTGATGAAATAAATTGCACAGAAGTAATGTGCATGTCTGGGGTCGAAACCACGACCGACGAGACGTAGTCGGGGCCGTTAATTTGCCTGTCTGTATGCTACCAATTGCCTTCCAAATGCATCGCCTCTCAGGACCAATGTACACGCTTCGTAACAGTAACGAATGACGCGGGTTGCAATATTTCTGCCTTTACAAACTTGAGCAGACGCAAAATAAAACGATGAGAGTGCTATCTATCAGTTCTCATTTAGGAGAGCTACATACAAGAGTGAGAGTGTTGTTGTATGGCTAGGAGGGTGAGCGATTTAAAGCTTTACTTTACTACCTTCTGCCCGCGAATTCGTCCGTGTGAAATTTCTCGTTTTAACATAAAATGTCAATTCCAAGGTTGTCCGGAAGAGATCACAGAAATTGATAAGGCCGATTGCATGTTTTGTAGTGTTAAATTAATGTTTTGTTATGTATTTTCTGGTGTACAATAAAGTATACAATATTTTAAAAAAAAATATCTTTGACACTGCAATGCTGAAGCTTCACATTAATGAAAGAATTTTCGGAATCGGTTCTGAAGATTCCTATAGTACATAAAAAGTCACAAATTTTACATCTTAAAACATCGGTAAGTAAGTACATACTTTTCCACATCATATATTTTCCTTAAGTTCCTTATAGTGTTAAAGAATACTTATTTTTTCGGTGTCTCAAAAGTAATTAATAATGTTCAGAACTTCAGATCTTTTTTGAGCTTTTAAAAACGGCTCTTTCTAAGCTCTTTATAAATGTTTTACAAAAGTGTTGCTTATTGCGGAGTATTTTAATACAAAAGCCTCGATGTTAAATAATCTACGGGTTGTTTAAATTAATTATCATGAATCGCCTCATTGGTCCAGTGGTCGCAAGCGCTACTGCTGAGCTCGGTCCTGGTTTCAATTCCCGGTTCGGGTAAAGTGATATTGGGTTTTTCCATCAGGAATATCTCAGTAGCAGCCCGGATTCCGGATTTGTCCCCGTTCATGGGACATGGGACTTAAGAGCGTTCATCCAAAAAGTTGTCAACGTCGCAAATAACTGTCAAATATTTACCTGTTTTGATTAATTTGGCAATATTACTATAAGGAAATAAGAAATATGGCTAACTAGTGAACTTAGATTATTAATAATGAATTGCAATTATAACACTGAATTTTATGTTTTAGGTCAAAAAAATGCATTTGGAAAGTTTTAAAATACTTTTTTTGCATCTAAAACTAAATATTCAGTGTTTTGATATTAATTATTGCATTTCATAATCAATATTTTAGTTCACTAGTTAACCATATTTCTTATTTCCAAACAGTTATATTGCCTAATTAATCAAAACAGAGAAATATTTGACAGCTATTTGCGACGTTGCCAACTATCTGTATAAACACTTAAACATAACTGGCGAAATGTGGGTGTACTATAATAGGTGCACCTCTGCCTAACCCTTCCGGAAATACAGGCGTTATGTTATATTATAATGAATAGAAAGAGGTTCAATAGCTTTTCCTTTCCGGAAAACGAATAATAATTAAACCCCGTCATACATCAACTGTCTCTAAAAATAAATGAAACAATAAAGCTTATTCTCAACCGATGACTGGAACACTAATCCCGCCTTCCATAACGAAATACAGCGAGAATGCTGAGCATCCCAAAAAGTGTCATTCTCGCCGGTGAGCGATGCCCTTTATAAGCGAAAAACAATGTCTTTACAAATACCAATGTCGGCGGGCAACCATAAATTAAATCCAAGACGTTTGACGGTACAGCACTTTTATTTTCTTTATGTTGGTATTCAGGTTGGTACCAATTTAGAATACTGTTCTAATGTATTTATTGATTTATTGGTCACAGTCTCCGCAGTTTTGTGTAGTGCGACCAGTGTATGCAGTGTATCCAGTGTATGTTGGGAGTGAATGGTGCTTGCTAAAGTAATAGTAAAATCGAATTAGAACGTCAAATCTTTTTAGGGAAAATCGTCTGTGACCGAAGTTGTTCCGTTAGTGTTCTGTATTGCTAGTTTTCGCGGAGAATACCGAAAATATGTCAGATTTTGTACATAAAGAAATAGTTCCTGGTTTCGTCACCGGTCAAAATATACTGGTCACACTGTAGTGTTTTAACCTATTGTGAAAAATAGGGTAATGGTTTAAAAGATTGATGGTTATAGAGTGATGCAATGTTTTAAATTTTAATTTCGTGTCAGTGGAATAATGTTCCCCCATTCATCGACTGTTGCTTTTAGTTTTAATCGATGTTTCTGATGGTTGGTTCAATTTTGTGATTGTTTTGTAATATTTCTGTATTTGAATATAATGAAACCCTACATAAATCAATCTGCTAAGCCTATTCCCAACTATGTTGGTGTCCGGCATCCAGACTAACCGGATGCAGCTGAATACCAGTATTTTACATGGAGCGACTACCCTATCTGAACTCCACAACCCACTTACTGGAATAATACTATACCCCTTGGTAAGACTGGTTATCAGACTTTTCAACTTCTGACTACCCGTAACGACTATCAAAGATCTACGAATGACATCTGGGACCAACGGCTTAACGTGCATTTCGAGGCACGGTGGGGTCTCGATATGTAATAGATAGAAACCCATCCACGAACCGACCAGAGTTACATGGGCGGCATAAAAACTCATACACCATGGGTTAGTCACTAACCACACGAAAGAGGAACAAAGAATGCTAAATGAACTAATAATTAGAAGAAAATCTTTGAAATCAATCAATCTTTTTCGTTTTCCAATGCCCAAGGAAATTGCCAAAGGCAAAATATAAGCCACTAGCAGTGCCCCGCCGTTTCACCCGCATAAGTCTCGACTCCGTCGGAATATCGTGATAAAAAATACCCTATGTGTTAATCCAGGTTATAAACTGTCTGTATGCCAAATTTCACCCAAATCCGTACAGTACTTTTTGCGTGTAAGAGTATCAAACATCTATCCTCACAAACTTTCGCGTTTATAATATTATTGTAGGACAGTAACTACCTTGTATTTAGAAAATATTACCTTACAAGTGCTATTATAATTCATTACAAACGCGCCAAAGGATTACAAGGATGAATAATTACGGAATCAATTTAACTAGTTTATCAATATCCCTAGAAATTACTTTAACTACCGTATGATAAAACGATATATTCACGCCATCATATTTTACGAGGACCGGCAGTTATTTAGCCGACAGATTACCATAATAACTCAAAGTTGTGGTACTGTGTCCGGCATAATGCTGGTAGGACCATGATTTTATCTTGGTCCTTAGAGACGACGCTAATTTCTGTGGCGGCGGCATCTGCAACGCCACATGCAAACTACGCATCAAAGAAGTCACACAAATTCTGCATCGCGCAAGCAGAGTTTACCGCGCGAACAGCATATATATAACCGACATCAATCGTTGGGCAGTTGCCTATCAGACACGACACCCGGTCGGAGGATCCTCCGTTTTCTATAGAGGAAGAGTGAACTTTACAGTTCCTCATGCATCTATATTGTAATGGTTAATGTGAAGAATAATAATATGTCACATTCAGGACACGTATAGAACACACCCACATACATAAAGTCACGCCTTCTTCCCATGAGGCTAGGCAGAAACTACACGCCACCTGCTGCGATCCGTACATACTCCTGTGCTTCGTTTACCTTCATACATCTGATCATACACGCATGCTGCTGCGAGTACTACGCAGCTGACCTTTTTGAAGAACATCACCAATAAGGTCATAATATCCTTCCTGGCGTTTCCATTCTCATCTGCCTTGTAAAATACTTTTGAGGTACAGAACAATGCGCAAAAACTGCACAGGAACAAGGTTTATCTAATAAAGTTTAGACCTCCAACCGAAAATGGAAACGAAAACAAAATCCACGTAGAGTTTCTTGCCCGTTCTTCTCCATAGGAACTTACTACGCTTTGGAATGGGCTAGCCAGCTTCTTATTTGTGTCTGACCGACTCGTTGAGAATTTTAAAGTGTCTGTAATTGTTTTAATTGAAATAAATGCTTTAAGTTTAAGTTTTGTATCGAAAGACCATTCTTTCAATTCCAGATTAGGTACACCGCGTGCCAAGATAAGATGGCCGCTCTCTAATTGAGCGGAGTGTACCGAGAAACAGCTTGCGGCTAAACGGCCGTGCAAGTAATTCAATTACAAGTAATAAATAATAATTTTGAGTGTTTTTTATGACACTTTTATCGGTTTCCGATAAATTATAGTAATTTTTGAAGTTGGGTCGGTTTCATTGATTATTATGTTGTTGCTTTAAAAAAAGGAGATTTTTGTTTATTTTGCCCTCAAGGGAAAGGTTATAGTTATTATAATTTTATGTACGACATTAAGGCGTTCGTAGCTAAATAGAACTCGAGTCTATTATTATTTGGGGTCAAAACTTCGTCTGGCCAGAAAACATGGTTTAAAAATCTGTTGAGAATAACATCGATTCATCCTCCATCCCGTCTTGCTGACCATGGTTTAGTAGTTGTTATGAGTAATTAACTATTTATTTATATTATTTATTTTTACTTCAATGGTCCCAGTTTATCATTTGTGACTTCGAGTTACAGCTTCAATAGCTTTATGTAAGCGGGCACGTCCTTTATGCCTGGAGGCTTTTATTCGGGTATTAAGTTCTGTTTACTTTTTATTTTCGCTTGAGTATAGATTTCGATGATTTTTTTTGTCGGTATATTGGTTTGTGCTAGCTGACATATTATTATAGCAAATAATTTAATTTAATGTTTTATGTTGCATAATATACATTATTTTGCATAACTACTATTGTATAGAATCAAGTTTTTCTAACTGAACAGACAGCAATGCTGCTGGGGAGTTTGTTGCGTCACTTCTTCTTTCCAGCTAAGCACTAGGAAGCGGTGAAGGGCGGGCGTTTTTGGGGGACTGTCTTATTTAATTTTGACGTTCGAAAAGTACTGATTCACAGCCTATTTTTAATAAATGACTTTTGAATTTGAATTCTTTTGCATTCGGGAAGACTGGAAACGGACCCCAACATGGGGTCGGTTTCCAGTATTACCGAATGCAAATGAATGCCAGTATAGAGCAACTGTCTATCTGACCTCCACAACCCAGTCACTGGGTAACAAGATAACCCTTAGCAAAGTTGTCAGACTTTTGGGCTTCCAACTACTCGTAACGATTGCCAAAGATCTACGAATGACAACCAGGACCAATGGCTTTAAAGTGGTTTCAAAATCACGAGAATAATATTGCTGTGTGAAAACTATTTTCAATTAAAATGTGTTTAGTACTGCAATTAAGTTGCAATTATTCATATTTTAAGTATTTAGTGTGTTAGTCTAACTACTATTATGACGCGAGGTAAACCCAGCTGGTAATAAAATTAAATCATGTCCGTTTCTACGTCTCCTAGGTATTATGTTATTGATTACTCTGGAAACCGTTACCTATTATCCACTCGTAAATAATAAACCCAATGGGTGAAAAACCACAGTTATAAACGGATCCATGAACAATTTAATTCAATTCCTGTTTTATTCTAAAAGTGAAGCATTAATGACACCGAGATTGAAAAGAACCGGAGCTACCAACAGAACTTGCAGAGTAAGCAAGCCGGTAGAGCAGACGAGCCTTCGAGTGGAGACCGCGGCAAGCGTAATGTTGGACGCCACGCAGCTAGACGAAACGACGAACTTAAAAAAGTGTCAGGGACAGACTAACTGCGGAAGATGTAGGACAGGGTGTTGTGGCGCAGCCTGGGAAGAAGAAGCCTATGTCCAGCAGGCAGCAATGGACTACGATAGGCTTGTCGATTGAGATGACACTGACACACTTTGAAACGGTCCCAAAAAGCATCGAAAATGCAAATTCCATACTTATTTCGTCGAATGCTATCGAATCAAAGTAATGTTTTAGATTTCTCTCTAACTTTTCACAGGCTAAAATTTTTATGTAATTTGCCGTGAAAAGAGTTAAGCTATCTCCACCATCATCTAAATAAAATAAAGTATCTAATTTCCTCAAGCCAGCCTGCAGACAATTCCTAGTATATCCATTGTATAGTAATTCAATAGCTTAATAGTAAAGCCGGGAACTAAGTACTCTGCCTACGCCATTAAGAGTTAGCGAGATGTTATTAAAGATTTCACTGAAGAAAGTTGTGTAGCTAGTTCTACCGGCGTTATTATTGCAAATATGGTTGTATTATAAGCTATTATGATTTAGCTTGAGATATGTTTGTGGTTTCGCCTGACTAAATTAACCTTAGGCGGGCTTAACAAACCTTGCTATTTTCACTTTTGTTTATAGTCATATATGCGAGATCTTATAGAGTTTCTTGTAGATTATCATCATTCTCTTTCATCATATATTTGGGGTCGGTGCAACATGTTTTTGCTTCCATACTTCTCTATTAGTCATCATCTCGATAGTCACCCCCTGTCTATCCATATCATCTTGCACACAGTCCATCCATCGTTTCTTTGGTCTTCCCCTACTCTTATAGCCATCGACATTCGTACTCTAAACTTTCCTCACGACATTCCTCCGCATCACATGCCCATACCATTATTATTATTATTATTTTTTTGAGGGTGGGAAATCATCAAATGACTTCTCCCGCTCTGGGCAGAGCGAGAGGGTGTGTCAGACTTTTACTGACTAAAACCCACCCGTGTTCCTTCCGTTGCCTGTGTGCCGGGGCCGCGTTATCCCTTTCGAACAAACCCGCAACCCCAGCAGGCATTGGTCTTTCGACCCCGTCGGTTGGTGCTGACATCTCTTTGAGGCGCGCGTGGAACACAACGCGCCGTCGACACGGGCCTGGTCCTTATCGGACGGCGAGCTGCCCATTGCTTACCGTCCGCAAGCCCGCGCCTACGGTGGCCGGAAGTCGGCTCTGGACTCCATCACATGCCCATACCATGACAACCGATTTCCGCAGTCGTCGTTGCCACTTTCAGACTTCCTCATGTACTCATTTCTTATTCCATCCATTTTTATTTCTATTCATTATTCCTCTGATTCCTAATACTACCTACCTAATGTAAATAAGTAGAATTATAATTTAGATGTCTCTTTCTTGTATAATATCAGCTTAGAAAACTCAAGGATATTTAGGCCCAAATCTACCGAAATAATATTAATATGACGAGCAGTCCTATTCTGAGTCAAGACCAGATTCTACCACCAAGTTAATTCTCTCTGCATTAGTAGTGTTTAGTATTATATTATGTAGTAACACTTCGAGTTTTAACCAGAAAGGTAAATATTTGGAAATACAGCCGCCATGTTTTACACAACACTGAAAGAAAATTACATAAGCAAAGTATGTAACTGTATATTTCTTGTCAGTAGTTGATTTAAAATAGCATGTTTAAATCTAACCTCAAATAATTACCATTTTACTTTCCTAATATAATGAGTTCGCCTCTTTTTGTGAACCTCGAATAATTTCTATTTTGGGGTCCTAAAAATACTTAATAGCCAAGTAACTGTGACCAACTTGGATGAGGTTATTGGTGGCAGTTCGAACCTAACCTAACCCGACCAAAGGGTCGGGATGTCGTCGCTTAGTAACTGCGACCAATTCGGTTCGCGCGTGGTTGCTCACAGTTCTAACCTAATCTTTTTGGTCTGGGTACGGGTTAGTTTAATTTACTGCGAGAAAAGGTCAGTAAGTTAAAAAGAGGCTCAATTATTTAAAAACGTGTCCATCATTAGAAGATCAATAAATGTTTAGAGGATGAGTTAAATATTTCCCATTTTTATTTTTTATCGCAATGTCGTCTTGTATGACAGTATTTAAGGATGAGTTTTAGTAATGATAGGTTCTTGAGTTACGTCATTTTGTAATTGAGCTAAAATAAGATTGCTTTGTTTCAATATTCTTTGTTTACTTGTGATAATTTAAGGGATGACTCAAGCACTGAATTGAATTAGAACGAATTTAGTATAAAGGGGTTTTGTTCAAAAGGGTGTTAACGTGTTCAAATGTATTTTATTACTTACACGTGTTTCAGAGTTTATTGTGTTGTGTAATTTAATTTACTTTGGTAAAGCGTTTGTTTGTATTTTTGGACTTACCTAATTCAAAAATTAAGCAGTGTTTTATGCTACGACTCATATGCTTGTCTACTCTACTCAAAAAGCTAAGATAGTACTTACCTATATTATGGGTATTTACTCACTGTCACAATGAAAATTCAATAATATCATCATAACCTTTTATTGATTTAAGATCTCTTTTCTTAATTATGACAATTTCTTAAATTTTCTAAAATATCTATATTTTTAAGCACGTTAAGCTGTCATTCGTAGATTTTTGACAGTTGTTACGGGTAGTCTGAAGCCCAAAAGTCTGACAACCAGTCTTACCAAGGGTTATCGTGTTACACAGGAACTGGGTTGTGGAGATCAGATAGACAGTCGCTCCATATAAAATACTGGTATTCAGCTGCATCCGGTTAGACTGGAAGCCGACCCCAACATAGTTGGGAAAAGGCTAGTCTTGATTGATTGATCTAAACTTTTTATCTGCACGATATGCGTGGTGCAGCCGTGACCAAAACTGACTTAGCATAAATCTATGCTCACTAAAATACAACAATACCAATCACAAATAATTTAGGGCGTTAATAACCGTAAATAAATCTACGAAACATAATCTTAAAGCCGCAAAGTCACGAATTCTATCCCGGACTTACGACTTATCCAACAAATCAATAATGTCAACGATTAATCCAGCGGCAATCTATCAATAAATCAATTCCGATGTCCGACATAGCCGGGAGCTAACACTATTTATATTTATAGATAAGCTTTACTAATAGGTTCGTATTATTCTGGCTGGTTTGGTATTCTATCAAGTATTAATGACTCCGATCAGGCAGGGGAGAGCATCCAGGAGGCTTCCTCTATCCGCCAGCGGACACTGACAAGAAAAATCCTCTGCGATACCGCAAACGTTCGACAGCTTACCGGAGCGTCCACCGGTATGCCGTGGCATGCGCCGGTATCCAAGGTAGATCACCAAGTATTCAAATATATACTTTATTTCGATTGGATAAGTATCCAAAATCCTATGCCGTCCCGTCTGCCAGTCTGCGCAGTCGCTTACTTAGCAAAGGAGAAGAAAATGTTATCAGTCGACGTGACGAACTTAAACACTGAGCCATAACTCCTCTCGATTTGGGAAAAAAAATATTCTTTAGACCTCAGGCTAGGTGGAGAGACGATCTTCGCAGGGTGGCTGGCAGCCTTCGATCTACAATACCAACCGAAGTTGGCAGCAGCCGGATGAGAGTTGCCGAGAATCGAGCTGAATGGCGTCCAATTGGAGAGGCCTATGTCTAGCAGTGGACTGCCACCATACTCAAGGAGAAACGTTTCTCCAAAAAAAAAACGACGAAACAGAAAAGGCCCAATAAACCAGAAGACATCCCAAAAAAAATAACGATGCACAAAGATGAGCCTCTAGTAAGTAAACCCAAGTTAACAGAATCATCTTACATATAGAAAAACTTATGAATGATTGACGAAACAGAAGTAGCACCGGAACATTCAAAAGTCACGCTCAAATCTTAGTCATCGGACCTACCAAAGTATAAATCTTAGTAATCTCAGTCCAGCCGCGGGCGAAAACTATTTATTTACAGATAATATGACATGTTTATGTGAGGAATAATCAGCGGAGTTTATGATGAAAAGCAAGCAGGATGTGGCCGCCATCAGGATCGTATCGGGCTGATGGACCGCTAATAAATATATAGCTGGCTAATTGGCAATGGAGGATGAGCTGAAGATGCAAATATCTTGGGTGATTTGGGACTTCGGACTTAACATTATCCTATAGTTAGGTACGTTTGATTTCACTCATCTTGATAGTTCTAATTGAATCAATGTTCTCTACTTTATATCTTTGCCATATATTTTAAGAAATTATACATTCAAAGACTACATTTGAATAATTTATTTCAATTAAACCAGACTTGTGATAATAAGGCAGCCATCCAAATCCTCCACCGCGCGAAATTAAATGGTAACAGATATTTTATTTCCGTAATTTGTTCAAAAACACACGGTTTTACACGTCAAAATTAAATTATGTTTTAAAACTAGATGAGTTCGGTGTTCCCTAACCGACTACTCTGATAAGAAAGACCGAAGCAAACTGAGACAGAGGTCACAGTCTCAATTGAGCATATTTAAATGCCTAAACCTATAAAATTGTAAATTTTTGAGGAAACATAAACTACATAGCCAGTTGTTATCAAACACCTTATTACGCGACCCGTATTACCATACATGACATAAAATTCTACAAGCTAACCACATATTTCTGAGCTCTGCAATTAGCTTGCAATCCCTCATTAAAATCTAGCATAGACGTGTTACAAAACTTTTAATATGACGCCTTTTACGGGTGTAATGATAGATGTAGATAGCCAGTGTAACTTGGGCCTTATAATGGCGCTGCTTGTATGCTGTCAGCTGTCAACCATCTGTCAAATTAGATACGTTTTGAATTTAGTTCCATATTTTGCCACCTGCCAAGATTTATTGGGCACTTTGATGTCTTATAGGACATATCCTTGGTCCCATATTTTGAAAATTATGTGTTGCGAAGATAAAAGTAAATTCAGACAAAATACTGTCTTGAAAATTTACTGTTAAATAATATTGTCAGTACATTCAAATCACAACTGCTTGTTTATGGCAGTGATGATAGTCCTCCAGACCGAATTTTTGCCATGGCGGCCAATCTTACTGGAGACTAGCCATCGACGCACGAGATATCATAGAACATAAGTGTGTGCGCAAACACGGTGCACACTCTCTTCGCTCACTCACATCGTCCGATGGAACGGCAATCCGACACGTACGACCGGAGAGAGATCAGGCGCAGAACCAAAAGCTTTACGCGCTTTCCGAGGCACGGGGTTATCACACCGCCAACTTCCCAACTCCGGGCTGTTACTAAGAAATTCCCGAAAACCCCAATAACAGTTAGCCCGACCTGAGAATCGCGCTTGCGACCACTAGACCAACCAGCTATGTTACGTAACATATTTTCGTAAACGATTACCATTAATCTGTTTCATTTTGACAGTTCAACAACATTCAATGCGTTATTTACGTTGTTGTTTTTTTTTCGAACTTACGAAGCATTGGATTAGCAATCTGTTTCAAAACGATTCAGATTCTGATTGATCGTGTATTACGCAATATCACGCAATTAGGGTACGGGACAGGTATAGAACGTAGTGTATCAACATAACAGTGTACAGTGTCACTTACAAAAGTTTTCAACATCGGTGACTACAATTTAGCCTATTAATTTAGCTCTTGAAATCGAATAAGGCGAAATCTTAGTTAAAATTTAATAAGCCCTCAAAACAATTTCGTAATCATATTACTTACTTAATTTTATCAACACAATCTCGTTCTCAGACATTCTGACGCGTATTATTCATGAGCTAAGCAGCACATATCCTTATCTAGACAATAAACACTAAGATTATATTCAGTATAATTGACATTGACATCATTGCCCACATTTCTGATTTAGCATAGAACATGAAATTCAGAATTATTTGCTAATTCTGAATCTATTGTTGATGATTGACAACTATTCTGATGGTAATTCATAATATCGTTGTTTTTGGCGTGTAGCTGGTAGCTCTATCGATATATCGAAGCAAGTTTATTTAGACACCAAATGTAGTTATCCATTACCGCATATACCTAAAGAGAAAATAGTTGTTTTTTTTTTTTTGTTTGAAACGAATAAATTCAAAAACTACTAGACCGATTTTAAAAATTCTTTCATCAGTAGAATGCTATATTATGACAGTAATAAAGGCAAAAAATTTATACAAATTGACGGAAGCTAGTAGACGATAATGTTATTTTTTTTTACGACTAAATGCCTGTATGTCTTAGTCCGGTTCAGCCAGGTAAATTAAGAAGTGTAACGGTATTTGTATGAGATTATTAGCCAGAGAAATTAATCGAAACTTATCAGGGCGCTGTGAAATAGGCAACTACTTTAATAAAGGACCACAAAAGGCTTGATTATTATTTAGTATCCAGGAATTTTAGAAGATGTATCTTGTCTAATGTACTGATTTCCTGCATTAGGAGGAAGACTACTTCCCTTATGATGATTTTAACATCAATAAATGTATGACCATTAACAAGAATGAAAACATTCCTAATTCCCTCAGAATCATTCGTTATTCCGGTCACTGCGGTAGGTCTGTATTCAACTTTAAACCTATGCACAAAGTTATGTTGCACAACCAACTCAATACAAATTTCAAAATCGACCGTCGTAATATACCTCCTTTTATGGAAGTGACATAGCTACCAGGATCTAAGGGCTTGCCTTGGGCCCAAAATGTCACAACACAGCCCTATCGGTGACGTATATTCGGCGAAATAATCATGTACTAGCCATGATTAGCATTTAAGTAGCAAGCACGATTTTGTAGTCGTGTAGTAAGTAGACAGTGACGGTATTTAGTACTATTTAACCTTCGTAGTTGAAGTTTAGGAGTTATCGAAGCAGTTAATTAGGGACCTAGTGTGATAATTTGAATGCGAGATAAGAATCTGACATTTTCGAAAAATAAGTTTTGTTAATTGCGTCATAAAATTTGGCTCTTGGATTCTCCAATTACGGTAATTAGACAGGTTTAACGTCTGTGTGGACACGTATGCTTTAAGGCTCCTGCAGACAGCCGTGATGTGACTCTGGTGGAACAATTTATTAGAAAACTTCATAGAATTGTTCTACCGGAGTCACGTCGCGCCTAACAGCGGGACCCTTTACCAGTCTCCTCATAAATCACAATGAAACGATTTCGCGCATTCGGCGGTTCCTCACACAGAGGTGTGAAGATAATATTGTCTTTTTGTTTTCATTGTTTTTCAGTACCTATACGTCAATAAACACGTGGTATGTTGTTTTGATTTTCATACAATTCCACAACACCATAACTGATGCGAATTGATGATCTTACATTATTGTAAGATTCACATATTTATGTGAAACGTATGAAAATTAACTACGTAAAAAACAAAAATGTGTGGCTTTTAACAGTAGACTCTTCTCAGTAGCAGCCCGGAGTCTGGATATGTGCCCGGTTGATAGCAATAGACTCGCGCCCTATTACATGGGACTTAAACATAACTGGCGAAATGTGGGTGTACTATAGGTGCACCTCTGCCTTACCCTTCGGGGAACACAGTCGTGATGGTAAGTACATTTCCGGCGAAACCTCGACAGTCAGTGAGGCAGTACTTAGAATCCATTACAGTTTAGTGCTATGATATACTGAAGCACACAAAAAGTTTAAGCATCAGCCGAACGAGGAGGAACCTGTATTTCGGCTAACAGCGCCAATCCCTTCGAGTTACATTAGATTACAGTTCTTAAATGCTAGCATTTTACAAAACAAAGGAATAATAACATTCTAAGATTACACGAATGGTCTGTACTGTAATGTTATGCTCAAAAATCTAATCTTGGATTGTTACATTACAGGCGAATGCTCCGGTGAGGAAGCGCCTTTAACACTTTCAACTCCACCAACCTTTCAAAGAAATCATACGCCACGTTGCCATACATATTGGAAGTGAACCCTCCGGGAGGGTTACCGGCATTAAGTTTGCGCTAAAGTTAACCACCGCGGACGGTTAACCCTGTTGTAAAACACTATCAAACGAAGTAAAATTGTGTTTTCAGGGGGTCTTGTCGCTATACTCGCCTCTCTCTCGCTATCTTTCTCTGTCTCTTTTTCACTATCTTTTTCTCTCTCTCTTTCTCTCTTATTATCTCTTACTCTCTCTCTTTCTCTCTTATTCTCTCTCATTCTCTTTCTCTCTCTCTTACTCTCTCTCTTACTCTCTCTCTTACTTTCTCTCTTTGTCTGTCTTACTCTCTGTCTTTCTTTCTCTCCTTCTTTATCTCTCTCTCTCTCTCTCTTTCTCTCCCTCTTTTCCTGGCTATGTATCCCAGATGGTGGTGGATGGTGGAGTCAGCCTTCTTGGTCTTTCCCTTCCACTTCGCTCTATCCCCCACATCGTTTTCGGATACCTGACACTCTTTCATGACCTTTACTACAGCTTTCCAGCATGTTTTGGGTCTAACTCTGGGTCTTGTTCTGGGAATGGTAAGTTCAAATCTTTGAATCTTTCTGAGGCTGTTGGGACGGCCTGAACAGCCGTCCGAACAGCCATCCGTGAGCCGTCCGTGTCCATTTGAGTGGAACTGATTTCGACTCAAATGGACACTGATATGATTAAAGACTTATTTCACCTTAGTCATATGCATCATACAGTTTTGGTAGTATAGTACTTTTCCAGAATAAATTATTATTATAAATTCCAGAATCAATGACGAACAAAGCTAATTTTTCACGTGCCAATATGTTAATTTGTTTCTTCTTTACTTGAAACAGCTTTATTTACAAGCTAGTTCGAAATTTAAATAAAATCTTTTTTATGTTACCTCCTTGGTCGCCATGTGTTGAAGTAAAAAGTTCGTTCCATTTTTAAATAACACGACAGATATGAGTGTTCATAGTAATTTATTTGGCCGCTAAGCATGACAGATATGGAATTTCATACAAACATTACCGGCCGCGCGCTCGCATGTATTCGACCAGTACCGCAAAAACCAATAAGAAAAGTTACAGCTTGCATTGTCACTCATGAAGGTTCTCTTGATACACTATCACAGCTCTAATCTCCACCTCTGTTCACAATTTGAACTGACTCGTGTATAATAAATGAAGCGAACCTATCGATGCAGTAAAGGATCAACTGTAAGCTCATTACCCCGTATCTTAAACCCCTTGCCACATAGATACGGCAGATATCGATGTAACCGCAAAGTTCTATATACATTGATGCTAAAATATCACGGCCTTGGCACAGTAGTGGGGTCTACAATGTATTGAATGGGTAAAGATAAGAGTGTCACGTAGACCATCACTTAGAGGACTGTGGACTTTTTTGTAGCAAGGAACAGAATTTTTACTATTTTTAAACTTTTCGCGATGTATTTGAAATAATGGCGGTCGTCGTTTATAGTATCTTAAGAATGGACTTGGATATAAAGTCAAAAAAATTCTTGCGCCATCATTTTTGAAAAACTTTATATACTTACCTATTTGTTCTATTTATTTAAAAAGGCTTAGTCAATAGGCTCGCCCCCTATTACACTTAAATTTAACTGATGAAATGTGGGTGTACAAGGTACATCTCAGGCTCATTGAGATTTCAGGCGTAATAAATGATATGTTATTTGTTTGAAAAAAGCTCTCCGTCATTTGTTTTGCAGTACGTATACTAAAGAAAACAAAATAAGCAAGTTGACCGGTTTTTTAATCCGAGTAGCAATATAAAGCTTATAAAATGGTGTTAAAATCAAAAGTGTTATAACTTTAACACCTGTATAAGCCTGTATATCAATTAGTAAACCAGTTTGAGTATTACCTCTACAGCAGGTGAATTGATTAATTTAATTTACATTTAATTAATTCAATTGATTAGTATAACGCCAGATTGATTACAAATGCATCAGGGACTACCGCGATAATATGGTGATTAGGGTTTACGATTTAGAATTAAAGACCAATTTCGGTTTTTAGGAATATTCGAATTTAGTATGTATCTAGCAAGTCTATAAATATTCTATTAGTATATTTGATTTATCGGTTTATGTCAATAAATTTAATATAATTGTATATTTTATTTTGCCAATTACATTTTTAACATTAAAATATATTTAAATTATGTACAAGTATGTAAAGAAAAAAATTAAAAAAGTAAAGGGAAGAGAGCTCATTGGGCATCAAAAATTGTATTTAAGTGTATAATTTATATTATTATTTCTAAATAGTATTACGTACCTATGCTTTTGTACCCTGACAGCCCAAAATCTCTCTCCTTTTTTTCAGTCTATACATAGGTGCCACCTTGTGCGATAAGACCGCCCATCGTTCATTTGTTATAAATATATTTTTACCCGACTACGGCGAAGCAAAAAGAAGGGTTATTTTGACCGGTATAAATGTTCATCCGTTCCCTCATAACTTCTTAACTACTCATCATAATTTGACGAGTGTGGTATCGTTGGAAGCTGGATTGTCCGCTGGCTGGTAGGCTATGTGACGTCACATTAAATTGAATATGGCGCCATGTAGAAACCATAAAGTCTCGACCAATTTTTTTTAATGATTCCATTTTGGGCATCAAATGAAAGGGCTTAATTTAATAGCACATAAAAAAAAATATCATAACCTCAAAATAATTTATATAAAAACAAAAGTTATAAATACTAAAACCCAACTACGACAAAAAATCGAATGAACTAAAAAGATATAAACAAGACACTTTTTTGTCGTAGTTGGGTTTTAGTTTTTATAACTTTTTGTTTTTGATTTATGTGGTGTTACAATCAATCAGCTGTCCCATACAAAACTCGACCCAAATGTATGGAACTGCTGATTATTTTTTCGCGATTACAATGTTTGTCCCAGAGAAAAAGTTGTACAATTTGATTAGTCTGTACGAAACCCTTAAATATGACAACACATTTTGGTACACGCTATATAGTCCTCCTACCTTAAAAGTCATGCTTCCCTGCACGCGTAGCAGGACAACCATAGAAACGGGTTTTCTACGGGTTTTGTCGACGGAAGAATAGACAAAATGACAGATTGTGATTGTTTATCTGTCATTATATCTATTCTTCCGTCGACAAATCCCGTTTCTATTGTGGTCATGCTAAGTGTGCTGGTGGAATACACGATGTATTCATAATGTGCCGTATACCTACTGTTGTCTATCAATAGTCTCGATATTTCTCGCATAAGCTTCGTAGAACTAAACGGTACACCGATACATAATAATTTTTCTCCCACTCAAGTCTCCAACAACAATAGTGTATATTATCACAATACTATGTATTTATTCAGACCACCTGGATTACAGATATTAACACCGTTCTCCAATGTTCCCCGTGCCTGTACTGTTCTACATTTTCAAACAGTGTCTGTGTAGACGGGATTCAATCGCAACCACACCTCGGCGACAAAAATGTTGCTGGCCGGAAACAATATGCTTCAAGACTGCAACTGCAGTGCTATCTTTCGGCGCTTGAAAAATCAAGATGGCGGTGTTACGTTTTGATTTTCGCCACGAGCCAAAAGATCTTTGTCCAACTTTACATTGCATTTTGTGGCAACGACCTACTTCAGGCGTTTTTACCTTTAGTGGTTGTGGCAAGCCGTACAAACCTTTAGGGTATCCGCACACGAATCACTTGTAAGCGCCAGCGTAGTGGTCAGCGATAGTCATTTTTTAAACAATGATGTCAAGTTGCCACCGCCAAATGTCAATGGCCCACTTGCCACCCCCTCTATAGTAAGAAACGTGGCTGTTGCTGACAACTAGTGGCGATCACGAGTGGTCCGTCTACGAAGAGGTTTCGTTTGAATTCTGCGCTCGCCAGTACTCAGCGCCGATAGCTATGGTTTATGCGCGACGTGACAAATCGTTGCGCGATCACAGCGCCAATTACTGACAATATTATGAAAGTACAGTTGCTCACAAAAATTGCGGTGAAAATTTTGTAGGACATTCGAGAAAAGGGTGTTGTATTTTTTATTTGTATAAGTTTTTAAATTGCGTTTATAAAAATAGCTGTAAATTGCTATTTTTAGCTTACTATTAAATCTTTTATTTTTTAGAGGGATACAACAGTTTGTGAAGAAAAGCTCTGCAAACTTATGAACGTTTTCTCGAAATTGATTTTACCCCAGAAATCGGCAAAATCAAAGAAAAAATCATTCCTTTGAACAGATCCCACATAAGCATTAACAATTATTACCGGAACACTAACGCACCCACACACCAAAATAAAACGATCCAAGATTTTCACATAACATAACATCGCAAAGCTTTGGAAAAAATACGTTCCAAGAATCCAATGGAGTGGTCAGCGAATAAAATTAGATCATTACTTTCAAAACCGTTTCTTACCGGGTAACACTAAACAGATTGGGTGTAAACCGTATCTCTTAAACAGTCGACCATGTTCACGGATAGCGAAATGCCCCGTTTATTTATCTTTCGCTGCCAATTTATTGGTCTTTACTCCGGCTAGAGATAGGGACGTAAATTGAAATCGATTCCGACGTGGTATTGATTTCGGAATCGATTACTAGAGTTCATTTCAATCAGATGTCTCTTTGTGAACTTTAGTATCGTTAAACCGATCATTGCATCAATTTAGGTTGTACTTAGCAATTGCAATCGAAGTATCATTAATGTATCAATCATACCAATTGATGCATAATTGCATGGCTTATTTTGAAATGTCGACCAAAGATATCATCTTCTTGCCATTGTCCCATCTTACTTGTGGTCAGCGCTTCACGTTTTCTTCTTCCACTCTCCCCTGTCAACCGTCACGCTATTAGTCACTCTCTTTCTTCCATATCATTTCTCACAGAATCCATCCATAATTTCTTTGGCCTGGGAGAAAAATGGAAATGCAGAGTAAGAGGATCCATCCATCAACATTTATATTTGTCGGAAATACGTTACTGAGTTGACTAATCGGGACGCCAGACAGAGACGTTATAACGCTCGGACCGGCTGGTACTAAGCAGACTTCATGGGTGGCGGTCAAGCAGTAAAGACGTGTAGAAACTGTGGCGCATCCCGTATAGTTGTGTCGTGTATCTACAGTGTGATTAATTTGATAGTAAATTATAATATGATCTGAAATGCAAACTGCTCTACTGCGCAATAACCAACACTACCCATAAGTACGCCCACAGAACTTCAAATATAGCTGATAGTAACGAAAGAGACACATACCCTTCTCCGTCATATTCATAAATGTTTACCAAAAACAAACTCTAAAATAACTAACAAATCCTACATCTCAATTCTAAAGAAAATTACACATGTAATAGTATCACATTCCTCGCCACCGTCTTAAATCGATTCCCTAATCCGTCTCCCGAATCGATTCCTTATGTCACTGGTTCCCGTCTCTAAAGCGAGTATATTTTGTTATCCGACTGTACATTAACTGTTCAACTTTAAATATTAGGTGCGGACAACGTAATTGTTAGGTAAAATGTGTTCTGTGTTTGTGTTCCCCATGATTTAAAGCACAAGGTGATTTATTATAAAAACACTGTTTCGCGAACGCGTACGAATGGAACACACAACAAAACGTAATATTACGTGTAAGTGTGTGTGCGTGTGTGTGTGTATCAGTAAGTGGCGGTGTGTGTGTTTGAGGGTTGTTGTGTTGGTAGCAAATATGGGAGAATGGAAGGTTATTGACTCGTAAAAATTATGTCATACGTTTACTTGTATTTCTGGGAATGAGGCCAAAGCGTAGCAGCTGATTGTGATTACGTAAATTATTGTTTCAGTAAGACAGAACTTACGAATAATTTAATAAAAAAGCTCCTGTAAAAAGAATTGATTAAGTTTTAATCCATGAACTGTTGCTGGCCAGACACTTCACGTAGTTGAATTTTGTCAACATTTGCGTCATTCAAATTCCAGAGCATGATTTGCACTGTAATTTTTATGTTATTTTGAGAGACAAGCTGAAAAATACAGAACTAGTTTATTTACTTCTCAATAGATGCGTTTACAGACACTAATCGTACATGCACAGTAACCTGTGCATGAACATTTGTGTATGTTTACCAATACCCGGAAGAATTACGACGACACAAAGTTTTCATACGGGGTCGAACCACAGACCACCATTCGACCGCCAATCGACCTGTCTAATTTGATGTATCATGCAATTTCGTTTGACCCGTCAAGGATCTTATCCCTCTTATGTTAATATATAGTGCCCAATATTTCTTGACACTTTATAGTCGGCAGCAAAAGCAACAAGCCCAATAGAAACGGGTTTTGTCGACGGAAGAGTAGACAAAATGACAGATTGTGATTTTTTATCTAGAAAAACCCGTTTCTATGGTTGTCCTGCTACGCATTCTGGTGACAGCAGCGATGGTCTAGCGATAACGGCTGTGATTTACTATTTGTAGGTTCTGAGTTCGAAGCCAAAGCAGGGACTTTACTTTGCGTAAATTATTACATCACCACTGCTCTCAAAACGGTGAAGGAAAACATCGTGAGAAAACCGGCCTGTCCTAGAATCAAAAATTCGAAGGCATGTGACATCCACCAACCCATACTGGGCCTGCGTGGTAGATAATGGCCCACTCCCTCTCACAGAGGCCTGTGTCTTAGCAGTGGGAACATTAAAGAAAGAAAGAAAGAAAAAGTATTTATTGAGATTCGCACAGGAAATCACACATACTAAAAACACACTTAACATAAATAAAAAACAATAAAAAACAAAGTAACATTAAAATTTAAAGAAGGAAGTCCTGTACGAGGCCAAAAGGCTCCTATCTTAGCATGATGCCGCGACCTTTGAAATTACGACATTATAGGCTAATTATGCACCTGTTGGTAAGTGGTGCACCTATCGACATTTGCTACAATACCAGAAGCATCTTGAAGCATCATCGACATCTAAAAACAAAGCTGAAATGTTACTTGTCCGTTCACATTCTAATCTCAGAAAAAATTTACAACATTAAAATGACAAGATTTTGACATTGATTGTCACTGAGATGAGATTGCGACTTTTTGAATGTTTTCTAAGCATGAGAATTGGCCTTCTGTTATCAAGACTCCCGTGGACAAGCGTGACGCGACTCCGGTGGATCAATTTCTATGAAAAATTCACGGAAATTCATTACCTTTACTCTGGCACTCATCAAACCGAAATAAACCAACGCTACTTGGCAGCAGAAATATCTATGACGGTAGGTACTTCTCCTTGTGAGCTCCTTCATAAAGAGCTTCATTCACATTAATTGATAATTTTCGTCAAGAAACTAACTGAACTGCGTTATACAGTTTCAATCACAATCTGAATGATTTTGAAGGATATTGCTAATCCATTCCTTCATATGTTCAAAAAATGTATCTGCTCAACGACGTACCGCAATGAATGTTGTTGAACTGTCAAAATGAGACCCATCAATTACCCCGCTAGTAAAAAGCGCTCTACTACTAGATTTATAGTTACTAGTTATCTTTTGTTTTTCTGCACAGATCTAAATACACTGGTTTTCTGTATTAAGTATTACGTAAGTTTAAGAACAACCAAATCTCAGCCGGGCACTTGATACCAATGAACATTGATTGTTGAGTTCGTTGGCATCTGTCAGCTTGTCAACCGAAATTGTGATCAATAATGTTGCCAGTTGTAAAATATAGGGAAGTGGGAGAAACGGGTCAGAATTGACGGCAATTTTATTGTTTGTTGTGTAACGGTTCCAGTGGAGTTTCCGGTGAAATATAGGTCACGGATTTCTTCCCGTTATTATTTAAGATTTAAAGGAGTCTGGAGGATATTTAGCATTAATAGGTATGTTCACTAAAACATATTTTATTGAAACACAATGGTTTGCAACACTTGGGTAGAATTATCATCGACAGTTAGCTGCTTATTTTTTATTTCTACTTGAGTATAGTTCTCGATGTTTTTGGTTGGTATATTGGCGTGTGCTTGCTGACATTAGGCTAATAATTTATAATTTAAATTGTGTTTTGTGAATATTTTTTTTCTAACTGAACAGACAGCTGTGCTGCTGAGGAGTTCGTTGCGCCACTTCTTCTTCTCAACTGAAGCACTAGAAAGTGGTGAAGGGTAGGCTTTTTGGAGAACTGTCTTATGTAATTTTGATGTTCGAAAAGAGCTGATTCTCAGCCTAGTTTGAATAAACGACATTTGAATTTGACATTAACTAGCCCAACGGAAAAAATGCACAGAAACTCGAGTCAATAGCAGATCGACTGAGAAAGTAATTACCCTAAATATCCATCACAAATCTGTTTACCCCTCGGGCGGTATGCCCGTGAAGATATAAAAGTTGACCATTAATAGCAGTAGCACATGAAACTGTTTTAATTACGGTCGATCTTTTACACGATTAGCTACGGTATGGGATGTTTTTACTTAAACTAGGCTACATTCACTTTTCAAATCTGTCAGATTAGGTACTACAACAAGCTTGTGTTTAAGTATATTTTTGGAAGAATGTCACTGTTTATTTATTAACATGCCAAATCCCGCAAAAAATGCGCGCGAAAATAGAGGATAAAAATATATACACTGCATAAATTTCTTATACTAAATTAACTAACAAATTAACTATTAAAAATTTTAAATAAAAATAAGTTGTACTTTGTTTTTTATTGTTTTTATTTATGTTTAGTGTGTTTTTAGTTTAATGTGTGATTTCCTGTGCGAGTCTCAATAAATACTTTTTCTTTCTTTCTTAAATAAAAAAATATAAATAACTAGCTTCTGCCCACGACTTCGTCCGCGAGCCTATAACCTTCTTCAAGAATTGGGCTATCCAATATACCAACATATTTTGTAGTTCCGGAGATTACCCCTACATATAAACTTACAAACAAATAAACAAATGAACAAACAAACAAATTTTAGCTCTTTATAATATTAGTATAGATATAAATAAATAATAATACCAGCCTGACCCACTGCAGGACAAAGGCCTCTTCTCATACAGAGAAGGCACGAGCAGTGATTACCACGCTTGCTCAAGACGGGTTGGTGATTTCAGACTTATATTAACTATAAGTCCAAGTTTCCTCACGATGTTTGCCTTCACCGATGTCAGTAATATCCAAGATAAACTAAGAAAGTATATATGTATAGGAAAAAAAAAAGTATAGATGTAATAAGGTGAAATTGTATACTTAAACATAATTGAAATGCCAGGTAAATATGCATCAACATCATTTCAGCCGAAAGACGTCCACTGTTGGACATATCCGTCTCCGAAACAAAGAATTATGCCAACAAATAATTATGATTTATCAACTTCAACCCTTGTAATTAGTATTGCAAACTCTTAGCAAGCTTGTAAGTAAGAGATAATACTTATTTTACAAACATATGAACTCGTACATTTCCTTGTTTGTGGAACACTTAAACAATTATTTCTAAAACGTATGTCCGTTTGTTTGCGCCGGCCAAACTCGGAAATAGCTAAACCTTTACTAATTATCGTTTGCAAGCTTTTAGAAACTAAGAATGTACGGACAAATAGATGGAAGGTTTTAGCGTCTGTAAACCAAAGTTTTCTTTACAGTGTATTTAAGTAGAATTCTATGCGGATTTTGTGGTAAACGAACAAACAAATATTTGTTTATTTGTCTGTTTGTTTTATGTATGTATGTATAACACACACGCAACCACACCATTTGATTTTCAAAGATTTAAAATATATATAAAATGCTTGGCAAAGGCATTTAAATATACTAACGATAGCCGGGGAACAACTTCAAAGTCTGCCATAATATCACCTACAGGTAAAGGCTCACCGCAGGCGCGATGCGACAGCGCGACGCGACTCAAATAAAACAATATCTAAGGCCCACTTGCGCGTTCATGGGTTAGCTAAATAGCTCGGCATTAACAGCTAACTCAGGGTTAAAACAAACCGGGTGTCACCACTGTGTGGATCGCCCGGAGGACACGGTGGAGCATACGGTGGAGGTCTGCCCGGCTTGGGCGGAGCACTGCCGTGTCCTCACGGAGGCGATCGGCGGCGGCGATCTCTCGCGTCCGGCCCTGGTTCAGGCCATGGTTCGGAGCGAGAGTGCATGGGAGGCCGTCACCTCCTTCTGCGAAGCAGTTATGTTCGCGAAGGAGGAGGCGGAGCGCGCGAGGGAGATGCAAGCTGCACGCCCTCACGGCCCTAGTCGCCGCAGGAGACGCCCCGGGCGTCGGGAGTCGAGAGCCGACTTCCGGCCACCGTAGGCGCGGGCTTGCGGACGGTGAGCAATGGGCAGCTCGCCGTCCGATAAGGACCAGGCCCGTGTCGACGGCGCGTTGTGTTCCACGCGCGCCTCAAAGAGATGTCAGCACCAACCGACGGGGTCGAAAGACCAATGCCTGCTGGGGTTGCGGGTTTGTCCGAAAGGGATATCGCGGCCCCGGCACACAGGCAACGGAAGGAACACGGGTGGGTTTTAGTCAGTAAAAGTCTGACACACCCTCTCGCTCTGCCCAGAGCGGGAGAAGTCATTTGATGATTTCCCATCCTCAAAAAAAAAAAAAGGGTTAAAACAAAGAGAATTATTGGATTAATCCTGAGTTAGCTGTTTACTCCGATTTAGCTGTTATTAACGTTCAAGTTGGCCTAATTCCCTTTAGATTAAACTTGAGTTAGCTGTTAACTCTGAGTTATTTAGCTAACCCATGAACGCGCAAGTGGGCTTAAGAAAACTTCACGGTAGAACAATTACCGGTGTCGCGTCGCGCGATAAGTTGCGCCAGTCTTCACGAGCATTTAAGACTCGTGTCATACTCTCCCATTGAATTGGATTGGTCACATTGTGTGCAAAACAAAAATTATTTCCGAAGATAATATGCGGTTTGTACATTGTGATATAGCAAACCGCGACGTGATAAAATGACTGGACTTAACTACGATTATTTTTTGTTAGTATTTTATAATTTACCGAGTATTTAGATTAATTAAATAATTTTCTTAGATATGTCAAACTATCTGACATATAATCTAAAATATTAAGTTATTAAGAAAATGCTCTAGTTTAACGTGTATTTTTTTCCAAATCATTAAAACTACTCGTTTAAACGTAATCTTCAGTTTAAAATCATTAAAAATCGGTTGTCGTCGCCTTAAGATATGAAACAAGAGCAATGTTTTACAATAATGAGCTCGAAAGATGTACTCCAAGTCTTTTCACGTTTTTTTGTACCCTAGACTTGTCCCCCTACCACTAACCCCCCTGTCACTAACTTACGGTTATATATCATGAAAGGCATAATGAAGAATTCTTGCGATATTTACATAGTCTCTATAAACACTGTTTATAAGTTCCAGAAAAAATCTTATTTTGTGACCATTATTTTGCTCCACATATCAAGCGCGACTCAATCACAGTACATGCGTAAACAAAATCGAATTAGTACTTACATTACAAGCGCTTACAAAAAGGCTTAAACCACACAATGGCAATAGCGCAGGAGTGATTGAAAAAACACATCGATTGCTGATCGTGCCTGTCCGGCGTACTCCTGCCGTGGAGAGTTGTACATTATTGAACTTTTTAATGGCCTTAGTACCCCTTTTTCTTCGAAAAGGTTGTTTAAAGGCTTTCTACGTACAGCAGCAGTTATACACAAGGAGCAGGAACAGCGTGTATCTAATGAAATTCTCATTCTGTATACAAAAAAAAACAAATATATTGATGGGCATTTGTCCTTTGACAATTGATAGTAAAACCATTCAAAGAGCTTCAGTAGACGTTTCGACAGATATGATGATGACGTTAGTAGACATTTGTATCCGAGCTAGTAACCTTCGGTAATCTCTGACCATCGGATACGCCATTAACCTTAATTATGTCCTTAAACTTGCATTAACTATGGTTGACAAACTCCTTTCTTGACGCATTTTGCCAAAAAAGTCGACCCAAGACTACACTAACGAGTTACTACACATACCTTGATAAAACTTTGATAAGGTGATGATGTCATGTTTTCACCTTGTGAACACGGTTTGAAAAGAGCTAACTAATTCCCAAATCAACATTCTCCTGAATGAAATGCATCGATCCCGTGGTTTAACCAGACTCGTTAAAACGAATGAACTCCAGGATTTGCATTAACCCCTGGAGCCTTATGTTTCACGGGTGGCGCGGTAATGTAGGGAAGACGTGCCCTCAGGAAATGTAAGGATTTTCGAGCCGTACCGGAGATGCATCCTTGAGTCCTCATGGACTAGTGGAGAGACGGATATTATTATATATTTGATATATTTATGGATTATCTATGGATGGGCATCTTTTTATGACGTTGCTACCAGTTGGCTCAGGTCAATCTTCATCAGTAAATCTTTTAGCTGGGGTACCCTGCTTTCCCCAAATCAATATTCTCCTCCCAAATTATTTGGGGTTGGGGCAACATGTCTGTTTCTTCCATACTTTTCTACTAGTCGTCACCTCAGTAGTTCCCTCCTTTCTATCCACATCATCTTCCACACAGTCCATTCATCGTTTCTTTGGTCTTCCCCTACTCTTATAGCCATTCATACTCAAAACGAATTCCCAGATATCTTATAAAAATGTCCTAATAGTGTCACAGTTTCTTTTAGAGGAGATTCCAAAAACGTTTTGCTAAGATATAAAACTAAGCATCAGCGCTAACAAACAATTACTGTAAGTAATTTTGCACAAGCGTGGCGTCCTTCTGGGTAGAATATTAAGTCTTGCTCTGCATTGTGAGCTTTAAACTGAGTCAAATAAAATGTATTTTTCTATCTTTTTGTTTCTCTGCAGTGAGACTGTAGGGATATTGACTGAGAAAAAAAAACTATTTAGTCCGTCAGACAGATAATAAAAAAATACTAAATACGTATTTTTTGCTTTATCATATTAATAAAAAAATATTTAGATAAAACGCATTAAACTTGAGGACTGGGGGCTCGCTACGTCACAAGTCAGTATAAAATCTACCAAGGAGTGACGACATGTTACATTTTAACTCAATGTATTGCCGTAATCTTCTGATTACCTATGTAAAAAAAGAAAAAATATGTGAATCTGATGGACAAAAAACAAATTATCAACATCCCCATTAAAGAGCAGTACATTGTAATATTTTTTGTTGCTGAATTTTGTAGCTTCACCACCATTGTGGCCTTCGCGGAACCTTCTTCCTCCTATTCTATCGCAAACTGCTAAAACATTACGACCACTTACCTAATAAACTAAGGCTGGCAATCCAACTGGCCTGCTGATCGTTGACTGTGAAATCTACATCGTGGGTCCTGTTGTCTTGCATCGACGCTATTGCTGGCGACATGTAGCCCTTGCTGAGACCTGCTGCAAACGGGCCGAGGGAGACGGCCAGAGCTGCCAGAATCTGAGGAAGAGAGAAAGATGGATATAATTTTGTTGGTGCGTTTAGGAAAACAAAAGATGATCGGCATTTGTTTTTCACCTATGAGAGGTAATTGACGGTGGCTTTTTAAACGGTTTCTCTTGGAAATCTAAAAACACCATCGAACAAGATACAAACAGCGAGAGCCAGTTTTGGCACTATTTAGAAATGGTTCTAAAATTATGGCAAAATAAATGTGACAATTGTCAAGCTTATCGTGGGAATAAGCAGGCTTCAGAACTTTGGTCAATCCAGGTTGAATCAGATTAATTATTTATTACAACTATTATCTATCTAAACTAATCCTTATCCTAACTAATATTATAAATGCGAAAGTGAGTTTGTTTGTTTGTTTGCTACGCTTTGACGCTAAAACGGCTGAACGGATTTAGATGAAGTTTTGCACATGGGTAGTGACCTGGGTTAGGACAGAGGATATATATTTTTTATCCCGATATTCCCACAGGATCAAGACTAATAACGGCGATTACCCGCGACTTTGTCCGCAAGCCTATAAATTAATGCAAAAAGATTTTTTCAAATCCGACTGGTAGTTCCGGAGATTACACCCTACATACAAACTAACAAACAAAAAAACAAACAAATTTTACCTCTTTATATTAAGTACAGATATAGATTATTAAATCAATTAATGAGTTTACCGCAACTCACAGCTGGATACGTTTTAATGAGCTGGCAAAGCCGGAACTGCCCACCTGATGACCAGATGGAATGTGGTTAATGTTGCCTAAAGACAGTCAACACCAAGGGGGTTTTCCGGTGAACAGCGTATCTTTGAAAAGTTGGAATGTGTTCCAGTACCGCATCTAAAGCAAAACAAAAAACGTACTAAGGCCAATATTTCATAACTTTTTGTATTTACTATAAACTCAAGCCCATTTTCCATGGGGGTTCGAAGAACTTGTCTAGCACCACTTTTGTCCACGTTCATTCATACATCTGGTCATACACACAAACATGAGCTGGTTGAGGGTTTATCGAATATCTAGAGATACCAAAATAAAGTTTAGTTCATAGATCATCATCTGTCTTTACCCAACTATATTGGAGTCGGCTTCCAGTCTAACCGGCTGCAGCTGAATACCAGTATTTTACATTGAGCGACTGCCTATCTCTCCTCTACAACCTGGGTACTAGGTAACACGATACCCTTAAGTAAGAGTGGTTGTCAGACTTGAGCTTCTGGCTACTCGTAACGACTGTCAAAGATGTACGAATGACAGCAAGAGCCTACAACGTGCTTTCCGAGGAACGGAAATAGAAGTCCTTGTATAGCATATAGGTCATTGAATCGTCAATTATTTAAATCCAACGTCACTCGAATGAATCGCCATAAGACGCCATCTTAACTACCTGTCGAAACAGCCCCATCTCCTTAAACATACTCGGTTTCGGCTTCCAGTCTAACCGGCTGCAGCTGAATTCCAGTATTTTACATGGAGCGACTGCCTATCTGAACTCCTCAATCCAGTTACTAGGTAACAACGATACTCCTTGATAAGACTGGTTATCAGACTTTGGAGGGACGAACCGTAACAACTGCTAAAGATCTACAAATGAACGCCGGGACCAAGAGCTTAACGCGAGGCATAAAGATGGTCACCCATTCACAGACCAACCGTGGCAAGCGTAGCTTAAGCTGATGAATCGAGTCTTGCGGCTCTTATTACTTAGCCACAAGCCCTTAGCCCCCTTAGCTAAGTCCATAGGTAGATAAACTGCATTATTTGACAGTGATAAAATGTAAAGATCAGTCGGACTAGTTGTAAACTACGAACTGCTAAACACTTACAACACCGCGCGACGTGACACCATTATGTCGCGTCTGCACGTCGCGTTTAAAGATCATTCATATGAACACGCAGTAATCGTCACGTTAACCTACTTCACTTGGATATAACATAGGTATATTTGGTCAAACAGGTATCAGACTAATGATTCGGAAAACCTAGGTTCAATTTAAGGTTTGAGCGAAAGATTATTTAATATTTATCTGATCTAAGAAAAAAATATTAGGGGTAAAAAAAACATTAACGACCAAGTTTTAAGTTTAATTTTTGCCTAGGTTCGCACGCGCGATTTTGTCCCGCGGCGATTTTTTTTCGTGTACTGGATTTTCAACGCTCTACTTAGCGCCGAGAGTTGAAAATCCAACGGTGTGTTTTTTCAACGCGCTGGGATGAGAGTGCGTCGCAGCGCGTTGGATTCTCAGCGCTCGGCTCAACACCGAGAGTTGAAAAGCCATTGCGGGAAAAAATCCCGCCGCGATATTTTTACATCCGTCCGAACGTGGGCTTAGGCCTATATCTACAATCGTTACTTAGCACGTGCTTAGGCTAAGCGTTATACCCGTCCCTATCTAGCACTTGTAGTTTTGACAGTTGTGCGACAGGGACAGGTATACCGCTTAGCCTAAGCACGAGCTAAGTAGTGATTATAGATCTCATTAGTCATCAAGGAGTCTCGATTTGTGCCCAGATAATGAGAATAGGGTTGCGGTCTTTTAATTTACTTATATGGAACATAAACATAACTGGCATTGGAAAGACGAAAAGAATTGCTAGGTACTCCCCGTTTCAATTAAGTCACAGTTATAATTATTTAATTTCTTGCTATGACACACTTGATCTAATATCTCAACCTTCCAATTACAAAAAGCCGTCCATCATTAATTTAAATCGGAACACAAACAATTTAATAATAACATGCATTAGAGACCACCTCGGAGATAACCGACACTTTCAAAATAATGTAACTGTTATTTAATGTTAAAGATTGATTCTAATAGACCCGTATTAAGACATTACGGTGTATAATTTGGTGTTCCCAATACACACACTGAGTGACATTTTATATGTACAAATTAGTTGAAGAAACTGTTGATTTGGAGGAACAGCTGTCCGTAATGTTCTTCATTTCGCCGTCCAGTAGCCAGCGCAACCAGACGTGTGCCAAACTCTCGTAAAAAAGTAGTTTATCAAATACAAATAACGACCACCCTAGTTTGGACCTTAAAACTGAGAAGTGACAGTGCCAATTATAGTGCTAATTATTGTGCAAAAAAGGACTGCAGGTACGCATAGTTCCTACGGTAACGACGCGGTGCGTGGTCAACAAGCGGCGCTCTTCACCCCCGCGGGTAAAAGAGACAAACCACATTTTTGATCCCGCTCGCACTCTCCGACACCGGTGCCGCTGCAGTAACGAAAGCAAGTAACATTCAATTATAGCATCTTTTTACTTACTCATAACAATGAATGTGGTACGATCGCCTAGCGAAAAAACGAACACGCCGACGGCGGTAGCTGCATCTACATCGTCGTCGTACCCGGATTTACGTAAATTAGACCAGAATGACGATTTACAATCTATTACTTTACGCAAAAGAAAAAGGCCTGAGCTTGACCATGAATTCAAAGAGGAGATAACCAAAATACATACAGAAATAAATACCATGAATACTCAATTCACGGATTTAATAATCAATTTTCGTAAGGATATCTTTGATTCCTTAGAAAAATTTGCAAAAACTCAGTCAGACAATATGGCACAAATACGACAAGACTTGAGTGATCTTAAAACGGACTTATCGAGCATTAATCAGCGTGCGGATAAGTTGACAACTGAGCAACAAGTATTAAAGTCTGATTTATCACAGTTAGCATGTAAAAGTGACATAACCGAACAAAAGCTACATCAAATCGAATCCCAAATGTCTTCCCTAAAAGCAGAACCGACATCCATGCTCAAACAAGAAGAACTACTTCACGAAATGCGCGAACGACACGACAGACAAAAAAATATAATTATAGCTGGAGTTTTGGAACTAGACTCAAACAAGGCAGATCAAGAATATCTCGAAAAGCAACAAATACAAACAATATTTAAATCTCTTTACGGCGACAATAAGTGCCCTAACATCACCAAATGCCTGCGCCTCGGAAAATACAATGCCGATAAAAATAGGCTCATCAAAATAAGCCTGGAATCCTGCGAAATAGCTCAACACATACTACGTAATAAGGACAAGCTCACTAAGTCAAATATAAAAATATTCTCAGACCAAACACCCAACCAACAAAAATACCTGAACGACTTAAGGGCAGAGCTACAGCGTCGTCAAGAAAAGGGAGAAACCAATATAATCATAAAATATATTAAAGGCCTACCTAAAATCGTGAACACCATACCTCCAAAAAACTAATATCCACTGCAACCTCAACAATAACCTGTCCAAACCCAAACATAGCAACATATCAAGCAATAGACAATTACTCTCAACTTAACACCGACGCGCAAGCCCTTAAATTCTTGTATATCAACATACGAAGCCTATCAAATCAAGGGAAAATGGATGAACTTCAATGCATCTTGAAAAGCACACCACACGTACTTCACCTGATTTTATTAAGTGAAACATGGATTAAATCTGACTCCGAAGGTTCATCACTACACATATCAAACTATACTCATCATTACAATTACCGCACCGATCGGCGTGGCGGAGGTGTATCAATTTTCGTCCACAATGACCTTGAACACAAAGATATTCAACAAAACTACATTGATGGCAACAATTATCTTTGGATTTTCCTTGAAAAATATGCGCTGAACGTCGGCATTATATACAAACCTCCAGATACGAATTGCAAAAACTTTATAGAGTACTATTCTTCACAACTCCGACATAAACGACGATGCATTGTTTTCGGCGACTTCAACCTCGACTTATTAAAACCGGACAAGACTACGATAACCTACACAAATATGATCAAAGAGACTGGATACAAAATACTAAACAAAACAAACAAAAAATATTCAACCCGAACTACCAGTACCACCAAGACAATATTAGACCATGTCTGCTCAAACCTCTCCAAAGACAACTTTCACATGGCTGTCATTGAATCATCCTTATCTGATCACAACCATATATACCTGGAACTGAAGAAATATCAACGACCACCCAAAAAAATACATCACTACACAGCCATTGACTACACAAATCTATACAAAGATGTCTCTAATGCCAACTACATAACAACAAACAACGACTACCATGCTCTAGAGAGCTTTATACAGGATAAAGTAAAATCAAACACAAAAAAGAAATCAAAAATCCTAAACCTACCCAGAGACGATTGGATCAACAGGAAAATTACGAGGGAAATTGACAAACGAAATATACTATGGAGGAAATCTAAAAATGATCAAAACAATGACGACTTCAGAACAGATTTTATAACAAAGAGAAACGAAGTGCAACACTTTATGAAGAAAGAAAAACGACAATATTTTTTTAACAAATTCTCTAAATGCAAATCAAATCCAAAGAAGATGTGGTCCTTAATCAACTATCTATCTAATAACAATCCGGTCACCGCCTGCAACATACCTAAGCTAAACGTAAACAACAAAACCATTAGCGACCCTATCGAGGTATGCGAAACTTTTAACAACTTTTTTGCGTCCGTAGGAAAGCTCCTAGCCAGTCAAATACCACACAAATTCCACAATAACCTAACATACACCACAATTAATAATGACCCTAATACAATTAACCAATTAGATACCTTAACGCCTTGTACTAGCACTGAAATCATAAAAATTATTGATAATTTGGACCCCAGTTGTAGCTCAGGAATTGATGGCATCACCACCAAAACTATTAAATGCATAAAAAACCTAATAGCGGCCAACCTAACAAATTGTATCAATGACTGTTTTAAGAATGGTACATTTCCAAATACTCTCAAAATTGCGAAAGTCAACCCTATATACAAATCCGGCACAAAGACAGATCCCGGAAATTATCGACCCATATCGGTATTACCGGTACTATCAAAAATTTTTGAACGTTTAATTTACACTAGACTAGAAAAATACTTAAACGACATTAATTATATTTATGATCGGCAGTTCGGTTTCCGACCCAAATCAAACACTTTATGCGCCACAATTGATTTAGTCACCACCATTAAAACAAATATTGACAAAAAAAACATTGCACTCGGTATTTTTATTGACTTAAAAAAGGCGTTTGACACGGTATCCCATAAAATCCTATTATTAAAACTAAAAAGCATTGGCATCACCGGAGAAATGCACAATATCCTCTCCTCATACCTTGACAATAGAAAACAAATTGTTAAAATAGGAAACACGATGAGTAAACCATCTCTCATAGAATTCGGTGTTCCCCAGGGATCTTTGCTATCCCCCCTTTTATTCGCTATTTACATAAATAATATTAAAGACTTAGGCTTAACTGGACAACTAACTTTGTACGCCGATGATACTTGCCTTTTCTATTTCGGCAACAACATAAACAACATTGTAGCTGACGCGCAAAAAGATTTGGACATATTATACAACTGGTTTAGCTCTAATTTACTCACCATAAACGCATCAAAAACATCGTACATAATATTCTCAGCCAAAAATAAAAAAAATCCTGACCACCCAGCCTTACACATAAACAACACTAAAATCATCAAAAGTAACTGTGAAAAATATCTCGGACTCAGGTTAGACAACAAACTCACTTTTCAAGAACACATTCATTACATAAAAACAAAAATAACATCGCTAATGGGATCAATGCGCGGGTACATTAATAACATTCCAAAAAAAATCCGCTACAATATTTACAACTCATTAGTTCGCGCACACATAAATTACCTTATCGAAATCTGGGGATGCGCCACCAAATCGACTATTAAAGATCTACAAATAGCACAAAATAAAATAATTAAACTTTTATTCAACTACGATTATCACACACCTACATCCGAACTATATAAACATACCAAACTAATGAGCATTCATCAACTTTACACATTCAATTCCTGCATTCTCATTAGAAAAATTCTTAACAAAACCATACACACACAATTATCCTTTAACATAAAAACATCCAAATACAGCCAAAGAAACCCCAACCAAATACAGTCGCGCCCCCCGCGGACGCAATATGGCAGGAGAAATATAAAATACGAAGGTGTACTACTTTATAATAATTTACCGTCAGATATAAGGAGCACATCCTCTCATAACATATTTAAAGCTAAACTCAAGCAGTACGTCACTAACAACACAAAACTATTAAGCTAGTCTTGCACACAAAATGCGACATCGTACCTACCTGCTTAATAAAATAAAAAATAAAACAACAAAACTACTGGACTACACTTACCTTAGTTATGTATTTATTCGCTAAGTGAACAATGTATGTTCTTTTGAATAAATAAAGAATCTTTAAACCCATTTTTATCTCACGAAGCGACGCGTGCTTTACTTGTGGTTACAAAGTGTACAAACACGCGTGAATGTGAGTGTAAACGCAGGAGCTCTCAGTACCGGCCGAGACAATGGTGAAGTCGGAAGTATGTGTGCGTGCGTGTGTTATCTGCTGACGCTATTCGTCTTCACGCACACATTCACAGCGTGTTTGTACACTTGATTACCACAAGTAAAGCGCGCGTCACTTCGTGAGATAAAAATACTATAAGTTAGTAAAAACATATATAAATACCTGCATTTTTTGAAGGGAGTTAGTACACCCATATTCCGTCAATATTCTTTAAGTCCCATGTAATAATAAGCGAGCTAACCACTATTAATGGAGCATAAATCTAAACAAGCGGCTACTGATAAGCCCCGGATGAAAAATCTTGATAACATTTGGCCCTATCTGGACAACGAATCTAGTACCCTAAGCACAGCAGTCACGGTTTCAACAAATTCATCAAATAACCCGTCATAAACGAAATCTTATAGATCTTATAGCTGTTGCTTTCATTGCTATTTATTCACAACCAGTCGACAGGCCGAAATCGAAAATGACATATTTTCGGTTACCTGGGTCAATCTCTAAAGTCCGTCAGTAAAGATACAAACCTGTCCGAAAGCAATTCGAAACTTCGCAGTGCAACACACCCGAATAATGAACTTTTTCGGACGAGTTAAACACATCGGGAGTAGGGACAACTGTCAAATCATGATGTCATTCATTTTTTAGGTAGGGCCCCAAACTAATCTTGTGATGTCTTACTACGGATTTCGTGCTTAGTTAGTAGATCGCCTGATTTGCCTAATCCTCGACCGTAAATAGCAGTTGGAAGAATAGTGGTCGTCTATTTGGTTTAACCTGTAAAAAAAATCGGGAATCGGATTTGTTTAGGGCTCCTTCGATAACCTTTAAATAATGGATGTTTGTGGAAGCAAATGCAATGGTTGTGAATACTATGCTGCTGTTTATAGTTAAAAGGGACGTAACTAAAGTACGCGACACGCATTATTTCATTTCAGTCAGCCCGCATCTAACCTTGGTGACTTGTCTACCGACAACACGGCATAAGATATTCTTGTACAGCTCGTGCACACTCCGAAGAAAATGTTTTGACGATGACAGAAAAGGATGTACCCTCCTCTTGTGTTGTGAGTAGAGTTACGTCTGGAGTTTGTGTCATAAAATTCTTGAAGACTTAGCTGTTATTTATTTGTAGTACGCATAGATCATCATGTGCCTAGCCTTTTCCTATGTTGGGGTCGGCTTCCAGTCTAACCGAATACAGCTAAATACCAGTATTTTAAATGCAGCGACTGCCTATCTGACCTCCACAACCCAGTTACTTGTTAATACGATACCCCTTCGTAAGACCGGTTGTCAGACTTCCGGGCTTCTGATGACCCGTTACGACTTTCAAAGATCAGCCGGGACCAACGACTTATCGTGCTTTCCCAGGTACGGAGGAGTCTTGGTATGTAAAGATGGTCACCTATCCACAGACTAACCGCGGCAAGCGTAGCTTAACCTGATCGATCGACCCGTGTGGCGGTTATTACTTAGCCACAAGCCTCTCCTCCTCCTGTAGGACGCAGAAAGTATTTCTACGGTAGTACGATACGTTACTCTCAAGCTAGATCCTTTAAATCGAGTCGATATAAACAGTCTAAAAATTCAAAAGTCATTTATTCAAACTAGGCTGAGAATCAGCACTTTTTGAACGTCAAAATTACATAAGACAGTCCCCCAAAAACGCCCACCCTTCATCATTTCCTAGTGCTTAAGCTGGGAAGAAGACGTGGCGCAACAAACTCCCCAGCAGCACATTCTACATTAATTTATCTTCTAGGTTTAGAATTTTCTTAGCAAAGATTTATTGCACTTCATTAAGGTAAGTGCAAAGCAGTTCTGTGATTAAAAAACGGCTTATCTACTACGCTGAGCATATTAGAGGTTTTTGGATAAGCAAGACCTTATCGTGGAGAAGATGTTACTAACTTTTCTGTACCATTTTTTTTATTTTTTATCATATGACACGTATGATTTACATTTTGTGATTACTTTCTCACACGCCGACTTATTAATTGTAAAATTTCAGGATAATCGTTTACTTTTACAATATTTGTCAATATGTAAGCACCATATATCTATCACATAATAAATTTATCTTTCGTTGCTTCATTTTTATTAATTTTTACCTATTGTGTATGGTAACTTTATTCTAGGTGCATCGTTTTCACATATAATTATATAAACCTACCAAAATCCCTACCTATACAAAATATTGTAAAACATTTTAAAAGAGTAACGGTGGAGTTTCTTACCCATTTTTCTCCATACGAAAACTACCTTCGGAAGGAGCGACTAGAATCAATTCTATTTTTTGTAAATTATGACGTTCACAAGTGCGTTATAAGGGCCTACAAGGTTCGAAATAAATTATTTTACTTTGAAACACGGGGTTAGCCAATTTCTTTCCACGCAAGTGTAATTCGTAGCAAAGCGACTAGAGAAGAACAAGACGGGAAGCCATCCAATGTTTAAGTAACAATTTTATCATTCCGGAATGTTGAAATAACGTGACTTTCTTGTACCATTCCCGGCACACAAGAGATATATTTCCCATGTAGAATCGTACAGATACATCAGTGCTGCAGGAACATGGTTGGAAGTGTTGAGCACGTACAGAGGATCGATCGGTGTTTGGAGCACCATGTGTGAATGGTTCGCTAGTGATGTGCGTGAGGTTAAGCGCGTTCGATAACTAGTTATCGATAGACAACGTTTTCAATCAACATTTTGTGGGGAATTTGTAATCGGACAATTTCGAACTCTCTGTATGAATGGTTCGCTAGTGATGTGCGTAAGGTTAAGTGCGTCAATATGGATTTTACGTGATTGATTACTTTTAGCACTATGTCAGACAGCTGATGTATGTGGCGGGATAATGTACCTAACTATAGGAATTTCAAGCTAGATTTTTTTAATGTACTTAAGAATTATATAGAGTCCAGGGACATCGACGCGAAAGCTGATACCATGGCTTCAGTACATGATAATGAAAACCCCTTCATTTAAATTTTTCGTCTTTAAGTTTTTTTTATCTGCTTTTTCATAGAAAAGTGGAAACGCCTACGCGGTCAAAATGCACTGCTGATTTAAAAAAAAACAAATCAATCTGCCTGGCCTTTTCCCAACTATGTTGGGGTCGGCTTCCAGTCTAACCGGATGCAGATGAATACCAGTATTTTACATGGAGAGACTGTCTATCAGACCTCCACAACCCAGTAACTGGGTAATACGATACTGGATGTGATACGATACTCGGTAAGACTAGTGTCAGACTTTCGGGCTTCTGACGACTCGTAACGACTGTCAAAGATCCACGAAGGACAGCCGGGACCAACGGCTTAACCTGCTTTCCGAGGCACGGAGGGTTCTCGGTATGTAAAGATGGTCACCCATCTACTGACCAACCCGGCAGGCGTAGCTTAACCTGATGGATCGACCAGTGCGGCTGTTGTTAATTAGCCACGAGCTTCTTTCCTCTGAGTAAAAAAAAAAAAACAGATGAAAACTTTCAACACAGCGGGGTTCAGAATCATGTACTGAATCCATGGTGACAGTTTTCGCGTCGATGACCCTACCACCCTATAAATGTATGACATAGTAAAGAAAATTTAGTAATTGTTGACAAAAATTCTACAACGACTAAAGTAACCAAAATAATAAATACAATTTGTATATAATCGTAAAAAATACCTTGAAACTCAATTAGTATCCTTTAGGTAGGTACCACGAAATAAGCAATTCTCATAAATGGTTTAAAACATGTTTTCGTTTAAAAAAAAACGGATCATCGATAAATATTTCTAATTGCATCGAAGTGTATGTATACCACAATGCCAGATCCAAAAGTGGTCATCACCTTGTTTCAACATTCCCAACCCATATTCTATTTTCGACTGATAATAACCATCAACCTCGATATACATCCCGGGACAACCCTAGCTACTCTATCAGAAAGCGTCCGCCAGACTCCTAACATTTGGACGGGTCAATGACCGACACACTGCCATACATTCTATCCCCCTCATACAAACATAGCCCAACAGCAGTACCAGCCAAAAACCAACCTTGTGGCACCAAAAATAAGATTTATTTAAAGTGAATGATGATTGTTGGTGTTGACAAATTTAATTCCACTTTTCTGTCAAGGGAGATTGATCTTTGTTCCGAGAGGAATAGGGGTGACATAATAATGTCTTGCATGGCAACTAAAATGATGGCCCGAGTTAATGTCACAAATTGACGGATTGTGAAACAAGTTCGAATATGTATAATTTTATTAAAATTGATTATGATTTCATACATTAATGTGTATGGCTCTAGTAATTAAGTCGCCGGGTTTGATTTATTCGTGTTATTAAATAAGATGGGAAGTTATTTAGAGTTCCGGATTTAAAAATAGTTTATTAATTTATATGAAAGTTTGTATGAGAGCTAGTGATGCACCTGCCGTTTTAAACTATCGAGACGGTCATTTTTTTATCTGAGCGTTTCGTTAATTTGGGTTAAACCGTATGTGACCATTTTCATTATTGCCTATTTAGTAATTTAAATATCTCGTGGACACCGACATTAACTCAGTTATTATTTAATAAAAATAATCTATGTTTCATTTTGTTCTCTGCAGTCGAGCTTTAATTTTCTGTACATCAATCTCAGTGTCAAAAGTGCTGCAACTTTCTCATTTTAAACGAGTAACCAAATACTGCTAATAAATGACAGCTGTCAACTGATTTTAGAACGACACACTTATCTCTACACGTCATGGCGGCGCTCTTGTCAAGAGCAAACGTCAAAATGCTGTCAAATACAGTACATTTCACATTAGTTCTCTATTTCGCCACACGCACAGTGCATGCGCAGTAGTGGCCTAGGGGGTTCGAACCCAGGGAGGCCCTTTACTTCGTGTAAATAATTTTATCACGGTGAAGGAAAATATCGTGTAGAAACCGGCATGTCCTAGAATGAAAAATGGAGACATGACTGTGACATCTACCAACCCGCACTGGGCCCGCGTGGTGAATTACAGCCCACTCCCTCTCGAAGAGAGGAGGCCCATGTCCCAGCAGTAGGAACATTACCTATGCGTCTAAGTATGTCGTTCTATACGAAGAAGACTGAGTTGTTGTTATCATCGGAAACAGAAAAACATCGTAAAAAAGGTGACTCGTAAAAAAACTGACATTTTACGAGCGAAACTTGTGTAAATATAAGTACCAATGTATCAGTGAGCTTTTTTCGTATTTTCACAGCGTATCTTTTTGTCTTCGTTCGATATGGCTTATCGGTTGATTTAGAGTTACACGAATTTACTCACCCGAAACGGGGGAATCGACCGACACTTTAAAAAAAAAAATCGCTTAAGGCGATTCGCACGAAGTTAATTTACTTGTGGACGAATGGACATCTCCAGAATACGTATTAGACAATTGACACATTTTGAATTTTATGCAGAATTGAACTTTAATCATTGTTATAGAAGGAGTCCTCTAAACGCTGTTCATAAATCCGAAACTTCATTTTTTATATCAAGTAGACGAGCGCTATTTTTTCGACAATTATTTGCCGTCGGTGTTCAGGCAAATCAGGTAACCGAAAATGTATCATTATCGACATGGCAGCCTGCAATAGATGTCAAATATTTCGTTCTTTTGATTAATTTGGCAATATTACTGTATGGAACTACACTACTACACTAAAATCATCAAAAGTAACTGTGAAAAATATCTCGGACTCAGGTTAGGCAACAAACTCACTTTTCAAGAACACATTCATTACATAAAAACAAAAATAACATCGCTAATGGGATCAATGCGCGGGTACATTAATAACATTCCAAAAAAAATCCGCTACAATATTTACAACTCATTAGTTCGCGCACACATAAATTACCTTATCGAAATCTGGGGATGCGCCACCAAATCGACTATTAAAGATCTACAAATAGCACAAAATAAAATAATTTAACTTTTATTCAACTACGATTATCACACACCTACATCCGAACTATATAAACATACCAAACTAATGAGCATTCATCAACTTAACACATTCAATTCCTGCATTCTCATTAGAAAAATTCTTAACAAAACCATACACACACAATTATCCTTTAACATAAAAACATCCAAATACAGCCAAAGAAACCCCAACCAAATACAGTCGCGCCCCCCGCGGACGCAATATGGCAGGAGAAATATAAAATACGAAGGTGTACTACTTTATAATAATTTACCGGCAGATATAAGGAGCACATCCTCTCATAACATATTTAAAGCTAAACTCAAGCAGTACGTCACTAACAACACAAAACTATTAAGCTAGTCTTGCACACAAAATGCGACATCGTACCTAACCGCTTAAAAAAAAAAAAACAAAACTACTGGACTACACTTACCTTAGTTATGTATTTATTCGCTAAGTGAACAATGTATGTTCTTTTGAATAAATAAAGAATCTTTAAACCCAAATAAGAAATGTGGCTAACTAGCGAACTAGAATATTGATTATGAAATGCAATAATTAATATCGTAACACCGAATATTTACATGTAAAAAAAGGATTTGGAAACTTTCCAAATGCCTTTTTTACACCTAAAACGGGTACAACATCAAATTCAATGTTATCATTGCAATTCATTATTAATATTCTAGTTCCCTAGTTAGCCACATTTCTTATTTTCATACAGTAATATTGGCAAATTATTCAAAACAGGTAATTTTTTGACATCTATTTGCGACGTTGCCATCTTTCAGAATAAACACTCTTAATAGCAATGCAGGAAAAGTTACGGTGACAGTAATATACTGAACAATTTATTTTACAAAACATAATAATAATACACAAACAAACATCGTGAGGAAAACGGCATGCCTGAGAGATATTTCTCGACGGCAAGTGAAGCCATGTCAGAGGCCATATGGGCAGCTTTAAAACTCTGACACCAGGTTGGTCACTGACCACACGAAAAGCAGAAGACACATTTGGCACATTTTTTTTTTGTTTTTTCATTTTGTTGTACATACCTGTCTCCTATAAGTATTTCTTCCATCGTTGTTCCTCATCATCATAATCCTGGTTTCAGGAGTAATGTTCGTCATTTTATCACTACGCAGCCCTTTTTCACACATATGTACACTATTGTTGATCACTGTTTTGTAAATAAACACTTTTTGTTCACTGTTGGTAATGTTGGAGGTTACGTCGAGTGCGGGATCATAATGTTGGCTGATTTTGAATCTGGAACAAAAAGAAAGATGGCGTTAGATTTGACTGTTGTTAAAACTCTGATACGCCCTGATAATGGCAAAATAGTTTTGATAAAGCGGCTCAAAGACGGTATACCACTGGTGCTTAATTTGAGGAGGATAATATGTGTAACCAATTATCCAACTACGGAATTACTATTAAGTCAGTAACTATGTTATCTACCAACCAGAAAAAAACACCTAAAAAATGAAGCTCAGTGTGTCACGGAAATTATTTCCGCGAAAAAGTGATTTAGAAAAGAAAATTGGAGACGTTAAGGAAATCCGCATTTAATTCTTCTTTCGAACCCTACCTATGGACTAAATACAAAATGCTCATGCTCTAGGATAGCAAGATTCTGGTACGTACCTACCGACATAAAAAGCAAAAACTCTAAATTTTTTTTACAGTAATGCAAATTTTATGAAAACAAGAGAAAATTACAATTTCACTAGAAAAAACAACAAAACACAACAGACAAATGACAATCAGAACCTTTGAACCAATCCGCAATCTGACCCAGAATCCTAACAAGACCATCGAAATGGTTGACAAATCAATCACTTACTTACATTGAATTACGAATGAAAATTACACAAGCTCTTCCATTGCCGGCTCACATATTACTACAAAATACTGACAACTAATTGTCCACTCAAACATACATACGTACATACAGAGATGCATCTATAATCTCTATATGAGGAGTCTGCCATCACATAGTCATTGTCCTATGTGAGCTAGAAAGGCGATATGCGATGCATTGCTATGGAAGTCAACAAGCACGGTTTCGGAATTGCTTTTTTGTAAAATGTGAGATACTTTTACTGTAGTTTACTAATTCAAAATTCAAATTATTTTATTTACAGATCATACAATCTAATTTGTTAGTTAGCATAAGTAAGTTATTCTAGCATATCTAATAAGTAAAATTTCAAATTTGTAATAATGGATTACAAATTTTGAAATTTTACGTAAGTAATACCAGCACCTTTGATTATTAATATGTCTTTATAGAGTGTCGCGCTGCAAGCGAACCAAAACAAACAAACCATTTTTTTATGCTGGTGTGCGTGACAGCTACGTCTTACACTCGCACCACGACATTGTGCTTTTCTAGTGTGCATTTAGCGGCTAACATTTGGACGCTATTTTCTTCGACGAGTTCACAGCTTTGACTGTCTATCTAGACATATTTATATCTTTGACTAACATATCTATTACAAATTTCAAAATGAGTAATAATGGGTTACAAATTTTGAAATATTAGAAGAATTAACAATTTTTTTTTTTGTTATATGCAGTTTGGGAGACTTTATGTATGTCATAAATTTTTCTATACATATTAGAAAATAAGCCGCTTTTCGTGTCTGTCTGTGTAACCACGTTGTTCTTCTAAACTACTCAACGGATTTTGATGCGGATATCACCATCATTTAGAGAATTTATTCCGGAATGTTTATGTGCATAATATATACATTCATATTCAACTTAGATATTATATTATAGGAATCTCGATGTTTTGTAATGTCGTACAATTTTTTTCCGAAGCAGACGGTTTAATAGTTTTCTTTAGTTTGATAGATACCTAGTGCTTATCTATAAATGTATTAATAAAAAGCGACTCTTGCTACCACACAATAAAGTGCAATTCAGGGCGCGCAGCACTAATTACCTATCAGTTATACGAGTATTCACTTAGAAATTGCCATTCTTTCTATCGCGTAACTATATCTTCTGACTACGTTACGCTCACCGAATTGGCGCGACAAGACGGGCCCGCCGCGTACTTGTAGCTTCATACCTAATATGAGGAGTGCGCCTTCTGTAATATTCTGTGGAAATGCTAAAAAGAAGCCCTGAATAATCTAGCTTAGTACTTCCTAATATTGTTTAACCTGCTGAAATGATTCACCAATTTCTATCGCGTGATCGCATTCGCCTCTCAAACAGGACATCACACATACACACGTAACACCGTCTGTACTGATCGAGATGACGCCCAACTATTGATTAACGATCAAAACAATTATTAACAATGGCTCAGTCACATAAAGAATGTTTCAATATTATGATTAAGGCAGATTTCTTATGGTAGTTAGAAAGGGTGGTTGATGTCTTGTTTTAATGGTTTTGGGAAATGTTTCTGCACTTTTGATACATTTTAGGTTACCCAGAGATATACCTATAGTACACCCACATTTCGCCAGTTATGTTTAAGTATCATGTAATAGGAGGCGAGCCTATTGCCATCAAACGGGCACAAATCCAGACTCCGGGCTGCTACTGAGAAATTCCTGACGGAAATATGCAATAACATTTTGCCCGACCCTGGGAAACGAAACCAGGACCTCACGCTGAGTAGTAGCGCTTACGACCACCATAATTGGGTTGTTTTAAAAGTACCTCCAGTATTGTCAATAATATTATCACTATCACCCATAATGTATCCAATATTTTGTAACAATATTTTTTATTTAAAAAAGTGCATGTGGAGTTTCTTGTAGGTATGGACGTTATTTCACGTCCCTAGTTACAATAATTGGCTACGGGGCATGTAGCTGAATAGCTAGTTTCGAGTCAAACTGTAAACACGTTATTTTGAAAGTAGTTACAATTTCGATACTGCATCGAAAATGTAACTACTTACAAAATAACCGTCCTAAGCCTGAATAAAGTATGTAGGGAAGTTTATTTGTGTTAGTATTACGTTAATGATGTAACTGGATATGTAGCTACAAAAAAATATTCGTTCCAAAAACTTAAAGCTTGTGATAAGTAACGTATTACGTAGGTCTATATTTTCGTTTCGCAAATAACTGTAATACTTCGATAGAATCACCATGTTGAATCACCGAATAGAATTTGAAAAAATAACTAGTTACTAAAATCAGTAGTTTTCAAAACAGGTGACGCCTTCGAAGTCTATTCTATTCTATTTTTAAATAAATGGCAAGCAAAGCCGCCGTCAAAGTCACTGGTTACGTTACGTTTAGCTCTAGTTTCTTGCACGTTATATATAGGTACCTACTACGCTTAGGAATGGGCAACTAGCTTCATATTTCTGACTGACCGACTCCTTGACAATTCAAAAGTGCCTGTAAATGGTTTAATTGAAATAAATGCTGCTTGAGTTTGAGTATCAATTAAAGAGCAGAACAAGAAAATGCTCGCTATCAGAGAGTGCTGAGTTTAAATCAGAAACATAGAAACATTAATTGCTATTGACAGCAACAAAGTGTTGGTTTGCAATAAGTAAGGTTCAGGACCCCCTTCTACATAGTTTTAGTGTGAAGCAAACTGCAAGAAGTTATCATCCTTGTTTACTTAAGTTAGGCATGAAGCAAGAAGTGTCGTGTCAAAGGACATTTAGCATTATTACGAGAGGCCTGTAAACAAATCGTAAAAGCTAACCGACTGAAAACTAATTGTTTGTTTGACATATTGGTTAGCCTTGTTCCATTTAAATGTATTGTCTTCTCATAAATGTTACTGTAATGTTTACAAATGCAAAATAAACAAACTGTGGTTACTAGCACTGTGGGCAGTGATAGCCTAGTAGTGTGACCGACGGACTGCCAACTCACGGTCTTGAGTTCGAACCCAAGGCACACCTCTGACTTTTCGGATTCATGTGCGTATTGTATAATTATCACTTGCTTCAAAAACGGTGAAGGAAAATATCGTGAGGAACCCGGCCACGCCTGGTAAATTTCTTGAAGGCATAAATCCAGACTCCGGGCTGCTGCTGAGAAATTTTAATTAGATTCCCGGTGTTTATCGCTATCCTTTCACAAAAGTACAACTAACATTTCCAATACCCCATATACGGAGTGGTCCAGAAACAAAATAACCCATGTCAAACACCCTTTACAGTTTACCGACATTTTCCTTTCAACTACAAATTACAATGAAATCACTAAAACACTCACAGGAAATTGAATAAAACATTAGTGAACGGATATATTTTAATTATTTACACAATTACAAGTGAACGAGGTGTTCGTCAGGCAGAACAACAAACATTTGTCTAGAAGCCGGATGACGCCGGATGAAACCAAAATGGACTGGAATCGGGTGGTGTAAACAGTTGATTTAGCTAATGTGTTAATGTGGGTTATTTCGTGAAGGATATTGGGTAGATAGAGAAAATGATTTCGGATTTAATTGCATTGTTTATGGCATAAACTCTAGAATAACTTGTGCGTTGTGAGACGCCAGAGTACGATAGTCTCTGGCTAGAACCATACCATGGATTGAAGAAATTAATGTAGTAGATATTTATCGAAAAAATACCGAACTAGATCAACATCATCATCAGCCTTTTCCCAACTATGTTGGAGTTGGCTTACAGTTTAACCGGATACAGCTGAATACCAATTTACATGAAGCCACTGCCTATCTGAACATCCACAACCCAAATAATAAAAAATACCGAACTAGATGTTCGACAAAAATTAAGTAAAGTATTTTGTTTTCTGTTCTACTCTTACGCATGTTATCTACATCTCTTTTTATCTACTTTCCTATCGCAGGTATGCTGGAAGACATTTCTTTAGAAATAAGCATTGCCTTTGTATGGTATTTTTCTGTTCCTTTCTTCTTGTCTGTTTCTACATAAATGGTTAAATAAATTAAATAAACGAAGAAACTACATATTATGTTCATACGGAAAACGAATGCTTTCCAAACAATTTTTTTGACTCACTTTTTGGCAACAATCGTCACATAACTAAGAATAACCCTGATTACGGGGACAAATTCTAAATCCGGGAACAAGAAAACAAAAATAGAATAAAGACTTTTCAGTCTGTTCATAGACAAAATATACTATTACTAAACGGAACTGCAAAACAGAATGAGGTAAAGAGCGTTTATACAGACAGACAGCAACGTCGCAAATAGCTGTCAAATATTTCACTGTTTTGATTAATTTGGCAATATTACTGTATGGAAATAGGAACTATAGCTAACTAGTGAACTAAAATATTGATTATGAAATGCAATCATTAATCATTCAAAGAGTTAAGAAACTTTCTAAATGCCTTTTTTACACCGAAAACGGTTAACATCAAATTCAGTGTTATAAATTGCAATTCAATATTAATATTCTAGTTTATTAGTTAGCCATATTTATTATTTCCATACACTAATATTGCCAAATTAATCAAAACAGCGAAATATTTGACAGCTATTTGGGACGTTGCCCATATTCTGTATAAACGCTCTTAACATCCTAATCCAGAACGAAATAACTAACAGATTTTAAACAGGTAATTGTATTTAAAGTCCGGTCGCGAATCAGAAAGGACCTTAGAAGGACCTTTAAATGCGCGAGCGCGACGGCAATACATTTGCGCGCGAGCGATAGAGTACGAAATTCTTTCTGTTTCGCGACCGGACTTTAGGAATAATCTTCGGAACTACTAATCCGATTCCGAAAATTCTTTCACTAATGAGAAGCTACCGTATTACAGTAGTCATAGGATATATTTTATGTGAAAACAGAACTTTAAGCAGACGAAGTCGCGGGAAGAAGCGCTATTCCGAAATAAACCCACCAAAAATTGTTTATTTTTTCTTTCAACCGTAATAATTACAGGCTATTTATGAATCGAGGGTAGATTCTTATATCCCACGCGTATGCTTAAATTTGGAATATCTGCTTTTTTCTGCTATCTTTATCAGAAGAACGTCTTCATTGCTTGCTTTCAAATGCGCAGGTTGATAAGCCATTTCGTTACTCTCCTTTTGATTTTATTTCTGATGAAAGTTATATCTGGTTCTTTGCTTGTTATCAAAAACAACATAATAATATTTCAGAATAGAAACAAGAGCAAATAAAAATAATTTCAAAGTCAAAATCAAATCATTTATTTCAAATAAGCCCTTGTAAAGCACTTTCGGACTTCGAAATTTACAAAAAAAACTAATTGATTCTAGTCGCCCCTTCCAAAAGGTAGTTTTCGTATGGAGAAGAATGGGCAAGAAACTCCACCGATACTCTTTTAAAATGTTTTACAACATTTTGTACAGGTACGTCATTTTCGGGCTTCCAAATAACCCTTTTGGCATCCAAAAAGTGCTAGTCACAGAATTAAGAACAAATTCTACAAAATTTCTACAAATATGCAGATATCTTTTTAAAACAATGTTCTATCACTAGACTTGAAATAATGACGGATACCTCTTCAGCTTTCAGTACATCACAAGGCAACACAGACCTATGAACCGAGTCAATGACAAACCAACAGATATTACCCTACCAAGGCTGAGATGAATGTCAAATACCTCCATTATAGATCTATCTCTAAATAAACCGTCTCTCAATGACCGGATATTTATATAAATGAAATTTTATATAAATACGTGGACACACCGTGCATTAGCTGCCACGAGAAACGAAAATAGCATCTATTTAAACTGTTCCAATAACTTACTAATCGTAACTCAAACTACGACTCGTTTTATGATTGCCATTTTGTCTAAAGAAGCTGGGCCATACGCATACTAATACATTTTACATATAATTTTGGTAGAGAGAAGACGTCATTACATTAAAGATAATCGTCACGACCTGTGATCCCGGGTTTAAGCAGATGTCCTATCAAACACCTACTATATCTCCGATGACAGAATTAGGTCACATTTGACAAGTGGCAAGCCTATCGCCATTTATTGGGCTGAATTTCGATATTATACTTCGGTCAAATTTAATATGAAGTTTACGTAAACAAACTTTCGAATATTGTTTTTTGATGCAGCTAGATTTTTTTATTTGTTTCATCCAAACCTAACTCAATAGTCAGCCAACATTTGGAAGTGGCGAGGTTTTGATTGTTAGCGAAGAAGAACTAAAATAATAGTTGCTTTCCAGAAAATCAGTATTAATCGAGAAAAACATAGAATTAGAGAAAACTACGCACAACTAAAATTTGATAAAAATAACGCAAATGAATTTATCTAAACAAATAATAATATTGTGGACTAGATTTTCAGTTATATGCGTAGTGTTGACATGGTATTCTATTTCGGACATCGCACGATTTGCGACGGTAACCGCCGACGCAGCGGGTTACCTAGGTCCAGCAACAAAAATATCTTAGACGATGATAATAGAGTTAACGAGACCTTCATACAACATGATGTGGGAATTGTAGAAAATACTCATAAACTTAGACTCACGACTTCTTCTCATGGACAGGAACAAGCAAGCATTCAAACAGAAAGTATAGAAGATCATCTGCTACGCTCTTTATTAACTCTGACACAAGACACACTCACTCTCACTCTACTCATACTCTGTTACTCTTCTTTGTAGATAATAGTATAATGTAATAAGTTTATCGTTATAACATTGAGATAATCGTTAGCTATGATTTGTCAAATGAAAACAAAATGGTTGAAAAAGAACTTTCGTAAAGAAGAAACTCAAACTTGCGTTACCTAAGTATTTTTAACATTTGACGTAAGCAAAGGAACGTAGAATTTTGAAATTATATGTATGGTATTTTAGAAGATTTTCTTCTATTACAATCTTGTTAATTGAATTACACGTAAAATGATGATTCACCACATCGTGATCATTGTAGAAGTATAAATGTCAATTGTAACTTCAAGTATTGCTTTTGCTATTTATATTGTTAATTGGCTTGACACAATAACATGAAGCAGTTCTTGCATCTTTTCCTTTCCTACGTCCATTTCCATTTGACTCAGCACCCTTACACACTACAATCAAAATCTGAATGATTTTGAAGGATATTGCTTCATTCGAATAATTTGTCTGTTTCATAATCGTAAATCTCGCAATGAATATTGTTGAACTATCAAAATGGAAGCCATTGCTACTGTAAGTGTGCAACGCAATTAACCCGCTGGTATGTTTTCATCAACTTTGCCTTCATCAGTCTCTTCTGTAAGCATCACAATCTTTTCTCAGCGGATTCTCTAATTTCTAGATAATTTTTCATCACCATACTTATAATAAATAGTTTATGCATGTTATTCGTTACCAATACGTGTATGTATCACTTATTACGTAAGTTAACTATCAATAAACTAGCTAAGTACTTGCACAAGGTACTTTATGACTACATCTCAACGTTCAATGTTATCATATTTACGACCACAAGCTAATTACAGACTATATTGATTCTGATTTATTACTTACTCTGTTATTATGTTAATTTTGTCGTTATATTGAAGGTTTGAGGAATATTCATTATGAGTTACTTACATACAATATGTTTTCGGTCCTTGAAGAAACGGAATTAGAAAATTAATAGATTTGAACTTTAGTTAATCAAGGCTGTAACATAAATATCTATGATATGAACGTTCATCCAAAAAGTGTGCAACGTCGCAAATAACTGTCAAATATTTACCTGATTTGATTAATTTCGCAATATTATTGTATGGCAATATGAAATATGGCTAACTAGTGAACTATAATATTAATAATGAATTGCAATTATAACACTGAATTTGATGTTGTAACTGTTCTAAGTGTAAAAAAGGCATTTGGAAAGTTTCCAAATACTTTTTTTACATCTAAAATGAAATATTCGGTGTTACGATAATAATTATTGCATTTCATAATCAATATTTTAATTCACTAGTTAGCCATATTTTTCATTTCCATACAGTAATATTGCCAAATTAATCAAACCAGGTAAATATTTGACATACATTGATTGATTGATTGATTGTAAGATAGATGTAAAAGAAATTAAATACATTGCGAAAAGAGTATTCTTTAGCAGTGAGTGAAAATACTAGGGCCAAGTCATTCATAGATCTCGAGTTCGAACCCAAGGCACGCCCCTCTGACTTTTCGGATTCATGTGCGTATTGTATAATTGTCACTTGCTTCAAAAACAGTAAAGGAAAACATCGTGAGGAAACCGCCATGCCTGAGAGATATTTCTCGACGGCATGTGAAACTAAGTCAGAGGCCCATGAGTGTGAAAAAAAAAGGTTAGTCAGTAACCACACGAAAAGAAGAAGTGAAAATAGTGAAAGATATGGTTAAGCAAAAAGATACAAGAAATATACGGAACAAAGTAAGTAATTAGCTTATTTTTGGTTAATTATGAGAACACTGACAGCAATTTTTTTGTGGTCACTGCCAGAAGACACCAAAAAATTTCTCATTTTTTGTCGTCCCATTTAAATACTGATAATAGTTCAGTTACATACAGTAATCTTCGGTTGCAGACTTTGAACATAAGGAAAATATATCTAATATAACATACCTAAACTAAGTTAGCACCAAACTAATAAAGAAGTAATAAATGAATAATGTAAAGTAAGTGAATATAAAAACATTGACACAGGCACGTGGCAAAACAATTAAATCATAATTAATAACTGTTGTGTCAACAAATCTAGGGTATTTTTAGTTCTGATGGCGTCATTTGAAGAGTTTGACACGTGCGTTGGTGGTGTAATGGTCAGCATAGTTGCCTTCCAAGCAGTTGATCCGGGTTCGATTCCCGGCCTACGCATTACTTTTTGCATTTTTTCCGGTAAGTAGAAAACTATTTCAGGTTACAAAATGAAACACAAAAAAAACAGTTTAAAAAGAAAAATACTTTTCTTTTTGTTTGTGATCTTACTATTACTTTTCTTTTTATAAAACAAAACAATAAAAGTCATTCCGGAAATGTATAAAATGAGAACAAGCTCGAAAAGTCGAGTGACCCGTGACCCAAAAATGTCGATCCCAATCATTTCAATGAAGAGTATTAATTAACGTTAATGGAATGTAGCGGAATAATTATATTATTATATTGTTATTATTTTATAATATTATATTATCATTTTATAACAACCAATTACTGCATACAGTAGGTATCTAATTTATAAATCTATATTTCATAAATCTCTATTTTGTTCAATAAACACGAGCACCTTCTACATATTAAAAATCTTGGAACAAAGTTATTTTTGCTTTTACACACTTTTGTAACGTAAAAAAAGTTTCGTGATGGTCAAAATGTTACACTTTTTTCGGATTAGCTCTCATTCGCTAAGTGTTCAGAGTATATCGTGCGATAAGAACTTCATTCCAAAACAATCGTTCAAGTGTTTCAGTAATTGATCTAAAGCTTTTAACAACGCTATTTTAACAACGCTATCTTAACAACGCTATTTTAACAACGCTATCTTAAAAACGCTATTTTAACAACGCTATTTTAACTAGAATCGTAACCGTTGCCCAATAATTACTACAAAAACAAAATAGTCTAATATTTTAAATGAGACGTGAATGCACCGATAGTTTTACGGAAATCATCAAAATGAGTTGAAATTTATTTCCATTTTATGTTTTGAACACTCGGTGATTTTTAACGACACTACAGCATGTCTCCATTGGCATTCACGATACGGGATTATTGTCCGTGACATAAGAAGATGACATACCCATAAAATACCGGAGAAAACATTATTTTCTTCAAGTTAAAGTAAACAATCTCAAACCTAACATCAACAACATATAATTTACTACTGCATTGAATAAAAGGTATTTACAAGGCAGATGTAAAGAAAGAAAGAAAAATGCGTTTATTGGCATTACAAAAAATAAACCTTAAAACTATAAAAACAGAAAACAAATTATAATAATGCCAAAAGGGCCTCAGCTCAGTATAATGTCAGATGACAACACAAAGTGAACCACCTGACGCTGATTTTTAGCTGCAACCCACGCGTGAGAGGAAACGCCGGCAGGGGACGCCCTAGAAGGACATATATAGTGACCTTATTGGTGATCAAAAAGGTCAGACGCTTATTACTCGCAACCGAAGTGCGTGTATGACCAAATGTATGAACTTAAACGAGGCACAAGGAGTATGTTAGGATCCTATCAGGTGGCGTTCTGTAGTTTTTAATTACCACCATGGAAAGAAGGCGGTGTATTCAGGGCGTCCTACAGATATGCCACATGGAGGGAAAGTACCTTGAATATTGTAGATGGAACATAAAAAGTAAAAGGAAGACCATGAATTTTAAGATTTGATGTGAAATTTAAATAATCAAAAGAAGAAAGAAGACTTTGTATTCAACAGGAAGGGACTCATTTTGAGCATTTGATAAATTGATTAATTTTTTATTAAAAATTTTAAAATTCAAGGGCTGCCTTTTATTTTTGACACTATGTTATTTAGCAAAAAATAATCCTTATGATGAAGCCTTTCGATCGGTATGATAAAGGTGATTATTTTTCTCGTGTAACGGGTTAGATTTCCGGTTCAACCATGTAATTATTTAAATATCTAAGAATGCAGTTTAAATTGTTTTTTAAATTCAAATAATGTCTTCTTTCAGTAAAATGTTCCATCTACAATATTCAAGGTACTTTCCCTCCATATGGCATATCTGTGGGGCGCCCTGTATGTTTGTGTTGAAAACAACAACAACATAAAACTAATAAAAATTAATTATCACTATAAACCCTACCACAAGAATTGATTCTTCCATTGATTGAAAGAAACCATGTTGACGGATGGGACTGCAATAGACAAAAGGTAATAAGTCACTTTTGCAGACTTCTCGCCGTAACTTGTAGAACAATGGTTCACCAACTACAAATATATTACTTTCAGTTCTTTATTACTATTGACGTTTGTTTTCTCTTCTTTCTAATGTTATTCATTGTTTGCCCTTTTTCAAATAGCTTTACTTGTAAAAGGTTTTATTCATAATTTTTTTCTTAAAATAACCGGCATGTCCTAAAACCAAAAATTCGTAGATGTGTGTGACATCCACCAACCCGCACTGGGCCCGCGTGGTGGATTACGGGCCACGTGTCTAAATGTTTTATTCCACTTTTGCATCGGTAGAATCGTCGTCAACTCGTGATATAACCATGAATATGAGAATGACATTTTTAAATACCTTATGGTCTCGTGATTTAAAAATGTGATCTGTTTGAGTTTATCGTCTTTACTGCTGTCATCATTATCATATTGTTTTATATGTTATTGGGTTTGAGCATACAGGTTTGAATAATTACCAATTAGATTTGATTCATTATCCTTTTGTCTAAGATCATTCGCCTCTAGCATGATAGTGTGCAGTTCAAAATTGAAAACTTATTAATAACTTCGTCATTTTCTTTTCTATTTTGAATTTCCGATCCTTTTTATACTTGATAGTTTCTGCTCGTGACTTCATCTGCGTGTTTCTTGTTATAATATAAAATATATCCTATGACACTCTGCAGTACTGTAGCTTCCCTAATGGCTTCATCACTAATGTGAAAAAATATCGTATCGTATCAGCAGTTTCAAAGATTACGCCCGACATACAAACACTAAAATTTTACCTCTTTAAATATTAGTAGGTAATAGATTGACGTATATCAAGCGATGTACACCAATCAGCACTGGGCTTGCGTGGTGCATTACGTCTCACTCCTTCGGCCTGTGTCCTAGCAGTGGGATCATTGGTATTTTGACGTATATCAATGGAAACGCTCCGAAACAGTTAAAGTTCCATGTGTATAAAATTAATTAAAAGCCGTTTTATTGCAGATGCCACTGCGAGCTATAATGCGGAAGTTTCCCTCCACAAGTCGTTAAGATTACACAGATAAATATCATGTTATAAGTTTAATAATTCTCTAATCTTACCGTGGGTTGGAAATTCGTTGTTTAGAAATTCAATCGGTATGGGTATTGGAATCAGTTTTAAAATCATCTTTTGAGCTCTAGGCTCAGTAATAACAACGAGACTCCTCTGTGCCTCGGAAAACACGTTAAGCCGTTGGTCTCGGCCGTCATTAATAGAACTTTGACAGTCGTTACAGGTAGTCAGAAGCTCGAAAGTTTGACAACCAGTTTTATCAATGGGTACTGTGTTACTCAGTAACTGGGTTGTTGAGGTCAGATAGGAAGCCGTTCCATGTAAAATACTGGTATTCAGCTGCATCCGGTTAGACTGGAAGCCGACACACACATAGTTGGGAAAAGGCTAGACGGTGAAGACCTTCAAACCCTTGAGTGATATTGAAATTAAGGTAAATTTGATAACTTCCTATTTGAGTAATCTTAGTTTTAAGGTCATTGGAAGGTCCGTGTTTAACGATGTGGAAGATAACGGATATGATTTTCAAGATAAACGACAATCTATAATAATATCACATATATATAATATCACGTGTATCACATTGATATTAGCCCTTGGTTATAAATTCACATATAAATATAACATCACGCAATTCCCCGAAGGGTTAAGCAGAGGTGTACCGTCAAAGAAGTTGATATCTAACCAGTTTCAAAATAAAATCCCGTGAACACGATGACCACATCTGTTACCGGCCCGGTGCTATAGCCGCCGAGCGCTGCAAGCAAGAATAGTCCTTACAGTGTATAGATATGAACTTCTTCGATAGTACCTACCCATAGTACACCCACATTTCGCCAGTTACGTTTAAGTTCCATGTAATAGGGAACGAGCCTATACAATGTCGCCCACGGCCATGTGATCGCCCGTATTTTTCTGAATATTCATGAAATTGTTTCTAAAATTAACTTTAAAGTCTTTAATATTTTTCAAGTTATTTTTTTTTTTCTTAATGGTTGTTGCCATATCTCCGATGTTATTGGGATACTGTTTATTATATCTAAAATCGGATGAGTTATTTTATCGGATTAACTAACATTAGTTATTAAAAAAAATCGACCTTGATAAAATACGGTTGTTATCTAAAAAAATCAGTATTTATTTCAAAAACACAAGTGTAAGTCCATAAAACTATAGAGGGATATTGAAAACAAAATCGTTAGAAAAAAGAAAAATAAACCTTTTAAAGTAAATTTTCGAAAAAACATCAAGAATATTCAGAAAAATACGGGCGGTCATATGCCCATGGGCGGCATTATCAACCGGACACAAATCCAGACTCCGGGCTGCTACTTATAAATTCCTAACAAAAAAACCCAATAACACTTTGCCCGAACTGGAAATCAAACCCAGCACCTCATGCTCAGCAGTAGCGCTTGCGACCACAAGACCAACAAGGCAAAAATTCACGGCCCGCTTACTAAGAAATGCGTTAGAACTACGAAGATATATATACTATTGGTAGCTAGTATAATTATAATATATTATACTAGCTGCCCGCTCCGGCTTCGCACTAAGTACTTATCTACGGCTACCTACCCTAACCTACGTACCTATACGAACGAACACAACAAAAAAAGAATTATCCAATTTGGTGCAGCCGTTCGCAAGTTATGGCGCGACCCAGGGAAATACGGATTCATTTATATATATATATATATATAGATAAGAAACTAAACAAAGATAAAAGTAACAGCTCAAATCATCCATTAAAGTTGAAAACTCCGAAATAAGGTGACAAAGCTTTTGTCAGAACTCCGGTGACAGAGACAGACTGACAGGATGACGCTAATAAGTCTTCAACGGTCTCAGAACTTCACAAATAGTATTATCTTGCTAAAACATCAGGAAGTGAGAGAAAGGATCGTATTTTTGGTTTTAATTAGAGGAAAAAACAAAAGAAGTTAGCTGAGATTTTTGGATTTAGAACCAAGCTGAGAAACAAATGAATGCGCTGAAATGTAAGCACACTGTCTATAAAACAGTATTTTGATCTGAATAGCAATTTCCGTATATTTAAGAACGTTCAAATTCTAATCTCAGAATCAATCTGTAAAAAAAAAAGCTCTAATTGACCTACATTTTTGACAAGTTTTTGACATTGATTGTCGCTGAGATGAGATTAAGGCCTTCAGGAGTTTTAAAAATTGTGTTGTTAGTAGATTAGGACGCCGATATATCCCAGCGGCCATGAATGGTTAGCTTGCGTGTTCTGTGCTGAGCTCACGCAACACGTCCTACGTCCAGCCCACCAAGGAGCGCTGTCCCAAATTAAATGCATTATTAATTTATTATACATAAATCAAAAGGTATTTTAATAAAAAACGTATACTAAAAGATAAATTAATAATTAATCTTTAAAATGGTGAAGGTTTCAGAAAAATACGCTTAATAGTTTTTGCGTGATTCTCAGTTTTTTATTCGCGTTAGACATAACTTTACATATTAATTAAACTATGTAATAAAAACATAATCTAAAATATTCACAGACTAAGTTATTAAGAAAATGCTTTTATTTAACATACATTTTTTCCAAATCATTAACAGTACTCGTTTAGACGTGATCTTCAGTATAGAATCATTAAAAGTCGCCTTAAAAGGCTGCAATTATGAAAGCCTGATAAAAACAGTGTCAATGTAACGATCATAAAAATACTGTAGAAACCTCAAAATTTATAATATGTAATTACAAATAATCCAAGGCCGTAGGTAATAACTGGGTTTTATGTGATCTATTCCACACCAAGTTCAAGTATAATAGTTTGTTTACAATTACCGTCGAGGACAGACGTGGTTAGATTACTTGACAAACTGTCAATTAAGTGAGAAGAATATTACGTAATCTATGTTAATAAAGTTAAGGCCATTAGTAAATTAGTCATCAGCGGTAATAAAGATTAACCAGTGGATCTTGAGACTCAGCTAAATAGGAATCTCGTTCATTGTGCGGACAGCAAGGAGTAGAACTCCTTGGTCCGTATTTCCCGATTAGTTATAATCTAGGAGTTTACAAAATAAAAATATCAAAATTATATATTATATTCTAACTTAACTAAAATATATAATTTTGCTATTTTTATTTAGTTATAAGTTGTTATGGACCCACTTGTAAATATTACCCTTCAGTTAATAAACTTTAGCATAGGGGGTCTACAAATCTCGAGTAAATAGGTTATTTCTAGACAAGTGTGCACCACTGTTGACCGCAAAAAACGAGCGAGTCTTACAGTAGCCGCTTACGATTTGTAACATCTGACATCTTGGCAGACAGTACCAACCTCTCGGAAAATGGGTTGATACCATCTGACAGCTAACTCTAGTACCACGCGCGCTCATTGGTCAAATCAAATAGCGCGCGCTTCCTGTTACACACTTCCGTCCCTTTTCACGAAATCACTCCCACAGATTGCAGGAAAGCGAGACGAAAGATTTTACACTTCAAGAGTAAACAATTGAATATTGGTGTATTATATGTATTCATGATGTAAGGATAGTTCTGAGTATAAATGTGGATGGCTATAACAGTAGGAGAAGATCCTTTGGTCTACGTAGTTCATCCATTGTTTCTTTAAACAATGGTTGGACTGTGTGAAAGAAGATCTGGCTCGAAAAGGCGAGATACTACTGAGATGGCGACGAATAGAGAATATGGAAGCAGAAGACATTTTGCGTCGACCTTAAAAAAATTGGATATGGCCAGAAGAATGACGATCAAAAATGATTGAATGCCATAAAATTTGGGGTAGGTATTGTCGATATTTGCGTTCGCAAGCAGCGACATCGTGAAAGACCAAGTTAAACTGGGTACTAAAGTTACAAACGGTAAGTAAGTACCCGTATGACATAATGAACGTGCAAACATCGAAAATGTGTTAAAATCGTAGCATGCTGCGTTTTGTCGAAAGAAAGTCTTCTGATTTTTAGGAGGATCATAACGTAGGAAAGTTTTAAATTCGTCTTCTTTGGAACCTTTTAAGGTTATGGTAGGTACTGAATATTGCAGTAAACCATCAGTAGTGTAATGAAACTAAATTCGCCAAATTGCACTGATTCAGAAAATTAAGGCTCGTCGAAACATGCAACGCACTAATCGAATGCAATTGGGATTCACTCAATATTGCGTTCGATCTACGTTCATGACACGAAGTTGCAACACACGATACACTGCTCGTTACATTACGGCGTGTACGCATGAGAGCCTATTTTATATCTAGTGCCACTAGAAATAAAATGCGCTATCTACTCTAGCTCTTTTAAAAATCAAATTAAAAGTTTCCTGTTGAATAAGTGTATTTATGCTGTTGAAGATCTATTACGAAATTTCTATATTATGTTGTATTTATGCATTGTTGTAATATTTAACGTGTTTTTTTCATATTTTTTTTCTATACTATGTAATTTCAAATACAATTTATTGTTCATGAATAAACAAACAAACAAACATAAACGAACAAGAACATGGTGAACACAAACATTAGACACTTTGTTCGCATATGCGTACCACTAACAAACATCAAATGCTGTGTTCGTCAAAAATGTTCGTGGCGATCCAATTTCGAATCCATGGCTACTAAAGAGAGCGGGGCGGTTGAGAACAAACTCAAAACGAACTGTGTTGTTGTTCGTGTTTGCTATGCTAATTTACGTCCACACGTGTGAGCCACATGTGTCGTGTTCGATGTTCAAGTTCACAATATTTTGTTCATTCATGCATACACGCCTTCACAAGTTGCACTCGTACCACCACGTACTAGGTAATTGCATCTATCTCCCCACTAAATCAAAAAGGGGCGCGGCTTAAACACTTCACATAATAACTTCCACCTAGCAAAGTCTTAAAGATGTCGATTAAGTGCCAATTTCTTTAAAAAAAGGCATGCATGTTCATATTTTTTTTTTCCCGCGAACGCGTTTTTAACGAGCCCGGTCTGCATGGTTATTATGCGTAATATCCATGTCAAATTACCCCTGTATCGACAGGTTACATCTTTATATGGGGCTTTTTATAGTTTGCGTCAAAATAATAGACATAATTATATTAACACTAAAAAAAAAACTTAAAAAAAAACACAAAAAAGGGCAAAATAACTTTATTTTCGTTGTTTGCCACCGACTATAAGTTATTTTGCCCTTATTGGTGTTTTTTGTGAAACGAATTTATTTTTCACTTTCTAGGCCCCACACAAATTCGAATAGCACTATCTGCTATGTAAATAACAGTGACAGGAACTTATAAAATCATCCATAAAGAATATGAGGAAAAAATACGTATTATTGAAGCTAACTCAAAAACTATCAAAGCAAAGTTAATAAAATGTACATGGAACCACCTCTGAAGTATGACCTATCAAACAAAAAAAGAATCATCAACATCATTTCATAATTGGCGGAGCAATCGCATAACAAACATAAAAAAAAAACATACAGTAGAACTGGGAACCTCCTCCTTTTTGAAGTCGGTTAAAAAATTAATCAATCTGCCTAGCATTTTCCCAACTATGTTAGGGTTGATTTCCAGTCTAACCACTCTTACCGAGGGGTATCGTGTGGAGGTCAGATAGGCATTAAGACCACAGGAACCCACTCCTTCAAAGAACGTGATGGTTCGAAGATTAAACCATATGAATTACGAACTATGGGGCACTAAAATGAAAACGTGACTTTAACAGTCTCATTCAGATTCAAAGTTATTTGAACCTCACGTTGAGGCGACTACGAGTTAAAGACTTAAAGGTTTTTTTTAAACGTTACTTAAGGTACTAAACAAATGTTTTATAATGCCATAAAGTATATGCAATAAATAAAATCAGAATAATATATGATATTCTTCAGGATATAATAATATGCTTCTTAGACAGTGTGTTGAAAAAATAACGCAACTAATTTGATACGGTTGAAAAAACCCACTCAAAATTCAAAATTCAAAAGTCATTTATTCAAACTAGGCTGAGAATCAGCACTTTTCGAACGTCAAAATTACATAAGACAGTCCCCCAAAACGCCCACCCTTCACCACTTTCTAGTGCATTAGCTGGGAAGAAGAAGTGGCGCAACAAACTCCCCAGCAGCACAGCTGTCTGTTCAGTTAGAAGAACAAAAAAATAAGATTCTATATAATAGTATTCAAAATAATTTAGATAATTTAGATTACGCAACACAAAACATAATTTAAATTATTAGCCATATGTTAGCTAGCACACGCCAATATACCACACAACATCATCGAGAACTATACTCAGGCAGAAATAAAAACTAAACGTAAACAGAACTTATCTAAATAAAAGCCTCCAGGCATAAAGGGCGTGCCCGCTTACATATAGTTGTAACTGGAAGTTATAAATGATAAACTAGGACCATCGAGATAAAATAAATAAAACAAACAGTTAATTACTAATAACAATAACTAATATGATCAATTGTCGAGGTCACTAGCTAACCACATATTGCAATACAACTCATTAGAAAAAACATTGTAATGAGTAGATTATGTCAACAATAAATTGAAATAAAATTAAAAATAGCTTGACTTATAAAGTCAAATAAAAAAAATAAAAAAAAACAATTATATAAACTCATATAACTTGTCAGTAGGTAATCTGGAGAAAGAACATAAACATTGTCTTGAGTTAATCACAGCGACCAACTATTCTTATCATTTAAGTAGTCGTTTATAGAATAGTATGCCTTTGAACAAAGCTTGGATTTTACTTTCGTTTTAAACGCATCAAAAGGCAAATCTAGCAAAGAAGAGGGTAGCTTGTTATAAAAGGTTATACCAAGCCCAACAAATGAGTTATGAACCTTATGAAGCCGGTGAAAGGGAGCTCGTAGTTTGTCCTTATTTCTAGTGTTAACATTGTGAAAATCACTGTTTTTAGTGTATAAGTGTATATTTTGCCTAATATATAAGATGTTGGCGAAGATGAATTGGGACGCCACCGTGAGGATACCAATATCTTTGAAAAAATCTCTCAGAGAAACTCTGGCACCTAGCTGGTAAATAGCTCGAACAGCTCGTTTTTGAAGGACAAATATATTTTGAATATCAGCAGCTTTGCCCCACAGCAGAAGACCGTAGGACATAACGCTATGAAAATAACTAAAATAGACTAACCGAGCTGTATCGACGTCAGTGTATTGTCTTACTTTCCTGACGGCGTAGGCGGCCGAACTGAGCCTTCCCGCTAGGCTCGATATATGTGGGCCCCACTGAAGTTTGGCATCTACTGTTATGCCCAGAAAAACTGCCGAGTTTACAGACTCAAGCACCTCTTTATCTAAGACGATGTTGGGTCCTAGATTTCTAACATTTGGTAGGGCGAACTTTACACATTTCGTTTTCTTGGCATTGAGAACTAGGTTATTTGTCGTAAACCAATCCGTAACCATTGAGAGAGCACTGTTTACATCGTCAAAATCTTGTCTATTCCTGTCTACTTTAAAAATAAGAGAGGTATCATCTGCAAACAGTACAACTTCACAGATACCCTTTAAATAGAATGGTAAGTCATTGATATACACTAAGAACAAGAACGGACCTAGTATTGAGCCTTGAGGTACACCTAACTGAACTGGTAGACCGGAAGATTTCACACCATTAACATCTACACATTGGGACCTATTGTGTAAATAAGAATTTATAACGTTGAGAGCTTCGTTTTGAACACCGTAATGACGCAGTTTACGCAAAAGCGTGTCATGGTGCACGCAATCAAAGGCTTTGGAGAGGTCACAGAAAACCCCAATAGCATTTTGCGAGTTCTCCCATGCGTTAAATATGTGTTTCAGCAGAGCAACACCCGCATCTGTAGTCGAACGACCTTTTGTAAAGCCATATTGTTCATTATGAAGGAGGCTATTTAAATTAAAATGTCTAAGTAACTGCTTGAGTATTAACTTTTCAAATATTTTGCTAAATGCTGGTAAGATAGAAATAGGCCTGAAATTGCCAACGTCGTTTTTATTACCTGATTTAAATAGTGGTATGACTTTACTATTCTTCATGAGGTCAGGAAAAGTTCCTAAATCAACACATTTATTAAAAGTAACAGCTAGATAGGGGGCTACGATGTCTATTATATTACTTAAAAGTTTAATGGAGATGCCCCAGTAATCACCAGTGTTTTTAGACTTGAGTGTGTTAAAAACATTAACTACATCACGAGGCGTTACATGTTCGAAGCTAAATAAGGGACTATTTTTAGATACACTACTAAGCAAAAGGTTTTCAGCTTTAGACGGGGATGAATTTAAGGAGCGAGTCGTAGTTACAGGTATGTTGGCAAAAAACTCATTAAACGCCTCGGCTACGTCAGCTGCTTTATTAACTAATTTATTGTCGACCATAATCTCAAGTTGTTTATCTTGTTTAACCGACTTACCCGTTTCATTGTTAATAATTTTCCAAGTGGTTTTTACTTTATTATTGGATTTTTTAATTGTATCGCTTAAAAATTTAGATTTAGCAAAAACACAAACCTTTTTAAATAATTTTGAATAATTTTTTACATGCTCTAGGAAAGGAGTATCAAACCTGATGAACACTAATATAAATGTACCTCAAAAAATTGTCTTTTAATGATTAAAATCCATTTTATATTAATTCAATCATTCTGTTTTTTTTTATTCAAAAGCAACATATTAACGTAGTAGTGTTTTTATTGTTTAGCCTAATCAATAGATTTTTTATAAATAGATAATCAATTCAAATCTTGCAATAAATTACCAACGTTGTGTCATAGCGCTTCTCTTTCTTTTCTATGCATTCTGACAGTGACCGCGCTTTAGCTTTTTTTTTTTTTTTTTTTTCAGGATGGGAAATCATCAAATGACTTCTCCCGCTCTGGGCAGAGCGAGAGGGTGTGTCAGACTTTTACTGACTAAAACCCACCCGTGTTCCTTCCGTTGCCTGTGTGCCGGGGCCGCGATATCCCTTTCGGACAAACCCGCAACCCCAGCAGGCCGCGCTTTAGCTGTAGTCAGCTGCTTCAACTTAAGAGCCGTCCAAAAATGTATAGTTACGCAAAGGTTAATCATTACTCAACTTAAATCTATTAGAAATAAATCCCTTAATCAATCTACTAAATGCCATGCTATACTTAGAAAATAAAGAATTTTCGCTAGCACACTACAAGATATTTTCAATCGTGGCTTTTTTCATATAACTCTATTGGTTTACACGGCGCACGCCAGTAAAGCTCCCAGTCGGCTTGATTTTTTGCAACATCTTCAACAATCATCGTCATATTTCAGCCAATTTACACATTAGTTTTTGAGTTTATCACGTTCAGACAGTCAGACAGACGCGGCGGGGGAACCTTGTTTTATAATTTGTAGTGATAATATCAAAACCCTTCTTAGCAGTCAAGCAGGACATCATGGATGCCAGCCTAATTATGTATGGCAAGACCTTGGTGTTGCTAGGTCTAATATATTATGACCTGTCCTGATATATAACTTTTTACTCTACCAACATAGCGGCGACGTCGCAAAAAGAAGCCCATCCATAGATAGATAACACCTGTCTCTCCACTACGAGTATTCCATTGCCTACTCTAGGATGAATATCCGGTACGGCTCGCAAATCCTTCGTTATCTTCAGTGTACGTCTTCCTTGCCATTACCGTGCCACCCGGTCTACTCCTTGATATGAAATGGCCTCTGGAGTCCCATGAAACATGAGGCTTCAGGGTCTAGAGCAAATCTTGGGGTTCATTCGACTTATCTAGTACACCTGGTACGCACGGCTACACATCAAGCTATACATTTCCAGTATAAGCTGACCTTGCATTGTACTGAAATCCTATACAATGCGAGATCAGCATAAACTGGAAATGTATAGCTTGATGTGTAGCCGTGTGTACACCTGATATAAATCGTGTCGTCTCCGTCCCGCACCATATAAAATAGCTTGCATTTTTAATCGCGCTCATTACGTCCGTCGATCATCGTCGCTGCTCAGTCATGAGCCGCGACGCTGTCAAAGGATTGCGATATTGATACCCCGCACAACGCATGTAATTTCATATGGCCAGGGCAATTTCAAGTTGTTTTTTTTTTGTTCTGTTCAGATACGTGGTTTTTAATAAGAAATTGGCAGGTATTTAAGATTTTTTTCTTGACTATTAAGTTGCAAAGGCATGTAGGTACATACAGTAAGTAATTATGATTAAATAAACTAAGTCAAACCTACATCTTGTTGGTATTTTTATATATTATTAAAATAGCAACGAAATGGTCAGAGTCGGGAAGAAAACTCGATTATCCTTTCATAATGTTCCCACTACTGGGACACAGGTCTACTCTCTGTGAGAGGGAGTGGGCCGTAATCCACCACGTGGGCCTAGTACCGAGTTGGTGGATGTCACAACATGTCCTCGTATTTTTTGGTTATCCTTACCAAACTCTTTAAATACAAATTCATTCCATAACAAGTTTCCACATCTCATCCTTTTACTCTTACACTTCCTCCAACTTAATAATATTTACACTTAAGGCCGATTCCTATAATTTACGGACCGTCATCGGTTAAAATTAAGACTCTTGTATCTTTACCAGTAACTAATGAAGCAAAGACTCTCCCATATGGAAATAGATATCACAGGTAAAATAAGCTTACGAATCTATTTATATGTTCCAGTTTGAAAAGCTACCATTGGTAACTAAACGATTCGTTTTGTTTATAATAATAATAATAATAATAAATCATTTTATTTCGGATAACACAAAAAGATCCATAAATTGTTAGTAACATGTTTGCACTTAAATCACTATTGTTAGTACCTAACCTAAACTAACCATAATAAGACGAATTTCTGGGAAGACCACCCAATATCTAGACACACCGAGAAATGGTAGTGGTCTAACTATGGTATCAGTCTTCGCACAAATTGTCTTATTATGGCGGAGGAAGTATCTGCCGCCACAGCCATCAGGATACTATTGTGACTGCCTCTTATTCTGCTCAGGAGTGAGGCTGTTTTTTTGCGGATGATGGCATGAAATCCGTCGGTATGATTTACCGCGAACATTTCTGAAGCACTGCAAAAACGAGGCAGTCGCAATAGCATCCTAAACACATTATTGTATTGGACGCGTAGAACATCCAGCGACCTTTTCGAGTAGTTGACCCAAAGATTACCGGTGTAAAAACTCTGACAATAAGCTTTAAAAAGCGTAATCTTTACTTGGTCAGTACACCGAGAAAATCTTCGTGCCAACATATTACCCCTGACCGCCAGAGCCCTACGCTCCCTCTCAATGTCACTATGGTCACTGAGGTCGCTGGTAAGAAAATGCCCAAGATATTTAAACTTTGAGACTTTACGAACTGGCGTTCCGTTTATGGCAAGTTCGAGGGCATCTTCCCGACACTTACCAGCGACCCCAAAGACCATATATTCACATTTTTTGGCATTATAGACTAGTCCATGTGCTGCAGCGTAGGTCTCACATACTTTGAGCATCTCTGCGATCGACCTCGGCGACGGGCCCAACAGCACCATGTCATCCGCATAACTGATGTTGTTACAACTAACACCATTTACCCTGCATCCGACAAGGAACCGAGCACCGACATATGGTACTAACGGTCATCTGTAATTACGTAATTACACTAACGAATGAATAAAACAGCGCATAATCTTACGCGTCGGTAATAATATCCCATGTTAACTACATGACATAACTATTTGCACTTCAGAAGATATTCCTGTAAGATAGTTTTAACTGTTCCGACTAATTTTCTGCTCATTTGGAATCTGATTTGTTAGCTACTTCAGATTTTGCCACCTCTTGCTTATATTATGATAGCCAATCTGGAATTATTCGCAGCCAGTTTCATGCATGAGTATTTATGGGGAAGTTTGAAAGTGGCGCCAGTGACAGAAAAGTTGAAAGGAAATCGTTTGGCTTGGTAAGAGCTTGTGATGAGGAGGAAGGAAACGTATGTGACTAAAAGAGTGATGAATATAAATGGGGATGGATGGAGAGACAGAGACGAAAGCCAAAGAAAAGATGCAATGGATTGAGTGAGGAATGATATAAAAGAGAACGGAGTGAATGATAGCGTGACGGTTGACAGGAGAGAGTGGAAGAAGAAAACGGGGTGCGCCAACCCCACGTAACATGCAGGGCAGGAACATGATGAGTTACATGCCGTTCGATCGACCCTTAAAACTGAGTAGTTCAATAGCTAATTTGATATAAAGCTAAGGCTGCCTGTCCACTGAAGCGGAGAAGCAAGAAGAGGAGTGGAGCTGAGCCAATATTAGCCAATAGAATTTAAACTCTGGACCGAAGTTTAGATTCTATTGATTTTTAGAGGCATGAGGAATAGGGTGTAAAGTTCACTCATACTCTATAGAAAATAGAGGATCCTCCGACCAGATGGGTGTCGTGTCTGGCGGGCTACTACCCAACGATTGATGTTGGATAGTATTATACAGGTCGTTCACGCGGTAAACTAATTGCGCGATGCAGGATTTGTCTGACGTCAGGATTTTGTATGACGTCAGGTTTTTGATGCGTAGTTTGCATGTGGCGATGTAGATGCCGCCACAGGTTAATACAGGCACAGTTCCGCTCCTCTCCTCTCTTCTCCGGTCCAGTGGACAGGCAGCCTAATTCCCGTCCAATGTATTGCGCTGATTATTATTGTCAATGTATTAGGATTGCGCTGATAAAACCACATTCATCTACAAAATGATAATGTGCCCTTCATGGTCACCCTGTCCACCAGCTTTGACTTACAACCAGAGAGATGAAATTAAAATACAGACAGCCTACAATATTCAAAAGTCAAAGTCGCCTAAATCTTCCCCGTACTAATTTCTAATTATATATTTAAATTCACCATCATCCAACCAATCTTCACACCCTATACTAATCCACGATATAAATACCCTACACATCAAAACACAACATGATCCTATATTTACACTAAACCCACGTTTATAGCACCCTGGTATTAAAATTACTCCGGTTAAATAAGCTTACGGCCTAATCCTATAATTTGCAGCTTTCATATACCGCATTTCATTGCCATACATGACAGGGTTTTAAACAGACAGACGAACAAACATGACATTCAGATAAACATGTCGAGGTTATGGCCAGAACACAGAAGAATGAGCAAATGGAGGAGTAACGGGGCGAGCGTCATTTGTTTAGTACGTTTATGATCCATAGGGACGACAGAATGGTGTTTGTGAAGACAATATTTCATTACATACAAATAGGTACTCTTGCACGTCGGTTTAGACATTCTGATGCTTTCAGACCATTCCCAAATAGCACGCTGTTGCTGCCCTGCATTCTTTTGTATTCGTTTTTTTTTAATTGCCAAATGAATCTGCTCTTGACTTCGATCTCGCCTGGTGGACGATGGATGTAGTCGACAATGTTTAGTTCTCTTTTTTTTCCACCCGAACTACCGAACAATACTTTAGTTCCAAAAAGATTGCATTTATTATCGATATTTACAAGAACTGATGGACGGTACTGAAGGTGCCAAGATCGTTGCCATGTTCTGGGCCGACTCTATTTTGTTTGCCATCGATAAACTAAGAAGACGAAGATCGAGATTTTACCACGTTTTCTCACGCAGAAAACTTGCAGAATTCTGCATGATTACTCCATTTACCCATTAATCTGTAATCCGGTTCAATGCCAGGGTTTTACGAGGATTATAGTTAAAGTAATAGCAGAAGTACAGGTCAAGTGTTGTTGGCTTAACGACTTGTCAATTTAACCGAGGATATTATTGATGCGATAATAAAATCCACGCTGGTAATAATCATATAAAATAAACTTGTTACAGGATTGTGCTGAGATGGTCTGCAGATTTTAACTGCATGGCTGATCTATAAATGTGAAATGAGTTGTTGCAATACGAGATGTTTATATATGGCTGAAACAAAAAGACTTGTTTGGATACTGCAACATCGAATCAAATATTTACAGGAACCAAATAAAACAATCTTGGAAAACTCCTTCATTCTGATTTTTTTATCGACTTTGTTTAGAGAACCATGTAAGGCTGCGGCCAACTTGGTTCCTTGTCTCTCTGCTGTCTTAACACCACGATATGACGTCGAAACCATGACCACCGCTATACCGCTGTTATAAAACTACACCACCAAAAACCAACACTAATAATGACACATAACAGTCTTCTCTACTCATCACTTTCAATGCCTCATCAGTTTTACACTGATCCGATGTATTAGTGCCCTCTCCCACATGACTCTCGCACGTGTCACGATTACATGTGCATCCGGAGGTGTAACTTTATGCAATAGTCCAATTTGTGACAACGTAACAAACGTGAGGCGGCGGAAGATACAGGGGGATTCACGAATGAGGAGACATGAAAATGAAGTATTGGCAGCTGTGCTAACTGTATCTACGTCCATTTTTAGATCACTGGCTTAGAGTGATAGAAAATTTCCTGAAATTGGTGAAATGTAGTCTCTAACATCTACTGAGCAATTGTTGGAATAATATAAAGTTCAAACTCGTAATTTTCAAGAGAGTAGAAGAGTGTAAGCTGAGTGTTCTAGTGCAGTTTGGGAGGAGTATTTCAATAATTAAAATAGATTTACTTTGTCGTGCTGGCATTGGCGAATTGACATCCATTACATGTCGAGATCTCTCCGTACCTCGGAAAGCACGTTAAGCCCAACGGCGTCCCGGCTGTCATTCGTAGATCTTTGACAGTCGTTACGGGTGGTTAGAAGCCCGAAAGTCTGACAACCAGTCGTACCAAGGGGTATCGTGTTACCCAGTTACTGGATTGTGGAGGTCAAATAAGCAGTCGCTCCATGTAAATTACCTGCATCCAGTTAGACTGGAAACCGACCCCAACATAGTTGGGAAAAAGCTAGGCAGATTGATTAGCGAATTGACACGCTTTACGAGAATAGCTGGTGACAAGATTCTCTGGTCAGCAAAGTGACTGACTAAACTTATTCTTGAACCGAACGCACCTAAGTGTCGTTAGTCGTGAATATTCCTTAAATATACTGCAGATTTCCTAAGAAAATATCAATGATTTAGAACATAATAATATACGCTCTGGAAGCTCTCGATTTCGTGGGAATACCGGGATGAAAAATAACGTATGTAATAATCTAGGTTATAAACTATCTGTGTGCTAAATTTCATCCAAATCCGTTCAGTAGTTTTTGCGTGAAAGAGTAACAAACATCCATCCATCCATCCACACAAACATTCGCGATTATAATATCTGTAGGATAGTAGGATTGGGCGTTGTGATTAGGACATGAACACGATGACGACAACGTCTCGTGTAGGATTTCTGGTTTCCAAATTTTCAAAGATTATATGAAGATATTACGGTCACAATCAGGCTTTGAGCCTTTTCTCATTGATCTCAAAGAAAAGTCAAAGATATCCAACTAGATTTGATCATTCCTAGAAACCTTCTAAAGTGACTTTAACGACTGAAAGCGTTTATCTAACCATGGCAGAAACTTTGCTTATCAAATACCCTAATAAGGAAATCTGATAGATTATATATTATGTACTTAATTAAATTACCACAAGCAAATTTTCCGTCATCGAGGTACTTTCCGGCCGCCTACCGTGCATAGGTACTTTCTAGAACCCCGGTGAATACCAACTAGGCTATTACGTCTGATTCTATTTTAAACTTTCCCGCCTCGTTCGGTGAAAGTATATACTTAGGCTTCGAATATTATGAGGTACTTCAAGCTCAACAACTATCGATTTCAGATCAAATTCATGATTCCTGGAAGACTTTTGATTGGTAGTTGCAGTTAATGTGTATAACTTGATTGTCATTCAATGGTGTCATTAAAGGGAATTATTTACTTGGAAAAGATAATAACAACAAATTGTGGTCGCTAATCTTTTTTCTAGGGCGTGAAAATTTATATCCTTGTTCATTGAATTGGTCTTTGGGAGACCAATTCAATGAACTGATAGTTTAAGGACCATATTATGCGGTTTCCGATTAGAGTATTGTCTCCCCTCTCTTTTTAGGGTTACGTACCTCAAAAGAAAATAATGGAACCATTATAGGAGCACTTCGTTGTCCGTCCGTCAGTTGGTCAAGACTCTATTTCTCAGAAACGCGTGGAAGTATCAAGTTTAAATTAATATCAAATAAGTACATAATTCAATGAGCTCTAAATAGATCGCAATAAAAAAATACGGCCATTTATGCGACTTAATTTAATACTCGCAAATAAATCAAAACCTACAGGGTACTTCTCGTTGACCTACAATCATGAAATTTGGCACTCACAGCACATATACAGGAAAAAGTCCGAAAATAGTTAATTTGCAGTTTCATCAAACAAACAAAAAATACGATTACTTACAAACTTACATTTGCAGTTGGCGAATTGACAATGAAGTATATCGATGTCCACCGTAGGCGCGGGCCTGCGGACGGTGAGCAATGGGCAGCTCGCCGTCCGATAAGGACCAGGCCCGTGTCGACGGCGTTGTGTTCCACGCGCGCCACAAAGAGATGTCAGCACCAACCGACGGGGTCGAAAGACCAATGCCTGCTGGGGTTGCGGGTTTGTCTGAAAGGGATATCGCGGCCCCGGCACACAGGCAACGGAAGGAACACGGGTGGGTTTTAGTCAGTAAAAGTCTGACACACCCTCTCGCTCTGCCCAGAGCGGGAGAAGTCATTTGATGATTTCCCATCCAAAAAAAAAAAAAAAAAAAGTATATCGATGTATGGGAGAACATGTTATACAACTACAATTGTAAGTTTTGTTTCAGGATAAATCCATCCCAACTACGGCACCATCGACATGTAATTGGCCAGTTTTTTTAATGGAGGGAAGACAACAGGGTGTTTTTGCCTAAATTGGAATAAGCCTATGTCCGGCAATGTTTGAGTTTATTGACTCGTGGAGGCTCGTCCTATATCTCCTAGTTATATATACATGTAAAAAAAACCTGTCCGATCCGTTAGGGTATTGTTAGGAAAGTCTATTTATGTGGTAAATCTCAGGAAAAAAGAAAAAAAACATTTTTTTTTTTCTATAGGGCATTTTGCCGGGTCATTATTACATGGGGCGCCGGCAGCCGTCGTCAAGCGGTGTCTACAAGTCATAACTCATAACTTCTGATTAAAATTTTCAATTTTTTTATGGATTTGGGGTATTATGGATACTAAAAAAGTGAATTTTAAATAGCAATAACTTTTCTATTTTCAATAATAATAAAAAAACTTTTTGGTAATTTTACTGCAGTACCTATGTGCTCCTTTCGGATCGGACAGGCTTTTTTTTTTGCATATTGTATGCCCTTAGCCGTTTCCTTGCATCTTAGAGACACAGTTCGCACGGTATCTAATGACTGCAGATAAGGATAACCTTCAGGCGTTAGGTATCGGACACCGCGACGACTGGCAGCGTCTTTGAAACTTTATCCATTAACAGCGTAAGAGTTGTGTTTGATAACAAGGTTGCATAAACTTGCTGGCTTGCAGGACTTCCTGCTTTAAATTTTACTTTCTTTTTTTCTTTTTTTTTGTTTAGTGTGTTTTTAGTTTAATTTGTGATTTCCTGTGCGAGTCTCAATAAATACTTTTTCTTTTTTTCTTTCGTTCTGTGGGAGTATACCTAATTGGCTAACTTTGAAATTGGGGACCTAAAAGTACTGGCAAAATAGTTTTCGCACTACTGGGAAACAGGCCTCTTCTTTGTGAGAGGTTGACTGCACTCCACCGAGTGGGCCCAGTGCGGGTTGGTGGATGTCCATGTTGTGGAATGTTTGGTTTTAGATATCAGTTTTCTTAGGATATTTCTAGTGGTTATGAAATAAGTTATAAAAATAAAATACGTGATTCTTTCGGAGAATACAAGCATGATATTAGTGAATGAATTTATTGACAGAAAAAACTGGTAGTAACTTTGTTTATTTGCCCAAAACGTGACCATTCAATACTCTGGTTTGAGTTTACTATTAACGACATTCTAAAATCCTTTTCATGTTAAACCAAAATGTAAATAAAATAGTATTTTATCATCAAATACTGGCAATCCCGTTGCGAATTTACGATATACCATTGCGGTTTTTTGCATCATGATAAATAAATAAATAATGGTCACAGAAATTCCCGTCTTCGTCGACGATTTGGGATAATCGTACGTATATTGGTATAAATAAAGGTCTATTTTGCTCATATGTATTAAATAACGATGTATCTACCGGAAGGTTTTGCAGAGGCTTAACAATTAGAGGCGAACCGTGTCCAAATAGTTCTTGAAACCGCATTTATCATCTATTTATACTTCCTGACCACGATAAATGGCCAAAAGATTATTTTCTCTTTTGCTACAGACTCCATTACTAAGCACGATTAAAAACAGCTCATGCGGTTTTTTTATATTAGCCTGTCAGAAAGTTGGTGGCAGGGCTGACTGCTTGAGACGCAGATATATGCCAGTGACCTAGAGTGGTAAGCTTGCATGTTCTGTAATGAGCCCACGCAACGCGTGGTACGTCCAGCCAGTAATAGGACACATTATTAATTTATCATACATAAAACAAAATGTATTTTAATAAAACACGTATACTAAAAGACCAGTAATTAAATTATCTTTAAAATGGCAAAGGTTTGAGAAAAATACGCTTGATAGATTTTGCGTGATTCTCAGTTTTTTATCCGCATTAGATATAACTTTACAAATTCATTTCACTGTGCAATATAAACATAATCTAAAATGTTCTAATTTAACAAATATTTTTTCCAAATCATTAACACTACTCGTTTAGACGCGATCCTCAGTAAAAAATCATTAAAAGTCGGTTCTCGTCGTCTTAATAGGGATCGCCAGACGGAAATTAAACAGCTTTGTGAGAAGTATATTTTAATTTTAATGCGGGTCGCACAAGTCCATGTCTAATATATAGGTATTCTTTCTCTATCATGGCAATGGAATATTTTATCAACCAGGTAAGTCATGAAGTCTTCAAAGACAGCCGTGTCGTCGATTTTCATCAGTTCTTCCGAAATGCAACTTTTGCGCAGACCATGGCTTATGGGTTGTCATACCTAACACATTGTCATCTCAGTCATCATGTCTGTAAAACCACGGCATGCCTTCGAAGTACGCGCGACCAGTTTGCGACCGCGACTGTGACCGCAACGGGTCGCGTTACTTACGGTATTTCCTATTGAGCGATCTCATGTTTAGGTATATATTACGGCGATTTGGGGTTGCATGTGTTCAAATTGCTTTTGTTGGGTATGGTTTACCTCACGTCAATACACATTGACCACGAAAGCTTCAGTATTTCGTAGCAGTAAGACTAGTTATGATGACGGAAGGACTCCTAGTACTGTTTAGAAAGGTCCAGACGGAAAGAGAAGAAGAGAGAGGAGACAGAGGCAAGACGAGATAGAGGAATTGGTCGGCAAGCATTAGCTTGTGAAAGCTAAAAATAGAAAAATCTGGAAATTACTGGAGGAGGCCGATATCCGTCGTCTTTAATACATTAATTAATGTTACTTAGTAAAATTCAGAACTTTGTGGGGCTTGTGACTAAGTAATAACAGCCGCACGGGTCGATCGATCAGGTTAAGCTACGCTTACCTCGGTAAGTCCGTGGATGGGTGACCATCTTTACATACTAAGACCCCGTGCCTCAGAAAGCACGTTAAGCCGTTGGTACCGGCTGTCATTCGGGGATCTTCGACAGTCGTTACGGGTCGTCAGAAGCCTGAAGCTCTGACAACCAATCTTACCAAGGGGTATGTTACCCAGTAACAGGGCTGTGGAGGTCAGATAGGCAGTCGCTCCATGTAAAATACTGGCATTCAGCTGCATCCGGTAAGACTGGAAGCCGACCCCAACGTAGTTGGGAAAAGGCTTAACAGTTTATGAGTAAAATTCAGAACTTTATTCTTTGTAATTAAGGAATAGTAAAGGCTTTTTATGTTTATATGGCCAGACGGGGCGGTAATCTCAAGACAAGAGTGACAACTAAATTGTGGTTGACTTTACACAGCTGGTTTCATTCATGGTAATTAATCTGGTTTCTGATCTTACTAAGACTCTAAGTGAATCGGGTGTAAAATCTTGTAAGCTTGTTTTTTTTTAAGCTCCTGGCCTGCATCTCACCTGATGGTAAGTGATGATCAGGCCGAAGGTGGAACCGAGCTTTACCCGGAATCCTCAACCACAGAGGAGCTGGCTATCTTACCTCTAACTGCCGAAACACAACAATGCTGTTAGCATTGTTGTAATGGCGACAGAGTTAGATAAGATGGTGGTAGCTAGCCAAGCGGACTTAGAACGAGTTCATTTCACTTAAGTTTTTTCATGGTAAGATTTTTACATAATAACACAGCTGTTGCCATGACTTCACTCCTAATAAAATTACAGCTATTGATTGATGGTTTTTTTCTGTGTTTTGATTTATGTATTGCAAATCAAATGGTTTTATTTTCTCAACGTGTGAAATATAAAAGAAATGGATTTCGGTAGTAAATATTTAGATTTATTGTGAACTAGTTTTTGCTAGCGACCGTACTTGCATTTCAGACATTGGATTTTTTTTGGCATTTTTGGAGATAACCTACTGCCATCATACCGATTTTTGGAACCGAGCAGCATTGCTATGGTCCAGTTTTAAGGGGTTTTGGAGCCAGAGAAGGTACAGACACATAAAAAAAAACATTTTAACGTTGTCTTAGTACGGTTCACAAAATCTGAGGAGCAATTTCCGTATTTTTACATTTAAATCTCAGCCTGAATCTGTCAAAAAATATCTCTAATTTAACTACATTTTTGAATACCTATTGACATTGTGATGGCCCCGACTTTCAAGTTGTAGGTCGTGATTTCGAACCCAGACAGGCTCTTTACTTTGTGTATTAAATTTCATCAGCACTGCTCTCGAAACGGTGATGGAAAACATCGTGAGGAAACCGGCATGTCCTAGAACGAAAAATTCGAAGACATGTGACATCTACCAATCCGCATTGGACCCGCGTGGTGAATTACAGCCCACTCTCTCTCACAGAAAGGACGCCTGTGTCCCAGCAGTGGGAAGATTATAGGCTCGGTATGCTACTGACATTGATGAGATTGTGACTTGGAAAATGATAACAAACAAACATTTCCTATTCTCAATATACTCGTAGTCCACTTCTATAAAACCATAACAATTTGTTCATACAAGTAAATCAAATAAAGTTATAAATAATATTGAAATCGATATGTTTTATGATCACAATGCTCTGGCCTACGCAAGTGCGCACCTGGGCCTGTTTATTGTCACATGTTTCAAACACGATCAATTTCATAATGTTTATATAAAATATTGACTGTTGAATAATACTTTCTATACTTGAAATTCAATGTGGTTCATAATATCTAAGGATGTAATAATAGTAGTTTATGAAACTGTTGCATAATGAGGGGTATTTAATAACTAGTTATATACACTACTTTATCTACTCTCATATATTGGGATTTAACCTACTAAATAAAAGATCAAGAATAAAAAAAACCCACGAACAGTACAACAAATCGATTATAGCAAAAAAATAATTGATGGAAACTCCTTGATGATATTAACTTCTTGGATTTGCCCCTGTATCGTAATAGAAAAAAATTGTTTTAAAGCATTATTTTGTTAGAGAAAAAGTGTTATAAAATGATTCTATTTTTAAATTTCGGTATTTTGTTTCTACAGTATGTCAATATAAACTCGTTTTGATGTTTATAATTCGAATATTATGACATGAGAGTAGATAAATTGTTTTATCTACTCTACATGAAGTTGTAGTGAATTTCGTGGGAATTTTTTATTCTTGATCTTTAACTTTGATCTTTTATTTAGTAGGTTCAATCCTAATGTGTGAGAGTAGATAAAGTAGTGTACGAAACTGCACATAACAAGGTATTAAAACACTCGTGTGATACTATAAAAATACCAAAATCCCTAACTCCCTTCAAAAATATAACGAATAAAAGCAGAGCCAGTGTTGCCATTAACACCGACCCGTCGTCGCTAATAAAATACAAATTAAAAGGAAACGTTTTCTTCGAAACGAAACGTCTATAAAATGCTATTTTGGTCAATTCGAGGAAAGTGATTGTCATAGCAGAGATGAATCTCAGAATACAATGTTGTGCTGTCTTTGAGAAGTGGGTGTTATATAATTAGGAGCGATTCATTGCTTATTGCAACTGAGTGCAAATTTATAGGACTACTAGCTTCTCCCCGCGGCTAAACTTTGTCCGTGTGAAATGTCTTGTTTTAACATAAAATATATCTTTTGACACTCGGCAATAATGTAACTTCCCATTAGTGAAAGAGTTTTCTGAATCAGATCAACAGTTCCGAAGATTGCCCCGGGGACATACAAACTCTTACCTCTTTAAAATATTGGTATAGATTACTATAATATAGTAATCTATACCAATATTTTATTTTCATATTATGTAGATATGTCGCTTAAGCAAAACTATTTTCTTTTTTTTAGTTTGTACAATTTACAAATAACTTCTCCCGCTCTGGGTGGAGCGGGAGAGCGTGTCAGACTCTTACTGACTCAGTGTTGCCTGTACGTTGCCAAGGGCCACGGTGTCCCATTCGGACTTTCCCGCGACCCCTGCTAGCATCGGTCCTAGCAGCCCCCTTCTGTTGTGCTGACATCTCTTTGAGGCGCGCGTGGAGGATAACGCACCGTTGACCCGGGCCTGGGCCTTATCGGACGGCGAGCTACCCATTGCTCACCGTCCGCAAGCCCGCGCCTAAGGTGGCCTTGTAACTAGTATAATTAAGCGTTCGACAAAAGTATACACGGCATAAAGTTATATGCTTAGAGGAAAAATATCCTAAGACCTATAACGTTAAAACCTAAAGTGTTGTCCAAAAAGTGCTTCAATTGTATAAAAAAAATCCGCAACGGGAAAACTGCATAACACCTGATGGTAAGTAATGATCGACCCGAAGGTGGAAGCGAGCTTCACGTGGAATCGTCAACCACAGAGGAACTGGCTATATTCCCTCTAACTGCCGAAACACAACAATGCTGTTAACATTATTGTTATGGCGACAGACTTAGATAAAATGGTGGTAGTTAGCCAGGTGGACTTAGAACAAGCCCTACCACCAGCCAAACCGAGTACAAAAATCCCTTAACTTTATGTCTAACAGTGAACTGTAGTGTAGATCTGATGATGTTTATCTATATGTTCCCAGCTAAAGCACTAGTTAGTGGTGAAGGGCGGGCGTTTTGAACGAATGTCTTATACTATTTTGACGTTCAAAAAGTGCTGATCCTTAGCCAAACTTGATTATATGACTTGTGCTTTTTGATAGGGACTGTCTTGCTCAGAACTTGAGCCCAACTCCAAAAGTTTAACAAAAATCACGAAGACTTTTTTAGAACAAAACTAATGACTTCAAATCTCTTTTGTTGCTTACTAACACTTCTGTATACCTCTCCCCACATCTCACTCAATCGTTAATTGCTTCGCCGAATCTCCGTCTGGTTGGAGCGCGGTTTTTGTTTATAATATTCTGTGGCAATTAGGGACTAATTAGGCTTTGTTTTGTCATTAACTAGTGTTCGCCCGCGGCTGTGCTCAGGTAGGCCGCCTAATTGATGCTTTATGGGAATTAGGGAAAAGTATAGGGTTTTAAGGACAGATACATACATACATGTCTGTCATTCATTCTATATAATATTAAAGGTTATAGAACGAGTCATCTGGAGAAATATTATGAAATGATTTTGTTTTTATCTTTGGATTAAAACAATCACTTACGCGTTCTCCAAGATGTCTAGTTAACTCTAATTCTTTCAAAGTTAATTTTACAAAAATATTACATAAAATATTGTGAATAAATGAGTAATATCTCAGAAAGAAAAGTAATTAAATTTTGAAACAATAATTCAAATCTATCTATCTATAATTCTATAATACAAAAATGAAATGCTGTTCGTTAGTAAGCGCATTACTTCAGAACGGCTGGACCGATTTAGCAAATTTTCGTTTTAAAATGCTCGTAATAGTCAGACTCTGGTTTTTACGGAAAGAAACACTTGAAAGTTAGGAAAATACGAAAAAAACTAAAAGTACATTTTATATGGGAATTTTGTATGAATTATAGAAAATTTGGACAGGACAACGTCTGTCATGTCAGCTAGTAGGCATTTAAAATATTTCCTGAAGGAAAATAACAACAAATTTTATTTGTCTAGAAAGTGTTCTGTGGACTTACGAACAAACTGATAATGATAAACTATCCTAAACACAAGATTGCGTAAGTAAACTATATTGGTATGGACGTATCTTATCGCGGGTGTATCGAACGGCGGGTATATCTATGTAGTTTAACGAAATTGATAGTAAATATGATGGTGTCTCTGATTTGATGAGCACGAGTATTCCATGTTTGTTACTTTTTATGAAATTTTTTGTAACCTAATCCTTTTGGGTTCAATCGAAAATATAATAAAAACGTTAATAATTTTGATGGTAGTAAGTATTTAATCTCCTATACCTCAAGTTACCTCAGTTTAGTTTAATTGGACATGTCGGGAATTGGATATTTCGGCAATCGGACATTTCGGGAATTGGACATTTTGAGGATTGGATATTTTTGGATATGGACATTGGGAAACCGTTGGACATGTTGAGAATTGGACATTTTAAACCTGAACGATTTTTTTTTATTAAGTGCTGAATAGTAGAGTGATCTCAGTTTCTTATAACCTGAACTTGACCAAATCATGTACTGTCAAATACACAATGTGTTGCACTTACTTGTTTCACCATAAATACTACTACTATACTAAATAAACTGCCCCGTTGGTCTCGTTGTCGCAAGCGTGACTGCTGAGCATGAGGTCCTGAGTTCGATTCCCAGGTCGGGCGGAAGTGTTATTGGGTTTTTCCACTAGAAATTTCTCAGTTACCGCCCGAGGGTATCACACCGCCAACTTCCAAAAAGTTGGCGGTGTGATACCCCCGTGCCTCGGTGCGCACGTTAAGCTGTTGGTCCTGCGCCTGATCTCTCTCCGGTCGTTCCGGATTGCCGTCCCATCGGACTAGAGAGAGCGCACTTGTGTCTGCGCACACACTTGTGCACTATAATATGTATCTCCCGCGTTGATGGCTAGTCCCTGCTTAGATTAAGTGCCATGACCGAAATTCGGTCTGGAGGACTAAGCATTATATTTATGTTTCGCCTCAAGATTGACTGATTAACGAAACATGAGTAAAAGCATGGAAAGCAAGCTACAAAATATACAATTAAATAAATAAATATGTACAAAACTCTGTAAGCAACCATATTTAATTAAATGTCAGCATGTAATTACTTTTGCTCTGCTTCGTAGATAACACAAGACAGGTGGCGCCGCCTAGCGGATTCCCAAGACATTACATGTATTTACAATTAACATTATTTATGTGTGCTAGGATATTTGGATGAAAAATATCTACTAAGAGTAGTTTACCTAAAATGGTATATATACACACGGCTAAGTATCAAGGTATACACTCGACATCGGCTTATATTGGAAATTATTTGCTTTACATATTATATGGACCATCTGTGTATGAGATTTTTTACAAATACTACAATTATTACTAGAATTTCGCTTTCATTGTGTGTGTTATGTAAATTATTATATATATATATTATATTAATATTTGTCATTATTATTATTAAAAAACGTTACCAAAAAAAAAAAAATACAAAAAAAAATTGTTCTATCTTTACTATTAAACGAGCAATATTTGTTTAAATAAAAATAATAATAATTTATTTAGGAACATAAAGGTTTTGTAGTACAAGAGGGACTTACAAAGTATGCATTATTAATAACATGGTGTAGGTACAATTAAGCGTTGGGTGAATTGCTGCTCTCCTAGCTAGATCACTGAGTAATCTGTATTTAGGAATATATATATATATATATATACTACACTACGCCCACTACTAACTATAACTTACTACTATATTTGTACTGACGTTCTCGAAAACGGCTCTAGCATTTTCGATGAAAGTTGCTATTTAACGGTTTATGGGGGTGAAAAATCTATCTAGCTAGGTCTCATATTATCTGGGAAAATTCATTTTCTCCGTATTTTTACCCGAGCAGTGCTCGGTCGCCCAAAGTTTAGAACAAGACTAATGACAAATGACACCTTAGAATAATGACATGGCAGCATGGAGTTACTATAGTGTTAATTCAGATACAAATTATTGTTAATTAATTAAAGACTATGACTATTCTTTCTATCTTACTTACGACTTTTTTAGTCGCTTTCTTACACCGGGAGGGGACGTCCTAGAGGGACATATACTGACCTTATTGGTGAAGCTCTTCAGGATTGGTGAAGGTCAGGTGCGTAGTACTCGCAACCGGCGTGCGTGTGTGACCAGATATATGAACGGAAACGAAGTAAAAGGAGTATGTAAGGATCGTAGTAGATGGCGTTCTGTAGTTTCTGCACCATGGGATGAAAGTGTGGGTTTATGTATGTGTACTTTCTTAGTTATTTAAGTACTAATGTATAGAATTTTCAAACACTGAAAAGTAATAATTAAACTGAATGAAATTACTAATTTTAACACAAAATTTCAGTAGTTTTGTCTTCAAAGTGCACAATTTTAGTTCAAAGAAATTCCTCTTTTAAAAATAGGCTAGCCCCCTTAACTTGTGAAATGTGGCTGTGCGCCTCTGCCCCTTCGGAGAACACACCCGTGACGTTTTGTTATGTGATGTAAAAAAATAATTTTCAGAAACAATGTCAAGAAAACTTTTTCTAATAAAAAATAGAGTTGTTTGCACAAGTGTCTGAGCACTGTTCCAGAATGTGTGCTCAAGATAAAACCTGCGCGGACAAATAGTGACAGACAAACATTGAAGCACATCTGTGCGCGATTGTACAATGACAATAGCTCGTCTATGTGCTTAAGTGTACAAAGGAAGAAGCTTCGGTTTTCGATTTTTAGGTGAAGAGAATTTTGTTAAAATATTTGTATTGTAATGGTGAGAGGGATGTTGTTTTTCCCACAAAAGAAAACCCCAAAGTCGTTGTTTCACTTAAGGCGAAAGCGTCAGGGTAGCCAGCAAAAATTTAAATTTTCGTACGTATTTTTGCAATTTGCAGGTCACTATCAGGTTGTATGTTGATCTAAATGATTCGCGCCCATATCAAATATATGTATATAGAAATATAATCATAAAAATCATCAATACAACTCTCTAGTCTATATAATCCTATTTCATGAAAACATGACACTTTAGGATTATCCTAACATAAAGAGTTATATTGCTGATTTTAATGATTATAATTCTGTAAAGCCATATTTGTTATGGTCGCTAATCATTTTTTATTCATCATACAACCTGACACTGACCTGCAAATTGCAAAAATCGTAAGAAAATTTGAATTTCGCGGGCTACCTTAGCGCATCCCCCGTAAGTTCTACACATACATACACAAAATGACGCTTTCTTCCCATGGGGCAGAAACTAGAACTCCACATAGAATGCTATAATCCTTATATACTCCTTTTCCTTCGTTTAAGTTCATACTTCTGTACCCTAATTGCGTAATACACGATCAATCAGAACCTGAATCATTTTGAAACAGATTGCTAATCAATTGCTTCATAAGTTCGAAAAAAAAACTGCTCAACAACGTAATTATCGCAATGAATGTTGTTGAACTGTCAAAATGAAAATTAGTCGTAATCTTTACAAAAATGTTTTACGTAATTAGATAGCTGGGCATACACGCACGCACGTTTTTTATTTTTTCACAGTTAATTTTAGATAATTTTTCATGAATATTTAGAAAGATACGGGCCGTCACATGCCCATGGGCGGCATTGTATATAAATATCCTTATATTCTTCAACATTTTCTTCCTTAACTTAAATGTAATAATATTGTAAGTTGTAAGCTATCACTTCTCTATGGTGATAACAGCCTTCTTATCTACAATACTAGATAATATGTTAATGTTAACATGTTGTCGCCTGACATGGCCGTGTAGTATCAACAATCTTACACCCACATGTAAAGGGTAGGCAGGGAGATATCTTCATCGATTCAGTAGAACTAAGCTTTCGAGATAATTAACTAAGGGCTGATTTAACCAAAGCCATTTTTTATCCGTGGAATAAAATTGACTTCTGACAGTATGGAAATTCTGTCAAAAATTTAAAATTTATTCAATTGATTAAATTTATACCAGGTATAAAAGTTTGGTCGAGTTCGCCTTTAGAAAGAAATATGATAGTATTGTTCTCTGAAATAAAATTATAACTTTGTGCTGAACTACTGTGCTAACTAAATAGTTTTTGTTTTGTTTCTACAATAGACGAAATTGGTTGTAAATGCCTGCTGAATAGCCCTCTAATATTTTTCAAATGCAGGAGAAATTGCCATTTTAAATAAAATCGAAGCGAGCGTTTTATCACTCTGCTTTTACTACCATTCAAATCGGAACAAGCAATACTGCTTGGCGGCACAAAAGTGGGTATGGAAGCTCTAAACTTTAGACCTTCCATACCCACTCTTTTGTCTAGCTAGTTGCCTTAGACTCTAAGCTTCAACTTTCTGACTAATTGACCGACTCTTTGACAATAGAGATGATGCCTGGGTAAAAAAAAAGAAATTTCAATTAGTCCGTCAGTCAGATAAGAAATAATAGACACGTATTTTTTGCTTTATATTAATAAAAAAATACTTAGATAAAACGCATTTTAAGTCAGGGAGTGGGGGTCGCAACGTCACTAGTAAGTATAAAATCTACATACTCGTGACGCCACGGCACATTTTAACTCCATGTATTGCCGTTATCTTTAGCTTACGTAAAAAAATAAAAAATACGTGTCCAATTTTTTTTAATAATCTACGTGACAGACTAAAAAAAAATTTGTCATCATCCGTATTCAAAAGTGCCTGTAAATGATTTAATTGAAATGAATGCTTTCAGTTTGAGTACCAAAACAAATAGTACAACTAGAAATACCAAAACAGACTATTTCTTTTTCGTATTTCTTATTGTTTCCTGTTGTTTGAAGGGATCTATCTATACCTACTCCATGACGCAGACACATCGCAGACAGCATTGAGGAAAACTATGATGATGATGTTACCGTACATTTGAAGATCAAAAGATTGCCTTGGCTAGCAACACATTTAAATCTGACATTTACAATCCGCTCATGTCATATATCTTTCCATAAAATAATATATCTTTCTTTCTCTGTTCGGAGCACTTATTTCCTCATCTCTGCATGTTGCTGCGGCTATAAAATAAGAAATCGGTCAATGTTTGTTCCTGTGTACGTGACATGGAACACATTTTTGTATGTTGCCAGTATTTTCTGGTGCGTTGTGGTTGATTAACTCGGTTGCTAAGCGGTAGTTGTTGGGTAAGATACTAATTATCTGCCTAGAGCTCTCTACTATGTTGGGGTCGACTTCCAGTATAACCTGATGCTGCTGAATTTCGGTATTTTACATGGAGCGACTGCTTATATGAATTCTACAAAATATATTATTGGATTATACTAATACACGATAACCCTTGGTTCGATAGGTATATATACTGAAGTCCGGCAAAATGTTATTGTTTTTTTGTCTTTCTGTTGCGTTCTAGTTTTGATTTGTTGCCTATTAAGAGTTAATTTTATCTTGTACATTTCGTGTTGGAGTTTTTGTTCCCACTCTTTTTGAAGATCAGGAAGAAGAATTGCTTGCAAACTGTCTTGAAGTCTCTTTACACGTAGTGGTGAAAATGGCTATGTTTTGTATTCTTAAGTCTTGTAAGGTTGATTTTAAGGAACATGAGCATCGACCTTACCTATTATCGATTATTATTATTATTAATTCATTTATTTCACATAATTATAATCCATATAAAACATTACACTTAATTTACACATTACCCTAAATTAAATAATATGAATAATATACAATAAAATCAAAATTGTGTTATTGATTAACCATGACGATCTAAGTATGACAGCAATGGATTTTCCATTGATGTTTCCCATAAGAAATCAAGAAGTATACCTAAACCATCTATAGTTATTGTCTTAATGCTTCAAGTAAACATTGAGTTCTCTTGCGGTTTTAGAAATCACGACTTGGGAAAACTGTTCATAATTCAATATTTACTTAAAATATTGTAGATACTAATTATACCTTCGTCACCGAGGCAGGCGTAAGATACGCTGACGTAAAGATTAAGACTCATTTCTAACCAACTGGCCCGAGAAGGCATAGCATAAAGAAAATTGGAAATATGGGGGAAAGACCTTTGCCCAGCAGTGGAATGGGATAGGTAAAATAAAAATGTAGAAAATCATATAATATATTACCTAATTACCTAACTAGCTTTTGCCAGCGGCTTCGTCCGCGCGCATGACAACCAGTCTTACCGCGTGGTATCGTGTTACCCAGTAACTGGGTTGTGGAGGTCAGATAGGCAGTCGCATCATGTAAAATGCTGTTAATCAGCTGCATCCGGTTAGACTGGAAGCTGACCCCAACATAGTTCGGAAAAGGCTAGGCAGATTGATAAATAAGTTAATAGAAACAGGACATGATAGATATTTTGTCTTCAAAATCAAATAATATTACCATAATAGTTCTCCAGACCGAATTTCGGCCATGGCGGAGACCAGCCTTCGGCGCGAGAAAAATTATAGTCTACAAGTGTGTGCGACAGACACAGGTGCACTCTCTCTTCCCTCACTCTCGTAGTCCGATGGGACAGCAATCCGACACGACCGGAGCGAGATCAGGCGCAGGGCCAATGGCTTAACGTGCTTTCCGAGGCACCACACCGCCAACTTCCAAACTCCGGGCTATTAAACTCCTAATAACACTTTACCCGACCCCACGCTCGCTTGTGACCACGAGACCAACGGCGCAGTAATATTGCTTTACTTCTCTTCTACAGGTACAACTTTCTCTCCTATAACTACAACGTATGGGTAATATAATAAATTGGTACGAGTGTGTTAGTTGTTACTAAGAAAAGTCAATAAGTCAATGACGTATTCTCGCGGAAAGGTTACTCATTTCAATGCTACCTATATATAAGTCGACGGGGGCCGACCACCATCTCATAGAGCAGAATTATTTTAACATTACTTCATTGTAACTTTCAGAGTTTATCTCGGACATTACTGACATTGGTGAAGGAAGACATCGTGAGGAAACTGGACTTAAAGTTAATATAAGTCTGGAATCGCCAACCCATCTTGAGCAAGCGTGGTGATCAATGCTCGTGCCTACCCTGTATGAGAAAATATATTATATTTAATTATAAGAGAATCTCTCAGGCATGCTGGTTTCCTCACGATGTGTTCCTTCACCGTTTTTGAAGGAAGTGATAATTATACAATACGCACATGAATCCGAAAAGTCAGAGGTGCGTGCCTTGGGTTCGAACTCGAGACCTATGACTTGGCAGTCAGACGGTCACACCACTAGGCTATCACTGCTGCTATTTAATTGGTGTGGACTTTGGATACAAATATTTTTCAGTGGCTAACACCTGTTTCAAAAACATATATATGTCCTTTATCAAAACATCAATAAAGATAGGAATTTGATAAGCAGTACCAACAACATTTTATCTCTCATTGATCAAAAGGTTGATTGATTGATATTGATACCGTACGGTGTAGCTATGCTTAGAAAATATTAGACGAAGGCAATGGTCACACTAGAAAAACAACCGTTCTGGCTAACATACCTACACACAGTTACGTCTCGCTAATAAATACATAGGTTTTTCAGATATACCAACGTTTCTTATTAAACTGTTCAGTACCATGTTTACTAGACAGTCTAAGCAAAGCCTTATGTCATTCGTTTGACGAAGGATTATATGTCTAATACCACGTGGACGGTGAATGTTGATAAAGTTGTCATGATAGATCAGTAAAATGGAGAAGAATTACTGACGAGACATATCGTGACGAAATCAACATTCTTTGATGACTCTAAACATACTGTCCTAAATAAAATAAAACATTTTCCTAAGCAAACGAACGTGGAAGTAGAACATGTAAATTGAAAAGCGTCAAAAGGGCTTCATATTATTCAAAAGGATGCAGAGCTTTCTGCTAATATAAACTAATCCGCCGGCAAATTCATGCAGAAATAACGTCAATAATTCCTCTGCTGGTTTGACTCGTTCAGCAATGAACGAGTCAAACCAGCAGAGGAATCATGCTCAGGAATCAGGAATCATGAATCAAGCTTGAAGAATGAACAGCCAATACCTGAGGCAACGGTTTCCTACAAGAGCACATAATTTCCTAAATATCGGCCGCAGTGACAGCTTTCATGAAAACGATGGCTGCAGTGTTTGACTTTCATCAATATTCACCTGCCCTTATCCAAATTTATTTGTTCTGACAACAATGAAACATGACTTTTTATTCCATACTTCTATATTAGTCGTTGGAGCTCGTGGCTAAGTAACAACAGTCGCACTGGTCGATCCATCAGGTTAAGCTACGCTTGCCGGGGTTGGTCAGTGGATGGGTGACCATCTTTACATAGGTACCGCGATTCCTCCATGCCTCGGAAAGCACGTTAAGCCGTTGGTCCCGGCTGTCATTCGTGGATCTTTGACAGTCGTTACGAGTCGTCAGAAGCCCGAAAGTCTGAGACCAGTCTTACCAAGGGGTATCGTATTACCCAGTTACTGGGTTGTGGAGGTCAGATAGGCAGTCGCTCCATGTAAAATACTGGTATTCAGCTGCATCCGGTTAGACTGGAAGCCGACCCCAACATATTTGGGAAAAGGCTAGGCAGATTGATTGACTTCTACATTACTCGTCATGTCGGCAGTCACCCCCTTTCTATCCATTTCATCTTTCACACAGTTCATCTATCGTTTCTTTGGTCTTCCTCTACTCTTATAGCATCCTCACGGTGTCAAAAACGCTCTCTAGGAAAACGCACCAAGCTATTCGCACATTTATATTCGTACATTACGGACGCTTATTAGATATGGGCGTTATTTCACGTCACTAGTTACAATAACTGCCTACGGGGCATGTAGCCGAATAGCTAGTTTCGAGTCAAACTGTAAACACGTTATTTTGTAAGTAGTTACAATTTCGATACTGCATCGAAAATGTAACTACTTACAAAATAACCGTCGTAAGCCTCAATAAAGTATGTAGGGAAGTTTATTGGTGTTAGTATTACGTCTAAGATGTAACTGCATATAGGTAAATGTAGCTACAAAAAATTATTCGTTCCATAAACTTAAAGCTTGTAATGTATTACGTAGGTAAACATCTATATTTTCGGTTCGCAAATAACTCTAACACTTCGATAGAATCACCATGTTGAATCACCGAATAGAATTAGAAAAAATAACTAGTTACTAAAATCACTAGTTTTCAAAACAGGTGACGCCTTCGAAGTCACTATAACACGTTATGTTTCGCGAAAATCACGTAACTACCTACCCCTATGTGGCGGACACCGACTACTCCAACTGTAGCTAAATTGACAATACCTGTGGCGTTTGACGGTGACTTCATGAAAATCTAATTTGATACAAAGTGGAATCTAATTTGATACAAAACTGAGGTAGTTTACTCTTCTAGCTCTAGAATACTGTCATGTGGTGTTCCGCAGGGTTCTGTGTTGGGACCCTTACTTTTTATTTGCTATATTAATGACTTTCCCCAAGTAGTCGAACATCCAATGTCACTATTTGCCGACGACAGCACTGTTATTTATGATACTGGCACCGTAAAAGAAATTGAAGAGCATGTAAACAATAGCCTTATTCCTATTATCGACTGGTTAAATGCTAATAACCTTAAAATAAATATAACCAAAACTAAAGTTATGAATTTTAAAATTAGGCACAAAGAACAATTACAGTTTCAAATAAACTATAGAGGGAATGAAATACTTGAAGCTAGTGTTACAAAATTTCTTGGATTACATATTGACAATGACATGACATGGAGGACTCAAATTAAAAGTGTTTGTGGAAAGCTTAGTAGATTTTCATATGCTCTTTATATGCTGAGTAAAATTGCGAATAAGACCGCGTTACTCGCAGCTTATCATGGCTATGTCGCCTCGGCTCTGCGGTATGGCCTCATATTCTGGAGAAATGCCCCTAAGATTCAAGAAGCACTTATAGCACAGAAAAAATGTATCCAAGCGATTTGTAAAATAAAACAAAAAGAGTCATGCAAGCCACATTTTCAAGAGCTAAAAATATTAACTTTACCGTCACTCTATATTTATGAAGCCTGTATTTTTATAAAACACAACATGAATTTATATAGATTTGAAGTAAACGGCTGTCAAAAAAGTTACAGGTATTAGCTACAAATACTAAATTTCATAGCAACAGCTTTTATGCAATGGCTCAAAAACTGTATAATAAGTTACCAGGACAAGTTATCTGTATAATCATTAACGAATTTAAAAGAAATCTGTTCAAATTTTTTGAATAACAATGTGTATTATTCTGTTGACGATTTTTTTAATTATAATACCTGAATCTGTTCTTATGTTATGACATTCTAAATCATTTTGTTAATTTTGATTATATTGTATTAATTAATTAGTGACATTATTTTTTTATTTTGTATTTTTTGGTTCTTTTACTTTATTTAATCTGACATTTTTAGTGATTGTACCTACCGACTTTTGATTTTCCTAAATGTATTTTATAAAAACCTTTGATATTTTGTATGCCTTTTGGCGGAACACAGCTCGGATCTTTTGTATTATAATACCTTCTGTATGGACCCAGTGTTCACGAAATAAATGAATTTGATTTTGAATTTGAATTTGGAAACTGAAGGGCGAAAGAACTTTAATAATTTAAAAGCTATCCTAAAAGTTTATTTAAACATCAAAAGACCAACACATGGCGTGCATGCCTTTAAAGTAGGCTCAATAAAATATGGTGTGTTCATACGTGGGTCATATGCAAGCACCGTTATACGATTACTATTGAGTTACCGAACTCCGCGCTGCAAGCCACTTCAAGTGCGTCTCCTTTGTTGTACGGTTTTTGGACAGTTATAGCTTTGTTATGTCGTGAGTACTTTTTAAAGGATCACCGACTTTGGGTACATTAAAAATTACTTCAGAGTGTTAATAAAACTTGAAAACTTAAGCATCATCGTCATATAATTATATAACTAATGTAGCTACATATGAAAAATATTGTGAAACATTTTAAAAGAGTAATGATGAAAACTACCTTTTGGAAGGGGCGACTAGAATCAATTTTTTGTTTTTGTTTTTGACGTTAAAATGTGCCTTACAAGGGCCTATTTGAATTAAATGATTTGACTTTGACAATGCTCCCCTCCTTATTCCAGATTATTTGGAGTCCGCACAGAATGTTTTTTCCTTACATCTCATATCTTCATATGTCTAGACTTTTCCCAAATGTGTTGGAATCGGCTTCCAACCTTACCAGATGCAGCTCAATACCAATATTTTATATGGAGCAACTGACATCTCTATCAGCCACAATTTCCGCAGTCACCTCCTCTTAACTATGTCATCTTTCACACAGTCTATCCATTTTTGTTTCGTAAAACATTAATATTAATGCTGCCTATTTGAAGATTTCGTACCTATGTAGATTTTTGTAGAGACTGGCTCCGATATAACCCTTGATTCTTTCATTCTTATCAACGAATCAATGAATAAATTAAATCATATAACACTTGAATTAAACTGAATGCATAGGCCTTTATTTGCATAAGTGCAGCAAACAATAAAAGAAAGTGAACGCCAAACAATAATCCCTTCTCTTTGAGACACAAAGCTTGAAAACCGTACCGTCTAACAATGGACACACACACCGTGTCAAGTGTCAGTAACAAGGCATGCTTTCTTCAGAGCACAGACTACATTATAACCCACAAACACCATACAACATCAACCTTATAGCTTAGTACTTAAGGTTGGTTTTGGCCTTAACAGGATATAGATACCTTTGATTTTGAACCACTTGAAAATACGTTCAACTTTTGTATGAACGTTATTATGTTATTTCGGGATTGTTCGATGTTTAAATAGGGATAAGCAGGAGTGTTGGGTATCATAACATTAGAGGTTGTATTAGTAAGATTATCGTTGTAGTCGCCTTCACGACTTTGTAACAGGTTTTAATAGGGAATATTATGTTATACGGTTTTATTGTTTAGTTTTCTCGACATCTTTGGAATTAAAGCAATGTCGCACGATATGTTACTGATATGTTAGTAAACCTACATGGAGTTTTAGTATGGTCACCACTTGATATTTGATAACAAGCGATAAGGATACGATATACGACTCTAATCAAGAATATGTTCAGTAAAAGACAAGATATTTGTGTCATTGCGCCCCGCAGTTTCACCGGCATAAGTCTCGATTTCGTGGGATTATCGGGATAAAAAGTATCCTATATCCTAAGTCAGGTCATGGTCTACCCATGTGCCAAATTTCATCCAAATCTGTTCAGCCGTTTTAGCGTGAAAGCGTAACAAACAAACTCTTGAAAAAAATATATAAGTAGGATAATGCTCGCAAGATTCTGAAAGTTTTATAAGTAGCAATGCCAAATGTAGAATTTCTTCGTTTCTCGAGTGGTTCTGTCGGTTCTAACTAGGCAACCATGCACCATCGTCGACGCCATCATTGATTACCTGCACGTTTGATAGCGGTCAAAGGCAAGACCCCCCAGCATAAGCAAACACGTAAACGAATTAACATCATTCACTTCGAAATTCGAAGTTTCGAACGTGACAATTATTGTTGTGAAAAACAATTGAATTTCTTTCAAATTATGTCAATTGTTTTAGGATCAACATGAATGTATAATAATAAAAATTGGTAGAAGTTTTTGAAAAGCTCTGGAGGTACCACTTGGTCGTTGTAGATATTTGACTCAACTCAAACTCAAAACTCAAAGCATTTATTTCAATTAAACCATTTACAGGCACTTTTGAATTGTCAAATAGTCGCGTCAGTTAGTCAGAAAGTTGAAGCTAGTTGCCCATTTCAAAACGTAGATCTTATGGAGAAGAACGGGCAAGAAACTCCAAAGACACTCTTTTTGACAGTCGTTACAGGTAGTCAGAAGCCCTAAAGTCTGACAACCAGTCTTACCAAAGAGTATCGTGTTACCAAATTACTGAGTTGCGGAGGTCAGATAGGCAGTTGCTCCGTGTAAAATATTGGTAATCAGCTGCGGTAAGACTGGAAGCTGACCACATCATAGTTGCGAAACAGGCTAGGCAGATTGATTTTGATATGTCAGAATGAAAGCTATGGTGAATTATGCAATTAGGGTATACTTCCAGTTCCATACATTACTGCAAAATAACTCAATAACTGTAGCTAACAGTCGATCGATGATATAATTAGTTCTCGTTCACGTTTCTGACATTCAACCTTTGCTGCTGACACCGTTATTTAACGGGATGAGGTATTATGCTTTTTGTCAGTGGCCGGTAAGCAGTCGCTTTGCCTTTTAAGTCAGTTTTAATTTCTGGCCCAAATACCTAATGCATTTATGGTCCTTACTTAATAGTTAAATGTGTTTTGCCTTTTATTTTAATAACAGCCAAAAAAATTTTAACTTCTCTTCAAGCAGCCTCCCATAGTTACTTTTTAAATAAAAATAAAAAACCATTTAGTAAAAAATTACAAAACTTGTCCAAAAACAGCAAAAAGCCAACGTCACGCGGTGTTCCCAGGCGGTCACCCATCCAAGTACTGACCGCGCCCGATGTTGCTTAACTTCGGTGATCGGACGAGAACCGGTGTATTCAACGTAGTATGGACGTTGGCATCTGCTATTTTGAAATAGTCGATAACTATCGTAATGATAAAAGCAAATTTATATAATTAAAATCTATAAAAATAATAATTATTAAAAACTTATTATTGTAATAAAACATCTGTACACATTCTAGTAGTTTCCATCTAGATAACAAATACAATGTTATAAAATAAAGGTGACTGACCTATGAATAGTTTATGTAACAAGACTAATGGTCAAATTTTTTGCTATAATTATCCTTTGTTGCCTTGTATTCTAAGAACTGCGAAAGCAATAAGAAGTTTTAACTGCGTTGTTCTTTCCTGTTCTATTAACTGCTTAGTAATAAGGAAATTAATATTTAGTAATAATAACACCAAACTATGCAAAAGGAATGACGTCATTTAACGATACGGATCAACAATTTCAGCTTACTTGTCGCCAACGTCCATACTACGTTGAATACACCGGTTCTCGTCCGATCACCGAAGTTAAGCAACATCGGGCGCGGTCAGTACTTGGATGGGTGACCGCCTGGGAACACCGCGTGACGTTGGCTTTTTTGTTTTATTTACAAGTTTTTTTTTGGGACTAGCTCAAAACAAGCAATCTTTAATAATGGGAAATATTTTACTGATCCTCTAAAAAACTTATTGACCTTCTAATGATGTGCTTTTATAATTTAATAAAAACTTAACAAACTTCTTTATTTTTTTTTACTTTCTGGCCTTGTCTAGCAGTTGGTAACTAAGCTAGGGCATCCCGACCATACGTATTAGGTTAGCTTAGAACTGTGACCAACTGCTTCATCCAAGCTGGCCGCAGTTACAGTACGACATCGGCAAAATTCGTAAAACCGATCACCATCCGAACTGAGTGCGTCTTCAAAAGCACCAATCTTTATTACTGCTTTAGGTGAAAATGTACTTTACGAAAACGCAGTAACTTGTAAAGTCACATACTTAACCAAATACATTCGCAAAAATGAATGAAAATTTTCAAATTAATGCTACATCTAAGTAGTGTCGTACTGTACTTAGCTATTTAGTATTTCTGGGTACCCAAATTAAGAATTATTTGAGGTTCACAAGAAGAGGCGCAATCATAATAACATTAAAGTGTTCAATAATATTTTTAGGAGCGCAAAATGGCAATTATTAGACGATCACAAAAAGAGACGCAATCATTAATAATTCCCATATTGCGCTCCTAAAAACACAATTGAACAGAGGGTTCAATTGTGTTTTTAGGAGCGCAATATGGGAATTATTTGAAGTTCACAAAAAGAGGCGCAATTATTATAACATTAGAGTGTTCAATAATATTTTTAGGAGCGCAAAATGGGAATTATTAAAGGTTAGATTAATACAAGCCTTTAGTAATTTCACAAAATAATTACCTTCATAGAAATCACAAGGCGTACTGTTATTTACAGTACAATTCTCGCGAATAACTGTACAAATGAATGATTAGCAATAATTCCTCACTTTCTATAATTGTTTGGAAACACGCTGACTATTTCATAGTCGGTACTAATGATGGTAGATTATTTTAACAACTGCGAAATTTTTCGCAGAAATTATATGCTTCGACGACTTCAATTTAAGTCATGTATTATTGAAGAATGTTTATTCGATAACAAGACTTTCGAATGGGCCACCCTTTTTCTGGCCATAAATGACAAAAATAATAATTCTGCTGGTATTATTATATTAATATTACTGTCCTACTGCACGACAAAAGTATCTCGTGCATGAGCATTGATCACCACGCTTGCTCTAGGATTGCGCTAGGATTGGCGATTTCAGACTTATATTATTTATAATCACAGGTTTTACCGATGTCAGATCATACTTATGCAATAATTACAAACTGTGGTCACCAATTACTTAGCCACGCTCGGTGATATACCTACAACAATACCTGATACAGTCGCCGGCACGTAACTTGGCAAGGTTTTGACGTATCGGGAGTTAGTTTGCGCATGTACACGTAGTGCATAAAAGAAATGGACACTTTAATGTGCATGTTATTTTATGGTTATTGCCATAATTTATTTTTGAACCATGTCTCTTATGAAAAACAAGCGAAAACGAATTCTGCGCATCTATGATTCTTGCCAAGTTACGTGCCGGCGACTATAATGATAATCATTTCAATCAAAAACGTCCACTGCTGGACATAGGCCTCTCCAAACGACCGGTCCTGAGCATGCAGCAGATTTCCTTATGTTCGTTGGTAATGTCTCAGGTCTGTGAACAGCAGCTGATTTGATTGGATGATTAAAACGTATCCATTACTATTAACATGAATTATGTCATAGTAGATAGTAGTCAAGTTATTCATTGCTGAGTTTCGATTTGAATATTGCATTAAAATAGGTTCCATTAGTGGCGATACTTAAATGAACGCCGCCTGGACAGTCAGCTCCGCTACCATGTTGCTGACTGGCTAAGATTTTTATTTATCTATACAGTAGAATCCGTTTAATATGACTATATAGACCAACCGCCTATTATGTTTATAATAACACAACGAAGTTTGGTTTCTATATAAAATTCTTTGTAACACAGTTGGATATAATGACTTAATGACTTCGCTTACAGCAGTGACATGTCGCTTATTATGACTCATTCAAACTCGTTTTTGACAGATTTCTTAAGTAAATATTTTATTTAATGTGTTATGTTTCTCTATTAAAATAAGTATTTACTTTTTAAAAAAACTTCCGTTAGTATCCGTCCGTCTGCTTAGTATGACGTGTTTGTCAATTCCCTTCGATGTCATTTATGAACGGATTCCACTGTATAAAATTTATTGTACACCAGAAAATACATAGCAAAAAATAAATTTGCAAGCGATAAAAAATAATTAATCTATTTGAATTAATTAATGTCCAATTATTTTTACCATGGCATGGCATTCTAATATATGTACCAACATGGTCTGTTCCAAAAGTATCTGATGAAGTATAAACAAACGCTTATAAGGTTTAATTATTACACAATCACTCACTAAACGGAATAAGTAACACGTTCATCTGTAAGAAGATTTCAACGTTATATCGCCTCTTTTTCCAACAATTATTGTTTGAATAACGTTATTTAATTGTAATTAAAATATCGTCGACGAAAACTGAGGTTATAAAATTAACCTCAATTGTCAAATGAAAAATGTCTTAAAGTTGATTTAAAATTAAAATTTCGGGTTTAAGTATTAAAATAATCAAATCAAAGCATTCAATTTGCAAGTGGCATTATAAATTGGCATTCACAGGTTCGTTTTCTGATCCATTCATTGTTTACATTTTGCTCAGATACTATTGGAACAGACTTTACTTCGTGCCGATTTGAAAGAAAAAGATTTACATAAATGTATTATGTAGCATGTTAGTTACATAATAAAGCGTGTAAAGTAATTGGTTTCCGCTATCTTGAAAGCGAAAGTCTCCTTGTGATGTCTGCAACTGTTTTTGAGATGCGCTTTCAAATAGATTTATGTTGCATATTGATTGATTTGCAACTTTGTAAGCGTATTTCAGTGAGCTTGGAAATCAATCAGTTTAATTCCTAATTACGTTTTGATTAGTTTGTAAGTTTTCATTAAGTTTTACTACTTTTTTGCAAGCTCATGATAATTTCTAGAGACCACTGCAGCACAGAGTTGTATTTCTCAATCATGTGTCTTAAATAATTCTAAATATGATTTTAAAATATTAACGAAACATTACGCTTCAAACATAAAGAGGACAGGATCCAGGGGTTGGGATCCTTCAAATCGTTATAAAATAGTATGCGTCTATCGCAAAATAACACCCCATTTCCATCTCCAGTACTGTCACTAAAATAATTGATGTTACGCGGAAAGCTTAAATGGAATAGAGAAGATGTTTTTTTTTTAAAGATTATAAAAAAATATTGGACACGTATTTTTTTCTTTTTTTACGTAATCTAAAGATTACGGCAATACATTGAGTTGGCAATACGTTAAAATGTGGCATGACGTCACTCCCCAGTAAATTTTATAGTAACTTGTGACGTAGCGAGCCTCCACTCCCCAACTTTAATGCGCTTTATCTAAACCATTTTTTATTAATATGACGAAGTAAAAAATACGTGTCTAATATTTTTTTATTATCTGACTGACGGACTAAATAGATTTTTTCCCCATTCAACATCCTGATTGAGCTAGACACATCCGCCGCAAGTCATACGATCTATGGGCAAAACTTATGACCCAGCGGGTCCCGCTAATGGCAGACGACATCGCGGCAGGCCCAGACGGACATGGCGGGATTAGCTGGACTCCTTTAATGAAGATTGGTCCTTGGCAACACTAGACAGAGAGAGTTGGAAAGAGATTAAGGAGGCCTTTGCCCAGCAGTGGGGCAATATCAATCTGCCTAGCCTTTTCCCAATTACGTTGGGGTCGGCTTCGAGTTCGGATGCAGCTGAATACCAGTATTTTACACGGAGCGACTGCCTATCTGACCTCCACAACCCAGTAACTGGGTAATACGATACCCATTGGTAAGACTGGTTGTCAGACTTTCGGGCTTGTCAACTGCCAAAGATCCACGAATGACAGCCGGGACCAACGGCTTAACGTGCTTTCTGAGGCACGGATTAGTCTCGGTATGTAAAGATAGTCACGCATCCACGAACCAACCCCGGCAAGCGCTAACCAAGCAAGCTTAACCTGATGGATCGACCCGTGCGGCACAACTAGGTTACAAAAAAATTACTATGACTATTAAAACAGTAAAGTATTACATATTTATCTATATCAGCAGTTCCTACTGCCAATTAAAACAAGAACATTCTTACGACATGACCCACAGGAAACTTTGAGCGCCATTAAAGCCGGAAACATACCTGCAACAAGTAAAACAATAATTAAAAATCATTACTTATTACAAAGTACAGGAAAATTCTCCTGAATCTACCGCAATTATACTAAAGTAGGTAGTTTCGATGTAGGTAAGGAAACTGGTTATACCGCAGGCTTACCGCAGTCAGTAGTAAAGGTATCATTTATTTATTTATGCCGGTATTGACGCGTGCCATAAATTGCGAGGGAGGTGTTACTGGATGTAGTTTGACTTTGAAGTTTGGTGACTAATTACCTACTAGTGGCGCTACGCACTCATGAAAGTCCCACTTATTCTGCGTTCGCAATTCATTTGCCAAACATGTAAACAAACACGAGATTTGGGAAAATAACTGTAATGCCTAAGCCTTTGCCTACATAAGGTTCAATTGAGCAGATTCTTTTTTAAATACCCGACGAAAAACTTTAACGCAGTGGGGTTCAGAATCATGTACTGAATCCATGATAACAGTTTTCGCGTCGATGTCACTGCCACCCTGTATAGTAAATATAGTAAGATAACCTAATTTTCCATAGATCGTGTCGACAATAGAGACTCATGTAAATATAAAGAACTAAAAACTCTTTGATAGAACCCTTGAAAGATCAGCGTTACATTTTATATCCAGTGTCTCTACCTCCTTGGTATAGAAAGCTCGGTACGCGTGGGAATACTAGTTACCACGCTTACTTATTACAAGTACTGCACAAACATGATAGTTTTTATAACTGGCTATGCAGGTCAGGTGCATGGACGTGATTGCTGCGGATAATTTGCAGGTTTTCGGATATCCGTGCGGATATTTTAATTATTTTTTTTTTTGTTGTAATTTATCGTTTTTTTCTGAATTTAATGTGCCACTATAGTTTAGCTTTTTTTCTTTAAACAACAAAAATAAATTTCTAATCCCTTTCCTGAAGAGAACAGTTTTCGTAATTAGAATAATTTTCATAATGTATTTAAATAAAACCAATCAGCAGAATCGATTCATCTATTAGTAAGAACCAGAACTAAATGCATCCAGTAATTCTTGAGATATACCCAAACAAATAGACAGACACGACGGGGGACCTTGTTTTATAGAATCTAGTGATTCTGAACCTATTTCCATTAAACCGGGTCTGGTACCACAAAGTTTACTCTCTATAAATATTGTTTTGAAGTATTAGTTTATGGTACGTTTATTTATAAAACATAAATTGTGCTGTTTCTGGTCCTCCTACGCATTCAAAGCTGGAAGTGCAATCGACATTCCAGTTCACTTCTGGGTGATATTTTTATTATGGCCTACTTGTAATAAAAATATGAAAGGAAATTGTTGAAGGCATTTTATTTGGCATATTGTATTTAATCAAACCTCAAATAATTCCTATTTTGCTTTCCTAAAAATATAATTGACACTCTAATATAATGATCTCTCTTTTTGTGAACCTCAATTAATTCGTATTTTGGGGTCCTAAAAATACTAAATAGCCAAGTAACTGCTATCGACTTCGAGCGTTCATCGGCCGCTGTCGTGGCACAAAAGGTGCATCATTAGAAGCGCAAAATGCTGGAGGTTCATTAATTTAAAAAAGCGCCTTTCATTAGAAGATCAATAAGTTTTTAGAGGATCAGTCGAATATTTCCCATTTTATTTTATGTATTATTCTGAAATAACAAGTGTAAGCTATTCCTTTCTTCTGATACGTAACCAAATTATAAAGATCTGCTATCTAATTACGCAACACATTTTCGTAAACAATTACGACTAATCCGTTTCATTTGACAGTTCAACAACATTCATTGCGTTATTTACGTTGCTGAGCAGATTTTTTTTCGAACTTATGAAGCAATGGATCGTCTATTACGCAATTAGGGTACAGCTCAAGAATTTACCCGTAAAAACTGGTCAAACAACCCACTTTCAAATGCCAAATAGAAAAATAATGATTAAAATAATTCAATAATCTTAAATGATTATAAAATTTAATATATGGTCATGGCCATCTTGAGGGCGAGACACAATTCAATAGAAAATCAGAAAGTCGCTTCTCATTCATACTTTTATGACACTTTCATTCTTTAATGCTGCACAATCATTCACTCATTCGTTCACTTAAAAGATAATGATGTCGGGAGAGCTGTCAGTGATTTTAATAAGTTTATTTTATTACGGCAAATATACTTAATTCTCAAGTATGTGGCTTTACAATGAAGAAACTTTCTCTGTCTAAGTGAATATTTACTGTATACATTGTTAAGTATTCATAGAGGAGAGGAAACTATTATAATAATGCACAGTTCATTAAAACATTATTGAGACAACTCCATTTTAAGCGTACCAGCTTTAGCCCGCACTTTTGTACATTTGTATTCTAAACTTTCTCATATAAACTTCAATGTCACATTGCATTTTATTGGATTTAACATAATATAACATTACGACTGTGTTCCCTAAAGGGTTTGGCAGAGGTAAACTTATCTATAGTACACCCCATTTCTCTAGTTATGCTGTATTAGGGGGCTAGCCTATTGACAGCAATCGAGCCCAATCAAAATTTTTTGAGTATAATTTTCGAAAATCCTTTCTACCTCTACACCCTTCCACGAAGCTTCCAAAACGTAGGTACTATGAAAGAATTTCATATCTAAGCAGTTTGAAAACAAAATCCCGTGAACACGATGACCACATCTGATTCATACAATAGAACAAAAGCAACAAAGATGACAAACTTTTTAATTTTAATGTTTTTTTTACTTTCGGACTCTAAAAATCTGATGCTGCAATGCTATGGTTGATGAAATTAATATAGTGGCCGCGCGCTGCAAGCAGAAATAGTCCTTACGGTGTATAAATATGAAATTGTTTGATAGTACGTGTCTGTATTTAAAGGTTCAATTCAACATTGGAAGTTTCGGTCATTAGGATTTTCGGATATTCCGCATTTTTGCGCATCACTAGTACTGTCTAAACTTGAGATTGTGCCCGTATGGTAAGGAGGTCAGGTTTCCTAACTAGAACACCTTATTTACTGTGAGATCTGTTCTTTTATGTAATATTTTGTTTATTACATAGCGTATTATATTGAAGGTCTAAGAGCCCATAGGCTCTCAGGCTCTTTAAGATAAATGCTCTAAATAAGGAATCTGTTTGACGTGGGTTTATTAAACAAACAACAATGTATTAATAAAGAAATTTATACAGAAAAAACAGACAGCTGAAGTACCTATCAGATAATGACGTCCGTATTGGATTTTATCTGACGTCATATGACTTAGATCAGTAGTAGTCCCAAAATTGACTGGACCGCGACCCACTTAACAAAAACTTCCATACATACTTACCTACTTTTAATTACAATTGAAAATTGTAATTCTTAATTAAATATAAGGAGTGCTAATTCAATGAGAAGGGTGTATTTGTTTCCTATTTTTCATCATTATAGCTTCATCAACTTCAATTTTAGTTACTCTTAATCGCAATGAGTTTGATACGTCCAGTTTATTTTGATAATTTTGATTTAAATTTAATATTATTTAAATTAATAACCGGTTCCGTGTGGTGCCGGACGTAAAGAATAGTAACATCCCATTTCTTCCCGTGGGTTTCGTAAAAGGCGACGAACGGACTCACTAGAGAATGGGCAGCAGCGTTCTCTATGCATTTTAACACCATACTGCGATCGCCAACCCGCCTGCCAGGCGTGGCGATTATGGCAAACCCCCCCATTTGGGGGAGGCCTATGTCCAGTAGCGGACGTTTTTCGGCTGAAATGATGATAATGATTATTGAAAATATTTTTTTCAAGGCCCACCCAATATTGAAGCCATAGTTTGAGAACAACTAACTTAGATCATTGATCAAGATCAAGATGCAACATCTCATTTGTAAAAAATAAAAAAGGTAAAAAACGGTCTCGCAAAAATAGATTCAGTACATGATTCTGAACGCCACTCCATTGAAATTTTTCGTCGGTAAAAAAAAAAACTGCTTTTCCATACATTTTGACCACGTAGGTATTGCAATTGTCTATGAAACAACAGATTTTTTTAATAACCCACGAAAAGTTTCAACGCAGGGTGGTTCAGAATCATGTACTGAATCCATGGTAACAGTTTTCTCGTCGATGTCTGCCACCCTGTATATCCTTCTAGGGTATCCCCCCTCCCGGCGTTACTACTCACATCTACATTGTAAATAACTTTTGTTAATCGCCTTTCTTTTAGTTCCGTCGTAGTCAGGTAAGGAATAACTGTCTGCCAACAAGGATTTCAATTGTTTTCGACCGGTTTCAAAAATGAATGGGAAAGAGGTGAGTGGAGACAGCCCCAGTGTGTCATTTAAAATCGTCGTCAAACCAAGAATTTTAGAAATGCAGTATTATAGTCTCTCTACGCCATCCAACATTTCTAGAACTCTAAACAAAATAACGGGAAAATAAATTATCATAATCAGTAGATTTACAGGGGAATAGCTCGAAAGCCCTGTTCCTCATTCTATTTAATCTGTGGTGAAGACTTTATGTCTTCGGTGCAACTGCATATAATGTTTTACATGGAGCGAATGTCATTTGTTTATTCTCAAAACATAATTCCAACCGAATCCGCGATGATTTACTAAAAACAAATGAGGTCGTTTCAAGGACCGGACTCACTGCGAGCATTCGCTTCACGATTCGTTTTCTTTCTCGACGAATGAAGCACGTATGCTGAGACGCAGTTGACGTAGATCCACGCAGCGCAGGGCAGATTTTGTAATGCATGAACGTACTGAGAGCTGCGTACGCTGCGGCGCAGACACGTGCCACACATACATGTGTCTGTTCTGCTCTGCTTCTCGTTCATTTGTTCGTTGATTACCTGTTTTTTACCACAAGTCTATTTTTTCTACTAGCTAGGACGCGAATGTGTCTGTAGCTGGGTCGCAGCATGCACTCGCGGCCTATGTCAGCCTCGCCTGCCCTACCCTGTAAAATCTGTACTGTGCCGCGTCACCTGCGTCTCAGCATACGCTTAGCCTGAATGTTCGTTGCGTAAAAAATGTTCGCGCAACGAATGTTTGTAAAACAAATTCACGAAGCGAGTGCTCGCAGTGAGTCCCTTCCTTTAGAACTGTGTCAATCACTTGTGTGAGGTTTGAAGTGAACTTTTCAGAATAGCACGATTACTTTGCATAACAACACGCGTGTATTCATTGTAGGTTAGGCAGAGGTGTACCTGTGGTACACTCGCATTCGCCAGTAATGTTTGAGCCCCATGTAATAGGGGGCGAGCCTATTGCCATCTTCCAGCCACAAATCCAGACTTCAGGCTCATCATAATCATCAGCATTTCAGCCGAAAGACGTCCACTGTTGGACACAGGCCTCCCCAAATGGGTGGTTTGCCATAATCGCCACGCTTGGCAGGCGGGTTGGCGATCGCAGTATGGTGTTAAAATGCGTAGAGAACGCTGCTGCTTATACTCTAGTGACTCCCTTAGTCGCCTTGTACGACACCCATGGGAAGAAACGGGATGGTACTATTCTTTACGTCCGGCACCACACGGAATCGAACTTCGGGCTGCTACTGAGAAATTCCTAATGGAAAAAGCCAATAACAGTTTGCCCGACCCGGGAATCGAACTCAGGTCCAACGAGGAGAGGCTATTTTAATTTCGAATTAATCACACCATAATTATTTATGAAAACATAACTGTCTAGGTGATATTCGGTAGAAATTAATTCGGCAGTTTAAGTCTCCTGGGTATCGAACGCTCATCCATAGTGCTTGCAACTAGACCAACGAGGCGCTCTTTATCACTATTCTTCGATATTAAAGGGTTTGTTAACAAGAATCTGAACTTCTGAACCAACTAAGATAAAATAACCATGTTTACAAAGAGGTCCTCAATACATAGTTGACTAAGAAAAGGTTTCACCCGGTGACCTCACGATCGCCATTCAACATGTTACCTAAGCTGTTGTCGTTACAATATTTATGGCTCCTAGCCCTGACCCTTCATGGGATACATTGAGTAAGACGTTTTTTTTTATTTGATGGCGCAGCTAGGGTTGCCAGGCTCAAAAATAGAAAAGCCGGACTTCTTCTTTTCGTGTGGTTAGTGACTAACCTGGTGTCAGAGTTCTAAAGCCGCCCATGGGCCTCTGACTTGGCTTCATATGCCGTCGAGAAATATCTCTCAGGCATGCCGGTTTCCGCACGATGTTTTCCTTCACCGTTTTTTAAGCAAGTGATAATTTTACAACACTAAAATCCGAACTCAGATTCATATTTAGCCGGAGATTTTGCCCAGGAAGATTTTGACACACCGGTAAAGGAATTTAAAAAAAAAATTTGGTTGCCTGTAAAGTCGGTATACGGGCGAAAGTTTTACGTGACAACGACTTTGAGTGGTAAAATAATTTTAATGTGAATATTCATTCGTATAGTAGGAAGAAGGATGAAATAATTCTGTCTCTCTCGCTCTTAGGCGGGCTAACTGTGCTCGAGTGGAAGGGACGCGTGCCTTTCACTTTTTATGTCTGTCTCTCTCGCTCTTAGGCGGGCTAACCATGCCCGAGTGGAAGGGACGCGTGCCTCTCACTCGCTCTCATTGTGAGCGCATAACGTGAGCGGAGCGTAACGCAGTTTCTTGAAGTGTCACCCGGCAAACCAATTTATAAGACGTTGTCACGTCAAAACTTTTATTGATGAATTTATTATCTTTGTTCATTAAAAATTTAACTCAAAAGCGTTAATAACACAATGAATGTTGTTGAAATGTCTAAGTGGAAACCATTGCTACTCTAAGTGTATTACGCCATTACCTCGCAGCTTTCAATTTCATTGAAACGACACTAAAGTTTAATATGTCACATCACATACCTACACACATTAATATTCATTGTCCATTTTCTATGGATCAGTCTTTATAGCTGAAAGGCCTAGGAAAGCGGTTCCATCATATAAAAACATCATTAAAACGGCCGTCATGTCAATCTGTCATGTGCACCAGTTTTTGACATCAAGTTGTCAAAAAACGCTCTGTATTTTTGGACAGCAGTTATTGTGTGACCGTAGACTGACTAGCAACGCCCCGCGGTTTCCCCTGCATAAGTCTCGATTGCGTTGGAATATCGGGATAAAAAGTACCATCTAGGTTATAAACTATCTGTGACAAATTTCATCCAAATCCGTTTCGTAGTTTTTGCGTGAAAGAGTAACAAACCATCATCCATCCCCACAAACTTTCGCGTTTATAATATTAGTAGGATAACGGTGTAAACTAGAACCAGCTGGTCGACGTAAAATAGTGTAACGTGGTGACATTTGGAACTAAATACTTTAGTTAATGCAGGCCTATGATACTTTGCCGATAATTGTTGGTAGGTTTTGATTTGAGTCACCCACAAGTAGCATTTTTCCTTGCACATTTATTTCCCATTCGAAGTGAGCTAAGTGCGACCAATTTTTTCCCAACTCTTGTTGCCAAGCTGTATAACAATCAATAATCCGTTAGGTTAGGTTAGCCAATGTCCAAGGCTAAATACCACGTTATGGCAAAAACTTTCTTTTTTATACCAATTCGGTAACAATGAACTTCAACCAGTTTGCAAGAATGCCAAAAAGAAACACGTTTTGCGAAAAAATTCAAACATTTTTAAATATAATAATAGGAACTAATTAGTGAGAGCCCAGGTAGTTTCTTAGAAATGAGCACACAAACGGACAGACAATGCTATTGTGTCCGTTTGTTAACAAAATCCGTAATACGGGGATAAAATTCTTAAAATACTAAAGTGGAATTTTAGATTATTTTAGAATAAATTCTATATATTTTTATATAACTGGAAAAACTTAGACGCAAAGTTTATCTATAATCTATTTAAATAATACGGTCACGGCTAATTTCACAAAAACTTAATTGACTAGTATGTTTTGCGTGTTCATAAGTTGGCAAAAATTTGCATTCAGCAAATAAAAACGTCGAGTTTGTCATGCCCACAAGACACGGACATACAGACAATGCTATTGTGTCCGTTTGTTAACAAAATCCGTAATAGGGAGATAAAATTCTTAAAATACTAAAGTGGAGTTTAAGATTATCCTAGAATATTTTTTTTTTTTTTTATAAATGGAAATAAAAATTGCTGCGAAGTTTATCTATAATCTATTCAAATAATACGGTCACAGCTAATTTCACGAAAAATTAATTAACTAGTATGTTTGGCGTGTTTATATGCTAGCAAAAATTTGCATTCAGCAAATAAAAAATCTTCGGAAGTCACCGGCACAAAGTCAAATGCACAAAAATAGCATTTACTTAATTATTAAGTGGTTTGTTGACTCTTCACGTGACCAGAGGGTTGTCCTATTTTTAGACCAAAGCGGCCACCAAAGCAATTTAGTGGCAGCATTGCCTCGTTGGATGGCAATCCTGATTAGCCTTTTTGGCACTTTTCCCATTGACAGCGATGCAGACGAATTAAGGATGTCGACTAGTAAAAAAGAAAAACCATGCAGTCCGTCAGTTAGACAATAAAAAAATATTAGACACGTATTTTTTGCTTTATCATAATAATAAAAAATATTCTTATAAAACGCATTAGAGTTGGGGCTTGCTACGTCACAATTCAGTATAAAATCTACCGGACAGTGACGTCATGCCACATTTTAACTCAATGCGTTGCCGAAATCTTATGATTACGTAAAAAAGAAAAATACTTATCCAATATTTTTTTATAATTTATATTCTTGTACATTTTTTTTTTTTTGCGTGGCTTGTATAATAATGTATTTAAGATGCCTAAGTTCAACTAACAAATAAAATCAATCAATCTGCCTAGCTTTTTCCCAACTACTATGTTGGGGTCAGCTTCCAGTCTAATCGGATGCAGCTGAATACAAGTATTTTACACAAAGCAACTGCCTATCTGATCTCCACAACCCAATACGAAACCCCTATAGGGGTAATACGAAACCCCTTGGTGAGACTGGTTGTCAGGCTTTCGGGCTTCTGACGACCCGTAACGACTGTCAAAGCTCCACGTATGATAGCCGGGACCAATGGCTTAACGTGCTTTCCGAAGCACGGAGGAGTCTTGGTATGTAAAAATGGTCACCCATCCACGGACCAACCCGGCAAGCGTAGCTTAACCTGATAGATCGACCCGTGCGGCTGTTATTAGTTAGCCACGAGCTCAAGCACGGATCTTACAAATAAAATCTGCTTAATATTCTTAAAACGCCATATGTTACGCTTATGCTATTCCTAAAAGCGACAATATATGTGAATGAGCTTCTGTAACATGTCGTTCGAAGCCTGCATAACTGATAGGCCGCACAATCGCCACACGACACATCACCCATTCACTACACTTGTAGAATGCTGGCTATTGGCTACAATAGTACCACCATACGACAGCTGTGTCACAGGACTATCCCAAATCCGTAACAGGCAAAAGTATTAGTCTTAAAATTGCAAGTAAACCAAACGTAAAACTCAAACTTAAAGCATGTATTTCAATTTTAATTGAACTTTTGAACCCATTCCAAAGCGTAGTAGGTTACATATCGTCGCCTTCGAGTGAAAAGCTCGGGAACGCAACTTTGACTTTTTATTTTATTACTTTTTTGGAAAAAAAATCTTCGCAACGCACGCCCTAGTTTTGTAGCGGCATCTATATCGCTACATGCGACTTAAGCATCATACTGACGTTATGCAAAATCCTGCATCGCGCAAGCAGAATTTTACCGCGCGATCAGCATATACTTATATAACTTCCCAGTTGCCCACCACTTTTTCACATATATATAAGAGGTTTTCACTCTAAGACGACGTTATGGAGAAGAACGGGTAAGAAACTCCATGGGCACTCAAGAACCGCAACAATATACAGGTAACTGTCGGAATACGGTTAAAATTAATACTAAATATTGCACTAAATATTTTAAAGATCAATCAAAAGGATTGCAATATTTCCTTGTGAGTCATACCAGATTTTTTGCATTCGTTCACGCCATATTGGCGTAAAGCGTCTGATCGTCTAGCAGGGGAATCCCTTTAAAGTTTTTTGCACAATGACTTCATGGAGATGCATTAACAACCGTTAGTTTAATAGAGTAAAGAATATTAGTCACTGCATTATGTAGTAAAATGGATGACCGCCAATGACAGAGCTGACTTTTCGAAAAAGTAGCAGTGGTACAAAAATTATTTGAGTGAGTAAAAAAGTGTCCTGGGTACTCAACGCATTTATAATAAAATTCCAGACGCCATAAAATAATTAAATTTTACACAATTGGAGAAAAAAAAATTGTTCTTAATTGATAAATGTTATTATACTATTGACGAATACATAAATGACGATTTAATTTAGTATTACAATTATTAATATTGACATTAAATAATGTTGATATTTTAATTACCTACTTTCACATAGTTTTTTTTTTTTATATTTTAATAATTCTTCATTTAGGTCTGACATGATTTGAGTATTAAATAATATGCAATTGTTCAATTTATTTTCAAATGAACACCATAATTATGCATGATTTTCAAATATTTTTTATAAATTTTAATTTGTAATCCTCAGCTAGACATTACATACATTATTACATTATATTGCACACAATATTTGTACGCCTCCTGGCTTAACATAGCGCTCTGTTCACCAAACATAAGATCTGTATTTCTTTAGCTATGTTAACAAATAAATAAATAAATATAGGAGGCGAGTCTATTGCCATCCACCGGGCACAAATCCAGACTCCAAGAAATTCCAGATTTCCAAGTTATTCCTTCTTTATTACCCAACCGACTGGTCTCCCTAGCCGTACGTATCAGTAATGCTGACCCGACGTGCTACGTGCTTGTCCGCGGTTTAGATAACTGCTTGTCACCGCTGCAGCGCTGCAGCCACTGCATGCGTACTGTATGGCTGCATACTATTGTGCGTATTGTAGAAATGGAATGGGGCAGTTTCAGGCTGTTGTGTAATGGGTGTGTTTATTTTGTAATGCTGGTTGATTATGGCATCATCTGGGATTTCTCGTATGTTTCACTAACGTCATCGTCTTACTTTTAACTGTACCACAAAGCGTTGAAGCTAAATCTAGCCATGTTTACTAGAGCAAAGCTTCTGCCATGCCACGACTAAAAGATACGCATGTTACTAAACGAGTGATGAATATAAAATGCTGATGAATGCGGAGCAGGAGGCCAAAGAAAAGATGGATGGATTGTGTGAGGAATGATATTGAAAGAGAGGGGAAATGATAGAATTACTGGGGAGAATGGAAGAAGAAAACGTGTTGCGCAGACCCCAAGTATTATGGGACAAGTGCAGAAAGATGATGTTTTACACTTCCCGGGAAGAGCGGAATTAATATTGGCAAAACCAGAAAACACTCTTTTTCTATCATAATTGTTATTATTCAGTTTAAAGAATTGTTGCACTTATAAATTAACTATTAAGGAAATTATTTTTTATGTATTGTGTAAACAATTGTTGGCTAACCAAATAAATAAATAAAAATAAAATTAATATCTTTCCACATACAATTTTTTTTTTATGGGGGCTTAAAACGGCCGCTTTCGCAGAATCATAATATATTATGTTAATACATACTATGAATCTTAATAAAAAGTCACAAACTGACAATTCATAACATTATCTGCGTTCAATTCATATTACGCAATTCATCTGTTTGACAGTTTTGTATTATAATGAAATAACAATTAAACTGTAGAAGTAATAAATAAAAATCTTATTTAATTAATAAAAACTGTAAAGAAAAATTTACCGGTAAACTTACGGTTTTATTTTTTTTCATGCAGCAAGATTTACACCAAATATGATTCTGATACTAATTGAATTGAATATGATTCAGCTAATATGTGTGACCATAGAGGAATTGCTAATGATCTTTTGGGAATTCAGAAAATTAATTGCTTTTAGAGGAATAGCCGTTTTAAGGCTTGTGCAGACCAGCGCGACTTGTCGCGCGACGCGACACGTACAATACAATTTCTAAGAAAACTTCACAGTATAACAATAACCGGTGTCGCGTCGCGCGACAAGTCGCGCTGGTCTGCACAAGCCTTTAAACCCCCTGGTCTGTATACTGTAGAAATGTAAACTGTTTACTTACTGCCTAACCTATGATAGTACTATCGATGAATCCTTTCATTTTCTAAAGAACAAAGCAAGAAGTATTGTTTTATTTTCCGAGTACTTAATCATAAAATAGTATAAGGATAACGATGTGTACCTTATTAAGTACTTCGGTTCTAGGAAGGCCTTGAGTCGGCGAAGTGTGGTGCACCATAGTGATGTCATGTGTACCGTTGATCACGTCTCTTTGTAGGTAGATTAGGTTCCTTTAACCTCGGAAATCCCTTCGACTTAGTTTCCTGATCAATTTCTTGCATGCTAAGATGGGCTCCAGTAACGTCCTTTTATACGCTTACGTGGTCACCGATCTGTTTTCTAAGAATGGCGATCAAAGCATTATTGTGAAAAATGTAATTTCTGGTACTATCGCGGAATCACATATCTGAACACTGTAAGAACTATTTTTGCTTGCAGTGCTCGGCCGCTATAATAATTTTTTTTTTGGTTGGCAAATTATCAAATAACTTCTGCCGCTCTGGGCGGAGCATGTCAGACTCTTACCGACTAAAACCCACCCGTGTTCCTACAGTTGCCTGTACGTTGCTATGAGCCACGGTATCCCTTTCGGACTTTCCCGCGACCCCGGCAGGCATCGGTATCATCGGCATCTCTTTGAGGCGCGCGTGGAACACAACGCGCCGTCGACCTGGGCCTGGTCCTTATCGGACGGCGAGCTACCATTGCTCACCGTCCAATGTGGTCATCCTGTGCACGGGATATTGTTTTCAAAGTGGTTAAATATGCGTGACCGCGATGGTACCTCTATCCTCTGTTCTTGCGAGGTTCTTTCTTACTTCTGTCATTGTTCTAACTAACCTCCTTACATAACGATAAGGCCGCCCATTGTATATTTTGTAGTTTTTGATTAAGTATTTTTTTTGTTATGTATTTTTGTGGTGTACAATAAAGTATATATAAATAAATAAATAAATAACATCACACCTTTATTTCAACATGGGTTAGGCAGAAATGTACCTGTAGTAACGAATTTTTAACACAATTTCAAAGAGTACAAATCTCTTATAGTACCTGCACGTTTAGCATGACCACAATAGAAACGGGTTTTGTCGACGGAAGAATAGATAAAATGACAGATAAACAATCACAATCTCTCATTTTGTCTATTCTTCCGTCGACAAAACCCGTAGACAACCCGTTTCTATGGCTGTCATGCTCCCGTGCAGTTGTATATTTTCTTCAATCTTCAACGGTAAAGGCGTCGTTTATCTATCAGTAACCAAACGGTCATCTATCTGTCAGAATAGAATGTCTTTTTGCTCCCTTTCAAATTCTGTCTTCAACGTTAGTATCGTAGTTCACATTCTATCCCTCCGGTGTCCGCCCTTCAGATAGTTCAAATGCTTGGCAGAGTTACTCTTACAGACACACCCCCAATACATCGATATCAGTTACCCAACGCGATGAATCATCGTCTGTCCATCAGTAACTATTTAAGTAACGTTGGCTTAACTCCGCGTTCAAAATAGACACGAAATGTGCCAGTTGACCGACTGGTTCAGATATAAATGTGTTATGTAATTAATGCTGGCAATTTGCTCGCGTTAATAGATTCATTAAAGGTTGGTAAAGACAATAATTTATTCATTGTTTTCCTTTGGTAAACTAGAGATACGGACCTCAGTATTTAGAACGACGATCGAGCTTGAATCTGAGTTTTAAAACTAAATTTTAGTAGTGCTCGCAACTGACGCACGTGTTTGACCAGAATGTGGATGAAAGTAAAGATTTAGGTACTGGGATCTGGAAATCAGTAGTTTCTGCCTTCGTTCAGTGGCGGAAGCCCTCCTGGAGGGTTCACCTAGTCGCATGTGGGATGCCGGGAGCCCTCACGGACGGCTCATTTTAAATGTAGGTTTTTCTTAGCGAATACAGCATTATAAACCGTGAAAATAAAATCCGACGTATATTTTAACAAGATTTATTAGTATATACGTTAGTTTTAAAAACCAAGCATTTTCTTTTTTTTTCACAGCTACCAAAAATACCAATAAAAAATTAAAAGGTTGGAAACTACGTAATATAGCGACAAGGCCCCCTCAAAACATTATTTTACAGTGGTTATAATACGGTTTTAAACCTAATGCCGTTGACCGTCCGCAATGGTTAACGTTAGCGCAAACGTAATGTCAGCAACCCTCCCGGAGGGTTCACTTCCAATATGTATAGCGGGATGGCGTGTGATTTCTATGAAAAGTGGTTGGAGTCGAAAGTGTTAAGTCTAAGGGTTTAGTATGTGAAATCTGCCATTTTAAGTTGTGAACTCGTGATTCTTGCATGAGTACTGCTAAAGAATTTCACCAGAGTTTTTATAACCTTTGACTGTCAAGTAGAGCTAGCACGACATGGAGAAAGTATTGAGTTGTTAAACTAGTTCACAAAGATTTATTTAATTTATTTCTGATCTCCAACAAAAGATATACATTATGTCATCTGAGCTTAACTGACCAATTTGACAGCTCCAATTTTCTGCGTTCTCTTACTAAGATCGATTAGGTCAGACAACATCAATTTTATCACTAGCTTGCAAGCAAAATCAGGGCTCTTATTTTATTTAATCATTCACTCGCGATTAACACAAATGATAAGGACGCTATGTCTGTATGTATGTTTGTCTGCACAGACGGCTCGGCGTCTATTTCCATGCTCGCTCGCGCCGCGCCGCTTGCGCAAATTGCGACAGTTGCACACTCAAGCGCATTCGTTCACGCTCGCTACGCTTTAGAGGTAGACAGAGCTTGAAAGGTCAGATACCAGGGCTGTGGGATATTTCCTTAAAGGTAAAAGTATAAAATAAGTAGGTAAACAAGATTATTTGTTGGGAATTTTCCTTGTGACTTAAAGTTTATCGAACTTTTGGCTGTTATGAACAAACACTTTTTTTTTTACTTTTGACTTTTCTTGTGAGTATTGGAGTTCGTTTAATTGCTTACCTGTTAGACACGAGACTTGGTTATTCCGATTTCTGATATAGAAACCCAAGATTACAATAATCAGCAAAATGCCGTCTAATCAAGTAAACATATAAACTTGTACAACAAACTTTTTAATCAAAAAGACTAATAGAGGTCTATAATCAAAATCATTTCATCCCAGACAGTAAATACATGAAAGCATAAAATCCTTCTAATATTAACAAATTAATCAACGTTTTTACATCAAGTTCAATCAACACTCGAACCTTCACACAATATATAACTATCTAATTACTCATCCACGTCGACCAATCACGAGAGGGCACAGAGTGATCAAATAAACAGAGAACCAATCAACTGCTGTACTGTTGTTATTAACAAACCGTTATCGACGTGCAATCGCGTCAATCTTACCACTGAATGGGTTGGTTACAGAAGGTTCACAATAGCTGGATGCTTGCAATGTGGCAAGCGAAAATAAATATGTATGCGATTTTAGCTCCCAAATCCCCAGATAGGCAAGCATTACATTCAGGCGAAAATTGTTTAGCGAAGCATCTGCAGCGTTGCTCTCTTAACAAAAAGCTTCTTGAAAACAAGGTTTTTTCCAAGATTCGCATACATTTTGACAGCAGCTTCAACCGTAGGTACTAGCACCAGGAGCCAGGTAAGAGCGACCTTTGTATATGATCTATCATAATTTGCTAATTCAGATCTGCTACAAGACAGTAGGCAGAGTAGACTTCAATACTCGCTATCTTTGATAGCGAAATACATATTTTTATTGGAGTAATTTCCACCTTACCATGGTTCGTCCTTCTTAACAGTAACTAGTGTCCTGTCGACTTTTCAATTTAAATGAAAGTGTTTTCATTTATACTGAAGCGATTTCAAAAGATTGCAACATTCGCTTGAAATTCTTTGCCTAATGCTCTAGCACCCCTTCTGGGGTCCGTCAAATGTGAGTCTTCTGTACCAGACCTACTCAATGACCTTGGTTAATTGCCTCGTTAGAGCTAACCACCTCATGTAATTAGCATAATATGGTGCGTGGTACCTACCTGTAGTGTGCGTACAGATAATTATGACGTTGCATGCATGGGAACATATTCGGGTTAGCTTGACCAAGTGTGAGAGATGCAGTTATGTTTACGCATTGGAGGAATAGAATATTTTATAATCATTTCAGTAATTCAAAGTTCTTGAGTTTATCTATAAGAATTAGCGTGAAATTTACCGGAACATTTTGATGAAAAATTTAAGCTGAAAAAAAAAAATTGAAGCAGCAATTTTTTTGCGAACTCCAAAATTGTATAAATAAGAATCGTTAGATGGTATTTTTGATAATATATCTCTTTTACCGTGTCACTTGGGACAGGGGTCAATGGGCTAACAACTAGCCAATGACCTCAAAAACCAATAAAAAAATGGTGTCGGTCCTTCTGCACTTTAGTCCTCCTTATCGAGTTTCCCTTAGTTATTCCCTAGCGTGTGCCCGCCCTGACTCGCCAAACCGAATTTTGTTTTAAATACCCTGTCACAACGAATGCAATAGAGTTGGTCGGCAGAGTTAAAGATATAGGAGGGCTTAGGGTTATCGTATTTGGCGTTTTCCGGTTAGTGTATAAGTTGCTTTCTTTCTACATTTCTACAACCATCCTGTATTCACGTAAAGAATACTATTACATTATTTCGATCGATTAATGATCCCATCTCCACTCTGGCTAAACTAAAATACCAAATAAACTCAACAAAAGCCTATTCTGACGAACGATATAACGGATAACACTAAAAATTTTGACAATAACTGCCATAGTAAAATCACAAACATTTCTCCGAGTTGAAACATCCGATTGGGAAGATTTTACAACTGGCCAGAGATAAACGCAGCTGAAATATTTCCTTTGACGTGCATACAGTGACCCACTTCTGACATAACTGGAGAGATCATCGGTTTTTCTTTGTTATTGAAGACCATAGAGGAAGTCTTTCAAACTTTTTGAAGTCATGGACGTAATTTGTTCAACATTGGATGCATTTGTTTTCTCTGACTATTCATAAATATAGACTATTCATAGATTTCCTTGTGAAAGGTTGATCTGCATTAAGATTGAAGTGGGTGCACATGTCACTCTTACTAACTAAAACCCACCCGTGTTCTTTCAGTACGTTGCCAGGGGCCACGGTATCCCTTTCAGACTTTCCCGCGACCTCGGCAGGCATCGGTCCTAGAGGACCCCGTCAGTTGTGCTGACAAATCTTTGTGGCACGCGTGGAACACAACGCGCCGTCTACCTGAGCTTGGTCCTTATCGGACGGCGAGCTACCCATCGCTCACCGTCCGCAGAGCTACGCCTACGGTGGCTGGGAATCTGTCTGGGATTCCCGACGCAGACTCCCAGGGCGTCTCCTGCGATGCGCCACCATCAGCGAGACATTTGAAGAAGCATGACACACTCATCTACAAACGTTGCCGTTTATAATCTCCGTTACTTATAACTTTATAACTGAGTAGAGAAGCAAAAACAAGAGTTAGCTACAACAACAGTTAACAGCTGCTTATCTGCTAAACAAACAGTTAAAGTTAACTGCAGATATGATAACGGGGACAAGTTTTATTACTTGCAAGCCTGACACTGATTTTGAACTTCCGAAAGATGTCCCATTATGTTTATGAAGGTTTTCAATAAGAATGGTTTTTTCACCAATTTGAGGGAGACAGAACCTGTCTCTCCCAAATTGTACGTATCACAGCAAGTTCTTTTTTTTGAAAGAGAGTTATCTCTCTGAAACAAAGATTCATTGTCCCAAATTCGGGTATAAAAAAAGTGTTTGATTACGTCGTTCAGGATTAGCATCTGCTTTTATTTCAAACCTAGAGTTAGGATAGTTCAAGAGTGAATTACTTCTGTAGCACTTACTATAATTCGAATTTCATTTAATAAGTAACACAATTCGATTACCAACATCTAGCCAAGTCAGAGGCCCATGGGCGGCTTTAAAACTCTGACACTAGGTTAGAAACTAACCACACGAAAAATAAAATCTTTTTAAAAGAAAGAACATCTACTAATCGAACCTTATGGGTGTAGTATAGGTACAAATCTGCCTATCCCATCGGGAAATGTAGGCGTAATGTTATGTATGAAAACATCCAATAACTTATTAAAAGTTTAAAAGATTTAAATTATGTTTAAGTTGCAACTGCAAATACGTTATTTATCCTGTACCTTTAATTGCGTAATACATCGTGTATTACGCAATTAAAGGTACAGGATAAATATAATATAATAATCAGAATCTGAATTGTTTTGAAACAGATTGCTAATCCATTGCTTCATAAGTTCGAAAAACAAATCTGCTCAACAACGTAAATAACGCAATGAATGTTGATGAACTGTCAACATTCATTGCATTACTGTTTAACGCAATGAATATTGACAGTTCATCAACCGTTAACTGTTTACGAAAATGTGTTACGTAATTAGATAGTTGGAGCTTTTTGCTTTCAGCCAAATAAAAAGGAACCATTTCAGACAAGACCTAAATAGAAAGCTCTAATTCTAAAAACACAACACAAAGTTATTTTAGGTTACAAAAAAATCTTGTTAACATTCCCAACGTTATAATGTTTATATTGAAGCCATTTCGAGGTAAGCAGAAGTCATAAAATAGGTTAATAGTACCTTGTATCGATATAAAAGAGAAGTTAAAACACACTGCTTTTGTTATACTTTTATGTTTTATAGGGAGTAAAAATAATCTTTACATTGGTAGATGAAAAACTCAATTCGATCGATCTTTAAGACGTTCAATTGTTTTTAGAAGTTTTAATCTTTGTGTTCATCATCCATTGCAAATCCCCAACTATCTTAGGGTCGGCTTCCAGTCTTACCAGTATTTTACAAGGAGTGACTGCTTATCTGACCTACACGACCCAGTTAGTTGGTAACACGATAGCCCTGGTAAGACTGGTTGTACGACTTTCGGGCTTCTGACGACACGTAACGACTGTCAAAGATCCATGAATGACAGCCGGGACCAACGGCTTTACGTGCTTTCCGAGGCATGGAGGAGTCTCGGTATTAAAGATGACTCATCTACAGACCAACCCCGGCAAGGGTAGCTTAACCTGACGGATCGACCCTTGCAGCAGTTAGTAAGACCGGTTGTCTGATTTTCGGGATTCTGACTTCCCGTAACGACTACGCAACAGTTTTTCGTGTTAATACATCTTCAGTGTGTAGTCGAGTAAGTGTTTTTAGTTCCAATCATTTGGTTCATTTTCGTTGTCGTTTAGTACCTACATATGGACGCGAGACCAATGTCTGTTTCACGATTTGATAGTTTATTAGCCTAGCTCGATATCTTAATTGATTATTTCTATCACGATATTTCAATTTAAACACGGCTGTTAAAGCAAGTAAATTAGAATTCAAAAAATTACAAAAAATGCTTTCTCCATTACTCTCTCAAACACAGAGTGCTCCGATGTTATAAAAACGGGGACAAAAAATGTGACAACATCTGAAACAGAGATAAAATAATGTAACATAATATTTTAGTGGCGCACGACATCAACATCTAACAAAACTATTATCTTGATTTTTTCTATAATTTAATGACAACTGAATTCTAGGGAAGGACCACCTACGAAGTTAAAACTTTTTATATACCTCAAATTAAAAATCTTTACTAGCAGAATTCAACTTTATAGCGCCGAGTAAAAGGTTGGTTTTAGATCGTCGGTTCTTAACGTAATAAAGCCATTTTTTCGAATGTTTCGGATGCATCTATATTATAAAGAAATAATGCAGTCACTCCTTTAAATGGACCTTTAATTTTGACAGACACCATAAAGTCGAACAAATTGTTACTGCTCTAAAACCAATTTCCAATCAAAAATAAACTTTAAGCCAACCGTATTGGGTGTGAATATGAAAAAGTAAACTGCAAATCGAAGTTTGTGAATGTTCTCTCCTGATGATGTGTGGTCTGTGTGTTTTTTGTTTGTTTATAAATTTGGATTTTTGATTGAGTCTACGGTGTAATTAAGTTATTCTGTGAGTTATGGAGATGTATTTATAGATACAATCATAAAATTTTTGTGTAAACATTTACTTGGTTGGTTGATTGCCTAAATATTTTCAAATTGATGAGCAAATAAACGCAATTAAACACTACACACAACGTTTTATACCGGGTTTTTCGTATAGACATAATGATTTTGTTATTGTTCATACAGTAAAGTAAAAACCTTAAAAATACACAGAGTTTACTTATCCAACTAATAAGTGCTAAAAATATTATCACGAAAGCGTCATTACTTCGCCAAAAAACAATATTTATTTTATAAATTTTCCTCAACCTTTTTCCGGGGTAATTCACATTTCGACCCACTGTGTCGAAACTTGACCTGATAAATGTAAATGAGGGAAGATTCCCATTGGTCACGATCTCTCTGGTAATTTCTAATTTTGACTAATAATAAAATCTCGTCTATCATATTTTTGCAAATCATCATGTTTGAGTACCTGCATCATTTCGATTGCTTTTAACGATTTTTTCGTACTTATGGCGGACTGCGATGATTTTGCTCTTTATTTTAGTGCATACTTGAATCATCTACTCAGGTTTTTTGATGACTATTAACAAGTGTAGGTAACTTAACGTACGTAACGTTGTTTTTTTTTTTTGTGTTTTTAGTTTAATTTGTGATTTCCTGTGCGAGTCATAATAAATACTTTTTCTTTCTTTCTTTAACACTTAGCGAATAAAATATATTTTGCTTGCTCACAATAACTTGCTGATTTAATAAATCCCACCTAGAAAAGAAGAGCATTTGCCCAAAAAACCTACAAAATATAACATCACAGTTACAATCCTTGATGAAAAGTTAAATAGAGCACATTTCGTGTGTTACGTTTAAGGCGAAAGCGTCAGGGTAGCACGCTAAATTCTCTTACTTTTTTTTGCAATTTGCAATATGTATTAACATAATTCGAATGATTGGAATCATTATGACATCTCTTTATGTTAGATTTTGTTCCATAAGAGATTTGTTGACAGCTGCAGATTCACCTTAAGGCAAAAGCGCCAGGGCAGCCCGCATTATTTTTCTGCGTTTTTTTTTTTGTTGTTTGTATTTTTATATTTTTCTTTCTAAAATTTATTTAAATGGAGCCAAGAGTTTTGTTGTAAACCGGGCACAAATCCAGACTCCGGGCTATTACTAAGAAATTCCTCATATAATAACGGAATAACACTGCCACTGGCATCAAATAGGCCTACAGGCTACACGGTCAGTGGTCGCTCTTAACGACCACTAGACTAACGAGGCACATAAGTTTAGCAGTAAAATGATTTAAAAAAAAAACTTGTGTGAGACGTGAATCCACGCAGTTGGCGAGTTCTAAACATAATAAAGTGTGTTAAACCGGTTGGACACAACCACATAACGTGTATTTAATGATCGCAATAACCGTGTGTACTGGCCTATAAACCTAGACCTAACCTGGATCCTGTACCTACGCCTAAACGTCTAAAATAAGCCGAAGTTTGGTACTAGGGGAACATAAAACTACGAGTTGATCGGAACTTGGAATACTGACAAGACAAAAGATTCTAGTTTCCCGGTACAGTCCGGCCGTCGACAGTTTGCGTTCCTGACACCTGTCAGTTGGACAATTTCTAGCACTAATAAGGAACATATTCGTAAAACACATATTCGTTAGTATGAAACTGACAAGTGTCAAGAATGCATTCTCTCGACGGCCAGACTGTAGGTCGATAAAAAAACACATAACAAAAAAAAAACTAACACTACAAAATATACAATGGGCGGCCTTTATTTACACAATGTACTAGAATAGATACACAGATATAAACATATCCTAAATAATAGATACATAAATACTAAATATAGAAGTAATGAAATAAATGAATAATTACAGTTACGAGAACAAGATGACAACGACAAGTATTCCTTTACGAGTCTCTTAAACACAGGTAACGATTGCGCGCGCTTTCGAGATCGGATTTGTCAAGAAAAGTTGTGCAAATGTTACACAAGTCATTCTTAACAGAAAATATAAATTTTATGGCTAGAAGCTATGTAATAATTAAATAACAGCCTAGAGGTTTCGTGGGACACCCGACTAAAAGGAAGATCCTTTCGGTGCGTACGCGTGCGTTTTGTTACGCAACAAAAGGAGTACCGTTTCGGTAGACCGAAAAAAGTGTAAGATTTTGACCGTTACGTCTCTTTTGTGTTCGATAAGAAACTTTGTTCCAAATAATCAAAACTTCACCTGAAAGAGTAACCATGTGGTTTCTTGCCCGTTCTTCTCCAAACAATACTACGCTTTGGCACGGGCAAAAATTTCCACTTTATTCAACTTTCTGACTGACCGACGCCTTGACACTTCTACTCAATCAATCTGCCTAGCCTTTTCCTAACTATGTTGGGGTCGGCTTCCAGTGTCACTGGATGCAGCTGCCGACTAGTATGCCATAATCGACTGTCTTGCCAATCTGACCTCTACAACCCAGTAACTGGATAATACGACATCCCTTGGTAAGACTGGTTGTCACTTTCAGGCTTCTGACGACCCGTAACGGCTGTCAAAGATCCACCGGGACCAACGGTTTAACGTGCTTTCCGAATCATGGAGGAGTCTCGGTATTTAAAGATAGTCACCCATACGGACCAACCCCGGCAAGCGTAGCTTAACCTGATGGATCGACCCGTGCTGCTGTTATTACTCAGCCACGAGGTCCTCCGCCTTGATACTTCTACTGTAAGTGGTTATTGAAATAAATGCTTTCAGTCATCGGGAGGAGACGCCCTAGAAGACATTATAGATACCATATTGGTGATGTTCTCCAGAAACGTCACGTGCGTAGTACTTGCAACCGGCGTGCGTGTATGACCAGATGTATGACCATCAACGAAGTAAAAAGGAGTATGTAAGGATCGTAGTAGATGGTGTTCTGTAGTCTCTTCCTCCCATGGGTAGAAACCGTAAGTTTTATGTGTATTACTTTCAGTTTGGGTAATTACTTGTATGCTTGGAGTTTTCCCTACGTGATCGAATCAGAAATGAAGAGATCTGCAGGAGAACCCAGGTAACCGACATAACTTGAAGAATTGCCAAACTTAAGTGGTACATTGCTCACAGAACAAATGGCCGATAGGACCGAAAGGTTCTGGAGCGGCGACCGCTTATCGGAAGACATAGCGTTGGAAGGCCGGACAAGGTGGACCGGAAACCTTGTGCGGAAGGAATCCGGTGGATGCGAGAAGCACAGAACCGGTTGAGGTGGCAGTGCTTGGGGAAGGGCCTATGTTCAGCAGTGGACGTCTTTCGGCTGAAATGATGATGATGAATTACTAGAGACGAAAGACTAGATCTATTTATCGTTTTCCCACGTTACAGAACAGCTCGATTTCCATTTACCTAAATAAATATTTTCAGACAATTCTAGCCTTTACTCCCAGCCTGTTTTAAAACCCCTACAAAATATCTGAAACTTCTCAATCGTACTAAAATTCTTAATTAGTTCAGAACTTAATTAAAACCGTGAACAAACTAATACAAAGTTGCTGAAATTAATTAAAATACAAAAATATTCACGGCCACGTCTGCCTCTTAGTTAAAACTTAATTTTGTTAGTCAAACACTGTTTAACGACGGTTAACAGCCAAGTTAACTGAACAAACATGTTTCGAACTAAGTGTAATTTAACAAGAGGTTTGACGCTGCTTTGCTTGATGAAGTTACTTCTTTTACTGTAATAAAACATGAAGACATCGTATGTCAGTACAGATGTCAGCGAATTAAACTTCACTTGATCGGAAGAACCTCTATGGTTCAGTAGGCAGTCTAAGAGGTTTTCCTTACGTTGAGGTTGTCACTTAGGCTGTGCATTCCTTTCACTATTATTCACATAGGAGGTATTCAAATTTGTGTGGGGTAGGTACCACAACTGAACAGTGAAAATTAAAAACGTGATATAACAAAAAAACGACCGACTTCCAAAAACGACCAACTTCCAAAAAAAACACTTAGGTGAAAAATTACTTTAATTTCGAAATCAAAGTTATTTTTCACTTTGTAGTGTTATTTTTTGGAAGTCGGTTGTTTTAGTCGTGTCAACTCAGCCTATCCAGTCAGTAGCCAGTCCACTGCTGGACATAGGCCTCTCCCAGGCTGCGCCACAACACCCTGTCCTCCATCTTCCGCATCCAGTCTGTCGCAGCCACCTTTTTAAGGTCATCGGTCCATCTAGCTGGGGGGCGTCCCACACTATGCTTGCCGATACGCGTTCTCCACTCCAGGACTCGTCTGCTCCACCGGCCATTGGTCCTTCGAAAAACATGGCCAGTCCCACTGCCACTTCAGCTTGCTTACTCTGCAAGCTATGTCGGTAACTCCGGTTCTTTTCCGGAAACTTCGAAACTTCGAGCATAGCGCGCTGACCTTGAATGTCGTGTAATGTTTTCAAATTATTAGCTTGTGCTTTAACATGGGCATTTTCATGAAACAGTTTACTTCTCTATAGATATCTCACAGGAATTATCTGCCTCAACTTCTTTCCTTCCATAAATTTGTACTGTTAATCTTGCATCGAAACGTTTTCTCTTCATACCTACTGAACCCCCATTAAAACAAGTTTCTGATCTCCTCATCGCGTTAACTGTAACATCTCAATCTTGCGCGTCAGCCCGTCTGTCATCGATTTCAGGCGTGTTCTCCGTAACTGTAGCGAATCCGTGTCGGATTATGGGAACTGTTTCTTCCTTTTAGCGACACTTGAGTCAGTGAGTTAAAAGTTTTTTTGTGGGATTGTGACTCATGCAATTTGTATTGTACTTAGTTTTTACTATTATCAGACTTTGGACTTTGTCAATAGTTTTGTTCACGTGTTTGATCAAGCGTATGAGTGGGATTTTTTGTCAACCTAATTCTAAACTTTATCATATTATTGCTGTAACAAAATTGAAATAACGAAATAACCCACAATGCTTATGCTGTGATAGAAATATGAGGTGCTCAGCATGGTGGTGACAGGGATACAGTGCTGACTGTCCTGAGTGCGCCGGACATACATATCGCCATTCGTAAAGATAGCCCGGTTTAAGCAGCCGACAACCCTATCACCGACAACCCCATCACCATCCTCTTTCTCCACGAGCAGTCTGTGGGATTTGGGTTGACCTGCGAGATAACATACAGAAAAAAAAGAAGGGCAGTTCTACGCTAAATTATAGCCACATGTAAAAGCTACCTTGATGCACCCCACTCTACCAATAAAAACAGAACACTTTAGTACAAAACTATCCCACGACCGAGTACCTACATTATTAACATTGCCTTCTGTATCGGCAATAAAAGAGGCCGTACAAGCTTATCGTGAGCAAGTTGTAAAAACAAATGAAGGCTACATTACTTCTCTTATTTATAAACTTGCTGCATGACGTTCAAGTCCTATCGCTATTGCCATCTCGTTCTATTGCTCGGAGAATGACAGAGACGGGTACAGAATAATGTCAAGTGAGGACAGTCTGTGGCCAGATAAGGCGAGTGGACGTCAAAATAAAAAGCATAGCAAATGCTGGGTTCTTAGTCTAACACAACCGTTTATGGTTTATCTAGTATCTGATTCAAATATGTAATGTAGTGCAGTCTCAAGACCTTAGTAAGTAGACAGGAGCGTAGGAGGAAGTAGTTCGGTCATGTATTCATCCGTCTATTGATATCTTAATAGGATAACCTATTTATATAACTTATTCAAAAGTATTGAAATTTCTGTTGTTTTTGTTGTATACGCTCTGTTTGACGCATCCACAAGCTCTTTTCCTCTCCCTATGTATAAGTCCTATCTAAGAGTCTTTGGTCAACTGGACCCACTCTAAATGGACCCGCAGGATCACTCAATCCAACCACATTTTAAATAGGTCGACTGGACCCACTGCCCATTTTCATTATTAGTACAATAGGAGGCGAGTCTGCAGCGTGTAACAGAAACGTGTGGTCTTATTTTAGGGTATGGTACAGACCGTACAGATCATCATCGTGATCACGAAAAAATAATCAGCCGTCCCTTATGTACGTTTCGATCAAGTAGGTATTTAAGTTGTGATGGGACAACAGATACCTGCTTGATCTTCGATCAAGAAAATTGCCATCACTCTGGCATCAATCCAAACTGCATCCTTATTGCGTAACACACGATCAATCGCAATCTGTTTCATTTTGACAGTTCAACAACATTAATTGCGTTATTTAGGCGTTGTTGAGCAGATAAATTTTCGAAGAAACAATGGATTAGCAATTCCTTCAGTTCTTCCTTAGTGGACTGTAGATTTCAAAGTTTTTTTTTTTATTAATGCGATTTTTGGTGATACAACAGGGTCTTAAACATATTTTATAGTAGCTCAAAAATCTACCTTAAAAGGCATGCATTGTTAAATTACAATATTTGAGCTTATACATTACATGCAACATAGAGAACTAATTAATGTCCATAAAAAATAAAATTTAAGATTTAATATATTGTAATAAATTAATGGACATATGTATAAGAATATTACATTAAAACATAAATACAATAAATGGTCAGTCACATGAAATTTTGTCAACTAGGAATTCGTCAATGGTATAGTAGCACTTGTCTATTAAAAAAATATTTAGTTTACGTTTAAATTGTGTCAAGTTTAAATCTTTTATGTCATTTGGTAGCTTATTGAACACTTTTTGAGCCATGCAAAGTATGCTCTTGTGCATAAGTGCGGTTTTTGAACTTCTTAGGCATAATTCATGTCGATATGTTGGTCTTATGGATCGATAGCTTTGTTCTGAAGCTTTTTTAAATAAATCACCTGATTGACCATGATTTGTTGACCATCTTCTATTTTGTTAAGTACCTGGTACACTGTTGAAAGACCTACACTATCCTCCCATACCTATTAACACTGTTATTTGAAAATATTTTAAAAGAGTAATTATGGAGTTACTTGCCGGCTCTTCTCCATAGGAAACGACCAATTGGAACCGTGCACCTAGCTTCTGACGTCATAGGTGCCCATGTAGGTCTATTTGAAATAAAATATTTTGAATTGAATTCAATAAAAATGATTCAGATAGTGATTGATCGTATGATTCGCAATTAGGGTTCTGTTCATCAAATACTAATCTACAACAGCTGAATGTAATAATATTATTTAATCCCTAGTGCTCAAACAGTAAGTCCCTCTATTTACAGAGTAGATTATAAACAAGAGGTTAACTGCTAACGATAAGCTCGTATCAACTAATGTTGTTAACATTATTATAGCTCTATTGTGATTTGCTCTCACTCATTAAGTTATAACTTTGTGCTTTATAGTTTCATACCATCGACCGAGCTATGCTCGGATGAAAATAGATAAACATATCGTCCAGGTATACCAACGTTGTATCACATTCCCGAGACTATCAAAATAGGGAAAACAAATTTTCCCAGATATGATACCTAGCTAGATCGTTTTTTCGCCCCTTAAACCCCTTTATTGCAACTTACATCGAAATCATTAGAGCCGTTTAAGAGAACATGATTACAAAATATATATACATATATACTCGCTTCCACGGACTCCACGGCGACGCACGATATTCAGATTATTTAAAAAATACTGTCTCAATCAGCCTAGCCTTTTCTTTCCTAACTTTGTTTTTAAACGAGTCAAACTCAAACTCAAACAAAAGCATTTATTTCAAATAAACTACAGGCACTTTTGAATTGACAAGGGGTCGGTCAGTGAGAAAGATGAAGCTAGTTGCCCATTCCAAAGCGTAGTAGGTTCCTATGGAGAAGAACGGGCAAGAAACTCCACGGACGCTCTTTATACGGGTGCATATGAAACCAGTATTTTATATGGAATGACTGCCTATCTGACCTACAGAACCCAGTAACTGGGTAACACAATTTCCCTTGGTAAAAAACACTTTAGAGTAGATAGTCAAGGAATTAAATTTTTATGGCGACGATAACCAACTTTCAATGATTTTATACTGAAGATCACGTCTAAACAAGTAGTGTTAATGATTTGGAAAAAATCTATGTTAAATTAAAGCATTTTCTTAATAACTTAATATAGGAATATTTTTGATTATGTTTATATTACATAGTTAAATTAAGTATTTGTAAATTTATTACTAACACGGATAAAAAACTCAGAGTCACGCAAAATCTATGAAGCATATTTTTCTGAAACCTTCACCATTTTAAGGATAAGTTAACTATTGATCTTTTAGTATACGTTTTTATTAAAATACCTTTTGATTTATGTATAATTAATTAATAATACGTCTAATATGAGACAGCGTTACTTGAAGGGCGAGTCCTATTACTGGCTGGACGTACGACGCGTTGCGTGAGCTCAGTACAGAACACGTAAGCTAACCACTCAAGGTCACTGGCATATATCTGGGTCTTAATAAAATTATATAAAGTATATTCTATAATAAGAACTGCCATTCTTTGACAGTTTTTTGAATTGGTTATTGGCGTAGTGAATCAATTTGGTAAACAATTAATTTCCCTTACAGTACGTTACGGTACTAGTAACACTAGGTATACAATGTAAACTAAGCTTTTAATTTACGAACTAATGGCATAGTAAATACTCTCACACTAGACTACAGTACTCGACCAATGTAAACAGGGCTTAATAGGTTGCGAGTGACCGCACTCAAGACTAAAATTGTTTACCAATATTAATTAGTAATTAAGTACTTAATTAATGTTTTTATTCATCGTTAAACATTAGCACTTTGTTGTTTTCGTAAACAAATTAGCGTTCCTAAATAAGCAAATGATGTTGAAAATATATTTTTACTAAGAATTAGTTTAGGCTCGTTTGGTACTTTTTACTAAAAATTTGTGTAGGCTCCGATGGTACTTTTTACTAAGAATTTGTTTAGGTTCGTTTCGTTTGATACTTTTTAAATGGGATTAAAGAGAAACGGTTATACGGTATATTATAAAATAAAATAAAAAGAGAAGAGTCTTAAGGCTTGTGCAGACCAGCGCGACTTGTCGCGCGACGCGACACCGTTTATTGTTATACTGTGAAGTTTTCTTAGAAACTGTATTGTTCGTGTCGCGTCGCGCGATAAGTCGCTCTGGTCTGAACAAGCCTTTAACATGATGTTACTTAGCCTATAACCTTCCTCGAGAATTAGAAGCCGACCCCCAATATAGTTGGGAAAAGGCTAAGCAGATTGGATTGATACTTGAATGAAGATAATTCTATTCTATTCTATTCTAATGATCGCAAGCGCTACTGCTGACCGTGATGTCTTGAGCTCGATTCCCGGGTCGAGCAAAGTGTTATTGGGTTTTTCCTTCTGAAATTTCCGGAGCCTGGAATTGTGACCAGTTGATGGCAATAGGCTCGCCCCCTATTACATGGGACTTAAACATAACTGGCGAAATGTGGGTGTACTACAGGTGCTCCTCTGCCAAACCCTTCCGGGAATACAGGCTTGATGTTATGTACTCATATAAGACAGGTCGCCATTTTGTGCTCGTGAACAATTTGTCATTTAGCACTAACTCCAGTGCGATGAAGTTTAACGCAAAAAGCGATCGTAACTGTTACGTCACGCTAATAGGGAGTTATGGGGTTCCAGACGATCTGAACCAAACGACGACCGATCCACGACGGACGAACGACGGTGGACGTCCTGTTCTGGAACTGGTGAAGGACGTGCGTTTTTGTGGGACTGTCTTATGTAATTTTGACGTTCGAAAAGTGCTGATTCTCAACCTTTGAATTTGAATCTGACACAAAACGCGCTACTAACCTACTAACTCATATAAGGTTTTTTTAGCTTTGAAATAGAACATTTCGATAATTTGAACAGCTCTTTGATAGAAAAAAATGCTTTTTATGAAACCCATATCATCAAATGCCTAGCCTTTTCCCAAATAAATTGTGGATGGTTTCCAGTCTAACCGGATGCAGCTGAATACCAGTCTTTTACATGGAGCGATTGCCTATTATAACCTCCATAACCCAGTTACTGGTTGATACGATACCCCTTGGTGAGACTGGTTGTATAGATCAGAATGTTGGGCGACAAAAGGTTTGATTGAAAGGCAATTGCATTCAGCTGCGATGAGAATGCGAAGAGGGATGTCTGGTGTTACGCGAATGGATCGAACAAAAAATGACTATATATGACGAGGTCTGAAAGTGACACCGGTGACAGAAAAGTTGTGTGGAAATAGCTTGTCATGGTATGGGCATGTGATGCGGAGGAATGAGGAAAATGTCGTGAGGAAAGTTTTGATATGAAAGCGGATGGCTATAAGAGTAGGGGTAGACCAAAGAAACGATGGATGGACTGTGTGGAAGATGATATGGGTAGAAAGGGGGTGATTACCAAGATGACGACTAATAGAGAAATATGGAGGAAAATGACATGTTGTGCCGAGCAGGAGAATGTTGATGATGGTGAAACTGTTTGTCAGACTTTCAGGCATTTGAAACCTATACGGTATTCATAAAGCCTATGGCTGTCAAAACCACAGTCAAATAAATAAAGTAAGATATGAGTAAAATCGTTCAGTGTAGTTGGAACGTGGGAACTGTAATACATTGTATGCCTTCTGTCTGTGGTTTACACGAACATAATAAAACTCTATTTGTTTTTATAATGACCACAAAATGTGGAAACAATGAATACATCAGAATCTTGTCGCAATATTGTAAGACCTATTCGCCTAGTCTTTCCCCTGTGCGAGTCCCAATTTCAATCTTTTTTTTTATCCATAGAAGGGAAACTCTTGGCCTGCATCTCACCTGATGGTAAGTGATGATCAGGCCGAAGGTGGAAGCGAGCTTCACCCGGAATCCTCAACCGCAGAGGAGCTGGCTATCTTACCTCTAACTGCCGAAACACAACAATGCTGTTAACATTGTAGTTATGGCGACAGACTTAGATAAGATGTTGATATCTAGCCAGTCGGACTTAGAACAAGCCCTACCACCAACCAAACCGAGGGCAGGACCTCTGGGCGGACACATGCGCTCTAACCAGCATTCAAGCTCACTTAAGTTTTTTCATGGTAAGATTTTTACATATACAGTTTTTTTTTTTTTTTTTATTGTTGACATAATCTACTCATCACAATGTTTTTTTTATGAGTTGTATTGCAATATGTGGTTAGCTAGTGACCTCGACAATTGATCATATTATTTATTGTTATTAGTAATTAACTGTTTGTTTATTTATTTTACCTCGATTGTCCTAGTTTATCATTTATAACTTCCAGTTACAACTATATGTAAGCGGGCACGCCCTTTATGCCTGGAGGGTTTTTATTTAGATATTAAGTTCTGTTTACGTATTTTTTGTTATTTCTGCCTGAACGTAGCTGTTCTCGATGATTTTGTCTGGTATATTGGCGTGTGCTAGCTAACATATGGCTAATTAATAATTTAAATTATGTTTTGTGTTGCGTAATGTAAATTATTTTGAATATATATAGAATCTTTTTTTTTGTTCTTCTAACTGAACAGACAGCTGTACTGCTGGGAAGTTTGTTGCGCCACTTCTTCTTCCCAGCGAATGCACTAGGAAGTGGTGAAGGGTGGGCGTTTTGAGGGACTGTCTTATGTAATTTTGACGTTCGAAAAGTGCTGATTCTCAGCCTAGTTTGAATAAATGACTTTTGAATTTGAAATTTGAATTTAACATATTAGACCAGCTGTTGCCATGACTCTTTACTTAGCGTGACTTCACTCCTAATAAAATTATAGCTATTGTTGATTGATGGTTTTTTCTGTTTGATTTATGTATTGCAAATCAAATGGTATTATTTTCTCGACGTAAAACCTTCATTAAAACCTTTCAGAATAGAGTTTTGAATAATCGTCTGCATAAGGTTTCGACAAAAGAACTCATAACACGATTACGCAAAGGAAACAATAACGTAATTATTATTCAATAAGGTTTATTTTACAATGCCAATATCAAAATATATACTCCATTTCATAACCAAGAACCAAATAAACAAACAAATGCACTTCTAACTGTCAACGGTTGCCATGGTTACACAAACGGGTCATCACACTAATTGGTTGAAATTTAAAGAACAAACTGTCGTGGGCGCCATTCGTTTTACTTAATTAGAAGATACCGATACGTGGCTAGAAAGTAGGTACTTATGTACTCACAGTTGACAGTTAGTGTTAGATTGTTGCCTCATAAACCTACATACACGTTATTATTTTATCACGCTTTCCAATAGTGTAAACAGAAAACATTATTTATAGCACGAAATGTTATTGGAACCTAATTCCATTTAGAGAATTGAGTCATTGTGGTTACATACAATAATTATTATATTATATTTCCTTTATTTAACTTTATACATATAAATCATATTTTTAAATATAAATAAATAGAATAAAAGAATATAAAAAAATTTAAAAATATAAAAATAGTAGCCCACCGGCATCGGGAACAGGGTCCAAGCTACAGAGCTCCAGAGAGCGGTCAGGGCTCCAGAGAGAGGAACCTCCTAACAATGCGAGCCGTGTCAAAAATTTAAAGCGTGCCAAAATGTCAAAAGAATAAACTTCAGTCCTTTCGTAATATGCAGGGTGGATTTATACGGGGAAGTACTAAAGCGTTTTGGCGATATCTGAGTTTTCTAATACTCAAACCTTAGTTAAGTCTCAGAGTTTTTTGATCCTTTCAAAAAACAGGATCGATTGGCATCAAAAAAAGTTTTACTGATAATTCCCCATTTTCTTGCTGACTAAAATTTCATCAATATCTGTGAATGCAGATCAAAATGTCTCAAAAAATTAAGGAGAGTCACTTAAGTAAGACCGTAATCCTGTAGCTACAACGGTTAGGCAGGTACCTGCCCTTACTGCCTTGGGAATATTTTAAAGCTCTATCTTGGTAAATATATAGTGTAACCTAAGCACTTACTCCCTAGGGTAATATAAAATGCAAGATTGTAACGTTATGGTCTTGTTTGTGCAAGATAATATATGTACATGGAAAAAGAAGGAATAAAAAAGGGATGCTTGGAATCGCCTTGTCGCGCCGGAGGTAACCGCAATACGTGGAGTATATGAGGATATAAAAACTCAGGAATCCATAAAAAGTAAAGTGGGAATTGCATCTTTATACCTGTCGGTCTATTCATGAAAATCTTACCCAGTAAACATAAGGGAAGCGAGATTGAACTGAGCTGACTGATTCTGTCCGTGACATCACTGCGGGACCTATCAGAATACCAGCGCTGCGACATTTTTATTTTTTTTAAAGGTCGCGGCATCATGCTGAGATAGGAGCCTTTTGGCCTCGTACAGGACTTCCTTCTTTAAATTTTTATATTAATTTGTTTTTTATTTATGTTTAGTGTGTTTTTAGTTTAATGTGTGATTTCCTGCGCGAGTCTCAATAATTACTTTTTCTTTCTTTCTTAGTCAGTCATTCCACCTGATGCTAGATTGACACTACTGACAGCTCACCTCAATCCTAAGTTTCCATCGTGAGATTTACACAGAACTAGCTGTGCCCACGGTTACCCGCATAATTCTCGATCCCTTGAGAATATCGGGATAAAAACTATCCTATGTTCTAATCCAGGTCATGGTCTACCCATGTGCCAAATTTCATCCAAATCTGGTTAGCCGTTTTACCGTGAAATCGTAACAAACAAACAAATAAACAAACTCACTTTTCTCTAAGTTAAGATAGATCGGCTAGCTAGCTATTTTTATATAATGAGTCTAACAAATTAAATCATATCACTTTATATCGTTTTCAAATCCAATAATGAAGCGTGGTGTCGTTGATTTAAAAAACACACAGGATATCATTTGTCATTGTTTACTGACTATAGTAAGTTTACAAGCGTTTACGCGTTGACTTTTCATAACAATTAGAACAACGGTTAATGACAACATGCGTTTTTATAAAAAACGCAGCACAAACGTGCGTCAAACCCGTCTGAAAAGGCACTACCAGATCCTTTATGCTCGCTTCAATTTGATTGGTGGAAGCTGTCCCAATCGTTAATAGATCACGCCGTTACACAGCTCTTTACGATTGGATAATTGTTCCAAATTGTTCCGAGCGGAGTCTAAAGAAAATAGAATGTTACCATCGTTAAGCCGCCCGGTAATTATTGTGTTGTAAAACTCGTCTGGTGTAGTTTTTATGGTTTTAATTTAAGTGTTCTTTTAGGTTCCTAGGTTAAAATCTTTAATAGACACAGGTGCTTAGAAACAGAAAGGTAATTGACGGAGAAAACTGCCCCGTTCTGACTATGGAAATTAATAGCGTTTGCAAATATAGTAACGTTATTCCGATGAACACGTTTCACAGAGTTTGAAATTATACCTTTCTTATTTTTATCTCGTATCAACGTGGAGGGGCTTGTGGCTAAGTAATAACAGCTGCTCGGGTCGATCGATCAAGTTACGCTTGCCGCGGTTGGTCCGTGGATGGGTGACCATCTTTACATACCAAGATCCCTCCATTCCTCGGAAAGCTTGTTAATAAGTTGGCTGACATTCGTGGATCTTGGATAGTCGTTACGGGTCGTCAGAAGCCCAAAACTCTGACAACCAGTCTTACCAAGGGATATCGTATTGCCCAGTAACTGGGTTGTAGCGTCAGATAGGCAGTCGCTCCATGTAAAATATTGGTATTCAGCATTCAACATAGTTGCGAAAAGGCAGGCAGGTGTCGATGATGTCGTATCAACATGATATTTGAGAGTAGCTCATACTGGTTAAAATATGAGCAACTCAGCAAGATGGTAACACGCATTCATTTAAGTTATAGAGGTATGAGGTACAGGGTTTACAGTTCACGCATCCTCCATAGAAAAGGGAGGATCCTCTGACCAGACGGGTGTTGTGTCTGGTGGGCAACTGCCCGACGATTGATGTCTGGTTATATAATAATATTTACTCGTCGCGCTGTAAACTTTGCTTGCGCGATGTAGGATTTTGCGTGATGTCAGTGTGATGCGTAGTTCCCATGTGGCTATGTAGATGCCACCATAAAGTCCCTTACTGCTTTCCCCCAGCGACGCTCTAAGCCGAGGTCTGTGCCCTACAGGGGGCAACCCTTCGCATGCAGTCGCTTAGTTATAAGCCTTAATTTATTAAAGCATCCACAGGATAGCCCGGTTGAGCAGAAGACAACGTCCTAGGATGACCTGCGAGATGCCATAAACAGAAAAAAGGAGGCTACTATTGTACTTATATAGTTATGTTATAAATCATATTACGCTTAATGGCAGAATGTATATTACACAACAATAAAGATATGCCACTCATTAATAAAACCGTAATGGATCCAATTAATTGAATAAAACCACTCTGTATCGGCGATATAATTAAAACGTCATCACATTGGCCGCACGATTCGTTCCTGTAGATTGATTCTCACCACAACACGGTATAAAATAATGATACGTACAATTAAAATAATTAAATCATAATAACTGCATGTTTTAATAAACTATTATGACATCAATGTTCTTGCTAAAGAGGAACCGGGCGTAGAGTTCACTCATCCTCTATAGAAAAGGGAGGATCCTCCGACCAGACGGGTGTTATATCTAGTGGTAGTGGTGGTAGTCCCACGATTTATGTCAGGACGTTATAATTATATATGCTGATCGCGCGGAAAACCTTGCTTGCGCGATGCAGGATTTTGTGTGACGTCAGTGTGATGCATAGTTCGCATGTGGCGTTGTAGATGCCGCCACATTATAGTTTTTTGAATGTCTTTCTTTGCACCAATTCCTAATGCATGCGGCAGTAATCGACACATTTTCTTTTTCCCTTCGATTTTCATGTACTATTCAGATATAATCATATAAATGCTGACACGTACTTTTAATACAGCTTAAATCCAGCATCGTTCGTTGTAGGTAGTCTCATAATAAGTAAAGTCACTAAAACGCCAAAGTCAAAAGATGGAATGTATCATTGGCAGAAGGAATTGAGAAATGGTAGCGGAAGTAGGTACCTACTTCAACCATTTTGCAAAAATCACTACCTACTAGTAATAAGATATAATGACTCATGTAGGTACTGGTCACGCAACTTGATTATTAAACAGATTGGATACGTTAATTTGCCGTGTTCCGAGATATGTTATACGACTGACAAAGAATAACAGTTGTAATTTTAAATAAAAAATAATCTAATTTCTTGACCCTGCACAGAATTTTTTGTATGATCATCATCATCATAATTTCAGCCAAAAGACGTCCACGGCTTAACATAGGCCTCCCAAGCACCACCACTTCGACCGATTCTATGCTTCCCGCATCCAGCGGATTCCTGCGGCCTTCACAAGGCCATCAGTCCATCTTGTAGTTCCAACGCTTCGTCTTCCGGTACGCGGTCGCCAGTCCAGAACCTTTCGGCTCCATCGGCCATCTGTTCTATGAGCAAGGTGCCCATTGCCACTTAAATTTGGCAATTCTTCGGGCTATGTCGGTTACCTTGTATAATTTTTTGTATAGCACAACATAATCTAGCAAAAATCATCCACTTACATCAAACAGATACAAGATATAAATATGTTATACCTAATAATATATTTTTGACACCTGGTTTCTCCACTAGTCCATTGCCTATTCAAGGATGCAAATCCGGTATACTCGCAAATCCTTCCATATCCTAAGGACACGTCTTCCTGTCCATTACCGCGCCACCCGGTCTACTCCTTGATATGCAATGGCCTCTGTAGCCCCATACAACATGAGGCTGCAGCGGCTAGTGCAAAGCTTGGGGTTCATTCGATTTATCGAGTCTGGTTAAACCAAGCTGAGAAACCTGTGATTTTATTCCCAAAGAATAAACATATTACACAATTAGTATATTAGCTAGTTATAATGCTTAAAAGTAAAACAGTTACAATTGTGTCTATTTATAAACATCTGCTGCCAAACTAGGTTTACAGCCTGTGTTTCAGCATGCAGCACCTCAACCCCTTGACAAATCTGTATATCCTTCTCGATAAGCTCTAGGGCTTAGAAAACATAAACTCTCACACTCGATACCAATTCAAGCCACATGACATAGTGACAGTTCCCCAGCTATAAGGCCGCTTTTGACATGGCGAGCGTGTCTCAAAGGTTAGGTCCGTATTAGTATGTGGCAAGAACTTGCTGTACAGTTGTACAGTTACACAAACTGTGTTGTACTGCAGTTTGTGAGCGATGTAAGCTCGGAGAGCAGCGGTTGACTTAGGAGCGGTAGACAACTTTTCAAATAGCGTTGGTATCATGGCACCATTACCGCAAAGATGAGTCTTCATTTGCAAGCTGGATCATGAACTTTGAACTTAAACTCGGCATAGTTTTGAAAACCAAGAAAATTGGCTATTTTAACAAATATCTATCTTTTTTTATGTCAATCGACTGTGTCTAATAAGGATCAAAAGTCATTTGGACCAACTTTTTGAATATTGAACATCCGCAGTGTAACTAAGATTTTCTTAAAAGTCTATACTATAAAGAGAAAGAGTGAATTTTGTGAGTTTGTGTATGTGTGGAGCGTAATCTCCGGATCCCAACTCCTATGAAAAATTCTTGCACCATTTGAAAAGAACATTATTCCATATGGACATAGGCACATTATGCAAATATATATAAAAACAATTATTTAATAATACTAATGAAATACTATTTTGAATTCATGCAAGCCTAGTACTTTATGTTAGGTTACTGCTCAGACCTTGTGCACAACATGTCATAAACAGAATACCGTCTCCACGTTTAAATTGCACCCGTGCGAAGTAAGTAAGTTAATAAGCTAAGCTTCTAGCTGATTCTTCTTATCGAACCCTAAAACAGAGCTCCTTCTTTCCCTAACAAAACCCCACCTACTTTCACTATTAGTGAAACGCAACATAAACGATTTCCCCGCTGTTTTCAAAGCCCTCCATAGAAATACTAGTTTAAAGTACACAATAACATTCATGGTCAAAACAATATTGTGCATAATGTGACCCTTTGTGTCCCGCTTAGGGTCACAAAGTCACCCGTAGATACAATAGGTCCCACGCCGGTAACGGTAATGCCAACTATACCTTACTTACTACCATTTTGGGAGAAATTTACTTACTACCATTTTGGGAGAAACGGGTATCAGTTTGTCATTCGGCTTATGAATGCCTTTAAACATTGTGGAAATGTTAAAGATATCATAGATTGATAACTTTAGGCGTGTTGTTCCTGTTAGCGGCAGTAGCCTAACATTTAAAACTAGGACAGGCATGTCAGAGGTCATAAGTTCGATCTACAGCTGTTACGATATCAAATTCAAATAATGTATTTTCTTTTTCAAACAATGACTGATAAATTATTTAAAACAAGCTTAAAAACTACGTACCAAAGTTTGCGAGAGGTTGGTGTCTGCATTAAGTGACGTGAAGCACTGTGTAGCTTTGTAAGAGAAGCTATCTAGAATACTAGTAATAACAATCCAAAATAATAGCTAAAAACAAAAAAAAGTCAAAGAAACTTATAAATTCCCAAGTCTTGACGGCGCTTTCGACCATCTGTTCTGTTAGCTAAGCTTAGCTTTTGAATAATTAGGAAAAATAATTGTATAGCAGACCATCACGTAAATTGGACGTGTTATAACCAATTTATACGCATGATAAAGTATGACAGCCAGGATTTTGAATAAATAATATTTATTTATGTAAATTGGTTAAAAGAAAAATACTTTTACACGTCAAAAATAACGTTATGTTTTAAAACTAGAAGATTTAGGTGTGTCCTATTTGATTACTCTGCAACAAACTCAGAGCTAGCTGTCTCTTTTAAAGTCTAGACATAATCTTGGCCAGGCCATATGAGGACCATGCGGATTAGTGGCAGAGATAGCTTTGAGGAAAAAACCAGAGAATATACGGATCACATATGTTGGTAGACAATTCGCTAAGCCATCCATTTCCCCGACTTTACCAGCGAATTCCCTGATTACACCTACGAGTGATGGTGGTCTGTAAAAACACGATATTATGCAACCCATGATAAAAAATCACGCTTTCTCCAAACCAAGCTAAGCAGAAGAGTAAACAACACATGCCTGATATTTACCTGACATGTGTGTGACTATAATGTTGATAGATGACATCTGGTGAGACAGCCGTGAACTATTGAGATGAGAAAATAAGAGCAAATGATAATGTGACACGGAACATCACGCTTACTTCGCGTTATGGGGTAGTTCGAAATGAACTAAGGTCAAGGTATCATTGGGTAGGCTATACAGGGTTATTGGTTATATATCGGCAATCCATTCAGGGAAAAAGCCGAAACAGTTTTTTAAAGTGTGTCGTCCTACTCGTTGATGAACGACCAAAAGAGAGACTGAAGTTGTGGCGAGACAGTGCTTCCTTACCCAAACTATTAGTTCCAACTGCTGAAGATCTCCCACCTGGACATGAGTTGCCTTGGGTAACCTGGAAGTCTATAAACAGACTCCGGACCCAGGTTGGCCGAAGCAAGGAAAATCTGTTCAGGTGGACATTCATAGACGACTCCGCCTTGGCGTGTAAATGTGGTGTTGTTCCACAAACGATGGGACACTTAATGACATATCCTGCGTATCCTGTCAGCTGCACGTTACAGGAAGTGATGGCGCCAAAAACGTAGTCGAATTTGAGTCGAGTCTATTTAGATTGCTATCGACACGCTAAGAAGAAGATTAAGGAGGTATAGGAGAGGTTATTTTTAATTCAATTTTAAAATAGAAAATGTCAAATTACTCGAAAATGGTTGACATTGGCATAGGGGTCATCAGGGGTCATTTGGTTGCAATTGACCTCTCCTACATCACCATAACGGATTGCCGACATATAATCAGTAACCCTGTAGGTATAATGCATCAGCAAACTTTTGAAAAAACATGCTTCACAAGATTTGATAGATGACAACAAATTACAAAACATTTAAGCTCCTCAAAGCGACTAAATTTGATTTTTTTTATGGGTTATTAGTTATTACCTAGGCATTGCTTTGCTCAGTGGGTTCAATATGGTTAATTCAAACAACAATCACAACTAAAACACACAAGTCGTAATAGATAAAATTTGAAAGTCAAGGTAAGTTCTGAGTATGTTGTAAGTTTAGCGACGCGATAACCAAATGCTTGCACTGACTGGACAGGTCCACTCAAATCTGTGTGGTTCTTTCCTCAAAAGACCATTTCCGACACTAATCTACATGATCCTCATATGGCTTGACCAAGATTATGTCTGGACCAAGATTATGTCTGGACTTTAAAACCTGGACTTTTTTTCCGACCTCTGAGTTTGTTTCAGCCTTTCTTCTCAGAGTCAGATAGGAAACGCTGAAGTCATCTAGCTTATTTTTATATTTTTAAAATATGAGTGTAATAGTGATTCCGTGAGTTATTTACAGATTAAACAATTACATTTCATTTCATTTTGAGGCGTTATATTAACATACAGCACTACTGAACCATCTACTATCACTACCAATCTGGGAATCATTCTCAAGACCTCACACTGACCAGCCTCGACAATCATGATCATCGTTCATCGATCATTCTGACGCTTCATCTGATATTATGCTAATAGCCCGCCTCTATCCGTGATCAATCATTGGAAGTAATGATCAGTTTTTGTGATCATATCATTATGGAGGATCATCATCAAATATTGAGGTATTTCGATTAGTTGATAGTCATTATTGTGGAGGATTTAGAGTAATTATTTCAGGAAAAGTTATCTCATCTCGCGATCTGAACTGCCTTAGGTTCAGGGGTTGATTTATCAAAACTGCTTATATTGGTGATTCGCCTGAAACGGGCAAATCGACACTCATCGTCAGGTGGTTCACTTTGTGTTGTCATCTGACATTATGCTGAGCTGAAGCCCTTTTGGCATTATAATAATTTGTTTTCTGTTTTTATAGTTTTACGGTGTATTTTTTTGTAATGCCAATAAACGCATTTTTCTTTCGTTCTTTCTTTCACTCTTAAGTGCGTTTATTCTGAAAGTGGGCAACGTCGCAAATAGATGTCAAATATTTCACTGTTTTGATTTATTTGCCAATATTACTGTGTGGAAATAAAAAATGTGGCTAACTAGCGAACTAGAATATTGATTATGAAATGTAATAATTAATGTCGTAACACATGTTTAGTTTTAGATGTAAAAAATCTATTTGGAAACTTTCCAAGTGCCTTTTTTACATCTAAAACGGGTACAACATCAAATTCAATGTTATAATTGCAATTCATTATTAATATTCTAGTTCGCTAGTTAACCACATTTCTTATTTCTATTCAGTAATATTGCTATAAGAATCAAAACAGGTCAATATTTGACAGTTATTTGCGACTTTGCCAACTTTTAGGATAAACCATCTTAAATAATATTATTTTTCTTTAGACGATTCGCACGAAGTTAATTTTTTTGTCGATTCGCTTAAAGTTGTAGTCGATTCGAATCACCAATAAGCCATCAAAACTACAAACGGTTATAATTTTCTAAATTTGAAAAAATATCTAGCGTAGGTACCTACCTTTTACTAGAAAGGACCCTATAAGATTATAAGTTAATAATAACCCTTCAAATATTAGTTTAATTTACTAAAACATTCGAATTCATTTGGATTGAAATTCGTAGCAATTCCCTCCGTAGGTCAACTCAAATTCTCCTTTCAAAAGTTACCAAAAGGTTTCAGCTTCGCACGTAAGCTACAATAAAAACAAAAGAATGTTACCCAAAGAAACAAATCACAATCAAATAGTCATTGGCTCTGTTAATTGGCTATTGGCTATAATAAGCCTTTCATGCTAACAAGCAGTCCGCTACATTTTACTGCTGGGCGATAAGGTCTCGATATTTCCCCCTTGTTACAAATTTACTAGGAAATTATTCCTTGTTTGAGATGAGATTTCAAGGTAATTGTGATGCAATAAAAAGCTTTCATTGCACGAATTGCAATAAATACTCAAATGTACAGTCGACTGATCGTCAATGGTAATACTTTGATCTTAAGTACGACTACCGTAGTTCAGAGTTTCAATGGAATACGAGACCAACTTAAACTGGTTTTGTTACCACTGGCGTGCGACTTACTGTTTAAGGCCGCATATATGTAGAACTCTGACAACCAATGCCGCCAATATGCCAGCGCTTGTCGACGCCGACAACCGCTGGTTGAATGACAGGTCGTCGCAAGCTTTTTTCATACATTTTGTCAAATAAGCGCGAACCAGAGCCGACTAGTCAGATACGAACTTGTCTGCGCTTATCATTATTAGCCGACAAGCGCTGCTTGTCAATGGTGATCGGCGCAGGCAATTTTCATACATTTTGCCAAATGAGCGCGAACCATCGCCGATAGGCGCGGACAAGTTCCTATCTGATTAGTCGGCTCTGTTTCGCGCTGATTCAGCAAAAACTACGACAACTACCAACACCGACCAGCGTTGACAACTAGCGCATGTCGGCGCCGGGAAACGCTGCCATATCGGCGCTGGTTACCAACGTTCTACATAAATACGGCCTCAGCCTACAAACCAAGGTATTAATAAAATCTGTTACCTAAGATATAACCCTATAAACCGGGTTAGCAACGAGAAAACACGAGCTCAAAAACAGCATATAATCCAGTCTGAACAAAAATTAAAGTCGTGAACAAACAGCACAACGTAAATGCGAACAAAACCACAATGTTTAGATTAACCATAGACATAAACGTAACATTACGCCTGCGAAGAGTTAGGCAGAGGTAACTACGGTACATCCACATTTCGCCAGTTATGTTTAAGTCCCATGTAATAGGGGGCGAGCTATTGGCTTCAACCGGGTACAAATCCAAACTCCGAAACTGAGAAATTCCAGATGGAAAAACCCAATAACACTTTGCTCGACCCTGGAATCGAACCCAGGAGCTCATACTCAGCAGTAGCACCTGCAACCACTTGACCAACGAGGCAGTAAAGAAGAAAATAAAGTTGTGAGCAAACTGCGCAACATAAACGCGAACAAAATCACAATGTTTTGATTAATCAGTGACTAGGAAACGACGCCACTTTTCATAACACGTAAAGTTTACGTTCTAGCGATTATAATTACGTCCATTTACGTTCTGGCGTTACGGTTTTTACAATGAGGAATGTCAACATTGTTTAAGAAAATGTTTGGCGACGATAACCGATTTTTAATGAATTTATACTGAACAGCACGTCTAAACGAGTAGTGTTAATGATTTGGAAAAAAAATATATTAAATTAAAGCATTTTCTTCATATAAGTTATGAAGAAAATGCTTTAATTTAATATATTTTTAGAGTATTTTAAGTATTAAGTTACGGAATTTGTTTAAAATTACCAAGGGCTGGCAGAAATTATGATTTTGTCCTAAATAATAAAATTCAGAAATTGACGGACCACGAGTAATTTGGTTTATCAAAAACGACGCGTGAAAATTAATTTGGTGATTTGACAGTTCTCTCTCTGCCTAGCCTTTTCCCAACTATGTTGGGGTCGGCTTCCAGTCTAACCGGATGCAGCTGAATACCAGTATTTTACATGGAGCGACTGCCTATCTGACCTCCACAACCCAGTAACTGGGTAATACGATACCCCTTGGTAAGACTGGTGTCAGACTTTCGGGCTTCTGACGACTCGTAACGACTGTCAAAGATCCACGAATGACAGCCGGGACCAACGGCTTAACGTGCTTTCCGAGGCACGGAGGATTCTCGGTATGTAAAGATGGTCACCCATCCACTGACCAACCCCGGCAAGCGTAGCTTAACCTGATGGATCGACCAGTGCGGCTGTTGTTACTTAGCCACGAGCTCCTCTGATTGTGATTTGACAGTTGTTGATGAATTATTATTAGTAACTCGAACTTAATAAAAATATTGGTTAAAAATTAGAATAGACTTTTTTTTGACACTATCCACTTAGTCGATCCAATAACCGACTTTTTATGATTTTATACTGAAAATCACGTCTAAACGTGTAGAGTAGTTAAATAAGAGCGTTTTCTTAATAACTTACTATAGGAATATTGTAGATTATGTTTATATTACATAGTGAAATCAATTTGTAAAGTTATGTCTAACACGGATAAAAAACTGAGAATCACGCAAAATCTATCAAGCGTATTTTTCTGAAACCTTCACCATTTTAAAGATATTTAATTATTGACGTTTTTTATTAAAATACCTTTTGTTTTATCTATTATAAATTAATAATGCGTCTAATTTGGGACAGCGCTCCTTGATGGACGAGTCCTATTACTCGCTGGAAAAACGACGCGTTGCGTGTGCTCAGTACAGAACACGCAATCTAACCACTCAAAGTCATTGGTATATATCTGCGTCTTAAATTATAGGGGCGGTAGAAGTTTCTCTCGAGAGAAAAATCATAGCTCTGTAACAGTGGATCAGTAGTGGTCAATAGGAAAAACAGCAGTGTCTTTCATCCCCTATTTAACCCCTTCAGGGTATCAATTTCCAAAAACACTTACCGATCACTTTCGCTGTAATAATAACTTAACTTCATTCATTTCATGTTTATAGACCTTAAAGGTTTAGGCTGTGCGTTGTCTGTCACTGAATACAAGATATTTATTTAAAAGAATTATAAAAAGATTTTCAAGATAAAATTTACGTAATTTAAAAACTTCATAATATGTACAAGTATATAAAAAAGGAGGCGAAATAATCATAGGGCATCAAAAAATTCGAGCACATCGCTGTCAACAAGAAAAGTGCCCAAAAGGCTGGCAGCATTGCCACGTATGACATTGCAAATCAAACAAACTGAATAGGGAAACATCCCCATTGATATTGTTTGATTTATAAAAAAAAAAAATTGTCTGTTGGCAAAAAATAAAAAAATATTGTCCGTCAGGTAGATTATTAAAAAATATTGGACACGCATTTTTTTTTTTTTACGTAATCAAAGATAACAGCAATACATTGAATTAAAATGTGTCATGACGTCACTCCCCGGTAGATTTTATACTGACTTGTGACGCAACGATCGCTCACTCCTCAACTTTAATGCGTTTTATCTGAACCATTTTTATTAAGCAAAAAATACGTGTCCAATATTTTTTTTTATCTGACTGACTAAACAGTTTTTTTTTTCCCCAGTCAACATCCTTAATCAATTACAAAAAAATAAGGGCAGTGTCAGCTAACTCTAAAATACACATACATAAACTCAACTATCTTACCATGGAGCCTAGGCAGAAACTACAAAACGCCACCTACTGCGATCCTTGCATACTTCTCCAACAATAAGATGTTTAAGTATTCTACGTAGAGATGACCATGTCAGTTGTTTAACAATTTATTGTTTGGTTGGTTAGTAGGCTAGGCTTGAGATGAATGTCGCAGCAGCACTCAAAATAATGCTTTAGCACGCAATAAAATCCTGATTAACTCGTCACCGACCATAAACATAATTTTATGAATGTGTACACAGTTCTGTTAAAGAAATAGATTGCTAAACTCAGACTGGAATGCATTAACCCAATTTCTAAAATAGTTTTGCTATAAATGATGACAAATAACTCATGTTTTCAATTCAAACCAGGTTGGAATTCTAAACAGTGTCGAATAACTGGCGCATATTTCTTCATTAAGGACTTGTTTGGACGAACAACTAAAAGTGGATGCTTAGTTGCGCATGCGTTTAGCAGTGACAGCCTAGTGGTGTGACCGTCGGACTGCCAAGTCATAGGACTCGAGTTCGAACCCAAGACACGCACTTCTCTCTCTTCGGATTCATGTACGTATTGTATAACTATCACTTGCTTTAAAAAAGGAGAAGGAAAACATCGTGAGGAAACCGGCATGCCTGAGAGATATTTCTCGACGGTATGTGAAGCCAATTCGGGCATAAACACTCTGACACCAGGTTACTCACTAACCACACCAAAAAGAAAGAAGTTACAGCGCATAAGGACCACATTTTGCAACAGGCTTGTGGCTAAATGATAACAGCTGCACCGGTCGATTAAAGGTTAAGCTACGCTCGCCGCGGACGGTCCGTGGATGGGTGAAAATCCATTACATATCGAGACCCCTCCGTACCTCGGAAAGCTCGTTAAGCCGTTGGTCCCGGGTGTCATTTGTAGATCTTTAACAGTCGTTACGGTTCGTCAGAAGCCCAAAAGTCTGACAACCAGTCTTACCAAGGGGTATCGTGTTACCCAGTTACTGGGCTGCGGAGGCAGATAGGCAGTCGCTCTATGTAAAATACTGTTATTCAGCTGCATTCGGTTAGAGTGGGCGCTGACCCTAACATAATTGGGAAAAGGCTGGGCAGATTGATTGATTGTTCCAACTTAAGTACCATCGAAGAAGTTCATATCTATACACTGTAAGGACTATTTTTGCTTGCAGCGCTCGGCCGCTATAGAACCGGGCCGGATAACAGATGTGGTAATGGTGTTCACGGGATTTTGTATTCAAACTGCTTGGATATGAAGTTCTTCGATAGTACATGGTGATATTGACGTCGTCATAATAACTGCTTCATATCAGACCACATAACAATCATAGGCTTTTGTGGTAACCACATAATGGCCACAAGAAGTTGCAGTGAGACATGTAGTTCTGCTCGCTCTTTTTTTGCAGTTCTAGTGGTGTACGATCTTGAGACCATCTGCGCTAAAGGAAGTACATTTCAGGTGATATAGCTTTCAAACCACATCAAACCAACAAATATATGGCCATTGATGCCTACCGTGGTCATTTTTGCGTGTTGTCGTGTGGTTAAAAGTGTTAACTGGCACTCTCTTTACAACAGTATTTGTTCAGGAGTTTTATTCATGTTACATACATAATAGCCTCTACTCAATTAAAATCTTTAAATCATTAATTCAGTGATAGAAAACTCTCAGCGGCTGGGTCTAGAAGCATGAAATTTGCGCAAGAAATCCTTTTATAACGAAAGTGAGCACGACCGAATAATTTTTGAAAATTCCCCCTGAACAGTATCAATCACGGCTTATTTACAAGAAGTCTGAACAAACCAACTAACAGAGGGTTAGCAAACGACAAACGTTAAGAAACTGTAATGCAAATACGTTTTCGCAATGCGCTTGCGCAGGGTTAGTAGACGAACAATAAGACTTCCGTACTCCTTATCTATGCGCCGAGGTGATAGTGGGGATAAAATACGTGCCTTCGACCCCAATAAATCATAGTTACAATAAAACAGTAGTAGCTGGGAAATGGCTAGATTGTAGCATAACATAACATCACGCCTTGTTTCCCCAAGGGTTGGGCAGAGGTGTACCTATACTCACATTTCGCCAGATATGTTTGAGTCCCATCTAATAGGGGGCGAGCCTATTGCCATCAACCGTGCTCAAATCCAGACTCCGGGCTGCTACTGAGAAATTTGAGATAGAAAAACCAAATAACACTTTGCCCGACATGGGAATCGAACCCAGGACCCCATGCTCAGCAGTAGTGAGTGCTTGCGACCACTACATCAAGGAGGCAGTTTAGGCCTAGATTGAGGAGCTTTAAATAGCCTGGCTACTTTATGGTCTTCGGTTTTGTGGTTCAATTTTGTCTACATCAAGGAGGCAGTTCAGGCCTAGATTGAGGAGCATTAAAATAGCCTGGCTAGCTTGTCGCCTGCCACGCTCACCCAGTGTAGATGTTGATTTGTCTTACTCTTTACATAAAGTCAAGGCTGTATTGCTTGGGCATTATCATAAAAGTAAAAAAAAAATATTTATATTGTAGTTTCTATTGTCTTTTTCGTTTACTTAAATCTATCTAAATTAGTAAAAAAATATGTTTTGTTTTGTAACTTTTTTCTTTTTATGAAACTTTTTCTTTTTTGTAACTTTTTTCTTTTTTTGTAACTTTTTTATTTTTTCTAACTTTTTCTTTTTTTATAACTTTTTTTCTTTTTTCGTAACTGTTTTGTCACTTTTTTCTTTTTTTGTAACTGCATTTCCTACTCCTATGTTCAATGCATGCCGTGGCAGCCTTTAATTAAGGCTACACTACAAAATGTATAAATAATATGGGTATTTTAACATGTATTTTTGGTGTATGCTTTGTTGGTTGTCCTTAAATAAATAAATAAATAAAAACAGCGCGAAGACTGGATTTGTGTCGGCTGGTGGTGATAGAAGAGTGGTGGCCCAGTGGTAACTGCCGCGACTAACGAGTCGTAGATCATAAGTTCGAACCCTAACAGGCGCTTAACTTTGTGTAAATTATTTCATCTGCTCTCATAACGGCGAAGGAAAACATCGTGACGAAACTGGCATGTCCTAGAAACAAACATTCGAAGACATGTGACATCTACCAACCCGTACTGGGCCTGCGTGGTGGATTACGGCCCACTCCCTCTCATAGAGAGGAGGCCTGTGTCCCAACAGTGGGAACATTATTGGCTGATTTTGCTAATGATAAAAGGCTCGGTCCTAATAATAAATGACGAAATGCTCAAGACTGCCTCGGTAGTTATTTCGTCATAACCGCTAGTGCTGAGCACGAGGTCCTGGATTCGATTCTCCGGACAGGGAAAGTGTTATTAAGTTTTTCTATCAAAAATAGGGATGATAACTAAAAGTTTTTTTTAGTCCGTCTTGGAGATTATTAAAAATTATTGGACACGTATTTTTTCTTTTTTTACGAAATCAAAAGATTACGGCGATACATTGAGTTAAAATTTGCCATGACGTCACGAGTATGTAGATTTTATACTTACTTGTGACGTAGCGGCCCTCACTCCTTAACTTAAAATGCGTTTTATCTAATTTTTTTTGTTACTAATATGATATAGCAAAAAATACGTGTCTAATAAGCAGTAGATTGAACTGGGGTCATTGATCCGAAACGTATATATTACTATGGACATTCCCCCGGAATTGGTGGATTATTAAAAAAAAACCGGAACTTATGTAGGAATTGTATTCTGCCAGAGTGGAAGGAGTCATTTGATGATTTGCCATCCTCAAAAAAAAGGTAGGAATTGTAATAAAATGAGCAATTTTATTCTTTATTATTCTTCCAATTTTTTTTTTTTTGTCACGATTTGACAAAACCCAACGACCAATCAGAACAAAGGATCATGGGTGGTACAATAACCGGTTATCAGAACAATGCGTACGCCCGCCAACAACATGCCAGGTAGTTCACTCGTTTACTTCGGTTCGTAGAGTGCGCATCTTTGTTTGTTACTGTGTTGTGAAAACGTTACTTGACCCTGGCTTGTGTACATACTGACTTCTGGAATCTGCTCTAAACCACGATTTGGCTCGAATATACGGCTAAAAATAAAAAATAAATATTAAAGCTTCGATCGGAATTCGATTGTTTTTATTATTCAACAGATAAATAATGAATTAATTTAGTTTTGATAGCTTCCTTTAAATTTTGAATTGAGTAGTAATAATATCACTACCAACATTAACAATATTTAATTGAATCCGGAAATACCGGAATTACTTTCCGGAAAAATGGCTTATCCATGTTATTCTTTCTGTGTGCATTTATGATACAAGTACTAAAAATCAATCTACCTACTCCGATCACTGCTAATAAGTTTTTCTTATCTGACTGACGGACTAATAAGGATTTCTTTTTTTTTCCCAGGCATCATCCCTATTGCTCAGTAGCAGGCCGGAGTTTGAACTTGTGCCCGGTTGATGGCTAGTCCTTTATTACATAGAATTTAAACATAACTGGCGAAATGTGGGTGTACCTCTGCCTAACCCTTAGGGCATTACATTGATGTTATGTTACGTATGAAATGCTCAAGTCAACTCCGCTACCAACTTACTGACTGACAAGATAATACTTGTAACCCAGCATGATTTATTCTTGAGTCACCTACGCAAACATATACATATTAACATGGCCAACAGAACTAGGCAACTAGGTATTTGTGCATGTGCATATAGATTTCTCTCAGTAAACGCATCCTCAATTACGGAGAAAGGATCGGGGAGTATGTAACCGACTATTTATTTTAACACATCATATTGCACTCAAACGCTATCAACAGTAGTGTCATTTATATTCTACTAGCTGTTGCCCGCGACTTCGTCCGCGATTCAGGATGTAAAAGAGCCTATGTCCTTTTCCAAATCCCAGGCTGCATATCTGTCAAATTTCAACCAAATCCGTTTAGCCGTTTGACCGTGAAAGCGTAACAAACAAACTCACTTTCGCATTTATAATATTATTACTAGCTGCGCCCCGCGGATTTACCCGCGTAAGTCTCGATCCCGTGGGAATATCGGGATAAAAGGTATCCTATGTCCTTCTTCAGATCATGGTCTACCTATGTGCCAAATTTCATCCAAATCAGTTCAACCGTTTTAGCGTGAAAGCGTAACAAACAAATTCACTTTCGCATTTAAAATATTAGTTAGGATAAGTTAGGATTTAGCCCCTAATGTCCCACTGCTGGGCAAAGGCCTCTCTTTCCCTTTTCCACACACGTCTGCCCACTGCCATTAAGGGTCAGTTCTTTCGGTAAGAGTCAATTTCGTCCCTCCATCTTCATCGTTGGTAATAAAGCCTTATGTAAAAAAAACTTTGCCTATAATAACGTTGTAATTAATAACTATAAATAACCCTCCAGCAGTTATCTTGATAATGATAACACGTATTACAAAGATAACGTTCTAATTATACAAGCTAATTATCTATGTAGGAACTTTACCTGAGCAAGTGACGGTACACAATGACTAACTTCTTAACTTTCCATAATTTTTGCGATATGGAGAGATTCAAGGTAGATTCAAAGAGGAACTTCTGGCTAAGTAATAACAGTAAGAAATAAGCAGTACCTTTGTACTCAAATTATAATTATGTCGTATCTGTATGTATTTTACTGTGTGTACATAAATAATAAAATAAATAAATAAATAAATAAACAGTCGCATGGGTCGATCCATCAAGTTAAGCTACGTTTGCCAGGGTTTATCTGTGGATGGGTGACCATCTTTACATACTGAGACTCCTCAGTGCCTCGGAAAGCACGTTAAGCCGTTGGTCCTGGCTGTCATTCGTGGATCTTTGACGGTCGTTACGTCTACAACCAGTCTTACCAAGGGGTATCGTATTAAGGCTTGTGCAGACTAACGCGACTTGTCGCGCGAGGCGACACGAACAATACAATTTCTAAGAAAACTTCACAGTATAACAATAACCGGTCCCTCGTCGCGCGACAAGCCGCGCTGGTCTGCACAAGCCTTTACCCAATTACTGGGTTGTGAAGGTTAGATAGGGAGTCGTCGGCATCCGGTTAGACTGGAAGCCGATCCCAATATAAATGGGAAAAGGCTAGGCAGATTGGAGAGAGATTCAAGGTGTATAGGAAGACCGATAGGAAGATAACTCATAGCCATAAATAACGGGTTAGTAGTCGATTCGCACGAAAATTATTCGCACGATCGTGCGAATCGTCCCCTTTCAATAAAAATATTTTTTTAGTAGGCGATTCGCACGGAAGTATTTAAATTGCGTGCGAATCGACCCCTTCAAGAATTAGTAGTATGCGATTCGCACACTTAACAAAATGTGCGAATAAAAATCTAAGTACAGTCATGTACAATATTCTAGAATATTAATATTAAAATTCAATAATTCTCTATTCGCATCGCAGTCAGGCACAAAATACTAGTTAAGAGGTAAGATGAAAAGTTTTGTCAGTATTTAATATGAAAACTTATAATATGAACACCATAAATGAGAGATTTAATAAATTGCCGGTGTATTTTTATACAAATAATACTAACTGTTAAAGATAACAAAGAAACTAATAACAAGAAACGCCCTTAAGTACTCACAATAGCAGATCCCAAAAATAATGAAGAAATATTTTTTATTAGCTCCAGGGGATTAATTTTTATTGCGGCTTGCCGAGTAGCCCTTTGTTTTGTATTTTACTTACCACAAATATTGCCGGTACATGGCGCTTGAGCACTTGCACAAAGAAGTAGTTAAGCAATAAATCAGTAGTGGTAGGATTTGCCAAAAATATATTTTATCTTTCTGCGTATTTTAATCCTTTTAGAGTAGATAATAAATAAACCCAAGTCAAAACAATAGTACCTATATTTAATCCTACCCCGTAAAAAGCACCGGCATTTGCCTTATACCGAATCTACAGATAACCATAATACTTACGTACAGATGCCCCATCCCATACAAAGAAACGGGACCATCGTTTATTAATCAGGTATAATATAAACAGGGTATTCGCAATTATTTATTATTTAAATGTTCTATAGTTCAAATGTGTTACGATAACTTTGATACAGTGTATAAGATCTAGACGCCTTCATAAGCTGGAGCACAATAGAAAATCAGTTCTGACTCTGAGCCAACCGGGCAACCCTACCTAACTAAGTTGTTGTAGTTGTAAGGTTACGGTTGTACCTATGAACCATTCATTTCATGAGATTGTTTCCGTCGATTTCTTCCCTGTTTTGGTGACAGCGCCATCTATTGGTAGAACCTAGAGCCACAGATTTTGAGAGATCATAGAAATTGGAATTATGGACCCATTATTAGATTTTTCGTACAAGAGAGACTTTTTTAACAATTACATACAATATCCATATCATTTCTTTTACAATTGATATACGCACTATAAAATACAATCGATACAAGTAACGCCATCTATTAGAATTAATTAAAACAAAATATCGATTGTTCGCGTTGGGACCCCGTGCCGAAACTAAGATTATTATTCTGTTTTCGCATTTCACACTGTTCTGAAGTGCGGTCTGTGCTGTACCTACTGCATATTTTTACAGTTACAGTTTAGTGATTTGTTCAGTGATAGTGGATAGCACCATATCCACCGACGACATTGCACATGAGCTTCGCGATATCTTAGGAGATTCCGATGCGTAAGTAATTTAATTTACTATCTACTTATTAATTATGTATTAGTTATTTAGCACACTTAAGTAGACTTATTTAGGGTATTTTATTAGGTTTTCTATTTCAAAATGTATTCCAGCTATAAAATTTACAACGTTTAGCTGGTTCAGCTAACAGAATGAACAAATAGATTCAATGTCTTTAAATACCTTTATGTATAGGGATGAAGAGGTTTATAATACTTCATCTTCTTCTTCTTATAAATAGCATTACTATATGAAAAATTATTACTCACAATTCTGTTATTTTAAGAAACATAGCCTACTAAATAAAACTAAAAACAATATTATTTTTATCAGAAGTTTTAGTGAAGACATTTATTTCTTCCAGATGACTTTGGCATCAACATCATTTGATTTTGAAAAAATATAATGGAAGGGCCATCAACGAGTCAAGGTGGAAAAGGCCAATTCGAATTTATTCAATCAGAGAGGGGCCAAGTAATCTTACTGAGGCACGGTTATAAGCATAACCAACATCGGAAAAATAAAAATGGCATTACAGTGTGGCGATGCGTTAATAGAAAACAATGTAAAGCATTTTTAACAACAAATAGTCAACATGAGATTGTCAAAGAAGATCATCATTTATGTAAACCTAATCATATAGATAATGAGGTCAAGCGTCATATAGACACATGCATTAAACGTGCACAGAATGAAACTACGAGCATGCCTCAGATTTATTCTGATGCGGTAATAAAACTTAAAGATGCTGGATACGATTTAGTCCAGAATATTCCTGACTACAAAAATTTGAAAAGAAGGCTATATCTACATAGAAACAAGGCACTGAAAGTTAGTAAAATAGTAGTTCGTAAAGCTAAAGATATGACTATCCCTCCGTGTTTCGAAGAATTGGTCTTTGCAGATTATAAATGTAAGCAAACCAGACTTATACTCTTCGCAAACAAGGAAGTTTTGCCATTTTTAAATAATGCTGAGAGCGTTTTTTGTGATGGGACTTTCAAGAGCTGTGTACCACCATTTTTACAGCTGTATACTTTACACATCGATGTTGGCAGTACTTCAACACACACTAACATTTTACCCGCCATTTATGCATTACTTCCTAATAAAAAAGAAAAAACATATGAACTATTTTTTAGGCTCATAAAAAGTCGTATACCTCAATTTGCCCCTACTGTAATTACCATGGATTTTGAGAAAAGTGCAATGTTAGCAATTCAAACAGTATTTGGTCCTCACACCAGGATACAGGGCTGCTTATTTCACTTTAAAAGATGTATTTATAGAAAATTAAAACAGTTAGGGATGAATAAATTCTTGATTTATAAAATACACGCATTACGATGTATAGCTCTCGCATATCTTCCTCAAGAATACCGATCAGATGGTTGGCTGTACATTGAAGCAGAAAATGAAAATGAACCAAAATTAACACAATTCAACAATTATTTTGTTAATACATGGCTAAAAGAGAGTGCCTACTATTCCGACAAGTGGACATTTTTTGATGTCATTCACAAAACTAATAATGCAATAGAAGCTTGGAACGCCCGATTTAATAAAATGGTAAAACCTAAACCGAATATTGTGATGCTCTTGAAGGTTCTGCAAAAAGATTCTCAACATTATTTAACAATGTTTCATAGAAACCATTACATCTCAGTAAAGTCATGTGAACGAATAAGACTGCAGAAAAGAATTGAAGACATTGTTAATCAATTCCTTCATGGTCACATAGATCTCCAACTTTGTATAGAAAAATTAAGCCATTAGGTCATGACTAAAAAAAAGACTGAAACTGATTATTCTTTATAAGAACTTTAAAAAAAAACAGTTTTAAAATGCTACATAAATAAATAATAATGTTACATTTTTAAGAACTTTGTACCTATTAATACTACAGATTACTCTGTTTAACAAACTGTGATTTTGTGATTGTTTTAACTTCCAGTGATGCCAATGCTCCTATCATCGTAAATTTTTTGTGTTAAGAAATATTTATAATATTGTTGATTAGTTAAGTGTTACATTTTTAAGAACTTTGTACCTATTAATACAACAGATGACTCTGTTTAACTGTGATTTTGTGATTGTTTTAACTTTCAGTGATGCTAATGTTCCTATCATCGTAAAATTTTTGTGTTAAGAAATATTTATAATATTGTTGATTAGTTAAGTGTTACATTTTTAAGAACTTTGTACCTATTAATACAACAGATGACTCTGTTTAACTGTGATTTTGTGATTGTTTTAACTTTCAGTGATGATAATGCTCCTATCATCGTAAAATTTTTGTGTTAAGAAATATTTATATTATTATTGATTAGTTGATTGTTATTTTTTACCTATTAGAGCAAAATATTGTTGTTATAGTAACTGTGATTTTGTGACTGTTATTTTATTACATTTACTATAATACTCCAAAATTGTACTAGTTAATACTTAATAGAGAAAAAATATTTTGTTTTTGTTTATTTAATTGCCACATTTAAAACCATACCTTAGCTAATTAAAACGATTTTTATATTGTTATTACGAATATTTAAAAAGATTTATATATTTATAGTTTCGTTATATTTTTCGTTGTTTTTAAAATTAGCTTTTAGACCATTATAACGTTAATTATTTAATTTTGACTTACCTTTTTTAAACAACATTATTTTTAACAAGCCTCAGGAGTTCATAAAAAGTTGATTTCGGTAAAAACTCTAATAAGTAGTAATTTGTGATGATTTAAGGTAAATGCAAGTGTACGGAAAAAGAGTACTTACTTGTAAAAATGCAAAACCAAATATTTGATTATAAATCGTACCTACTAACTGTGATTTTATTTGTAATCTTGGTTATAATTATGGTTTTAAGTTATTTAAACTGTGAATGATGTAAAATCACTTTCTGATAGATACAAAGTAAAATATAAAAACTTGATTTCCTTAAAAATCGTTTTATTTGTGTCCTGTATTAAAAGAAAGCATTTTGTACGTGATAGTACTTTTTTCTTGAAACTTTTCGATAAAGTATAGGTGTGTGCGAATCGCATACTACTAATTCTTGAAGGGGTCGATTCGCACGCAATTTAAATACTTCCGTGCGAATCGCCTACTAAAAAAATATTTTTATTGAAAGGGGACGATTCGCACGATCGTGCGAATAATTTTCGTGCGAATCGACTACTAACCCTAAATAACATACCATAAATAGAACATTACCCCTGCAATCCCCGAAAGGTTAGGCAGAGGTATACCAATAGTACACCCACAATTCTCCAGTTATATTTTAAGTCCCATATAGTAGAGGGCAAGCCTATTGCCATCAACCGGGTACAAATCCAGACTTGGCTGCAGAAATTCCTAATGGAAAAACTCAAAAACACTTTGCCGACCTGGGAATCGTACCCAGGACCTCATGCTCAATAGTAGCGGTAAATATTATCGCCAAGACATGGATTGGACATGGAGCACAAAACTTATAAAAATGGCGTGGAAAGGGGGAAACATAGTTAATGTGGATGATAATGATAATAGAAAAATCGCATTCAATTTGAATTTGTGTGATAAATTACAATAGTATTATCTTGGCTGGGTTGAATTAGATAGCCATGCATCGCTATGACTATTATAGTACATATAGGATAGCATATTATAGAATAGAACAATGATACCATATCTGATGAAGAAAATGATAGCATATAATAGGCTGCTATGATTATCAGGCGATATACATCTGCTACTGAACTTGTTAGTTCTAATACAAAAAACCACAACTACAGAAAATAAATCGGGGATAAATGTTGACGGCACTGCTGAAGGAAGTATTGACAGGATCCATCACAGGAAGAAACGGCATGAAGATAGTCACTCCTGACATTCAACCAACATTAAAGCTCATTCATCACTAAGTTTCATTCATCAACCACTTTATCGTTCCTTACATTGAAACCGGAGGGTCAGAGTCATAACAACCAGATAGGATTAATTACTAATTAGCTCAAAGATCAGGCAATGACGTCACATTTTAAACAGAAGCTACAGCAATATAAAGAGAACCTAGCATGGCTGTGGTTTTCCGGTACGTATCCTTCATCCTATTATTGAGACACAATGAAGGCGTTTTAATATTTCGCGCTTCCGTAATTTATTATAACGACCAAGAAGAAGAATTTTTTAAGACCAAAGAAATGTATGTGCAAGAAGCACAGGAGTTCACCAGAGCAGTCGACGTAGCGACGCTTGGCATAGAGGCCTATGTTCAACATCGATCATCGGTCAACTTTCGGCTGAAATGATGATGATGATTACGATTGAGAACTGACAACTAAAAGAAAAGTAGTTATGGAAGAAGAAGACATATTGCAACGACCCTAAATAAATTGGGATAAGGGCAGGAGAATAAATATGATGATTAAGACCAATGGCTTCAACCTGCACATAAGAAAGATGTCGTTAGAAAGTTAGATCAAGAGCTTGCAGAAAGCAGTACTCCTGGACATGATGAGTATTGGTAGGTTTACTAGAGAAGAAAAGGAGTAAGTAGCCCTTATGAAGAAAAGCTCAAAATATTATTTTTAAATAGACAATCATAAACAATCAATACTAGAGAAACACGCCCAAAGAAAGTAAATTCTTGTATGTATTTTTCTAAAGTGTCCTACACAAGGATTTCTCCCGTATCGTGGGTGCGTTTACCGACACAGATCTCACATGCACAAACATACAACCGGAACATCTATCACTACATTCACTACTGTCAGTAGGCTAAACTAATATTTGTGACGAGAAAGGACTAATGTTTGTTTATGGTTGATATCACTATGAAAATAGGAATACTATGACCAATCCTCAGAGTTATTGAGATAATGCATCGGAAATTATCTACCCCTAGTAGATAATAATTGATTTGGGCAGGAGGCCGGTTTGAACACGGAACACCAAAAATTATGTCGCTTCTTACTTACCAAAAAAGAATGGGGCATCATTGTACCCGTCAAGTGTTCGCGTACTAGCCGTTTGCATGTAAGCGCTCAACGGATTTGAGAAGTTTTTTACTATCTTGCCCGAATATTCGTCAATTTTATGCTAATACAAGATTAATGAAAGAATTTTCGGAATCAGATCAGGAGTTCCGAATATTACCCCTACTTATAAACTCACTAATCCTACCCATTAGTTTAGAAGTACAGACTACGGCATGGGCTATTCTCGTTTCTCATAAAAAAGATATGTGCCGATAGGAAAGAAGAAATAGCAGTAAATATACTAAAAGAAGAAAATTAAATATATTCACTAAGTAGAGCTAACTATGGAAGAAAAAATATACCGTACGAGGGAGCAAAACTGTATAATCAACTACCTGATGATGTAACCAATTGTGACACCATGTATACATTTAAAAAACCCTTGAAGAACACGTTAGAAAACAACATTAACAATACCGACTGTCACCTTTATCTCTTAATTCTCGTGTGAACACAGAGAATCGCACTTACTTTTATTTTTATCATCTTACTTTTCTCAATATGTTAAGTGAACTGTAATGTTCTATTTTTTTTGAGAAATAAATGTCTTTAAACCGAGAAGCAAATAACATCACCTTCCAGAAAACCAGAACTGAAGTTACCGATTTTACCCAATTACAGGGAGAGCAAAAGTAGAGTAATGTTTTGTACGCCCTTTCTTTTTACTCCACTTTTAAATGTCAAAAGGGTTAGTATACCGCACGTATTTCATCTAGAACGAGTAAATCTGTATTATCATTTAGTAGAATTGATTTTGATTTTAATAATGTCATCATTCGAGTGGTTATTGATAGCAAAAACAGTTAGATTAGGTTCCTATACTAACCTACAAAATTGTTTATCTGCATTTACAAAAACAATCAAGGTAAAATATAATATATTATTAGAATAGTTACCTAAAATATTATTTATATTTTTCCCTCTCACTTTTTTGTGTGTTTGTTTTATTTAAATCGGTTAAATATGAATACCTAGTTACAATGATTAAATTAATCTGGTTACATGATTTATTATTATAACTGACTATAATTAAACGTATTAATTTCGAACAAATTTATTATTCCGTTTATCGAATTGAACTTACGAGTTTTTTTTTTTTTGTACGCAGTTTTGGTTTAGGAAGATTTTGCGTTGTACTATCAAAACAAACATAAAAAAGGGAGAAACAAGTAATATAGTACATTTTAATTATTAATATGAATTATTATTGATATTACTGAAAACGATGACGATTAACTTAATCACTACGATAATAATCAAAACAAAATAAATAATAATTATAAAACCGGGTACAGAAGCAGTTTAAGAAGACAGTAATCTCAAAACAAATTGAAACAATAGATAATATGATGTAACAAAATATAGAACTAACAAATTAATGATTCAATATCAGTGTGAGAACAATTATGCTTAAACAAACAGCCGACCTAGATACTGGAGCAAATTGTCCGTGCATATCAAATGCGGCAGTAAATCAAAATGTAACGTAATAAGACGTTAACGATGAAACATTCTTGACAGAATAGATAGAGTGAATTGTTTAACACCTTTCTATCTATTTTCATGAGACAGAATGAGGCAAATTCCGGATTAAATCCAAAAACATTGTATTCGTTTTGAAGAATCTTAAGCTTAAAGCTTGTACCTGTGTTTTAGTCTTGTGATTCATCAATTAAGCGATTAAAACAATAAATGCAAATACAATAACATAGAAAACAAGGTGTTTATAAAAAAACTGTATAACTGAACAATGATCAAGGATTTTATAAACTTATCTATTTCTCGAAGGCTTAGTTTATTTATCAGTCCACGCGGAAGAGTTCTTAGAAAAATGCGGTCTAATAATAAGGCTGACAAATACTGTTATTAGTCTAACAATAAAGACTCTTTGACGTTTAAAGCAAATTTCTTTTGTTGAGAATAACAATGAAATTACACGATTAGTAAAAATCAAGAGAAACATGAAAAGCAAAACATGAGACGCATGTTTTTCGATTATCATCGGATTACAAAAGCGCCTAATATTAACTTTCAAGTGTTGCAGAGCATACAACATTTATCATACACTTGACACTAATACAAATTATACAAACAATCTACCCGATACGATCGCAGATAACAACGATTGATTTGAAGTGAAACAACATAAATCATCGAGGAATGTAATTTTCATAACAAATGATCTGATGAATAGCAACTTTTACTTCCTATGGAATCATACTAACGCATGAATCACTACGTATATAAACAAGACTAAACAAGATAAATTCAATGTTTCCAACGCAAAGAGCACTACTGCATAACTCCCAAGTTAAAATCCAAACAGAACACACCAAACCATAAAAATCACATTCCACGGTAAACATAAAAAAAAACTTTTACAACCATTTTACTATTCACTGCACTTTAATTAGAAAACTGATAAACTAGAAAATAACAATGCAGATGAAAGTTTTGATACAAACGAGAATAAAAAAGACCGTGCCTAAACAATGGGACTCATTGAAACGCATCGTGTGTAAGAATTTCAAAATCTACTCACCATGCACGTCAGCATCAACACAATGGACCATGAAGCACTTGCACATAAACTCACTAATAATTGTAAATATTTTTAAGCACTTTTCAAAACACGGGACCAAAAATATTCCCTAGGACACCACAAGTTAATAATTCGAAAATCGTATTTCGTTCGCAACATGCGCGCGAGTCGGTAGGCGCGTGCGTTTCAATAACAGTCCGCTTTCAACACTGGTCGACGACTAACTGAGTACGATCTGCGCAAGCGGTGCTGTTTACTATAACCCCATGCACAAGATTATCAAAAGCTTTCAACGAATTTTCGCCTCTATCGTTGTAAACGAAAGGTAAATTTTGGATCGTATACTGTCACTCTTATCCGTCGGACGCAAGTATTTGTCATTTTGTATGAATGGAAAAATAAACAGTACGCATAGAGCTTTCTGTATGCGTTCGTTTCGTTTATATCATAACCTTAATTAATGTTTATATCGCTTACAGTCCTTGGCTCGATTGAGTCTCGTATGACATTACGATTCATTTCATTTCACTATTCACTTTACGCTTATATTACCTTTATTTTGTCCAGATCATCATGATGATGTTAATAATATTTCTGGGAACGTATCTAGTAGGGATATAAAATTATGTTTCTTGTTACTATTTGGATATTTGTGGCATGTGTCCAAATGAAATGTAATGAGCGCTATTTAAAAATGTCTCATTTCATTGTGAACTTTATTGCTTTGTAATTAATATGATTTTTGTTTGTGTTCGTAAGATGTTAGAATAGGATGTACGACAATAGACATAGTCTAAAAATATTTTAATACATTAGTTCATTGTACCTTTATTTTCCTGTTGATCGAAATAAAATTGACGCCATTGACCTAATATCAAGCAAAAATTTTTTTCTGCTCTTCCCGGTATTAATTGATTAATTGATGAATTTAATTTCCTATCATGTATGATAGGAAATTAAATTCATCAATTATATTGCTTCCCGTGAAAAGTTTTTATAGTTTCACACTCGTCTTCCCTACGGAGTATAAAGATTGTAGTATTTTGAACACTCATAAATTACCTTCTACAACCATTTCACTCTGTGAATGTGTATAATTAGGTGGGAACTGTAAAAAAAAACAGTTGGTCTAATTATAGAACTCACAAATAAGCGTGGGGCTCCCTTCGCCAATAATAAATTATTATTATTATTATACTTAGTTGCTGGGAGCCTGGCAACAACCGGGATTAAAATGCTGGAAAGAGACTAATGACCTTAGAATTCGTGGAAACAGTTTAACAAATCAATTTGGAAACGAATGTATTTTGCCTATACGTATCTTCCCACTTAGACAGCAATGGAAACTATTTGTTCCCATTCTTGAATCCGTGTTGTTTTAGGACTAATATATCAATCTTGATTGTGCTCTTTATCTTAATCCCAGATCAACGAGAAATATGAGTGTATTTGGATAGCACATTAATAATACAATGCGATTTCGTTATTTTTTATTTTATAAACACAATTTTGTTATTTTAAAAGGCGCCACGCCACTCATTGATGACTTAGTTCACCAAGGTCTTTAAAACCACAAATAAATACAAAATATTATGACTATTGAATATGTCTTGAACCTATAATATTTTTCTTATGACGTTTAAATCTAAAATAGTCTGAACGACTTCAATATAACTTACATCCTTTGGTAAGAAATCCCTTAGTCATCATCGTACTGTATAGATACTTCTAGAAATATATTACTGGCTTATCTACTGCAGAAGCTTGTAATGGTTCACGTATAGTTCTGTTAAGTGACAGGGTATCAACCTATATCCACTAGTACATTAAAATCATTAAGCTCTCGTTTAAAGCCAATAAAATTGTTTTTCGAAGTATTTGTGACAAGGCACTTGTCAAGTAGTTAGTAGAATCTTGAACTAAATTGAATTAGATAAGAAAAGAGATAAAACAATCACATGTCGTATTAACGTAGACGATTTTGTAGCTGGCTATGTTCAAACAAATTGTTTTACTGATCTGCCGGACGATAAAGAAAATTAACTACTAGACAAATAGGCCTGGGAAATTAGGTTTGAACCCTGCAATAAATCCTAACAGCGATTTTTTTCCTGAATCGTGTTTTTGAACTTAGCTCTTCAAATAATATAAAAAAAATAAACATTTTCCAGGTAAAAAAAACCAAAAACGCATTATTGTGAATAAAAATTGAGGCAAAATAGTTAACAGGAAAATTTTGGTTATATTATATAAAAAATTCGTAAAACTAATATATTATTGCAGAATTAAACATTTTCGTCCACGGATATTTCCATAAAAATAAAATTACGAATTTTTTAATTGTACTTCAAGCAAAAATATTAACAGCAGTTTTTTTGCATTAAATTACTTAATTCAATATTTTAATAAAATTCAACAAAATTAAACATATTGTACTAGCGCAAAATATTAATTAAAATTAAACACATTAAAGCAAAATGTTATATACCAATCTATTAAAAAAAATTGCTTTGATTTGTTAAATTTTCTTGTAATTAAGTGAGATAGAGCCTATAAATAAAAGTTAAACTAAATTTAACTCTGCTACATTTTTGACTTAACCGCTATTGCAAAAAAACTTTTATTAATATCTTGCGCTAGTACAATATATTTAATTTTGTTGAATAGCGCATTTAAATATTTAATTAAGTAATTTAATGCAAAAAAAATGCTGTTAATATTTTTGCTTGAAGTACAATTTAAAAACAAACGTAATTTTATTATTATGGAAATTTCCATGGACGAAAATGTTAAATTTTTTGACCTACTTGTGATACCTAATCTCTTCGACAAACACTCCATACAAACATATCTGTTAATATTTTTTCTACCACGTAAAATTGAAATTAGATGTTTTCTTTAAAAAAACATACACGCGGGGGTGAACTTTTCGCGGTATACAATTTAATATACTCCCTTGACCATACCCTACACGTTAAATGAACAAAATCGCTGTTTTAAATTAATGCAAAGTTAGCCTAAAATTTGGCGTAACTTCCCCGGGCTAAAAGACTAGGAGTCAATAAAACAAAAGAATAGTCGTCGAGCCTTCTGGAAAAAAATTCGTCATAACAACGTAAATGCATGTGCGACGAACGTAATAGATCGTAAATAATATTTTAACCCTGTTGAGCTATGAATTAAAGCTCTTAAACTCAGTGCTATTTCATAGGGTAAGAGAAGCCAAGCTTATATTCCCACCTCAGTAAAATGGTTCGCTACGTGTGCCTTACTTTACTCCGGAAATCAATGAAAAGCAGTCTTTGATTAAAATAATCATTGTCCCATGTAAGTAGTAAAAGGCAACACCTTGGCCCTTACAAAGGTTTTCCTTAGAACGTTACAATACTTACAATTAACGACCTCCTTGGCAATACAATTGTAACCTGTACCTCTGGTACTGCACTTGCTAAGACGCCATTGCAATCGTATCCGATATCGTTATTGGTGCAAGTGGCTTCGTACAACTACGCATGTAGATTGTTTTCGTACATGCATTCCCTTGATCCCAAGTGACCAGTCGGAACATTATTATCATCGTCACTGATGGTTGTAGTCTCCTTCCTCAAATAACTCAAGTAACTTGGTTATGGTTTTTCTTCTAACTAAACAGAGAGCTGTGATGCTGGAGAAGTTGTTGCGCTACTTCTTCTCAGCTAATGCACTTGGAACTGGTGAAGGGCAACTGTTTTGGAGGGCAGTTTTATGTAATTTTGACGTTCCAATTTTTAGAAGAAAATTCGTCGAAGTAAAGCCTATTGCCAGTAGTGGGTGTAGTGAGGCATATTATACAGATGGCGATGAAGTTAGTTCACCTAATTAAGGACAGTACATGAAAAGAAATCCTCAAGAATGTCAATTTTCAACCAAGAATATATTTATGGAAATAATCATGAAAAATCTTATCAGATGTAAACACACATTAACACAACCATTACAATAAATTCTGATGTGAAAGGTTAATAAGAATATCAGGAATATATGTACATTAATCTTTAGTATCTATTATTGTTTTTATTAGAACATTGCGGACATATAACATAACGATCACTACCTTGAAAACCTCACATAACTGATCTATTCATATTATCATCTCAACATCATCATTATTCTGATGATTATCTTTATTGGTCATGGTCAGCATTAGTTTCTTACCATCTTCCTTGTTGTTATCAATGTATTCTTCTGATGGGGAAACTACAATAATTCTTATTTCCGCAAAGAGTACAGTATCACTAAGTCAACTTTAGCATCAGCATTGCTTTGGGCCCATCAATAATAATAATCTCTGACTTCGTGTTACAAAAAGGAAGATGATTATATATTTTCTCGGCAATTAATCAATCAACATTATCTTCTTCTTTTCGTGTGGTTAGTGACTAACCTGATGTCAGAGTTTTAAAGCCGCCCATGGGCCTCTGACATGGCTTCACATGCCGAGCCGTCGAGAAATATCTCTCAGGCATGCCGGTCATGCACGCCACAATTGCGGCGATAAGTCTCCTCTTTGAGGAGTGGCTTGAGATGCGCCATGGCGTCCTCACCTTCCACCTGACGCAGGTCCTCGCCGGACTCGGTTGTTTCGGGAGGTTCCTGTTCCGCATAAGGCGGGAGGAAACGCCCGGGTGTCACCACTGTGTGGATCGCCCGGAGGACACGGTGGAGCATATGGTGGAGATCTGCCCGGCTTGGGCGGAGCACCGCCGTGTCCTTACGGAGGCGATCGGCGGCGACGATCTCTCGTGTCCGGCCCTGGTTCAGGCCATGGTTCGGAGTGAGAGTGCATGGGAGCCCGCAACCTCCTTCTGCGAAGCAGTTATGCTCGCGAAGAAGGAGGCGGAGAGCGAGAGGGAGATGCAAGATGCGCGCCCTCGCGCCCCTAGTCGCCGCAGGAGACGCCCCGGGCGTCGGGAGTCGCGAGCCAACTTCCGGCCACCGTAGGCGCGGGCTTGCGGACGGTGAGCAATGGGTAGCTCGCCGTCCGATAAGGACCAAGCCCGGGTCGACGGCGCGTTGTGTTCCACGCGCGCCTCAAAGAGATGTCAGCACCAACTGACGGGGTCCGAAAGGACCAATGCCTGCTGGGGTTGCGGGTTTGTCCGAAAGGGATATCGCGGCCCCGGCACACGGGCAACGGAAGGAACACGGGTGGGTTTTAGTCAGTAATAGTCTGACATGCCCTCTCGCTCCGCCCAGATCGGGAAAAGTCATTTGATGATTTCCCACCCTCAAAAAAAAAAAGGCATGCCGGTTTCCTCACGATGTTTTCCTGCACCGTTTTTGAAGCAAGTGATAATTATACAATACGCACGTGAATCCGAAAATTCCAACCCAAGGCAAGCAGCCTTGGATTCGAACTCGAGACCTATGACTTGGCAGTCCGACGGTCACACCACTAAACTATCACTGCTCCTAAACAATCAACATTATTAAAGTAGTCATGAACATTCCTCTACCGGTAGTCGACTTCAATATAATGTCACGAAATCTAGAAACAAACAAAATGAAGCCAAGAGGTATCTTTCAACATTAAAAAAATCAAGGTATATCCCCTGATCATATCGCTGGCCAAACAGGTTGTTATACATAAAGATAGGTTGTTACAACCCGTCACAGACTAGCAATGTGTTTGAAAAGAAAGGGAAGAATTTTAGCAAATTTCCCCGCTAGCCATTTCTGTAGGCTTTTCCATTTCAAACACGGCTCGTCCCTTCCCATTCCTGTCTTTATACCGTTACAAAACCGTAAGAAATGCACATCTTTTCTACACAATGTCAAAAGCTTCAGGAATCCCATTGAATGGGAAACCAAGAATGATTCAATAGGTATATTTAAATGGGCAGACGATATCAATTCTAATTCTGATGATGCAGAGCTCAAATTCCTTTTTTGATTGACCTTTGGCGCATGGATTTATGCACTTTAATCATGTAACGTCATCGTTTGCCAAAGCATCTGAATTTGGACTCTCTGTTTAAGGAAACAACGTTTTAAATTAAGCATTGATATGATTCAGTGCGCTGAGGTGCACTGTAGTCGGAAACTGTTCGGAAGTGAGTAATACTAAGTCACCTGTATTCATTATATCCTTTAAAGTTCCTTTACGGATCTCATCTATATTAGTACTTGTATCATCCTATCTAAATATACAAACTATATAAACATTATGAGATAATATAACATGGTAATTATTGAGTTCATCCCATGGATCTTTAACAGGCACGAAAAAACCATTCCCGTGAACACAGTAGGCCTCTGTTACCCAACTCTGTGTTGTTGTTTAGTAGGTACTCTCGGATGCAAGTAAAAAAGTCCTTACCAAAAATCGGATGACATTGCGGTGAGCAAGAGTAGATATATCTTATGCTGGCGCTTCTCATCGCTATTCGTGTTCGCGTATTTGTCTTATTTGCCGAAATACGACGATATGAAGCTACTCTATTCGCCTATATTTGCCTATTTTTCACGAATAAGATGAATTCGCAAATCCACGAACACTCGTATCCGCCGGTTGTCGGTTTTTGGTCACATATAAAGGATTGCGAATATACCGAATAAGTTTGTTTACCGTCCACACATGGCTTGCTCACTAGAGTGCGGTGTTTTATATACGCCTAACATGTATTGGTAATTAGCACAGAGGAAATAATAAGTCGCTGCTACCGGCAACACGTCCATCTTTCTTTACGTTCAGATTAGCAAAAATATTCTTGAATGTTATATTCGCTGTTCATGACGATGTGTTCGAGTTATTCCGACTTTTACACTATATAGCCGAATAAAACTCAGTAAAAAACGCGAATACCGAATAACAATGTGAAGTGCCACCATTAGATGATCCATCTGGCTGGTACTAAGTGCCTAAAACCACGACTTGTATGCTTTGAATAATGACCCGGATTATTAAAAGTTAACCTCTGAATCAGATTTTGCAACATTCTTGGCGATATAGAATCGGAAATACTTCCATATTACTTATTTCCTTGGGTATTTGTTCTCACGCCATTTATGTCTAGTAGTTGCTTTTGACTGCGATATTCAGTCGCCAATTAATAAATTACCTACTATTTGTTTGAAAAAAAATGACGTGTTTGGTGCCTAAATAGTATTTCTCTGTTTTGTGCCACAATTTAAAGAAAGCTGTACTTTTGTCGAGTTTACGTTCTCAATACCAGGACACAGACATGCATTTCAATTTTGTTTTTACTATTTTAAGTAAACCTATTAACCTACCCTCAAGCGTTTTACCTACATTTTGCTGGCAACTTTAAAATCCATGGCTCCTGACAAGGTGACACGTAGATTTGCGAAAGAAATCTTATTTTGAACGAACTGTTTTATTTATTTTCCTTTCTTTATTGAAGATCACAAGAAACTTATGGAAAATATGCAGGATGAACAGATCTAAACGAGGAATGTCCGGTGAAGGCTCACCTCTGAAACTAGACTACAGAGAAAACTAACTTAACTAGTTAATAGTAATAGTAGTACTGCCATATCTAATAGTAGACAAAAAACTGTTTCCGCTTTTAACATAGCTATGTGCATACATGGAAGAAGTATTTTTAAATAAGTAGAAAGATGATGCTCGTACGTCATTAGCAGTGATCGGAGTAGGTAGATTGATTTTTAGTACTTGTATCATAAATGCACACAGAAAGAATAACATAATTCAAAAAAATTCGAAAGTAATTCCGGTATTTCCGGATTCAATTAAATATTGTTAATGTTGGTAGTGATATTATTACTAGTGGTATTATTATTAGTGGTAGTCGTTGGGTTTTGTCAAATCGTGACAAAAAAAAAAAATAGGAAGAATAATAAAGAATAAAATTGCTCATTTTATTACAATTCCTACCTTTTTTTTGAGGATGGCAAATCATCAAATGACTCCTTCCACTCTGGCAGAATACAATTCCTACATAAGTTCCGGTTTTTTTTTTAATAATCCACCAATTCCGGAGGAATGTCCATAGTAATATATACGTTTCGGATCAATGACCCCAGTTCAATCTACCTACTCCGATCACTGGTCATTAGGGCATTGACCTATTGGGACTAGGTCCAGCAGTGTGACTTTTTTAGGCTGAGATCTGCACTGGTCAAGTAAACAAAGTGAAATTCTATCAGCAATAATGTATGGGGTTACCATCTGCTGACGACAGGCATTTGCTGCATTTGACAGGCATTTCGTGCGGCCGGCGCTAAGCTAAGACAGGAATTTTTAAATTCCCTAATAGTAATAAATGCACAGTTCGGTAAACAAAGGAATTGCCGGAGTTGGTAAAAGCGTTATTAGTAACCCAAGAACACTTTAAAAACGTTTCGTGTGAAGATTTTCATATTTATATATTTTAGAAAAAAAAAAGAACTTTAAAAAAATATGTCGTCTGAAAAATATCACTGAGTTTAGTGGTAATAATTTATTCATACTTTTCATTTTGAATAAATGTCAGTTTTTAAAACTATATATTGAGTATTATTATTTTAAGACTTACAGTTTTGTTTTACAATATTTTTCTGAAATGCAGGCATTTTGTATATCCTAGACAGGCATCATCCCTTACATAGATGGTAACCCTACATGGGACTAACTTAAGCTATCAAAAAGCTTAAGAGCGTTAATCCAAAATGTTTGCAACGTCACAAATAGCTGTCAAATATTTACCAGTTTTGATTAATTTGGCAATATTACTGTATGGAAATAAGAAATATGGCTAACTAGTGAACTAGAATAATGCATTGCAATTATAACACTGAATTTGATGTTTTAACCGTCTTAGGTGCAAAAAAGGCATTTGAAAACCTTTCAAATACTTTTTTTTACATCTAAAACTAAATATTTGGTGTTACAATACTAATTATTGCATTTCATAATCAATATTTTAGTTCACTAGTTAGCCATATTTCTTATTTCTATACAGTAATATCGCCAAATTGATCAAAACAGCGAAGTATTTGACCGGTATTTGCGACGCTGCCCACTTTTTGTTGAAACGCTCTGAATACTCAGTTCCTATAAACATTAAAAACGATAGTTTTAGTTGCCAATGGTAGTTTTTTTTAATTGCCAAACAGCACTCTAATTGCGTAACACACGATTAATCACAATCCGTTTCGTTTTGACCGTTCAACAACATTCATTGCGTTATTTACGTTGTTTTTGTTACCTGAGCATAATATATCCAGGAATAATCCACAGCTCGCTTGCATCCATCAAACCAGCACTGCAAGGATACAACGGACACTTTCCAACTACATACTTACTTTTTAGAACACGACAGTTGAATGAATGGATATCCTTAGTATCTTCGTGAGCAAAATTGTCAGTACTAACACTCAGATCAATGTCAACAATCAATTTTAGAGTTGGGAAGCACTCGACGTACTTTATATGTAGTGTGGATGTGTAACGACTTTCTCAGACACGTTACAGGTCAAGAGTTGGTGCTTGTCCTATCTAGCATGTGCTAGTTGGAGTCCGTTTGCTTTGTAGGTTCTAAAAAGGAACAAGGGACAATGATCTGATTTTGGTACGATGAGACTTGAGCTCTCATAATCTGCCTAAGATTTTCTAAACTATGTTGGGGTCGGCTTCCAGTCTAACGAATTCAGCTGAATACCAGTATTTTACATGGAGCGACTGCCTATCTGACCTCCACAACCTAGTTACTAGATAACACGATACCCCTTGGTAAGACTGGTTGTCAGACTTTTGGGCTTCTAACTACCCGTTACGACTGTCGAAGATCAAATGACAGCCGGGACCAACGGCTTAACGTGCTTTTCGAGGCAGCTTGGTATGTAAAGATGGTCGCCCATCCACGGAAACCGCGGCAAGCGTAGTTTAACCTAATCGATCCCCGATCGATCGAAGCCCCTCTTGACATGAGTATGTCTGTGTTTTGATAATTGGATTGCGTTAGGTATAGTAACCCGTGTTTTGTATTTAAGTTTTTTGTTAGGAACTTCTCCGTTTACCCAGATTTCGATAGTCTTCGTCAGTGTTACGAGTATGTGTTCTCTCATAACGACTTTACATCCGCGAGGTAAGCAATGTTGGTGGATTCTGTCGCAAGCGATATCGTTCCCAAGCCATGAACAAAGGGATTCCAAGTTCAAGTGGAAAAATCATGCAGTTTAGAAATAAACCGATGAGCAATATAAAAAGCCACATACAAACAGTTAAAAAAAAACTTGAAAACAGTTTTGTATATATTTTTTATGCTCTATTAAATATACTTAAATGTTGCTTTTTACTTCAAGAAGCTATCTTGTGTTGTTTCGGAAATATTTCATGATAAGTGAGTGGATTTTTTATATTGCTCGTCAGTGTACTTACCTCATTCCCGACACAACGACACACGACGAGTAGAGATGAGCCTGCGAATAGTTTCCAGAAAACCTAATTATCAAAGGATTAATTTAATGTCCATATAAAAGTGCGACGCCAACTTTCCTCACTAGTTTTACGACCAGCCTTATAATTGAAATCGTAAGGACAGGTTCAAACCCATTTAGTTTTTTTCGAACTGCACTAATAAGACATTTTATTGTTCAAGTCTCAGTTAAGTCAGGGCTGCAACATCTCCATCTTAAGACTTAAGGAATTGATATTTTTTTATTCGTTTTTTCTTCGTTTTAACCATTTCGATTACATCATAACTGACAAAATGTGGTAGTACTATAGGTACACCTCTACCTAGCCCTTCTGGAATTAAAGTCGTGATGTTATGTTATGTCATGTTAACAATTTGGTAGTATCTATTTACTGTTCTGCCTGTGACATGAATTTTATATTTGTCACACCTACGATATTAAGACGCAGATATATGCCAGTGACCTTGAGTGGTTAGCTTGCGTGTTCTGTACTGAGCTTACGCAACGCGTCGTATCAGCCAGTAATAGGACTCGCTCATCCAGGAACGCTGTCCCAAATTAGACGCTTATTAATTTATTATAAATAAAATAAAAGGTGTTTTAATAAGCACGTATACTAAAAGATCAATAACTAAATTTTCTTTAAAATGGTGAAGGTTTCAACAAAATACGCTTGATAGATTTTGCGTGATTCTCAGTTTTTTATCCGCGTTAGACATAACTTTACAAATTAATTTCACTGTGTAATATAAAGGTAATCTTAAATATTCATAATATATTAAATTATTAAGAGAATGCTCTAATTTAACATATATTTTTTCCAAATTATTAACACTACTCGTTTATACGTGATCCTCACTATAAATGCATTAAAAGTCGGTTATCGTCGCCTTAACTGTACTTTTTCTCCTAGAAATCATGTAGTCATAAGTTCATATGCATTATCTATCAGCAATCGTGTTTCATCATCGAACACATCATCAGTCAATAACAGTCTACATTGCGGTTAACCCCAAGATTATCCTAGAATTAAAACTTAATAACTTTCGGATTGCTACATTACATAACACCGTTACCAAGAAAAACGTCTGTGACTCCAGAAATTGACATTGGTATTTTTCTGTGTCCGAAAAAAAAATTCGAATGAAAAATTCCTTTCCGGTGTAATTAATAAGAACGCCAGGATATTTTGGAAATCAAACTCAATATTATTTATTGGAATTAGACACGCTGTGTATTTTCTCAATGTCAGTTTTAGACCCTCAAATAGCTGAGCTGAGGGGTCAGGTAAATGAAAAACAGTACAGCTTTCTAACTCCATCATATCTATACATATGTTTATCTCGTAGGATGATTTGATAATTGGAATTTTCGCGAAAACCACTAGATATTGCGAAAACACGGATAATTAGAAAATGGTGAAAACATTTCTGCGAGCAACTTGAAAATAGCGCTCGCCGGCCTCTACCGGGGCACCGCTCGCTTTGCTCGCTCGGCTCGCGCGCAGTTGGTCACAGTTCCAACCTAACCTATGTCAACCAAGTTGCTCGCAGAAATGTTTTCACCATTTTCTAATTGTCCGTATTTTCGCAAAATCCCTAGGGTTTAAGCGAAAATTCGAATTATCAAATCATCCTACGAGATAAACATATGTAGGATACTCTTTACAAATTGAAGTCGCTTTTCGTGTCTGACTTTGTGACTGCGTTGTTCCTCGAAATTACTTAACAGATTTTGATGCGATTTTCACCATCATTTAGTGATTTTCTTCTAGAAGGTTTATAAGTATAATACATTAATATTAAACTTACTTACAATAAAGAATGCTCGATGTTTTTCAAGTCGTAAAAACCATGCGAAGCAGGTGCGGGTCGCTAGTTTCAATTATAAAAACCCCATGGACAACCTTGTTCACATGTTCCACGGCGCCGCCAACCGAGCAGTTATAAATGCGTTAATTTCTATTCGTTCAAAGTTAATGTAGAGTTCGAGCCAAGTTCTTGGCATAACAGTTTGATTTGCTGATAAGAGAGTGGAGACTTTAATGGGTGACTACTGCCAAATTTTATCGCATGAATTCTTGCTTGCTTGTAAGGCAATGTTTTTAGTTATGAATCTGTACCTTTTTGATATTCTTTTTGTTCTAGAGATACGCTGCCACATAACGGCCGCAGTGATGGCTGTCATGAAAATGGTGGCAGCGGGGACCTTACGGTGTCAAAAAACGCTCTTTAGGAAAACAACACCATCTTACTTACATAAATCACGTTTCAGTGAAGACATTCGCCGGTTAATTGCGTACCCTATGTGCCGGCCACCGCTCTTCTGGGAAACCAAAGACCAAAGAGATCGTTACTAAAAATTTTGCGTATGTGATATTTGTATTTTTGCCAACCTTCACGATATATTTTCCTAATGAAGATCCACAACGATACGTCTGCATTCATCTTAGTTATCAAGAAAATAACCATTCCGATGCAAAAAAGCCTCTAACAAAGCTCTTAGTAAGCAGGCTTTATACTAAGATCCGCTATACTATGACCATTATCTATCCAGTTTTTCTCAAACTTGGCTCATGCACTGCCGTAAGACCTGCCATACAGGTTCAGTAACATCTTTAGATTGAAACTATATGATTACACATTTTCACTTAACAGCTAAGTAGGCCTTCGAGAAAAACAACGAGTGTTTTTATCAAGTTAATAATAACAGTATTCTTGTTCTGCACGAAATAATGTCAGAGCAGATATAGGTACGTTATACCGTGGTATAAAATAAAGGGTCAATTTAAATTAGCTAGCAAAACTCCGCAACGTGGTCGTCGTTATAATAAACATGATACATACCTAATACAAAAGAAAACATATTTTCTCAACTCATACTTAAATTATTTACAAACTATTAACACTAGGTACGAAATACAATAACTAACTACACGAATAGATACAAAAAACAAAAGGACACTTAGGCGTCGAAGTATTCGTCCGCATCGCTGTCATCCGGAAACGTGCCCAGAAGACTGGCAGCATTGCCACGTTGAATGGTAATGCTAATTCTTTGGCCAAAGAACAAGCCAGCCCTCTGGTCGCGTGAAGTGTCGACCAGTCGGCGAGAAATTTCCTTAAAAAGGACACGCGCACTCGGACCCCAAGACCCGAGCGATTCGACCCCAAACGGCTCAAAACTGTAGTTACCCATGAGGGTACAGTATTTGCGCCGCTTGAGGGTCTCAGCAGCCGCTGCAGCGGCGCCAGCACAGCCCGCCGTATTAGGAACATGAGATGGTGCAAGGGTGTCGACACAGGTTGCGTCCCACACCAGAGGCCTACCCACCTTCCAAGGCAACAACGTCATGCCGTCTGGTCTCTTCCCATCGTCACGTACCAAGCCGTTTGGTTCTAATACCGCTGGTACGCCGGCGGTGACAAGGGCTCGACGAATAATATCGTTGATGCTGGCGTGCCGTGCAATGCGACCTGCGCTACTCATACTTAAATTTACTATACCACAATAGGTAAAAAGAATTAAAAATGAAGCAACGACAGATAAACTAGTTATGTGATAGATACATGGTGCTCACATATTTACAAACATTGTAAAAGTAGACGATTTTCATAAAATTTTACAGTTAATATGTCAGTGTGTGAGGAAGTAATCACGAATTTGGAAAAGTAACACAACACTACAAACGGACGACCCCCAAAAAAACATCTTTTTTTGTTTTTATTTTATCGTGTTTACATATTGATGCCGTCTGCAGAGTTTCGCTCGTTAATTTTATTTGACAGTCCCATACGTTAAGTCATACGTTTAAGGACTCGTGAAGACAATTTTTATACACCCCATGCACTAGATTTTGCCCGTAGATTCGCCCGCACGGATGTCATTCACCGGTTTGTTCTGAGTTGAGCTCCACGATTACTGACAAATGCTTGCACTGACTGGACAGGTCCACTCAAATCTGTGTGGTTCTTTTCTCAAAAGATCATTTCAGACATGAATCTACATGGTCCTCATATGGCTTGACCAAGATTATGTCTGGACTTTAAAAGAGACTGTGACCTCTGAGTTTGTTTCGGCCTTTCTTCTCAGAGTAGTCGGATAGGAAACGCCGAACTCATCTAGCAAAATTTAATATATTTTTAATATGACGTGTAAAAGTGATTCCTATATCCTATTTACAGAATAAACAATTTCATTTCATTTCATTTCATTTCATTTCATTTCATTTCATTCCGGGATAAAAAATATCCTATGTGTTAATCCAAGTGTTAAACTATCTGTGTTCAGACTTTATTGCGTGATTGAGTAAAAACATCCAAACATACAAAATTTCACATCTACTGGTATAATACTCTTATTATATTATTGTTATATGTCCAGAAAATCACGGTCCATTCCAAGGCTGCCTGGAAGAGATCGCAGTAAGCTTGAGGCCACCCATTGTATATTTTGTAGTGTATTACTTTTTCTTTATGTAATGTATAATCTTGTGTACAATTAAGTATAGATAAATAAATAAATTATAAAGAGAAAACATATGTATTTTTTTTTAAATTATGGTTATTATATTCATTTAATTCAGGCAAGATCCTTACATAAAATAAAATAAATAATTCACAATACTGCCGCAGAAAACATCAGAATAAAACATCCAAACAACTAAAATAAATGTGAGTAAGTACAAAATCAAAAAGGTCACAGAATTAAAATGAATTTTCCCAGATTTGAGACCTAGCTAGATCGATTTTTCGCCCCCGTCAACCCCTATATTGCGACTTTCATCATGTGATTACAAATATATATATTTTATTCTGAACCCCGCTACGTTGAAATTTGACGTCGTTTATTAAAAAAAAAATCAGTTGTTCCATACATTTTGACCGCGGTATTGCTCTTTTCTATGAAACAGAAGGTTTTTTTGTAATTACCGACGAAAAATTTCAACGCTGAGGGGTTCAGAATTACGTACTGAATCCATGGTATCAGTTTTCGCGATGATATCCCTGCCAACCTGTATATGTATGTGTACATATATATTGTTCGTTTATTAGTATAGGATAGGGTTCCTTAATCATTTTATTTCTTTCCCGACAATTATCTCTGTTCCCAACTTATCACATCAGGCCATAAAATAACAACTCTTATAATATTATAATCTCGCGTCCACTATCTGTCAGTAACTTTATCCGAGACGAGACCTTTTAACATTCTCCACTTATCTAGCGGTTTTACAAACTGCCCGGTGGCGCTTTGACGGGCAAAGTGTAGATAAAATTTAGGATCACTTGGGAGTAGGGTTACCATATATGTAAGGGAGGCTGTCTAGGATGTACAAAATGCCAGATTTTTCAGAAAATAGCCCGTCTATTGTAAAAAAACTAACTCTTATAATAAATAAGACGTATTCCACTTTGAGCACCCGCTTAAGGCTGCCTGTCTACTGGAGCAGAGACGAGAGGAGCGGAGTAGCGGTGTGCCAATATTAACCAATGGAATTGCATAAAACCTCCTCTCAGCTTCAGTGGACAGGGATTTGCGAATTAGTTTAAAAATTCATACAAAACTGGGAAGCGGAGCGGAGAAACGGAGCGGAGAAGTGGATCGGGGAACCGGAGCGGGGAACCGGAGCGGGGAATTATTACTCGTCTCGTGAACTCGGCCTAGCTCCGCACAGTCCGCAACTTCGCTCCGCTGCCTCGCTCCGCACAGTCCGTAACTCAGCTCCGCTACCTCGCTCCGCATCAACAGACAGACAATGTCCGCAACTCCGCTCCACTCCGCTGCCATTCTCCTTTCCACTGCCTCGCTCCGCTTCAATGGACAGTCAGCCTAAACGGCACCTGAGGTATTCCACATACGGCATACTTCAGGATGTATGTGGAATACCTCAGGTGCCATTTAAGCGGGTGCCCAATGTGGAATACGTCATAAATAATACGCAACAGATAGTTTGAAAGACTGGCATTTATTCAAAATTAAAAAAAAGCACCAAACTAATTTAGAATAAACGAACTTTCTACACTGAGTAATATTTTTCCGAAGACATAACTTTTTTTTTTCTTGAATATTGATAAATGTAAAAATCTTGAATTACTAATAACGTTTGTATTTACCGACTCTAATGTCACTGTGCATTTATTAGGGAAAACATTCGCTCCACATTTGCCCTGGACGTAAAGAATTTCTTCTCGTGGGTGTCGTAAAAGGCGACTAAGGGGCTTACTAGGGAATGGGCAGCAGCGTTCTCTATGCATTTTAACACCATGTTGCGATCGCCAACCCGCCTGCCAAGCGTGGTGATTATGGCAAACCCCCCCATTTGGGGGAGGCCTATGTCCAGCAGTGGACGTCTTTCGGCTGGAATGATGATGATGACAAACTGACAGAATTTGTTAATAAATTCTGTGATGTCACCATTCCGGCAATCACGTCCCTACTTTTCAAAAAATTGCACCACTGTGACGTTAGACTTTTAGAAAACTGGATGTCGTCTAAGCTTCTGCAATATTCTTTCAGGACAAATTATAGTCAGTTTCATCCGGGCGGGCGATCTAGCGTGATACCGCGAAATTCAAAAATGGCTGTAAGCTGTGGCTAAGCCTAACGCCCGGCCGCACGCCTGTCTAATGACCGAGATACACGAGGTTAGTTTTTGAAACTATGGTAGAAAGTTAGTATTAGTAAGATAGCAAGCTAGTAACTCTGTCTTCGTGTATATATACGTAGAACTAACTTAATTTCAGAGCTAAAACGCTAGTGAGAAAGCTAGTAAACTAGAGTCTCAAGCTAGGATCGTTTAATAGGATAGGGTTCTATTTTTGAGCTATTAGCACCACCGATTTTACTATCCTGACTTGTGTACTAGCCTCGTGTGGCCGGCGAAGATAGTAGTATCTTCGCCAATCGGTTAATTTTATTCGACGGACTAAGTCACCGCAGTGTTATTGGCTTATTTACTAGCATCGTGTATACAGCGTTAGCTTGGGCGAAGCCAAGACAGCAAGCGAGGATAGTATACAGACGTTCTAGCTTGCTATCCTAGCTTTCAAAAACTAGCCTCTTGTAACCCGGGCTCATTAACCGTAAAATGCCTATCAAATGCGGCAAATGCCTGTCAGATGGTAACCCTACTGGGAGCTTGGGACTCGCGATATCTTTATGCGGGTAACTTTAAAAGTTTTGCTAAGTGGGTAGTGGGGATGGCCAATGAATTTTAGTCTATGGTGGATTAAAAAATTTGGTTGAAATGTATTGAAAATTACGACTTGTCGGTATTTTGCCTGAGGAAGTGAATTGAAATGTCAAGATGTTCTGCATGGGCACATTAAAGGCCTTTCTTTAATATGCCCACTGCTAGGACAAAGGCCTCCTCTCTTTGTCCACCACGCGGGCCCAGTGCGGGTTGTTAGATGTCACATGTCTTCGAATTTTTAGTTCTAGGACATGCCTGTTTTCTCTCGATGTTTTCCTTCACCGTTTTGAGAGTGGTGTGGTGATAAAAAAAATAATACATAGTCGCCTGTCAAAGAACGAACTTACGACTACAACTCGTAAGTCGCGGCCGCTACCACTGGGCCACTGCTCGATGACAAATGGACAATTAGTATAAAATTAAGAAAATATAGAGTGATATTGCGTTGATTGTGAATGTTCACGTTTTGTTGTAATTTTTTTTTTATTTATTCAGTTTCTAAACTACAACACTTATTATATCTTGTAACACTCTTATGATCTAGAAACGAAAAGTATAGCTGACTATCTGCACCCCGCGGTTCCACCAGCATAAGGCTCGATCCCGTGGGAACATTGAAATAAAAACTATCATATTTCCTAAAACAGGTCATGGTCTATCCATGTGCCAAATTTCATCCAAATCCGTTGAGCCGTTTTAGCATGAAAGTAACAAACAAACATGCAAAAAATCAATGTTTAGATTAGTTAACAAAACATAACGAACAGTACGCTAATTGCGAAATACACGATCAATCAGAATCTGAATCGTTTTGAAACAGATTGCTAATCCATTGCTTCATAAGTTCAAAAAAAACTCTGCTCAACAACGTAAATAACGCAATGAATGTTGTTGTACTGTCAAAATGAAACAGATTAGTCGTAATCGTCTACGAAAATGTGTTGCGTAATTAGGTAGGTGACCTTGACGACAACGTCACATATACGTATTTAGCCGAATTCCAAGACTAAGTAGGTATAGGTAGTGTTACATTAACTGAGTCGACATCTGCGGTACGCTACTCAAAGGAGTGGAAAACTAATACCTCTATAGACGGCATGATGAAACTGTTAATAATATTCGATACTAACACCATGACAATGTAAAATATCTGACTTGAAGACGGTTTTTCTTTGCAAAATAATTTGGTATTTGGGGAACGGTCTTGAACGGTTTAGGGAGAAATTTATTCAATGGGCTTGTCAGTGGAGTGTTATCATCAACAAATTGACCGACAGAACATCACGCCTGTAATCCGTCTGGTTAGGCAGAGGTGTAGCCTATTGTACACCCCATTTCACCAGTTATGTTTAAGTCCCATGACGAGGATATTGCCATCAACCGGGCACAATTGCTCCGGGCTGCTACTAACAAATTCCTTGTGGGAAAATCCAATAACACTTTTCCCGACTCGAGAATTGAAACCTCATAATCAAGGACCTCATAATCAGCAGTAGCGTTTTCGACCACTACACCAACGAGGAAGCCAACCACAATATATCTGCAGTCGCTTTGCTGTGTTTAGGGTTGTTATCTACCTTTTTTTTTCTCACTGAACAGACAGCTGTGCTGCTGGGGAGTTTTTTGCGCCACTTCTTCTTCCCAGCTAACGCACTAGGTGAAAGGTGGGGGTTTTGGGGGACTGTCTTATGTGATTTTGACGTTCGAAAATTGCTGATTCTCTGCCTAGTTTGAATAAATGACTTTTGAATTTGAATTGAATTCAGTCTCATGAGCCTTTACAAGTGTGGCTCTACATGACGTAGAATCTTTTGAAAACATTGTACGCAAGTTTATGTGTTATTTCTTTTCAGTCATAGGACGTGTGCTGCAGGCTGAGGTTACCCCAGTCGGGGGTGCGGCGAATGTACAAGAATCTCCCGGGTCCCCGACTCATGGTACTTGAAGGACCAGTGGGGTTGTAATCGGTAAGAGTTCGACATAACCCTCTGTTCTTCCCATACGGAGATTATACAGGGTGGCAGGGACATCGACGCAAAAATTGTTACCATGGATTCGGGCCTTACTCCCGAAAACGATTCGATTTTGATTTGGTTTTCGATTCGAACTCGCTTCTGATCCGAACTCGATTTACAACCTTACTCCCGAACCAATTCGAATCGTAAACCAAGATCGACATAGCGTTCGAATCTTATCAGCGTCGTTAGCCGTATCCGGTGGATTACGTCACCGTCAAGTGCTAAGTCATTGGTTAGTAATTGAATGTTTTAACTTCTCACATACCAAACAAAAACTTTTGAAAAAACCTATGATTTTTTATTATTTTTGGGAAAGAATGTGTAACCGAACTGCTGTTAAGTGTCAAATATTATGCTAAGAGTTAGTTAGTTAGTTTCAATTCATATCTGCACAAGCTCATCAACAGACGAAACAAAAATGGGAAGAGGACGCAATTTTATTAAATTCCTTGGGTGCAACAAAATACTCTAGTCATGGACAAAAGTAAGTTAAACACAGTTGAGATAACGTAAATATTTATGCTATCCGAATGAATGGTAATGGAGTACTGTCTTGTTTGGTTAAAACACACATTTAATTTGAAATGTCTTTTCGTCTGGTTGGTTTCTTCTTGTATGGTGTTAAATCTTCTACCAATACATCAAATAACTCCTTCGACTTTCTTTCGAATCCATTTCCATACCCGGGTGATATAATGATTAATTCTTTGCATATTTCATCTTGCACGAATAACCATACGATTTGCTTCCTCAAGAACATTAAAAAACAACCCAAGGCGAGCCATAATAATAATGATAAAAATAAAACAAAATAATAAAAACCTCACTGGATCTGAATAAAGTAGCTTCTTTGCTATCGTGTAATTTGACGTTTAGTTTCGATCCAATAACTCGATAATCAACTGTCAGATGGCGTGTGGAGTACGTACATTTCGATCCTAACGAATCTCTCGATTGAAATTAGTTTCGCTTTGAACCACCGCACGATCGTGCGCTAGTGTCGGATTCAAGAGTATGAATTGGTATTGAATTCGAATAGAATTCGATTGATTCAGAACTCGAAGCTGTCGGGAGTAGGTAAGGCCCCTGATGATTCTGAACGTTCCTGCAACTGCGTTGAAATATTCGGTTATAAAAAAAAATCCGCTGTTGCCATATGTTTTGAGTTATGTCTTGCACTTTTCTATAAAACAGCAGATTTCTTTTTAATAACCGGCGAAACATTTTCAGCGCAGGAGGATTCAGAATCATGTACTAAGTCCATGGCAATAAACAGTATTCGCTTCGATGCCACCCCGTATATGGGGATTTCCCACCAAAGCTGAGGTTACCGACGAACATCAAATGACCCATGAACCATCTGCAAGATACTGCAGTTTCGTCACATCTCATAAAAATGCAGGTAGACCTCAAATCACCTCACAAGTAATAAAATAATTGACAACATCTAAAAAAGGTTTGCGAAAGACATCGGCTGCCTTCAAAGCGCATAGAACCCACAGTTAAACATATTATGTTAGTTAAAACCTTTTTACTGCACCATTCCATAATCGATGAAGAAAGTATTTTATGGTGTTACAAGTTGTTAAAATCCCTTTGATGTTAAACGTTTTGCAATGTGAATATTTTGTGTTACGTTGATGTTATTTCATTTATTTGTTCATTGAGTCACGGTGTTTTTATAGTTTTGTTATTATATGCAATATATGGCATAACTTTTAGTCCAGTGGTTAGTGTGAAGGTTGTGGCGGCAGATACTTCCTCGGCCATAATAAGGCAATATGTGAGAAGACTTATTATACCCTAGTTTCTATTTCTTTTTGTCTAGGTGGTGGGTGGTCTTCTCTTTCATTCGTCTTTAGTGTTTAAGAGCGTTTATTCGGAAGGTAGGCAACGTCGCAAATAGATGTCAAATATTTCACTGTTTTGATTAATTTGGCAATATTTCTGTGTGGAAATAAGAAATGTGGCTAACTATCGAACTAGAATATTGATTATGAATTGCAATAATTCATATCGTAACACCGAATGTTTAGTTTTAGATGTAAAAAAACTATTTGGAAACTTTCTTAATGCGTTTTTTACACCTAAAATGGGTCCAACATCAAATTCAATGTTATAATTGCAATTCATTATTAATATTCTAGTTCGCTAGTTAACCGCATTTCTTATTCTATTCAGTAATATTGCTATAAGAATCAAAACAGGTAAATATTTGACAGTTATTTGCGACGTTGCCAACTTTTAGGATAAACCCTCTTAAGTTACTAACAATACTGTTACTAATAAGTGCAAACTAATAACTAACAATTTATGGATCTCGTAGTTGTCCGAATTAAAATTATTTTATTTATTTATTGATATCAACCGAGCACAAATCCAGACTCCGGGCTGCTACTGAGATATTCCAGATGGAAAAACCATGATTAGCGGTAGCGCTTGCGACCTCTAGACGAGACTTCTAAAACTTCGTATATTTATGTATTTATTTTATAGTGGATGGTTTGTTGTTGTTCCCAGTTTAAAGAAAGGCGCTTCCTAAAACGTTACTTTACAATACCAAATGTTGGAAACCGTTATATTAGTATGGTTAAATAATAAAAAATCCCTTTCTTTCTTCTCGTTATGGACCAACTTCAATGAATATGACCGATCCAGTAATTTTTATTGTTTTCTTTTTTGTAAACTTTTTATAAAAGTAACAGCTTTTCACTGTTCCATTGATGTTTTGTCACCATATCGTCGAATACAAAAAAACTACATTCGCTTTCTTTTTAGATTTAAAGAATCTTTATTTCATAAGAACATGATACAGTTCTACATGAGATTTAACTTTTAACTTAAATAATCGTCGCATGACGAAGCATGCAGAAGTAGAATAAGTAAAACTATAACGACAAATTACGAGATCAACAGAAAACAAAGCAAAACTGTAGGTCATATAAAACAAGCACGAAACAACAACAACTAACAAACAACTTTTTCCAGAAAAAAACTAAAAGGCAACTTAGAATTTATCTCTTAACTTACCCTGATCTTTCTAAACACCCTAAAAGATCGCAAAACAGGAGAAAGATAAACTAAGATGCCACATGTGATTTTAAATAAATATCACCCCCTTGCAATCAACATAATTCCTTACTTCCGTTTTGAAGGGAACCCTAAATTCCCACAAAAACCACTCGTACGGAACCATTACTCCTTAAGAAAATATTACATGTCTTGTGCGTTTTGGGGGAGAGAATGCAATAGACATAGTACCTTGTCGTAATCTGTTTAAAGATTATTTTTACTTGAATTTCTTTCAGGAAATGTTTGATAAGGGATTTTTTATTTTATGACTTCGAAGATAAGGTATAAATCACATTGAAATGGAGTTATTTAATAATATCTGGGATTACACCTGTCGCGTCAATTTTAAATTACACACTCATTTACATAATTTATCGAAAATTTGATAATTTTACACGTAAACAAATGACGATCGCATCCACATTGCATGACGAGTTTATTGAAGGAAGAATCAGCACAGAAACTCCTCTCTCGGAATACATGTGACGACACTAGATAATTATGCTGCTAATCGAATTAAGGAGCGGACTGACTACGATTTTAAATGCTACAGCTGCACTCACACAACCGCGTCTGCGCGTTATACGGTAGCCCGACGACTAAAGTATGACCGCAATGTCTATTTTCACAATTACAGAGCATTAAATAAGGTTGAAAATCGAATAAATATTTGGGTTGACGATGTGAGTAAGCTGCGAATGGGCATTTATTTTACGGGGTTTTTTTAGATTATTCGGAATATACACATAAAATTAAATAATTGTCTTGTTAAAGTTATAACATAATATTTATTCTATTGAACTCTTAAAAAAAAAAAATATTATCGCTGAAAATACAGAGATTTTCGACGCCAAAGTTTATTTTTGTGAAGTATTTTTTATTCGGAATACTCGTATCAAACTATTTTCTACTATTCTATTCGGTTAAAATTTTTCTTTATACTTCTCTGTCCACTGTATTTTTTGCGTTGTATATTTTCATTGCGTTACGTCATACTCGTCTACCCAAGACACCAGTTTTTTTATGAATATTGAGGTAACACCGCGCCTTAAGTCAAAGCATGAATCATATCGTTTTATTTTTTAGAGAACCGTTTGTGAATTATATCGGAAGTTCCTAAGGCAACTGAACTGAGACACATAACTCGTGTATGATGTGTCCACTGCTGGGACCCAGGCCTACTCTATAAGAGAGGGAGTAGCCCGCTATCCACCACGCAGGCCCAGTGCGGGTTCGCTTAAGTACTATTTGTATAGAATCTAGTTTTTCTAACTGAACAGACAGCTGTCTGCTGGGGAGTTTGTTGCGCCACTTCTTCCCAGCTAAAGCACTAGGAAGTGGTGAAGGGTGGGCGTTTTTGGGGGACTGTCTTATGTAATTTTGACGTTCAAAAAGTGCTGATTCTCAGCCTAGTTTGAATAGATGACTATTGAATTTGAATTCGAGATGTCACATATCTTCGAATTTTTGGTTCTATGACATGCCGGACATCACCGTTTTGAAAATAGTTAATGGCCTGTCGGGGTTTAAACTCAGCACCTACGACTCGCAAGTCACTGCTGATACCACTGGGCCATAACTGGTCTGAAGTTTTTGCTATACTCCAACATAAACGTCTGCTCCATCAACTCTTCAAAACTATGTGATGACTATGTCGACGAACGATATGACGTGAATCATATCCTTTTTGGGGTTCCGTAGTCAACAAGGAACCCATTAGTTTATAGTTTCGCCATGTCCGTCTGTGTCTGTCCGTCTGCGGCTTAGCTCAGAGACTCCTAGTACTAGAAAGCTGTAATTTGGCATGAATTACATATTAATCACGCCGACAAAGTGGTAAAATAAAATCATGACTCAAGTCAATCTGAGTCTAGTGTGCCCCCCCCCCCCTGCCAACTAAATGGTTGGTTTTTGGATATATGATAAAATTCACGGCAGTAGTATACCTATAGAATGAAATTAAAAGGAAAACTACTTACTGCCCTCCCACAGCGACGCCCTAAGCCGAGGTCCTTACCCCACAGGAGGTGCCCTTAGCGTGTAGTCGCTTAGTTTCTAAGCTTTATGCCCTGCCTGGAAGCCTTAATTTATTGAGGCAGCCACAGGATAGTCTGGTTAAGCAGCTGACAACCTCCTAGGTTGACCTGCGAGATGCCACTCCCAAAAAAAAAAGCCATAACGAATAATAATCGATCAACTTACATTTGCAGTTATAAAAACATGTTCTCCAATACATTCCGTATGGGAGAGCATGTTTTTGAACTACAATTTTAAGTTTGTTCTTGGGATAAATTCATGCCAACTACGGAACCCTTTATTGTGCGTGGTCCGACACGCACTTGGCCGGTTTTTACCGAATCCTTTGTGAATTGTAACGTAAAATACCAAAGGATCGGCGTGTGTCACAGCGTGTACATAGGCTTGATTAAATTGAACTTCTACCTACTCTTTCATCTTGGACAAAATTATGATGATTCATATCAATTTCTTGTAGAAAAAGAAAGAAATGGAAACGTGTCGGAGTTCCGTAATGTCGCAATAAAATCTTGTCGAAATTCAGCTTGGTATCGTCATTTAAACATGATGACCTAATCGAAGTGTAGGGACTAGCCGCTAAATCTAATCTAAACTCACTGCAAAGAATACAAAACAAAATCATTAAAGTATTATTTCACTGCCACTACCTATATCCAACAAAAATATTATACGAAAAAACGAAACTACTAAATATCAAACAAATTTACACATATTACATCTGCATTCTCATTAAAAAAATCGCCACGAATTCCGTACAATCAAACATACAACTCCATTAAAAAGCAGTAACCTACAACACAAGAAGTAAAAACAAATTCCAACTAATAACTAGACTAATTGCGGTAAAAAAGCAGTATTAGTGGAGGGAACAAAACTGTTCAATGATTTACCGGAAGATATAAAGAGATGTGAGAGTTTTGGGGTATGAGGTGAACTTTACACCCTGTTGGTGTAAAGTTCACTCATCCCCCATAGAAAAGGGAGGATCCTCCGACCAGACGGGTGTCGTGTCTGGCGGGCAACTGCCCAGAGGTTGAAGTCGGGAAGCTTGTATATATGTTTATCGCGCGGTAAACTCTAATTGCGCGATGCAGGATTTGTGTGACGTCAGGATGTTGTGTGACGTCAGATCTTTGATGCATAGTTCGCATGTAGCGATGTAGATACCGCTACAAGAGTATTAATATATTTAAGAGCAAACTCAAAAAACACGTATGTACCCTATAACGTCACCAACGCCCCAGACGCAAATATTATATATTATTATTTAGAAGTAACTCTGTATCTCATTATAAGTGAACTGTTATATAGTTCTTATGGGAAATAAATATCTTTAAACCTTAAAACAAAAGAAAAACCGTTTTTCTCAACTCATACTTTAAGTAAAATAACTAAAAGCGGTCAAAAAAATCATCATATCTTTTTTTTTTTTTTTATCGGTATGTTGTTGCCCCTCTATATACACGAAAAAAAAAAAAAAAAAAACTTAGTTTTAACAGTATTGTGTGCCTCAGAAAAAATACAAAAAAACTAAATTTTAGCAGTACTGTGTATGTAAGTACTTCAAGGCTGTGTCAAATAGGCCCATAAGGGTTCTTCTTAAGGGTACGCTAGTCGTTCCTTCTTCCATACAAACGTAGTATGGTGATTACTCGTCGGTTTAACGGTGTATGTTCAAAACTAAAAATTACATATATCAATTTCCCTTGTCATCTAGCCCTGTATGAAAGCAAAGAATTGGAAAAAAAAATTGGTTGGGGCGTCGAAACTTCCATATTTCAACACTAATTTTAACACGTCTTTGAGCGTAAATAAATAACTTATGTAGTAAAAAAATAGCAAAATAGAAACCGTACAGGGATAGATAATTTATTCAAAATTCAAATAATTTTATTTTGAGTAAATACATCAAGTAGTTTTTCCATAATATCTATACGCAATCATCACCATCATGTTCATGAAATTTTACGCGCTTGTTTTCGTTATAAATCTATCTATTAATCGTCTATTTCACTAAATAAATAAAACTAAATGAATCAATAATTTGAGTAATTAGCAGTGATCGGAGTAGGTAGATTGATTTTTAGTACTTGTATCATAAATGCACACAGAAAGAATAACATGGATAAGCCATTTTTCCGGAAAGTAATTCCGGTATTTCCGGATTCAATTAAATATTGTTAATGTTGGTAGTGATATTATTACTAGTGGTATTATTATTAGTGGTAGTCGTTGGGTTTTGTCAAATCGTGACAAAAAAAAAAATAGGAAGAATAATAAAGAATAAAATTGCTCATTTTATTACAATTCCTACCTTTTTTTTGAGGATGGCAAATCATCAAATGACTCCTTCCACTCTGGCAGAATACAATTCCTACATAAGTTCCGGTTTTTTTTTAATAATCCACCAATTCCGGAGGAATGTCCATAGTAATATATACGTTTCGGATCAATGACCCCAGTTCAATCTACCTACTCCGATCACTGGTAATTAGCATGCATATTAGTCATGCCCAACGACTTCGCCGTCGACTAGTGCACCCTTAAAGGTTTGATATTATTTTTATCGAAACATGCATTCATGAATATTCAATGCACTTAACAACAGAACAGTAGGTACCCACGTAAGTTTATATGTTAGCCTACTTCTTGAAAAATAAAACCATGCATTTCGCTGATTCGCTCTAAGTATTTAATTACTAGAAAAGTAAGCGTTTGTGACTTGTTTACTACTTAAATATACCAACGTGCCAAAAATACTTTTAATCCGAAAGTAGGTGTTCCCAATACATAAATACAGTTATTTATACAATACAATAGTTACTTTTACAAAACGATCAAAAACAGATCGAGATCGTGCTATTCTGACGTCAGAGTTCATCGAAGCCTGTTGATAGGAGCGTTAGAAAGTGAGCGACTATTTTGTACGTGCTAGCAGATGCGTCGGTGGTGTAATGGTCAGCATAGTTGCCTTCCAAGCAGTTGATCCGGGTTCGATTCCCGGCCGACGCACATTTTGCTATTTTTAGGATAACTTTTTTTTTTATATTGTTGGTGATTTTTTAATAACAACATCGACAGTCAATCAGTTGTTACAAAAATTATAATTAAGAATCAAAAATGCAACCTACCAATATTATTTATTTTAACATTTGAGCAAATGGTAGGTTTCATTTTTGATTCAATTTTTTTTAATTTTTATACTTATCATCTGCCTAACCTTTTCCCAACTATGTTGGAGTCGGCTTCCAGTCTTACCGGATGCAGCTGAATACCAGTATTTTACATGGAGTGACTGCCTATCTGACCGCCGCAACCTAGTTACTAGGTAACACGATACCCCTTGATAAGACTGGGTGTCAGACTATTGGGCTTCTAACTACCCGTTACGTCTGTCAAAGATCTACAAATGGCAGCCGGGACCAACGGCTTAACGTGCTTTCGTATGCGGTCTTGGTATGAAAAGATGGTCACCCATCCACGGACCAACCGCGGCCATCGTAGCTTAACTTGATTGATCGAACCGGGCGGCTGTTATTAGTTAGCCACAAACCCCTCCAATGTTTGATATGTATATATATAAAAATCAATTGCCATGCATTAGTCTCGCAAAAACTCGAAAATAGCTGGTCGATTTGGATAATCATTTTTTTGTTCTGATAGCCTCAATAAAGAGGTGGTCTAGGAAAGAAAAATTTAAATTTAAATTTTTACAGGACAACGTTTGATTTGGTCAGCTGGTTTTCGAATAGAATAGTAGCCTTGGTAACATCCATATCTACCATCTACTCATATCTACTCGACATGACTATTCTGTCGTGCTAAGCCGAAAGGCGTTATCTCTAAGATACGGCCTTTTAGTTTTTTTTATACCATTCAATAGCTATAACAATTTCGCATCTAATGGTATAAGCCAAATAACCCTATCTAACTTAAAACATAAAAAAAAACACTAAGAAGTTTCTTTTATCCTTATGTTTCCTTAAATTACAATTTACAAAAACTCAATTTTCTCAAAACTTACTCCGATTGAGATAACGCCTTTCGGCTTAGCAGGGCAGTATTATATCGGATTCTCGGAACTTTTTTTATAAGATTTAAAATAAAAGTAAAACCATTAATTTTCAAGTTTAATTATTTACACTTTGAATATTACATATGAATGATATACGGGGTGTCCGGGACATCGACGCGAAGCCAGTTACCATGGATTTTCAGTACATGATTCTAAACCCCCCTGCGTTGAAATTTTTCGTAGGTTATAAAAAAAAAAACAGCTGCTCCATACATTTTGACCGCGTAGGTATTGCACTTTTTTATGAAAAAGCTGTTTTTTTTTTAATAACCGACGAAAATTTTCAACGCAGGGGGTTCAGAATCTGCTGGGGTTGCGGGTTTATCCGAACTGCTAGGGTTGCGGGTTTGTCCGAAAGGGATATCGCGGCCCCGGCACACAGGCAACGGAAGGAACACGGGTGGGTTTTAGTCAGTAAAAGTCTGACACACCCTCCCGCTCCGTCCAGAGCGGGAGAAGTTATTTGATAATTTACAACACAAAAAAAAAAAAGGTTTTTCAGAATCATGTACTGAATCCATGGTATACTGTATCCTGTATTTATTTGCAAGAATATAGGTAGCTAACATAAGTTCTTAAGATCTATGGGTTTCACTATATTCGGCATTTCAGCCGTGCAAATATTCAGATTTTACATCTTGGTTATATTTATAGCATGCAAAAATATTACCTAATAATAATTTCATAATTTAAATTTACATTACAATGCAACTAATAAAATTAAGATTAAACACAAATTCTATTCATATAAAAAAAATTATTCATTCATTTATATCAAATAGCGATCAATAATAATGATGACATGTCAATAAAAAATAGCAAGAATAATGAAAATATTTCGTTATTATATAAGTAATGTCAATATGTAGATGTCATAATAATTATAATAAATAAGTTTTACATTTTACACTCAAAATATTCATTGATGGAATAAAAACATCTCTCACACAACCAGTTACATAGCTTTCTATTAAATTCCAAATCTGTAGCACTTCTAAATTCATCGGCTAAGTGGTTATATATTTTCACAGCCATGGTACGCGAACCTACATTCCTTACATCCATCCTTGCACTGATGACAGTAATCATATTTCCTAAGTATACAATAACAACGACAAAGAGTCACTATAATAGAATCGCACTCAGTAACTCAACACTACAAATCAGTTCTCAAAACAATACACATGCGAAGATTTACACAAAGTCATTATTATTCAGACATTTGTATATTATAATATAATAATAAACACCCAGGCGGAAATATCAGGTTCTATATTGTATTACTATCATATTTATGTCTTTGCTAAGTCATTATTTTTAACAACGGCGCAAAAAGATCATAGTAATCATAATTTTGACCGCTATGTGTGTTTGTTTGTGGCACTGTTGCTCTTAAACGAGTGAACCGATATGAATGCGGCTCTTTTAATTTGAAAGCAGGTTTTTTAGCGATGGTTCTTAGACATGTTTTATCAAAATCGGTCCAGCCGTTTGAAGATTATCAGCTCTTTCCTAGTTGAAGAATGGATATGAGCGTCTTCCACAGGTTTGATCGATTTTAAATTTGGTATTCTGTTACTTCAATGATATTAGAAGAACATAGTAACCTTAACTGATGCTGCAGCATCACCTGGAATGGGCAGGATACCCAGCTCCCTTACCAACTTACAGCATAGGTATCGTGTTTGGGCTCATTGGAATGGTCTCAATGAATAGGTTATAGATAGATGATGAGCAGGGCCTGGTGATGAAACGAAATGAGGAAATGTTTGTGTCGGGAGTTTTTTTTAATTTAAATATAATTTCACTTACATTTCTAACGCTCGTATGAACGATACTACAACGACTAATAGAGAAGTATGGAGTATGCGCCTCTGACTTCTCGGCTTCATGTGCGTATTGTAAAATTATCACTTGCTTCAAAAACGGTGAAGGAAAACATCGTGAGGAAACCGGCATGCCTGAGAGATATTTCTTGACGGCATGTGAAGCCAATTCAGAGGCCCATGGGCGGCTTTAAAACTCTGACACCAGGTTAGTCACTAACCACACGAAAAGAAGAAGATGGAAAAAAATACCGTTGCGTCGACTCCAAATTAATTGAAACAAAGACAGGAGAATGATCATGCTTATGAGTATGAACGATGCTAAAGCCACCGGCACAATATTGTGTCTTGATTAGAGAATACAATCCCGGGATCCCAGCCGTTTTCTGACCCCGAAAATCCCGAGACTGTACTTGGCCAATCTCGGGATTTTCGGGATTGCTACATACAGGTCTAGTTTGTCATTCCCTAGTCGGTTGCGCCTTGACAATGACGTTGCTTAGAATATATTAATAGACCAGTCACTTCACTCTAGGAGCAGTTCGTGGATATCACTTAGAAACAGCATATAAGTATCTATTGTCTATTCCTCCAATCAGTTTAGAACCTGAGCGAGCGTTTCAGCTACTGCTTATGTTGGCAATAAACGACGAAGCAGGCTTGGAAGTCAAACATTGGATGCTTTTATATTTCTGCTATTATATTTTCGAAAATTTAAATAGTTTCTTTGTTGTAGCTTTTTTATTACTTTGTAGCGGCATGTACATCGCTACATGCAAACTACGCATAAAATACCTGACGTCACACAACATCCTGACGTCACACAAATCCTGCATCGCGCAATTAGAGTTTACCGCGCGATAAACATATATACAAGCTTCCCGACTTCAAACCTCTGGGCAGTTGCCCGCCTGACACGACACCCGTCTGGTCGGAGGATCCTGCCTTTTCTATGGGGGATGAGTGAACTTTACACCCTGTTCCTCATACCCCTAAAACTTACAAAAGTATAGCTTTTTTCTTTTGTCTTTTTTCTTTTCTTACTACATATATTGTGATTTGTGTTGTGCAACAATATTAATCACATTTTTTCATTTGAGCCCAATTAGAAACCACATTGTCTTATCCCGGGATTACTCATCATAAATTCCGTAATCCCGGGATTGAAAAACATGCCCGGGATTGTATTCTCTATTCATGATTCGAGATAAATGAATAGCGATTCAGGACTACGTTAAATCTCAACGATTTTCATTGGCTCACACTGCGTCAGAATACGTTACGACACGGCACAACACAGTAATGTGAATCAACACAGTCATGATGATTCTCGATTTAAAACCGACTTTCATTCATTTCAGACTGATTTTTTACAAACCAAGAAATCACGGCTTGAAGAATAGAGGAAGACGAAGAAAACATTGATGGATTGTGTGAAAGAAATCTTTTTGTAATAGGGTTCCGTTTGGCTGCCTTCGGGTACGGAACCCTAAAACGATAGAAGTAAAAACTTATATGATTCAGCGTCTTCCGACTCAAGCGTGATAATTTTTTGTTCGCTTTTCAGGAAGAGCGCAAAGTGCACCTAAAGAAGTTTTCATTTAAAATAAACATGATAAATGCTAACATTTCCTTTAGTAAATGACTTGGTTCGACAAATGGTTCATTTATCACATTACTGACGTAATTTTAATCACCGTTTTCCTCACCCAAAAGAGTTGTGGTGTCTCTAAGAATTGTCACACATTCGATGAACGACTTACAACAAGATTTGACCTTTCTAAGGTCATCCGATATTTACCCAATGGTGCGACAGCAAAGACAGGGTTATGTTTTTCATGCGTATCTATGTGTTTGCATGTGGGATTTTTATAGCCTCGAAGAACCCGAACTGCTGAGGAAACATGAGGGTGTCTATCGACTCGTCTGGGTCGCTCAATGGATATTAGTTGTGTTTTAATAAAATAAAAATTGAATACCTATGTAAAGTCTTGAAAAATAGTAGTTTATGAAACTGTTGCATAAAAGGGGTATTAAAATACGAGTGTGTGTTTAAAAACCGAGCCGTAGGCGACGTTTTTAATATTATCACACGAGTGTTTTAATACCTAGTTATGTGCAGTTTCATACACTACTTTATCTACTCACACATTGGGATTGAACCTACTAAATAAAAGATCAAAGTTAAAGATCAAGAATAAAAAAATCCCACGAAATTCAGTTCAACAAAACGTATGAATGGCGCCTCGGCCTACTCCCTAAGCGAAATCTGTACGTTCGGCCATAGTTACGGTTACGGGCGCTTTGTTCTTTATCTCACTTACGAACATGCCGTAAGTCAGAAAGAGAGCGAAGCGCCCGTAACTACGGCTGAACGTACATATTTCGCTTAGGGAGTAGGCCCCCTACACCCAGCACATCACCGCGCATGCGCTAGAGTGGTGCTGCTGTCCCCCGCTAACGTTCCATTGCAAAAATAGATGGAAACTCCTTGGTGATATTAACTTCTTGGATTTGCCCTGCATCGTAAAATATATAATATGATTATTTTTTAAATTTCGGTATTGTGTTTATAATGTACATCCACATTTCAATAGGGGGCGAGCCTTTTGCCGTCAGTGTAATTTCTTGCCGGCTCTTCTCCATAGGAAACGACCAATTGGAACCGTGCAGGGCATAACGAGGCGATTGCAAAAATATAGCAGATAAAAAGCCGAAGAGACGACAAACAATTAAAATAACTTCTACGAATTGAAACAAACTGCTTGAAACGTGACCTTGTTTAGAACTTTTTAGTTGCAGTCGGGTTTTTTATTTAATAACGTTTAGGTACAAAAATATATGTGATAGATGTCCATTAGTAAATCACCGCGTTCGGCAAATACCTAATTTATCGCTTTAATATAAGCATAAAGCTATTGACGTAATAAATTCACAATCTTCCTCAATCAAACGAGTTGTCTTTATCTTTTCTCTAAGAAATAACGGTCTCAAATTGAGATAAACTGTCGCACATTCGATAAACAACCTACAACATTATTTGACCTTTCATATAACCCGATAATTTTAAAAGTACGATGAAATGTACATGATCTTGCAATTATTTATATCCGAGAACCTCATATCTTATCTTATTCTAGTAATTCAAATTTCATTCCTATGATCTATGCACGCAACCGCTCGAGGTGGCGGTGCTTGGGAGAGGTCTATGTCCATCAGTGGACGTCTTTCGGCTGAAATAATTGATGGCCTACGTTACCTTTTCTGAGTTACTGAACTGATTCGTGCCAGTCTGTAATTTCCCAATCATTACTAATTAAATGTTGCGTGCACTTTGCACTCCTCGCCCTTTATTCGCGTTGGGTTGGATTCCCAACATTCCTGCTCCGTTTACTTCCTCAAGGAAGTCTCAGGTTTTGCCTTCAACTTTATTTATATTTTTTAATTATTTTGGTTAAACAATAATACCATCATCTGCCTTTTCCCAACTATATTGGAGTCGGCTTCCAGTCTAAGCGGATGGAGCTGAATATTAGTATTTTACTTGGAGCGACTGGCTATCTGACCTCCAACACCTAGTTACTGGGTAACACCCCTTGGTAAGACCGAGTGTCAGACTTTCTTCTGACGAGCTTCTGACTTCCCGTAACGACTGCCAACGATTTATGAATGAGACTCGGGACCAACGGCTTAACGTCCTTTCCGAGGTACGGAGGTGTCTCGGTATGTAATGGATGGTTACCCATCCACGGACTGACCTCGGCAAGCGAAGATAACCTGCGATCGACCCTTGCAGCTGTTATTACTTAGCCACGAGCACCCGGTCCAGGTCAAACAATAAGGCTAAGGGTTTGCTGAGACGCAGTTGACGCAGGTCCACGCAGCGCAGGGCAGAGCAGATTTTATAATGCGTGAACGTACTGACAGCTGCGTACGCTGCGGCGTAGGCACGTGTGACGCAGACATGTGTCTGTCCTGCGCTGCTTCTTGTTGCAGTGCCGGCACAGATTTCTGCACGACGCGTGCAGGTCGTCACTTGTTTTTTTACAACTGATTCATAATTTTTTTTCAATGACAGATTGTTTGTACTAGCTAGTACATTGCTATTAGGCGTATGCATCTCAGCATACGCCTAATAACAATGGACAATTGCGTCATCACAAAACAAAACACAACAGATTTCGCAACCACCACCGTTATCGAGTTTGAACATCCTTTGGTAATATGACATCTTCAAATTCCATTAAAACTAGTTATGTCCAATAGAAGTCAAATTTATGGAAATCAATGCAAAAACATCTTTATAGAATTTCATAATGCGACGCAAGAAAGCTCGTTCGCAAAAGAACTGTTGCTGCCCGCGGTTTACTCTACTCGTCGTCATCATTGACAGCCTTGTTCCGACCACTGCTGAGTCCTCCTCGCTTTTGTGCCATGTTTCCCTGGTCTGTGCTAGTATCATCCAAAGTTTACTCATATCTTAGAGAATCTCCTATATTTACCCGAGTAAAAGGTATCCTATTTTTATATGTTACTTGGTATATTAATTCAGCTATATAATAACGTTTTCGTAAACGATTGCCACTAATCTGTTTCATTTTGACAGTTCAACATCATTCTTTGCGTTATTTACGTTACTAAGCACATTTTTTTTTTAACTTATGAAGCAATGGATTAGCAATCTGTTTCAAAACGATTCAGATTCTGATTGATCGTGTATTCCGTAATTAGGGTACAGGTCATATAGTCTACCTATGTGCCAACTTTCATCCTAATTCTAATTATGTAGCACATGAAAACTCCCAAGGTATAAACGCACCCACGATACAAGAAGAAATTCTTACTGTGTGTACTGTGAAAACTTGTTGAAGTTACTTTGAAATTGCTACATTCTAGAATTGTCAATATTTCGTTATTCATTTTTTTTTCTTGAACTATCTTCTGTCCAAGACTTTGTCGGCAAGAAATTTCTTGTTTTAACATAAAATATAATCCTATGACAGTCTGCGATACTGTATCGTCTGTTTTACTTCCCATGAGTAAATGAATTTTCGGAATCGTATCAGTAGTTCCGAAGATACAGACTCATAAATTTCACCAATATTATAAGTAAGTATATAGATCCATTTAATGCACACAGCTTCCGCTAAAGTAGCACCGCAGCCTTTATTACCAGAAAGCGCGACAGCAAACTATTAAAAGAGAGAAGCATACTCATTTGGCAACTGTCACCGGCAGGACTCTATTATTTATGGTGTCTTTATTCGCTTTCCCTTGTATAAATTATTTCATCACCACTGCTCTCAAAACGGTGAAGGAAAACACCGTGAAGAAACCGGCATCGTGAAGGAACCAAAAATTTGAAGACATGTGACATCTACCAACACGCACTGATTATTCTATAGATACCAATCTGCCAATGCTTGTCCAACCTATTTGTATTGTTTGAGATAAAACATTTAGTAATTTACCAAATTCGTATTAAACCACGTACTATTCATTAGTTAAATTAGAAAGAAATAAATGACATCAGCCTCCTGCTTCTGATGTCATGTACTCTGTTGCTGTGAGATATCCTGCGACATCCGAGGATGACGTTTCATTGGGGGATACCGTACAGTCATTCAATAGGAAAGCCACCCGACGAACTTTAAACCATCCTTAAGTTGAACTTACCAGTCTGCAATTCACCTACACATTCCTGTCTATTACAGAATTATTACTGTGCTATGACTCAATTCCTTCATTTGAGTCTGATAGAAAGATTGGGAATACCTCTGAGTGTACCAATTGTAAACGATTGTTGATTGGTTCCACAGTCACAATTAATTTTGCGAGTGCAGCATTGTGATGTTCTGAGTCAGCTGGGTCAAGGACATTATCAAATAAGATAAGTTTTGGAATCAGGCGTTACTTTGCCGACATCCATGACAGCATTTTCCCTCAACTTGTTTATTTTTTTTATTTTGTGTTCTTTCTTTGCGTCATCTTTACCGCAAATAAACGTATTGTCTTTCTTTTCGTTTCTTTTATTTTCTTTCTTAGTACTTAATTGATAATTTCATGAAATGTTCAACCATGAAACACAACCATTTCATGAAATGGTTGTCTCATCATCAGTTCTAAGATCTGGCCACAACATATACATATTTCACTTTAATTCCGCTGTCACTAGATCCAGGCTTGGATGCAAGATGCACCAAAAATATGCACATGTAGGAGATATGGCTGTTATGATGCAACATGCATCCGAAACCCATACCTACTCAGATTATACAGGGTGTTACAGAAATTGCGTGCCATAGCTTAGGGGTTTTTTTTTTTTTTTTTTTTTTTTGGATGGGAAATCATCAAATGACTTCTCCCGCTCTGGGCAGGGCGAGAGGGTGTGTCAGACTTTTACTGACTAAAACCCACCCGTGTTCCTTCCGTTGCCTGTGTGCCGGGGCCGCGATATCCCTTTCAGACAAACCCGCAACCCCAGCAGGCATTGGTCTTTCGACCCCGTCGGTTGATGCTGACATCTCTTTGAGGCGCGCGTGGAACACAACGCGCCGTCGACACGGGCCTGGTCCTGATCGGACGGCGAGCTGCCCATTGCTCACCGTCCGCAGGCCCGCAGCTTAGGGGTAGCTTCAGTATCGATAAAGGAACCAAGGAAAAATAATTTTAATTCTAAACGATTGCTAATTTAAGTTTGTAGGTACTAAATTAGGTTGATCTTGCAAATTTTTTTTTTCCTGGGTTACTCTATCGATACTGGACCTACCCCTAAGCTATGGCACGCAATTTCTTTAACACCCAGTATATGGCTTTGAATTGCATGCTGCATTGCGATTGCAGGTTTAAAACTAAATCAGTAGCGCTACTGCTGTGCATGAGGTCCTATATTCGATTGCCAGGTCGGGCAAAGTGTTATTGGGTTTTTCCATCTGGAATATCTCAGTAACAGCCCGGAGTCTGGATTTGTACCTGGTTGATGGCAACAGACTCGCCCCGTATTACATGGGACTTAAACATAACTGGCAAAATATGGGTGTTGTTGAACTAACCTAACCCTACAGGCTAGGGAATACAAACTTAAAGTTACGTTATGTTTTGTGTATTATTTTCATATTGTTTACGACTTATTGTTATGCCAATAATAACTTAACGATTAACATTGAACTCAACACAAACTAGGTTAATATCCCTAAGTTTAACGACAGATAATCTGCACAATACCTAGTCATTATGCTAATTGCCCGACTGTGGGAGTAACAAGTCATCTTACTCATGTCACAGTATTATGTATTTATAGAAAACGGCCGAAATGATGCGGTTCGAAATCTCAGTGTGTATAGTACACACGGCTACATATCAAGCTACACATTTCCAGTATAAGCTGACCTGACATTGTACCGAAATCCTATACAAAGCGAGATCACCATAAGTTGGAAATGTATAGCTTGATGTGTAGCCGTGTGTACTATGTATATACAAAACAGTATCGAGTGCGCAGCAGTTACGTACGTACGGACGCGGAAGGTTTATCTAACGAGCTAATTATTTCAAGGTCACTGCCGATATATAATACTGTTACTTAATTATACTGTGCTTATGTTTATGTTTACTATGCTTGATAGGTAATTAATTAGTGATACTATAAGTAATGAGATAAGGTAATAAACATGAATCACGATGCATTTTTATGACGTTCTGGGAATTTGGCGAAAACACGTTTTTGTTTGTTGCAAAATCTGGTTCGGAAAAAACAGAAATAGGATTAAAATTTATTTCATATAGATACATTAAAATGCTTATACAGCATGTAATAAAACCCCGTCCAATCCTTGAGGGTGTTTTAAGGTAACGTACTAAGAGTCTATCTTAAAGAAAATCGAAAAAATAAATATTGTCAATTTTTTTTTCAATGGGGAATTTTACCGTGTAATTTACATGCGGTGCGAGCGGCCGTCGTTTAGCGGGGTTTTGTCTACAAGTCATAACTTATTATGACCCCTGTTGAAAAGTTGCTCTTTTTGAATGAATTTGGGGTAATTTTGGTAACTACAAAAATTGAGATTTTGATATAACAATAACTTTTTTTATTTCCATTAATTAGTAGATTTTTATTACTTTTAGGTAATGTATGCAGTACCTATGAGCCCCTTTCGGATCGGACAGGGTTTTTTAGGGATCCGTAGTAAACGAGGAAATTTTTTTCAAGTTTTTTTTTTGTTTAATTTTTTTAGGACTAGGTACACGTTAACTGGGTTTATTTTTTCTAGTCTACCTAGACGAGAAAAACACGACCTTTCCAACGACACCCCACACCATGGGCTTCATGGTGTGGCGTGTCGTTGGAAAGGTCGTTCAAATATTGTCGGTGTGTGAAAATCATTTTTCAATTCAGGAATCTGTTTGCGAAATATTAAGCTTTAAAGTGCACATATTTTGTTAGAGTCATGTGTCAACCATTTAGCTGGCGGGGGTGGTCGGACACGAAGTTGGCCGCTTTTTTTACATAAAATATTGTATCCAATATTTAACACTACTACCTATTTACACTAGGTACCAATGATTAACAAACTATACAAATAAATACAAAAACAAAAGGCGTCAAAGTACTCGTCCGCATCGCTGTCATCTGAGAACGTGTAAAAGGTAAGATCCGGATCTAACATAACTCAACAGCTCTGCGTTTGTAACCGAATAAATGAGACAGGAATGGAACTGAATTTCAGCTGAACTGATTTACAACTTCTTATAATCAGCAGTCTCTCTATAAGTAGTGTATCTGTTCTGTCTTTTTTAGGGTTCCGTGGTCACCAAGGAACCGAGTTTCGCCATATCCGTCTGACCGCGGCTTAGCTCAGAGTCACTTAGTACTAGAAAGCTGTAATTTGGCATGGGTGTATTACATACGAGTACTAATCACGTCGACAAAGAGGTAATCATGAAAATCTTTTTTTTAGGGTATTTCCACTACACGTAAAGTCCCGAAGTTTTTTCTTTTTTTTGGCTTGCTCATGATGTGGGGTGTCGTTGGGAAGGTAATAAAAATATTATGAAGAAGTGATTGAATGCCATTTTTGGATTCAGAGATCCGTTTGCGAAACATTAAATCTTTAAAGTACACATTTTTGTTTAGTGTCCCGTCCCCCCCTGACAGCTAAATGGTTGTTTCTGGATATGTGAAAAAATTTACAGCAGTCGTTTATTTAGCGAAGTTAGAAAGGAAAACTTTCACAGCTAAGTAGGCTTTACAATTTAACGAGTACCTAATAGTCGACCAAGTTACATTTGCAGTTGCAAAAACATTTCTCCCATACGGAATGTATATAATAATATGTACCTGTTAAGTTTGTTCTCGGGATAAAATAATCCCTTCATTGTGCGTGGTCCGATACGCACTTGGCCGGTTTGTTTTATTGTACGTTTTGTTTGTACAGAATTTAAAAAAATCTTTCATTTGACAAAATATAAAGTAATTTATTCAAACAAGGCTGAGAATCAGCACTTTTCGAACGTCAAGCAGCACACGTATTTTTAAAACGTTTTTAAAACGATTTCAGACTTGGGAAATGAGTAGTAGTATATAACATTACAAGTCGTAAAACATTATTTTATCAGCGTAAAACCATAGCTATGCTTCCATCACAAGTATTCATGCGTTTAGTCACGTTAACACCCTTGGGAGGAAACACTACAGATTCCACTTAATTACTTTTCCACGTAGTACTAAAGATAAGTGATATATGACATTTATTATCAGTTATTTGCCTACATATTTAACATCATACAGTATGTAATGAATGAGTTTACTCTCGGGTAGGGTTACCATCTTTGTAACAGTCCAGGATGTACAAAAACCCAGATTTTTCAGAAAAATGCCTGTCTACGTCTATTATAAAAAAAAAAAAAATTGTCTTAAAATACGCAACAGATAGTTTTAAAGACTAACATTTATTCAAAATGAAAAGTATGAACAATTTACGATTACTGAACTAATTTAGAAAAAAACTAACTTACTACACTGAGTGATGTGCGAAGTTTATTTATTTTATTTATTTATAAAGGTACACCAACAGCTTCTGTATATAATATATCTTAAGTACTATAGGTAACAATAGCCTCGGACTTATACAGTCGCCAATTACAGGATAACCCGCAATCACAGAAATAGGTGATAAGGATTATAATACTAAGACTAAATACACTAGAATTCAGAATTAGGAAAGCATGGCAAATATTACTTAAACTTAAACGAAGTTTAACGGAAAACTTTTTTTTTTTTTTTTTCTAAAAATCTTCACACGAATCGTTTTTAAAGTTTTCTTGAGTTACTAATAACTCTTTCGCCGTCTATATTGTCAGGTGAATCCTTTCTTTACTCAACTGTGTACTTACTAGGAAAATTCAAAAATGCCTGTCTCAGCTTAAATGCCGTCAATGCGTGTTAGATGGTAACCCTACTCTCGGGTTTCCCCAGAACTGGGCATGTTCATCTTCGAACTGGTCTGGGGAAACCCGAGAGTATCATCACTCTCCCTTCCTTATCTTAATTAATTTGTGGTCAGCGCAACATGGTTTTCTCTTCCATACTTGTCAATTAGTCCTCATCTTGGTACGTCAACACTCGAGGACTGAGCCGTATTACATTCTTCCACGAAATCAAATAATTAATTATTGCAAACATGGGTAATTGGTACATAGATGTTTTCTTAAAAAAGTAGTCCATCATATTCTACTGTCTCATGGGCATGCAAATAATATTCAATTCCAAAATTAAACAGAAATTCCATGGATACCGAATAAATATAAATGTAAAAATCATTAGAATTACAAAAAAACAAAAAACAGACTAATATCGGTAGGGACACTTTTACAGTAATGTCAAAAAATAAAGTATGCCAAAGTGTTAATCAGAACAAAAAGTGTCAGAATAGGAACATGTATGTCAATCATATTATTAGGTTATCAATCAGTGCAGAGATTTATCAGTAAGGAAGTCGTCAGTTGTGTAATAGCTTTTCTCAATTAATATTTGGCTTAGTGCCCTTTTAAATTTTAGTACAGTCATATTTTTATCACATCAGGTACTTTATTATAAATACGTGGGGCAGTACCAAAAAAATTTTTTTTTTTACACTTTACTTGGCATAGTTTGTTTACATATTGAGTCCGTATCGGATTTTTTCGAACTGCTCACAGTTTTTAAAATAATTGTGGATTGTTTCAATTGTTAGCCTTGATTTCCTCAATTGTTTTGGATGTAAGGTCGATCTGAGATTCACCGAACATGCTCAATTTGTGACCCGCACCACATGGTTCACTCTGCATTTTATGTATGAAGCTACAAGTACGCGGCGGGCTCGACTTGTTGAGCCAATTCAGTGAGCGTAACGTAGTCAGAAGATCTAAGAGTTACGCGATAGAAAGAGAGGCAACTTCTAGATGAATACAGCTCTGCGTGACCTGAATTGCACTTTATTGTGTCGAATCAAGAGTCGCTTTTTATTTAAATGATTTTGCGGAGTGAACCCTCTGTATTAATCTGTGCCCGCACCCTAATTGCGTTACTCACTATCAAACACAATTCAAGGGTTTAAAAAAAACCAGTTCAGTTTTTTTAATCTTAGAAAGAGCGGTGGGCGCTATAAGTGTATATATATTTACTACCCAAATTAGCAAGCTTCGGTTGTCAGAATGATTATTGGTTATTTATTCTGTATAAAAATTCTGATGAATATGTTTCGTAGGGAAAGGATTTCGTAAAGTAACGAACACAGAAAGACAAGGCTAGACATTAATTTCTATTGACTTGAATGTGCCCTGACGGCTATGAGTATGTCCATGCTCACTCAGATGTCTCACTGATGGTGGCGCGTGTGTTGGATCATTTAGCTCCCTTCAAAATGGTTGAGCTGAATGGTGCTAATCCATGCGTCACGTTCGTGAACGGGCGCCGTTAGTTGGGACTGGTCAACTCTTAGCTGCCTTGGCTAATTTTTTTTTTTTTAATGTTTCTTTGTTTTATCTTTTTATTACGGACGCTTCTAACTTGCACGTCTTTCTACATTGTTCTCACATGTTTAATTTCAACATGAATGATGTGAAATATTTTGTAACAATTTATTTAAAAGAGTGTCCGTGGAGTTTCTTGCCGGTTCTTCTCCATAGGTACCTACTACGCTTTGGAATGGGCAACTAGCTTCATATTTCTGACTGACCGATTCCTTGACAATTCAAAAGTGCCTGTAAATGGTTTATTTGAAATAAATGCTTTGAGTTTGAGTTTGAGATTTAATTAGACTTGTCAGTATTTAATCAGAAAACTAGTTGTCTGTTCGCAAAGCTAGGTCTTCATGGAAAAGAAGGACCAGAAACTCCATGGAAACAGTATTACAGTATTCTATCAACAGATTTCTTATATCAGTCACACACACATACACGTTTGAAAAATTCGTAGGAACTGTCAAAATGAAAAACATTGCGATCAATTGTCATAATAAATGTGTTTCAATTACCCCGCAGAATGTGAACAAACCGAATTTTAAAGGTACCATTCCAAAGCCGACCGCAGGTGGCAGCAGCAGGCGACTTCATAGAAATTCGATTCGATTTCTTAGAAATAGAATAGAAACCAGAGTGTTGCGGCGACACGTCGCAAGCTGCTGCCGCCTGCGGTCAGCTACGGAATAGGGATGACTAATAGACTAGAGAAAAAAACTATTTAGTCCGTCAGTCAGATAATAATAATCACGCATTAAAGTTGGAGAGTGGACGCTCGCTACGTCACAAGTCAGTATAAATCTACGGCATGTATTTAATGCGGCAAGTAAGTAAAATGAATATAGGTTTTAAAAAAAAATAGAGTGGGTACCATATATAATGCGTTGGCAGCTAATAAGGAGTATCGTAATAAGTAATAGGTAGCATATTAATATATCAGTAATAAGCTCCGTTTTAATTTAAACTAGCATCAAGTTTTTCTTTTGGGAACAGAATTAATATCTAAGCGGAAACTTAATGGCGAAAACAAAATAGAAAATGGGCATTCATAAATAATATAAATCAGATTCTATTTAAAATTGTTTGTATGAAGAATAAATATAAACTTCGTTTTTCAATCATAATGATAAGTTCGTTCTTGGGATAAATTCATCCCAACTACGGAACCCTTCATTGTGCGTGGTCCGACACGCACTTGGCCGGTTTTTTTCGTAATTTCTTTCATAGTTGAGTAGATATACCTAGTAACTGATTACCACGTGCCAAGATCTCTACCTACTACCCGCTCGCCTTGGCGCGTTAATGGCCACTGTTCTCACCTAACCTAATCCAAATGATTCACCCACAATAGAGGGTATCTGGCGCTCGGCAGCCGCTGCCGCGGCACGCTCGCTCCGCTCGCTCGCCTTCACGCGTTAATGGTCACTGTTCTAACCTAACCTAACCCAAAAGCCACCCTACTAACATTATTAGTCGCCAAGTCATTATTTATAGCTCCTCGCCTAATATTTTATTTGACTGGTAGAGTTTATATGCTACCTAAACGCAGCTGCTAGTTTTTAGTTTTTATAACACCTTTAATTTTAATAATATAATAATATCTTTTATTTCGGACCCATAACTAGTCCATTTGGTTAGTATACACACGACTTAAAAACTAGTGTTAGTACTTACATCTACCAGAAAAACACCACAAAACCATTAATTAATACGCCACAGTGGCATGTAGGCGTATCCAATGTCCCAGTATGGGGCTGTCCCACCTATCAGCTATAGTTTTCAGAATGCTGTTGGGGCTGTCGCGTACCCTGCGCATAATGGAAGCGCAACACTTGCGCATGATAGCGTGAAAGCCATCTATTCTCGCCACTGCGAACATGCCGGACGCACTGCAGTAGCGCGGCAACCCCATCAACACCCTGAACGCATTATTGTATTGTACGCGCAGGGCGCTGTATGCCCTCTGCGTGTAGTTGACCCACAGACTGCATGTATAGAACGACTGACAGTACGCTGTAAATAGTGTAGCCTTTACTTCAGCCGTGCAATTCGCAAATCTGCGTGCCAACATATTGCAGCGGACAGCCAACGCCCTGCGCTCACGCTCAATATCCAGACTGTCTTTTAGGTCTTCGGAAACCCAGTGGCCCAGATACTTGAAGGAAGTGACTTGCGTTAAGGAACTTCCGCAAAGTTTCAAGTGAGGTTCAATTGGGTAAGTTTTAGTGCCCGCCTTGAAAACTAGTACCTCACTCTTCTTAACATTGTATCTGAGCCCATGAGTCTCCGCGTACCTCTCACATATTGTTAGCAAGCTCAACATTGCGTTGATCGAAGGGCTCAACAACACCATATCATCAGCATAACTAATGTTGTTGACGCATACTCCGTCTACATAACAACCCTGATAGGTGTTGCTGAGCTCGACGATCAACCGGTTTATGTACAGATTGAAGAGGCGAGGGGAGGTCAGTCCGCCCTGCCTCACCCCGCACTCCAGCCTATACACATCCGATAATGAGCCTGCCCACCTTACACAATTAGTCTGATTGTTATACCAAAACCGTAGAATTGATATAACTTCTCTATCCACTGAAGTATCAGTCAATAGTTTCTGCCACAGTAACTCGTACGACACCAGATCAAACGCTTTGGAAAGGTCTAGGAAACACGCATTAACAGGCGTTTTCCTTGACGTATAAATAATAAATTTTGAACCTTACATAATATAATAGTCGCGAAAATATTTAATCGCTGGCAAGTTATTTTATTTGTTGCAAACATTTAGTCGGCTTTTAAGTTATTAGTCACTCGGAAAATAATAAGCTTAAATCTACCAGGGAGTGACGTCATGCTCATGCCGCATTTTGACTCAATGGTTTGGCGTAATCTTTTGATTATGGAAAAAAAGAAAAAATATGTGTCCAATATTTTTTAATAATCTACCTAACGGACAATAAAAAATTTCGGCGACGGCGACGTCCCTAACGCGAATTTAAATTCCCTAATTTAAGATTAAAATTTTAAAATTAGCGGAATACTATTTTATTGTCTATGCAAACCTTATCGCATTCCGGTAAGTTATTTTTAAAATTGCCCGTTAATTAGTAGAATTAACTTTCTGTTCCTACAGCTATTTAAGGAACTACGGGGAAATGTATTGAATCTGACAAATATCCTTTGCAAGCAGCGCTATAGTCAGGGGTTAAGATATATTTAGCGTTGTAGTCTACGATTTTATTGATTATCGATATCGAATCTAGGACAAATTTTATTGGAAGTATCTGTTCGTTAATCAATTAATTTATGACGTTCGATTAAGTTATATGATTTTAATGATAAATAAAAAGAACCTGGATCTTCCGGAAGTAAATATGACCTTAGATAATTTCTACGAAATTTCAATGACAAGCAAATCAAATTGTTTCCTTTATAATATCTGTTTGTATTTTTTTTATCTTCTTTTACCTACCACTGTAGGTAAGAAAGACAAGGAAAATTATCACCTGTTTTCTTGGAAATTGATAAACTAACCTAACATCGTATAATTTTGTGTTAGTTTGATTTTGATTTGATTTATAAAGGTCTTTATTAAACAGAAAGATTAATAATGGGTGATTCATTTAGAGGTACTTTTTTGTCCATGGATCTTTTGCCAGTTATAGCGTGAGTAGTGAAAATCTGTCATGATATTTTTGTTCAGTATAGTTTGACATTTCATCACGGAAAGACTTAGGCCGGCGCAGCGTCTACAAATTTTATTTTTATTATTTTAAATTTTCACAGATAGTGAGTTGGCCGCCTAGATCCTGTGACATCACACCCCTGGACTTTTTCCTCTGGGGCTATGTAAAGTCTAAAGTCTATATGGCTAAGCCGCGTACGATTGAGCAACTGGAAGCCAACATTACTCGCGTTATACGCCAAATACCACTTGAAACGCTCGGACGCGTCATTGAAAATTGGAACTGCAGAATGGACCATGTTAACCGCAGTTACGGACAACATTTGAAAGAAATAATCTTTAAAAAATTAATGTCAAGAATGGTCGTTTTGTATGATAATAAAGATAACTCGCAAAATTTGTAAAAAACATATATCTTTTAGTTTTGAAAAAAGTACCTCCTAATGAATCACCCGTTACAAGTTAATAAAAAGATCTTATTCTAAATGTCAACTAACATAATCCGAGCAATGTTAAATAGACTAAATCACCTCTTTTAACATACAACATGTATGATTGTTAGTGTGACAACTAATTTAATGGATACATAATATAAGATACTGTTGTTATGTAGGGTTTGCAGACCCACATTTTTTAAATTTAATTACCCATTTTGAAATTATTAAATTGTTACATTATTAAGTAGGTATTGTAGATTATTCTAAGCATTATATGTGTAAGCATATAAACATAATGTTATGCATTATTTAGTGTGGTGACAGCAATCACGCTGGACAGGTGGTAAGTGAGCTAACGTTAATCTTGTTTGTACTTGTTATAAGTCCTGGCATAAGGTAATCGGGTGAACCTACTGTTACCAATGTGTGAGACCAGTCTTGCGATGACATGGATTATTAAAGAGGTAGAATTTTCGGGATACTTTCAGAATGAAATCCTTTAGAGGTGGAAACTTGTTTTTTTGGGTGGGAAATCATCAAATGACTTCTCCCGCTCTGGGCAGAGCGAGAGGGTGTGTCAGACTTTTACTGACTAAAACCCACCCGTGTTCCTTCCGTTGCCTGTGTGCCGGGGCCGCGTTATCCCTTTCGGACAAACCCGCAACCCCAGCAGGCATTGGTCTTTCGACCCCGTCGGTTGGTGCTGACATCTCTTTGAGGCGCGCGTGGAACACAACGCGCCGTCGACACGGGCCTGGTCCTTATCGGACGGCGAGCTGCCCATTGCTCACCGTCCGCAAGCCCGCGCCTACGGTGGCCGGAAGTCGGCTCTGGACTCCCGACGCCCGGGGCGTCTCCTGCGGCGACTAGGGCCGCGAGGGCGTGCAGCTTGCATCTCCCTCGCGCGCTCCGCCTCCTCCTTCGCGAGCATAACTGCTTCGCAGAAGGAGGTGACGGCCTCCCATGCACTCTCGCTCCGAACCATGGCCTGAACCAGGCCGGACGCGAGAGATCGCCGCCGCCGATCGCCTCCGTGAGGACACGGCGGTGCTCCGCCCAAGCCGGGCAGACCTCCACCGTATGCTCCACCGTGTCCTCCGGGCGATCCACACAGTGGTGACACCCGGGCGTTTCCTCCCGCCTTACGCGGAACAGGAACCTCCCGAAACAACCGTGTCCGGTGAGGACCTGCGTCAGGCGGAAGGTGAGGACGCCATGGCGCCTCTCAAGCCACTCCTCAAAGAGGGGACTTATCGCCGCAATTGTGGCGTGCCCAGTTCTGAATGACCTGGAGTTGTTTGTAGTTAGTGTCACTAATACTACTCCAGACAGGGGATGCGTATGTCATACAAGGACGAACCAGTGTGGAATAAATGCGTAATTTGGTTTGAGGACTCAAATTAGATTTACGATTAAGGATTGGTTTGTGTTAGTTCAGTATTGGCTGTGGCTTGGTGTTCCACAAGGCTCATAAGCTAGGTACTGAAGTTTACAGAATTGTGGGTATGGAATGCGAAAATGATGACTACCATTTCCCATTGACAACTGTGGATGGTTTTAAGAATATCCTATACTACAAGCAATATTTTTATAGATAAGTATATAATTGTAATTTAGATCAAAAGTTGCAATAGAGGGATTAACGGGAGCGAAAACTTGATAGGACCAGAGGCGGATTATCCCTAGGCAAACTAGGCACGTGTTTGGGCGGGAGGATTCAAAACGGCGCACGCGCAGAAGTTCTTAAAAACAAAAAAAAAACATAAAATTAATTGTGTAAGTAAGTACTTACACAATATAAAATATTCTTTAATTCTATAGAGATGTCGAGTTTTCTAAGCATGCTTCGCCTTCTTGATCCTACATCGCCTGATTTTATAAAAGAAGTTGGTAAGATATAACTTCAATGGTTGCACATTCGTCGTGTCGATTCGTTCGCGCGCGTTCTTACTTTGCGGGGTCGAGGATGCAGCGCGGGGGCGGGAGCTAATTAAAGTATAAATACAGTAAAAACCGTTTATTAACGACTTTGAAGGGACCGTCGGATTATGGTTGTTATAGCCGATAGTCGTTATAACTAAAAACTATGTAAATAGAAATGATGGGACTAAAAAAATTCGTCGTAATAACCGGTACTTCGTTTTAAGCGAAGTTGTTATAAACGGTTCTCACTGTACTAGTTAAAATAAATTATTTATTTTATTTTATGGCCGCTAGAGGAGCGTCGATGAGGTTACTTACCTAGGGCGCTCGCGACATTTAATCCGCCTTTGGATGGGACACTCCGCTAAATCATTTAAATAAAAAACGACTCTGGCTACGGCACAATAAAATGCAATTCAGGTCGCACAGCGCTAATTACCTTCATATTCGCCTAGAAGTTGCCTCTCTTTCTATCGCGTGACCCTTGTATCTTCTGACTACGTTACACTCACTGAATTGGCCCAGCAAGACGGGCCCGCCGCGTACTTGTATCTTCATACCTAAACTGCGGAGTGTCCCATCTGTATTCATCTGTGATATGACTGACATTTGGCAAATTATTTAATTTAATGTATTGTGTTTCTTTGTTTAGTAAAGTTAATTAATTTGCGTACTATTGCACCTATATAATGATGAAGGATGGAGGAGGATGGAGTTCCTCTAACTGAACAGACCGCTGTGCTGCTGGGGAGTTTGTTGCACCACTTCTTTCCAGTTAAATTACTAGGAAGTGAGCGTTCAGGGACTGCCTAAAGGCGCATGCAGACCAGCGCGACCCGACTCAAACAATATAATTTCTAAGAAAATTTCACGGTACAACAATAACCGTTGTCGCGTCACGCTAGTCTGCAAGAAGTTTTATATTAGGTCCCCACCAATGAAATCAGCGTTTTGTATGGATAATTTTAAAGAAGTTTTCATACTAACATTTTCTTAATTTATAATAACAACCAGGAACACGAATGTTTTAAAACTTTTATGCACTAATGTTTAAAAACTAAGTTAACGTAATATGCCACTTAGATTAAGCGACAAAAATAAGTTTTGGCTAAGTTAAAACAAATAATGGTCATTTTTGATAACAAAATCAGGAGTCATTTTTAAGGTATTTTTTATGTTTATAAATCTATTAGTAATAAGGTTTTTTTACTATTGTTAGTTGTCTATGATGGTCATTATTCGATATAATATCAAGCAATTGATGAATATTTTAAATCATAGAAGTGACGAGGTTCTCTGTTTGTGATAAAAAAAAGCCATTTTCATAGGTGGGAACCCAATATGTTTGCGTTCAAAAAGTGCTGATTCTCAGTGATATTTGAATAAATGTCATGTCATCCTTATCTAAAGAACCATGCTGAGCTGTGGATGTCTGTTATCGCTTGTATTAATTCACAAATTTCTCTCACGCCATCCGAACTATCAATTCCCATATTAGAATGCAAACATTCATAGATTTTGTTAATAAACTAAATACCGGAAGCTTATCAACATACCTCACTTCACCTGTTAAAGTTTACTGTTACTTAAATACCTTTGATTTATCGTTAAATCTTTCACTTTCTCTACTCACAGGTCAAGTAAACTTGGACGCTTAACAGTCTTGTTCTAACTACCATTAAAACTTGACCCTTCCATTTATAAAGTGTGGAGACCAGACTACGCTGGGAACCCAAAATAATCGCTACGAAACCAACATAATCTGGTCTTAAAGCAGGCGGATCCAGGTATACTGGCTAAGTATAGTAAAGAGTATAAGTACCCAATAAAACGTGAACTCTGCATTGATTTTGTTACGGTGACTTAATTAGTATTCTGTGGTTGGAATACCATTGTTTGTCGGCGACTTTGCGTGTTCATATAAATAACACAATAACTTCAACTTAATAAGGAACTTCCTGGTAATAGTGACAACCTTAATTCATAGAAATTAACTATCAGTAGCGCGTAGCAGTGATAGCCTAGTGGTGCGACTGTCAGACTGCCAAGTTACAGTTCTCGAGTTCGAACCCAAGGCACGCACCTCTGACTTTTCGGATTCATGTGCGTATTGAATAATTATCACTTGGTTCAAAAACGGTGAAGGAAAACATCGTGAAGAAACCGAGAGTACCTGAGAGATATTTCTCGACGGCATGTGAAGCCTAGTCAAGAGCCCATGGGCGGCTTTAAAACTTTGACACCAGGTTAGTCACTAAGCACACGAAAAGAAGAAGAAGCTCATGCTAGGACATGCACGTTTCCTCAAGACGTTTACTAGAAATCTATTTAAAAAAATTACAGGAAAGGAGGTGTGACAAATTTTCTTGAGAAAACAGATTGTATGTGACATCATACTTAATGGAGACATACTCGAGATAGCCCAGATGTGAAACATGTGTGTACAGTTGTAAATTTTAAGCCATTCATGAGTATCAAGCAAATATTAATCACGAGACTACCGCGAAAGACAATGGGAGAAACCCAGTTACGATAAAGTTTATTTATTATATGATCTTGTATTCCAAATAAGGCGAACAGACGTAATGGTACGGCCGTTTTGTTTAGACACCATGCAAGATGGGAAGGGAACGTCTCTGATAATAAAATTCTGTAGAAAGAACCTACTTCACGGCCTAAATGCTCGTAAACATCATTTGCTAAATATGGGCCTTTTAAAAACGTCCAAAGCATGGTATAATAATATACTTCGTCAGGTATAGCATTCCAAGACACAGTGGTCACGTGGGTGACACAAGTCTACGTCATCACATCTGTGTTATCAGAAGGGTGTAATAATAACTCCCCAACCACCTGTATTACCTGTGCGAATCCGTACAATTCGATTCGAAACAATTACGTTGGTTTATGTTTAAATTGAATTGTTTCGTTTTATTAGACGAACGAAACGACAATTTAAATGCTTTGCACATATTTTTTAACAGAATAGTGACTGAAAATCTTTCCTTATTTCGTGTTTTGTTGCAAGAAAGTGGAAACTGGATAGTGACGTAAGCATGTGTCACTCCTGGAATGTCAGACCTTGTTTTACTAGACCATGGTCTAAAGGTGCGAGTTTATACTAGAGCAGGGATCGGTAACCTTTTAGCAGGCAAGAGTCACATAGTCGCAAAATGAGGCAGAGGCGGGCATTTGTTGATAATTTTGATAATAGTTCTATATCTATCTATCTATTTATTTGATTTCATGTTTGTTGTTCAAATTCTTAGAATGGCTCTTAAATGTTCATCTGCGAGACGAGAAGCATATTTTTTTCTGTAATTGACAATTGAAAACTTTTGTACGAATAATTAAGTACTGCCAAAAAGCAAACCTTTTTAATTCGTCAAAATCAGATGGCAAGCTGTTACATTACATGGAAATGCTCGACAAAATGCTGCCGCCTGTCACTGTGTGTGCCATAAGAAGGATATTCAGGGTGCGCCTTTTTTTTTTTTTTTTTTTGGATGGGAAATCATCAAATGACTTCTCCCGCTCTGGGCAGAGCGAGAGGGTGTGTCAGACTTTTACTGACTAAAACCCAACCGTGTTCCTTCCGTTGCCTGTGTGCCGGGGCCGCGATATCCCTTTCAGACAAACCCGCAACCCCAGCAGGCATTGGTCTTTCGACCCCGTCGGTTGGTGCTGACATCTCTTTGAGGCGCGCGTGGAACACAACGCGCCGTCGACACGGGCCTGGTCCTGATCGGACGGCGAGCTGCCCATTGCTCACCGTCCGCAGGCCCGCGCCTACGGTGGCCGGAAGTCGGCTCTTGACTCCCGACGCCCGGGGCGTCTCCTGCGGCGACTAGGGCCGCGAGGGCGTGCAGCTTGCATCTCCCTCGCGCAGGGTGCGCCTGGAAGCATCATTTGTGGCAGCTTTAATGCAGTATGTATTTATTTTTAAAAAAATGGCAGGCTTGGGAACCGCCGATATTAACAATGCACAGTATACACAAATTAAACTTTTCACGTGGTTTATTTAACTTTACTTACTGCTACTACAGCATATCGGCGCGGGCATGTCGATGATGCGAAACCATAAGTTTTTCCCCTACCAAAAATCGTTCAACGCGCATAAAGAAGTTTTCACTTCAAAAACACAACCTCATCGATTGCACTTCTGCTATACCCGAATCGCTTCAAAGTGGCAATATCGGTCATTTCCTTTCGCTATTATCTCTCCGTAGAAACCCAAACAATAAACTATGTATGGTTTTTCGTCATTTAAACATGTTGAAGATCACGATAGATTCAGGACAGTAACGGACTTTATTTCAGTTTTTGAGAATGCCAGAAAATGTAGGCAAATGACCGGTATTCGCCACGCTAAAGCGATTCGCCTTTACAAACAATCTTAACAACTAACAAACCAAAATTTAAAACACAGAAGGACGCTTCTTTTCATCGTCTGGGCATGATCTCTAGATATCACGACATCCATGGGCAGAGAGCTCTAGTTAATCAAAGCAGTACTAAAATCTGTTAATCAAGATAATATCTACCTAACGACAGGTTTTAATAACACTTCAATGTCAAAACCACACGCAAGGCGTTATAATCACAAGGCAGGCAATATTCTGAGGAACCATAAATGGTAGAAAGTAATAACAATTGAAAGTTAACGTACCAAGACTAATACGACGCCTGTACCTAATATCTACATAATATAGCCTTTAATTTTTCTCGAGAAAGTCAATCTTTTCACAGATTGTTTAACGCCGAAATATATAGACAGGGTTCCTTGGGCAAATGGTGAAGTAAACAACGAAGATAATGATATATTTATTGCATAACTGTGTACATCAGTTCTTATTTTGACGTGACAACGTCTTATAAATTGGTTTGCCGGGTGACACTTCAAGAAACTGCGTTACGCTCCGCTCACGTTATGCGCTCACAATGAGAGCGAGTGAGAGGCACGCGTCCCTTCCACTCGGGCATGGTTAGCCCGCCTAAGAGCGAGAGAGACAGACATAAAAAGTGAAAGGCACGCGACTATCAAGTGATAATTTGTGGTCAAGCGCCATGTTGATGTCAAATTGTCAACCACATTATGGATCATGTGGTTTACTAAAGGCTCTAACACAACCTTGGAGATTTCAAAATTATCGATTAGTCTAAGACACTTATACATATACATAGGAGCCCAAAACTAACAATAATGTTTTTGAAATCGAGGACCTTATGACCGATATTATTCAAAGATTCTAAAGGTTGATTAATGCACACTCCAATAACACAGCTAATCTGATGATGTCATTGTCACAACTAGCTTATTGATAGCAAGTCTTAATGTCTTTGACTTTCATACGTCCTTGCATTGGGGAAATTACCCAGATGATGGTCCAACTACTTAGAGTTGATCACCACGTTTGCTTTATGATCTAAGATGATTATAATTCCCGGTTTTCTCACTGTTAGTCACTTTGGACAAGTAACGTTCTATTTCGTCAACGAAGTCCCTTCACCTCCGATCTATCACGACATTTGCACCTACTGCATATTTTTTATAAAGAACCCTCGTACCTTTGCCTCTCAATTTAAATGAAGACCACACATCGCCCACGTCTCTCTGACAGCGTTTCTTCACACTCGTGATTTAACATAATTCGTTTACTCATTACACGGCTATTCGCTCCCAAATTATCTGTTATATGCATCTTATGGTAATTTGGACCACCTTGAGAGCTTCGCAGTTGAAAATTTGCAAAATACTCTTTAAAATGTTGAACATTTTTTGTTGGTGGGAGTAATTTTTCTGTCGGTTTACCTTATGTGGGTTTCGATGTGATGTCTGTATTACGGCGATTTAAATGTTTCTCTTTTGCACAGTAACTGCAGCAGTGATGACAATATGCAAAATATGATGAAATATATCGTATTTTTGAGTAATAATCTCTATTAGCAATGTTGGTTAAAGCTTGTATAAAACCACTAATGAGTTCACCACATCATTTCCATCAGCCTTTACGAGAACTTCCTCATGACTAATCTGACCGCATATAACTATAATGATCTTATAAATATACTCTTTTTCGTATAATAGTGTATCAAAAGACAGGTGTGATAGCACCTTGATCAGAATTACTAGGAGAACAACAATAAAATTATTTTCATTCTTGTCATTGTCAGCAATTGTACTCCCATAACCCGTTACATTTTTTCTGGAATTCCATCGCTGTTGTCGATTCATAGCCCATCGAGTGCCACAGTTTCTTTGTACCGTGTGCGTCTATTAATGTGTATGTTCGTGTGTATTAATGGAACACATGGGCCGAAACCTTTCTCGGAAGTCGGGTAAAACCCAATCGCTTTTGTTTTTAAATTGTTCCGTTTCGATTTCTTACGCATGTTGTAATGGTATTATTTATGGGATCCTTGGGTGGGATAACCCGTGGGCAGATGGATCTATGACCGGCTGCTGGGATTGATTTGGATTGTGAAGGACCGATGATAAATTTTGGAAGAAGCATTTAAAGTTAAAATACTACGGTAAACTGTTTTGCAAATGCGGAGGAATGAGGAAAACGTCGAGAAGAAAGTTTTGAGTATGAATGGCTATAAGAGTAGGGGAAGACCAAAGAAACGATGGATGGACTGTGTGGAAGATGATATGGATAGAAAGGGGGTGACTACCGAAATGACAACTAATAGAGAAGTGTGGAAGAAAAAGGTATGTTGCGTCGACCACAAATAAATTGTTGAATGCTGATTGCGATAAATTGTTTTCACTTAGAGTGGCAAAGTCGTGTTAATTTATTTATGATCGTTTCCTATGTCACCAATCTATCACGGTGAAATCTAATACCCAATTACAATTACATTTACCAATATCGAAGTAGAATGAATAAAAGAATTTTGTTCATAATTTGTCTGTTTTGCTTTTGTTTCAATATAGTTTAATTGATTTATTAAGTTCTTTTCAGTGCAACTTTATAATAGAGGATTTTATATTTAAAAAAAATTGTAGGTTACAACAACGTTTTGTGTGGATGCAGAGTTTACACCTATATGTGATTGTTACACTTTATTGTGATTAGTTGCTTCTGTTTCATTTGCGTGTTTCAATTGTTGGTGAACCAAATAAATAAAGAAAAGAGCCATTAAAACTAATATTATCATAGCTTTGCGTATGATACGAGCCGTTCCATCTCAGTATTCTCAGTCATAGATAATCTGATCTCAGTAATGTTTCCGTAGATGGTAGGAAGGTACTTTATATTAACTGAAGACTTCCTATTATTATTGTAGGGTACTGTTTATCCCACATTTTGTATGCCGTCCATATGTGTAGGCAATTGACGTAATAATTAATTAAATGTGACGTACTCTATGAAGCCCCCTGCTATGAAACAGAGCAATTCTACTTCCCACACAAGGAAATATCGAGAGACAAAAACAAAATAAACATATGTGATGAAAAGGACATCGAAACATGTCCATATTCCAAATTCTGCGCGTGAGAGGTCCACAAATGAAACGAATGCAGAAGGTTTAATCAAAATAATATACAAACATGGGCAATTATAAAACGTCAGAAGCTAGGTGCACGGTTCCAATTGGTCGTTTCCCATGGAGAAGAGCCGGCAAGAAACTCCACGGTTACTTTTTTTACAAATCATTGACTATTAAAATATTTCCATATTACAGCATAAGTATGGGAGGACAGTGTAGGCCTGTCAACAAGTACCAGGTACTTCACAAAATAGAAAATAGTCAACAAATCTACAGTCTACAAGACCCATTCGTAGCCATCTCATCTTTAGAGTAGTTTATATGCTGCTGAATTATTTCAGTAGATAAATAAGTTTTTCTGATGAGAGTAGAGATATTTTTGTAGTCATTTTCTTCTTGTTTTATCTAGATTATCGTATCGTTAGAGTTCGAGTATCGTTTCGATTTATGCTATGTATGACCACTGTAACATTCTCTCCGAAGTACTAAGAGATATTTTGATGAACTGTTACCGATAAATGAATAATGATTTTATTCCTTTAAGTAGGTTTGTACTTGACAAACACTTTTACATGTTAATAGTATTTTAAAAAGTAGATGAGGTCGGAGTTTCCTATCGGAATATTCTGAGAAGAAACATTAAAGTAAACTCAGAAGGCACAGTGTATTAAAAAAATCCGACATAATACCGATCGAGGAGCTCATCGCTAAGTAATAACAGCCGCATGGGTCGATCTTGCCGGGGTTGGTCCGTGGATGGGTGACCATCTTTACATACCGAGACTCCTCGTTGCCTCGGAAAGCACGTTAAGCCGTTGGTCCCGGCTGTCATTCGTGGATCTTTAACAGTCGTTACGAGTCGTCAGAAGGCCGAAACTCTGACGACTAGTCTTACCAAGGGGTATCGTATTACCCAGTTACTGGGTTGTGGAAGTCAAATAGGCAGTCGCTCCATGTGAAATACTGGTATTCAACTGCATCCGGTTAGACTGGAAGCCGACCCCAAAATAGTTGGAAAAAGGCTAGGCAGACATAATACCGATCCACACAACAACGCCACTTGACCACGGGGTTTAACCCGAGTAGCCGAAAGCACAATGCAACTTCAATGTAATAGCTTGCTGTTCTTTATTATTGCACAGAATATGGTGAACCTTCTGTCCTTCCTCCCCTTTTTTAGTAACGTGACGTCATAAGAAGGCACGCGTCACCTGCTCCCGCGCACGTTCACCCGATGTTGTCCGATAATATCCGAACTCACCACTCGCCCAAATCGATGAATCAGTGACTCGGCCTTCTATTTATTTATCTGTCTCAATGATTCCTGTTAACATGCACGTATGTGTGCATTTAGGACGTTCGCGTTATTAAATACTTTCTGTCCTTGTAATTTCTTTATGAATGAAGCGAGACGTCGATAGAATCTAACATCATCTAAGACATGCTTATGAATAAGGCGAATCTCTATTGATACATTAGTATAAAATAAATTGTGAATTCTTGACTAAAACTTTATATTGAATAAAAAATTAAAATACTAAATCTTTACACTTTCGCTCATCACAGTTTTGATTCAGGCAAATCTTAAGGGTACGCTAGTCGGTCATTCTTCCATACAAACGTAGTATGGTGATTACTTGTCTGTTTGACGGTGTACGTTCATAACTAAAAATTATATAAATTTGTCTTGTCCTTATCTAGCCCTGTATTGAAGCAGAATAGGAAAAAAACTTGGTTTGGAAGTTATGAGCTTCGAAACTTCCATATTTCTACAATAATCTAAACTCGTGTTGGGCGTAAATAAATAACTTATGTAGTAAGAAAATTGAAAAATAGAAACCGTACAGGGATAGATAATTTATTGAATAGTTCAAATAATTTTATTTTTAGTAAATACATTGAGTTTTTTTTTCATACTATCTATACGCCCAAAGGGTTGTATGAAAATGTACGCGCTCATTTTCGTTATAAATCATTGTCTATTTCACTAAATTAATAAATAAATAAATAAATACTAAATTTAAAAAATTACATAGATACATTAAAATAATTAGCATATTAGTTACAACTACCACCGAGTTCGAGCCGTCGACTAGTGTACCCTTAAAGGGGATTCTTCTTCACTTGAAGACTTCTGTACGGCTTCGGTAGGTTTTATAGTATAGTTGACTACCACGCGAGCGAAGTCGCAAGCAGAATCTAGTCATGAATAACGCTTGCAAATGAAGTAACATAGGTGTTTCCGGTACTGAGGTTATTGACCTCCACGAGGTGATCGCAAACTTTTTACCAGTTTTAAACCACAATTAGTGAGATGGTCAGTTATGTTTGAGGTGTCATTAAGATAAGAACACGGAGTAGGCAAAGGTCAATGAACAGGCACCACAGTTTTAGGCGTACCTAATTATCATTCATTATAAACGAATAAATAAATAAACGGAAACTGGAAATCTTATTATTATATTAAATTTATTTACACATTTATTATTTACATTTACCCCCACATGTCCGGGATACAAAAAAAAATTCAAGCCATACTAATTGACATCTAAAATTCGCTATTTTTATTTTATAAAAATCTAACCTATAAGCCAATAACAATCGCGCGACCTAGGCGAGTCGATAGACACCTCATGTACTAGAATCCATCCAGCCATTAGGATGCTTCGAAGGTATAACGAAACCCACAAAAAAAAAATATTTGCCCCCCAAAAGTGATGAATGTTGAATATGGGGGATATTCAAAATTCATTTATTTACGTTACACGTCCGTGTTTGGGTCACAGAAATACATATGTGTACCAAATTTCAACTTAATCAGTTCATTAGATTCGTAGCAACTTGGCTATAACAGACAGACAGACATACGAGTGATCCTATAAGAGTACCGTTTTTTTTATTCGGACGTACGGAACCCTAAAAATTAGCTTCGTGTAACCCGGGGACTATGATGAAAAAAGATTATTATTAAACAGGAGGACGCATACCAATCCGGCAGGTTGGAACAACAGGTTAGACCTACTGATCCAGATACAAGGCTAGGGAGATTGATACGCAGTTTGTTTATGCCAAACGTGAAGAGAAATGGGTCAGCGTGACATTAGGGGCGAGGACCAATGACACGTGCTGGCGTGACAGACTGCGCGCCCGCAAGTGTGAGAATTATTGTGCAATGTCATGCAGAACGTACGTGAAATTTTTTCTAGAATACCTTCTTTCTGACGAGTCCTTTTTTTTGAGTGGGAAATTATCAAATAACTTCTCCCGCTCTGGGCGGAGGGGAGGGCGCGTCAGACTCTTGCTGACTAAAACCCACCCGTGTTCCTTCAGTGTTGCCTGTACGTTGCCAGAGGCCACGGTATCCCTTTCGGACTTTCCTGCGACCCCGGCATCGGTCCTAGCAGACCCCGTCAGTTGTGCTGACATCTCTATGAGGCGGGTGTGGAATAAAACGCGCCGCCGACCCGGGCCTAGTCCTTATCATATGGCGAGCTACCCATTACTCACCATCCGCAAGCCCGCGCTTACGGTGGCCGGGAATGGACCTGCGATTCCCGACGCCTAGGGCGTCTCCTGCGGCGGCTAGACACGTGAGGGCGCGAAATTTGCCTCTCCCTCACGCGTTCTGCCTCCCCCTTCACGAGCATTTCTGCTTCTTCAGACGAGTCCTGCAGTGGAGATCGCGTATCAGCTAGCGTTGTGTGGGACGCCCCCAACTACACGACGACCTTAATAAGGTGACTGGGACAGCCAGGATGCGGTAGGTGAAGGACAGGGTGTTGTGACGCAGCCTGGGAGATGCCTTTGTCCAGCAGTGGACTGCGATAGGCTGAGGTGACCTTCTTTCTAGCCATGTCATCTTCAACACAAGACATCCATGAAGAAGTAGTTACTACGTGCGAAATTAGATGACAGTTGTCGGGAGATCATAGGGAGATCTAACGCTAGTAGCACACGGGTGTGTTGAACACCTCTGCCGCGAAACTGTAGCAGTGAAACCACAGTATACGTAGTTCAATTCAACTAGCTCGCGTCATGTTCCGCTACTCGAATTTCGCGTAGCGGAACATGACGCGAGCCAGTTGAATTGAACTACTGCGGTGGAGACCAACCCCAGAAATCTAGGAAAAAAGCTAAAAGTATAAACTACTAGCTTCCGCCAGTGGTTTCGCCCGCTTGATATCTTTATAAATTATATAGCCTATGTTACTTACTAATAATATAGCTTATTATAAAAATTCTGGTATTCAGCTGCATCCGGTTCGACTGGAAGCCGACCCCAACATAGTTGGGAAAAGGCTAGGCAGATTGACTTACTAATAATATAGCATCCAGGTGAAAGAATTTTTAAAACCTAGAGAGAGGCTCAATGAAAAACTACTTACCCAATGTAACTCCGTACTAGTTTGAATAACTTGTAAAATGTATTAATAGAGAGAGCCCTGGCAGCTTGGATGCCAGTGGAGATAGCATTGACTATATCCACTGGCACCCAAGCTAATTTATGCAATAGGGATGTTGACTGGGAAACAAAAAAAAACAATTTAGTCCGTCAGTCCGATAATAAAAAAATATAAGACACGTATTTTTTGCTTTATCATATTAATAAAAAAATAATTTGATAAAACGTATTTAAGTTGGGGAGTGGGAGCTCGCTACGTCACAAGTCGGTATAAAATCTTCCGGAGAGTGACGTCATCTTTTAATTACGTAAACAAAAGAAAAAATACGTGTCCAATATTTTTTAATAATCTATCTGATGGACAAAAAAAATCAGTCAACATCCCTATTTAAAAACGATATTGTTTATTAACTTTTATTAACGAGATTTATTAATTTATACTATGTACATTGTTTTGGAAATAAAGTTATTATTTATTTATTTATGTATTATTATTATTATGTATGACTACAATAATGTATTCGTCGACCCCTGACGATTTTTTTGTGAGTGTGTTAATGATGTCGAATAAATGTAAATCCCAAGAAACATTCATATATTCGAAGTTCTCTTGTTTGGATCGAATGTGTGACGATATTCAAGGAATTCAGAATTAATTTGTAATTTTGAGTGTCTTATTTATTTATCCATCAGCCTGTTTGAATATGACGTGTTTTTTACCGTTATTTTTAAACTCATAATGCAGTTCTGGCAGGTTTTTGAACTTTGTGTGGTCCGTGGATGGGTGACCATCTTTACATGCCGAGCGTCCTCAACTCCCTAAACTGTTCATCCTGGTTGTCATTCGTGGAACTTTGACAGTCGTTACGGGTCGTCAGAAGCCCGAAACTCTGACAACAATAACAAAGGGTATATTACCCAGTTACTGGGTTGTGGAGGTCAGATAGGCAGTTGCTCCATGTTAAATACTGGTATTCAGTTACATCCGGTTAGACTGGAGGCCGACCCCAACATAGTTGGAAAAAGGTTAGGCAGATTGATCTATTGATCCTAATTGCATAACACACTTGTCATAATCCGAAGGAATCCGAACGATTCCGAAGGAAAGCATCCATGATTACTTCATTTGTTTGATACTTCATCTGCTTGATAGCGTACCTAAATAACACGATGGATAATGATGAATTGTAAAAAGCGGCCAAGTACGAGTCGCTCTCGTACACGAAGGTTCTTTACCACATTTTTTTTTAATACTGTATTAAAAAACACATTTTTGTATGTCCCCCTTTTATTTTCAACTTAGTTTTATTTTTATTATTTGTTGTTATAGCGACTATACCAACAATAGTACACACTCTGTGAAAACTTCAAGTGTCTAACTATTATGATTCAAAAGATACAGCCCTGTGACCTCAGACCAAATAAAAAACCAAGACATAGCGTTGCGAACAATACAGTGAAGCATGCAAAACTACACCGCCGCTCTGTGCATACACGCTCACACGCACACATTTACAATCAAACTACACCTCACAAAGTGCACACATGTTTACGAAAGCAGTCTCGCATGACTGTTGACAGCGCTATGTTTTGGTTTTTTATTTGGTTTGAGCCTGTGATAGACGGAAAGACGGACGGACGGACGGACGGACAGCGGAGCCTTAGTAATAGGGTACCATTGGCACCCTTTGGGTACGGAACCCACAAATTAAAGCCATTGTCATTGAAAGTGTGGCACGCAAACCGTTCTAAGCAAAACTCGTTCAAGAAGAATTGTCTGACGATCCAATGAATGAATGAATGTAGGAAGTTCAATACCTAATTATTATAAATGTTATTTTAATTAATGTCTGGGAACTACAATTCAGTGAATTCGTATTCCATCAAATTGCTGATAGACAACAATATCAAGAGCTCCTAGTTACTAGTCACGCAAACAACACGACACCACCGTGCACCGCATGCTCTCTTGTAATCAGTCTGAGGGGAAGAATGTTTTAACCTTTAACAACTTTCAATACTACCAAGTTCGGTATTTAAAACTTTGGAAAGCTGTGGGCCAAAATAACCAATATGTGGAGCCCTGAGACAGCCAGAAGGCGTCGCCGCAAACCTATATAGCGAGCCGGGCAAAACAGACAGTGTCCACATTATCACTGGAATTCTTGGGGAGATGCCTTTCCCTAGCAGTGGGATGATACAAGCTGAGTAAACAGTAAGGGAAACTAAATGAACAATAAGGATGTTGACTGGGTAAAAAAAAAACTATTTAGTTCGTCAGTCAGATAATAAAAATATATTAGACACGTATTTTTTGCTATATCTTATTAATAAAAAATGATTTTGATAAAACGAATTAAAGTTGAAGAGTGGGGGCTGGCAACGTCACAATTCAGTATAAAATCTACCGGCCAGTGACGTCATTCCACATTTTAACTCAATGTATTACCGTAATCTTGCGATTACGAAAAAAAATAAAAAATACGTGTGCAATTTTTTTTAATAATCTATTTGACTGACAAAAAAAATGTTTAGTCAACATCCCTACTTGCTGCCTTAATGCTCCTTATTTACACATATACTTGTTTTACCAATAAAGTATTTTTATGTATTTATTTATTTCCAGTATTTACAAGCTCAGCTTTGATATCAAATTCTTTAAGGAAGACTAGAGGCATACTTTAACTGATAATACGCACAGGAATTTGCGTGTTGTCTTGACTCGTGTTTACTAGTAACCATAGATATAAGAAATATTTCTATGCTAGTAACTAGGTTACGAGTCAGGCAGACAACACGGCGCCGCCGCGTCGGCACCGCATGGGACTTTGAAATTAGACCGAAAACACACAATCACACATGTTGGCTTCGAACCCAGCTGTAAGATCACACATGTTGGCTTCCAACCCAGCTGTAAGGTTATGGTAAATGTGGTTCAACGGTCTATACAATACCTATATACATATTTTTTTTTTTTTTTTTTGTAATTACATAATAAGTAGAAAGTAGTTTTGTAATAGGTATGTGTATATTTAATTTAACTTAAAATTTCTATTAGAACATAGATATTTGTATATTCTGTAGTATTTTATTTACACACACGTATTTACACGATTTAAAAACTAACAGACTCAAAATAATAATAATAATATGTACATGTACAAGTACATAAGAAAGGGGTGGGGGGAAACAATCATAGGGCATCAAAAAATTCGTCCGCATCGCTGTCAACAGGAAAAGTGCCCAAAAGGCTGGCAGCATTGCCACGTTGTATGGCAATGCTGATTCTCTGGCTGAAGAATAGGCCAGCCTTCTGGTCACATGAAGAGTCAATCAACCGCTTTGCGATTTCTTGAAAAACTAAGTGGGAACTTGGACCCCATGGCCGGCCCAAACGGCTCAAACATATCCCATAAGATTAAGTATAAGAGAATAAGATTATAAGTCCCAATAAGATTGGAGTATTTGCGCCGTTTGATGTTTTCCGCACCTGCAGCAGCAGCCCCAGCACAGCCCGCCGTGCTAGGAAGATGGGATGACGCAAGGGTGTCGACACACGTTGAATCCCACACCAAAGGCCACCACCCATTCTGTATATTTTACTGAAATAAGTAAGTACCTATTTATTAGTTACTAGCTCCTGCCCGCGACTATCACGTCTGAGCCTATCACTGTCCTCGAGAATTGGGATGTCCAATGCAAAAAGAATTTTTCAAATCCAACAGGCAGTTCCGGAGATAGGGGGGATATAGGTAGGGGGTACCTAAATACAAACCAACAAACAAACAAATTTTACCTCTTCATAATATTAGCGTAGGGTACAGATTTATATTTAATACTTTGAGAACTTAAAAGTACTAACAGAAGTTCCTAATTAGATAGGTACCTATGCATTCTCTAAACAAGCAGTATAAATAGGTATTATGGACTTCACATTTAAATCACCAACTTTTGCAACTGGTAACACCTTTATTTTCTGCAAATATTTCATTCTCACAAACTCAAACTTAAAGCATTTATTTCAAATAAACCAATTACAGGCACTTTTGAATTTTCAAGGGGGTCGGCCAGTCAGAAAGATGAAGCTAGATGCTCATTCCAAAGCGTAGTAGGTTCCTATGGCGAAGAACGGGCAAGAAACTCCACGGACACTCTTTTAAATCAAAGTCTTCTTACAATTTTTTTTTTTTTTTTTAAACGTTGCCCTACTAAGAATTTCTTCCTGTATCGTGGGTGCGTTTACAAACATAGAAACTCACATACACTAATACCCAGACCCGGAACAACTACTTGCAGATCATACAAATATTTGTTCCGTGCGGGGATCGAACCTGCGACACGTTGCGCAGCAGTCGATCGCTCAGCCACTGCGCCAATCGTGTCGTCAAAAAAAAATATCGGTTACATCATTCATGTTTAAATAAAAGAAAAGAAAGAAAAAGTATTTATTGAGATTCGCCCAGGAAATCACAAATTAAACTAAAAACACACAAAAAAAAAAATAAAAAAAAAAACAAAGTATACTTAAAAATTAATGCAGTCCTGTACGAGGCCAAAAAAAAATTAAAAAAAAAAAGTAAAGTAAATTATACAATTATACACCTTATGTTATGAACTTAGGCCGGTACTAATTTCGTATAACTATAAATTCAAGAATTCGCGTGAATACACACATTAAGAGCGTTTATCCTAAAAGTTGGCAACGTCGCAAATAGCTGTCAAAAATTTACCTGTTTTGATTAATTTGGCAATATTACAATACATGAAATAAGAAATGTGGCTACCTAGCGAACTAGAATATTAACAATGAATTACAATTATAACATTGAATTTGATTGGCATTTGGAAAGTTTACAAATACTTTTTACATCTTAAACTAAATATTCGTTGTTACGATATTGATTATTGCTTTTAATAATCAATAATCTAGTTCGCTAATTAGCCACATTTCTTATTTCCTTACAGTAATATTGCCAAATTAATCAAAACAGCAAAATATTTGACATCTATTTGCGACATTGCCCACTTTCAGAATAAACGCTCTTTGTAGATTGTAGGTAAGTACCTACTTGCTTACTATAAGAAAAACATGTTATTTTTACATTACAAATGGACTTCCAGTAAACCTTCATGATATTGTCAGCAATCTACCCAAAATTGCTGACTGACAGAATATTGACACTAACAACGTCATATTACCAGAAATCGTAGACAAATTGACGCCTTGCATTCATAGTTCTATCATATTACACACAAATGCACAGCCCAACTTCTTAGAAAAGGTTTTTTTTGCAAAACAAACGAAAAAAATTGTTTTCCTTTTAAGTTGGGACCGAAAACAACAAAAACTCTAGTGTTGTGATCATTATTGAGTTATGTTTTGCATCTGTTCTCGGAACTGATAGCGTTATCTTACTGGGATGCCACTCCCGAAATAACTTTTTCAACTTGACCTACTAACTAGACCAGAACATGCTGCTTATGAGTGTTTCCCAGAATTACGGCAAGGTTAGTGCAATGACTAAGCGGTTGGCTTCAGTCACGGGTTGCATTCCCACACAAAAACGTATAGGAAGTCTACAGATTACTCTTGTTTAAGGTCTGGTTGATTTTGAATGTCAAATCAAATCATTTATTTTTTGCCAACATGGGTAGAGGTAGGTAGGTATAGATGTTATACATGTTTTGATAATGTTTTCCATGCTCTGCCGTCACTTGGACATGCAACATTTTTAACATAAATTACAATCTACTATCAAAATACCATGTTGAATAACAATAATTATTACAAAATTATTAAATTGGAAAATCATTTTCACCATTTTATTTTTAAATGTCAAGAAGTAGGTAAGTCAATAATTAAATAAATGTCATAGTAAATAGTGAATAAATGTATAAAAGTCCTAGATAAATAATAATTGTGAGTTACACAATGTCATTTCTATTAATGAATGTGAGTTCTGTGATTGCGGAACAAAACCTTAATATGAGAGAAATGAATAGTGTGTGGCGGAGGAATAAACAATTTTTTATTTATTTCCTACGGTTTATCTAAATTAATGTCAGGACCACAGTCCTCAATAATCCTAACTTTAATATTATAAATGCGAAAGTGAGTTTATTTGTTTATTACGCTTTCACGCAAAAACGGCTGAACGGATTTGGATGTAATTTTACACACGGGTAGACCATGAACTGGGTTAGAACATAGGATTTTCATCCCGATATTCCCACGACATCGAGACTAATGCGAGTCAAACCACAGGGCAGCTAGTTTTCCATATTGGCAATGGAATAAAAAGTGTAAAGACGCGTCAATTTGACAATCTTCCTCTCCTCAAACTCTCAATTTCTTTCATAGTAAAAAAGCCAAGCTTGGCTTGAACTGTCCCCCAATAAATATTCTTCTTTTCGTTTGGCTAGTGACTAACCTGGTGTCAAAGTTTTTTTTTAAAGCCGCCCATGGGGACTTGCCTTCACATGCCGTCGAGAAAAATCTCTCAGGCATGCCGGTTTCCTAACGATCGACCGTTTTTGGAGCAAGTGATAATTATGCAATACGCACATAAATCCGAAAAGTCAGAGGTGCGTGCCTAAGGTCCAATATCGAGACCTCCCAATACACTCACACACTACCTTACTACTTATCACATGAGACTATCACCGGCGGCGGTCTCTGTCAAACGAACCCCATCTGATAGTGTAACCCATACCCCGTGTGTGTATGTGCCCCATATGTCAACGCGCAGTTTTTGTGTCACTGCATAGATAACGCTATCGCCACCCTCTCGACACAACCCCAGACATCGCTTGTTAGCCTTGACACACTTTGATGGAAACTTTCTTGTTATCAGTCTGAGGCGAAGAATCTTTTAATCTTTAAAAACTTTTGATTCAACCAACTTCGGTACCTATTAAAAATGGTAAGGGAAACTGAATGAACAATTTGCTGTCTCAAAGCCATCTCTTTAGATTTTATTTCGAGTTTTAACAAGGTCAGTTTTGATCTGAAATTCTTTTAGGAAGATATTAGAGGTATACTTTAACTGCAGCATGACCACAAGTAGGTACACAAGCCTTTTGTTTGTTTTTTAGGGTTCCGTACCTCAAACGGAAAAAACGGAACCCTTATAGGATCAGTTCGTTGTCCGTCAGTCAAAACCCTTTTTCTCAGGAACGTATGGAGGTATCAAGTTCAAATTTATACCAAAAGTATGTCTACGGTCCCTTGGAGCTCTAAAAAAATCAAGCTTCTAAATCAAGACAATAAAAAATACGGCCATTTATGCGATATATTTCGATAGTCGCAAATAAATTAATACCTATAGAGAGGGTATTTCCCGTTGACCTACAATCGTGCAATTTGGCAGGAAGCAAAGTCTCACAGCATAATAAGTAAAGGAAGAGGTCCGAAAATCGTTAATTTGTGTTTTTTTCACTTAAATTTTTTGGAAACTGTGACACATATCGATGTATGGGAGTACATGTTTTTCAACTACAATGTTATATTTGTTTTCGGGATAAATTCATCCCAACTACGGAACCCTTCATTGTGCGTGGTCCAACACGTACTTGGACGGTTTTTTTTGTTTAACCTATTGTCCCTCTGCTGGGCAAAGGCTTCCCCCAAGTCCTTCCCCACACCACCTCGAACCAGCCCTCGCGGTACGCGTCCTATTCATCTCTCAACCACTTCCTGGGCCGGCCTCCGGAGTTGACTTTAACCGAAGAAAATTAAGAGACACCGCATGTACGCACGGGTTATTTGCAGATATACTTTTTAGAATTCTGTAGTCATCTTTCAAGCTAACCAACTATTCCTGGCTAAACACGACACATCTCACATTCCCTTACTCATTTTCTACGAAAATCACGGCAGCTTTCGTACAAAATATCCCAGAGCTCAGCAAGACAATAATACCCCCTAATATTCGAGAAGATACAACGCCACACTTTCAGTCCTTGACGTGCGAATCAATCAGCCGTCGATCAGTCCGCTGATACGTCGCCACGTGTAGCGTTCAGCCTCTGAAACTGGGGCGGAAATAATACACAAATACGTGCAACTAGCATACGTGTCTGGTTTCTAGGTATATCTGACGTGACGTGCTGGCAATATGGGGCAATTTTACCTCTGTGTTTAGCGGAGGCATTAAGCAGGGCTCTTGAGCGGCGACATTCGTTGATGACGATTTTAATTGCATAAAGCATTCCATATTCAAAATCAAAATTCAATCAAAGTAAGCACGAAATCAGCACTTTATGTAAGTCAAAATAAAGTCCTTCACCACTTCCTAGTGCTTTAACTGGGAAGGGAAAGTAGCGCAACAAACTCCCCAGCAGCACAGCTGTCTGTTAAGTTAGAAGTACTTGATTCTATACAATATATTGCAAAGTACCAACGCAAAGAAATTAACATTACAAAACAAAGAAACACAAAACATTAATTTAATATGTTTGCCATAATATGTTAGCTAGCAGACGCCAAAATAATATTGTGATATATTTTTTTTTATTTATTTTTTTATTTAAAACACCATGATGTTTCTGTAATCTTCAAATGATTGACAAAACAGAACGATGATTTATAGCGCGCGGGCTATAAATAACGTTTAGCGCTAAACGCATTTATTGATTTGTGGTGCAAACGGCTTAGCGTACATTTAGTTAGGAATATTCACAGCTTTCTCACGTGCTTTTCATCGGGACTATCTATTGATTTGATTGATTGATTTTTCTTATGATTGCCTGCAGATTCAGGCGTGCTTCTAATGAGGTCAAGAGCACTATATTTACTGATTACTGCACGTCTTTTTACACTTGCAGTCTGTGGGGTCATTATACTCAAAAATCATACAGCGCCCTTCGCGTCCAATACAATAACGCATTCAGGGTGCTGATGGGGTTGCCCCGATACTGCAGCGCATCAGGGATGTTTGCTGAAGCTCTCGTAGACTCTTTCTACACGGTGATGCGGAAAAGGTGCGCATCCTTGGTCCGTGGGGTACGGGGCAGCGCAAGTAGGCTTGATTGTGTGTTTGTGAACCACTGCTGCAAGGTTTCGGCTGGGCCTGTCACCTTGCAGCAATGATGTCACAATCTGTTTTCTGTTTTGTTTTATTTGTAAGTGTACTACTAACATAGTTTGTAAGTATATTGTTACTAACACTATGAGTCCTGTTGCTCGAAATAAATGATTTATTATATTTTGATTATTATTATTATCTGGCTAAGTTCGAGATATATGTAACCTATACTCATTTACTGCTGATGATGTCGCAAACCGATAAGCGAGCATGATGCATGGCGTAAGCCGTAGAGCTTAAATTCTCAGACGTAAGCAAGAGGGATGATGACAAAAAAAAATTTTTTTTAGTTCGTCTTTGAGATTATAAAACAATATTGGACACGTATTTTTTCTTTTTTAACGTAATCTAAAGATTACGGCGATACATTGAGGTAAAATGTGCCATGACATCATGAGTATGTAGATTTTATACGTACTAGTGACGTGTCGACCCCCACTCCCCAGCTTAAAATGCGTTATATCTTAGTATTTTTTTATTAATATGATAAAGCAAAAAATACGTGTCTAATATTTTTTTATTATCTGACTGACGGACTAATTAGAATTTTATTTTTTTTACCCAGGCATCATCCCTATTGTCTCGATGTCTTGCATTTTTGTTGAACTGGGCCGTTTTGGCAGCAGTGGGGACCACTTTCCTGCTAATTTCTTACACTCGCACTTTAAACTTTTTTTTACCTGCTGTTTATTACGTAATATTGTGTGCCTTTTAGTCTGTGCTAAATAAATGTATTTTCTTTCTTTACGGTTAATTGTCTTCTACGGCTTCTTACTTACGGCCACTTTTCCACATAGATTTTGACTGAAAAAAATAAAAGTTATAAAAACTACGACAATAAAGTCAACTAAAAAGGTAGAATCAACACATCACAGAGAGAGTAATTAAAATCCGGGATCACACGTGATCAATTCGATCTACGCCCTAACACGTGTGACTCCGGATTGTTAATTAGTCTGTCTGTGATGTCTTCTTTACACACTTTTAGTTGTTAGGCCCAGTTTAGAAGTTATGAGGTAACAGATGAACATAGAGGTCAAAATCATAACCCTCCTTTTTGCTTCATCGGGTAAAAATAATATCACGTTCAGCACGTGTTCAAATCGTGGATGTGCATGCTGTATCAAATATAGACAGCAACATAATTTGTGCAGAAACATATACAAGTAAGCTCTGTTTGTTACATAGCGCTCGCACAGTAACGAACATCATTCTCGCACGTCAAACAGTTAATCAGTATCGAAGTAGTGCTAAGGCCAAGTTCTCAAAGCACGTGCTCCTTGCATATTTAAGTTAATTACAAAATGTTTTGGGTGTCCCAAAACATTTTGTAATTAACTATATATATAATTGTATATGTTTCTGCACAAATTATGTTGCTGTCTATATTTGATACAGCATCAACGATTTGAACACGTGCTGAACGTGATATTACGTATATTTTTACCCGATGAAGCAAAAAGGAGGGTTATGATTTTGACCTCTATGTTCATCTGTTACCTCATAACTTCTAAACTGGGCCTAACAACTAAAAGTGTGTAAACAAGACATCACAGACAGACTAATTAACAATTTTTATCGCTCTTAATCTTGCGTTTTGTCACAAAAGCTCTTGAACTTCAGCACTTAAACACAGCATAACATCACTCCTGTAATGGCGAAATGTGGGTGTATATTACACGCACATTTCGCCAGTTAAGTCTTATATAGGGGGCGAGCCTATTGCCATCAACCGGGCTCAAATCCAGACTCCGGGCTGCTACTGAGAAATTCCAGATAGAAAAATACAATTACACTTTGCCCGGCCTAGGAATCGAAACCAGGACCTCTTGGTCAGCAGTAGCACTTGCGAGCACTGGACCAACGAGACAGTCAACTTAAAAAGACACCTAAATATAATGCCAAAAAACCGGCCAAGTGCGTGTCGGACCATGCATAATGAAGGGTTCCGCAGTTGGGATGAATTTATCCCAAGAACAAACTTAACATGGTAGTGAAAACTGCAAATGTAATATGGTCGATTCTGACTCGTTAACCTGTACAGCCTACTTGTAGCTGCAATAGTTTTCCTTTTAACTTCGTTATATATACTACTGCTGTGTAGCTGGCAGTGGGGGGACGCCACACTCTAATAAAAATTAGCACTTTAAAGCTTAATATTTCGCAAACGGATCCCTAAATTGAAAAATGGCTTTCACACACCCACAATATTTGAACGAATTTTCTAACGACATCTCACACCATCGGAAAGACCTGAAAAAAAAAACATCCCCACTGTACGTGCAGAGGAGAAACCCAAAACAAAAATATTTTTTTTCTTGTTTTTATTTTACCACTTTGTCGGCGTGATCAATATAAACACCCATGCCAAATAACAGCTTTCTAGTACTAACAGTCTCTGAGCTAAGCCGCGGACAGACAGACAGACAGACTACGGAACCCTAAAAAGCAGCGAAGAGAGTTAGAAACCCAACAGTGCAATAATGTTTAGGCATTCATGTAGGTGTCGCCTAGGGTTAGTGAAAACGGGCATTAGATATCTAAGTAACCTTGTCACCAAGGAACCTATTACATATCTAGGCTCTAATATCATTCTGCAGTGTAATTAATGCTAAGTAAGAGTGATTAGTGTACTTCGTACCATCTCATTGATCTCACCGAAAACTTCTTCGAATTCATTATACTGTGCAGTGTGATAGTTTAATATTGAAATGATTACATAGGTTTTTTTCGAACTACTTGCTGGGTCTTCTCCATAGGATCTTTTGGAACCGTGCACCAATTTTGAATCCAATAGGGATGATGACTAAAATTATTTTGGGTTACTATAATAATGTCCAAAAATAAAAATGTCCAAGAATAAAAATGTCCTAAAAAAAACTTTCTAAAAATTAAAATGGCCGTCGTGGAGATTATTAAAAAATATTGTACACGTATTTTTTACATAATCTAAAGATTACGTTAAAATGTGCCATCACGTCACAAATATGTAGATTTTATACTTACTTGTGACGTAACAACCCCCACTCCCCAACTAAAAATGCGTTTTATCTAAGATTTTTTTTTATTAATATGATAAAGCAAAAAATACGTGCCGAATATGTTTTTATTATCTGACTGGCGGACTAATTAGAAATAGTTTTTATTACTTTTAGACTCCAAATTAAACTTGGCTCACTTTTTACACTATAATTTTTGGCAGAAAGTTTATTTACATACGTATTTGTGTAACTTTGCCAGCTGGAAACGGAAATGATCTGCTTACATGGATAATACGTCAATCATAAACACAAATTATTTTAACTAAATAACTAAATATTTGTTTTTGGTTTTTCCTGTTGAACGTAACATTCTTAGGAAACATAATATACCATTGTTGTAGGTATAATGAGTCCTTGCTAGGAATAGTGGTTCTAGTCAGAGTCACTTTCATGGTAATAATCATACTTTTATTAATAACCGACAAACTAAACAGACAGTATTGTGTTACCATATTCGTGCAGAATAATGGTACTGAGTACCTACCGTACTATCATCATAAAACTAACTATATTAGTGACGATTTTATGACAGTCACAGTACACGTAAGAAACAAACAACATTTCTATAAAAGGCTATATGTATAATATTCGTTGAGAGGTGTGTTAAATCCACGTTTCACCGTGTTTATGTCGCAGATGGATTGTCAAATCCGCTGTTTTACATAACCACTAGCTGTTTTACAAAACAGCTCCGTTATGTAAAACAGCTGATCAACTTCAAACGCCATTGCGTTACGTTTAACAAAACTGCTACCCACGTTTAGACGGAATGCAGAATGGCTTAGCTGCACGCGTAGCTTGATAACCATAGAAACAGGTTTTTATTGACGGAATCTCACATGTATAATTACAACATGAATGATGTAACCAATATTTTGTAAAAATATTCTGATTTAAAAGAGTGTCCGTGGAGTTTCTTGCCCGTTCTTCTCCATAGGAACTTACTACGCATTGGAATGGGCAATTAGCTTCATCTTTCTGACTGACCGACCCCTTGACAATTCAAAAGTACCTGTAATTGGTTTATTTGAAATAAATGCTTTGAGTTTAAGTTTGGAAGAATAGACAAAATGACAGATTATGATTGTTTATCTGTCATTGTGTCTATTCTTCCGTCACGTTATAAGCGCTTGGTGTGGCTTCGGTTTCAATAACTAAGGTAGGGTACCCTGACCACTTGATTTAGATGAGGGTAGAACTGTGACAAACCGCGCACGAGCCCAGCGAGCGAAGCGAGCGGTAAAACGGCAGTGGCCGGCGAGCGCTGCTTCCGACTTGGTCGTAGTTACTTGGCTATATATATAGTATTTTAGGACTAACTTTTACAATAATAATGGCGTTTCCATAACAGTCAAGTCACATCGTCATTGTGTGTGTCAGATGTGTCACTTTAAAAAGAAACGCGAATAGCTTTTTACACGGTAGGCCAAATCTAACAATACGACTTAAATCTTTGCACCGTCTGTAGTCGAAAATAGGATCTCCTCCACAAAAAAACCAGTTACTACTGAATATAAAAGTTTCTACTGCTTCCAGAAAAGGGCATTATATTACAAAACACAACATAAAGACACATTCAAATGGCTTCCATTATCACGTACTATAAAAGTATCGCCCATTAAAGGACAGTTAGTCAAAATAACTACAAAGTGACATAAGTTGGACAGTTCAAACATCAAGCTGAAGCTACATTTGGCTGTAGAAAGCTTTCAGTACGGGCCCAAATTAACGCTAATCACAGTACAAGTTATAAGCGACAGCGAGTTATCAACTGCGCGGGAGTAAACCAAGAAATACACAAACATAAACTCACGCCTCTTTCTCACGGGGAAACTATAGAACGCCATCTACGACAATCCTTACATACTCCTTTTACTTATTTTCCGGTCATACACGCACAGAAAGGTCAGGTGCGTAGTACTCGCACCGGCGTGCGAGTACTACGCACCTGACCTTTCTGAAGAACATCACCAAATAGGCCACTATGTCCTTCTAGGGCATCCTCTCCAGCCAAGAAATAGTAGCAAATAACCTTTGATGTTTTGCTTGGGAGAGAGAAGGAACCTGCTGTGGACTTTGATTAAATTAATGGTGTCCCTGGCGTTCTTGAATATTTTCCTATTTTCCAGCAGTAAAAAATATCGGCCAACCGCGCACTGGCCAAGACTAGTTATGATGATACAATTAAGAGCCTTTATTCTGAAGGTGGGCAACGTCGCAAATAGATGTCAAATATTTCACTGTTTTGATTAATTTAGCAATATTACTGTGTGGAAATAAAAAATGTGGCTAACTAGCGAACTAGAATATTGACTATGAAATGCAATAATTAATATCTTAACACCGAATGTTTAGTTTTAGATGTAAAAAAACTTATGGAAACTTTCCAAATGCGTTTTTTACACCTAAAATGGGTACAACATCAAATTCAATGTTATTATTAATATTCTAGCTCGCTAGTTACCCACATTTCTTATTTCTATTCAGTAATATTGCTATAAGAACCAAAACAGGTAAATATTGGACAGTTATTTGCGACGTTGCCAACTTTTAGGATAAATCCTCTTAATTTCCTACGAGTCCCGAAGAAGAAAGAAGACCAACGAAAAGATGGATGGATTGTTTGAGGAATGATATGAAAGAAAAGGGAGTGAATGATAGAGTGACGGTTGACAGAGGAGAATGGACGAAGAAAACTTGTTCCGCCGGCCACAAGTGACATGGGACAAGCACAGGAAAATGATGACGAGTCTCATATATACAATCGCCAATGGTGGTTACATTAAACGTCACTTTTATCCTCTGTGTATCATAGTCATTTGCTGGAAACAAAATCCATCTGCCTAGCCTTTTCCCAAATATGTTGGGGTCGGCTTCCAGCCTAACCAGATGAAGCTGAATACAAATATTTTACACGGAGCGACTGCCTATCTGACCTCCACAACCTAACTGGGTAATAGGATACCCCTTTGGTAAGACTGGTTGTCAGACTTTCGGGCTTCTGACGACCCGTAACGACTGTCAAAGATGATTGACAGCCGGGACCAACGGCTTAACGTGCTTTCCGAGGCACGGTGGAGTCTCGGTATGTAAAGATGGTCACCCATCCGCGGACCAACCCCGGCAAGCGTAGCTGCTGCTGTTATTACTTAGCCACGAGCTCCTCAGTCATTTGCTGGAAACAATCCATTCTAAAAGAAAGACAATACTTGCAGTCATGCCAACGTTTATTTGTAAGGATTAAGGCTGCCTGTCCACTGGAGCGGAGAGGAGAGGAGCAGAGTAGCGGTGTACCAATATTAACCAATGGAATTGCATAAAACCTCCGCTCCGCTTCAGTGGACAGGGTTTTGCGAACTAGTTTAAAAATTCATACAAAACGGAGCGGAGAAGCGGAGAGGGTAAGCGGAGCGCGGCAACGGAGCGGAGAAGTGGAGCGGGGAACCGGAGCGGGGAATTATTACTCGTCGCGTGAACTCGGTGTAGGTCCGCACAGTCCGCAACACCGCTCCGCACAGTCCGTAACTCCACACAGTCCGTAACTCCGCTCCGCTACCTCGCTCCGCATCAATGGAGAGACACTGTCCGCAACTCCGCTCCACTCAGCTGCCATTCTCCTTTCCGCTGCCTCGCTCCGCTTCAATGGACAGGCAGCCTAAAGCTAGGGTTATCAAAAACTGCGATGGTCTTCACATAGCGTCTGTAATTTACCGTCGGACGACGTCACTGGAACATTATTCGTAAATGTAAGTTAGTGAGTTTCCCTACAGAAAAAACCCCGCTGCCGTTATTTTCATGACAGCCGTCACTGCGGCCGTCGTAGGAAACCGTAGCTTTAGGAAATTCATCCCTCTTCTTGGAATTTTATTAGATTAGCGCAATGGATGCTGCAGAATAGTCGTTCCACGTGTCAAACCAATTTGCATTCTGATGTAACGCCCGCTCTCGCTAGCTGCTGTCACCCACACCACATGCCCTCAGTTTGTTTGTCTATGGCCCTTTGTATGACAAATTGCTCCCCCGCCGCGAAAGTTCATACCCATTGTTTATGTTAGAAAGTTTTTTTTAAACCTTGTTTATCTATGGTCCGTATCTGCCGAGAAATTGTAGAAAAAGTAAAACATCTCTATGGAAGGCAGCGGGAGACAGGTCAAAATGTTAAGATGGTCACGGATAAGATTTGTTTTAGAAATTACAAAGAAATGTCAATGAGTGATTTGTTTGGGTTAACTTCCGTGTTCAAAAAATGGGCATGAAACAAAAGGTGTATGGGCGTCATTATGGTAAATATCGCTTTATTTCTTTTGCTCGATTGTCCGGAAGGATAATACCTAATAACCACGACTCAGTTCTGGTAATCTGCTAGTCTCGGTAAAGTTTCGACAGTATCCTAACTAATATTATAAAAAGTGAGTTTGTTTATTTGTTTGTTTTTTTTACGCTTTCACGATTTGGCACATGGGTAGACCATGACCCGGGTTAGGACATAGAATACTTTTTTTCCCGATATTCCTGCGGAATCGAGACTTATGAGGGTGAAACCGCGGGTTGCGGCTAGTAGTTTATAAATCTTTTCCTTAGCGTGTAATTAAATTGTAATTTAGTGTGTAATTTTTTGTTTTGCAACGCTAACACCCTTTCCTGACGCAGACAGTAGGTCCTCACGTGTGCAGGTGCCCTGGCATGCGGCGCTAAATGAGAGGTAGGCAAGAACCAACCGAGAAGTGTGTGACCTGTGGAGATTCTTTTGTTTATTATGTTATGATTGACATAGAAAATTATTCATATCTTTCAAATTATGTAGCTGTCTGCCAACATTTCATTCGCCCTGTGCCTAAAATCATTCTGATTGATCTAGACAAAATGGAACTGGTTGCTAACTTAATTGTTTAATTTATATATATTTTATTAAAATACATTGATTGCACATTCTGTGATTACTTCCTCACACACTGACGTATTAATATTATTTATTTTTTGGAAAATCGTCTACGTTTACAATGTTTGTAAATTTGTGAGCACCATGACCTACCACATAATTATGTAGTTTATCTGTCATTGATTCATTTTTTATTCTTTTTAACTATTGTGGTATAGTAATTTTATTCTAGGTGCATCGTCTTCACATATAATTACATATAATTAATATATACAAACTATTTTAAAAGAGTAACGGTGGAGTTTCTTGCCCATTCTTCTCTATACGAAAACTACCTTTTGGAAGGGGCGACTAGAATCAATTATTTTTTTTAGTAAATTTTGACGTTCAAAAGTGCCTTTCATGTATCTAATTGAAATAAATTAAATGACTTTGACACTATTGAAAGCTCACCATCAAGTTTTCTCGTTGAGATTTTGACAGAAGGAAAAAAAAAAAAAAAATTACTTTGACTTGATTTTGATCTACTCTCCATCTACTTCATAAATCAACTGACGTTTACTTTTACTGTAACTGTCAGCCTGTGTCATCCCACTGCTAGGCAAAGGCCGCTTCCCATGACTTCCAGAGCTAAAGTGACGATTACGCTCAGAATTTTCATTTTGATCACATTTTCATTGTTGATTCTATGCACCCAAATATGTCGGCCCAGAAAAATAATTGAAGCAAAATTATTCAAACAAAAACATAACGCCATAATATTTTCGTCTTACGTATAAAAACAATTAGCAGTCGTTTACAATCCAATTCGAAATTCAAACAAACATTGTTACATAACATTACTAAAACAATTTACACATTAAAAACATTTTGAGGTTAACATAACTGTGATGACATGCAAATCACACCCTTACTTCTACGAAATAAAGTCCATGCTTATATGACAGCAGTTCCATGCATAAAAGAACCTTAACTCTTACGAATTAAAGTTGAAAATATGTTAATTTACAGTCTGGATCGCGGGTAGATATAATTCGCGGCCTATATACATACGTCGACGTCCGTTTGAATTCGGGACGAACGGCAGTTGAAAGTCGATTAATTCGATTTTCGGCAATGGGTCGGCGAGGCCGGGCGACGGAATAGAGTTACTCTCATATGAGTCACGGTAAAAGGGGGGGGAATGAAAGTATGCGTGCTCTAGTTGGCATATCCCGGTAGGGATATCTACTTAAGCCTTCTGTATTCCCGTCCATCTATTTTGTAAAACAGACAACGTGAAAACTTACATGAAGGGAGCTATCATTCTACTATGCTAACGATTGACACGCTGATTGCAATTAAATGAAAGATTTAAAACTCATATTAAAAGTTCTCTTTGTAAACAAGCATATTACAAATTAGAAGATTATATCCAAGATAAGAATGCAGGAGCTCGTGGCTAGGTAATAACAGCCGCACGAGTCGATCTATCGGGTTAAGCTACGCTTGCCGGGGTTGGGCCGTGGATGGGTGACCATCTTTACATACTCCTCCGTGCCTCGGAAAGCACGTTAGGCCGTTGGTCGTGGATCTTTGACAGTCGTTACGAGGCGTCAGAAGCCCGAAAGTCTGACAACCAGTCTTACCATGGGGTATTGTGTTACCCAGTAACTGGGTTGTGGAGGTCAGATAGGCAGTCGCTCCATGTAAAATACTGATTCTAAGCTGGATCCGGTTAGACCGGAAGCCAACCCCATCAAAGTTGAGAAAAGGTTAGGCAGATTGATGGATTCAAGATAAGAATACTTGGAAACATGCTGGTCCTACTCCATAGGACAATCTAGAGTCTAGACAAAATCAAACTGGTTGCTAATTTAATTGTATAATTTCTTATTTTTATGACATTGATTTTACATTCTGTGATTACTTGAACTCACACACTGACTTATTAGTATTACTTCTTAAAATATTCGGAATATTGTATACTTCTCCAATGTTTGTAAATATGTGAGCACCATGTATCTATCACATAATTAGTTAATCTGTCATTGCTTTATTTTTAATTCTTTTTACCTATTGTGGTATAGTAACTTTATTCTAGGTGCATCGTCTTCACATATAATTACATAATAAATGTATACAAAACATTCTAAAAGAGTAACGGTGGAGTTTCTTGCCCATTCTTCTCCATACGAAAACTACCTTTTGGAAGGAGCGACAAGAATCAGTTTTTTTCTTTTGTAAATTTTCACGTTCAAAAGTGCCTTTCATGTGCCTAATTGAAATAAATTATTTGACTTTGACTATGACACTATTGACAGCTCACTCCACCTAAGTTTTCTCGTTCAGATTTTTACAGAAGAAAACGGTTATTGTGGGTGTCGGGAAAGGCTACTTGGGACTGTTATTATATCCATAGGTTTCGGTTATACACGGTTCACACGGTTTGATTTTAGTTTATCAAAACTACTAAGTCACAGTAACAGTGTAAACCCGTACCCTAATTGCGTAATACACAATCAATCAAAATCTGAATCGTTTTGAAACAGATTGCTAAACCATTGCTTCATAAGTTCGAAAAAAAAATCTGCTCAACAACGGTAAAAACGAAATGAATGTTATTGAACTGTCAAAATGAAAGAGATTAGTCATAATCGTTTACGAAAATGTGTTGCATAAATAGATAGCAGGTATTAGGTAAATCTACTGCGATGGTATTCCATCGCAGTAGATTTCTACTTTTTGGTTGGTAAAATTTCTGATTATACAGTTTTCAAGGCTATTCGATTTGCAGTTTTGCAGAGCGATTCCTGCCTCACAACTGACAAGCATGTACTTACCTAGAAATAGTTTTGATGCATTCTAAAATCATCTTGATAAGTAAGAATGAAAAAATAAAATGCACTGCCTCGTTGATCCAGTCGCAAGCGCTACTGCTGAGCATGAGATCTTGAGTTCGATTCCCAGTTCGGGCAGCCCGGAGACTGGATTTGTACCCGGTTGATGGCAATAGGCTCGCCCCCTATTACATGGGACTTAAACATAACTGGCGAAATCTGGCTGTAGCTACTATAGGTACACCTCTGCAAATCCCTTCGAGGATTACAAGCGTGAAGTTATATGTGAAAATAAAAATTAAAAAAGTAATTTCGATCTAACTCAACCTCAAAGTATTTTTTTCTAATAAACCAATTACAGGCACTTTTGAATTGTCAAGGGGTCGGTCAGTCAGAAAGATGAAGCTAGTTGCCCATTCCAAAGCGTAGTAGGTACCCATGGAGAAGAACGGGCAAAAAACTCCACGGACACCCTTTTAAATCATGATATGGTTACAAAATATTGCTTACATCATTCATGTTGATGTTATACATGTAAGAACGATGCAAAACGTTAAAAACGTCCTTAACAGAAATAAAAAAAATTAACAATTCAAAAATTAAATTAATTTAAAATAAGCCGTGGTAGCTTAGAGATGACCAGTCCCTACTGACGGCGCCCGTTCACGAACATGACGCATGGATACCACCATTCAGCTCAACCATTTTGAAGGGAGCTAAATGATCCAACACACGCGCCACCGTCAGTGAGACATTAGAGGGAGCATCACATACTCTCAGCCGCGAGGGCACATTCAAGTCAATGAAAGACATACCCAGTACCTAAATGGTAGCTTTATACTCGCTACATAGTAGTCACACATGTGCTATGCAATTATACAATGCTAAGAGATCATTCTAATAACCCCTAATACATTTTTGAGAAGACGGTATTTGAACCATCAACCATCCTATCGCCAAGACACATGCGTCATTTCTCACGAATCCACAAAAATGAAACCCATGTCATGCTCCGTTGCATTATTTACGTCTGGAGCATATTCTCTGAAAATCTGCCACAATTCACGTGCACCTGTTATAAAAATAAACTGTACCGCTGAACTCGCCGGTAATGGTGTCTACGTGAACAGCGGCACCACCACACACGTTCTACGAGGAATAAAGAGATTCAGAAGGCCAGTTACACATAGACAAATGTATACAAGCACATAATTTTACAACAAACTTCCCATTGACATTCGAATCTTACCCATTAAACGATTTAAAAACTGTATTAAAACCAAATGTTGTAAAAAGGGTACTATAAAAGTTCAGATGATTTAGAAGACAAAAAAGCTTGGGATTGAGCTGCTCGGTCTGCTAAGCCTTGAGATAAAAATTGACATTTTAATTATTATGTAAAATCATCGAAATAACAGCTTTATATATATACATTGGCATTGTTGAATCATCATTACAGCCGAAAGACGTCCACTGCTGGACATAGGCCTCCCCGAAATGGGAGGGTTTGCCATAATCGCCACGCTTGGCAGGCGGGTTGGCGATCGCAGTATGGTGTTAAATACATAAAGAACGATGCTGCCCATTATCTAGTTAGTCCCTTAGTTGCCTTTTACGACACCCACGGGAAGAAATGGAATGGTATTATTCTTTACGTCCGGCACCATACGGCACTGTTGAATATTATTTACAAAGTGACATGATTACTTTGTAAAGTATTATATTATTTTAATTACCCATGTATTTGTGAATGTGAAGACTATGTGGATCCTTTTTTTTCTCTTTCTCAGTTTTAATATTGGTCTGGCAGTTTAGTACTTTATGTGGCCTACCCAAATGACTTTTCATTGTTATTGTTCATCGAGTCGTTGAGCTCCTTAAGTTCTTAGTTGAGCTCGACGATTACTGACAAATGCTTGCAGTGACTGGATAGGTCCCCTCAAATCTGTGTGGTTCTTTCCTCAAGAGACTACCTATTGCAGTAGTGTCTGAAATAGTTTTTTTTTTCTACATGGTTCTCTTAAGGCCTGACCAAGATTATGTCTGGACTTTAAAAGAGTCTGCGACCTCTGAGTTTGTTTCGGCCTTTCTTCTCAGAGTAGTCAGATAGGAAACCGACCTCATCTAGCTTATTTTTAATATCTTTAAATATGACGTGTAAAAGTGATTCAGATATTTACAGTTTAGAAAAAAGAAATTGATTAAATTTCATTTCATTTTATAATCGCCGAAAATACTCGCAAACCTGGCAGACAATATCTGCAAACGTCAAAATGGTTTAGGCGCAGAATGCCCAATTCTCAAAATGGCAACTGAGTCTTTAATGGACCAATTCTCATAATGGCTAATTCTATAAATGGCTAATTCTCAAAATGCCTAATTGTATAAATAGATATGCAAGGAACAATAATCGTAGCGTAGTAAACATCGGAGAATAGACTATTGCTTATTGACATTGAGACCCAAAAACAAGAGAATTATAAAAGATCTCCATACAGTGAATTTGCGTAGGTAATTTTCAACTTTCGCTTCAATGTTTGCATTGCAAACTTGCATCTTCAATGTTTGCATCTTCAGTAGCTGATTCAAAACCCTTGGTTTTATTGGAGTTATGTCTGAAATGCTTTGCATGTTTTTTCAAATAAATAAAGTCCCGATTCACTGAGAGCCCACGGAGACTCCGAAAGAACGTGCAATTCTCAGTAAAAAATGGGCCTTCTGTACCCATTTTCCGTGATGTATATCAACATTAAACAGAGACAGATAAAAGCTTCGGCGCCAGAAGATGACGAATTGGGACGATTAGGGTAACGATTAGGTACCCACCTACCTACCTACTGGGTAAAAACTCGGCTCCAACGATCAGATAGATAGCTAACGATCGAGACACACGACCATGCATAAACAGATGCGCCGTCTAGTTTTGTTATGAAGTTACTGAAATCACCGAAAAGGTCTGATAAGATTGACACTGGCTAGTGACTGTCACTCTAGCAGAGCGTCTCATCGATGGTTCCGTGGCGGCTGTCTTCTGATGACAGATGATGTCAGGTGAACCGCTGTCCCACGTCCACGACGAACTGCTTTAATCTAGCACAATCCTGATGATATTGAAGCTACTCAACCACTAATACGTTGACCACTTCTGGTCCTTCTATCCTGCGCCGATAAACAAGTTGAGTCGTGAAATAAGCGTAGTATCGATTATCCGATGTAGTAATTTAGGAGTTTTTGGTTATTATTGTTTTGTTTTCTATTGGTTGACACATTTGCTTGGTATGTTTTGTACATTCATGTATTTCAAACATAAATCGGCGTAGAAATAGACCAATTATTAAACGTGAAGTCTTAAATTGGCTGTTTGCCCGATGCAGTTACTGTCATAGGCTTATAAAAAGGCGGGCAAGTTCGAACTAGGGATGAGTATGCACGAAGCAACATTTTAAGGTACCATTTCGTTGGGCACGCCACAATTGTGGCGATAAGTCCCCTCTTTGAGGAGTGGCTAGAGGCGCCACGGCGTCCTCACCTTCCGCCCGACGCAGGTCCTCACCGGACACGGCTGTTTCGGGAGGTTCCTGTTACGTATACGGCGGGAGGAAACGCCCGAGTGTCACCACTGTGTGGATCGCCCGGAGGACACGGTGGAGCATACGGTGGAGGTCTGCCCTGCTTGGGCGGAGCACCGCCGTGTCCTCACGGAGGCGATCGGCGGCGGCGATCTCTCGCGTCCGGCCCTGGTTCGGGCCATGGTCCGGAGCGAGAGTGCATGGGAGGCCGTCAATTCCTTCTGCGAAGCAGTAATGCTCGCGAAGGAGGAGGCGGAGCGCGTGAGAGAGGCAAGATTCGCGCCCTCGCGCCCCTAGTCGCCGCAGGAGACGCCCTGGGCGTCGGGAGTCGCGAGCTGACTTCCGGCCGCCGTAGGCGCGGGCTTGCGGACGGTGAGCAATGGGTAACTCTCCGTCCGATTAGGACTAGGCCCGGGTCGACGGCGCGTTGTGTTCCACGCGCGCCTCAAAGAGATGTCAGCACCAACTGATGGGGTCCGTAAGGGCCAATGCCTGCCAGGGTTGCGAATTTGTCCGAAAGGGATATCGCGGCCCCGGCACACAGGCAACGGAAGGAACACGGGTGGGTTTTAGTCAGTAAAAGTCTGACACAAATAGCGGGAGAAGTTATTTGATAATTTCCAAACCTCAAAAAAAAAAAAGTACCATTTCGTACCCGACCGCAGGCGGCAACTGCAGGCGACGTGTCGTCGCGACACGACTGGTTTCTATGAATTTCTATGAAATACCTTCCGTAGCTAGCGACACGTCGTTGGCAGCTCCGGGCGAGCGACAGGCGACACGTGCTGCCCAGTAGTGTCGCCAACGCTCGAACGATAACACGTTTTTCTATCTTCTATCTACCGACTGGAATACGGGCTGCTGCCGCCTGCGGTCGGGGTCGGAATCATGACAGCGACATGACGCCGCGACACGTCGCCTGCAGTTGCCGCCTGCGGTCGGGTACGAAATGGTATCTTTAGGTGTAAAGCGGCTGCAGTAAGACTGCATTTTAAAGAACTTAAAGTTTCGCTGACTTTTAAATGCACCTAAAACTCTCCGATTATGCCGAAATATGTTTCCTATTCATATAACAATTCTGCAATTTAATTTAACGACACTCATTCACGCTTCAAAAACGCTAAAAACGTACCAAGGGGTCAAGCCGAATCGAATGAGTTTAATCTGAATCAAAGTAATAATAACGAAAAGGCCAACACAATATAAAGTTATGTTATATTATAACAAAATAACAATTAGTAGCCCTACATCGTTCGCCGCAAGAGGGCGGCACTGTTACAAATATTAGTTTAAATCCTATTGTGTAGACCTACCCTAACGTTGCGGCAGGGTGGCCATTATTATAAAAAAGAAGGATGATTTATTCAAACTTCGAATGCAGTTTTGAATTGTTTAAAAAGGTTAGTTTACTTGTGTTGTGCAAAAAGGTTACAGTCGTAGAATTAAAAATGATGTTTAGCATAGGCAAATTATTATGCTAAGGAACGATGTAGTGTTCAATAAAAATTAAAAAAACATGTGCGGTCGCGGGTCCCCCGTCAGGTACGAAGTTCCTTAGGCGATATTTGCACGCACACACAAACTCGTATATAATAGAAAGAAACAGAGAGAGAGAGAGAAAGTCGCATAACGCCTTTTCCTTACGTGACGATTTATACCAGTCAACTCCTACCGCAGGTTTCAAAAATGTTGATGAAAAAATGTTGTAGAGATGTGGAAAAGCATACCTACGTACGTAATTCTGATTTTTTTATAGTAATAGGCACTATACACCAGAGAAATCTAAAATGAAACAGAAATCATACGAAATAATCTGTCCAGCAAGTGGGTTAGGACGAAAGTATTCCAAATCACTCAAACCATCGATTCTTCTAACCAACCGAGCCGTTGCAGAAAATTATCAATTTATTACAAAATCTGAACAAAAACGTCCCCAATTAAAACATATCAAGCACGGTACATCAACCCCATGAAATATGGTAACTGTGCTAATTCAAGGGTCCCTTCATACAAACACAATGGGTATTATCCACGGGCCCCATGGACCCCATAACACCTGGCAAGCGCGTGCCCTTTATTTATAAACTGTACCATAGATTGAGTACCGCTTTGTAAAGATAAAAAATATTGTTAAAAAAGGTTTACCCAAAATATTTGTTTAGGACCAAGTTTTTTGGTAAAATTCGTGGTTACGCTGCGCTGTTAAGAGTTCGTAGTTATGTGGACAAATTCAATCCACCTCAAGGCAATTCTTTTTTAGAAAACTGGGTGTTTACCTGACTACAGCGAAGCAAAAAGGAGGGTTATGATTTTGACCGGTATGTATGTTCATCTGTTCCCTCATAACTTCTAAACTACTCATTATAATTTGTGCTCAAATAAATGAGTTATTGTTGGAAGCGTCTTGGTAGTCTGCAGGTTATAGGCTATATAGAATATGGAGCCCTCTACAGGACATAAAGTCATGAACTAAATTTTCTTTAGCACATTCAAAAATATATGTATAATAACCCCAAAATAATAAAAATAAAAATAAAAGTAATAAACAAGACATCACAGACAGACAAATAAAAAACCCGGAGTCACACGTGTTAGGGCATAAATCAAACAGATTCTGTCTGTGATGTCTTGTTTATACCTTTTCAGTTGACTTTTTGTGAAATTAAAGTGAAAAATAACTTTAATTTCGGAAGTCGGTGGCAAAAACCGAAAATTCAAAACCAAAGACACTGACTTCCGAAGTTAAAGTTATTATTCACTTAGTAGTGCTTTTTTTTGGAGTCGGTTGTTTTTTTTTGTAAAAAGTTTTTATAACTTTTATTTTGCTCTTCTGATAACGAGATCGAGTTGAAAAGTGTGCGATTGAAGACGCCCAGTGCTGATGATGTTGACTGCTGTACAAAGTGAAACAGCGTTCACATCCTCAAGCGCACCCTGAGAAGACAGCACCACTACTACCTTACTCAGTGGCATTTTTTTACCATGGCAGGGTGTAATCCTAATCCTAACTCTCAGCATCAGCATTTTGTTTTTGTGATGTTTTTTTGACATTTGCCAATGTCGCAAGAGTAATTACGCAATATTGGTATGTGGCCTTGACAGCAACCAATAACAACACTGTTTTTATTTTTTTAATATTCTTATTTATTGGTTGAGCACGAGGCTTTTGGCTACTTTTGTATGTGTGTATTTTATGTGTTTTTGTCTTTATATGTGCGTTTTGTTTGTGCAGAATAAACAATTTTTCTTTTCTTTCTTTCTAACTAACAATATAAATGCGGAAATGAAAAAAAAATTTAGTCCGTCTAATATATTATTAAAAAATATTGGATACGTATTTTTTCTTTTTTTCCGTAATCAAAAGATTAAGGCAATAAATTGAGTTAAAATGTGGCATAACATAAATCTCCGGTAGATTTTATACTGACTTGTGACGTAGCGAGCCCCCACTTTTATCTAAACCATTTTTTATTAACATGACACAAGCAAAAAATACGTGACTAATATTTTTTTTTATATCTAACTGACGGACGAAATAGTTTAATTTTCTCCAATCGACATTTCCAAAAAAGGTTCCTGGCTCAGATCTTAGACATTTAGCAGCAAATCACTTTTAAAGAAAGTGATTGTGAAACATGTGATTTGTTTATAAAACAAACCAGAAATAAACTATACTATAATAACGTTTGTAATTGACAGGCACATCACAAAGACCAATTATAAATTAGTATCGGATATCAAAAGGAATCAGATACCGCGTGTTATTGTGGACAAATTGCCCTGATTTCACTGCTTGATAAGCGAGGTAGTACGGTGAGATGTGCGAGAAATGAGCGGGTGTAGCTGAGCGAGGCCAACGCTACACTAAAGTAGCGAACTTACATCTAGAAGAGCAATCAACTATTCACAGCAATGAATTATTACCACATACAGATGCAGCCCCAGATTTACGGCTAGGCATACAAGGCACTGGCCTAGGGGCCCAGCTAGCCTAGGGCCCCTACCCACTCAGCTACCTCGACCAGCTTGCTTGCCTAACGCCAAGCGTAAATGAAATTATACATTGCAAAAAAATTAAAAAAATACTTCATTAATTTATTTCACTTATGTACTTGAATAGTGCAGTTGGGTTGAGTCAAACGAAGTTCCTTAATTTCATTTATTATTTACAATTGATAATTGCATTGAAAATGTGTTACGAAAAAATAAATGTTTATATCCATTACCTGCTAGTGCATTTTATTTACAAAATTTCCAAAATGACTTCCAAATGGGAGGCCTCAAAAGTCGAAGTGCCTAGGGGCCCTGGGTCTCTAAATCCGGGCCTGTACAGATAGGACACTCCGCAGTGTAGGTATAAAGCTACAAGTACGCGGCGGGCCCGTCTTGCCGGGTCAAATCATTGAGTCTAACGTAGTCAGAAAATCTAAGAGTTACGCGATAGAAAGAGAAGCAACTTCTAGGTGAATATAACTGTAGGTAATTAGCGCTGTGCGAACTGAATTGCAGTTTATTGTGTCGTAGCAAGAGTCGCTTTTTATTTAAATGATTTCGCGGATGTTTTGACATAAACACTAGCACCGCGCCAAATGAATTTCAGTGGCGGCGCGATTCTAAAATCAAATTGGCATTTCAGTAACCATGCAAATAACAGAGGGGCAATTCCCGTGATTTTAACGCTCGCATTCACTCACACTCACACTTCTTCGCATCTCAATCGGAATCTGTCAAAAATACAACCAATTTACCAACGTTTATGACAAGTTTGACAGATTTCGACTTGAATGTGAACAATTTTTAATTACGAGAATTGGCCTTCAGGTATGAATGTCATTTACATAAATAGTAGAGACAATAAAAAGTGTGTCTAGTAGACCTAAATCTAGAACACTACCCAACAAAACAATTTGAGCTACATACGCACTGTTTAAGGAAACTCTATAAGAAGCGAAAGTCATGGAGAAAATATCAGTAGGGTAATCTGTCAAGTTAAACCTTTCATTATATTGCCCTGTCATACGTGGTAGGGGGCTATTAAATGTGGTATTTAAGAGGGCCCTTCCCGGTCCGTCTATCGTCAACGCGAGCCTGGTCGAAAAGCTTGTTGTTAAATCGAGCGCAAGTGAGAACTGCTAACAAACAAGCGAGAACGCGATATCATTGTACGAAAAATAGTGTATAAAAAGTTCTATCAGGAAATACGTGTTTTTGAGTGAACCTTAAAAATTTGTGAAAAAAATGTTTGATAATTAGAATTTCCATTACATGTGCGAGGTTTCTACTAAGATGTATTCTTTATTTTTACACATTTTGCAGATTTTTGGAGGCTTATACTGATTTTTTTTCCCAATTTATTTATTTTCTGCTTATGATATTATTATTAGATATGGTGCACAAGATACATATTAGTTTAAAAATTTCAAAGAAAGATGTGTTACAACTCCATAATCACGTACGAGCGTTTGTATGAAAAGTATGACGGGTTGGCCGCTCTTAAGGTGGATGTAAGCAATTCACACACATAACATAACATCACGCCATATTCCCACGAACGGTTGGGCAGAGGTGTACCTATAAGTACACCCGCATTTCGCCAGTTATGTTCTAAGTCCCATGTAAAAGGGGGCAAGCCTATTGCAATCAACCGAGCACAATTCCAGATTCCGAGCTGCTTCTGAGAAATTCTTGATAGAAATATCCAATAACTTTTTGCCCGACCTGGGAATTGTACTCAGCACATCGCGTAAGCAATTAAAACAATTCAAAATTTGACACTAAGGTGTCAAAAAACACCCTGTATTGCGACAGCCGTTAATATAAAACCGTAAAACGTTTTCTTAAAAAACCAAGCGAGAAATGTGCCAGTAACACCTCATCCCTACAGTAACACAATGCAATGTTTTTGTTCGAGTAAAATTAGCCGACAAATGTGTGTGAACTGCGCGCACGCCTTAAATCTTTTGTTTTTTAAAGAAAACACGTGTTTTCGTGTGAATATTTGTACAAACTGCTGTTTTTGTTTAAAAAAATAATGCTTGAGTGACAGCCCTGAAATGAGGGGCTTACAGTTTCTTTCGACGTTGATATTGCTACAGCTAATTGGTGTTTGTTAAGACACGGCAGATTTTGGTTAAAATCTTTACCCCATTAAAGCTTTCGTATATCCTAAGAAAGCGATGAAATGACGCATGTTGACTGGGAAAAAAAAACTATTTAGTCCGTCAGCCAAAAAAACAAAATATTTGACACGTATTTTTTGCTTTATCATATTAAAAAAATATATTTAGATAAAACGTATTAAAGTTGTTTAGGGCTCGCTACGTCACAAGTCGGTATAAACTCTACCTGATAGTGACGTCATGCCACATTTTAACGTATTGCCTACTCAATGTATTGCCGTAATCTTTTGATTACGTACAAAAAGATAAAATACGTCTCCAATATTTTTTCATAACCATCCTGCCGGACAAAAAAAAATTTGTCTACGTCCCTATATCGGTTGTCCCTATAACTGACAATTACAGATGTGATGACAATAACAGATCTGGTGACAATAACAGACATGTGACAATTACAGATCTGGTGACAATTATAGATTTTCAATGGACATTACTGGACGTAATTTCTCTTTCAATGTTATGGTACGTAGGTACCATAACATTTAAAGAGACATTTCTGCGAGCAACTTGGTTGAAATAGGTTAGGTTAGAACTGTGACCAACAGCGCCTGAGCGAGCGAAGCGATCGGTGACGCGGCAGCGCCCGGCGAGCGCTACTTCAAGCAGCTCACAGAAATGTTTTCAGCATTTTCTTATTATCTTTGTTTTCGCAATACCCCTAGGGTTCTCGCGAAAATTCCAGTTATCAAATCATTCTACTACATATACATTAGGAATAATACCTTTTCTAAATACTTTTGTAAACCAATGTTGAATGTGTATGCTGTTATAATAAGTTTATTTCATAATTAACAGGTTTTAACAAATTACTTATACCCGTACCAAAACACCTCCCGCTTCCATAACTATGTGTACAATATACAACGCCTGTTAATGTTGGTGTTCTTCAATGAGTAAATAAATATGACGGAACCGTTTTCCTACGAAACCAGAGCTTTAGCAATAAACTCGCCTTTTAAAACATTCAGATTCATACACATAATTATGTCATCAGCCTAGTAAAAGTCGTAAAAAAAGAAGTCCACTTATAACACCGATTTTAAAAGCACTTAAGGGTGCACTAGTCGACAGGTCGAACTCGTTGGTGGGCGTAACTAATATGCATGCTAATTAGTCTAATTATTGATTTATTTCGTTTTTTTTATTTAGTATTTATTTATCTATTTTATTGATTTGTTAAGTGAAATAGACAATGATTTATAACGAAAACGAGCGCATAAAATTTCATGAATAGACCTTTGGGCGTATAGGTATTTTGAAAAAACTACTGAATGTTTTTACTCGAAATAAAATTATTTGAACTATTGAATAAGTTGTCTATCCCTGTACGGTATTATTAGTTATTTATTTACGCCCAAATATGAGTTAAAATTAGTGTTGAAATATGGAAGTTATGAGTGTTAAAACTTCCATATTTCAACAAATAAAATTGGTTGGATGGAAACAAGGCTGGATAATGACAATACAAATTGATATAATTTTTAGTTTTGAACGCACACCGTCAAACAGACGAGTAATCACCATACTACGTTTATATGGAAGAATGACCGACTAGCGTAGCCTTAAACGAATCGCACCTAAGTTGAATAACTTAGGTGCGATTCGTTTTTTTGTTTCGGCGCCGTAAGTTATTCCACTTACGGATCTGAAACAAAATTTTGTTAAGTGCTGTTCGGCGGAACTGGAACAATTTCGAAAAATGTAGATATAACTAGATTACTATTTGTAAACAGTAGTCTCTAAATTAATATTTCGCAGTCTTCTAGCATTACAAATAATATACAAAGTTGTAATTATCCCGTCTGCATCGGTTAGCTGCGAGCCACGCGTCTGTCAGTGCTCGTAATGCGAAGCGTAAAGATATTGGTAGTGACTTATTTCAATGTTGGTATTAATCTTGATACCAACATCACACCGTTGTAGGGGAATTTGCTAAAGTACAGTTACATGAAGCAGTCAACTGCTGCGGTCAATTCATTGATGGGTTACCACTCTTCACAAATCGAGAGGCCCTTGCTCGAAGAGCATGTAAAACCTTCGCTCACGGCTGCGACTGTCAAATGCGAATTACCGCATTTACACATGCGTGCTCGTGATTCGCCTCGCCATTCGACGAATTGTTCGGCGAGATATTCGTGTGGCTTTAGTCTACACGAGTGACCGTTTACATATTGGCATCTATTCAGTTCTACTTCAGCTTCAGCTTCACGAAATGGACGACGTCATTCTAGCGGCTTTTGCAGTCAATATAATTATTTAGAGATACTTAATTTAAAAAAAAAAAATCGTTGTCGCAGACGATGGTCCTCTCCTGCACCGGATTTTATTGATGGCAGCTTTTTGCGTCGATATGCACGAAAAGTAGCCATGAAAGAATTTGTCCCTATACCAAGCAAAATGAAAATTTTAAATTTATTATCTATTTCATAATTTTGCTCATGAGCTTATTGATGATGACATTGTTTGTTAAATTTTGCATGCCAAAACTCAGGCAGAATGTACCCGGCTCACTATACCTTAATAACAACTTTATTGTACAACACCTACATTGTATGCGAATAAATGATTTGATTTGATTTGATTTGAAACAGTGTATACTTTCTGCTTATTTTTATGATGAGCATGCTTAGGATGCCAAATGACTGGCTGACTTTGGTAAAGCTCCAAAAACATGAAAACTTTATTATCGGTCCAGTCCATTTTGATGTTGCTTGACAGGCCGTTTGCTACGAAATTAACAAGAGAGCAAATGTGTAACAAAAACACTAGTTCGTCTTGCCACTCGTTTCCCTTTGACTCGTGTCCAAAAAACCGAGGCGAAACACGAGGCGACTAACGAACCACCGTTTACATATTCGTGTTCGTGTCTCGAGTCTTCGTTCGCCTCGTCGCTCGCGCGAATGTGTAAATGCGGCTAATGACAGTCGTTACGGGTTGACAGAAGCCTAAAAGTCTGACAGTAGCGGCAAACCTGTCCATAAAATTTTGAATTAAATCTTTGAAAGGATATTACCTAATTAATTTATTTAGGATGCAAAAAAAAATAAAAATTAAGCGAAGAATGTTTATATTATTCATCCATCTGTCTTCAATGAAATTACAATCTAATTTACACCAAACAAGAATCATCATTAATTTTCGCTAATTGTGCAGTCAGTTCAACAACTCTTCGAAGATATTAAAGTAGTAAAACACGTTACTCCCTTATCTCGAGCACAGTCGGTTATACGCTGACAGCTGTCGTTATTCATATTAAGAACTGCGACGCATAAAAGGTATGCAATCTACAACGCCATGTTCGGTTAGCAAGCCTTGATGATGGTTGGGGAGCGATAGCAAAAACATTTTAGCAAAGAACAATAATTACATCATGTTATCTTAAGTTTATTCTGAAAGTTGGCAACGTCGCAAATAGATGTCAAATATTTCGCTGTTTTGATTAATTTGGCAATATTACTGTATGGATATATGCACAAATTATGGCTAACTAGCGAACTAGAATATTAATAATGCAATTATAACACTGAATTTGATGTTGTAACCGTTTTAGGTGTAAAACGGCATTTGGAAAGTTTCCAAATACTTTTATACATCTAAAACGAAATATTCAGTGTATTACGATATTAATTATTGCATTTCATAATTAATATTTTAGTTCACTAGTTAGCCATATTTTATATCTCCATACAGTAATATTGCCAAATTACTCAAAACAGGTCAATATTTGACAGCTATTTGCGACGTTGCCAACTTTTAGGATAAACGCTCTTAAGGCGCGGGATATACACAAATGACGAGTGAGCGGGCATGGCGACGCGACGGTGTGGCGCGGGCGACGCGACGGTGTGGCGCGGGCGACGCGACGGTGTGGCGCGGGCGAGGCGACGGTGTGGCGCGGGCGTTGCGCCACCCGTTTTATATTTCATACAAAATGTATAGGAACAACGTGGCGCGAAACATGCACACAACGCCCGCCGTCGTCGCCTCGCCCGCGCCTCGCCTCTCGTGTATGTCCTCGGTGGGACTAGTCGTCGCAAGCGCTCCTGCTAAGCATGAGTTCTGAAGTTCGTTTTCCAGGTCAGGCAAAGTGTTATTGGGTTATTCCCTCAGGGATTTCTCAGTAGCAGCCCGGAGTCTGGATTTGTGGCCGGTTGATGGCAAAACTTGGGTGGGACTTAAACATAACTGGCGAAATGTGGGTGTACTATGGGTATACCTCTGCCTAAATCTTTGTGGCTTACATGCATGATGTTATGAATATTATCATAAGAGTTGTGTTTCTTAGATTAAAAGAAGGTGCCTGTAGGAATGACGTTATTGTAAAAGGCAGTGACGAGCTGTCTGCAAACAAAATCGGACTTCTCTGTAAAAAAAACAAATCTACGCGTCGACTTTAGAAACTCCTCCTTTTTATCGTCAGTTAAAAAGATAGCTCATTTCTGGCAAATGAAAGGTCTGCAATCAATCGTAAAAATATTAGCCAGTCCAATTGTAATTTCTACATTCAAATTCAAAATATTTTGTTTCACATATACCTACATGGGCACTTACTAAACGTCAGAAGCTATGTGCACGGTTCCAATTGGTCGTTTCCTATGGAGATGAGCCGGCTAGAAACTCCACGGTTACTCTTTAAAAAATAATTGGCCTTTACAATATTTTCATACAACAGGTATGGGAGGACAGTGTAGGTCTTTCAATAAGTACCAGGTACTTAACAAAATAGAACATGGTCAACAAATCTACAGTCCACTAAGCCTACAGCGTTCTCACATTCACAAAATAGAATCTATAAAAAAGATAAATAAATTAATAAAAATAAAAACCAATTTTAAACGAAATGACATTCTTGCTATTACACCAAGAAGATGATGATCACGAGGCTGACTGCCCAGAGTACCACCGCACGGAGCTTATATTTAATTTTGGTATCGCCACTTGCAGAAGCTTTAATGCAACCCATTTGAATTTGATGATGGTGAAGAAGAAAATGAAATTAACATGATATAAAATGATGCTGTATTCCCCGAAGGTGAACATATAGTACACCAACGTTACGCCAGTTTTGTTTAAGTCCCATGTAATACCCGGCGACCCTATTGCCATCAACCGGGCACAAATACTGGTTGCTGCTACTGAGAAATTCCAGATAGAAATTCCCAATGGAATGGAAGGACCTGATGCTCAGCAGTAGCTAGAGATCAACGAGGCAGTCAAATAAAGGTCGAGCGTCGTAATGAAAGAAAGAGGACAACACTTGTACCGTCTGACCGTACTTCGGAAACATTTATTACCTTTGTTTGTATCTTTGCATTCCGCTTATCAAACATTGGTTATTGCATCTTCATTTAGCACTGCAATACAAAACCTACCTTATTATTAACAAGATAAAGTCGTGTTTTAATTGTGATTGTTTTATTTCTACATTCGCCTGTTAGTAAAACGATTTAGTGGCCCCGCCCCTTGAGTTTTAATCGCGGCGATCATAAATATTGTGTTTTGACACAGTATAGTTTAGATGAGTAGGCTAAAATTGACTTAAATTGGTAAATTTAACTTTTCTTACTAAAATGCAACTTTAAAAAAGGAAACATGTAATTGATCCTCTAAAAACTTGTTGAACTTCTAATGAAGTAGGCTTCTTTAAATAAATTAACCTCTAAAACTGTTTTCGGGTCTTAATGATACACTCTTTTAAATAACTCTTTTTAACTTTCTGACCTATTCTCACAGCTGTTCGCAGTAACTAAGCTAGGGACCCCGACCAAACAGGTAAGATAAGGTTGGAACTGTGACCAAACATGCGCGAGCCGAGCGAGCGAAGCGAGCGGTACCGGGGCAGATGCTAGCGAACGCTACATCCAAGTGAGTCCCAGTTAGCTATTAGTAGTAGATGGCTATTTAATCAAAAATTCAAAATGTTAAAGTCATTTATTCAAACTAGGCTTAGAATCAGCACTTTTCGAACGTCAAAATTACATAAGACAATCCCCCAAAACGCCCACTTCCTAGTGCTTTAGCTGGGAAAAAGAAGTGGCGCAACAAACTCCCCAGCAGCACAGCTGTCAGTTCAGTTAGAAAGAAAAAAGAAAAGCTTTTAAAAAGACTTGATTCTATAAGTATAGTATATATAGTATTTTTAGGATCCCAAAATAGGAATTACTTTCACACTGTCTGTCTCATAGGAGACTTTTGCCCACCAGTAACACTCCTTCAGAAAATGAAACAAGAATTGATTCCTTTACCTTTTAACCTTTGGGGCCACCACTACTCATCAGGGCCCACAGGGTACACAGGGTCAAAATAAAATAGCTAGCGAAACTCTTAACACGATAAAACAAAAAAGAAATTGATTTGATGATTTTTTGGGGTCATCGACCGCCAGTTGTGTACACTTGAACAATATGAGTAAAAAATCTGTATTTTATTTGTCATTACTAGTTGTAAACTTCGCAGGCGTAATGGTTATGGATATCTATAAAGACACAATGAAACAAAAGAAAACAGATTTTTCTCAAATATGCTTGGAAATTCGAACATTATTTTGACAACCTTCTTCGAGATAAATCGAAAATGCTGTACTGGTCGAACAGATGTGAGCGCCCGGCCGGCAATGTTTGTATGAAAATCCATATCCGTCGTGGTTAGCGGTCGAATAAAATACTATGAAAACTCATATCTGTCGTGTTATTTAAAACTGGAACAAACTTTTTACTTCAACACATGGCAGCCAAGGAGGTAACATAACAAAGATTTATTTAAATTTTTCGATTTGGCTTGCAAATAGAACTGTTTAAAGTAAATAAGAAATAAATGAACATATTGGCGCGTAAAAAATTATCGATGTTCGTCATTGATTCTGGATTTTTTTACAATTAATTTACTTAGTTTGAATTTCCGCGCAATATTTGAGAAAAGTACTATAGAAGCCTTGGCCGCAACCAGGTATTAATCAATGCCCGTGTAGCAGGCCGCGACAGTAATGTACTATGTATTCTCAACTCATACTTCAAGTAAAAAGATTGCCAGCGATCGTTGATCAAAAAAAAAAATATTTTATTTTATTTCGTGTTGAGTGATCGTTACATTTGATACCCATCATGTCAGCGGAGTTTCGCTAGCTATTTTAATTTGTCTTTTATAAATCTCAAGTAATTTCTCAGATACATAGACATGTTATTTCACCATTTCCCCGATCGCACTGATAAATCAATTCATTCCAAAAACATTATTTGGGCCATTACCACAGATTAACACAGATGGGACACTCCGCAAAATTATTTATTTTAATTTTATTAGGATCTCCAACAAAGAATACACCTTACATGCTATAATATAAAGACAAGAACAACAATATATGTGCTCCCTCAATTATAGGACACCACATCATGCAATAAAAACAAGCAAACAGTATATTAAAAATTGAAGTAGCCCTGAAAATTAAAATTATATAGTATTATACTAGTACATTAAATTTGGTAATCTGAATTTAAATTGAATAAAAATAAAGATTAAAAAGCAACGAACACATATTAAAAAAAATTGTACTTACAGACAAATAAAAATAGCGAACAATGCATTACTAGGCAGGCAGTTCAACACTTACATAATTATTATTTAATTGCGTATTTCAATAAAAAGTGACTCTTGCTACGACAAAATAAAGTGCAATTCAGGTCGAACAGCGCTAATTACCTACAGTTATACTCACCTAAAAGTTGTCTCTCTTTCTATCGCGTGACTCTTAGATCTTCTGACTACGTTACACTTACTGAATTGGCCCAATATGACGGGCCCGCCGCGTACTTGTAGCTTCATACCTAAATTGCGGAGTGTCCCATCTGAATTAATCTGTACCATTTTGCAAACAGGTGCAAGTGAAAGATTTCCAATGAGAAATGTATTGCACAGAAAATATGTTATATCAACAGACATTGATGAGAGAAATTAATGTCAATATTATTGGAATATCGCTGGAATGGTATTTTTGTTCCTTTGTTCTAACGGGAGGAGTCGAACAGTGAGTGGGTAATTGTTATAAATAAATTGAACATTTTTGTGTCTATTATCATATTTTATGTATGTTTCGGTTTGAAGTGCTCGTCTGAATTACATACTCATGACGCTTTCTGCATTCTGGTTCTGTAGCCAAATGTCAGACACCCTTAGGCTTGCCACCCGTACTATATTTTATAGTATCGTACTATATTTTAATCAATTGTAATATATATTATAGAAAAATACTATATTTTCATCGCTCATTCAATTGTCGCGCTTTTTTATATTAAATGTAACAGGAATGGAACGCACCCGTAGCGCAGCATGGAGAATTTCCGAACGAAACGCACTCACGGTCTACTCACATCACGGCAATTAAAAGTCAACTTTCTGGCTGTCATTGTCAGTTTATCGATTTAAGCCGTAGACATATAAAATATATGGACTGGAAATACCTACAAAAAAAGGGCATACCTACAACTCAAAGTGGAACATAAAATGGCTGCCATTTCTAGGGTTGTGTTAATCAAGGAGTATAGATGTTACATAACGAGTATCGATACTAGTTAAGAGTATTACTAGTAAGTGACATGTTTGGATCATAATAAGTCCGCTGTAACAGAAAAAAATGAGTAACCTTCAGTGATCTGAGAATCAAAATCATTATAAGGGGGATGCGCTAAGGTAGCCCGCGAAATTCAAATATTGTTACGTTTTTTGCAATTATTTGCAGGTCAAAATTGTGATTGATTCGCGACCATAGTAAATATGTCTTTACAGAATTAGAATCAGCAATACAACTCCTTTTGTTAGAATGATCCTAAAATGTTATGATTTCATGAAATAGTCATTCAATAGGATTATAATTATGAATTTACCGAGTTGTATTGATGATTTTTATGATTATAATTCTATAAAAAAATATTTGATTTCGCGTTTTTTTGAAAAAGCGTTTACCGTATTTGATTATCCGCATATCTAACAGAAGCTACTGCTCTCTGGCCTTCCAACCCAGAGGTAAAATAAGAGTGAGCACATTTTCTTGGTCATATGGATATATCTCTTCACGCTGTTTTCCTCCACTTTAATTCCAAATGCATTTGGCGAAGTAAGAGTATTTATTGACTCATTAAGGCGAAATGTAGAATTTAAATATTTAGAAGAATTGCTGAAACTTCAAGAAAAACAAGGCCTACATTTTGCAAATAAAATTAAAAAGCTGCATGTATTCTATCACAAACAAAGGATGTGGCTGGCGACACATATTAAAACGTGTTTTAATAAGACAATCGTTCAGTAGCTCAGTAGCAGATGCCTTCGAGTTTTACCGCAGTGAAATAAAATTAAAACATGTAGTGACACTATCAATTTTATAAATAGATATTATGAACGACGTGGTTGGTGTTTTATAATCCGCCTGCCAGGATTTAAAAAAGGGATGTATCCTGCCAATATTGGTTTCATATCTTTATTTGAAGGTGCGACTGTGTGACTGGTTCGAATGTTGCTCGTTTCACCCAAAACAGATGACTCTTGATGTTGCCGTTTGTTGGGTGCTTGAAAAACATGTACTTATATTATGATAAGCAATATACTTATGATTTTGTTTTATTTATGTAATGAATATATCTATTTATTCATTTCAGGGCAAAGGGCCAGGTTATTATTAATCCATTTTAATAAACACTTACCGAAAATACTGTGGGTACAGAGTTTTCATGTAATCTTATTACATCAAGCGTTCTATTGAAACAGCGTTCTTCAAAGTGAAGTGAACAGAGGTACCATCCTGCTGGGGTTGCGGGTTTGTCTGAAAGGGATATCGCGGCCCCGGCACACAGGCAACGGAAGGAACACGGGTGGGTTTTAGTCAGTAAAAGTCTGACACACCCTCTCGCTCTGCCCAGAGCGGGAGAAGTCATTTGATGATTTCCCATCCAAAAAAAAAAAAAAAAAAAAAACAGAGGTACCATTCTTTATGTCGGCGATTAATATTTTCTTCACCAATAGCCTCTAACCAGTTTTTCTTCCTTCATACTAAGGAAACCTATAAAAAAGCAATTATTTTTATCAATAAATCATTTTGGTTAGAGCTGCTAATATGTAACTAAAACAAATAACAAAATACTGACGTATTATTTTAGGATCACTTAAAACTTGGTGCGACTGGAACTTGGTGTTGTGAACCACGGGCTGGAAGTAGCAAGGTCACTCGGACCGATTAGGACACGCAGAATTATTTATGTTAACATCGCAGATTATACCGATATCGTTTCAGCAGAGGAACAAGTATCGGAAACTGTTACGGTCATTTACGGCAACGGTACAACACTATTCCACTATGACATAATATTGTAAATAAACAAATAAACGAAAGAATTAATAAAAAGGTCTGATAGACGGAAATTAACCCAAATACCAATACTTTAGCCATAAATTCATGATCGTGTAACAATTTTTTCATCGAATGTGTGTTATTATACGTACTATTGCATGAAAACCGGCTACTAACCTGTGCAAAGACAATTTAGGTTGATTTTCATTATTTCTTGTACTGTGGTACAAGAAATAATGAAAATCAACCTAAATTGTCTAAAAAACAAAAACTGAGAGGTAAATTACACGTAACGTTCTCGCAAATCACAATAACACAAAAACTAAACAAACATTTGACAGCAAAACTACCAAGAATTCCACGAAACCAAGAACATAAAATGGCTGCTATAGCACTTACCTACAACTGTCACTACGTCACGACAAAATGTTGCCATAATGAGGAACAACAAAAATATTGTCATCTCTTTTATCAAATACGATTATTTTATTAGAAAGAATGAGACAAAACGATATTTCACATTCTGTATCGTATTTCACTAATATTTGTATAAGCAAATGTATGTATAGATTATAGCGGCGTCTCCGTACATTTTATAACTCAATGATTTAAGCTGCCCTTCTTTCCATTCCTGCAACTTTCGCTTTTACGGAAATATTTTTTCCGTCATGAATATAAAATAGAGAGAAGAAAGAAATCAGCTATCTAATTACGCAACACATTTTCGATTTGCAATTGAGTCAAATTGGTTTCGTTTGACTAGAATTGCTTTCAATTTACAACTTTTAAAAGCAATTCTAGTCAAACGAAACCAATTTGACTCAATTGCAAATCGAAAATGTGTTGCGTAATTAGATAGGAGAACGGAATCAGAGCATCTAGTAATCTAATTCAAGATTAATTGTTATTTTATTGTAATATGGATCTAAAGTGCTTAGATTCCTATTATTATTTAAAAATTAATACAATCTTGATGGCCAAACCGCAGAGTAATAAGAAATACAAATGGAAAAATAAATAATGATTGAAAATAAATGTATACAATTTTTTTTTCCAAAATTTCACATAAGTACTACTTATTTTTTTTTGCAAGTTTTTGTGAAAAGTACTATTTTTCTAAAAAAAAAAAAGGTGGCAAGCCTACACCCTTATAATTTCGTCAAGTCCGTCTGTCCGTCTATCAGTCTGTACGGATGTGAAACAGCCATTTTACTTGGAGACTATTAGCACTATATTATTGAACATGAATTCTGTGCACTAAATAATGGTGTAGTAAATTAGGTTTTTTTATTATTAAGTTTCCTCATGCATGTAACCCAGGGATGAAAAAAAAAAGCAATACTTATAAGGCGCCATCTCCACGGGCTAATAAATCACAGTGATAGTCTCGTGCCACCAAATTCAAAAGAAACTCTATGAATCAAAGTCCACACGGCGATATCATCGCGGCGATAATTTGAACATTACGCGTCACGACCTCGGGTCCTATATGATAAAAACAAAACGCGACCTCAGACCAAATAAAAAACCAAGACAGAGCGCTGCGAACAATACAGTGAAGCATGTCAAAACTACACCACCGCTCTGTGCATACTCGCTCACACGCACACATTTACAACCATTTACAATCAAACTGCTCCTCACTAAGTGCACACATGTTTATGAAACCGGCCTCATGTCACTGTTGACAGCGCTATGTCTTGGTTTTAAATAAAATAAAAGTTTTAAATAATAATTTTATATAAGCTCATGCATTAAAATTTAATCGATACAGTCGTTAAGATGCTTCGAGGGTATAAAGCATCCCATACAAAAAATATATATGTATGTGTCTTTGTGTCTCTAACCCTGTCGCGCAGTCGAGTTAAAAAAACAAAAATAAATAAATACACAAAAAAAAATGCACTAAGTATTCTATTTTTATTTGGTAAATTAAAACACTATTCTAATTTGACATACTGTTTATTTTCATCTGTGTACACCTCGTGAATTGATCACTGCGTCTTTATTATTCCGATAAATACAAATATTATGTTACTTATAGCTACAAAACTACGTACGTACAGCGTGTCCAGAAATGCGTGTTCATATTTAAGGGTATGGCAGACCATCAAACTGAACAATTTTCTGCATGGGACCAACATCGTTATCACGAAAAAATAGTCAGCTGTCAATCAATCAATCTCAAAAACTTTATTTTGAGCCAAGACTCATAAAGGGTCAGTAACAATGTTCTTAAAACTACGTGTTAGTAAACAACACAATACGATGACACATGTAACTGACAGCAGTGAATTATATAAGGACATTTGAATGATGTAACCAACATTTTAATTTAAAAGAGTGTCTGTGGAGTTTCTTGCCCGTCCTTCTCCATAGGAACCTACAAAGCTTTGGAATGGGCAACTATCTTCATCTTTCTGACTGACCGACCCTTTGACAATTCAAAAGTGCCTGTAATTGGTTTATTTGAAATAAATGCTTTGAGTTTTGAGTTTGAGTTTGACAGACACACTGTGAACATCATTTTCAAAACCTTTTTGGGGCTGGCCATGACTCGTGCTACCATTGATGCTGCGCGTTTGCGAATTATAGTGTAAAAACAATCTACACGCGCCGCCGTAAACATCCCTGACGCACTGCAACGCCATGGCAACCCCATCTGTTTTCTGAACGCATTATTAAATTGAACACGATAAACACGCGAATACTTCTCCCACAGGCTGCATGTGTAGAAGATGGTTCAGAATGTTCTAAAGAGCGTTCTTTACGTCTGCAGTACAACGTGCAAACCTGCGGGCCAACATATTCGCACGCACGGACAGACCCCTCCGTTCCCTTTCAATATCAGAGCTATGCCATAAATAGTTTCAGTATCTATTCGAATGTATGGGACAGCTGAATATTTTATCGCGATTAATATGTTGATCCCAAAGCTGCTCAGTTTGTACCAAACCCTTAAGGGGCATGCGTTAAGGTAGCCCGCGAAATTCAAATTTTGCAATTTGCCGGTCAGTATCATGTTGTTTGTTGATATAAGTATGATTCTTGCGTATAATGAGCCCACAAACAGCACGTGTATAGTGAAGAACAACGCGCTCTGAACTGTGTTATTTTCACTTGAGCATTACAACGTTTAATACTGTGGGCTATCATGTTCGCTCTGATAAACAGCGCCCTACGCTCCCTGTCCGTGTCCTCATCATCACGTAGGAGATCAGCGACCATATGCCCAAAATATTTAAAACAGATGGCCCAGATTCATTGGTGTTCCCCATGAATCTGGGTCAAAGTCACGGGAGGAACCCGATCTGGTGACTTGGTACCTGCTTTAAATACCATGAGCTCACTTTTTGTGACATTATATTTGAGGCCATGACTACGTACGTCTCACACACATTAACCAAATTGATAATTCCACCGATCGTTGGGCTCAGCAGCAGCATGTCGTCTGCATAACTCAGATTATTTACACAAATATTGTATATGTGACAGCCGACATTCATGCTGCTGAGCTCAACGATTAGCGCATTTATGTACAGATTAAACAAAACTGGGGATGATAATCCACCCAGTCTTACTCCACATTGCAGTCCATATGGATCCGATAAAATGCCACTTTACATAATTGACCTGAGTCTGACATCAATACTTTAGGATAGCAATTGTCTCACCAGGTAAATTGGTTTCCTTAAGCTTATTATCCCAGAGTTTATCATAATTAACAAGGTCAAAAGCTTTAGAGAGGTCTAAATAACAAGCATAAATGGGCGGTTTCCTACTCGTGTAATACTCAACAGTGTGCTTTAAGCTCAGTATAGCACTCTGTCTAGAAAGTCCAGCGCGAAAACCAAACTGAGCATCTTGTAGGTGTATAAACTCTGTTAACTGAGCCTCATACACACTGTCTAGAACCTTTGCAATAACGGTGGCCAGTGAGATCGGCCTATAATTAGATTTGACCGAGCGTCTTGTTTTTTATTATGGGAGTAACTATTGTTTTAGTTAGTTCACTAGGTAGGTAGGAGTGTCCAATGCACAGATTAAAAAACATCGATAAAAGTCTAGAGATGTGTGGCCCTGAATTTTGTAGATGTTCGATGCTGAGCCCGTTATGTCCCGATGATTTCCCACCATTCATACTTTTCAAAATCTTTCGTATGTCCTTAGCACCCACTTTTAGTCTGATGTTTTCACACACGGGGTCAGCGTCCAGCATCCACTCAGAAGTGCCTAATGGGGATTCCACGGTGAAGTGATCTTTAAACATGTTAGCGACCATCTTTGCATCGGTGACACCCTCGACACTCAAAGGAACGCCAGACCGGATGTTCAATTTATTGATAAGTTACCAAAATTCGTGAAACTTATTATTTCAATGCAGTGTCGCTAGCCGATCCATCTTTATCTGGTTCTGGTGTTGTTGGCACCATTTAAGCTTAGCTTTGAAGAAACTATCTGCTATGACACATCGCTTCACGAATGAAACCTGCTTTAGGTTTACAAAAAAGTAACCAGTTTTGAAAATCAAGCCTAGGGCCACCCTATGAGCTTCGCCAACATACTTTTCCACCCCATAACTTGTTTTTTTCTACCGCTCGTACCGTCCCTATGGCTAGACTCTAACGTCTCACTAAGCGCTGAGACAATATCAGTATAAAAATTATCTAGGATATGTCTATGTTCCATAATATTATATTTGACTCTGAAAATTGGGTCGGTGTTTTAGAAGTTTCCAATATGCGGTTGGACAGATGAGTTATCAGTAGAGCTAGTAATGTATGGGCCGTCTGTCTGATATCGGCTTTATGGTGTGTCAAAGCTAGCGAATGCGTCGAAGCGTATATTTACTCTCCGCCGCCGGCTTCCTCCCTCCTCAGTCCTGGCCGTCCCTGCTGCATCCGTCGCATTTCATCAGAGCTTTCCGACTCTTCTGACGACGAGGACTCGTCCGTCGATTCCGCCAGGTCAGTGGTGTTGTACGCCCAAGCCTCAATTTGGAAACGGTACGTGTAATAGAATCTTAACATAGGTACGCGGATCTGCAAGCATAAGTTAACATTTATCGTAGACGGTACAACAAGCTTAATGATATACAAAGTGTAATTAGAAAAACTTAACACCGTAAACCTGCCTCGTTTCGATTACCAGGTCCGGCAGTGTCATTGGATTTTTCAACTGGGATTTCTCTGACTGGATTTCTGCTTGATTGATGGCAATAGGCTCTTCCCCTATTACATGGAACTTAAACGTAACAGGCAAAATGTGGGTGTAGTGAAATTTTCATAGAATTGTATCGACCAAACAAGATGGCAGCGTTACTTCCGATTTTGGTCACTCGCCAACCTTTAAGCGTTATAGTAAGTAACGATATACCTTTACTACAGGAGTATCCAGCTCCCACACTTTTGGCTGACCCAGTCGGTACGGCAGGCCCACCTTCACGCAGATGATCATAGTCTCGTGAGCCGAGTTAATCTGTACAATGAGTTACAAATCCTTAGAAGTGTCGACATATAAATTTTTAGTGTTCTGTACCAGGAAAAGCACGTACGTACGTACCACCTCGGTTTCTGTAGTTTGTTTGTTACGCGCAATTTTCTCCGAATCTATTTGGAGTAAAATTTTGAAAAGAAGGAAGATATAAAGTGGTCCCTAATTATAATAAAGCGTTTTAAAAATATTTCCTGGGCAAACTTAATTTAACTTAACCCATAATGTGTAAGTGTAAGAAAAAAAAAATATTCATGAAGTTTTTTTTTTTTTTTGTGAAAAATCTCTCCATTTCACATTATCTTGAGGCAGTGATAAATATAAGGTTAAAATAGACGGACAAACTTTTAGAAATCATTCAGAACACCAATATAAGGATAATGGTAGAAAATGAATTAATAACGTTATTACAAGCGGATATAAACATAATGTTATTGATACCTATAACATAACTTAAAATATTGTTATACAAAAATGATAATCTATAACGCAATTTTTTTGTAACGTTTTTGATTTTTTTTGTTCTAGTAATGTTACAAACTTTGGAACTTTATAAGATAACATTTAGAGTAACGGAACGAAATTCATTTCATTTTCAATTACCTGATCCAAACATCTAAACATTCACATTATATTATTATTACAGTAGCATTATCTTACCTTCTATTTGATTATTCGTTGAATAAATGAATTAGTCCTTTAGGTCAGATTATTAACAAAATTCGTGTAAAAGCTTCCGCAGACAGGAGCGACGCGACTCTGGTAGATTTTCTCTGAAAACATCACTGAAATTGTTCTACCAATGCCGCGTCGCGCCGTCGCATCAAGCCTGTCAGCCTTTAAGAGAACATACCTCAAGATTATAAGTAACAAAGGTCTCGGTAATAGGTTTCACTTGGAATATCTCGTGATAGAATTTGAATATGTCGTCAGCTGCTTCCCCCCTGTCGTAGCAACGCAGGCCTCCCATCCACCAGTGCCCAACCCAGCCGTGCGCAATCATATCGTAGATGGAGGCTCGAGGCATGATGAAACCTGTGTGTAAGGAGTTAATGAACAAGTGAATAGGACCTAGCTTAAGCTGGAGACTAATTTCTGTACCATAAACGATGATCTACCTAGTGGTAGATCGATTCGTTTGTTCAAATTGAACTCCCCACCACCGCTTGTGACCACTAGGTCACAAGCGCTACTTCTGAGCTAAGGTCAAACCGGCATGTCCTAAAGTTAAGAATTCGAAGACTTGTGACATCAACTGACCCGTTCTACCGTACTAGCCCGCGTGGTGAATTACGGCCCGCTCTCTCTAAAAGAGTGGCCCGTGTCCCAACAGTGGGGAGGGAACGTTATAGACTGATCATGTTTCGAAATGTTAAAAGTTTTTACCAACTATTTTTATAACTTACTTTTAGTCAATCATTTTTTGTTTTTTCTCATAAAAATAATAATACCAGCCTGTCCCACTGCAGGGCAAAGGTCTCTTCTCACACGAGCATTGATCACCACGCTTGCTCAAGACGGTTTGGTTGGATTTCAGACTTATATTAACTATAAGTCCAGGTTTCCTCATGATGTTTTCACCGATGTCAGTCATGTCCAAGATAAACTCAGAAAGTAGTTTAGTAGGTTTTAGTAGTTGTAGTAATTTTTTCTCATAGAAGTGAATAGTTGCATTATTTTTGAGTGAAATAAAGTATCTTAAACCGTGTTATGTAGGCCCAAAGAATGTAAAGTTATAGTTCACACCGAAAGGATCGTCTTTGGCGAAAGCTCCCACTGCTTTCCCAGTGATGGCGGCGGTGATCCAGGGCACGTAGGGGTGGATCATGATGTGCTGCGGTGGAGGAGGGGGGCGGCGCGAGCGCAGCGGGTCTGGGCATTGAACTCCACCTGCACACAAAGTTAGCTGTCTATGGTTTCAAGTACAACCATCCAACCTGTCTAGCCTTTTCCCAACTATGCTGGGGTGGGCTTCCAGTCTAACCGGATGCAGTTTAATAGGTATCATAAATACAGGTGTATTTTACATGGAGCGACTGCACATCTGACCTTCACAGCCTAGTTACGGCTATAAAAAACTACCACCATACTTATTTCTGCCGCTCAGCAGTTTTGCTGTGTTCCAGATTGAAGGGAATGGGTTCCAGTGATACAAACACATGAGAGATTTCGGCTTTATCTTTCGGGTGGCAACTGGCAACTCACCTGCGATGCATATTGCAGGATATTTGTATCAAAGTGTATTGATTCGTCTTCTTTCTTAAATTTCTTTTCTTTTTTAGGGAACCGTACCTCAAAAGCAAAAACGGAACCCTTATAGGATCACTACGTTGTCCGTCTGTCTGTCTGTCTGTCTACATTTGCAGTTGGAGAATTTACCGTGTCGTATATTGATGTATAGGAGAACATGTTTTTCAACTGCAAAATTAAGTATGTTTTTGGTATAAATTCATCCCAACTGTGGAATCCTTAATTGTGCCTGTCTCGTTAATCTTGCATTCGCAAGCTCGACTGCATAGAGGTCTTGGTTTCTATCTCCAGGTCGGGCAAAGTGTAATTGATAAATGATAAATGATTTTATTTCTGTAAATGGGTTTGGACAAAACACTTTTACACGTCAATAATTTTTTTTGAACCTGATGAGGTCGGCGTTTCCTATCTGACTACTCCGAGAAGAAAGGCTGAAACAAACTCAGAGGTCACAGTCTCTTTTAAAGTCCGACATAATCTTGGTCAGATCATGTGAAGATCATGTAGATTGGTGTCTGAAATGGTCTTTTGAGGAAAGAACCACACAGATTGAGTGAACCTGTCCAGTCAGTACACGCATTTGTCAGTGACCGTGTAGCTCAACTCAGAGTTTAAGGAGCTCAACGATTCGACGAACAATACCAAAGAAAAGACATTTGGGTAGGCCGCATAAATTACTCAAGCTGCCAGACCATGATAAAAACTAAATGAGAAAATAAAATAAAAAAGAATGACCCACATAGTCTTCACTTTCACAATTATTAAAACAATATAATACTTTAAAAAGTAAATATTCATGTCATTGGTTTTTGACATTCGTTTTATCTTGAATATTTATATTTATATATTTTTTTTCTTATATTTTTTAAGACAATAGGCTCACCTCCTATTTCAAGAGCCTTAACATAACGAGAGAAATGAAGGTCTTCCCTCTTATACTATTGATTGGCGTTTAGCTGTTGGTCCTATGTCTGATCTCTCTCCGGTCGTGTCGAATTGCTGTCCGATCGGACTACGAGAGTGAGTGAGCACTATAATATCTCCCGCGTTGATGGCTAGTGTCCACTGAGACTGACTGCCATGACCGAAATTCGGTCTGGAGAACTATTATGTTATTGATCCGTTATGTGTGTGATAGTACCTTGAGATAGAGCCACTATGGACCAGTGCCCCGTATGCTCGTGAACAAGCGTCGGTGCTCCTGATCGAAAGCCACAGCCAGTGGTGCACGCCATCCTGTTCTGCGTCATCTTCGTCACATTCTGAAGATAAAGAAGAGAAGGGAAGTTCCATTTATAACACGCTTATATGGCCGACCTAAAACTGTGCTTGTTTCGAAGATTTTTAATGGTCTCTTCTTGTGGTTGTAATAATATGAAAATATATAAATGTATGTGTTAGCTCTGGGTGCATTAAAAGAGTGGACTGTATGAAATAAGGGCTTGGTATATTGCCAAAATGTCGTGATGACCGAGTAGTTAAGGCCTCGCCTCTCATGCACGAGGTTTTGAGTTCAACTCCGGGCAAGTACCAATGTCACTTTTTCACTTCATATGTACTTTCTGAGTTTATCTTGGACATTACTGACATCGGTGAAGGAAAACATCGTGAGGAAAGCTGGACTTATATAGTTAATATAAGTCTGTAATTACCAACCCGTCTTGAGCAAGTGTGGTGATCAATGCTCGTGCCTTCTCTGTATGAGAAGAGGCCTTTGCCCTGCAGTGGGACAGTAGCAGGGTGGTATTTGCTGTTTGTTTATTTTGTATATTGCCCTCTGATAACTTCTCGGACAAACAGTTAATAATTCAATCAGAGAGGACTATCGTCCGTCGTGATGGAGTCCGTGGAAGCGACTGGAAAGCTGGGTAGAACCCGCGCCACGCCTCAGCTTGCTGATGACGCGATCACACTTCTTACGCATGCAGACCGCGCGCAGGGTATTGGGTCAGCTTCCCAACAGTATTTTTAATTCAGATGACAAAAACAATAACGAATCTTTTTAAGAGAAGCATTTCATATAGCTCGTCTGACCACCTTCGGATCAATAATTTGTTAAGTTTTGGCAGATACCTAGATACATAATTCTATCAGACAATATAATTTTATTTTATAAATTCTTTTCTTACGAGCCGTGTGCCCGATGTGATTACCCATCGGCAATTTTTCAGGAGTCTTAGGGAATGAGTTTCCAAATAACGCGACTAAATTTTACATAAACACAGAAGACAAAGTACCGACTTTCACATTTGTAACTTCAAAAAGGACGAACTGTCATACAAACTTGTATCCCCTATAATTAACCCCTTTACGGGGAACTGTCCAAAAATTATTCCTTGGTGCTCATGAACTTTCACTATAATTAGGAATTCAAGTGCAAAATTTCATGCCTAGAAGACTGACAGACTACTGAACTCGAGTTCGGTTTAGGCTGCGTTGTCTGTCAGTGAGTGAATTAAAAAAATGTATTAAGTAGATTTTCGTTACCTCTACTGCCTGCATGCCGTCATATAAAAAGCAAAGTTCTCTCGGCAGTATAGAAACTCTTTCCACAGACTTGTCTTCTTCTACAAAATCTCGCGGTACTTCTGAAATAAAATGAAAGTAGAATAACCAAATTGATTTCAAATCGCATTTTTTTTTTACCAAAGCTCTGGTAAAATTAAATTGAACCCGTATTTTTTTTAATTTTGATTTTGATTGCAAAGATGTTACACATCAAACGAGCGAGACTTACAGTATTCGCATAAAATTAATAAAATCTGACATCATGACCTCTCGGAAAATGGTTTGGTACCATATGACAGCCAACTTAAGCACCGCGCGCGCTCATTGGTCAAATCAAATAGGACGCGCTTCCCCGGCTTCCTGTTACACACTTCCGTCCCTTTTCACGAAATCATTCCCACAGATTGTAGGAAAGCGAGATGAAAGATGTTAAACATCAATAACTGTAGGCAAGTACTTACCACTTACAAAATCGACATGGAATAACTTCGATCGAGTCAGCCTTCCAGCATCGTCAAGCAGATAATTTTTGAACGGTAGACAAGCAGGCAACATGTATTCTGAAAATGTGTACAATATTTATTTAATTGGAAGGAAGACTTACTAACGTGAATGGAAATGGACTCGTCCTACACACATACACATAATATAATGATAATTGACGGCCACTACTTGGCGCTTCTTTGACAAGGGGTTTTCCATTTCGACAATGACTATAAAATATATGATGAAACAACATACGTGCAACAGTCACGACTAAAGAAAATGTAGGCGTTTTGACGCTATTGACTGGTGTCCGGACCTGACGTCTCAGTGCTGCCACCTACTGAACGTCATTGCAGAAAACCCTTATTAGTGAAACAAGTGTCAACTATGCACATCTATCTACTCCTTCGCGAAATACAGTCGTAATGTAATGAAAACTACCTAAGTTTTTCAGGATTTCGTATTTTACCTCTGATTTTGAATAACAGTGACTTTTATTCTCGTTACGATAAGGTTTATGTTAGAGGTAAAATTACTGTAAAAGGACAGTTATACTTCTATAAAGGTATGAGGAAAAGGGTGTAAAATTCTATCATCCTCCCCTCCCCTCAGAGACGGGGAGAAGCTACAGCCCGACGATTGATGTCGGGAGCTTGTATCTATGCTCGTTGCGCAGTAAACTTTGCTTGCGCGATGCAGATTTGGCGTGACGTCAGTGTGATGCGTAGTTCGCATAAGGCGTTGTAGATGCCACCACTGTTCCTATAAATTGTTACAGATGTTACCACAAACTTACTAGACTTGACAGGCGTGATCAACTTCATGAGGGCGATACTGTACTTGGCCCCGAAGTGCTTGTACTCCGGATGGAGCAGCACATCGGCTATGGGCATCAGCAGGATGGCTGGCTCGCACTCGGTGCCAGCCGCTATGTCATCTACAGTCACTTGACACTCGACCTCGTCTCGCTCGTAGTCACCGAAGACTACGTTGCCTCTGAAATTTTTGACCTTATTATCATTTTCTATTTAATGATTTGAGCTGGCGAACCATATAAACAAATAGTGAATTAAAAAGATTACATAAGAAAGGAGGATACTAGAAAAACACCCATAGTCGATTAAAATAATTCATGCACGATGAGGTACGGCAAACATAGTACCTGTGTCACAACTATCCTATTTGTTTTGGCTAAAACGATCCCCAAGAGAGAGATCTCAGGGTTCTAGAATCGTATTCACATCTATACATAGATGTGAATACGATTCTATGGAATATTTCAACGTAATTTATCAACTTCTAACTGTCGTATCGAAATGAAACTTTGCATTTATATGTAATTTGGATAACAATACTATATCTTGGAGCTGATCTGATGATGGAGCCAGGAGTTGGATAGTGGAACTCTTCAGTGGCTACTAGTAAACCCTACGAGTTTGGTCTACTATGATTCGTTTTCACATGTCCAATATTGGTAACGAGGGTCTGGTGATGGAGCCAGGAGATGGATAGTGGAATTCTTCAGTGTACTAGTGTACTAGTAAACCCCTCGAGTTTGGGCTCATATGATTCGTTTGAATGAGTCCAATATATTTCACTCAGTGTAGAGAGTCTGAAGATGGTGCCAGGAGATGGATAGTGGATTTTTGAAGTGGCTACTATTAATAAAACACGTTTTTATCACGCACGATTTAATTATCATATGACCTCAAACTCGAGGGGTTTACTAGTAGTCACTGAAGAAATTCAGTATCCATCTCCTGGCTCCATCACCAGACCCTCGTTACAAAGCCCAATTTATCGGACTTGTGAAAACGAATCATATGAGCCCAAACTCGAAAACTCCCAAAATAAAGGGTAAAAATAGGGCGTTTTTTTTTTTTTTTTCAATTTTTTTTTTTTTTTTTGCAGCTCTTTTTGTAACGCATCTTTTGATACTATTTCATTTCTCTTTCTTAATAATTGAGGAAAATAGGCCCCGGTCGCACTTTTCTTGAAAATGGGTACCTACTGTAGCGATCGAAAACGCGGTTTCAATGCTAAAAATATGTTATTTTATTTTGCGGTTCCCATTATGAACTTTAGTTACAGGCAGAGTTAAATATTTGGCCGCTAATAAATCTATACTAATATATAGTATATAATAGGTTGTACGTTCAAATCCGGGCAAGCACCAATGTGACTCTTTCAACTCATATGTACTGTCTAAGTTTATCCTGCACTTCGCTGGCATCGGTGAAGGAAAACTTCGTGAGGAAACCTGGACTCACAAACCCGCGCTGAGCAAACCAGGCTTGATCAGGACGGGTTTGTGCTCATGCCTTTTCTGTATGAGAAGACGGCCTCTTCTCATAAGATTGTATGTAATATATAATTATAGATATGTATTGTGGCTTTGGCCGTAAATAATGGCTAATCATAAATAATACTAACAGTGCGTATCCCACAGGTATCTGCGCAGCATCTATGGCCGTGGACAAGACGAACTGTCGGCTGATGAGGATCACTCGCGGTACTCTGAAGTAGTGGGGGGTTCCATTCTTCACTGCAATTTAAAATACTGTTGTTACCTAAAAAAAGTTGGTGAGGTACCTACAACAATTAAACTAGGTATACGTTTCATTTCTCCTTCTTTTCTTGTCACCTAAAGCTTCCATCTCATATTTTTATCGCAAATTGTGATGTCAGGTTATGAAAACAAATAATCGAGAGCAACGTACCTAAACTTAAGCGTCCATAATACTTCAGCTCAAACTCATTCCTTCTCTCGGTCGCACTACTGCTCGCGGACTGAGCGGGAGAAGGTTCCAAGGCGCCAATAGTTTAGTTAATTTTTTTTACGGCGAAAATAATGGTAATTAAAAGAAAACAATATTATAGTATCTGATTTATAGTTAGTTCAGTTATTATGCAAAGTTTAATTATCTAATATGAAGTTTTTTTTTTTAATACCAGCCGTTTATTGTTCGGTTTAGAGGTAACTTCGGATTTTTTTCCATCGAGAAATTGTTATGGAATCGTGTTGTCGTCAAACATAGTACTTAACATAAATTTCAACTTTACCATATATTTATTTCTAAATGAGTGCTGCAGTATTTTCGATATAACGGAGGATCATGCTAAGCTATTAGAGGTATTATAGACACATAGACAAAAATCTCGTGTTTTGTACTATAATTAACAAGATTTGATAGCGCAGAAACAAATAATGATGTAAGATAATGTTGTCACGATAGCAACAATGTCGTCCACCCATCATGGCTCAGTGTTTACTGCAACTTAATGGCAATATTGTCTGTCTAATTCCTTACCATGAATGTACTGCAGGCCCCCAAGCCATGTGAACTGCAGCTCTCCGAGCGGCCCCTCATCAGGATTGTATCCTGGGTCATCGTGGCAGTCGAAGAACTGGCCCTTGATCAGCACCACACCTGAAGGAACATGGTAGGGTGAGGGAGATACAAGATTTTCCCAACTATGTTGGGGTCCACTTCTAGTGTAACCGGATGCAGCTGAATACTAGTATTTTACATGGAGCGACTGCCTATCTGACCTCTACAACCCAGTAACTGGGTAATACGATACCCCTTGGTTAGACTGGTTGTCAGACTTTCGGGCTTCTGACGATCCGTAACGACTGTAAAAGATCCAGGAATGACTCCCGGGACCAACGGCTTAACGTGCTTTCCGAATCACGAAGGAGTTTAGGTATGTAAAGATGGTCACCCATCCACGTACCAAATCCGGCAAGCGTAGCTTAACCTGATGGATCAACCCTTGCGGCTGTTATACTTAGCCACGAGCTCCTCACACTTAATATATTACAGGGTTTATTATTAAACTTTGCGATGTTTCAACGTCAAAAAAATATGTTTTAGTAGACGTTAATCATTAACTAACTTTAAGCAACGTTCATAAATAAAGCCCTTTTTAATGGAAGAGAAAACTGGGTGAAAGAATTGTTAAACCCTCTGCAATATGATTAGCAAGCGCATTCTGTTGGGCGCTGAGCAGACGATAGACAGACAACTTATCCGCGTTGGCTAACAATATCGTATTTCCATACGATTCCAAAGTGTGTCGTGACGTGTACGTGGATGCACTGCTTTCAACGTATGAGTTCGTATGAAAGATGACAGACCAGCTGAATAGCGTGCGCACGCATTTGGTCTGTTCATAAAATGCTCATCATTAAAAAAAACATCTAAGCTATTACACAGCTGAATGAAAGTACTAAATAAAACTTACGTAAACATAGAACTTTAATATTCTCTTAAAAGCTTGAATCTTATCTTAAAAGTGTAAGCAGGACGTTCACGCCTCAAGTTTTTAAGAAAATATTGAAGTTCTATGTTCACGTTAGTTTTTTTTGTACTTTTTAGTAGAAAGGTCAAATCCAACGAACCCAAACACGTCTTTGCATAAGTCATGGTGTTAAGCCAACCAAGTTGCACTATCCAGGTTATGCTATAATTTAGAACGGACTATCATAATTGAATGGCTATATAAAATTAGCTGTCTGTGCTGTTGACCGTTTAGGAGTTCCCTCGTCTAGAGCAATCCCTGGGTGTAGCACTGAGGTCATGGTGGACTTTAGAACGGGCTATCCTAATTGAATAAGTATATAAAATTTCGTGTCTGTACTGTTGACCGTTGAGAAGTTCCCTCGTCTGGAGCCAATCCTGGGTGCAGCAGCCAGGTCATGCTAGACTTTAGAACGGACTATCATAATTAAATGCATATATAAAATGTCTCGTCTGTGCTGTTGACCGCTGAGAAGTTCCCTCTTTTGAAAGCAACCTTGGGTGCAGCAACCAGATCATGGTGAACTTTAGAACGGACTATCATAATTGAATGCGTATTTAAAATTTCTTGTCTGTACTGTCGACCGCTGAGGAGATTCCTCGTCTGGAGTCAACCCTGGGTGCAGCAGCCAGATCATAGTAAACTTTAGAACGGGCTATCATAATTAAATGCGTGTATACAATTTCGGGTCTTTGCTGTTGACTGCTGAGGAGTTTCCTCCTCTGGGACCAATTCTGGGTACAGCAGCCAGGTGTTGGCAGACTTTAGAATGGGCTATCATAATTAAATGCGTTTTTTTAATTTTAGTGTCCGTACCGTAGACTACTGTGGTATTCCTTCGTCTAGAGTCAATCCTGGCTGTAGAACCAGGTCATGATTTATATAAAAATGCATTGTCTTCAAAACTGAACCAACGTGTAAAATTTCAACTCCGTAGGATAAGAGGAAGTGGTTTTAATTCTACTTGCAAGATTTGACCCATTCAAACTAACTAATAAGGCACGTTAAATAAAAGCTTGTAATATGAGTACTTACAAGTAACGCATACAAAAAAGATGAAAACTTTATTCCTCTGCATGTCACTTTACCTACACCTCACCACACCTCAACTTGGAGTCACAAACCTCGCCAGTGATCAACCACAGAATCAACTAAACGACACAGGATAGATACACAGATGATGGAAGAATGCATGTTTACTACCAAAATTGATGCAAAATTACAGAAATGCTATTGTCAATCTTGCGTTACGATATCTTTGGTATTTTTAGGGATATGTAGTTAAGAGCGTTTATCGTAAAAGTTGGCAACGTCGTAAATAGCTGTCAAAAATTTACCTGTTTTCATTAATTTGTACAAGTACCAGGTACTTAGCAAAATATAAAATGGCCTACAACGTTCTCACATTCACAAAATTTAAAAGAAAATAATCTATACAAAAGATAAATAAAATGATAATAAACTATTAATAATGAATAGCAATTATAACATTGATATTGATTTTGTACCCGTTTTAGGTGTCAAAAAGGCATTTGGAAAGTTTCTAAATACTTTTTTTACATCTAAAACTAAATATTCGGTGTTAGAATAATAATTATTGCATTTCATAATCAATATTCTAGTTCGCTAGTTTGCCATATTTCTTATTACCATACAGTAATATTGCCAAATTAATCAAAACAGCGAAATCTTTGACATCTATTTGCGTGGTTGCCCACTTTCAGAATAAACGCCCTTTTGGACTGTGTTGTCAGTGAAATTAACTGGGTAAATGTATTACCAACTTAAGCTGTCCGTTTATGAGGTTTATTTAAACCACAACTGTCATTCTTTGACATTTGGGTTGGTCTAAGATCCGACTTAGAGACGGCCTTCACCCACCTGTTGATACCTACAATTTAATTTCAAAACTTTATTAGTGGGTTATGTGTACATGATAATTATTCAGATTTGTTACAGTTGTAATAGCAATCATGTCATTTCGTTTAAAATTGGTTTTTATTTTTATTAATTTAATCATAGATAATTTTAATTTGAAAGACTATCTCCACAGGTGGGGTTTCTCGGATGGTCCCGATCCTCAATGTATTTGCGGCATCTCCCCGCAGACCATGGCCTACCTCTCATCTTGCGGCGCATGCCCTGTCACCTGTAAGTACATATGAGGACCTTATGTCTGCGTCAGTGAATGGTGTTAGCATTGCCACAGATTGGTCCAAAGGTTTCACTCTGCAAAATCATCGACTCTTGCTACGACGCGTTGCCAAGTTCTGGGCCAAACAGAAATATTAGTTACATTTTCCATCGACACGCTAAGAAAAGAGTTTGGATTTACGACTAATTAATTCAAGTCTATATTCTTGTTAAAGAAACTTAAATAATGCAATATTTGATTTAACTTGTGGTAAATCAACTTGTGTTGTTAGTTGTAACGGAATATTGAGACGACAAAAGTAAATCGAAATCAATTAGTTTTCCTAGTTCTAAGTCAATTCCTGTGGTTGAACCTTAATGTGACATATAAACAGTCAGTCTGACAGGCTTTACATTATTAGATTTTGGTGTTCTTCATCTACAAAATCAAATCAAAATCTTGCATCTCCAAGTCACAGTCATCGTACTGCATTACAATTAAGATTAATCACAAAAATCAAAATCAAAAGTCATTTATTCAAATTAGTCTGAGAAACAGCACTTTTAAAATTACAAATTACATAAGACAATCCCCAAAACGCCCGCCCCTCACCACTTCCTAGTGAAAAGCCTTCCAGCTAACGAGCTGGGAAGAAGAAGTCGCGCAACAAACTCCCCAGCAGTACAGAACCACTGACAAGAGTGCAAGAATCGCACTTGTTGAACAACAAGTCGTATCAAAACAGTAAACACTGTTGAAAGAAATTAATAATCCTATAATATTAAATGAGCAATATTTGTATATCTAGCTATATCCCTAGGGATATAACTATATCACGACTATAACCATCTTACTGCGACTTATACAGGATGGATTTTTGAGATGGGGCAGTTAGGACAGGTACCTAAGCTGTTGTCGCTACAAGAAAACGGTCTTAGGAGACTGTTCTTAACTTTTTGAGACATTTAGATCCGCATTCACAGATTTTGAATAAAATTTACGGTCAGCCAGAAAACGGACCAACTGAGGTTTGAGTAGGTACTAGAAAAGTCAGAAATCGCAAAATACAGCTCCCATACATTTCGTGGGAAATGAGACTCCAACCTATTTTTCACGACAGCCAATTTATCATAGTTTGACAGAAAATAAACAAAAAAAGTAAATTTCAAATTAGAGAATTAGGAAGAGCACTTCTTCTTCCCAGCTAATGCAATGCAGGGTGGGCGTTTTGGGGGACTGTCTTATGTAATTTTGACGTTTGAAAAGTGCTGATTCTCAGCCTATTTTGAATAAATGACTTGAATTTTGAATTTAGTAGTTTGTTGCTTTTGAAGAAACCTTTTTCCATACAACGGTTTTTTTCAATTTCTGACTTTTTTAGCGGACAGTATTTCTAAACGTTTCCTGTACATGTTTAAAAAAATCAAAATTATTTGAGTAAATTTTTGTCTTAGAACGTCGGAAATCACAAGCAACAAACTATCTTGTTCTCAAAGTAAATAAAATTATAATGAATATCAATTAGCAACTAGAGCGCAGTGTGCTTAAAATAAAGAAAATCCAGAAAATAAAACATACCAAAATATGGGAATTTGCAAGAAATAAAAGGCTTTTTTTATTATTTTATTTATTTATTATTGAAGCTTACTCAAAAAGTACCCAAGCAAAGTTAATCAAATTTATATGAGACCACAAGCAAGGACAACTACGCAAACCTCCTCTGCCAAATTAAATAAGAATTTTCAAAATCGGTCCACAAATGATGAAAATACCGATGACCATAGATAAACAAAATACATAAAGATGAAGATAGACCCTCCTTTTTTAAGTCGTTTAAAAAACGAACATTCACTCTAGTGTAGCGTCTGATATCGGCTTTATGGCGTGTAAAAGGTACCGAATGCGTCGAAACGTATATTTACTCGCCGCCGCCGGCTTCCTCCCCGCTCGGTCCTGTATTGCCCTGGTTTTTTCGCAATTTATCGGAACTTTTCGACTCTGACGTCGAAGACTCGTCCGTCCAGTCCTCCAGCTCAGTGAAGTTGTACGCCCAAGCCTCAACTTGGAAACGGTACGTGTAAGAGAACCTTAGCATGGTTATGCGGATCTGCAAGCATAAGTTAACATCTCAAGTAGACGGTACAATAAGCTTTATAATATACAAATTGTTCACACACAAACACCCGAAAACTGCCTCTTTCGAATCCGTGGTCCGGCAAAGCAAACTTGTGAAATTTTCACAGAATTTTTTGACGAAAAAAGATGGCAGGATTAGTTCCGATTTTGGCCACGCGCCAAAATAACCTATTAGCGTTGTAGTAAAGAACGATATACCTTTACTTCAGCAGTATCCAGCTGCCACAATCGTGGCTTGCCCAGTCGGTACGGCAGGCCCACCTTCACGCAGATGACCCGAGTATCGTGAGCCGAGTTAATCTGTACAATGAGTTACAAAACCTTAGAAGTGTCGAAATATCAATTTTTAGTGTTCCGTACCAAGAAAAAAACACATAGCTACGTACCCCCTCGGTTTCTGTGGTTTGTTTGTCATGAATAATTTTCTCCGAATTTATTTGGTATAAAATTTTGAAAAGAAGGAACATAAAAGTGGTGCCTAATAATAAAACGTTTTAAAAGATTGTGGTTAATAGCGATATTTCAGATTCAGATTCAGATTCATTTAATTGCCAACAATGTTGGTACAGGTATAAGATATACAAGGTACATCACTAAGTGTTTCCGCTACATTCTACCAAATATACAATTTTCATAAAAATCATGCAGTCCTAAAAACGAATGATACAATTTTCATCCAAATTAATAATTAAGTCATTCTGTTATAGTATAAATTCTCATATATGTCATTTATATTTTTATGAAATTTCTTATCTTACTTTTTATTTGAATAATCGATGAATAAATCAATTAGTCAGTAGTAGTTAATATGTCACATTATTAAAAAAAAATCGTGAAAAGGCTGAATAGACAGGCGCGACACGACTCTGGTGGAATATCTATGAAAACTTCACGGAAATTGTTCTAACTGTGTCGCGTCTCGCTTTCGCATCGCGCCTGCGCTAGCCTTAAAGAGAACTTACCTCAAGGCTATAGGTAAGAAAGGTTTCGGCATGAGGTTTCACTTGGAATATCTCGTGGTAGAACCTGAACATGTCTTCAGCTGCTTGCCCTCTGTCGTAACAACGCAGGCCTCCCATCCACCAGTGCCCAATCCAGCCTTGCGAAGTCAAATCGTAGTTGGAAGCTCGAGGCGTGATGAAACCTGGGTGGAAGGAGTTAATTAACACATGAATAGGATCTAGGTTCACTTGGAGACTAACTTCTTTACCTTAAACGATTCAATGCCAATTCATAGGTCTCGAGTTCGAACTGAAGCCACGCACCTCTGACTTTTCGAATTCATGTGCGTATTGTAAAAAAAACGGTGAAGGAAAACATCGCGAGGAAACCGGCATGCCTGAGAGATATTTCTCGACAGCATGTGAAGCCAAGTCATAGGCCCATGGGCGGCTTTAAAACCCTGACACCAGATTAGTCACTAACCACAAGAAAAGAAGAAGACCATATACGATGGCGAGTTCAATTTGAACAAACGAATCTACCTAGTGGTCACAAGCACTACTGGTGAGCATGAGGTCAAACCAGCATGTCCTAGAACTAAGAATTCGAAGAGTAGTGACGTCAACTAACACGCACTAGGGCCGCGTGGTGAATTACGGCCCGCTCTCTCTCACAAAGAGGTAGCCCATGTCCCAGCAATGCGGTGGGACGCTTTATGCTGATTATGCTTCGACAAATTTAAAAATTTAATTCTAGTTTAACACGTTGAGCGCCATGTCTATCCTTCCAGGATCACAAAGTACACTTTTCACTTCAGTTCACCGTAAGTTTGCTTTGGGAATCACACGACTCTTTATTCGGAGGCTAGTGTGTCCGCCAGGAAACACATATTAATATATTTTAGTATGAATTCTAATACCTCTGGCCTCCACGGTTGTTTCAGTCCATGTGGGTTTTTTTGTACGACTTTTTGATCAAAAGTTATGTCTGAAAGACTGACGGAAAGTCGGAAAATGCCAAGTCCAAAAAATTTAAATCACGGTTTTAAGGCTTGGCGCTCAACGTGTCATCCTGCGAAACCGTCACTTAACTTAATCATTAGGTATTAGTTTTTTCTCATAGAAGTGAATAATTGTATTCTTTTTACCCGACTACGGCGAAGCAAAAAGGAGGGTTATGATTTTGACCGGTATGTATGTATGTGGAAATGTATGTTAATCTGTTCCCTCATACCTTCTAAACTATTCATCATAATTTTACGAATGAGGTAGCGTTAGAAGAGTCTTGATCGTCCGCTGGTTGATTATAGGCTATGTGACGTCGCATTACATTTAATATAGAGTCTAGAGAACATAAAGTCAAGAACAAAAATATTGTAACCCCAAAAATATTTAATTAAAAATAAAAGTTATAAAAATCATAACCCAATTTTTTTGGGTGCAAACTTAAATTTTTGTTATTAGTTGGGTTTTAACCCAACTACGAGATGTCGTAGTTGTTGAGTGAAATAAAGTATCAACCGTGTTACGAAAGCCTGAACAATGTCAAGTTTAAAGTTCAAACCGAAAGGATCGTCTTTGGCGAAGACTCCCACAGCCTTCCCAGTGATGGCGGTGGTGATCCAGGGCACGTAGGGGTAGATCATGATGTGCTGCGGTGGAGGAGGAGGGCGGCGCGAGCGCAGCGGGTCTGGGCATTGATGTCCACCTGCACACAAAGTTAGCAGTCTATGGTTTCAAGTACAACCGTCGGTCGCAGTTTAATAGGTATAAAAAATACAGGTGTATTTTACATGAAGCGACTGCATATCTGACCTCTACAGCCTAGTTACGGCTATAAAAAACTACCACCATACTTATTTCTGCCGCTCAGCAGTTTTGCTGTGTTCCATATTGAAGAGAATGGGTGCCAGTGTTACAAGTACATGAGCCATTTCAGCTTCGGCTCTGGGGTGGCAACTGGAAATTCGTCTGCAATGCATATTGCAAATGATATTGGTATCAAAGTGTATAGATTCTTCTTCTTTCTTGAATTTCTTTTCTTTTTTTAGATTTCCGTACCTCAAAAGGAAAACGGAACCCTTATAGCATCACTTCGTTGTCCGTTCGTCTGTCTGTCAGTCTGTCAAGACCCTTTTTCCCAGGAACGCGTTATAACGCATGGAGGTATCAAGTTGAAATTAATATCAAATACGTAGACTTACGGTCTCTTAGAGCTCTAAAAAACTTGAGCATCTAAGTCAACGCAATAAAAAAATACGGTCATTTATGTGACATATACACATATACACTCGTACTAAATCAAAAACCTACAGGGTACTTCCCGTTGACCCTTGTTTGGCAGAAAGCAAGGAGCAAATATTTTTCTGCAATTACAAACTTACATTTGTAGTTGGAGCATTGACCGTGTCGTATATTGATGTATGTGAGAACATATGTTTCAACTACAAAATTATGTTTGTTTTTTGGTATAAATTCATCCTGACTACAGAACCTTTCATAGTGCGTAGTCCGACACTCACTTTGCTGGTTTTTTTTTTACTGTCTCATTAGTGTTGCATTCGCAAGCGCGACTGCATAGGGGTCTTGGTTTCGATCTCCAGTCGGGCAGAGTAATTGGCTTTTGCCATTCGTTTCTTGAATTTGTGCCCTTTTTAGGGCAATAGGCTCGCTTCCTACCAAGAGAACATAACCGGAGAAATGAGGGTGTTCTATAGCTCATATACTATTGATTGTCGTTTAGCTGCTGGTCCTGGGTGATCTCTCTCCGGTCGTGTCGGATTGCCGTCCCATCGGACTACAAGAATGAGGGAAGAGAGAGTGCACCAGTGTCTGTGCCACACTTGTGCACTATAATATCTCCCGCGTAGATGGCTAGTCTCCACTGAGACTGGCTGCCATGGCAGACACTCGGTCTGAAAAACTATTATGTTATTGGTTCGTTATGTGTGTCAGTACCTTGTGACAGAGTCACTATGGACCAGTGCCCCGTATGCTCGTGAACAAGCGTCGGTGCTCCTGATCGGAAACCACAGCCAGTGGTGCACGCCATCCTGTTCTGCGTCATCTTCGTCACATTCTGAAGATAAAGAAGAGAAGGGAAGTTCCATTTATAACACGCTTATATGGCCAATCTAAAACTGTGCTCGTTTCTAAGAATATTCTAAGAATTGTAGTGGTCGTGTTCATTTGAAAATAAATAAATGTATGTGTTAGCTCGGGTGCAATAAAAGAGTAGACTGCATGAAATAAGGCTTGGTATATTGCCCTCGGATTAAGCAACATTATAACTTCCCGCACAAACAATTAAATTCAAAATAATTAAATTAGAGAGGAGTATCGTCCGGTGCGATGGAGTCCGTGGAAGTGACTGGAGAGCTGGATAGAAACAGCGCGAAAGGTATTGATTGGGTCAGATTCCAAAAATTATCTAATTCCGATGACAAAAACAATAATGAAAATGAAAATAAATCTCAATAATATTAAATAGAAATAATTTTTCTTACACTGTTTGATCATAGTTTGGCAAATTTTGGCAGATAACTTAGTAATACCTAGATACGAGTACTTAAGAGTCCATAATACCACGGTTCAAATTCACTCCTTATCTCGCTCGCACGATACTGCTTCACGGACTGTTTGAGAGCGAGACGAGTAGGCGGGGAGACGGCCCCAAGGCGCTAATAGTTTAGGTTTTTTACGGCGAAAATAACGGTAATTAAAAAAATACAAAATATAGTATCTGCTTTATAGTCAGTTCAGTTATTGCAATTTTATGATCTAATTTGAAGTATTTTTTAATACCAGCAGTTAATTTTTTGTTTTTTTCTGTGGACAAAATTTGATGGAATCGTATTTCGTCAAACATACTACTTACCTACTTAACACTAATCTTCAAATTTGGCATTTATTTATTTCAAAATTAATGCTGCAGTATTGATCTACCAGAGGATCATGTTCATCATCAATTTGAGGTAATATAGACTCTTAATTCTGACAGAAAATTTAATTTAATTTTTAAATTCTATTCTTACAAGCCGTGTGCGCGATGGGATCACCCGTCGGTAATTTCTCAGGAGTCTTAGGAGATGAATTTCTTAATAACGATGACGCGACTAACTTTTACATAAACGCAGAAGACCAAGTACCAACTTTCATATTTCTAACTTTAAAAATGGCGAACTTTCATAAAAATTTATATCCCGTTTTTAACCCCTTTAGGGTAATTGTTAAAAAAAAATAATTAAGAGGCCGTCCAATGGTCCACTAGCGCCACTCCTTTAAAAAAATATTATCTCGTGACTGAGAGGGAATTGTGAGTAACGGCTAGTCCCGGTAAGTGTGTCTAGAATTTTCTAATAACTTTTATAAAGTTTCATATTGAGACACAAAGCAACAAAAAACCAAAACGATCTAGAGGAATTTGGCCGCTTTTCTTTAGATCTAGACACACTTACCGAGGGTCCTTACTAGTCGTTATTCATAATTTATTCTCAGTCACGAGATAATATTTTTTTAAAGGAGTGGCGCTGGTGAACCATTGGGCACCCCCTTAAAACCTTCGTTGTATAAGGAACTCTTGTGCAAAATGTCATGCTTCTAACACCCAGCGGCTCAGGCTGTGCGTTGTCTGCCAGTGAATGAATTTAAGATTTTTATTAAGTAGATATTCGTTACCTCTACTGCCTGCATGCCATCATATAAAAAGCAAAGTTCTCTCGGCAATATAGAAACTCTTTCCACAGACTTGTCTTCTTCTACAAAATCTCGCGGAACATCTGAAATGAAAGAAAAGTAGAATAACCAAATTGATTTCAAATCGCATTTTGTTTTACCAAAGCTCTAGCAAAACTGAATTGAATCCCGTGAGGGGTGTGTGAAGAAATTTTCCATAATCGCCACGCTGACAGTGATGCCAGTGGTATTACGAGTGATTAACTATGGCATTGAAACGTGGTCGCTCACAATGGGCCTTAATAAAGGTTTAAAGTCATCCAAAGGGCAATGGAGAGGGCTATGCTTGAAGTTTCCCTACGTGATCGAATCAGAAATGAAGAGATCCGTAGAAGAACCAAGGTAACCGACTTAGCCCGAAGAATTGCCAAACTTAAGTGGCAATGGGCAGGGCACATTGCTCGTAGAACAGAACAGATGAGGGTACAGAACAGAACATCTGCGAGCAATGTACATTGCTCGCAGAACAGATGGCCGATGGGGCCCAAAGGCTCTGGAGTGGCTTCCGCGTACCAAAAGACGTAGCGTTGGAAGGCCCCACAAGGTGAAACGATGACCTGGTGAAGGCCGCAGGAATCACAGAGCCGGCCGAAGTAGCGCTGCTTGGGAGAGGCCTGTGTCCAGCAGAGACGTCTTTCGGCTAAAATGATGATGATGATGATTGTGTCATGTCAACGATTGAGATATAATATACTAGCTTAATAGTTACAACTAACTTGTAAGATGGTGTTCAAACTGGCGAGAATAGTTCCGTGACTTCCAAATCGTTAAAACAATCAACGGGCGCAGTCGCGGCCCATGTCCGGCGTCGGGTTCGGCTCAGTGAACGCCAGATAACTAATTGAGGACTGACAGGACTGAGTTTTCAAAATGTCAATTTTATTACCTACACGTATAAAAATTATTTGAACTTGGAAAAATCTGCCCAGAGCGCAATTAATAACTGTATAGGTACTTACCACTTTCAAAATCAATGTGGAATAACTTCGACCTAGTCAGCCTTCCAAGGTCGTCAAGCAGATAATTTTTGAATGGTAGACAAGCAGGCAACATGTATACTGAAAATGTGTACGATATTTATTTAATTGAAGTAAAACCTAGGCTACTAACGTGAATGAAAATGGACTCGTCCTACATACATACACATAACATAATGAAAATCGCCTCTTGACAATAGGTTTCCCATTTCGACAATCAATATAAAATATCTGATGACGTTCATCATTCACTTCATTCATTCGCTCATCATTCAAACAATATTCGTGCAACAGTCACGACTATAGAAAATATAGGCGTTTTGACGCTTTTGACTGGTGTCCGGACCTGACGTCTCAGTGCTGCCACCTACTGAACGTCATTGCAGAAAACCCTTATTAGTGAAACAAGTGTCAACTATTAACGATACAAATTAACGATTTTCGGACGTTTTCCTTTACTTGTGCTGTGAGACCTTGCTTCCTGCCGAATGTCATGATTGTAGGTCAACGGGAAGTACCCTGTAGGTTTTGATTTATTTGCGAGTATCATAATATGTCACATATATGGCCGTATTATTTTATTGCGTTAAGGCTCCGTGCACGAAAAATATCCTTTTTAGTCAATAATTTATCTAATTGTAAGAAAGCTTGAAATAATTGAAACATTAAGTCTGTGTAAGTATAAAAGTACAGTTTTCGTGGTGCTACACCATTCGTGTCAGTCACAGCATCTGTTGATAGTTGCATCACTTTTGTGCTCTTGAATAAATGGTTTATCTCGCTTTTAATTTACTTAATGAAAATATTGTAGAATCATAAAATAAAATTTTAATTTTATTTCAAGGATAGCGGAAGACTAAAGTGTGATTTCTAAATTTCTCGATATGGTTTGCTATTTAAAAAAAAACGTTTTTTTTATTACAAGGTTTTTATGTTTTTTTTCAACATTATTTTGCTGCTATATTTTGTATCGAAATTCAAAAAGTGATTGAGCCACATGCATGTTAACCACATAACGACGTTGATGATATTTTTCAATGTTCAAAATCAAAAGTAGCTTCTTGTAAAAAAGTGATTAAACGTCAGTCGCGCGTCATTTTTCTGAAAACTTGTTGTGAATATTTGTGATTTTCCATGAATACTCAACTTAAACTTTGCTTGCGCGGTGCAGGATTTTGCGTGACGTCAGTGTGATGCGTAGTTCACATGTGGCGTTGTAGATGTCGCCACTCTTGCCTTAAACTGTTACAGATGTCACCACAAACTTACTAGACTTGACAGGCATGATCAACTTCATGAGGGCGACACTGTACTTGGCCCCGAAGTGCTTGTACTCCGGATGGAGCAGCACATCGGCTATGGGCATCAGTAGGATGGCTGGATCGCATTCGGTGCCAACCGCTATGTCATCTACGGTCATGTCACACTCGACCTCGTCTCGCTCGTAATCGGCGAAAACTACGTTGCCTCTGAAATTGTTGACCATAATATCACTTTCTATTTAATATTTTGAGCTGGCAAACCATATAAACAAATAGTGAATTAAAAAATCTGTTTTTTTTTTTATACGACCTAAATTATACTGTGTAAATGTGAATCGCAAACTAGTCATTTTACTCAAAAAAATCTGCTGGTGATTTAAGAAAATTGTGTTTTGTTTTTTTGGAGACAAGTGGTGTTAGATTTTTTTTTTTGTCAAATGTGGCCAGTCTCGCATAATATTGTACTAAAGGAGATAAGTACAATAAAAACCTTTTTGATAAAATATAAAAAAATACATTTTATTTTGCGGGTGCCATTATGAGCGTAGAGTTAAATATTAGTCCGGTAATAAAGCTATAGTATGTAATAAATAGGTTGTGCATTCAAATCCGGGCAAGTACCAACGTGTCTCTTTCAACTCATATGTACTTTGTAAGTTTATCTTGGACTTCACTGGCATCGGTGAAGGAAAAACTTCGTGAGGAAACCTAGACTCACAAACCCGCCCTGAACAAACAAGGATTGATCAGGACGGGTTTGTGCTCACGCCTTTTCTGTATGAGATGAGGGCATCTTCTCATAAGATTTTAGGTAATATATTATAATTATAGATATGCATTGTGGCCTTGGCCGTAGTGGGATATGGCTAATCCTAACTAATCCTACTAATATTATAAATGTGAATGTTTGTTAAGCTTGCACGCTAAAACGTCTGAACGGATTTTGATAAAATTTAGCACATGAGTAGACCATGACCTGGAAAAGGACATAGGATACCTTTCATCCATATGTTCCCAAGGGATCGAGACTTATTTATTTATTTATTTAACACTTTACACACAAATGTACAGAGGCGGACTTAATGCCATAGGCATTTTCTACCAGTCAACCTTTGGGTGATGCAGAGATAAAAAGTGGTAGGTGCAATAACGAAAATTGTGGAATAAATATTTATTTAAATATAAGGATATACATATACCTATTAACCTATATATACTTATGTGGGTGAAACCACGGGGTGCAGCTAGTAATAAACAACACTAACAGAGCGTATCCCTCAGGTACATGCGCAGCATCTATGGCCGTGGACAAGACGAACTGTCGGCTGATGAGGATCACTCGCGGTACTCTGAAGTAGTGGGGGGTTCCGTTCTTCACTGCAATTAAAAAGAATGTTGGGTTAAACTAAAAAATACCGGCTAAGTGCTTGTCTAACTATGCTCCTGAAGGGTTCCGTAGTTGTGATGAATTTATCCCAAGAACAAACTTAACATTGTAGTTGAAAAACATGTTCTCCCATACATTCCAACTGCAAAAGTTTGTGCGCACAATATTGAGACGTCATTATTAGATTCGGAGGAAATTGACTGTGACCGAGCCAGCCAGCCAGACACACGAGTGATCCTCAATATTGTGATAATGTCTCAATGTTGTGCGTAAAACTTACATTTGCAGTTGGAATGTATGGGAGAATATGTTTTTCAACTACAATGTTAAGTTTGTGTTTGGGATAAATTCATCACAACTACGGAACCCTTCAATGTGCGTGGTCCGACACGTACTTGGGCGGTTTTTTTTCTAGAGAGAAAATTTTATGGAATCGTGTTTTCATCAAACATAATCTCAACGTAACTTTACCGTATATGTCTTTATTACAAAATTAATGCTGCAGTATTTTCGATACAACGGAGGATCATGCAAAGCAATTTGAAGTATTTCACTCTGTTCGCGCCAACACTACGCGACCATAGTTTCGCCTGCGCCGTGCTTCCCATCACTATGAAGCGCCCCGCGCCTGCCCTCACGCCCCGCAACGCGTCTGCGTCGAGCGAGCCGCGCTCGCGCTCTCTTTGCTCCGCTATCGCCAAGGACTACACACGCGCCCATGCGCTCCCTACCATCTCACTACCGCGCGCCCACCAACGTTACTCTAGTATAATAATAAATTACATGTAAAAATATAAATAATTAAACTTAAAGTGTTCAAGTCAACTGACTGTGTTTTCCTTCATAAGAATTAATTTCTAAATGTAAGTCGTGAAATCCACGCGCTTACAGACTCTTAAAAAAATGTCGTGTTTTGTACTGTAATTAACTATATTTGATCGCGTTATAGTAACAAATGACGTAAGACAATGTTGTCGCGATAGCAACAATGTCGTCCACCCATCGTGGCTCAGTGTCCAGTGCAACTTAATGGCAATATTATCTGTCTAATTCCTTACCATGTATGTACTGCAGGGCTCCAAGCCATGTGAACTGCAGCTCTCCGAGCGGCCCCTCATCAGGATTGTACCCTGGGTCGTCGTGGCAGTCGAAGAACTGGCCCTTGATCAGCACCACACCTGAAGGAACATGGTAGGGTGAGAGAAAATACAAGAAGTTAATGCGAAACAATATCATAGGTACTGTTAACTTCTACATTGCCATAAAACTTATGATAATTACATAATACATTACAAGGTTTATTAATAAAAGTTGCGACGTCAAAAAATATGTGTTTTAGTAGTCGTTAATCATCAATTCTATTAAATGAGCAATATTTGTATATATTTATAATCATGTTCTCGAAAACGGCTCTAACGATTTCGATGACAGTTGCAATATAGGGGTTTACGGGGGCGAAAAATAGATCTACCTAGGTCTCGTATCTGGGAAAATCGTTTTCTCTATTTTCACCCGAGCGGAGCTCGGTCGCCCAGGTACTTAACTTTAAGAGCCTTCATTCTAAAAGTTGGCAACGTCGCAAATAGCTGTCAAATATTTAATATGAAATATGGCTAACTCGTAACAACAAATCGTCGTTTACGTACATGCACCGGTTGTTATGTAGGTACGAGTTCATATGAGATTCATAAGATGAAAGACCAACCGAATAGTGTGCGCACGCTTTGGTCTGCTCACACCATAAACTGCGGGAGCCAATTTTAGGAAAATTGCAAAACTATTGCACAGATGAATAAAAGTACTATAAATAAGACTACTTACAAGTAACGCATACTAAAAAGATGAAAACTTTATTCTTCCACATTTCACTAGGTTTAAACCTACAACTCAACTTAACACACAAACCTCGCCTTTGTTAACCACAGAATGAACTAAACGACACAGGATACCTACACTAATGATGAAAGAATGCATGTTTCCTACCGAAATTGATGCAAAATTAAATAATTAATGCTATTGTCAATCTTGGATTACAATATCTTTAGTATTTTTAGGGATATGCAGTTAAAGACCGTGTTGTCGATGAAATGTACTACCAAGTTGAACTGTCCATATATATTCAAACCACAACTGTTCTTTGACATTTTGATGAAATTGCTTTAACACGGCAATTGACGTAGAGCAGACTCAAGAAGTGCTCCGCCGAGTCATTGGACTCCGCAAATCTGAGCAAAAATACTGGTCATAATTAAATTAAATACATTCATGAAAGAAAGTTGAAGTCGTATGTCAGGTTCGGCATCCAGTATATTGCGGTAATTTGTTTTTATAACTGCATAGGTACATTATAAGTATTCATTTAAATATATAACTATATTAAGCGTGTTAGTAACAATACAAAATCTTCAAGCTAATAATTAAATAATCAATATATAAAATATAATTTCATACAAAAATAAATAAATAGATTGACCTACACATATTATATTCAGAGAATAAATAAATGAATAATTACGTAAATAAATATAATAACTAATACTGCTGCAATTTTTTTTTAAATAGACGGTAGTATATCATTTAAATATTTAATAATAAGCTTCCTCTCTCCTACTTATTTAAAATTCTGCTGTGCCCGACAGGGTCCATAATTCTTTAAATTTATTTAGTTCTACCACCATTATGGATTGCAATAAAGATAAATTCAAAAGTCATTTATTCAAACTAGGCTGAGAATCAGCACTTTTCAAACGTCAAAATTACATAAGACAGTCCCCCAAAACGCCCACCCTTCACCACTTCCTAGTGCATTAGCTGGGAAGAAGAAGTGGCGCAACAAACTCCCCAGCAGCACAGCTGTCTGTTCAGTTAGAAGAACATAAAATTAAATAGGTTGAGTTGAGAATCCTGTCTAGCACTGTTTGTTCCTCGGCTCTCAGTTCAGGTCAGTATCACGAATAAAAAGTAAAGCGCATAATTGTAGTTCTATTGTATTCTGGATAAACACGAGATTAAGAAAATGCCGTCAAATCTTAAATTAGTTCTTGACGAACCGGTAAAAATTATGAATTTCGTCAAATCTTGTCCACTGCAATCCCGATTGTTTTCAATATTGTGTGAAGATTATGGCAGCAAACATAAAATACTACTGCTCCTTGAATGAATGAATGAATGAAATGCACCGATCCCAACGCGATAAATCGAATGAACCCCAAAATTTGCACTAGCCCATGAAGCCTCATATTTCATGGGACTACAAAGGCCATTGCATATCTGGGAGTAGACCGGGGGGCGCGTGGTAATGGTAAGGAAGACGTGCCCTTAGGATAAGGAAGGATTTGAGAGCCGCACCGGATATGCACCCTAGAGTAATAAAATACTATTGCTCCATATAGAAAAAAGATGGATATCTCGGGGTAAAATTTAACAAGGCTATTTCGTGCCGGAGTCATTATGACTGTATTGAACGCCTATGTTGGACATCGTTTAGCTTTCGAAGCTAATTACGCTGTAGAGAACTTTTAGGAAAATCGTCAACTTTTACAATTTTTGTAAATATGTGAGCAGTATCTATAACTTAATTAGTATATCTATCATTGCTTCATTTGTAATTATTTTTACCTATTGTTGTAATTTTACTCTAGGTGCATCGTCTTCATACATATGTAATTATATAATTAATGTATACAAAATAGTGTAAAACATTTTAAAAGAGAAACGGTGGAGTTTCTTGCCCATTCTTCTCCATACGAAAACTACCTTTTGGAAGGGGCGACTAGAATCAATTATATATTTTTGTAAATTTTGACGTTCAAAAGTGCCTTTTATGTGCCTAATTGAAATGAATTATTTGACTTTGATTTTGACTTCGACTGTGACTAGCACGAAAGTTTTTAAAATTGTCATGATTTTAAAATTGAAAACACTCGTATCACTATTATAGCTTTAAAATACTTTATTTAAATCCATAGGATACTAATTGAGCTTAAACCAAAGCGATATAGAGAATAGTTGCATCTTTGATTTAAAAATCTTTCAAATATACTTTTCGTTTACTCCAGGCGTTTGTGATAGGGCCTCAGTTTCGGTCGCAGCAAAGACAATCTCTACTGGTGAAGTTTCTCGGATGGTTCCGATCCTCAATGTATACGCGGCATCTCCACACAGACCAAGGCCTACTCAAATTAGGCTGAGAACCAGCACTTTTTAAATGTCAAAATTACATAAGACTATCCCCCAAAACGCCCGCCCCTCACCACTTCCTAGTGAAAAGCCTTCCAGCTAACGAGCTGGGAAGAAGAAGTCGCGCAACAAACTCCCCTGCAGTACAGAACCACTGACAAGAGTGCAAGAATCGCACTTGTTGAACGACAAGTCGTATCAAAACAGTAAACACTTGAATGAAATTATTAATCCTATATTATTAAATGAGGAATATTTTTCTATATACATTTGTAATTACGTTTTCGAAAACGGCTCTAACGATTTCGATAAAAGTTGCAATTGAGGGGTTTACAAGGGCGAAAAATCGATCTAGCTAGGTCTCATATCTGGGAAAATTCGTTTTCTCCGTATTGTCACCCGAGCAGAGCTCGGTCGCCCAAGGTGGTACTGAGAGTAATTTGATAACACCTGCCCATGTTATCTTATGAAGTAATATAATTGTACGAAATATCTTGTGGGTAATCATTTCATAATGTAAACATTTCATTTTCAACTATCAAATTAGGTCTAAGATCTGTAAAGATAGTTGTAAGAGGTAAAAATAAATAAATGACCAATTCCTTTTTTCAATATTTATTTTAGTTAGCTTCAATAATACGTATCTTTCCCACTTCAGAAGCCCGAAGATCTGACAACCAGTCTTACCAAGTGGTATCGTGTTACCCAGTAACTGGACTTTGGAGGTCAGATAGGCAGTCGTTCCATGTAAAATACTGGTATTCTGCTGCATCCGGTTAGACTGGAAGCCAACCCCAATTTAATTGGGAAAAGGCTAGGCAAATCATGGCAGATGATGATTTCGCCAGTTATATTAAAGTCAACTTAATATCATGCTGACAAAATACACCTATACATAAGCAAGGAAACTCTCATTAATGTTCTACAGCACACTAACCCGGGATGACCGCGCCATTGCGCCCGCGCCGCTGCGACATAATATGCGTTGCGTTATGTCGCATCATTACGCTCGTGCGTTCATGTCGGCATGTGTAATAGCGTAATGACATGCATTCATATGCAGCGCGGTCCAATCGGCGCCGGCGCAGCCATCTGTTGCCACAGAGAGGTTAAAAGGGACATTGTTTTGGAGAAGGCTTTTGATAAGTCGAAATTAAAATTCATTTTCGAGTTATCTTATTTAAAAAAACTCATTTTCGAGTTATCTTATTTAAAAAAACACATTTTCGAGTTAACTTATTTAAAAAAAACTAATTTTTGAGTTAACTTATTTAAAAAAACTAATTATCGAGTTAAATTATTTAAAAAAAACTTATTTTCGAGTTAACTTATTTAAAACATTCAAAGACCAGTGTTGTTGAGGTTTTACATCTGAAATAACTCAGTAGCAGCCCGAAGTCTGGATTTGTGTCTGGTTGATGGCAATAGGCTTGCCCCCTATTACACAGGCTGTTCTATATTTACATGCACCCTCTGTCTATCCCTTCGGGCAATACAGGATGATAATATAAAGTTGTTAACTTATCTTTTTTATATAATAGTCGTGTTTCTGTGGCAATAAACCAATGTTCTTTCTTCTTAGACATCAGTTAGTTAGCCCCAAAACGACCTTCACTGCTTCCTAGCTGATAGGAAGAAACCATAGTCCGCACGAAGTTTTGTAAGATAATGAGTTAAGAAAAATATCCACGTTGTTTAAGGATCTGGAGATCCCACAAAGCTCTTGGGTGATGAAGTTGGAGATCGTGCCGTTGTCCAATAGTATTCTAGCAGTATGCACCTCTCCGTGCTCCGTCTCTGTCTCCGTATTCCGTGTGGTGCCGGATGTAAAGAATAGTACTATCCCATTTCTTCCCGTGGGTGTCGTAGAAGGCGACTAAGGGACTTATTATAGAATGGGTAGCAGCGTTCGCTATGCAATTTAACACCATACTGCGATCGCCAACCCACCCGCCAAGCGTGGCAATTTTCGCAAACCCTAAAGGCCTGTGTCCAGCAGTGGACTTTCGGCTGAAATGATTATGATAATGATGCACCTCTCCATTGACGTCTTCCACCTTTGCCAAGGCTCTGGGTAGCAAAATGTCAATCAAAATTTCCGAAAATCGTTATACGTATTTTTTCACAAAATGATGGTGTCCCATAACTGTTGTTTTTTCAATGGTGTAATGGGGTGTTTTACATTCTTCTCAATTTTTTTTATTTTTTTTTTTCGCCTGTAAAATTCGATCAATGCAGTAGGTAATGTCTTCTCTCTATTCTTTGTATAGTCATCATATTTCGGGAAGATTAACCTTCTTGAGTATATCACAGTACCACCAACAGATTCAGTATAACATACAACATAGTTTTTCAACACCCACGTACTCGTATCTATGCATTTTTTAGTATCAGCATTCACTTGATAAGCTTAAAATTACTGCCGTCCAATCAATCTGATTGGCCTTTTTCCAACTATGTTGGAGTCGGCTTCCAATCTAACCAGATGCAACTGAATACCAGTGTTTTACTTGAACCGACATCCTATCTGATCTACACAACCGTTACTGGGTAAAACAAAATCCTTCGCAAGACTGGTAGTCATGTTGCCTGAAAATCACTAACCGGTTCGAGCAATAGAAACAATTATAAATTCACTAGAACCACCCCATTCTCCAACAGGGATGATGCCTGGGTAAAAAAAACGAATTTCTAATTAGTCCGTCAGTCAGATGATAAAAAAATTGTGAGTGTCCAACATTTTTTAATTATCTCCATGACGGAGTAAAAAATATTTTTTGTCATCATCCCTTTTTCCAATAGGAATGAACACGGTAACCCAAAAATGGAATATTATATTCTTAAATCCCGTCGTTTCATTGGCTATGCGCTGCACACCGTTGATTAGGTCTCTAAGTGCAGACAATGTGTTAGCACCACTCACAAATTGTGCACATCCTGTACATGGCGAGGCGCGAATTTTAATGGCGACGTTATTACTTTGTCATATTTTGTATGATCGGTGCCTGTGGGTCGAACGAATTATTGTTATTCTTCGATTCTAGACTTACTTTCGACCAGATTTTTGATTTTAGTCTCACGGTTTCTAACGGTATATCAATGGTGGCTACCAAGATGACTTTACTTACTTTCCTTTTTTTGTCCTGCCGACAAACTGACACGCAGTTTGGCAGGTTTATAAAATGTATGCAAATAATTGGTCATTTTTTTTTTTTTTTTTTACACTTAATTTTGTCTAAGTATGCTACACTATTTTGTATAAGAGGCAATTTGACCACACCTGTCTGACAAAATTTGTATAAGAGGCAATTTGACCACACCTGTCTGACAAAATTTGTATAAGAGGCAATTTGACCACACCTTTCTGTCAAAAGCTGTATAAGAGGCAATTTGACCAAACCTTTCTGACAAAAGCTGTATAGAGGCAATTTGACCACACCTTTCTGACAAAAGCTGTATAGAGGCAATTTGACCACACCTTTCTGACAAAAGCTGTATAAGACGCAATTTGACCACACCTTTCTGGCAAAAGCTGGATAAGAGGCAATTTGACCACACCTTTCTGACAAAAGCTGTATAAGAGGCAACTTGACCATACCTTTCTGATACACGCTGTATTTAGAAAGAGAACGAATATAGTTGATCCAATAGGTTTATAAACATGTAAAATTACTTGCATTTGTTCCTTCAAGTCCTTGTGAAACTAATGGCATATCGATACCTACTAAAAATGTTAGGCAAATGTAAAACACCCTGGAAATTAAAGAGAAGATTCCTCGGGCGGTTCCGCGGTCCTACTTCAGCTGGTTCGTCATAGATTTGACAGGAGTCCTGGATTTCTTATAAATCCCAGACCCCATTAGCCATGCAACACACACTGTCCATTAGTTACCTAAGTGCTCATACTTCATACGGTGTTACAAAATTGACCATATCCTGTACACGTCGAGTTGCGAATGTTAATAACCAGCTTATATCAATTGTTTATTGTATTGAACGGAACTAGGTCGTAGCGTTTGTGTTGGCATTCGAATATCTATGGAAGCTTTAATGAAAATTAAGTTTTATACCAGAACCGCAATACGGATGTTGACTGTGGAAAAAAATAAAAACTATTTAGTCCGTCAGTCAGATAATTAAAAAATATTTGACACGTATTTTTTGCTTTATCATATTAATAAAAAATGGTATAGATAAAACACATAAAAGTTGGGGAGTGGGGGCTTGCTACGTCACAAGTCAGTATAACATCTACCGGGGAGTGACGTCATCGCCGTAATGTTTTCATTACGTAAAAAAAGAAAAAATATGTGTTCAATATTTTTTAATAATCTACCTGACGGACAAAAAAAGTCAATATCAACGGAACACAATTTCCATTCCATCACAATCCTAATGAATTTGATGAAAATTTATAATCCATTGCGTCTTATGTTTGAAAAAAAACGTTTTTTCGGCAACGTAAATAACGCAATGAATATGATTGAATTGATAAAAATGAATGGCTATAATATGGTATTGTGAGTATGTTACACACTTTTATGTTATGTTATACACTTTTCTTCTTTTTAGGGTTCCGTACGTCCAAATGAAAAAACGGAACCCTTACAGGATCACTCGTGTGTCTGTCCGTCCGTCACAGCCATTTTGTTCCGAATCTAACAGATGAATGATGATGAAAAATAAATGAATTTTGAATATGGATAATATTCAAAATTCATTTATTTACATAATTTCAAAATAAATATTCTTATAGTTATTTAAAAAATAAAAAATAAATAACCCTTATCTACGAAACTACTGCGCCAAATATTTTGTAAACAATACAGAAAACAATTCTATAAGTACTTATAGATTACAGAAAACCTATAAGAAGTCTTTGGTATTAAAATAACATGGTTAATATCTCAATATTGTGCGTACAAACTTACATTTGCAGTTGGAATGTATAAGAGAACATGTTTTTCAACTACAATATTAAGTTTGCTTTTAGGATAAATTCATCCCAACTACTACCTTCATTGTGCGTGGTCCGACATGCTCTTGTTCATCTATCGCATGAGCAGGAAAATAAAATACTTACTAGCTACTAGCCACGCATCAAGTTGGTACTAAGGCTCATCTGCCAGGGTGCTCTGGATCATGACAATTTTATGTTGCCAGTTGCTCCCGGTGGAGACCCTTGTAATGCACCCCAAAAATATTGCAAAGCTTGCAAAAAGCTACTAAGTCATAAGTACTAGCATTAAGACTATTTGTACTTCTTATACATAATTTTCGAAGAAACAGAAAACATTCTAACAAGAATAAGCAATTTTTTTTTTAAATACCGTTCACCCACACACGCTCACCACCACACACTTATGTACACACACCTCCACACACTCTTACATACACACACACACAAACACCGAGAGCTGCTAAATAATTGTTTAATTTAATTTATTTTGAATTTTTAATAGTAATAAGTTACCATTTATGGAAAGAGCGATACTTCCTGAGGCTGCCTCAATTTATGTATGAAACTATGATTTAGTTGTATTTTTTTTTTCTACAAACCTTTTGACTTTGAAAATGTTAACCGATATGATCATGATTCTCTTGGCCTTATAGCAATTTATTTGGGCTCGGTGCAAAATGTCTTTTCATAAGCTTTTTTTCTTCCACACTTCTCTATTAGTCGAAAGAAACTTAGAAAACTTATGAATGTTTACGCATTACATGAAATCGATTATTCCGTTTGTCCGCCCTAGGGTGGATATTTGGAAATGCGTGTTCATCTGTCCACCCCAGACGGGATGGATAATCGGAAATCACTTTTGTTTGTTATTCCGACTTTTTATCCCCAGGACAGTCATTATCACATCGCATCGAAAATCGGAAGAAAAAATATAATATACGAGTTCCGATTGTCCACCCTCTCTAGGGTGGATTCTCGGACATACGTTTTCGAGTATCCACCCTAGGGTGGATTTTTTGGCGTGGATAATCGTTTTTTTTTTTTTAATATTTTGGATTTAACAGTCTCCTTATAATTAACTGTCTAATGAGACTAATCTGTCCACCTTGAAATAATGACGGCATAATATTATATTTGTATCACAAACGTAATACATGAACGGTCATAGGGGTATCACCATAAGAATTTAGTGCAAAAATGATTGCGTCAGAAACAATTGTCTATGTGCTATATAAAGGAGAGTTTCCTAGTTTTTTCCACAGTTTTGTAACATTGTGTAATAAGATGGCAGTGTACGGTCTTATAATTGCCGCTTTTATTGGGATTAGCTTTTCAGTTGGTAAGTTTCTTTAACTACTCTCTTTTAATCCTTCAATTTCTTCATCTTAGAATACGCTCTCAAATAATCCAACCTGCCTTAATGGATTCCAAATCGTCACAAGAAGAACAAGAATTTGTTATTTTCTCGTCATTTTTAACAACTCCGAGGTGTCCTTCACTGTTTTTAACCGACTTCAAAACGGGAGAAGTTCTCAATTCGACTGTAACTTTTTTTTTACGCGATTACTCCGTCAATTATGAATTGATTTTGATGATTCATTTTTTGTTTGGTAGGTCATACTTCAGAGGTGGTCCCATATAAATTTTATTAAGTTTGCTTTGGTACTTTTTGAGTTAAGTTCAATAATACGTATTTTTCCCACTTATTCTTTATGGAAGATGTTATAATAAGTTGTCACTGTTATTTACAATAAAACAGGCTAAAGCAGGTAGTGGTATTCGAATTTGTGTGGGGTAGGTACCACAACTAAAAAGTGAAAAAAAAGCTTTTTACAAAAAAAAAAACAACCGACTTCCAAAAAAAAACACTACAACGTGAAAAAGAATTTTAATTGCGGAAGTCGAGTCGGTCGTTGGTTTTGAATTTTATTTTTTTGGCACCGACTTCCGAAATTAAAGTGATTTTAATATCAGAAGTCAATGGAACATAAAAAAAAGTTTTTTTTGAAGTCAGTTGTTTCTTCACCAACTTAAGAAGATAATTAAGAATTTTTAACCATAAGCCAGTCCCGAGTTCCTTGACTAAGTAAAAAAGTTATGCAACCTACACCTAGTAGATCCCTGGTCTTTAAAAAATCCAATCCATCACTACCAATACTCGGAATGACAAGATTTTTGACGATTAATTTATTTAAAATTCTTTATTGTACACCAGATTATACATTACATAAAGAAAAGTAATAACTACAAAATATACAATGGGCGGTCTTATCGCTTACTGCGATCTGTTCCAGGCAACCTTGGAATGGACAGTGATTTTCTGGATTTAAAATGGGGCTGTCTTTGTTGCAAATAAAAAGTTATAAGTACAATACAGGGTGGCAGGGACATAGACGTGAAAACTGTTAACATGGATTCAGTAAGTGATTCTGAACCCCCCTGCGTTGAAACTTTCCGTCGGTTATTAAGAAAAAAATCTGCTTTTCCATACATTTTGACCGCGTAGGTTTTGCAATTTTTTTATGAAACAGCATTTTTTTTTAACAACAGACGATTTTTATTTTTTTTTTCAACTCTGTGGGTTCAGTATCTCTTACTGAATCCATAGTAAAACTTTTCACACCATGTTCCGCGGCCATCTTGTATACTACAATAGATACACAGATAAATGCTATATATTAGATACATACATACTAACTATATAAGCAACGAAAATAAATGACAATTATTGCTACAGCTAACGACAAGAAAAAAATTATAACGACGACGAAGTTCTTTCACGAGTCTTTTAAAAACACAGGCAAAGATTACGCGCGCTTTATTGGAACTGATTCATTATGTTTCCATCCGCAATTGACACAAAACACTCAAAGGTCATAGTCATACAGAATAATCAAATTAATAAAACTATAGAAGAAATGTTATTCAAACTAAAAGGTTTAATAGCGTCGCCAGAGAACCCCGAGGTGGAGATTTTAGTAAATACCTGGCCAAGTTAAAAAAGAACCTAGGAATGCTGAATAAATAAATAGCTTATAAATAAATAGTTATTAAAATAATGAGAGAATTTATGGTCTGTACAGGTGGAATTTTTTAACCTCATCTGGAGGGAAAGTCGTCTAAATGCCGGAGATAGCCAATTTTACTCAAAGGAAACATTCCTTTATTTTAATAAAATCTGCATTCAACATTTTTTTAAAGTTCGCTTGCCACACTTGACAATCGAACCGGCTAAAATACGAAAAGATAACACCCTGTACTTTTATGGCATCAATCGATAGGGTCAATCATAAGGATCAAATCTCTCTAACAAACATGATAAATTAAATGAAAGGAAAACCATAAAATCCTTGTGAGGTTAAAAAAATCCATTCTGTATAAATGGTAAATGTGAATCGGACCAACAGAGAATAAATTATTCTAAGAATACCACATCGTAATATTTTTTTTTTAACTTGCTTCATAGATGTATTTATTCAATATACATATTTAAATTCCCTAAATAATTTTTACTTACTTAAATAATTTTAAAACTAACAGTATTAAATTAATAATAATACATCCTACTTAACCTTTCAGAAATCCCAAAAAAATACATCAAAATATTTTTTATATTTCTTATCTATTCATGTGCATGTAGTAAGTTTGTCATTCATTCAAAAAAACCTTATGGTATCCTAATAATGCGTGAATTCAAAATTTCTAAAGTGTTTCGACTTTCGTTTAAAAAACCGACATCGTCAAGCTTGTCTGCGGCAATTAATTAATTACATACCAATTAGCTCAATTAAATTCACGAGGAGTGTTCCACTTAGGTACCTACCTACCCTCTATCCATATACACAAAACTCAATACAAACATCTGCAATGCACAAAACTTGAAGAGAAATCCCTGCATAGTAACTATTATCCGATTCTGTGACCTTCAATTGTACTGACCTCAATTTCCGAGTCGCCTGCGTCATACAAAATTTTATAGTTGACCTTTATTTCTATTGTACTAAAGTTCAAAATCGTATGAAACAGTGTTATTGATTGCATGCAGTAAACGCAAAGTGAATTATCAACTACTTGTGACGTCAGTGTCTATTTTTATCTTTTCAGATGGTTTTGTAGTTATCAATTAATAATTTCGAACGTCTAAAACATGTCAGGATGGCCGAGCGGTCTAAGGCGCTGCGTTCAGGTCGCAGTCCACTTCTGTGGGCGTGGGTTCGAATCCCACTTCTGACAAAAACTTTTTGCTTTTCATAGTTTGAAAAAAAACAAAATTACTCAATCAATATCATATTTTACAAGTTTTATCTGACTTCATTTTGTTGTATTCAATAACTTTTTAAATTTACGACTACTTCAAATGAACTGCGTCAATTTTTTCTACTGAATATCCTCAGAAATACAGTTTTTATTCCACTTCTATCTAAAAATCTTACTTCTTACTCTTCCAGTATCATCAGAACTCTTCGCCTCCTCAACCCCCGAGGCTCGCGAAGATTGGGAGCGCATCGTAGGGGGGTTCAAGGCCCCCAACGGCTCCATTCCCTACCAGGTTTCCCTTCGCGTATGGGGAACGTGGCACTTCTGCGGGGCTTCTCTTGTGACGCCTAGAGTTATACTTACTGCAGCTCATTGTGTCGATAGGTGAGTAAAGAAAATATTGTTTGATTTTCCATTTAAGATCAATTTTGTTTACAAAGTGGAATATCATTGTAACTTCTTTGAAGGATATATCAAAATTAAAATTAAATTCGTATGCAGAGATACACATATAGCAATAAAAAACCCAAGTTCTGTTATTGAATGCATAATATAATATATTGCTTTTGTCTGCTATGATATAATTCGCAGGCGCTGTTTAATCGTAATAAAAATTCATTATTTCGTTAGTAGGTAGGTACAGTAAGATTTATAGGCTAACCCTTGTACTAAACCACACTTGGTTCAGTACAAGGGTCAGCTTAGAAACCCAAAACTCTATAGAAAGTGGCTTGATAGTGACCAAACCTCTCTCCATAGAGTTTTATTTATCAGACTGCCAAGTCATAGGTCTCGAGTTCGAACCCAAGGCACGCACCTCTGACTTTTCGGATTCATGAGCGTATTGTATAATTATCACTTGCTTCAAAATCGATGAAGGAAAGCATCGAGAGGAAACCGGCATGGCTGAGAGCTATTTCTCGACGGCATGTGAAGCCAAGTCAGAGGCCCATGGGTGGTTTTAAAACTGTGACACCAAGTTAGTCACTAACGATACCAAAAAGAAAAAAGTGGATGAATTTTCAAAATTCCTTTCGTAGTGCGCAACCTCGTTATATACGGAACTCTTGTGTTTTGGGAAAGTCAGCACACTAATAGCCACAGGGCCGGATTTAAAGTTGTGGAGGCCCTGCGACAACCAAGAAGTGGCGGCACCGATTTTTTTTTGGACCAGACAAAAAAAAAACAGTTTTTTCAATGATTTAGTTTTTTTTTTTTTTTTTTTTTTTTTTTTTTTTTTTTTTTTTTTTTTTTTTATTAGCTACTAAAAATATAAAATATAAACTTTGCGAGCTTTTTTCGTCGAAAAATCATTGATAGTTGCGGTGAAATCGATCTCGGAGTAAATACACTTTCAATATTAAGTAGGTATAACTTTCACAGGCGGTGCTGTGTCATTGTTGTCCGAACTCTATTTTTTATAATTTCATCTTCGAAAATGAGCATTCTCCAGTGCAGTTCGACGCCATCAACACCAAGTACATTCTCAACGTAATTTCAACATTTGGAAATGTAGCTCTGAATTTTCGAGTATTTGCTAATAGGGGGTTTCCTTATATTGATCTTTTTGATAATCGTTTTTATAAAAAACGGTAAATTTAGCGTATGAGACCAACTAAACTTTTTTAATAAAAAAAAACAAATTGTTTTGGCCCCTATTTTGTCTGTCCCTGCCTTAAATAGCCCTGAATAGCCATCACATCTTACATTTATTTTCAGACTAAAACCACAATACTTCAAAGCGGTAGTTGGCACGAACCAACTCCGCGCCGGCGGCACAGCATATGACATCCGGAAGGTAGTCATCCATGAAGGTTACGATGACTATTTACTTCGGAACGACATCGCCATCCTGTTCACTGAAGAGGAGATGGACTTCGGAAGCAAAGTGGATGCTGTGGAGCTGAATGATGAGCCGGTAGAGAAGGGAGAAGAGCTGGTGCTGACTGGGTGGGGGACTACGTCGGTGAGTTTGGTTTTCCAATGTCTTCTGAGCAAAACTATCTTTTAAACAATTTAAAATGTCGATTAGAACTTCAAGCATTTAAAACTTCTTGATTCATGAATCAATAAAGATTAAATTAATTGTTAATTACTTAAGTTTGATTTGAATACGATGCACGAGCACTATGTAATATTGTAATCAGAAGAAATCCAACATTATTGCATTCAATTTCTACTTTGGAATTACTTGAGGCAATTTTACATTTTCCTTTTTATGTTGCCATAGATGTGAACGATAACTGAACACATTTCACTCAAACGAAGAATTGGAAGTATATTTGTGAACCCTTAATTGGGACATTTAAAAATCATTCACATTCAAAATAGTGCCTATAAAATAATGTATAGCAACCAATCACTATCATACACAATGTCTACAAACTCCTAACAGTGCGTTTGCACTGGCGAATCATTCTCAACAAAACATGTTAAATCTCTAGTTCCTATCAAAAATTGTCAGAAAATAGATTAGAAAAAATAGATATTTCGCCAGTGCAAACGCACAGTAACTGTGGTCCATGCTCGTTGCCACAAACAAGTATCAACATCAAGTTCCCATGTCCACAGTACCCAGGCCGCCTGCCCAACGACCTGATGCAGTTGGAACTCAGATCCATCACCTATGAAGAGTGTAAGGAAGCGCACAAGAGCGTTAATGCTGTGTACGAGACTCAGATCTGTGCGCTGACGAAGACTGGCGAAGGGGCTTGCCATGTAAGGAACTTTATGATTTGGATTCATTATATAAATATCTTCCCTGTTGGGTTTTACGGGTCTATGGCTTGTTAATATAGCTGCATAGGGACTACAAGCGCGGATCCACCGTTGTGGGCACGATGGACATGCCCACAACCCTAATAGACTTGTGACGTTACCCTGTCACAGTCTATTGATGTCGATAGGCTGATGATATTGTATCCAATGCCTCAATAAAATTAAATAAAACAATGAATCGTGCATGATTCGGAACGCAGCGAAGTACTTAGTTATCGATAAGCTGACACGATACACATTTTTGGCAACATATTATCTGTTTCTTTTTAGCACATGATAACTTGTATTGGAAAAAAGAGATGACTATTCGCTGGGTGCGTGACATCCACTAATTTAAATGTATGTACATTACCGCCAAAATTGTCTTCCTTTTTACTGGTGTGACGTGGCGCTGACGTTAGTAGTTTGTACTGTTTGTAAACATAATGTAATCTAACTTGAATCGTTTAAAGTAGTTTAGAGTCTAAATGTGACACTGTGATGTGCAAACAAACACTCATTTACATTTGTAATTTTCGTGAGCGAACAAACTAAGATTTTACAGGATTATTAATTTAATAGTGTTCGCCCCACGGCTTTGCCCACGTGGAACTATACACTGAACAAAATCTTGGTCAGGGCGTCATATATTTTGTAAACATCTCCTTTGTAGGAATGCACTATATCGATCATGAGCGAGTTCATACTCCAACTCGCCCTTGGCCGATTTTCGGATGGCTGTGATCAAAACCTTTTTTGAGGGCTGGATCCACGTCTGAGGGACTACTGCCATACCTTTGTTAACCTTAAAAAATAAGGCCTTTGCAGTAGGTTCGATCAATTGAATCAAACGAATGAAGGTGGTACCTACTATTCACATATAAATTACTTAAAAAAAGCTTTTTCTCAGTTCCAGAACTGCACGCTTAGCATATCCACAATAGAAACAGGTTTTGTCGACGGACGAATAGACAGATAAACAATCACAATCTGTCATTTTGTCTATTCTTCCGTCGTATTGTATTTTCTTATGGATTTTCGCAGTCACGCCTGAATCAATCAAGTAAACCGTTCGTTGTTCAAAATGTTTCTGATATTCCAGGGTGACTCTGGTGGTCCCTTGGTGAGGGAAGGTCGCCAGATCGGCATCGTGTCGTGGGGCATACCCTGCGCTAGAGGCAAGCCTGATGTCTACACAAAGGTAACACAGTCTTTGTCTAGATAAAATTCTACTAGATACCTCTTCTTATTATGTGTAAAATATTTGTTGTTGTATTTGTCCACTGGCAATAAAATTTGCGGTAGTTGACTTGCAACGTGTAAACGCTCGCGCAAGTGGACTTCTGCAAGTTTTAGTGTATTGCCGAACTTGCTGCGAATCCCACGTGCATACGGTTCTTTTGACCTTGCAGCAAGCGCTTGCGTCTTTTTTTTGTTCACACAAAAAGTTGGAATTTTTTAGGGCAAGTTAAATTTTTTTCAAGTAACTGCTGGATACAGTTGATACATTGATTCTATGTGATAAATTTTAAATTCAAATAAATAATTCCAAATCGAGCAAAATATTAAAATTGGCTTCAGTCATTCAAGTTTTTTAATTGCACGAGATCTTCGCTTGGGAATTCTCTTTGGGCTTTGTAGACCTTATTCATCCCGTCTCAATATCCAATTTCGTACTCAGATCTTTCGTAATTTTTTTCAAAAGTCATTTATTGAAAATAGGCTGAGAATCAGCACTTTTCGAACGTCAAAATTACATAAGTCAATCCCCCAAAAACGCCCGCCCTTCACCACTTCCTAGAGCTCTAGCTGTGAAGAAGAAGTGGCGCAACAAACTCCCCAGCAGCACAGCTGTCTGTTCAGTTCGAAAAACTTGATTCTATACAATAGTACTTATACAAAATAATGTATATTATGCAACATACAACATTAAATTAAATTATTTGCTATAATTATGTCAGCTAGCACACACCATTTTTTTTTTAATGAACTACTCAGATGCAGTTCGTATTTTTCTGCAGCTAGGCATCTTGTTTGACCGCTCTTGCTCAAGTAATTTGTAAGCAATTTCAATCGAAACGGTTCTACAAGATCTTGCTAAAAGTAACTTCTACACACTTCTAAAAGCAACTTACAAATAGAAAAATCGCAGTCACTGATAACAGTCGTCAATTGCCTTCTGCAAGAAATTGCGGAAGTTACTTGCCAGTGGACACTTCGCTTTATGTCACACAACATAAAGCGAAGTGTCCACTGGCAAGTAACTTAGTTGTTTTATTGCGTGATCTGTTTCCTGAAGAATTTATCCTGGCTGTTATTTATATTTCTGATATCCTGGCATACTAAGTGCACTTGCTACTGCAACTTACATTCCGAAGAAAATCCTTGGAGATATCCTGGGTGAATCTGAATGCAGGATATCAAAGATCTATTCTAGAAAAATCCTCAACAGAATAGATAAAAACCGGCCAAGTGCGTGGAGGACCACGCACAATGTAGGGTTCAGTAGTTGGGATGAACTTATCCCAAGAACAAACTTAACATTTTAATTGAAAAACATGTTCTCCCATACGGAATGTATGGGAGATCATGTTTATCAAACTGCAAATTTAAGGTGGTTGATTATTAGTCGTTAAACTCGTTAAATGTTTTATTTTTATTTTTTCGGAATTTGTCGTTGTCAAAACTATTGACGTTTGAAGTTTTGACAGCGACAAATCCGAAAAAATAAAAATAAAACATTTAAAAAATCCTTGTGGCCTGGGTCTTGTTATTGGGCCTAAAAGCGTAGTAGACGGCCCTACAGATCCGCCATTTTCGTATGTTCAACCTTCTGCCGAACACTCTGTATACTACTGCTGTGAATTTTTTCACAAATCCAAGTACAACCATTTAGCTGGTAAGGGGGGAGACGCTTGACTAACGATGCACTTTAAAAATTAATATTTCGCAAACCGATTCCAGAATTGAAAAATGATTTTCACACACCCACAATATGATTTTGACACCCCACACCATGGGATAGACGAGGAAAAAAAATACATCCCCACTTTACATGCAGGGGAGGTACCCTAAGAAAATTTTATTTTACCACCTTGTCGGCGTGATTAATATGTATACCCATGCCAAATTACAGCTTTCCAGTACAAACCGTCTCTGAGCTAAGCCGCGGACAAACGGACATGGCGAAACTATAAGGGTTCCTTATTTATTACGGAACCCTAAAAAATTACCACTCTAATTGATCTCTCATTCAAAAACGATACATGGAAGCGAGACGCAAACACCAGTGGAGTGTCTTCCCCTCCTATCCTCATTTACACAGTCATTTGTCTCCCCAGGTGGAAGCCTACATGCGCTGGATAGAGAAGACGCTTTATGATGATGACGAGGACCACGTGAGGTACATCCAACACCACAAGCATCAGCGACGGACTAACAGACACTGAGCTGATAGTACCTGTGTAATGTTATTGTAATAATATGTTTGTTTGTACAGAATTTAAGTAATGCAAATAATGATGGGAACTATTGTGAGTCTTTCCTTTTGTTTCTCACTCAAATTATTTCAAAACTAGCTAACCTAAAGTAAATAAAAATAAAATACATGCGGGGCAGTCTTTGGGGACTGCCGATAGAAGTGAAAACTAAGTAACTTGTGAATTGTATATCTATGGATATTATAACACACATTAATAGCTCATTGGAAGTGTGCGGTGACAATGACGCGAGTTTTACGCTTTTTGTTCACCCAAAAAGTACTCAACGCGCCTAAATCACTTCAATAAAATTGTTCGCATTTACACAAATTCTTAATACACATGAGTTGGAGATCACCAAAGCAAGGAAATGCTTGACTCCGCTACCATGCAATTGAAAAACCAAAACAAAAGAAAAACCAAAATAATTTAAAAACAAAAATACACTATGGACCGCATTTGTGTTGTATGTGAGTGAGTTTTTGAATGTGTGTGTGTGTGTGTGTGTGTGTGAGCGTGTGTGTGTTATGGTGTGAGTGTGGAATTGAGTATGTGAGTTAATTTTATATTAACTTTAGGTTTCGGTTTAGGATTAGGTTAGGTTAGCCCTGCGACAATGTCTTGGGATCGAAGGAAGCCAGGTACAGCTTCCTCCACTAAAGGTGCTGATAGACTTGTGCATTCACTTGAAACAGAACATCGAGCATTCGCCGTTTTTAAATTTGTCGAACTGAACAACGAACAGAGCTAAGCATAGAGCTAAACATCGCTACGAACATTTTTACGATCATTCTAGCGAACGCTCTAGTAAAAAAACAGGGGTGCAGGAGGCAAAGAGGGACGGCGGCGGAAGAATGAGAGAATGGCTCTGCTCGGCAAAAAGCTCGAATCAAATTTACTGTCTTTTAGAATGCTCGCGTTAGTGTGTTTTAGTTTAATTTGTGATTTCCTGTGCGAGTCTCAATAAAAACTTTTCTTTCTTTCTTTCTCGCTAGAATGCTCGCTTTAACGCTCCCGTATATTTTTCTGTAATGTAACATTCGCTAGAGTGCTCATTACAAGTGAATGCTCAAGTTTATCATCACCTTATGGCGGTTATCACACTGCACCGCACGCGCACCGCGTTGACGCAGCTGGCGCAGTTGGTGTGCTATTATGGCCGCCGTACTACGCGACGGGAGAGCGGGGCATAGTGATAATCGCCTCCGAGCTGACCCGACAGAGCGTGTCCTGTGCAAAGCACTTTCAGTTTTTCCCGAATTTCCCAATATTCCGGGCAGTTTCCAATTGTTCTTTCGCTAAAAAAAATATTCGGACTTTTACGAACATTTTAAAACAAAAAATAGCCAAATCGGTTCAGCCGTTCTCAAGTGATGAACTTACCAACGTACAGCATTTAATTTTGATTAGGTATATACATAGAAGTAATGAAGTAATGAGTAAACAGACGCACGGTTCGATCCATCAGGCTAGGCAGATTGATTGATAAGGATGAATTGGTTGTGATAATTGTCTAGATAGAAACTACAAGACACGGCACATTCCTCGTCTCGGCACGAAGATAGGAAGTGAAAATAAAACTCAAACGGTTTCTATAGAAAATCTGCTATATTTAAAGCATGCATAAATCTAATATCACAGCAGTCTGTCGCGACTGTCCTCTCTATACAACATTATTCATAATTATTATTATTAATTCCACAATTCATCATTTAAAAAATCATTATCAAAATGTACCATTTATCTCCTTAATTACTAATTCACCACAGTAATAAAAAAATATACATAAATTAGGCCAGACCTTCCATCTTACAAAGGGGTATCGTGTTCCCCAGCAACTGGTGGAGGTCAGATAAGCAGTCGCTCCATGTAAAATACTGGTATTCAGCTGCATCTGGTAAGACTGGAAGCCGACCCCGGAAATGGCAGAAGGACATAAATTGAATAATGGTGAAATAGTAACAGACTTTACTCTCGCTACAGTCGACGACAAATTAGTTTTAAAATACTAATAGTATACTTAAACAAGTTGTTAGTCCACAAAACTAATCTTTGAAAGGACAATGTTCATTCCGTAACTAAAGTCCGGTCGCGAAGCAGAAAGAATTTCGTACAATGACCCCTCATTACTTATCCCTATCGCTCGCGCACAAGTGTATTGCCGTCGCGCTCGCGCATTTGAAGGTCCTTCTAATGCGCGAGCGCGACGGCACGAAATTCTTTCTGCTTCGCGACATTCTTTCCGACCGGACTTTATCAAAATTTATCATAAAAATATTATGTACATTTAAGTAGGAAGTTACTTCAAACAATTTTATTATCCTTGTCTTTTTAAAATGTATTTTCCACGATCCTACACATTTTACACATGACCCTTAACTTACATCCCACAAATAAGTTGCCAACTGTAATGCACTGTTTGTAGTTTATGTTGGTATAACGGCAGGCTTATTTTAGTTGACTGGAAAAATAAACAATTTAGTCCGTCAGTCGAAAATAAAAAAATATTAGGCACGTATTTTGCATTATCATATTAATAAAAAATGGTTTAGATAAAACGCATTAAAGTTGGGGAGTGGGGGCTCGCTACGTCACAAGTCAGTATAAAATCTAGCGGCCAGTGACGTCATGCCACATTTTCACGCATTGTCTACTCAATATATTGCCGTAATCTTTTGATTACGTAAAAAAAGAAAAAATAAGTGTCCAATATTTTTTTATAATCTACCTGACGAACAAAAGATTTTTTTTATCAACATCCCTATTATACAAGATGGAGACCACAATACGACAATAAATTAAACTTTGTATACCTAACTAGCGACCCGCTCCTGCTTCGCACGGTTTTTACGACTTGACAAAACATAGAGATTTCTTAGGTAAACGTAACTTTAATACTAACGAATTATACACATAACCTTCCAGAATAAATTCTCTAAACGATGGTGAAAACCTCGTCACAATCTGTTACGCGGTTTAGAAGTAAAACGCGGACATACAGACAAACGCGAAAAGCGAGTTTGTTGTATAATATGTACAGATGACGTTACCAGTCTGCATACAAAAATATATCCAATAGTTTAGTCACTATATCTAGTCAAAGATTGGCAAAACAGTCGGTCTATCACTAATATTTAGTTCGTTTGGCTGAATAACGTTCTCAATTTGTTAGATTTATTTGGTTATTTTCAAAATACTCCTATGCTTTAGTATTATCAGTGTTTTCATTTATTGTTGTTTTGTTGGCTTCCGCATTGTGTAATAAATTTCATACCACTGCCAATTTTGCCAGAAATCACTTTCGGAATGCCGTCGAAAGTCATTTCTTATTCGAAGAGTTTTTAAACGCTCTTTTGTTTCTAGTTCGCTTTCGGATTGAATAGACATTATGACATAGCGTGTTACACGTCTACTAATATATTAAATATTATTTTCATGGTTTTCAGCCAATGTTTTCAGGGACAATTTTACATATACCAGCAGTAAAATTAAAAATAGTTCTGAATTCAAACTGAAGGATCGCTCATTATAACAGCACCGCTCCGACACGGCAAATAACTTGTCATTCAAGTTACGATTTTAAATCAAAAGCATTAAAGTCTATTTTACGATGGTTATACAGAATAGTGGACGACTCGCCGGCCACTCACTGCACGCGAGCCATCACACGTAAAATATACTTTAACACGTTTGATTTAAAATCCTAACTTGAGTGACAAGTTATTTGCCGTGTCGGAGCGGTGCTGTTATAATGAGCGATGTCCTTTACAGAATGCAGACATTTTTACAGTCTTATCACCACTTTTTCTGTCGAATCCGCATATTGTTTTAATAAAAAGGAAACAATTTTACTCAAAAATTACCTTTTTCCAAAGGCATTATAGGATAGAAATGAGTTTAAGTTTTTAACTTGAGCACAATTTTCAGTTTTTAGAATTTCTTACATCATTTCTAAAATATAGATGGACACAACTACGATAAGTATTCTTAAACGAATCCATACATAGTCGAAAAACTCTTGAACATCTTCATTGAAAATGTAATCATAGATTTCGTTTTCTACGTTCTCAGTGCTATTTTTCTCACCAAAAACATAATTATTTTCCAATTTGTTGGTAGCATCTTTACCAAAAATACCAATGTTCATAGCATTTTGGCTATCAACAATTTGTAATGTCACCTGATGAGGAATTCCGTTGACATTTGTTTCGAATTTAAAATTTTCAGTTGGCAGCACTCTCGCTGACTGGATGATTGGATATTGAGAGTTTTGTTTTGTGAAATTGGCTGTAATGGAAATTCTTTCGAAGGAAATGTTTGATTTTTCAGTTCTGAAACAAGGAAAATTTATTAATAAATTTATTGTATTTAAAAAACAATACAGTAGATATACTGCAGCTTATTTTTCAGTGTTTTAAAAATCCGTCTTTTTGTCCTCCTTTATTTATTTTATTACTAGCTGAACCCCATGGTTTCACGCGCATTAGTATCTATCCCGTGGGAATTTCTAGATAAAAAGTATCCTATGTCCTAATCCAGGTCATGGTCTACCCATGTGCCAAATTTCATCCTAATCTGTTCAGACGTTTTAGCGTGAAAGCGTAACAAACAAACAAAGATACTCAATTTCACATTTAAAATATTAGTTATAATAGGATAATGGTTAGGATTTATGTACATACACAGTAATTTATATTGTTTTATTCTTGGACTAATTAAACAAAGTCTGGCATTCCGGGGGTGACACATTTTAACGTCACTATCCAGTTGCCACTTTATTGCAACAAAACACGAATTAAGGAAAGATTTTCAGTCACCATGCTGTTAAAAAATATGTAAAACGCATTTAAATTGTCGTTTCGTTTGTCTAATCAAATGAAACAATTCAATTTAAACATAAACCAACGTAATTGTTAATTGAAACCTCATTGTTTTGTCGGATTCGCACAGGTATTATAGCTGGTTGGGGAGTTATTATTACAAACTTCTGGTAACACAGATGTGATGACGTAGACATGTGTCACCCACGTGACCACTGTGTTTCGGAATGCCATACCTGGCGAAGTTTATTATTGTAACATGGGTTTATTGAGTAACGTTTGTAAGAGAGCTAAAATTTATCTGAAACTGAAATCCAACCTATTCGGTAAAGGCTTTTATGCGACTTACCCCGATATAACGCAGATCTGGGTACCAATATTGTGGTTAGCACTGAACGGACGGATGCCATTGAATGCTGCTAAGCTGTAGCTGGCTTCGGGCTTAGCACCTGAACAGAAGAAGCGGAAACATTACAAACCCAATTAATTTGCAATAGTTTATCCTGCACGATAGTCGAGATGGAATAGGGATGATGCCTGGGTAAAAAAAAGAAATTCTAATTAGTCCGTCAGTCAGATAATAAAAAAATATTAGACACGTATTTTTTGCTTTATCATATTAAGAACAAGATAAAACGCATTTTAAGTTGGGAAGTGGTTGCTACGTCACAAGTAAGTATAAAATCTACATACTCGTGACGTCATGCCATTTTAACTCAATGTATCGCCGTAATCTTTACATTATGTAAAAAAGAAAAAATACGTGTCCAATATTTTTTAATGATCTCCAAGACGGATTAAAATATATTTTTTGTCATCATCCTTATTTGCAAAGTCGTTAAAGTCAACTGTCATAACAAATACTATCAATATATAGTCTAGTTCCAATAACAATCTGTTATTATCAATTAACATCAGCAGCATTTTCCACAGATTCTTTGGAGACTGAGCTCGTAGCTAAGTAATAACAGCCGCACGGATCGATCCATCAGGTTAAGCTACGCTTGCCGGGGTTGGTCCGTGGATGGGTGACCATCTTTACATACCGAGACTCCTGACGATATTCGGCAGTATCTTAGTAACTTGGCTTAGTACAAAGTCAGCTTGTATCTTGGCAGTACAGTACAGTACAGTAAGATTTCTGACCTTGTACCAACAAGGTCAGAAATCTTACTATACTACCAAAATGGACAGATTTTATTTCGATCACCACATTACTAAATCGAAGGGACTTGTGGCTTAGTAATAACAGCTTGACGGGACGATCGATCAGATTAAGCTACGCTTGCCGCGGTTGGTCCGTAGATGGGTGACCTTCTTTACATACCAAGATCCATCTGTGCTTCGGAAACCACGTTAACCCGTTGGTCCCGGCTATCATTCGTGGATCTTTGACAGTCGTTACGGGTCGACAGAAGCCCGAAACTCCGACAACCAGTCTTACCAAGGGGTATCGTGTTACCCAGTAACTGGGTTGTGGAAGTTAGATAAGTAGTCGCTCCATGTAAAACACTGTTATTCAGCAGCATCCGGTTAGACTAGAAGCCGACCCCAACATAGTTGGGAAAAGGCAAGGCAGATTGATTGACCGGTCGTGATGTTATGTTATGTAATCTCAAAAGAAATGACGAAAAAATTGATAGAACTTTACCTGAAGAACCAGTCTTGACATAAAATTCGCAGCAGAAGTTCCTATGGCAAATAGTCTCCTCATAACCCTTGGAGCTAGCTTCAAGATCCAGCTGCTTAATGACGTATTGGCTCAAGTCTTCTCCTGGGAAGCTGAAGGTCGAAGGATTGACAGTCGGTACCACAGGTGCATCTGAAATTAAAGAATAGTCTTTAGTATTGGGAGACCAGACAAAAAAAGGCTGGCAATCAGTCTTACCAAGGGGTGTCGTATAACTAATAACTAAGTTGTTGGAGGTGAAATAACATAAAATTGTTGTTGTATTCTGTAAATAGGATATCGGGATCACTTTTCACGTCATATTAAAAAAAACCTTTGGTTTTGAATTTTCGTTTTTTGCCACCGATTTCCGAAATTAAAGTTATTTTTCACTTTGTAGTGTTTTTTTTTTTGGAAGTCGGGTATTTTTATTTTTCCCTTTTTAGTTGTGGTAGGGACCCCACACAAATTCGAATACCACTACCTGCTATGTAAATAACAGTGACAGGAAGTTATCATCATATCATCCACATATACTAAGTGGGAAATTGAAGCTAACTCAAAAACTATCCAAGCAAAGTTAATAAAATTTATATGGGACCAACTTGTGAGCCATACCCTTTATTCAAAAAAAATATTTTTAAAATCGGTCCACAATTGACGGACAAATGGGTGGACATACATTTAAAAAAAAACATACATACGCGATGAACATAGAACCTCCGTCTTTTTGGAAGTCGGTTAAAAAATATTAAACATAAGCTAGATGAGGTCGGCGTTTCCTATCCGACTACTCTGAGAAGAAAGGCCGAAACAAACTCAGAGGTCGCAGTCTCTTTTAAAGTCCAGACATAATCTTGGTCAAGCCATATGAGGACCATATAGATTAGTGTCTGAAATGGTCTTTTGAGGAAAGAACCACACAGATTTGAGTGGTCCTATCCAGTCAGTGCAAGCATTTGTCAGTAATCGTGGAGCTCAACTCAGAGCTTAAGGAGCTCAACTCGATGAACAATACCAAAGAAAGGACATTTGGACAGAAAGGCAGTCGCTCTATGTAAAATACTGGTATTCAGTTGCATCCGGTTAGACTGGAAGCCGACCCCAACATAGTTGGGAAAAACACACTTAGCCTGAATAGGTTACCACCACGGAGTATCTTCTTTCTATACTCCGGGGTTACCACGAACGAATTGTATCCTACATTCCAAAGTTTTGTCGGTTTAACAAGAGATTCTGAAAAGGGGTGGAAAAACCTTGGACCTTGTCTACCCATATCTTCTTCTCTTTCATACAATTAGTTACCCAGTAAAATAGTTATAACCTATGTGTCTACCCGGTTGTATTAAGACGCAGATATATGCCAGTGACATTGAGTGGTTAGCTTGCGTGTTATGTACTGAGCTCACACAACGCGTCGTACGTCCAGCCAGTTATAGGACTCGCCCATCTAGGAGCGCTGTCCCAAATGAGAAATATTATTAATTTATTAAACATAAAACAAAAGGTATTTTAATAAAACACGTTTACTAAAAGATCAATAATTAAATTATTTTTTAAATGGTGAAGGTTTCAGAAAAATACGCTTGATAGATTTTGCGTGATTCTCAGTTTTTTATCCGCGTTAGACATAATTTTACAAATTTATTTCACTATATAATATAAAGATAATCTAAAAATATTCATAAATTAAGTTATTAAGAAAATGCTCTAATTTAAAAAAAACAAAAATAAATATTTATTAACAATTCTCATTTAGACGTGATCTTCAGTATAAAATCATTAGTCGGTTACCGTCGCCTTAATAAATGACGATGGCATAACTTTCAACAATTGTAAAATCAAGAAGCAAAATTTACAAAAAAAAAAAAAAAAAATGCTATAAAATTACAAAGCATCTTTTCTATAAATAACAACCCGACGTCATATATTCGACGATCGTTAATCGATCTAGCATCATACGATGCTCACGCGACTATCTGCACACGATAAACTTAGGAAAACATCAACATGTAATCAAATGTATGAAAACATGCCTTGACGTCCTAAGATTAGAATAACTAGTCATTTCAGTGATTAGGATATTGTTTACCTGCGTCATATTTTCAGTTATTATTACAAACAATTGAACCCTTTAAAAATCGCCAAGAGTTTTATGTTATACAAGGCAACAGACAAACATACAAATACCCGAGTCCCGAACACCATTACCCTCCAGTTTTTAGGGTTCCGTAGTAAACAAGGAACCCTTATAGTTTCGCCTACCCGTCTGTCTGTCTGTCCGCGGCTTAGCTCTTGTCGGCTTAGTCACGCCGACAAAGTAGTAAAATAAAAACAAGTTGTTTTTTTTCTTTAGTTTATCTCCCCTACACGTAAAGTGGGGATGTTTTTTTTGTCTCGTCTATCCTATGGTGTCGTTGGAAAATTCGTCGTCAAAAATATTGTGGTGAAAGTCATTTTTCAATTTAGGGATCCGTTTGCGAAATATTAAGCTTTAAACTGCTCATTTTTGATAGAGATAGTATCCCCCCCGCCAGCTAAATGGCTGTGCTTGGATTTATGAAAAAAATCACAGCAGTAGTATATATAACGAAGTTAAAAGGAAAACTATCCCAGCTAAGTAGGCTGTACGAGTTATTACGACTGCTGGAGCAATCAGGTAAAAACAAGTTGCGTGATTCGTATCAACTGTTATTTCAAACTAACGTTTGCCCGCGGCTTGGCCCACGGAATTTATCGCACGGGAAGGTAAGAACGAGATAAAAAAGTCCTATACTACGAGTATTAGTTATAACATAGCTGTGTGCAAAACATCCAAATCCGTTCTGCCATTTTTACGGGATTGAGTAACAAACATACAAACCTTCACTTTCACATTAAAAATATTAATATATAAAGTAGGATAGGATAACTCACAAATTAATTGGTTATAAAGTATCTGTGAACTTTGAGCAGACGATGTTATTGGCACATATCAAGGAACCATGATGTACCAATACATTCATTCATTCCCGATCAATCAATTACGGTTCTGACTGTTCAATTGAAAAAAAAACCCGACCAAGTGTGAGTCGGACTCACAAACGAAGGGTTCCTACAAAAAAAACGCCGAATAAAACAATTGTATTTTTTACTTTATGTTGTTTTAGCGGCAATAGAAATACACAATCTGTGAAAATTTCAACTGTCTACCTATTACGGTTCATGAGATACAGCCCGCTAACAGACAGATGGACAACGGAAGCTTAGTAATAGTAATAGAGTTCGGTTTGACACCTATCGGGTACGGAACCCTAAAAACCAACAGCTACCGATCACCTGACACCCATGTAAAAGAAGATTTATGACGAGCACACATTAGTTAGCAGACTACCGGAAAAAACTTCGTGGTCATTGCGTAATACACATGAAATGGCAATCGAACGCAATGCATTTCATTTTTACAGCTCAGCCACGTACTTATTGAGTTACTAGCTGCGCCCCTTGGTTTCACCCGGATTATTTTTGATCCAGTGGGAAATTATCTAGGTATAAAGTATCCTAATCTGCGTTCGCAATTTATTAGGCAAACATGTAAACAAACACGAGTTTTAGGAAAAATAACTGTAAAATCTACATATAAGATTCAGTTTGCGCTACAACTTCATATTTTTATGACTTTTTCAACAATACTAGTCAGTCTAAAAACAGCTTTATTTACATTCGCAAAAAGTTGATGTTTGTTTAAGTGGAAATGACATCAGTTGGAACCAAGGTTATAAATAGACCTTATGTCCTAACCAGGTCATGGTCTAACCATGTGCCAAATTTCATCCAAATTCGTTAAGTCGTTTAAGCGTGAAAGCGTAAGAAACAAACAGACAAACACACTTCCGTATTTATAATATTAGTTAGGAATTACATTGTTGAACAGACAAATTTTTTATACTTACCTATGAAGCAATGAACCTCAAAATAAAAGGCATTGAGATCGATTGCCATTCATGGTTAGTGACTAACCTGGTGTCAGAGTTTTAAAGCCGCCCATGGGCCTCTGAATTGGCTTCACATGCCGTCGAGAAATATCTCTCAGGCATGGCTGGTTTCCTCACGATGTTTTCCTTCACCGTTTTTGAAGCAAGTGATAATTATAGAATACGCACATGAATCTGAAAAGTCAGAGGTGCGTGCCTTGGGTTCGAACTCGAGACCTATGACTTGGTAGTACAACGGTCACACCACTAGGCTATCACTGCTCTGATTGCCATTAATTTATATGTGTTACGCAGTTACCCCGCTTCAACAACTCACCATTCTCTCCATTATTTTGTAGGTCAGCAACTGCCAGTTGTTCATTCCCAGTCTTCAAGCCAGCTTTTCCAGAATAAATTCCAGAGGTAGACACCAAGTTAGTGGTAGTGACGAAGGACCACGATGACGCGAATTGGGCAGCTGTAACAAAAACATATTGTGAATATCTGGATATATTTTGGTCCTTCCAATAACAGCTTTGGATCAGAACCTGGTGGATTGAGATGGACTAAAAGATATTTATTTTGATCGCCAGACGAAAAATATTAAAATAAAATACTCGTTTATTTACTTAGCAAATATATAGGTACATAAAATAAAGGAGATTACCAAAATTTTTAGACCTTTGAACAATCTACCTTAGATTAGGGATGCAATATTAAAAAGTAATTTTTTATTAGAAAAAAAAAATAAGTCAGTTTAATTAAAATGGACAAAAATCAAAATACCTACCTATACAGAATTTAAAGCTAGCATAAATAAATAATAAGGAAATACACAATGTCAATAATTAAATCTAAAGTCTATGTCATTAAAAAAATCATCAATTGAATAATAACACTTATCAAGTAATGTTATTAAGTAAATGTTTTTTTAAATAATATCTGATAGTTTTTCATGAATGACCCCTGCCGAAAACACTTTTCTTAACACGTTAGCTGCCATGGGGGGTCCAAATGACCGGCACTTGGTAGAAGCGTTTGGGCCATGGGGGGCTTAAATGACCGGCACAACTAAGGTGAACTTGAACACCTTTTGCTCGCTGACGGCCATGCGTGTAACGCAAAATACCATTACAAGTGGCCGGCGCGGCCCCAATGATCACTTTAGATAACTTGGCCTCAAAATATTTTTATAATTTTTTGGTTGTATGAATGTTTTTGTAGCGAGTCAAACAAAATTATGATGTAAATTAAAGACAGTATACTTTTTAAAATATTTTTATTATTACAAATCAAGGACTAGTGTTATTTAGAGACACATTATGTTGTGTTGAGATCAAAGTAATTTAAAATTAAAAAACAAACAGAAAATTAATGATTTTTATCAAAACACGGTCTGCACAAATATGGCTTGTCTGGGCAAACTGAACAAAATGTCGTAACCTTTTTGGTTTTGTTTTTGGCAATTTTTCTTCCATGCGTTTGTGAATTATTTTTGTAACAACCTACACAAAATTTTCTTGTCGTCACAGCCTTTCCGTCTGCTTTTACAAGAGAATGTTTTATTCTCTTTGGCCTACATGGAATGTTAGCTCCATCACGTGGGTTTGAGTCAATCATTTGTTGTGACAGTTTTCGTCTAAATTCAATAATAGGTATCTTCTTTTTTGTGGTAGCTTCATATAAAACCCGAGCATTTACTACAGCTGTGTTTAGAAGCAGTTCTAAGGCCAACTTCTTGTACCACTTGATAGATTTTCGAAGCGGAGAAGAATACGCTGTCATTTGATCCGAGAGGTCTACTGCTGCCTTAGCTTTATTATAATCCATAATTATCTTCGGCTTAATCACCTCTATTCCTCTCTTATTTTTAGTTTTTATAAATCCTATAGAGTGTTTAGTTGACAGTAGACAAACGTCACGTTTGTCCTTCCATTTCATAACTGTAATTCCCTTGCTGTTTTCTTTGGCTGCAAACTCACCAGGGTTTAATTTGGCTTCCATCACCTGTTTCGGCAAGTACTTTCTGTTTTTACGTAAAGTACCAATAAGATGTGTCTCATTGTCAATTAACTTTTCTGCCAAATCCAAACTTGTGTACCAATTGTCTACAAATACAGAATAGCCCTTTCCTAATAAATCCTCACACAGCCTGAGCACCACATTTGTCGGTGTAGAAAAAGCAGAATCGAGCTGTTTTCCAGAATAAACCTCAATTTTCCAAGTGTATCCGGGAACAGTACATAATTTAAATAGTTTGATACCATATTTATGGCGTTTTTGCTTATTATATTGTCTAAAGATTACTCTACCACGAAATGGAATCATGCTCTCATCCACACAAAGAAATTCACTAGGTGTATAGTGGTAAGCAAAATTAGCATTCAAGGCACAAAGAAGATTGCTTATTTTCGATAAACGATCATTTTCTCGAGCCTCCTCGTTATTAGAAAAATGCAACATCCTCAGTAATATTTCAAACCTGTTGCGGCTCATAATATTTTTAGCGAACGGTTGAGCGTACATTGGGTCATTAGACCAATAAAGTGCCAGTTTTGGTAATTTTACCAAACCCATCCAAATTATAAGACCAAAAAACTTCTTGATTTCAGTTTTATCAGTGTCCTTCCACAAGTGTAGCCTGGATTGGCGCGACTTTTAGATAAAACTTGCGCGGCAAAAATATTGGTCTGTCTAGCTATATCTTCTAACAGAGCCTCTGGTACCATCAAATTATAAAAATCTGCAGGTTGACCGCCAGCTAAAGCGTGTCGCAAATGCATCGGCTTCAAACCAGAAATTTCAGTGTAAGGTATTATATTAGGTTGTTTAACAATAAACTAGAATGTTAGGTGACCATTTAGCGCGCACTCCGATCTGTTACAAATAAAACTTTGCACTGAGTTGTTTACCTACAATTACAAAAACATTCGCACAGGACGCGGAAGAAATGTAATGCGGGGCAGCGGGGAAGGGACGCAGCATGCACTATCCTTTTTTTTTTTTTTTTTTTTTTTTGGATGGGAAATCATCAAATGACTTCTCCCGCTCTGGGCAGAGCGAGAGGGTGTGTCAGACTTTTACTGACTAAAACCCACCCGTGTTCCTTCCGTTGCCTGTGTGCCGGGGCCGCGATATCCCTTTCAGACAAACCCGCAACCCCAGCAGGGGCATGCACTATCCTAATATTTCTTTATTTTTCACTCATCAGTAGCGCGCTCGCTCGGGCGCAGGATGGACGTTCTGGCGGGGATTTTTACGCGACTAACAAGGATGACCGGCGATTTGACCGGCGTGGCTCCAATGAAAAAAATATTACATTTGCGCCGCGCCGGGTGTAAATGACCGGCGGATTAAAAACAGCACATAATATACAAAAAAATATATAAAAACATATATTATATATAGAAATCTTATAAATAAGTCATTTCACGTCATTTAAGCGACTGATGAAAAACGCAAATGTATTCGGATTTCCATATGGCAGGCAACGTGTTAAGTAAAGCTGTATTATTTATTATCCACCGTATCAAGAATAGGGATGATGCCTAGTTAAAAAAAAAGAAATTTTAATTAGTCCGTCAGTCAGATAATAAACAAAATATTAGACACGTATTTTTTGCTTTATCATATTAATAAAAAATACTTAGATAAAACGCATTTTAAGTTGGGGAGTGGGGGTCGCTACGTCACAAGTATAAAATCTACATACTCGTGACGTCATGGCACATTTTAACTCAATGTATCGCCGTAATCTAAAAAAAATAGAAAATACATGTCCAATATGTTTACATATGTCATATGTCGAACATATATCTATAAATTTTTGTCATCTATTCTAAGAACCTTCATTACGTTCAAGTCTTGGAAAATTTTGTTAAGACGAAATAGACCACATCTGTTTGTGTGTCTGTTGAATTATGATATAGACCCGATTTTCTTCCAAACTCACCATTCAAGAAAGGCACCTCAGACTGCCAGTCTCCCGTCATGACGAAGTTCTTCACGCCCTTCAAATGCTCCTCATCGTATAGAACTATATCCTCCTCCATAATGACACCGAAGGTCACTCCGAAGTCTGTGGTAAACGTCACCAGGTCTGAGTCTGATGTCGTGCAGTTGGCAGCACCTGTTTGAGATTTCCTGTAACTAAATGTTTGAAGGTTGATATTATTTAACCGTGGGATATTATTAGCATATTTTAAAACTATGTCAAAGTAGATAAATACCTTATCATAGTATGGAAAAGTTTAAGAGATAATTATAATTAGGGTTGTATAAGTGCCAGGAGACATCCTTATCTGCATTGCACAAGTCATTACTTAGTACTAATTAGAATCAAAATTCTAAACGAGTATTTTATTGAAAATTAACATGTACTTAGGGAACTAATCTATCTATCTATCTATCTATATATATAAAAATCAATTGCTGTTCGTTTGTCTCGCTAAAACTCGAGAACGGCTGGGCCGATTTAGCTGATTTTGGTTTTGAAATGTTGGTCGTAGTCCAGGGAAGGTTTAAACGGTGAGAAAATTTGGGTAGGTAGGGTAGGTAGGGAAGGTAGGGTAGGTGGGGGTAGGGTGGGTAGGGTGGGTAGGTAGGGTTTAGTGCTACCCGTGCGAAGTCGAGCCGGGTAAAGCTAGTAGTTTATAAAATTGTCTCTACCTGTACATGCATGTTTAGCTTGATCACAAAGAAACGGCTTTTGTCGTGAATCATCTGTATTAATCTGTGGTAGCACCCCCAATTTTGTATACTAGTGGTCGCCCAGAATGAATTCGAATGAAGGAGAGAGGTCGAAATTCGAATGGTCGAATTTCGACCTCTCTCCTTCATTCGAATTCATTTAAATGTCATGATTCTAAGGTAGCTATCTTCTGTCGAACGCTTTGGTAGAGTGCGTAATGTTTTTTTTATTAATTTAATTTATATCTAATATATATTATATAAAAATATTGGCTTTCTGCACTCCTTCTCCATATAAACTTAAACTGTGCCAAATTTCATACTCCTCTGTCCGCGTAATTTCGTAAAAAGGGGTACAAAGTTTTTGCTTCACGTATTAATATAATAATTACAACTACAAAATACTTACACTGCAACAATAGCTCCTTTTCTGTCAAACACCAGGTTGCTCCTCACCACCTCATGACCTAGCTGGCACCTTGCCTTCTCATACAAATGTACCACCACATACAAGCCTGCTTGTTTAGACGCCTGCGATACCACGCTAATAACCTGAAACAAAAGAATACGGATGATCACTAAATTTTTTTTTATCCGTCTTGGAGATTATTAAAAAATATTAGATACGTCTTTTTTCTTTTTTTACGTAATCTAAAGATTACGGTGATACATTGAGTTAAAATGTGTCATGAAGTCACGAGTATGTAGATTGTATACTTACTTGTGACGTAGCGACCCCCACTCCCCAACTTAAAATGCGTTTTATCTAAGTATTTTTTTATTAATATGATAAAGCAAAAAAATACGTGTCTAATATTTTTTTATTATCTGACTGACAGACTAATTAGAATTTATTTTTTTACCCAGGCATCATCCCTACTTCGTGTGTGCTGCGCATTTACCCCACGGAATGGTCGTGGATGGAACTGACACTGAAAGTCATGCCTGGAATACACGTGCCAATAAGTCTCATAATGGCATGCAAGTATGTTCAATAGTCAATACCATTGTCTTTGCCATTAATCATAGTTGTTATGGGAAAATGCTACCTACTTACCTACATGCCATTATTTAAGCTAGTAAATCGCACGTGTTTTCCGGGCTGTTCGTATATTCACGTGCAATTGTTAAGGAGGGTAATTTTACCCATCATACTGAACAACTTTCATACTTTTCTGATTTAATAGGAATAAACAATGAGGACGATTCCCAGCACGCGTTGCATGTTAGCCATAAAAATAGGTTTTCTACGGGTTTCGTTGACGAAAGTCTAACTGAAGAGACAGCTGTGCTGCTGGCGAGTTTGTTGCGCCACTTCTTCTCCCCAGCTAAAGCACTAGGAAGTGGTGAAGGGTGGGCGTTTTTTGGGGGACAGTCTTACGTAATTTTGACGTTCGAAAAGTTCTGATTCTCAGCCTATTTTGAATAAATGACTTTTGAATTTTGAAGAATAGATAATAGTATGCCGCTAGTGGCATAATTGTGCGCTGCCTTCGCCCGGCTAAAGTGCCATAAGCATTGAATTGTCATTGTCATTGTCTCTTATTATTTTGTTCGATAGTTGTGGTTAGTTCGCTGTAAAACACCACATTCCCATAACATTACATTATCTTGTGCCTAAACGGACCATCGCTGTTGTGTGGTCACAGTTCTAACCTAACCTACCTTTCAGCGATTTCCATTTACTTACTACTTAATTTATCGTAAATTCAGTCATTGTACTGACTTTTGATATAGTTATCAAAAACAAATACGATCCATCAATACAAAGGGCAGCGAACTAACCTCAACAATCAAACAAAATAACAAGTGACAGTAACAATAGCAATGCAATGCTTACGGCAAATTAGCCGGGCCGAGGCAGCGCCACTATTATGCCGCAACAGACAGATTATGATTGTTTATCTGTCATTTTGTCTATTCTTCCGTCGACAAACCCCGTTTCTATTGTGGTCATGCTAATCGTGCTGGTTGGGCAATATCTGGAATTTCACAGTAGCAGCGGAGTCTGGATTTGTGCCCAGTTGATGGCAATGGATTTAAACATAACCGGTGAAATGAGGGTGTACTATAGATAGGTACAGCTCTGCGCAACCCTTCGAAAAAACAAGGCGTTATGTTATGATAAAATCTACTTCCTATATAAAAGTGCACAACATGTATCTAAAATACAATAGACGACATACTCGTATATTTAGAAACCTAATCCGCTTAACTGTTCTTAAAGAGTCATAAAGAACCCTGTAAAAAATCGACACGTGTTGCCACGTCAAGCGCCGAACGCACACGTGAACACTGCGTTCGCGCTTGACGTGGCAACACGTCGTGTCCATCGATCGTGATCCTGAGGATGCCTCGTTGAGAAGGTTCTTTATGACTCTTTAACAGTTAAGTGGATTTGGTTATAAAATATTATGTCGTTTATTGTATTTTATAATGGATTTCCGCAAAGTCACGCCTGAGTCAATTAACTAACATGTATCTATAACAGCGTTTAAGCAATGTACCTGAGTTCACAGTGTCTACGTGACGTGACTCGCGCATGCATCAAAAGATGGGGTGAACTTCGTTAGAGCGAGAAAGAGCAACAACAATGCACATTTCGTCTTACGTTACAAAGAGACGGAGTATAGCACGTGGGGATTGCATGGTTGGGGAGCTTCGTGAACGTGATTTATTGTTGCTAAGGCGGGTTTACAATGATCGTTGTTATGCCAACGCTTTTTTTTATTTTTTGCTGTTATTAAATTGGGCAGATTTTCCGAAAATAATTTGCCGTGAAAATTGTTACGTTAAGAAAAGTTGATTTTTTTGGAACTTACCTCATCATAGTTATCAGTAGATCCCGTTGGCTCCAGTGGAGGCAGAACCAGAATATCAATGCCCTAAAAATAAAATAATAAAATTGTTAAGAATTTTATGTGAATGTAGTGTAGCTATGTATGAACAAAAATATTGTATATACAATAACTCACAGAAGTATACAAAATCTAAAAATATCCTACATCATTAACAGAACATTATTTAAAATCTTCCAACCTGAATATACGTAATTTTAGAATTCAAGGCAGCGCGGATATCTCAGAATGCGTAACGGTCATTGACCTATCAGCTGATCAACGCGTGGTGTTTATTTACAAAGATGTTCCGAATTTGAATTTCCACGATTGCACCGCATTGTTTTCACGTTTTGGAGAAAACGTTCTTAATTTAAATTTTGAGTGTAGTTCATAAAAAAATAATCGTGTGATATTAAAATACCTAATGAATGTTGGAAGGTTATCTTTGTTTTTCCTCTGCGTTTATAAATGTGAGTTATATGAGACTGTTTGTAAAACAATGTTATCGTAACATAACATGCTTGTGATCCCTGATACTCCCAGTCCGTAGCCGACTGCAGGCAGCAGCTGCAGGCGACGCGGACGTGTCGTCGCGACACTATTGGTTTCTATGTATTTCCATAAAATACCTTCCGTAGCTAGCGACACGTCGATTTCATAGAAATATTTAGAAACTAGTAGTGTCGCGGCGACACGTCGCCTGCTGCTGCTGCCTGCAGTCGGCTATGGAATAGGACTGGAGAAGTAGGTAGAGAGGTACCACTGCTCTGAGACGTACGAGGTAAATTAAAGATTTTTCTCTGATTTTCGAACTTTTAACTATAGCAAGTAAACCCTAATTCCTTAAAACACAATTGCAATCGCTTACTTCGTACTCTCAGGATTTTCATGGAAATTCACGCCACCAGTTGGCGCTACTTTGACAAGAGGTCCATCATTTCCACAATGAATATAAAACATAATGATGACATTCATCAGTCGTTTCATTCATTCATTCATCATTTAGATGACTAAAGAAAATGTGCGCTTTGACACTTTTGACAGGTGCACGGAACTGACGTCTCAGTGCTGCCACCTAGTACCTAATTTCGAATGCGTTTCGAAACATCTTTGCAATATTTTTTTAGTGTTGATACAATTCTATAATGACTATGGTTCCATTCAAACTTAATGGCGGCTCGGAAGTTAGCCACTCGCTGCGCAGTACCGCACCTCTCACCCCCGCTGACACATGAATTCGTTACTGCACAGCGACTCGCCTCATATTCCGAGCCGCCATTGCCATTAAGTTTGAATCAGGCTGTACCTGTGTTGCCTTTCTTTATCAACTTGCAACTACTTGCACGTCAAAAACATTGCTATCATACATTTTTCACAGAAGTTTTCGTGTACATGGAAACGTAAAGAAAATAAATACTGTCTATTTATTCGTACGATACCATGCAGACAGTGCAAAGACATTTCTATATTCTCTAAAGATATTCTCATTTGTATGACTAACCGTTTTGCCAGCAATAAGGATGAAAGGTGTAAACTCGCGTATTTCTTTGTTTTGCAGATGCAGCACACCTGCTTTGTAGGTCTGAAACAAAGAGTATTTTATTAAGTAACTGAATTTGAGCCTCTATTAAGTAGCACAAATTATGATTTTGTCCTAAAAAAAAAAAAATTGAAATTGACGGACCACGAGTAATTTGGTTTGTCAAAAATGACACGTGAAGATTAAGTTGGTGATTTGACAGTTGTTGATGAATTATTATTAGTAACTCGAACTTAATAAAATATTGGTTAAAAATTAGATTAGACTTTTTTTTGACACTATCCATTTAGTCGATCCAATAACCGACTTTTTATGATTTTATACTGAAAATCACGTCTAAACGTGTAGAGTAGTTAAATAAGAGCGTTTTCTTAATAACTTACTATAGGAATATTGTAGATTATGTTTATATTACATAGTGAAATTAATTTGTAAAGTTATGTCTAACGCGGATAAAAAACTGAGAATCACGCAAATTCTATCAAGCGTATTTTTCTGAAACCTTCACCATTTTAAAGGTAATTTAATTATTGATATTTTAGTATACGCGTTTATTAAAATACCTTTTGTTTTATGTATAATAAATTATTAATGCGTTTAATTTGGGCCAGCGCTCCTTGGTGGGCGAATTCTATTACTAGCTGGACGTAGGTATAACGCGGTGCGTGAGCTCATTACAGAACACGCAAGCTAACCACTCAAGGTCACTGACATATACCTGCGTCTTAAAACAAATAAAAGCTTATTTTATTCCTAAAAATAAATTTGACAAAAATAATCCCATTGACAACCCAATTTATTTCATGGACTATATACCAATACTACATGAGTTGACATGAGTAAAGAAACAGAAATAGAAAAACAATGCACCTAGCAGTAGGTACAAAGGATTTTTGTCACCAATTTCTGATGAATCTCTTTCCGAATGAAAGGACGCATGGTCCACGCATTCCCCTGCTTCGAAATTTGAAAATTAGGTCGCTAGGGAGATTCCTCCACTAGAGCGAGAACGAACAACAACAATGTATGATAACGTATGCGTTAGAAAGAGACAGAGCAACAACACGCAGGGAACGCATGATTGGGAAGCTTTTGTCTTTAAGAAGGTATTATGATTGTATTTTTACAATGCATTTGCTCGAAAAGAGCGTTTTCCAAGCAGTCAATTTGTGCGGAAAGTGTCACTCACACCTACCTTCCGCACTTGTAGCATAAATAACTATTAAAGCTTTGTTTTGGTCGTTTCTATTTTTAGATTTCTATGAATAATGACATTTTTAAACGCCTTTGTTTTATATTTTATTGTTATAAAATTGTGCTGTAAAATGCAGTTTATCGATGCAATTTCAATAATACTGGATCGAGAAGAAAAATGATTTAAAATAATTTTCCTACCATTTTAAAGCATTTTCTGCTGTCAAATAAAATGCATAAACAATGATATCCTTAGGTTTTAGCATAATTTTCGGTAAAAAAAATCTAATGAATATTATAAAAGTATCTCATATTACGTACTCATTATTTTATTATATTTTGTTCTTAATTGCTTAAAGCTTTTCAAGGATTTTATTTTCATGAGAAACTAACACAATAACAAATTTGAATAATTTTACATAGTTTTAATTTCTACCCACACCTATACATATTATAAAACAAAGTCACTGTTCGCGTCTGTCTGTATGTCCGCGTTGTTGTTCTAAACCACACAACAGATTTTGACGAGGTTTTCACTATCGTTTAGAGAATTTATTCTGGAAGGTCTGCGTGTATAATACGTTAATATTAAAGTTAAGTTTACCTAAGAAATCTCAATGTTTTGTCAAGTCGTAAAAACCGTGCGAAGCAGGATCGGGTCACTAGTATTCAAGTGCTAATTATAGTGCTAGTATTAAATAAATAAGCTAAAATTACTTGACAACAAGTAATTAGCTTCAGATTTTTTTTATAAAAAAATAAAAAAATTATACAAATTAAATGGTTAAAATAGAAAAAATAAAAACGTCTCACCTCACTGGCCATAAAAGAATTCACACACAGAAAACAAACCACTATGCTTAAAAGCATCATTATTATTTTTTATCACTGGCACTAATTAAAAAGAAAACTTATATTTTTAAAATGGCGGGGAAATTCGTCCTTCCCAGTTGGCGCGCGGCGCGGTAATGCTGTGTTTTGCTTCGGAAACTCAACTTACTCGGCCCAGGGTGAATAATATTGCATCTGATTGAGGCCGGTACCAGGATATTATCATTTAAGATTAAAACGACAATAATATGCCGGTTGCTATCGGTTGCGTGGTACGGGGGAAACGGCAGTAAACAGCTGCAGTAAAGAATTTGTTATCGGTAGGTGTTAAATGATGTAATCTGCTGCTTATCTTGCGGTGAATCGTGTGTAGGTTAATGTCACTATGCCTGCAGAAAGAATGCAAGCTGTTTGTGTTTGGGTCACTTTTCATAGCTCATGGTGTTGAAGTAACTAGGATATATTCGAATAACTCTTTCTTGCATCTTGCAACTTGCAAACAGGAACAATGCGACAGCGCGACGCGGCTGGCAGAAAAGTTCCCTAATTGCGTAATACACGATCAATCAGAATGTGAATCGTTTTTAAACAGATTGCTAATCCTTCGCTACATAAGTTGAAAAAAAAATCTGCTCAACAACTTAACGCAATGAATGTTGTTGAACTGTCAACATGAAACAGATTAGTCGTAATCGTTTACGAAAATGTGTTACGTAATAAGATAGCAGGTTCTATGAAAACTTCTTCTAAATTGTTCTACCAGAATCGCGTCAATTTTCACAATTAACAACATAAAAAAAACAGTTTTCAGTTTTTCAATTTAAATTCATTGATCCAATTTTCACAATTCTTCAAGTCTTCCTATGTCATGCCATATTTTCTTCTAACAGATTACAGAGATTCCTAAAATAATGCCAAAAAGACCATACCTCACCATTTTTAAGACTCCATACCCTAAGTGCCAAATGGAACCCTTTAACTAGCTCCGTGCGTCCGTCTGTCAGCGGGCTGTATCTCATGAACCGTAATAGGTAGACAGTTGAAATTTTCACAGATTGTGTATTTCTATTGCCGCTATAACAATAAATAATAAAAATAAAATAAAGTTAAGAATTAAAGGGGGACCCCCCGAAACGATTTTTTTCGTCGTTTTTTGCTAAACGGTGGTACGTAACCCTTCGTGTGGGAGTCGCACCTGGCCGGTTTTTTTGTATAGTCTTTTATGCTCCACTCTTGGGCAAAGACCTCCTCCCTTCCGTCCATTTCTCTCAATTTTACTGGTTTCTCCTCAATTCTTCAAGAAGCTATCAAAGGCGGCCTGCTATATTCTTCCCGGTCTTTCGCGACCCTAGCTATCCCAGAGCTGGAGTCCAGTCATATAGCTACACGGCCAAACAGTGGGCCCACACTACAGTTTTTACGGAAACCGGAAAACATGGCCGATGACAAAAATAGCAATTATCTGTAAAACTAGTCATGAACGCACGATACAGGAAACAGATAATGCACTAAACGTTATGGAAAAACCAAACAGATCGTATCGCACATTTTAAGTTCAAATGTCAAACGATATAAATAGACGTTCGTTGCGTCACGGCATTGTTACTGAAATTACTTTGGGAAAGAGATTAGGAGGCCGTGAGACGAAGGTGAGCGACTGAAGTAACTTACTCCATCATAATTTTTGAATCTTTCATTGCCCATTACTGGTTCTTACTAGTTTTGTGAAACTTAACGATCGTATTCATAAGGTAAGTTACGTAAGTAATGACGGTTATACAGGATGGCAGGGACGTCGACAAGAAAACTGTTACCACAGATTCAGTACGTTATTCTGAACGCGTTGAAATTTCATCGATTCAGCTGCTCCATACATTTTGACCGAGTAGGTATTGCACTTTTCTACGAAACAGCACGCCATGCATATTGCAAGTTGACTCCTGGAGGGGCACCGGCATTACGTTTGCTCTAAAGTTAACCCTCGAGGAGTGTCACCGGCAACAATTTTAAAAAAATTATAAAGCAATGGTTTAGAAATTTTCTTCAAAGTCCTAAAGAATATGATAAAAGTGTTACGCTATGGGGTGCTGAGACAATGGAAGTTCGAATATCATCATTCACAGCCTCTTTCAACCCTCTACAGTACAAAGCCTGCTCTCTTTTACACCATTCATGGTACAAAGAATTATGTCATCGCCTGCCTGGCCTTGACTCAACTATATTGGGGTCGGCTTCCAGTCTAATCGGATGCCGCTGACTACCAGTATTTCACATGGAGCCACTGCCTATCTGACCTCCACAACCCAGTTACTAGGTAACAAGATACCCCTTGTTGAATTGTGTAATCGTAACTAGATTATTTATAGCATTGAATAGAATACTAGGTATATTGATAACGCACTTGTTCTCGTGATACTCACGTGTTTTCTACATGGTGGCGAATGAATTATTTGACCGTGATATGATTTCAATCTCAAACATTTAGTAGATTACTGATTCGACTTTTTTTTTGTAAGTAGATTATCCATAATCATAACTTAGGGTTTACGTAAAATAATCCACCTCTAATGTGCCCACTTTTTCACGGGTATGTTTTTAAAACGAGCTTCCCATTGACATTCGAAACTTACCCATTAAACGATTTAAAATCTGTGTTAAAACTAAACTTTGTAAAAAAGGGTACTATACAATTTCAGATTATTTAGAAGATAAAAAGCTCGGGATTGAGCTGCTCGCTCTGCTAAGCCTTGAGATAAAACCATAAAACTTGAAATTTTAATTATTATGTAAAATCGTTTAAATAACCATTTTTATATAAACATTGACATTGTTGAAAATTATATACCTACAAAATTACATATATTATTTTAATTATTGTGAATGTGAGGACGATGTGAATACATATTTTTTTTGTTTTTCTTTCTCTCTCAGTTAGTTTTAATGATGGTCTGGCAGTTTGAGTAGTTGATGCGGCCTACCCAAATGTCCTTTCTTTGGTTCGGCGAGTTGAGCTCCGTTGAGCTCCACGATTACTGACAAATGCTTGCTCTGACTGGAGAGGTCCACTCAAATCAGTGTGGTTCAATCCTCAAAAGACGATTTCAGACACTAATCTGCCTGTTCCTCATATAGCCTAACCAAGATTATGTCTGGACTTTATTAAAGACTGCGACCTCTGAGTTTGTTTCGGCCTTTCTTCTCAGAGTAGTCAGAGAGGAAACGCCGAACTCATCTAGCTTATTTTTAATATGACGTCTAAAAGTGATTCCGATATCCTATAGAATAAATAATTTCATTTCACTGCTGATACTCAGTAGCCCTCGCCCGAATCCACCACGTGAGCTTAGTCCAGGTTGGTGGATGTCACCATGTCTTCGACTTTGAAGTGAAATCTTCTTTAGGCACGTTGAGCACTTTTTGGGTGAACAAAAATCATGGAACTCGCGTCATCGTCACCGAACGTCGTTATTATTTTTGGTTTATTAAGTGTTTATTATCAAGGAATAAAGATTAAATTAGACATTAACACTTCTTTACAAACAAAAAATAATTCAAAAATAATAACCTAATAGCTCGACGATGCAATTCACAAGTTACTTAGTTTTCACTTCTATCGGCAGTCCCCAAAGACGATCCCGCATGTGTTAAATGTATATGTCGCAGGGATATGAGGAAAACAGGGAATTGATCAAATCTCTAAGCGATTTGATCAAATCACGGAGGATGTTAAAATAATAACACGTTTTTATCATTTCCCTAAGCAAATCTGGTGATTTGACAAATCCCAATAAAGAAATCTAGTGATTTGAACAAATCTCAAAATTGGTTCAGTGAAAAGATAATAAAACATGTCCGGTTCTTGTTTACGTCGCGCTCGCGCTTGCTTGTCAGTTACCGCGCCCCCTGCTCCACCCCGCACTCACCCGCGGCCGCCCGCACGTGGTCTTAGTTGGTTCTAAACACTATGGGAGACGGACGCACGCACTTTTGAGTATAATTTTACGAAAATTATAGAGAATGGCTTTGAATACGGAACAAAATCAGCCTCGTACTGAGTTTGTGTGTGAGGAACAGTTTAATGAAGCTATTAAGACGATTGTAGAGGGGCGGCATGATAAGGAAAAACCGTTATGGACTCAAGAGAGGGTAGAAGAAGCGATTACAGCGATTGAACAATTTAAATCAGCTCCAGTACTGAATCTTAAGAGAACAAACAAGCAATATTATTACGGTAACAAATATGATGTAATGGAGGTAGGTACAACCAAGTTTTTGATATTAAAAAGAAAGTTTGCTTCTGACTCAGTGGTTAAGATAGTGACTCCAAATGAATTTTATGCCATACTTTGTGAAACCCATCAAGCGACGGGCCACGGTGGCAGAGATAAAATGCTGTACTATTTGAAATCCAGATATTTAATTCCCACTTCTGTTGTATTAGAATTTTTGAAACTCTGTACGGTATGTCAATCTAAAAAGAAATTCCCAAGAAAAGGTATTGTTGTTTGCCCGATTGTGTCTAATGATTTTAACCATCGCGGCCAGGTTGATTTGATTGACCTACAGTCAACCCCCGACAGGAATTATAAATGGCTATTACATTATCAAGATCACGCAACAAAATTCAGTTTTTTGCGACCATTGATTTCAAAAAGAGCAGCTGAAGTACTATAAAAATAATGTTCTGTGTAATTCACGTTGCCACAAATCTGCTACGTGTTTTAATAAGTGAATATTACAAATAGGCATATCATACGTTACGTTTTTCTATTTTTTAATACATTTTTGTTTCTCTTTTTCAAATAATTATGTTCTAGTTGTGATTTTTGAGATCTATATTACATTTTGTGTGCGAAGCCGGGGTGGGTTGCTAGTACAAAATAAACCTTTAAATTACCACAGAAAAGTTATTTTTGTCATTTCACTGAACCAATTTTGAGATTTGTTCAAATCACTAGATTTCTTTATTGGGATTTGTCAAATCACCAGATTTGCTTAGGGAAATGATAAAAACGTGTTATTATTTTAACATCCTCCGTGATTTGATCAAATCGCTTAGAGATTTGATCAATTCCCTGTTTTCCTCATATCCCTGCGACATATACATTTTGATATCCCATAACTCTAAGGTTATCATATTACTGAGACCATGTCAAAGAATCAACTAGCATTATTATTTTTTTTTTTTTTTCTAGGACTTGTCCGTTTGCTTACGATATTTTCTATCTCCATTTTTACTGGCATTTTTAACTGAAATTAGTTTTTGTTATTCTGTATTCTATTTTTGTTCTTATTACTCAGAAATTATACTTACCTATAACAATAATATCTAACTTTGATAAGCGATAATAATCTATTAAGTATTCATGAAGTTTTGCTGATAAAAATATACTAATTCTATTTTTAACTAAGTGACACATATAAGGAAAATGCTCCCGAAATAAACCCGAATGGGGCCGTGACCGAAACAATGTAAACATAACTATATAACATATATTTTCGGTACTGAAAATTTCAAGAAAACCATCTCAAAATCATTTCTTTAACCCTGAAGAAGTATTTAAATGTTTTGTTATTTATTACTTCTTATTTCAGTATACTTACATAAAAATACAAATAATTAATAAGTTAGTAATAATAATGTTCAATTATAATACTGCTCAGCACTCGTGGTCATCACTAAATTAAACAAAATTGATGTTTTTTCTATCCAATCTCACCGTTGTTATCAGTAAACGTTTTAGAGTTCCCTCATGCAAAGACGATTTTGGCTAACCACCAAGTCATCTCTGCAAAATAAATATACTAATAGTTCGGCCGTTGAGAAAATGCATTCTTGACACTTGTCAGTTTCATACCAACGAATATGTGTTTTGATCCTTATGAGCGTTTATTCTGAAAGTTGTCAACGTCGTAAATCGCTGTCAAAAATTTACCTGTTTTGATTAATTTGGCAATATTACTGTATGGAAATAAGAAATGTGACTAACTAGAATATTAATAATGAATTGCAATTATAAAATTTAATTTCATCCTGGACCCGTTTTTGGTGTAAAAAAGGCATATTTTGGAAGGTTCCAAATACTTTTTTACATCTGTAACGAAACATTTGGTGTTACGATATTAATTATTGCATTTCTTAATCAATATTCTAGTTCGCTAGTGAGCCACATTTTTTATTTCCACACAGTAATATTGCCAAATTAATCAAAACATAAAATATTTGACATCTATTTGCGACGTTGCCCACCTTCAGAATAAACGCTCTTAATAAGCATTGAACCTATATAAAATCTCGTAAATACTATTATTTACTTCTCATTCCAATACATTATGTACTGGACTTTGTGCTAGTGTCAATTAAAGGTAAATACCAACTCTTTTCATTGAACTATTGAAACGAATGTCTGTGCATAACATTGCGTACGTGATCATTACCACATAGGTGTGAACAATGGTACTGCTTCGATAAGTTAGTCACCATCGGCATTCACCAGGTAATAGGAAAACGAAAATAAACCACCATTATTAAAGTATTATTTATTTATTTAAACTTTTCACACTCAAAAAAAGTACAAAGGCGGACTTAATTTAAATAAAATTTATAATTTAAATTTTCCCTTTTTTCTTCTTTTTTTGTAATCTAAATGAGGAAGCTTGTAATCAGCAATTGTCAGTTTACTACTTCGTTACCATTTACGTTTATTAGTCTGTAAGCTTTCTTAAAATTGTAAAAAAATAATGCCTTAGGCATTCTCTACCAGTCAGGGAGAGAGGAACAAAGAAATTAAAAAAAAAATATTCTAATGCAATATAACTAAAATAGGTACAACAGTACATAAATAGGTTACAAACTACATACACATACATCATACATAATTACTATAATATATATCTACTAGCTGACCCGGCGAACTTTGTTTCGCAATCAATCAAATACCCACCCTACCCTACCTACCCTACCTACCCTACCTACCCTACCTACCCTACCTACCCTACCTACCCTACCTACCCTACCTACCCTACCTACCCTACCTACCCTACCTACCCTACCTACCCTACCTACCCTACCTACCCTACCTACCCTACCTACCCTACCTACCCTACCTACCCTACCTACCCTACCTACCCTACCTACCCTACCTACCCTACCTACCCTACCTACCCTACCTACCCTACCTACCCTACCTACCCTACCTACCCTATGGGTATAGCACTAGAATTTGGCCCATGGCTAAGTTAAAGATGGTAGCTCAGACGGCACAGCCGGATGAGCTACCATCTTTGCATACCGAGACTCCTCTGTGCCTCGTTCAAGCACGTTAAGCCGTTGGTCCCAGCTGTCACTCGTAGATCTTTGACAGTCGTAACGGGTCGTCAGAAGCCTGAAAGTCTGACAACCAGTCGTACCAAATGGTCAGATAGGCCGTCGCTCCATGTAAAATACGTATACTGGTATTTAGCTGCATCCGGTTAGACTGGAAGCAGACAGTCGGGAAAAGGCTAGGCAGAATAGATGAATACTAGAATTTCGTCAAAATTAAACATGGATTGCACGGGTGACGAATGTGAAGATAGTTTACTACATTCTAAGGATAGTAAGTACCCTGTTACCATTTTTTCTTGTTTGTGTCATCTTTCCACAACAGTATGAGCTAACCTCGTAGTTTTAAGCTAACGAGTAAACTTAGTCTATTATTTTCGCTTGAGCATAGATTTCGATATTTTTTGTTGGTATGTTAGCCTGTGCTAGCTGACTTAAAGCAAATAATTTAATTTAATGTTTTGTGTTGCGTAATGTAAATTATTTTGTATACTATTGTATAGAATCACATTTTTCTAACTGAACATACAGCTGTGCTGCTGGGAGGGGGTTTGTTGCGCCACTTCTTCTTCCCAGCTAATGCACTAGGAAGTGGTCAAGGGCGGCCGTTTTTGGGGGACTGTCTTATGTAATTTTGACGTTCGAAAAATGCTGATTCTCAGCCTAGTTTGAACAAATGACTTTTGAATTTTGAAAAACTTGTGCCAAAAAAAGAAAGAGTAACACCCTCAGCACTTTCTCCAGTATTATCTCTAGAAGTGAAGGCGGGCCCTTGACAGGAGGTTTCTGTATTAGTGGTTACATAGAATTAAAAATAGTTGTTGTGAATATTCTTTTATTAATCTTGACTTCCCATCTATATGTTAATCTTGGCTGATGCCCTTGACGTGTCAGTGACAGTATGTGTCAACCCAGGTGACGTTCCTTTACTACAGTTTCGGTTTTGCTTTCTTCAAAAAGTCTTACGCTAGTGATTTGTCTATATTTTGTAGAAATTGATGAACTACACTTCTCCCGGGCCCGCCATTTTGCAATTTAAAAAACTGTAGCATGGCAAAGTAACGCCGCCGCTTCACAGATCGCACAGATTCAATAGAATCTAAAAGTTCCACTAAAAGTGGTGTTTATGGCAAAAATTCTCAATAGACATGGCGTAACAGCTGCGTTACTCGGCGTAGCGGTGCAGACATGGCGTAGCAGCTGCGTTACGCGGCGTAGCTGTGTAGACTCGGCGTAGCAATAGTGTTATGCGGCGTTGCTGTTGAGTTACGTGCCTTAGTAGCGGCGTAGCAGATGCTTATAGACTACATAGATGACGCGTAGTAGAGCAAACTAAAGAGCAGAGTGGATGGACAATTTTTATGAAGATAATTAAATACGATTATGATTCACTTTACCTCTTCAAACAACTTCATAAAAAAAAATGACATGATCGCAATTTTCTGATAAAACATTATTAATATGCTAATTATTTCTTGTTACTTTCCGGTCTACTGGGTATGACCTACGTGACTGTTGATCCGTCTACTCCTAAACTACAACAGGTTGTAGCATTCTTGCATAGTTACATGAATCTAAAGAAAACATACTAAGTAAGTATTCATGAAATCTAATTTTAAATGTTGAACTAGTGAGTTAAGAGCGAATAGGGCGACGCAAGAACTTAATAAGGCTAATGTCAGTGGAAATGTCACCACTGCGGGGACGTCCTAGTACTCCCAGAATAACATACCAATGTTATTCTGGGAGTACTAGGACGTCCCCGACAAGTAATTTTTTTTGCGGAATGGCTCGTGACTAATTAATAACAGCTGCACGGGTTGATCTTAAGGGTTAAGCAACGCTTGCCGGGGTCGGTCCGAGGATAACATATCGAAACCCCTCCATCCGTGCCTCAGAAAGCACGTTAAACCATTGGTCCCAGCTCGTACACTACTCACACTCGTCACTCGTAGATTTTTGACAGTCGTTACGGGTCGTCAGAATCCCCAAAAGTCTGACAACCAGTCTTTCCAAGGGGTATCGTGTTACCCAGTAGGGGTTGTAGAGGTCAGATAGGCAGTCGCTCCATGTAAAATACTGGTATTCAGCTGCATCCGGTTAGACTAGAAGCCCACCCCTACATAGTTGGGTTAAGGGTTAGGCAGATAGATTTTTTGACCAAGTGATTTTATTGGTGAAGTCCTTTAAATCTAGGCAATGTGCGTAATATTACTCTTAACGATCAATTTGACAACAAGTTCGACTTTAGGTGAGTACATATATACTAGAGCAGAGGTAGCGAACCAATGGCACGCGTGCCATTGATAGCACGTAACAAAACAATTTGGGCACAGCATCATTTCAGAAACCTAAGTCATTTAGTTTGCAACAGCAGAAGTCGGACTAATTTGTTCTTTAATTTAAATAAATATAAAACTATTGATATTAACATTACTTTATATTACTAAGGTATAATTGTGAAAGTACATTTTTTTCCAGGAGTCACCAAGTCAAGATTGTGTGTTGGCACGTTATGGCAACATTCAATATGTATTCGGAAAAAATGGCACGTAGATTTAGAAAGGTTCGCCATCCCTGCACTTGAGTATTTTGTCGAGCATTTCCAAGCAATGTAACGTTCTTACGAATGTTACAACACAAGCAAAAGCTCAATTTGAAAAAGTATTTCCATATACTGTTACGTTCCTGCGAATGCTCGACGCTGCGTTCGACGTAATGCTTACGGTGAGTGATTTACCTGTAACATTTATTTTTACCTTGCGTTCATTGTAACCAACTGCCTTCGCTCCGCGCACCTCACTCCACGTCGCCCGTGCTCGTGCCTTTGCTCGATATATATAATGTTACACCAATACACTCGTTGGTTTTTAAGATCAGTAACAAAACATCGAGCGTCGCTTCGTGTTCGAAGTGCGGTTCGATAAAATTTTAAAACGAGGAATGCTCGCTGTTCAGTTACAAGTAAATGCTCTTGTCCAGGAGTTCCCAAACTTTTATACTTCAAAACTTTAGTATTTTGCCTCGGCGCCTAAAAATAGTCGAAATAGGGTAGACAGGCACAAATTAAAAACATTCACGATTTGAAGCCGACTTTTTTTATTTATATTGACACAAGACTACAATTATTTAAAATAAAATGGCAACTTAGTTTATGTGAGGCTTGATGTCCACACATTTTTTCAAGGCATGGCACAACTTCACACCGCTGCTCTCATTTCTTGCTTCATTAATCTTTGCGCAATATTTGCTGTTTATTACAGCTACAGCTGAAAATCCGGCTTAACACAAACAAGATGTTGCAGGGAATGAGAATTCTTAGAGCTTTTATTTTGTACCGGCGAATTTCTAAGTTTTGTTTCCAGAGAACGGTAAACAGGATCGCCTATCGGCGCACCTCTTTGCTCTCTGCAGTGCACCAGGGTGCCGCGGCGCACTCTTTGGGTCCCCTGCTCTAGTCTATAGTTACCTTGATAGAGTTGACGAAACGAAAAGCAGTGTGTGAACTTGATAATCTGTAGTTTCTACCCTCATTGGGAAATGGCGTAAGTCAATGGATGTATGTATATAACATAGTTTCTAGTGTACGAGAAGCTGCTATGCAATGAGTCACTTAGTAATCATTGCTTGTAAATCGTGATGTATTGTAAGTACCTCCGCGGATACACCTACATTAATAAAGATTCATTCTTTTCAATGAAGACTACGGAAGTTGGTCGTTTAGCCAAATATTGTAAGAGAATATTCTACTCTCTTCTAGAAAATCTGAAGTCTACATTTGCATACTTACATACACATTAATTTTTAATTACATATTACTTCTTTTTTTTTTACAAATCTCGGTAACGTGGATCGCGGTCGTTTGGAACGCGTACGAGGGGCTGAAGCCAACTCGCAGAGGCCCGAGACATTTTTAAGTATTGAGACACCAACCGACAATTATCCTTGTATGCACTATGCAAGTGCACCCAAGGACAACCCTCGATAAAGTCCAATATAGGGCTATGGGTTTGGGTAGCTATAGTGGATTGGTTATCTAGAATTGTGGAAGGACTATGTCAATGATATGGTATACACGGATAAAATGGCAGGGGGTGACTTGCACACTCAATAATGGGCCCCCGAAAACGGTCGCTATCACATAGTGTCGTAGCGACTAGGGGGCAACACTTCCTGAGGTGCTTGAGGAGTGTAGAGTGGCTCTCAGAACAATCCCAGAGCCCGGGAGATGGTCAAGATCCCTACCAGCACTTACTGGAATACTTCCTTCCTCCGAGCACGTTTGCTCTTGCGACTCTCCACTCAAGCCGGCCAATAAAGGTAAGAATGAGGTGGGAGCTCTGTTCCTCATCAGTGTTCACTCCAGCCGGTCAATAAAGGCAAGCCAGAGATGAGGAACAAGACTTCTCCCAGCAGATAGGGTCCGTGGGGTCGCTACTGCCCCCAGCTCACCACATGCTGCTCTCTTGGTCTGGCTCCTCATCCTAGACCTGTTCCGGCAAAGTAAACTCAACCGGCACAGACTTATAAAATACGTTGAGGAAACCCGCCTGCGTGCCTCCGGTTCTAAAAATTCACGGGGTAGGGCAAACCACTGGTACCACGTGAAGTCGCGATTGTCAAATTCGATTTTAGTTGTGTCAAAACTATTTTTAAATTTAGAGATTTGTTTTTGCAGAACAGCTTTAAGATTCTCACAGCCAAAAGTAAGGAATTTTAGTGATAGTTTAGTTAGTTTCTTTCGGTGTACAAGAGAATCGGCGCCATTGTACTTATAAACAACTCCTACTGTCCTGCAAAAGCACATGCCACATACGTGACAAAACACAGCGATCACTAGTTAATCTACATTCTACTATCAACAAAAACATTGTCTGGAGATTAACTCTTGCACCTGACGAGTAGTGACGTCACAGGCGTGTCAACGAAGTAGGTATATATAGCTGACATCGTGGTGAATGCGTGATACTGATAGTGTATTGATTAAATTGTCAATAATTACTTAATCTAGAATTAGGATGTCTGTCGGCTATTATTATTTGTTTATTTATGGCATCATCGACGCAATGACTCTAAACTTTCCTCCCATACCTATTAACAGTGTAATTTGAACATTGTAAAAGTTCTTATTTTGAAAGGAGTAACCGTGGAGTTTCTTGCCGGCTCTTCTCCATAGGAAACGACCAATTGGAACCGTAGTGTCCATGTAGGTATAATATTTATACGAGTATATAATATGTTTTTTTTTTGTCTAGTTATGCGCATTTAAACATGCATGGAGCAGCGGACCCATACAATGACTATTTCTCAATAAGAAATTCACAAACAAAAAGCGGGTATTCATACATTAATTTGCTAATAACATTTCATTTTGCATGCATTATATTACATTAACAAAACACAAAACTCAAGACTTCAATCCACCCGTACAAGTAATCATTACTGTGTTCGCAAATATTCATAACACAATAAAGCAACTTCTCTTCTGAAAATCTTCTCCGAACACCTTCCAGCCAAGCATGTGTTGATCTTCCAAAAACATCTCAAAATCTGCTGTCGTCTTCCGTGTTCCCTCCTTTTTCTCATCCATCCATAGTCTTTGGTCTCCCTCTATTATTTTAAACAGACAGTGAATATTGTTGAGTAGATGAAAAAAAACAAAAAACATTTATTCAAATTAGGCTGAGAATCAGCACTATTTGAACGTCAAAATTGCATAAGACCATTCCCGCAAAACGCCCGCCCTTCACCACTTCCTAGTGCTTTAGCTGAGAAGAAGTGGAGCAACAAACTCCCCAACAGCACAACTGTCTGTTTAGTTAGAAAAACTTGATTCTAAACAATAGTATAGTAGATTTATTATCCTGCTTATTTCAATAGCATTTGTCAGAAATACAAAGATTATGAAAAAATCGTATCAGTTACAATTTGTAGGCTAATGTTCGAGGTATGCTATTTCCAATTTCCTGTAAGTTTCCGTTTTCGACTCTTCGAACTTCCGAAGGTATAATGTATGTCCTTATTACATAAGAAAACGCTTATTGACTGCCTCGTAGGTCCTGTGATGGCAAGCCCTACTGCTGAGTATGAGGTAAGGAAAGTGTTATTGGATTTTTCCATCAGATATTTCTCAGTAGCTGCCCGGAGTCTGGATTTGTGTCCGGTTGATGGCAATAACCTCACCCCCTGTTACTATAACTGGTGAAATCCGGGTGTACTATGGGTACACCTCTGCCTAACCCTTCGGGGAATAGAGCCGTGATGTTATGTTATGCTTATTTGCAAAACGGTAAAAGAAAACATTGTGAGGAAACCGGACCAAAAATTCGAAGACGTGTTACGTGAGACCCGCACTTGGCTCGCGTGGTGGATTACGGACCACTGCCTCTCACGGAGAGGAGGTCTGTGTCCCAACTAAGAGACGGTTATTGGCTGAATATTATATGACGTGGTTGGCGCAGCTAAAAACTTGCTCTCGGCCTATTCGCTCTATTTCGGTCGTGGGATTGTTTCCCGTTTATAAAAAATATTTTGTCTAAATGTGACATCCGCATAGCATGTGAGTTTTGCGTTTGAAAACAGACCCACGGTCAATGATATTACTTATTGACCACGGTATAGAATTTCGTAGCGAGGGTTTTTTTAAGAGCGTTTTTCCAAAAAAATGGCAACGTCGCAAACAGCTGTCAAAAATTTACCCGTTTTGATTAATTCGGCAATATTACTGTATGTAAATAAGAAATGTGAGAACTAGAATATTATGAATGAATTGCAATTATAACATTGAATTTGATGTTGTACCCGTTTTAGGTATATAAAAGGCATTTGGAAAGTTTCCAAATACTTTTTTTACATCTAAAACTAAATATTATAATATTCGGTGTTACGATATTAATTATTGCATTTCATTATTAATACCCTAGTTCGCTAGTTAGCCAGATTTCTTATTTCCATACAGTAATGTTGACATCGGTGAAGGAAAACATCATGAGGAACCCTGCTATCTAATTACGCAGCACATTTTCGATTTGCAATTGAGTCAAATTGGTTTCGTTTGACTAGAATTGCTTTCAATTTACAACTTTTGAAAGCAATTCTAGTCAAACGAAACCAATTTGACTCAATTGCAAATCGAAAATGTGCTGCGTAATTAGATAGCTGGACTATACTTAGTATAAGTCTGAAATCGCCAACCCGTCCTGAGCAAGCGTGGTGTTTAATGCTCGTGCCTTCTCTGTATGAGAAGAGGCCTTTGCCCTGCAGTGGGATAGTAACAGGGTGGTATTATTATTATTTAATGTTGACAAATTAATCAAAACAGCGAAATATTTGACATCTATTTGCGAGGTTGCCCACTTTCAGAAGAAACGCTCTTAAGTGGTCACACTACTATTGGCGACCTTTACGTTAAATAATTCAATAATTAAGGAAGCAATTCACGTCATGTAAGTTACTTACAATTTCTTTGTTTTCTCTGTAGTAAGTTATTAGGGAAGTGATGCAGGCGCCCTTTTGTCCTGTCGCCCTTGAGAGAGCATGCACCTGATTGACAGGTCTGAGGCCAGAACGACATATAATCATTACTTAGCATAGCACTTATTTAGTAGTACTTAAACATCGTGAGGAAACCGGCATTCGTGAGAGATATTTCTCGACAGCATGTAAAGCCAAGTCAGAAGCTCATGAGCGGCTTTAAAACTCTGACATCAGGTTAGTTACTAACCACACGAAAAGAAGAAGAATCGCAATCGATCTAAGAAATATGTAGTCTCTGTCGCAGAACTATCAAACTACAAGTGCAAGACAGGGACGGCAACATGTCTAGGTCAAAGCACAAGCTAAGTAACGTCTATAGATCTCGGCCTGAGTACTTTATGCTTCTCTGTAGTCAGGCGTACACCTTTTCGACGTGCAGAGAAACCTTCATTTCGAGAAACTCCTCTCACACACATAATTATTTTCTTTCTTTCTCTCAAATACATTGCAAAGTATAGTTTTATGGATGTATGTTGACTTGAAAGAGCATGGCAGTTGAGTGTATGTCATGCTCACCTAAATGTCTCGCTGATAGTGGCGAGTGTGTTGGATCATTCGGTTCCCTAAATAACTTTTTTACAAAAAATTAAACCGAATTTTTTGCTTTTCAGTTTTTTTTCGCCGATCAGACTTTTTGTAAAAAGTATTTTTTTATTTTTCGCTTTTAAGTTACCATTTAATTTTATTGTTTGCCGTAGTAAGGAATTTCCTCAACAGCCTTCCGACTCCATCGTCACACCCTCGATGACATATACCCCAGCTAGGTCTAAAGTTCTCATCAAAGTGAATGAAATAAGCCCAAACGCGATGTAGCTGCTGTAAACTGCTGAGCTGTCGCGACTGTCTTCCGTCTCCATCGTCAGATTACCTCCAGGTCTTTATTGTGTGGTTGTGTCATCAGAACTACATTATCTGCGCGAAATTACAACAGAATCGGTTCGCAGTTGAAAATTCAGTAGGCGAAAAATAAATCAACCCCAGTTTTTTACCCTTAGGGGGGGATTTTATTTTTAATTTTACATGGGACCAATTTCGAGGTATAACCTCCCCAATAAAACAAGAATCATTCAAATCGCACTACTCAGGAAAAAGTTACACGTGGTCAAACATAAAAATAGTAGATTATTAACCAAGGGGATAAAGCAGTGTCTTCTGTCGCGGGTGACGATTTAAATCACGAGCGTAACGAAGGACTCGAGGTTTACTCCCGAGCGTAGCGAGGGTGTTAAATACTTAAATCACGAGCGAAGCGAGGGATTTAAGACGAGTCCTGAGTGTAGCGAGGGATTTAAGTTCACCCAAGACTAAGACAGCTTTATCACCGAGGAAAATACTCTACTTTTCGTACCATTTGCGAAAAAATTAACACAATAATAATATGAGATAAGCATTTATTAAAAATAATGACAATTAAAAGTAAAAGTTAACATTCGAAACATTGGTCCAATTATTGATAGAGAGAGTTACATTTTTGTTTGGTACATTTATTGTTGATGAGTTGATTTGAGTATTTCTCTGTTCTTGCGTCTGAGGAACTTGCGTTTCATTGTAGATAGTATACGTCGGAGATAGTGGTGGTGGTGCATCGTGAGTTACGGACGAAGATAAGATGAAGTTGAATGAAGAGAGACGAAGTTGATGGTTGTGGCTCTGATGGATTAAGTTTTATATTTTTGTTAATTTTACTGCTTAATATGGTTTTATTCGCCATTGAGCTTTCGATATAACCCTCAGCTACTCCATCAGAGCTCCAACCACCGTGTCTTTTTATTGACGTAATTTCCGCCCCTGAATCCGCCAAGAAAGTCGCCGAAGTTCTTCTAAAGCAGTGACCGGCGTAGAGTTCAACATCTTTAAGTTTTAAATATTTAGCAATTTCCTTCGGCATATTGCTAATTTTATTTTTGCCGATGGCTTGTCGAGTACATTTCCTATTCCGATAGTTTATAAAAAATCTATTGTTTTCCATGTTGGTGGGACGTAATGCTTGGTATTTATGAATGATTTTAGTATATTGTCCTTGTACAATGAATGACCGATTTTTCTTTGTCTTAGTTTCCTTTACATTAATCAGCAGCAACTCATTAGAATGATTTTCAACGTCCTCCACCTTTAAGTTTACAAGTTCACATCCGCGGCAAGCACCATTGAGTCCAAAAATTAAGGCCACCTATAACAAAGATAAAAAACAGGTAAATATATAGAATAATTACCATTACTAACATACGAAATATTCATAGTTAAATCATGTATACTTACTTTTGTGGCCAGAAAAATTTCGTCAGGAGCTTCATTAAGAAATTTTTCCACATTTTGAGTCGTAAAAATTTTAGACTTCTTTGCGCAATTCCCTTCTGATTTTCTTTTTAAAAAAGCCAGTTATTTCGTGAATCTATTTATTTCAATGCTGTGTTTGATGCTTATTGTAGCTTTCAGTTTTGAGTATATGCACCAAAGTGTATTCGGATTCTTTGTCTTGGATAAATAATCAAAATAGACAAGAAGTACTGATTCTGAAATTGATAGGCCATTCGCACTTCCCCACGTTGAAAATTCTTCATAAGTTTTTAAATAATTTTCCTTGGATTTTGTTGGAAGCAAATTATTTATAATTGCGGCAGCATTTGCACTGATGGAATCCGACAATTCACTGTCACTGTCGCTTTGATTTAACATCGTAACGTATTTTTAGAACATTAACTTATTTATAAAAATAAATTAAAATAAACTTAACGTTTATGTATTTGAAGAAAACAAAAACGCGGCAAATTCCTAGACTAATATTTTTTTGTCGGTAAAGCAAAGGCATCAAGCTCATACGGCCTCGTCGGTTTTCGTAATTTTATTTAATAATCATAACTGCATAATAAATGCGTATTCCTTTTTCAAAAAGATGTATAATGCTATATATACAAACTCAGTGGTGTAAACACAGATGTAGTTCAGTATAAATTTCGGTAAGTATTCCAAATTTAAATCACATTCTCCCCCTAGAGGATGAATGAAATTCAGTACAATTTTCTTTCCCTGTTTTTAACAGGTTAAAAATGACTATTGTTATGTTCGCTTTTTGTGGCATAGAATGTCATTTTTTTGAGCAAGTGGTACGAAAAAATATTTACGCGTCGACTTGAGAACCTCCTGCTTTTTTTTTTCGTTAGTTAAAATAAAAAAAACATGCGTGTCGGTTTAGCTGGATGGTGCTGATCCACGCGTCATGTTCGTGAACGGGCGCCGTCAGTTGAGACTGGTCAACTCTTATCTGCCATGGCTTATTTTTAATCTTATACAGTGTAAACTCTATATAGCGACACTGAAGGGACTGTGCATTTTATGGCGTTATAGAGAGTTGTCGTTAAATGGAGAGAAGAAACATCAGAATTAGAAAAAGAAAAAGTTTATTTCCGACTATTGTTAGTAGTTATGTGCATAAAAAAGAATGTTATATGAACGCTATTGCGTATAGTCTGTTATTTTTGTCTGACGTCTTTTGCTGCACCAGTAATTTTGTTGTATTTTTTTACTTATTTTATTCATATCTAGCAATATTGAGGCATCTTGGTTATAAAGGAAGTATTTTTCCAATAATTTAGCTGCTTCCAGAGCTTCTTTAATGCTCGGCGGAGGCTCAGGCTCATCCGTCTCATCTTCTTCATCGCCTTGTTCTTGATCCTCAGTTTTTCTCACTGAATCCAAAATTTCTTCGTCTGTGAGTGAAGCCGTTGTAAGCAGGCGGTCGTCTACTTCGATGTAGGTTTAACTAAGAATATGATAAGGTATAGATAATCCATGACTCCTACTTATGAGTCATGGTCAACAACAGTCTACACGTACAAGCAATCCCAAATTGTAAACAAAAGAACGAATTTCTTAGAAAGTTCGGTATGCATGATGCCGACAGTCGAGTTTATTGCGGGCTAGGATAATAAAGCGACAATAGATCGTACACAGCTGCGCAGTTTTTACTAATTTTAGCAACTTAAAAGGTACTTTTTATTACTCAATTGTTGTCGTTATTGAGAGTGGGTGTAATGCTATGTAGAGTGAAACATTGTATGAAAGACAAGCTAAACCAACCAAAGCCAATTGATTTCGACGCTTAAGGGAGTTTGTCGTTAAATAGAGTGACGTTACATGGAGTTTACACTGTATTTTTATTATTTTTTGGACATTGTTCTAACCTATAGAAGCAACAAGAATAATGTACCTAGGATTTTGTTATATCTATATTTAAAAGAGTGTCCTAGGAGTTTCGTGCCCGTTTTTCTCCATAAAGATTACGTTTTGCAATGGGCAACTAGCTTCAACTTTCTGACTAACTGACCACTATTTGACAATTCAAAAGTGCCTGTAAATGGTTTTAATTGAAATAAATGCTTTGAGTTTGAGTTCGAGTTAAACCATACGATTTATGTAAATGGTCTAAGGATCAAAGTATTCTAAACTACTCAATAAGTAGTAAAAAAAAGATTATTGTAGGCCATTATGCAATTCCTCTAAAAACTTTTCATTTTCTGAATTCCCAGCAATTCCTCTATGGTGACACATATTTTAGTTGAATCATAATCAATTCAATTCTTATCAGAATCATATTTAATGTAAATATAGCCGCATAATTTTACCGAATAATTTTTCTTTACAGTTTTAATTAATCAAATGAGATTTTTATTTTTTATTTCTACAGTTTTAATTAATCAAATGAGATTTTTATTTTTTATTTCTACAGTTTAAATATTCTATTCTATTTTTCCTTATGGCAATGGTGCCGATGTCGACATTTCTGCCAATGTCAATGTGTGGAGAAAACGTGCGGTGGGAAACAAAATAAAAAATAAAAATTGATAGAAGCTAAAATTAAATACCAATAAGTAATTGAGATTAATGCGAAACTTGTTGACGGATATTATTAGTACACTGAAACAGACAGATAAAAAATATTGTTATCTATATGATTAAATATGTGCATAAATGGTCACAGATCACATAAAAAAACCATCATAATTTGATGTCATTGACACGAATAAAAAACATCAAATGTTATTATTTCATTATATATAAAACTGTCAAACAGATGAATTGCGTAATATGAATTGAACGCAGATAATGTTATGAATTGCCAGTTTGTGTCAGCTTATTTGATTCTTATTATTATCTTAATATGATTCTGGCAAAGCAGCCGTTTTAAGCCCCAAGACCGCCCATTGTGTCACCCTTTTTTCTATATTTAGGTATATCCATAATTCATATTATTCCCCCATATTCACCCCCATATTTTATTCAATACACCCACATATGGCCAGTTATGTTTAAGTCACATGTAGCAGGGGGCGAGCCTATTTTTAAACCAATAAAAACTTTGTTATTATTTACTTCTTCAACGAGATATCTATTTGGAAACCTCGTCAGTTAAAATGTTGCGGTAATGATAACTTTATGCCTAAGGAGATAGCCTTTTGTTTTAATTAGTTATTTCACGTGTTTGGTTACCTACTGGCTGCTAATGAGATGAGATCCTAAAAGTTGGCAACGTCGCAAATAACTGTCAAATATTTACCTGTTTTGATTCTTATAGCAATATTACTGAATAGAAATAAGAAATGTGGCTAACTAGCGAACTAGAATATAAATAATGAATTGCAATTATAACATTGAATTTAATGTTGTACCCATTTTAGGTGTAAATAACGCATTTGGAAAGTTTCCAAATAGTTTTTTCACATCTAAAACTAAACATTCGGTGTTACGATATTAATTATTGCATTTCATAACCAATACGACACAGTTGGCGCAGTGGCTGAGCGATCGACTGCTGCGCAATGTGTCGCGGGTTCGATCCCCGCACGGAACAAATATTTGTATGATCTGCAATTAGTTGTTCTGGGTCTGGGTGTTAGTGTATGTGAGTTTCTATGTTTGTAAACGCACCCACGATACAAGAAGAAATTCTTAGTGTGGGGCAACGTTTTAAAAAAAAAAAAAAAAAAAAAAAAAAAAAATATATATATATTCTAGCTCTCTAGTTAGCCACATTTTTTATTTCCACACAGTAATATTGCTAAATTAATCAAAACAGTGAAATATTTGACATCTATTTGCGACGTTGCCCACCTTCAGAATAAACGCTCTTAAACTTAAAATAGAATAGAGATAATTATGTTGAATTTATTTTTAGGCTTTCTCTCCTCATAACTGACGCCAAATAACTAATTTAACTGTGATAGAAACCAGTTAAATTACAAGTTACGAGTTACAAATTATACAATATTATCCATACAGGATGGAAATTTTGAACCTCACCTGGAGGGAAAATACTCTAAATACTAGATAGAGATAGCAAATTTTACTCAAAGGAAACATTCCTTTATTTTTAAAAAGAAACACATCTGCATTCAAAGATTTTCGAAAATTCGCTTGGGACACTCGGGAATCGAACCGGCTACAATCCGAAAAAATAACACCTGTACTTTTATGGCATTAATCTATAGGGACAATCATAAGGATCAACTCTCTCTTCCAAACATGATAAATTAAATGAGAGGAAAACCACCTTAAAGGAAAAAATAATTAAAGTAAGTTGTTTTATTTTTATTTTTGTTAATTGGTATTTGTATTCATCATGTCTATACCAAACTCCACAGGCTATTTCCATCTTATATTTTTATATCTTTACATGGTAGTTTTTCACACAATACCACGCTTGTATTCCTAGAAGGGCTAAGCAGAGGTCTATACAGCTGACAGCTGACACCTGATTATTATTTCTCGACTATGATTTTGGCTTGATGGTCTGTAGGTACTAAATCTTTAAATACCACACCTTTCTGATACGCGATGTAGGTATAGTAAACACATATAATTATATAATTAATGTATACAAAATATTGTAAAACATTTTAAAAGAGTAACGGTGGAGTTTCTTGCCCATTCTTCTCCATACGAAAACTACCTTTTGGAAGGGGCGACTAGAATCAATTCTATTTTTTTGTAGATTGACGTTCATAAGTGCCTTATGTGCCTAATTGAAATAAATTGTTTGACATTTGACTTTTTTTTTTTTAACCCACCTTTTGCCAGTGATATCACACTAGCTTCTGGCCGCGACGTCGGTCCGCGAGCCTATAACCTCCTTCAAGAATTGTGCTATCCTACAGCAGTAAAAAACAAACACAAACAAACAAATTTTACCTCCTGATAATATTAGTATAGGTATGGTAGGGGAACGGCACAAATCCAAACTCTAGGCACCTCTCGGTTACTACTGAAACAGCCCAACTTGGGGATGGAACTCGGGCCAGGCTCATTTCATTTCATTTCATTTATTTATTAATTAACAAATAACATTGCGTTGAACATTACATATTAAATAAAATTATCACATGCAGAAACAATAGATACATTTAAAAGGCTAATTAATTTCAATAAATTTCAAATATGTCAACAAATAAATACAATGTCAAATTAATAGCAGGTATAATGTCAAATTCAATGGGTAAAACTATATCAAGATCCTAGGAGCGTAGTGTTCAAGTCAAAAGATAATTAAATTTAAGCTTGTTCACTGCTATTATTTATGTGACTATTTTTAGCAGTCGTGCTTGTGACTATTAGAGAAACGAACTCCATTACTCTTTAGCTACCTACTACAATTAAAGTAAAGTAAAGTAAACATTTATTTGCATAGATTGCAGGTGCAGTAAATAAGATGCGACAATTTGGTGGTTGATCCTTGTGTAATCTACCTTTTAGCAGGCATGCAACATTATTTTATAATGAGTGAATTAATAATATTGAATTGCAGTGATGACATAGTTAAATTATTTTTGAGATATTACCGATAAATACTGACGTTAATGTATTTTATTACAGTTACCAATAAATGTACAACAATTTTATTGCAATAACAAAATATTTTCCATAACAACGCATGATAAAATGATAAAACCCTTTCCTATACTGTCACAGGAATTAAGCCCCTTATTTTCACGGCACAACGATCAAATTCCTATAACCCAGCTGAAGGAAACCAATGCAAAACATTGGAAAATAAACCTAGAGTTTAACGTTATAAAGTCTTAATTCGAATGAAGTAATAATAAATGCAACAGCTGATTACATGCATTTGATAGTACACCATACACGCACGGCAAGCGTGATCACTGGTAAGTTTTTATCACATTCTTATCAATTGGAATAGGTCGGATTTTATAGATTATTATGCTTATAATTTGATTTAAGTAATAAACAAATGGAATAAGCATCAACCAGAAAGTGTATCACTATTTCAGTTTGCATCGGGAGGGGACGCCCTAGAAAGGCATACCTTATTAGTGATTGATGTTCTTCAGAAAGTTCAGGTGCGTAGTACACCCTTATATGAATGATGACAAAAAAAATCTTTTAGTCCGTCTTTGAGATTATAAAAAAAGATTGGACACGTATTTTTTCTTTTTTTACGTAATCTAAAGATTACGGCAATACATTGAGGTAAAATGGGCCATGACGTCACGAGTATGTAGATTTTATACATACTAGTGACGTAGCGACCCCCACTCCCTAACCAAAAATGCGTTTTATCTAAGTATTTTTTTATTAATATGATAAAGCAAAAAATACGTGTCTGATATTTTTTTATTATCTATCTGTCGGACTTATTAGTTTTTTTTTTTCCCCTGGCATCATCCCTATTGCGCAACTTTTTGCCCCTAATTTGCGCGCTAAATACACGATCAATCACAATCTGAATAATTTTGAAACATATTGCTTATCGAATTTTGGGACACGTTATATATGATCCGCCCCTGTATCTATAATTGTACAAGGTTCTTTTGGCGCGTGGCCAAAATCAGAACTAACGCCGCCGTCTTGTTTTTAAATACATTTTCACTCATTATGTTTACCAACAGCGCCCCCCTGTCAATGTCATTCAAGTGTCAAAAGATCCTTGCAGCACTATACCTACCTACAGTTACAATCACGACACTACAATGGTAGTCATCATCATTCATCATTTCAGCCGAAAGACGTCCACTGCTGGACATAGGCCTCCCCCAAGCACCGCCACTTCGACCGGTTCTGTGCTTCCCGCTTTCAGTGGATTCCTGCGGTCTTCACAAGGTCATCGGTCCATCTTGTAGCAGGCCTTCCAGCGCTACGTCTTCCGGTACACGGTCGCCACTCCAGAACCTTTCGGCCCCATCAGCCATCTGTTCTGCGAGTGGTATGGAATGGTAGTCAGGAAAGTTTCAAATACAATTCAAGAGTTTTGAAAGATATTGCTAATCCATTGCTTCATAGGTTTGAAAACATCATCTGCTCAACAACGTAAATAACGCAATGATCGTGGCTGAACTATCAAAATGAAAGCCACGGCACAAGCTACTGTAACTTTGTTAAGTACGTAATTGCCCCGCAGTTTTTGACATACAGCGACTGCCTATCGTACCTCCATAACCCAGCCACTGGATAACACAATACCCCTTGGTAAGACTGGTTGTTAGACTTTTGGGCTTCTGACTACCCCTAACGACTGTCAAAGATTTACAAGTGACTGCCTAAGGGACCAACGACTTAACGTGGTTTCCTAGTTTCCGAGGCACGGACTAAGAACTCCGCTCCCAATAAAATTTGCAAAATTTACTAGACGAACTTAGAAAAGTCTTTAATTTGGACTAAACTCTTCGGGAAGTCCTGAACGTTATTAATAACGTGAATGAAAAGTTTATCAAATTATTATAACTTGATATCATCACTAAAAAAATAATTATGTGACGTAGACTAAGAACATACAAAACATGTTTTGTAGGTTCATTCGTCAGCTGGATTTGATAACGTCATCTGTAGCCCCCACCGAGTTTGTTATCTTTAATTATCTTTGTAATTAAGATTAATAATAACAAGATTAGTTTATGAAATAGCGCAAAATAATAAAATAAAATAAATGAATAAATAATTATTATAATGAATTAATAATATGAATATTGTCTAGATCTATAGCAGCATTAGGCTTTCAATATTTTTCCCAGCATGCAGTTTAGGTACTTATCGTTATGATAATACAGAAATTGCATAAGATGTAAAATTATTGTGATAATGCTAATAGAACTGGGGTCTTGTGGTGCTGCTCAAAGTATTGAAAGCCTTCACTTATCTTATAGGCGTAGTTTTCTGAATTCTCTATTTTTATAGTAATAAAATATGCAAGTTATAAACAGGGGTTAATAAGAGCGTTTATTCTGAAAGTGGGCAACGTTCGCAAATAGCTGTAAAATTTTCGATTGTAAATTTTTCGGTTTTGATTAGATAAGAAATGTGGCTAACTAGCGAACTAGAATATTAATAATGATTTGCAGTTATAACACTGAATTTGATGTTGTAAACGTTTTAAGTGTAAAAAAGGCATTTGGAAAGTTTCCAAATACTTTTTTTACATCTTTTTTTTTTTTGAGGGTGGGAAATCATCAAATGACTTCTCCCGCTCTGGGCGGAGCGAGAGGGCGTGTCAGACTTTTACTGACTAAAACCCATCCGTGTTCCTTCCGTTGCCCGTGTGCCGGAGCCGCGATATCCTTTTCGGACAAACCCGCAACCCCAGCAACTTTTTTTTACATCTAAAACTAAATATTGTCACGATATTAATTATTGCATTTTATAATCAATATTTTAGTTCGCTAGTTAGTAACATTTCATATTTCCATACAGTAATATTGCCATATTAATCAAAACAGCCGTTCGATTCTGTAAAAATATCACCGTGAAACTTAGGTGAAGTGAGCGTGAAGTGAGCTGTCAATAGTGTTAATCCCTAGCATCCTGCCGGTCGTTTCTGTGGCAGTGACAGCTCACTTCACGCTCACTTCACCTAAGCTTCACGTTAATATTTTTACAGAATCGACCTACATGTCAGTAAGTAATTGACAGCTATTTGCGGCGTTGCCAACTTTTAGGATAAACGCTCTTAAAACAGCACCCGAATTACGTAACACACTATCAATCACAATCTGTTCCATTTTGGCAGTTCAACAACATTCATTGCGTTATTTACGTTGTTGAGCAGAATTTTTTTTCAAACATATGAAGCAGTGGATTAGAAAGTTCCTTCAAAATTATTCAGATTATGATTGATCGTGTGTTACGCAATTAGGCTGCAGATCTCAGCCGGAGTCAAATCATTCTCTTTCTTCATAATCTCTCAATTCTTGGGAGTCAAAAATCTCCAAGCAAGTCTACGGTACGTAGAAATAAACCCTCGAAATCAAGTTACGATGAAATAATTATTAAACATACAATACAGTCAAAATAATTTCCAGAAAAGCCAATATAGCAAAAAGCCAACGTCACGTGGTGTTCCCAGGCGGTCACCCATCCAAGTACTGACCGCGCCCGATGTTGCTTAACTTCGGTGATCGGACGAGAACCGGTGTATTCAACGTAGTATGGGCGTTGGCGAGAGACGTGACAAAATACTAGATCAGTATCAAAATGAATTATGTCATCTTTCGAAAAACATTGAGGAAAATGTTTACTTACTCCAGTTTATTTGATCCACATGCAACTTATGGGATGTACCTGGCCCTGCTGGGGTTGCGGGTTTGTCCGAAAGGGATATCTGATCTGATATCTGATTGAAAAGAGTGTCCGTGGAGTTTCTTGCCCGTTCTTCTCCATAGGAACCTACTACGCGTTGGAATGGGCAACTAGCTTCATATTTCTGACTGACCGACCCCTTGACAATTCAAAAGTACCTGTAATTGGTTTATTTGAAATAAATGCTTTGAGTTTGAGTTTGAGTTTGATATCGCGGCCCCGGCACACAGGCAACGGAAGGCACACGGGTGGGTTTTAGTCAGTAAAAGTCCGACACACCCTCTCGCTCTGCCTAGAGCGGGAGAATTCATTTGATGATTTCCCATCCTCAAAAAAAAAAGGGGTGTACCACCATTACATGGTGCTATTTCCATTCTGACCTCCACCAGTCCTACATACCCTTCAAACCGGAATACAGCCACGCTGCTTGGCGATAGTAATGAGTATGGTGATAGTAGGTTTATCTACTTCCACGGACTGGCGCATTCATCGAGAATTCTACGGGTCAGTGACAGCTCGGCCCGAGTCAACTGGACCCGAAACTAGACAAATAGCAAAACGTTGACAAGAAGAACTTGAAAAAGTCTTTCACTTGTCTCGATTAAACTCTTTGTGAAAAGATTAAATGTAATCAAATCACAACTTGATATCATCGCTAATAAATGACGTAGACTAAGATCATGCAAAACATGTTTTGTAGATTCATTCGTCAGCTGGAATTGATAACGTCACCTGTAGCCCCCACCGAGTTTGTTATCTTTAATTATCTTTGTAATTTTAAGCTTAATAATAACAAGATTATTTGATGAAGTAGCGCAAAATATATTAGCTATCGGTTAGCGACCTTCTTGCCTTCTGGATTGAGAGTAAACTAATAACTTGTGTGCTATTTAAATTCTGTTACATTTCTACATATTTGAATTTAATTTTTAGGGTTCCGTACCTCAAAAGGAAAAATGGAACCCTTATATGATCACTCGTGTGTCTGTCTGTCCGTCTGTCTCAGCCAATTTGCTCCGAATCTAATGGACCGATTAAGTTGAAATTCGTTTTAGGTATTTCTGTGACCCAAAGACGGACGTATAACGAAAATAAATGAATTTAGAATATGGGGATCACTTTTGGGAAGCACATAAGAAAATTAAAATGTTTTTTTTTTTGCTAAGTATATCGTGTGACATATTAAATGCAAAATGGTGTGTTGCGAAGATCTCGAGTATTTTTTTTATAATTTTATATTAAATAGGTACTTAGATATTTAAGAAAATAAATGTAAATTTACCATTCCCCCTTATCTCCGAAACTACTGAGCCTAAAATTATGAAAAAAATACAGAGAATGGTTCTCTACTCAGAGATTATAGGAAAACCTATAAAAAGTCTTCAAATAAAAGGTCTTAAAATAACATGGTAAATATCTCAATATTGCGCGTACAAACCTACATTTGCAGTTGGAATGTATGGGTATAAACATGTTTTTCAACAACAATGTTAAATTTGTTCTTGGCATAAATTTATCACAACTACGGAACCCTTCATTGTGCGTGGTCCGACACGCACTTGGCCGGTTTTTTTTATGTGTTACATATTTCCTCTCGCTTTCCTGTAATCTCGAACTTCTCTCAATCTATCATATATATATAATCTCAATTCTCTCGTTTAAAAATATGTCCAAATAACTAGTTGAAACGCGTCATAGAATTTCGCGGCGCCAACCCGACTCATAGTTAACTAAATTTCAGAACAGATTTCGATAAAAGTTGGCAATAAAGTAAATTCATTATTTATAGGTAGTCTTTATGATGGGAGCTGAGAAAGGGGCAGCTAAAACTACATGGCCTGGGGCCTAGGGTGGCCAAGACTGCAAATCGGCCACTGCGTTTGGGGAAAAAACGGCTGAACGGATTTGGATGAAATTAGGCAATGTAATATAACCTGGATATATACCATAGGTAGGTCATTTTAATTCCGGTAGTATGTTCCCGAGGGATATTTTCCGACATCCACGCGGACGAAGCCGCGGGCAAAAGGGAGTTAACAATAAAAAGATAACAAACGTGGAAAATCAGAAAACTAAACTATTTTACTGAAAATCAGCGCTGTGCTGTGGCTCTTCATAGCACAGCATCATGCTGAGTGTTAGCCTACTTGTCACAGTCATGACGTGCCAGCAACTGCAGACTATTTCTGTTTTGTGCTCGTTTTGGTATCGTTATTTTGTCGTTATCTACTCGAGTTTATTATCTTTTTTTTTATGCACGTGTTTCTGTGACAAATAAACTTATTTTTCTTTCTTTCTTACTATTTAAGCTATGCTAAGTACCTATATGAGATAGAATTACCTACACACTTAATAAAAACTGTAATAGGCAAGGTGGTGCAGGTACGATGTAGGTAAGTACTAGAGCACAGCTTATAATAAAATTCCATAGGAATTTGGATAACCGATAAGTAGATACTTACCGCTTTTCGAGAACAAAACCGAAATAATCCGGTGATAACCTTTCAAAGTCGTTGCTATCAGATCAAGTGAACAATTTTATTGTTATCAATAGGTACTTCTACCCATGCAGTTTACTTATCGTGATAATAGTCGCGCGAATACGCGATCGGTCGCGTGCATAATTGTGTCACTTTTTGTTCGAAAAAACCGGAAAGCGCCCTCTATCGGCGCGACCAAGCGTTCAGGTTCACCAAACAAAAAGTACGAACGATCGTGTATTCAACGCGCGGGAAAACGTGAAATTATTGTTTTACTTAATAAAATTGGTGTGATCGGCATAATTCGGCACAAGCCAGCGGGGCGCTAAAATATGCTGCCCGGCTGGATCGAATATAATATTATGATCACCCGAACGCCGCGCCGCACCGTCTCAACGCGACACTGGCTCAATTGCGAAGAAAAAAAAAAAAAAAGATTTCAAAATATTTATTTTAGGCCTTACCTTCACCACAGAATACATAATACTAATAGTTCACTTACAGCGGCGTAGCTTTCAGACGTAGTTTTGTGAATTCTCGGCTTGGGGCCGTTTCTTGTGGTTGTTTCTGACTTTTGCCAAAAGATCTCAGTCAGAGTCAAATCAGTCAAGACATTAATCGTTCTCTTTCGTCGTAATCTCTGACTTTTTGGAATTCAAAAATCTATAAGTAAGCAAGTCTAGAAATAATTCATTTTGAACTATGTGATATCAAGTGACAACGGAAGTTTTCATACAGTAATACTTATGCAGAAAAGTATGAAATGACAATCAATTATTTACTACTATTATTTACAGAAAAATATGAAAGTACAGTAAAAATTTGTACAAAATGCAAAAAGCCGACGTCACGTGGTGTTCCCAGGCGGTCACCCATCCAAGTACTGACCACGCCCGATGTTGCTTAACTTCGGTGATCGGACGAGAACCGGTGTATTCAACGTAGTATGGACGTTGGCGGTAGTTTTATTAAAATGCTTGATCATTATCATAAATAACATCAACTTATCGAAAAAAAAACGTGAAAATGTTTATTCTAGTGTACTACCAATATGATGCAAGCAGAAGTTTTTAGGACTTCTATAACAACAGCAAAACTAAACTTTTTGCAAAATTGAAATAGATGGCGCTGTTTCTTAGACTTTTTCAATTAAATGTCAAAAGATGGCGCTGTCATACATTTCAACGGGCGCAGTAAATCGTACAAAAATCCATAGATGGCGCTAACGTACAAATGTTCAATAACATTTTGTTGGTTAGAATGTTGATATTACATAAATTAATAAAACACGTAGTTTTACAATAATAACTATAATAAATTTACAATGATTACTATTATTCTACATTGTTTAATACCAGAACGAGTTGGCGGGCACTCTGTCCTCTTTAATGCCCATCTCTTCCATTATATCCATTTCAAATGTCCGCAGTTTTGGCGCGAACGTTACCTGTAAAGAAAGCGAATGCATTTAATAAGCAAAATAAACTGTATGCAATAAAATTCCCTCCACGTTAAATACAGGACTTAGTGACTTGCATCCGTCAAGGTGGTGACTATACCTGACATACTAAACTTTTGCTTTGAAACGCATAAGTACATAATAAAAATTCGTAAAAAAAAATACTTATAATGAAATAGTCTGTCTAATCTTAAATCACCACCTGTATACACATTACATCCTATCCTAAAAGTTGGCAACGTCGCCAATAGAGCTGTCAAATATTTACCTGTTTTCATTAATTTGGCAATATTACTGTATATGAAATGAGGCTAGTGAACTAAAATGTTTATTATGAAATGCAATAATTCTATATATTTATAAATTAATATAATATATATTAACACGGAATATTTCGTTTTAGATTTTAAAAAAAGTAGAAACTTTCCAAATGCGTTTTTACGGCTAAAACGGTGACAACATCAAATTCAGGGTTATAATTGCAATTCATTATTAATATTCTAGTTCACTAGTTACCGATATTAGCCAAATTCATCAAAACAGGTAAATATTTGACAGCTATTGGCGACGTTGCCAACTTTTAGAATAAACGCTCTTAACAAAAGTAGGCCTCTCAAAAAGTTCCAATAACTACTACCTACAACAAAGGATCAAATAGGAAGACTTGTCTGCGCATCATTTGAGATAGTCCTAGTTTATTTATTTTCAACTTTATTTCGACATTCACAAATTTGACATTTCTTTGGCAGTGAAAATCGCGCTGCGCCATATTAGTTGCCTTTTCGACACAAACGGGCTAGAACCTAGTTTCTTTTTTGCAAACCAAACGCAACTATGGCTTAAATCATAAGAGTTAGAGTATATATTATTATACCTTGACAGCGCTATCGTTGATGGTGTCCTTATCTACATTTTCAATGTATAGTTCTTTACTCTTGAAGTCCATTGTTTCCTCTGCTGTCTTTGGTATGGGGATGATTCTGCTGCTGGCCATAGACACGCGAACCTAGAAAAAATATGTTACAAGAAATTAATACAATGAAGAAAAATAAAATATAGTTTGACCGAGACCGCTGAAAGCCAGCGTTGACGAATGAGCGGCGGGACGTCGTGAGCGTTGACGAATGAGCGGCCTGCACTACACCGTGTCTCACCGCGCACATACCTAAGACTCGGAACAGCGGTTTCGGGCCAATTCAACATTCTCAAAAGAGTAATCTATTCTATCAGAAAGTGAGCAGGAACATTCTTTGGAATAGTAAAATATTAACATAATATATCGACTCTATTTCTCCAAGGGGTAGACAGAGGTAAACTTCTGTCAAAGACATGGAACATGTGACAGGATATAAGGAGCGAGCCTATTGCCATTATAAAACGCAATTTCCAAAAGGAATAACGAAATAACACTGTGCCTGTTCCGGTAATCGATGCCAGGACCATGCTCAGAAATAACGCTTGCAAATACTAGAGCAACGAGGCAACACACAAATGTGCTGCAGATTACGGTTACCAATCTTAAAAAGTATTGGTATTTGAAGAAAGGTTCGTAAATCCTTTCATACTGGAAATTGTCGTAAAAATGGAGCAGGTCAGTAGGTAGTATATTAATAGGATAGCATTATGAATTAAATCACCATTTGGCAGGTGCAGTTGGACTGTTTTGCCAAAATACTAAATGCCAAAACACTGCACAGAGTTGATTTATTACAGCTGTTGGCATTGCAACAGTTGAAGTTAACAAAATAAATAACTTCTATTATGCCCAAGTGTTCCTTAAGACGCAGACATATGCCAGTGACCTTGAGTGGTTAGCTTGCGTGTTCTGCGCTGAGCTCACACAACGCGTCGTAGATCCAGCCAGTAATAGGACATCGCCCGTTAAGGAGCGCTGTCCCATATTAGACGTATTATTAATTTATTATGTGTACATAAAACAAAAGGTATTTTAATTAAATACGTATTTCTAAAAGATCAATAATTAAATTATCTTTAAAATTGTGAAGGTTTCAAAAAAATATGCTTGATAGATTTTGTGTGGTTCGCAGTTTTCTATCCGAGTTAGGCATAACTTTACAAATTAATTTCACTATGTAATATAAACATAATATCAAATATTCTTATAATAAGTTATTAAGAAAATGCTCTAATTTAACATACATTTTTTTCCAAATAAATCTCAATAATCTTCAGTATAAAATCATTAAGAGCGGCCAACCCGTCATACTTTTCATACAAACGCTCGTACGCGATGATGGCGGTGTAACACATATTTCTTTGAAATTTTTAAACTAATATGTATCTTGTGCCCTATATCTAGGTTTCTATGAAAACAAAAAATCAAATAATTGAGAAACAAATTCAGTATAAGCCTCCAAAAATCTTCTTTTTTGCACAAATTTTACCTGAACTTTGGCCGGTCATAATATACTCATAATTGGTAAAAAGTAAAGAAAACATGTGCATAGAAACCTCGCACATGTAATGGAAATTCTAAATATCAAATATTTTTTTCACAAACTTGTAAGGTTTACTCAAAAACACGTATTTCCTGATACAACTTTTTACACACAATTTTTCGTACAATGTTATCGCGTTCTCGCTTGTTTGTTAGAAGTTCTCACTTGCGCTCGATGAAACAACTTCTCGACCATGCTCGCGTTGAAGACAGACGGACCGGGAAAAGCCCTCTTAAGATTCGGTTATCGTCGCCTTAAGACGCACCGCTCTAGATCGTGACCTAGGGCGGGGGGGGGGCATTCTGCGTCTGGCGTCGCCACGCCACGACACGCCAGTGGCGGCGGCGACTGCCACCGCGTCAGACATATTCAGAATATCTTTAACAAAAGTGGCACAACCCTGCCTAGAATCAAATTTCTTTTTTGTTGAAGACATACAATAACAAAAACGAATTAAGTCTTTATAATTTAGATTTGAGTGTGAAGCGGAATGCGGAGGGCATGGTGCCGTGGCACACCGTGGGGATGGCCTCTGCCCAGCAGTAGTATTACTTGTTTATTTCTCTGTTTATTAGAGAGGATGCAGAACAAGCAACTGCAGGATATAGGAATGCAACTTCAGATCTGTAGATCAGCTAGCATTGCTGGCAGTTTAGAAAAATAACCAACCTTATCTCCCTCCTCAGTGAATCTCCACTCGAACTCAGTCGGCTTCAGAGTCTCGGGGTCCACCAGCTTCACGTCTGTCGTGACGAGGAGAGGTGCCTCCGACTGGATTGTGATGCCGGGGAACTTCTTGTCTTTGCCCACCTGAAATGTCATACATTATTATTAATTGCAAGCCGTATAACCGATGGGATTACCCATCGGCAACAATGACGAATTTACATAAAAACTATGTACTTCCAGGGTGAACTTTCTAAAAGTGTCTTCCTAAGTGCTCACTTTCACTATATACGGAATTCTTGTGCGAAATTACATTCCTCTAAATTTTGTAATCTTTTACTAGGACGTTTTTACACATCAATCTTTTGGTCAATATTTTGAAAGTAGATGGAGCTGCATTTTCTGTCTGACTGATCCCTGAAACTGCCGAAAATGACAGACGTGAATGAAGATTTCGATTTTATGGGAGTGTAACAATGCAGGGCCTTAACTGGAAGGGCCTTTTGAAGAAAGAGCCATTGCAGCTCTGAGTTGTCAAGCAGTCACTCTGTCAACATCATCTATGCTGATTCTGAATATGACTTTCATGGATTTACAATCCATTGAAAAACATTCTTCACATACATTTCAATTTCATTACACTGTCAACCTGTCTACATGACCTTTTCACAACAGCAGGCACTGTTTACATTATGCTTGTGTTCTCATGAGAGCTAAATTTTATGCAAACAAAAGAGAAATAAATATTATTGTACTCACAACTCTGAGATGTGTGTTAAGTCCGTCCACGATGACCCAGTTACGTTCCTGAATCACCTGTGACACGAGCCCCTGCTTGCCCTTGTCCTTGCCCACCATTATCTCTACACGGTCACCTCTGGAAACAAAATTAATCATTTATAAAACATATTATAAATGTGTGACCCTATTGTCCTCGTAATCTATGCAATAGTTTTTGTTGCGGTTTTTACCATCATCTAGAATTGTTTTTCCAGAAAGTTTAGGTGTATAATATATTAATATTAATCTTACACATAATAAAGAAATCGATATGTTTTGTCCAAGCTGTTAAAACGTTTCAAACAGGGGGTGGGTCGCAACTTTTATTAAGACACAATACTATGATGTTAGCGATTTTGCATGACTTAAAAGTGTGAACAAATATTATTATAGTTGACCAGGGTAAACAGAAAATGCAGTATAAGATGAGCCTACAGTTTCTAATTACACCTTACATTTTCTGTTTACAATTGTTGTGTTGTGTTTACAACTGCAGTAGTTGACTTTATTACACAATACGGTACTTATAACATGTTACTACTTACTAATTAATGACGATGATTATTTAAAGTGTCTACATGTGATGTAAATGTAATATCTGATAACACTAAGTTTAACAAACTTCTAAGCGTAAACAAAAGTCATAAACAACGTAGTAGTGTAAATACAAGAAAAAAGGTTTAATTTAATAAAAATCTATTCTATTCTTACTTGAAGAAGCTCCATTCGCTAACGGGCTCAACAAATACTTTCTTCCTGTGCATATTGCGGTCATTTTGCATACGAAACTGACTGGTCCAAGGCCTGTTGGTGGTAAAACGATAGTGCTTACGGGCTATCTGAGCCTTCGGGTACTGTGGATAGTTCGACGGGTTCTTCCAATACACCTAAAACGCAAACAAATACACAATTTTGAGGTTATGTTTTTCAAACAAAGAAAACTTTATGTTTCAATAGGATTATGTACCTGTTCATAGCTCCTTTTAACGTAAGACTCGGGGAAATTTGAATATTTAGCAGTCAAATCACCAACTTTCTTGGCTAAAAACCCGTATATTCGCATTTTTTTTGTTTTGTTTCGTAACCTTTTTGTGCCTTTCGGAAATTTGTTTGACAGTGACAGTTGACACAAGGATGTCAGTATGACAGCGGTAATCAGATGTCAAAAATTACACGACTTATTTCTTCGTCGATTACTCACTCCACTCATCCTTAGGTGTTTGTAATTTGTAAGCATAAAATATATAAAATATTATGCTTGGAAAATAAACAGAAACACAGTTTAAAATATTGCATTTAAAAAAAAAAAAGTATTTCGGAAAAGAGTACACGCAGCGTATTTAGTATTAAATTTTGTTGGCCCAAAACTTCGCCACTAACAAAGGTGAATGTGCACAGGTAGCCCGCGGTATTCAATTTTTCTTCCGATTTTTGCAAACCTGCATCAGTGTCCTGACACAGAGTTGCATTAACATTGCAGATTGTAGTATGTATATAAATGTTCGGTCGCAAATCATATTTTTATCAACACATAACCTGATACTGACCTGCAAGTTGAAAAAAGGTAAGAAAATTTGAATTTCGCGGGCTACCTTTGTGCATCCACCTAACTGTACGTTTGCACTGGCGAAACATTCACAACAAAACATGTTGAAATCTCTATTTTCTGTCAATGTTCCATACAATATTTGACAAGAACTAGAAACAACGTGTTTTGTTGTGATGTTTCGCTAGAGCAAACGCACAATAAGTATTGATTTTGTAGAAAACCCGACACTGCCCGACAGAACAAGCCGTTGATGCAACATGCAAAAAAAAAATTGCTCCTAGACTAACAACACTGTCAAAGGTATTAACTTTGACAGTGTTGTTAGTCGAGGAGCAATTTTTTCATTTGCACTACACCGATCGCAAATCGGCGGGTCCCTGAAACGATCTCGCTTTATATTTATTTGCAACGAATGTAGGTTTCGGAGACCCTTTATTTCTTCTTGATTAGTGAGCCAGTGATGGGATTAATAGATAGTTTTTATATACCTATTCTTTGCCACTCCTTCATCTGTCACCCTACCCTACTTCTATTTCTGAATTCATCTTTGTATTCTAAACTTTTCATCGCAACGGAACGTATATACATAGACAATAAAGTGATTTTTATTTTTTTATCTGACACATTCAAAATTTGCTGTTGTATTCTCTAAAAAATCCTTAAAAAAATCATTTTCACTCGTCCATTCATAGAACATTACAATTGCGA